>JAKEPQ010000871.1:66732500-69640000 GCA_024500445.1 Entomyzon cyanotis
CCTTGAATTCAAGGTATATCAAGAAGTTTCATTAAAACAATGCTGGCTTCCAAGTCCTACTCTGTGTAGTAATGCTGCACCTTGTCCTTCATCTTCATGAGCTGGCCCAGAGAATAATGGATTGTCATAAAATATGTTGGATAATTGCTACTCATTGCCAATAAAACTGAAACCTAAAGTACACAACACACAAGTATTCATCCATTTTGTTTCTCTGTAGGATGTTAGAAATTTCTTCAGGACTAAGTAGGAATGACGTAAGGAGGGCTTCAAAATTACAAGAGGTAGAGTAAGTATACGAAGAAAACCCAATGAAGCCCTTTTGAATGTGATATTCATCTTGAAAACAAGGAACATTTCAATATTATTCCAGTACACAATTATTTCTGTGACTGCTTACATGCAGAACACTCCACGGTCTTCCATGTACTTGGGGTATGCCACCCAAAGAGGCACTAGGTTAACAGGTAGAATAAGGCTTATTACACTATAAAATAGTTGATTTATCACTTGTTTGTACCATGTCAATGTAATTAATGCTGAAAAGTGATGATAGCTCTTGAACATCTGCCTTTAGCTTTCATATTCTTCACAGTCTGTTGATTGGGTTATGTTTTGTATTATTTCAGTGTCCACAACTGTCAAGTGAAATGGGAGAGAGCTCATATGAAGTGGTGAGCTGAAGTCAGAAGCAGCACTTCATTTGTTTTTTACGTTAATAGACCATGACAGCTCCAGCTCTGAACAAATTGTTTTCAGTTGTTTGATGGGTCTCAGCTGCTCCAAACTGGAAGGTGACCAGATTTTCTTTTATTTGAAAAGTAAGAACTGTTAGAGTAGAGTTGTAAGCTTTTCACTTTTTCCTAACATGTCATCAAAGTCCTTCAAATCTTTTAAGGTTCTAAAGCACTGAATCTCATGAGAAATTATGGGGTATATTGAAACATTATCCACACATAAGAAGGCCAATGATCTATAGACTAGGTGTCACAACATTTTCTCTTTAAAAATTCAAATGGTTTTGTTTTATAGGATTTCTGTTGATAAAGATCCCATTATCCTGCTTTTCAAGGAGGTGACACTGAAATATTCACCAATAGCTGAAAAATAATTTTGAATTAGAATTATTTTGCAGGAAGTATAACGTAATCTTTTAACGTGCTATACGTACCACTTTATGCAAATTTTTAGCATTAAAATACTTTTATTAGTATTAATTCTTAAAACAAGGAATATTTCTCAGATTCTGCAGTAGAAATTTAGGGATTCCTGGAAAGCAATAATCAAAATAGAGAACTATGGTTTGAAGAGAAGAATGGACTTCTTCCAATATCATAGTATCTTTTCTCCATGGTTCATGGAGAATCATGCTATCATGCTTAACATCAGCTAGATCTAGACTGTCCATGGGAGGTCAGGCACTATGTGACATTGTTATTAGAGGAACACTTCATGAAAGTTAGAAATAATAGAAAAGTTAAAAATCAGTGAAAGCTTGAAAAGAGTCTGAAATAGAACATAACACTAAGGGATATATTTGATTTCAGTTTTGTTAGACAAAACCAAGACAATTCTTTTACTTACGTACAGAAGTCAATTCTTCAGGAAGTTCTCTTGGCCCTTTGATTGTGTGGGACAATAAAAATTACCTGGAATATGAAAAAAGGCCCCCAAAAAAACCCCAAACAAATAAAAAACACAAAACAACAACAACAAAAACACAAACAACTCCCCCTCCAAAAAAACCCAACAAACCAAAGAAACAAAAAGCAACCAACCAAACAAAAAAACCCTAAAGTTTCTGTTACCTTATAAAAGGCTTTATTTTTAATATACTGTATGATAAGTTTCCCCCACAAGGTGTTTGCATCAATGGCTCTCAATAAGTAACAGGAAACCTGTTGACCTTAGGAGCAATACTGTTTACTAATAGCCCAAATAACCTCATTTCTATGGCTACTAAACAAATTTATTTATTGAAAGCCGTATCGCTCTAGAAGCTTAAAAACTCACCTCAAGGTAAAGTTATGTTAAAATATAATTAACCATTTTATTGCAGCTCATAATTATCTTTCCTTGAAGCGGAAAAATGTTTTGGTTTCCACATTAACTCTAGAGCAACAACCTACTCTGCCTGGTTTTGAAGTGCATGGGTTTTCATTCTAATTGGAAGCACTTGCAGCTCCTAAAATAATCTTTTACCTCTTTACCATTTGAAACATTCGGCAACAATAGGACCAGTCCAGGAAGACAAGAATAAAAATCAAATATTTAGCTGTATCCATGAAAATCTTTGCAATCCTTGCCATATTTTTTTTTCATTCAGGCAAGGATTTCAAACTCACATTTTGGAAGGAGAAAAGGACACTAACTCATCATCTACTACAACTTACTCTTTTATTTGATTTTCCTAATTTTCTGCATAGCTGTGCTTTATGAAACATGTAATACAAAACCCCTAAAGATGGAAAAGATATTTTGTTGGTTTATTTTCCTGGCATTTTATTGCTTATACAGATATGGGAATTCAGGTTGCCCTCTTAGACCACTGAGAGCGTAATTCACTGCGACTTCATTAGAGTTTATCAACACTGCTGTTTTAGCACTAGCAACTGAAATGTACATTTTATTTTCTCTAAAGAGAATCCAAAATTATGGAATAAATTCAAGATAGTTTTATCCTATTTCCTTTTCAGCATCTCCATATAACTGCTCCTATCACAGGAAACTCCTTGGGCATACAGAAAAGTAGAATGTGTAAAGAAATAAAAAACCCAAAAAAAGTAACCATATTGAAAAGAAACAAAAAGAACTAGAAATTTAAAGGAAAATGTTTTCCATTTGGACAGAAAGATAAGGACAGGTGTATGTTAAAGTTACAGAAGTCACTGCAATATTTTTAGATAATTAAAAAAATGTGTGTGTATTTACATAGAAAACAAAAAAATATAAATTTAATACTCACTGTCTATTGTAATTAGAAGTGTATGATCTAAGATAATTGATAATTTTTCTCTTAGGACAGAATAGAAAGGATAAAAATCTTAAGCTGCAAGTGCTATATTAGGATTATTCCCAGTTTGTGCCACATGACCCATTGCAAACAAGGCTAATGTTTGGGCTTCTGAATGATCTGAGTCCTGACCAGGACTATTTATGGTCCTCATCTGGAAAATGAAAGATTTTCACTGCCATCCTGGACATCCAAAAAAAGCAGCAGATCATTTAGAGTACAACCTCTGTATCACAGTCCTTGTGGGACTATGAAAAGTCCATGCATCTCAGAAAGGAAGCTGTGTGTTTGTCTCATGCTTACAGATACTCCAAACTGTCCTAGTGGCTGCATTGCCCCCGATTTAAGAGAATATCCAGATTATCCAGAGACTAGACAAAGGCAAGGGGATAAGGCCAATCTGTGCACCCCCTGGATTTTTCAATTTTCATAGGATCCCAAAAAAACAATTAATTGCATCAGTCTCCAATCTTCCCATTTGTTTCTAGAGCTGAGAAAACAAAAGCAAAAAATACCAAAGCAAAACCCCTCTACAACGAAACTCTAGTCATCCTGGGTATGGTGTACAACTGAATATCAAAGTGTCCCACTTTGCTTCTAAGAGTCTCTAAAAAAGAAACACATATGCCTTTTAAAATGCACCAAAGCATCTATAAAAAATGTAATTATATATTTGGGAAGGGAAGAAAGGGACTGATGTGTGGAATAGTAAACAGCACACACTTACAGCCAACCCTATAGATTTCAAATAACCGATCTTGTAGGAAATGAGTTATCTGCTAAGAAAGGGAAAAACAGAGGAACTGGTAATAAACAAACTCCAGCTCCTGTGTGTGTGACCTAGTGCAGTACAATACAGTTTAATTTTATTACTTGTCATTCATACTGAAAACAAATTCGCAATTTTCTGCAAATATAATGGGAATGTTCCCAGAATGCGTGAGTGCAGAAAAGAATGGGATATTTCTGTCACATGAAACACTGCAGTGTTTGTCTCCAAAAAGAAAGCAGAATGACCTGATATTTTTGCTCAGGAGAGATATATGATTCACACACTTACAAATTATAAATCCAAAAGGGACTGTTGTGATCATCTTGTCTGTTTTCTATATAAACCAGACCAAAGGATTTCTCTCAATTAATTCTTGCCCAGGTTAGCCTATATGTAAAAGACTACTGTAAAACAGGATAGTTAGTGCTTGCTGTCAGTATTGATGGAGTAATCAGCTTAATTTGTAACTAAGATACAGATCAAATATTAAGAAAATCCTTTTTACTGTAAAGACAGTTAAATACTGGAACTGGTAAGCCAGTGATCCTTTTTGAATCTGCCACTGGAGGTTTTCAAGAACAGATAAGCATGGTGTGTATATAGAGAAGGTTGTCTCACTGCCAGGGTTGGAAGGAGGGGATGAAAAGATTAGATGTCTCTTTAGACTCTTTCCAGCTCTGCATTTCAATGGAAAAGAAACCTTTGTTCATCAGGAGCTGAGGAACATTTCGTAGACTGAATTCACCTAAGGAGGATTTGGAAAGAAGGCTTTAGGGCTTTTGAGAAGACCTTCCTCCCTCCTTGATTTTACAAGCTAAAATGACATGATAGTCCTATATTGAAGCATTGCAGGATCTTGATCCATATTTGTCCATTGTTGTATACAATATCTACAACTATGGGGGATTACAGGAAGATAGTAGGAAATCCCAAGCTGCATAATAGTTTTTTATTTATTTCCTAAGGAGGTACCTGTTAGAGGCTCAGTGAGGTAGCTTATGTTAACATAGCAGAATGGGTCAGGTGGATTGCCGCAGCCAAACAATCTTTGGAAAAGCACAGAAATTTCTGTGCTGTGGTTACAAGTTACTGGTGTCCTTCATTCCCTTCAATCACCAATACATCTAAATAAAAGACCAGCTCTGTTTATTTGCTTTACTTTCTGTTTCTGCATATTCATCATAACTTTGATATGCAACCACATTTTCTTTTTAATCCTTTATTGATTATCTGTTTTATTTTTAGTACTTCTGGTATTATGCAGCTATGGATTGTCCTAGTTTTTTTTTTGTGAAAGGAGTTGTCCTTTAAATTTTTTTATCTTTCAGTCTCCTTATATGTCCCTATGGTCTTGGAAAACAAGGTCAGAGTAAACAGATGTACTGAATCTAACTTTTCTGTGTCTTCTATGGCACTGTAAAGTCAAAATGTATCCATTATTCAACTCTTACTCAAATGAAAACAGCACCAGTAAATTGCGCTTTTTTTTTACCCAGATAAGTACCCCATCTAAGGCTGATTTTTTTTTTTAAATTACCGTGTCTGAATCTTTTCCAGTTAAAGCATACAGTTCTGAGATTATGTGTCCAAAACTACTATAACATGAGGACAGACCTTTATATATAAAATGATTTTAACATTGTCATTACTGCATTTTAGTTCTATATCTTTAGCTTATTAATAAAAATATTTTAAAAATTATTTCACATTTAAATGAAGCTCTAAGATTTTGTATAAATTTTGTAATTGGTCAACTTTTTCAGTAGAATTCTATCCAAGGGCTGAACCAGTTGTAGTCAGAGTCTGTGAGAGCTTTTGCTCTGCCTTGCAGAGTACAAGAGAGTAAGTGGGCCCAAAAGATGTCCTCTTCGGACCACACAAACAAGGGTTGTACTAAATTAGTCTCTCCAGGAGTTCTTTGGGGTGATGAATAAAAGAACCCAGGATCAGAATTGTAATGAGTTGTATTTAAGCTCTCTGCCATTTCCAGAATAGGGAGTCTTCTGGAAATAAAGTGTCTAAATTCACTTAGTGAGAGCAAAGCTTCAGGAACCTCCCTCCACTTGTATTTACAGTCATTAAACTTCTCCTGGCACCTAAACTAATCATCCTGTCATTGAGAAGTAGCAGAGATGAAGGACACACAAGGCTTAGACCTTCTGTATGACTAAAGTTGGGCTGTGTAAGCTGAGTTCAGATGTCTGTTCATCCTGAGTTTAGAGGTTTCAACTTTGACTTTAACAACTTTTACATAAATTACCCATGGGCTGCTCTAAACGTGGAGTCAATACTTCTAATGAACCTGTTCCACTCTGTACTGAGTAATTGGAATCCCTCTGAATGGAGAGAAATAAGCAGCAAAATTTCAACCCTTTAGAATTTAAGGCATTGTTGAACAATATGGGAAAGTTAAGTTCCCAACCTCTGTTTGGTGCATACTTCATTACTTCCATAACATAAACCAGCCTGAGCAGGGAAGATTAAACAGACACAGCCTGCCACAGTGAATAGTCCAGAAATATTCCTAGGAGAGGGAAGAGTTGAGTCAAGCTGAGTCCAGTCCAATTGAGAAGGAATTTGAAGGCAGCTTTCCCACAGACTAGATTAATGCCCTAATCACTGGGCAAACACCCTTGCCTCTTTATTACATTGCAAAGGAAATTAAGTATACATTTCTACGTGGAATCCCATAAACAAAATAGGTAGAGGAATTCCAGAGTTGTGATAATAGCTTGACTTTAAGGAAGAATAGGTACAAGTAGCTGAATACAGCCAATACCTAAAAGCAGAAAGCAACTTTTCTGACTCTGCCAAGCATTTTTAAAGTGTACTGAAGGGTAAGAAAAACTCCAACATGTACCTCAATACCTCGCTGTATTTACACTGAGGACTTACTTTAACAATTGACAACACCTACCTGAATTATTGTATTAGAAACTATGCCACCCAGGCCTGGAAATTCTATTAAATGCTAGGGTATGACTTGACCTTGGTCCTGCACTTCTTTATTTCTCACTGCTTTCAGCAGAGTTTACCCATCTGCAGCCTGTGAACATCAACAAAATTCCCCAGATTCTCTACTTCTAGCTCTCTGCTGCAGCCTTTTCTTCTCTATAAAACCCATAAATAGAGACAAATTCAGAAAAGGACACAATTAATTGCCGACAGCTTTCTGAAAGGATTGCACTTAGCTTCTGATGGCGAACAGCTGTGGTGCACACTCTAATACATGCCATGGATGGGAAAGCATGGTTCCAGCTGGCTGAGGACAGCCACAAGGTCATTCATCAGTGAATACACTCTCTCTCAAGTGTCATGTGAGAGACCCAAAATTGTCAAGAGTTTTGAGTGGATCTGCCTGTACCTTTCCTTTAAATAAACACTCCAAAACCCTGAGGTTTTCATTTTCCAGAGCTGCTATGCAATAATTTTTGAAACAGTGAAATCTCAGATCTGTTTGGAAAAAAGAAATATAAGAAAATAAAGTACATGCTCTGTACTGTTTGAGAGTAGGTCTTTCCCTCCAGTCACCCTTTCCAGTCTAAAAATATTTGCTGCATCTGTGGTTCGCAACAAATTTTGCAAAGCATCTGGTATACAAAGAAAATGTCTACCTTAGCTATGCATCTCCATGGATGCAAACATAAATAGAAGCATGGCCAGCAGGCTGAGGAGGGAATTCTCTCACCCTATTCTGCTCTTGTGAGATCCCACTTGGAGTTCTGCCTCCAGCTCTGGGGTCCTCAGTACAAGAAAGGTGTGTTGGAGCGAGTTCAGGAGGAGGGACATGAAAGCTATCAGAGGGCTGGAATACCCTGTCCTGTAAAGAAAGGTTGAGAGAGCTGGAGTTGTTCAGCCTGAAGAAGTGGAGGGTCCAGGGCACCTTGTTGCAGCCTTTTAATATTTAAATGGGATTTGTAAGAAAGACAAAGACTTTTTGCCAGAAGCTGTAGTGACAAGGCAAGTGATAAAAGTCTAAAACTTAAAAAACATTTTTCACAGTGAGGATGGTGAAGTACTGGCACTGGTTGCCCAGAAAAGTTGGGTATGACAAAGCCAGGCTGAATTAGGCTTCGAGCAACATGGTCCAGTGGAAAGTGTGCCTGACCAAAGCAGGGGAGTTGCAACAAGAAAATCTTTAAAAGTCCCTTCCAACCCAAACTATTCTATGATTCTAAGTCACCTCTTTGGCAATCCTTTATTCTGTTCCAAACCAAATGGAAAATCTCTTTTTTGAGATTTTGACATTTAGCCAGGGAGAGCGACACCCATGCTCACTGGGTGCAAATTTTAAGCATTTTGGTCCATCAGAAGTAAATTTTGTCCCACATGGAATGAGAATTGGCCTTGCTTGTTGTCTCCCTCCTTCCCATAGCATCAGAGTACAACTGATACATAAGATACTCAGCAGTGAATTCCTTGGTTAGTTTTATAAAGACAGCAAATCATTGCACTCTGTTGGATCTATCTTTGCAGCTTTCACAGTTCTTGATCTCTCTATTGCTTAGGCAAAAGCAACCAATGAAGACAAGTATGCTTCCTTTCTTTTGCAAATGTCATATTTGTAACAAAATATTGTGAGTACTGAAGTTGGAAGTAGGTAATTATCAGGTAGTTTGCAACTTAGGTCACTATGACGACTCCTCCTCTTAAGGTGTATGATGCAGTATCTTTTATCTGAAGCAATTGGAATCAAGGCTAGAGGGATATGTTCCCATAGCTGGTTACATCTTTTAACTCCTCTGACCTTCAGTTTACTCACTTATAAAACAAATAAAGAATTAAATGTTTAACCAGTCTTGATTTATTATTTTTATTTATTATATTCTGCATATTTTTATATGCTGGAATACCATATATGGAAGGAACATAACCCTTACTACTCTGTTTTGTCATGACAAATGGTGACCCTCAGTACAGAGAATGAGGTTCAAGATTAATCCAAGACTACTACAGTGTTTTGCTATCATCCTATCTTAATGTTATTAAGACAAATAACAGCAAGACTTCTTGTTCTTAGAAATGAGAGAAAAGGTCCAATCTTACCACCAGTGGGAAAAAATTGCAATAGATTAAGTGGGCTTGTTTTAAAATGCTATCATTGCAGCTTACATTGATTAATTCCCAGAATGTAATTTATTTATTTATCTTTAATTATAGTGCATTTCTATTGTGATGATCAATCATGCATATCATTAGCAAGTATGGCAAGGCTCTCAAATGATGACTTTTCACTTACTGATGTAAATGAATCACCAAGTGAAGCAACTTCAAGGAATGTATTAAAGAGCACAAGTCAAATCTCTGGCTCTGCACACATACTGTCGCATTAAATAAACTCATGCTTCATTTGTGCAGTGGGTGAAGAAAGCTAATTAAAATGAGTAAAATTTCAACTGCAGCTTCTGGCATTGTTAATCAGTAAACAAAGTTGAAAACTTCAAATAGGCGGGCTGGCTTCAGAGTCCAGTACACTTGTAAAAACAGATCTGAAACCAAAGCAGAAGGAAATAACAGCATTGAAAATAACATTGAAAGTGAACTTGAAAAGTTATTAAACCATCCCAAAAATTGCCATGCATTTCTTCCTCAAGAAATGGATCTGCTGTTGCTTCTTATTAAACTCTTTTACTAAACAACCATTTAGTCATGGAGTTACACTTCCTTGAACATTCTGGGGGCAATGAGCTCTGCAGATAAGCACATGGAATCAGGAACTAAATTTTAGCAATTTCAATTCACATAAGCTTCATAAAATCTGTTAAACAATTTCATTTGGGATGAATTAACTCTTCACCTTTCTTTTCAGTTTTAGATTCATCTATGTTCCATAGTTCAAAAAATGCAGATGGATTTTTGAAAGTCCAGGAGCATTGTGTCATTTGAAAAAAAATGTGACTTTTCTATGATTTATGTATTTAAATTTTGGCTCACAAAACATGTTTAATGCAAATTTAGCAGCAGCTTGTTCCATGCACTTGAAGGTACTTCCAACCTAACACTCTGAAAGACTAATAAAAATATGAGAGATTTAAACTGGTATATTATCACAGCCTCTACTTGATCCTCTAAAGAACTTGCTTATATTAAAAAATTCAAGAAACATATTGCTTGATTTTGGCAAATTCTAATATATTTATTTTTTGAGCTATGAAAAGAAAAAAAAATGTTATTTTATAATTTCTGTCAAATGAAAAACTAAAATTAAGCAAAAGATTCAAGCAAAGAAAGATTTGTTATTCCTTATCTTTCTTCCCAAGAAGATAGTAAATTTACTGTATGAAATACATTAAAATGTCACTATAGAAATCAATTTTGAGTGATCCAAGAAAAAAAAACAACAAAAAACCTCACTTTGATATTGCAAAAATTAAACCTTTCCACATATTCCAGCCATTTTTTACTGTAATTTTCATGTTATCTTGAAATATTCTATTTTTTATTTAATTTAATTTAAATTTTGGGTTGATTTTTTTTTTCTGGAAATTCTTTGGGATTTAAATCTTAGCTATTCTTATTAGTTTTAAATAAGTGCTAAGATATTTCTGTACCATTTTATGGAAAAAAGTAGGATCTTTCTATACAGATCAGTTTGAACCTGGAGGCCCCTTTTTCTTCCTTTCTTTCCTTTTATTGGGGAAAACCTGCAATCAGAAAAGGCCCAAAAACTCAGAGAACATTTGAAAGAAAAATACTCCTTTCTTTACATTTGAACAAAAATTTTGTGGTATTTTCTTCCCATAACTATTTCTGATGAAAATTGTTCTTGCAGACATCTGTCTTACAAAAATTTCATTTCAATGTCTTTTTTTTTTTACATAAAATGAGTTCTGAGTTTTCTGTACTGCAATGACTTAGAGAAATTGATTCCTGTGTCTATCAAATAAGAAGCTGCTCAGAGAGGTTGAAAACACTAATTTTGCTTCTTTCTTTTCCGATTTTTAAAACAAAATAATTAATTTTTTTTAATTTATCCTAGCCACGGTCTTTTTAAGCACACACCTAACTGTCGCTGTTGAGCCGCTAGCTGAGAGAAAAAACCCAGGTTCTCAGGCAAGAAAAGAGAAAAGTGCGTTTATTATTTTGATTTCCATATATATAGAGTTTTCAGAGGTCACCCAGATTGGTCAGCCAGAAACCTCCCCCTAGGCCTAATTGGCCAGGCCTGAACTGCCCGAATCTCGAGACGCTGTTTGCAAAACATCCAAACTTTATCTTTGTTTATGAAACGTAGCAAAAATGTTCTCACGAGAAAGACCTGTGCTAGCCACACCTAACCAGAAATCTTGATCTGAGCTGCTCCTAGCTTGTTCAAGTTCCTCACTCAGGTTTCCCATTGACTCACAGCACAACACTTTTGTATTCTTTCTCCTCCTGATCATTTCTACATTTTTGGATATGATCATATATGCAGAGATCACTTTCCCTTCCACTTCTATCTCTGCTTTCTCCAACCCTTTGCACATTACCTTATTTTATTGGCAGACGGTCCCTAATCCTGGAAAGCATCATGATGCAGTGGAGTACTTAACTTCAGCCATAAGTCCCAGTGGAGCTCCATGATCTCGAATATTTCCCTGACCAGGTGCCAAACCAGACAACAAGCAGAGTGAAAAGGAGGAAAATGTGTCACTACTGTGCTGAGATAAATGGAAATTCAACTATGTGTGGGGCCTACTAAGTAACACGGCTGGCAGCTACAGCAATTCAGAGGAAAAAAGAGAATATTTCATACTCACACACAGAGCAACTCCAAATATCAGCTGCTTTGTTTTTAAGCAATACACCTAAATACCTACATATTAAAAATGTTTTCAGAAAAAGATTCTACTTCAGATGTTGCCTTTTCCGTGGAGAATAATCATATAATTTAAAAGCTGTTATTATTATTGTACATTTATTTTTCCTTTGGTTTGAACACCTGTTTTACTATACTTACTCCAGTGGAGTCTCAATAAATAAAGTTTACTGTCATTTTTTAAACCAAACAGGTGGGTCAACAACTATGATTAAGCTGTCATCATTAATGAGCAGCTTTCTTTAGTTTCTGCAAGGAATAAAAACTTTTTATGTCTGGGAAAAAAAAAAAAGCCTTAAATCATTTTTAACAAAACATATGAAATTATGTTTCTTCTCATGGTCAAATCAAAAACCTATTTATATATAGACAACGCCAGCATGTCTCACCTCTCAGTATTTTTCTACCACTGTAACTATGAAATCAGAGAATAGAAAGACTATTAGATGTTTATTTACACTCTGGTGGGTTTCAAATATTAAGGTTGTTTGTTTTGTTTTTTTAAGGATCAAGTTAAGAGTAAGAAAAAGAAATCCATCTGATACTAGTCAGAAAATACACATTCCTACACATTCATATGTGTCATGCATTGGACAGTATGAGCACACACATGAACACTTTTTAAAGCTGTACATGCAATGAATGCTGAAAATAAATCCCTAACACTAGCTGATAATGAATATCTTGAGGATTCCAGCTTCAAACTTGAACATAATCCAATCTCCTACTGATAGTTTCAATTCTCATCTTGAGATTTACTCAATCGCTTCTTGTCCCTAGTAGTAGGAATATTAGAGGTTAGGCAAAAAAGGAATCTATTACCATAAAATAAGCTGCTTTGTGAGTATGTATCTGAAATTTGGGAGCCAGGGTTGTCCAAAAATAATTGACTAATGACAGAACACTTGTCTGAAGACCAAAACTTTCTTGTATTTTTGGACAAAACAGTATTTATCTGTGATCTCATACCAGGTAGGATGATATGCATTATTTATTCCTTATCCTTCTTTATTAGAAGTTTCAGTAGTCTAATCAGAGCCTAAAACTAGAATTTTGTGACTTGAGAGTCTGACTCTGCAGTGCATAAATAACTAAAAGTCAACAATCAAAACAAATCTTTCACAGATCCTGCTTTGGCTAAAAAATATTCCTTCAAGTCATTTGGCAAAAAATCTATAGACTCTGAACTACTGTGAGCATCAAAAATGCATCAGTTTGTCCCTTCTTTCCACTCAAAACCCAGTGGGTGTTTGTGTGGAGTGGCACTTTGAATATCCAGAGTCTTTGGGTTAAAGTTTCCAGATAAGCCTGGTTTCACTTCCTTTAATATCACATATATCCTTATAGCTGCATGGGGCTAATGTTCCCTAAATTTGGTGTGCTGTTGGCCACAATTGCTTTAGGCAAACAGTAAAAAAGGATAAAATTTATGAAGTACATTTCAGCTCCCAGCTGGGCCATGGCTTCCTGAGAGAGCTGGAACAAGATCACTACAAGAGCTGTGAGAGGAAGCAGAGGCAGAGCCTGCAACTTGACTCTCTTTTGCTTCCATCTTGACTCTTTTCCCTACCTGGATTTTAAGCTTTTCGGTCAAGAGCTGTTATGACATGGGTGTCTAAAGACCCACCTGAAATGGGAATTCTGTGAAACAAAGGAATGGAAATGAATAAATTACAACAGAATTAGGTATTGTCACGTGGACAGCATCCTGCCAAATTCAGCACCTTTGGCACCCAGCTGTGATGTGGCCTTAGTGAAAGTCTTTTTTTTTTTTTGGGGGGGTTTTTGCAGGGTTTTTTTTTTTTTTTGCTTGGTTTGCTTTGGGGTTTTTTTTTTTGTTGTTGTTTTTTATGTGACATTGCTCAAATGTTGCAGCTGATTTGCCTTGGCAGGCATCTTGCTGATGTCAACTGCCATGAAATTACCTGAAAAGATATCTCTGGGGACTGATCTGTCTTTCACACTGTAACCTCTTCCTAAGTTCACCCTATCGCAGGGCTTTTAATTTGCTTAAATTATTTTCTTACACTTCTGAGAGATGTACAGTTGAAGCTTTGTTAGCCTTTTCCTAAAGATGATCAACAATTAATAGCAATAAGCTGTTTTGACAGGAACCATAGATAAGTGAGGCTGATGCTAGTGCCAGAGCAAATCCTATCCCAAAATGCACACAGCTCACCTCTGCCTGAGGAGCAGTAAAGGACTGAAACACAGCTTTGTTTTGTTAGGGATGACAAGCATCACAGTAAAAAACATCTGGAAACTAATGGCCTTATATGTGCAGTAAAGTGAAAGGTAACAGAAAATCTGGATCTAGACCCTGAATCTCCTGCCAATCTTTGACAAGCCATTTAATCTTTTTGGCCAAGATTCAAGAAATTATCTGGGCTTTTAGCTTCTATTTAGAACCCTAAATTCCTATTGATTTCCTATTGACTACTCTAAAACAAGCAAAAGCAAAGGTGTATGCACAGCACAGCTGAATCAAAAGTTGCTCTTGGTTGTTTTCCTTATATAGCTATATATCTCTTTATAAACCTCTAAGGAAAGAAAAAAAAATTGTCTTATTTTTAATGTGGTTGTAGAAGTGGATGTTATGAGAAGAGCTGAATAAACTGAAAATAATACCCCAATGAATAATTTCGGAAAAGGATATTTTTTTTTTAAATAACAGATGACTTAGTGATTGTAATGGATTTAAAGAAATATATGGAATATGTTGTATTTAATAAGAATAATAACTGATCAAATGACACGTATATGTGGTAACAAAATTTTCAGGTCTGTTTTCTTTGATCATTCATGGAAGTTTTTTTGGTAAAAGTATGTAGAGATTTTTTTTTTTTTTCTCTTCAAGGAAAAAATCTGCAATGTAGCCTAACATTTCCAAACTTTCATTTTGGCTCAAGTCTTCTTTCCATCACCCACATCTCTTGTTGCAGAGCTAGGAGAAGGTGAAATAGGAGTAAATTATATGATAAATAATTAGATCACTTTGTGTTATCTCCTGAATATAAAAAGTAATTACATTTCTTTTAGTTACCCTTGGATCCATTAACTTGTCCCTGTTAAGATTCATCTACCTGGAAAACATCTTGTGCTCTTTATGAATACCATGGATAATTCAGTTACTCTCTCAGGACGTGGCTTCAGTGGTTAATCACATACAAGTTTTTAGATTTTTGCCTGGCAAACTTTCCCTGGCATGAGGTTACCACCACAGTTCTGCTGTCACTTAAACTTAGTGAAGGTTTTCATAGTCCAAACACAAGGTATCCCCATGTTTATATATTAGGAACTCAGGAATCTGAATTATGTCATTAATTGTGAAGCAGATGTTTATTGAGAAATTGATCTTATGAAAAATGCTTTTTCCAGCCCATGAGTACATCTTATAACAATTCTTTCATCCCCTTCAGTTTTTATCAAAGGATGTTATATTACTATACTAACCACATTTAGGGTCCCAATTTGCCACTTAATTCCGTTATTTTCCTGAGGTGCACATATTTGCTGTTCGGTGGGACTAGCTAGATGCAGAACCTCTGAGAACCCTTAGGAAGGCAAAGATACAGAAATGTAATCCAGGATTTTTTTCCCTGGCTCAGGTCCCTGGTTAGCTTCCTCACCCCTAAAATTTCTTTAATTTCACCAATATAATTCCACACTTCCCAACAAAAATTAAAGAGAGTTGAAATGGATTTGTAATCAAACCTTTCAGAGCTTTAGAAAGGAAGAATTATATTGCTTTGTCCTGCACAGCAGTGGAGAAAAAGAAGAAAACTCAGACATGGAATTTTCAATTTTTCATCTTATTATTTTCCTTATGTGAAGACCAAAAGGGGTAGAAGTATGAAGAGAAGAAGACATCTTCTAAAAACACAGGTTTGAGTGCTTCTGACATAAAATATCTGAGCAGCATTTCTGTCCCAATCTATTTCATAAGAGCTATGCTGGGAGGTGGTGATGAGGGTAATCTAAATAATTTTTCAATGCAGTAAAAAAGATCATGAAAAAGAGTTATCTCTGTATGCTCTAGAAGTTCCTCAGAGACCTTGCATGGCAGAACCCCCACTGTATAGAAATATGAAGTATCTGGACTTGGGAACAAAGCGCTGCTACCTGACAATTCCTGCCTCACTCTTGTGGCCCTTCCTTCATGAGCTCAAATAGACCTTCAGGCCAAACTCATCCAAAAGTGCATAAACCACTCAGAAATACTGAAAATTAATCAGGCATTTTGAACAAATGCATTTCTATTGAAAAACATACATGTATATATGTCTTCAATCTGATGTCCCAGTCAAAGTAATCATGGACTGATACTTTAGCTCCTTTCTCTCAAACACTGAGCACTCCTGTTAATATTGTGCCATAACAGTATAATTTAAATTCAGATCAATATATTTACACCTGTGGAGTTCACACTGTGGTACAGTGCCACTGATTTTATGAGACCTAATTTTGTCACCTTTATTCTGGTTCAATATTTGCTCTTAAAATGAACCCTTTCTTGAATCACCATCTGCTTTCATTGCTACTTACTATTGCTATTTCATAAATATCTTTTGCTCATAATCATCTTTTTGTATGTAAAATATAAATTATAAAAGTATTTATGCTGGCTATCTTAGGAAGCAAGGAAGGTCTTGGCCTTCTAAAAAATTCTCTCCTTAATGGATTTTTCATTCAGTGATTCACCATGAACATGCAGAAGAACTCTGTCACAGGCAAGGATACAGGCAAGTGACATAAGCTGAATTACAGTCCCCAGGCCACGGGGGTGCAGCACCTCTCAGGAAAGTTTGCATGTGCCATGGGTCCTCTGCAGTGAACCAGCCCCAAAAGACAGTCCTTAAGTGTAACTTGTTCTACCACAGAGCAACAAATATTCATACACTATTTCAAACAAAACATGCAACATTCTTTTGGATAGAACAAAAGGAGCAATACTTAATTTTGTTTAGCTGTGTAATCTAAATCACTGTGTCTTTTTTGATATTTTTTTCATTTCCTAATTTCACAACCTCATGACCAGAGAGGACTGAAAAAGTAGGTCACAGATTATTTCCTATGAAACATGTTATTATTCTACACTTATTTCAAATGTTCCAAGCCTGGAATCGTTAATAAAAACTTAGCATCTGTAATATGCTTTTTAAAGGCATGAAGTCACAAGAGACCTTAAAAGTGAATCCACTGCTGCTTACTGAGCTCTACAAATCTCCAGGCCCTACCTTTGGTAATTATTTTAAAATACCCAGGAGAATTTGTAGATTTGTCCAATTACAGCCAAAATACTAACATTGATAATCTGCTGTAAAATGGCACTTCCACCCTTGTTTCTCATAAAATGAAAAAGAAAAAAAAGTGCCCGTGTGTGAGTTGGAATTTTGGTGGAGGGAATGAACTCACAAGAAGTGACTACTAGCCTCAGGCACTCACTTACAAGATGCAGTTCTTTCTCCTGAAGTACACAAAAATTCACATTGCTCTCACAGATTTAGTCATAGTCAAGTCTGGACATTTAACTGATCCAGGCCACAAATGTTCTGTGTCACTGTGCAGAAGGCACTGTTGTTGACCATTGGATGGAGAGGGAATGCAGGGCAATGTCACTTCTCTCAGGCACTCTATGAGTCTCCAATACAGATGGGAGATAACAGATACCATTCATTCATGTTTATATTATGCACTCTGACATAGCAAACCACAAAGCACAGCCATCTGACCTATGGGAGATGGGAGGAACAGACAATCTAACACTAAGTTGGCCCAGTGATTTTTGTCCAACTAGGCTGTGAAAAATGAGGTGATACAGGAAATGCCAGAAACACCCCATTGCATAAGTGCCTAGATGCTTTATCACCTGATAGGAGTGGCACCTGCTGACAATATTCATCTCTGTTTTGCTATACATGTCACTGACCAGATATAAGGGCCTCTCTTCTGTCTAAACATGTCTCCAGCTAACAACCTCAAGCAGCCTTATAAATATTCCAGGACAGGATACGCTACTGTTCTTGACATTAGTGCATGGATTAAAACATCCTTTAGTGCATTCAGCAAGCACCTTAGTACTTCTAATAATCTAGCTCCAGGTGTGCTTTTTTTTTCTTTCTAAAATGGAAACACAGGCCTTTTAACAAATATTTTAACTTTCTTTTTAGCTACTAGGTAAGAGCATGACCTAAATATCAAAGGACAAATGTGTAAATGTAGTACTGGAGATTGCTAATCCTTGTAACTGTTGTTCCTTTTACACAGAAAAGAAATATACACATGCACATGGTTGGAATAACTGTATAGTTGTGTATGTATGTGCATTTCAGATAAATGTGCTGTAATATGTATGTACAATTTATATGTGTATATATATATATTTCATATATATATATTTTACATACATACATATACACACACACACACACATACAGTAAAATAAATTTTAAAGCAGAAAACATATTTTACTTTGCCAAGGTAAATAGACTGGCTTGCAGGAGTGGAAGAATATCAATATAATTTAATTGGGGAGCCCCATCTGGCTGCATGGGTAGAACAAAGCTGCACTAAAAATCTGAAGATAATTAAAACCAAAATGAAACAAAAAATCCTGAAAGAGAAATACTACAAGAGTTCAAACAAAATGTGTTTTTAACAGCAAATGGGAGGAAGATCAATAATGGCTTCTGTAGCTTCTGGATAAGCACTTCCCATAAATTCAGGCACCTATTAAAATGTGCTAATTTGTGATATTAAGTAGTTGGGCCTGTGAATAAGGGCCAGTTTTTCTCTCGGAAAACTCAGGGCTACATCCTTGGGCCAGTACTTTCAAACTCAGAAGTGCAAAACAGTAACTGAGCAGCTAGACATTTTCCAAAGCATGTAATAAATTAATCCTACTGAGATGGATTGGAGCAATTATTCAAAATGTAATTGGCTTTTGAAATGCCCATTTATTGTAACTTTAACTGGTCCCTTAGTACCTTAAAAATTACTAACACCGTGCTCACAAAAATCATAAACAATGAAAATGTAAAGAGCATCTAGGTGTTAGTATGCTCAATAAATATAGCAAAATAATTTTGCTTGACATTCCCTACTTTCTGAAAGGTGATCATTTATTCTAATCAAGATAATTTATTAAGAGCTAAAGAAAATCCAACTCAAGTGTATTCTGAGAGACTTTTGATATGACAGCAGGTAAAAGACCTAGATCCTGATCCCAAGGGTATTTAAGTGATTATTTCTCATTTCATTTAGATTGAAAAAATATGAATATGGCATTTTATACTTCTTTAATGATCTGTGCTTCATTCTCCTTTTTGAAAAATAGGGGTGGAAAAATTATTTTCCAGGGAGCCTTAAGAGGACATACATATTAAAATACTGTGGGTCTGGCCTGGATTAGTAATTGTGTCTTTTTGTTTTGTACACCTGGGAGGGATTCAGTGACTTAGAGACAATTTTCAATTGTGCTAGGTTTTTATGGCCCTAATGTGAATTAATAATCTCAATATCTGTCACCTAAGCACATGCTACTATGGGTAAATATCTAGTATATTTTTTTCCAATTAATCATTAGGTAATGTGCACATTCCTTACATGTTTATACCAGCAAAAAGAAGGGCCAGTATATAAGATCAAGCACTGTCACACACTCCATCTTCCAGGGTAATTGTTAGCTCAGTTCTGGACTGAGCATAGTTTTGGACTATTTCAACCAAACCTGGAGAATTTTGCCAGAGCTCATCGGCCAAAGTGACCCAAGAACAGCTCCCTGTGTGCAATTTGTTTGAGGAGTCTCTGCTGGCTGTGTTAGACTAATTTACTCATATCAACACAACTCAAAGGCATGCCACCTGAATAGACAAATAGTAGCATTACTTGTCATTTGACAATAGTGGCATTGTTGTCTTAGCAAGACAATAGTGTCAGGTCCCTTTTGTTTATCAGCTCAGACACAGCCACCATGGTTTTCAGCAGAACCTTCAGTTCTGCTACAATGTAGAAAGGCTAATAAGCTATAACTGCTCTGTTTTTTTTGTTTACAACAATCTCAAAATGTCACAAAGGCATTACAAACTAAGATACAATAAGATTTTGGGTGCTGTTTGGATATACAGCGGTCAAAGATCACCAGACCTAAGAGTCATTGGGAACAGTCTGAAATCATTGTGGTGTAACTGGTTTTGATACAGGCTTATGACCACTGCAGTTTTTGAGTTCCATTTTGTCCATTCCAGACACAGGAATTCACAGAAATACTGGTTTGTTGGCATTTCCATAGGTCATCCAGCCTGACTTTCCCCCCAGGCTCAGATATTCCCAGTGCCAGCTCAGGTCATCTTCGTCTCTCCCCCAGACGCCCCCACCGTCCCCACCTTGTCCAGCTGATGTGTTCCTGGTGTGACCATGGCTCTCCCTGGTGAGCACAGATTTGTCTGGTGATCCCTGGACTGGTCTATCCCTGGTTGCCAGACCTGCTCTGCTCACTTTTCTGGGGGACTGTGGGCTCTGCCTCATCAGGGACAGGGTTTATTCAGTCCTTAGTTAATCCTTTTGCTTTTTGGAATCATACATAATGCTTTTAAATTTTACAATTATCTTCTATTTAGGCTACGTTATTTTTCTTTGGAAATAGGCAGCAACATTTACTTTCAAACCTCCTCTTTTTTTTTCTTCCCCAACAGGCTTTTTTATCAAGCAGATGTGATGAAAAAGCATGTTTTCATTACTAGTTTTTCTTTTTTAAA
This sequence comes from Entomyzon cyanotis, assembly GCA_024500445.1. Taxonomy (NCBI): domain Eukaryota; kingdom Metazoa; phylum Chordata; class Aves; order Passeriformes; family Meliphagidae; genus Entomyzon; species Entomyzon cyanotis. The sequence goes on from JAKEPQ010000871.1 coordinate 66,752,840, forward strand.
AATCCTGGCAGGCCTAGATAAACTTGTCCTTTTGACACATGGCTCAGGGCATGCCTTTACTGCATTTCCACTCCTATCACATGCATCTTACAAGTACTTACCACAGGCATATTTTCAAAATAGTAAACTTTTCACACTTAGCCTCTTTTTAATACTCCTTAACAGCAAAGACCAGAGCTTGCTGCTGCAAATCAAATATCTACAGCCAGAACTGAGAGTGCAGGTGAAAGACAAGGAAGAGACAAAGACAAGAATAGAGAAAGAGAAGGAGATACAAATGTTTAATATCAAACCTGTACACCAGTTGTGATCTGAAATTTATTATTCATGAAGGAGACACTGTGCTGTGTTACTCCCCCCTTAGTCTACCTCTGAATCTTACTGACCCTAATTGATTCTCTGCTTATGTTGTCTGGAGGAATTATCAAGTCCTAGAAGTAGTTTGTTTGAAAAACAAAATTGATTTAAACTCAAATACTGAAAGCTGAACACTGATTTCCAGTTCTGCTCTAGGAAAATCTCCAAAAGACTAATTCCACACAGCACCACAGATACTGGCTTTATAACAAAATTTCAGCCTTTTCTGGGTTTCCTAGTAGGTATTTGAGACATATAGGAACATGAGATAGCTAAAAACAGATGTGGAAATTTGTCAATGGGAATTCATATGTGTATCTACACAGAGCAATGTCTGGTATAACCCAACTCTGTTTAAGAGCCCAGATTGATACTGAATTTTTCTTCCACCAGTGACCCCAAATCCTGCTGCTCCTCAGGGCTGCTCTCAGTCCCACAGTCTTTACTGGTACAGGGGATTTCCCTGATCCAATTGCAACAGACCCTGCTCTGGGCATTCTTGATCTTCCCAAAGTCCAAGTGGGCACATTCCTCGAGGACAGCAAGGTCCCTGGGGGTGATGTTCTTCCCCTCAAGGAAATCAACTGCACCACTCAGCTTTGCTAAGGGTGCATTGAAACCCACTGTGCACCAAGTGGGATCACTTCTGATTCACTGAGAGAAATACTAACACCTCAGTTACTCTTTATTAGTTTGCACATCCTCAGTAATTCTTTGACTATTTTCTAAATCTGTGTGAGAATTGTGCTGGGCTAAAAATTTTAAACATTTTAGAACAAATAAGATGTCCTAAATTTTTTTTTTCCAAAAAAAAACCCCAAGAGTCCATCACTCAAATTATTTAAGTAGGAAAATTATGCCATTACTTTTTTATTTTAAATTAAAGATTAACTTTTAATTATTATGTTTACATTCTGGTTTTACATTTTTTAGTTTCCAGCTGAGTTTTTTAAGCTATGAGTTTCTGTAGTAGTTATCACTTTTCTGTTCCGGTTCATTTCTCTTGATCATTTAGGTAAGATTTAAAAATACTTTAAATATTAGAAAAAATCCAACACAGTCAAAAGAGATATGAAACTCTGCAACTTTACTCTTCTGAAATATTTACTCTGCAGAAGTTTGGCTATGTAGAAAGAAAAAAGAAATGGGGAAGGATGGAGAAAAATAGTTGTTGGATAAAAACTGGAGGTTATTCAATGAATCATAGTCATGAAATGAAAATTGAAAATCCTATTCATTGAAAATGAAAAATGAGGCTTCAAGTACAGATGGGAAAATATTCTGGCAATGGTAATTAACAAAAAATCATGGTTTTGAAGCTTCATAGCTTAATTTATTTTGAATTTAAAAACCCCAACACCTAAAATCTTCCTTTTCTTTTTTTATCCTGTCACACAGAAAGTAAATAGACAAAACAAACAGACAGTTTAAAATTTTCTTAATTTTCTTGTTTACTTTCATTCCAATCACTTCAGTAATACAACAGTTGAAGATGGAACTCAGTAAGCCCTACAATATAATATTTTTAACAGGAAATAAATCCCTTCATCACTTAGCCTAGATGTAGTGGTAAAAAAATATGTCCTTTCTTTGTCCTTCATGTTATACTGAGATTGTATTTTCTGGAAGAAAATTTCTCCAAATACATCAATTCTATGAATGATGTTAGAGCAAACAATCTCTATCAGCTAGGATGGAAAATTACTGCTTAGTGCATTCACCCTTGCATTGATTAGTCCATATGAGCAATAGTGAAATCTAACATTCCTATTATTCAGAGGTGTGCCAAATTATCTGCAAAGAATCAAAAGCCTAAACTGAATGAAGACAGTTTGAAATACTTTTAAGCTTAAAATGCTTATTTTAAATATTTAAAGAGTGGAAAGGAAAAAGAGAAAGAAGAGGATTCACAGAGCCCCATAATGATAAGTAATTTAATTTCTAATCTTCAGAAATTAACTTATGTCTCAGTACTTGTCTTCATTTATTAAGTTGTATGAGTTTGACTCTATGAACCAAGGGAAGTCAAAGCTGTAGCTCAGGGAATTCTCCCTTCCTCTGCCATGTCATGTGGATGTCCACAAAAGATCTGGAGATTCCTAGGACTTTTAGATATTGATTTACCTGCATTCTGCACAGGTTCAGTGTTGGAAACCTGAAGGAAGAAAACACCTTCATCCTGAGCAAATGGTTTCTGAGAGATGGGCTTTTTTAGGTGTGTGTGGTGGAGGGACAAGGGACAGGGACAGGGACAGGGACAGGTCATTCCACAGAGCAGCTCTGGTTGCATGAAGGCAGGAGCCTCCATTGCAAAGGAGAGGGACCTGCCCAGATGAAAAAGCCTCTGTGGGAGTGTGGTGTTATCGTATTATCTCTCATGAAAGCAGTTTTCATGTGTCACTTGTGTGCTGCTCTGTGATGGCTCTGAGCATCTGTCGTGCAGATCAAGCCTGTTAATCACTTTTGTTCTGAAACCTGTCAGAAATTAAGGTGAGAATCCTTTTAGCTGGCCCCTTTAGCTGTCTATCTACAAGACAACCTGAAAATGAAGGCAGGATGGTAGAAGGCAGATTTTTTAAGAAGTGATGTGTTGTATTCAGGTCAAGTGATGTTTGTGCTTTTTTCAGGGCATGCCAGGGTGTTGTGTGTGAGGATGGGGGTTTGGGAGACTGGGCTCTCCAGTCACACATTTGCTTTTATCTCCTGCTTTGATGAATAAAGGAAACAACACAGTTAGAAATTATATTGTCAACCAATGAGATTTCATTATCACCAAGAGTGTGAAGGGGCTGAGGCTTTAAAAAATGGAAATTATTATGACTGTTGCAACGACTTACCACTAAGAAAAACAAACAAACAAAAAAACCCCACAGAAATAGCCATTTAAATCACAGGGTGGTACCTGTTTTCCTCATATAGTATCTTTTAATGAATAAATCCTACCCTCTTTCAATCAGGTTCCATGCCACAACTTTTTATGATTTCTTTTTTTTTTAAATTTTGTGAGTATCAAGAATTTCTTAACCTCTGCTGTTTCAGATGCACTTCTTGGAAGTGACTAATAATATAATTCATACTATTTTATTTCTCTTTGCTTTTCTGGTGATAGTAAAGGTATTTCCAGCACACATATTCACAGCTATGACTTTGGAATCTGCTTCCATTGGGCATTTAACATAAACAAAATAAGATCATTAAAAATTCATAAAGAATACATGCAGAAAAAGAGGATCAAAAAATAAAAGTGGGTCTAATAAAAACTCTGAAATTAGTACATTTTCAATTGCTCTTATTCAAAAATATTAGATTTTTTTAGTTAATAAGCAATATAATATTTTCATGAAATATTATCTGTAATATTGGAAAGCTTGAAGTTTTGAAGTAGACTGCCATCTGAAAACAGAAAATTTATTTTCCTAGGCAGTGAAAATGTCTTTCAATATAAATTTTATTGCAGTCAGGTTTCTGTTGCCAGTGTATGAAAGGTGATACTTTCTCCATTAATTTCTATTCATTTCCTGTTTGCTAAATGAAATAACCAACTTTACCACCTGAAATGTTCTTGGAGGCAGGCAGCAACTCTATTAGCAAGAATAATAAAGTTGGTTGGTCATCTTTCAGTGAGCACAGCCCATTCAAAAGACCTACAGCCATCCAGCTGCCTATTAAAGAGCCATTTTAGCAGGCTTCTAAACACTGATTGCTTCGAGGCAAACACAAACTTTTTTGTTAATTGTTTACCAGAGGGTAAAAGTGGTGAGACCAAGTCACTTCACTTTCCTTTTAATACCTGACTTTTTTATACAGGAACCAGTATTGCCTGGCAAATCTAATCTGTAAGAAATATGTAGATAGAAGAATATACATTGTTTACCTCTACCTACAGGTCCTAGCAAAACAAAGACTCCTCATGTGCTTGAATTAACATACATTTCCTATTTGAAAAATCAAATGCATTGCCTTAATTGTGCTGTCTCTCTAATAAAGAGTGTAGATTGCCTCTAGTCATCCTTGCCAGTTGAACAGAAATTGGACATCTCTGTCAGCTCTGTTTCTTTCAAGGATTACGTTGAATACAGTGAATAATGCCAGCCAGGAAGTTTGTTTCATCCTGGTATATATTTCATCAGGAAACAAATGCATGGCTGCTTGCACAGCAAATGGCTGGTATAGGACTAGCTGGGTTTCACCCTGTTGATGATGAATGGGGAATTTTCTTTGCTGGGATGAGCTACATGTGGTTTCTCAGTTGAAACTTTTGTGAGTAGCACTTAATGTATAGAGGAGTAGTCAGCACTATGTTTCTAATGGAAACTCTCAATTTTAATATGCCTCTGAAATACTTTTCCTTCCAATATTTCTCCCTGGAAGCTCACTGGGCTGCTCTATGTGTGTCCCAATGAGAAGGGTACTGTTCTGCTACATTTCTTTTGACTTTATATGCTGCAGCACAGACTTTCCCTGGACACCTCTGGTCCATTTCACAGACAATTTCTCTGTTTTCCTGTCACAACTTGCACTCACTACTCAGATCCCAGATCCTTTTGCAGAGCTTTGCCCATGCAGTGCTTTGCACTTACAGCTTTCTTCAAGGACATAAGATACAACAGGTGCTTTAAGCATTGCTGACAACCTTTACTGGCTTCTTGAGCAATCCCCAAACTATGCAGCTTTAACAAACTATGAACCATAACTGCAAATACTGATTTTTCAGCCTCCTAAGCACAGTAAACCTGTCTTTGGTTAGAATTCTCTAAGGCATCCAGAATATTTCTTCTGATGATCTTTCTCTCTGTGTAAAGTTAAAATAGAATTCATTCCATTACCTATAGTTTCTGACAAAGTAGAAATGTAGGCTAGCTATCTGGGATTCCCTTTGTATTTAGCATATCTCTGGGCAATATAATCAGTGGGGGAATTAATATAACCCTAAACCAAGTGCCTACATGTGGACCTTTGCTAAGCCTCCATCGATTTTAAAACAAACCTGTGGAGACCAGCTAAGATATACATGTTTCCTTTGTAGATAGCTGAAGTCAGGTCAGGTGTATATCAGCCCTACTCTTTTTCTGCACTTGGTTCTGCAGTTTGATACTTTGCTTTATAGTATTTTCTTTCAAGTATTCTCTCTCTTTTTTTTTTTTTTTTTTTTTTTTTTTTGCTCCTTTGGCCCCAGATATCTGCAGAACCTTAGAAGACAGCTGATCTTACTTAGGCTTTTCTGAGTTCTGTGTCCCAAGATATTCTGTATTGTTCTCCAGTGAATACCTTTCTATTAAATCCTCAGTGTAAAGCAAAAATAAGAATTTGGCCCATGCTAACAGTCAGCTGTTGGAATACAGAATAAAAAGTTTGATAGTATCTAGTAAAGTTGAGAATATTCAGCAAAGTTCAAGATAAGACAGATTCCCAACACAAACTAAAAATTTTAGTTTTGCAAGGGAACTGAAGGCAATTAGGATCAATCCCAAAATGACACACTAACCTTCTGGTTAGGGAAAAAAGTAAAAAGAAACATAATTTTACTTCAGACCTCTTTCTTAGAACTGCTTTGAACTTTACAAAGCTCAGATGAGGCATCTGTCATTAGGGGTAAGTGCTGTTGAAGGTACCCAGACACACAGCAGGTTTTTTCATGTCTATATTATGGTCTTCTTATAGAAGCCATCCCTGCAGCCTCTTCCTCTTCCATTTTTCTCATCAGGATAATATTTTGGTGGTTTAAAATATTATTTTAGAGCAAAAGAAGACTTATTTCTTATGTCTAATTCAGAAAACTCATTCACATGTTTTTCTCTTCTTCTATAAGAACAACAGATATAAAGCAGTACTTATTTCACATTTTACAATAAAGTTTTAAATATTTCATACAGAAAATTACCGTTTCTTTGAGGATTTTTATGAATCAAATATTTCTCAGTCTTCTTGAGTATTGTCTACATCTAATGCTGACCAAGCATTACAAGTTTCTTCAGTGGTGCATTACTTACAACAAGCATCCAGATAAAGTATGTTCTATTGCCTGTCATGGCTTGGAAGAAAGAAAACTGAAGCTTCCAAATCCAAAACCATATATTTTTCTCTTAAGTACTTTCATTCTTGGTGGAATTACAAGAGTCACACTCAACCTTCTCTTTTGACAGACGCCTCACTCACCTGTTATCTCCAAATGTGTTCAATGTAATGTGAAAAAAACCCAAGTTATAATTCAAAAAGTGGATGGCAACAACACAAGAACTTTCCATAATGTAATTATTTCTGTCATATAATACTATTATTATAATATATGGTTTACTTTATACGTAATTACAAATACAGTGCTGTGCTCTATTTCATTATTTTCTTTAATGGCAAAGACAATATTGCACATTGACATCTTCAATCCAATATTATTTGTTTAGAGACCTTAAACAGAAGGCATTAAGGATGTTTAGGCCACTGAGACTAATGCCTAGTTTCAATCCTCAGTCTGTGATTTTTATGATATGTCATGCAATAATCAAAAACTGAGGAGGTCATGACACATATAATCTCCTCATTTTGAAGACTAGGTTGTCAAAAAAAAGAAAAAAAGGTTCATTTTGAGCTTGTATTCTGGTGTAAATTTTCCTCACGAAGGGCTCTAAGAACTAATTGATGTCTCAGTTGTGCTGGTTGTGCACTGTTTAGTTACAATGACTTCCATAAAACACAAATTTTTGGGAACTTTGATTTTAGGATTTACTGTCGTGACTTTACCTTGAAACTTTCTTTTTCCTCCCCTTAAGCCTGTGTCTTCAACTTCCTTAATTGAAGATGTTTAAAGAAAACTGAAAGTGCTCATTTATTCCCAAATTTTTTTTCCTAGAACCACTGCTGCTTGGGGTAGCTCTCAGATCAACCCTACACCAGATCTTAGACTCAAGCTTTTCTCTCCCTTGCCTTCCTCCAGTCACAATTATTAGAAGATGAACCTCTTCCATTTTTTATTCACCATCATCTTCACTGCTGCTATTAGTTTTGAGTTCATAAAACACTGCATATGTCCAGGAAGTGGGATTAATCAGATTCTAGGATTTCAAAGTATCACTGAAACATGGAAATTATCTTCGAAATAGCAAGTAGGGAGTTTGACTTCTAAATGGAAATCTCAAGTTGTTCTGATATGCCTTAAGTCTTAAACAGAATGTAAAATGCTTTTACATTATTGCAATATATTGCACATGATATCAATAATGGGAATATTTTTCCTTCCTTTGTTGCTGCCAGATGTTCTGTGAGCAATCAGTGCCTGATACACTTGGCTTCTGCAGTTTGCAGAATCAACAGAAGCTCTAGGTTTCTGGCTTGCTTTGGTGTTTGAGAGCAAAAGTATATTCCCAAAGGATCTTCATTTTATCATTTTTAAGTACTGTGTCTAGGCTTTATCTGTTCTTTAACCTCTAGCATCTAGTGCACATGAGGTATTTTGTGGAGCTTACTTCAGTGCATAGTTTAGGCCAGTTGTGAGCAACTTCTGACAAAGTGCAGTGTCAGGACACATGACACATTTTTGCTTTTGTCTTTTGAGCCACCAGTTCATAGCAACAGCCTGATTTTGTAAAGCTGAACTGAGGCTTTTGGCTGACTGCTTAAATGAGCTGCTCAGCTATTTAAATGAATCTTCATGAGTTCTCTTAAGGATTTTCAGAAATTTTCCACAAGGAAAATGCCTTCTAGCAGTTCAAATGCTCTTGATGTTCTATTGGTTTTCTTTTGTGCCTCTCAAAATTTTTGCTTTATCCACTAACTTACTGTTGGTGTAATTCTTTTTAGGACATTCAGAAGTGCCAGAATGCCACATAAACATAATATCTTCAGTATCCTTCAATCCTTTTCCTCTTTTTCAAATATTTCTCCTCCTTGTTTTTGATGTTATTCCCTTCAGAAATTGCTTTCAATTGACTTAGCTTTTCTCTTTTCTCTAAAAATCTTGCCTCAAGCCTTCTACTCCTATCATTCAGTGCAGACATATAAATAGAAAGAGACAGGCAATGGAGTGAAAGAGACTTCAATCACTTACACATAAAGGAGGAAATATTAATGGCTATAACTCCATGATTTCTTGACTTTGTGTATGTACTACAGCTTAAATAACTTGTGCTACTACTCCTTCCAATTTAACATATTGCAACATATATCAAAGAATTGCAAAGAATCAGAGAACAGTTGAGGCTGGAAGATGCCCCTGGAGATCAACTAGTTCAATCCTCCAGTTCAAAGCAGGGTCAGCCACAGCTCAGGGCATCATCCAGATTGATTTGGAATATCTCTAAGGATGGACACTCCACAGTGTTTCTGGGCAGGTTCTTCCAGTGTCTGACCCTCCTTAAAATAGATTTTTTTTTCATTATAATAAGTAGAATTTCCTTTATTTGGACTTGTGCCCATTTCATCCTATCCTGTTCATAGAAATCACTGAAATGAGCCATCTTTTTTACCTCATATGATCAGGTATTTATGCACATTGATCATCCTGAGACTTCTCCTGCTCTCTTAGCCCGTTTATATGAAAGATGCTCAAATGTTTCATCACTTTCAGGATCTTTAGGGGCCTCAGATTCCCAAAACCAAATCTTAACCGCAAGGACTGAAGGAAATAAGTCATTCACTACCTTGGTCTTCTCTACGTTACATTACTGGGTTTCCCGTACCATTTATCAGCAGGACAGTATTTTCTCTAGTCTCCACTTGGCTGCCAATATTCCTTTCAGGAAGGTGCCTGGACAAGTCTTCATTTGCTCTCCTAAAGCCAAGGGCCATGATCCTGTATTTTGCATTGTTTGCTCTGCTCAAGATCCCGAGCTCCACCACCTCATGCAGCCAAGGTTGCCCCACACCTTCACATCCCTGCCCTTCCTTTCTTGTGGGTGTCAGGTCCAGCAGAGCACCTGCTGCCATCAGCTCATTGGTTCCTCGGGTTAAAAGAAATCATCAGTGGATTTTGGAAAACTCCTGGATCCATGTACCCTGCTGTGTTGACCCTGCAGCAGCTGTTGAAGAGACTAAAGCCTGGAGGACAAGGTTCTGTAAATGTGAGGCTTCTTCCCATTTTCTGGAGAAGGTCTCTTTATTTTTTCTTCCTGGCTAGGTGATCAGGCACAGGCATTCACTATGACACTGTCAAAGTTGGTTTGCTGTCTAATTCTAATGCTTAAATTTTCAGCTCCCTCATCATTCACCCCAAGGTACAGCTCTATGCATTCCCACTGCTCTTTCACCTTAAAGGCATTCACCTCTTCTTGTTTCTGGACTGTGTACATCCATGGCAATGCTCCAATTTTGTCAGCTATCCCACTCTTGGGTCCTAAGGAGATCATATTCCAGCTACAGTACACATGCCTTTCCCTGTATAATGGCTTTTTTTTTGTTTGTTTGTTTTATTAATATGTAATATTCTTTTTCAATACTGCTATAATTTGATGTAGATTAAAAATTGTAAGGATTTTCTGGTTTTCCTATAAAACCCTAGATTTTCTTGGTACTTGTCTCCTCTGGAATAGATGCAGGTTCTCTCATCTTCCAACTGCCTACTCACATATAACAGCCTGTAGTTATTCACTCAATTTATCAGGACCCTACAGATTATTCATTAGGGTCTGTCCAGGAGAACCAACACAATAACAAAGCAGATTGATCCTGTATGATATTATTTTGTCTTTCATCGCTTCACTAAGTTTCTTAGTGACTTGATAGAAAATGACCCACATTTTATTATATGAATGATAAAATATGCCAGTTTCCCATAATATTCAACAATATTGCTTCATTGTTATTATGATTTTTCGTAATATTATGACCATTTTTGCAATGCCATCAGCCTGGATTGTTTCACCTGATCTTAGGTAGGTATACAAAATGCCTAAATTACTACTTTAGCTGTCTGAGCTAGTTTACCTGAGGTTACTACTTTATTGTAGCATCCTGCAATATTAAATTCTGGTAAAAGGGCAATGCTGATATGAGGTGCTCTGAATTTTTCTCTGGGGAAACCCATATCTCTACAGTAAAGAAATGTATGCAGATAGCCTGGAGGTCTCTACAAAAGCAGTGAGAATGGTATGAATCTGGGATATGGTGTCCAGGAGACCTTGTTAGTCTGACAAAGATGAGCAGTGCAATAAACCCACTGCACTTTACTTGCCAGGTCTGAAACCCCTCAAAAATTCAAAATTAAAATTTCTCTGCACTTCACTGGTGTATTTTCCTGCAATTTCATCAGAAAGAGGCTCCAAAACCCAGGGAAATTATTGTGGTTTTCATTTGCTGGAATCTTCAAATCATCACAGGAGAAAGCCACATAAAGATTTGAAACCTTATTCTCCAAATTTTTCTGAGTGCCTCCTTGATAGAGTCATAACTCTGATACTTGAAATACTGATTCTATTTCAGATATTTCAGTTGGCAGCTTTTTGTTGCTACTTTTATTCCCTGAGAAGACATAGCCAGGTATTAATCCTGAAGTTTCTTCTTTCCGTCTTCAAAGAAGCTAAATATCCAACACCACAGAAGCATCTAAAAATTTAACCCAAATTCTTCTGAGTGCCAAAATCACACACTAGAGTCATGGTGCTCTAAATTGCGTGAGAATTAAGGAATATGTCTCTTGGACTGCAGTGGATTTGATTTTAAGTGAACTAGAAAAGAAATGTTGATTTTAACTGAAACAGACATCATAATCTACTGACATGCATTCTTTTGAAAATACTGGCTCTTGGCAGGTGTAGATGTTGACTGCCTATTGAATTTGGCCTTAGGATATCTATCTTAGGCAGGGAACTCACAGTGAAACCAGACATCAGGTTTGCATTCAATAAACAGGACAGGCAAGACAGGTCACACTTTGGTTCTGGACAACATAATTGCATCCCACAGGACAGCAAAAATTCTGGCTATTTCCCTCTCCCTGTGAGGAATCTAGAGGCTATGCTCCTCTTATTAGTCGTTTTTAGACTTTCTCCAGCACTTTGCCAGGATCCTCTATTGTCTCATCATGTACATTCATGGAAATAGAAAGAGATGGGTAACAGTAGAACACAGACTGGTTATCTGTAAACAGGGAAAATTTATTCCATCAGAAGCATATAAAGTCTGCTCAATGCCCAGGACAATTATGCAGTTTGCCCTTCTTTCTTTTTTTCTTACTTCACTCTTCATTTTTTTAGTAGAGTGTGTCACTGCTTTGTTTTCCTGTTTGTCTGGACACATCACTTTCTTCAACATCCATATGGATCCTCCCCATTTTCCCACATCAAATCTCAGACATAGTTTGAGCTGTACTGAAGACAGCCTTGTTATTTCCTTCTGACTGGTGCCATGACTTCCACAGAACTGACAACAAATGTATTTCTCAGTCTTGAACAAGAGCTAATCAAGTCTAAAAAAAAGGATCTTTATTTTGTCCTTCAGTGGTTATTTTTTAGCTAGATCAGTTCCCCAAACTAGACTAAACTACAAACTGTTTTACCAGCACAAAAAAAATACACTGATGTAGAGAGGAAAGATTAAACTATTCTGGGTTTATTCTGAATAAATTTTGATGCAAATAACCATCAAATTACAGTTTCATGTTACTGTAAGATTCCTTGCCTGCCTGTGGTCTTTTCTGCAGCAAGATTATTTTCCAGGTGAGGTGTATGCTTTGTGGATCTTCATTCCAATATTTTGCCTTTAATATTTTCTTCTTCTAACCTTTTTTATTTCTTAAGTATAAAATTGAAGTTAACTCACATATGCAAGTACACATGCAAAAGAAATAGAAACATGAATGGTAGAATCCCAGAAGCACTGAGGTTGGAAAAAGCCTCCAAGGTCATCCAGTCCAACATTTGACCAAACACCACCGTGTCAATTAGACCAATTAGCACCAAGGGCCACATCCAGTCATTTCTTGAACACTTCCAGGAATGGTAACACCAGTATCTTTGCTTTTATTCTTTGCCATTATCTTTACAGTACAGATTTTCTGACTGGCCATCACAGAGATGATCACTCATAAGACCACAACCCAGGTGAGCAAAGATTTGCTATCAAACTCACTAAAGGTAGCCACCTCCTTTGGCTGGGTAAACAAGTGGGTGCAGCAACCAAGACAGCTGGAGAAAAATGAAGGAGGAAGAGCTTCTCAGAGGGACAACTGTGGGTAACATCATGGCTCATTTTCTTAGCCAGCATTGCTTCAGCTCAGCAGAGTTCATATCAACTCAATCTGTCTAACAAAGAAAATACAAATGCTAGTAACAGAAAAAGTTACTACATTTGTGTGAAATGCTGGCATAAACAGAGGTGTATATTCTAAATATGGTCATACTACCTAAGTGTTTTAAGTCTAAGTAGCTCTGAAATAAACTACAGTAAGCTTTTGCTGAGTTTTGTTAACTTTTGCATCACAGAAAAATTAGTCTTTGATACAGTTCTCATTAGACAAAAGGGTTAATTTCAACTCCTATGGCTGGAACATACTAATCAATGTTCTGAAGCCCGCTGGACTTTTACTATAAACTAGCTGGTCAATGCCAATTGCAGTAAATCCTATCAGCTGGTGTGTTAAAATTCACATAGACCTCACAGAAATCGTAATGTGCATTAGCTATCAAATTCTACCTAGTATCGTGTATCACTAGCATCAGTTAATTTTAATGGAAGTATGATTTATAAGCATTTATGCAGGTGATATTTAATAGATCTTAGAAAAAATTATGAACCCCTTTTATATGCTACAAATCCAACTGTGAGAAAAGTTATTGCCACAATGTGTGTTTCAAGAGATTTACAAAAGTTACTGAGCTTTAAAAGATAAGGATTTGTGAAGAACAGGAGACTGAGATATCCTTTGCTTTAAGTTGTCATAAAATTTTCACTCTGTTTTAGCCCTCTGGTGACATTTTTGGATGACTTTGGGGTTGTAACCAACTGAATGAGAAACACTGACAGCAGAGCTTAATCTGTGCCTGTTAGAAGTTTTCAAGAGCTTCAACACATTTTATTTTACTGAAAGAAAGTTTACATTGATTTCTTCTCCTAATTGATCTGTCTTTTGTGCTAGGGTAACAGTGAAAAGTCCTATTAAAAATCTTAGGATTGTGTAGAGAAAAGAAAGTCAGAAAGAGCTGCCATGTAATTCACAACAGTTTATGAACTACATGTACTCTACTCTGTATTTTCCCAGCCACTGCTGTGATAGCTAATGTCTCCCAATAGTGCAAGTGACACTTACTGATGGCATAGTTTTATGTTAACTGTATTCCATTAGCAGATTTCTCTGTAAATCCCTAGGATGCATTGATTGATAACACAACCCCACATGGAATTTCAGTACAAACCCATCATATTACTGCATATCACACTAACTGTACATCTCAGAAAGATTTCTAGTAAAACTGCGAAAAAGTATTGGTCGGTCCACTCTTATTCTACATGTCTCTTCAAAAAAGATCCGGGAACCTTATTCTTGGGGCCTAAGCACTGTGTTTAGATAAATTGTAGATCAAATTAATTTGGAACAATTTGTAATAGAATTATAGAAGCATATGAGATAACCAACTATCCATTAGTGAGTAACACAACAGTTATTTACTAGGCTATAATATTACTACTAGGAAATAATTTCCTCACATATATGGTCCATTTACTAAATACCAAATTCATAACTACTTTCAATTCTAGAAAGTGCTATTAACCACATTTATATACAGACATAGCACAGCTGTGAAATGTGTATCACAGGGCACTGCAATAATGCACGGGTTTTTCTATTCCTACTTTCTGTGTTTCAGACAAAACCTGCGTTAAGCCTCAATCTTTGCTTTTTTGTTAATTGATCAATATTTTGAGCTCTGTTATTGAGGCACATTACATTTAATTAATGTAACATAGACGAAATCATAGCCCCAGTGAAGTTAATGTTAGTCCTTCCCTTAATTCAAGTTAAGAACAATTTCACCCAGTAAGCAGCTGACTGTGACTACTATGTAAGGACAATTACTTGTTTAGGAAATAAAGAATTGAAACACACCACATATTTAACATTGGGTAGCTCCATCTAGCTTTGATAGATCCAGTTTGTTAATGGTATCAAAGAGTTTGAAAAATTTCATTCCATGGAATGAAATGTTTGGTTTTGCTCACTCCAATTGACTAAATGGCATCTAAATATAAAAGGGATACAAAAGGTGAGCAGAGAAGTTAGACACTGGCAAATATCTTTGTTCTTCCACTAGAGCTACATAAATAAGTACTCACTTCCTCTATGTGTGTTTTTTGGGATATGCAGTAACAAAAAAATCTTGAAACAATATTTCTTTGCTGTAGGACATCTTAGTGCTATCCATTTTAGCCATTCCATGCCTAGCATTTATTACAAGCCGGAAAGTATACCTGGAGATTATGGTGAAAAAGCAGAATACAATCAAATTATTCTGTCAGCCTTTCAAATGCATAACTAGATTGTGGCCTTGTTATCTTTACATTCTATTATAATGGAACTTGGAGCGACAATGTGCAAACATCCCTGAATTCTTGGCTACAACATCTGCAGCAAAGTGAACACACATATACCTTTGCATAATGTATGCATTAATCCAAGCTGCAGAGAAAGTCAAACCTTCGACTAATCATCACCCCAGACTTCTTACTAAACAGCTATAGGGCAAATCTCTTCTAAATGTAATTCTGTCAATTACTGTGCAGCTGCACGAGGGATAAATATGGCCCATTGTCACCGTGATTGATGATTTGGCTACACTGGGTCAGAACTGGGTCGCAACAAGAATGTTGTTTTTGATAAATCCTTTTCACTGACTTTCTCCTGTGACATCCACTTAAAAAACAAACAAATCCAAAAAAACCACACTTTTAAACATGATTTGTTTCGTAAGGAGGAGGAGGTAGTCAAGGAAAAATTAAAGTCAGTAATGCTGCTTTTTGCCTAAGGGGACCATTCACCCGTTGTAACAATAGGGGGAGTTGTTGATTTCGGCATGTACTTTCCACTTTTCCATTTGCATTAATGAGAGCTTTATGCAACGTCCCAGGAGTATCAATGGGAGAATAGATCATTAGGAGCCTGATAACTCTATTTGTTACTATGTATGAACTTCCTTGAGCACCTGACTTTAAACCTGACTTTAAACCAAAGGTAGCTGCAACTTCTTGTGCTGAAAAAAATAACAGTTCTGGAACTAGTATCATTCATACCAAAGTAAGTATTTTCTCCTGCAGGAAATCTCAGCAAAATAATATTCAGTAGGTCCCATATTTTACCACGACACTGTGATCACCTGAAATAGATGGGTAGTTCTGGCTCCCAGCATTCTGTTACTACCAAATTCATGGCCAGTTTTAGATTGTTTCTATTACAGCTGGCTATAGACAATGCCATACACTGACAGTCTTTTTCAGAGTGATTGTAGCTTTTTGCACACTACTTTTTTCTTACAGGGAACCATACTGATTATCTTGTATTCTTTAATTATCAATGGATTGCTTCTTTTGTCAACCTCTCAATTTTTTTGCCCAGTACCAGTTTCAAACTAACCACACTGTAGCTACCTAGCCCAGCCTGTTTGCCCTTTTACTACTGAGCTTACATTTTTGCATCCACTCCTATGGAATTTCTTCAAGAAACCGGAAAGAAAAAAAAAAAAAGAAAAGTAACATAAATGCACTGCAGAGTTCTGAACTTTACAAAGCTAAGATGAGACATCTGTTATTACTGGTAAGTGGTATTGAATGTACCCAGACACTCACAGCAGCTCTCCTCATGTCTGTACTCTGGTCTGATTAGCTCCTGCTCTCTGAACATACATGCTTAGAGTGAAACTGCCTGCTTTGTGTTTATGTATGTCCTTCCCAATATCATAGTTCCCAATATCAGGTTTCTCAGGGCTTGTATTCCTTTGTCCTTCAGGTGCAAAGCCTGAAAAGTGGGATGCTGAGGTTGCTGCTCCCTATGGCTTCTCATTAGAGCTGAGGCATTTGCTGCCCACAGGGAACTCTCCAGAAATTCTCCATAAATATGAGACAAGCTAGCACACAACTGCTTAAGTGGGAGTTTTTGCTAATTTCAGATATTTTGATTGAAAGATAGTAAAGGGAACTTAAACAGCTTAGCACGGGAAGATGTGGAATAAACAGCCTTTGATAAAGAGGAGGTGTTGAGCAACAAGGAGGAAAGAGTGAGATAGCTAAGCAAAAATTCTCACCAGGCATAATTGCAAACATAAACTGCTCTTAAATTCTCTTTGTCAAAAACAAGAGTGCATTTACTCCTCTTCACTGTCTACCAATAATCACCTAAATTAAATTTTATAGGATTTATCATCCTTTGATCTGCGCTTCCCATGGGGATTCACGGCTGTTAAGATGTGTTTATTTCTGCCTGAGGCAGATAAAATCTTTGGATTTGGGATGAGAAGCAGGGTCAGAAGATAAACAAGTTCCCAGGACTGGTAATGACACAGAGATGAAGAATGCTGACAGCAGCAGCAAATCAGAAAAGAGACATTTATTTGAGAATGAGACATTAAATTTGCAAAGTGAACCTCTGATGATGAAAATCTTGGTGCATATAAAATGATTCACACCACTTTGTCTAATTAATAATAACCTCAACCAATCAGGATACATGAATTTTCAGTTACTGCATTATAAAGATACACCTATACAGCAATTAGACAAATTAAATCTTTAATCAGGTCAAAAAGACCAGGATAAACAAAGATAACTCTCTGTCTCACATCTGTGGGTCAGGATTGTCAGATTTCATTCTATTCCCGTTTAAAGTTATTGTTTCTAGGCATTGTAAATCTGAATAGGCTTACATACTACATTTGTACATTGTTTTTTTTTAATCAAATGCTCAAATCCTTGCATATTCATCATCTGGAACCTTTCCAGGCATGCAGAACAGTACAGAGACACCAGGCTGAGTTAGTTTTGAGAATCAGAACTGATTTAAACCATTACAGCACCATGCCAGCACAAGCATACTTCAGACCTGAGCTCATTTCACCCTGGAGCTCTACACTGCAGAGCTGCATCAGCTCTGGGGTCCCAGCACAGGAAAGACATGGACCTGTTGGAGAAAGTCCAGAGGAGGTCACCAAGCTGTTTGGAGAGATGGAACACCTCTCCCATGAGGAAAGGCTGAGAGAATCGGGATTGTTCATCCTGAAAAAGATAAGGCTTTGAGGTGACCTAATTGTGGCCTCCCAGTACCCGAAGGGAGCCAGCAAGAAGGATGGAGAGGGAATATTTACAAGGGTCTGTAGTGAGAGGGCAAGGGGAAAGGGATTCAAATAGAAAGGGAGTAGGTTTAGATTAGATATTAGGAAAAAAATCTTTACTGTGAGGGTGGTGAGGCACTGGAACATGTTGCCCACAGAAGCTGTGATTTTCTCATCTCTGGAAGTGTTCAAGGCCAGGTTGGATGGGGCTTTGAGCAACCTGATCTAGGGGAAAGTTCCCTGCCCACAGCAGGGGTGTTGGCATTAGATGATCTTTAAGGTCCTTTTAAACCTAAGTCATTCTATTTTTCTGTGACTGTGTAGGGTGCCCTTCATGCTTGTGACCTCAAGTCTCTGAGCAAAGCAGGGTTTTCAGGAACAGTAGGGACAACAGGCAGTGTTTTCCAAGACAAAATGAGCACCCACATTGCTCAGTGGATTCTACAGGTCTGTAGTGTGGGCTCCCAAATTCTCACACCATCCCTGCTTCTGTTGAACGCGTCCTCACCATCTCGGTGCACGATCAGGAAACAAGCCATGATGAGCCCTGGTGGTTCATTGCTGCAGGTGATCTGGGGAATTATAACTCTGTGGCATCTCACAGAGCAGAGCAGCTGCACTATCCAGCTGCACAGGGTGCCCAAATTCCAGGCAAGGCAGTCTGTGTTGGCTGCACAGCTGACACAGACAATGCTCAAGAACTGCTCACAATCCTGCACCTACTCCAGGGCTGTGTCACCTGATAAGCAGGATGCATAAGCAGATAGATCACACATACCAAAATATAGTATATTTTTGAGAAAAATCATACTTCCCAGTAAAATACCTTGAGCTTCACAGAGAATCACAATTGTCCTGACAAAAAACAAAATTAAGTCTTACCATGTGATGAATTTCCTTTGGCCATGCTGGGATAAGCAAAAATAATTCACATTACCATGAAATTAGGAGGTATGTATATTATTCATTATTTTATTAGTGGAAAAAAAATGATTGATTAAAAAAAGAGAAACAGTTATTTTAAGATTTCTGCCATGGTATGTAGTAAAATCTTCATGTAATGAGGGTATACTGTTTCCATTTTATCCCTAAAAATACATAAGGATATGTAGGTCATTTTCTAGGATATTACTAGGAATAAAGTTCACTGGGTTAACTGCAAAAGAAGAGATTTGTCCCAGGATTGCATAGTAAAGATTTAATTTAACGTTTATCCCCCAGTAATTGATCATCTTTCTACAATGGCAAATTCTACTTTTAGGTCTCAAATAATTACTATACCAGCCCCTGTATTGTCAATGGAAATCTAAGATTTAATTCAGCTACCAAAATATGGGAGTTACAGTGCCATCTCAAATGCCCAAAGCTATCTCCACTGATGTCAGTTTACCATTCCTAAGGAGTAGGGATGTTTCGTTTATCCTGTGTCACACCTGCTAGACCCATGCACGTCTGGAATACCCTGGATGTCCTAGGTTACAATATAGATGTATTTAAGTATTCTATTACCACCAGCTGTGGGGCATTAGCTGTTATCTCCTGCTATGACTCACCCTGGATAACAGACAATGGGCCATCAAGGACCCACCACATGACTCATGGAATTATCTCACCCTATTGTGAGATGCTCCACCCAGGAGGGAGGAGCCAGGCATTCCCACCTGGATATAACCTGGCTTGGAACTGCCTAAGTTAGCCCTGTCTACTGGGTTCCCAGAGGACAAGAGCTACCACTGGACCTTCAGCTGGAGACCAGACCTTCACAGCATCGCTGCCTCAACTGAACTACTCTGTTTGGACTGCTACCACCACCCTAACCAGGTGTCAGGTTGTATCTGACTCTGTCAGTGCTTTTTCCTTGTATTATTGCATTTATTTTTAATTTTCCCGTTAAATTTTAATTCTGAGTTGCGATCTCCCACTGGATTTGGTTTCAACCTAATACACTGGGTCATCTCAAACATCTCCAGGGGCTTCTGATCAGGCAGTTGAACAGACCCCTCAAGTCAGTGAAACCCAAAGAACAACTAAGTTCCCTATAAAGAAGTTACTAAAGCAGGATCAAATTGTGTAAGCATTGACATCTGAAACAATCTGACATGACCAACGGAAGCTGAAATAGGTAAATAAGACACAAGTTTTGAAAGAGATTTTTCAAAGCAGTGGGTACAAGCCAGGGTAATCCATGGCATCAAAAATGACACCTGCATTTCCATAAGTGATCCCACTCTTAACTCTGAGTCATAACCCTCTGTTTGCACTGATGAGATGTAGTGGGTGTACTGTAGCCATCCAAAGTTAGGTAGATTAAACCCATCCTTGTTTTTCTGGTAAGATATACATAATTTGCAATGAACAATTTACCTCATTGCAAAAAGTCACTTTTTTGAGCAATTAATCTACTTCTTTTCATTGACTGTAAAAGGTGCAAAAAGTACTACCTCTGATATTTATAGTTTAGATGTCCCAAGTTCAATGATCTGGATCTACTCAAAAATCTGTGAAGCAAGCAAAAAAAACCTATAGTGTTTAGTTTCTTCAAAGATATGTTTATACCCTTTCAACAGACAGTTATGGGCTATGGACTGGGACTCTGACAAGAAAATTAAGGAAGATTGGGCAGTAATCTTCTTGCTCAGCCCAAAGCACTTGAATGCATTTACAGTTATTTGGTCGATCCATTCTGCATGCCATAATGAGATGCCAAAATCTCCCTTTTTCCTCCAAGGAATAGGTCAGGGTTCAGCCTGCCTCACTCTGGTCCATCCTGGAGCTAGCAGGAATAGGAGCTCTCTGACAAGGGGGAATTTGCTGTTGTCTTCTCACAGAAGCCATTCCTGCACCACTGTCCCTCCTAGCATTCCCCTACCAAAACCTTGCCGTGTAATCCCAATACAAATGGAAAAAAATCTGCCCCCCGCAGGCTTGTCTTCTCCTGTGTTTATGTGCATGACTGCAAGCTGAGTTGTAGAAATTTTGTTCAAAAATGTCCAGGGCAAAGCACACAACTGTACTGAAGACCTCATGGTGACAGGAGATTCATCATAGGGGAGTGAAAAAGCAGAAGGGAAATTGTAGAAAACAATGATGAAATGCTGTAAGAAAAAAAAATTATGACAATCCTTTCTTGGGACACATAGATGAGTTGCAGCTCCATCACAGGAGAAAGACTCTTTCCCACCACAGCACCATTAGGAAAGGATCAGAGTAAAGCACCAGATAATTTTACAAAATTCATTTAGTCACAGTGTGGAGCAGGTTTGAGCCAAGCTGCTCCTCTAGTGGTCATCTCAGTGGGAAACTATGTATGTCTATTAACGGATGCGGGGAAATATTCAGTCCTTAAATGATATTGCCCTCCTTGAGCTGCTATGTGGAAGATATAAATATGATGTTCAGTAGTTTTATGAAAGTAGGAATATGTCATTGTAATGGTTGGTAGTGACATTCACTAGAACACGGGTGGGTGTGCAAGTATTTGCATAATCTATGCACAGAAAGCATTTCTATCCTGCCACAGAAATTCATGTTTTGATGCAGGAGTGGTCAGATAGCAATTAAAAAGTTATATGCAACAAGCAAGTGAGAAAAAGGAACCTTTGCTCTCAGAAGCTGCAAAGTTTGCATCTGTTGAAGAAAAACGAAGATCTGCCTATTGAGTGCAACTGTCTTTACTTTTTGGCCCCTATATTTGCAGCATATTCTGTGTCAGAGGTACAGTGTCTTCAGTATGCAACAGATACTGACCCCTCTACCTTGCAAAGGATATGTTAGAGGAGGCAGATTCCATAAAGAAAGAGCATGTAACATGTTTATCTTTACAATTTTTAGTTTGTGTGCAGTTTTATATCAATTTGGTTATTTTCAAAGCTATTTTTGCAGGTTTTTTTCCTCCTCCTTCTCAAGACAGCCATTTAACTGGCTACCCACTGAGCTGTTCCAATTAACAGGCACCCATAGCATTATTTGTCTTCTTAATTTTTGTGCCATGAAGGTCCAGTCATTAGAGTTCAGACTCTGTTTCTCCATGATGAATATGTAAGGAGGTGCTCTCACCTCTCCAGCACAGTTTATATTCACATTTTAATTAACTGAAGCTACTGAGTAATATCCATGTGTTTAAGAAGTTTGAACTGGATTTACCTGACTTCAATTTATATTTTCTACCTTTGAAAGGGCCGCAGTTGCTGGGACTTGCTTCCCTCACTGGGAAACAGATTGTTCCAAAATAAACGCAGTCATTCCAATTGGTACTTTGACATCCGGAGTGCAATGCACTCACCTTGGTCATTCTGTCTTCTCTAAACAGAATACCCAGGAAAGTCAATAGTTCCTAGAAACAGCATATGATGCATTTGCCATGTACCAGTTCATCATCAGTTTCTTGCCTGAAATCCACGAATTTTGCACAGCAGAAAACAGAACTTGTTCAGTGTGTTCAGCCTCACCCTTTCTCTCCCATTAGCTATTTAGGGGCTGTGCGACAAACATAGTAGGTTGAAAAGGTGAAATTTCAAATTCTATATAGTGGATTACAAAAGACTATTATTATCTATGCCACTAAAAGGGAAAGTGCATCCCTCATGCAGTAACATAACACCTACACAAAATGTTCATAAATTTCATGACAATTCTGACATCTTATACGTTTGCAAGGCAACGTGCCCTCCCTCCCACCTCCTAATCTCCTTCATCTGAAAGAGAAATGTATTTTTAGCTGCCTCAGTGGGGCCTAAGGCATTGATTTATGAAAATAAGGTGGAAGAATTCATGAATTTTTTCTGACCTCCATCTCTCATTCCTTAGACATTTCTATTTTAAGATGTTTAAAATGAATTGTCCTAATGTGGCATATTATCACCTTGGTGCTCTGTATTTCACATTACTCTAGCATGCACACATACATCCCTATGTACCAAAATTATATGAATGTTACTTTTTATTGAGCTTAAAATGTCTTTCTGTAACTTATTATTTTACTGTAATTGTGATATATGTTTTTTTGGTTGCTCAGTCACCCTACAAATCCTCTTGAAAGACTGGAATAACTTCCTTAAGGTACTCTACAAATGAGGAAAGACAAGAAGAGGAAATTGTAGCCATTTGATACAGAGTTTTTTAATGTAATCTACTGAAACTAAGCCAATATCTCATTTTGCTCAGCTCTTGATTCTGCAGTAAGAGCCCTGCACTTCACATTCCAGTGACCTCCACTGCTTGTGCTAATTAATTCTTTGGCAGTGTTACTTCTGCTTTATATAAACATCTTTGATAGTATAAGTAGTTCTCCATCAGCAATATTAAGTATTTTAAAATTCCAATGAAAATAAAACTACAGATAAGTCTCAGATTATGAAACCCTTGGAAGCAGCCCACAGAAAACCAGACCTCTGGTTGTGGTTTTGGAATGGTATTCTCCAATCTAATACTCCCAATAAAAAACAAACAAAATTTCCTAAATATAATTTTTCCAAGATGGAAGTGAAATTTTCTTAACTAATCTTCTTATTTTTTTCTCAGTCAGAACTTTTAATAAATTGATTCAATTTTATGCTTATTCTCTTTGGGTGAAAATCATCTGCTAGCAAAAAGCCATCAAAAAGGCAACACACCACTTAATTTCTATTTAAATACCTGCTTAAGGCAGATACAGTGTGATGTCAAACTCAAGTGGATCTTTGTGCTATATTCACTCTGGGTCCATGGTGAAGTTTACCTGATGATGTCATGCTAGGGGGAGCATTTTGGATAAAATGAGTGATGCCTTGAAAAAAGGAGAGGCTTTGCTAGTTCATCTGCTGTTTCCAGAGTATTTTCTGTTTCAATCCTATATCCTTACAGCAGTTAAGACTAACCTTTCAGAAGACATTTGGAAGAAAGCTTCACCTTTAAGGCAACCACGGGATGAAAACAATCTAAGTGAACTGGCCAGCAGGCAGGAGCTATGTTGGCTCAAACAAATGTAGAAAGTCAGGTGAAAGGGCCATTAATAATAAAGAGACATCCAGAACAAATGTACTGACTTCACAGCTGAGACAACTTGTGTGAATAATAATATTACTGCTGAACTTTGCAGAACACATGGAGTTGTCCTTGACTTTGCTCTTCTAAAGGAAGAAAAAAATCCCTAAATCTGCAATATCTTGCTACAAAACTTCCTTACTCTGCTAATATGTAGTTTCTAAGGCATATACTTATCACAGATAAAGAAATCCCTACAGAAAGCTAAACTAAAAAAAAAAAAAACCAAGACAAAACCAGAACACTGAAACCAGCAAAACAAAACCAATAGTTGTCTTCATAAAACAAGAGATCACTTTATTGGAATATTGACTTTACAGAAATTATTTATTGTTATTATGAATGAGTGGTATTTGCATCAAGGAAATATCATATTTATTTAAAATCCAATGTATTTAACATATTCACACACATGGCAGCAGCAGCTGTCTTTCCCTTTTGTTTCTAAGCACAGATTTTAAATCACATACTCCAATTTTAAAACCTTCTCTACAATTACACACTCCATACTAATATTTTAAGAATGGAAAACATTGGAAAATAATATTAGAATTTAGGAGCAAAATTTATTTTAATGTGAAGATCTTTTTAATGAATCAGCAAATCCAATAGTCAAAAAGTATGGAAATATCCACTGCCTTTAAAAAATTTGGACATTGGGAGTAATGGCATTTTTATTCCCAAATAACCACCACATGTGATGGGGCCTTGCTCTCCTGGAGATGGTTGAACACCTGCCTGCCCATAGGAAAGCATGATTTTTTTGCCTTCAATATTAAACTGTGTTTATCTCAACCCATGAGTTTTCTGTCTTTTACCCTTCAAATTCTCTCTGTGATCCCACTGGTGGGTGAGATATCAAGTGGCTGTGTGGGGCTTGGTTGATGTTTGGGGTTAAACCACAACAGAGATTCATAAATAAATCTAGCAATCAATTTTGAAACAGCTAAATAAACTGATAGAATTGACCCAGGTGAGAAGTCTACTGTGCTCAGGAAAAAGGGATGTCCCAGGGGACTACAAAATATTGAGCAGTGTAATCCACTGGAGCAACTACCAAAATCAGAACACTATAGGCAAATACTACAAGTTTTATAATGCAAGCCATGGCATAGAGAAATGGTCTTCAATAGAAAGGGTGTAAACTATTGCAGGCGTATAAAGTCATTTGAATTTATAATGTTCAGCACTGGAGTTTATCTGCATATCCTATTATTGGCTGCAGAATCAGTCCCTCACCATCCTCCAGTGACACTGCAAGGTATCTGAAATCTTTTGTCTGCTTGAGTCATTGCAAATGTCCTTTTTGCATTATTTGGCCTTATAGACTTGTACATTTGAAAGGAAATTATCCTGGAAAACTCTACAGCTGATAAATTGTAGTGTTCAGGGACTTAGCAAATAGTGTAGTGTTACAGTTAAAAGCTTTAAGGTATTTTCTGTGGATCAAAGGAAACACATTTGTCCAGTAATTCCTAACTAGTGATTTTTCCCAAATCATGGAGAAGGGGTTCCTGTACTGTTCGGCTAATAGCAGAGAAAGAGATCTACTCTGTCTGCTTTGGGAACCAGCTCCCTCTAATCCACGAGTGCAGTCCAATGATAAGGCAGTGTGGCAGTGATCACAATGCATTGGTGCTGTTTCTGAATGATCAACAGCCAGTGTGAGCCAGTTCTGCTGGATCATTTCATACTTTCAGCCAAAAAGATAATTTATTGATTTTTTTTCTCTTCTTCTGGGATGCATGCAACCTCACATAGACTTGAAGTATTATTAAAAATATAAAAAAGAGTTGAGAACTAAAGTTTTACCATTTTCATTGCTAAACACATTCCAGCATGAGCTGCATTGACTTACAGTATACTTCATTTGTCATGGATGTCACTTTTATTTACACATAACTGATATCTAAGGAAACAGGGATTTGACTCTGGATTGCAGCTGAGCTTTCTAACCCACCTCTATACAAAAATCTGAGAGGAAATAAAACTGAGTTTTAAGTCTCTAAAGTGACATGCATCTTTACATACAACGAGAACTTTGCTAAACACAAGAAACTGAATTTTTCATTTAAAAGGTGGTGGATACAAGTGTGATATTTCTGGTAATGGTATAGTCACTAGTTTATTCCAAGTGCTGTAGAGGAGAGAAAGGTCTTTTTGGAAAGCAATTCCCATGTTAGGTCATCAGGAGGTGATTCAGCCCACCCGTCCTTGACTATTAAAGGAGCCAGCTATGGCTGGTACACAGAAAATCTTTATTGCTTAGATGCAATGAAATAGGAGATCAATCCAGATGGGAATATCTTTTCGACCTGAGATTTATTTTCAAATATCAGTGAAAATCCTAGGAACAATGCTGGAAGACACTTCAGAGTCAATCTGCCCACTGACGTGTTTTAAGGCAGGATCCAAAACACTTAATTCCCAAGAAGTGTTTATTCAATCTCTTTATTTAGGAATGATATTTCACAGTCTTTCTATTGCCATGAAAGTGGCTCAATACTTCACGTGGCATTATCACCCTGTGAAGGGCAGCCTTGGAAGAACTGCAGATTGAAACAGAAAAAAGACCTAGAAGGTCTCAGTGACATCCAGACTTCTGAATCTCATTCATAAGAAGTGCTTTATCTGTCCTAAATGGAACACAAAATAGTTTTTTTTTTTTACTTTTTCAATGACCTTAACTATAAACATTAAGAAAGAAAAGAGCTTTTAACATTCTCCTTAATTTTTAGTATGTAATCAAGGCACCAAATGCTAAAAAACCCCCAAAAACATTATTATCAACAAAAGCATATTTTATCTCCTAAATAAACAGAGTAGAATTTTTTTTTTTTTATATCCAGTATTTCAGATAAGATCACAACATTTAATTTAGTGGGTGAAACTCCATATACTCTACCCACCAATTTTCTTTTTATTTTTTTTTACTTTCTGTAGCAACTTTTTTGTAAATTTTTCACACTTGCCAGATGATTTTAAAGTAAGAAAAGGGAGTTTCAATGTAATTAATGTACATTAGCACTGTCTACCACTGGCTAGATAGATATCTTGACAACAACACTCAGAGAGTCTTTTTTGTTATTTTGTTAATGATGACCTATATACCCTTTCTTGGAGTGTTGGGGTAGTTTATATCAGTGGGTATCATTTACTCTTCAGAGTAGCTTAGAAGATATACAAACACTACTAATTGATAGGCTTTAGAAATAATTCTTGAGTTTTCATTAACAAAGAAGGTACAAAAAGCCAATGTTTATTAAAGATATTCAGGAAATTAGATGCAGTTCTAAAGAAATAAAATGGTAAAAAGTATACTGGGACATTCATTATGATTAAAGAAAATAATGATTTTCTTTCTTTAGATGCAGATA
Source organism: Entomyzon cyanotis (assembly GCA_024500445.1). NCBI lineage: Eukaryota > Metazoa > Chordata > Aves > Passeriformes > Meliphagidae > Entomyzon > Entomyzon cyanotis. The sequence continues at coordinate 66,779,838 of JAKEPQ010000871.1, forward strand.
GATCCCACTTGAGTGCATGCAATTCAATAATGAAGAACCTATTCTATCATTGAAAAATGAGGGATTTATTCATGAAAGCTCTCGTTGCACTAATGAGAGTTGGCCTTGAATTGATTGGAAAATAGATCCACAAACTGCAGGCAGCAACACATGAGAACTATATTTGTATCTGTAAAGATTATGTGATAATGTAAATATCTGTATGGGAATATGAGACCTTTATAATGCACTCAAGATATGGGGTGTGTGCTGGAGTAAAGAACGAAGGAGAAAATATTAGTTTAATTGCAGCATGACTAATTTATTTAGTGTTGTTAGTCTTTTCCATTCTAATTACATGTGGAAAAGGATCTCTAATTCAAAGATAAAATGGATACCACGTACACATTTGTACTGCTGAAAAGCTAATCAATTCTGTTTGATAATAGAATCCTAATATGCAAGAAGTTTTACAAAAAAAGTGTGAAAGTCTGTAATGATTATACTGAAATTCAATAGACAAACACCAAGGGGTACTTTACATTGTTGTTATTTTTAATAGATGTTACCGTTTCTTTTGATGATACCACAAATGTTTAGAGCAATCTGTTTACAATGTCATATTCTATTTTACATATAGAACTTTTTTTTTAATATGTTTGCCACAATATCAAATACAAAAATTGTGAAAGAAAATGGTCTTTTAGTTAATTCTAAGTACAAAGTTTATCAGTCAGCAAGAAACAGTGATATTTGAGCAGGTAGATATTTCAGCACATGTTTAAAACTATTCTAGGACCAAGATGATCAGAAAAAGGAAACTCGTTGGTATATTGGTGAATTTTAAGCACTTTAAAATTTCCTTTTCAAAGTACTGAAATGTGTATGAAAAATACCTGAGGTCTTGTTATTGTATGCAGCTTTAAATTGTTACACATGTACTTTTTCCTTACATAGTATCTACTCAAAACATAAACCATCTTTACCTGTTATCTGTTTGCATCTCCAGCTTTCTTACAGCTCATGATCTGAGAAGGGTCAAATACACATCTGGTGTAAACAGAAATAGATCATTGACTTCCATTGAAAATGGCAATTTATGCCAAATACAAGTTTGTCCCAAGGTCTCTTCATGCAAAGTTTTTTAGGATATGTTGTTACCAAGTGCAAATATTAGTTTCTATCCAAATAATTTCTTCAAAGTAGAATGTATGATACCACAGTGGCTGAGCTTCCCACTTCTGGAGCTACGATAAGACTGTGGGTAAGCAGTATAAATTGCATGTACACAAGACTTCCAAAGGCTTGCTGGTTACTGGCATAAACCATAGAAAATGACTCTTTACCCTGAATCAGAGAGAGTTGTCCATGTGTGTGATTTATTCTAAAATCACATGTATAACCATAATTCGATCTCTTTGGCTCACAGAATACGAGCATCATGCACTGCAGTATTTGAAATTCTGCTAGTGGTTTTAATGGAATAACATTCATGAAATATATAGTTTAAAAAATCCTTTCATTTTCTCTTTTTAAATATGGAAATGGAGTGTTGGGAGGTGGAAAGGAGGAGTGCAGGCTGTACGGATATGGTTGCAAAGTATTGCTGAATCCTCTCCTTCATGAAAGTTAATTCTCATCTGACAGAGCTTTTGTTCTTGGTTGGTTGTTGTTGTTGTTGTTTTGGGGTTTTTTTGTTTGTTTTTGGTTTTATGTTTGGTTTAAGGTTTTTGGGGGGGGGGGGATTCCCCCTTTTATTTTTCTGAAACAAAAAAGAGGAAAAATGGCACTTCTTAAACAAGCTGCACTTTCAGCAAAACAGCCAACATTAATCATAGCTCTGTGTTAACCAGCTGGCTATTAGATCAGTATTCCTAGCCTTGATTTTGGATTTCTGCAAATCTTCATATTTAATTTGTCAAAAGACTACAGATAAAATAAAATAGAAACTAATGAGACGCTGCATATTTTTAATTTCACAATCCTATTATGACCATAGTCCAGTTTGATATTTAGGCACAAATGTTTGAAGCCAAAGGCACTGCTTGCAGCTTTAAAGTTAGTATGCTGTGTTCACCTGCAAATATCCATTTGTTTGTCCAAACACCATCTCAATTAGAAATCAGGAATTTACAGCTCCCATTCTTGAAGATTCAAAGTGACTGCTTGCATTTCCTAATGTAGGGAGATTTGTACATTTCAAACACTTGTCAAACACATCATCTTCAAATGCATTTACCTCTGAAGTCAACAAACAGATGTCAAATTAAACCAACTCCTGTTGCAAATCTCCCCTCTTTCTGTTTTTCTGGCTCTTTGAGTAATTTAATTTAATATTTACTATGGCTAATACTGGTTATTTATTTGTGGCTATATCTGTAAGCTCTACATGTGTTAGAAACTGTAGAGATGCAGGCTAAAGGATCCGTTTCTTCTGCCTTCCTCCATTGTCCCTACAACCTATATATTGTCTCCCTCAATGAGCTCAGATGAAATCATTTTAATAGTGTTCTAGGAGGGATTTTTCCTCAATTCCTTTAATCTATAACTACAGATTAAAAAAAAAAAATAGGGAAGAAAAAAGACCACATGCAAAAAAGAATCTAAAAAAACCCAAACCAAGCCACAGCGAAATTTCAAGAGGAAATAGGAGTGTGTAAGTAGAGAAATGTATCCTAAGGAAGTATAAAGATGTAAAGAGATATAAAAAGACCTCTTCTATGAAGACAGGCTGAGAGAATTGTGGCTGTTTAGCCTGGAGTGGAGATCCAGGGAGACCTCATAGCACCTGCCAGTACCTAAAGGGGTGACAAGAAAGCTAAAAAGGATTTTTACAAGGGCCTGTAGTGACTGGACAATGGGAATGTCTTTAACATGAAAGAGAGCAGGCTTAGATGAGGTATGAGGAAGAAAATAGTGACTTTGAGAGGTGATGGTGGTGAGGCCCTGGCACAAGTTGCCCGGAGAAGCTGTGGCTGCCCCATCCCTGGCCAGGCTGGATGAGGCTCTGAGCAACCTGGGATAGTGGAAGATGTCCCTGTCCATGGCAGGGGGGTTTGAATTAGATAATCTTTAATGTCCCTTCCAACCCAAACCATTCTGTGATTCTGTGATAATCCTTTCTAAATGTTGGGAAGAACTTTTGCAGCCTGCACTTTTCTCAGTGTTGGCCTTTAATTCCAGAAAAAGAGTGCTACAGTGCTTTATCATCATTCACTAATCAGCTGTGACATGTAATTTGTATTCATATTCATGAGTCCTTTCCAATATTCTAGGTCAGCTTCACCTCACAAGCACAGAGACAAGAGCATCTGATTCAGGGACCACTGCAGAAAGTTACAGTGTGTAACCTTGCACCCTTTCTTTATTATATGTTATTGTTACCTTTTTCATCCCAGCTAACAGACTGTCCACTAAAAGTTCAACAATATCATCCATCACTTCAAAGCACTCTTACACATGACTTGTCTTACTCTGGCAGAAAGGGGTGAGAGATGATCTGAGACAAGTGTAATGGCTGACTACCTCCGTGTAGTCATTTTTAAACTCTCCAAGAACAGCCTACAGAAGATGACCTCTCTTTCTGACCTAAATTGATCTCTGTAGCTAAATGGGGTCAAACCTGGCCAGTCCTGGGAACATAGAAATGCTTCTTACAGCAAAGTCAAAGCTTTGCATCTCTCCTCCAAAGCACAGTGCAGGCAACCCATACTGCCTGGAGGTAGTTCTTGATGAGATGCTTTGTTCTGAAGAATATCCTTCCCCCAGAGGCAGTCACTCTGGGCTAGGATATACCTATTAATCCTAAACCGCTTGGAAAGGAACAGAAAAGTTCCTTTTCCTGTTCCTAAAAGAAAGGCCATGGCTCTCCTAAAAATTCCTCCAGCAGTTTAACCAAATTTGGTTTTATTTCAAGGGAGGGCCACATGAGAAGGGCTGGATGATGTAAAGGCAATTCATCCTGCCTGGTCAGAGAAGCTGATGCTGGAGCTGAAGCTGGAAGATCTGTGTTTTCAGTTCTACAGTTCTAGTCCAGGGAAAAGGTAAGGTGCCAGGACTGGGACATGATAGTGAGAGTCAGAAAAAATAACAATCAAAATCTGTGATGAGAAAAACTTCTGGAGCTTTTTTAATTTAGAAATCAAGGAATAACATTGTTTTCCGGGACTGTCCTGGCCCAACTGAAGTGTCTTGTCACTGTGCCCTATTTTCCTGTTTAACAGGGCAGCAGACCCTGCAGGAGATAAGAGTAATCCATTCTGAAACACTTTCTGCTTTGCTACGCTTCAAAGCTTATATTTTTATCAGCATTACACCTTTCAGGTGCCTCACATGATGCCAGCAAATGCTCCTCTGTGTGTCTGCGTGGCTGTGTGGAAGCTGGCTGACATCCAGCCCTGCACACCCAGGGATGCTGTGTGAATCCTGTCTGCTGCAGGCTGCTGTGGCTTACACAGAACAGTCAGGGGGCTGGTGCGTGTTGGGGAAATGACATAAAAAATGTTAGAATGACAAGCAGAGCCAGAGTGATTAACAAAAAGCTCCATGAGGAAATAATCATTCTCTATTAAAGCAGAATTATAATAAATATCTGCTTGGTTTTTTTTTTACTCTTTAGCTACAAATGAATGCTCAGTCTTTGGAAAATGTGCTACATTGCTAATTTGAACTGCAAATTTCTGTGTACAGGCAGCCTGGGAGAAGCTGTGTATGTTATTGTACACATATACACACTTACACACACATGTGTCAATCCTTAGTGATCACACTCCATGGTACTCCAACCATTCCAGCCGATTTATTTTTCCTATGCTAGAATTATGTTTCTGGAGTGGGATGAATTTTTCTTTCTTTTCCACATTTTCAGTGGAAAGATTTAACATATTTTCTGCAAGTTATTTCTTATAAATCCCCTTATATTCCCTCATATAATTTTAAGAGAAATTTGCTTTTGAAATCTAGTTTAATAAATAAATCCTGAGTATGTAATTACAGTTAGTGCAGCCTCTAAACCACTCAACATGTTCCATGAGATTTTATTTACCCCTGCAACAGGAAGAAACAGCTGACATAAGTGAGTGTGAGAAAGTAAATGATTTGCCCAAGGTCAGAAAGGAGCTTCAGGTACAGCAGTAAACTGGGTCCAAGTCACCCATCTTCCAAGTGAAAACTTAAGCAGTGGACCATATGGTCCCTCTGATTGCCTGAAATAGTACACCCCAATGAACTCTTCAGAAAAAAAACAAAAAAGAAAAAATTCCCTACTTTCACATATTCAGAATTCCCATCAAACTTGTAGAAAGATTTTCTAATGTTTTTCAATGATGTCTATAAATCAAGATGTCATCTAGACAAATGATGACACATGCATCCACCAAATGGTGAGAAACTGTCATTCATTAATGCCATATAGACAGACGGTGCATTTGTCAGTACAGAAGAATGAGATTAAGAGTCATATATTCCTACAGCTCATTGTAATGACACCTTGTCCTGCCGTTCTTCTTTTTTGCAATTTCATTTTTAAATTCTATCCCCATCTAATAATGCTTGCAGTGCTGCTGTAACTCGTAACCATTTAAAGCCAAAGATGTGAAAAATGTTAAAACATTTAAATACAGTTAATGAGATCTGGTACAAAGCAATGATTATTTCTGCCTTATTGCAAGGAGGCAACACTTCCATGAAAAAGATGGTTTCCCAACTGTCACAATGGCTTCCCCAGATACAATATCCTGAATCACAGGTTTGAATCACAGTATAATCTATATATAATCATCTATTTTTATTGGTTACATGGAGCTGATTCTGGTGGAATATTCAATAGTATCTTAAAAACAGACATCTGCAGAAACTTTGTACAGCTAAAAGCTTTTCTTTTTTAGCTGAAGTCCTAATTTTGACCTCACATCAGAGCCACATTTTTGTACATCTGTCTCACGAGCACTAAGGAGGATGAATGAGCCATCAATGTATTATTTTATGCAGTGGGTTCCAACAGCCACAGAAACTGTTCTAAGCATCAGGATGTTGTTAGTCTCACTGGCCTATAGTCAGATTGCCTAGCAGAGAGCCAAAGATGCACTTAAACACCTCCTGTGGCATATAAATTCAAAGGGGGATTGAATGACTGAAGACATGTGTGCTCTGAATTTGTTTGAAATTGGAGAGAACTAATCACAATGTTTGGGTGAAGCAGCCATAGCAAGCATTCTGTCTGACTTAGAAATCATGACTCCTTCTTCTCATTAGCTGAATATGGAGCCAGAGACTGTCAGATCATAAAGTACCATCTGAATCACTCATTTCCCCTGCAGTAGGTGGCCTGAATACAGCTGTCTGCTTCCCTATCAGTAAAAACACTAATGCTGCAGGATAAATAGGAGACCATGAAGTCTTCAGACAGCATGGGAGGTGAGTTATTGCTGACTGTGAGGCAGCTCCATCTCTCCAATAACAGAATTATTAAGATGAGAACCCAGCCTCAAGCAGATACTCTGCTATTCATAAACAAAATATCTCTTCCATTTGTTTTTTGAAAATAACACTGTGTTCTTTCACAAGACTATATCCTCCCAAGACATTTACTTGGGGCTCCCTTACATGCTACTACTACAAGCAGATCTCCTTTTGCTCCTTGTGCCTCACCAGGATGCTTCTGTAGGGGTTGGTGACATAGAAATGGTAGAGAGAGGGTAAAGAGGCAAATAAGATGCTTCTTTTTCTTCTCAGTATAATTTGTTCCTGTTTTGTGGTGCAGCTCGATCAATACAGACTGTCTTGGGTCTTTTCAAGATTAAATTTTAAGAAAATTATTGGAGACAGATCTTGGGCAACACAACTCAATCTTTCCAGCTACAAATGTCCCCACTTTCTTCATTATGAACAGATCATCTCACTTCAATGTTTTCCCATCTCCTATGCCACTTTCACCCTGTTGTGACTATTGGCTGTGTTCAAGTAGAAGCAGCATAGAAAACTTGTTAACAAAGAAAAGATTAAAGTTGCAAGATATTAAAGCTGCGAAAGTAGAAGGACTCCTTTAGAACACTCTGTTCCGCTTAAGGTTTTCTTTAAAGTATGAGTGACTTGATTACCATCCTGCTTGGACTGGTGTAAATCAGCAGGAGCTCCACTGGTCTCAATGAAGCTGTGTTGCTGCAATCAAAAAGATTAGAGCCACGTGTCTGCTTCCCACACACTAGATCGAGTGTGAGTTCCGATCTAGCTGCTTTATAAATTATGAATGGAATGGGAATACTTTTTTTTTATTAACATATATTTTACCACAAGTGCTGATTAGAGGGACACATTTTCTGTAATTCCTTTCCTTTTTAAATTGCAGTGCAAACAGCTTCTCAGAATCATTGCCCCAGGTTCAGAAAGTGATGATTAAAGAGGTGCTCTAAATTCCCCCTTGGGTTCCTCTGGAACTGAAATTGGCAAGACATGCAAAGATGATAGTGAAACAAGGCAGAAAATGAATGGGTCAGAAAGGGAAATTAGTGTCCATTTTCAATGTTTTGGTCCTTTTTGTTGTTCTTTCTGGTGGGGTTTTTTTTGGTGGGTAGGAGTTCTTTAAAAAAAAAAAGAAAAAAATGAGCATTTTTTTTTCTGGTTTTAACATAAGGAGAAACACTTAGATGCTCTTTGCTGAAGATTAGTTCAAAAGAGTCCTTTTCTAAATTTTCAAGTAATACAATATTTTAGAGACAAAAATGCAAGAACAAATATATACAGTATAACTAAAATAGGATTAAAAATATTTATAATATATAAAATATAAAGTAAATTTAAGACTGTAGGGACTGACAGTGAAAAAAACCATGAACAGAGGAAGTTGAATGAAAATACTGATCAGGGACTAGAGACATAAACATTATCCCCCCATTAGGCTGAGATGGTGTTGATCCAGCTCAGGGAACTCAATCTGCTATAGTCTATAGGGCTGCTATTATCACAGCCATGAAAGCCTAAAGCAGTTGCATTGCCAAAGCTGGATGATCTGATATGCCTCAAACTATCTAAATTATCTTTTTAAGTGTCTTTGTATTAATATAACTTTTAAAGAAAAGTCTTTATGAAAGATAAAATCCTCAAATCTTAACTGAAACCATATAACTAGTTAAAAATAGATCTCTAATCAGAGATGGAACAGCTGTCAAAAAAAATTAAATTGCTGTTGACAAATGTTATTAGTTATGAGAAAATGCATTATTCAGTTCTACCAGTCTGCATTTTAGGTCTAGGGATATACTAGCCACAGAAGCAAAAAAAGAAAACCAACAAAACTGCTGAAATATTAACCTATTTTCAAGGATAAGACTTATTTCTTTTCTGAATTGTCAGTTCTATGATGAGAATATCCTTGAGGTTTCTTCACTTTCCAGGACAGTTTCCTTCCTTCTTTCCCACAAACAACTTCTCTTTTCTTTCTGAGCAAGGACTCAATTCAAAGATCTAAGTCTATTGAAGAAGTTCCTGAAATGATTCATATTCCCCTTTCTGATTTCCACTTCAAAACTTCAGTCTTAATTGTCATCCAGACTTACAGATATTTACACCACTTGAAAGCTTTGAGCTCCAAAAATAAAACAAAATAGCTTCCATTCAAATATTTGAATATACAGAATTTAGGTGTATAGTAAACACACATGGGCAATTCACTTACCCCAGTGTGAGCTTCTCTGCAAGGTGTACAGCAGGTGTTTTTAGCTGTGTGTTGCCAGACAAGGCCATGAGTGAAATCCATGCTGCTACAGATTCACTGCTTCCAGTAGTCCAGGGAAATAAGTCAATGACCTCTGAGGTGTGTTGGACAATTTTGAAATCAGATTTCTTTGGTTGCAACGTAGTGCACTGTTTAATTTACTTTCACAGTGCACTATTTAATTCTTAGCAGCTAGATGGGAATGTTACTGCATTCAAAGAGCTGGGAAAAGAGGAGGAACAAACAAAATTATGCCTTCTCACAATTTTCCCTTCTCTTCCACCAACAGCTGACCAGCAAGATTCACCCCATGCAGCCCTGGAAGGAAGTTCATGTTGTTGATGAAGTCCATGGCAATTTATCGTCACTTAAAATCAGAGAATAACTCAAGATGTAAAGGGAACAAAATATGCAATTAACTTTGAGCTTCGAACTGCCATATTTCTACTTTTTGGGTTACTGCACAGAAATATGTGTCAATTCTCCGTTAAACAAATAGAGTAAAAATAGCAGTTGCAAGAAGCTCTGGGCTGATGGATAAACAGATTGTCTGCATACAATACACAGTAAATCTAATATTCCTTGTTATAAAAATCCTACAAACATATGCTTAAGTCCACCCAATATTTCTTGGAAGCATGAGACATACGGCAGAGGGATTCAATTAATTAAAAGCAAATGCAGATGTCTGCACCTGAACTAGTCACCCTAGACTCCCTTTAAATTCAATAGAGAGAAATGAGAGTTTCTAGTGTGCAATTCATCTCATCCTAAAGTACATGTCTAAAATAGATCAAATGAATTGCACATAAAAGTGCCTATTCTCTTCAATGACTATAAAGGAATACCTAGAAACTAGCCCTGCTGTAGATGTCTACATCAGAGATATCTAGAGTGTGATTGATTTTCTCTTACTTTGGACATCTAAAGTTTATGTGCCTACATTCCCATTATAAGAAATAGAGATTAATTCAGCCAAACAAATGAAAGTGTCTGTCTTAGGAGGAGAAGAAAGCCCTCCCCTAAACTTTGGTGAAATGATTAGCAACCTTGTGCAGAGTTGAGTTCGTGCTAAGGCAGAGCAGAGGTATCTTGCCTTCCTCATCCTGCCCTGGGATAAGTTCATGGTGAGCAAAGCAAAACGGCTCAGTCTGCTGCAGACGAGCCCTGGGAGAATTATTCAGTCAGTTCCTGAAACAATCCATCAGTTGATCTCAACAGCCTCTACTGCAACATATTGGTTCTTATCATGGAATTTATTTTTCCTTACAGCCCTCAGGCTGGAATAGCAAAGCTACATGCAAGTTAGTAGACACAGTGTCAGTACAAGATCTGGACTTGAAATATGAATTGTCCACCCCTGGGCAAGAGACCCAATATAGCACAAAATAAATACTGACAATATTCTTCCAAGTAGTTCCAGCTCTGCAATGAGACCTTTACTTTAATAGGAGCAATAGACAAAGGTGGGAGAAACTTGAATGCACATCTCCCCACATGGAATTCATTTCTTCTTCTAAAATGGTATTGCAAATGCTTAATCTAGTGTCATATTAATGCATGAACCAAGAAATTGATTCTTTGGAAAAGTCAGATGCTTAATTTCAAAGTTTGAGATACTAGAAAATAATCAGTTCTTAAATAAGTGCAGTGGATGTCAGCAAAAAATATTTGCTTCCTTTTGACAGCATTTTATCTCCACTTCAATAGCTGATTTAACTTCAATCTGCTGTTATAAAATGTTTCAGCACTTTCCTGGTTTAAAGTATTGGAGTGTCAGTGCTTTGCAATTTATACAAATTTTTCTCTAACAATTAAAATCCCAATTATAAAGTTTAACATTTTCTGAAGATCCGTTAAAAAATGCAAGAGAAATGCATGATTACATGTGGTAGAGGCATATATAGTAAGATTAATAAGGGTAAAGAAGAAACTGTTAGTCACATAATTGGCAATAGCAAGCTTTCTATTTTTATTGGTAAATGTTTGATATGCTTTATAAATCAGAACACTTCTCATCAAAATTACTGTTCCACTATTTTCTGTGGAGAGCTGAAGAACATAAAATTTGATTAATTCATCTTCTTAATGTATGTGTTATTAGATGACAATAAATGTGTTTCCAAAAAAAAAAAAAAGAAGAAAGAAACCATATTTATATTAATTTCCTATATTTATCCATGTCAGTCTATAATGACAATCAATATTGGCTTAACTTGTGTGTTGGGTTGACCCTTGCTGGATGCCAGGTACCCATCAAAGGTACTCTGTTGCTCCCCCTCCATTAAGCAGACAAAGAGAAAATAAAATGAAAATCTTGTGGATTGAGATGAGGCCAGGGAGAGATCACTCACTAGTGACCATCATGAGCAAAACAGACTCATCTTGGGGAAGTTAGCTTAATGTATAACCTTCAAATCAGAGCAGGATAATGGAGAAATCAAAACAAACCATAGAAATATTTTCTGCCTCTCTTCTTCCTGGGCTCAAATTCACTCCTGAATTTCTCTGTCTTCTCAAGCCAGCAGTGAGGAGGGGTGGGGAATGGGGGCTGTGGTCAATTCCACACAACTTGTCTCAGGTGCTCCTTCCTCCTCAGGGGAGGACTCCTCACAGTGTCTTCTCCTGCTCCAACATGGGTTCCCTAGGTCAGGTGCCCAATTTGGATAGCTACAGGTGAAACAGACAAGTCCCAATTAAAAAAAAAAATCACCTATCATTAACTGACTGCAAAACAAGGGAAAAAATCTTCTTCAAAGTTCTTTCTTTACCTTGTTCTTTTTCTCCTGGATGGGAAAAGTGTTGCCTGAAGAACTCCAGAAAGAAAGCGGTGCTTTTCTGTGTGGAACTCCTGTTTGCTCTTCTTTCCCTTTGTTTTCTGCTTGTTTTTCTTTTTTGGTTTTAATTTAAAAACTTTTGATGAAACCAACATCAATCTAGAATATTTACAACTGTAAATATTAACTGTATTTACAGTTTTATTAACTGTATTTATTAACTGTATTTGAAACCAATGGTGTACATAAACACTTCTGTCAACATTTCTTGAAAAAATTGCAAGCTGCATAAGATGTTCACATTTTATATTAATTTTATCTGTAACTCAGTGATATGTGAAGTCATTTCATTATTTTCATGATAATGCTTATGTGACATGACAATATTGTATTTATAGAGAAGCATCAGGAATTGTTTACCATGATTTGATTTGCAGTAATTTAAGGAATGATTGTGAAATTAATAACAAATTATATTGGGTAACAAATTCTACTGGGATTGTGTGGCAAGGTTTGGGCAACAGGGGCTACAGGGATGGCTTTGGTGAGAAGCTGCTGGAAACTTCTCCCTGTGTGACAGAATCAATGCCAGCCAGCTCCAAGAGGAACCCACCACTGGCCAAGGCCAAGGCCATGAATAGAAAGGACAATGACTCAGAAGGAGATAGTAAAAATCTGAAAACCAGCTTAGTTGAGCATAAACTTAGGAAAGAATATCAAACTATTAAAGAGCTCACCCGAGCTCTTACATTTACTTGCAACAAATCCATACTTTTTCACAAAAAATCTGTATTAGATGAACCAGTTTATATATAAAATTAAAATTTTCCTCTGTTTTTTGACTGAAGTGTATTAAAAATTGTCAGCGTCAAAAGAGCAATACGTGCTTTGAGCATTTGAGGATAGATATATTACTTTTGTACTGTCTTTGCCTTTTAACTCAGATTTGATCTTTGAGAAAACTTGCATAGGGGTCATAGCATGATTAAAACAAGTTGACATTCTGTAGAAATTTTTTATACAAATTGAATATTTAGTGTCTTCATGAGGAAGCTAATGGAACTGGAGTTGTACTGATAAGATGCAGTTGATCTCTGCCCAGCTCTATTCATGACATATAAAATAGCAATTCTCTGCTAATGTAGCAAAATGTAGCACTTAAAATGTTTTTAAAAGAACATAGACACAAATGAATGTTGATTTACCTCCTTGCTAACATGTTTTTAAGTTTTATGTGAGATCACAGTCAAGTTTTCCAAGTGCATAAAAAGAAATGAAGTTTGAAGATCCTTAAGATTAACCCAAATACGCTCTACAGATGACTTGCCTTTCTAGTTTGCACTTTGCATGAAATTTTACAAACAAAGGAATCATGCATCTCCTTCAAGGATAAAGCCTTCATATTATAATCATATAACACAATTATTTTGTGGCTAGCACAGGTCTTTCCCATGAGAATTTTTTCCCGTGCTTTATAAACAAAGATAAAGTTTGGATGTTATTAAAAACAGTGTCTCGAGATTTGGACAGTTCAGGCCTGGCCAATTGGGCCTAGGGGGAGGTTTCTGACTGACCAATCTGAGTGACCTCTGAAAAATCTATATAAGTTGGAATTAAATAATAAAAGCTCTCCTTTTTATGCCACGCTGAGAATCCAGGTCTTCTTTCTCTGCTAGCGGCTCAACAGCGACATCATTTTATTTACATTTGTATGTTGTTGCTGACTTGGGTAGTTTCTTCACATTCCTGATCAGCAGGCACCTGTAATACCCTTGTTCAACATCTCCATTTGAGGAGACAAATTCAGACTTTTATTCCTTGCAACCTCAAAGAAGTTAAAGATATATTCACTCTTTAACATTAACGGGCATTGATTGGCGTGTTGGTATAGTAAATCTTCTCTGTGTTTAACAGAAGTCTTTGATGAGGAAAGCATTGATCATGAAGAATTAATCCACAAAACCCACAAAAGACCAGCTGAAATTACTGACCAATATCTCCTCGCCTGCTCTGGCAACAGGATCTTTAGTCTATCAGAGGTCACCCTCTCATACTTTATTCAACATGAGTTTCAAATATATGCTTTAATGTGAGTGCAATAATGTAATGCCACTTAACAAGGCGTTGAGGAGTGCAGGCATCTCAGGGTGCAGCTCCGGGGGGCACAGCCCAGAGCAGGAGACTGTGAACTGCCAACCCTTGATGCAACAAAGGGCACAGGGACATGTGGTGGCCAGGAGACTGGAAACTCAAAAGCACAACAGGAGCCAAGGGCTCAGGAAGAAGAGAAAGACCTTTGTGCACTTGGACTGTGAAGGTGTAAAAGCCTAGGAATTCCTTTGTTTGGGGTCTTTCCTGGTAAACAGTTTGAGCTTCTTCTGTGTTACTGGGCCATGACCAAATGATTTTATGGAATGAGGCATCTGAGACTCTGCTGTGGAAAACCTGGGGTTGATCTGGTAAGAAAAGTGACCACGTGAGAGTGGGATGTGTAGGGAATCAAACAGGACACTTACTGGCTCACTGGAGCCTCCCACTGCAAAAGGACTTTGGTCCCAGAGGCTGAAGTCTCTGGTGGTGGCAATGTGGCTGCCAGAGTGCCTCCTGAATGGTCAGATGGGGAAGTTCCTTAATAAAGACATCGTGAGCATGTGCTATAAAATGTATATTTCCATACTGTCCCCTTATAAGTGTGGATCAGGGAGCAGATTCCAGCATTGTGACCTGGGTGAAAGGTGATAGCAATTGAGGGGTTCTGGCAGGAGAAGACCTTTATATGTCATCTCACAACACAGCTGCCTTAGAGATATGCAGCATTAAGGACCTTCTAGGAAGGACCACATAGCAAAAATATTTCATAGAATCATAGAATCTCCTTAGAAGAGATGTACAAGTATTGTCTAGTCCATCTCCTGGCCTTGCACAGGACAGCCCCAATAATCCCACCATGTGCCTGAGAGCATTGTCCAGATATTTCTTGCACTCTGTCAGGCTTGGTGCCATAACCACATCCCTGGGGAGCTGTTCCAGTGCCCAACCACCCCTTGGGTGAAGAACCTTGCTCTGAGCAATGTCAGTGACATGGCAGACAGAGCCTTTTAGGAGTAAGACATATCCTGAAACTTCCCTGAAGCAAAATACATGAGCAGAAGCTCAAGGGCACAGACTAAGCTCAAGGACAGGCCGTCCTGTAAATAAAATTATTGTGTTATATCATTATAATATGAAGGCTTTATCCTTGAAGGAGATGCATCATCCCTTTGTTTGTAAAATTTCATGCAAAGTGCAAACTAGGAAGGCAAGTCATCTGTAGAGTGTATTTGGGTTAAACTTAAGAATCTTCAAACTTCATTTCTTTTTATACACTTGGAAAACTCAACTGTAAGAGATCTTACATAGAACTTAAAAAGATGTTAGCAAAGAGGAAAAAAAAGAGAGCTCCACCAGTTCTCCTTACACCCCCATGGATGATGAAAAGACAATACCTGTCTGTCCAAGTTGCATTGCAAAGAACAGTTCCTTAAAAAAAGTAACAATGTTGTCTTGATAAGGTGAATTATTTCTGTCTTTTTGGTCAAGAGGAGAAAGTGATCAAAACTGTACACATACTTTTATGCTTTCATTTCTCTAAGAGAAAAAGCAAATGTGTTGTGTAGCTGTGCCTCAAAAGAATACCTTTAATCAGCAGAATGTTTCTGTGATTTTCAAAGCCTCTCTTATGGTTGTCATAATTTTTATGTATTAATTTTGCAGTTTTAAATTAATTTTGTCATACAATGGAAAGATGAAATAAGGATTGACTTTGCTGTGCAGAAAGGAAAACGTCATTGAAAACTCTTATCTTCTAAATTTTATTACCGTTCCAGCAGTAAAAGACTACACAGAATATATTTCTTTAGTAATATAATAAAACTCATGTCATCTTGAGCTAGACCTTAAAATAATAGTAATTAATTATTATTAATAATTATGATAATAATATTATTATCTACAGGTTACAGAGAAAAAGGCAAATATGTTTAGCATCCAAAAGCTAGTCCCAATTTTGTAAGCTTTTATTTCAGAGGAGCTACATTTGCTGCTTAACTGCATAGTGGGACAAGTCATATGCTACTAAGAACAATACTTAAATATACAAAGAGCTTCATTAACCACCCCCCAGCCATCAAATTCCAGTCCCTGAGGAATACTAAAGTAGTAACAAGCATTAAAAATTTCTTTGCTGAATTTCATTATTAAAACACATCCCTGAGACTCAGTAACCTGAGGATGCTCCATAGACATACAGTAACTTTCAAATGCCTTAAAACCAAATCTCTGGTTTTCTTTGTCCTTGAAAGTGAGCAGCTGTGGCTAGCACAGGTCCTTCCCGTGGGAACATTTTGCTATATTTCATAAACAAGATAAAGTTTGGATGTTTTGCAAACAACTTCTCCAGATTGGGTCAGTTCGGGCTTGGCCAATTGGGCCTAGGGGGAGGTCTCGGGCTGACCAATCTGGGGCACCTCTGTAAACTCTATATATATGGAATTCAAAACAATAAAGCTCTCTTCTCCTCTCTTTCCTTGTCTGAGAACTTGGGTCATTCCTCAGCTAGCCGCTCAACAGCGACAAGCAGCTGACTTTTTTCACTCTGAATTCTGATGTGATTTTTGACTCTAACTACTCAATGCAGTTGTACTAATATCTCTTTGTGAATTTCCCTAGCTACACTAATGGGATATTCCCAGCACTGATAATCGTTGAACTAGTTCTGGTAAACCTTTGTTGTGAATGAGTATTTTGATGTATACCACCTTTATTTCCTTATAATCTTCCCTACTCTGATGCTGACTGAAAAACATATTTTTTTACAAAGTGACAGTTTCTTTAAAACTAGTTAAAATCAAATGAAGACAAAATCTCTTAAATTGCAGAAAAGAGAGAAGAGGAGAGGAGAGGAGAGGAGAGGAGAGGAGAGGAGAGGAGAGGAGAGGAGAGGAGAGGAGAGGTGAGGAGAGGAGAGGAGAGGAGAGGAGAGGAGAGGAGAGGAGAGGAGAGGAGAGGAGAGGAGAGGAGAGGAGAGGAGAGGAGAGGAGAGGAGAGGAGAGGAGAGGAGAGGAGAGGAGAGGAGAGGAGAGGAGAGGAGAGGAGAGGAGAGGGAGAGGAGAGGAGAGGAGAGGAGAGGAGAGGAGAGGAGAGGAGAGGAGAGGAGAGGAGAGGAGAGGAGAGGAGAGGAGAGGAGAGGAGAGGAGAGGAGAGGAGAGGAGAGGAGAGGAGAGGAGAGGAGAGGAGAGGAGAGGAGAGGAGAGGAGAGGAGAGGAGAGGAGAGGAGAGGAGAGGAGAGGAGAGGAGAGGAGAAAAAGAAAAACATATTGAGTGGATTTTGTGTACCCTAACATATTAAGTGAATTCCCTGAAAATATAATATTTGCTATCTCAATCTGCAGTACACTGTTCTAATTATTCTACATTTGGATCACACTTAGCTTAGAGATGAAGACCATTGTTTCATAATTGGCACACAACATCTTAAAACATGTATGTGATCATAAAGTGTGTCATCATCTTGGTTATTTATTTGGATCACAATTCTCAGTAGTCTTGTTCTGGACCATCTGCTTAATAAGATATTTCCACCAAAACTTAAAAAAAAAGTTGCAGAAAAAGGGAGAGCACACATGATGCAGCAAAGAGGAATGCATTAACAATTTGAACATTCCCAGTGGTTTTGGTACTCATCATGGAAAAAGGGAGCTTTAAGAGAGTTACAGGGAGAATAGTGCTGTGTATCTGCAGATGTTTTGCTTTTGATTCTTCATTTCCCTGTCAGTGTCCTGACACTTTGTAAAAACAATCTTCTAGTACTTTCCAGCAGCATCACACTTCATTGAGTATATTAGTCACCATTATGTGCATTTTTAAAGATGCATAAATTATAGGAATTTATTGAAAATGTAGGTACAGACTGGTTTTAACTCCCTTTATTTCAGGTTCATATTTTGGAAAGCTCTTGGAGATGTTCACAGGAATGATAAGACTATGAAAAGAAAAAGAGAAGACTGAGTTATATTTTCTGACTCTTATTTGACATTAAATCAAATATTGATATGCTCCAACAAAAACGGTTTTTATCTTTTCCTGAAGTTTCATTTCTATAAAATATATAATTAAGGACATTACTCTGCCACCAGCTGAATATTGTAAAAGTTTCAAAACTAGACTCTCAGCAGTTTTTCTGTTTCTAGGAGTTGATTGGTCACAATGTAAAAACTTGGTCTTCTACAATCTGGGTCAATTCACACCAAGATGAAGATATTTGCACCGGTGTCATTTATCAGTTGAGAAAGAAATGCATCACATAAAATGTAGCTTTTCCTAGAGGAAAACAGGTGTAAATCAGTTAAAATGTTTGTCTGGAAACTGGCAGTTTATCACCTAGGTGATGATCCCTTTATATTTTTACTTTGTAGTGTGAAATATAAAACAATTCCACATGACAGGATGACAAAATACCATTTTTTCCCCCTGCTGAAATATTTAACCTCTCAGAGATTATGATTCAGATATATTTTACATTTGAGATGAACATCAAGAAATCCCAAATCTCAGCAGCAAGACATTAAATAGCTGCATGCATTTGGCAGTGGCAGTTTGCCACTAAGTCACACACTGTGGAGGATTCTCCCTGCGCAAAGGAAAAAGCAGCAAAACAGTTTGGAGATGTGGAACAGCTTGCACCCTGCGAAGGGGCACTTATCACACAAACAGTGTGATTTTCCAGCCCAATCTGTTAATTGTGCTCATGCAACTTTCCGGGAGGCTCTGTCGACGTGCTGCTTAGATGTGCAGAAGTGCTGCTGATCTCAACAACACTGCCTGTGCTATCCCCATGCTCTCCAAGGGGAGATTGGATCAGAGGCACAAACTGGGACAAATAGATACAGTTCTGCTGACTTCAGAGTGCTTTGGAGCTGAAGATCTGAGCTAGTCTGTAAAATGCATCCATTTCTTTACAAATTTTTTTTTTTGGTTGAGTTTCTCATTTTATGCTAAAAGGTTCTTTCCCAGAATATGCTGTGTTTGGTCTTTTTTTTAAGCATGCTGTTCAGTTCCAGCAAGATTTTTAAAATCAGTAATAACTACAGGGTAATTTATTGTATACTTTTTGAACAGTTAATGATTCCCAGTCATTCACTGCCTGGCATATCTTTGGCAATCACTGAGCAGATTGAGACAGAGAGTATGAATCCAAATTCCACCTTGTCACTGGGTGTGGACTTTGATAAATCTGTTCAGCTTCAAGCCTCTGAATGGTAGCTCCTGCTCAAATGCAAGGGCTGGCTCTAGACCAGCCACATTCCATTATACCTGCCAGTATATTCTAAATTATTTTGCTCTTCAAATAAAAATATATCTGACCAGAAATATTGATTATTTCTCTTGGCCAAAAGGCATACCCAGCTAAGTCTATACATTGGTTTTGAGGACAGCAATAGCACATTAGCATTGTGGCCTTCATCTTGCTTTTTGCTCTTAGAATTCCCTTAATTAAAATTAATGGTACCTGCAAGAAAGATATAGAACATAAGAATGATTTTGGAAGGAAGAAACATGCATTAATTCATCTCTTCATGAAGGACATTATCTGGCAAACGAGCATCTGTCTCTTCATGAGCCAATATTTATTCAATTTTATGTTCTGATTAATTTAGCAGTATTTAGAGCTCAGTGATTTTTAAATTGATGTTTTAAAACTGGGAAGTTTGCATGTGTAAAACAAAACCATGAGGCTCAGCCCAGATTTTTTCTTCAGAACTTAGTAAAATTGGTAAAAAGATTTCTATGAAGCAGCTTCTCAGAAATACAAGTTAACAGAGTTATCTGTAACTCATTTAGGGGGTGGGAGGACAAGTCAGCATTGTGTCATTAGTTGTGGTCAGGGTAGCATGACTCAGATCAACAGGGAACATTAGCAATGCTATTTAAAATATCACATACTTCAGAGATTGCAATTTCTTAAACCTCAGTTTAGCTTACAAGATGGGATTTATTCCACTCACACACAGACAGGTAAAAACCAGTGTCCAGTATAAATGTTCATAAAAAAAGTCATGCAATAAAGGGAAAAGTAACTTCATAAATCCAGTTTAGGATACAAGGATTCACATCCAAAGTCACCTAATTCCATCCACTGCCTAGACTGTGGGAGCCAGGCAAAGTAGCTAACATGTGCAAGGCTTGAATCTGGCAAAAGTTAGGTGATGTGAATCCAGCTTGTGAGTTTCTTTGATGGTAATCTTTACACAGCTGAAAAAGAAAATAACCTAAAAATCAAGAATGAAACCTTGTGGAGAATTTGTCAATTTGTCTGGAAAGATGGGACCATGGAAGCAATTATCTGAGGACTGAACATGAACACTGTGGGGAATTAAATGAAAGTAGCAGATCCTGTCACTTTTCACTTTTTGTTCCACAGTCACTCTGAGAGTCATGTGTATTAAAAATTAAAAAAAAAAGCAAACAAAAAAACAAACAAACCAAAAATGACATTGCAAGAAAATCAGAAATATCCTTCCTGAAATAATTTAATGGTTCAAGTTAATGGAATAAGGGCTACATAAGTACAGACATATTAGAGAACATATCAATGTATTCCAAGATTAAACTGCAAACAGACTGGACAGCAAATCTCTGCTATGTTTTTATAGACAACTGAGCATAATGCTTTCTTTATATGTAACTGGGTCAATGTGACATCATCCAAACTGATAACAAGAGTAAAAACATACAAAGGAACAGAAAAAATAAATCTAGCTTTCCTGTTTTTTCATGAAGTGTGACAAGATGTCTGTGCTCTCTCTTAAAGCTCATGTCAATTCTAGTTTAGCAAAATTATAAGGGAGAATGTTAATCCCATTGTCAAAGTGCACATGTAAGGCAAACTGCAGTTTTCTTCACTGTAACTAGTAGACACACAGCTAAGAAGACATTCCACTACCAAAGGTGGGATTGAAAAGATGAAATTAAAAATGATCACTAGCAAAATATTAGCAACATTTTTCTAATGATAAGCTGAGTAAGAACAAGAGGCAAAGTGTATAATATGCCTGAAAATGCTCTTTTCAGTATCCTAGCAGCGTGATGAAAGCATAAAGAGCTGATGTTCACTGAGAGCTAGGTAGCTCAGTAGCAGATAAAATACTGAATGTGGAATCCTGTTCTTAAGTTGGTGATGTCCCATTATAGTAAGTACATTTTGGGCTGGGAATCAGTGTTATGAGGAACATTACTGAAAAGAAATATAGTTACAGATGTGATAATCGTTTTGTTCAGTGAGCTGGTTTTGCAGTAGCTACCATTGCAGATCTTTTTACTGTGTATCATCGTTTTGTGAACTAAATATTCATCTACTCCTGATGAATGGGATGCTTGTGCTATTTATTTTTCTGAGACTTCCATAATAGATGAAGACTCAGTTATAGTAACAATATGATTTATATTTTTACATGAAAATGCTCCACATAGGAAGGGGAATTATCTCAAATGGTAGAGGGCTTACTTAGCATGTGAGAAGTAGCAGGTTTGATGCCTTCATTCTCCAAACTTTTTGAGCAATGTGAGGCTGGAGATCAGCACCATGTGAAAAGACCTGGGGGTTCTGGTTGTTGCAAGCTGAGCACGAGTCGGCAGTGCCCTGCAGCCAGGAGGGACATCCTGTCCTGGGGGCATCAGCCAGGCAAGGGAGGGGATTGTCCTGCTCTGCTCTGACCTGGGGCAGCCTCACCTCTAGTGCTTGGGGCACTTCTGGGCACCACAAGAGAAGACATTAAGCCATTAGAAAGCCTCCAAAGGAGGGCAACGAAGATGGAGAAGGGCCTTGAGGGGTAGCTGTGTGAGGAGTGGCTGAGGGCACTTGGTCTGTTCAGCCTGGAGGAGATTGAGGGGAGACCTGATTGCAGTCACAGCTTCCTCATGAGGAAAAGAGGAGGGGCAGACACTGATCTCTGCTCTGTGGTGACAGTGACAGGACTGAGAGAATGGCCTGAGGTTGTGTCAGGGAGGGTTTAGGTTAGATATCAGGAAAAGGTTCTTGACCCAGAGGGTGTTTGGGCACTGGAACAGCTCCCCAGGGCAGTGTGCACAACTCCAAGAATGAGAGAGTTCAAGAAGTGCTCAGACAGTGCTCTCAGGAACAAGGGGTTCATGGGGCTGGTGCTGTGCAGGGCCAATGGTTGGACTCAGTGATTCTTGTGGCTCTTTTCCAACTCAGGACATTCAATGATTCTGCGATTCACACAAAAATGGTGCTATATTGGCAGCACTGCAGATGCCTGAGATATCAGTTTTGTTTGGGATTTCTATATAATTTCTATTATCACGTGTTACTTATAACTCTTTCAAAAAGTCTAAATAAATGTAAGGTCTAATTAAAAAAATGTAGGCATGAATATAAACACTTTATTACTGTAGAAGAAAACTGTTACATGTTCTATGAATACCTTCATAGCAAGTGAAATGCAGAGAACTCAATTCCATTTGACCAAAGACCAGCATTTTTAAATACCTCCATGGTCCACAAGCAATGTGCCTTTTCAAATCAAAGCATGATTTTCAGGAAACCCCATGGTAGGTCATTCTGTTAATATGTCATTGTTTTCCTGGTGAGCTTTTCGTAAGGGAATATAATAGAAATTTGAGGGCAGATACCTCTGAAAAGCACATAAATGTTTATCTGAAGCATAATGTTAAGACAAATGTTACTTTTTTCTGTGGTTTTGTAGTAGCCTTAGCTCACCTGTGTGGCTTCCAAAAATGTGTTTTGTGGTTCAAGGAAGGAAATTATTCTTTTACTCTTTTACTCAGAGTTAAGATTTGGGATCCAAGATTATACTGTATTTCTCATTAACATGTATAGAGTTTTCAAGACTTAAAAAAAATAGTCTTAATTAAGCAGGATGATGAATGAATATTAACATAGTAGGCAATCAGGTAATCCCAACCCTACATATTTCTGTCAGCTCTAGATCTCTTATAAATCCACTTGCAGGATTGCCAGCTCAAACGTGAGTGGCTGGTGCAGTACAGATCTGTGTGAACAGTGCCTGAACTCAGTGGTGAAGCACAATATTTGTCCTACAATGTTATGAGATGCAAGTGAGAGCTGTGCTACAGCCCAGTGTGAAGATAACACCCAGGTCTCTGTCAGAGAGTGAAATGGTGAGAGGTGCTGGCTGATTGTAAAGGTACAGAACATTTTCCAGGTGACTTCTTTCAGAAGAGAAAAAAAAAAACAAATGGAGTTTTGGAGAGTAAGGCTGCACCTCACATTTGGTATGACATGAACGAGCAGCTTCCATGGCTGAGATTGTGTGAAACTGAACAATAAGTACCTGCTTCACTACTGAAAAAGGATATCAGTATGTTAAAACCTTTTGCTCTTTTCTCATTAACTAAATATATGTATGGTTTGTTTGCCTGACTACCTTTTGCCCTCTTTCCCACAAAGTCTGACAAAATAAGAACCTCTGGTAATTGCTTCAGCTCAGAAATCAAAACAATCAAGTTGCTATTTAGGTACCTTTTTATGCATTTAAATATTCTGTCTGAACACTCCAGATTTCAAACTTCTTGCCACTATTCCAGATGTTTCCCGTTGCTCTGAAAATCAGAGTAAAAAATTTGTTTCATGAGGAAATCCTTCAAAGAGAGTTTGGCCAAAATGCCATTGTGACATGCTGCAACAGTGAGAAGTGATTCATCTTTTCTCTGTTTCCTAGCCAAGCAAGGTATCCATTCATTATTTTCCCCAAATAGGACATCCTTTTGTAGCATAAGCTTTTAAAGTCCTCTTTATCTTCATTAAACTGTCACACCAGCTGACAAAGTTTTGTCACTGAACTCCAGCCATACTAGTATTAAATGAGTCCTACAAAGTTGTCTGGTGTAAATAACATTTGTACAGTACCTGAAACATAGTCGGTGATGTCTCAGCTGGCTACTCAAGCATGTCAGCTAGTAGAGTTTTCACACACTTAAACTGACATGAAAATCAGATGCAAGTGTGAGGAGGACTGGGTTTCCACAGAAGATGAGAGCTGAAGTGCACATTATGTCCAGCTTGTGCAGTTTTGCACTTATTTAAGTCTTCTTGGGCTTGAGTAGAAACATGGAGGACCATGTGGTTACAATTCAATGTGTGGCTGTTTCTGGATTGATGAGCATATCCAAATTCATGGTCTGACTTTGGAAGGAAACCTGAAATTAAAAAAAGGACCAGGAGGGAGGCATAATGGATAAAAGGAGTTGTCTGTGCAAAAGTGTGTATGTCCCAGCATGTGTTACAGCATATACCAAACCTGCTGACCAGGGAAGACTGCCCAGATCCCACTCCAGGAGCTGCTGAATCTCCTCCTGTCCTACACAGCTTGGAGCACTCAGAGAGTGAGATTCAAATTTTCCCTGATCCTAGAGATCTTCTTAATGAGCTCCAAATTGTAGGTGAGACAATCTGGAACCGCAATTACTTTTTCCAATGAGTACTTAAAAATGTTAACATTACTGATATGAAAGTCTATTCCATTCATTGGTTAAAAGAAGTCAGCTTGTCCTTCAAGTGCTGCAGAGCAAGTCTGAAAGGTATTCTTTCAGGAATACTAAGATTTCTTTGTAAAAGTTGATTAGATTTGACTGGTAGAATTGCTAGGCTATGGAGAAACCAGTGGGGAAAAAAATCACTTTTTGTTGGCACTGTAGTCTATCTGCTGAGGTCTTTTGCCAATATTTAAAGGTATGGTGACATTCAAACACAACAAACTACTGATTGTACCATGAGTTATATTACAACTCCAATGCTTTTGTTGCTATCATTTTTCAACATGAAACAGATTCCCTGCAAAACAAATAATGAAATTTGAATAGCTGAGATTTAATCATCCTTTCACTCTTTCATATTTAAATAATCCTTCCATATGTGCTATAGATTGAGCCCCTTTTCCTTGTTTATAAAATATATATTCCATCCAATAAGAGATACTAAAATAAAGCAAAATAAATTATCTCTAAAGTGGTCTTTAATCTGAACATCTGACATTGAAAGAATAGAAAGTTCTGGAAAAGTACTCAGTAGAATATCCATTATATAAGATTTATTTTAGCTCATCACACATAAGTTAGTGATATATTTTTCAAGATAGATGCTAACATTTGCTATCATTGCTGTAGTAAATGCTAGTACTTTTTGTTTATCATTGAGAAGATGCAGTTTAACTTCACCTTTCTGCTTCTTTCCCCACACAATGAGATATTGGTCCTATTTAAATTTTTGCAAATTAAGGGTGGATATTTCATATCAAAGAAATTGATAGAGTGAGCACCTGGGTAAAACAGAAGGGCTGGAAGAAGGTTGAAGTGCAAAGTGGAGTGAGGAAAAGAAAAAAGCATTAGCTTATTATTCTTATAATAATAGTAGAAATATTCAGACTGGCATATATACAAAAATGTTTTCAGTTCTGGATGCCAACATACTCATTTACTGCAGTGTATTCAGAGCATTACATGAACTGTGTGATAAACAGAACTGGAATGGTTATCACATACTGTAGGTAAAGACTCTCCTACATGTACTTTTTTCTTTGTGAAACAAACACTGCTACATGGTCTGAAGTTCAAGATCCCCTGATGCACCCTGAAACTCCTCATCTTACTCTCATTATCTTGTGACTAAGTCTGCCAACCATTTTCTCCAAGTCATCCCATCTGCCTAAAATCTACCACTGATCACCAGTTTAGCTTTCTCAATTTAGGGGGAAAATAGAATTATTTTTCATTGCCTTCTGCCCAAGCCTCTGGCAGTCACATCAACAGTCCCATCTGTTCTTTTTTTCAGCTTAATCCCACCCAGATTTCTGATTTTAGGATTTGCAATTTAAAGGGAGGATATGTGATATGCATAATCAATGGATTTACTCCATAAAAAACCCTTGCACAGTGGCTCACCTTCTTTCTCTTTTTCTTATACATACACACATGTGCATGTGCACACGTAAAAGCTTTCATTTTAAACACACTTTTCTTAAATGAAAAAAACCACTTAAACATTGAAATATGTTCAGCCAATCATACCTTTGGCTTGATTAAGTATTGCTATTGTGATGAATTTGGTTGAGAGCAGGGATGTCAGAAATGTTTAATCACCAGGCCTGACAGCACATGCTGCAGATTTTCAGAGCTGGGCTGGAGGCAGCAAAATAAAATGTCAGTACATATGTCTTAAAATTGTCATCCTGCATCATGTCTCATTGTCGTAATATTAAGAAGCAGAGACAGTTGCTCCATCATTGGGGAAGTGGAGTTTACATCAGAAGCTATATTTTGATGCTTTTTACAAATGAGAACTTAGAGGAAGAACAAACAAATGAAAAAAAATCAAACCTGGGTTGGCCCAAAAATTTTGTAGGCTCTTTTTAGGATGACAGCAGAGTTTTGTATCTGCAGGAAACAGAATCTGGTAGTGTTCCAAACTAGATCCATTAAGCAGAATCCTGAAAGTCTAATTTATTTGCTTTTTTCCTATCATAGAGAGGAAAAACAATAAAGAGTATAGCACATTAAATACATATCACCCAATTCTTGGGGTCAAAATCCAGGCATGGTGCTTATATCACTATTAGCCTCTACAGCCCTGTGAGGATACCAGGCTGACTCCGAATAACTCTGAAACCTGATAAAGATTTCAGTTCAGTTATAATTAAGATTAGGTGTGTAGGATCTTCCTTGGACTCACCAGCCACAAATACTTCATAATACAGCTCTACAGGAGGAGACAATTTCTGTTCACACCTACTGGGGTATATACCACACAAACAGCTAGTTTGACAGTATTTCTCCTTACAAACAAGTTGCTGATGATTTCTGTGGGAATCTGCATAAAAATGCCAAGGCATAACAATTCTTTTAAAATATCTTGAATATTTTTATTAAATATCTTAAAAATTTAGAAAAATAAAATAGGCAGAATGTCACTCCTTACATGGACATTTTGCAAACATTGGTTGTTGAAGAAAGAAAAGGTCTCACATCATTATGACCTCTAAGTTTACTTCCGCATATGTGGAACAAAAAATGTATGTAGAATCACAGAGTCATTAAATAGACCAAGTTGGAAGGGATCTTCTACATATGTATAATACACAACTTCATAAGTGGCATCCCTAAATTCTGCCAGTGATGTGGGATACAGAATAAATTGTAGATGTGCTTGCAATCCTTAATGCTTTCCCAAAATTTTACTTATGTGGTTGGAAGGAAGTTATATTCCCACAAGATATGCTTGAAAAGCAGAAAATTGAAATACTACCTGTTGAATCAGATGCCTTTTCCTATTATGTATGTGGGATTTTCCTTCTCAGCATATTCTGTAATTTTTTAGATAAGACTTTTTGAGTTTGGAATACACTATTGCTGGTGCATTTCTGCTCTTTGTCATTCTTCTAGTTCTTATGCAAATGCTGAGGACCAGCAAAGTTTCCCATCACAGACAAATCCTGGATCATAAATAACATGTGAAGATTTTACTAATCCCTCTTCCTGGAGGTGCACTGGTTATTCCTCTGGAGAGGCAGACTGTTCTTGAGAGTGAATTCTGTGTAAGGCATAACACATGTCCAGATCTGAATAGTTTGTTTAACACTTACAAGAGCATTTCCAAGGCAACGTGAACTCAGAAACAAACCGCTGCTATTTTGGATTATGATCCAGGTATTCCTATCAAATTATGTTTCCATCAAATATCATGGCTTTAGATTAGTGTTTCAGGAAATAAAAACATTAAAGTTTAGAACAGTTAAATTTTTCTTATGAATTGAGTACTTCTGTATCCATAACATCTGGCCTTACTTAAGAAATCTGTGTTTGATTTCCAGCTCCTATTTTGATTTGCTGTGTGAGGCTGCCAAAAAACCCCAACATAAAAATAAATAAACAAAAAAACCCACAAAAACCTACAAAGGAAAAACAAAGGCCTATAAAACAAGGATAGCTTGCACTGTTCTAATTTGCAAAACCTTTAAGGACTTAGAAGAAAGAGTGATTTAGAGAAGCAAAAATACACTCTCATTTTTTTATTTAATAAGAATTACTCTTACATTTTACAGCTTACTAAGGTACTATCTAATTTAATTTCTCTTCTTTATGGAAGGTAGCCAACATACACTCATTTATGTGGTCATAGAACTTGTCTCTTCATGAATTCGCTTGTTAAACCATAATACAAAATAAACACCTTCTTCAGCAAAGCACAGACCGTCACTTAAAGACCTTTTCTTACACTAGGCCGTCACCAATAGACCTTTTCTTGCATTGCTTGGAAAACCCCTTAGCTGTTTGATAGACTATATATATATATTTCTTTTGGTATTACCTCTCGCAATAATTCCTATTTCCATGCAACTCAGATATGAAATAAATATAAGCACCAAGAAACCCTAATTTGAGTGGAATCAGCATATTAATTATGGTCCTTCTCTATATTCTGTAGGCTTCTGAATGTCACCTCAGAAAAAGGTGCTCATGCTGGTGTATCTGTGACCAGTTCACTAAAAAACCACATTTATTCAGCAAGCTTGTGCTGCACTACAATTACCCTGATGTTCGTTTTCACCTTTTTTACTTCATTGCCACAGTGGAAAAAAGCCTTCAGGGAAGTATAAATTAATCTGACACCACCTATATTATATGAAAGGCTCTTGTGTGTGAGAATTATGTTCCTTTTAAATATATAAGATAAATCAGGAAATACTGCAGAGCAAAATGTATTTAAATTAAAGCAAGCTGTCCTCAGACTGATGCCCTTATCCTTCACTGGGACGAGGTGGTGGATCTGTACTAAACCCAAAAATAGTTAGCCTGATTCAGACAAACTGGAAATTGTCCAAGGAAGATGAACTGGTAAAGGCAGGGGCCAGAAGAATTTATTTCAAGACACTTACAACAGCACCAAGAGATGGAGAGTCAAAAATAATAAAACTTTGTGGCTGGCATTCACAAAGCTAAATGGGAATTGTTTCTCCCTCTACCTTTGGGGCACAGGAGCATCACTTGACAGAGGTTTGTAAACAAGAGCAGTGTACATAGACTATGCAATACCATGAAGCATCTACTGTTATTTTTTTCTGCTTCCCTTCTTACTTTATTCTTGTCTGGAGGCAAAATACATTGCATGACCCAGACAAAAAGCACAGAAATTTTATTAAAAAGTAAGACAAGAAAGAGAAAGCAGTTTGAAAAATAAAAGGGGGAAAATAGCTGTTGCTGCAGAATAAATCCCAGACTAGTTACTCTTACTGGCATCTGCACATGTTTGGGGGCACTGGGAACGTGAGGAACACTGCCATGCTCCTGTCACACTGCCATAATTAAGCAGTTTTATCAAGTGAGGGTCAGTCTTGCAACCAACAAAATTGAAGAAGAGTGCATAATATGTTTACAGGTCACAGCAAGAACACTTTCATTTACCAGGAAATGAGAATAGAGCTGTGCTGTGTCTTTGACAAGAAATTGCCATTTCTTTGTAGGAGTTGGTCCTTTGCCAACGTTTCATCTAAGTACATCTTTCTTTTGGGCTGCAGGAGGAATTGTCACAGCTCCAAAACAACACACTTAAAATGTTATATGCCAAGTACCTCAAGTGGCCCAGTAAGCCAAAACATGTATTTAGAGCACTGACTATTCACATAAGCAGGGCTATTTTTGCTAATTGGGAGGCTCACTAGTGGACCAGTTCATTAAAATAATTCCCGGATTTGTACTTGCATCTTCCAAAATTACTACATTTCTATTCCAGAATCAAATAGTCTAAATACCATTTGGTTTCATTTGCTTCCTTCACAAAAAATTCTTTGAGCAGCTCTGGTGGTGAGTACATGAGCTAAAGGTTTAGACTAGCATGAAGGCAAATATGAAACCCCTATTTGGCCTGCAGTCTGGCACTCTGAGCCATTCATTATGGGCTCAGGGCTGGAATGGACATGGACATGGTTTAGAACCACTGCCAAATCCTGGTGAGGGAAGACAAAACACCTCCACCAAGCTGAATTGTGTGTTGTTAACACACAAAGCTTCCCATTGGAAGTGGCTGAAATTTACTGTTTTATTGGCTCATTTAAGGGTTGGACCAAGCTGTTGGGCAGGTTCAGAATCCTCCAGGTTACATATCCTTCAGCAGGATTCATCCCAGTGAATTTCAGCACCTAACCCATGCCCTCTTCAGCAAAGGGGAGCTCAGTTTATCTGAATTGGGTGGCAAGAAGCTTCAGCAGCACACCTCTGATGATCTTAGGAGAGCTGGGGAAGAGCAAACATTTTCAAGCCTCAAGTTCAGTTTTCATCGTTGCTGTCATGCTGGTCAGCACTCAATTCTCTGCTGAAAGTGCTGAAAAGTTCCACAAATTCTTATTCAGGGGAAACTTTCAGCTAAGTGGCTCCACAGCTGACAACATATCAGTTTCAGTATTGACCCAAGCAATCACATGTACATAACAAATGTTTATCATAAAAACACAGATGTTAGTTTTAAGATACATCCAACTCTCCTCCACAGAAGTCAGGGAACACTGAACTCAAGGAGATAAGTTTTAACTCAAACAGATCCTTCTCACTACCAAAGCAGGGAATACTTAGAATTGGACCCTTTTCCAGAAAACAGATATCAACATACATGTGAGAACTTAACTTGGGATTATCAAGTGTTTTAATACTCTAAGAAAGTGTCAGAAGTCTTAATGAATTCCCTCTGACAATAAATTGGCACACTCATAGCTGCAAGATAATGACATTTTTGTTTGCTTAAGGACTCTATATTCAATGGGAGGACAACTCAGACAGACCATTCTTTTTTGCTAGTGCTCTCAGATGAGTTCTTGTCATGTTTAATATTGTTTTGTTAAAGCTGCACAGTTAATAGCTTATAGGAGCTGTTAGCCACTCATTTTGAAGAGAGATGTTTTTACATTGCTGTGAACATTGAACATAAAAGTGGGATTTTTTTTTTTCCTTGCTTACCTGTTTTGGTTGCTGTCTTTTCATTACTGCACTCAAGTTGAGGAAAAGGTTTGTACTTCATAAAAACCCCACAGTAATTCAAAAATATCTACATCATTTTCAGGAATATTGTTTTTTCTTAATTAACTGAGTCTAAAAAAAAGTGAACAAAACAGAGTTAAAGAGCAAAGGTAGCATTCAGAACCTGCATTTCCAGAGACCTGTTTTCTGCTGTGCACTCGTGCTATTTCTGTGTGTTGTTGAACAATCAAATATACTCACTGCAAACCCAGAATCTCAATGTTCCATGTGTTAAAAAAAAAACAAACCAAACCAAACACAACAGCAACAACAATAGCAACAAAACCAGAGCTTTTATCACTTTGATTATTCTTTTTTATATGATGGTATTTCAATGGAATAGACATCCCTGAAATCTAGGCAATGCTGTGAAATGCCAGTCCTGTGACGCTCATCACTTTTGGAGGGGAGAAAAAAAACACAGGAAAGAAGAGCTAGAAACATTTATCAAGAACAGTACAGACATGTGGTCTTTTAAAGATTCCTGTTTGCTTTATTACTCATTCATATTTTGGTACTTTTATGAGTGTATTTTGAATCAGTCATCAGCCTGCAACTACTTATGTAGAATGGTAAGACAAAAGATAAAATCTGTGCAAATCTTTTAAAAATATTTTCAGTCTGTTTTATCTACAGTCCATCAACTTCAACTCAGATTAGAAAATATTTTTATATTTATTTATTTGTTTGTCTGTTTTTATTTATTTATTAGAAAATATTTATTTTTAAACATGCTCCATGAAATGCATAACTAGTTCTTTAGTTTTGCTGTTTGGGTTAAATCTCCTTTAGATAACATATTCTGGCTACAATTGAAGAAAAAAATATATGTAACAAAATTCACTTTGGGAAAAGCAATGGGTATCAAAAAGAGACGTGAAACAGGAGAACATGTAAATTCCTTGTCAGGATTACCATTTATCCATCTTACAGTGGGATCATACGTATGGAAATCAGACCCACCGTGTAATGCTTAGCACTGGAAATTGGCCTCTTTCACACCCACTGCACTGAGGCATATGGTTCTTTATTCATCTGCAGTGAATTTTCATTGTCTTTGAATCTGGTGGTCCTGTCCCCCATTGTTCTCTTTCTGAGCATTAAGAAACTTGCCGGCTTGAAGATATTGCTCCCACCAGGCATCATCATCCCCTGTGTCTCTCACATAAAACAAAGAGAGGAGCCAGAATGTGCAATTTCCTTATTTTTAATGTGTCTATCGAGTCATTGCCTGTTTTGTCTTGCCTGTTCCTTAATTTAACCAGTTTCATAATCAGATGAGGCAGTCATTTGTGTCACGGCTCAGCACTATAGGCATAAACTTTTACTGGCACTGTCAGACATTTCCTGATGAGCTAAACACCATAAACACCATCCTGTGGCCCTTCCCAGCCAGAGCACTCACAGAGAATTACAAGGCAGTGGAGCACAGCACTTCTTTCCAAGACTGGTTGTCTTTGGTCAAGCTAAGCTTTTCCAAATCCCCTGGTATTATATCCCTTCAAGTAGTTTCTGAAATTTCTTTTAACTTCTCACACTTTTCTGAGGTGTTGAGATACACCTCCTTTTAACCCTTGCTTCCCTGCAGTCTCCACATAGTGTGTCTTGTCCTCACAGCCTATCCCAGTTCCTTGGAATTCCATAAGCTTTTTAAGTCACAGTGAATCTCATTTGCCCACTTTTCTGCACCATGATGTCATAACTGTCAGAAAGACATTTCCAAAAAAAACCATTGTTTTCCTAAAAACTTCGCAGACTACTGCTCTGAAACAGAAAGAACAAATGTAGGATATTTTATTTTAACTTGCAACATCACCAGTATTTTAAATATAGAATAAAACCACATAATCCTATACCAAAAGGGAAATAAAAGTTTCAAGTCTTACACATGAGCAAATTCCTAATAAACTCCATACCAGTCTTCATGCTTCAAGGCAACAAATTTTTACAAAAAGAAAGAAAAAAACAAAAGGTAGGCAAATATTTCTACCAATGCTTGGCTAAATAAAACTGAAAAAAACCCAGTGCCTCTGGTGTGATTTGGAGAGGAAAACCGTGTAGATTACTGTACTTAAATTAGCTGTCTGAGTTCCTTATGTGAGCCCTTGAGAAACCATTCCCAACCTAACATGTGGGACCAAAACTAGGACTTATCCTTTTAAGGAGATAGTCTCACCATATCTTAAAAAGAAGACTTGGATGATTAGTTTAAGTAGATTACTTCTACTTATTCATTTCTGTGATGAAAATTAAGTGAGATGAATTACTGCCTATAACAGCTGTTAAGAATTCCTAAGAGTGCATTAAACCTTGTGGCTTCCTAATCTGCTAGGAAAGAACGTTTCACATGTTTCTCACTGTATTCATTAGGGCCACAGACACAATTTTAGAATCCAAATTACAGGCCATTACCTGCAAAACAACCTCTTGGTATTTAGAAGGTATCATTGCTCTGTGGCTTTGAAAGAGAGGATAATCCAGTGATCTGGGCTAGGTGTGCCCTCCCTGTTAGAACCAGGAGCAAAGGAATGCTTCCAGAAAGTCACTCTGTAGAACACATGCCTTAGGGGGCTTCTCCTTGATTTTAAAGCTGTGGTTTTGACATTTCCTTTTTGTTACTTCTATTCCACTTTTGCTGGCATAGTTTCTGTAAAGCAATAAATAATGAGCCGTTCTCTTCCTGCAATGTCTGTTGTCAACATAACCAGTATGGGTTGGGTCAATCTATCCAGTTCTTTGCCAATATATCAAATGTGGCTTGAGGTGGCCAGGATGGTGTTGACCCTTGGGAAGCTGCAGTGAGACCAGCAAGCAGGAAGGATTCTGGCCCAGCTGGGTCACTGAGCTCTTTGTTGCCAACATTTTCACCTACAGCTGACTGAGACACTGGGGATATTTATAAACTTACCTGGCAAGTAAATTCTATTTAAAAAATCCAAGAACAACAACAACTACTCTTGTAGATTAGAGAAAATATAATTTAGGAGTCTCAGGGGTTTGACAGGTATCTTGCTGAGAAAAAGAACTCAATGTGTTGCAAAACCCTTTGGCCAAGAGTTGTTTGACACACCATGCTATTTTTCTGTGAATTATGTGCTGTCATTTAAACATAGGAGCATAAACCTACTGACTTCCTACAAAAATTTTAATTTTTTTCTTTGCATATGAAAAAAGTTATTCTTGCTTCATGAATGGTCTCAAATTAATGAAAAATGATCTTGGTGTATATACCATGATTAAGGAAAAAAAAAAGGGCAGAAAGACATTAAAAAAAAGAGAACACAGTTGTACTTTCCCTGCAGCTTCTAGAATCTTCTGTGGTTTTAGCTAGTGGCAGATAGAATATGACAAGATAATTTTCCAAGAAAAAAGCAAGCCCAATAAAAAAGAGTTTAATGTGAAATTTAAAATTTTGCTTGAAGCTGTATTTGATAATAAATCAATATATGTTGGCATTTTCATCATAGTTTGCACATTAAATGACTGTAAAAAGTAAGGTTAAGCTACATCTGAATTAAATTAGAGATTTGCACAAGTGTTGCAGCAATAGAATGAAAAACCAATAATTAGGTTAAACTAATTAAATAAACATACAAGTCATTTTTACATATCTTACATTCTACAAAAATTCTGAAAAATACATTCACTTATTATATTTAATAATATATATAATAATTTTTTTAGCAAATATTCTTGTAAGTATAAAAATATTTAAATTAATTCTATTCCCTAGTGCTAACTTTAAATATTCAGTATCCTGTTAATATGAAATTAATACCTCACCACCACATTTTAAAACCAACTATATTATCAGAAATGTGCTTATAGTAACAATAAAATAGAAATTTTAAAAAAAGAAAAGAAAAAAGGAACAAGAGTTGATTACCTGTTTGTTTTTTCAGATTTTTTGAGAAACGACATACAGAGTTGGTTAATATGTTTTGTTTTCAATGAACAGGTTCATCACTGGCTTTACAGGCCAGTAAAATCACCAAAAACCTATTTTGACTAAATGTTATAGTAAGTTTTAGCACTTTCACCAAAAAAGGCTTCTTCAGAACTGCTTAAAGCTTTCAGACAAGCATATCAAAAATGACAATGTTTAGATTATTTATTCATTATTTGCCGTTTGCTAAACCATTCTGGAAAAAAAAAATCTTTGCTTTTTCTACCTACTTGAACCAAGTCTAATTCAGCATATTCTGAAATATGTAGGCTTTTTCTGACTAATAAGCATTCTGTACAGACAGACAAAGACAAAACAGAATCACATCAGTACAATAAGTCATAAGGACAACTCCTCTGAAGTCTGCTATCCAATTGAGCAGTCAAGTACACAAAAAAAGTGCTTACAGAGTCAATCCTTAATGATATGCTGAAGCAAAACAGTATTTCACTGTTTTCTGAAACCTAAGACAAGCAACTAGCTATTTAAAATTGCCACGACTGAGAGATCATGGTATGTAGAAGTGTTGTGAGTGGTTCTGAATAAACAATGAATTTAAGGATTTCTGGAATTAGCAAAGTAAGCTTGCCAATTTAGATTGACAGAAAGAAACATAGTTTAGAGAGAGAGTGCAGAGGCAGAGTCCTCAAAGGTGATATTTACAAAACTAAGGGAGAAGACTGCAATCACTCTTTGTCTTTTCACAGTTCATTTCTGATACATTACGTGCATTAGTAACAAAATATTGTAAGAAAATGATGTGTCTATTCTCTTCAAAAAGCATAACTAATCATCTCTGAAAGCTACTTTTTTTTTTTTTTTAGAGAGCTTAAGCCAGAAGAACTAACAAATACTGTCTTGTTATAAGCACCTTAACTTCATTTTATTTTATCATTTTAACCCACTTTGGATTCTTTAAATGACTGTTTCACTAGGAAGCTTGAATCTATTTATATTTGCATCCTCATCAGAAACCTAGAATTCCTGGCTTTTTCTCACTATAATGGCCTTGTTCAGCAGTAAAACCAGCTCCATTTGCCTGGGAACTGTGTTTTGCAGCAGCATCTTTGGCAGGTTTGGGGTGGACTCCTTTTCTTTAATTTGGGTAGGTTACAGTTGTTTTTTCTCAATCTTTGCCTACATAGTACATGCAAAATTTAATAAATATGTTTATATAATGTGCTCATAGAAACAGTTTAATAAGAAAATATATATAGACCAAATATTTCTTTTTGCTCATATGACTCAAACTAGTGATGCCTCTCTTGATATCTGATGGCACTGGAAATTAAACCAGAATTAACTCCCTTTTTCACTCCCACACGGAGTGCTTATCCACTAACTGAATGATTAATTACAATTTCACACTTTTGTCTGTGGGCATTCTTCATAGCACTGGGAACAACTGATATTATTGTATTTCTCTTTTCAACATCCTCAAATGCACTTTGTTTCTCAAACAAAGCAAAAATGTATGAAGGATGAAGAAAAACAAACTTAAACCAAAATTAAAAACCCAAAATTAATTAAAAAAAAACCCAAACAGCCAAGCAAGAGGAAGGAAAAAACCCTCCCAGGGTTAAAAGATTCTCATGGGGTTAAACAACAATTCTACATTCTTTTACCTGACTTACATAAGTCAAGCAAGGATATGGTGTTTTCCACTTCCTCAAAGTGTTTGGAAAGAGCTGTGGTGGCAGCCTTGCAGTGCCTGTTTGGGCAATATCTGAGACCTGTTGGGGAAACTACAAAAAAGGCTGATTGAATTTTAATGTTGAACTAATGTTGCATTTGTAGCTGGCTGCATTAGATGGGTGACTGCAAGTTGAGAGAAGAGAGTAAAAAATGGCTTCCCCCTTTTACCAGTGAGTTCAAATGTTCATCCTGTCCTTTCTGTGAACCCGCTATTTATGGCAAACTCTTTTAACCTATATATAATTCATGAAGAAATCCGTACAGAATAACATTACAGATAGATGATTGTGACAGGTTTTTTGACTCAAGAAAGCCTCACATTTCCTATGTGCGTGGTATTGGATGTAGAAAGCACGTCAGTCAACCCAAAGCTGATTTCTCAAAGAAATCGAGTATAAGTAAATCACCTCAAATGTGAATTGTAAAATTATTTTGCATTGAGTAACATGCAATTTCCATGTAAAAACACATAATTCTCACCCACCTCTGCAGGTTTTTTATAGTATAACTGGTGTTTACTCCAGTTGCTCTTGGGTACCCTGTGACAGCATTTACTGAACAGCAGAGTATTTAACAGCTCAAAAACTTACAGCAAAAATTTTAAACTGTTGCCTTCAGTTATATTTCAATATTTTAATTCTCTTCTTCCTTTGAGAGGTATGGAAGAGATAAAAGATATTTGTTCACATTAATTAAATACTGGACTTCACTGAATATGTCAAGAAAGTTCACCTACATTTTCTGTGGGCTATTTATGCCCACTCTCTACAAGTCAGCACCTTAGTTCATAACATATGAATAATAATGCACATTTTATATCACATCTAGTATGAAACACAGCTGAATTGATCCCAGATGTAGCCCACAGTATTGTTTCATTATCATATACCTCATCTATTTTTCAGCCAGTATCATAGTGTTCATCCCCCATACAAAATTGAATTAGCTGTCTTAATAAAGGGAAAGCAAAGAAGAATTATTATTACTAATAGTGCAGCTAATCATCTGAGGAGGAGGTATTCTCAGTGTGTATAAATTAAAAGTTAAAAAATAATGAGTCCAACTAATGGATTTTATCTCTGTCAATTAATAGTATTCTAGAAAAATCTGTAATAAAGAAAAAATATCTTTACCTATGTTCTATATAAATATCCCTATGTATTATAATAATACCCCAGGGAAACAAGTTGTTGGTAATCAAGGCAAAGATATAATTTTATTCATGTGTAGCAACGTGGTGTTTTAGGATTCCATGTGCTCCTTTGACCCTCTGCTTTGTATACCATTGGTTCATTTTAAAATATGCTCTGCTGTACCTCAAAACCTATTGGTGTGTACCCTCCTGCCAATCTTCCCTTTGTCCTCCTAGGACTGGCTCAGAGAGAGCCAGCCCCTGCCTCCTCTCCTTCCCTTTAAAAGGCAGAGCCTGGATCAGCTCGAGGTCTCCCATCTCTGGGCTGCTAGATTCTCCTATCTGCCTTGTCTGCCTTCCCCCTTCTCCTTCCCTGCACCCCTTTTCCCCGTTACCCTAAATAAACCTCTCTAGCAGAGCAGAGATGGAGTCCAGTTCTTTCCTAGCATCACTATATTCCTGCTTGAATTGACGTGGTTAGAAGACTGACGCCATGCCGCAGAACCTCGGGGGCCGCCCGCCCCAGATCCGGTGGAATAACACGGACCAGGGACCCCGGTCCGGGGGGGAGCCGGCCTGTGCAGCCCTCCCCGGACCGTGATACGTCATTCATGCATTGCAGGAATTTTAAATCACAAATATCTCCATGAGAAATTGAAGTGATGACCTCCTACCTTGCCAGCACGTCACAATTACCTTATGTGGCACAGGTTGTAGCCCAGTTTCTGGAAGTTCCTACCCAAAGGCATACTTTTATTACTTTGATGCCTTTATTACCATTAAAATCCAATGCTCAGTGGTTTTCTCTCTCCCTTTAACTCTCTGCATATTATTAGTTATCAGATATTAAAATTACACAATATGTTACCAGATGTCTATGGTTATATATTTTTCAATAAAAATATGTGTAATTTATTAATTTTGCAGTTGCTTCTTTTCCTTTTTTTTAAGCATTGCTATACACAAATTAAGTAGACAAAGTTCATAAACAGAACTAATGTTCCTTGTTTGCCTGTTGGAAGATGTGTTTTAGTATTTTGTTTGCAATATCAACTACAAAGCTCATAATGGCAAAAAAATTAATAGTTCCTTGTCTGTTTTATATGCTGATATTTAATTAAATAGTGTATAGCTTTGAGTGTGCATTATATGTTCTACATGCATTACTCATATTAATGACTATCACTTGATAGGCATCCAGGGGAGTCATTTTACAGGAATTATCAGTTAAATAAATAAAGACCCAGCTTTGCAGCCTTCATGGCATGTGCATTAAGATAATGCAGTTGGTTCATGAGTGAAAACAGACAAATAGTAATCACCAGAGTGGGAATCATCCACAGAAATTTCTCTAGTAATCCAGCTTCCAAAAAGCTCGAAGGGAAGTTGTGAATATAATGGAAAGTGAGCAGTTGTCAGAACAAGGCCAAAATGTATTTGTGTGCATCAAGTGCTCAACCAAGCTCAGAGTCACCGCAGTTTTGAGAACACGTTAAAAGATTAAGAAGATGGTGAAATATAGACAATAACAACAAAAATAAAAAATAAAAAGCTTTTGCTTGCAGCCCATATTATCTAACAAAAACCAGAAGCCATTAAAGTCCACTTTTAAGTTAACCTTCATGAAGGAGGCTTAGCACACCCATCACATTTAACTGGGTCTGCCACTGCTGAGAGGAACACACTTGGTGTTGTTTTGTACAAACACCTTCCACTGTAATTTCATTGGTTTTTTCCCTTCAAGTAATTCACAAAACTATTTTATTAATACTTATATATCTGCCAGTGATGTTCAATGGAAGGACACATACACATTTTAGAGAAAACAAATCTACGCTTTTCCATTAGTCAGAAGGCACTGAATAAATGAAGATTCATAGATTTTGGTTCTAAACCCAAATGTGATAGCCATCTGTTCTTACTTGTTGTGTGATCCATGGCACAGAATTTCCCATTATGATTCCTGCATTGTGTGGATGAGCTAAATACAATTTAGTTTAATCTGCTAGAGAAATTAATATAATAATAGCTGCATATACCAGGAATAGAAAGAGGCTTCACAAGCATTACCTTAATGAACCCACTAAATGCTGTATTTAATGTTTGGATGATGATGAAAAAAGGAATTGATAGACTCTTTAAAACAAATTTTGTCATTTTGATTATAGTATCTCATTAAAAAACAGTCTCCCCATTTTGTTTTTTAAATGCATATGAATGACTAGATAATAAGTATATTGAATTGTTGTCCTAGGTAAAAAGCTCCAGACTTGGTTTTTTACTGTTTGTGTTTTGTTTTGTTTTGTTGGGATTTTATTTGTTTAGAAATTTGAAATCACTAAAGGTTTTGGAGGTTTTGGAGAAGAACTAGTCTAAAAACTGATTTTCAGTTCTTGTTTAAGCAGATAACCTATAAGCTGTTTTGTTAAAAATATTCGGAAAAAAAAGGTGAAAAAATTAGCCAAACTCAGCTGAAGATAATTTCCATCTTTTTTTCATGGAAAATATTACCCAGAATGAAAATCTTGTAGAAGAAAACATTTATTCTAATAATAATTCCTTTCAAAAAATTTTACCTAATTTCTTAAAGGATATAAACTATTTAAAATCAAGCTGTAAAGAAAAATCAAGCACACTACAAACAGGTTGCTTGAATGCTAAATTGCTCTTCATATCGCATTATTTGAAGCTGCTTTGGAAAGGATTAGCAGCTCCTCACATCTTACAGACTGCAGAATCAATGGAGTCACTTAGGAAGAAGTAGTATTTCCATATCCCAGCTTTAAACCAGTGTTCAGATTCCACTTCCCTGAGTACATTAAAAATGTACAGACAGATAGCTAAGCAGATAACAGCAGGTGAACTTCTGGCCCCATTACAGTCAATGGGAGGTCTGTCATAATATCAAAGGCGCCAGGATTTCACCCTCTAACTCTTCCCTCTCATCCATCAGAAAAGCACTTTCACCCACAAAACTTACTGACAAAGCAACTAAAAGTTTCAAACAATTTTGAAGTCCCCACTGCAAACTTAAACTTCACATTTGTTTGAGAGACATTGGCAGCTTTGGAAGTGTGGATTATCAGTCAGCCTCCTGCAGTTGACAAAGCAAATCAGAGCAAGTAAATTTGAATGTGTGAATAAAATACATGTTAAAAAAATGTAGTAACAACTAGTAAGATGCCAAGAAAATTTCTGTATTTAAATTAGACATCTGTGCCCTATTTTTAAATATTCATCATTGTAAGTGATTCAGCATGTTCCCCTCTCCTGTCAGAGTACACATATTTTAAAAACGTTTTAGTTTTAACACCTTCATTGCCATATGAATCCATTACTAGAAAATTTTCTACCCTTAAACTTATTCACTTCTGCAGATTTCACCCATGAGCTCAAATGAGTCAACACAAACTGCAAAGAAAACTTGCTTTTCAGAGCATGTGTTAGAAAATAAACACTGCTATTAAAATGGAATATAACAATTCCATTGTTCAGACATATGACCGAGTAATGTTTACAGATTGACTGTTCTTACCTATATATTTCTGATTCATAGCCATCACCTACAATGGGAGTACAATTGGGTTGGACAAAAAGAGAAAATCATTCCTTAAGAGGACACAAAATGAATAAAATCTAGCAGAATATCCTGAAAACACAGGGATGATAGGAGAAAAATATTGCCCATTTATTTCAGAGTACTTGTAGCAAGGTCCACTGAAAATAAATTGATAGGTAGGTAAAACTCTGGTTGACATCCATTGTCTTGATTTGTGTGAGAGGTTACAGGAGGTGATAACAATGGTCCTTTCTGGCCTTGCAGTCCATTAAATTATGTGTTATCTGAAATGAAGGGGGGAAATGACTGTATCACAATAAGTTTGATGAATATCCCAACTCAAAACCTAACCCAAAGTTGACACACATTACAGTGAAAGATCCAAAAGCCTGTGGGTTAATTAAACTGGCTGTCAAAGTATGATGAAATTATTTGGGATATGGGACAAATTGCATCCAGTACTTTCAAAGTTCATGAAAAACCAATAAAGCATAGAGCTAAATTTGATTTTTAAATGGTTAGACTTGGTGCATAGAAAAGGACATAATCACAAGTTATATTTGTGCCTGAAAATGAATTAGTGAGGGAATTAGCAGGATCTCCACTCATGAATCCACAATAGCAGAAAATATCTGTTATCAACAAGAGCTGGTTGCAAGACTGTAAACAATGGAACATATTGGGGAAATATGGGAGGATGCACCTGCCAAAGAAAGATCAGCAAACACACTTTATAAATGTGTCACAAGTGTCTAGCAAGGAATCTGCACATTCTATTGACAATACACTTTAGATATATCACATAGTAATAGGTCTGAAACATTAGCTTCTGGTAAAATAGCGAATTGTTGTGATATTTCTCACCGTCCAGGACTGACAAAGTTCTGCACTGAACCTCAAGGAGGGGTAGACAAAGACACCAGGAAATGTCTATCTGCTGAGTTAAACTTTTGTTCTGAAAGAGTACCAGGAGAAAATGAAAATTAAAAGATTAAGACAAGAGAGATACATACTCTGATAGACAGATTTCACTACAAAACTCTCATTAAACACACCAGTGAATTTATGGATTTGTTTTTTTGTTATTTTGAAGAAGGGCATCAGTATTTGCTTTGTATGCATTTTGGGAAAAATATCCATTGAATGTTTGCATTTAGTCTCCTCTTCTTAGACTCACTTAGTTGTTTCAGAAATAGCTAATGTTTATCTCCCTGAAGATTCCTAGAGTTTGCTTAAATCACTGCAGATAGGCAATTAAATAGGGTAATTGTACTGCTGAAAACAATAGGCTTTTTCTTGTTCCTTTGTTTTGTCTAGTTTAGGTCTTTTAATTGTTTTACCAGAAGTAAAAGTCCAAGCTGTCTATCTGTGAATTGCAGAAAAATGTTTGAATGTAATAAGACATATTCTTTTTATCAGCTTCTTGATTTGAAGAGAAGCCCTGTGAATCCCATATCTCATCATTAAAGTCTCATAATTTATATAGGGAAAAAAAGAAACTATCACAAGGTTCTCAACAATTTGACAATGAACATGATTAACTTTGGTCAGTATGTGAAAAACTTAAGAAAATGGTGCCAGAAGCAGGGCAGGGAAAGATAAAGTGCTCCATGAGTTATAGCTTTTGCACTTAATGCGTATATCACAAGTCACAGAGCAGACATGTTGAGTAAAAACATTTTTTAACACCAGCTAAAAGGGACAAAGAGACTATTGCTCTACAAATGAGCCTACCCTGAAAGGATACTCTCTGCAAATAAATATTTTTAAACTGTATGTTTCCTTGTGAAGCATAATGCATATTCAGCCTTAAAGCACAGTACTTTTCTTTTTGGAGCGCTATCTTTCAGGATATTCATGAATTTTAGAAACAGATTGATGGAAACTACACCAGGTTATACAGACTAATTTACATTTATTGATGTTTATGGAAGTTTAAACATGTCTCTCCATAAGTATCTTACCTGAAGTTCCTAATCTGAAGCATGGATCCTTAATGGATGTATCTATGGGGTGCAAATTTAGGAAACCAGAATGTATTTCAAGAGAACTAGAAATGTGGCAGCATGACAGATGATATTGTTTTACAACCTATTTTTGTTACTTTTGTGCTCAGAGGCCTCCCTATCAGAACAAGAACTCTGTTGGTCTAGTCTATAAAATAACACTTGAAAATAAAGAGTCATGATAAATAGCATAACCTCAGAAGAGTTTATGAGTAATAGCAATGATGAGTGTATCTCCTTGGTTTTATCTCTTCTTTTCTTATAGTGTATATTTTATTTACTTTTTGATGTTAGAGATTGCTGGTTCAGCATCTCTTTTCCATGTATCTCTATACAGCTGTTTGCAGTTATAAACAAACCCTTAGTCAACAATCAAACCCTATGTGAACTGAGAGTATTTACTGATAAAAGTCTGTATTTTTTTACCAATCCAGGAATTAATTTGGGGCAGTGATAAAAAGGAATTGAAAAAAAGAATATGGTTTCATTGATCCACACACTGAGAAAAGAGTTTAGTCTGATAGTTCAAAGTTGCAGATAGAAGACCTTGTGAAAGACTGATATCGAGATATTGGGAAAAGTCTGAGCTAATTATCCTCACACTACAAATCTCAAGTGCACTATTTCTAGATTCACTCCATTATTTGTTTGTTTTTCTGATATTCTACTTCTCATATAGCAGCTCTCTATAAATCTCAGGACGAACTTCCCAATTAAGTAAAAAGACATTAATTTGTTTGGTTTACAGGAGCAAATTTTAGCTGGACTGACTTAGATGCGTGTAGTTGAGAAAAAATACATTTCAAACTCTGATTACTTTACACTCATCGCTTCAATATCCATAAAGAACAGATCTGTTTCATGGT
Organism: Entomyzon cyanotis; assembly: GCA_024500445.1. NCBI lineage: Eukaryota > Metazoa > Chordata > Aves > Passeriformes > Meliphagidae > Entomyzon > Entomyzon cyanotis. Next base: position 66,823,606 of record JAKEPQ010000871.1, read on the forward strand.
GAAGTAGATATTGAAAAAAGGGAAAAATGTATCTTTCATCAGGCTGATCTAATTTTCCTTTGGCAGAATTATAGATATATACTTTAAAACTCACCCATAGTGAAATGCTACCTAAAAACAGTTTGCACCTTTAAATAGTCCTTCTTTTTTAACTTTGCAAACACTTTACAAAACAAGTTTTATATCCCAAACTCTCCAGCTTTTAAATTTGTGGCTGAAAAGTTCATCTAAATCCAGGCACAGTCTCAATGTCCTTTGGATAGGCTGGATCCAAGCTCCTGGAAAGGTGTCAAAAGGTGACAGGCTCGAGCATGACCAACAGCCCTTGTCAATTTGCCCTTGAACCCACAGTTTCCTTCTTCCTTCAAATGCTTCTCACACCACGTCTATGGCTGTTCATCTGACAGGCCAAGAAGTTGAGTGAACCTTCAAAGTGCAGTAGAAAGATTTTTGAGCAGTTACATTTTGGAATTGATTTACAGAATATTCCCCAAGTCTTAAAACCCCATTATTAAAACCACTCTTTGAGAATGAAGCTTAAAGAAGCATCCTTTTGTTTTCTGATCTAGGCAAGGATCTGCCATTCATAGTCACACAACCAGGCACACATTACTGAAACAGTGAGAGTATAAACCTTACTGTCAAAGTCTCTGATTCTCTTTGTTCACAGTAAAAACACTGATCAAATACATAAAGGCTTGTTTTAGACAAATCTTCAAAAATTTAGAAAACATTCAATGGACAATAAAAGAATGGACAGTCACAGCAGTCTTCCTTAGTTCACCCATGGAGAACTTGCAACCAAGTCTTCCTTTTTCTTATTCTTAATGCCAAAAATATCAGTTACACTTATAGCATTCACTCAGCTTTAAACATCTTGGCACAATAGGGTATTCTGATATTTTCTTCCCCTATAGATTAAATTATCTTCACAGCAAAACAGTGTAAACTTTCAAAACCCATCTTATACCTGCTCAGCTTTGTCATTGAATTAGAAGGTGAAAACACAGCTGACAGAGTGTGCTGGGCAATACCCACAGGTATTGTGCTTAGACTTACTCTTGTCCATAATATTTTGAAGTTGGTTTCAAGACTCTTTCTTCCTCTACTTTTTTTTCCTGAGATGGCCAAAGGAACTCAGGTGAAGGTATATTAATGCACTCCACTCCATCTGTCTTCTTTTAATTAAATCAGGAGCTCTGGAGCAGGGGAAGAGCAGCATGCTGCAGCCTGCAGCCTGAGGAACAAAAGGAGAGACTTGTACAGTGTGCAGGGAGCCTAATGGGCGAAAGCATTCCTGCATGTAGCAATCTGTGCTCCCTACAATGTTACTCATCATTCTGTCTAACTTCAATAATATTCTTAGCATGAAATGTCTAAGATTAATGAGGCATTTATTCTCCGATAAGAAGCTGTCATAAAGAATGCATTTTCCATCAACATTTTTGCAGTTAAATTAATATTACCGATGTTTTGCAAATACGGGATTCAGCTGTGGTTTATAGCAGATGAAGTGAAACTAGTCCATCAAGCTGTTTTATATCTTGGGGTGGGTTGCTTTTTCTGTTGAGGAGCAGACAATGCTGCTAGTGAGCAGACTCTCAAATCCCAAAATTGCTGCCACAGGCTTCTATTGCTGGGAGCTGTTAGAGGTCAGATACAGGCGTGGATATATCCATGGCCTGATCCAGTGTGGTTGGAGTTTCTTAATATTAAATGGGTAAGGGACCTCTAACCCTTGTCATCATTATCTGGCTATGTGGTTGATCTTGAACAGAAGTCCCTGAGCCCACTTTTCCTGACTTTTCATTGTGGAGGTAACAAAAAATATCCTCTAAAGGTAATCCTCTAAAAGTCCACCACAGTTAAAGCTCAAACACTGACAGGGCAACCGTTGGCCAAGTTCCTTTCTTTGTAAATTGTAAAGTATCATAATCTGAGCTGCATGTTTAAAATAGGAGCAAGTGATATGTCTCCCAAGGCAAATTACTCATATCGGCTCTTGGTTACATTATTTTTGCATAATCACTTATCACAAGCTTTTTCAGAAGCAGTAGGTACCTAAGACATGTACTGGTCAGGACTTAACACATAATTCTCAGTTGCGCATTGAAGGACCAAAAAAATGAGTCAGTCTCCGAATGAATTAAGGAAACTCATCCATTTCTGATTTGGTCATCCTTGTGAGTGTCTGCTACCAAAATCCTAATGTCTCCTTGTTACTTCTAACACAGGTCATGTGAAAATCCTGGAAATTTTATTGACTTCATTGACTCTTCCTCCATTAAGTCTATTTCCATTTAAAGGATTCTTTAATTTTAAGTGGATTTATCTTTTTTTTCTGTTGGATATTCCCTTATTCCATGATAATACATTTTCTTCTTTCTACTCTAGTAGGTAGGGAAGTTATCCCCACAAGAAATGAAAGATTGCAAGTAATAGCAATAAGAAAAAATAGTAGATGGCCAGACAAGCAAATCACTCTTTTTTCTTGATTGGAACAGACAAGTGTATCCAAGAGACGGTAGAGAGATATCTGTGGCAGAGCAGTGTGAAACATATCTTCAGTCATGTATTTATTCCAGATGATCTGAAGCCATTGAATATATCATTCCCCTATAACATTGGTAGGCATGTTAGTTTTGTACCATGATATATGGTAATCTGCTTTTCATGGGAATTATATTTGGAATGATTTCAGGGTCAGTAACTTATCTCTTATTCATACCTTGCTGGGTTTGCACGTATCAAACACTCATACTTAGAAAAATACCCATAGTGAAAACTGTAACATCATTCTTCTCTAGCACACACCAGCAATGTCAGAGAAAGACAATGAACTTCTAAATCTGGGTTTAAAGTATTACGTTTTATTTAACTGAAGGCAAATTTCATTGCTGCAATTTGTTGTGTTAATTGTCAACAGAAAAAACAGCTCTTTGGCCAACAAATTTAGAGCATTGCTGTTTATGAATGTATTTCAATACCTTGTCTTTAAATGTCAATTCTAACTAAGCATAGCTTTCAGAAAAATCTAAACTTTCTTCCACTGTGTATCAGCTCTCTTCATCAAACAGACATTTCTTTTAGAGTCCCCTACACAAACATAATTAAAAATACACTTGGAGCCATTTTGCTTGTCAGAGGAAAATATTTACAAAATTAAAAAGTGCTGGTTTAAGAACTATGTAGTCAAAGATAAAGCTTCAAACAAAATGGAATTAAGTACAATCTCAGAAAAAAACCCAGTCAAAACACACACACAGACCAAGCATACTACTGCGTAACAAGAACCATATTTTTTATGTCTGTCTCATTTTTCATGTCAGACATGCCTTAGAGAACTTAAACATTCAGTCATTCTCTCCAAGCTGTATTCTTTGACAGTTTTAGGTACTATCACAAGCCAAAAATTATGTTTCTTTTCATCTTAATTTTGGAAGCTGATAGTTTTATTAATCAAGATGTCTCTTATTTTTGAGTTAAGATCTAGTTAACATAAATCATGCATCTCTCTGTTATTGTATTTACATACAGATGGATGGGGGAATGAAGCAGAGACACACCTGACTAGGATCACACAGCTGATATGTGAGAGAGACACAAACCAGATCCATTCACCTGCAATCCCAGTCTGCAATCACAGGACCGGCACTCCACCCTTATGTGCTATTTGACACAGCCTCCTCTCATTGTTGGATTCAGATCCTAATCCATCTCCTGATGCAACAGGAGATTAACTAATTCTAGAAAAAGACTGAAACAATATTTTTTACTTAATATTTTGCATTATCATCAACAATTTTGACAGAATCAATAATGTGCATTTCCAATTTATGGTGTGGATGCACCAGTGATTACTATTGGCATATCCCTCAGGAAAACTGTCTTTACAAAAATGCAAGAACAAAGACACCTTCAAAGCTTGAATATCTAGAGCACATTTAAAGGAAGAAATGAGCTATAAGCAATGTCTTTGGTTTCCCTGTGGAATTTTCAAGTACTTGCATTTGATGGGGCAAAATCAAGTGAGACTGTTTCAGCGATAAAAACAAACATTTACAGATTGACATTTACACAGTCACCAATTTATAAAATGCTACTCTCATTGTGATTTTTCATGTCTCGCTCACACCACCCATCCTTTTAAAACAGAGAACTGAGCAGAGGAGGATCAAAGGTTCACTTCAAGGTGAAAGTACCTTTTGCAGAGATAGTAAAATTAAACCAGCCAGAAGAAAAATTGTCATATTTTTAAAAATAATTGTGGGTTTGTTTTTTTTTTTCTAGAAGGCTGAAAAAATACTGAAAGTAACAAAGGAGAAATCCATTCTGAAGAAGGCTCTTTAATAGATTAATAATCTATCACATGAAACAATTCTTTGTCTTGGTCTCTCAGCAACTCCTCTTTTATATTGGTTTCATGTGGACAAATAATGCAGAGCTAAAAGGGCACCTTATGTCTTTTCCCACACCCAGACATGTAGAAGAAGCAGAGTGGATGTGGCAGCAATCACGGGAAATGACTGGTCAGCAGAAAATCACACAAGAGTGTTTAGTCACACTGTAAGACAGCTCATTAACAGAGGACAGAGCAGGACTGATGCTGTTGCAAACACAAGGTCGCCATTTGGATGGAACCAAGAGCATATTCCCAGACACTCCCTGCTGTCCATGGAGGGAAAAACAGTGTGCACAGCCTTGAGTTTACGTTTCGGGGCAGTGGTCTGGAGTCTAAAACTCTGCCCTAAAAGTCCAAATTCTTTTACTTACCACAAAGAAAGACAAAGTTTATCAAACTTTACTTTTACAAATGGCATGCAATGTGTGGTGATGCTAGAAGACCAAGTGCATACCTTTCTACTGATTGAATTTACTGGCAACTTGTCCCTGAATACCATTTAATGCATAATATTCTAAGGGAGAAGGGAATTTAAATTTCAATATAGCACAATAAAGTATCTTTGTATACATATTTTTAGGGAGTGAGATGCAGCCTGTGTCTTCCTCTGTTCATGCAACTAAATCCAAGACACCTGGTTGATAGACTTTTCAAAGCCTGGCCTTGTGTAAGGCAGGGCCAAGAAAAAAATGTTTGAAATTCTGGAACACCCAATTTTCAAAGACATTCAGATAATGCAAAATAGACTAAAAGACTAAATGAGAATGAAAACTCCTGTAGTAGAAAGCATATTTCAGGTTTAAATATTTTTTTACCTTTCGTTCTACCTTTGCTTTCAGTATAAAATCTGTTCTGATGGCATTGTTGCAAACATTACTCATCCTTTCAGCCCTCACTCTTAGACACTTTTCCAGTTAATTAGGCGAAACTTTCATGGCAGACCTGGAGAAAAAACTCAGATTAAGTTGGACTGCTCAGGACATGTTGTGAGCAAGCAAACACACCAAGCAGCAAGTGGCAGTGCCAGTCATACAAGAGGAACTATTCACTGTTAGCTGATCACAGCTGTTGATTACTTCCACCAAAAAAGGTTCAAAGCAGCAGTTCTGAACTCAAAGGGATTTATAAGCATTTACCAGATAACCAAAGCTTTTGAATATATTAATTATATATTTTATTTTTCTTCTTTTTGTAGGGTTTATTGATTTCCCTACTCGACCTTCTTCTCCCTGGCAGATGCTAGAAATAACGATATTAAAATTGATCTGGTGTGTTCAAGGCAGACATTAGCCATGAAATCCAGTTTTTAATGGAAGGTCTATACAATACTAACCACATGGATCTTAGTCTGTGTCAGTCTCACATTTTGAATGAGATTCGAGAGAGATGATGAAGCGCAGGGTTAGGTACATGAGAGTGCAGTGCTGGCTCTTATGTTAATGGACTCAAAGGCTTCAAGTCACAAAAGAATCAATAAGGATAAGGCACCTTAAAAATATATATTTGAAGCTGTGCTTGAGCCAAAAAGTTTTCTGATTAATAAGAGAGAAGCAGTGAAGTATACGAAAAGGAAAAGACTTTCTTTGCCCTCTATCACCTTAAAAATGAACAACATATATTCCCATAAAATACAGTAATTGGTGCCTTTCCGGATCCTGAGTTTCTCAATTCTCACAGTAGCAGAGGGAGAGTGAGTGACTGTCTCGCAGATATCTTAGAAAGCCAGGCAAGCTTATGGGGCAGAGTAAAAAAGGAGTTTTGCTTCAATGATCTCTGCTATGTCCTTCCATTCAATACTAAATAAGTGTCAGGCAATTAGAAATGGAACAGCGGATGCGTAAATGATACTGCCTTCCCAATAAATTGCTAATACCTGGATAGTGCTGCATGACTGGAAACATACTGTTACAATAACTGCAGTATCAATTTTTATTTCTGAATAATAGACAATATGAAGAAGATCAATGTAGCATTAGAGCCATGAAACAAACAATCTACCATATGATTCTTCTCCTGTCTGATTTCTTATTTTCTTCCTTCCTGAATTGAGACATACTAAATCTGGGCTTTGCAAGACTAACATGCTCTTTCTTTCTCCTTCTTGGCAGAAGTATGCTGTCATGTGCATGGTGGTCTCTGGGCAATATTTAATGACTGCTAAACTGTGACATAAAGTTCATACTTGTTCTTGCAAGGTAAAAATAAACCTCATTTGTAGTGGACACCTGAAGTTCATTATTTTGAAATAACTAAAAGCATGTAAAAATAGTAAAATAGGGATTTTTTTTTAACATATTGACACATAGAGCTTTTGTTAAAACAATCTGGTCAGAAAAAAAGGGACGTCCACAAGGCACATAGCCACACTTATTTGCATTACTTATTTCACTTGGTTCATGTACCATCTTTTGCCATCTGTCACATGGAAGATGTCTTTCAAAGAAATTCTGGAATACTAATGGAATTCCCTCAGCATCACCATTCAGCACAGGTGGCATTTTTAGCTCCAAAACTAATTAAAATGCATGTTTTAAAGAAGTTCAGTGTTTAATTCAAGCGAAGAGGATACACAAGACATCTCTTCAGTGTTTCAGAGGTCACAGCATGAGACTGATTTGGCAAACTTCATACAAAATAACCCAGTACTTAAGGGAGTTTTACAAGAAATACATTACACGTTGATTTCATATCTAGCAAATCTTAAAGAAGCTGTAACTGTATGGTGAATTCAGCTGCATTTTGCAAAATGGTAAATGAAAGTAAAGTAGAAAAATCTTCACTTTTTCCCTATCTGTTATTACTGCTGCAATGCAAATGCAAGTGGAGTACTCAGATCTAACCACTAATTACCAACCAGAGTCATATTTTGCATTGATCTGCATTGGGTTGCAGTTCAGCATTCAGCCTTCTGCAGCTGATGGCTATATTTTGCTACAATAAATACCATGGAGTAGAAGGAGAGGAAAGTAATGAACAAAAGACAGAGTAATCAGTTGTGTGAGACACCTCTCATATCATTCTTCCATAAATTTCATTGGGTGCTGCTGCAATCTTGCTCTTCAGAAAGAGAAGGTGGAGCCCTCACAGATTCTGAGCCCCTGAAGAGGGGCCAGGAACAAAAGACCAGGCATCTTCAGGTTTGAAAACCTTTACTGAGTGTCACCTGCTGCAGTCACAGCCTTTCTTCACTGCTCAAGTGGCAAGAAATTCAGAGAAGGAAAATAACTTGTATCAGTGGCACTTCATCAGGTTATTCACACCCTTTCTAATGAGTGTAAATTGGGATGTATGGGCAAAATATGTTGCTTTGAAGTAAATGAGAAACACCTGTACAGTAATTCTGGTTCTGTGTGCACTGTTTAAAATACCCTTAAATAAAGATGATAAAAAGATTTGCCTTTGTGTTGTTTTTCCCTGAGCTGGTGTCATTGTGAAAGTATTTTGTATGATTTTAAGGACAAACAAAGTGATTAAAAAGCTCTTTCAATTTTCCCTTTTATTGGTGGTATTTTAACTGATTCTTTGAAGAGGTATGAAACTGGGCCCAGTAGGTGTCAGGAAGGTTTATTATAACCTGACAGAAATTTGTCTAATCCTGGGGCTTTACTAGCTCTAAGGGAATTGTCTTACTTATTTCCATTAAATCATTAACTGATTGTAATGTAACTTTTGAGCGTATGACAGCCTTGGAAATAATAAAAGTAACAATAAAAAAATGGAAGCAAAAGTTGAACAGCTTTTGTCTTATACTGAATCTGTGGATGCCTGGAGTGCTCTATGGCATCCTTTACAATCAGTAATGGGAATATTATTGTTATCGTGTTGAGCAGATACAAGCAAAGAGATTCTACTCCATTTTTTTCCATTGCATTAACCTGAAAGTTCACATAGAGTTTTCAAAGAATCAGGCTAGTATGCAGAAAATAAACCACAATCTATTTATTTAGGAGATACAGGCTAAAATCTAATGATAGACATTCAATTCCTACCTCTTCCACAGACATTTTGGCTAAATAAAGGTCACAACACCTGATCTGTTTGACTAAACGTTCTTTATTTATGATCAGTAGAGATCTACTCAATAGTGTCAATGAAGCCTTGGGAGCAATTCATCTCATTCTGAAACAGACATTTATTTACACCTGCTGAGATGAGTTACACCCTGTATTCCATTAATCCTATTGACTATATCTCCTTTCCTTATAACAGAAATGTAGAAAATTATCCCTGATTTAGACATCCACCTGTAAGTAATGCAAATCTCACCTAAATAATTCATGTCCCAGTCAGTCAAGTGTCAAGGTGTACTTCACCTTTATGGTATATCACTGATTTCATTTTGCTCCATCAAGGAAGAGAAACCAGTGCTAAGTTTGGATACATACACTCAATATTCACCATTGTCTGAGTCTGAAGAGAAGTCTTCCTGTGCTAGAGACTGCAACAACATATAAAACAAAAGAAGCTGATCTCATGTGCCAGTCTGAACACCAGCACAATACAAATAATTTGTCTTGCTTATACTGGGAGAGAAAACAGGCCTGTGTAAAGCAGTGAGGGATGGAGGATGAGAAGTGACTTGAAAACAGCAAGCAATGATCAGGAAAAGACCATGAGGAAAATATTTACTATTGGTGCATTTTAAAATCTCTCTTGTACTGGAGAGGGGGAGTGACATTTTACTGCAACTCTGTGCTGATGAATGAAGTTCAGCCTGTGTAGCCAAGTTTCCTTGCAGCAAGAGAAACATATTATGTATTATTATATTATGTTGCAATAAAAGGGTGTGGTAGTATAACTATATTACAGATATAAATATAACAGAAAGAGTGCAAAAAGGCTAAGCAAAAACACTAGAAGAAATATGTGATGGAACAAAGGAGTATGAAACCAGACACAAATATAGAGAAATTCATCACACTATAAAAAGAACCAAGAGACATTTAAACGAGGTAAGAAAAAGCATCAATTGTGTAAGTAACGAAGGGTGAAAGAATACACTACAAGCTGAACAATATCCTCAGAAGGAGCACAGAAAATCTGTTAGTTTAGAATGGTTCTCATAAATGTAAACATCTAACATCAGATGAGAAGGACAAGGTACAGTGAGTTGTGTGGAGATGGGCAGGATATTAGGATGACAACAAGGAAGAATATCTGAAAGGATGGCATTAGTCTGAAAAAGCTGTTGTCTTTTAATTAAAATGCCAAAATGTATCTACATATACTCTGCAAGCAGATATAGAAGCAAAAAGAGATGATTCAAAGTTTTCAGGAAGTCTGTATTAATTTCTGTCCTAAAACCCAGCCAGCAATGTTGAAGATTCTGAATAATGCTAAACTCTCTGCTAAACAGTGAATCAGGTGTGCAAAATATTGAATATGTAACACAGAGGATCAAGGAGTCAGTTCATTTCCTGTTAAGGGATATAAATTAAACAATCCTTAGCTACCGAGGAAGAGTAAATAAAAGCAAATAAAACACTCAAGCTTGAGATAAAGCTCTGAGAACCAGAGAACATAGCAAGGCCTCAAGAAATCTCTAAGGATCAGAAACCCTGTCTGGAACTTCTTGCAGATTCAAATTTTCTTTGGGTTCAACTGTGGATAATACCTGTAAAATTAAAAATCTCATTTCTGCTACCTGGAAAAAAAAAATCTTTCTAAACTCTTAACACTATTTTAAGCACAGGAGGCTTTTTTAGGGATTGAAATGTGTTTGTTCGTCTGTCAGTGTTTGCAGCAAGTAAACATGATGTCAATTAGCCTTGCTAATGTGAAATCATTACCAGTTCCTAGGTGGGAGAAAGAGTTCATCAGCTCAAACATACATTGTGTGTGTTGCAATATATGCTACTGTTGGGTAAGAACAATCTTGGATGTTTACTAATTAGTATTTGTTTGGAATACTCTGCTCCTAGGGTTTGAGGCCTTCAGTAAAAATTTTGTAGTGGCACACCAACCAGCCCAAGAGATGAGTTAAGAGACAATTGTACTGGAACATGAACAAATGCAGAATAGAAAAGCCTTTGAGCAAAAAAAGTTCAAAATTTCATGTTATTAAACCCACAATTTTCCAGTGAACCTCAGCATAACTGTTAGGGGAAAAAAATCATCCTCTTAATACTAAAAATTCCCTCTACTTCTAATGAAACATTAGTGTAGTCTTTGATGGCTGCTGTCTGAAGCTAATCCATGGACCAAAAGGGAGGCTGGGATGCATAATGAAAAACTTCCAATTTCTGTTCCATGTGCAATAAAAGCAGAGTCCCAGATATTAGAGGAAATATAGGTGGGTTTGAAACTATCCTTTAGATGTTTTATATCAACAACAAAAAACAAAATAAAGAAGAAACCCCCATTCTAATTAGTGTAAGTCTACAATTTCAGATATGGCATGTTAAAATGAGTAGCTGTTTGTAAAATGCCAGAGGCCCATACCAGCTGATGTCATTATGTTGGATGGAAAGGAGTATTATAGTGGACTATAAAATCGTGCATGGGCTGGAGTGAGTGAAATTGTTGACTTCCACTGTCTAATGAGGTGCAATCATCTGGGCCCAGAGTGAGCCAGGTTTACAGTGAGCAGGAGGAGTTTGCTCCTCACACAGATGAGGGACTTGTGGAATTCCTCATCATAGGATGCTGGGCATGCAAAAATTCATAGGTAATCCAGGCCAGAAGCAATAAATACCCAAACACGAGGATCTGCTGTGGTTTCCAAATATATAAACCACAGTGGGTTCAGGTCATCTATGAAGCAGAAAACAGTCAGAGTGACTGAGTGCTCACAAGTATCACACAAACCCTATGTTTCCCTGGACATCTATTATGGACACTGCTAAAGTCGAGTGACTGGGTTAGACATACCTGGTGAAGCATTAGCTCAGTTCTTACATGCTTACTGTATTCCCTTTTCTGCAGTTCACTGTAACTGGATCTATAATTTCAGGGCATTCAACAGATTTTACCTTGAATTCAGACCTGAGTCTGCAGCACTTCAGGCTCTGAGTGAAGTCCTACCAATTGTTCTGTTTCACCCACCCAATGTGCCTTCCAAAAGTTATCATCCCTAGAGCAGCTGTAGCAAAACTGATAACAAAGCAACTTCTGCACTGTAAAATATAAAATGAAAGCAGTGTAGATTTAATTAAGTTGCCAGGCTGTAAACCCATAAACTGCCATCATTCAGATACTGTTTCATCTTCTGATCAACCAGTCTTTCCATGGACACAGGCAGAAATCCAGGTCAGCAACTTCTTAAACAAATGGATATTATAATTCTGTATGTTTGAGCCAACACAGAAAGAGTGTGGTATTTATAATTACAGTAAATGAAGCAAAGTTTCAATTCCATTTGGTATATCATAGTGTATTCTAAGTGACAGAATTTCTATGAAGCTGTTAGAAAGCAGCAGCATTATAATCTTCCTGGATAGACTTTCTTTATGCTGGGCAGACATTGATTGTATTGTATTCTATTCTATTCTATTGATACTGATATTGTATTGATACTGATATTGTATTGATACGATATCAATATTGGTGGTGGATGTACCATCACCAGTCACCAGTTTCCTCTCTAGCTAAGACTTCAGGTCAGTGTGCTGCCTAATGAGAAAACTTATGTGACTTCCTGATTTCAACACTGTTGCTCATGCTTCTCATACTGAGGTGTTGCCTTTCTCTGCCTTGTATGACTATTCCATCTGCCAGTTTTCTATGCCTCCAGCAGTTCTTCCAGCTTCTTCTTTAGAGAAAATCCCTTATATTCTGCTTAACTTCCTCTGGTAACCTTTATAACCTTCAAGTGTTGTTCCTGCTTATTCCCCCTCACTCCATCCTCCAAACCCCCACATCTGCAAGATACTCCTAAGAAACACCTCTGTCTGGATGGCACACCTGTCTCAGTATCACTATCTAGTTCATTTTGAAGCCAAACCCATGATAGTACTCATTGAACAGTGCAAGCTAAGTGTGATTAAAATAATTCCTTAGCTGAAGACATGTCACTCCTATTCCTTTTCAAATTTGTGGACACAACTGCCATTCTGCCAATCACTTGGTCTTATGATTTTTCCTGTTTGACTTCTTAAACCCAAGATATCCTTAATTTCTCCAATTCATTCTGCCTGCAATATTAATCTTTACCTGTCTATCTACACAGAAAAAGCTCTGGTCCTGCTTTCTGAGCATACCGCTTACTAAGTACACAACAAAAATATCCCTGCTTTGCTATGAAATGTGCATTGCCTTATCCTTTGATCATGTGCTGCTCTGTTTACAGTTTGCTTGTGGCTTCTCTTCACTATCAAATTTATGTTATTTGTCTTATGTTCATAACCTAATCCCACTTTATCGCTCCTTCAGAAACAAGAGATTGTCTCCTGCTTCTAATCAGCTACTGATAATACCCTTCATCACCCACTTGATTCATTCTCAAGCAGGAACTTTCATGTTCACGCTTGGAAGAAACACTCCAAAGTAACATCATTGCTTTCCTTCAAGTCCCATCTCCAAATCTGTCTTTTGACATTATGCTTGTAAAAATACTTGGTGTAAATAAGCTGAAAATAATACTAAGATTGTTGTCTATCAGTATTGTTTTGTTTCCTTTTGTTCCTGTGCTTTTGTTTTATCTTTTTGTTGTTTCTTGTCTCCTGCACACAGTGCATGTGTTTTTATGCAGCATACTTTTCAATGGTGTTCTCAGACCACTTCATAAGTTGAACTCAGTCTTTTGGTTTCTGGGTCCAACTTTATACGAACATAATTGCAGCAAGGTTAAAAACTCAAGGTTCCTCATATTTTTATAGTTTTTCTCTTTAATACATGCACAGATCTGTACTGTGTGCTCCATTCTCACAGCAGTTGAGTGACTAGAACGTGTTATATGCTTTTCTTCCCAACACTGTTTTTATCACAACTACTGTAGAGCAAATCGAAGTATAAAGAGATGAAAGATAACATTCAGAGCATCTGTTTTCCAACTTTGGACAGCACGTAGGTGGAATGTGAGCAGTTAGGTTTATGGAGAGCAAATTTATAAACCAACTTTGCAGTGCATAGTGTTCTGTCAGCATCTTTGTTCTGGACCACAAAAATCTATAGATGCCCACACACTCACTTCCCAGACCGAAGAATGAGGCACTAAGCACTAACTCAACTTGGAATTCCTTAGCAGACACTTTAAGAACCTCGTGTACATTAAGTGTATTTCCATCCCTGGGGTTCCCCAAGCTGTTTGATATACTTCTATTTTAATGCTTTGAAAAGCAAACAGCACATGTGTATTTGTTGTTCCCACACCACAACGTTGGCCAAGGAGTTATAACAGGCAAGACCTGCAGTGCTGCAAAAAAATCCAGGAGCTACATAAGGGTTCTCAAATATGAATACCTTGCTTTCCAGAAGTACACTCCCGAGTTACTGAGGTAGTTCAAGAAAAAAAAAGAAGATGAGGTTTGATGGTGGGCAGCCCTACATCTGGGAGCACAAAATCCCAGGGACAGGATTCTCCCTATAGTGAAAGTTCCATTCTTTTTATATAGGAAGAAGGTACCTTTAAAATGAACTCATAATGCTACGACCTCTATTTGAATGAACTCAGGGAAAAATGTAATATGCAGACAAAATTTTAAAGGTTTATTAACTTCCAAAAATTGTGAACTAAAGTCTTTGTCTCATTTTATATTCCTTTTCCTCTCAAGTTCCATTGTGATGCCTCTGCAGTGAAAAGCTGTATTTCTGTAAACAATATTGGGGTTGTGGCTGTTATCATTTCACACAAGACCCCTCTTGCAGAAAGAGCTTTGGAGAATATTGGACTATTTTTTTAAGCACCCTTGACAGTCTGCTGTGCTGAGTCAAAAGATTTCAAGGTACATTAACTTTAACAAAAGAGTGTCTGTGCCATAAGCCCCCATTTCGCTTCAAAATAACGATAGCTGTTTTAAAAACATATATATAACTTAACCCAACTCTTTTATTTATTATTATTATTTATTTAGAAGGTCCCTCAAGCAAATCCAGATAGAGGCTGATAGGATGGGATTTGCAGGACCAGGGACAGTTTCAATTTTGCTTTGAATTCAACATAATTGAGACTGTGGCATTTGAAAATGTGCAGTCTGCAGATTAGATCATGTAGTTTCCCACCCATTACTGACTCTTCTCCTTGCAGTGCACGATGTGCTCTGCCTCATACACACATTCTATTTCATTCTGCAGATAATCAAGGGCAGAATTTAGAACCTCAGGAAAAGGCTTTTTCACTGCACAGGAATTGCATCTTTAGTCTTTGCATGCCAGAGGATTCTTCAATTTATTCCATGGAGCTCTGTTTTCTATGTTATTCTGGTATTCTTCTAAGTACATTTTCCCCTCATGAAGAAGAAATTTCTATTACTGTGCTCTGAATCCATTACTCTGTTAACTCTGCAAAACAGTTATGCTGGGTATGCCTAGTATTATAAGGGAAAAACATATCAGTTTTTTTTTCTTTTCTGTATTCTTTCTCTAAATCGATACAGGTTTATTTCTTAGTATTAATAAATTCTTACCTCTTTTAACTTTACTGAAAACAAAGTTTTGATTCTCCTTGCTCTGAATTTCATATAAATGTATAATTTTGTGTACTATTATTGACTTGCTGAGGCTTCACATATGTGCAGGAATGAAGCTTCAATAGTCTTCTGTTGTAACAAAATAGTTTCCAGCTCTTTTAATTGAACAAGTGCACTTGCATGGGTCTATGTCCAGAATGTTCCAAGAAGAAGGACTTGAAACCCATGACATTTTAGAATAATAGTAATTAAAAAAAACCCCAAACTTATTTTCTTTAGCATTCTTCTATCCTCAGTTTGTCTTTGCACCATATCGTTGGATCATAAGACATCATTCCAATTTTCCTGGAAATTGAGCAGACGCTTACAGCAGTGTAAAGTGAGTGTAAAATGCCCCAAATAAAAATAGCAGTTTTGTACTCATTTTGCCGGTTGAGCAAATACGATCATGATTGTCTGATAGCCCACAACCCCGCCAGCATTCCTGCTCACATCAGCAGCACTTGCTGCCTTATGATCAGCATGAAGTTTAAGTAGCTTGTGGCTACATCTATGTCATAAACTAAACATGCAAGCACTTATTTTCTGGCCCTGAGTTCAAGCAGACAGGTCTGTATGCATTCAAACTTTCTAAAACAAAGTCAACATATCCAAACCACTTACTGAGAAATATCCTTTGTCTGTGCTAACTCCTGAACCATGACTGAAAATTTTGGAGAAAGTCCCAGTTGGCCAGACATTATACTAAAAACTTAAGAGTAGAGAGAACCATATTCAAAGCTCTGGCATGTTTTATGGTATTTTTTATAAGTAAACTGAGTTTTTAAGTAGTTTGACTAGTGGACTGCTACCTCTATTAATAGCATAATATTGTTTACATCAGACAAAAATTACCTTTACTGAGTTTTAGGTACTTTTCAGTCTTTAGTTTCTTACATTTCATTTTGCTGCTTTGATCTTCTTTAGAGATGTTGTGTTCTCTTGATCTCTTGTTTGTGTCTTTTACCTTAAAGTTTCCTGACTTAATTTATGCCTAATTGATCAGAAAAGGCCTCCAGAGGGTTGCACATACCATGTATTTAGCTAGTGGGTGATCTCAGGTTATTCCTCTCAGGCTTTAAAAGTATGTTACTTAACCTGCTCTACAAGCAAAGTTGTTTCCCTCCATGATTGATTTTATTTGTGCAGATTAGTCCTCTCCCTCAATATTGATCCATGATCTTTTCCTGTCCATTTCAGGTTCTCTGTTTACATTTGTCTAGTAAAAAGAAAAATTGATATTAGAAACAGCAATAATCAATTTACTAAATTTCAAATTCGAAGTCTGCTTTACCTTGTCTGAAAATTAATTACAAAAGGGTTAAATAACAAAATAAAGTGAAATCCTTGCTGGTTGCTCTGGAATTATTTGTAACATAAATTGATCCTCAGCCAGTTGTCTCTTGCCTGAAAGACATCCACCATTACTCACAGGGAAGTGTGGTACCATCATCTTTCACCTCATGCAGATATGGTACTTTGCAATACAAGCCTTGTATACAGGTATGAAAGCATAACATCTATATAAATATTTTTGCCCCCTGACCATCTTAGCTCACAACTTCTAATGCAAACTATATTTTCAGATCATATGAAAACTCAAGTCTTCATAAACAGAAGATCAGAAGCCTACATATTCTAATGGTTTACATTTATTTAGGATTTATTTAAAGATCTTTATTCAAAAGAATGTGCATAATCATGTTCAAAGCAGGTTAGCCAAGTTATCCACACAGCTTTGGTATATGGCCACACACATGTGTATGACCCTATGTTCTTGAGACACTGAAATCAAGATGTGGAATTTAACTGTAGGTCAGAAAAGGGCTGGGACTGAAATGGAAAAATATCCTCCATCTTTAGCTTAACCTTTATGATCTTAAAGGTCTTTTTCAGCTGAGACAATTCTATGATTCTTTGTTCTACATTTAAATTTCCTGGCACAGTAAGAGTTTTTATCAGGTCACATGCTGTTACATCCAAATCCTGTTTTCTCTTTTTCCCCCCATTTTAGATAGACTTCCCTAAAGTCTATTGATGCCTATTCCTAAATACTTACAATGACCATTGTCATCCAGCAACAATTAAAGCAGAAGGTTCTACATTTGTTGTGGAAACTTTTACTTACATGTCCTTGACAATAACAATGGATGTTATTTTGATCATAAGTACCATGGGCTGTAAACATCATAAAAATCATATGTGTCACTGTTTCTGTAAACAGAAGCTAAAACCCAAGAGTAATGCGAAGGAACCTGAACTGGGCAAGGAATCCTTGCTCAGAACCATGAAACTGATTTTTTTTCCCAGAGATCTTATCTCTAAATAACAACGTTATGTAGAAAGTACTGATTTTGGGGGTGTTCAAAGAACAGATCCACATCTAAAGGCTTGTGGTTCAGGCTTGTCTCTAATTAAGAAGTGTCCTAAAGTGAACAAAGAGCCACACAGTAGGAAATATATGCTTGCAGACACCAATTCACACCTGTTAATGATTAGTTTGCAGACACTACCAGATGTGGTATTTATCTGATGATCAGAGTAATTGAAATGAATTGCTCTGAATCAGTCATGTGAAATTGTCCCAGTTAAGTAGATGTGCTGTTTCTCCTCTGTTTTCTTATGGGAGAGATGGAGCTTATAATTTTCTTTTAACACTGTCCTTTACACTTTACTTAGTGCTCCCACAAAGAGTTGGAGCTGCATGCCATAACCTCATCCAAAAAACAAAGACAGACAATATGTCTGTATAGAAAGCTTTTAAATCTGACCATGGGTAAGAGTTCATAGAGGCATTGGCTAGTGGTAAAACCAGGTCAAGACTTTAATCACATCTACAGAAATCTGCAGTTCAATGCTTTCAAGGTCAAAAAATGAAACCCTACACACTGGAGGGTTGCAAAATTTTAGAACTCGCTGCCAGAGGGATACAGTGGTAGTGGACATTATCAGCATGCCTCCCAAACAGGAACAAGTGAAAAAACAAATTAATGTGAGTTCAAAGGGAGAATACAAAGGGAGTGGATGCAAACAGCAGCCAGGTTTGTGTGTTTTAGCTCTTTTTGCCACCGTTGGAGACAGAGGCTCTGATTGCCCCAGAGAGGCTTCTATGGTCACACGTTGCTCTCTTGGCATGACAAGTTGCCCAGATTTCTTTCCTCCTAAAAGATCTACAACCAGCTGTAATACCAAAAACTTATGGTGACTAGTGAGAATTACTCTGTGAAAGGAGAAATAAGAAAATAGGAAGAAAGCCATTTTGACTCTTCTGATGTCTACACCTAAAAGACAGACTGGTCATAAATTACAGCATGTGCTCCATGCTATAAAGTCCATAAGTAGAAAGCAGGATGAGATGGGCTAAAGTGTATGTATTATCTAGGCAAACATAAAAAGGATGTCTCTAAACACAGCATAGTTACAGTGGCATGGGTTTAAATCCTTTGCTGTGGTGCAAGGTTTATTTTTATACACTGCTCCAGGTCTGCTGATGCCTTTGATCTAGATAGTGGTGATTTTTCTGCCTTTGCCATTTGAAATTTTTCCTAATATCCACGAAATCTTTCATAGTTTGTCTGTGGCAGATTGAAGTTTCTTTATACCTCCAGCACAGCCTAAAGAGTACTGATCCTGGTTTGCCAAGAGAAAAAAAAAAACTAGGAAAAATCTAATTGGAGAGATCAAAGAACTGAAACTAAGAGTGGACCAGAAACAGAAGCATTAAAAGGCTTTCAAACTGTGGTTTCCTGGAGATTTTCTCAGGGTCTTTGGGTACATTGAAAGTTCTAGCTGCAGTCATGATGGTAATAGCTTCTAGCTCAGTTTCCTGAGCTAGAAATACTTGTCTGCTTCTATTTCTAGACTTACAAACCCATGTCTGCAATTGAATTTCCCTCAGGCTCATGACCCTGTGTCTTACATGAGGTCACAACACTTCATTTGGGAAGGTCACCGTTCCTATCTGAACAAGAACACAGAAAGTTTGCTCTCAATTTTGGAGCATTTTTTTTCCCAGAATACTGCACTTCCAGCACTATTTAGGTGTTACTTAATGATCTCCATTGTACTACTGGAAGCTGAAGCTCACATGGCCTGTTTAAGCTGCTGTGTAGGAAGACTATAGAGTTGGAACAAGAGCAGAAATCTCTGAGATCCCTGTTCAGTGTGCTGTCCACTGGACCATGAGCAATAGTTGGCAGATATAACTAACAGTGTTCAGCTCTCTGTTGGTGAAGGCTTATTAAAAATTCTAATGATTTGTGGTTTTGTCTCAGGTTATTTATCTTATTTTCTCCCTTTTTCTGTGTGAATGCTGGAAGGAGGTAGTCAGCATCATTACACCCCAGACAATTGAGTTGATTGCTTTTTTCATAATAGTGTTGGAGAACAGAGTTGTGCAATTTTCAGTAGGCGATAGAATAGACAGAAGAAAAAGTGAGTGCTTTAAATAGAATTACTGCAATTCTGCTTGCAAAATGTTCTTCGTTAACCCTTAATAAACAGTCCATGCTCAGTTATTGGCATGTATTTATTCATTTAAGTTAGCAGTTTTCCATCCCTAGATTTTGCCACACGAATATTTCTGTCCTCCCACATTCTGTGTTTCCTTCTCATAATAAGACTATGGTGATTTGTTCCTTGAGTTGTGCCTGTTTCTTATTTCTCAAAGATGCCTTTCTTTTTGCCTTCACTCACAAGTACATTCATCATTTACTGTATGTTTCCTCCACTTCCTCCATTTTTCTTACTGTATCCTATGTCATCTACCTATTCAAAGGGGTATCAAAACAACTTATAATCCTTAAAAAGATAAGCTTTTAAAACAGTTGTATAATGAAAGAATCATAGAATGGTTTGGGTTGGAAGAGACCTTAAAGATTATGTAGTTCCAACCCCTCTGGGAACAGGGACATAGGAGACCTGCAGGCACAGCCAGCTCTAAATTAGTTTCCCCAGCAAAAAGGTGAGGATGCTGCATGGAATTCACACCTTTTACCTCTTGACCAGAGAAGGAAAGTGATAGAAGCATGAAAACCACTAAATGGGAGATGTTATTCACTGATTTTTGTGCACATATTTGTTTGCTACATTTGTCTACACCCTGACCAGACAGACATGGTGTGCTTTAAATTACCTGTTATTCTTGCCAATCTCACGTGTTCTATTTGCACTGAAAGCTGAAAGAGTGATTATTCCCCTTACCATGAAAAAAACCAGCATATTCAGTGCATGATAACAAGAAACCACCCTTTCTTTACCAACAATTCTCCCCAGATTTTGGAATCATTACCATTATTTCAAGAAGCATATAAACACAAATAATAATAACAACACCCTGCATATCATTTCCTTCTTGAGTTTCATCCGCCTTGTTGGGCAGGAATCAAAACTTCTATGGATGTCTTCTTGCTTTGAAAGTCTGTTCATAATTATTTTTCACTCCTACACAACATTTGTATGTCTTTGTGAAATTTCCCCAGTTTATACCCGCTCCCCCTCTTACAACCCTTAGCATCCTTCTTTTGTGCCTGGTAATTTTCCATTCTACAAATTCCAGTCACCAACAAAAACTTAAAAGAGAACTGCTTCTATTTTCCTTCAAAAATCTCAGTAGTAAAATTATTGTCCAGTAAGTGTAATTTGTCACTAAGCTCAATCTTTTGCCATTGTATCAAGTTCACAAGAAAAAAATAAGATGCTGTAAACAGACTGTAGCACAGTCTGGAAGAAGTTTCAAAAATGTGACAATTTTGTTTGTTCATACCATGACTAGAATTTGTAATTTGTCTGAAAATTTCTTAAATATTCACTGGGCAGAGGGTGATGCTACTATTTTGGTGATTCATTAGTGATGTGTGTGTGCAGTGAAATTCATTCTAAAAGTCCCCAAACCGGCTCAGTACTGTAGCTGACTCTGAGGCTCAGACACCCCAACCTTCTCTCACTCTGATGAGAAGGGCAAAGATCAGGCCCTGTGTCCTACACTAGTCTCTCAGAACACCTCATTACTTTCTGTTATACTCGTTACTGTCATTACTGGATATTTTTGCACTCTCTAGATACTTTAAATTATCTCTAAATAACCTTTCTTTCAAAATATGCCAAATCCAAGTGCATAAAAGTACCACAGTGAATTAAAATCATGGGATTTTTGACTAGAAGCATGGGAGGCCATGTGTGACAAGAGATAGCACAATTGCAATCAAGGTCTGTTTTGATCATTGCTCTTCCAATGCAAATACATTGTACTCTTATGTGCTGTATACATCCTGCTAAGTTATGTGATAAAGCCCATATACACACCCACAGAGGAATTCAGGGAGAAAATGACAGGAGGGGTACCCCAATAATGCTCTGCCAGGCTACTTCCAGACCCATCAGAGTGGCCATCAGCCCCTCAAATGCTCACCTGCACAAGCCCAGAGCAGCACAAGGGCACAATGGCAGGCAGGAACCCAAATTAGAAATTCCCAAGAAACAACCATCCTGTCTGGACTCTTTCCAGGGCTGTTCCAGCAGAACTACCAACCCCAGTGCCAAAACACAAACACCATCATCACAGGTCATTGGGAGCAGCTTTCCAGGTCACTTTTGGATTATGGGGGTTGCTTCCTGGGGTGGGATTTTTACAGGATGCAGGAAAAAGCAGTTCTGGGTCATTCTTATTATGCGAGGTTACAGGAGGAATCAAAGGCAGAACAAGAAAGGGATTTAGGTGATTTTGGCAGGAATGAAAACTGGAAGAAAGGAGTAGGGGGATAAAAAAGATGACACGTGTAAATAGTTTCCTGGTCAGTGCACTTTTCTGGCCATGCTCTGGCAGTGAAGGAAGCAGCCTTCTTGCATTCCCTTCAACTTCCTCCCCAAGTGAGGACTCCCAGCTGTGTACCCCTGTGTGCATGAGGTTCTTGCTGCAGCAACCAGAGTCAGAGCACAAGCTGGACAACTCATATTTCCATGGTTCCAGGAAATGGAAGGAGCACAAGTGTGCAAGCTCTAGTGAAGATGAAGCTTGACTAGCCCCTGAGGAGCCTGGGGGAGTTGAGTGAGCCTCCACAGGACAGTGTGGGGTGTGAGAGTGCCTGTGTGTCTCCAGGGGGAGAGCACAGGGGTGTCAGCTCGGGGGCTGACAAGTCCTGTGTGGTTCTGTCTGTGTCGACAACTGGAGAGGGGCTTCTGTTCCAGCAGCTGTGGAGACTGGGCAGAGTGTGTGAGTCTAGCTGCTGGAGGGATCCTGCTCACCTATGGCACATATGTGTATGTGCATATTTTCCATAGTGGACTTCCATCTGCCCAGCCAGAGAGGCAAGCAGGATGAGGCTGTTGGTGTCATCTTGGCTTACCTGGGTGCTGGGAGGGTGTGTCTGATCCATGTGCCCAGCCACGTGTGCATATGTTCATACATGTATATGATGTCAATACGTGTCTCAAATTGCACCAGGAGAAGGTTAGATTGGATATTGGGATTGTTTTTCTTTCACCAAAAGGTTTATCAAACATTGAACGGATTACAAGGGGGTTGGAGAAGTTGCCATCTCTGGAGGGATTTAAAATACTCATGGATGTGCATTTCAGGACATAGCTTAGTGGTGGACTTGGCAGTGATGGGTTGACATTTGGACTTGACAATCTTAAAGGTCTTTTCTAATCGAAACAATTCTATGATGTTATGATTATATGTGTGCATATATGTATGTGTCTATGTGCATGAAGACATTTGTGTGTGTGTATGTATATAGTGTATATGCCTGCTTTGTGGGCATTTATATGCTGGGAACAGATCTCTATTCTCACCACTGGTTGCATCTGGGTGCATGGAGCAGCAGCACTTATCTATCTTGGACAGACAGACAGACAGACAGACACACACTCATGCAGATATATATGTATTGTTTGTATATAATGATACTTTTCGTCTCTGCAAAAGTGGGAGTTTTTTAGAGGCAAAAGAGAGACTTAGCAATGGTCAGGTTTAGGGATATCTGCCAGGTGAGGGTGAGGAACGGAGAGTCAGGATCATGGTATATCCCAGCCTCGTAACCTCTTTGAAACATTTTGTCAGTCTCTCACTATGGTAACAGAAGGAGTTGAACAAGGAAGGGAGCAACCTTCATACTTGCTTTTTGCTTTTTCATAAAATTTTAAGGTCTGTTCTTTTCCTTTTGCTAGCCACATGCTTTTTGCCATCTTTCTGCAACCACAAGAGCTGGAGTGTATGCATATTTTAATGTAGACTGAGCTTCTTCCGTAATCTCATAACTCCAGGAGGATTTAACATAATTCTCAGTGATTATTTCCAGTGCCTGTCTTTGCAGGTGGTCATTGATTTCCTGAGCTTCAGCAGAGTGGAATTGATGTCTAGCCTACACTAGTAAAAGGTTTACTGGAATAGATATATCTCTCAGTACAGCTAATACTGGCAAGCACTCTATTATGGATGCAGTTCTGTTGTGGAGAAGTAAAAGGTTTTCATCCAGTTTTTTTTCTTGGGAAGGCTTTTTGCTAGGATAGAGATGTTATTCAAAATTTCACCCTTAAATGATATCTGTAAGTTTTAGTCATAAATCTGGCTTGATTTCTCTCAATCTCTCCATTCCTCATGTGGAGCTGGAAAACAGCAATGAGAACTGACAAATTGCCTTTAAATCTGCAGAAAAGCAGCAATGTTCTTTGCTTCCAGTCTGAAAAGACAAGCAGAAAAGGGATTCACCCTTGGCCTGAGTGTGGAAATGTTTCTCCAAATGCATGCCACCAAGCTCCTAGGTTTAAATGAAATTTATGGCTTATATAACGTCAGAAATTGGGCAAATCACTCAAATACCTATTTTTGTCTCAGTGAGAGAGCACTGTGACAGGTTGTACAACAAGGGCACAGTGGGTGATGTGACACTGGAGGAACCACTGCTCAAGATGCATCTGAGGAGCTGAGCTGCTCAGAGGAGGAGATCCTCTCATCTGGCAGGACAAGCCCAGAGCACTCTGACGTCTCCATCTCCATGTTTCTACACAGAAAGCATCGAGAAGGCAAGAACAGCATAGCCTCAGGAATCTTGATATGTTTATTGGTGTGCAGCATGCTAAAGTGAAAATTTAAAGTGCAGTAATTAATTCTGCCACACTCCCTGTGTCACCATGATGAAGACAGGAGCTCTGTCTAAGCAGAAGAGCTGATATTTGGTTGATTATTGATTCTAACCCTTGTCATGCCTTTGCCTGTGAGAGCTTCTAACTTGTCTGGACACAAATGGTTGGTATAGGTAAGCCTGTTCATAATGCTATATGCAATTTCTTCCTCTGTGGTTTAAATTAAAAACTGTTATAAGTATTAGGAGGTGTGGAAATGGCAAACAGGTAAGATTTATCCTTACATAAACATTCAGGGCAAATCTGTCCTCAGAAATAATTAATGATGCCGTGCAGAAACCACATTGGGAGAGTTACTAAGGTTATTATGTGGATTAAATGCCTCTTCTTTGTCTGAGCCTTTCGATCTTTCTGTGGTGCAAAACAGCTACACAACAAGATAGTTAATGATTTGAGTCTACATAAAATCTCAGGCTCATAGGTCATTGAGTTGGTGGATAAGAAAAGCCATGGAAAACGAATTAGAGGGGCTGGCATTGCTCCTGGATGCAGAAGCTACCTGAGCTTGTTTTCAATCCTCTTGCTTGAGAACTGTTGGCAGGAGACCTGTCACCACAGAGGGCACAGAATGTATCCAACACACTTGCACTGATTTTTTGCATCAAGTTGAATGTCCATGTTACAGAAGTTATGCTCAAAAATTCAAATTGGTTCCAATATATCTGCACAAGTGATTTCCTGTCTTAGCTGCAGTCCTGGAGTATTTGCAAGATGCTATATTTTAGATTAGGGCCATGGTGCACTGTTAGAGGGTTTTGTTTTGTTTTGAGTATTCTTTTGTGTGTGGGTTTTGGGTTGTTTTTTATTTTTTGATTTATTTTTTTTCTAAGCAGGTATATCTTTGCTGCTTAAATTACAGAATCTTATGAAATGTGTAAGTTGAAAAGTGACACTAAGTATAAACCTAACGCTATGACATTATTTTTTCTTGAAAATCAAAAATCAGCCTGGAAAGTTGTAAATTCTTCATGCATTTGTCACCATGCCAGTGGTTCCTAAATATACTTGTCAACATGCCAATAGTTCCTGAATGTTTCTTAGTTTTGACCACTGAAGGACACAGTGTGCATATAAACCATAAACTAAAAACAGTATGTGACAGGTAAAGATGCAAATGGTATGTTTTGGGTTTTTTGTTGGTTTTTTTTTTTGTTTGTTTGTTTGTTTTGTTTTAAGAACATTTGCTGCGATTTCTTTTCAACCAATACTTTTGCATGGACCTAAGTTGGGAAAGTCACTGCATTGTACTGTACTCAGATTTATTTTTTAATAAAAGACAGAAACAACCTTCTATAGCACTACATCCATTGCGTGTCTAATGAAAAATCAATAGCAACTGGGTACCTTATTCCAAGAACTGCTTTTAGAAATTCTACCCACGGGATATTTGTGAAAGGTAGGTTTAGTGTCTTAATTCCCACAAAGTCTGTAATTCCGGCTTGTTTCTACTTGTTTGGTATTCATTACAGTACCTATAAAAAACTTGGTAAAGCGTGCTCATAAAAATTTACTAAAGTTTTATATGCATTACAATAAATACAAAGCAAGAAGAATCCATGGTCTGTCTGTCACATGTACTGTAAAGGGAAACAAAAAAAAGCCCTCTGATAGCAGGTTGTAAATAAATGGTATTCTTCAGCACACACACTAAGCAACATTATGTTATTATAGTACTGTAATTCACTGGATATATAGAGTTGATTCCCCTCTTATTTGCACTACAGTAAACCAAGCATTTACTTAAGTGCAGGTTGAGGGATTTATATATTTTTGAACTCCTGTGTGTGAAAAGATTTCTTTCCTTAATGTATAAATGTATTTTCTGAAATTAAACAGATTTTTAAAAGAACAAAAGGAATAGAAATTTCCAAACATAAAATCAGTATCTCTAAAATTAAAGTAAAATAGCTATTAAATAAAACAAATTAAGTTTTAGGCCAGAATTGATAGCAAAAAAAAAAAAAAAAAAGGAAAAAAGCAAGAAGCCCTCGTACAATGGCAATCTGGCTTTTGTTCTTATCAACAAAGAGACATAACCTGAGATTTTTTTGCCTTGCCTCATTACAATATCTTTATACAGACCGTTAGCAGTATAGTAATTTTTAGACATTTTGCTTTGAGCAGTCAGTGATTAAGAGCAAAGTACCTGTAGCTCTTTTTCTGTTATTTTTAGGCCCCATCCAGAGTTTCCTACGTTATAAAAGGTATTCTTCTGCTCTTGTACTTTTCCAGAGCATTTCTTTGAATCTTCAAAATACATTTTGACTCTGTGCTCAAAAAAGTAAAATTGTTGCTCATGGGAACATATACATAATCTTCAATTCATTTCGTCAATCAGTTTATTATATTTCAGATTTTCTCTGGGCAGCAGAGATAAAATGAACACTTAAATAATAAATACAAATACAGAGGGCTAAAAGTCCATGAAAAAATGCATAAGGGACATTAAATTTATATGCCAAAAAGCAGTGTTATATAAAGACAATATTTATACACCAGTGAGAACCATTTTGCAACCTTGAAAGGTTGGAGTTTTTTGCTAAACCTACCAATTCTGCAAAACTTGCCAAGAGTAATTTAAAGTCACAATTTTTAAAACTGCCGTGGCACAGTGACATCGCTGTGGAGCAGATGCTGGGAACACAGAGGCTTCCCACAGGTAGGGCAGGCTTGGACCCCATGGCCAGGGCTGGTGCCACCACCCCAGTGAGGGGGAGGGGTTGGGCAGGACCTGGAGCAGGAACATCCCAGCCCAGGCATCAGCACCTCCTGGGGCTCAGGGATGGCAGTAAAATGTTGTTCAGTGCAGTATCCCATTGCCACCTGATAATCACTGGGAAGCACTGCAAATACCTTACAGGAGGGTCCATGAAACAGCTGCCTAATCAAAACTTCATCTAAGGATGAATTTTCAATGCAATACCTCCAAAAGTTTCTAAAATATCAGGTCTATACCATGCACTGGTCTGTCAAAAAGGTACCTGAGCTAACCATGTATGAGCTGGCTTTAAGCAACAAAAGTAATCTACTCTAAGGAGTGCTGAGCTTAGCTGGGATAAGAAATCAGATAAATTAGCTCATTATGAGCTTCCCAGTGTGCTCAGCACCAGGGTATGCACCTCAGATGCTTTACACAGGTCTAGCTCAGCTGAGTATGATATATCATTTGTTTGTTTAGCTTCAAGCATGTAGGAGGGTGTTTTAATACACTTAAAGTTCAGACAGTACATAAATCTTTGCAGAGCATGGACTGCCACTGGGTGGGTCTTCCTTCCAATACTCAGGATGCCAAAAGGGCAATTTAATAAATTTGCATGTTTCAAAAAATAATATAAAATAAAAGGAATTCTCTGTGGGCTTCATCTGAGTTTCATGACAAATTATTGGTCATAAACTTGGAGCTGCTCAAGCTTTTTCCTGATTTTATTTTTGCTAAGATCTCTGAAGGAATTTTGCTGTACCAAGTTATTCAAATTTAGAACATAATAGAAGTATGAGCTCTTATCCAGCAGCAACCATATCTGCCTGCATTAAAATATCTAACACTATTTGCTCAATCTCCAATTTACATTTATCTACTCAAACACAAGAAAGGTCTGCAGGCTAAAAAAGAGAAAAGCATTCCACGGCTCTGACATGCAGAGCACACAGACAGAATAGAGTCCTTTTCCTGTAATGGTCTGCATTTGTCTACTAATGATTCTGACAAAACCAAATATAACCCAGCCCAGGACCTTAAAAGCTGATTTGAATAAATTTAAAGCAGGCGTGGCGCAGATGCTTATTACTATTCATAGCTCCACTAGGCATTGCTTTGCCTCTCTATGCTCCATTTTCAGAAGACCTAAGATTAAAACTAGATTTTTGCCGTGAGTTTTAATTTTTGAGCAGGTTATTTATGCTAACCAGAGTAACTGTTCCCACAGATGCCTCATGCCACACAGCCTTGGATGTGCCCTCGTGGCAGAGGAGGCTGAAGGCATTGTGCACTTCATTGGAGATGTTGCTAGCAGGTTGAGGGAGAGGATCCTTCCACTGAAATCAGCACTGCTGAGGACACCTGGAGAATTGTGTCCAGTTCTAGGCTTTTCAGTGCAAAAAAGACACACTGGAGAACATCCAACGAGGGACCACTGAGATGATAACGGAATTGAAACATCTCCCATGTGAGGAAAGGCTGAGAGAGCTGGGACTGTTCAGCCTGGAGAAGAGAAGGCTTAGGAGAATCTTATCAGTGTTTACAAATACATGAAGGGAATGGGCAAAGATGCATCCAGGCTCTCCTCTCTTGTGCCTGTGACAACATTAGGTGCAGTGGACATAAACTGGAACACAGGAGGTTTTCTCTGAGCGTCAAGCTAAGTCAGTCTATACATAGAAATTACAATTAAGTCAACTTTTCACCTCAAAAGTGCTACAAAACCACTATAAATCCACATATAAGCTTATCATTGTAAATAAACAATTTACATGCAGGTGATTTAGTTTTATCTCAGATGCATTCCATAATTGATAATACAGATGCACAGTATGTTTCACCCTTTCATCAGATCTACAGGAAAAAAGACAACCAGACAGAATTAAGCCTAAACTCAGAGTTGATGCTCAGTGCCACAGCAATAAGTGTGCTCTTCACACAACTTCCCTGCCAAAACCCTCTAGATGGAGTTACACCCAGGTTTTGGACTTGTCTCAATACTTTTTGCCCTGGCAAAGCAGCCTTGAAGGTTCCTCTTATCTTCTTCCTATGAAAGATCATCGGATACTTGTTGTTCTGTAGTTCATTATGATTAATTGGGTTAATTGGCATCAGATCACATTGATTCCTGTTGTTACCATGATATCATTTTATTAGGGAATTTTGAAGCACTGCAGTTTGCAAGTCCCTGTTAGCAATGCAAGGGTTAAAGACATTTCTATCCTCTGAGGGATTCAGAACATCTCATTAAAATTCAGTGGAAGGATGACCTCTGGTTTAAGGCTAAAAATCTGTTTTACTGTTTGATTGGGTTTTATATAAAGTTCCACATAATTCTAGTTAAACCACAATTTGTAATGCTATGGCAAATTATCATTCAATTAGCCTTAACTCTCGCTGAAATACCCGTACAGAGGAGATATTGGAGATTCCTGGAGAAAGGTGCATGGGGTATGGATCATGTTCTGTTTATGAAAACAGATGGACATTTCATTACAAATCAATAGGGTATAAGTGATGCCTGAAAAAATTATTTTAATACAGTAAATTCCCAAAAGCCCTAGCTGGAAGTAAATGCTTGTCACTAAGCCAGGTTGTGTCAGCTTTATGAATATTGAGCATTGCCTTGGCTCCTGAAGTAGGAAAGAATAAGTTTTTGTTTAGTTACCCAAGTAGGCCTACTTAATGAAAGGAAAGTACTCTTGGGCTGAATCTTAAGTACACTTCAGAGGCCTCAGTTTATGATCCCTTGGGATTATCACAGAACTCTGACATCACAGAGATCACGTTTGACTTCCATGTTAATACAGTTAATGCTAAAAGCATGCCAGTGGCTTGTTCTTTCCCTAGAAAATTCGTTAGTAAAATCTAAATATAAGTTGACATCAACAATTCACTTAACGACATGGCAATTAACCTCAATCCTCCTGGAAACTGTGCTTAGGCACATGGAAAATGAGGCAGTGATTGGTGACATCCAACCTGGCTGTGTTAAGGGAAAATCAGACTTCATAAATTTGGTAGCTTCCAAAACTATATAATGTTTCCACTTTTATGGAAGATACCAATTCTGGTTTATTTTTCTGATTTTTTTTTCTGATGTATATGAGCACAGTCCTTCACGACATGTTTAGATTTATCATTTTTGAAATGAGGATGTGTTTATTAGTACTAATTTTTTTAAAATTGCTCCTCAGCTTTAGCTGAACTAGATACTTTACAGGATACAATAAAATGTCCTTATTTGTGTTAAATTCCAGCTTTTAGGCCCATCATTAGAAGATGTTATCTGCTTAAAACTTGTTTCCTTTATCAATGAAAGGTTAATAATCTGAGTTGGCTTGGAATTGTACGGAAAGCAGTAAAAAAAAGGTTTAGTTAGGCAATCTTATCTGTCTGGTGTTCAATTGACTTCAGCTGATATTCTCCGTGGAATGAACGCAACAAGCCACTTTCCATGTTTAAAATTAGGTCATGTTCTAAATTTTGGCTTGTCTTCCTTGAAGACATGACATTGTTATCTTCTAGCTCCAATTTTTTTTCCTAAGGAAAGTAAATTCTATGTTACTGTTGCAAAGTGTTCTATTTTAAAATTAATTCCTGAAATTTCCAGCTCAGAGGTTGAACTATAACATAATGGATATCACGGTACACAGAGTTAATAAGACAGTTAAAGATGGAGTTCTATTTACCAAGTGTTGAAAATATCTCAACAGAAACCTTGAAAAAAAACCCCACAAAGTTGTTCTTTTCAGGAAGGATATTAAAACTAGTTATTTACTTTTGTATTACAATGTTGTATATTTATGAAATTACTTTAGAGCGTTGGATGGAAGAAATTCCAAATACAAATATTGTAACATACATTCACATGTAATCCTGTTCAAGCAAGTGAGCCATGTCTTGTATCTGTGAAAGCTGTCAAAGTTTTCACTACCTATGAAGAGTCCAGGTCTGTTTACAGAAGCTTAGTAAACTTTCAGCCCCATTATTAGGCTGCAGATTTCTCAGTAGAAAGGTAACATTTAGGAGAGTTTGTCTGAGCTCCTGCATATTTCAGGCTAACGACCTTCACCAGCACATTTTAACTACTGTTTAAGAAAGAATGCTGCTGAGAAATCCTTTGAACTTTATTCCAGGTGTATAGGATTCAATAAGATGAAATTTTAATTGCTAACAAAAAACCCCTGATTGTTAAATTTCAGCTGCAAAAGTCAGCTATTTCCACATCTGAGAGTGTTAATAGATCTATGTCCTTTGTGATCCAAATGGCACAAAATCATTCAGACTGTTAGCTCTTGAAAACTGGTGAAAATCATACATGTGAGCCTAGAGATGTCCAAACATAAACAGTCCCTGGTGATACCCAAAGTGTCTTACACTGACTCCAGCAGAGTTTTTACATGTCTGTCAGGACCATATACATTCCTGGTGTAATTTAGATTAACACTAATTCAGTAGTTTCAGAGAAAATACAAAATTCATCAGAAAGATTTGGCATTCACATTGTACTTAGAATATTAAGCACCTAACTTTAGAGCAATACTGAATAAAATGAAATGAAATGTTATTTTATACTCATGCACTTTGCTGAATATCTAGTGAAGCAACCACACAGAAATCTTTTCCTCACTGCAAGAAAATATTGATATTTTATTGTAATGCAAAAAGTAATATTTTCAAGCTTTCCAAAGCATCATAGTCCCACTTTAGATGCTTTTCATATTTGCAAATTGTCTGAGATAATCTCTTTATTCATCTCAAATGCCAACAAAGGTTTTAACTGTCCATCACCTTAGCTGGAACATATTCCAAGCAGCATCCAGTAAGTCATCTACTCTCCATATCATCTTATGGCTTTCAGTACCTATATATACAGATAATATTTAAATTCTTCTCCTAATGTAATCATATTTTTATCATATACAGATTAGAGTGTACCAATTTGTTTCCATAACTGAGCAGACTTTTTAGTGAAAAAAAAACAACCCAGACAGCTGTTGGCATAAATGTAAGGTAAAAAATTGATGAGCATGGTAAGGAACTCAAGGAAATCTAATTTTTCATTAACATTCATAATGCAGCATCACTTCCAATATACTCCAGCCTAAAGGACTAAAACTGAAGGTATTGTTAGCCCTGCTTATGTTCCACCCCTGAGGCTCAGAATAGAGTCAGACTCCCTTGACACCAATGCTTATATCTAGGGGAGGGCAGGAAGGGAGGAAAATGCCACCATGCAAATGAGCTCTTATTTTACAAGTTATATCCTAAGTTTATTTACAGACAGTCTATATATGTTGTGGAGGGTTTTTTGCTAGCCATGGGTGAGGGAAATGCTTTGTATCTATTCTGTGTTACAGTCACGATTCATAAGTCACTATTAAAATGAAAAATTTCTTTATGAGAGGTAGAATTATAGACCAGACAGAGAATTCATTAGTGCATCTAATGGGAGGAACTGGCTAGTTGATAAGGAGAGGAGATATCCAGGGCTGTCAAACACAGCTGTGGGTGTGCCTGCATGTGCTGCCATGCTCACACCTCCCCTGTGCATTCACACCACTCACACCAGCTTGTGGCTAGCACAGGTTCTTCCCGTGAGAACATTTTGCTATATTTCATAAACAAGATAAAGTTTGGATGTTTTGCAAACAACGTCTCCGGATTAGGTCAGTTCGGGCTTGGCCAATTGGGCCTAGGGGGAGGTCTCGGGCTGACCAATCTGGGGCACTTCTGTAGACTCTATATATATGGAAATCAAAACAAAAAAGGTCTCTTCTCTCTTTCCTTGTCTGAGAACCTGGGTCATTCCTCAGCTAGCGGCTCAACAGTGACACCAGCTTGGTCAGCTCCCCTGGATAAGACTCATGAAATGTGAGTGGCACTTGGCCAGTTAAAACAATCATCCCAGCTAATCTCATTAAACTTCAGTTTTTCCAGATCTATTTCCTGCTGAGATACCTGCAGTGAGCATGTCTGACTACTAAAGGTGACAAACCACAAGTGATGGTACAAATCATATAAGTACAGCCCAGCCTCTGATAAGAATAAACAAAAGAAAATCTTAAAATAGCAAAGCAGTGCTAAAACTGGTATACAAAAATGATGATGGAGTAACATGTTTATGTGCATTATCTAAAATGCTGGTGTGCCCCACATTTTAACACTCTTTCTATTGCAATTACAGTGCAAATAAAACTTTACTGGCTCAAAATTTGCACAGCACACTCCTTTTTGTTATACACAGAAAAGCTATTTTGCAGAGCTGGCTTTTCTTGGTAAATTTTCTAAACTGCTCTTTCTCCTTGGCATTATTATTACTAGAGCTTCTTGCTCCTGACAACTGTATTTCTTTAATCATAGCTTTCAGAACATCAACTTTTCAAGGGAAAAAATAAAAAAAGGGTTCAGTCTATTTTTAATGTTCACATCTGGATGCACATGTCACAGCGCAATATGCTGTTCTGAAGTGTATGACACTTTCAGTACAAACATACATATTGTGTTTGCCCTAAAGCTGCCCAAATTAACAGTGACCCATCCATCCATATAGCCTTCTTTTGGTAGGGCATGGACTCTCTTACATTAAATTATCCTCATGCTATTGTGGGCAAATTTGGCTCCTGCAGGTTGGTACTGTTCGGGATGTCAACTAAAAATGATGCTTAGGAGCTGGGAGAAGGTGAATAGAAAAAGTGAGTTACTCTGTTGCTGTGATAATCAATTATATTAACTTTGCATTCTGAGGAACACCCACACTTTTGGATGCAATATTTTTTGCCAAAATCTCTTATTTGCATCTCTCAGGAGACATTGCAAAACAGCATTATTTGTCAGATTTGAACAGCAATGATTGACTGTGATATTTTTAGGGTTTATCCATGTTAGATACCTCTCCAGGGAGGAATACTTCCATCCTTTCCCTTAGACTGATTGTTACAAGTTAGAGCCCCTGGGGATTTCTTTGATTTACATGGAAGGAAGTTTAAATACAAGTGGTCTAGAATTAGGAGGATGTAGTGCGAAAATCACATCTTCTTGATATTTCCTCTTTGAAGTGTTAAATATACTCAGATCTTAAAACCTTTTCTGGTATTACAATATTCCTAAGTGCAGTTTAGTATAAATCACCAGGATTTTAGCAAAACCTACATGAATTTGTTTATATAAACTCATGCATGCCTGGTAAACTTCCTTGTTGTAAATCTTGTTTGTGTCTATATCTCTTTGATTGAAGAGCTGTGAATACATAGGTAACACAAATTTTTCAAAGTGAACATTGTCAGATTACCTGTACCAGTACCAAATGCTGCAAGAAGAAAACACAATGAATCCATTTAATGGAATAATCACACCCTGGGGATTGCACTTCACTAATTGACAGTCAGTGTCTTCAAACTCAAAACATCAGGTCTCACATTAACCAGATTCCTTCAGTCTTTACTGATGTGCTATAAAGCAAGAATCTTTGTGAATTTTTAGAAATAGCCTTCAAAATTGTTGCCTGTTCCCTTTTCTTATATTAAAGGTACAGAGTAAAATCAGATTTACTCATATTCTTTTCCCTACCTCTGCCTCGTGCTGGGGTTTTATGTGTCCAAAATAAAGTTCTTAAATGTGTAATGCAGATTAAATATACAGCTTTCACAGTGTCATTTTATATGAAGGAGATGAAGGACATTACGAAGCTCCACCCACTTTTATTGTAACTAAAAATTTTATTTAACTATCAATTAATTAGTTGGAAAGGAGAGTTATATAATGAGCTATCTGCAAATATATGAAACTTTGCTCTCTGTTGTGGGGTTTTTTTTGGGTTTTTGTTTGTTTGTTTGTTGTATTTCTAAGAGAACAGCATATGCTGTACTACAGAAGGGAAATGAGCATATGATGCCCTTGAAATTAATTTCATGTATGAAGGAAACATTTATGGGTTTAGGTAAAAGCTTGAAATATTATCTGGCTTCTAAAGACTGTAAACAAATAAACCAAGGGAATGTCTATTACTTCGAACAGATTTTCCCCCTGAGGTTTTAAAATCCTTTGAACCTGCAGATAGATGTTAAAGAAATTATCAGAAAGTTACAATGACAGAGACTGATACAACCATATTTCTCTAACCTTTTTCTATATTTTAAGCTTCACACTGCTTCATGGAGTAATACATGATTTTTGTCATGTGGCACAGCATTTTGTGAAAATTCAAAATATACATAAACTCAGGTCATCATCAAAAATTAATATATTGGACCATCATTAAAAAAAGAAGTGTGACACATGACAATGTGGCATACTGCGATATATTGAGAGGTGACCTGAATGTGAGCTTGTTTTACCACTGTTTTCAAGAACAGACACCATAAATTAAATCTTCATTGGGTCAAGGTCATGCCAGTCTGTCCTCTTTCCTGTAAAACAAATGGTTTCAGAATGGGCTATTCCCAATCTTACCTTAAAAGTTGCTATTTCAGTGCTGAATATCCACAACAATGACAGAAAATGTCTAAGAAATATTACAGAGATAATGTTTCCTCCCACAGTGAGACATCATCATGTTAAACTCTTTAGCACTACTGTGATTAAGAGAACATAATATCCTGTCTAGCCTGTGATTTTATCTCTCTTCAGTTTTCTAGTGGCAAAGGTGTATTTTTATTCATGTGTTTTAAATCTGATTTCCAAACATTTGTGTTCTCCATTTCCCAGTGTCAAGGAGCAAGCTCCCACTTCAGTATGTCACAGCATATTCCTTCAAAGTAGATAAAACACTTAAACTGCAAACCTAGACCCAAACCTAGCTTTCAAAATACCTCAGATTTCATTCACAGCTGGAAAAGGTCATTAAATATCTGAGGAAACAAAACACACAGCTGGATTTAGGTTCTGATCCAAACAATTGTTTCTTTTTCCCCATCCACCCAACGTCAGTGCACTTTTCTGTGCAAATATTTCTCTCCATCACCTTCTCTGTGTGCTGGGCTGAAGGTCCTTCCACATTCCAATATGTGTACAGTCTATTCAATTTTACTGTGTCTACAAATGTAATGAACTCACTGTTATTTTTATTCTGTCATTTAAATCATTAATGAAAATGTTAAACAACACCCCTGGACCTATGACAGGGGTGTCTTTATTGTCTTTATCAAACCAGTTTGTCAAATGAAAGATTGGAAATAATAAATGTGGGGGGCTGGTTCTACCAGTTTTGTCCCACTATTATGGTATTTGTACCCTCTCTGGCCCATTTATGTTAATGCCATAGCATAAAATACGAGAAGCATCTCTAAGTTAAAAGTTTTGCAGTCCACTCTTCAGCAGCACACTAAGCTACTTGTCATGTTGCAAGAGGAAATTGAGTTCATTTAACTTTTTTTTTTTTTTAAGCGGGGTCGGGGGGAGGTTTATTCAGTGTCATTTTATCATTGTCTAGGTGCTCACAGTTGGATTACATATTCTGTTTGTTTTATCCTAGGGCTAAACTGAAGTAGTCTGGTCTGTGTGTCTCAAGCTCTTACTTCTGTCTGCTTTTCAAGACAGATTTGTTAGTACATTCTGCAAAAGTCACATTTTCTTTAAAGTATTATTAAACAGAGTAAATGTTCTCACTGAATATGCAAGAAAAGGTCAGCAAAATATGTATAGTTAACAGTAGTGGTAGCAGCAGTAGAAGTAATAGCAGTACTACTAGGAGTAGCAGTAGCAATATTGAGTGTAGATCAAAATTAAAACAGAAAATGTGAGTGAAAGTGCCTTCCCCATCCTCTGCCAAGAGTGCCAAGGAGAAATGTATTCGCTTACTTTGACATTTGTTTTGAATGAAAGCAAAAAGAAAATATTCTGAGAATAATAAAAAAATCATATGCCAGTTTCTTTTTCTGAAATGGTCATGCTTTGGATTTTTTTTTTTTACTGAATTTACCCTTTTAGTCATTACTTCAAATATTAGAATTTAGTGTTTTGATAGACAATGCATTCCTCAGCATTTTTCAAAACACTAACTTTTTTCCCTAGTTTTCAAGAAATAAATGAAACTAAATTTTGAGATCACCAAATCTCATTAAAGAGTCTCTTCCTTTTTCTATTCAGCTCTATTTTAGTCTTATCAAAAGCAGTTTCAGGTACTCTTCCAACCTCAATGATATTGCTATTAAACTTAAAGAAAGCAAAGTGTTCAAAAGTTGTCAACAGATCTGGAGGATAGACCTAAGTTAAGAAAAACAGCCAGTACACCTGAGGTACTGCAGTTTGTTTGATCTGTCAAAGATTGCACACAGTCTACTAAAAGCCAGTCAGAGTCAATGCAGGAGCTCAAGATCTCTCTCTAGAATTTTACCTGTCTTGTCCTGAACTTTCAATCAATCAGAAACAACTCTTTTACTCATAGGAAGCTAAAATTTAATGGCTTTGGGTTTATACAGTTATAGGACTCTTGATTAGAGAAACTTTTGGCAGGTGGCCAAGAGAAACTGAAGACAAAATAAAAGGGGGGGAAGTGACAAATTATTGCAGCATTGAGGTAGGGTACGTAAAAAAGGTAGAGTTTTCTGGCATGCAAAGAGCAAACATGAAGAGATGAGAAATATTCCTCCTGAAATATAATGTATCTAAGTAAATGAATGGGATTGTGATAGCTGAAAGCTGATAACATGACTTTAAACTAGGACAGCTGTGCTTTCAAAGAGAAAAACAGGAACACCAGGCCTGAGGAATTGCATTCATCAGCAATAAGGGGACAATGAGGCACAGAAGAAAACACAAAGGCCAAAAAGACAGAAAAAGAGGTTGTTCTTTATTATGATTCACGACTTTCTTTGTTTTGCCCATACACCTTACTCAGGTATTTCCTTCTCCATCTTCTCCTTACTTCAGTCTTTCCTATCTAGAATTCCCTCCATAGCTCAATAGCAAAGAGAGAGGATGTAATGCAGATGCAATTTTTAACAGGAAACGCTCTGGTGCAAATGGAATAAAGTAATAATGGAAAGAATAGAATGTGATTGTTATTTGAGCTTCATTTGCAATTAAAATTCTCACTGTGCCAGCTCAGAGGTAGACTACAGTCCAGATTATCCTACTTTACTATATGTATTTTTAGGGAGGATAAGGAAGGGGCACTACCCCACTTTTCCCAAACGGATAACAGAAAAAAAAATAACGAAACACCAAAGGTCCAGAGTCATTCAGTTCACTGAAATCTGAATTTTTTCTGCCTTCTTCCTTCCATGTTCTTTTGCTCATTGTGTTGATCTTGGCCAGAAAGGACCCCAGAAAAGCAGGATCCTCATGGAATGCAAAAATGGGCTTGCAGATGTGTCCAGAGGAAGAACATTTCAGACTCAGGGACAGCAGGTTCTAAATGAGTGACAGGGCTCAACCCACATGAACCAATCACTGGCCCCAGTGATGGGTGGGAATGGAATAAATCTTAGCCCAAAAATAGTGAAAGGAAGAGAGGAAAAGTTTTTTTCTTTTATTTAGAAACCTTAGGGCCAAATCAAATCTGTACGCAATTGAAAAGATGAATATGAGGGTTTACTGTTTATTGTATTCAATGTAAAACTGAAATATTAAAAGTTGGTTATACTTCCTAAAAAAATTCTTTGATGGGCCTCTTGTGTGGCAGGACTTGTATTTTGGAAGAAGCTGAGGTGCTATCACTCTTAGCTTGGAAGGAATATTTATGTACCATTTTATTTTTGTAGCTTTGTGGGAGAAAGGAATTTTGCTACAATGTTATGATCATTGCTTGCTCCCTTCTGATATATGTGACACCTGAATAGATGAAGAAGAGACCGAAAATTCACTGGAAATACAGTGTGTTGAAATGGATAGGTCTTTGGATTTATAGTCCCAATTCTGAATAATTTCTTGTTTTTCCACCACTGTGTCCCTGAAAGTCGATTCACCTCTCCTGTCTGTTTGGATTATGCACCGTTCCAGACAGGGACTGACTTTCACCACGCATTTGTGCAGTGCCATGCACAATAGGTCTCCAGGTGTTGTTGTAATCCAAATAATGAATTATTAACTTGTTCCTCTAGTATATGTTCAGCAGTTTGTTTTGCATCCTCAACCAAACCTATGGTGAGGTGGGTGTGTCTACCACTTACAGCTAAACTGTCCTTTCATTGAATCCCATGAACTTAAAAGCAAAATTGGATATGCATTTCTTTCCATCCTCAGTTTCAGTTTTCCTTGTTTTCCTTTTCTGTATGAATGTCATTAACAAAGATAATGATGTGGGGATGGTGTTTTTTCTGCTCTTACGCATGACTTCAATTAGCAGTTATAGGTGTTTGTGTGTGAATTGAGAGAGCAGATATAACTTTATTTGAATTAAAGGACATGTAAAGCCACCTATGCCATGAAAGGAAAGGCATAGAGTATTATTTTTTTAAATGATTATGTTTCTAATTGATGTCATACAATAGAACTAGATATTTAAAGAAAATTTCATTTCATGCTGACCCAGATGACTTACTATACAGCCTTTAAGACTGAAGAGCTAAGATATTGATTGGGAAAATTTGAACTTGAATATTTTCTCCCACTGTGGGAGATTTTCAAATGTTTTATTTTACTTCTTCTAATAAAGAGGAGATTTATAACCCTGATTTTAGTACTACTCTCTCCACAAATGCAGAAAGCAATGAAAAAAAGGTGGAAAAGGGTTTTCTTTTATTTGTCAGCATCAAGAATAGTGTGGGATTTTTAAGAAATGCCTTTTTTTTTTCCTGGACAGTGAGTAAAATTACAAGCCAATTTTCTTCCAACTGGCACGTTATATGGCAATTGCTTAAAGCAAATGAGAAACTCTTTTTTAGATCAGGACACTGAGCTCAAGTGGAAGTTGTCAGATTTAATAAAGCAGAATCGTCCTAGGGAAGAAATTTTGTGTCTCTGTTTCCAGTGGTGCATCTGTTTGTAGCACATATTTTGTTCAGCAAATGCCAGCTTGCCTACAACACTTGCAATGAACTTTAATTGTGTGCTTTAGTAGAAAGTCTTAATTTTGATCTGACTCCCTTCAGGTAGCAATGAGTCGACTCACATAATCACACCTCCCTGTAGCAGATAAAAATAACCACCTTGATTTTCCCTCCTTCCTCACTTTTTAGAAAATGGTTGTATTTTTATGAGTTCATTCTCACAGTGAGCAGGGATCTATAAGCTTTGGAACATAAGATGGTTCTGCAATAACAGTTATTTCTACACCATTATAGTAATTAATCACAGAAGGAGCTACTGGAAAAAAATTCTATAATTTTGAACATATAATTGAATTTTTATTGCTTTTAAACTGAAGTGTTTAGACCTTGAGAAAATCAGCCCAGCAGGGAAAAAAAGCGCTCTTCTTTGCCTCTCCTTCCTTCTGTGCTCTAGACAAAGCTTGGCAGAGCTCACAAGCTAAATGGGAGCTGATTTAATAGCCCTTGATTTCAGTCTACCTCCTAAAGAAGAAGAAAAGGTCACTTAAAAATTATTTTCTTAATGAAATACACTGGAGTTGAGTTGGGATACAAAATGAAGACTTTCACAAACAAAACAAGCTCTGGCACCTTGCAGAGGAAGCAATCCATGGGGAATCATGGATTCAGAATCAGAATCAGAGTCCCTGAGTTGGCAGTTGTGCTCACTGGCAAGAGCAGAGGACTGTGGATGAAGATGAGGGAAGTGCAAATACGTGTCAGCTGGCAAATTTGACCCAACCAGAAAGATGGCATAAGAAAAGACCTTCAGGTTTATTTGTTTATATATATGTTTATATATATTCATATGTGATGAATAAAAACTTCAGTGTATTTTTACCCGCTCTCTTTATTTTTTAGCTTTATAAAAAAGGACTTGTAATAAAAATAGAAAAATTTATGCCAAAAATACTTCCAACTCTGCTTTTGAGACTCTAAGACAGGAAAGTCTTTAGTTCTTTTTTTTTCCTTGGGGAAATTTTTCCAATTTCAACCACAGTTTTGAAAACTTTTTCAGACCAGTAAACCTGCACTTTTTTAAAATAAACTAAAATATTTGTCAGTACATTATCTCTTTCCACTTAGATGTCCCATTGTTGAATAAAAGGAAGAGAGATGATGGTATGGTGAAGGTAATACAAGATTTATGAGCCTCCTTTCTCTTCCCTCACCCCAGAATGTTCTTTTGAAGATCAATCTTGAATTCTTATATTCATTAAAAACAATTAATAACTAGACTAATCATTACAAGTTTTAGGCAGGAGGTAAGAGGTGAAAAGGCAGTGAAAAAAAAATATAGAGCCCAAATAGTCATAGGTTTCATTGTTATTTTCACCCACAGCAGTCAAACATGACCATAATTTCTGGCATAAGTATTTGAGCTGATCTTGTTGGTCATATTGAGTGAGTTGAGTTGGTTGCATTGAGTTTACCTTCAAAGATGCAAGTAACTCTCCCGAAAGGTTCTTTTTACCAGACGACCTAAAGTGCTTTCTTTCCTAGGTCAGTGTTGTGGAGGATATTTCACAGAGTACAGTTCCTACATGGCTATGGGAAACAGCAAAACCTGTTTTGTCACCTTACCTATGATTATGTTAGTTTAAGGATTACTTTCAAGTGTTGTCAAGAGATGGTGAATAAATTCTGTTTATGGATGGCTGTTGCCACACAGAGCAGAAACCATTAGATAGTTGTTCATCTCACCTGCCTTTAACACCCACCTCAGTGCTGAGCTAATTGTCCCCAGAAAATAAGATTTTTCTTTTCATTGACTAGAGAGGAGTAAGATATGTCTGTTTTAAAATAAAAAATTAACTTCAAAAAAACTCGTTTGATCAGATAAATTAATTCTTTTTTCCATACTACTCATGTACAGAAGTATGGGATTTATTGGGAATATATTAGGATAAGTAATTACAAATGTTATCCTTTAATAATTTATCTTGCTCCTTCCATGTGTTGCAAAATCCTGTGGTCTGTAATACAGTCTCGTATTCTCCAAATTTGTATATTCCTAAATTGTGCAATATGGATAAGCCACATTTAAGATGACTAGGCAGTAATCAAGCCATAATCTTAATAAATATCTATATTTAGCAAGTTTTTTAATGAACAATCATCTATTAATAAACTTTTAACTCCTTTATAAAGCAATTTTTTCTTCAGATGTAGCTAGATCAATGCACATATTTCTTCTACAACTAAATTTCATTAAACCTTCCTATTAATCACAATGATTTACATGGCTAGAGAAGACCAAAGACTGCATAGTTCAACAAATATGACTTCTAAATTTCAGTTTTCTAGTTATGTGGTGACTGTGGCCAAAATTTGTTTAGCTTGAATTATCTCCATGCCACTGTGTGTCATAACACCTACTGCTAATTAATGGAGAGTAAAACCAAGCAGCTATTATGGATCAAGTGAACTGTCTTTGATTGAAGGATTGCGATGTATTATAGAAGAGTTGGGGTATCAGATGACATCAGAAATCCCAGAGCATTTTTCATGAAGGAATGACTTCACCTTGTGATTCAGGCAAACACAACCTTAAGGGTAAGAAAGAGGACATATGGAACTGGAAAACAGTGGGGTAAAAGCAAGTAAGCAACTGTCAGAAAATTTGTACAAACAGTGCCAGGTGGGCCCAAGACTGAAGAGGAAGAAACCATTACAACCAACACCATATTTTGCCAGATGAATATACTGCCAGTTCACTGTGAGCCACTTTTTATTCCTTTATTCCTGAAGCTCACACAAACTGTTGTCCCATTACCTACAAGGTGGAGGGAGAGTGCAAATAGCACCAGGGAAATGGACACTCACATGTATAGGTAGCTCACATATATATATATGTATATGTACACATTTATTTTTATATATATTTTATATATATAAACACATTTATATAGCCATATATATACATATAGAGAGATATACACATATGCATATTAATAGTGAGGCTTTTCTGTGACAATTTGGATTTGACTAGAAGTGCTCATATCATGACAGCTGGACTAATGAAACTATTTGTTGTGGCTTGAGCAGACTGCTAATCCACAGTAAATTCTTTGCTTTGTGTAAAAGAGTGTTCTTTTTTGCCCATAACAAGATTTAGGCTGCAACAATTACCTTTACTGAAAGAAAAGAGAAAAGGAACATCCTAACCTGTAGTTCAATTTGCTGTAGGTTAACAAGAATATTTTCCTGATAGTTATAGAGTTATGAAGTGCATTTTAAATGGCAAGGTCAAGATAGTGTCTTGTGTTCCACTAAAGCATGGCTGGAAATCTTGATATTGTATCATATCTAAATTTCCTGATTTGGGCATGTCTAGACTGAGGAAAATTATTTATTTTTTAAACTTTATTTATTATTTTACTTTAAGTTGTGTGTGCTGGTTCTTCTGACTAGATTCATAACTAGGGATTGATATTCTTCCACAGGCAGCTTTAAAGTCTCAGATTTTGGTGTGAGTTAATTTTGTTGAAGAGGAAATAGTATCATATGGCATGGATTAGAAGCAAACCCAGGCACATATTGATGTATTTGTTTAGATCTCAACAAAATAGAAGTATTTGTGTTTATATATCCATTATATTCCCATTATGTATGTATTTAGATTGTATAATTATTACTGTATAATTTGAAGGAAAATTTGCCTACTGCAAGAGAAGACATGTAATACTTACTAAAATTCAAAGAGTATTCAATAATATCAGATGACAGATACATGGTAGAGACTGTAACACTGAAGAGCTAGGTCTGCTTGACTTGTTTTACTGATTATTAAAATTCCACCTGCTTTCAACTCCTCTACTTCTTACTCTGTGCTTCTTACAATGATGTTAAGCCATTCATAAAAAAAAAAAAAAATAAAAGCAGAAAGTCAAACATTTGGGAAAGTTCATGATTTTTTCAGATTTTTTCTGCTGGAATGTAAATAGCAGCAAGGCATAACCTATGCCAGAACACCAGAAAAGCAATTTTTTGATGTTTAGTTTATAGGAAAGCAAAACCAGAAATCTGATACTCCCTGGGTAATCAAATCAGTCTTTTGCAATTGCCAGCACAAGAGTTTTGTATCTGTGTTCATGAGTTTTCCCATTATTTTAACTTCCCATTGGTTGGCAGACACTGCCAAAAACCAGTGGATGGCCCTTTGCCCAGGGACCTAAGGTCATTCTCTCAGAGCTCCCGAGTACCAGGAAGGAGCTCTTCCTTACGTCATGCAGCACAGCAGGCCAGTATTTAATCCATCTCCAATAGATCATATGTCTAACTCTGGAGCTTAATGCAATTGTGGGCTTGGCAGGGATTGCAGAGATCTGTGCAAGTGGGAGAGAAATGAAAAGAAGCTGAAGAGCTACTTTCTTGAACATCCTTTCATTTGTACAGCACAAACTCCATTACGTCTCCTTTTTCACCTATTTTGCACAAATGTAACAAAGAGTTTTGCTGGAAGAGGGATTAGAAAATGCACAGAGAACTAGCTTGCATGTATATATAAAAACAAATAAAAAGGAATTTTAAGCATTTGACTTTGGCTGTGTAAAAACCGTACAGCTCAGCATTCATGAAGTGCTTCACCCTCTCAAAGCAGTTGTGGTGAACAAAGTAACTAAGAGAAAATATTGGTTTTGTTTTCTTTGCTATAGATCAAAGAGTAGCCCACTTCAAAAAGTGTCAAAAATAACAACTGCTAATAATAATTAAACTCCCCTTGTAATTCAAAAGTTGTTTTGTTGTTTGAGGATTTTTTTGTTTAATAAATAAATACTTTAAACCCCCCAAACTTACAGCATGTATGTATGTGCTTTCTATGTGTGTGTATATATGCATATATATGCAAAGTATGCATATGCCTGTACATAAGCATAACAAGTTATGCCTGCTACACGTGCACTTCTAAGTTCATATGGTATTAAGTCTACATTTCTTGATTGAAAAATTATATGGAGCACTT
Source organism: Entomyzon cyanotis (assembly GCA_024500445.1). Classification (NCBI taxonomy): domain Eukaryota; kingdom Metazoa; phylum Chordata; class Aves; order Passeriformes; family Meliphagidae; genus Entomyzon; species Entomyzon cyanotis. The sequence continues at coordinate 66,868,391 of JAKEPQ010000871.1, forward strand.
CTGAAGAAAATAACTTTATTTGAGTTAAAGGTTATAATACTGATTGCTTTTATTTATAATGGCAATTCTTTTTACAGGCTGTTTAGCTGTACATCTTACAGATATAAGCATTCACCATATGAAACTTCAATTAGCAATGATTTTCAAGATATAAAAAGGTGCCCATTATAATGGCATAGTGAGAATGTGTGGTATACGTTCATTTAAAGTGCTGTTAATTCAATTGCTTTATCTGATCCAAAGTCACTTAGATTATATTAAATTAGCCATCTGTTTGGCTTTCACCTTGGAATGTCTGCCAGATGCTGAGTTTGTTTATAGACAATTCATTTGCAGACACAGTCTTAACAACAGGCTTGCTTGTTGGGGACTTTCCCTTATGGAAGAGTTTACCTGGAAAGATGAAACTGTGCACTCCAAGCAACAACTGCTTGTTCAAAGGGTAAAAATATATTGAATACCTCGTGTCCAGTACACTATTACACAAATTATGTCCTCTTATTAATTTCTACAATCTTTGTGATAAAGAGACTTAAATGGTTCCACAAAGCTGCATCATTCTATATAGTACCCATTTATACATTTTATGGTTTTCTTTTTAATTAAGGTCTGGCACTAAAATTACTATAACATTTTGTTATCTACTGGGCATGGAAGCTTTTTACTAAGTCTCCAGATAGCTTTTAAAAGTCTATTAAAAAGCTGTATATCATTCCACAGTTGTTACACATGGGGAAAATATTTCTTTAAGGGGACGGGCAGCATTGTTTCTCTCTCCCCTAAAAAATAGCACTTGTTCTTCATCACAAGAATGATATAAAGCCACTCAGGAAGATTCCAGAATGAGACAGAATTTAATCAAAATACTTTGATTGGGTTTCTTCAGCAGCTGTTCAAGAGTAATCCCCCATGGGCTAAGAAGTCTTAGTCACTGGTCCAAATAAAAGGATAGTTATGAAATCACTGAGCAAAAATCAGAAGTGGTTTTGTGTTCACCTGGAGAGATGTTTGATTAAATAATGGACTGAATCCAGCCTTCAGTTGTGAAAGATACCTGACAGATACTGACATTGCTAGTCCTAGATGTAGGTCTGGGTACTAACGACTACTGTCAGCAGCAAAAATAAGAAATGGGTGTTCTTCAGGCAGCAATTAAAGGCTATTTGTATAATAAAAATAATTAATGTTCTATATTTTTTTCTATAGTTCATTCTATAGTTGTTCATATATACTGAATAAAACTTTCACAGGAAATGTAAGCATTGTTACTTAGTGATTAAGCTAATTTCTAAATGATAGGGTTTAGGAGATTTCCTTTATTTATGGAAACTTTGTAATTGGAACTCATTTTGTTTACAGAAAAAGATATAAATTTCAGTTAATTTTCAAAACAGAAAACCAGAATTTGTGTTTTGTCTAGCCAACTAACTCATGCTTTGGAAGACAGAAATTCATGTAAGACAAATCAGGGCTGAGAGGATTTGCCTTTTCCAATTTAGAAGATTGTTCCCATGTTCAGGCTATTAATTATTATAATGTATTATATTCCTTTCTTGCCTTCACGTTAAAACTCAAAAGATCTCTTTCTAGTACCAAATCGGAATAAAGAAAATAAATTTAAAAATCCAGAAATAATTTCTAAGCTAGTCCGTGTTTTAAGGGTCAAGTATATATAAAGTTATTTCATGGTGTTATGTGAGTATATGAGAGACAAAATAAGTTCTATTTGTCATAAAGATGAAGTGTGAATCACCAGGAAAGAAGATCCAGTAACTGCAAATTTGTTGAGAAGATAGTCAATATCTGTGGATAGTTCTTTGACAAAAGTTTAAGAAAAAAGCATATCTATATATTACAAAACTCCAAAATTTATAGTGAAGTACAGGTGGAATAAATAATAAACATACATAATTAAATACTCCTCTATAGAATAGGTATGCAATACATGTAGAATAAATAAATATCTATGCATCTAATATAAATATATGCATTATGTGTTTACATAATGTAAGCAGAGGAACATGAAATAGTAGAATCCAGGCTGCTTTTGGACTGAGTTGATGTACCAGGATTATTACATGGACTTGATGCTTCAAAATCATGACCTAGATCAACCAATCTCTTTTCTCCTTCAAGTCCTTGATTAAAAGTCCCTTCTTTATGAGCCTTCCTTTTCTGATCTATTCACCAACGTTATCTATACTCTTAAAATATGTTATCTAGCACAAACTGAAATAGAGTCTATAAAACTGAGAATGTTCAGTTGTAATATTTTTAGTGCATACACTCTGTCTTTCATGTTTTTAAAGGATCTGGCACACATATGGCACCCTATAAATGCATTAGTTTAGATTATATTAAATTAAATTCATCCACAATTTGATATTGCAGGTCAGTGTTGACTTCTGTTACTGTAAATGTAGTTGTGTTTTCAGAAAAATATCCTGTATGTAACTACTTCCCATAATATATTTCTTCACAAGCCAACTGACAGGAAAGAAAATGAATAGATGGAAACGCAAAGTAAAAGAAAGCAGGAAAAGGGGGTGGAAGGCAAGTAAAGAGTACATAAAATACTGATAGGAGAAAGGATGGTCTGCCAGGGAAAAGGACAGAGAAAAAAGAGTGTTGGTAAAGTGAGGCCCAAGGAGATGAAATATGGATACAAGGACAAGAGATACATAAATTGAATATGGAAAAAACATGGCACCTAATTCAACACAGGAACCATGGAAACAAAGTGGGAAACAATGCACGAAAAACTAAAATAGTGAGACAGGATGGTTAAATCTCATTTGAAGGTGGAACAGCATTGCTCTCTTCTTTTTTTTTTTTGCTAGGGGTCCCCTCAGGTTAAAAAGTACATCTCTCCCTCACTGCCACAGTCATGAGGCCAAAACTGTTCATGCAGACCCTGGGTGACAGAAGGGCTCTCTTTCCTTCCTGAGCTGGTGATATACTATGGGTATAAGTCATGTCCTCACTGCATGACTAAACCTTCACTGCTCTTCTCTGGTTTAAGAACTGAAAATACTATAGAGTTCTGTGGATCTCTGCAAGTGATGAAGTGTTTGGCTAAAACACAGTAAGGATGCCAGTAAGAACATAATGCCTGTAAAGGTCTACATAAATAGAACTATGGAGCCAGAATGGGGACATAAAGTAGCCCACCCTTAGCTGTCACCTCGCTTTGAAGATGGTTTAAGTTGCAGAGCATCTACTTGTTAAATTACATACTTTGTTTCTTTATACACATGGATTTGTTTCTCAGCTTGTCCAGGACAAAACATCAGCTACTCAAGACCTTCCACAGGCAGGAGTCAGAAAATGAAGTCTAATCTGTTTATCTCACATGAGGGATCCAAACTGCTAGCCAGCCATTTTGAAATCAAACTCAGTATACAGGGAAATATATCTCAAAAAATAGAGTTACAGTAATTTCCTCCAAAAGACGCTAGAAAAAGGAGGGGTTTGTCTAGTTGTTGTGTTTATTTGGTTTTGTTTATTTTTGTAAGTACACTCCTAGGTAGAACATAAATCATGAATTTGGAAGACTAGATTTCATTAATTTCCCAATGTGACCCTATTTAAAACTGCCTGCCAACATCTCCAAGTCTTCCCTGACCTCAAGGCTACAGGTTTGCCTGTGACATGGGTCACAGCCCATTTCTCCTGACGTGGCTGCTGCAGTGTTGGAGTCAGCAATCAAGATGACAAGAGCTGGACCATGAGTGAGGTCCTTGACTTATGGCAAGTGGGTAGGACTAGGAAACAAAAGGTTTTAACCCTTCCTCCTCACCCATTTCTGTGTATTTTAATCTTGGTGTCATTGAATGCAAAATGTATAAATAATCAAACATCCAGGTTGAAAAAGACTTCCAAGATCATTGAGTCCAATCACTGAACAGCCACTGCCTCATCAACCAGACCATGGCACTGAGTGCCACGTCCAGCCATTTCCTGAACACCTCCAGGGATGGTGACTCAATCATCTCCCTAGACAATTCATTCCAATGTCTAACATCCCTTTCCACGGAGAAATTCCTCCTGATGTCCAACGTCAACCTCCCCTGGTGCAGCTTGAGACTGTAAGTAATATTACAAACAAGCTCAGTGCTCAGATCTTAGCCACCTTTTCAAATGCCTTGACCGCCAGACCAAATGTAAAAAGCAAGCCCTGCTCACTGCTCTCAGGATCATGTGGATTGAGAGATTTACCTTCATCTTTTCTGCATAAAAATGAAGACAAAGCAGTTTAGAGGATGCCAAACCTTTACCTTTGAAGAATTATGGAAAAAGTTATGTCAAGTAATCCTTACTGATCACCATCAGTTAGCACATGCAGCAGTGCTTGGTGCATTTAGCCAAATACCAGTGCAGCTCAGTGGATGGGACATTCCCTCTGTGCCAAGGCAGTGGTGGCAGATCCTGCCCTTGCTGCTCCCAGGAAATCAGTGGGTGAGTCAGGATAAGCATCAAGCAGAACTGAGCCTAAGGAAATGCTTTATTTGAGAAAACTGTAATCATTACTGACTAAATGGAATATGAGTGTGTCTTATTGGTGTCTATTTAAAGCCTTAGATTAAAAGTAAGGCAATTTCTCAATGCCCTACAAGTAATGCCTAGGAATTGTGTACTTAAAAATGTATGCAGAATAAAAAGTTGGTGTTGACTAAAACACATTACCATCTGCTTCTTTGTTTCATTCCACTAGAGATTAATTGAGTTGATCTGAGTTAGCAGATACTCTCAATGAAATTACATAGTGTGTTGATGTGGATTTCAATTCAGCTACTGATTAACTTGTTAGAATACCCAGGTGAGGTGATAATTGTTCCAGAAATCTGAATAGGAAATTTTAAAACCAAGTTACTGCTTGTTCTTGAAGGTTGTGCTGACTTAAGGTTTTTCTTATTCTTGTCATTATCAACCACACTTTAAAGAATCAAGCCCTATATATGTACCATATCATATTATGTGTACATGATATATGTTTGTAACTCTATGTGTATTTATTTAGGTGTATGTAGATATATAGACACATGTGTTTATTCTGACATATGTGAAAGTCATAACCATTGCTATAACAGGAATTTCACATGTGTCTGGACTTTAATTTTTCTAATTATTATGAGAAGTGATGTCCTTACAGCTTAAAAAAATGCCTAATTTTCTAAATTTGCCTCTTCTGGAATCCCACCTATATATATATTTATATTTTTTTTGCCTTTTAGGTATGTTTAAAAGTCTTGTCTTGAGCCTCTTTTTAAAATAGGATTTTGCTCCAAAGTAATTAACCAGGAAAACACATATTTGAATGAATGTATTTATTCAAATTATTCAAATGGTTGAAATAAATGGATGACAGACAAGATAAATCAAGGAAGTTACTGTACAGCCAGGGTAGACCCACAAGCTCCATTTCATAAGTCAAAGTGATGTTATTTTATCCCTTGTATACCATCATCAACATTGATGTTAACACTTCTAAATGAGTTGCAATTATGCCAGCCCCATTGATTCAGCAGGGCTCACCCACATTCAGTGGCAAGTTTGAAGGGAATGTTTGGAACAGATCAGTTCTCCTTTTGCAATTAATCCTTTTTTTCTAAAACAATGTTAAAATTCCCATCCAAAAAGATGGATAATTACAGCTGGAAATGTATAGTTGCTTAAGGTAGAATAAATCATTCCAAACCATTTTTGTTAAAGTGAAATAAAACCATGAGAGTAATATTATTTCAAGAATGAGAAAAAAATTCAGTTCTAAAGCAAGACCAAGTAAAGGATGCCCACTGTTTCATTCATTGCTTTATTGAGCTCACAGTAATTCTGGTTCACAACTTTATGTTCCATATAACACAATTATACACTCCTGAGCCTAGACATCTGAATTTCATAACTTTTTTTTACAACTCCAGAGGAAAACCTTTTGTGAATTTAAAGGCAATTCCTGCAGCAGTAGTCTTGATAAAGTATACCTAATCATACAATAGGCAAAAAAATTGTTTTTCCTAATAATAATGCCTCATTATCATTTTAAAACACACAGCACTTATGCTAAGATATTAAATATGAAATGCTCTCTTCTGTCTAAGAGTGAGGGTTTTTCTGTTTTTTCTCTTTTTTTTATCCTCAGTACTTCAAGTCAAGCTGTGAGGAAAATCTCTTATGCCTGCTATGCAGTTTTATCTTAATCCAGGGAAGCAGGAATCTAGCAAATGAAAAATAATCCAAAAGTTAATGCGGAACAAAATATCTAGGCAAAATTTGGACAGCTCAAAATCCTTGTGCACAGAAAGCCTGACTGAGCAGTAGTCTGTCTCTTATTTAAAGAGTAATTTCAAAGGTGATCAACCATATCATTTATTTCTTTTTTATTAATATTAGTGTTGCTTTTTTAAATTTGACTGTGAAGCTATTTCTGTATGTTTATGAAGAAAACACAAGCTAATATTATGGACAGGCTTTTTCACAGATGCTCTATTAAAATATTTACTCTTAATATAAAGGATGATGATGGCCTCAGTTCTTCAGCATGAAACACAATGGCAAAATCCCAGTGTCTGTGTAAAGTCCAATCGGTCTGAAAATTGTAGTTTATGGCTACGAACATATTACTGACATCATGCTTTGAGCTGTTGAACTATGAAAACTTCTGTCCTATATAAATACAATCGACCAAATTTTGTTTTTTATGGCTCTCATGCATTCATTTTTGTTTAAGTCCACCCATTTCACATTTAAAGGTGTCTCACTGCACCTCTTGACAAATGAGTTTTTGGGAAAGGCTTATTCATTGCATTTTTTCTTCCTTAGGGAAAAGATATGACAGTTATTGAGGCTAAATGTACATAATGTGTAAAATAGGTTACCTAGCATCAAGCTTGTTGAAAAAAAACAGGAAAAAAAGCTGTTTTCTCTCTTGGTCTAGTGGAAGGGAATAAATAGAGTGTTTAGCTAGATATTTCTATTTTATATTAATTAAAATAGAAGTGATACATTAAAGAAAAAGCATAGATACCTCTAATGGCAATTATTACCTCCATTTGGAAGGCTTAACACAGAAGTCAGGTAAATCACTGAAATAAATATGACTAAAATACATTAGCATAACAATGCCAATTACTTTTATTATATCACATAGTTAATTGACAAGGATTTGATTCACAGGTAGATGAGGACTGAGGCTCTTTTATCACCTGCCCTTTACTGTCACTGTATCTCCAAGATGGTTTCTGTCAGAAGTGAATGTTCAACACAAGCCTATAAGTAAGAGCTACTTGCAGTCTGTGATGGCAGCTGGCAGCCAGGACATGGAGTCAATTTCCAGCAAACATGGCATATTGTCACCTCTTTCTGTAAATGCTGGAACACTTAAAAATGAATACTACAAAAGGGCCAACATAGTGTTTTAATGTTTCATAATTCGTTGGTATGAATTATTCCCTTTTTTTTGCTTGTTTTCCTTTTTTATTTAAGACAATAAATTACATCTGTGACACAGGTTCAAGGTTGCCTAGTGTGAAACCAGATGTGAAGTGGTGTCAAGAACTCATAGTCAGGACTCTGTTGCAATTGTGAAACTGACATAGCTCAACCCTCTTCCTGGACAGAATCATCATTTTTGAAGAAATCATTGTAGTCTTCTACAGTGTCTCTGTTTCTGTTACCAACCTTCACTTTTGAAAACTGTTAGCACTCTGTCTCATTGGTAATCTGATAATTGTGAGCTTCCACAGAGAAAAAGGCATGAAAAGTCCTTTAAAAATAAATATATCATGTCAAAAGGGCACACTTTCAGATGATGAATGTGCTACTCCTATTAAAAATGAGGAAAATGTGCAGTCATGCCCAGTTTATTTTTGAGAGGCTTGTGCCTGCCTCTCTTGATGGCTCTAAGGCATGGTGGTAAAACATTGACACTTACAAACCAATTCCTGTGCTTCGATTTCATTGCTAAAGAGTCAGTGTTGCTCAGGGCATGGTGAGATTAGAAGTAATGAAAGTAGTAGTAATTTTGTACATATTTCAATAAACTCTTCCCTCAAACTCATCCAGACCTCACTGCTAAGATATGACATTGGAAGACTACAGTTACTGAGGAGATTTACTTACAAATGATATGAAGGCACAGCTTTGGAAAAGAACAGATTTCACGTCCAAATGTACAAGCATTCAATCTATTTTTAAGAAGTCAACAAAAGAAACAAACAAACAAACCCAAACCCAAACTTCATTTTCAGTGTACTTAAATAGATGGAGCCATCTTTCCTGATAGCATTTCTGAAAGTGGGGACCCTGATCTCTGAGACTATAACTATCAGCAGAAACCTTGTAAACCCTGTGCTTCTGGAAGAACATTTATTTCTGAATATCAATCTGTTTTGCCCTGAAATCCCTCTGCCTTGTAGCTAACATCATATTGTCACCTTGCTCTTCCAGAATAGCTAATGGAAGGAGCACAGCTTGTTGAAAACCTTACTTAAGGAAACGAGATGTGCAAGAAATTGTTTGTCATGCAGGTGTTCAACAGGATGGACTTACCTATCAAGAGCACTTAACTTTTTCATGAAGGTCAAACAGACTCCAGAGTGCTTTTCCACAGAGAGCCATCTGAGTTTGGTATGCAGTAGCAGCTGATGATGATTAGTTTCATTTCACCACATAGAATGGCTAAACATCAGAATTTAGTACTTGCACATTGATTAAGTTCATTTTTATTCACTAAGTGAGTATCTTGTTGTAGCAGTGCTGGCAGTGATTTTGTTCCCAATGCTTCCAAATGATCAATGATCTCAAAAAGTATTGCCTTGGATGACACTTTCTGTTTCCTACTGACTCTGTCAACCCTGGTAGTCTTTTCATGGAAGTATCTGTGTCTGTACACTCCTGTGCATTTGAGTTAATCCAGTATTTCACTGAAACTCCTTAAAAAACATATGGATTTCTTCACTAGTCGTTCAACTACTTTTAAAAATGTTGTGTGCTGTTTATCCCTTCACATTCTGCTTTAAATCTGAGTTGGCAGGTAACTGAAAATGTTAGGAGTTGTTACTGATCCATTCATGGGTAGTATAGGTTGTAGGTTTCCTTTTTTGCATAGAGTCTATTGTCTTGTGATCTCTAAGCTTCACTCTCCTATTGAGGAAGGTCTTATGCTTCATCTGCTTTGCAACACTTTTTCCTGGAAAAGGTTTCAAAAACATGTGTTACCACCTTCATGGTATGCATTTCTTCAAGTTCACAGCTCTTCCTACCTGTAACAATTTAGACAAAGAGACTCAAAGAACAATTCAAATTTAAAAAGTCCTTTTTATTCTATAAGATCTATTCCCCAGCTCAAAGTTGGACCAGTTTCGTGCTACATCAGATTGTTTACAGCCTTATAAAATGAAATGTTTAATATCTCCAAGGACTGAGATCCTTCTCTGGGAAAACTGTGACCACCTTCATATTGAAAAAATACTTCTCCCAGCTTTCCATCATTCACACATGATGTGCTCCAGCCTCGTAATCTGCTTGGTGTCTCTTCTGGACTCACTCCAGAATTCCAAGGCCTTTCTTCTTTAGGAGACCAAAACTGGGCATAGTACTGCAGACACTTACCAGGTACAGAAGAGTAGGGAACAAGCACTTCCCTCAAAGTGGTGAGTGTACCCTTGCTATTACAATCCCATGTACAATTGGCCTTCACTGCTGCAAGGCCACGTTTCTGACTGATCTTTATACTCTTGTTCATGGAACTCCTACATGGTCTAATGCAAAACACTCTGTACTCTGTATGTAATGGCATCAAAATGTTTTTGAGAAGATTTTTTTAGCTTAGTAGACTTCTGTCAATACAGATTTTCAAGGCTTGGTGGAAACATTGCCTTGGTCTGACTGTGCAGTCAGCTGCTTCACTTGCAAGTGCTTTTACACTTCGTAAAATATCACAGTATCATTAGCAAAGAAAACCCAAAATCATAGCACCAAATCTGAGGTTTGCAAAAAATTTCGGCAAGGTTTATAAATCCAGTCTTGATTTACCTTTAACTCTACTGTCTGGTTAGGAATTGTATTTTGTTCTGTGAAATCCTGGGGTTTTTAAGGGTGAAGTTACAGTTCTATCAATTCTTTCAATTACAAAATAAAATCCACTGGTTCCATGATGATAACATGATGTTTGTGTACAAGGCATGAGATTCATCTTCGAGAACACCATGAATAGCTCTCTTCCAGAAAAAGCAGTGTTCATGATGAAATCCACAGATGTTAATTTATACACAAACAAAACAGAACTATTCTTATCTAGATCTCTCCTTTCACTTTGATATTCTTCCTCACTTACCACCTTCTCCAACATGACAAAGATATTATTTGTCAGTCAAAAATGTGAAAGTTATTCCAAAGGAATAAAAACCTCTGTGATGGAAAGGTAACCACTTTTCCTTTGGGACTACTAGGGCATGGAACACTCTCTTTGCTAAAGGGGTGAAGAGCCCTGTGCATGCACAAAATTTTATTAATTTCCTCAGCACTTCACCTCACCAGCCAAATGCTTCTTCATGAGTCTTGTGGCTTAGGAGTAGTAAATGTGGTTTCCACTGAAACAACCAACATCATCAGCCAGGGGAAAAACCCACCCCACTGTCCCCCTGTGCGTGGTGTGAGGTGGTATTTAATAACCACAAGATCCTGGCTATCACCCTCCCTCTCCCATCCAGAACCAGAAAAAAGAGAAAATATGTAGTTAATAGACTGTTGCCCAGAGAAGCTGTGCATGTCCCATCCCTGGAAATGTTCAAGGCCAGGTTGGATGGGTCTTTAGACAACCTCATCTAGTGCAAGGTGTTCTTGCCCATGGCAGGGGAGTTGGAACTGGATGATTTTTAAGGTCCTTTTCAACCCAAACCGTTTTTTTCATTCTATTTCTCAATCTCTATTTCATTCTCCTTTCTCAAAAGCTAAAAAGCTCTTCAAAATATGACTGTGCCATGGAAAATCTGTCCTAAGTGAGTTGAGGTAGGAAACACCTTCTCATTCTCTTCATCCTTCAAGACTATTCTTTTGCTGTGAAATGAGCATGGGGCAACAGTAAAGAAGGTGACAAATCACAACTAATTTGGCACAACACTTCACCTCTTCCCTGAGAGGTGGGCTGTACATCACCAGCTGGGGGTGTCACATTCTGCAGGTGGGATTCTCAATTTACAGGCAGAACAGCTTGATTTAAAGTCTGTTGACTCTTGGCTTCAAAACACAAATGAGTTACTGCAGGGTAACATGCTACTGCATATTGGCAGCTTCACAGCATCTGTCTGAGTGTGTGAATACAGCTCACAGCAAATGTGAGATCACTGAAGACATCTCAGATCTCCTTCATGGCTCAGAACAATACAGGGAGATGCTGTTTCTGGCTCTGTGGTTAGTCAGTACATTTACTTGCAAAGCAAAAATGTAGCTCCTATGTCTTCCTCCTACCTGCTTTTGAGCAGGCCACATATATTCCTGGATCAGAGAAATCAATTCATCTCCAAAAATAAAGTTTGCTTAGTCTTGGAAGAAGACATATACTCAGGATATATCAATCAAGGACTCAGAATAATGCACATATGTGCATTTGACCCAGATTTTGGTGTTCTCATTTCACTGATTTAAACAGTAAGGCAGTAGAAGTCAAAGATGATTTCATAATAATTTTTCTTTTATCAGCAGAGTAGTCCATTTCATATCAATGCTGTGATAATAGCTCACTTAGCTCAAGCTTTTAGTTGGCTACATTTGCTTTTCCTTTCTTTCTCTTTTGCTTGATGTTCAGGAGCATGAATGCCAGGAGAAATAGAACACTCAGGTCTATAAACAGAGGTAGGAAAAAAGTTCAAGGAGTTAGCATGGGCTTGTTGAGTATTCTTAAAGGATTATTATTGTGTGAACAATTAATGGGTTCACTACAGAACAGGACTGATCCAAGGTTACATTCTGACACCATTGTTATTGGTTCTAGCAAATTATTGGATACTCAGGAAAGACTAGTAATTTGCAACAATTTACTTCTTATTGATGTTTTAAATTGTGTGTAACTCCTGCATAGAGAGAGCAATACGCAAGGTAAGGAGGCACTAATTATTCCATTGCAGCCTCTTTAACAAAAATACCCTTTCTCATTGTAGAAAAAAGGACAAAAAATGCTGAAAGTGGTTTTATTTTGACAGAAACTTTATAGCGTTAGTGTAACTATGTGAATAGCAGAATTATAAATACCAAATAAAGATGCTGATTCTTGATTTTTTGAATATAAATACACACCACCAGTCTGTACTGGCTTCATGTGTTCTATTTTTGATAAATCTAGTAAATGAGTAGACAGAATAAGTTACATTTTTCACTTCCTTACTCTACAGATGACAAGGCACTGGAACAGGTCATGCAGAGGTTGTGGAGTCTCCCTCACTGGACACAATCCTGTGCCCTGTGCTCTGGGATGAATGACCCTGCCTGAGCAGGGAGCTTGGACCAGATGAGCACTGTGGTCCCTTCCATCCTGACCCATTCTGTGATTCTGTGAGACAAAGGTTTATGTGTTAGAAAAGCCAAGCCAACACAGAAGGCTGTTTAGATGAACAGCTAACTCTGACCTGAGATAAAGACTTGTGGTGGTGTTGTACAGAAGCAGAAACAGAGAAAGGTTGCCTAGAAGTACAGCGGCATTTCTCAAGCATGCATAGATGGAGTTAGAAGAGCTAAAGTTCAGCTGGAAATTAATTCAGATAAGCAACTTCAGGAGCATGAGAAAGAATTTCTATAATTATGTCATCAGCAAAATAAAACTAAGGAGAGTGTGAGTACAGGGATCCTCATTGCTCAGTGGAGCAGAGGACACAATGAGTGGAAAAGGCCTTGGATAAAGTCAAGGCACTCACAGTCTTCCTTGCTTCAGCTATTACCAAGATCCATCTTCTGGTCTCCCAGGCTCAAAATCTCCAGGCAGAAATACAAACATATGCAGTTTATAACTTTTGTACAGTGAGGTAAATCCCTTCAAGGAATGCAAAACCAACTGGGCATGAAGGTGCCAGCTGGCCAGTTTGCACACGATGCCTTGAATATTGTACAATCCACCAGATGTATAGCATGGAACTGCAACAGAACTGCATCACCACAGACCTGATAAGGTCAGTGCTTCAGAAAAACATTTGTTGCATATGGCTATGCAAAATGAATTTGTTCAGCCTGCCAGAAATCTTAAATAAACTTTAGCAAACTTAGTTGACTGTCTTTCAGTAAAAGATTTGCCCAAACACAGATATCTGAGATACTTTAAGCTGTCCAAAATACCTGCTCTGTTATGGCAAATATGACACACCATTGTAGATAAACCTATGTCCTTCTGAAGGTCAGACTGAGTACTTGAGGGACTCTAAAAGTACCCTAGGTATCATTTAATCAGTTTAGGTAAATGAATCCCACTCTTTTGTATTTAGATTTTAAGACAAAAGACACGGACAAGCTCAGTTCTGCCAGCTCCCCATTCCTGTAACAAGAATATTAGAATACTATTTTTCTGGTTTCCCTAAAGTGTAATTGAAGGTACACATTAGAAACATTTCTGTCAATAAGGGATACTAAGATAAAAATAAAAAATACTTAAGAAAAAGGTTTAGTCCTCAAGGTCTTTCTCAACAAGTCAATCAGCTTCCAATTCAGAAAGAATTCAGCATGTATTTTTCTATGTATCCCTCCAAGCATAGCTGTTTTCTTTAGGAATACTTGCCATCTTACCTACTTTCCAAGTCCAAAAGTAATCCAGCAGATATAGATGTTAGACCTTTGAGATCTGATGTGACTACTTCCAAGTTGTAACACACTTACAAGAACTCTGAGCTACACATGAAAAGCCAGGCTCTGCATTAGATGAATGCTCCTGTGCTATATTTGAGAATGAAATATCTGTGGAGGATTTACAGGTGCTTTTTTGAAGCTGAATTTTTAAGCTCTTGTTTCCAGGGCTTTAAAAAATGTGTTTCAGCACCTGGATGTGAGATATCTTTTGAAATCAAGGAAGAATCTTGCTACCTGCTAGATTTAAGAATCTAGGGACATCATTAAGAGAAAACCTGTTTTCTTGTTCATCTGTGCACCAGCTTTCTGTAATTTCATCTAAAGCAGCTGTGGCTTTTTAGGAGCACTTATTTCCCAAGCCTGTGAGATATTTCTGATCTTTGGTCCCTGCTTTAGGAGGACCCTGTATCTAAAAGTCTATATCTTTCCACTCCTTTCTGAAGGGTTACTTATTTTCTGATATCAAAGATTTGGTGGTAATGAAACTAAGGAAAAGTCAGATCATGCCAGTTTAGAATGTCTTGTCTTTTATGAGAATAGGCAGTGAAAGAATGATTCAGCCTCCAGCTATATTGTAAATAAAATCAGTCAAGTCGATTTGAAAAGAGCTGATGTTAAAACCTTTCTCATTCTTCAAGCTTTCCATGCTCAAAGGGTTAGTGGCACCAAAAGCTGTGTTGGAGATCTTGCTTTCAAGGAAATAGTAGACAAAACAGCTACATTGATTTTGGTGTCCTACCCCTACAGTGCTTCACTATCACCCAGGTTCAAAATTAAAGTTTTTCCTCTACTGGCAGTGTCTTTGACTTTCTTATCCAGCATAACATTGTCCAAATGGGGTAGACAGTCACACTCTTGCTAGAATATTATTAATTTATTCAGACACTGTTTATCTGGCTAATGCACACAAGATGACATCACTCTCAGAGGACCTAAAATATTTTTAAGCTAGAGAGAATGTTAAAGAAAACAAACTGGAAGCCACAATGCAGATTGCTCCAGTATAAATTATGTTTTAAAGCGGATTAATTTTTCTCTGGGCCAAAGAAAACTATAGTGAAGCCATTAGTGAAAATGCAGAAGCATCCCTGTAAGCTTGCTTTCACTTGCAACACATAGAAAGCATCTATTTTTGTGATCATGACTATTTACTTAAGTTAGAGAAGAAAATACTTTTAATGTTGAAGAACATTATGAGCAGATTTCTGATGGAGAGAAATGTACACTTGTCATTTTGCTCCTCCACATCTAGAAAACAACAAGAAAAAAGAGTTCATAGATTCACAGCAGTATTTGATATGCAAAACCCTTCTTGGGCTTGATTTGCAAGGATCTACGATTGCATATTCAGAAATATTTTTTTGAATAGGACCAACTAATGCACTTTATGATGAATATTTTTCAATAAAATTTAAGAATTGTTGTATTTGCAACATATAGACTGGAGAGTGTCTTTTCAGATGGACTGTAGGAGTTAGTTATTTGATTCACATTTAAAAATCAGCAACAAGGTCTTCTGTGAAAATGCCACTGTTAAAGATGAGTAGTGAAAAATGTGTCAACACAGACACATGTAAGGGTACAGCCAAGAGAATCTATGCATGTTCATAGTATTAATCACATTTTTAAGTACTTTTCTGAAATATGACAACATCTTTGCATTATTTGCTCACTGCCACAATTATAAGTATCAGAAAAATTTGTAGTATCAGAGCAATTCCTACAAAACATGAAACTCTCAGAGCTAACATTGAACTCCAGGTGATTCATTGGTTGGTAATGAATTACACAGGAGCTGTGCACAATGTAAAGTAACTCTGGAACATGGAGATTGCTTTGGAACACTGTATTAAAAGGTGAAAAATACAACCCAGATCCACAAAACAGTTATACCAGCAGAACATAAATTTAATGAAACCTTGTGTCTCAGACAAAAGGACTGTAAGTTCAGTCACTAAGCATATATAAGATATGATAAATAAATAACACACGGCAATGGCTGAGGGAGATGATAGAAAAAAAAGGAAAAAATTCATAATCCTAAGCTCACCATTCTTTCTATAACGTAATCATTAAGGAGAAAGCACTGTTAGAAATATTCTTGATAAGTGCTATTGCAAAAGTGGTTTTGTAACATTATGTATTTATGAAGGTAGGTGTACAAACAAAATTATATTACACAAAAATAATTTAAAAGCTGCAAATTTGGTACTGGGATACGGGATTTAGATGTGATTTTTTTCTTTCAGGTCCATCCTATTGACCACTGGCAAAACACATCAGCTCACTGGTCTCTGCTTTTCAGTCTATAAACCAGAAATATTTATTTTCCTTCATAAATAACTTGAGCATAAATAGATTAAAAATTCTTGTTATTAGGCAAAGACCATTCATTGTGTTTATCCATGTCTGTGCTAAGAAATTCCTTCTTATCAGAGCTAAGCCTGAGCCTTTGTATTCAACACACAGATTAATGTTGCATCCCATGACATAAGGTGTCTGTGCTTCTCAATACCCAGTCCACCTCAGAAAAAATTCTATAGTCAACATGTTGAAAGTGACCTTAAAGATCATCTTGTTCCAATCCCCCTGCCATGGGTGGGGACAACCTGCCCACTAGACCAGGTTGCTCGAAGGCCCATCCAACCCAGCTTTGAACATTTCCAGGGATAAGGCATCTTAACTTCTCTAGATATTCTTGACAGAATATTGTATTCTATATATAGCAAACAACACAAGTTTTGTGAGCCTTTGACAGATTTAACTCATGTGACCAGCATTTTCACATGGCAGATGCTAAAATCTGCAATTTTCATATTGGCAGCCCAACAGTTCTTCTGCAGCAGCTTTATCATCTCATATGTATTCTGCCCATACACATATAGAGCTGCATTTTTTCCCCTTGAGCCACTAAAAGCTTTCTAGTCACTATCTAGAAATATTAGGTTTGCCAATCTTTATTTTTCTTAATCCTCTAGTGCAGTGTGATCTAGTCATCTGCTTTTTGTTTGAGCTTCCTCAAGATTTATTCACACCAAATCTCTTGTGTGAATTACCTGCAGAAGTTAGATAAGCAAGATGTATCTTTTTCAGTGGTGCAGAGAAGTTTGAAAGTATATTTGTGACATAAAGCATTACTCATTGGTTAACAATATAAGAATTAGAAAAGTCATTAATATAGTTAATGATCCTTAATTACATAATGGAATGCCTGTTACATGATTCTTTAGTTTCTCAGCATTTCCATGCATTATTGATAGCCAATTAGGTACAGACGAAAGAACTGGGAGAACTATTTGCAGCAAACAATTTATTTGACAAATTTAGCCTCCCTTTCTGTTTTTGAATTACCTGTAAGCAGGCTTTGATTTTTAAAAATGTCGTTGTTGCTCCAAGTAAATCTTTTAAGTGAGGGTCTTCCAGCCTATGCTCTGATTGCAAAATATTTTATGTACTATTGCTTTCTAGGTATGAGTCATTCTCATTTCTCCAAAACACTATTTATCACTTAACTGTGGTGTCATATTCTATTCCTCCACTAGATGAATACTGAACTCAGACCCTTCTGTTTTCCTCCTCTTCTTTCAAGATTGGTCTCATTCAGTCCAACATATTCGCTTTTCACTGTGACTGAATTTTCTTTTAATAGCCAGAATGTGTTATTAGAATGGCAATTAACAGGTTCTTATATTCCTTTTCTGGAAGAGTCTGTTTTCTCAGTAGGCAGATACATACACTGAAGGCATGGTCAGTGGTCGTTTTTAATGTCTTCAAGGATTAAGACTCCACAACATCTCTGAGAAACCTGTTGCATTGTTTAGTCACCTGGACAGAAAAAAGACTTTCTTATGTTTAAACAGGGATTCTGTATTTTATTTTTTACGTCATTGTCTCTTGGCTTTTATTTAGGCATCACTGAGAAAAGTCTGGCTCCACCTTCTTTACTCTGCTCATCAGGTTTTTACACACATTGATAAGATGCCCCTTAGATTTCTCTGTTCCAGGTTTACAGCCTCATCCCTCTCAGACTCTCCTTGCATGTTAGGTGTTCCAGTCCCTTAATAATTTTCATGGTCCTGCTCTGCACTTGTTCCAATATGTTCCAACATATCTCCCTCTTACACTCAGGAGTCCTGAAACAGAAACAGCACTAGATGCTGCTTCACCAGTGCTGAGTACAGAAGAAGAATCACCTCCTCTGACATGCAGATGATGCTCCCCTAACACAGCCCATTACACTGTTGGCCATGTTTGCCACAAGAGCACACTGCTGGCTCTGACTCAGCTCGTTATCCCCCCTGCCAGAACCTTGTAGTCTTTCCTGCAAAATTATCTTCCTACAAAGCTACTTTTCAAGTCTTTCTTGCTGTATATAATTACTCATCCACAGCTGCCTCTGTATTCAGCACTGGTGCAGCCACATCTCGAGTCCTGTGTCCACTTCTGGGCCCTTCATTACAAGGACAATGAGGTGCTGTAGGGTGTTGAGAAGAGGACAACAGAGCTGGCGAAGGATCTAGAGACTGTCATATGAGGAGCAGCTGAGGGAGCTGGGGGTGTTTAGCCTGGAGCAAAGGACTCTCTGGGGTGACTTTTGCATTCTCTACAACTCCCTGAAAGGAGGTTGTAGACAGATGGGGGTTGGTCTCTTCTCCCAGGCAAGTCACAGGATGAGAGGACATGGCCACAAGCTGCTCTAGGGGAGATTCTGGTCGGACACGAGGAGGAAATTCTTCATGGAAAAGTTTATTAAACATTGGAATTGGCTTCCCAGGGGGACAATGGAGTCAACATCGCTGCAGGGGATCAAGAAAAGGCTGAATATGACACTTAGTGACATGGTCTAGTTGACAAGTTAGTGATAGGTCAAAGGTTGGACTTGATGATCTTGGAGGTCTTTTCCAACCTAGATGATTCTGTGATTCTGAGATGCAGGACTTGGCATTTCCCCTTTATCAAACTCCAAGAAATTCCTGTCAGCATGAAGGAATACACCAAAAGGATGAACAGAAACTCAAATGGTGTCCTTTATCAATAGCTACATTCCACATTCAACCTCGCTGTGAGGAGCTTCAATGTGCCTGGATGTTTGTTCAGTCGCATCATGTGGGAGATGCCAACAGATTTGCATAAGCTGGTTTTGCTGGGAAGGCTCTTAAGTAGTTTTGGTGTTGGGTCCTTGTTACTGTTATCTTTAAAAAAGCCTTTATAACTGTTTTCTGTAAAGATAATTTTAAGACTAAAGTATGTCTCACTCTTAATTTCAGATAGAAACATCAGATTTGAAGAGAAAATGTGAAAATAAATGAGTCTTTTAAAAAAAAAACAAAAATATTTTTCGGTTTTATTCTCAAGCTATAGTAATTCTATTTTTTAAAAAGGGTACCAAATTAACAAATGAGTTAAAATGAGAATTTTTTTTTTTTTATTTTTCTCTGAGATGTCTTAAGAACTACTTGATATGTATTTTATAGAGTCCTAAAAGATAATGTAACTTCTATGAATAATATCTAAATAATATCCGAATAATATCTAAATAATATCCATGGCATCAGATATGAAGAAGGATGAATCAGGTAATTAAAGACCTTATGTGTATATATTAAAATTTGTCCTTCATAGATTTTCAAGAGCAGATCTGCTACTAAATAAGTTCAGTAATATCTAACAAGTGTTTCAGAATGCAGTCTCTCACATCACTCTTCCCATGAAGGTGAGTGATTGCAGTAGGCATTAAAAAGTATTATTAACCAGAAATCTATATGACAGCAACTCTAGCTACTTTTTCCTCTCCCCCTACATCTTGAATAAACCCATTACTGCTGCTTGAAATTTCAAGTGACAGCTAATTTAAGTGTGGCTTCACATTATGGATTCCAAAAATTACAAACTACTGTTCAGATTTATTTGCTAAGTCATGGAGCAGAACATTTTACAAAACTGTCTGTAAAACTAGACTGAAATAGAGAACATGGTTTTAACTGGGTGATTTTAATTTATTGTCCATCTTGTTTTGTTTTGCACACTTCAGGGAATGGACATCGTTCTTACATTTTATCAGAGAAATGGATGACTCTACTTAAAAAATTCTTAAAATGTTAAATTTTTTGTGTGCTGTGATGTACATATTGCCTTGTAAAAACAAGAAAAATTTGGTGCTCTTGTCTCTCATAGGCCCAGATAAAAGAGGAGAAAACACTGCAACATATTCAAACCTTAATAATTTCACAAAACATATCTCACCTTACCCTGCAATAGTTTAACCATAACAGAAGAGAACAAACCTGTCTCAGACACTGTAGCAACCATTCCACACAGGCATTTACACCTACTACAAATAAGCTGTAATCAAAAATCCATTGAAGCCTTTGTACCCATTCTGTGAGCTGATGAGGTCATGAGAATTTGGTGAAACTACTGCTTTATTCCCTTCCAGGAGGGAGCATGTTGCTCTTTACAAACAAAGGGTGGAAAATAGAACCTCAATGGGGAGACCATGGTCCTGAGTAAACAGTGATGTTTATAAAACCAGCATCACTAGATTTACCTGGCATCTCTTATTCAGTGCACATGTTGTTGATTGACAGAGACTCAACATGTTGATTCATGCTATTAAATTGTTAAGTCAATGCCCAAAAAGGTTACTGCCATCCATAGTGTGATTGTTGATGAGGTTCCTGACTTTGCATACATTACCAAGGTCTGGCTGGATGACTTTGTAAAACTATTATTGGTCCAGATGTCTTGTTTTGAATCTCAGCTCATAAAAATTCGAGAAATGGCAAAAGCAGTGATACTACAAGGCTTTTAATACAGCAGACAAAGCAAGAACAGAAGGTGGAATTCAGCAAAGCTCAGACTAGCAGTAAGATGTGTTATTTTAATGATTAAGAAAATTTATCCTGGGGGCACACTGCAGAGTAATAACTAGCAGGCTAACCCAACATACCACTGACAGTCCTGGCAAAAAGCATTCTCAAAGTTTGTGGTTTGTGTTGCAATGTAGACAATGCACTGTTCACATTGCAGCACAAATTGAAACACTAGCAATCAAAAGCAACATGTGTTCCCACCCTATTACCTTCCAGGTATAATAATAATAATATATAAGGCTTTAATTTTGTGCAACACCTTTTTTTTTCCCCTCTGCAAAAGTCACTGAGATTGGACCTGATGGAATAATTGTACCTTACACCTTGATTTACAGAATTCAGGTGAGTGAATGTAAAGTAAAGAATCCAGGTACTCAGTTTAATCTAGGAATGAATTATTTCAGAAAGTGTTAATGTGATTCCAGTTGTATTTAAGGAACAAACCAAGTGAAGGATTTAGTAAAAAAAATCTTGATATAATGATGGTTTATGGAAAGATATCAGAGTTACTGCTAAACAAGCTATCTCAGGTGTCAGGAGAGATATACTCATGTTAGGTCAAGGTCCCGTCTGGGGCATATTACACTGCCTCACCACAGGTGCTTGATTGGTAGTTCTGGACACTGGTGATATTAATTTGCATAAATCCTGCTTAATTTGCTTAAAATTTGCTTGAGGTACAGGTGTATGTAGCGTTAAGTGTTTTGATTAGCAGGAGTAGATTTAAACATGTGCTTATATCATGTTGTTAATTCCCACGAAAGCGATTCATTAAAACACTTATGAAAAATTAGCTTTTGTACTGAGTACACAATATCAGGTACCATGCCAGGAGTGTGCACTGCACATGCAGGTATCACAGTACATTGTTATATAACCATTCACAATGGTTACCATGACACAATGTGCTTTACCTGCTAAGCTCGTTCACTGATGGCACAAAGCTGGGAGGAGTGGCCCTTACCCCAGAGGGCTGTGCAGCCCTTCAGAAGGACTTTGACATCCTGGAGGGATGGGCAGAGAAGAACTCCCTGAAGTTCAACGAGGGCAAATGCAGGGCCCTGAGCCTGGGGAAGAAAAACTCTAGGCACCAGCACAGGATGGGGGCTGACCTGCTGGAAAACAGCTCCGTGGAGAAGAACCTGGCTCTCCTGCTGGACAACAAGCTGTCCATGAGCCGGCAGTGCCCTGGTGGCCAGGAATGCCAATAGTATCCTGGGGTGCATTAGGAAGAGCATTGCCAGAAGGCTGAGGGAGATGATCCTGCCCCTCTACTCAGCCCTGGTGAGGCACATCTGGAGCACTGTGTCCAGTTCTGCGCTCCTCAGCACACGTGAGACTTGGAGATTCTGGAGCAGGTCAGTGGAGGGCAATGAAAATCATGAAAGATCTGGAGCATCTTCCTTACCAGGATAGGCTGAGAGAGTCAGGTCTGCTCAGCCTCAAGAAGAGATGGCTTAGAGTGCACCTCAGCATAATGTAAAAGTATCTGCAGGGAGGGTGGATGGATCCAGACTCTTGGTGCTGCCAAGACTGTTATAGGACAAGAGGCAATGGGCAGAGCTTGATGCACAGGCAGCTCCACCTGAATGAGGAATAACTTTACTGTGTGCATGACCACACACTGGAACAGATGACCCAGAGAGGTTGTGGAGTTTGCCTCACTGGAGATATTCAAGAACTGTCTGGACACAATCCTGTGCAATGTGCTCTAGGTTGATATCATGTTTATAGAGAAAAATGGTGGAGTTTCTATCACTTTTTGATTCCATACCACTCGTGTCATGAGGGGAGTGTGGTTCCAGCAGGAGGAAGCTGGGGCTGGAAGCAGAAGAGTCACCAGCTCTTTCAACCTTACTAGTTCTGCAATTCTGTAAAGATATGATATATTTGGTCAGCTGGAAGAACACTCAATATTAAAAATCTGAGTATTATTCATTGCTGAGTATTCTTACTGTTGCTGTTGTATAAGGGTTTTTCCTCTTTTTTTCCATCCTCTCTTGCTTGGCTTTTGTCTTGTTTTTTTTAAAAGGTTCAATGAGAAAGCCGGAAAAGTTAAAGAACTGCCCATGAAGCAGTCCTCTCCTGCACTTATCCTTTTGCTCTGAGTAACTTTTGGGCTTGTTTCTGTCCTCCCTACTGTAACACTAGCTTTGACTGTGCTCAAAATAGTGTTCTAGCTTGTGAGCTGCAAGGTCAATCTCAAGTCAGCTCGAATTTACTAAGATTTACTTACTATGAAATGGAAAGAGAATTTCAAAATCATGTAGGTAATGTTTTAGCCTTTCCAAAGTGGTGGACAATTCTTTTTTCCTGCTGTATTTAATACCCATAGAAGACAAATTAGTTTTATGGACTAAACAATCTGTTCTGAAACTGTCAAAATATCTGTGTTTCTGAAAATATTCAGGCTTCCTGCTACCTGAAATGTATTGGCCAACTGGTATTTTTCAGTTAAATCCTTCAAGCAACTGCCTAGAAACACCACTGAGAGACTCCTGAGAATTCAGTCCCACTGCTTGTGTTTACAGGGAACAGCTGAGAGAAAAAAGAGTTCAGATAAACAGAGAACAGTAGAAGGAAAAGATCCATAAATTGCATTAGTGAATGTATTTTTCTCTTCTTAAGGAGCAAATTCTACCCATTTGTTTCAAAATACATGCTTGGCAAATTGCAGGCCATTTCATGCTGGAAATAGCAGTCAACACAGAATTGGAGTGCTCACTTTTAGCCAAAATCATGTGTGTCAATGTGAGAAATCTAATATGATGCAAAATGTTTTCATTTGGGTATTTAATATATATATATATAGAGATGCTTTTTAATATTTTAATAAAAAGATAATTTTGTGGAAAATTTTGAGTTTCATATGAATGGTTGAAAAAAGTTGTATTCCACCCATACTATGAACTATTTTGACATCACTGTATTTTTTTATGGGAGATTATCTACTGATGTATCTGTTCTCATTTTCTGTCAAGATTCTTTAGATTTCCTTGTAAGGTATCTCACCTATGATACACTACACTCCACTCACAATTTCTCATAGGTCACCCCAGCCCATTGGTGGACACAGGTAATGGAGGATATTGAAATCCAGAACTACTGCCAGGAGACACCTTCATGAAACAGAAGCATCAGCATTTGAAATGGTGTTTTGATGGAAATCATATACTTCACCATTTTATGTAAATTCATCTTTCAGTTAAAAAAACTCCACAAAATGCAGACATGGATTACTAAGTCCCCTTCAAAAGCTTTGGTTGACATAATCACAGTATTTCTGTTATTTTCTACTACTTCTGTGATAGTAATACGTATTTATATGCCGCAGGACATATATAGGTGATAGTAATAATCAGTAACAATAATCATGTTTCTGATTTCACCCAGTTTCATACTTTTCAAAGCCTACTGTTATCAGCAGCTGAAATTCTGTAGCTGAGGGTTTAGAATTCCCCTGCAGAGATTAAATCACACTATAAGTGGCCTTTGTATATGCATGAGTATTATATTAAAAAGAAAATGTTATCATTCTTTTTAAAAACAGATAATTTAAATTACCCAAATTAAGAATGAACTAATGAAAGAGAGATTAATAGTGAACCTATATTATCAATATTTATAATAAATAAACTCATGTGTTACCAATGTACCCTCAAAATATTTCTGACATTCTCTTATCTTTGGCAGATGAAACTTCATGTCTCACAACCTGGACTTTTCATTTCCCAAGGAGCTTTAAT
The DNA here is from genome assembly GCA_024500445.1 of Entomyzon cyanotis. Lineage (NCBI taxonomy): Eukaryota > Metazoa > Chordata > Aves > Passeriformes > Meliphagidae > Entomyzon > Entomyzon cyanotis. The sequence goes on from JAKEPQ010000871.1 coordinate 66,892,833, forward strand.
GTTCATATGAAAGATTCTGTCCTGACAGCAACCTTCAGGCACTTCACTGACATTACCTGTGAGTTACAAAACTTTGCATAAAACCAGAATTATTTCCCTCATATGCATCAGCTGTGAAAAAAACCCCAAAAAACTTGAATGGGATTGCTTAACATATTATGAGGGTTCTTCTTGCAACTCAAAGGAATATATATATATATGGAAATTAAAACTGAGATATTTAAAAACATTCTTCCAAAATGATAAATATATTTGATGTTGCTGAATTCAAAGCTTTCTAGTTGCTTTAGCCCAACCTCTGTGCTGCAATATTGTACTAGCAGCACATTTGTGGAAAAAATGCTGTAAAAAACTTCACAAGACTGTAAGAGACTCAGTTGACACCTAGGGAGCTATCACATATCTATTGAGATGGTTCTAACTGTAAAAGACAAGAAGTCACAAACTTCCCACTTTTCAGCTGAGATCCAGACCTCAGGATACTCTGCTGTCACAGTATTTTGTCTTTATTCTTTCTTCTTCCTTGTTTTGGGTTCCCTTTTCCTGGTAGTGTTCTCCTAACTGCTTGTCAATCCACAGCCTTATTTTTTCTCTACACTTCTCAATGATTTTGTTATTTTCAATTCTGATACACCTATAACATATCTTAATCCTTTCTCTGTTCTATATAAACGTAAAACAGGTCAGAAAAACTAAAGTAAAAAAACTTCATATTCATATTTCTATATTCGTGCCAGAAATGTTTGTGTGCTTGATCATTCCTACAGAGATAAACCTGTCCTGATGCTTTTCTAGCTTGTTAGATTTAAAAAACTTCTTTGCTCTGATTTCTTTTTTTTTTTAATGATTAATCCATCAAGGAAAAAGAAGTAAAAAAGCACAATTCAAAATTTGAGATAATCATCTCTGAGAAGATTAAAATGGAAGGGCAGCTTTAAAGTAACAGGCTATTCAGGGACAGTTTTTGTACTAAGAGAGGCTAAATATATCAAATAAATTCTTTGCTGTTATTTGTTCTAAGTTAATTGGGATATACAGGAATTAGTTGCTGGAGCACAAGCCAAATTTAAGTTATGTCCCATGCAAATAAAGCTGTAGCACCTATTTGTGTGGCTGTACAAGTCCAGAATCATATTAGCTTTCACCTTGTCTATACTCTCCATAAGAAGTTCAAGAAATGGAATATTTATCAAATTTAGAGACCATTTGACCTTCTTCAAGTTAATACAAAATCAGATTGACCTATGGTTGCCAGTATCAAGAGCTAGTTCACTCATTAGATGACTTCTAGATAGGGATGACCAAATGGTTTGACCCTAGATCACTGATGAGCTACATCCTATTAGCCTCCAAAAAAGGAGACACAAGAAAAGGAAAGAGAAATAGGGGACAAAATAAGCTTCAAAGTAACAGCTGTGTTTGATAAAGAAGATAGCAGAAATATAGTACAATGCCTATAGACTTGATCTGCTCATCTATACAGCAGTCAGGGGATAAAGGGCTGCAAAACCATTAGTATTTAGCTGTCCCGGCAAACTTTAGGACAATACACTCCTAGTGACCACATTCTTGCTTTTTCACACCAAAAGTCAGCATTGTTCTCCCTTATGCATGAAACAAGGCTTGCCAAAACCACAGAGACAAACAATCCAGGAGAGAACCTGTGCCAGTAATTTCATTAAATTGAAAAAACTGCAAAGAGGGTCAAGAAAGTAACTGATTTAAATAAGGAATCTCAGGAATGTGATAGTTCAGGCTTTTTTTTCAAATTTAGGTCCTTCCATCCTAATGTAACACATCAAATACCACCTGATTTTGTATGAGGAGGAAAACCAAATGACTATTTGAGTCAAGTCTTGTTGCAGGTGAAGGACTAGGCATTCATTCAGAATGCTTTTTTCTGTCTGTTTTTTATTTTTTCTTCCTTCTCTTTCTTCCTTTTCTTTCTTCCTTCTCTTTCTTAATATGCACAGACAATCACAATGTGCCAGTGAATTTTGTCACAGAAAAACAAGATTCTGTGAGAGTGATGAGGCTCTGGCACAGGTTGCCCATGGGGAGTTGCAGATGCCCCATCCCTGGAAGAGTTCAAGGCCAGGTTGGATGGAGTTCTGAGCAACCTGGTCCAGTTGAAGGTGTCCCTGCCCATGGCAGGGGGTTGGAACCAGATGATCTTTAAGGTCCCTTCCAACTCAAACCATTCTGTGTTTGTATGATACTGTATAAATTCTGGAAAAATTTGTGTTAAGCTTTTAGAAGATAGTTCCAAGGACCTCACATGACTGACTCCACAAGTACATGTCTAATAAACAAAATTATGAAAGACTTCATCTATTATATTTTCTGTAAATAAAAAGGAGCACATTTTCTTTATTGAGTTCCTGGGGAAGTAGTAAAATCCAGCTATCTGAAAAGTTTCAAGATTTTAAATTTGAACACATATTTTTTAATATTTTTTTGTTAAAATAAGAGAATAATTCCCAAGTGAAAATAGTCTAATGTAGAAATGGACTTGTGATATTCTGTTTTATCTTACTAGTGAGAATTTTGGGTTAAAAACATTATTTTTTTACATGTTTGTTTTGCTTTTTTTAAGCCACTGCTTTTGAACAAGAAAAAGTTTATCGAAATTCTGCAAACCAAGTCTACTTTATTTCCACTTTATATATTCCTACTATATGTCTATCTGCACACCCTGAAGGCTAAGTTGACAGTAAATTTGCCTTAATGCATTTTGTGTCAAACTGTTCTGCCAATGTCTGTGTGAGAGTGCTCTGAAGAGAATACTTAGGTGAAAGGAGAGACCAGCCCCTCTCTCAGTGCTCAAAAGGAAGCCCTGAAGAACAAATCAGGTCTCTGAATTAAACCTTTTATATTTTCTAGTTGATGTACTACTGCATTTGTAAATACAAATAATAATTTTGATAACCATTATTGCCCACGAATTATAGCTTATATCATATCTGTATCCAAAGTGAATCAATAATTTGCAATAGATCTTTTTGCCAGTTGTGCAATCAAACATTATAAAAATACGTTCCTGCTTCAAAATAGAAAACTATTTAATCAACTTAAATTAAATTCCAAATTAAGATAGAGATACTAATCTAGGTTCATTCGTTCATATCCATATAGATACTATCAAATAAATAAGAAAATAGATTCTCTGCTAAGAGAATTTATAATCTGATTTAAGGAATTTTCAGTCTGGAAGCATATCACAATCCTATACAGTTATTTCTGAGGATTTAATCTAGCCTAATTCTGCCTTTTGAATCTATAGAGTGTCCCCAAGTTAAACATTATTTTACAAATATGTTAAATTCTGACTTCATTCAATTTTTATTTTGTGTCCAGGCTAATGACAAAGAACACCCAGGCATGTTTAATGGGAAAATAAAAATCTAATTGTGTTCCTTGTCTGAATGGGGGACATTAGAGTTTCTCCACATCTCTGACACCTGTCTGAAGAAAACTTATAAGGGTCTGCCTCCATTTGGGAAATAAACAGTCTCTGGAAGATATGATATTCCCACATGACCCTACCAAATTATCTGGTCCTTAGGAAAAAATATATCATCCCAGTGGGGAGATCTCTTTCTCTGGTTCTATTTCAGGATGTATATATATGTATGTGTATATATATATATATATATATATATATATATGTGTATATATATATATATATGAATTTCAGGAAAATGAGCAGTAAGTAGTCTGCAGGGAAGAGCCTTCCCAGATGATGTCACATCAACAGATTCTGGAGGTTCATCTCTTTCCCTACAGCATCATTTCATCTCACCAAAGCTCACTTTCCATCAGACCAAGACAAGTAACAATATATTCTTCCCTATCAAACATGGGTTCAAAAATGCAAGCTACAAACTGACTTAATTTTTCTGCACAGACAAAAGGCTGGTCTGCCAGTGTGCTGTTGTAGAGAGGTTAATATTTCCCTTTAGCTGTAATTTATTTGGATCTGAAAGCTTAGTGTTGCTAGTTCTTCACAGAATTAAGAAAGAATGTCTGTAATGAAAAGGCAGTGTATTAAAACAAATGTTAATCTTCCCATATTATTCATTTTCTCACTAAAATACTACAGCAAAATAATTCACTTACAGATTAAAAAACCACTGTTAGATTATGATATTAATAATAGTAGTATTTATTATCTCTGTTTATGTTGAACTACTTTTTATTTAAAACATATATGTATATATTTAATGGGTAGCTCTTTTACTCCTCAGCAGAGACAATTCTACTACATACTGGTTTAGGAGATAAAACCTGTCCAAACTTCTGTGAAGATCAGAGTGCCTTATCTTAAGTTGGATTACTACTCTTGCAGACTGAGACCAGATAAACAAAGCCCTTATATAACTTCAGGGCTGTTGTGATCAATTTGCCTGGTGCACGACTCTGGGGACCATGCTGTTTTACCATCTTGATTGCAATGATAAATCCATCATTATGTTCAGTGCAGTGGAAACAGCTCAGAGCCTTGCCATTTGTGGCAAATCTTTTCTATGGCAGGCTCATAGTAAATCAGTCTAACCTGAGCTGACAATGATTGATTCTGAACAAAATGTCATGAACAATCAAATCCTCTGTTTTCTCCTTCTTTTAAAACTGAATAGATTTAACCCCCTAAATCTAACTAAATTCCAAATAAGAGAAAATGGAGAAGGATTGCTTGAGGGTGTTTCCTCTGATTGATATTTCTGGGAAGAAAAGGAGAGATTTAATTCACATTTTAGAAATCTAATGAGTGTGGCAAACAATGCACCTGTTATTTACAATCATTGATCATTACTATCACTGAGAGTCAGATAAACACATATTTTAATCCTCATCAGAGTGTATGTGTGGGAAGGAGACAGGAAGATTTATCAGCTCTCTGAGGCAGGTATTGTTTCTTTCCTTCTGCTTGCTTAAATCCCTCCCATAATGGACCTGTGGTAATGATTGGAGTGCCTGAAACATTTTGTGACACAGACAGCATCAATATTGTAACACAGCATTAGAGTCATCCAGTCGGCCTTCTGATTTATCCTGGGCTCTTTTTTCTGGCCTCACAAAAGCTGTTGGAAAGGATCCTGAACAATTAGGGGTGTTGGGGGGACCTAAAGCTCACCCAGAAATCTGTGTTGGTCAAAATCTAACAGTTGATTGAACATGGTTGAATCAAATCCTATATTACATTGACAGAAAATGCACAGAAAAGAACAGAAAACTGTCCTAGCCCTAGAGCTGAATGTTCTAAAGCTTGGAATTAATTCTATCACTTAATTTTTTTTAAATATATATTTAGGAAAAAAAATACCATCATGATATCCCTTACAGCACCCAGGTTTGTCTGTAATAGACTCAGATCATAAAAAAGACAAGAGCAGATCGTCTCACTTCACAATTTATGACCAAAAAAAAAAAAAAAAAGTTGTGTTGAAATAAAATAGCTTTGTGTTTTGTGCATACTGAATAGAAAATGAAAATGATACAGTCACTGAAATGATTACCTCATTTATTTGTTTATCAAGAATATTGGATGAAAGAAAGTAAGGGAATTGAAATTAAATGAATTGTAAGCATCTTTCAAATCTATTCTTTTTTCTAATCTACAGAGATCAGACACTTTGGAGAGGCAATCAGCTTCGACACGAGGTAGAGCAAACAGTAGCATCTTCCAGCTGAGACAAAAGGCTTTGCAGAGCTCATGTTTGTGAGGAGATGTGAAAAGAATAGTTTAAATTGACTATCAGATATTTTTATACTGTTTTGGAGGGGTGGGAATCTTTCAAATATAGTATGTGAATATTGTGCTTGTGAAACAGAAACACAAGCAAAACTTTCTGTAGATGGGGTTTCTTTGCACAGCCCTACTAATGCAACTGCCTCTGACCTGAATTAAAATCATTATTCCTATTCACACTTTTTAAGTAGGAATTACTAGGGGAAAGGCAGTTCTGCTTCACAGAGGATTTAATTATATTATCAGGTTTTGATATTCAAAACTTAGTTTAGTTTTGATTCAGAACAAATCCCAAAAATTCTCAGTGACAGAAATAGTCCAAGGGTTCTTAATACAAAGACAATCCACTCAGAGATTGAACCTGGGCTGCAGTTTCTGAAAGCCCAGGGATTTCTGGATTAGAGGCAATCTCCCTGCTTGGCTGCCTCAGTGACATGAAGCTTCATAGTCTGGTCTCCTCAGTAAAACAAACCAATAGCCGCATATATGAGTTTTCAAGTAAGCAGGGATGTTTGGAAGATGCCTGTCAGGCAAGTTTCTAACACCTGGTGTCTAAAATAACTGCTATTAAATTTAACTCTGTGGGCTTTTTCATGACATTCTGAAGTAAAACCCTTTTTTTTCCCTCCACATGTTTTCTAGTCAGTATTAACCACTCCATTATTGGCTATTGCCTACAGTATCGATGCAGCACAAACAAGAATGGGTTTGTCAAATGGGACAGCTGGTGCTGAGGACCTCTGACCACACCATATGAGGTGGGGTGTTCAGGGAGTTGATTTGGCCCCACTGTACTTTGCTTGTGGACAAGTATATTTCTGTTTCATTCAACCCAAGAGTAGTCCCATTTCTGATTTCCTTTGCGAGAAACAACATTCCTGATCCAAATTAAAACAGCAGGGTAAATATTCCATCTAGAAAAGGTTCGATCATGCCTTGTGGCCTCTCTGTCTGGGGATGTCCTCCATCTCACCCAGCCTGGCTGCTGTTCAATGCTGTGCCAAGTAAGAACTTTTAGAATGATGCCAGTACTTCACCAGGTGGCAGTGAAGGTTTGGCCTTCCTCAGCAAGTTATTGTGAAGCAAATTAAGGTCTGAGCCATATGACTGCATTATTCCAACACAGATCCCCATACAGAGTCAATCAGTAGACATTAACAAATCAAAGCTTTTTCTGCTTAAAATCCAGGGACAGTGAACAAATCACCAGCACCAATCACAGGGAATTAAGTGGAAAGTGACATGGAGAAACTTTAATAGAGAGATTTTTACAGGAGGAGCAATCAGAAAAAGACATAAGGTAAGCAAAGTGACACAGAGCTGACTTTCAGTCATTCATATAGGTTCTTAATATTATTTGAAACCAAACTTCTAGTTAGCTCCTATGAACTTTGCCACATGTTCCTGTGTAAGCAGGTTTTTTGGAGATAATTTGAGCAGTTCAGCATGTTTCACACTAAGAAAAAAACCCACAAAGCAAACGAACCAGGTTTTGATCTGGATTAAGCACAGACTGTTGCCAGAGGAGGCTAAGAGGCTAGCAGAATCAAAATAGAAAATATAAGTATGTACAAATAACAGAAGTAGCAGTATAATAGCAAATATTGAATCAGTCAGTGAGCAGTGAATCAACAAAAGCAGCACAACAATTTCAGAATTGACAAAATACTTGTAAGGCCAGGCTTTGGACCGACTCACCCCATCTAAGATCTAGTAGCATTTTACTGGAAGGCTTTTCACTATTTATTCCGAAATACCTGGTGCCAGCCTCTGCTGATTATGCTACAGGAACGTAGATGAGCATTAAGTCCACACATCACACCAGTGAAAAGCACACTAACATTTATTAAATCCTTTTGTATTTCTCTTCAAATATGATCATAACATTAACATAAAAAATTAATTTTGTCTTAATATTTCCAAAGTGGGGTTTTTTTAAATTTTGTTTGTTTGTTTTTTTGGTTGGTTTTTATTTGTTTTTTGTTTGTTTTTTAATCTGACCAGTGCTGAGATCATTAAACTTGTAAAATTATACCTATATTAGCAAACTAGGCAGGGCCAGGGCTAAGGCCCATGGCCCATACAACAGGACCTGACTGTTCACCCTGCTGAACTGTTAATGTCCCCGGGCCCAACTTTGCACAGGGTGAACAAACAGACTCCCTTTAGCGTTGGGAACATCCAAGTCTGGCACAGGTAGGACTATTCCAGCAGTGTTTGGGAGGATAAGGATATTTTATTGTTCAGTTCAATTTGGTCTGTGTCACTAAGCTTCAGAGCCAGAAAATATTGCCTTGCACATTTTGTTAATTAAAGATTATAGGTGTATGAATTACACTGAATCCTTTTTTTCTCTTTAGCAAATCTCAGCCTTAATTTTCTCAAATATATTACTCCCAGAATTGAAAAATCCATTGCTGACATAATTCTGTGTATGAACAGTCCCTCTCCTGACACACATTGGCTCCAGTGCTTACATCTGTACTACCAAATCATAAAAATGCCCAGGCCCAGGGATTACCCCACAATTATCCATATGGTCAGGTTGCAAGCACTTTTGTAAGGGGATTCTAACACAGTCTGGGCTTCCTAAAACTATCAAACAATTTTTGGATGTGGATAAGTGAGTTTATCCTTATGGATATGAGTTATGCTTTACTGTTTCAGTCAGAGTGATCACTGGGCTGTTTTGTTTGCTATTATACATGTAGCTGATGGGTAGCTGTAGATATACTGTCACAGGACAGTGCTAAACTGACTCACTGCCTTCCTACTGAGGAGACTGGCAGTGTCTAAACCACTCAGTCCTTGTCCCTGGGCCAACTCTGGGCCCCAGTGGTGCCTGCAGAGCCTTAATACATAATTATGATTTTATGTGCTTTTCAGTATAGAATGTCAGAAATAACACAAGGTCTGTTTCAGCCCAGCAGTACAATACCTTTATTGCATAGAAGTAAAGACAACCTCTAGAAAATTGCATGACAGTGGCTATTTGAAGGTGCCAAGGCTGTGGGGACAGTACTGAAAAAATAAGTTGGGCAGAGAACACCAAACATGATGCACTTTCATCCTCTTGCCTTGGAGGAGCAGTCTCTGGAGTCTGCAGTCAACAACATCTTTGCTTCTTGGTGAGAGCTAGAACAAGTGATATAAATCTCCAAGGGGAAAATACTCTCTTTGCTCCCTCGTGGTCTTTTATTTAGCAGCATGGATTCACCCAGCATGGTTTCTACAGCTGAAATACGCATACATGTTTTCAAGATTAGGAAAGCCGTGATTTATTATCTTTTCACATGCAATTGCCTGTAGGATGAACAAGAACAGCTGTTCAGTAGTGTAGATCAGCAATACACAGTAGTTTGCTGCAGGGTAGGAAAGGGAAGAATTCCATAATTTGATTTGGTAGGGGAGCTTCTATCCGCAGAAGTGGCCAAATGTAGGTTTATTCAGGAAATCTTTGTCTCACTGTGAAAAGTGCTATTGTCTCTTAATTACTACCACCGATAGCCAAGTCCTTAATATTACATCTGTGCCGAAAGGCAGCATTCTCCAGAATCTCACTGAGGCATTGTCTGTGTTCTGGCACGGATGATGCAAGACCATCCCAGAATAACAGCACCCTCTTCTGATCAGTCCTGAGGTTCCTAGTTTTCCCACTATCCATCACTGTCAGCTCCCATTACTGCAGTTTCTGAGATCCATCAGGCTCCCAGCACAGTGCAGTGCACCACGGAATGCTATGGGAAATGTAACCATTCCCACAAAAAATGTAGCTTCCTCTTTTTTTACTGAGTAAAGTGTAAAACAAGATGCAAATTCACACACAAGCAGGAATTATATTCACAGAAGTGCAAAAGCAGAAGGATGGAGCTGAATCCTGAGTCATCGTGTGTATTCTTTTGAACATATAAATATTTTCTTCTGCTCCTTCCTGCCTCAAGGTTATTCAGCTTCACTTCAGCTAAACAAACCAGGTCTGATGGTAGGCTGTGCTTCCATGAAATTATTGTCAGTTGACAACATATGCACATTTACCTTGCAGAGGACACTAGTCAGGGTTACATATCATATCCAAAATCAGTTGCAGGCATAGGCAAACTTAAAATATATTGCATTTTAAGTTTGACTTCCAATCAGTGCCACCATATTTTCAACATCAAGCATTCAACAGTCAGCACATGTGAAAATTAAAGTTGCATGCACAAATCTTTCCTCCTTTAAGTGTTCTTCAGGTCTCTGAATTGCCTACAAGAAATTGCATGTGAAAAGATAATAAATCCCTGCCTGTCTTTTGCGCCTTAGGAAAAAAAAAGTCCCTTTTAATAAGATGATCAAACCTGAAGGTTTGAAATTTGCACTTGAGGTTATATATGCATGAGCTGTCTCACCACATAGACACCACAGTAATGTGCTCTAGAATTATGTTAAGATTTGGCGAATCCTTTTGACAGAACAGCATTGCTTCATCCTGGCTGCTCCACATTAGAAATCACTTTCCAGATTGTTCAGCTTTTAGAAGAGGCATAATAAGAGCTCAGAGAGGCACAGAGTTAGGTGAAGCAACATAATGAAAAAAAACCAAAACTTGGACTTATGCTCTCGTAATTATCAGCCCAATCTCCCTTCCGTATGAACCCACAGTATTGTTTAAATGCGGAAAGAGCAGCTGGAAAGGAACCAGTTTTTCATTATCCCATCTGGAGCTTCATCCTTGTGGCTCAGTTAAACAAGATGCTAGGTTGGTGCATGGGCAGGACTGATAGGATGTTGACGGATTTTAGCAGACAGCATCTAGCAAGCTCTAGTGAGGAAAGCACAGATGGGGAATAGTGATTTTTTGGCAGCTAACAAATGAGCCAAACCTGAATGGATCAGAGATATGAAGTGAGTAAAAGGCATCTTCCTGTCCCCGAGACTGTACTCATGCCAAAATTCAAATTCCTGTTACAAAACGTAGAAGTATTCAATCATCTGAAAACACCAAATACAAATAATTGTGGGGTTTTTTTTAGAGTTGAAAAACACCATCCAGATTTTTATGCATACTAAAGTCAGAGACAGATATCACTTTCCAACCAAAAAGTATGTGAAACCTTACTTTTCCTGTCAAGTAGCACATATTTCCATAAGCAGCTCAATGGTATTTCAAGAACTTGATGCCTTCCCAGAAATAACAAACAATTCAAAAGCTAGACCTCATATGGAGGAACCAATCTATCCTCACAATAGCTTGCAATGGGTCTTTATGAATCTCCTTTCACAGTGCAAGGGCAGTGATTGCCAGTGAAAGAGCTCATGTGAAAATGCAAGACTAACTGGTCAGGGAGAACAAGTATAGCTGCATATGCTGCTGAAATGAGTACCCAGTGATTCTTTAGGACAGCCTCCTATGTGAATACCAATTAAGCAAGTGAAAAGATCCTCCAGACAGGCATATTTTTCATTATTAATATTTTTTTAGAACCATATGAGAAACTAGAGGTCATAAATGAAACTGACCTTACCCTAAAAAGATTAATACCCAAATAGACAGGAGGATAAAAGGAAGTATTATTAACTCTGTACTACAGAAGTGAAAAATGTCTGATTCTAAGAGATCCTGACAGCTACAGGTCTGATTTAAATAGACATAACTTTTTAGATATTCAGCACTTCCAGACCAGTTCTTAAGTGATTTTTTTTCTCTGATATCTAAAGTCAAATACTTGAAACTAGTTTCCTGAACCCCTTATAAATACTTTAATCATGACACCATCCATTTACTCTCTAACATTTTGCTTTTGGGCTTCTTGAGATAACAGAAATCACTTTTACTTTAAAAACAAAATGCAGAAAGCAAAATCCATTTGTATAATTACAACTTTGATCTCTTCTTCTTCTCTCAGATATAATCCCCCCTAGAAAACTCTCACTTAATGGGCCGTTCCAGTAAACCCTTATAGCGCAAAGATTGCTATGTTTAATAGAAGCCTGTAAGTGTTGAAATAGCAAAACTTGCAGCAAGATTCCCTGAAAGCTCTGCAAACTAACAAGCTTAATGGATTTTTAATGGTCCCTTTACAGACTTATGTAAGGGCAATGGAGGCAGTGGTGGTGGGAGGTTATGCTTGTGCATAATATTAAAAATATTTTGAATGCTCCACAGTAGCCTCAATACCCAGTAGGACTATATTCTCATGGAAAGTTGCATGAAAGAGTTTCTAACTGAATAGAGCAGGTATTAAATACCTTTACCATGAGTGCAACCAGTGCAATACTTCTGGGGGCAACACAGCATTCCTGGTGCACTGAGCATCCCCACATGATTAGTAGATTAAAACACAAAACAGTTGGGGGCATAACAACTATGTCCAACCTGATAAGAACTCCAAATCCTAGGTTTATGTGCAAATATGGTGCTGAAAGTTGTTGCGGGGTTAGAAGGAAACCATAGAAAGGAATGGGTTCAGAAAACCAGCAGTGACTTTAAAGGACAAGAAACTAAAACACAGAACTGACATCAGCTGGAATTTGGAACGTTATCTTTAAGAGAAAAAGACTGGAAGAAAATTACGGGGGATCAATAGCAGTTTAAAAGACCTATATTATGGAGAAGACAGAAAATTTCATGCATATATTACTTCAATATATCGTTATCTTGTTTTCAACCTCTATTTCATTGTTAAAGCAATAGGCTAAATTCTATTCTTGTGGAAATTATGTTAATTAATGTGTAATTATTTACTTGATTCACTAGCTACACAGAGGTACCTGGTGGCCAAATATGGTCCCTCATGATGATAAGGCCATCTAGACTTAGGCAAATTATCACGCTGTCAGGCAAATAGTTATTTCCCTGGTTTGCAGCTCTAGTTTGGTGATTGTTCCAAGCAAAAGCTCTTAATCTGAACATCCACAGAGTACCTGCAAAGAGGTGATATTTTTATCTCTGTTGCAGTGCATTTTTAAAGACCAAAACCATTGAGTAATATTATCTTTATAAAAACAAAAATTTAATTTGCAACATTACTTTCATTGTCCTTTGCAAATGAACGACCTCAAATCCAATACTGCTCATTTTACACAGTGTTCAGATCAGTTTGACTTATCAAATTTAAATTGAGTTGAAAAAAATGCATAAATTTGTGTTTGGACACTCCTTTTTTTTACATTAGATTCCCCATAATCTACGCTAGCACCAGTCCGCTTTTATTTTCCCAAAAAGATGCCTCTTGTTACCTGGAAAAATTTTACTTTGATTTGAACTTTATTTTGCATAATATGGGTCATATCAACAGTGTCTACCTACCCATCAGTAGGTAAAATCTGAATTCTGGGTATGTTTCCTGCGGAAGAGGACCTTGGAGGGTGCACTGCTCTATAGCCTTGAATGTGCTGCTCCATGTTATTGCAGAGGAGGAAAAGCAAATGCTGCATTCAGTGTCTCCATTCAGTCTGATCAACCATATATAAAGTAAGGCTCTGACAAACAGTGTAGTCAAATCCATCTGTCTGCTGGGAGAAAAATTCTTAACAGTGGAGTTTCACACATTTTTCAGACAGCTGCTACTTAGTCTTTGTATCCCTGAACGTCAGGAAGGGAAACAATCACCAAACTCCTGTTTCCAACATAGTAAGTGCTTTTCATCAACGCTAACATTATCCTCGTAAAGTTACAGACATAACAAAGCCAAAGTTCCCTTCTTTGTTCAAGTAGTCTTGATTTCTTTTATTATTACCCTTCCTTTCTTCCACTCCAAGTGTCCTAACTATTGAAACTCAAGTTACCTCATATCATAGCACCAAGTAGGAGCTAAAATTCTCTGCTTTCAGAGTGTTAAGAATAACTAGATTTTATTCTTACTGTCAGAGCTCTGGGCGTCTGGGAGAGAAGACAGACATCTGTGCAATTATACTTTTTGTTCTCTTGAGAAAAATTGCATTATCTATTTTTTGAACATCTTTACATAGTCATGCTACCAAGTTATCTCAGTAATGTTAGGCACGCATTTCTTTTCAGTTTGCCAGTCTAGGAGGTCTCAAAGTTCAATTGACTGACTGAGTCATCTACAATACAAGTTCCCCTGTCTGAACATATCACTCTCATCTTACATCAGCTCAGAGCCAGTCAATCCGTCGAACTTGGAGCACATTTTCTCTAAAAACAGCCAATGATTTTTGACGAGATTAAAAAAAACACAGCTTAAACTCCATAGACTCTATTGACTAGATCTTCACTGGCTATGGGAAGAATAAAATGCAGTGGGTGTTTCCCACTCCACTTTCTCCCCTAGCCCCATGTTTTTCATTGCATGGTAATGAAATCAAGCTGTTATGACCTCAGTCTTTATTGCATCTGTCTGCAGATACTTAAAAATGCAGAACATCTGTTTTGATCCATTTTGGATCAGACCAAAGGTCCACCCAGCCCAGAGCTTTGTCTTTAGTGGTGATCAAACCGGATGTCTAAGAAAAAAATATAAGATAAGAGAGCAAGTGCATGTGAAACATCCTCAAAGCATTCTCACAGAGTTCAGAAATTCTCAGCTCAAAGGTCTTCTAAACCATGGGTGATTTCTTTGAATTTAAGTATCCTGAGGAACTCCTCTGCTATGAATTTGTTCAACTGTGCCTTGAATGTACATAAACTTTTAGCATCCTGTTATAGGAATTTCCACTACATCTCTGCCATCACTTGAAGACCACCTTGAGCCTGCCACTAATGTCCCATTCTCTCCAGATTTGTGTTGGAACAGACAGTGACTAACTGATCTACTCTGTGCTGTTTGCAGCCTCTCTGACCCAAGTCCCAAATTTCCTTCCATGCCCTCAACTGCCTCTTTTTCTGGGCTGAAGACCAGACTTAGTTATCTTCCAGCTTCCTTAGACAGCTGTTCAATGCTTTTTAACAACTGTGTTACAGTTCTGTGAACCTCCTGCTGCGTGATTCTACACAGGACAGGACCAAAAGCCAGATTTATATAGGGACATGGCATTATTTAGAGTCAGTATATGTTGCCATCATACATTCTCTGTTTTGTTCTCTATTCTGTTCTTAATAATTCCTAGTACTAACTGAGTTTTGATCATTAAGAAGAGTAGAGATGATATTTCCAAAGAAAAGCCTGTTATAATACAGAGATTTCATTCCTGAGTGGTAACGATGAGCTCAGAGTCTCTCATTCCACATGTAAAGATTAAATCATTTTTCCCATGAGCATGACTTCTAAAATTTATATTTATTGGATTGTGTCTGCTGTATTAATGCCCACATAACAAGTCTTGTTACACCTCTGTACCATTTTTTTCATTTTGCTCTCAGATGCATTATTTCTGTCCCTCAAGGATTTACAGTCTTGGTTGCTTTACACCAGAGCAGCACCTCAGTCATTGCAGAGAGCTCAGAGCCATTAGTCATGTTTCCTACAAAACATCATCTATGCAGCCACATCATGCCATCAAAAACCCATTTCCTCTTCCTGTGAAATGCTGCAGGTTCTTAATACAATCCAGACTGCTGTGTGAAGAAGCTGTGAACAAGCCTAGGCCATGAGCTGAAGAGAAAGCTTTAGAGAATGCTTAAACACATCAAGCTCCATAAACCATGATTGAGTTAAAAAACTGTAAACCCTGTCTCTTGGAAGAGCAGAGGTCCCAATGGCCAGATAGGAGCTAGAATGTCCCTTGTCCTGCCCTCCATGTGCCCAATTCACACATGTCTGATGGAGGACAACCTTCCCTTGTGACAGCTAAGGAGAGAACTCAGGAGCTCTCTAAAAGCTTAATCCTCCTTGGGGCAAATTTACTTGTGAACTGCCTGTGTAGTAGGTGAATTCAGGTTTGAGGAAGAGCTACAGCTCATGTAACAGAACAACAGGCAGAGCCAGTGTCTCCCGAAGGGAATGTTAACCATGAACTGTGCAAATTCATGTTGTTATATTGAGTGTACACACAGAAATGAAAGGCGAGATCGGATTTTTTATTCCTACTATTAAGTACACCCATGTTGCCAGTTCTTAAACTCATTAACTCCAGGACATTTAAGTTCTGCCAGTTTTCTTCCAGATCCTACTGAGAGTTTTTTATTTTTTATAAATTAACTCATCCTCAATTGCTTTGATCCCCTGAATTCCCAGTCAGTTCATTCCCTGATGAGACTAGAGGCTTAACTTGTTTCTACTTGAAAATGAGCATATACACACACATATGCACACACAGTGAAAGTGTAACTTGTAACTTTTCCAGTTCATTATTTACCCATATATTTAGTTTTCATCTTCCCTTTGGGGAGTAAGTTCCCTAAAGTGCAAAGTTTTAATCATAAGGCTTGTGGCTTTTTGCTCAGTGCCAAAAGCACTGTTTCTAATAACATTTTGGCTCTGCTTGTGTATCCAGAGGTCTACTGCTGTGGGGGAAGGAAAAATGATTGCCTTCCAATATCACTGCCCAGTGTAACACATATCTTTGTAAACACAGAGCAGGAGAAAGGCTGCCCAGAACAGAGCTACCCTCAGCTTCACCGTGCACAGAGTGCAAATCTGTGCTCCTTGTTCAACTTAGAATTAATGAATAATATATTTACCATTTTTTGTTGTTGTTGATTGCTTAGATATTTTCTGCTGCAGTTTTGTCTGTTCTTGCTTTGAAAAAAAAACATCCAAACTAATGATGCTGCTGGCATCCTCTTTTTCCATGCTGTGCAAACTCTGCCTTCCCCTTGCAAACTTTCACAAAGCAGCATAATCTTTTGCAGGTCTTGCATCTTTTCAAAATCTCAGATGTTTTGCATCTCTGTATGACATTTAATGAGGATTCTGACTTAGAACTCTGCATGATTTTTCTCTATTTTCTGTCTTTGGTTTCATTTTTTTCTTTTTTCTGTTGTATTTTGATTTCCCCTGCAGATCATCACCACTGCTAGAGCATTGTCTGTCTGACATGGAGTCAGTGGTAGTGCATTTTTCTGGACAAATATTAATTGCTTTGTCAAAAGCCTGTTCTAGAACCTCCCAGATTTCTCTCTGTGTGTGCTTTGTTCAAAATGTCTTGTCTCTGTCTCTTTTCAAGCCTATTAAATCTATCTCAGACAAAATGACAAGGCTGCTTCTTCCACTCAGAAAAGTCAGAAGATCACCTCTGCCTTTTTGTCTTCTCTGACATCATCACTCATGTTTCATTTTCACATAAGTGTCAGTGCTTTTCAAATTTCTATAATTAGTTTCACCGCTGGCCACCTATGCATGACTAAACTGAAAATTATTCAAAAATGGGACTGCTCCTGACTAGGCTATTTTCAGAAATAAAGTCACCATATGGCTGTCATTTTGTGTGTGTGTGGTGTATATTTGCTGTAATATTTGTTGTACATTCACTTGACTTTTTAATTACAGAATCATAGAATAGCCTGGGTTGGAAAGGATCTTAAAGACCATCTAGTTCCAAGTCCTCTGCTGTGCCCAGGGACATCTTTCAGCAGATCAGGTTTCTCAGAGCTCCATCAGACCTGGCATTAAACACTTTCAGGGATGAGGCATCCGCAACTCCTCTGATGTGAAAATTTGGGTTCTTCCTCAATAAAAATTGATTTTGTTATCCCTTCCCTTTTGACTTCCCCATTTCTAGTGTTTCCGGCCTGAGAGGTTTAGCTACATCATTCCTTAATTTTCTCATCCCTATTTTCTCATTTTGTGTGACCACTCCAACTACAAAGCACTCTTCCCACTTTGCCACTGTCCTCTGGGGGCTTGCAGGGGAATGGGTGAAGTGAGGTAAGGAAGGGTAACCAGGCAAGGCTCCAAGACCAGTGGAACCATCCCAGGCCAGAAGAGCTCCCAACAGCTTTCATCCAGCATCCCTTGGAGCTAACAAACAGCTTTGTCACCTTGGCTTGCCCCTGCATTCACCTCAAAAGTCTGT
Source organism: Entomyzon cyanotis (assembly GCA_024500445.1). NCBI lineage: Eukaryota > Metazoa > Chordata > Aves > Passeriformes > Meliphagidae > Entomyzon > Entomyzon cyanotis. The sequence goes on from JAKEPQ010000871.1 coordinate 66,910,477, forward strand.
TTCCTCAAATTCCCTGTTTGTGTGCTTGCTAGTTCAGACTTCAGTTTCCTTCTGAAGCCAGACAGTTCCAAGAGGAAACCAAGACACACTGACAAGATCACGGTGATACTCACCCCAAATCAGCAGCATGGGAGTGTATCACATCACCGTTGTTTTTTTCTGACAGTGCTATTGTTCTAACAGCCCCTGAGACAGCCTTGCTCTGTTTCTTCTCTGCACTATTGTAAGAGCACAAGGCACAAAACATAGTGCTGCAAGAGCACTGCTCTGACGAGCTCTGACGAGCTCTGACATAACCTTTCCATTCTTTTTGTCCCTTTGAACTGAAACAGAGAGATAAGCAGACCCCAGAAAATAATGAGTATGTGTCAGAGACACAAGAAAACCAAAATGCTCCAAAGGGCACCAATACTGATGGCTGTGTGACATACAGATGGGACCGGTTTCCTCTGGAGGGTGTTAGGACTGCTCAGGAAGGACAGGGGCAAGCACAAACCAGCTGGAGTTTCCTCCACTGTGGTGTCGTTTCTAACAGGTGCCTCTGGGAAGCAAAGCTCTGGGTTTTCTGCAGAGGGACTGAAGGGAAGACAAAGTTATGCTTCATCACTGCTTGAATTTCAGGTGGCACCGTGTGGTAATAGCTTATCTGTAAAGATTATGCAGCTATAACTCTGCATATTGTTTCTGGATATTTGAATTTTCATTTGTGAAGTTGGTAGTGCTGTGGTTTCAATGTGCAAAGCTGACTGGAAATTTTGTTATTACAGAAAATAGTTATTCAGTTTTCACGCCAATCTACTTCCCAGAGTAATTCTGGCACAATCCTTTTGAATAAGCAGAGCTTGTTCAGATTGAGACTGAATTTAATTTTAACCTCAACTCTAGAAGCACAATCTGTGAAGTTGCCAGCAAAAGAAAAATTACTTTAATATTAGAAATTACTAATATCCAGAATCTTTAGCTTCTCAGGTTTTCTAGTGTTATACTATTTTTATGTATAGACCAAGGTCAAATCATCTTTAATATAAAATTCATATTACTGTGTAGTATTAAAAAGGGGGAAAACCGGAGGGGGAATACCCAAGTCATTAACATGATCATTGGTTTGCTTTCCCTAAAGTATGCACATTTTCTGAAACCCTGAAAAATTTTTAACCCATTCAGCAAAGAGGAATGTATGGAAATCTCGAAATTCTTCTAGGATTGTAAAAACTTTTTCTGTCCCTCTCTAATGTTAAGTGGAACTTCCCTGACCAAATGTAGATAACTGTATCTAAATTAGTCACACCAGCTTCTTCTAATAATCAATAAAGACAATTAAGTATTGCCAAAGTAAAATTAATTTCATCCTAAAGGAGTTGTCTACATTTGGTCAAATGAATTGGGCTTTAAAAATGTTTATGTCCCTCCATTGATCACAGGAGACAGAGATAAACTTGCACAGACACAGCCACCTATACTATATCTTAGCTATATAAATGCAGGAGCAACAAATCGAAATTCAGGCCCTAATTTTTCAGATTGGATTTCACACACAGCATAAGTCACCAGATTGGGTAAAATGGACTAAATTACTTTCTTTCAAGGCAAATACAGGAATCAAAGAGGATTGCTTAATAGGTCTGATGCATTATTAGAGTTACTTATTTCTCAAACACAGTGTTGAAAATTACTAACCATTAAAATTCATATTTTTTATTTTTACTTTTTGATATCAGACCAAATTCTAAACTTCTTCTGCCTGCCCAGTGTCAGTAAGATACAGATACTACACTTTAGAAAATAATTCAAAAATTGAGCTCATTATGAAGCAAGAGCCTGTTCACCTGAGGCACCAAAAGAGTATTTTCAGTGAGAACCTGTGGATTAGGATTGTATGATGCAAGACATACATGATAATAGCAGCTTGAATGATTTAAGTAACACAATTTGTTTCTTATCTAAACCATACAGCACACAGTCAGCAAAAATGTCTATGGGGCTTTTATGCTTTTTTATCATGAATATATTATTAATGGTTCAAAATTAGTCACAAAGGAATAAAAAGATACCCTTACAGCCTTGCTCCACAGACATTCTCTTCAGGCCATTGGAAGAGAATTTATTTGCTATCCTGAATAAATCATTGTGTTTTGGAGGCTGTATGGAAGAGAGTTTAAATAGACTTAACTGTTGTAAAAGGCTTTCTCCAGCATCCTTAACCTAGTCTGTGTCTTCCCTGAAAATAATTGACTTGCAAAAACACCAAGCAAGGATGTTCTTCAGCTGTGCTGTGGCATTTATACACCTAATTCCAGAGGTTTCTAGTTGATTCTGGCAATTATTATTTCAGTTGAGCAGTGAGAGTGACTTCTGACAAGGCTGATGGTGAAACTGGTGTTTTGCAGTTGAATATTGGTACCAGCCCAAGTGATTTGCAATTATTATGTAGAAATGAAGGGTGTTTGTGTATGTCTGGAAGACTTCTCGAACAAGTTGCAAGTCTCATTGTGCATAGAAAAATTGCTTGCTAAGAGAGCTGTTGCTCTGTGAGGCTCACGAGAAAAATTCAGCTCACAACCCAAGCTATCCTGGCTAAAGACCAGGGAAAAGAGAACTGACAGAATCCTGGGAGGAGACCCAATACTACTCTGTTAATTTCCTACGCAGAGAAGTCACTAATAACCACTCAGAGAAACTATATATTTTTTCCTCTTTTTTATTTCTTCTTCCTTCTTTTGCAATATTTTCTCAGGGAAAAAATCTGGCATAGAAGCTATGAAGTAAAAAGCTGAAATTTAATATTTCTGCCCTACATCTTATGCCAGCATCTATCACAAGAAAAATGCATGTGTGGAAAAACTTTGGCAAGATATCCTAAGTTGGATATCCATCCCAGTGAATACATCCAGGAAACCCAGGCAGGAGCAAAAAGAGACCAGGGCTGAGCTGAAATGGAGCCTTTAGACCACCAGCAGGGACTGAGTACACCCCAGGTGACTGGGGACCAGCATAGCCCACTTACGCATCTGATCAACAATCAAACATATTTTTTCAGGAAAAAAAAAGTAGTAAGAGCAGATAAATGATAGATCGTATGGTTTGGTATTGTTGTAAACATTTTTCTAATTTTAGTTTCTCTGTATTTTGGAAATACCTACCCCTCACAATAGTTGTTTTCTTGCACAGGTTGCTCTTGATCTTTCTTGTAGAAGCATTAGTCAGACTTAAAATGGGAGATGCCTATTCATAGTGAGATAGCAATTGAAACAAAGCAAGGTAGGAATGTCTGAATGGTTACAGCCAGAGGAATCATTGGCTTTGACCTCTCTGAGAGCTGTGGTGAACATCTGAGTGCACAGGCAAGATTTCAGCAAGCTCCATGAGCCAAAGAGGAATACCTGCTAATGAGCAAACCATTTTCTAAGCAAATGCTGAATGGATGGAATTAAATATGCACACTAATGCTGTCTAAAACTAGAAGTATTTAACAGACCCAGTGATGCAGAAGAACGTTCTACCCCTGGTAGTCAGAACATTTCCGTATAGACTAATCTTTGAGCATAAAAGTAATAATATTTGATGTATCCAGGCTATTCATGAGCTCATTTTGCCTCCCCCCTTCGCTACCCATTCTCTTTATTGAAAAACTATGCAAATATTTCTAAATGTTTCAAATATATTATTTAAACTAACTAAAAATGAATTGTATCTAAGAGCCCAAATTATTAAGCTCTCAGGTCAAATATAGCTCTCTCTTTTCTTTCAGACTTGGCAGGAAATAAAAAATCTGAAAGTCCTTGGATTCACAAATGACCTGACTTTGGCTTTAGAGTCTGCAACTCCCCATCTCCTAGCTTTGGATTCTTAGAAGGTGATCCCACTTCCTGCTGGATTCTTAGAAGGTGATCCCACTTCCATGGAAAAAAACAGAAGGGTTTCCATTCAAAGCAGATGAGGTTTTATCACTCTAATAATCAAGCTGAATCATAGATAGACATATTTCTATCAGAAAGTTTAATTGGAAGTTTTGATGCATTTGCTAAAATCATTTCCAAACAGGAAAGTGGCTAACTTTGTAGATTTTATATATTCATTTATATATATATATTATATCTACTGTATTCTGTTCTAATCTGTTTTCTATATCATGTGGATTGAAAAGTGGTATAATGGCTGGGAACTAGACTGTCTCCTCTAGGAGGAAAGAGTAAGAGATCTGGGACTGTTGAGCCTGGAAAAGAGAAGGCTCAGGAGGATCTTATCAAAGTATGTAAATTCCTGAAAGAAGGGCTCTTTTCTGTCATGCCCATTGACAGGAGGACAACGAGCACAGATTTAAACATGGAAAGTTCCCTCTGAGCATCAGGAAACACTTTTGTCCTGTAAGGGTGACTACGAAGTAGCAGAGGTTGCCCAAAGGGCTTGTGGAGCTTGTGGTCCTTGGAGATATCCAAAAGCCACCTGGACATGTTCCTGGGTCTCTGTCTCTGGGAGGTCCTTCTCGAGCAGAGAGGTTGGACCTCATGAGCTACAGATGTCCCTTCCAACCTCACAACTCTTGTGGTTCTGTGTTTTAGTATTGCCATCAATACCTCCTGCAGGTCACCTCTATAGTTCTCAAGTTTTTGAGACTTTCAAAACATTTTCAGGGTGGGAAAGAGCAAATGGAACTTGACTGAAATAGAAAGGCTTTTCTCTTTCCTCTTTACTGAAAGAACAGTTATTTGCTGTTGCTCTCCAAAGACTGGGCAAAAGAAAAGAAGGAAAGACAACAAAATTATTAAATTACAAAAATTATTAAGTATTTAAATTAGTAATTTTAAAAATTAAAAATGTTAAACTTAATTAAAATAATTTCCTAGTATCTACCAAAAATGCTTTTTTTGTCTCACTCCCTCAAGAATTGATGAAATTAGTTTTTGTATCACAAACCCAGTGGACTTGGAGAACAACAGATCATTGCAACCTTTTGCATATTTTACCACAGCTCCCACATGCATCTCTTGCAGACTTCCTCACTTTCTCTTAACCCCATTCTCTCTCCTCTAGAATAAGCAAATCTAATTATTTATAACATTTCCTCAGAGGTGATGTTTTCCAGCCTCTAATCATCCTTGTATGCCTCCTTTGGATTCTCTCCAATTTATCTTCATCTTCTTGAAATGGGCAGAGTACCCTAGATGTTTTCTCCCCCAGCACAAGATAGTGAGCAATAATTACCTGGTTGTCTTTCTTCAACATTGCTTTTCCTATGTTGCTGAAGGTGATTTGCCCTTTTATAAACACCTTGTGGATGTTGTGTTCAGTTTTCAGTCCATTTTAGCTCCACTGCTGTTTGCAGTGGTGTTGCCTAGTTGGCTACTCTTTATTTCCTACATGTGTAATTGATTTCACAAGGTATTCTGCATTAGCTTCTTGTTGAATCTCATTTTGTCGATTTTGAACCAATTATCCGGTAGATTGAGGTCATTTTAAATGTTAATCCTGTGCTCCACCTATCTTAAACCATTCTAACTTTAACATTAAAAAAATGTCATAAATATAATGATTTTCATTATTAATTAATTGATATTTACAAAAAATATTTAGCATATTTCTTCCAGAGATGATTAAATATAGAGGTATTTCAGCTAGACTTTGATTTTTCGTGTTGATATGCCACAGTATTGAAATTTCTAGTCCTGCCAAATGGTCCTCTGGACTGGGGAGACCAATTGGAATTCAATGAATTTCAGGAATATTAAAACATACTTTATTGACTTAATCTAGAAGCACTAGTAATCATCGAAAAATCTAAAGATGCAGCATATAGTAAGAGGAAATATGGATATCATCTTTATCATATGGTCAAAAATCTAATCTGTGATCTAATCTTAAGCATTTTATACTTAAGTAGAAATGTTCAAAGGTTCGTGGATTGTCTTCTCTATGGCTAATAGGAGAATAATAGACCTTTTATTACTAAAGCAAATACTCTGGCTTCCAATATAGTAAATGGAAAAGATAAGTGTCTCTGAAGGCCTCTAAAAGAAAATCCAGTCTCTCTAGGTTAGCTACCTATGCTAGGCATTTGGAATCTTTCTTTATATGATTTTCAAAGAAGGAAACTAATTTGATATCTCTTCCTTTAGAAAATCATGTCTCCACTCACACTTGTATTGTGTTTGGAGAGAACTGAAATGATAGATCAAATCACACAATAAATGTAGCTGGTAAGAAATTGATGCAATTCAGAAAAAAAAAATGTTCACAAGCAATCTTTTCAAATAGTGTATGTTGTGGAGAATGGATTTAAGACTCAGGGAGACCCCAAATTACATCAACATTGCAACTGGAGCCTGTCCTACAGCAGAGAGCCCAGAAACAGAACACAAAAACACAGAACATGGCTTCACAAAAGCATCACACTAACACATCTGGATGGTCTTCACTCCCAACCTAATAAATTCCCTGTCTTTTATGCAGATTTAACAACTTGGAATCCATCTACCTTAGTCGTCTTTATACCATGCTCAAATCACACTCTGCATGTGTCCTGAAAGTGTGGTAGTGGAAGGATGCACTAAAAAATAACATTTCCTTAGCAGCAACTAGTATAATTTGGGAGTCAAGATCAACATTTCTGAGGCCAAAATTCACTTGAAGTTGGTGAAAAGTACCTTTTATATTAAAAGGCAGCACAAGGAATTTACATCTTCTTTTGTTTCTTTGTATCCTAGAATGGGAGAAAGGGAAGGGGCAGGTTAAGATACCTTCTGATATTACTTGGTTTGGGTTTTTTTTGTGGTAGTTTTTCCAGAAAACTCTGTGGAATTATTATTTTGATCCTAGTCATCTATATCACAGGTCTGAAGACCATAATTTTAACATATAACACGATTTTTTTATTTGTTGCACGGTGGAGATGAGCAGATTGAGATCAGCCCTGTGGGGAAGGACTTGGGGGTGCTGGTGGAGGAAAAGCTGGACATGACCTGGCAATGTGCACTCACATTCCAGAAAACCAAACATGTCCTGGGCTGCATCAAAAGAAGTGTGACCAGCAGGACAAGGGTCAAGGGAGGCAATTCTCCCCTTCTTCTCTGCACTCATGAGACACCACCTGGAGAACTGCATCCAGCTCGGGCACCCCCAGCACAAGAATAAGGTGGACCTGCTAGAGAGACTCCAGAGCAGGGTCATGAAAATGGTCACAGGGCTGGAGCACCTATGGAGACAGGCTGAGAGAGCAGGGGCTGGAGAAGAGAAGGTTCTGGGGAGACCTTATTGAAGACCTTTTATACTTAAAGGGGCTATAAGAAAGATGGGGACAAACTTCTTAGTGGAGCCTGATGCAATAGAAAAAGGGGTAATGTTTTTAAACTGAAAGGGGGGAGATTTACAGTAGATATAAAATCAGATAGGAAGATAATTTTTGTTATTATGGTGGAACAGATTGCTCAGAGATATGTTGGATGCCCCTGGAAACATTCAAGGTCAGTCTGGATGAGGCTCTGAGTAACCTGATCTGGTTGAAGATGCTCCTGCTCATTGCAAGGGGTTTGAACTAGATGACCTTTAAAGATCCCTTCTACCCCAAACCATTCTATGATTCCTTTTCATACAGGGGCATTTTTAGCACTGCATGATTTGAGCAAAAATGAGAAAACAATCTTTCATACATTCTTCATATGTAGATATTGTCTTGTAAAGCACAGAAAAGAATGGGTCAAGAGCAGAAGTCTGAGCACCATTTAAACCCTTAGTAACAGGCTGAGTCAGATCCATGTCCCTAAAGCATTTCTTTCCTGATCATAGTCTGAAAGGTGCTGTAAAATGGAACATAGCTGAGGTCATTGCTATCCACTTTCAGAGCAGTGTGATTGACACTAGCATTGTAAGCTTTCTTTAATTACAAGATTGCAGTCTCAGAGAACAAGCCCTTACCCTTAGCAAAAGAGAAATATGATTAGCTAATTCCACAGGAGAAACCAGGCTAGAATGCAAGAGAGCATGAAGAAAGGCTACAGAATTGGTCTACACAGGGAAAACAAGACATACTGAGAATGAATAAGGTGTCAGATACACGAGAGAGAAGGACAGAGGTGGGGTTGAAACTTCAGACATTCCTATGTTAAGTTTACTTCATCCCTAAATTTTAGAAGCTTAAGTAGCAAATTTGCTGTCATTATAAATCTATTACCATTTTATCACAACCTGCACTACTGGACCTTATGTGCATGTTTTATATGAGCAGATAATCCTGTGATTGGACATTTCCATCCAGTGTTTTCCAGCCATCCAGGAAAAGCCTTCCCTACTTGTGGTCACTGGAGAATGTTTGACCTGTGTGGTACAGGTTTGCTTTATTGTCCCCCGGCGATGAGGGGCAGGGCTGCCCAGCACCCCCTCAGGAAGCATCCAGCACATTAATCTCAAACCGGATATTTTCTTTTTCCATTCCTTGACCAACATTTTCACTTCCCACGTGTCTGCTCTTCTCCACTCATGACACTCCCAAATAATTTTACTTCTTCTGTACAGGCAGGACAAAGTCAGCAACACAGTCATCTACCTGCAGCCTGAATCTTATTTTTCTGTCCCATGCTAACATTGAGATGAACACAAAAACCACAAAAAATATTTTGAAAACTGTTGGTGTTACTATCTCAAATTCAACAGAATATATGTATTTACCCAGTGTGGTGCTGCACACTGTTAAAGACTCCTTGAACATGGATGACTTCACGTCACAGGGCAGCAGCCTAAAAAGCTTCCCTTTGCGTCCTGAAAGCCTCAGTACAATTTTATATCTGTGCTAATTAGTTCTGCTTCACAGAGACCAAATAGTTCTCAGTCCCCCCACCTAGATCAGTCATCTGTGGGACCATATACTGTGTGCATGGAAAGATGTGTTTCTATATAAAAAAGATGAAGATGTTTCATGAAGGGCAAATCAGAATTAAACCAGTTCTTTCCTCAAAAATCTTGGAATAAATGCTTCCATGTTGTTATCAGCTTTATGGGATGAAGAAAGAAAAGGAAGAGAAAAAAGAGGAAAATTGCAGTTTAATTTAGTAGCACAAATCCCAAATCAAAATTGTGCTTGAAAATTTTAACAAATATACGTGAATACAAAAGCTACTTAGACACTTCAGTAACATGATTAGTCACAAGAGCATTAGTTCTTCTCATGTTTAAGATTAAACATATTTAAATGACTATACATTGTTTTGTGTCAAAGTGAGAAGAGCCTGTTTCTTATGTACATCTAAATAATTATATGGCTCCAAATGTGGAATCACAAATCAGGTGAAGAATTTTCTCTCTATCCCACAGGTCCAATGATGTCAGTGGTGCTACTGCATAGTTAGATCTTTGCATGGGTAAAAGTGGCAAACTGAACCCTAATATAGATTTGAAAGAAATGGGAAAAATGGCAAATGGTTTAAAAAAATTGTTGTTAATAAGCAAAAAAACCCCAAACCCAAACTGTGTAAGTACAGCTGAAAGTGATTTATTATCAAGTAAGCTGTCTCTACAAGATCATTAGTTCCAGGTGGCATGATACACATTAACTGCATGTAAATGTGTGTGTAGGAACAACTCCATTAGTTATAATGAACCAATCAGAAGGTGTTCAAAAGTAAGTAAATAAATAATAGTCCACATGAATGTGACTCTTAATAACTCCCAGAAAGAAATAGTCTGAAATGAAGTAAAGACAGAGAGAGACATCTGCCCTTATCAGTGAGGTTCTTGAAAATTAAAATACATAGGATTAGAATTTATATCGTTTGAAACAATACTAGAAGATCAAATGGTCACTTTTGACCTCAAATTCCATGTCTGTGATAAACATTTAAAAGTAAGGTTTTTGTCAAGTTTATTGGGACTATCATTCTCTCAGATGACTGAGGGGAGAGAAAATAACTGACAATGAATCACAGAAAGAAAATTTTAGTCATCAGACTTGCACATGCAAATATCCTGGTCCTAATTGGGAAGATCTGATTCATGGTTTCTGATCAATACACAAAAACAAGGAGAGGTTTGAGAACAAAGGCAAGACCATAAATACCTGGCACAAACCCACAGATTATTATAAAATAAAGAAATTAACAGTTTGGGAAAGCAGAAAGAGAGGAGACTAAAGAAATCAGATGGACAAGTTGTTTTTTTGTAGCTGACAGAAGGTAAAAGTTAGCTGGAAACTCAGCTATCACCACTGGTATCAGCAAAGACCTTGGTTTGTATGTTTTACAATCCTAATTTTTGCACTAGCTATTAAGTAGGACTGCTGAGTTGCACAACCTCAATGTGAAAAATGAGTGCACTGTTTTATTTGATGGGTATGAATGAAACATCCCAAATTGGCAAAAACAATCCATTCCTATTCTATAAGGAAAACCAGCTCAAAAGCAGCCCAACCCACAGCTTTTTAATTTTGCAGGGTTTAAGGGAGGGAGAATTACAGCATCTGGCTCAAGAGCTTGTATACCACCTTTGCTCAGCCCAAAGCACATTAAAACAGCTGAGTTATAAACCCCACAGATGGGAAAGGGGGTTGCAGCAATGATGTTCTTTTAAATGCAGCCAAGTTGCTTGGGTACTCCATATAACATAAATTGCTGAAGCACTCAAGTACTTAACTAGTTACAGTATGTAAAATTGGGTTTAATTTGACAATGCTGTAGCTCAACATTGTTTGTCTTCCAATTATATACATTGATTAGACTTTGAACATAATGAGCTCTTGCCTGAAGGAGGTCTGACAACAAAAGCAATATTTTAGGAACTCAAGGCTGTAAGGTTGTAAAGTGAAAATTTTGCTTGAATACAGTTTCAGAGTAGGCTGTTTTAATAAGTTAATATTCAAAAGTCCTGTGGTTAGGAGGTGCAAGGTTTTGTTAGAACTCCTGGTTCCATATAAGTAATGCAAATGTTATTTTTATTCTACATGCACATTAAACACATAATCCCCATTCCTGTTAAAACAACCCAGGTAGTAAACACTCTAAATGTATCTTGGGTTAATATGCACAGGATGGAAATTAAGTTGCACTATAGCATACATTACAATAAAAACTAGTGGAGTGTGTAATTACTGTTACTGTGCTGTATGTTACCATATATATCGCTCAGTGTAGCCACAGCGGTAACCATCTTAGTGTCACTGTCTTAATTATAGTAGTTTTATTGTTATTATTATTGTCAGTCTTTAAGCTTTTACTAAATCCAAAGCTCAAATTCAGCAAAGCACAGAAGCATGTGTTTCATCTTAAGCAGGTGTGTAGTCCCACAGAAGCTAGTAGAATTACAAAAACTTCAAAAATACACTTTTTGGAATGAATGGGATTAGTTACACATCTCAAATTAATGATAGGCACACCAGGGATTGGTATTACCTCCAAAAGAAATATTAATTCTGTGAAGATTCTAAGCCTGAGCTTCTTGTTGACTACAGGTGATTTAATTTCCATCGACCCAGTCCTAACAAGTCATTTATAGTCTCCACGACTCCAGTGTCTTTTCAGCAAGGCTGAAAAAAATATACCTGATGCTGACAACTGGAGAATCCAAATCTGAAGCCCTCTGGGTGTAACATGCCTTAGTCCCTGCCTCTATCTATTGTTTATTTTAGCTATTTCTGCTATATTTATTTTGCTATTGCTGATGCCCTTCTCCATATTCCTGACAAACACCATGTATTTGTGATTCCCAGTGATTCACCCAACTGAAACCAGATCAATGTGTCTCTGCCAAGATCTGGGGTCATGGTGGCAGGATTCATACAGATGTATAAATTAGAACTACAAATGGATATAAGTACCGGAGTCTAAAATTTCAAATACCAGAAACATTTTAGGTTGTGCCTAACTCTAGGGTTTTCAAATGTCCCCATGTCTTCTATCCTGAAAATAATGTATTCTGCCTGTAAATAACTGAAAATCAATATGATTCATAGCACATAATACAGCTATGCAGATATCTTACAATAAAATTCTATAGTTTAGATAAAATGATTATTGGTTTTTTTATCTGCTAAAATATACAAGATCTGCTCATGCTGCTGTAAAAATTCTTTTACAATATAGAAATTTTTTAAATTTTGTTTAGCCTACACATTGGTGTGACTGCACCCACACCCCAGGGAGCCCCCCTATGTGGATGTTTGGTCTGGATAGGACTAGACAGCAATTCTTAAACACAAATTTGAGTTGTAACTAGGACTGATGAAGGGAAAGGCAGCCCTTCCTTTGTCCTTGCCCCTCACTGCCTACAAACACAAAAAATAAGTGTAATGCCCAGGGGAAATAATTGTTTTTTCTCAAAGAACAGTGCCTGAGAGAAATGTCTGCATGTTCTCTAAAGGTTGGCTTTTTGAAGGAAGGACAATAGTATTGACTCTATTCTGTGAATGAATAAGGTGAAATTCTACCTTGGACAGATAAAGTTTTCAACACTCCTTTTTAGTATTTCATAGAATTACAGAATGACTTGGGCTGGAAAGGACCTAAAAGATCATCCAGTTCCAGTTCCACTGCTGTGGGCAGAGACACCTTCCACTAGACCAGGTTGCTCAAAGCTCCATCCAGCCTGGCCATGGACATTTCTAGGAATGGGGCACCCACAACTTCTCTGAGTAACCTGCTCCAGTGCCTCACCACCCCCACAATATGGAATTTCTTCCTCATACCAAATGTAAAGTTACTCTCTCAGTTTGAATCCATTCCCACTTGTCCTGTCACTCCAGATCCTTGTCAATAATCTCTCTTCATCTTTCCTGTAGGCTCCTTCAGGTACTGTAAGGCCACAATTAGGTCATCCTGAAGCCATCTCTTTCCCAGGATGAACAATCCCAATTCTCTCAGCCTTTCCTCCCAGGAGAGCTGCTCCATCCCTCTGATCAACTCAGTGGGCTCCTATGGACTCACTCAAACAGCTCCATGTCCTCCCTGTGCTGGGTCCCCAGGGCTGGATGCAGCACTTCAGGTGGGATCTCACCAGGGTAGGGCAGAGCAGAGCAGAGCAGAGCAGAGCAGAGCAGAGCAGAGCAGAGGGGTAGAACCACCTCCCTCCCCTGCTGTCCATGGTGCTCTGGATGCAGCCCAGGACATGTTTGGCTTTCTGGGTGTGAGTGCCCATGGCCAGGTCATGTCCAGGCTCTCATTCAACAGCATTCCCAGGTCCTTCCAGGCAAGGCTGCTGTCGATCCATTCATGCCCAGGCTGTGCTGATACTGGGGGTTGCCCCAACCCAGTCACATCACTTAGTCCCTAGTCTTGTTAAACCTCATGAGATTCCCATGGTCCCACAGCCAGGTCCCTCTGGATGGTATCCCATCCCTCAGGTGTGCCAACAGCACCACTCAGCTTGGTGTCATCTGCAAACTTGCTGTGTGCACAGCACACGGCACTTGGTCCCTTCATCTGTGTAATTTATAAGGACATTAAATAACACTGGTCCCAGTACAGACCCCTGAGGGACCCCACAGACCTTCAGGACCCTGAGCACTTGACCACTACCCTCTGGGTGTCACTGTCCAATCAATTCCTTATCCATTGAAGAGTCCACACATCAAATATATGTCTTTCCAATTGAAAGAGAAGGATAATGTGGGGGGTTGTGTCAAAAGATTTTACAGAATTCCAGATAAATGACATCTTTCCCTTGTGCACTGATGGAGTGCCTTGTAACCTTTCCCTTGTGCACTGATGGAGTGATTCCATCATGGAAGGAGGACTGGTCACTAGGCTGGTCAGGCAGGACTTGCCCTTGGTAAAGCTGTGCCAGTTGTATCAAATCACCTTCCAGTTCTCCTGGTGCCATATCTCACTTTATCCTGATCCCAATTAATTTTCCTTCTAGTGATGTTATCTTCATATAAATATCATTACTAAAATGAACTTACATCCCTTGTTAAAGTTTAATATTATTAAGGTACGACTAGCCACTTTATACTTGCAGAATTCCTGTCTTTGTTTAGTAAACACTGAGACTGCACCATGTGACTTCAAAGTAGAACACATTTGTTATTATAAATATAATAGTATTGGTATAGTGTCTGTACCAAGGCTTGCTGCATGGAGAACAAAAGCTGGAAATATCAATCACAAGTGCTGCCTTCTTGCAAGTGTAGTAGAGTAGTCCAGGAAGAGGAGGTGGATTGTATAAACAGTCTAGGCAGCTCCTTTATTTCATTTTGCAGATATTTACTGCATGAATAATGTATAACATTCACAAAAGGAAAGCAACAATTCAAAAACTCAACTGACTACAAACTGGGTCTATTTTATTGGAGAATCAAAATTATCTGATGATTTTCTTGCGAGTGGGTACATAACCACAGCAGCCTCAGACCTACAGCTAAGTTTAAAGTCACTTATAATATCCCTGGGATAGAGCAAAAGTCTTTTATTGGGAAAAATGTAATGAATTTTCTTGCTAAGAGAAAACCAGGCAACTGAGAGTGTTGCAAAGATTAGATGGCATGTAGCTAAAAGAAAGGGACTGCATCTTGTTACAGGCAGCATAAGAGATAGACCATTTCACCCAAGGAGAGAATGAGTCATTTAAAAATGTGAGTGGCAGCTCATTCCATAAGGACAAGGAACTGAAAGTTCACAGGGATAATATGTGAATAAAAATCTGTTATCTATTGAGAAAAACAAAATGTCATCCTCCACATAGAATTCTCTAACACCCAGGGAATTGAAAGACGAATGCATTATCTCAAGAAATGCTCTACACAGAATTTTGGTCCCAGCTTTCCAAATGCTGACTGTTGGAAAATAAGAATATCTGCAAATGGTTGCCAGTAGAATAGTAATATTTTCATTATATGGACAACTGTGGGAAGGACTGTATTTATTTCAGAGGTTGACTTCTCACAGCAGAAACTGTGGGCAAGATTCTCAGTGCTGTAAACTCACATAATTCGATATGCAGCATTGGCTGAACATTTTTTAACGGCACTGTCTCAATGAGCTGGCAATGTTCCTCTTATTTCTGAAAAAGCTAACTATAAATGAAATGAGGGGGAGTGCTACATCAATTTTTAAGCACAATATTGCCAAGTATTGTATCATCTCTGAGTTAAACATCAACACTCCAGACAGATGGATAACTCAGGCAGATAAGACTGAGATTTGCAGATAGCATTGAGATAAGTGGGCAAACACCAAAGCTAGCAAGATTAAACTAGTGAAAAAGAAAGACAGGGCCTGCACCTATTCTCTAGGAAGTGTTCTTGTAGAATTGAGTGAAAATTTTTTTCTATTAATAGTAATTTGTCTGTATAAAGGATTATCTATTCAAGTGGACAAATTTCCAAAACAGAGAGAGGGATTTTTAAAAGTAAAAATATTTTACTTACATGTATTCTCAATTAAATGTTTTGTTTTCGTAATGTCATAACATTTCATTTTGGCACTTTTAATGAAACTTTGTTAAGTTTTTCTTCTTAAGATCTCATTCTTTCTTGAAGATCAACATTAGAAAAGGCAAAAGGAAAATTGGACAAGATCATGTGACACTAATTGAAAGAGTCTTTTTTTGTTCGGAGTTTTTTTGGGGGGCAGGTTGGATTTTTGGTTTGGTTTGGGTTTTGGTTTTTGATTTTGGGGGTTTTTTGTGGGGTGGTTTTTGGTTTTTGATTTTGGGGGTTTTTTGTGGGGTGGTTTTGGTTTTTTTTGTTTGTTTGGTTTGGTTTGTTTGTTGTTTTTTTTAATTTTATTTGTTTGCCAAAATATATTTGTATTCTTTTGATGTAATTGAAAATTTGAACTGTATGTTTTTATCAACGCAGTTTAAAACTTTCTCAGCTGTCTGTGGATGTTTTGCTACTAAAGCAATTTGAAAACACATTAGCTGTGAGTAGACAGTAAGGCATGGCAGCCATTTATTCCTCTGAAATCGATAAGTTATTGCATAAAACACTAAACTGGGAAACAGAAGACTTGTTCCATGGAGTTTTACAAAATAGAAAAGCTTCTAAGAAGATACTGTCATCCGACTGAGGATATCAGTCCTGTTCTGTTTCAACCATTTCTTCCAAATGCGGAAATAGAAATATGTTCCCTATCCTATAGCTGAAAACACTAGCCATGAGGTTATTTGATCCAGTAGAGCAAAGCTGTTTCAAAACCATCTTATCTTCATGTGTTGTTTTTGGCTTCCTGACCCTGACATTGTGAAATTTGCACCACCAAGAAGCTACAGGAGAATGCCAAAAAGGAAATCAGAGACGAGGTAGGACTCTGAAGAGTCTGCAGGTCCTTAAAATTTGAGGTCTATTTTCTGACACAACAGCTGCCATAACCTCTGCACCTTTGGTAAACACTGAGTCCAGAATTTATCCAACTGAGGTGTCAGGGGTGGATTAAGAAGCTTAAGCAGTGGGATTCGTTGCAATTAATTTCAGACATACATGTGATAGGTGAATCTCAAGAACTTATTCTCAGACCCTTTTATAGTCACTGTAGAGAAATAAGATCCTCCACAGGATTATTAATTTTTCCTCTTTTAGACACTTCTTCAAGGCTCAATTGGCTTTCACATTGGAGTTATTTTTTCCCCCGGTGATTGCAGGGATTGTATAGGGTGCTTAGCTCAAATTTAGACCTCTAGGTTTTACATATCTAAACTGAGGTTAATCCAACTGAAAATAGGCAAGAAGTCAAGGAATAATGGAAGTGTTGAGATACCATGGGCTGCTTCTAAACACATCTATGAAGGAGTGCTACAGTACATGTAATTTTGCTTCATTCTCCTATTCTGAAGATGAGGGAACTGTCAGGGACAGTACATAGGAATCAAACTACCAGATAGGAGATAAAGGAGATGTTTCAGCTTGGCTGTGTCTTGTCCCACTCTTGTCCCCGAATGTTTCAAATGCAGAGCAGATTTATATTTTCATGTGTTTGGCCTTGGCCAGCCAGAGAAACCATCCACCCTGCATGATAGTCTCATATTCCTTGCTAAACACAGAGAGAGCATTAAGCCTCTAAATGCACATTTAGATAAGTTTTTTCTCACCCATAATACTCTTTTATTTCCTCTGGGAGATCAAACACAAGGCTTTACCCAAGCTCAGGAATCTTTGCATCATCTGGTAAGAACTGGTATTTAAATCTACTTATGTTGTTTTTGGTTTTTTTTTTAGATTTGCTGATATATAATGTTACAGTTTATTGAATGTTTCAGAGGCCAACTTTTTCAAGTACAGTCTTAATTTGCCTATGCAGGGATTTGTATGTACTCTAGAGCCTCACTTAAAGTCTCTCAACTTGGCAGGATTAATATTCTCTTCTGGAAAATGGAGTTAGCAATAATAGCAATCTTGACATACCTCACCTGTAAATGAACATGTGGTATAAATGGTAAATTGCCTTATTACTCCAAGTTCTTAACAGACACCAACCTTGTCTCTGATACCATCAGACTTATTTTCAGCTTCAACAGTTTCCCTGCATTTCCAAGGCAACAGGAACTCCTGCTCAGAATTGTAGGCTTTTCAAGGTCTGTCACCCCATGGCTGAGATATTAGGATTTGAAAAACCTCATATAGTGCTTAGACAGATTTTCCAGCAAGTCTAGTCTAATAGTCAGCTCATGATTCAAGGATAATGATTGAGGTGCCACATCTGCAAGGCAAGTCAGAAATCCTTTACACAGAAATCTGCAGCAGCCAAGTGCAGAGATGCACATCTGCATCTCTGACCCAGCACACTATGGTGGGTTTGGGACTCAGTGCTACCTATACCAGCAGTCAAGTGTGACACCTGTAGTGAGAGTTAAGAGCTTCTTTCCAAGCCTTTCTATAATGGCACTATGATAACATATCACTTTATGAACAGAAAAAAACTCAGCCACTCTCTGAATCATATGCTCAAGAGGCATGAGAATTCCTTGGACTATGTCCTGCCTGCCAGAAGAATGGCAACCTGACACTTTCAGAAGGAGCAATTTATGCAAAACATCCCATTCAAAGGGTTACTGTAAGCACAGTGAAAAACTGGAGATCACTTGGCTTTCCTTGGTTGTCATATAGTCACTAATGTGAAGTATGCCAGGGTGCTGTCACCCAGCATTTGATGCTGAAGAGCAAATAAAAAGAATGGTTACAATGGAATAAAGGGCAGTTCAAAACAAATTATTCTACTGTCAATTTACATAATGCAGGAACAGCAGGGATTCTGTGTTCAATAAGTGTGGTTTTTGGGGTGCTTTGAGGTCTTTGAAGCCCACTGAACAAAATGCAATCTTTCCCTTTTTCATTTTTTTGGTGTTTTTTGGTGGGTGGTGGTTTTTTTTGGTTTTTTTTGGTTTTTTGGTTTTTTTTTTTTTGCTGCTGAGTCTGTGGATAAATGACACTTGAAGAACTACAACTAAACCTAAATGATGAGACCAAATTTTGGCATATGTTAGGTAGACCCGCTTGCTGCTCACATCTCAAAGAAAATGTATGCTTCTGGACAAACAAAGTGACTAAATAGGGCCATTTTATATCTAAGGAAACTCTGAGCATTGAGAGTGAGGTTGACCTCCACAGCTTTGTCATTGACAGCTGCAGACATCAGCATCTGATGACCAGTCAAGCTGGTCTGCTTTTTCAACCAGTGGAAGGAAATAAGCACATCCAGAATCATGACCCATCTGCCCATGGTTGAATACTTGCTCTATAGAACAGATTAGAGTGACTATTTCAGGTGTGGAAATCAAGTATACAAATGCCTAACCACAAATTTCTGCATCCAAACCAAATATGTGCATGCAAAGATTGATCGTCTTTACTAGTAAACCTCTGCATTCTTCTTTAAAATCTGAGATCTTTTTATAGGTGTTTTCAAATTCAAATTCCAGACATAGATTCTTCATATAACATTTCATTATACAAGGATGTGTTGGACACAAATTTCTCATGGAAGGAACCACTGGAGCCAGCACTTTTATTTATTTTCAACCTCAGGCTTGATGTTATCATGCCTACAGACAAGCTACACAGACTTACCAGATGTACTTCTCAAGATGAAATTGCAAAAATAGTCAAATACATGAGTAGTCTCATTTGAAGTGATCATAGGTACCCAAATCTAGTATTGGTATTAATAGTTTTTACAGGTGCTGCATATGTTTATCTAGTTCACCTTTCTATCAGTGTTGATCTTCAAGAGCCAAATCTGATCATCAAAATAATTAGTGATTTGGGGTGTGTTGATCATCAGTTGTGTAGCTAACGATAACTTGAAGACAACACATTTCAGGTGATGGGTGAAATTTTTCCTTTTTCTTCATTAGACCTCAGAAAATATTCAGAGCAGTAAGAGTTTTATTGTGACATTTGCCAGAAGAGCTGAAGGGTGTAAGTATGTGGTTGAATGAGATTCTTTATGGTCATACATGTACAAGGTTTCTGGTTTGCAGCTCTTCTGAGAAGCACAGGCATGGCAGTAGTAGAACATTGGTGCATCTTTAAAAGCAGGAAAATGTGACAGCAGCCATTGCAATCTGAAGTGAAAGCAACATTAAATTAACATGTCTAGCACCTGCTTTGTGTAATGCCAGTTATGTTGTTGCAGGTAAGAGGAGGAAAATATTTGCTACAGAAAGTGGGGAAATGCTTGAATTCTGTAATACAATGGACTGGTGAAAGAAATGTGAGAAGTAATATTTCCTTTCTTCAGGCTATTTACATTTGAAATTGAAGCACATTGACTTTAGCTTCTAACCACCAGTTCATAATCAGTGCCAAATTTTGCATTCACATTTTTTTTAAGTGGGTGAAAAGTCACATGCAATAGTTTTCAGTAGATAATTTGAAAACTAAACTTTTTAAAGTATCACTTTTCTTCAGCAGAACCAAGTAATGCCCTCCATCTTTAAGCAGAAATTTACTATCCATGTAAAAATTATTTTTGTCATTAAATAATCCATTTTTTCCAGCAATGGACTAGTGAAGATGAGCTATGTACTTAAAGGGCTATTTTTTTATGTCAGACGCAAAATTCTATTTACTACTGAAAATATAGCCATTACTATTTTGCCAGATAGACTTTGCCTTTTCAGCTACAGCTCAGAAACTATAAATGAGATGTGTCACTTTTTCCTCCCCTCTCATTTAATAAAAAGTTACAGTTTGGTTCAAAAGTGTCATTTTAATATTTCCACCCACTCTTGTTCGGTTTGGCTGCTATGGAAGAAGGAAAAGGTGTTGTGCATTCCTAAATAGGCACTGGTGAGCAGATGGACTCTAGCTAAAAAATTCTGGGTGAGAGAAATCAGAAGTGTTTCATTTCCATGTCTGCTCTATTGGCAATGCAAACTCTGGTTCTGCTCAGACGTGCAGATTCCAAGAGGCATCGAATGGGAGAATGGAGATCTCAGAAGTTTTTGTGAAGTTTTAGAAACGCAGCGAAAAATATGATGTGAAAATGGGAAAGTGTGAAAAAAAAAAAGAGCAAAATCTCAAGAGCATAATTCTGCAATTAGAAAATCTGACTGCACATGCAAACTCACTGCCTGCTTACTATCAGTATACTCCTAAATTCCAAAAAAAAAGCTATCATGTTAATGAAATGGTCCAGGTCTAATGCTGACATTGTGTCTCAGCATATTTAATCAATTCTATTCCCTGTGTGTCATTTCTCACTCCCTACACACTTTCTTCCTTGCAAGATGTTCTCAGCTTGGTAATTGGCAGCAGAGCAATAAAAGATTTTAATAACATTTTGTGGAAGAGCATTGCCTAAAGACCAGATCAGTTTCTGACTGATCAGGATGTAGAAACAAAACAGAGAGACAACCAATGACTAAGCAAACTTGTTGGGTTAAGAGATAGTGAGGTTTGGATAGAGCAGGAAGTGTATGGCAAAATTTTGCCTTTCCTGGCAACAACACACCACCCTGGGCCCCTGGCAAATTAAAGTCAGTCATAAACATAACCCAGAAGGAACACACAAAGGTACTGAATCTAATCCAGAAAGTAATAAATTTTGTTCAATCCCTATTCCAGTACATTCACCACTACACCCACAAAAAAGGTGTTTTGTGTCCTGAGCTTGGCTTCAGGAGGCCAAATTGCTAGCGAATGAAAATTCACTAGATGACATTTTTCCTCCCCTTACTCAAACATGTTTCACGAATTAGAGATTAAATTGGTCCCTCTGTGACTGAGACTACGGGGCCTGATTAGCTCACATCTTCAGAGAATATGTGTCACATGGAGCAGGTCAGAGAGAACAGAGAAGGAGCTTTTCATGACCCAGCACTGAATTTGTGGAAGCCATGAGTGCCCTGATGGGGCTGCACTTGCCTCATCAGCAGTGACCAGTTGGTAGCTCAGCTCCAGCAAGACCCACAGAGACCCTTCTTGTGTTTCCATGAGGCCTGTAGGATCTACTCAAAAGTATTTCCTAAATTTGTGGATCAAAGTAGACAACATTATCAAGCAGTGTTTTTTATCAGAGGATTTGAGGAGAAAAATACAGACCTAATTTTGATCACAGGAAATTAAAGTCACATGCTAGGCAATACATGTCACCTGCCTTCTCCTAGATGCATGTTCATAACCTGAGATAAACACTTCTCTCCTTGCCTCCTTTATTGTTAGATAATACAGATTTCCCATCTTAAAAATATTGCTATCAAGTATCTCATAACACCTGTGCCATAGCAACCTGTTAATGTGATTTACTCTGACAGGAGACGATGGGTATTTTATTGTTTGACCCCTTCTACTCTGGCAATGTAGGTTTGGGGCTTTTTTTTCACAGGAGCTGTTTTATTTAATCTTACAGCAGCTGATATTGAATCTTCACATCATTTTTTCTCTTGCCAAAGTATGGTATTAGAGTAAAGAGTATAATGAAAATCCAGGATTTCTCAGAAAGGCACCCACTTAAGCAACTCTGCACTCTAATACCTTGGAAAAAGATGTCTCTAAAAATGTATACATTGCAAACAGTTCAAGGAAACGTCTTTTTCTTTAACATGTTTACTAATTATGGACTCACATAATTAAAACCATTAAGTTTGTTGAGAGATATTCAAACGGGTTCAATGGGACTTAAAAGTCCAATGGTATAACTACTGAGTGACTATCCTGTTTACCATGCTGAGAATCAGGCATATCAGAGGGCTCAAGAATTTTTGGTTATTTGATAATGAGGTTAGCACAGTAAATTTGCAAGGAGGAAGGGAGAACAATAACCACCATCTTGCTCCTTTCCTCACAGGCTTGAATTACTGCAGTGAGCCAAAAGTTGACCCCAAAAAAGGTTGAACCATGCACTTGTCACCAAGGGAGGCTCTAGGAACCAGGAACAGAACTTTTAACGCTCATTCATTAGCAAAGTTAACAGATATGTCCAGAGCAATGAAGACCAAGCCCAGTATCGGTGTTTGATTTAAATGTCTAATTGATGCTTCTTTTGTAACATTTGCTTAAATTTTGGACCTCTAGGCTGGTAAGTCTAGGAGTCTCCATCAGGCTGACTGCTTCTTCCAAACCTTGTGAATCCATACCAAAAGCTTAGAAACTTGGCAACTAATGGAACATCCATAGAGTGCCAAAGCCAGAGTCCTAAGAGAGTGACTGTCTCTGAAAGCATCCACAGTTTATTGTGTATGAAGGAAATCTAAATTATCATCAGTTGCACTTAAATAAGCTTTCAGGAAATAGGTGTTTTCAAAGCTTTTCATCAAAAATCAAGCCAAGGCAGCCCATATTAATCTCTCAGGCAAATTATCTGCTATGCCCCAGAGACTTCCCTCGGCATCATCGCAGCAAATGTGACAAAGGAAAGTTTTAAGATGGAGTATAAAGGAGAACAAGAAAGCCTCTTTTTTCATTAAGATCTTTTCCTGAGCTGAAGAGGTAGCCAGGGACTGTTTCTTTGAAATCCAGCAAGTAGATGTGAGCAGCTACAAGAAGAGCTGACCCCTTGGTACTGAACAATAGGAAGCAAGACGAGAGAAGCCAGTAGGCTCCCTACAGTATTGGTTTATTACTTATCTGAGCGTTTGCAACTATTTTTGAGTCTATTAGAGAAAAAAATGCAAAAAATGGGTAGGACAGCTTCACAATAAATGAAGAAGACTATACTGGGAGTAGCATTCAGACTTTTAATAGTATTCCAACATTTTTCACTGTAATGGAGAGGGATTTCCTAGATTAATCCTTTTTTTCCAGGCTGAACCTGATGGAGCTGCTACAGTCTCAGGCTTTTGAAGAAAACTTTGTTTATTGGATCATGTTCTTCCTCATAGTGTCATTTCTTTAATGAACGTGTGAAGGTGGAAAAAAACCCCAAAACAAAAACAGCTCAGAATATTCCCTGAGTAGATTTCCCATATTCATCACCTGATATGCATGGACCTGTCAAGTGGAGGTTCAGCTGTTACCCTCTTTCTGCTGAACTTCTTGTCACAGTTTTAATCATGTCTTGTGTTCAATCTGAATTAATTTAAGATCCTCAGCTTTCAGAGTTTCAGCTCAACAGAAAACATTAATAAATGGAATAATTAATTCCAACACAGAGTAGATCAATCAAATCCTCAGCTTGGGAGCTATTTAAACACTACTGTGACACTTTGTCTTTTTCTCATGGGTCAAAAAGTCACCAGCCCGCGACTATGGTAGTAATCAAGAAAAAAAATTAGTCAAAAATCCCAGTCAAAGTGACAAGACAGATGTTGCAATTTTGTTTACAAACAGAAAGTGTTGAGCTCTGCTCTGTAGCCTCTTGTGGTTGGGAAAGGTTGGTTTTAGCTAATTAATATATTCTCTGGTTGTGAGTCATCTGATCTCTAAGATAGTTTCATAAAGAAGAAAAACGATGTGTGCCTGTTGATTAAATCCCTTTATAGAAGGGAACAGATTGCAGGAAAGGAGGACACGTTGCACAGCAAAGGAAAGATCTCTCTCGGTGCTTCCACACTCCCTGTCCTCCCATCTCATGTACAGCAGCCCTCAGACGCAGACAACCAGAACAATTTACAATATCTTGGTCAAAACGTAACATGCCAGTGTTGTCCCTGGCTTGTTTCATTTGCTAGTGTAAATACAGTCTGAAAGAGTCTGAATTCATCATTACTGGCTGGAAATATCTTGAAGTGACAAGGCAGTGACGTTCAACCTGCACCTGACCTTGCTGCAGTTGCAGCATCCTGCAGAACAGTCTGCTTGGGGTATTTGCTGCTTGCCTGGGGCAAAAACATGCTGTGGTAGAGATGATAAAATGGCTGGTGCAGTTCCTTTAACCCCAGTTTCCTTTGGCTTTGTTGTGATGTTCCATCCTTTAGATGCTGGAGTAATTAATGACCACTTTTTTTCCTCCAGCACTCAGATTTCAGTGTAAGATAGAAACTCTTTTGCTGACAAATTAAAATATGCTAAAATCACAAACCCATTTTAAAAGCCATTTCAGGCCTCCCAGTTGGCCTAACTTGGATATCCAAAGCCAAGTTTGCTAGGTAGGCAATTAGGAATATTCTTGCCTCTTTAAAGAATCATGTTCATCTAAAGCACAATCAAATTCAAAATACAATACTGTTGAAAACATCTAGAATAGATATCCTTCCTATTCTGCCTTATTTTTTATTTACTTCTTAGAGCAAAATATTTGTCCTTGACAAGCAAATTATTTTTGTATTATTTCCAGGTGTATTATTTATTTGTCCATGGAAGATAAAGTTACTAAAGATGTCCTTAGCACTGGAGAGAATACTGAAGATATATCTTCATTGTAAGGGTTCTGTAGCATCCTCACAAATACATCTCTGGTATTTTGTATTCTCTACACAAAAGGTACTATAACAGAGCAGCTCCACCTTTACAGCTCAAGAAAGACAACTGAAAATAGTTCCTCCTGGATCCCATCAGTGTCACTGTCGGTGTCCCTCAGAGGAGGTCTTTGTGAAAGAGTGCAAAGCATTTAGCCCTCTGGGGCCATCACACATGTTTCCATTGTATTATTTGTTCGTGCTGGGACAAGGAAAAAAAAAAGAATCATTTTAAGTCACAAACATTACAAAATTGGAAACCTGTGTGCCAAACTGCCTTGAAATGTATGTTTGACCAAATTTTATTGGAACCTGTAGAGCACTGTTTAGCAATGGGAACAGAATTTATATTCAGATATGATGAGAATAATTTTTCTAAGTCTTCTGGAATTTCTCCTACTCTCCTCCAACTGCCATCAGGACAATTTTTTTTACATAATCTTTTTAAGGATGAAGACTGGAATTCATATTGAATGTACATTTTAAAGGTTTGGTTTATATTTTTATTTATATTGATAAATTTTGAATCCAAACTGTTTGAATAAATGAATAATTTTCTTCATTAATTTATCCAAGAGCTATCCAAGAAGTGGGCAATACTTACCTGTCCACCTCAGTAATTAACTAATTTTCCTTAATTTTTCTGAAAGATTTTAGGAAACTGAAAGCTTAACAACATCCCTAGCTGAAGAACCATCACCTACACTGT
The DNA here is from genome assembly GCA_024500445.1 of Entomyzon cyanotis. NCBI lineage: Eukaryota > Metazoa > Chordata > Aves > Passeriformes > Meliphagidae > Entomyzon > Entomyzon cyanotis. The sequence goes on from JAKEPQ010000871.1 coordinate 66,935,933, forward strand.
TAGACTAGCCCAGACTTTGTCATCACCATCATTATCACCATCATCATCATCAATCTTTTAACTAACTTTAATTATGGAATATGGTTTTCATTTTACAACATGGTGGTTCTGTTGCTGTGCAGAACAGGTTAACATGTTTGCTTTGGAATTTGGATTATTAGGAGAGGGGCAGGTTCCTTCCCAATGAATTTTCATTAATTCTGCAGTGTCATTGTGACTGTGAGCATTATTCTTTAGGGGAAAAAAGAAGCTTAGTGGGCTCAGATGGACCTGATTTATTTTTTTATTGTTCATACAGAAACTCCCTAGTCTAAATTGTAAAAATAGGAAAGGGTCTAGATCCCCATATGTTAGATTTCAGTCAAATACATTACTTTTTATTCTATATGTTAGTTACTTATCTTAACCTGATGGCTGCAGAGTCAATCTAGGATCAAGACCTTTCACTTTCCAGATGTCTTTCCCTAATTTTGCTTTGAAAGGCCTTGCTCTGACAAGTGCCCATTATTAGACAGTGATGGAATCTCCACTTGGCTTGGGTAGATTCATCATATATTTGGTCATTTATTATATAGACTTCACTGCCCATCATAAGAAAGAGACATTTTTTAAGAATCACTTATTACAATCTAAGAAGAACTTAGCAGTGCTCCAGTTCTACCTAATAATTTATCTTCTTCATAGTTAAAAAAATATTTACATATTATTTCTGATTTGAAATGCTCTTTACCTTCGAGCTGGTATCTTTTTGCTCGGCCTGTCTGCATTCAGAAAATAACCCATTTAAAGCAGCTGATGGCACAATGAAGCACAAAGATCAGACAATTTTGAGTACCACCCTTGTTCTTTAACTGCAGAACTGTGGGCCCCCCATGAGAAAACACAAAATTGTATCATTCACTGAGCACCCTAGATTAACTGAGCATATACTATGTGTATTAAAAATGGCTGTGACAAGGCAGATTATGGATGTGCTGCCTTATGTCACATCAAAGCTACCAAAAAACTAGTCTGTCATCTTGTAAATAACAAAAGATTTCTTTAAAAAAAAAAAAAAGAAAAAAGAGAACAGAGGAAAGACATTATTTCATATTCTCCCTGTCAATTTGGATAGTGTGCTTAAGTGCTGCCTTTTTAAAATAAAATATAAGGCTGAAAGAAATGAGCATTTTATGCATATTATTATCATATTTATTTTTATATTCAGCTACTCCTACATTATAACTCAGTGTGGTAAATAGTTCATGCTAATTACTTAAAAATCCATTAAATTTTAAGTCTCATAGCAGATGCAAACACCATTTCAAATATTCTCATTGTGTTTCCTACATAATTCATGAACTCTTATTAGAATTCAGACTCCAAGCAGGCATGTGGTGTGTGAGCCACACTCTCCAGATTTTTGTGCATTCCCAGAAAAGTGGAATACACACCTACAGAGCCTCAGATCCAAATCCTGTTCAGCACTTCTGCTGACCTGCATTGTACACTGAGAGGCCTGGTAGTGATGTACTGCAGGAGAATTTGGAGTTTTACCTGAGAGTGTGAATGGTTCAGCCAGTCCAGAGCCGGGGCTGGGATGCTGAACAAATGGCCAGGAGAGATCTCACATTTCAGTGCCCAGTACTGAATCTATTACATGTTTTTATTCATTGACTCATCCAAGTCCATCTCTCTCTTGTTTCTGTTTCACTAGACCTGTAAATAGTGGGATTTCACAGCCATGTGGCAGCCCAGCCTGAACAGGAAGAGAAGAGGATTGCCCTGGCCCAGCCCTACCTCTACCACAAGTGAGTTCAACCTCTTTCCCTCTGAAGATGGTGCCCTTGCTCGTGTGGCATTTGACATCTTTGGCTGATGGTTCCAGATGGCTTCATCTTCCTGTGCTGCATTTGCAAGAGGCTTTGGATGCCCTCAGGTATTTAAAATGGCACCAGATACCTCTGCTCAAGAAGCTGAATAATTTCCTACATAGATGAAATTTAGCCATTAAAATCACAAGTGGATTTTTTGGGTTATTTTTGTGCACTAAGTTACAGGCTGATTCATCCTCCCTGTTCCACTTACCTGAGTAAGTAAGACAGGTAGTGCCCTTTGGAACTGACCTCTCTCTCTCTTCACTGTAAGGCAAGTTTAGAGTAACTAACTTTAGGCAATCAACATTTATACTGCTAAAAATAGGCAAAAGGCCTCAGATCAACCCAGCATAGGAATTTGATAAAAATTCACTATCTATAAATAGTAACCTAAGTCCCAAAATAAAGTTTTCTTAGTGTGGTTAAATATTTTTTTCCCCCATCTTTATGCTCTCTGTCTTTAATATATGTACAACAAGATTTCCATGCAAGTTCTCCAAGATGTTCTGATGATAGGAAAAGTGTTAACAATTGTGAAGTACTCTCTAACTGCAGCAATGGGAACTTGTAGGTACTTCAGATAGTCACTTCTCCAAGTACAGCTCTACTTAAAGAACAGACCTCTGTACCCCACTCAGCTTTTCAGCAGCAAAGCCCCTCAGATCCAATGATACAGTGGCTTTGCATTCATATTCAAAACTCCATTTTCTGAGTTTACTGTCTTGTAGAAAAATGGATATGTGGTGGGCAAAGCACAGACAGTCAGCATATTTCAGTGTTCTTTATACATATTTTAAAAGCTTTCATATAGTACTTTGGCTGCTTCTAACTTTTATACTTTAATTCCCTATTCTGTCCTGTAATATTTTATCTATCTCATTCTCTGATCTTCCACTTTGATAGGAGTAGAAAACCTCTGGGAGAATGATCTAACATCTCTTGCTATTTTTCTTTTTTGTTTTCTTCTTCAATATACTTGTTTAGTTGTATTCTTGCCATCTTATTTAATACTTTTCTTGTACAACAAAGACATCATGATTTTTGCTTTTCTTAGCAAAAAGCCACAAGACCAGATTTGTTTTCAACTTTAACCCTTCACTTTCATGAATAAGGAGATAAAAACATTAACAAATATTCTTAATCAAGGTAGAAGAGGAATTTGCTTAACAGAACATCACCTTTTTTTTCTACAGGCTTCATGAAAGTCCCACTCTATAAATACTATAGAATCAGTTTCATCAGTCCCCCACTGCTTTCATCACATACAGTAGTGTCTTGCACAGTCCTAGTGAGCTTGGAAAGAATAACTGTAGGAAAAAAAAATAAAGAAAAAGAGCTTGAAGTCCTATAATCATACCTGAGAAAGGGAGACTTTTTCCTAGAAGAATTTCTTCTTTGTCAAACCCCAGTCCAGATTACTTCCACACTGACAAGGGCTGATCTCACTGGCACTTATTCCAGTTGTGTTTCTCCTGCATAGTTATAAGTCCTTGACATGTTCTTGAGTATTTTAGCCACAAAATACAAAAGATTCTTCCATCAGTTGGGTCTCTCATGCTTGAATCTGAGCATGTATATATACATTTCTCCCCCCATCCAGTCCAGTTTTACAATGCTAAAAATTCAGTTACTTCCTTAAGAATTAATTTGAAAAGTGTAATAGTTCCCATCATTCTAAAATTTTCCTTGTAGACGATCACTTTTTGTGATCTGTGTGTTTTACCTTTTATTTCATAATTCCTTTCTACCAATCTTGTTTCCACTCTCCAAAACATAAATGTACTTTAAAAAACTCACACAGCACATTTCTCTATGCATCATATTCCTGGGACTGATAAGTCTCTATAGAGAAGTTCCTCAAATAATTATCTGATATGTAGTTGATTAGTTCTGTTTTGCTGCTGACTATGGCCTGAAACAAGTTATTGACTGTAAAGTTTTTAGTTTTGGATTATTTTTATGCTATAGAACTTCTTTTCTTAGATAACTATTGAATAATCAGATAGGTTTCGCTATTCATCAGTCTAAAGTATTACCTATCTCCACAGAAGATATTAATCACTTCAGAAAAAAACATGGTTTAGGATTCAAGACCTTATGATAGTGTGTTAGATCCAAAGGCTCTTGGTGAATCATAAAGATGAAGGTGATGTCACATGAGTTTATTAAACATTACAAACTATTTCAGGTTTTATTACATTTCTCCAAACACAATTTTTCAACTTCTGAAGGACCTAATTATCTCTTATGTGCTTTAGAAGAGGGTTGAGCATGAATCTGCACTTCTCCAAGGAACAATGTTCTCTCCAGTAATCTCCTTAACTGTCCTTGCCTTCCCTTGTATTAGGTCTGTGCTTTAAGTGCACGTTACAATATTTTCAATCGTTTAAGATTTAGAAATTTCACAAATAAACTTGTTACAAAAGTTCCAGGTCACATTTTCCAAGTCATAGTTGGAGAATGGATAGATTCTTAAATAGATTATATCTTGTTGAAATGCAGATTTTCAATCTACATTTAAACTCATAGAGGTTGATAAGTTTAAACTCTTTGACATGGATGATTGAAATACAGTAGACCTTCTTGACCTTTATTTGTTGAACAAAGATCTGAATAAATTAAAAGAAAGGAAGAAAATATGTTTAATGCAATAATGTTTAATAAAATGTTCTCTTTTTTGCATTTTCAATGGTTATTTCACATCTATTAATAAGGTCTTTCCTGAGGACTCAGAAAATCATTTTTCCTTCTGAGATCATATCACACTTCAGATATATTCCAGTATAAATATTTTATTATGTTTAATCTGTCAAAATAGAATGTATTGCTGTCATTCTTATTCATCCTGCACATTGGTTTGTCCTTTCTTTCATTACACTTATATTGGACTAAATGATTTACACTGCTCTCTGCTTTATTACACTGTAGAGAAGAGCATCATTGAGTCAGAACATGCATTGCAATATGATAAAATTGTTCTCCATACATGGAGCCACCTTTATACTAGTAGTGTAATAACCTCTGTGAAAATGACAGATTTTACTGTCTGCACTACTTGGTTTACTACATACATTTAAAGCATCAGCTAAAGTTATTCTTTTGAGACTTCAAAGTCTATGTATTTGATCTCATCTCAGATTTGTCTAATCAATTATAACAATATTATTTTTCTCTGTTGTAATGACCCTTATAATTGATCACTAGCAATAAATAGAGGATCTTCTTACACTCAGAATGATCTGTAAAAAGAGATTCCTCCTGAAGTTTGAAAAATTGTACTTTTAGTTACAGGTATAATATCACATATCTGAGTATTTAAATGAGTTATTACTTTAAAAACATACACAGAATCCATGATTCTGGGATATTTTAGGGGAAATACTTATTAATGCTTTAAGGCACCATGTCAAGTATTAATCGCTGAGGAAAAAAATGACAACACACTGGAGTTCAGTGTTGGTGAGAATGTATAGCTGAAACAAGGAGCACGACCAAAGTAAATGTAAAAGATGTTTAATGTTTGCAGTTAACCTTTTGTGCAATAGTTGAGTTTCAAACCGTATATACTTGCATGTATATTTGGATTACAAAGCAATGTGGTATACAATTTATGTAACATAATATTATGGCAAAGCAAAAATGTAAAGTTTTGTCCATTTCAGCCACAAAATTGTGAACTTACTCATCTCTAGCCTTACAGAATGGAGACATCTATCATTTCACATGGGTAAGATTTTTTATTTTACCTATCTTTCATTTTATATTGCCAATTGCTACTGCTGCTACATCACAATCTGTAGCACACTTAGGATATCTAATATATGAAATATTATAATGTGTCATCTTTACTGTGCTACCAGTATTCATTTCTAGCTAATGCAATATGAAGATTTTATGAAGGAGTTCTATTGAAAAAATAGTAATATAAAATCTTCCGATTTTAATAACTGTTCCAGGACAATGTTCAATAAGGTAACATGGCATCTCCTGAGGCCATGCAAAAAATGTCTGAAAGAGAAGGAACTGACTGAGTGAATTGTAAACCCAGTCCAACCTCATCTTCAGAGGTTTTTCTGCTGTTCCATTCCCCTACTTTTGTTTTGTTAGGTTTTTACATTATAAAGTATTCCATTAAAAACTTTTTCAATGGTATGCAAAAAATCCCATTTTTAAAATTTTCATGAATGGCTATATGGAAAATACTTATATAAAGAATTAAACATTGTGATTGTTTAAACATTAAAGGTTAATAGTGGAGTAAAGTGGATAAATTCACTGATTATGCAAAAGTGAGAGGAGTGACTCATCTTCCAGAGGGTCATATTGTCCCTCAGCAATCATGCAATAGCACAGGTTTCCCTAAATGCCTATGAACTCATCCTTCTTGGAGGCACTCAACAGCTGTCCTGGGCAATGGCTCAAGGTGGCCCTGCTTGAACAGGAGGGTTTGAAACAGGTACTCCCCAAAGTCCTTTCCAATTTCAACCACTCTGTCATTCTGTGATCTCTTTCCAAAACTGTTCTCTTCTTGTTCTCTTCAATTAAAAAAAAAATTACACAATGGATACAAGTTAGGCCTAAAAGAAAAGTAATTTTGACTTCAAGTATATGGAAGTCCTATGCAGAAACTGCAAAGTCCATGGAAGTAGCTGCAGTATCTAGAAAATCTCCAAATGCTGATACTAAGAATGGTTATTCCCTTAATCAAGTGGAGCAGCTTAGGTTCTGCTCTGCAGTTTGCACCAAGAACCAAAAAGTCACAAATGTAGTTTCAATTCAATACCTTTCCCATTTTAAAGGAATATACCTTTCAAAAGAGCATCCTTTGCTTAGAAAGAGTTCTGAAAAGAAACAAAAAACAAAAACCACCAAACAAAAACAACAAATCAGACACCCAACAAACAAAAAAAGAGACCTGAGAAGATATTCTGCATAAACTCCCTGTGAAGTGAAACATCTTGGTTTAGTAGAAACAGCACTTTACATTATGCAATTTATTTTCAGTCTTCTGAAAGCATCAAACCCAACACAATTCAGTTTCAGTTCAAGACAAAACAACCAGTCCCCCATTTTTTTTATTTGACCACGAAAGTAAAAAGTACATTTGACCAGCTTTATTTTAGTATTACTAAAATAAAAGGTTGCATATATGTTTAGAGTAAAATTTTTTTCAAGAGTTAAGCTATGTAAAAATTTTTCACAAACATAAGGAAAACACTAAAAACATCCGTGTTACTTCTTACCAATTTCTTAAAATCAACAGTTTTCCATATTTCTGCTACATTACATCTGTGCTGATCATCCCTCCCCTGCAGCGATAGGAATGATTTAGATAAAATGGAACATATTTGATAATTTAAAAATTGAACTGAGAGCATAACCTTTCTGTTTTGTATCCCTCACTGTTTATTTGCAGTTGGGTTGGGATCTCTCTCTTCACTCTCGGGGAGGATTCATCCCATCCACCACTGGTTCCCTGACAGAACAGATGAGAGAGATGAAAAACTCCACCAGCAATGATTTTTATTCTTTGGCTACACGTGGGATCTCCTGTAACTTTTTCAGGTACAGATATACTGAAGATGTTTGGAGATAGTGGAGATTAATCCCACTGTTAAAGGTAGGTGGGATGTATTCACCTGTCATGTGTAGAAAATATGTGGGTTTTATGGCTATAGCAAATACACTGCAGTTTCTTAAAATATCCTTTGAGGGTACTAAATATATTTGTAATCATACCAAGAATGGCTCTGTCACAGCCAGACAAAATCAAGTAAGAAAAAAGTACCATTCTTCTGACAACTTTATAGAACATTATGGCTTTTTTAAAACAGTAGCAAAAGAACCTTTTTCAGCAAGTTTTTAACCCATGAAGTATCCGCCTATCATTTAATAATGGTTTCACTTATTTTATTGGATTGAGGTCTGACTGTTTATCCGTGCCAGTCAAAGCAATCCTATTGTGGCAAGATGCATGTTATTTGTACAAGATTAGCACCTGCTGATACATCTTCTTATTCTAAAATGGAAAAACCACATGCACAATTTTAAAAACAGTCATGTAGCTTTTGTTTTGCCTCTCTTGGTGTAAATTTTTCTGTCTCAATCACCCTTGAAAAAGATAATTCCTGCACTCTTTTCAATTTATAACTTTTTCTTAAAATTTTTTCTATTATCTAGAGGCAATTAATAATTTTGTCAGTGTATCAGAACAGGTATAAAAAAAACCAGTACTGCTCAGTGATGGAATACCCATAGATTAACTGCAAGAAGGAAAACTGTTTGATAAAGCAAGGTTATTGTTTGGTATAAATTGTCAATGTATCCATAACTGATGGAACTATAAGGAGCAGCACAGGATGTAGCAATAGAGGTATTTGCTCCCTATAAGATTGCACAAACTTTCTTCTCATCCTGCTTTGGTATATGCTTCATGCTGTTTTTTCTAGGTATAGATCCAAAATGCAGTACTAAAATCAATTAGAACTGTGGGTTTTCATCCATTCTGAAAATCAGTTCACTGCAAGGGTTTCTGCAAGTTTATTTCTTTCCTCTGTTGGAGTCTGTTTCCCTCAGTGGTGCTTGCCGTTTTAGTTACCTACCCACCACTTAAACCACGTCCTAAAGACTTAATCTTGTACAACAATGTTAGATTTATAATGTTGAAAATGTTCCTGCAAAAAGCTAAAGGACAATCAACAGGGCACACTTCCAGCATTAAATTCCATATAGATGCCTTTAATTAATTCATCAATCAATGGTGGGAAAATCTGGTCCTGTTACCTTGATTCTTGGATTCTAATCAAAGGCTAATTAGCATTAAAAAGATCAACAAGCTCTCTAGAATATACACCTAGAGTCATCCTCCTGGGTGTAAGGGGAAGGAGATGCTGATAAAGCTATTTAGTTGACTGGTGCTTTAATATTACTCTGTGCTTGGAAAATTTTTTTGTTCAAGTTGGGGAAGAGAGAAATACCAGAGAAAAGTAATAGAAGAATAAAGAAATTTTGTGCCGAGTTAACTCACTGGGTTCTAGAAATAAAAACACTTTTATCAGTTGTAGGGACTGAGTCTGGTTCAGATCTAACATAAAAGACTGGGCAAATGTGAATTTCATTTGAAAACGTTTTTCTTCACCACAGTTAAAATCCATCCTCCTATTTTCTGCACATTTTCCTGGAGATTCCTTATATACCCACCTCAACAGAATGAAAGAGAAGTCATTTTTAGGTGGTGCTCTCATGAGACTGATCCTGCCTGCAAACGTTTTTACTGCTGATAGTTCACATATAGGTGGCTAATTTATGCACATATGAACACCATGACTTTATCAAGCTTCAGATCAAGATGCATTGTTGACTCACCAGGTTGATCTAAGGACAGAGAGCTGCAAATGCAAAGCTCATAAGGATTTAAAAATTCTACTAACATAAATGGTAGAACTAAATCCCAGATCATTCATCAGAAAGGATTAAGACCTGTTATTAAATACAATGTATTCTTGAGTCCTGGATTGCAGATCTTCTAAAACCTATATTAATTGGGTTAAAAAGAACATGAGAAAAAGTTATGGTCAATACATATCATGTGCAAACTGTTAATCTTCAAAATTCTAGGCATTACCTGGTATGGTCCAGTAATATAAAGCTGGCATTGTATTAGTTTTTGTTTGCTAAACATATTTGCCATCTTTACTTGCAGGAATCATATCAACCTATCTGCTGATGGCAGATGGGACAGTGGATAAATAATAAGAGCCATCTCAATTTCCTATATTAAATACTTGGTGTAAATAAGAACACTGCCAATGATTTCAGATTTTTTTCCTACCAAGACCTTACCTTTCTTTCTCTGCATGTTGCCAAGATACAGTACATATCACAAAATCCTCAAGTAGGGAAAATACTTAAAGAAGAAAGAAAAAGCTCTGTGAGTTGGAGAGCTTGTGGGATTGATTTGCTCTGGAAATAAAATAAGTCTTTTATTTCTGAAAATATCTTTGCACTTTAGCAAACATGCAATGCTAATCAGATGTCACTCGTCTGTCAACTCCTAAGGAAAATAAAAACAGTGGCAATACAATAAAAGAGTCTCAGAGACAAAGACATATATTAAAAATAATAAAATAATAAAATAATAATAATACAGTCTTCCTTAATTCAAGAGAAAACTTCAATGTCAAAAGACAAAATTTGTGTTGTCATGGTATTGATTACACAGATGATTTTTTATTAATGTGAAAGAGGCAAAATCCCTCAGGAAAGATTCCTTTTTATGTTCAACATGAATTTAAAATTACATGTTTGTAAAGAAACACAATTTATCTTTTGTCACTGTTTGCAAGATGAAGCCAGTCCATGTTTTTAATTAATCATTGATTTAACACCAGAAGGTCTGGAATTTACTTAATGGCACAGTGACTTCATATTCACTACTCCCTTGGGCTGGAATGGGTTTAGAAACCTCATAAGTATTTAGGTACTTGTAAGTTAGTGCCTCATGTCACCTGTGAGAAGCTGTATTTTTGTCAGTACATAAGCCTTTTGGGTTTAATACTAACAGCTTCTGCATAGTCAGTCACTCAGTGCTCCTCCTTCTGTGCTTGTATGAGGCCTTGGATGAGGAATTGCAAAGGTTTCCCTAAACAGACCTCGTCAGCACCTCCATCACAGATAGATGCCAAGCTTGTTCCTGGCCTGATGGGAAACTCCCATCAAGTTTCTTTCCTTCTTTTCTATATCCTGAAGATCTGATAAATCATATAACGGCAGGATCACTTCAAACAATCCCTAATTCTTCACTTCAAAGTTCAGTACTGAATAAAAACTTGTATTGTTTGGTGACCTTTTGTACAAACATTTCAGCAGCAATTAAATGTTCCTTTCCTTTTCTGCCATGAGAAGACTCAGACTGTCTGCTTCTTTTCAAGTGAAGAGAAAAACAGTGCTGTTAAGAGCAGCGACAGCAGCCTCCTTTTTCATTAGCAGCAACAGTAAGAAAAGTCAGAGAAGGCAAAGCAGCTGCTATAGCTGATACCAATGTGCCAATATTCCAGCAGGAGTATAATTTGATTTCCAACTGTGAAGTGACACACACAGCACATAGCTGTAATTTTGATATTAGTGCATAAATAACACTGTGCTCAAACTCAACATTCATATTTTCACCTATTGCAAGAACAGGAAGCCAATTTCCTCCTCGCACTTCACTGTGCCATGGTGTATAAGTTGTCAAGGCTTTTAACTACTAAATAACGCTAATCAATGAGTTTTGTACTTCCATGTAATCATTCTTGCTTGATTAAAAATAGCTAGTGGAAGCTGCAGGACTAACCCAGTTCCCTCATTCATTCTGTGTCTGTCACTTTTCACCTTGGCTTGTCCACACAGCTGTGCTAATTGAAAGGCTGAACTAGAAATGATGAAAACCATCATATGCTATTTATTAAAATACCTTTTCAAGTACTGTACTGCTGAATATTGAGTTGGAATTAGGCATTTCCTTGCAATGAGAGAAGCAAATTAAAAGCCTTCATAGTGCTTACAAGCAGACCAAGAAAAGAAAATAAAAATGTCTGATACCATATGACAGGAGCACTGCAACATGGCAGTTTCTATCCAGACACCAGACCCAACAAAACCTGATGCAGAAACTTCAAGTTGTGTTGAATTACTCATTTCAAGAAAATAAAACAAAACAAAATCCTCTCAACAAAGAAACAGATCTTACCATTGACTGGGTAATATCCTCCCACCTTCTGAAGAAACTGGGGAAAGACTGTCCCTATCCCAGCTGCTTCTCTTTCTGTCCACACCCTCAGCCACATTAACATAACAGTGACTTTTATCTACTTAGAGTTGCTTTGTCACCACTGCACAAGGTTGTACAGAAAATGGGATGGTGCCATGCAATGGCAAGAGGAAGGTGAATAAGAGTAAAGCCCATAAGAATTCAGCTTCCTTAATTCTGATGTTCAGGTAAGAATTTACCTAAATACATAAACAGTGTCTCAAGGACTGAGGTGCAGAAAAGAACTCTAAATCCAATTTTTAAAATGCATTTTTGAGACACAATAAGGGGAGAGAATATATGAATCAGCCAAGCTCATTTAAACCGTAGTCCTAGAGTAAGGAGCTTATATGGACTCCATCTACAGTCCATGACAGGAGGGATGATTTCTAATCTAACATCACTTCTTGGAGATATCCCTTTCTATCCCTCAAATGTAGAGACTATGTCAGAATTTAGGCACTTTGATTTAAGTCACGTGATATGATAGAAATAAAACGAGCCACAGAAATTTAAACTTCTTGTTGGAGAAGGAGGAAAATATGCATTCAGGTGAGGTGAGCTGTCCATAAATACAATCCACAGGACAGTAGGTGCAGAGGGAGGTGGGACCACACAAGTCCTTCATGCTGGGCTGGTGTGATGGATGTGAATTCAGTACTCCCTCACAAGGCTGCTGGCAGGAGAGGGATCACACAAACCAGCACACTGTCCTTAATAAACTCCAAACTTCAGTGATTACCATACTTATGAAAGAAAAAGTGCACAGCTGCTACAGAAGTGATTGTCTGGATATACAGAACAAGTAGATAATACATACAAAGACAGAACAAAGGCTGAAATGCCATTTGGAAAGGATGCATTATGACCACAAACCCAATTGAATCTCCATCATGCCCTTTACAATCACATTTTCCCCCTGCTTTGCAGCATATTGGTAATTCACAGGATTATTATGCTACAAATAACCTATTCAAAACAAAACACACTGTATGCTGTCCTTAATATAAATGTGATTCTTTTTATAAATGCAGTAGAACAAAAATACACAGGGAGATAAACAAAGATGTGGTACATCAGAGTCAGCTGAAGAAGCAGATTTTATTATTAGATCACACAAAAATTTTGTCCAGTCAAGAAGGAGATAAACTAAAAAAAAACAGAAATACATAAATAAAATTATTACAAATACTTCAGAGGAATGTAATTTCAAGAGGTTTTTGTTCTAACTTCTTATGACTGGTTTTGAGATAAAGAAAATGGTGGAAAAGAGCAATAGCAAGACCTACCTGAAGCACAGCTTACTGAGATTCAAACCCCATGGGCTTTGAATAGCTCTATTATTTGAGGAAAAGAAGACATTATAAACATACAGAACAAAAAGAAATTTGAAAACCTCAATATGTGACAAAATATAATTATTGTTATTTTTTCATCCATGCCTCTTATGAATTGTTTTGACAGTTGAGTATTAACTCTTAATAGTCAGAAGCCCTAAAATTTATACCCTTTTTAGCAAGTTTAAATCTCTAGACAGGAATTCAGTAGTGATTTTTTTCAATCACTCTCCTGGGAAAGAGGAGTTAATAGTATGCTATTCTCATTCCAGGTCTCGAGAAAAAATAGGGAAACAATATCACTTGTTCTAAGCAGTATTTCAATCAATAGTGTAACCCAGACTAATATCATCCTTCAGCTAATGTACATAAAATGTCTTAAACACAATAGAATTACCTGGACTGTAAATCCTCTGGGTCAGGCATAATTTTAAAATATGTGTTTATTCAACATGAAGGATGTTATTGGTTTTTATATGTTTATAATTGAGACTTCTAGATATTATTTCAATACAAACAGTAAATAGAAACAAAGGAAGGCCTTAACCTCACTTATGTTAACAACAGAAGAACAAGAAACAAAAATTGATTCACAAAAAGCTTCCAAAAGAATTCTTTGGAAAACAGAACAAGGTCTCTGAGCTCAGTGATGAGGAAAGTATATTTTAAAATGTAGCAAGGGAAGTTAAGGTTTTTGGAAACTAAGATATCTTGGCTCACTTCTGCCATGAAGAGTACATTGAAATTTGCTATCAGTTGTAGCCTCCCTTATAAACATATATAAATATATAGAGACATGAAATATTCTATTGTCTTTCAAACACTTGTAGGTCTTTTGCCCTGTGGCAGTTTTCACATTGTGGATCTTGCTGAAATATATTTCAAACAACTACAAGCTGACTAGAAAGTAAATTTAAGGTTGAAATTATTCTTCAGTGACTCAGACATATTTTTATTTTGGTTTACCAGTAGGATTATTTCATTTAGAATGAGGTCCTCTTTCAGAGATACATGTTGTGATCTGTTTCTTACATTTATTCTATCCTTTCAAAAATAGCTCCCATGTGACTAAGTTAAAGAGCTAGGTTTTTCTTTTATTTTTTTTAAATGTATTGCTACTGTTGTTGTTAGTCTTTCATAATTCCAGTAATTTATTGGTTTAGGGTTTTTTAATTTTGTCCATAAGATGCAATTTTACTGCAGTATTTTGTAACATGCATGATACTTGTGTTTGTATCTATGATACCAGATTCATGAAAGGCTTTTGCTGCTATTACTGTCAGAAAAGGGCCAAAGAACATAATTCTCATATTTTCCAGCAATCCAAAGATATAATCTTAGCAAATAATGCTTTCTTCCAATTTCTGACTTTTGGGAAAGTTCAAGGGTGACTGCATATGATAGAATTGAACTGCATCAGGTCTGATAGCTACTAAAACACAGAGTTGATGCTTTTGCAAATTTTGTGCTTGGAAAAATGATAAATATGACCTGCAGTTCTTTATGTGGATTGAGAACTAGAAAATCTTTCTCCACAAAGACACATTCCTTTTTTTTTTCCTTGTAGTCTTGAACAATACCCTTAAATAATGGGAGTGCTTGTGTGACTGAAGCTAAACATTTTCTGGTGTGTAAGATGAGGCTTGAATTAAATCTGAGGAGAACCCAGTGGGACTGATTTGATTCCAGCCCTGCAAACCAAAGCAGTATGCCATGCACAGATCCTTTCATTCTGTGGTTCATGTTAATTCAATAAGCATAGCGTAGTGGAAAGAGCAGCCCCAACACCCATGCATAGACACAGTCTTACTAGTGGTTAGGCTTTACTTGGGGTTACTAGGCTTTTACTTGAGGTGAGGTAGAATTTTGCATTTTTCACTTGTACTTTTTGTTCAATAACAGCAGACTTCTTACACAAACTGCTGCTTGATTCATAAAGCTTGGATTGAAGAGGATGCCCATAGGAAATTTTGATGCATCAAGATTTCATATTTAACAATGTTGTAATTCTTATTAATGATCCTGAAAAGTTCAGCTAGAGCTGACATGCAGTCTTTCCATGCCGAACTTAACTGTATTGTTGTTCATTTAAAATCCCATCTGTTTTCATAATACTGCCTAATTTTGAAGTTATAACATTTATCTTCAGAAAAAACATAAATCAAAAAATTTCACCACTAAATCAAGTATTTGCACATATCTCTAATCCTAAACAACAAAACAATAATGATTAGTTTTTTTTCTCCCATTAGACACTTCAGCTGGAAATACAGGAATTAATTAACTGCCAGTTCTGTGCTTGTTTTTCTCCTAGTTTGTTGTATTCATTAGTACTGTGTTTGCCTAGACAAGGTCCTTATTCTATTCCCTTATTCATGGAAAAAGGGGGAGAGTAGAGTCATTATTCCCATTTTTTCACCAAGCATAGTTGGTTGGAAAATCTTTTTCTCTGTATGAGTGGAAAAGCAGGGATTTCATGTCTTCTCTTCCTTTGGTAAATCAGGGTAATATAAAAAGAAGCATCCACAGAAGTAGTGCTGTCCTATCAAGTTCCGTCTATGCATCACTTTGGAAGCCCAAAGGCAGGAAGGTTTATGCAGCAGTTTAAGTATTGGTCAAAGCCTCAGACTGAATTATATTTTGTTCCCTTTCTTCAGCTTCTAGCAATGTTTAGAGATCGCCAAGGAACCTGGTGGATGCCCTTCAGGTTCCATGTAGCACAAGAGCCCTTGCAATGGAGAGTGGCTCCAGACTAGCCAGGACCACAACCTGAAGGTGCCCTTACCCTCCTCTTCTGTCACCAGCTGTACAAAAGCTGTCACCAGGCAACAACCACTGGGGAAAGGAAATATTTCAAAATCACACACCACCCACTAACTAATATTCAGAAATTCCCTACTATGACTCGGAGCTGAGACACCATAATTGCTGCTCTCCCAATGTGTGGGCAATGGTGCTTCCAAACAGCACCAGGTCATCTCTTCTCCACAAATTAAGGTTCTGGTACTAACTTGTCCTGGGTATTGGGCTGCTGCCAGACAGTTTTCTGTGAAAGAGGGCTTAAAGCTTCTGATGTCTTTTCCATGGCTCTGAGGCAATAACTCCCATCCTTCCACAGTGTGTCTGTTTGTTGTGAATAAATAATTTTTTCTCCATATACCAAAGCTTAATAATTCTTCACTTTTTGAGAATTGTGGCATCCTGATTCAGTAAAGATACATAAATCACTTATTTCCAATTTTGGCTGTATTGATTTTAAAATGTAATGTCAGTTTTCTTCTCAGTAGAGTCTCAGGACAACACAGATTTCATGGTCATTTATGATTTCAGATTTATTAATCAGCTTCTTTAGTTTCCCAGACCCTACATTTAGAATAGAATCTTCCCCTGTCTCCCTGGACATTTTTTGTAGCATTCTGCCCTAGAGAAAACATTTTGTTTTGTTTTGTTTGTACTTTCTGGGAGTCTTTGCATCCTTCCATTGCCTACTGCGGCAAGATTAATGATTATCTGAACTTTACCTCTGATCTCTTTGTGCACCTTGCTGTGTCAACATCTCTTCAAGGTGGATTTCACATGTTACATTTTTCACTGTTTTGTGCTAGTCCAGTAAGTCTGACCCTGTCAGAGCTGACAGGAAACTCTGGTCATGTTCTTCTACTGCTTTTCACCCTCTACCCTGCAAAAAATCATCTGTCTTGATCTTACTATCTTCTGCATCATCAAAAAATTACTGCATTTGTGTGCAACATACTGTCTGCAGAAAAAGACCTGTGTGACCTTCTGAAAAACTATCTGGCCACAGGGATATCAAATATGTGCAAATGCAGAAAGAGAAAAATATGGCATATGGGATCATCCATCTCTGCTTTCTGAAACTTAGTTTATTATGTTTTAAATTTTAGGGCTGGATAAAGCACTGCTAGGTTTTCTCCAGTGTGATTCCTGTTCCAGAAAGCATCCTAGATCTACTTATCTCTCTTTAAGTCTTTATATTCTTTTTTTTTCAGCTCCCAGGCTATGGTTTGGGAACCAAGCTCTTAACAGTTAAGACTTACTAAGAATTGCTGGATGAGTGAAGAGGGTCACAGGTGTGGTGATCTCATAGATGACATGGATAAATAACTCTACTTCAAGCAGAAACTGTGACTGACTCTTAGCATGTTGTGTGTGAAATTTGGGGCTGTTGGGCCAGATTTCTCTTCTGATTTGTATACCCAGAGTCAGACATTTATCTATCATCTGCTAAGTTTCAGGTTTTGTGAATGCATCTTGATTCCAAATATTGGCCAATAGCATTGGACCAGATGCCAAACACTTCTTTCTTGCAATTTTATTCTCAAATTTTGGAAGTAAATATAAATGGTTCCAAAATAGAAGATCCTGAATATATGCTCCAGAAAACTTCTTTGTATTGCAAGACTTCATCACATTTTTCCTCTTTTGTTTAAGTTTTTTTATCCCCCCAACAAGTGTACTTTTTGAGAACAAAATAGGAATTGAATAATTTCTCCTAGTATAGTGGGTATTTTTGTTCTTGGTGTAATTCTGAATTGTGCTGCATTTTTCTAAAGTTTATTATTTACACAAAGCTGTTGTTTGCCTTCTTGGTGAGATGCTCGTCACTTTAAATCCTATGTTTTGTATGTTCACCTCTTATTATTGACATTTGCTGTGTGAGTTTTTTTATTATTATTTCTTTTATTTCTTTATTCCTTGGCTGCTATTACAATTCCATGACATATTGGCTTATGATCCTGTGTACCTTAAAGTTAATAAATTCTCTGTTTGTTCTTTGACTCTTCCACCCATCTTAAGATCTACCTCATTCTTGTATAAAGAATTCCTAAGGCAGTACTGTCACTCTTTGTCCACATAGTGTGGATTCTGCCTTTCCTCGCACATCCTCATAATTGATAAAAATCAAAATAGAAGGACATATATTCAGGGATGTGCTTTGAAATAGAAATATTCCTCCAATTTCTGTAATGTTTTCATTCCATTTTTCTTTGTAATAGGAGTGTTTAAAAAATGACAAACACATTAAGGTAAGCTATATTCATAAATCCTCACCACCTTCCTCTGTTATACCCTATACCTGGGGATGCAAAGGGAAACGGTGTCTAAATATTTTATAGTTATCACATACATAAATTTCCAACGTTCTTTGTCTTTATGATGCAGCAAAACCAGGTTTTGCTCTGTCAGACTTCCAACTTGTAATTTCAGGAAATGGGAGCTTCTGCACATCCTGCACCATCCTCCTCCAAACACCTTTGGTGGGCAGTGCTCCTCCACACAGGCAAATAATTTTGGCACAAAATTCAGGGTACTTGAGCATTGGACTGCTCAGTGTTAAATCTTAGCAATTGTAATTTCTCTGTGTAATTTTCTTCCCTTAGAAAGGAAGCCAGGATTGGGATAATAAAAGTTCCTGCAGAAAGGAAGGATCTCAAGAAGTAGACAGCTGCATCTCCACCTTAAGCTAACGAAGAGTGAAATGACATAAAATAGATATAGATCACCATGTCTGTGAGATTTACTTGTAAAATTCTCCCTGGGATTACAAGAACCCCAGCCACAATGACACTTAGATGGCTGAAACTGATCCTTTTACTTCTCAAATTGTGAACTTGAGCATTCTACATCAGTAATTCTAACTTCAGGGTTAAAAATCAGTCTCTCTAACTAGAACTCCATGCAATTATATAGGTAAGTTTTGACCATATTCCCTGAGAGAAAAAAATATTAAACTTTTAGAGCTTGTACAGGATATGGGATGTCATACACAGTGTCATCAGTCCAGAGCCTACCACAGGTATAGGTTGGTTCTGGTGTAAAATACACAGATATGATGTGTAGTGTCCGTCTTTGAAGAATTTAAAGATCTAAGATGCAAACCTCTGAGAAACCTAGTCTGAGCCCAAAGATGACCCTGTTTTGAGCTGGGCATTGGACTGCTTGAGGCTGCTTCCAACATGCTTTAGTGTAACATTGTATGATTCAATGATTAACTAATAACAGAGTGTCCTAGGACACAGAATAGTTTAATTTCTCACCTTCATTTACAATTCCCCACAACTTTTGGGATATACTTCAATGCAAAATGAAATAAGGATTAGAAATCTAGCTTGCAGCAGTTTTGGGAGGATAAATACATTAAAGATTAGTAAGTGCTCAGACACTGTGTTAATCGGGGCCCTATAAGTACCTCAGAGAGATCCAGAGCCCTAAATCACTATTAATGAATTGTATTGATTTCCCTGTAATTTGTGAAATGAAGCTATTATAATAAAGCTTGGCTTTTATTTGACCTTTATCCAATGTGATAATTATAAACACTATTTTACAATTATTTTATTCTAACTCCCAAAGGAAAATAGCACATACTAAACTACTCTGGGCAAAGTGTTCTCTCTTCCTTTGCTTCTTTTGTTTTTCTGGGGTTTTATTCTCAGAAAAATCATATCAAATTATTTTGCAAAAGAAACATCAATTGATAGAATGATTAACAGAGTAATACTTAAATTTGGGACTGGAGCTTCAGCATATTGAATTCATTCATATTTAGTCTAGCTTTGTCTAGGGTCAACAATAATTAGATGATTGAAATGAAAAAGATGTCCTGGTGGAAAAGTCGGGCAATAGTATGAAGAAAATTTGAGGAAAATTGTTGATACCTTAGCTTTCCTTTATGACTCTTCTGTAAGTTACTAACAGGGAAAAAAAAATCCCACCCACTCCCATTTTTGAAGTCAGGTTTCTAAAAATCACCTTAAGCCTTTGCTGACGCTGTAGTTATTGAAATTTTTTTAGCACTGTGGCTTTGAAAATGTACCCAAATCCTGGTCAAAAAGGGACACTCAAATATTAACTGAAACTGAAACCTTTTAAAGTCTCCGGAAAAATCATTCCTTCTCTGAACCCACAAGTACAGCTGGCTTTACCTGGGTAAACTGCATAGAGAGGAGGGAAGGAAGGGGAAGGGGAAGGGGAAGGGGAAGGGGAAGGGGAAGGGAAGGGGAAGGGGAAGGGGAAGGGGAAGGGGAAGGGAAGGGGAAGGGGAAGGGGAAGGGGAAGGGGAAGGGGAAGGGGAAGGGGAAGGGGAAGGGGAAGGGGAAGGGGAAGGGGAGATGATATTTCCCTAATAGCTTATCAGTGCACTCAAGGATTAAAACAGCCACTGAAGAAGGGGGTCCCTTTTCTGAAGAATTTAAAATTCTCTAACTCTTAGAGTGCTCCAAAAATTGAACTGAATCTTAAAGCCAGGAAGCAGGAATGAATTTAGTCTCTCAGTCTCTCTTGAAAGACACTAAAGTATTAGTCATGCAAGGCGCCAAGATGAGCAAGATAAATTTCCTGCCTTTGCAAGCTTAATAACATAGGTTGGCATGTATAGCTCTGAGCATGAAGACCTGGATACAAATCCATTTTCTGAAATGGTAGTTAATTAATTTATTTGTTTAATGTTTTATGTAAAATACACAAATAACATCACTGCAAAATTGCTCTCCTCCTTCCCTTATTAATGAAAGAAACTTCTGCTCCCCTTTGGAAAGAGCTCACTTTCACTATGCTGAAATGCATGCAGAGTTCAGAGATAAAAGGAAACAGCTTCTCAAGGAGGAACAGTTTTCCTATTGCTTCTGCTTCTTTCTAATTAAGTTATGACTTATTGTTTGGAACTTTCATTTGAAATGGAACTTGTACCCTATCAGAGAAAGGTAATTATTGAATGTAGGCCTTGCACATCTTCTGTGCTTCATTAACCTGAAACAGTGGATGAAAGGAGAGGGGCAGTATCTCCACAAGGATGTTGATTGAAGGAATGATTGCCTCTAGCTTTTGAAAGAAAAAGAATAGGAAAGCTCATGAAACCCTTGAGGGTGGTAAATCCTCCTTTCAAAATAAACAACTCTGCTGCCTGAGAAGATGATTAAATCTCTAAGTCCCCCAAAAGATTAGCAAGAGTATTCAACTATTTTTTTTAGGTAGAGGTGTAGCTAAAAGTTAGGAGTGTACATGAACAAATGAGGATTTCTCTGGAGAGCCAACACTGTCTCAGAAGAGCCCTGGCTTGCCCAGACATCTGTCTCAGCTCTGTGGAAGGGAGTGGATGCTCTCTCTGGGTCATGAGTCCCCCTGTCTGGGGATGTCCTTTCTGCCACCCCAACACCACTGATCCCCACAGGGCCATATGGGGCCTCTGCCAGCAGCAGCACAGACCATTGGCCAGGGCTCATCTGTAGTCAGCTCCACATCCCAAGGAGCCTCTCTGAACCAGAGCTGTCAGATTAGGATGAGCACAACCCATGCAGGTGTATTCACATAAATCCCCATCCTCTAGCCTATTATCTCAGCACTACTCTGCCAAAAGCTGAGGAGGAGCCCCAACCCATGGCAGCTCTAAACTGCTAAGTGTCCCTTTGGACCAGATTAGATACTGCAAATGAAATGGGAAAGCACCAGAGTAGTAAAGATATATCAGTAGCAAATCTGAGAGGCAAAACTTATAGCTCTACAGAGGACCTTCTACCCAAATTCAACAGCTCCTTGCTGTACTGGCTTTCTGTCTGTAGGATAACTGGGATTTACTCAGCTACTGTGGTTATCCTGGCACTCAGTGAGTCTATATGTCCCACACTGAATTTGCTGAAAATTGTTATGCAAGGTTTAAGGAACAGCCTGCTCTTTACAATTTCATATTTCATATCTTTACCATCGTCTTTTTTAATCTCCTAAACTGTTTGTTGCTTCAAAGGTTAAATTTTGTGGCTCTCCCCTTTCTCACATGACCAGATGAAATCCAACCTTGTTAATTTTATCTTCATACCAAAGTATCCAGGTATGAAGATACTAGGTCCTTAAATTAAAACACTTACTCCTTTAAAGTCTCAGTGTCCTGTCTCTAAAAAAAAGCAATAAATCAAACTCTCATTACTTTGCCTTACTGCTGTGGTTTATTCCCAGTAGGCAGCTCAGCCCCACACAGCCACCCTCTCACTCCTCTCCAGTGAGATGGGGAGAAAATCAGATGGCCAAAAATCAGAAAATTCATGGGTTGAGATAAAGACAGTTTAGTAGATAAAGGAAAACCTAGGTGAACAAGCAAAGCAAAACAAGGAATTCATTCACATATTCCTATGAGCAGGTAGATGTCCAGCCATTTGCAGGAAAACAGGGTTCCATTGTGCATTAATTGGGAAGAGAAATGCTGATGACTCTGAACATCCTCCATTCCTCCTTCTTTCCTTGAGCTTTTATTGCTGAGCACAATGTCACATGGAATGGGATACACCTTAGGACAGCTGGGGTCCACTGTCCTGCCTGTGTCCTCTCCCAAATTCTTGTGCAGTCTCAGTGAGGGCAGCAGGAGAGGCTTTGATGCCATGGAAGCACTGACCAGCAATTGCTGAAACATCCCTGCATCATCAACATTGCTTTCATCACAAATCCAAAACACAGCCGCATACAAGCTGCTGGGAAGAAAATTAACTCTATCCCAACTAAAACCAGAGCACTTATTTGGACTGTGAAATGTTTAAATTTGAGACTAATCCTTGTCATGCATTCATGCAGGGGTTTTATAGGTATACGCTCACTTGCATCTCTAAGAATTATGTGAATACGTTTGAATTTTGTTTCCCAATATTTTCTGTGTTAATATAAGTAAGTACTAATTAAAGTGATAATTTGACTCTCCAAATAAGTCTTTGTTGGAGATCTTCACCAACATATTCCTTTACAAGCAAGCCTAGATATCCAAGTTCTTAATTTGTTCCATAGAGTGCTATATAGCATAAGCTTATGTATGACAGCATTTTTCTCCATGAGTTTGATTTTGAATTTGTGAAATACTGAGTTTAACTGACCTCTTGACTCTGAAGATGAAAGTGGGGATTGAAATCATTGAGCAATTTATTGGTTTAGACCCCTTCACTTCTCTAATCTCAGAAGATTACTTCCAGTCACACATGGTCAGCAGGGTACTACCCTTTCTAAAACACTTTTAGAGCAGTTTCAAACATCTGCCTACTTCTAACACTCTTATGAGATTCTGTCTCTTGGGAGAAATCAACTACCCAATAGGTCTTATGATAACTTTCCTTCTTTTACACATTATTGTGTTTGTTTTTCACTGGCAGTAAATTCTAGTGTTATCATCCACCAGGTGATCCTGCACAATTCTTGTTAATTACACAGTGAGATGATCACAAGCTGAGAGTTGCAAAATAGATGAAGTGAAGCAATGCCTTAAACCAAGGATACATTCCCTGGTTTGCTCTTCATATGGACAATAACATTGCAAAAATATAAAAAAACCCAGCAGGCACCACTTTGATGCCTGGTAGGCAAAAGTCTAACCCAAGTGCTGACTGGGAGGAGAATGCTGATACAAAGTAGACTTTGATTAGAAAAGATTAAAAAAATTGCAATGGTATGTCCAGCAAGTTGCCAGTAAAGTTGTCTGACCTCTAATGGAATATGAATGAAAAGCAAAAAATGAGCAGGGCAGAAGTAAAAAACTGATGATTCAGAGGTAGCACAACTGCAGAAATTATATTTGCTGAAACTAGAAAACGTGGAAAATAAAAAATGTAGGAATAATATCAGAAAAGCAGGTGTGCTGGTGTGGGGTAAGAAGGCTCTAAGTGAAAATGCTCTTAATTACTTTTTTCCACACTTATAAAGCTTCTTTTTCTTAATGAGAATCTACATATATTTTTCACCAGAAAAAGAAAAAGAAAAAAAACCACAAAATGTTCCAGACTTCTGGAGATCTTCCACAATAAAAATTAAAATAAGTTAAAAAGAGGGATAATTTGTGATTTTGTAGTTAGACAATCCAACACAAAAGTATGAGTTAGTATGACATTTGTGTGTGATCTAATACAACTAGGAGGAGTTAGAAAGAATTGGCAGAGATAGTTGAAGTAGTTCCTTTCAATGACAAGAATAGATCCTGAACCATTTCCAGGGGTTTTAAAAGGAAACCATTACTCAGTCTTTTCTCACACTTTGAAAAACAAAGGAAGCATCTCTCCAAAAACATGAATATGAAAACCACAAAGAAACTCCCTCCCAATACATCCCAAAAAAGAAAGGTCAAAAAAGGGCCAACCTAGTATGTTATTGAACACCAGTAACTGGCAAAAATACAGTCAGTGAGTAATCTGTTCAGATGCACAAAGGACAGATGATCCCTGAACAGAAGTGTGAGCACTAGAGAAAATCAGTTAAATATAAATCTGGTGTCCCTGCAGCCCTTCCCACTGCAAACACAAATGCTGATGCTCTTCCAGCCCCAGCAGAACCACAACCAACAGCTACAGAACCCTCCTTGGCAAAGGGGACTGCATGCAGCTCCAAGTGTGTGCCGTGGAAGAACAGCAAGCAGGGATCCCCAGGAGCACCTGTGCAGCCTCACAGGGATTCCTTCCTGTCACACACACAGGGCTTCAAGGAGCAACACAGGCTCATTGTAGTCCTGGAGCATCTGCACTTCCCTTGGAAGGGGGAAAATGCAGGAACTGCACCTGAGAGAGAGAGAGGGGTGCTGGACACAGCCCCTGAGGTGTGTCCTGGGGGATTCATGGAGCCATGTGAATGTTCACGTGTTTGTGTGCCTCTAGGGGTGATTAGAACTTCTCAGGATATATTTCATGAGGTTGCTTAGAAATTCGCAGGTGTCCATTAACATTCTGTATCTGCTATTGTGGTTTGTCGATTGTCTTGCTGATACAGATCCTGAATACATAGTTCACTGATTGCAAGTTAATTACATGCTGTTAATAAATCAATAAACTGCTTCAATCCTGTTCTTGCTTTAACTACATGAACTGAGGAGCTTTTCCCTGTGACAGGCATCACAGTATTTTTTTTTTCCTTGCGGGGATTTTTGTTGGCTTTTTTCTTCATAGTGGCAAAATATGAATTGGTTTTGCACTGAACCAATTAAAAACTGTGAAAAGAGCTAGAGGGGTGCCCAGTCCAGACTGATACTTTGGACATGGTTTATCAGCTTGGCCTCAAAACTCTGCAAAAACACCATTACAGGGCTTGGATGGTCTCAGAGCTCAGCCAGAACAACCCTAAACCTGTTAAAAATGCCAGCAAAATAAGACCACATTCACTTTATGTTTGCCTGATATTTTTAAAAAAAAAAAAAAAAAAAAGGTGGAAGCTTTCTTTTATGTGGATACCAATGCAAAGCAAAATTAAAGAAAATGTCTGATCTGTCTCACACTCAAGAGGAAATCTAGAGTGTTTTCTTTTGGGCCAGAACTAGACTAGATTAGACAACAAGTAAAAATTCTGATGAGGCTTCCTCTGGGTCTGCTGCTGCTCTCTGGTTCCAGTAGAGTGGGGTAGAATCCACACCTCTGTGTGTCTGTGCATCACCTAACACTGATATCTTGTGTTCAGTGTGTGATCTATGAAGTGGCCAAGGTTCTTTACTACAGAGTGAGCCCTGATTCAGTAACTTTTTTCCCTGCTTTATGTGCTGGAGAGTCAGATCAGAATTTTCTTGAGAAGTTGGAGGAATGGTCTTAAAAATAAGTTGAAAAAAATGATGTACAACTTACTCAGGCGTGTAAAGAGCAATATAATTTGTGCAATATGAAATAGTTCTTTCATTTTCCTCAGTGCTGCATACTGTGCTCAGTCTCAGCAAGCACACTGTGCTTCATTTTCTGAACTGCATTTCAGAAAAAGCGTGGACCAGTATCAAAGGAAGCTAAAGGAGACCAACCGGGAATTATCAGTGATCTAGAAAGCAAAACTGATGAGAAGAGTTTGAAACAATTGGAGTAGTTTAGTTTATATAGAGAAGACTGAGAGCACACATAATAACGTAAAAAGTAGCTGTAGAGAGTAAAAGACTAGACTGTTCGGGTCCCCTGTGGTTACAGCAAGGGTAATGGGTTTAAGTTGGTTCAATAGACATTCAGCTTCAACTGCAAGGAAAGAAAATCTATGAGTCCTGTCACTAAGTTTAGGAAAGCTGTGTTTTAAAGAGTGCAGCTGTGAGGAACAGTTGAGGACAGCTAATCTTGTATTGGGGCTGAAGAATAGATGAGATGAGTTCTTTATCTTTTTTCAGTCCCAGGGTTTTTTTGATCACACTGTTCTTCTGGATCACATACAATTCAGAAGAAATGGAAACCTTCCTGTGGCTTTTCTCTTGCCAGGACTGCATCTTCTGTTCCAGCTGCAGCCGTGTGCCACTGTGCTCTGTGATAGTGTCAGAAAAAATTAGCCATGAACATCTTGCTGCACATTCCTACCAAGGAATCCATGCTCAGATGGCCAGGAGAGCCTGTGGACATACATTTTTCCATAAAGGCAACTGTTATGGATTGGCAAGGCAGCTGCTCAGACCTAAACTCCGCCTGATGAAAGACTGTGAAAACCAGAAAATTAGATGTAAGGGAAGCTTTTTTTCCTTAAGAGACAGTAAAGCCCATTCTGTGGTCCAGCAAGGAACTCAAGGAAATTGTATTTAAAAAGAGAGAATTAAAAAGCCTAATGGCACTACACCCTCTTTCCATGAGCATAAAAGTTGCTTGTTGCAGAATAAGAGCACCTTGTGATGTGTTGGTGTGTCTTTTTCTGGCTCAGTAAATCATGGCACTGGGATGTCTACACTGGAGGAAGAAAGATGGAAAGTGAGGTGCACTGCTTTTACCAACGACAAAGAGATAGGTGTCTTAACAAGGAATGGAAATTATGCTGTAAAACTAAAGAAAGTGACATCAACTAATCTTGCAGTGATTACTTTGGTCAGAGCCTTAATAGTGTTAAGACACCTAATTAACACTAGTTTCAATCAGAGAAGCTGAAAATCTCTGGAGATAAGGCTTTAGATACCTTAAATAACCTTGGGAATATGAATCATTGTTCATCTTTTGCTGTATTTCTCCCCATGATTTCTTTTATCTTATTTTCATTCTCAGTCATGGCTCATGTCTTCTAATTTATTTTAAGATACTTAATACAGAATCAGCTGAGGCTGACAGTGACCTCCAGAGATCACAGTCAAATCTCCTCTGGTCAGAGCAGGGTTATCCAGACCAGGTTGCCCAGGGCTGTGCCCAGACAGATATAAAATATCTCCAAGGATGGAGACTCCACATCATCTCTGGGCAACCTGTTCCAATGCCTGTCCAGCTGGCATCCTGCCTCTGGACAGCCTGAGCCTTGACCAACACTGTCAGAGTGAACACACCCCAAAAACCTTCCTCTTGACACCCAGACTATGGACCAATGCTGGCAGAGCAGACAGGGTGCTGTCCACATTTCATGTACAGTGTGATTCTCTCAAAACACACTGCCACTGATGGAGCCAAGGAGTGGTGTGACTCTTACTTGCATTTGAAAGGTGTTTGCTTGATTGACTGCCATATGACCAGGATACCAAGCATCTGCAGCAGCCCTCCAGAGCTTTGCTTTTGATCCTGTGCTTGTTATCAGTGATTTGGGTGAGCTGCTGTATGGGCACATTTACGTTGACCTTTCCTACTGCCTTAATAAAGTTTCTGTCGTGTGTTGTTGGACACATCTGTGTTTGGACCACACCACACTCACAGTGAACTACAGGCTGAGGTGGACAAGAGGATGAGGGTGGAAGCTTCAGGTGGGGCTGGTCAAGGACATCAAGGCCTACAAAGTGCCAACAGGGTGTGCCAACAGCTTTGTTTAATTCACAGTAAACGACATCCACTACTCTCCTCTCATCCACCAAACCAATAATCTCACCCTAGAGGCTATCAAGTTTTTGTGCCAGGATTTCCCCTTCACAAATTCGTTGTGACTGCTAGCAGTGACCTTGTTAACTTTCATGTGTTTGACAATGGCGTCCAGGGTGACTTTTTTTCCACCACCTCTCCTGGAAGTGAGGTTGAGTAAGACCAGCCTGCAGTTCCCTGGGTACTTCTTGCCCTCCTGGAAGATCAGAATGACATTTGTTTGCTTCTGGTTCCTAGGAGTTCTCAATACTTCCTTTTACATGTACATATGTTTAGGGAAGGGTAATTCTGCAATGTTTTATAGTTTTCAAGTGCTCTCATTCACAACTGGTAGTTACTCTTAGAAAATAATCATATATTATTCCTATACATTACAGTACATACTATTCTACATGTACCACCAGACAGAAGTTTTAAACACAGTGTCATAGAGCTGACACAATGAATAGCTAACTCTTTCAAATGGAAGAGTGGTTTTGGCGCAGAGGGAAGTTCTCTGATGACACCCTAAAATCCTCATCAGTCAGGATATACAACAGAATCAAAAAAGTAAAGCTTTTGCTGACAACAGATATGTTGTCATACTAAAAACAAGACAAGAAAATGGCAAGGATGCTGCCTTCATCAAGGTTAACCCTGAAATAAAACCATTTTTTGATATTTTATTGTCTAATTCATTCCTTGTGACACAGTATGATAAAAATGTTCATGCAAAAACTTCTTAGTATCCTAACAATTAATAAGAGCTATGTAGCAGCAAAAAATAATCACTCACAAATAATGAATAAATTCAGTGAGCCAATAAATCAAAATAACGTGCCTCTACTAGTCTCAAGTTTTCTCTTACACTCTGGCTAGAAATGAGTGAAAAATTTGCATTTAACAATGTAATCAATAAATATAATCTTTCTATTGTTGTAAAGTCTGCATATCTAGGTGGTCTTTGGTCCCTACTCCTGGTAAAAACACCAAGAAGAAGGTGCCAAAGTTTCATGGCCATTGCCTCAAAATGAAGAATAAATAGCATTATTCTTTGAAATAAAGTTATTTATCTATTTGTAGTAATAAAATGCGATGATAAGAATTGCATTGTAGCTAATATTCTGTTTCTCCAGTCGCATTAAAATCTTTGGCTAATAGGCTGCTATAAAGATAAAATGCAGTTCCTCAAACATTATCTGAATTCGGCAGAAATATTTCTATAGACTTTCATGAGATTTTGATAGGACCCATCAATGTTTGGGGTAGAATTTTCTCACCATTGCTCTAATTATGTACTGGAATTGTTCTGGAATAGCTCACTGCAAAACTATCAATATCCATTTCTAACTATGTATAGAATTTCTAAAACTTTCTAGAACATATTGATCAGAAAATTTTTTTTTGTGTGCACAGCATAGGGAGAGACATTCTGTGGATTGGAATTTTTCCTTTTTTATTCCTTTCTAATAACTATTATGCATTCTTTTTCCACTAACAATGGGTTCCATTTACAGTTTTATGCATTTTCATGAAAACCCAACCAGATGTTCTTCATGAAAGTGGACATTTTTTCAGGAACACTTTGGTTTAACTGAAACCTATTTCATGTTATTAAGTGTGGAAAACTTTTCAGCTAGTGCTAGTTTTCAGAGATTTCTAAAAGATTGAAAGATACTTTGCAGAACTCTTCCTGAGAGCCAAAGTGGGAATAACACAGTTGATCTTTTATCTTCTGCTTGGCATTCTGTTGTAGGTATCATTAAGCATGACAGTTTTTAAAAGTCTTCTGTTTCAAAATGCCCATTTACAGAACTCGGTACAAAACCCTGTCTCTCCTGTGAGAGCACAAAGCATTTTAAAATGCAACCTGATTCAATATAATTGCCGTGTTCCAGTCCCTTACCTCTTCACTTAAGAAAACAACAATTTTAATGAGTTTGTTGTTTTTGCTTTTTAAATACACTTTTCAGATAAAGTGTAGCAGCCAGCAATTTCTTCCTCCCTTGATAAAAATACAGTGAAAACAAATTCCTTCTCACACTCATACTTATTAAAGAAGACACAGAAGAGACATCTGTCCTCTCAGGTGAGTCAGATAAAGCTCTGTCATGGATAACAGAGAGAAAAATTTGGGTTTCATGAAAACAAACAAGTCATTATCTCCCTTCCATTGTTTATTCAATACATCTCCCTTCACTAAGAGGACTATATTTCTCAGATGATGCATTCAAGTATGTCACCCTCAGTCTTCCATCTCTAGATCTCTGATGCTTTGTGAGAAAGATGCACCAGCACTCCTGTTTAGCTGCATGGTCCCCCTTCAAACAGATAAAAAGTGTTTTCCCCCTTCACAAAGTATAAGTGGAAATGGTTGTAATAATACCATGAGGCACAAGAAGAGGTTCAGAGTAGTACAAGTGTTGGTGGTTTTGGTGTTCCCCAAAGTCTATTAGAAACCCAACAGAACACATCACATTTTGTGAGGGCCAAGGAGGAATGAAAGCAGAAGATGCAGAAATGGTACATTTTATTTGTACAATTAAGATTAAAACAACATCAGCATAAAATTATTTTAAAACTGGAAAAATACGCCATAGATTTAAAGTAGATGAAAAAATATCCTGAAAATCCACATTTGAGCAGGGATCACAGGGAAGGAAGTGGGATCCAAACTTAGGTCCAGAGTTTGACAAACTTCCGCTATTGACTTCTCTACAAGACACGTAAGAAAAATTATTTTTGCACTGTAAATTTACATGGGACAGGAGTTACTCTACCTGAAGTAGTTGACTAAAGAAATAACAGAAATATTGCAAGGAGATTCTATAAACTTTTAAGAATACTTAACTTCTGATGAAGTAATAAAGATATGTCAAGGCTATTCTGGTTCAGACAAACAGCCTGGTTTTCAGGAGTGTGGAATTAATTGTGAAACATATGGTGAAGGCAGTGAAAAAATATTCTCACACGAATATATAGAACTTTGTGGCAGTATTGCATTGAAAATGTATATTGATATAAGAGATTTGGGCAGAGAAGCCAGGCTAAATTTATAATTTTTTGCAAGGTACAGAACATGAATTTAAGGTGAACAAGCTTAATGATCATAAAAAATAGGCTGAAAGTGAGCTAGAATGTCCTGGAACATTTTTCTTGTAACAGACTACTCTGAAAGCAACAGAAAATGGATCTAAAGTATACTGGAGAAAGTTCTATCACTAAAAGTAGAATGAAATACAACTGAAAGTAAGTCACTGTAAGACACCATCAGGAGATTTGTAGTTAGAAATAAATGGAAAGAAGATTAACAGAGATAGAAGAGATATGTACAGATTTACAAAAGAAGGTGCCAAGATTCAAATGGAATGTGAACGTGAGAAAAGAAACTAAGAACAGATTTAGGTGTGAACCAGTGCATAAGATGTCTAACATCCCTTTGCACTCAATGGAAAGCACATAATTCAGACAGCAGACAAAAACCGGGATGTCTCCTTCAAGATAAGCTCAAGTTTTGCTGTGTCCAGTCAGTAGGGATGAAGCTCCATGCAGGAGTCTCCTGCTGTTTCAAGTGCTCTGTAAGAGACCCTGGCTGCACCTGGGCACCACTGCCTGGATGAGAACATCCAACATCATTGATGGTGCTCTGAGGAATTCTATCTGACCTTCAGCCGCTACTCCAGGAAGGCCAGGAGGATCCCATAGTTCTGCAGCAGGGTTAACTGCCATGTGTAGACCCAAAGTGAGGCACACCTATGGACCATAGATGATTTTTTGTATGCACCTAACTTAAGCCCCCAGGAATCCTATAAGTATGTGCATGGAAAGGCATAAATATACACATCTCAAGTTGAAACTAGTTTTTACGCAGAAAGTTTAGTTGGGGATATACATCAGCTCACTCACAAAAGAGAAACAAAAGCGATATCACAGAAAAGAATGTAAATATATAATGTATCATATGTGGCCAGAACCTAGAAACGACAAATCATATGTAAGAGGATGAACCAGATTCACTAGAGATGAATATAAAATATAGAACTGACAGTCTTGAGGGCTAGGAGCTTTGTAGGAATTGTGAACTCAAAATAGAAGAGATGCCATGCTGTCAGAAATGCAAGAAAATGGTAGATAAGAAAGATACAAAAATGTTACTAGACTACTGGAAACCATTAATTTTCATTACGTGCATTGAAGAACAACTAATATGGGGCTTTTATAAAGGAAAAGACTTTGCTGTTTTATCATTTGATTAATTAAAAATGAAATTTAAAAAATGGCAGGTAGGATCTGGCAGGAACTAAAGAAACTGTAGGGCATGAAAAATATAAGCATTAAACCAATTATTTGTGGTGCACTAGAATCTCATGACACATTATCACAGCAGTACTGTGCACACTGAATACAGCCACACTGAATACAGACATGACACAAAGTAATGTGATGGGAGCACTTGCAGTACTGAAGAAGGTGATAAAATTCTGAATTCACTTACAACAGTCTAAGTTAGAGATACATTAGTACTTATGTTCCCATTGAGATCTCAGGTAATGGGAAGAAATAACAATAATATATAGTTTTTATGTGGGATGATCCAAATGCCTTTGACTTCACTAGAGCTAAGCACTGAATATGTGCTTAAATTTGAAGTCAGGGACTTCATAGATATCTCAAGGGAGGTAAATCTCACCTCCTAAATAATATAGTTATTTCACAAGTAATCCATGTATTTGGTTTATGACTTTTCACTGAACTAGGTTATATTCTTTAGAAGATCACCAAACATGCATTTACATGTAGTTTCCTGATTAGATCAAATAATTAATTAGCTCTATTGTTTAAAGGAAAAAAAGAAGAAAAAGAAAAAAATTATCAATAGTTATCTAGAAATGTACAGTACCTGCAATAAAACCAATAGATTAATGTCTTTATTTTCAGTCAGATAAGTTAAGAGGAAAATTTCCTCCAAAAGAAATACAGTATTTTCTTACACTGTTACATGTAAATACATTTCGCTCTTAAATTTTCTGCTCTTTTTCATTTTGTTTTGGTTTAGTTTTAATTTTGGTTTTGGGGTTTTTTGTTTGGGTTTTTTTTGTTGACCCTGTGTAGAAGTCTAAATGCAAAAACTCTGAGGAACCTGAGCTTCTGACAAAAGCTGGACCTATACATACTGAGGATTCTCCTACTTTTAAGGAGCCTAAATAATAATTCAGGATTCTAACTGTAACTTATCCTTGCTTGAAATTATTTTTATGTGTATATTTAATATTGGATACTGTACTTGCATATTATTGCCTTATACAGATGAAGAATGAAATAAGAAAGTAATTTAGTAATTGTGAAAAAACATCAGAGGGAAAGTGCTGATTAGAGTAATTAACATAAGGCTGAACCAGCTAAGAAGTTAACCAGGTGAAGAATGGACTGCATAAGCCCAGAAACAAGTAATTTTAGAGAGGGCTATGTCTGGGATTCTGGTTCATTACAATGTTTTTGTTAAAGTACTAGAAAAAGTTTTCTGATAGTCCTCAAAAACGATACTTGGCAGTGCTAAGCCTCTTTTCCAATTTGCAAGCCTCTGCAGATACACTGTGAATACCATAACCCAAAGCTTGCTCCAGAATGGAACATAAGCAAAAAAAGAAGCTAGAACTTGCTTTAGTTTAGCGTTACATTGAAGGTAATGGCAGGTGTGTTTAATTTTCAGTGATAAAATTCATTTTTAATCAAATTAATCTACCTTACACAGACAGGTAAAGCCAGACTGTCATAAATTTATGAGTTAAATTCAGGTGACTATTCATGTGAGGCCATAATTTTTCAAAATGTTGTGTGTTCACCAGTTACAAAACTTAATTTAATGTTTAAGCCTAAAAGTAATTTGTTTCTATTTTTGTTTATCCACAACATAAAGAAACCTCCTGACATTATTTCAGTTTATTCTGTTTAAAACAGAACCGGTTTGTTCTAGATTAGCAAGTAATTTAATCAGTGTCTCCAAGCTCTTAGTGAGTTAAAGATTTTAAAATCAATATTTAATAAAGATAATGCTTGGTATGCCCCACAGAAAGGGGGTCCTGTCTGCTTTTTGTAATAACAACATGCTGCTCTCCTCCATCTCCAGTAGCTGCGTTCAGAAATGAACTCGTTTAACACTGAAGCAGTATGAACTACTCTCACCTGGTTTTGCAAAACTGATTCAAGCACGAGAAGAGACTTTTCTTCCCTGAAGTGTAACCTTCCCTCTGCCCCACCTTTTCTTCTTGCAGAGAAGAAAATAGTTGTTTTCTCTGTGAAGAAGAAAAATGTGTTCTTTGAGGAGCTGGAGCGCCACACACACAGACACAGAGGGGGAGAGAGCACCTATTGTGCTGTTCAGACAATCCAAGTAACATTCTGCTTCCCTTATTTCAGCTAACCTGGATTTTTATCTTTTTTCTTAACCTAAATCAAGCACTAGTACAGCTTCTGCTTTGTGTATACACCCAGCAGAATAAAGCAGAAATAGAGGAATGAAGTTTCCTAAGTCTGGACTACAGCAGTATTCAAACCACGCACCAGAACTAGGCATTCTCTTTTATTGTAAGGAAATTCAAGGGAAAGCATGCAAGAAAATAATTTCCTCTCAAATTAAGTATGAAGAGCCCTATTTTTGAAGGGTAGTGGGCAAGGGGAGAAAAAAAGTCTATTTGGGGATGATTTTTCAGCATTTTGTCGAGAAACAAAAGTACTTTGGTTTAATATAAAATTATTTTTAATTTTGCCTGAAATAGTACAGGTTTAAAGCAATAATTTGCTGAACATTAAATTAATAACCCCCTTTACAGTAGTCAAAGATTATCGATATAGATTTAATCTACAAATAGACTTCTATCTAGTCACTGGCCTCATTCATGTCACATATAATTGAACTCTCTGATTTCACTCCTATTTGAACTGATCACAGTTCAAATTTTGTAGTATTTTTTTTCTTCGCAATCTTAGTTTTCCATCTAAAATAATTTCCTAGGAAAATTTCTTCCCAGACATGTTTTGGAATACAATACACAGGCAGATTTTAAATTGGAGCAAAAGAACTTTTCTTTAGACAGGATCTTGAACCTAATATATACCCAAACTGTCTTTCCACAGGGACTAATAATTCTTCACTAATGCCCTCATGTACATGCGATGCTGAACCAGGCTTGGCACTTTATTACTTTTTAGGCGTTATAATCATACCTTTTGCTTTTTTCCCTGGAAATAGGTTCTTTACACACTTGTTTCTGCTATGGCATGAATAAAAGTATATTGGCTTTATCATCTATAAAATTCTTAATATCTCTCCAGGTAATTGTAATCTGGTCTATCACCGTACAGAGATTGATAAAAGAAAGCAAACACCTCTGCAAAGCCTGCAAGATCAAGCATCTGTTGTGTCAAGCGGTGTTTTAATCTAAATAGTTTTCTGGATTCTTGTCACTTCTATAATTTGGAGGCTAAAAGTCTGGTGATCCCATCACTGTGTTCATAAAGTTGTTGATGGTTGTATGTAAATTACTTATTTATTTCATCAACAGGCAGCCTTTTGAGGGCCTTCTCTGCTATGTTTAGCACAGAAGAAGCAGCAGACAAACTGTCCAATTTATGCTTACTTAAACCTCTGCTTTCATGTATCTCTGCTATTATTGACAAAAGCTTCTTTTCTACTTTTCCAGTTAATGGAAACATCTGTCTGCAAAGATTCACAGTATAAAACTAGAAGAGATTTAATAGTCTGTGCTTCTGCATGATGCAGGCCATTATAAAGACTGCGAATTAGTGTTGTTTTGAAGTAGAGCATATGTCTTAGGAACACAGTCACTATTGATTTTAAAATTTCTAGTGATGGAAAATCTACAGTAGTCCTTGGTAAGTTCTTCCCATGTTCAATTGTTCTGTTTGTCAAACACATAGACTTTATTTCTAATCTGAATTTGTGTTTGGTCTTCTAGGCACTGTAACTTGGTATAAGCTTGTGTACTGAGCCAGGGCACCTTACCTCAGAGGCACAGTCTGGGCAGCATGTTAAGTGTTTCTACTCCCTCCACAATAAATAGAAGGAATTCTGTGTTTCTGAAGGGAGAGACCAATGTCCTAAGCAAATGACTTCCCAGGGCTTACTGAAGTGAATCAAACATGAGGAGTTTCCAATCATCTTTTTGCAAAATACTTCCAGATTTACAATGGTCATTCAGAATATGCTTAATATAGTCTTAAAGACCGTCTCTTCATAAAGGTGTTTGAGTATTCTCATTTTACATCTTTTTTGGCTGGGCAGACTGCACAGCGATGAGAATGCATGTAAGTAGATGGTACACTTCCTTTCTCCTGTGGAAATTGCTCCAATTTTTGGGTATAAATACAACAGTTGAAGAAGAGCTATTTTATTGAGTCATAACTTATTGCATTGTGAGGCCAGAGAGAGCATCTGTCCCACCTTAGCTCAATTGCCAGTACACAGAGGAATATAATTGTTTTGCTGAATCTAATAATAAATTATATTCTTATTTTCCATATTAAAAATTAGATGAGAAGGGCAGGATGTATCAATTTCCAACACAAATTCATGACTTGGAATCTTGGCTGCTCTGAAATCTACCTTTAAACTTAAGTAATTACTCTATATTCATAGTGCATGTTCTTTCCAAGGAGTCATTGAGGAATCCAACTTCACTCCCTCACAAGCTACTTTATCTAGTCACTAACCTTCAAAATAGAGAAAGGTTAGCAAGAAAAGGTTAGTTCTTCCTTACAGCGGGAACATCATTGATTTTCTTCTTTCATTTTTTTTTATTCATCCCATTCTCTGAAACCACATGTAGGCCTTTAATGAGCACTCTGACAGGAAAAACTTTTGGAAGTCCTCCTTAAAGAGAAAAAAACCCACACCAATAAACAAACAAACAAAAAAATCCCAAACAAACAAGAAAAACCAAAGAAAACCCCCCCACCAAAATAGCCCCCTGTCCCCCCAAGAAATAAAACCACTTTACTTGGCATGCTGCTCTGTCAGCCTGGCAAAAATGTACTTTTTTATCCCCAGGGAAGACTATATGTTTATATGTACCTTTAAGAAGACAAGAACTTGTTGGTATTATGGGTGAAGAAATTGTTGGAATTCAGAGATGTGAAGCTGATAAGTATGAAGGTCAGAGATGAGACTACTTCATGGCTAATATAGTCCAGATTATTGCTATTTCTTCAACCTCAGAGAGATTTTAAGGTCCCCAGAGAATTTTAGTTCTCGGATACTTTGTCTGAAGTCAGATTATGTTTATTTTTTTTAAATATTGTTTTCTCTAAAAATTGTGACAACCTTGATTGGAAGTTCTTTTTTCTACCTGGGAAACCAGGTAACAATTAGCCTGCAATATTTCATTTATGCTTTTGAGGTGAAGATATCTGCTGCAAAAGAAAAGATATGAAAAATACATGTTGGCAAAACAAAAGGGAATGAGGCACTTACCATAAAATCGGATTTGGTATTCCATCTCTGGTAAATAAATTGAATTCATAGTTAAAGCAGTTTATTTCAGAGTTGGTCTGTAGCATATTAGTAAGAAAAACTGAAAAAATTGAACTTTTTCCTCTCTGACCATTGTGTTATTAATTCACAGCAAACTATTCTGTTCTCCAAAGGGGAATGTACTAAAGTTATCACATTCATCTTCCCAAGCAACTACTATCCTCGTCAGTAGAAACTGTTTGCTTTCACCTAAGTCTTCCTTCTCATTTTAGTCTATCCATCTTTTCCTCCTTTCACCTTTCATCCTCTGTAAATTTCTAAATAGCTTCCAAAACTTTAAAGTTTCAACATTTATAATACAAAGGAACCATGAAAGCAGCAAAACAATAGACCTTAAGCACTTAGAATCTTTAGCTCCTCCTCTGCTCCCATATCTTATCTCTATTTTTCGAGACAAATACTCCAATACTGAAATACTTTAAAAAGCCTTGTATAATCCTGTCATTAATAATGATTTTTGCAACCCTGCCTCCCCAGTGAGGAAGCTCCATGACAGAGCTGTCCCAAAGCCAGCGAGTCTGGAAACTTGTTCCAAAGCCAACCAAGATATTTGCTTGGTCATGTGAAATGATGAACCACCAACAATTAGAATATAAGTTTGGACCTGTCATGGTTTAGGAATGATATTCTCCAATTTAGAGCTCCTACTAAAGCCATACACTGCTGGCTCCACCCTCCCTTTTTCCGCTCACCCTGCCATAGCCTGCAGAAGAGAATTGAAGACGCAAAAGGCGAAGGTCACAGGTTGAGATAACAATTTACTGGAAATAGTGTCATTATCTTCAAGGTTCCCTGCCAACACAAACCATTCTATGATTCTATGATTCTGTAAGTCTAAAGAGAAGAGCACACTAGTTTTTACATCTCCTAATTCCTTCTAAGACAAAATAATATCATTGTTTTTGTTTTCTGTTATTTTTTTGTATTTTAATGCCCTAGATAGACCTATAACAGACCACGATTTGTTTTTTTAATTGTTAACCTTTAACTGTTTAACTGGTAACCTTTTTATCCCATTTATCTGATCACAAATAGAAGCAACACAAATGAGCTGCAGAGATGAGTTAGGAGCAAGTTGAACAGAATGGAAGTATCCCTCTAGAAAAAACAAACTCAACTAAGAAAATGAACCAGAGTTTTGGCTGAGTAATTTGTGCATAACATCACACCAGTAGAGCTATTTTGTCTTAAAAGCTTTGCCTGAACTATATTATGTGGACATATTTCCTTGTGTCAGCATTAGTTCAGGTATCTTTAAATCAAAATGTGTAGTGTAGCAATGCAGTAGACTCAACTGCTACAAAGTGAATACAGATTTTTATTATAATAGAGTTACCATTATATTACTCAAAAGCTGAGACATTTTATCCCAAGTTCATTCCACATCAAACTCTTCTGGATGAAGTATAATCCCCAGAAAGTACTGGTTTTTAATAGAAATGCTGACAGGCCCTTAGCTATAGAAGCTCTACCAGCTTTGCTATTCTACAAGGTCCCTAACTGAATTTTTATTCTCTAATTCAATGAGAGGATTTTGCTTCCAAATCACTTTTAAAATCCTCCAGCTGTGCTATTTCTTAGTTTATGATAGCTACATTACTTTTCAATTAAATTATTCCAATGTTCTTATATTTTCTATATTAAATTGTAGTTATATCTACACGTTTCAAATATGCTGGGATCTGCCCACCTTTCTCATTGTGCCTTATAAGTACCCAAGTGTAGGAGTTTCATGGCATATTTAAGGCTGATGGTGAAATAAGCTTTAAAGTTTCTGTTTTATTTCATCACTGTCTCCCCAAAAAACTTAGTAGACCTTGTTGTGTTCTCTCAGGGGTGACAGCAGCAAATAAACTAAGATCCACTTTTAAGTATGAGGCAAGAGAGACAGAGAATTTGTGTCACAGCATGTTGTTGACATCTTGCTATAATGGCTTCAAATACATGTGTTAATTTTATACATATCACCTCTTCTAAGAACTGTGGTCATTGAGATATAATTGCTGAGGAGAGATATCTAGTGTTCTTACTCAAGAGGGATGGTTTTCCAGCTGTCCCCCAGAGGTTGCTCAACAAGGATACAATCTTATGCTGTAAATTCCAGTCATGTGTGGATGTCTGGGATCTTCCAGGGCATCCTTAATGACACGAGACAGTCAATTTGCCTATGCTGCTACTCCTCAATACCTCGGGGCTGCCTTTCAGGAGTAGATTCACGTCTCTGTGGAGCAAGCCTGAAGCAAGCCTGAAGCAAGATCTAGAGCACAGGGCCACAGACACAGTAAAGCCCACTGCTCACAAACACGCCAGCAGAGCTATTTGGAAAAGTTCTCTGCAGTCAATCTTCAGGCTGTCCACGGGGCAGACATATGGGCAGAAGGTAAGCAATATGTAGATCATGGAGTGCCTGCAGCCAATCTGCAGCAGAGCAAGAAAAACCCATTGACAAAATCCCAAAGCATTTTTAGGCAGATGGATTTCCAGCTTGTTCACTGTCCTTCTGGCAATGTTTCCTTAGGAGAATGTTCTGATGACAATGTGCTTTGTAGAGGTAGGTTGCCACACTGAAGACTGGGAGCACACCACTGTCATTTTAATTTCAAATGAAGCTTGATCTGCTCCTTTGTCTTGTGATATCAGGACAGTTGTGTCTGAGAGCATGATGGTCAGTAGCTGTATATTTTAAGGTGGATGTGGACTCAGATTTCAGGAGTCTAAGCAGTTTGAGGAGATTTTTGAGATCATCTCTTTAGATTTAGCTACCCAATTTACATATAAATTTAATTTGAAGTATATAGGTGTTATTTTGGCTTTCAATTTATATCCTAAGCTAAAATTACAGGCAATATGCTGCAATGTAAGCAAAATGCATGCCAGAGTTTAGAATCAAGGTTGTGTTTTTAAATTTAATTTTGGTGGTTTAAAGCAAGATATATCTCCTTAGTTTAATGGAGGGAGGATTTGCTCAGAGATTAAAATGTTTATTTTTAAATGTCTGTATATAGATTTCTAGGGGGACTCTAGGGGCAAGATTCAGCTTCTTGAACTTCAGTGTCCATTTGTATACACCACCATGGAATATATTATATGTCTTCTAGCTGTCAAATAAGAATGTTGGAGAAGTTTTGTAAGTCATGTGTCAGAGCTGCCAGCTCAGTGACCTCAAAGCATCTCAAAAAATAAATCACTTCCTGCTTATCTCCTTGGTCTAAGACAAATCTCTTCTCAGACTTACTGGTCTCACAGTGTGAAATCACATGTGAGGAGGATGTGGTGATTCTTGGGGTTGACTTGTGCAGGACCATGGGTTGCACTCAGTGATTCTTGTGGGTCCCTTCCAGACTGAGGATACTCTGCAATTATGTGATTTACTACAGTTCAAACTTCTAGTACTTTCTGATGCTTTATTGTGGCAGACACTCAAATGTAGATATCTCAATGTCATACAAAATCCCTACTCCAAGGGTTCACAGTGGCTTTAATAAGAGATCCATGTATTACGACCTTATGATCTAAATCCATGCTTGAAGCAGAGTGGAATCTTCATTGCTAGAGGGTAATTCATTAACATAATGTAGTGGATTGACTTTGGTTGGATGCCAGGTGCCCACCAAGCTGCTGTATCACTCCTCATCAGGATAAAATGGGGGAGAAAATTAGATGGGAAAGAAAAGTAGGGCAAGATAAAGGCAGTTTGATAAAGCATAAACAAAGGTAGAATGTGAAACAAAGGAAAACAAAAGATTTATTCCCTATCTTCCATCCGCATGTGACGTCCAACCACTTCTTAGGAAGTTGGGCTTCAGACCATGTAGTGATTGCTCCAGAAGACAAACATCATAATAGCAAATATCCTCCCTCCTCCCCGTTTTCTCTTAGACCTGTGAGCTGATATCATATGATATGTAATATCCCTTTGGTCAGTTGGGTCAGCTGTCCTGGCTGTGTCCCCTTCCAAGATCTTACCCACGCCCAACCTCCTGGTGAGGGGGGACAGCCTTGATGCTGTGCCAGCACTGCTCAGCAGTAGCCAAAACACTGGTGTGTGACCAACACCCTTCTGTGCAAACCACAGCACTATGAAGGCTGCCATGAGGAAAATTAGCTCCACCACAGCTAGACCAATACCTTTAGTAGCCTGTTTTAAGAGTGAAATATGCCCACTGAATATTTCCTGAAGAGCTTAGAAACAGAAGTCGTCAAAGTAGTTAAGATTAAGGTGAGCTGTTTTCTACCCTGTCTTACTTCTAAATCAACCCTTTTAAATTACAAGAAAAAAGAAGTCTACAATTAATATGGCTCCAAATTTAATTTTATAATTAGCAAGGAGTCACAATTCTCACAATCATTGCCTCATTTCAAAGATGGGGTGTTACAAACAGTCAAACGTTGGGAGATTTGAAACCGCTCCTAATCAAAGCAAACAATACATACACAGTGTGATGAAAGTAATCATAGTGCTTACATTGTCTTTGGGCTGCTGCCATATTCCTCACAGTTTCCGAAGCTCAAATCCAGACAGCAAGATGACTTCTCTGGTGGAAGACATTATGTAGTGTAATGTGGAGCATAACTATCCTAAAAAGTCTTAAGCTTTAGACAATCCACAGAAGATGATTTTAGGTAAAAATGCAGGATATGGGGCAAAGAAGAAAAGAGATATGTCCTTCACCTAACTTCCTGTTTTTAAGTCTTAGTACCCTGATCTGTTGGCTGCCTTTCTCCTTGTAAATGGACACACAGATGGCCCCCACCATCTCCAGTGTGCTTTTATAGCACTTGCATAGGTGGATCGACAGTTCCTGTACATTTTACATTTTCTCAAACTCCCTGGATCATTGCAGACCTGAGCTATTCAACTAATCTTTATCATGGGGAGACTTTATGGACTGTGTGGAAAGGAAGAATATACACCTCTAATTTCACGAGTGGCCTTTGTTTGATAGAAACATTAGTCCATAATAACAGTGAATTTTCTGATAGCGTCAGTGATCTTTTCCCTGAAGGTCTTACACAGCTGAGTATATTAAACACACTCTCACAAATATAGTAACTTTCTTCCTTCATCCATCTGGTCTTCTCTAGAGGGATTTTTTTTTCACTTTGATATGTTGCTCACCTTGTTACCACTCATCTTGTCGGCTGTTTCCTCTGTGGTTTCAGACATTTTATGCATGGCTGCTTACGTCTTGTTTTCAGATTCTTTCTGCCTAGGCCTGGAATAATTTTTGTCTATTCAATAGACACTCCATTTCCCATCTCTAAAAGTTTGAATTCATTCTTGAAGTGTCTTCCCACCTACTTTCCAACACTGCCTAGGCTTCAACATTGGGGAACAGTACTAGGAGTGAGATGGAGAGGAAAAGTTAGTGAAGGTGAGTGATGCAGTCATGTTTAACATATTGTGTGTGGCAGGTTCATTTCTCCAGTACAGTTAATGATGTCTGGAGCAGCCTGACTCAAAACCCACTGAAATAATCTGCAAAATGCTCTTTTTGAATTTTTGACCCTTTGAGACCAGATTTCCAGAACTGAAGAACAATTAAGTGTCATGAAGTGAATATGGAGATGGCAATGTCGTGTAAACAACCTCACAGTGAGAACATAGGGGCTTTAACAACTAACAGCAGCCTCCCACTCTCACACATTACAAGGGAATTTGAAGCATCTGAACATCTGTGGGGAGACAACATAGAGCTGGGTAGGTGGCTTAGGAGGTTCCTAGATCACACCAGTGGCAGTTTCCTTACATGAATGCTTGAGGGGGCAGTCAGGGGCAATGCTGAACCTGACCCATTGCTCACAAATGGGGACAACCTGGTGACAGTGGTCATGGAGAAGAGCTTCAAACTGAGTTGAAATCAAGGGGGAGGTGGGAGGCTGGGAATCAGCATTATAGGACTCTAGCCTTTAGAAGAGCAGGCTTCAGACTGCATAGGGAATTGTTATGCAGAATGTGCTGGAAAGGCACCATGAGTAGGGGAGGTACCAAGAAGCAGTCAGTGTGGTTATTTAGGAATAAACCATTCTGTGAAGCAGGACTGTGAATTTTACCAGAAGATAATTTTGGTTTTTTTTTTTTTTGGTGTGTATGTGAATTGATGCACAGAAGGGGAGCATACAAAAGATATTAAAAAATAAAAAGGAATACACACCAGACGAGGGACATAAAAGCCCACTCCAGTAGAGCAGCTGGATTAGTATCCTCTCTCTTAGCCTTTTCTTCCACTGCAAATATATTAGAGAGCACTGTAAGTGGGACCAGGCATATCAATGTGGAAAGAGTACCTCTGAGCAGAAGGCTGACAATCCAAGCAAGTGTAGGTAAGGTGGAAAACAGGGAACTTTTATCATGCCACATAAGGGCATACTCTTTGAATCATAATATTACTTGGTTTAGAAAAGACCTCTAAGATCACTGAATCCAGCCATTAATGC
This sequence comes from Entomyzon cyanotis, assembly GCA_024500445.1. NCBI lineage: Eukaryota > Metazoa > Chordata > Aves > Passeriformes > Meliphagidae > Entomyzon > Entomyzon cyanotis. Next base: position 66,979,633 of record JAKEPQ010000871.1, read on the forward strand.
TGCACTACCTAGTCCACCACTCCTCCTCTTAAACTCTGCTATAAGTTCTAGTCTCTTACATATTTTCATTAATGAGAATCTGTCCATTGGCTTCACTGGCTTTGGTTTCAGATCCCTGTATGTCCAAGGGTTATACATGATAAGGCAGGAAATGAGCAATCAGTCAATGCAATTTTTTGAAATCTCATTATCCCAGCAAGATGCATTTGCCTAGCCAGGTTTTGATCTCTATTTCCAGATGTCCTACCTGCACCTTTTCAGTTCATTTTTGCTTCCACATTTTGCACAGTCCTGTAATAAAGCTCTTAGGAAGTCTGGAATTAAGGTGTCAGTAACAGCAAGGGTATCCATTATTCTATTACAAAGTTATTCTAACAGCCAATATTCTATTAGGAAAAAGCTCTTTGATTCCTGCAAATTTCAAGGATTAATCAAGTTTTAGCTCATCACCTGCACCATTTGCCTTAAGCACTATGAAAATCTTCTGTGTAATCTACTGAATATAGAGCCAAGTTAGTTAAAAGGAATTTTTGTTTCTGATATCACATAATCATATTTAGGAAATTTGAATCTGCAGGTCTAAGATTTTCCACAGCTGTGATTCACAAACAGATTGACCAAGGCATACCCCTCTTCTATAATAATTACTGTCCTACCATAAAAACTATTCTGCATCAAAGGTTATTGCTTAAAAAATATTTCTAACAGGCACAGAAGAAAGCTGGAAATGTGTAATCCCTCGTTTTCATGAAGACAAATTGCATTTTAAAATTCTTCTAATGAAGCAGCATTCATCAGTCCTCCTTCATCTATCTTTTCAGAGTGAGTTTCAGTGCACAGATAAGAAGATTAATGTCTCTGAACTTTCCACCACTTTTTGTGCTGTTATGACAGTACCTCAGTGAGATGAATTAAATCAACAGGGTTACTATTGAGTCCAGAAACATTTTTATATGTTATGATGTTTGTCCCTTCTGCCTTTCTATTATAGGTCAGTAAAGATAAAATAAAACTATTGTGGATCTGATTTGAAATCTAAAATCTCATTTCAATGACTAAGGACTCTTAAGCAGAATGGGTAGGGCAAAAATTTATTATTATAACAATTCTTCCAAGTTCATATGTGGATATGATTATACAAGTGTATATGAGTATATGCATCTGACAGATAATTATTTTTCAAATGTTAGGGTGTTGTAACGTGTGTCCTTCCCCTGATCCCTCCCCCTTGACCCTTCCGGACTGGCTGATGTGAGCCAGGACCGCCTCCTAACCCCACGGATAAAAGCCCAGCAGGACCCGGAACCCAGCCTCTTTGATTCTGGGCTTCATGGAGCAAATATCCTCCCCCGATTCTCCTCTCCCCCCCACGCCCCAGTTTCCTCCTTTATTATCCCAATAAATCACCTGAAGCCTGGAATGAACAGCTGCTTTTCTAGACCTGCGACGCTTCCACACAGACCCAGTCTGACCAGTCCCACCGCTCGTGGCCAAGAAGAAAACATCCTGCGTGTTCCGGCTCTGAGGCAGCCTCTCCCCCCCGCAGCAGGGGAGAGCTGCCCTTGGGTACTGCACTGCTGCATTAGGGAGTTTTCATGTTGCTTATTTTGAATAGCAGATTTTTCAAGGGGTGTTTCCTCAGCATCCTAGCACAGAATCCACAATCAGCATAACTTGGGTTCTGAGCACATCATCACACACATCCTCTCTTTCAGCTCCACTATATGACCTCAGAGCACTGAGCTCCCAGGTTTTCTATTCAGACCACAAAATGTGAGGATTACAGTTTTCAGCTGTAAAGAGCTGGAGCACACTCCCTTGTTCTGGTTAACTTCTCATTCCACATGTGTTCACACAGCAGTGAGAAAGGCTGCTGGGGCATAAAGGACTGTCCAAAGTAGGTAAAGGTAGAAGAATGTCACAAAGGTACCTGCCAGAATTAATGTTGATGGAAAGAGCTTGCAAAGAAGAATATTAGGTTAAACCTATTTTCTGACATATGAGACGTTTCTAATCAGAAACTAAATTATGTGTCATACAGTAAAACATCAGAAAATAAAACAAAAATCACATGATTTGTCAAAAAAAAAAAAAAAACCAACAAACCAATGTAATTAAAATCATATTCCATGGACAGGATGTTTATAAAAAACCACCTGTAGCAATCTTTTTCAGATCAAGATATTCTACCGATTTTGTCAAATACTTTTAAATAATACTTATAGATGAGAAAATCATAATCTGTGAATTTGTATAGACAACCTGGAAATGCCAAAATGCAGGCAACAATCCTAATAGTGTGTGCAGACCAAAGCTCTGGCAAAACCTTCACATCACATGATTCAAACATGAAACTACTTCAAACAATCTTAGAAATACCATGAGGGTCCAGCAGATAATTAAAGTCAGAATGAAGGCATTGGTTTTTAATATGTGTGTATGTATTACATACATGTATATATGTATATTTACACACACACACACATAAATGAATCTGGGCTCCAGCACAACGTGCAAAACTATCAGTAACATATTACAGGATGGTTTTTTATCTATGACTGCCTTAACTGGAAACAGCAGTTTGACCTGGTTATTATTACAAGGAAGCATTCACATTTCACAAAATGCTGACAACTCCTGCCCACATTTTTTAGAAGCAGTTTTAATTCAATTGTTTTTGCATGACAAACTAGTAGTCAGGAATATTTTCCTATTTGTACAACTAAATGAGTCAGGTTATAGTATGAGTTGCTTTCAGGTGACAGGGAAAGTCTTTATTACATCTTTAAGAATATAAAAAATCCTCTTTTTTAATACATATATTAGTACATAAGACAAAAGTCCAAATTCACAGAAATCTATTTTTTTCATATTCTTATTGTGCAATAGTTCAAGACAGACAGCAAAAAGTGATTATCATTATCATTTATTTATACTAGCAGAGTTGTTAATGGACCAAAACTTAACATAGCACATGCTTAAAAAATTCAGACTCTTGATTATATAGATAGATAGATAGATAGATAGATAGATATAGATATAAGGAGATATATGTATGCACATTTATAAATGTCCCAGTGAATTTGCATGGTATTAATGTCATTCCATTAGGAGTATCTTAATACCTTCATAAAAATTCCTCATACACAGAGATGTTACTAATTACATTTTGGATTATTTGCCTCATGTAAAAACACAAGTCATAAAGAAGAACAATGTAAAAATTGTAAGAATTGTACTCTGGTCCTGCTTCAGGCCTTCAGTCAGAAAAAAGTATCTCCTTTGTAAAGTTTGGTAAACCCAAACTAAATAGTTGGTCCTTGCCACAGGGAACTCCTTTATCTACATGGGAAACAACGAAGGACAGAAAAATATATTTGTAGATAGCAAGATGACTGGAAAGAAGTGTGGATTACTCTGATGAACAGCATCTAAAAAGGCTGTAGAAGCCAGAATGTTTTATTTTTTTTTTAGTTATTTTGTTAGCCTGGATGAAAGGAAGTCTCTATGAGACAAGTTGTATATGGAGTTCTTCCAACTTTAAAAGGTAATAAGAAGGAAATCAATTATGTGTTTGAAGAAAATCTGGAGTTTGGTGTATAATACATGGCTCAGATGCTGTCTCTAAAGAAGCAACTGTTAAAGTTACTCATTAATAGACCCCAAATATCCAGAGAACTAGAGCAATCTCTCCTTCCCACCCCATAACCATGGCAGAAAAGACAAATAGTTGGCTTAAATTACAGCAAATAAATATCAGTTTTCTGATATGAAGATATTAAAAGACAAAGACAATCATCTGGGCAGGCTCTTAGTTCTTGAACTCTGGAAGTCTTTCAAACAGGCTGGAACCAGTCTAAGGATTTGAAGTCTGGGGATTGTTTGACAGAATTGATAGATAGACTGAAAATACAAGAGTCTGGGAAGCAAACACCACTAGCTCGTTTTTAATGTATCTGAGAAGGGGGAGTTAGTGAAGGGTTAGAGAGAAAGTTGTAGCATAATCTACATTCCATGTGATTGGAAAATGCTTTTGTAGCAGAGCAAGCTGTAAGCAGGGTGAGGTTTTACTCCCTAGGGCAAGAGAAAGGCTGCTCAAGGAGGGAACACACGTGAGTAATCCAGCTGTACGTGGTTGTTATATTTTGTTTCGGGATATATGCATTAACATAAAGATCTACAAACTTATGTATCTACTAGCCAGCTCCTCATCAAACTTTTTTCTCGGTATCGTAATTTGTGTTGTTTGTTTCAAAAAATATTGAAACTCGGCAAAATTGTCTGAATGGATTCAGCAGTAGGTCAGACTAAATGATCAGAATTATCTCTCCTGACATTAAAATTATTAAATCCTGAAGCATATGAATATATATTCCATTTAGAAAATTATCCCAATATTTTAGTTTACCAGAGGCAAATGCAATAAGTGATGCATTAAGTCTCACATTTTCCAGTATAAATGTATAGCATACACACCAGTAAAATCTATGTGTAAAATAATGTTAATGTACAGACATTTCTTACCTAAATTTCCATTCATTCTCTCCCTGTTTACTACATTTTACCTGTACAAATTGTGAGATAAGAACATGCACTTGTCTAACTACAACAAAAGCTTGTGTAGTTTACAAAAAGTAGGAGAAACACTCCTTTATTCTTGAAAAATATCATTTGTTCAAGTAGAAAGTTCTGCATAACCAAGACATTTCTCTCAAATGTCCTGAATATGCAAATATTTCTGTGCTGGGGTTTTGCCATTTACTAGAAGTGGGATTCATCTCACCTTAATGTAATATCTCTGGTGCAAACCTCTGTACAGTGAATTAGTTCTGCAGACTGTCCTTGTAGTCTGGGGAGAGAAATGGGCACTGCTAGATTGTAATTCCTATCCTCCTCCTTCATATATCTAAACTAGGTCAGGACAAATTAATACCTAGAAAGGCCTATTTCTCTCTGTTGGTTATAAAATTAGTCTGGTCTGGTTGGTTCAAACATAGATGTCTACATTGCAGTCATGGATATTCTCTTCAATGACTGAGTTATTAAGAGGAAAAGACAGTGAAAAGGATTTTCAGGATCTGGCAAAGTTTTACTACAGTTTTCTGACTATTATCAACCTGTGAAGATAATGAGCTTTTATTTTTCTTGCCACATAACTATTGTTATCCTTATAGACCTATTGGAATAATGAGCAGTGAACAAAAAGCGTATGGTAAGTGGCTTCAGAATCTACAAATAATATGCAAACTACCAAAATCTTGCTAACAGAGATACAAGAGCAGGATCTCAAACTATGTAGAAAAGCTATAAAGTATGTTAGTGAGTATTTTTGGTGTATGTGGATTGACCTATCAAAAGTAAATATAAAACAAGAAGATTAGTTAAAAGGGAAGATTAAAAGCTAAGACAAGAGAGTATAATGAAATCTCTAAAAGGAAATACTTGAATTCACTGAGGTGCTACTTCTAACTATGATGTTTAAACATATACAAATATAATACTTTCAATAATTATATTATCTTGTTATGCTTGATATATCATGGTCATAATACAAATATAACTCTAAAATTTCATCTTAAATAATGCCAAATAATTGCGTTGTGTAGTAATATTTGAAGACGATACAGAGAAGATACACAGAAAGGCAAAGTATATGCAAACAGGGAACAAATCGAAGGACAAAGATAAAGTGTAAGTACTAAAACATTATCATAATAATCCCATCATAATATATAACACAGACTCACTAAGAAGACAGAAAAGGCTTGAAAAAGCAGAGCAATAAAACACAGCTGATTCACAATTGGTATCAGGTAGAAAGAAAATACAGAGGAGAAAAATAAAGATAAGACCAACAAAAGGAAACAAACAGGTTTGAATGAATAAAATAATCTGGAAAATAATTTACTACATTGCACAGTACAATAATTAGTCATCTATTTCAAATAAGTTACATAATCATTGAAGTTGGAAAGGAAAAGATCCTTAAGACCATCAAGTCCAGCCATCAGCCTAACACTACTAAATACACCCCTAAACCATGCCCCAAAGTGCCACATCTATACTTGTTTTAATTTCCTCCAGGGATTGTTACACAACAACTTCCTGGGGCAGCCTGTTCCAGTGTCTGACAACCCCTTTCAGGTGAGGAAATTTTTCCTAAAGTCCAATCTAATTCTCCTCTTGTCCAGCTTAAAGCCTTTCCTCTTGTCCTGCACTAGTTGCCTGGAAAAAGAGACCTACACCCATCTTGCTAGAATGTCCTTCCAAGTAGTTGTAGAGAGCAACATCTTCCCCTGAGCTTCCTTTTCTCCAGCCTAAACACCCCCAGCTACCTCCCCATGAGATCCTTCACCAGTTCCATTGCCCTTCTCTGGACTCACTCCATCACTTCAATGTTTTTCTTGTTGTGATGGGCCAAAGCTGGACACACAGCACTCAAGGTCCAGCCAGACCAGCACAGAGGGATGGTCACTTCTCTGGTCCTGCTGGTTACACTGTTTTTATACAGGCCAGGATGCCATTGCTGTTCTTGGCCACCTGGGCACTCCTGGTTCTTGTTCAGCCACTGTCACCAGCACTCCCATGTCCTTTTCCACTGGGCATTTTCCAGCCACTCTGCCCCAGCCTGTGGGGAAGCAGAGGTTGTTGTGACCCAAGTATAGGACTCGGCCCTTGGCTTTATTGAACCTCACAAAATTTGCCTCAGTCCACTGATCTAGCCTGTCCAGATCCTCTGCAGAGCCTTCCTACCCTCCCACAGATCAACACTGTAGCCCAACTTGGTGTCACCTGCAAACTCATTGAGGGTGTTCTCAATCTCCTCTGGGAGCTCTGATAAAGACATTAAACAGGACTGGCCCCAAAACCAAGCCCAGCATGCCAATAACAGCGTCCTCCTGGTTTGCAGGGGGTCCATGCTGCCTTTATTTATCTCAACCCATGAGTTATAATTTTTTTCCAATTTTCTTCCCCATTACGCTATGTGAGAGGGAACAGGCAGCTGTGTGGTGTTTAGGAACTAACCAAGAATGTGGTCTTTAATAAGGAGCATGACAACTTATAACTGGGGATGTGAGACATCATGCAAAAGGGGACAAAAGGGAAAATTAAAATCAGTTTTAAACAGATAATCATAATATGCAGGGATAAAAATAAAACACTTGAGTGTCTCATTGTGAAAACTTTAAATTCAGAACAAATAACCAGAGTAGTCTGCAGTTTCTATTTGTCGTTTGGAAAAGTAATCAATACAAAACATTTGTCCTTAAAATGTCATCATAGATATTACTGTAAATGCCTATTAGAACAATTCTATATGACCCAATTGAGTCACAGAATCCTCTTATCTCAGTGCTCTGCTTCAGGGATCTGTCAGGTTCCAAACTTGATTTTGCACAGAAATTCATAGAAAATATAGATTTATCACTCCACATATTTTAACTGATCTCTACTAATAGAAAAATCATAAAGCAGGTATAAAAAAATCAAAATAATAGTGGTTAATATCAAATTCTCAAAGTAACCTGAGTATCAGACCCAGCCCAACATATTAAAATTATTAGGTCATTCAAGTGTTACATTATCGTTGAGAAGACAGCAACCTTATTTCACTATCTGGCATAAAAATGATTGAATGTTGTCAGTCTCAATTCTGAACAATATATATTTATAGCATTTCCAGCAAAATGTCTGGCTGCATGAGGGTCATATCACTGCCAAGTTTAAACCAATGCCAGATTAGGCAGCCTGCCCACATTATAGCTCCTCATGTTATGCAGGTCCTGTGTTATGCACAGGGAGACATTCTAGCTGATTGTAGAATTCTTCCTGGCTTGAAAATCTACAAACCTAAGATAATACTTCATCTCTTCCCTGTCAGAATAGGGTTTCAATAAAACCTCCCAATACAAACATCCCAAGGTGACACAGATTGCTACATTTCAAATTCACATGACAAATTTAGGTGAAAACAACATGAGCTCTCAAGATTAAACGTACAACTTCCAACCCATGAAATATATGCATGTGTGATCTTTTAGACAGCAAAGTTGTTTAGCCAGGGGCTGTTTTAAGTGTTTGAGGAACTATCCTGTCAGCACTGTTTCCAGATAAATTCTACAAGAAATAAACATTCCCATGCATACTCCTATCACCAATCACTTGTTGCATTAGGGCAAGAATGCTGCTTGAGTCCTTATCCTGATAAGTAAGAGAGGGAAACAGACCAGAAACAGTCTTCACCAATACAGTTGTTATGACAAGGGGCTGTGATATGTTATTAATAAGATTACACTCTGGTTTCACTGACTTTTGTGTTTAAGGGGTGAGTTCTCTGGCTTAGGAGGGTTTAGTTTAGTACAGCTGTCAAATATTAGATGTTTAATGCTGACGGATTTTGTGTTGATATCAGTGCTGGTAAAGGCTCCTCAAGACTGACTGGGGCACCAGAGAATGCCCATTCTCAGGTGTGGTGTCATAGGTTAAGGTTTATTGGCTCTGTCATTGACATATTCAGGGAGCTTCAGTTTCTTCTGTTCTTTCCATTTTGGGGGGCAGAGATTTAAAAAGAAGCTCTTCTCATAGAGAAGAATCAGTGTAAGTTCATAGCCATGGGAAAATGGAGTTCTGTTGTGTTGTCTTTTTGTAAAAGATAAAAATTATCCAGTGTAATAACTGGGGGCTTGGAAATTACACAAATCCAGAAATAAACACAGTAATTTAATCGCAAGTAGTAAGTACCTAGCCACTAGATGGTTTTGTCGGGTTTTTTTTAATAGCAACAGAAAAAAATGAAATAAAATTCTCTAGAACAAATCAGTCGGATTGGTTTAGTCATTTTCAGAGAGGCATAGTTCCTGCTTTCACTTACTTTAGGTCTATATTTTTGAGTACGTCGTATCTCAACTTTGTGTTTTGAATAGTAGAGCTAAAATCAACCAGAAAATTTGGGTTATAACCAAACCAAAATAAAAATTTTTTTCTTCCTAAAAGTCAAAACTTGGATTGATACCCTTATCTGCCTTATAAGATATCTACTTTATGATATGAGAAACGTGTTGGAATTCTTATTCTGATTTTGTGTAAAAAGATTATCAGAGTTGGTTCATCTTCCACTCTTATGTGTGCAAAACAAGAGCAACCAAAATGAACCAAAGCTATCCAGGATTTAATATCACAGTGAATTATACAAGAATTTGTAAGAATTAAAATACACATCCAACTTACTATAAAAATCCAAAGAGATGATTCCAGCTAAACCCATTGTTCTTAGAAGTCTAGAATCCTAATTGCTCTATTTAGTATGGAGGTAAATTCCAAATATGGTTAATTTCTTTTTTATCACTTTTTAATCTGATGAATAAGTTTTCATTTTTATAAAGCCTAATAGATGGTTGATCTAATTTAAAGCTTATAAATTATACAGTTAAATATAAAGTAATTACAGTACATAAGTCTAATAGTCTGGTGATCTTTAGAGATTCAAAGGGCTGTTCAGCTCAGCACTCTGTGGATGATTAATTTTCAGTAGTTATCTGGTCTAAAGTTGTGAATTGTTTAATACAAAGCTGCCATATGGATCACCAGTCTTAATAGGCAGTAAAGCAGTTAATTATTGACCAATACCTCTTTAGAGGAGAACAAAAATTATGACACTTTAAACAAAGTTGGATTTTTTTTTTTACAGTTAAGTCTGCAGCTCCTGTTGAAACAAAGAAACAGATTAAGAACAGTAACAACACACATTCCCACCCCCTCACCTGCCCCAAAGTGGTCATCATCTATTCAAAAAGGCAGGGAGAGCCTACTCTATTTTCTTTAAACATCACATTTTCAGCTATTTGGAGTGTTCTTGAGTATATCATCACTCACTATCTTCAGGATTCTTGACCCTAGAGAGGAAAATAAAGTAAAGTAAAAAAGGAAACATTTTTCTACAAAATACCTTATTCTGTTGACTTGCTAGTGACTTCCCTTGGAAGACAGGAGAATCACATTTTGTATCTGAGGTAGTTTGGTTTCATTACCAACTCTAAACGAAATCCTTCTTGAAATGATGCTGAACAGCAATAAGAACTGCATACTTGCACTTTCACCCATCAACCTGAAACAAATGGTATTCTATGGAGACTTTAAATATACAAATATGTGACTGTGTCATTCCAAAAATATACCTTCCAAGTTTGTATTTGTTCAGATGAAGGTAAGAAACTGGAACTGTGTTGAAACCATGAAGTTAAAAACATTCTTTCTGCATAATATTTCCTCAGAGCCCTTGACCAGACAAACCTAAACTAGAGCTATGTGTTTTTCAGTGATTCAAAATGCCATCTCACTGTATCTGTTAATCTTACCTAGTCTATAAGAATATTTTGATAATTCTAATGTTTTTGGGCTGATTTCCTGTTTTGGTTTGGTTTGCTTGGGTTTTATTCCAAAAAATAATAGTTTAAAAAGCCTAATAAAATCACAATGAAAAAAATGTCCAAACTGGTACAGTAGGAGACTGTCATTCTTCATTCTTTTCTAGCAAAAGATCATACTCATTTAAAAGAAAAACACATATTTTTGGAGAGGTTGAACAGTGCTACTAGCAGGTATCTCGATTCCAAAATTGCAAAATTTCAGATATAAAATTCAGTAATTGTAACTATCACAGAAGGCAATATTATGAAGGTTTTCTGCCCAATGCAGAGGGGTTGGAACCAGATGGTCTTTGAGGTCACTTCCTGTTGCAGGAGCTGGGCTCGGCCTTCAGCCCACTCGGCTCCGGCTCCGTCCCTCCGGACTAGCACCAGTCGGCCCCCAGGGGCACCACCTGATTCCCCGGATGGGGAGAGGAGGAGTAGGCCGCCCTGTGGCAGAGGGTCAGGCCTGGTGATGGAGAGTCAAGTCAGCTTCCAGTCCCCGAGAGGCAAAGAACCACAGAGGGCGAGAGTTCCAAGGTGCTTTATTAACAGGAGAGCAGGGAAGCAGGCACCCTGGAGGCTCTCAGGCTGTCCGTGGACGTGAGGTCTGGCTGTCAGAACCCACGAGGCACGAACGGCCCAGAGCAACGGCAGTTGGGGGGTTTTAAAGGGGGGGGTACGGGGTTTCCAGGGGCGGGTCAGCAGGGGCGGAGCCAATCAGCTCAGGTACAGCCTTAACGGACAAGCAGGGTAGCAAATGATACAAAACCAGGGGAGGGATACAATCCAACCAATGAGGGAGCGAGGGAAACAGAACATTCTAGATAGGGGTGGCAGTTGGGGTGGTAACAGGGACGGGGTAACCAAACTTCTAACCAGTAAACAAAAGGGAAAACTTTCAGGGGGCAGAGTGTGGGAGGTTACACTTCATCCTCGGAGTCCTCGGATGAAGCAGCATCCCCTCCGGGGAGCTGTGCCACGTTGACAACTGGGGCCCTGTGCTCCGGGCCGGCCGGTTTGGACTGGCGAACCTCCACAACTTCCAACCCAAACCATTCTGCAATTCTATGATTCTACAGTTGAAGTCCCTCTGCAATGACCAAAGCTGCTAATTCTGACTGTGGAATTGGATGTTAAGAAGTTGGATACATGAAGGAGCAGTATACTTGATATAGCCAGTGGTGCAAGGCAAAAATCACTCTGTACCACTAACAGTAACAGAGGGAGAAATTAATTCAACAACATGCTTCCAAAGGAGTTTCTACTCTTGGTACAGAGGATAAGTTTTAAAATGGTGTCTATTACCATCCTTTGAAATTCTTCTTAAGCTTATTCTCCTTACTTTTCCTTTTTATGATTAAAAGGAGCAAAAGCTTTGTGTTTCCCACAAAAATATCCAAAGAGAACATATCACCTTACATTTACTCAGCATTTTTCCTCTGCTTCTTGGTTAAAAAATGTTGACTCCAAGGAAATACATATAATGGTGCTCAAAGTATTTAAAAACTGCCAATTGTCCTGCCAGTCTTGAAAATGCTGAAGTCTTGATAAACCCTCAAAAAAAGCACTTGCTGAGTTTCTGAAAAGAATGTATTTTTCACTTGTGACTTATTGAACATTTACAGCACAGCACGATATTGAAGCTTATCTCTTCAGCTACTGGAGACTTACATAATTAATGTAAACAAATTGTCTTATAGTTAGCCCCCAAATATTAAGATGTAAAGACAGAGAAAAAGCATATTAACTGAGAATGCTGCAACCATGCAGAGGTACAATTTAGAGATTTTCCAGCTACGTCTATGTCAGTAATTTGAACTAGTCAGGGACTACTTGAGCTGGGTACCCAGTGACAGTTTAAGTCCCAGGAAACAGACAGAAGTTGAAGTACACAATGTAAAAATATGACAAATCACAAGAAACTGGGTTGCTTTAGATGTCACAGAATTTTATTCACTTCTGCCCTGATTTATCATGTGGTCTTTCACTTACTTTAACATGTGTAAAAGATCTCTTAGGAGGATCTCCTCAGCTTGTAGCAGCTTTTCTATGCATCTTTGATATGTTCTGCCTCTTCCTTCTCCTAAACCTCTTCACTGCAATTACTGTTCCTCCAGCTCCCACTTGTCTTCTGTCTTATTTCTAAGCCTCTGAAACTAATCACTTCTCCTTATAATTTCAAGGCCTCTTTAAATAGTGACCTCCTTATCAGCTTCAGCATCATCAAAATCTGCTTCAGTTTATCCTCTGCTGGTTACCTTGCCCACTGACATTAGGAGGTTATTTGCTTAAAGAGTATTGCTTCATTCAAGAATTATAAGATTCAAACAAAAATACCCACATTTTTAAAAATATGTTTCAGGTAAAAATCAACTGCCACTCAAGTGAATTGCTATGCTGCATGATATCCAAAGAATCAATATATTATTTAAAAACAGGTCACCTAAATTATAAACCCCATCTCTAACTTGTCTGTGTTCATAACATGAAACTGGAGATTAAGGAATACAAACATAGGCAATGTAACATCCATCAGCTTCCAGGATCTGAATACCTGGCCACAATACTGACTTGTTTTTCACTTTTCCCAAATATTTATTTTGTGCCATGTAAACTGAAAGAACTAAACTTTAATACTGTTTTCTCTGTTCAACATGTTGCTTTAAATATTTATATTACAAGTCCACCACATTCATGCCCACTGTAAGTTCACCAAAGGGTTAACAACTGTATTAGTATGAAGGACATTTCCTGAGAAAGTTTCTATGGACAAGTTTGAAATAGTTTCAGAGAGTTACTTTACTTTTTGGTACATGTTATCTAAAATCAAGTTTTGTGGCTAGCACATGTCTTTCCCATGAGAATTTCTTTTGTGTTTTATAAACAAAGATAAAGTTTGGATGTTATTAAAAACAGTGTACTCGAGATTTGGACAGTTCAGGCCTGGCCAATCAGGCCTAGGGGGAGGTTTCTGACTGACCAATCTGGGTGACCTCTGAAAAGTCTATATATATGTTGGATTCAAATAATAAAGTGCTTTTTCTATGCCATGCTGAGAATCTGGGCTTTCCTTCTCTGCTAGCGGCTCAACAGTGACATAGTTTGAAAACTATTTCTCTAGATTAAAAAATAACTCTAAATAATCAAATTCAATCTTAAGTAAAAATTACTATTCTGCTTGTTTTTCAAACTAATTTTTAAACCATTATTGAGCTCATCTTGGTTTTGCACCTTTCAACCTTGAGAAATTTACAGCATTAAACTAAAAAGGGTTTCAACTTAGAAAGTATGATTTGCCTTGATGAAGAAAATGAAGGAAAAAATGGAGTACCTTGTATACTTGATCATTAATAAATACCTTCTTCTCTATCCAGACAGAAGTTAATGTTTCTGGTATTACAATCAATAAAACAGCCTGGACATTTTTCTGGGTAAGCGGGTCCTTATATTGAGAAAATAACCAAATAAAACACACCAAACCTAAAATTTAGGACCCCTTTTGACCAGACATACCTGCTTCTATCTTTGCCAAAGAAAACATATCTTTAGAATAGCTAGAATGTAGAATAAAAAAATCAGTCCAAAGAATGTCTACATCTCCTGGAAATAAACATTTACACCAGAATTAAACTTAGCATCCTTTTTTTTTCTTGTCACCCCATATGTGCATTTTATAATGATGAAGGTAATAACTAATTGATTTTGTCTTACTTTCACCAGACCATGGCAGAATTGGTGACTAGAGGAACAGAACAGTGCCCACAGGTAAAGTCTAGGCAGATTTTTTTTTAAAAAATCTGTGCTGTTGACGGGATTAATCTGAAAGACAACTCTGTCCTCTGTTTAAACAAATTATATGCCGTTACCACCTAAATATATCTTGCGCTCTCACAAAAGAAAAAAAAATAGGTTACTTTCTTCAGAAAAAAAAAGTCCAAAGGGAGCATCTGGGATCTCCACAGACCATCCAGCACCTTGGTGGAATAATCATCCATGTGAAAAAAAATTATGATAGTCTATTCATTTTTTTAAAAAGATACATGTGCTTCATGTTCATTACCCCCAGGAAGTGTGGAGTTGATTAAACAGGAGAGGTCTGTGGCAGAATGGAGAACTTTGATCAACAAATGAAGGCAGCTGGTGAGTGCATCCATCCACTCCACCATGCTGTGAAAGAAATATGTAAAGTCAGCACCAGGAGGAGCATAGTTCTGAACAAGCAGACCAGATTCCAGGGTCTTGCTCTCTCTCAGAGACCATGTAGGACAAATGGAATAAATCAGGCAATATGAGACTTAACATCAGTCTTGATTTGGTTTCTCAAGGATCTGTCCTAATGCTGTAGTGCTCAGTATCTGAATTAACAACTTGGATCATAATGGAAGCCTACTCACTGATTACACAGATATGAAAACTTGAGTTTGTTTAAGGCAAAATTACAACCAAAAATTACCTTTTCAAACTGAAGAAATAACCTGAGGATAAAAATAATGGCAGGAGAAAATTTGACATTCTATTTCAGGCAGAAAACAAGGGCAAATAGAGCATGGTGAATGGCTAATTAGTCAGCAGTTCTTCAAGGAATATCTGAAGGCTATAAGAAGGAAGCAGTCATCACATGACAGCAGACAATAAATTCTCTTTTAACATTTATAAACTGCAGCATAGCTCTGATATACAGCAAGAGTCAGGAAGCTTAAACTCAGTGCTTAAACCCCACTAAGGACTGAAAACACTTCAGTCTGAGCATGAGATGGTGTCCAGCAGTGCACTTCAATAAGTTGACCGCATTGGAGAGAAAAGCAAAAAGAAAGGTCTAGAAAACACATGAACAACAAAACAGAAAAAAAACCCAAACACTTACTTTTGTTGCATCTACAAAAAATTCAACTGAGATATATGGTAGTGAGATGTTGAAATAAAGAAATAAATAACTGGTGTTTAAAATCTATGGAGGCTAAAACAAGGAGTGTGGGGAAAAATTTAGACTGGACATGAGGAAAATCATATTAGTACTAGTATTAATTACCCTAGAAATTTGCTCTGTTTCCATCATTAGATATCTTTTACAGGAAGCTTAAAAGCACTTATCCACAAGACACAGCAATAATTTATCTTGCCTTGGTTCTCTCTTCCCTGGATGATCCTTTGAATTCCTTTTTAGCCCTGTTTTTTAGTGATTCTATGACTTGAGAAAGCTTTCACAAAGATAATGGAATTTTATTGCTACCTGGCTTTTCAGCAGCTAAGTCTCATTAAATTTAATTCTCTGTCTGAATTCATAAAGCAAATTCTGAAGTTCCCATGGGAATTTTGCCATCTCTGAATCTTTTTTTTCTGCAAATACCCTTTTATCAAAGGATTCCTACCAATATATCCAATTTTCTCATGTGGTATCTGTAACTGGTAATATTGTAGAAACAAAATATTCTGAGGCAAATGAGAATTAAGAAAGGTCTTTCCTGAAGTCAGAATTCAGGTGCTGATACTGTACTGATTTCGTTATCTGTAGTAATTGTAAAAAGTGCACCTGACTGCAGGTAGCATAAATGATAATGTGTTTCTAAGTAGGCTCTTATTTAATTTTTTTTGTGGTTTTTGATTGACTGCATGTTTCGTTGTGTACCTCAGCATGGGAGAATACTACTGCAATCTTGTAAAACGTACACTTCTGAGCTCATGTATGAACTGAATGCCTTCTCAATGCTTGAAGCTGAAGGCAATGGAAATTATTATGCACCTGTGATGATACAATCTGACAATAGAAGCAGTTCTTTGCTTCTTAGCTAGTTCATCAAAAGCGGATAATTCTTTTTTTGTCACTCTCTTCCTCAGCTTTTTACTTCAACTCCAGTTTAGAATGCTAGCTCTGGAGGAAAACATACAGTTTTTAAATTCATTGTCATAAAGCAGGACTGAAGGGTATTTGATTAAAAACTTTAAGCGTGCACATGTATTTATCAACATTAAGACTGAAAGGCATAAATTTTCATTGTTACTCCAGGCAAGTACTCACTGGGGCAAGTCCTTTATCTCTCAGTTTAACAAATTTAGTCTATAACCCATTGGTCATGTTAGGTAGCTGTGTTACAAAGGTACAGTTATTGCTGACAGAACAAGGAAACTAAGGCACACAAGATAAAGCTCTGAACAAACCCCTTTCATATGTTAATAAAGGATTCAGCAGTGGGAAGGGATCTGGAAGCTGTCTTGATGGGTTGAGTCAAAGATTTGTTAAGATAAGAGAACCATCACTCTTTCAAAGTTGTCAGGGCTGGACCTTCACTGAATTTACTAGTCACTTAAATCCAGCCAACGGCGAATCCAAAGTCAAAGATTAAACAAATCGTAATGTGAAGATCCATCATGTCATCATAACGTAATGACCTATAACTGCTATTAAAAGCTAGAATGTATTTGAACACCTGAGGATTGCTTCAACTTCTGTAGGGTCTCATCTGTTTACACAACATCCTGTTGTGAAGTGACAAGTTCTCCAGTCTTACTTATATTTACCTTCCTTTCACCAAACTGTACTAAATTGTGCTTTTCCAGCTATTATACTCTTAAGTGACTGTACGAGGACCATGAATTTAACTCAGTGGAAAGATTTAGAGTTTGCAGGTCACATAACATCTACCAGAATTTCCTGTGGTAGACATAGACAGGTAATTGAGTAGTGGTAAACATCCAGGAGATCACAGAAACTTTTTGGAAAACATGATTTTCTAGCACATGAATCAGCATAGGATTCAATCTGGGAGTTGGTCATGTGCAGGGCCAAGCTGGACTTTTGAGGGTCCCTTCCATCTCAGGATCCTCCATGATTCTATGATTGTGTGTGTGTATTGTATTCCAGGTCGTAAGAAAGTCTTTGTTGCCCATGGTATCTATAAAGCTATCATGTTCAGGACATTTCTAAATTTGTTTTGCATACTCAACAGACTGTAAAATTTGGTTTCAAGTTTGCTGTGTATTGTGCACATGACGACTCTAGCATTTTATGATAAATTGATAATTGACCCAAGAGAACATCTCAATAGTTCAGTCTGCTTCAGTACATTATTCTCAGAGTACCTAAGGTCTCAGAAAATGACTGATTCATTGACTGCATGTATTCTCAGTTGATTAAGTATGCCTGGTAAATATTCATAGGATATTTTTGTTAATATACTGTATACTATATCATCTTTTCAGTTAATCACATTCAAACAAAAATAAGGCAATTGCTTTTAATTTCCTTTTTTTCCCCAGTGGTTAATTGCCTAAAAAATTCAGTGTGTGACTAAAATACAATGCATTCATTAATAAAGCCATCTCTCCACAACGAGATTATGAGCTATCAGATCACATAGTGATTTCCTTCACAGTTATAAAGCCATACAGAAGCCTGGGTTTTTTTTCCCTACAGGTTTGATTAGGGTGCCCCAAGGGACACTGTGTCTCAGAGACAACTCTGGGAGACTGAATCAACCTTTGTTGCTTCATGGCTTTTCTGCAGAGTAGATTTGCTGCTTGTTGCCCACCTCAGCATCTAAAGACAGCAATGGCTGTGATTCTCTTTGTCGTAGAAAAGAGATGTTAACTCTTGGTTAATTTCTCATCAAACTTTTGAAGAGTAAACAGATATCTGGTACTACATGTATATGTAGTCAATACAGAGCACAGGAGGAATTATATTCTCACTGCATGCCCAGTATATTCAAATTTTCTAGATAATCCAACTGTAAAGGTTCAGCAAATGAGATTGCAAGGTCAGTGGTCTAGAGGGTGGAGTGGGCAGTCTCATAAACCACAGGGAGCAGAGGAGATGAGCTGATGTGGTCCCACAGAGGTGTGCAGCTCAGAACGCTGGGTTGCCCCTAGCCACAAAAATTAAGCAAAATTTTCCAGTCAGTTTTCCACACAATTTATGATCTTATCTTAAACACAACTCATCATAAAATTGTTGCTGCATACTGTGTCATAACCTGTGCCTACCATTCCCAGCCACCTTTATGCCTTTCTTGTACCTGGAAATCATTTCCATGAGCCATAGAAAAATTCAAACACTACAGAGAAACCATATGAAGTGTTTGTCTTCTCACAAAACAAAGAAAAGTGTTTGGTCTTCTCACAAAACAAAAACAAAAGGTTACTCATTTAAACAAATGGATTTAAACCTCATACTTCCCATATGCATCCTATTTAGGTGGGGTAAAACATTGCCACAGAAAGCCAAATCCTGTGTCTGTACTGATAGGGAGGAAGAACATTTTGTGTCTTGTGCGCAAGGATGCAGAGTTTGGCCTTTTGCAAATTCTGCATCAGAAGAAGAAATGTGTGCACTGCTCTACTTCTTGTCCTCCTTTCTTTGAGATGGAAAACAACAAAAGTTTATTCCAGTGGAGCCCTTCAGGAGCAATGCTCTGCCCTGAAAGAAGTTGTCCATGATACCTGTTCAGGCTCAGTCTACCATTACACTTCTGCACTTCAATTTCAATTCAGTATTTGAACCCAGTAGGAGATAAGCAATGTGCACCAGCAGGAAAAGACTTTTATCCAAGTGTTTCCTTACTCAGTTAAACAGGTTCAAATGGGATTTATTTTTCTTAGGATATGGGGTTTTTTCTCCCCTTAGAACCTTGATTTAAGATGGTCACAGTCCACACTGAAAACAGTTTTAAGTGTAAACTTAGGCTTAGAAAAAGAATTTCTTGGTTTTATTGATAAGAAGAGGACCTGGAACTACTATATTTAATGCTTTAAAAAAGTGCTTTGAGAGCAGTTATAATCCTCAGTCTTTGTTATGATCCGGTTTAAATACAGAATAGCAAAGAAAGCTAAGCCTCTGTGAATAAAACGGATCAAACCCAGAAAGGTTCAAAATATACCCAAAAAACTTGATTAAAACCAAACATGTTGGTGCCAAAAATTGATATATTTTATTTAATAGTAAAAGAGGCAAAGACAAAGAAAGAGAAGAGAAAGAAATAGAAAAAGGTTTGTGTGTGGGGGTGGGGGGACTGGGAGAAAGTGACATGGGCTAGATAGGAATATATCGCCCTTCTGGGGGTCCCAACAACATCTCGTTTCTCCCATCCATCTGGTCTTCTGGGTAGTGAGGATCCCCCACTGCCACCACACCAAGAACTATTGAATCCAGTGGATTAATATAGGTTTTGGGCAGGTGGGAATGCCCAGGTGTCTCCCTTGGGGAGGGCTAGTTTGACGGTGTCCCTTGCAGCACTGTGGATCTGTTGCATCATGTTTTAGTGTTCTGCTGCAGGGTCTGGGGACCTTTTTTGGGGGCCTTTGGTGGGCCATGGTATCCCCTCAGCTGTCCTTCATGTGGATGAGCTTTCCCGGGGTGCAAAGCCCCACAGCTGGGCTGCTCTGCACAGCAGAGGTTGGGCATTCACTGCCTCTGACCAGAGGCTCTCACCATACACAAAGCCTCTCCCCCCTCCCTGTGTGTTGAGGGTCAAGCCACTGAAGCCCCCGTGGTCAATGCCGTGGCCCTGCCTGACTCTCTCCCTGAGGAGCTGGACTCCTTCTAGCAGGAGCTGGTGGTGGAAACAGAGATTTGACTCACCGCCCTCCTCCCCTCAAACTTTGAGTTTTCTTAGTTGTTGGTTGGTTAAAAGTTTGCTACCCCTCCTCCTGATTTGCATTAACCCCCCCCTATTTTCTGAAAAGTTCGTTTCTGCTTGTTATGTGATTGGCTGTTCACATATTCCCTCCCCTATATGTTGATTGATTTGACCTGCCCCCAATCAACCGTTCCCTCCCCCTGCTCCCTATTGGCTGCCGCCCCTTCTCCCGCCCCCTTCTCCCCTCCCTTAAAGCCCCCTGCACAGGGGGTTTTCCCTGAGGTTTTCCCTTGATCGACTGTTTCCCTAGGATGCCCCATTAAAGGCTGGTCTTTTGGGAATCTCTCCGTCTCTAGGCTCCTTTTGTTGGCGCAGTCGTTGACATCAGGTGCGTCTACCGCTCCCCAGGGACTGAGCTCTCTCGGGGCGAACCAGCTGCCCGGATTACCCGCGTTGCAGAAGACTAGCCAGGGCTTCTGGCAGAGGGCAGCTCAAGGCCTGGCCAGACAGCAGTCGCAAGTCCACTGGACTGTAACCCCTGTGGTGTCAGGGTCTGTGCTGGCCTGGCAGCTGATAGCCCTGGGGCTGTGGTGTCCACCCCGAATGTGCTAAACATGATCCCTCTCTGAATGTATTCTCTTCTCCCAGCTCTGAGCTGTTATCTCCATCAGGGAGCAGCCCAGAGCCTCAGTCAGAAGGCCTGTTCAGGGTGCAGTGGTCATCTCTGCAGCTTTTGTAACACGGATTTGCTATAATAAGCAAAAGTGCTTTGTGAAGATGTTTTAGTCATAAACTATAACATTTCAGTCTCCGACAGTCTTGAGAGATCAATGAAATCTTAACAGAATGAAGTCTTTCTGGGGACAGACCTTAACACATTTTCCTGTTTTACAGCTGACCATTGCTAGAGAGAGAGTATTGGATTAGGCAAGATATTCCTATGTTCTTTTCCTTCACTAACTGTCAGGAAGAGTTATCAGCAAGAGGGCTACAGTTCTTGAGAGAAAGGACTTACTGTCTTTCTTACATGTTGATGTTATGGACATGCTGGTATATTTTCCTTCCTTGCAGACCTTGAACTCATACATGTGTTCTGAAGAACATCACAGTTATCACACTAGTTTGAAGAAGTTTTTTTTGTAAAAGGACATTAGTTAAATTTTTGTATCCTTCAAGGTTTATGTGCCCAAAAACATGAATTCTAAAAGAGAAAATAAAAGTCTCTGATATTACATATGCCAAGGATTTTAAATCCAGTATATTGAGGTCTGTCTTACCTGTACATAATTTTTCTAATTCTCAAAAGAGGATCTGCAAATTCTTTTTTTCCAGCAACATAAAGGTTTGATTTCTGTAGACTGACAATGCTAAAATTATTTGACAAGGAGAAAAATCATTGTATATTTTCCAGGGCGATGTGACAAATTGTAAGAAAGCTCTTGGAGGTGGGTTAAAATCAAAGTACAATGAGGAAATGTTTCCCAAAGGTTTGAATAAAGTGTTGCCCACGAAATATTGAGTCATCATTTTGAATCTTCCACTAATTTTCAATGTTGCCTTGAGCAACTCACCTAAATCTCTCTGTTCAGATTTGTCTTTTTAAAATTGAGATACTCAAATTTTATTTTCTAGTGTATGGAAATATCTTTGATTAAGTATTTACTATGTGTAAAATCCTCTAAAATGTAAAGTGTCGTGTAAGTATGATAGCTTGCTTAAAACAGTATTTTCAATGAAAAACTTCTCCAGTCAGTAAGCTTGCTAGAGTAATAGATTAAATGCATAAATGAACATATTCAGAGGGTGAAAAAGCAAGGTTAGATATAACTTAAAGGAGGAAACTGGAGTATGGATGAGATGGGTGGCAGAGCATCACAGCTATCAATATCAGGCATATTTATGTGCATGCTGTAGATCTATTAAACTGTCTTAGGAGAATGATGTGGCAGTAAAACAATAAAATGTGATTGGACTAAATTAGGAGTGGTGTCACTCTACAGAAAGAAGGACAGTTGCATTGTGGAACCATATTTTGAATCCCTTAAAAATCAGAAACATAAAGTATTGGAGTACAGCAGCTTGTTACAATGCAAGTATAATGAATAAAAGGCCAGAGAGTAAATTAAGAAAACATCACCTCTTGCAAAACCACTCACTAGAATATTTGAACATTTATGTATGCAAATTTTTTTTTTTATTAGGGCTTGTAGCACTACAACATGGGTAATAGTTTTAAACTAAAAGAGGGTAGAATTAGACTAGAGATAAAGAAAAATTTTTACAATGAGGAGGATGAAACACTGGTACAGGTTGCCCAGATAAACACAATAAATGCCTCATCCCTGGAAACATTCAGGGTCAGGTCAGATGGGGCTCTGAGCAACCTGATCTAGTTGCAGGTGTCTCTGTCCATGGCAAGGAGATTGGACTAGATGGCTTTTAAAGATCCCTTCATACCCAAACTCTTCAATGGTCATATGCTACAACTGCAGGAAAAAAAAATAAAGAATCATTGAATGCTGCAAAATAATCCACTAAAATCTAATCATTGGGTAAATACACAAACACAAACTAAAAAGCAAAGGAGAGAAATCTTGAGACTGAAAAAATCAAAATAAACATTTCACAAAAGGAAACTGATGTTTATTTGAGCATGTAGACAAGTTCATATGGTAGAAAAACAAATACAGAAAATTTATGGATTACTGCAAAAGAAGAGGCTCTCTAATGGCAGTAGATTACTTTCTTTCTGAATTAGAGGGTGCAAACCAAATTTTTACTGGTTTTTACTGGTCTGTCTGTTATTGCCCAATGCCATGAACAAAAAATAATTTTATAGTATTTGGAAAACAAAAATCTTTGTAATTGTAACAGTTTGTGTGAAAAGAATGATTGCAAAAATCTCATTTTTTTTCTTTAAATTTATAATTTACTTTCAATAATTTACAAATTGAAAGTTGTAAAAAATCCACTACGGTTTGAAATGTCAGATTATTTATTCCCATAAATAGTTTAAAATTGAAGAATAAAACCCCAACCAAAACTTTTCTAAATAACTGAAATAAAGCTTTATGTTGTATTATTCCATGCTTTTCCCAAAGCATCCAAGATACATGTATTTTAATGTCAATTTAACAAAGAAACAATAAGCATTTTGTTGTTGAGAGCTTCATGCAGCTGAGAATGATAATACTGTTTAGGAGATAACAGAGATGTTGAGTAGCTGATTAGATGATATATTTATACACGTTGAATCTCTTTTTAATCATACAATTTACTTAATATAATAATACCACGAAATGACTCTTAGGAACAATGACATCTATGAAGACACTGAAAGTGGGAACAAATTGTCATTTCCTGCTGTTCATTCTGATACCTCCTTTGCCCTGCACAACTTTGATTTCTAATTAACATTAACCATTGAGGTAATGTTTGCTTTGGCAATCCAAACACAACCAGCACACTCAGCTAGACCCTAATAATTATCTCTTTGGTTGGTCCCTCACACTGCAATATTTCTTAAGAGTCTTGTCTCATGAGAATGGATTAAGGCTCTCCAGAGATCTTCCTAGTTGATGACATGGTCACTCACAAGGACCAAATCCCACACTGCTTCAGCAGCATTGTCAGTTCTTCTTGATGAAGATCTTGATCTTGCATTGATCCTAAACGCACTTGGTAAGTCTCCTTAAGCTCTGGGGAGTCTTCTAGATGTGAAGGAATTCCATTCCATCAGAACCAGCATCAACATCAACTTGCAAAACTGCCTTGTGCAATCAAGCACTGCCTTGCATCCCTTATATAACCCATTTTCTGTGGAGACTATTTTGTCATGTTTGCTAGATCCCAGATTGCTAGGTATGCATACCACCTTCCAAGACTAGAAACTGATAAGCCATATTCACTTGAAGACCTCTTTGAATGCTTGTAAGATCCCAACATGGAGAAGTGAGTTCTGCATTTGGAGATGCTACAGCTGTCAGATGAATGACTGAGTTGTGTTTGTAGCTTTGATTTGTTCACCAGATTTTTGATGTCAGATGATCTTTCAGGAGGACATGGCATGAGCATTATGTGTGTGTGAACATGTATGTGGTATGTACACTCTAAGTAGAGAAATAACAAGAATTGTTTATAGTATTCTTAAAAAACCCAGACACCAAGCATGCAAATTAAAGAAAGCAGCAAACACAAGCTACTGATATTCTATCTCTCCCCATGTAAACAGTTGAGTGTATGTCTAGAATAAAGTATGCAGGGCCTCACAGTATTAGAAAAAATCTTGACACATTGGAGGAAATTCAAGGAAAAGCAACATAAATTATTGAGGGGCTGAAAGGATTGACTTGCGGTGAAAGATTAAAAGAAATAAATATGTATAACTTGCTAAGCAATGACTGGAGGGGGAAAGGGGGAAGGGAGATGTTAACTGTCTACGTACATTTGAAGGCTATAAACACCAAGCATAGAGAGAAATTATTTAAGGTGGTCTTAGTGTATAACCAAGTTTAAATAAGACCAACTAGAAATCAATGTTGGTAAAATTAAACTGGAAATGAAAAAAAAAACCCTATATATTCTTTTATAAAGTAGAAGTCTTCTAAGAGAGACATTTTTATTCAAAATTGTTAGCAGTCTTCTTATTTGGCAGGGTGTGAGATAGGTGCATTGAAATCCTTCTTTTGTCAGAAATAGGAATTCAAATTTTCTAAATTCCCAGTGAGTTTTCACACTGGTGGTATTTGTTTGTACTGGTCTCTCTCCATCTTCTTAGTTCTCTCCTGAGTTTTGAATGTTCTTCTGATTCAGAATGAAAATAAATGTTGAAACCTTTATAGAGAGAGACTGTTGGTGTTTTGTTTTCCATTGTTTACAAAATTGATTTGTTTTCTGTCTAGGCCCAGACTAGATAATTTTCTATAGGAAATTTTCTTGTACTTATGAGGTGTATCAGGTTTGTATGGCCAGGTTTTGGTAGCGAGGGAACTACAGGGGTGGCTTCTGTTAGAAGCTGTCAGAATCACCCTCCTTGTCCAGCAGAGCCAATCCCTGGTGGCTCCAAGACAGATGGGCCACTGGCTAATTAGAAATTATGGCAATGCTTCTGAGATAACATATTTAAGAAGAATAAAAAAGGTATTGTGCAGATGTAATTGTACCCAGAGAGGAGAGGAGTGACAATATGTGAGAGGAACAACTGTGCAGACACCAAGGTCAGTGCAGAAGGAGGGGAGAAAGTGATCCAGGCATTAGGGCAGAGACTCCTCTGCAGCTTGTGGTGAAGACCATGGTGAGGCATCTAACCCACTGCAGCCCATGGAGATGCACAGGGGAGAAGAGATCCACCTGCAGCTCACTAAAGATCCCACCCCAGAGCAGGTGGGTGCCTAAGAGGAGGCTGTGAAGCTCTGGGAGGCCTGTGCTGGAGCAGGGCAGGGATCTGAAGATCCATGGAGAGAGGAGCTCTGACTGGAGCATGTTTCCTGGTAGCATTTGTGACGGTGTGGGGGAGCCACGATAGAGCAGCCTGCTCTTGAAGGGCTGCACTCTGTGGAAGAGTGACTCATGTTGGAGCAGTTTGTGGACAACTGTGGCCTGTGGGATGAACTCACATTGGAGAAGTTTGTGGAGAACTGTCTTCCATCAGAGAGACTCTGTGCTGGAGCAGGGGAAGTGCACAATATGTGATGAACTGGTAACCCCCATTCCCTGTCTCCTTGAGATGCTGGAGGAGGAGGTAGATCTGGGAAGTGCACAGTGCTTGCTCCAGAAGGCAAATGCTGCAAATAAGAAATGCTTCCACTTCCTCCTCCTCTTCTTAGCTTTTATATCTGGGCTGACATCTCATGGCATGGAATAGTGCTTTGGTTAATTTGGGTCAGCTGGCCCAGTTGTGTCTCCTTACCAGGATCTGCTCACCCCCAGCCCCTTTTTGGGGGGAAAATGTTGAGAGACAGTGCTGATGCTGTGCCAGCCCTGCTCAGCTGCAGCCAAAACACTGATGTATCAACACCTTTCCAGCTACCCATGAAAAGCGCGGCACTGAGAGAGCTGCTATGGGGGAATGAATTCCATCTCAGCCAGACCCAATACACCAGGAAAGGAATGAAATGATCTTATAGGCTTATTTTGTCTGTAATACCTATATTTATGTGACAATTTTTTTCAGGAAAACAAAGGCTTCACTCTCAGACAATAATCAAAAAGCTCACAAAATAAAGCACAGAGATAGAATGTCAGAATAGCCTTACAATATCAAACTTTCAAGCAATTGTTTTCCTGTTTCCTCTGTTCTTCCTTGGAAAAGGCTCTTAAATCCTTTAAACTGTTGGACTATTTGTAAATCACAAAAACTTGTCATGTAATTATAGCTTTGTTTAGGTTGGAAAAGACCTTTAAGATCATTGAGTCTAATGGTAACTGCACTGCCAAGTCCACCAACAAACCGTTTCCCTAAACAGCACATCTACACATCTTTTACACACCTCCAGGGATGATGATTTAACCATTTTCTTGGGCAATCAGTTCCAATCCTTGACAACTTTCTTAGTAAAGGGTTTTTTCCAAATAATCACAAGTGAAAAACTGGTCTTACTATTAAAGACTGAGGCAAGGATGGAATTAAGTAGCTCAGCATTTTCCTCAGCTTTTGTCACTGTGTTTCCCTCCACATCCAATTTAGGATGGGGATTTTCCTTGGCCCTCTTTTTCTTGCAAATGTATTTCTAGAAATATTTTTTATTGTCTTTTAGGGTGCTAGCCAGATTAAAATCTTTTTGGACTTTGGCCCTGCTAATTGTCTCCCCCCATAACCTTATGACGTCTCCGTAGTCTTGAGTTTCTTGCCCCTTCTTCCAGAAGTCATTAACTTTTCTCCCTGAATACCAGCCAAAGCCCTCTGCTCCACCAGCCTGGTCTTACTCTCAATCAGCTCTTGTCTTGGCCCCTGGGGACAGTCTGCTCCTTCTGAAAGCATGACCAGCCTTCCTGGACTCCTTTGTCCTTCAGCACTGCCTCCCAAGGGAACCTCTCCACCTCCTCCTAAAGAGGTCAAAGTCTGCCCTCTGGAAGTTGAAGGTGGTGAGACCCACTGAGGAGTCCCCCTTATGCTGTTGGAGTGTGTCCCTGAATAAATCAGTAAATTACCCTCCAATACAGCAGGACTGCTCAGTGAACAGTCCCACAATGGGATACTGACAGACAGATCAGGCCCAAGGGTCTTGGCTTTCCTGGGAGCTGACAGACAAGTCAAACACTAAGGAAATCTCCCCACACTTGGGGTAGAGAAAAATCTCACCCTTTCACGTGGCATATGTATTTTTAAAATTCCATTTGTCAATATTGAAGAATAGATAGAGTCATACATATATAATGAGATCAACACTGAAGTAAGTCATCAGGTCACTGAAAGAAAGCTCTGGGAAAAATGACTTGGCAATTAACTTCCTTTTTTTTTTTTTATAATATATATGAGTAAGTTGTCTGCTAGCTTGGAAATCTGAAATAACAATTTTTAGCAATAGTGCATCATTCATCATATAATTTCTTTAGACCAGGGATTTCAGGAACTGCTGATGGAGAGTTTACTTTCAAGCAGTATTAATGGCCTCTAATATTTTTGCTTACTAAAGTGAGTTACTGCAAAATAATAGGTATGACATGTCCAGGACTTTAACAGAATATATTTAAAGGAGTTCTTTCCCGTGTATTTTTCCCCCCAGTTAGTAAATGCAAGTTTATGTTCCTCTGATTCATGTACCCAAACCTCAAAGATAAATGGAAGGTGTCCCAGTTTTAACCTGTAAGCAAATACCACAATTTTAACAAAAAAAAAAAAAAAAAAAAGGTGTTCAACCTGCTAATATAGTGAATATCTGTGTAAGTATTCAAGCAGGAGAGAAGATGCTATTTATCTGATATTCCATATGTATGGAAAAGTTCTGAATGTCCAGTGCATTAGCTAACCCCAAGCCATATATTAAACTCTGCTGGTGTAGCAGGTGTATCATTTACTACAAAGTTGTCCTTAGCATATCCTAGTGGCAGGTCAGGTGATGTGTCAGAGTGATCAGCTCTTGGATAGTACTTTAAGCTATTCTAACATTGGAATAAAATTTAAAAAGACATCTTCTATGAAGAACAGTCAGTTTTGTATGGGAGAGTGTTGTGACTTAACCCTGCCTAGCAATTTGCTCACTCCTCCCAAGTGGGCTGGGGGAGAGAATCAGAAGTGTACAAGTGGGAAAACTCATGGGTTGAGCTAGAGACAATTCAACACGTAAAGTAGAAGTTGCATGTTCAAACAAAGCAAAATAAGGAATCCATTCTCCACTTTTCATTGTCAGTCAGGTGTTTAGCTGTCTCCAGGAAAGCAAGCCTTCTTCGTGTGTAAAGTTTATTTGGGAAGACAGATAGTATATCCCAAATGCACAAATACCCTCTTCCTCCTCTTTCCCTGAGATTTTCTTGCTGAGAATGATGTCATGAGGTATGAGATATCTCTTGGGTCAGTTGGGGTCAGCTTTGCCAGCTTTGTCCCCTCCCAGCTTCTTGTGCACCCCCAGCCTCCTGACAGGCTGGGCAGTGTGAGATGCAGAGAAGTCCTTGACCCTGGGTGAGCCCTGCTCAGCAACAGCTAAAATATCCCTCTGTTATCAACACTGTTTCCAGCACAAATCCAAAACACAGTCCCATGCCAGCCACGCTGAAGAAAATGAACAGCACAGAGGGAAAAGATGAAACACAGCTCTGACTTGCTGTACTTAAAACTTTTCTGCCACAAGGGTAGTCTAGTTTTGGAACAATTGCCCAGAGACATGTTGAAGTTCTCAGGGTAGAAAGCCCTGAGTGAGCTGGTCTGATCTTACAGCTGACCTTACTTGGGGCAGGGAATTGGGCTAGAGAACAACTGCAGTCCTTCCCATGCTGAATTATCCTGTGGCTTTGTAGGGGTTGCTGAATTTTGCAGCCCAACAAAGGCAAGCCCAAGAGCTCCATCTCCCCACATTCAGCCTAACAAGGCTCAACATGTGTTCCCAGTAGACACACAGACAGAAGTAAACACATGTATAAATATACACATGGCCAGCCACACAGATCAACACAGACAGAAGCACAAACAATATTCAATATTCATGCAAACACAAAAAGTACCAACAGTCTCATGCTGTTCTCTTCTCTGTCTGATCAGGATAAAAGTCCATTAGTGGAAAATTTATTGGCATATATAGACATATATACAGTGTGGATCCCTCCAGGAGCTGGCTTTGGACAATGTTTGTTTTGTGAGTCAGTAGCCTGAAAGCTTTAACATTTCCCTAGTGATATTCTGCATCTAAACTACAACATGATCAAAATGCAATAGAAGACTATGTACTTGAATTCTGGATCCAAAAATCTGCATTAGTGAGCTGGGATTTGAAGATATAAAGAGGTAGAATTGTAGCACTAAGCCTTCTAGGAGGAAAAAAAACAACAAAAAACCCAAAACCACCACCAAAAAAAACCCTACCTTTTTATCCTGAATATTACCTCAGGAGGAGTGAAAGATAGCACAGGTTCAGGGTGCTTGTATACTTTATATTTTGACTCATTTTTAACACTTGAACCTGAATGATGTTGAACTCTTTTTCTTACCTGAGAGTTTCTCCAGCAGATATTCACATTACTTTGTAGTCACTGCTTCAGAATTCCGATGCATTAATTTAGCTTTCAAAGCGAATTTGGATCTATTCCAGATAGTTACTGAACAGATTCAATTCAGGAAAGTATTTTCCTTTAAAGTATATCAAGATGCATCTTTACATGATTGTTCTACATTCAAAAGACTCTGGTGAGTAGCTTCCATACTCCTTATGAATCAATGCTGGTAATTACTGCAGTTTTCTCACAAGTCTTAACAATAGTTGATAATGACTTTAAAGATATTATTCTGGAGGCAAACAAAGGTCATGATACAATCTTCTATATTTTTCATGAGTGAATCTTGAAGCCACAGAATTAGTTGTTGTTTAGCTTGAAAATGTTATTAGTAGGTAAATTACAAAAGGTTTGCAAAGAGTATATACTTGTGAAACTGTATCAATATGTGTATGTTAACGTATTAAAATCCATGCTGTATTTATATAGGTTATAACATGAATATACATGCACACCATGTCCTATATATTTAACATATTCCAGCACTGTTAGGTGGAAATTGGCCTCTTCTGCCAGGCAGCTAGTGACAGTGCAAGAGGAAATGGCTTGATCCAGCACTAGGGGAGATTTAGGGTGGGAATCAGGAAAAATTTCATCACAGAAAGGGTTTTTAAACCTTGGAATGGACTGCCCAGGAGGCTGTGGAGTCACCATCCCCAGAGGTGCTCAAGAAATGACTTGCCATGGCTCTCAATGTCACAGTCTATTTGACAAGGTGGTGATCTTTCAAAGGTTGGACTCAATAATCTCAGAGGTCTTTTCCAACTTAAATGATTCTGTGATTATCTACTGTGTGTTAAAATGTTAAAATAATTCATGAGTTTTGTGCCTTTTGATTTTTTCATACCATAACTGCAGTATATGGTTTCATAAACTAATAAATTATCTTAAAATTATGAAGTATTATTCACCCCTAAAAATCAACAGAGGCCTATTTCTCTGTTTCACAGAAGCCATTTTACATTTCATGGCAATATAATGGTCCATTTGGTGGACATAACTTCACTTTATTCTCATTTTCAGATCCCTTTAAAGTGCCACAGATGTATAATCTAGCCTTTGTGTGACCAGAAATCACAGCCAAGACTGTCATTACAAGAATCACTCTGCTGATCACTGTCTGGGACTCATCTATGTTGCAGGATTCTTAGGACAGCAAGGGAAGGGATATGAGATATGAAATTTGTGGAAGAAATCTTTAAAAAATGTAATTTCTCTTATTAGAATTGACTGGCAAAAATGAAAAAAAATAGTCATGTTTATTTTTATTAAATATTGATAAATCATTCAGCAATAATACTGGAAGGTTTAAAGGAAATTAGTAGTCAATAAGGAACATCTCATGAGTCTGAAAGTTTTCAGTCTAAAATCACACTTATGTAAGGCAGAAGGTCTTATATGTACTTCCCAAGTAGCTGCTGAGAGAGACACTAAAACAGGATCATCAGTGAGTTGTGCTAGTGCAACAGGAAAAGTACTCTAAATTCCCATGGATTTTGAGGGCAGCTGAGAAACTGCCAAAGTACCACCTTTCAATACACTGTTGATCTGGCTGAACTGAAGGTAGCAATCATTCTAAGGCATTGACTAAAGCAGCAGAAGCCAAAAGAGAGATTTCTTTTCAGAGAGAGGTTGTTCAGGATTAAAGCTGGTTCTCAACTTTCTTTGCAGAGACATGTTGCCAAAAAAGGACATTTCTCCATTCGCAGCTTCCCTGGCATTCCCTGCAGCAGGGTCACTGGAAGTTCATAGTTTCAGAGAGCTAAGATCCCCTCTCAGAAATGAAACATCCTGTCTCTCTTCTCATGGTCATGAACTGCAGTAAAAGACAGAGCACAAGAAGGACAAGGCAAATTTCATAACTGCTTAATCAGAAAAAACATGCTTAAATAGTCCTACAGAATTTAGCACCTTCCCATAGCAGGGAATCCTACATTGACAGAGAACACTACTTTATGCTTGGTGATGATTTAAGTAAATTTATATGTATGAAAAATAAAATTGTGACCTGCCTTTTAATCCTTCATGAAATTTCTGTCATCCTCAGTGACACACCCAAGCTAAAGGGAATACAGTACCATCAAAATAATCAGCTCCAAAGTTTATGAGATACATGATTTCCCCCTCCTCTAATGATGTGACCTCCCTACGCTTAATCATCTTGCTTATGAGCTCTCTTCCATGAGTGATAAACTCTTGTTAATGATGGCAACCACAGCTGATTAAATCTCAGGAGAAGCAACAACCAAGTTTTAAATCTCATGGACTCCAGAACAAGCATCAAAGTCTAATAGGATTGCTTTGGACTCTGACTGGTAAATGTAAGATCATAACGCAGAGCACCAAAGCTTTAAACATCTTGATTTTTTTGTCTCAGTATTTCACACTATGCCTACATAGTAGTCAAATGTCACCTTCTAAATCAACAATACTCCTTACAGGTTTTTCTTGTACTGTCTAGTCTTTGCCTAGCCTGATCACACCCAAGTTCACATCAGCTACTGACACTAAGATGTCTACATCCTTCTGGTACATTTTCCTATTCCTAAATCTTAAATGCATTGTTACAATTCTACTCTGCTAGGAAAAGTTTGTAACAAGAGTTTGTCAGCCTACTGTCAAGTTTATGTTTTAGGGTAGTATTGAAGAAAACTTTCTTGATTATAGTAAGATAAATCCTCCAGACAATTTATGTTAATTTTTTTAATGGAACGGAAGTTTGGAACACAGTGATTATTAAAACAGGGAAACTCATCCAGCCTCTTATTAGATTAGATAAGGAAGTCATTTTGCTTAGAGCAACAAATTTGAAATCTCTTAATTTTCTTTCCCGTTCATGTGACTCTAGCAGTTTAGATAAAACAAGCAGTTAAAGCAGATGATGAGTATCAGATCAGAAGTTAATACAAAGTAAATTGAATTCTGAAGTATCTCTTCTATTTGCAACTTTGCTGCAGGTGCCAAGGTTCACTTTGTGAACTTTCTTATTTAGCAACATTGCAGAGGCCACAAAGTCAGTTAGAGGGAAATAAGTTTAAATAAATATCTTTCAGCTTGACAGATTTTCTGCCCCTAAAATCCTGAAGTACATTTCAGATTCACATATAGCTTTTAATGAAAATCCACATTATAAATGACCATCACCATTTTCCTTTCCTAACAGCTATATTCAATTTTTTATAATTGGCATACACACTCCAGGAAGCCTCCCAGTAGAGATGCCTTAATACAGTCTTGCTGCACACAACCAAAAGGCTCCAATTGACATCTCTTGGTTTTGATTTAGGCCGTCCTTAAACACTGCACATCTGTGCTCAGAACAGCTGGGTTTGGGATTGTGCATAAGAGCATGTGCAAAGTAACTTGGTAATGGATTATAAGGCTGGTTTTCCACTACTCTGTGAAATTCAGTGGATTCACCTCTAGTGATAAATTCAAATTAGCCTATTAATATCTCTTTTCTCTTCAGGACTCACCAAAAACACTTTTGGAAAAAGAGAGTAAATAAATGAAGAAAATGCTCAAAGTACAATATTTATTGGCTAGAAGGTCATCCATGTGTTAGGAAAAACTGAATTTGACTCTGGCGGGATTTGGGCATTCCCATGCACACATGCTGGAGATGTTATAGTTCCTTTCATCTTTGTTATTCATAATTACTGACGCAGAGGGGGGAGGAGGGGTGGAACCAGGCCTCTGCGTTTACCGAAAGTGTCTCTAAGGCTATTGAGAGATCACTCCAGCCAGCACTGCCTGGTGCTGTACAGAACGACCCTTCTCACACCCGTGCCGGTGTATGGCACATATTCTCACTCACCCACAGAGTTGGATAGCTCGTGCGTCACCAGAGACAAAGAACTCAGAGCGCTCAGTCAGCTGGATATTCCAGAAGTTTATTCCGAAGGGGTCCAGGATGAAAGAGGAAGAGAGACCCTCGTTGTCTATATTTATAGGGATAGCTGGAGGGTCAGGTAAGAGGAGGCGGGGGGAACATCACAACCAATGGGGAGAAGGAAGGGATGGGATCAGGGCTTAGGTTACAGCTGGGGGGATTTACATAATTTGGGGAGGGACCATCGTGTTCTCCAGAGGGGACACTAGGATGTCTCCCACCAGTGAAGCCCTGCTGTACTGGAACCACTCGGCTCCCCAGCAGTTCGTGAGGTGGTATTATCCACCACAACAAATTACATTCCTTTTATTCATATATTTGAATTAGTCTGTGGGTTTGGACTGTTTCAATCTGGTCATATTCTGAATTTTGGCTATGTGAGCTATACTTGAGCAATGAATAGACCAAAACTGGGATTAGAGCAACCTGCAGAGGCAGAAAGGAAGAGGGATCTCCATCTATATCTTCTCTCCATATGCCTCATTCCTCTGCTGGAGATCTTCATTCCATAATATTCTCTTGTCATCACAATCATCATGATGACAATCATACAATTGCAATTCCCTCAGTAGCTGAATGACCAAGTCCTGTGGCTGAGTTCTCCAAAAGCTTCTCATAAAGCTTTGTTTATGTCGCTCTCTGCTTTTCTAGAAGTAAGAGGAAGACATGAGAATATTGCTGTCTTAAGGGAGAGTGCATCTGAGGGAAAGGCATCAGGAGAGGAGACCAGGTCTGTTGTTGACAGTATCAGGTGTGGTGGGTGTGACATTGGCCAGCAGCTAAGCCTCCACTCAATCTCCCACTTACTCCCTACAAATCTCCATGGGGAAGACACTGGGAAGAGCGAAAGTGAGAAAACTGCTGGGTCAGGATAAAGGCAGTTTAATAAGTGAAGCAAGATAAGTAATTCAGTCACTTCATCCCATCAACAAGCAGATGTTGCCCACTTGCTGAAAAGCAGGGCCTTGGCACACAGAGTGGTTCCCAGGAAAGACAAGCACAGCAAACCCAGAAATTCCCTCTTCCTCATTCTTTCCTTCAGCTTCTATTGATGAACATATAATAAGATATGGAATATTCCATGGGTCAGTTAGGGTCAGCGGTCCCATCTGTGTCCCCTCACAGTCCATTCTCTGGAGAAAAAAGGAAAATCACTACTCTGTGCAAGCACTGTTCTACAATGGCCAAAACAAGATGTGTTATTGAAACTGTTTTAGTCACAAACTCAAGACAGCACCAGACAGGATGCCATAAAGAAAGTTAACTCCTTCCTAGTCAGAACCAGCTCATCAGTTTACAAAAGAGGTAGAAAATTAAAAACGCTAGGTTTCAGCCTTGCATGCAGGAGCTTGAATATGTGTGTTGCTAAATTATTCAGCTAGTCACAGTTTTTTCCAGCCAAAACTACTTCTCAAACAGTGCCTGGCGGTAGCTCAGAAGTGAACACAACCAGGAACCTGTCTCAGTAGGCAGTTTGGATGCAGTCACTGTGTTTTGGAGGGAAAGAGGTTGTAGGATTATTCATATGGCCTCAGGGCCAGATAATGAGTCCAGTTCTGAATAGTTTTGTAAAATAAAAAAGAGCTTTATTTTAAGAGCTGTCCTCCCTTTTAGACATATGAATATTTAGATTCAAGGTTTTTTTAAAAATACAAGAATTTTTTATAATAATAAAAGTAACTGAGGAGGGATAAATAAACCACTTAGACCAAAATTTACTTGCACTGTACAGATAGCTACCTTTAATTACCTTTTGTCACCATTAGACATGGTAATTGTATTTGCATTTACAATCCTGCTTGAAAAGGGCACTGTCACATATCTTTGCCTATCTTGTTTGATTAATTGCCTTACTGTCAAGATGTTAACCAAGGATTTTGGTTCTCTGTTTTCCTGTCATTGATCTATCACTCCATGACTTTTTCTGTTAAGTTAGTATAATTTTTTTCCTATAGTTTTCTATGGATCTTACTAAAGTTCTTTAAACTATCTGTTTAATGACATAACTTGAAGTTGCATCATTAGTGAGATCCTTACATCTTTAGATGTAAGGCATATGATACCTTTTCTTAGATCAGCTGGGAAAAAACAGAGTAGTGTTTGGACACACAGAAGTGTGTGACCTGTAATTCCATATTGCAAGAATAATTTTCTTCCTTAAAATTCAGCTGATGTCTTTGTATTGCAGTTTTTTCCTATTATTTTCCAAGTGCAAAACTAGGCAATTATCCTAGATAAAACAAACAAAAAATAACCCACACACACAAACACAAAAAAACCCAATAAAAACCCAAAACAAAAATACAAACAAACAAACAAACAAACAAAAAGCCCTACAAGCAAATAGAAAAAAAACAACATGAAAAAACCTCATCAAACCAAATAAACTCATCAACCTCCCCCGTCCCCCAAATATCCAAATCAGATTTGATTTAAAGTATAAAAGTATGAAAAGTATTAAAAGAAAAAGACAAGAAAGGTTCAGTCACTGATAACTCATTAGCTTTTCCAGGTGTCAGTTTTTTATTGTTATTATTTGTTATTCATGTTGTAGCATTCCCATATTGTGTTAAGCACTGTGCAAGGACAGTAAAAGAGAAAATGTTCCCCATATCAAAATAATTAAAAATCCAAATGTTCCCACACAAATATAGATACAGGGCTTTCTGTAAAGCTTTACATGCTGAAAATTTTGCTGTTTTGTCAGGAGTTTTCTTCTGCATTGTATTCCCAAAAAGACAGAATCAATTACAAATTCTTGGTTAATCCCTTAAGTTATATGTGAAGCATGCTAAAGATCTTCAAGTTGAAACCTTGGGATCAGCAGTGATGAAAACATTACTAACCTAATAACAGTAATGGAAAAAGGCCTCTGCATTGATGCTGAGGAGATACTATTCTTCCTTTTTTTTTCCCAGGTTTTAATCATTTAACACGGAAGGGAAAATGTTCTGCTCAGAATACAAATACTACATGTTTGTCCTTCAACACAGAGGATGAGAGTTTGGTCTAAGTTCACTCCCATTTTCGACCTGCCCATTGTTGAAGAACTTGAGCATCTATTCTGTCACGGCAGACAACAGAGACTAAAAAGTGCTCAGCTGTGCAAAGCCACACTGAAGGCAGAGAGATTCACCACACCAGCACAGCAGAAAGTTGCCATGGACAGTGCAAGTGGACCTGTAGAACTGCACAAAGCCACGGCATCTGACCTCCAGAGAACAGGGAAAACAACTTAATTTGCTATAGACAACACACAGATAGCAAGAAAATGAAAAATAAACCAAGCCACTCTATCAGTAGTCTGGTTAATGTTGGGTGTGTCAGAAAGCTTGTGTCTTGTCTAGTAAATGAAGAGAACTGAGCCTGAGATTTGACTCCCCAGCTGACAGCTTTCATAAACTTTGAAGAGTGATAAATCTGAGATGTGGGTTACATCTATGACATTTTCCACAACAAGACTGTTATTAATTTAACTATTTTGTAATTTTCCCCCTTAAAAGAAGGACAAGGGATTCAACCACAGTCCAAATGTTGCTACTATTTTAGTTGGCTTTATACTGCCTAGAGAATTCTAAACACCACAAAATATGCTGGTTTTTGGATCTCTTCAGTACCTAAACTATACCCATGTTTTGAAGAGAGAAACTTTTCAATGATTCTCTTTAAACAGTCATATGTAAAACTCAAACATCATTAACATATGGGGATAGTTCAACTGAGTCAACTTAGTCCTGCAAAGACATTTGTGAAATCAAAGTTCCTGAGGACTCCATATTCTGTTTATATAAAAGCTTCACTAAAAATATTAATGATTAATACAATGTGAAAAGATGAGGAGAAAAAGGCAAGTTCCATAACAAATATCCATATTTTTCTCCCACAGCTTCAGCTGTGCAATCAAGTTTATCACTTTTCAAATTCCTGTGACTTTTCTGTTATTTTTAGAATTTCAAGAGATGCTTAGTGACTACTTAATTCTCCAGTGATTAGAGACCACTTTACAGAACAGTATCTGTAAACAAGGTTAAATTTAGAAGTAAAAAGGAAAACCATGAAAACAAACAGAAGAGCAACAATATTTTTTATAAAGTAACGAAATTCTCATGGAGGCAAATAGCAATTTTCCTCAGTTGTGTAGATGATACAAAAACTAATGCATAAATGTTCCCAAAAATACTATTCACTATAACATAATCACCAGATTTAGATCAACAAAGACAAGTTTTCATAAATATCTAAGACAATTAAAATCACAATCTCAAAAACATAATCATCAGCTATTTA
The DNA here is from genome assembly GCA_024500445.1 of Entomyzon cyanotis. NCBI lineage: Eukaryota > Metazoa > Chordata > Aves > Passeriformes > Meliphagidae > Entomyzon > Entomyzon cyanotis. The sequence goes on from JAKEPQ010000871.1 coordinate 67,017,495, forward strand.
GAATTTATGAATTTGAAACATCATTTGGAATATTTTTATTCTGTGGGAGCTTCTTGAGCCTTTGAGTAGGTAATTATTTAATCTTCCATTTAGTTAATAAATCCAGTATCACTTGAAGCTGAATTGTAAAAAGCTGTCACCTATAAAGGTATTACATCACAAAATCACAGAAGAGCTAATGTTGGAAGATTCCTTTGCAGATCAAAGAGTCCAAAGCATTTGGATTAATAGCAAGTTAAGTCAGGGCAGGTTACCTGGGACAATGTCTAGTCAGGTTTGAAATATTACCAGAGGTGGAGACTTGACAACCTTTCTGGTCAACCAGTTCCAGTGTCTGTCTGACCTCCCAAGAAAGAAAGAAAATGTTTCATTGTGTTTACATTGAATTTCTGTATTTAAGTTTGTGCCTATTGCCTCTGGTTATTTAATTGAGATTGACTGTATTCTTTACACTCCCTGATCAGATTTACCCATTACTGACACCCCCAAGCATTTTTCTTCTCCAGATTGAATACTCACAGATGTCTCAGCCTCTTTGTGGTAAGTCTTTAAGGCAGTGCATGCTCCACTGCCTTAATCACCTTCCTGGCCCTCTGGTGGACTCACTGCAGTGTGCCTATTTCTCTTTTGTGCTGGAGTGCCCAGAACTTCAGATAGCTCTTGCCAGGACTCATTAGAGGGAAAGGATCACCTCCCTTGACCTGCTGGCAGTGCTCCCTTTTCTGCAGCTCAGGAGGCTTCTGGTCTTTCCTGAAGCTAAGGCACATTTCTGACACATGGTCAGCTTGTGGGTCCAGCAGGATCTCCCAGGTCCTTATCTGCAAAGCTGATTTCCACTCTGGCTCCAGAATTTATGGGTGTGGGGAGTTATTCCTCCCCAGCTGCAGGAATTCATATTTCCCTTCATTTGCATGAGGAACATTGACACGTTTCTCCAGTCTTTGGAGGTCTCTGTGAACAGCAGCATACCCATCTTCTCTACCAGCCACTCCTCTCAGATTTGTATCACCTGCAAAGTTGCTGAGAGTGCACTGAGTGCCACCATCGAGGACATTGATGAAAAGCTTACACAGCCCTGGCCACAACCAGGGAGAAGACCAAGAGTGACCATCCTCCAGCAGGACACTGTGCTGCTGACCACAACACTTCAAGCCTGGAAGTTCAATCACTTTTCAGTCCATCTCACTGTGCATTTACTAACCTCTAGCTCCTGAGTTTATAGATGAGAATATCGTGGGAGATGGTATTCAAAGTCCTACCAAGATCAAAATAAACAAAACTACTGAACTCCCCTCATCCACCAAGCTAGCAATTTCATTTTAGAAAGCTATCAGGTGTCCCTACTCATGAGTCCCTCATGAGCTTGAAAATCGTTCCCAGGATTAACTGCTTCATCAGCTTCGCAGGGATTGATGTGATGATGACCAGCCTGTAGTTTCCTGGACCTTCCATCTTGGCATTCATGAAGATAGGAGTGACATTTGCTTTCTCCCAGTCCTCATGAATCTCTCCTGACTGCATGATCTTTCAAAAATTAGCAAAAGTGGCCTCACAATTACATCTTCCCCAACACTCATGAGGGCATCTCATCAGGTCCCACATACTTATTTATATCCAGATTAAAATGTTCTCTGTCCTGATCTTTCTTTAGAGAGATATCATGTTCTCTAAAATTCAATGCCCATTATCTTTATTCTGGTATAGATAACTTTATCAATCTACCATCTACAAGTTTTCTGATGCTACTCTGTCCATCCTCTGCCAACTCCTGTGTTTGTTGCAGACACTGGCTAAATGTCAGCCTGTGTCTCCTTAGGACAAGGATTGATACATTGCAATACATTCCTGCAAAAGCTTTGTGGTCTCAATTGTATTGTTTCTTGGTCCAGTTCCCCTGAAAATATTTGAAATACATGGTGACCATAGCAGTCCAACAACATGAGACACAATGAGTGGACATGCATCTGCCACTGGAAAATCTATAAAACAGAAATGAAATGCCAACAAATGGAGTGAGAAGACACTGTTATTGTTTTTGTGATGCAACTGCAGAAGTCTAAAAAGAGATGCTAATTTGAAGATTCTTCTCTTCTTGACTGTATAGTTCTCTAAACTGCTGCATATCTGATTTTACTTTTTTTATCCTACTGCATACATAAAATCAAAGAATAAAAACCCCAAATTCAGAACACATTGTTATAATTACTTCCTTAAAATTGTTCCAGATTTATTTCCTTTGGAGTTTTGCAATTCAAACATGCTCCATATCATATGTGAGAACTATCAAGTGAGACAAATGGAATGAAAATATGAAAGTAGAGGAAACTACAAGCTAACTAGATCTGGGACATTGCACTATTCCAGCCGCTTCTGATTGTCATCTGTTCTATTTGTCCATCAGACCTGACTTTAAATTTACTTTTCTGGCTGTATTTATTTGTAAATATGAACCTCCTACAAAACAGAGAGATGAAATCGGCACTAAATTGACATCAATACTTTCAAACTCTGTGCTAAAAGGCACACACTTTGACCTGCAAATAAATAAGTATTTCCCTCCAGATGTCCAAATATTGCTCCCTTAACCCGTTGTTTCCATACTGTCCATATGTCTTTTCTTCCCGGCACATTGAACAAAACAGGAATTTCTGTTCAGTGCTAGAATAGAATTCAAATGGATGTTTATTAGAGGTATCAAAATATCCATGACATCTATTTTTTTATTTAAAATATTTATCTTTTTTATTATAGGCTTGTCACCAAAATTGGCAGAAATAGTCTCCCTTCCTGCATTGATAACAGCTGTGCTGGGAATCCCTTAACACCCCCAGGCAGCACAAGATTCCCAAAGCAATACTGGTAAACTTCAAGTGGACAGCCAAACCATTAGGTATAAAGCTGACACATACACAAACTGAAGAATGTCTAAGATTTATTATTATCATACTGTTCCTGGAATAAGATAACTGAAGGTTTATCTGAAAGGCACTCTTCATACCAGGTACTGAAGTGCAGCAAGCTCAGCAAACTTCAGCTGAAATCAATATGGCAGCAGAATAGTCATCAATCTGCTCCTTACCTACTTAATCCAGGCCAGGATTTAGACTACATAAACTGCATCCTAACACAAGTATTAGTGTCTGGAAAACCAGGGATTACTTTTCTTGTGTGTGAGCAGGGGAGTGTCTATAGAGAAGAATGGTGACTTTACTTTCCCTGTGGGTCTGAAGGGAAATCCTGTAACTTGCAGAGGATAATCTGAGAAGGAAGGACCTTTTGGGTATGGCAAATTCACTGTGTGCACCTAGCAAGGTCTCACTGGAGGCATGAGCAAAGGAGGGGGTGCTCTGCCATCTCCTTTGGGCATGACTCATTTATGGTATCTCTCATTTTATGATGATCAGAAATTAGAGAACTTCCTGCAGTGAAAAGTATTTTTTCTCCTTTTACCTGAAAAAGTTTGGAGCATGTAGAATTTCTAAGGATCACACCCAAAAGTGACATGGAGAATAATGGAATTTTGAGGATAGTATGGAGAGTGATAAGAAAATAAAAGAAAAAAGAGAATGAGTCAAGGTTCTGTGTGTATTCATACGGGTTTACCTTAACGAACCCAACTGTTGATTTCCTTTGTTCACACATCTGCTGTGATGCCTGTGAAGTTCGATTTTTGTTTTAAGAAGTTAATGTTTCATGACTAATGTTTTCAGCAGAATTCATGGCAACTGATATACAAGAATGGCCTGAGGCCTGACATATCTTTATACTGACAATCAATGCCATGCCTTGCATGGTGATTAAAAGGAATAAAACTGTTTATTCTAGAGCTTAAATACATCATTAAGAAATCGTCTTCTAAAGCTATTCATTAACATGAAGATTTGGCCATTTAATAAGATATGGTTTATTCCCCAGTTTTACTGTTCATTATCACATGTTCTAAATAGCTGACAACTCACAAAACTATTTTAATAAGTACAGTCATTATTTTTATTTTTGATTCAGAGGAAATATTTTGATTAGTCTGATCAAAACAGTAGGCTATGATGGCTATCATCGGGCTATCATCATGAGGCTGATGATTAGGGTTAAAATTTGCAGATTATTTTTAGGAGAATTTCTATTCCCAAATTTCGTGGTGTTTTCATACTTTGTAGCAGCCAGTATCCTTTTAAGTGTTTCTTTTTGTCTTTAAAATAGTTGACACTTCTCTCAAACCAGAATGATGAAGAAGAAAAAAATTCATCATGACCAGCAGACTTTAAAGGAAAGTGAAACACAGACAGCATGTGTTATGTAGCTCTAAGGGTTTGGCTTGAAACAACTGAGGAAGAAAATAAAAATCCATTCCTTTTCAAAATAAAATCGTGACATGTATTGCTGTGATTCTAATCACAGTAGTCATGGAACTTGTATGTATAATTAAGGCCTGAGTGATCAGTTTTAAATCCCACCCTTGGATTTTAGGTCTGAAATTCGCAGTGGATTTTTCTGGTTTACCCACCCTTTCTGTTTCTAGAAAAATGGCTTTAATAGTCCCCCAGCAACAGCAACTGGGATTCCCATTTGGAAAGATGCTGCAGTCTCATGCCATGGGTCTCTTCTCCAACACCTCATTTTGGAATCACTGTGGGGCTCACACTCCCTTTAGCATCTCAGTACCTTCTATCCTTGGTACAGCATACAGAAACCTCAAACCATATCTTCAGCAAGTGTAAACTCATTTGATGCTATTGTCTTCAAGGGTTTTATGTTAACCGGCCAAGGATGTTCACCCACATACCTTCTATTTTTTTTTTCTTTTAATGTAAGAGTATTATTTTCTGTGGAGAATTCTGTCCTTAATTTCTTTATATGATGTTACCATTCAGCTCTACAGCACTGATAATTAATGTCAGACATGGAGTACTAGACAATACTACAAAGACACTGAATGTTAAGCTTAATGTGAAAAGGTTCTAAAGTAGCAACCTGTATATGCAGAACATATAAAATAGTGGAATAAGAACCCAAGTAAATGAAAAAATGCAAGGTTTCTAACCCCCATGGTTTCAGTAAATACAAGCAACCATGATTAAAGAAATCAGACTTTGGAGAGCTTCTTAAAAAATAAATAAAAGGAGAATAGCTGAGAATGATGCAGGAATATCAATGAAGGAAATGTGTGAAAACCAGATAAGGAAAAGGCAACATCAACACAAAATTATTGGCAATAAAGTAAATCATTAACAAAGGTTATATTCAACACCCTTCTTTCTCCTCTCCACTCTCCTCTCTCAAAGTGTAACTGTTTGGCTGAGACCCTGATGATAGAAGTTCTGCAAATCATACATAAATTACTGAAATAAAACAGTTCAGAATGTAAACAGGATGAATTTATCCTCTAGTCTGAGATCAAATAAGCCCAGATTTTTTGGGGTGACACTCCTCTTCTAGTCCTGCTTTACTCATAAAATCAGAAAGCTGCTAAGATCAACACAAACTATTTCTGTGTCTTTTACACTTCAGTTCCTGCCTCCTTTTTTCCAATAGACTTCAGATGAGCAATATTGCCTCCATACATATATCTCTGTATTGATTATTGGAAATTATTTAGTGTATTTAGATTGAAGTTGAGCACCTGAATAAAAACCCTAAATTTTTATGAGCCTGGCCTTGGTGTGCTGTCTTCAGAACACATTGATTTTGCATTCACAAAATGAAGGATTGTGATTTTGGGGTTGAAAAAGAACAGGTTAATTCTTACAAAAGTGAAGAAAATCAAGTGTCAAATTACAGAGGTAATCCTTCTATTTCAAAGCAGATGAACCCAGTTTATATGTTTCATTCATTAACACATCAGTTAGTATTTATTAATGAAAAATTACATTTCGATGAACAAATCATTGGAACTCTTCTGGTCTCTGTGTGATGACAGATAATAATATGTACCTTTTTTACAAAGCAAAACATATTAAACATGCTATTAAGCCTGTAAATGCAGCATTCTGCTGCTAACATTAATACTGAGAGTGTAGATTTTACCTAAAGCCATCTTTGATTTGCCAGAGTGACAGAGGTTGGTGGTTTGAGTACTTACCTAAAAGCTTGGACACATATCTGAAATTCATTCAACAAATCAACTTCTAGAACAGGCTCTCTTGCACTGCATCCAGCATTTGCAGCAGTCAGGCTGGTTTGAAAGGTGTAGAGAACAATGAAAGCTCCACTCATCTGCTGAGGTCTTTGGTGAGAGGTCTGTAGCATCTCTCCAGACTGGAGAAGAGCACGCTGTGGATCAGTGTGTCCTTCTGTGTCCAGCATTTCTCAGGAGAGCCTAAACACAAAATTTTAAGCCAACTTCAGACATCCTTGAAGAGTATATGGTTTCTTGCCTTCCTAGAAAAAAAGAATGTGGCCTTAACTTGTTTTCCTTATAGGTAAAGGGTTTATTGAAAGTATTTTATGGTTCAAGACTTTCCCTCTGTTTGAATAATGAAGAATGACTACTTCGAAGTTAAGATAACAACAGCAAAGTGTGCCTCTGCTCAAGCAGATGACAATTTTTTCTGTCGGGGGCAGGATTTCCCAAGTAATGGTCTTTTTTACATACAAATTAGAGTTCTTATAATGGCTTAAACTGATTATTTCAAAATACATAACAAACTATATTGCAGGCATATCTTTGCATACTGGATCAACATCATTATAAATTAATTATCATTTTGTTTCCTAATCTTCCCAGATAACAAGAAGGAATAGATAAAAGAAATTAATAATATGGGAAATCATTCTTCATTACATTGGTGCATCTCCACTGGATTAAAGACAAGTACCTTGGCATTAAAATAGTGTTGTGAAATGCAGAATCAAGTCCTTTGAAAAAAAAGAATTAAAAATCCCAGATTTTTAATTATATTGCAGCTGCACCAGTGACCCTCCTGACAATAGACATCCTCTTTAGTTTTGCTCAGGATTTAGCTGTTGAATACCTACATAATCCTCTCAGTGACTTTTCTTTTAAGCAGTGCCATTTGCCCTGAAAAAAACCCTGTTTGTTGTCATATGCTACCAAGAGTAAAATATAATACTTATTGGGCTTTTCACATTTTCTAGCACAGTGCTGTTGTAGATATAATGGTCTATATTATAGACCAATAAGTAAAACACAATCAAGTTTTTTAGGCTGATATAAAGCTTTCATGACAGGAAAAATAATATGGATGTCATGGGTTGGGGTTCCCTGTTCAAAATCTCAAATCAGGAAATATTCAGCTCTAGGTGTTATTGAAATCATAATATTTAGAGGCAAAGCCTGTACGTTTATCTATCATCTGAACTTCCCACACACTTGTTTGTGGAGGTGCACTGGACAGGCAAATGCCATGATTAGCTCAACCCAGCTAGCAAATATGGAGAAAAAAAGGATGGGGAAATCAGAGCCTGGTGCCCAACATATCTGCAGACCTAGGAAGGTGGGTCCTATGAAATTCCCTGAGCTAAATGGCTTTACAGCCAGAAAGAGAGGTCTTTTCCCCACACCAGAGTCAGGTGGTCCAATCACAATATTTCACTTTCAAAGACCCTTATAAGCATGTACCAGTGTTTTAATGAACAACATCCGTCTTCTCTTGGTCTTCTTTCTGTGTTCACAGCTTGGTAATAAACCTAGAAGTTAGGAATAGACATTTCCTCCCTGTATCATTCCAGTCTTAAGCTATTTCCAAATTATAACACCAGCATTCTCATATGTAGCTTGTAAATTCAGTCCTACAAGGCTTCTCTTACCAGTATACGGAGATCACAGTGCATTGTAAGGCTGCATGGGTATTGCCATTCTCAACTCTATAATCCCTAATCAAGAACACTTACATTTCTTAATCCATTAATACCTGAAATCATAGTGGCTTTTTTCAAGAGGAGAGAGGGGAAGAAAAGTTCTCTCTCAAACAATAGTGCTTTTGATACTTGCAACTGAAATACTTAAACACATGACCTTGAAAGCTAAGAATTAAAAAGGAGAAAAGCTTAGAGCCAGAGCACATGGTCCTACTCCAAAATAAAAGAAACAACTTTACATACAAGAAAAAAGTTTTGCAAGGGACTTACAGCTCATCTCATCATCTATTCTCAGTGCAGCAAGCAAAAGGAATTAAAGAGGAGAACAGAACATGAAGAAACAAAATTACAAGTACCGTGACACCTTAATAACAAATTATTGCAGCTATTCTAGGGAACAAAAGCATCAATATTGTATATGAGAAAAGTTCTGAAAGTTCGATTGAGGAGACACAAATAGTACTTGGAATAACTTAGTGATAAAACTTATCACCTCATTTTGTTTGCCTTGAATCTTCTCTCCAGCAATGAACCTATCTACAGGTTGAGAGTAAAACACAATTGCAATTACCTGCACTGAACTGTGCTCTGTTGAATCTTTGTTGACATGGCAAATATCTGTAAACAGGTACAGTCCTAATGACTGGAAAAGAGAAAATGTCCACATCAATGGGGAAAAAAGGTGCACTGTTAGAACTTCAAGTTACTCTGTGTTGAAAGGTCATCTGCAATTGTGGGGGTGGTAGGGATTCAGCTTCAAAATCCAAACAGTAAGTGTTTACATGTAAACTCTGATGTTGGACTCCATAAACTCAAACTGATAGTGTAAACAGAGGCACACAGTGCTATTTCAGACATTATACACTGCCAGAGATACTTCTACACTCTACAGGAACCTTTCTGGGTCTCAAATGGCAGTAAACAACAATTTTTAGGCAGCTGAACAAGACCTAAGTTTCTCCTATGAGCTGCCTGTCTCAGCTCCCATGTTACTGAAGTAACATCAGTGCTCACCAGTGCAGCCCATGGATCCTAGAGAGCAGTTCAGATGGTAAAATTTGTGTCTCTGATAGAAACCAACTCTTTAGCCTCCACTGACATTTGCCTGGAGTGGGATCCTGTGCTCAGATTTTCTCTAGCCTCCAATTGTTGCTTCAGCAGGATAAAGATCTCTCCTAGCTGCCATGCCATACTTCAAGCCCTGTGTAAATGTCTCAGACCCCCAAAGCCCAACCAGCAGCAGGGACCCAAGTAAGGTAACAGAAACCTGAGAACCCCAGTAACTACACTGGAACCTTGGACAAAAATATTGTATCTAAACACCAACATTGTGAACACCTAAATTAATCTGAAGCTGAATCTTAATATCTGGAGGGTTCTGTGGTAGATTTTCACAAACATCACTCTTGGGATAGAACCATTGCAGGCTATCTTCTCACCCTTCTGTAGTGATTCTGTCTTTACCTTGAGAGTCAACTTGGCTTAACCTCAGTTGCAGTTATATACAAAAGTAGACATAATGACTAGTAACTTTGACATAAAAGATGATATGCCTGAAAGGTAAATGGAACCTTAAAAAAAGGAAATTCATTTAGTAATGTCTTTAGTCCAGGTGAATACTGGGGACTCAGTCTTTTTCCTACCATAAATAACTTGAACTGAGCTGCTCACATGAGTGAAATTTATCTGATATCCTAAATTCAGGTTGTCTGGAGAACTACTCTGTAGGACAGGAAAAAATATTCTGGAGAGCTATCTTAAATAAGTTGCAAAGTAATTTGCAGTTGTTTAGATCTATTTTTATTTTTGCTAGAAATTTTGGCCCATCTTTTCTTTTTCCAGAAACTATTTGTAATATATAGGTAGAAACAAATCTTGAATGAAATTTCCTTCTTTTTCCCCCCCCAGATTAAATACAGTTACTTTTAGTATTTCAAGATTTCCTCCATATATAATGTCTTTCTAAAATTTTAATTTAACTTGGTCAAAGGTTTTCTGCTTTCATTGCCTATAGGAGAGTAAGTTCTTTCTTCTGATTTGGAAGAAAAATATGTCATTTAAATATTGACTGAACTTCTAAGACTGTGTCATTAAACAGACTAATACAAGAAATATGTATTCACATCACTAAATCTCTATTACAGTGAAGCCATTTTTTAAACCAGTACATCTTCAGAATAAGCAAAGCTGTCAGCAGCATTTTGCCAGATGCTCTAGAAGAATATCCAGCTTCCATTCTATTTCTTTATAAAAGCTACAATTTCACAGGATCCAAGTTTGCTACTCACTAAATTACTTTCACAGACCTCACCTGGACTATCTCAGCTGTGTGCCCAGGATGGCCAGAGGGTCAAGAATGAGGGAATGCTTCCCAAGGCTGAGGAATGAAATAAAACCTCCATATAACTCCATTTTACTCCTGAGGATAAATAATCTTCTGAGACCACAGTACCTCAGGGTCAAATAGGTCTAATCAAATTCTTAAGAAGATCCCCACAACAGGTGGGCTCCTTCTCCTATAATCCTATTCTGCTAAGCACTAATAACCCAGCTGCAGCTGGTCTTAGCTCCCCCCATGCTCCAGGTGTCCATTCATCACCCTGTGTGCTCCTGCCAACATCCCAGAGGCAAGAGGGAAACAGAGCTGGTCAAACAGCAGCAAGCACTAAGCTGTGATAGATCGAGGAGAGGAGAAAGGTGAGAAAGGAGGGACTGGCTCAGTCTTTTAATGGGATTCCAGGATCCCTGCCGCTTACAACAGACACATCCTGCTGCATAATGCAAGTGGCCTCATACACCATATTAAGACCATATGAAATATCTGTTTGTAATTCACAGTCATACTTAAATCTTTGCCTAAATTATGGCCTCTTAAAAAGTGAGTAATAACAGAGTAGACAGCAGGAGAAATATGTCTTAATTATTTTAGCTCATCCATAACCACTCTGGATCTCTCCACGCCAGCTGCAGAGGCAATCATTTGGAAACTGCACTGTTCAATAACCTCTGCATATCGCTTTCCATTAAGATATGAAAGCCTAAGCTATCTGCTTACATCAGAGCCTAGGAGTCAATGCAACTTTAAATTGATGCTTAATATTCACAAATTCTTGTATTAGCATGCAAGAACACAAAATGTTGGCTTTTTTTCTATTTTTATTTATTATTTTAGGTGTCTTCTGAATGCAAACAGTTTCCTCGCACATGATGTAAATTATTATTACAATGAAAGCAGCCAGAAGGACAGAAGCTTGGAAATGATTTCTCCTCTGAGCAGTAGGAGATTGTTCAGGTCCTGCTGTTTTGAAAACCTTCTTCCCCCCACGCAGGCTACCCTGTGAAGAGAAAGCTGTTTGAATATTTTGGCAATCAGAGAAGGCCCCAACATAAATTATGGATACAGAAACTCAGAAGACATTCTAACAAATAGAATACTGTGGAATCCATTTTTCAGCCACCATATGGTGTCAACAGAATGCCACTTTGTTTCTTTTGGGTAGCAGCTCATCATTAAAAAAATAAACAGGCTGGGGGTTTTTTGGTGAGCTGGGAATCTACAGTCATTATATTGAAAAAATAAAAAATTATAAACTGGCCTATTGCTTTATCATCTTCTTTTATTAGTACATATACATAAGTATTTCAGTTGTTCCTTTTTTCAAGCAAGAACAGGAGAGTCTGCCATTGAAGCTTAGATGTTTCAATTTTGTGATAAATTTTCAGATGCCAGAAAAGTTATTCAAAGTGGTTTATAACGTTAGACTTGTTGCAGGTAATTTACAAGTTGTTCTTTTAAAAGCTAAGCCTTGCCTCCTTCTTAGTAAGACAGTGTTGTATCCTGGAAGACTGTAAGTGAAGATGAGATCAGTTCTGATTTTTGGTGTTCATTTATGAAAAGAAATGGTGTAGACAGAAGAGTGCAAATAACTCCTAATCCAGAAAAGATTTTGTTTGCTTTGGCAGGTTTTCCTTCATAATATCATCTGACATAAACCAAACTATTTCTTTCCATTAAGTGTAAAACTTGAAAAATAGATCAGTTTTCACTATAGTTCCATGGATATTTTATGCACCTTACATAATTTTCCATTCCATCTAAACTAACCCTAAATTAAATGTGGTCAGTCTGTGCTTTTCCCCTATTGAAATTAATGCAGCTTTGCTTGAAGGGCTTCCCCAATAAAGCTCCAGAAAAACAATCTGTCCCTCTTTATTCCAGGTTTTCTGTACTCACATCTTTTGCCAGCTATCCTGCAGTCAGGACATGACTTGGGTCTTTGAGTTGGATTTTCAGCCAGTGATGACAATTAGCTCTAACAGAGTGCAAGGTCACAAATAGAACAATATGAGTTTGCTGCAGATTCCATTTTCTGAATGAAATAAGTCAATGGTCTGGAGAGGTACTGCCGTATTATGATTGGAGTCTGAAGTCACTACACTTAATTTTTGTCCCATGCCAAGGTAATGTCTTTCCTATGCTCTTGTACTTTGAGACATCTTGACTCTTTCTCAGACTCTACTTTTCCTCCAATATTACCATATTTTACATATTAAAACAAACAAAAAAAAAAAAAACCATGAAGAGATGGAATAAGCCATATTTACAAGCTGCCAAAACAATGACCCTGGATCGATTTACAATCATAGTAATTTGGCTCTGTACAGAAAAATACTTATTTTTCAACAGGCCTATGTGTCTTCTTCCTCCTTCATAAATATTGCTCTCTCCCTTTCCCAGGTGAGAGCAGCAAATCATAAAGAATAAATAACAACTTATTCCCTGTTTCAAGTTAATTTAACCTAGCAAAAGGTTTGCATAATGATAAAACAACATCAGAATCCATCTCTGTAGATAAAGATCATATTCCTAAAACCAGCAAAACTCAAAAATCAACTATAAGTAATTAAAGATATAAGAATGAAGTCACCAAGTTTTGTATTAATCCAATATTGTCCTGGTTTCAGCTGGGATAGAGTTAATTTTCTTCTCAGTAGCCACTACAGTGCTGTATTTTGGGATTTAGTATGAGAATAATGCTGACAACACTTTGATGTAGTTTTTGCTAAATAGTGCTTCCACAATGCCAAGGACTTTTCAGTTTTCTGTGCTCTGCCACTGGGGAGCTGCACAAGAACCTGTGATGGAGCATGGCCAGGACAGCTGTCCCAAAGTGGCCAAAGGGATATTCCATACCAAGGAACACCATGCCTGGTGCATAAACTGGGGGAGCTGGGCAGGAGGTGCCAATTACTGCTCAGGGGGCTGGGCAGTGGTCACTGGGTGGCGAGCAATTGTATTGGGCATCACTTGTTTCCCTTGGGTTTTATCTCTCTCTCCTTTTCTTTACAATGGTGATGATGATGATGATGATGATTATTATTAACATCACCTTTATTATTATAGTATAATTATTATTATTATTATTGTTATTATTATTATATTTTATTTCAATAAACAGCTCTTCTCTCAATCTGCAAGGTATACCTTTTCTTTCCAATTCTCTTTCCCAGCAGAGGCTGGGAAGGGAGTGAGAAAGAAATTCTGTGGTTCTTAGTTTCTAACTGGAGTGAAACACTACAGGTATTTTTGCAAGTTAGGATTTGAATAAAACTACTAAACCATTCTCCCAAGACCAACTTTTTCTGGAATATTTTGTCCAATGCATTTTTCAATCCATTTGTAAAAAGTGATTGACTATGTGTGAATTCCTGTAGGGGATCTATTATTAGCCTGGGATGTATCTCAGCCCCAAAAATCTTATTTTTTTTTTCTTTTGCTCAATGGGATATTTTTCCCAAAAATGACTGTCAGTGAGTTTCCATTGCTAGAGTAGATATTCCCCTTGTTGTTGTCGTTATTTAATTTAGTCAATTATCTTTCTTTTTTTTTTTTTATTCTTTCAAATAAGTGAAGAACAAAATCAAATATGTTAGTTATAAGCACAAGTCATCTTATTGACTGATATTCTGTCTGAAATGCATACAATTCAACTCTGCTTGTCTGGTCACAGTTGTCTTTCTTCCATTTATGTCTGACTGGATATATATGAATTAGAACTATAAATAGGTGTTGACATTTATTATTTGTATAACACTATCAGTATGAGAGAGATATTTTAAAAAAAAAGTTATCACATCTTTGGCTACATAGGGTGGCAGCAAAAGTGATGGAGCCCTGACAGTTTTGTTTGGATTATATGCTGGCATACAGGAAGTACAGCAAGATTTTCCCCTGGGAAATTCCCTGCTATTCACTAGGGACAGGGATAATGTAGGGGAAAGTATGGAAAAACAAATGTGGCAATGTATGTATATAAATATATATCCATTAGGGAATTAGAGCTGGCAAAGTTGGCAGTGCTTGGATCAGTCCAGTTTAAATCAAATCTTTTCTGAATTAATTTATTCCTTAAGAGCACAGATGCTAATGGTTAATCCTTACACACTATTAATCACTAGCACCATACAGAGCTATTAGCCTTTAGTACCCAGATCCTAAATCAGAGATGAGTGCCCAGCACCACAGCTGCACACTTAGCCCCCATGGCTGCAGCCACTGCCGGGTGTGGTAGCCTAGATCAGACTTCAGAGCTACTTGATTAGAGAAGTCAGAATTGAGTCAGGCTTATCTTCTTTCACCCTGTGACATTGCTCCTACTGCCCCCCTCCCAAACGGAGCAGTCTCATCTGCCTTATCTGCTCCTGACCGCTTATCTTGGTTTTTGGTTTTGCCAGTCATCTTCCCTGTATTCAGCAAGATTATCTGTTTGCTATTATTTGAGTTTTCCTTCTCCTTTGTCTAGCAAATTATCACTGTTTGAATGTCTCCTACTAGCAGCTACATTCATCTTCCCTTAAATATATTCCCTTGTTTCCACTTAAATAGTTGTGTAAAAAGTTTATATGTTTTGTCTGACTGTGCGTGACATCACACTGCTACAAAATGCTTATAGAATCACAGAATTACTGAATCACAGAATGGTTTGAGTTGGAAGGGACCTTATAGATTATCTAATTCTAACCCCCTGTGCCATGGGCAGGGACACCTTCCAGCAGACAAGGCTGCTCATATACTTGTTCTCATTACAGTATATTACTATATTTATGGTCTGGTTCAAAGGAAGCTAATATTGATTATATTCTGATCAACCATCTGTTTCAGCAACAGAGGTTTGACACCTTCTCAAAGAAAGAAGGGAAGAACTATTAATCTTATAATCTGACCTAAGATTCCCTACTCAAGAGGTCTATAAAGGATCCCACTTAAATTTATTTGCTCACTGAAAGGTCTGAGAGAGGATCCTAAGTCCTGCTCTGTAGTGAACAAGATTGATCTGGAGCCAGTTGCTATCCATTAGCAGCAAAGAAAACCATCATGCTTAGGCTTCCTACAAAGGCAACTCAGGGAATAGAATAAAGTAACAGGACATGAACTCAGATCTTGTTCTTAATCATGTTCTACTAATTTTTTTTATAGAACTGAGCAAACTTTGGAGCAGATGCAATTATTTTTTCAGCAATAATAACTGTATAACAAAGCTTCAAACAGCTCAAGGCATGTTTTTTAGATGATGTACAATGCTGTAAATATTGCTGTTAGTTTACCATTTCATATCTAATAAAAATCCCTGTGCCTTATCTGGCAATTTATGATGTAAAGAGAGAAAGAAAAGGGTCTTTATGTGGCTACTACACTCTTTAAATTAATTTTTATGGTGCTTTCAGAAAGTTATTGTTATCCATTCCACCAACAGAGAAATGAATCATGGATAATGGGTAAGCACCTTTGTACTGT
This sequence comes from Entomyzon cyanotis, assembly GCA_024500445.1. NCBI lineage: Eukaryota > Metazoa > Chordata > Aves > Passeriformes > Meliphagidae > Entomyzon > Entomyzon cyanotis. The sequence goes on from JAKEPQ010000871.1 coordinate 67,033,108, forward strand.
TTACAGGGTTTCAGACTTTAAAGTTTACATCCTGGTGAGAGAGTATATCAATTTAATTAGGTGCTTTGAGTAATTTACCCAAGTAAGTTGTTTGGTGATAAGTCCTTAGTCCTCAATCTTCTTCTGATTAAAAGGATGATTAATCTTCAGTTGCTTAAAAAGCCTTCAGCAACAAAGGATCCAACCAGAGTTTTTGCTGATGTTCCCTTTTCCATTTATATTCTAAGCGTGGGAAGTAGGTGCAGACGAGCTGCCTGGCACTTTGTTTTGTTGGAATATATTCAGTATTCCATAATTGCAAAATTTCCTCATGTCATGCTTCAAGGGTGGGCAGTTTTATGTTATTCCCAGTTTTGATGATATGCCAATTGGTATAGCTCAGTGCATTTTGGAGCACTGTAAAATTGGAGTTCATGGAACAACTGGTTTTCATTTCAGTCCCTCCTTTCTCACAGTCTGTTGCTTTCTCCTTGGTTCTGAAGTTCAATCTTTATGTGAAATTGTAGCTCTGCCTTTTGTAACACCCATGCACACACCATTACATAATCACTCCATTAATAATTGTGGATTTAAAGCCTCTGATCCCTTTTGCTCTTCCTGGAGGAATAAACATCAGCTATTTTTCTGCCCGCTGCCCACTTTGTTTCTTAATGTTGGAGTTTCTTTGGAATTTCAAGAGTGGTTTCCTGCTGCCCTAGAAGTAGGATTTGCAGCTTGAACAGTTTTGCAATTGGTCAGTGCTGCATGTGGCACTTTGAACATGGAACAGAGAATATTCCTGCTCTGTGGGATCTGAGGCACTCCCACTGTGCTGGCCACTCCCAGAGTGTGAATGTAAACGATGCCCAGAGAGGAGAAGGGATACCTCACTCAATTGCTTCACTGTCGGTAAGAAAGCAGTAGTCAAAGTTAGAGTATTTGCATTTTTAAAGTGATGGCAGGAAGAAGACAGCTAAAGCCCAAGCATCACACTCCTGTCACTTTTCTCAGGGCTTTAAAAATATCTCAGCGGTTCCTCACTTCAGTTACACTCAGGTTCAGTTAGTTGAAGTCAGAAAAGTTTATATTTTCATAGACTGACTAGGCTGGTTCTTATTTCATGCACTACATTTTAGCTGAACCAGATTAATTTAACCCATGTTTGTGGCTGGTAATATTTTAGACTGCCTTCAGCATGCTACTTTACCAGATTTAAGTCAGCAGTGAATCACAAGCAAACTTTGGTCTGGTATTACTTAGCTTGCCCTCAGGTTAGTGGCACTGCTTAGAAATGTGTCTTAAAGAAAGTTGCCTAAAATGCTAGCTTGAGCAATTTTAACTTCCCTCTTTTGTATAACAGTGCTCTAGGCTTACAGCAGTAATTGCATCGAGCAGAAATACAGAAATACCTGCTGCCATGCTCACTTTCTGCACAGGTGTGACAGTGGAAGGTCTCTGAATCTGTTTGGGATTTTGTAATTTATTATTTATTTGAGGGCACTTAACCCTGTCGGTCACCGTGTATCTTCTCTCTCATTTTAGCTCATTGTCCCTATTTCCTTATGTCCTACAAGACCCTTGGGACCTCCTTTCCCCCCTCTCGTTTTTCCTTATCCACTGTTTACTTTCCTCCACTGCTAAGCCTTGCCTTTGTGCTTTCCTGTTGCCTTCCCTGCCCTCATTTTTGCCCAGGTATTACAGTTGACACAAACCTAATGTTTCCAAAATGAAAAACTACCCAACAGAATGCCTCTTGCCCCAGGTATTTCCATTCACTACAGAAAGAGAAGAATTAGCTTAACCACAAATGTGAAGGCTATTTCAGAATAGTCTCTATTTTTCATGATCCAATCCAGAAGATACTGCAGCTCTGGGAGAGACACAACTGTGATTTTAGAATACAGTGAGTGTAATGATGATGTAACATCTATGCTAAGCTTTGCCAAACAATCCCTCATTACATTTTCCTCTCGTTTACTGTGTTTATCGTGGCATGCAGAGCATGGCAGAGGATTTGCCTGATTTAACATCAGCAAGTCCAATGGGATCACAACACTGTTATCCAGTGTTTTGCTAGTTTCAAGCAGGTCAGGAGGAGTTAAACTACCTGAGCTGTCTCTTCCATTCCCTCAGTTTGGACTGTTTCCTGTAAAGGAAACCTACACAGAATGGCCTTTGGTTAGCAAAACTTCTCAGAAAATGTCCTGCTTTCTGTACCTCAGCTGAGCACATATTTGCAAGGATGTATAAAGAACTGACTTTGCATTAATCCAATACTTTCTCTCAATAAAGGAAGTAAAAATATAAAAGCCAGCGTTAATTCTTCTGCATTAAGGTATACTGCAGTCACAAAATCCTGGAATCACAAGATAATTAGGCTTGGAAGAGACATACTAGAGCTCAACTCTTAGGTCAGAACAGATTGTTCTGGGCTTTATATGGAATCAAAGGCTAACTGCACAGCCTCTTTGGGCAGCTTGTCCCATTGCAAGACATTGATTTGAAAAGGAAAAGAGGCAGAAAATGTGAAAATTTCTTCTTTATATCAAATTTGAGCTTCTTTGAGTGCATGTTTATTGTCTCCCATCCTCATATCATGCCCCAATGTGAAAAGCTTGACTTTATCGTCTTCATTTTTTCCAGAGCTGCCCTCCAACTCCAGACTGGATAAGTTCTTCCCTCCCAAATGCAGTTCTTTTCTCTTACTCATCTTTTCCTTATTAACATTTTCATTATTATTTTTCTAATCTTCAGACTCTCTATTTTAAAATTATTTGTTCTCTTTTAAGACCAGTCAACTCTTCATAGCCAACTCTTCTCATTTCAAAATCTCTCATATGAAAGGGAAAAGTCTTGTACAAAAATTTTAATGTTATTTTTTTTTTTTAAGTTGTATTATATCAAATCTTATTTTTCCCCTCACCAATTGTCATAGCTCCTTTCCACTGAGAGATAAATGATATGGGGATAAGTGTCTCTCCCTTCAAATCTTTCTGCCAATCTTTTCCCTCTGAAAACAGCATAGATGAAGAAGAAATCCAACAAGTTTTGATTTTAAGTGGCCTTTTGAAAATATTAGTGAGATCTACAGTGGTGGCAAAGGTAAAATCTTGTCCAAAGGGCTGTGTTAATATTTAGACTCTTTTCAGTTGTGTCATTGCAACTTTAATGTTCCGACTATTCCATTGACATGCAGCAGAAGCAATATAAAATTCATTTTCTTCAATAATGTATTTTTTCCAATCAGTTTTCCTATCTTCCATTTTCAGGGTTGTCTTGGTTTGAAAGACAGGTGTCTGCTAAGAGAGGTTGAACCCCCCTCTTAGGACAGAGAATGTGATTTTTCCTCCCTCTGAATTGTTTTAATTTTGAAATCAAGGGCTTTCAGGCAAAGGCATGGGAAAAGCAATAACAGTTCTTCACTAGTATCTATAAACAAGCAATAACAATAATAGCAACCACAAATAGAACCAGAAACCAATAGCAGATGACTTGTGAGCTGCCGAGCCTTTTCCTGTGTGGTGTAATCACAGTTGCAAGCAGCAGGGGCGCTGTTGAGCTCCCAGCCGGGCAGGGCAGGTGCGATGACTGCCGAGCGGCTGCAGGTGGCGCTGTGGCGCAGGGTCACGTCAGCCTCACACAGCTGGTAATGGCGGGCAGGCTGAGGAGCAGGCAGGGCAGCTCGGAGCGGCGAGTGGAGCTGCAGGGGCAGGGGCAGGGGCTGGCTTTCCCAGGCTAGCCAGCGAGGTAGCAAGGATTCCTGCAGTCACAACAGACACCATGGTCTCATGCGGCAAAGCAGGGCAGGTGGCAGGGACAGCCGGACTCCCTGGCAGCTGCCGCAAGAAACGCAGTCCGGGAAAACGTGCACTTCTCAGTGGGAAAAAGGTTGAATCAAAGCTCACCCAGCCAGGAGGAGAAGACAGAGCACATTTGGATCTCCTGTGGTCACAGACAGAAGCAAAGAGCAGTCCCTTTCCTCCCGGGTGTCCGACGGAACGAGTGCCAGTCTCCAATGGCTGGCTGCTTCCTTCCCTGCCCCACCTAGCACAGCCTTTTGTCTCTTACAAAAGAATTGATGGCTCTAACAACCCAGATATTTACTGCTTAGTAACAGGGATGGAGAAAAAATTCCAATGCCCCCCAACCTCCAACAAGGGTAAAAGGCACCTGTGTATACTAACATTCTCTTGATAATGTTGCCTTTACAGAAACAATGGGCCTTCTACCAGCTCTGGTCTACAGCCAAAAAAGCAGTTCACCTGTTCTGATGCACTTTCTAGCTCTTTCTAGCAGGTCCATGTCTTTATATAGCATTGGCACTTCCAGTTATCCAAATCATATCTGTCACAAGCTTTAATCTCCCCTTCTTCAGTGATTTATGTTTGGCTCTGATTCAGATTTAGGTTGTGTTCCCTATTCCTCTGATAATGCTATTCACTTTTAGTTATGCTCATCACTGGCACTGCCAGGTATTAAAAAATGATTTCTACAATTCTTACCACTTTATTTAGAGTATCTCTTCTGCACAGGAAGCATCTAGAAGGCTTCTCTTAAAATGCTGCTTTCCAAAGGGAGTGCTGAAATGTCTGGGTTTAGTAAATCCAGCCTAACAGGATCCAGTGTGAAATCAAATTTCCTGAATATGTCTTGCCACTAAGAACTCATATACAGCTTGTCAAAATGATGAGAGCAAATGGATGTCCAACATGTGTCATCCTCATTGTCAAAGGATGAAAAACATCCCACCTTAATGCAGCTTTTCAGTGTTACCATCTAAGAATGAAAGCTTTTCTGAAGCTCTCCAGGCTTTTTTCCATTCTTATCACAATTATCAGTTGGTCCACTTGAATGGTTTCAGCATCTCTTCAGTGATATCAAGAGCTATAGGCACAGGAAATCATTTTTCTCTTCTAGTAATACTACTTGGTGCTGTTTTGCCTGACAGTATAGTTTCACATGTAAGTGAAAATGATTCTTTTTATATCCCACCAGCCTGACTGATAAAGAAATATTTTTGTACTCTTAATATCACGTTTCAGAAATAATTTTATCTTGCTCTGTCTGGAGGAAACAGTTGAGGTGTGATTCTGTATCAGTTTGAATTTATGTACTTCTGGTTCTTCCGAGATACACCTCATCACAGCCTTTTCCTTTTTTGAATATCTCTGGAAGAGTTTAATCTTTCTCCACTGAGTAAGGAGACATTTAAAGAGACCACTTCTAATTCTGTGGAAGCTGGCCTACCATACAAACCAATAGATCAGTGTCCTGGTAAGGAGCAGATGAGGATTTGAACCAATCTTAAACTGCATTGGGCCTAAGACCAGATTTACAATGCCTTCAACAATGTGCTCCCCAGTCTGCAAATTGAGGGTCGTTTCTGTGGTGTTGGTGCCAACCTATTACTTTGGTATCAGGAGGCAGAGAAGAAGGGGGAAAGAGAATGGTAGTGTAGGGTTTTTCCTCCCTAAAAAGCTACCCTTTAAATACCCCATAAAGGCCTAAGGACAGTTCCAATTCTCTAAAGTGTTCCCTGAGGATTTCCCTGCTTTTGGTAAATTACATTATTGTGTGGTGAGCCATAAAGTAGCAAAAGGGTGAAGAACAGCGATTGCTGCTCATTGTTTTGTCTGTTTTCCTTGTACCACTGGCAAGGGTCAGAAGACAGTCAGACATTCAAGAGAATTGCTAAATTATTGTATTGCCTATACAGTTGGTTTGCGGCACCAGGTGATTCCTACAATCAATGCTAATAAATAAAACTCTGGTCCTTGATTACTCTTTTCCATGTGAGAGTTCACTCTCAATTGAAAAGGAAATAAAGATGTGGTCATAGACAAAAAGGTCAGTCCACCAATTTTATTTAAAATAGTGCAACAAGGCTTTGCAAACAGGAGAATTGTTGCAAGAAAGTAACAGACAATTACTCAGCCAAACAAAACAGAAACAAGGAAGAAAGTCAATTTGTTTACCAAGTAAGGGATGTGCCCATCCTGTAATAAAGTCCCTTTCCAGCAATAGCTTAAAGTCATAAAGCTTAGAATTTAAGATAAAGCCCTGTGATAAAGGCTAGAAACATTTATAGCAGGAAGAGGACAAATTAAATCTGAGCAATTTGTAGTGAAATATTATTATATTTTTTTAAAATATGAAATCTACCTTCCTCTCCCTATAATCTAAAGCAACAAAAAAGAAATGTTAAGTAAAGAATGCCATAAACTCTTAAATTAAAAGGAAATAAAGATGTGGACAAATAAAGATATCTCCATTTAAAAAAACAAAAAAACCCCCAAAACACACACAACCAAAAAAAAAACCCGCCACAAACACTCTGGTACAGCTACTTTGCCAGTGGAAGGAGCCACCTTGTTTTTCACTAAATTTATAATTCTATTTTTAATCCTTGGTCATTTCCTGCAGATAATCTTTGGTTTAGAGGAGTTGTTCTGTCTATTCATTGTTGAGTTATTCATGCACAAACATTTTCAGAAAAAGTGTGGGATCAATAGAATCAATTATTATAATTAACTGGAAAAGAAAAGAATCACAAGTGATCTACACTGCAGCAGGGCATATTTTAGATGGCTATTAGGAAAGTTTTTATCTCAGGATGGAGTTTACTGTCAATAGCAATAAGGAAATCAGTCTGAATATCGATATTGATTCAGACTTTAATGGATGCATTTTAATGATACAATTTGATGCATAAAATTACCTATTAGCAGACTCTAGTAATTATTAGACATCTACTGGAATTCCCTCTATCTTGGGACAAGGCTTGTCCCCTGGGGTGGATTGTTGTATTGCTGTTTGCCACATCTCTTTCATGACCTTGGATGCATCAGACACCCATTCATAAAACTGCTACTTTATGAGTACTTAATAGCATTTTGGAGAAAGATTGTGAAGTGCAGAGATATTATGATGATGGAAGCTGTATACATTCTAAAGTGATTGTTTTTCTGTTTGACTTTCACATCTTTTTTTCTCCTGCATAATCCTGGGTTCATTTCTAAGGCATTACTTTGTTGAAGTCACTGGGAGTTTTGCTTGCACAGGGTCTAGATGACTGAGTAGGCTCTGTGAGTGATGAAAGACTGTTTAGCAATTATTTTTGAGCCATGTCATTATGCTGAATATCATCCAAACTCAAGGCTATGTCTGACTCATTAGATTTGTGGAACAATTTTTTTGCCGTGGTATAACACAACATTTACATTCAAGCCACAGTTCTTACTGTCACTCTGCTTTAACCACACTGTATCATGTTATGTTATTTTGAGAAAATGTAGTACGATTGTTGAGATATTCAAGGTCTTGATAAGCAACTGATTCAGTACAAACCATTAAAATGTGTGCTGTATAATGGAGGGGCATGACACTGGTGAATTGTTTCCTTTTGAATCATTAACTGTCCATTAGTAAGACAGTTTAATTAAAGTTTTAAAAGGCTAAGCTATTGCTGAGAACTGGTAAAGAATGACAGTCATGTGGAAGTGGATCTAGCAAAATATTTGCAAGACATATGGGGTTCAGAGAATATGCCCATCTGGTCCTTGAGTTTATCAACCTTTTCCTCCAAAAAAACACTATTTGTCTTTTGTCACTTGGTGCAGAAATGTTTAGAACACAGGGGATGGTCATCTGTCCAGCTGGAAGAAGTACAAGAAAGTAAATTCTTTTATCTGCATTTACTGAGCCCTAGGGACAGAGATCTGGGCTCCTCAGTGCGAGAGAGACATGGATGTGCTGGAGCAAGTCCAGCAAATCACAAGTCCGTTAAGGGCTTGGGGCATCTGACATAAAAGGGGAGGCTGAAAGAGCTGGGACTGCTCAGCCTAGGGAAGAGAAGGTTCAGGGGATGAATTTATCAATGTGCATGAATACCTGATGGGAGGGTGATGAAATTGGAGACAGGTCCAGTGGTGCTCACTGAAAGGACAAGAGATAATAAACACAAATCAAAGCACAGGAAATTCTGTTTAAACAGAAGAAAAGTAGCATTTATAGAAAAATAGGGTTTATAGAAAAATAGGGTTTATAGAAAAATAGACTGTGAGAGCAGTCAAACACTGGCACAGGTTATCCAGAGAGGTTGTGGATTCTCCATGCTTTAAGAAACTCAAACATGACAGGACAGTGTGCTGACCAATCTGCTTTATCTGATCCCACTCGGAGTAGGTGTTGAACTATGTGATCTCCAAAGATGCTCTCCAGCCCCAGTGGTTCTGTGATTCTTTGATCATTAATGTAAAAGACTTTCTCAATGTCTGTGTAGCAGATTCCCAGCTGCACTGCAAAAGTGCTTTCCCCTCCTTCTCTCCTGTGTATATCTATTTAATCACTACTTACATCATTAATAAAACCTACCAAGAACCTGGTTGATTGCCAAAAGGGCTGTGAGCCATGAATTCAGTTCCTACTCTTTAAAAGAAGTTCTGGGCAGATATGAAAAGAATTTAACACTTTTTTATCAGCAGCATAATGTGGATGTACCCAGAGCCTGAAATGCAATGTCCATTTCTGGTAAGGAGAAAGTAATGTTTCTCTCCTTGCTCTCCCTGCTACAGAAGAACATCAATTTATGTCAATTCTGCTGGTGGCTTTTGTGTTACAGACACCTGTCTACTCTGTGCCAGAGAGACATCAAATCATTTTAATTAAATTTTCTCTAGGGGGAAGTTTAGTAGAGCAGGATGTAATTATCCAGATAGGAATTTTGTAAGAACATTGAACTTAACATCCTCTGCTTTGGTTAAAAGTGTCATTGGATGTTTAATGAAACAAAATGGTCAGGGACCTTTGTTTTACTTTTCATCTAAAACACAGTACTTCATTCGGAGTCATAGGTACAGATTTAGTGAAAAACCATTAACTAATGGATCACCAACGCCACTTCATTTAGCTTTCAGTCCCAGTATAGCACCTTCATGTCTTGTTTGTGAGAGGTGTTTCAAAGCACCAGGTCAAACTTCATATTTTAAGGTAGCTAAACATGAACATAGTCATGAAAACTGTAAGATTTCAGGGTTTTCCTCTGAGAAAACTATGTTTGTTTTTAAATCACTTTTTCTCCTCACAGGAAATCATTTCACACAGGGGGATGGTTGTGTCTACTGTCAGAACTTATGAATGAAAAGTAAATCTATTTCCCCACTGAAATAGAAAAGTGGGGTTTTTTCAGAGTTCATTTATATACCTATGTATAGTTAATTTGGGCTGCAGCTTGGGTTGCAAATCGACTTACCTAAGAATATCATTTTGTTTATGCATCTGTAGTTGTCCAGTGATGCATGAATTAGGCAAGTACATGCAGAGTAATTGTGTCTCTCAATAGCAATACCAGGTGTCATCAGAAATCAGACAAACCATGTTTAACAAAGGGTTTAGTCTAAAACAGACTGGAAGTTCATGCAAAACACTAGGAAATGTCCAGCTGCTCATGTATTTCTTTGTATTTGGTTTTGGTTGGGGTTTTTTTGCTTTGAGACAGTAAATTCAATGTAAGCTTCAAAGGGCACACTCAAATTTAGCAGGCCAAAACCATATTATCAGAGCTGAGATAGTTGTGATAAATTTGTAAACATCACTTTCTGTTTTGTAATACTCTCTTGCCATGGCAAATTAGTGGCACTACCCTTACAAAGTCAGATCAGACAAGATAATGTCAAGGCTTTGGCAGGCTGGAACCACAGAACTGCAGAAAATATCTTTTTGTTAGATTGGAACTCAGAACAGATTGTCAGCTAAAGGTGATGTATTCAGCCCATGAATTTTGGAGAAGGGAAGAGCTATATGATAATCAAGTCTTCTAGTCTGTGAAGTTTGGATCATTAGGTTGCACACAGTCCTGAATTGGCTCCCTTCAGTCCCCAAACCAGTGCAAATTTGCGTTTTTGGGTTCCCTCTCACATTCGAAAATAAAGTATGTTTCTCCACCAAGGATAAAAAGAAGGAAGAAACAATAATAAACTTTATCAGACTTAGAAAAAGAAGGGAGTTTGACATCCTTTTTCTTTTCATCTATTTTTACCAAGCCTGGAAATGAGCAGAATTGAGGTTAAGGTCAGGTCAAATGTTTCATTCACCTGGGATGGAGCCCCTTGTCAGCACCGAAATAAATCAGAAAGAAGAAAAATCATCTCGAGTTCTTTGACACCATTAAGAAGACTTTTTCAGGAAGATAACTGTTTCCTCGAGATTGAGGTTCCAGATCCTTGATGAATCCCAGATATAAGACAGGAAGACCTCAGCTCACTTCTCCATCCAATACAATTTGCACATCCATAGAAGTGGACCTTGACCCTTGTTAATTTCATGTTAACTGAAGCACAAAAAGACATAAGGGATGGATTTTTTTTTCTATTTCTGATCTCTCACAAGGGAACCTGAGATCCTTTATCCCTAACATGTTTCTTAAGTGCTTGAGTTAGATACATTACTGGAGTTAAAAATTTTCAATGTAATTTGGGCACAGATCATAATCAATTACTATTAATTCCTATATCAACATTGGAAAGGGCAAAAAGAAAATACATTTTTCTAATAATTCTTATAAAATTAATTAGTTCTACCTGTACATGCAAATATTGAAGATTTAATGAAATTTCTGACAGATCCCTCCAAGCTGCTAAGCAATTTAGAAGAAGAGGGGGAAGAGAGAGAGAGAGAGAGACATGGGAAAAAAGAGATACCTTTCTGAGCAATAGACTTACAAAACATGTCTGGCAAAGAGATTATCAATAAACATAAGGTATTTTAATACTGACAAAACATTCAAAAGACGCAGCTTATATTGCTGATAAGTAGCAGTACTTCATCTCTTTCTTCCCTTCCCATCTAACTTCTGTGCATACAGGAAATAGCTGAACTCTTCAGTCCTTTATATTCAAATGAATGTTTCCCACCAAAATATTTATTCAAATGGGAATGGTAGTGATTTTCAGATTCTCACAGGCAGAGTGGAAACGGAAAGATAAATGACTTTCTCACATTACTTCAGTGTTATTGTTATCATATATTGTGTGATGTTCCCTCATTATCTGTCGGTACACAAATCCAAGCAATGCATAATTTCTGAACCAAAAGTAAAATAGCAAAACATTTTTCAAGATGTTTTCAGCATTTTTAGATTTAGATGAAGGGAAAAATGTGTCTAACCCTGGCTGATAGTAGACATTAAAATTCTGAACATATACACAGTCTTGAGGTACCTGAACAGACAAGCAGCCAAATTCTCTCTTGAGTTTTAGTCCTTTTTTTCCTCTCAGGTTATGTAAAGTGGAAAGATTCTGAATTTAAACAGCTATGGATGATAAAAGCTGATGATGCTGATGAAAGGGAAGGATGGTGGGCTCTGATTACCTCCCACCATACTGAAAAAATGTTATTTTGTTAGAGGAGGGACACTGCAGCAAAGCAGAATTACCCAAACTTCTTTCCTGCTTCCCCAGTCTAGGCTTCCATGGCACACACATGTAGGTTATGTAACCAACTCTCAAAGAGAGAACTCACCTGCTGAAGAAAGAGATCTATCCCAATACATTCCCAAATTGAAGTTTTACTTTCCCTTTAGCATAGAAAATGTAAATTAATTCATGTGAGAAGGGGTGGGTAAAAGGAATCAGAATTCTATAAGATAAGGAGATTTCTGAAGTATTTTATAATTTCAATGATACTTTTAATTACTTAAATACTTACTGTAGCCAAATAAAATGAGATATAGGAAACCTGAGAAAATATGTATATATGACAGAGGCAACTCTTACATCTCACCTGTTTTGTTGCTGAAGCACAGGTAGGTTCTTAATCTTATAGAATTTCAGAAATATATAAGTGGTTAGATCATTGCTATCTTATAGAGTTCATTTAATTTAGATTTATACCTAAATTGTAAGCCTCCAGAGAATTCCTAAATCTACATTCTTATAAAGTCAGAGTAGAAAGTAAACGCATTTGAGGATTCCAGAAGAGGAACCTGTTTGCCTAAATTTGAATTTAAACAAAAAGTTTATACAATAAACCTACCAATATTCCTCCTTCAGACTTCCATCTCAAGGAGACAAACACTAACATAGCAAAGCACCACACTAGGAAATGAAGCTGAAATTACATGTATAGGGATTCAGATGTCACAGGAGAATGTTGCTTGGTCTTATATAGATCAGTAATTCCTGAACTGACTTCTAAACTGATTCTTGTATTTATCATCTGTCTCCATCCTGGTCTCTAATATATTTTGGGTTGATTGAGAAACACATGTTCCTAATGAAATTATTTGGTTTTGGCTACAAAAAGAGCTGTGTACATTAAATGCTAGACATTTTACTGAATTCTTTGGGCTTCCTTTACCATGTTCTGCTATTTTCCCCACTAAAATATGGAAATATCAGAAATAATTTTGTTTATTTTCATGGTTTTCCTACTTGCTTTTGGAGAAAATTATGTAAAATGGTAAGTGCCTGGTCTGATGAAACTTAGAGTGTAGCTATTGCAAAGCAAAGCAATGGGGAAGATCAAACCAATTAGGCTGGAAAATTAGTTCTGATGAATAACCTTCAGCTCATCCCTCAAATCTGGTGCACTGGTGAGGTCTAAGTTAGGAACCTAGTTTTCTGAATTCCTTCGCTAGAAGTTAACAGGTAAATATTTCTGAAAGGCCTTTTCATACCTCTGAGATGTGAAATGCCTTTATAATTACCCCCTGTAAACACAGCCTAAGGGACCAGCTTTTTCTGGCAAATAACAATGCATGATCAATAATGCAGTCTTGGCTGAAATCCTCAGATATCCAGCTGTGACCTGTTTAGGGTTTGTTGGGTTTTTTTTTTCTTTTTTTCCTTTCTTTTTTACTTTACAGCTTCACCAGTTTCTAATCTGTAAAAGAATTTTAATCTTCATCTGTAACTATTCGGCCATCTAAATGCTATAACTTGATAGCAATATTGAAATTCCCCAAAAATCCATATAAAGTACTTACAACTGCACATATACCTCCATCTGTAAAATAACCCTTTATCTGTTGTTTTGGGGTTTTTTTCTCTAAAAAATTCAAAAAATCATGGTAGATCAAATCCAAAATTTTAGAGGAAAAAGAATAACCGTTAAAAAGAGAGATATTGTGTGTCTATACTGTGTGATGGTTTGCAATTTTCTTTCTAAATTTTAGCTTCAACAAATGTTTCAGGACCTAAAATAATTTTGAAAGACCTTTGTTTTTCCTCGATATTCCTTTTCAAAACTATTGATCCCCCCCAAGCTAAAAGTAGTTTGCAAAAAGGCCTTCTACAGTACTTTAAGTGCTTTCTATTGACCCCATTGGAGAGAAAAAAAATTCAAAAACACCCTCTCCAAGTATTTTGCAGTATCTATACCTAGACTGCATAAGCTCAGAATGTTTAAAACTGGAACTTAAAAATTATTCATTTGAATTCCAGAAAATTAAAATTTAGAATAATTAAGATTTTTTTTTTTTTTGCCATACTTAAGGATATTAGGAAATTCACAACTAATTGTGATAAGAAGAAAATCTCTTTGTGGATAGGTTGTTGTAAAATTTAACTTTTCTGAGGTTTCTGGCCGACAACTCTGAATTCTGTCATGAGCCTGGCAGGATCCAGATCCAATGGGCTATTGGCCCAACTTTATACAACTTCTGTTAAGTTCTGAAATTTCCATTTCTAGCTTGAGACATCCTGAAAAAAAACTATGCTACAAATCCCTCTAAGCTGTATGTCCCTGAACAGGATGTCCACTGCATTAGCCAGCAAGGATTATCCAAATTTGTGTCTCCCAATGCCTCTTTTCCACAAGTTACATTTCAAGTGATTGCAGTTAATTCTTACATCTGACAGTCTTCATGGACTTTCACTTTCCTCGCAATCTTATACTTCAGACTTTATACTTGAGACTAATTCAATTTATCTTGTCCATTTTACTCAAACAACTGAAACAGATCTATGGTAAATTAATGTACTATAGATAATTTGGAATGCAGTGTGAGAATTCAATGCACACCAGCACTACTGTATTACCTAAGGATATAAGATTTTAATTTAAAAAGTTAAAGGTCCATAAATCACACTCTATCTACACTTGTCAACATTTCTGACAACCTATTTTAACATCTAGAATTATTTCTTTCTTTATCACATAAGAGATTTTAGTTTAACTCCACTTTAGCCTAGAAAAAGGAATGAGGGAGCCTAAAGTGATCAGAAAAAGGAGGAGAATGTTGAGGAAAAGTGAAGAAAGCACCAGATACTCACTGAAGACATTCCTAAAACATGGTTGGGGTACTCTTAAAGTGAATGAAAAAAGAGCAAATAACCTTTTTGTGGTATTTTTTATTACCTAGCTTATGCAGATAAGGCTAAGACACATGAGATATCAGACTGAGAATGGATGTGTGCTGCATGGCAGAAGATAGCTGGTGACAGCACCCCTGACAAGCCAAGTTTAAGAAATCCTGCTTAATATTCCAAAGCTTTGGGGCAAAGTGATGACCTCATTCCAACCTGGGTCTGTAAACAGCAATTACAAGTGACTAGCAGCAGAAAAATATACGAACAGACAAATTAACATCTATTCTGACTCAGATCTGGAAGGTAGTCAAGGTTTATTATGTTGTCCTCCTTTCTATCTCAAGGGCACACTTTAAAACCTACAGCACAATTCGTGTTGCCATGGCTCTCTTCCCCAACAGCAGTAGAAAACAGGTAGTTCAAAGCCACCTCACAGATGTCTCCAATGCATGAGCGTCAAACAGAGAGTCTTAATGTAAACATAATCTAACAGCCTGCTACAAAGGGTAGCAAAAAAGGAGACAAGGTGTGGAAATTTCAGATAGGGAAACAATAATTTATAAGAAAAAAAGGGTTTTTCTTAACTCTTTACGGCTAAAATCTCAGGAAGTGAAAAATTAAAGAAAATCCATCTCAGTTATACTCCATGATACTAACTGGAGTTCCAGCCTTCAGTGTCTCTTACACTTTGATTCACTTGTCACTAAAATAAGCTCATACACAGAACCAGAACTGTAGGAAGGTTTCATGACACCCAAGAGAAGATTTCACAATAGTGTTCTCATCTCATCTGCTTCTCATCCATCCTCTCTCAGCACACTCTCCTTTGGATCCTAAGCATCTCCCTGCAGCCCAATGTCGTGACTTCTCCCACAAGCACATGCCAGATGTAGTTGACTCAGGGAATTTGTTTTAGTTCCAGAACCACTTGGGAGGAATGTGTTTATCCCAAGCAAGTGGTAAAAATGTCTTCCAGGTTATAAATCAATTTGCTTCCCTTTTGTATTAAACACTCCAGCTGTGAACAGTTTGGAGCCCTCAGTTTCCCAAAGTCAACCACTCCTGTACAGCCCACCTGGGTTCATTTCTTGACATTGTCCCCAACTTTGGAAAACAAGCAAAACAGCTGTATGCTTCTGTCACTTCACAGTCCTGCTTTCCCCCATTTGCTGTCCTCTCTCAGAGGATTGGTTTTGTAGGCATGTGCCTCTCATACAACTCTTTCTGGAATTTTGGACACTAGAAAGTGAGAGGAGGGACAAAAATGTCAGAAGAGTAGAGGTACTACCCTACTGGATGTCTCCAAGGATAAATACTCTCAAATGCAATAAAGTGGCCAAAGACCAGAGATGTAAGTTCAGTGAATATTTTAACAACACATATATCAAAATGATCACCGAGAGAAATAGCAGTAATAATAGCAATAAATTAGTCATGTTTTTAACCTACCATTTGTATGAACCACTGCTCATTATGGTTTGAAAAGCAAAGTATAATTACACCAAATGCATGGTGGCAAGTACTTTTTTCACAGAGCATACCCTTTCTCATGGATTATTTTCCACTGAATTCTTTTTATGATGGGGTTTATCCCACCTTATTACAGCGTTTTGGAACTGGGCAGCTAATTTTAGCCAGCTGAAGAGAAGAGAAGGTACTTTCAGCAAGCAATTTTTTCCACCTATTTGGGTTGTTATGAACTGGCATTCTGCCATTACACTGCTAAAATATCTTCAAAGGTGCTGAATGAAGGGAAATTGAGCTATTTAATCTCTTACATATGTATATGTATATGTATATGTATATGTATATGTATATGTATATGTATATGTATATGTATATGTATATATAATGCATTAAAGTATTTTAAAGTGCTACAAGTATTTTTTTCATTCCTTTTGTGGCAGAGAGTAGAGGGTAAGAAAGTTGATATTGGCCTGATTGTGGCTGTTGATCTGATTCCATGTAATAGTGTTGAAGGAAGGGTTTTTCATTAAAGTGGACAGCAATTTTGTATTTACTTCCTCAGCACCCAAGCTCATATCAAGTACAAAGCTGTCTTTCATAAATTAAAAAATTCTACTTTGTGCTGTTTTGTTTCTTCCGGATCCTCATGTCTTAAAAGTGTTTAAATTAAAAGCTGTGTAGTTACAGTTTCAAACCATTGACTCCAAAATTAAAAAACTCTTCAATGTCTGGTATTTTCAGTCTTAGAATGAACATACACAGTGTGATAAAACCACCTCTCATCATTCTTATTGTTACTGTAATAGCCCGAGAAGTTTAGCAGGTCTGTAACTTTATTTCTCCAGTTCCTGAATGTTTTATAGTGTCCTTTTCAGAATTTTCTTCAAGTTTAGTAGCGTGTTCAAAACATAAAGATCATTGATGACACAGTTTCTGAGTTTTGCTGCAATAATGTCTTCTGCATAAAGAGTAATGAAATAATATATATTCTAGACACAACCTTGGTCAATGAAAAGTCTAGCCTTACATAAATTGTTCTAATGTAGATGATTTTTCTCTTTGGTTTTTTCCCCCCAGTTAAATTCCATGTTTACCAAGCAAACTGTATATTATTACTCTGCGTATTCTCTTCCTTTTCTTATTCTCCCTCTTTTCTTCAATGGTCATCTCTCTCTCTCTGAACACAGAAAAAATTCCATCAACATTTACATACTTTTTTTTCCTTCAGCTTTAGCATTGTTAACAATAATAATCTACTCTCTTGTTCAGGTCAGATACTTCACATGTCCAAAAATATGAGTTCTTTGAATTTGGTGAAAATAAAAGTTTTGTGATGTTGAATGTGTCACCCTACATCCTTTTTTATGATAATGTAGAGAAATCAACTGTGACAGTTTCTGTTCTAACAATATATATTTAGTATACTCTCCATTATGGGTCTCTTCCAGTCTGACCTGTTCCTGGTAATCTGATCTCATTTTACCTGTGTTTGTGTGTTAACTGTTGTATTTAGATATTTGGTTCCCTGAGTTGTTCACAGGATTATGGGGTTCTTTGGTTGGGTTTGGTTTTGGATTTTTTGTTTTTTTCTAGTTTACTTTCTAGAGAAAATACCCAGGTGAGAATGTTGTCAAAAGTAATGCTGTCCACCTGCTCAGATCACTGGAAGTCACTTGATCTTCATCCACCTTTGTGGAATAATGTGTCCTGCAATATGATGCAATAAATGCTACAATAATTCATGCATCAATGACCCATGTCAGGGTGAAAGTCTGAAGAGCACTGAAGAGCACTTGAGTGTTCCCCTTTAGCCATTTATGCTCCTGCTACAGTACTTGAAGGCAAAGGGAGCAGCATATCAATTGATGTAATTCAGATCACCTTCCTCGCATGCCTGCTTCAGAAAGGGAATGAATAATGGTCCAAGACATCTGTCTTGTCTCTAAAAAGAGCCTAATTTGCTCTTTGCTCACTTTGCTCACTTTGCTCACTTTGCTCACTTGATCACCTTGCTTTGGGTACCCAACTTTTAAATTGCTGACTCCAGCCCTGCTAACTGAGACTCAGAGCTGTAACTTTCAACTAAGATTTCTACTTATCACATGATCCACGTATTTCCATCCTGAAAATATTTTATCTCATTCTGAAACAGACAGAAGTTTTTGGAAGAATTCTCCTGTTAAGCTAATTAATGCAATTACCTTTCCCATCCTGACTACTGACATCAAGGCCCAGAGTCAAATACTTTGCAGGGTAGCTCTTTGAGAGGTACTAACCAGTCCCTTCTCATCTATTCAGCATCAGTGGGCACTTTTACTTTGGGCTGTGCTGTCTCTGGTCAGAAACCATGTCGTTAAAAAAAGGGCTCTCATTCACAACCCGAAAGAAAACTAAGATAAACAAGCATTCTCTTCTCTGAATTGGCCTCAGGTTGTAGTCAACCTAAAAAAATTACAATAAATTATAGGTATGCAAAAGTGTCGTTCATATTCCAAACTCAGTTAACTGTTAATCATCTCAGCAAACCTGTTGGCTTGCTTTGCATTCTGGTACAATTACATGTGTTAGAATTCCCCTAGGCATGCTGTCTTCAAAGGCTAATTTATTTTTATGAACATCCCAGGGACACTGAAGACATTTTGCTGAACTTTGTTAACACAACTTCCTGTCAACCCTGTGCATTAATGAAAATAATTCCACCTTTCCGATATGCTACCGACATTTAATTTTAAAAGCACAGTTAATATATACAATGTTATTGTGTCTCTCTCTCTCTTTTGTAAGCCAGTAAACACTAACTTGGGATTTATTAACTGCTAAAAGCAGTAGACATTCAATCAATACAGTATACTTCTGGCATGTGAATGTGGCAAGAGCATAATCAATCTTTGGGGGAAATGTAAAACTTAAATTCCAGCCATCTGAGGGGTTTAAAATCTGAGAACACTGTTTTGTTGTTAGGCTATCTTGGGTTCTGTTTTCTAGGGGGTTTTTTGTTAAGTTTTCTTGTTGTTTGGGTTTCAGGAGGTTTTTTTTGTTGTTTTTTCATTGGTTGGTTGTTTTTTGTTTTTTTCTTGGGAGGGGAGGTGTTCATAAAAGAAAGAATCAGCTAAGAAAGCAAATATATTTGTTACATTTTGCATGGCAAAATACCATAATCACATCACAAATGCCATGGCCCCAATAAAATACAGTGGCCATAACAAAACACCATGGCCATATTACCCAGGATCTACTTGAACTCACAGCCTCCCTTCATGTGGAACAGAGTAAAGTCTTTGTTAGCTGCAGCACTTCAGAAATTCATCAGAAAGTCATCATATCTAGTGAATAGTTATGACAGCATTTGGGTGGCCCAACACTCCATTCTCCAGAAGTCAATAGAATATAAACACCAGCCAGTAGATTATATTGCATCAAGTCCAATTTGGAAATCTATTTTCATCCTAAATTCGTGCTGTATTTCCAGCATCATGATCTCTATGTTTTTCTCTTGGAAATCTAGCCTTGTCATTTGGCTTTAAATAGCATGAGAATCATTTTTAATAAAATAAGCTAAATAAATGTGACATTTTGGTATAAACATAAAACATTTCTTTATGTGTTTTGATTACCACAGGTTGAAAATGATATTTCGAAAAAACCATTAATGGTCCATATTAAATATAAGATGTTATCGGTTCATTTTGTGGAAGACAATATTTTATTGCATATTATTATTTTTTTAGATTACTTTCATCTGCAGATTGAATGACTGTCCTGAAAACTGAGCACTTTGTCCATAAAAGTATGAGATAAGATTTCTTCTTTTCTAAAATCTCCTAACACACAGGAACAAATCCTAGGTCTTGAAAGTCAATATTAATCAGTCTCTAATACAATTTTTTGTGTGTTTTTTAAAAATTTATTCTTAAAATTTAGAACAAGAGATAATATCCCTAAAAGTCAGCTGATTAGAACTGGTTATGAGAACTTCTAGCCTTCAAATGAAAAATATGTCCTGTTGGGTTTCCCATGTCATGCTACTTAACATTTGGCAGCATCCAGATAATAATGCTGGTCAATAACAGACTCCTGCTCAAATGTTTCACTGGCTTGAAGTTTGTTGTGTAGTACAAAAGTAAGGTAAAGCTGATTTTTAATTTGACTTTTTTTTTTGTTTTGTATTTTTTTTAATGCAAAACTAGGCTTTTGACCTAACAGCATGCTTAAGCATTTGTGATAAACATTTACTTCCCTGCAGCATTTAATGATTTCATTGAGAAATCAAAAGCTTTGGTCTAGACTATCTGATCAGAATAACTGTCCCAAAATGCACCACAGTTGCAGCATTTTGTACACCCCACTCAGGGCCCTACAGAATCAATAAGATTTTCACTCTATTGAAGAGTTTAACAAGACACAGGCATATCAGTATTTCAGCAGTACCTATGTCTTTCCTGAGTATGTTTTACTGAACTTTGAGGTTTTTGGGGTTTTTTTTGGTTTTTTGGTTTTTTTTTTAGTAATAATTGCCTACTATTCTCTCCATAAAATGAGTTTTGCAGGGAAAGGCACTGCTGGTCTGCTGGCACAAGCTGTTGAGAACCAGACATGTCTCTTCTTCATCAGCATAATGCCATCTGTCACAGACAGGAAGGAGGAGATTAAAACTGAGGAAGAAGGAAGAAGTCTTTTCCAACAAGAAAGATGTTCATTAAGTCTCTGGTGATATCCATTCAGTATTCTCTAATTCTAGTCAGGAGAACAGTCAGACTGTTCAAAATATAATATATTCCAAGAAAAAGAAGTGCATTAATTTTCTTTCCCCTTCATATTACAATTGATCCATGTGTGCTTTTGAAGCCTAAGAAGCTCTGAGAATACTGCAAAAAATGCATCTAATAACACAAGGAACACTAAGATGTTTTGTGCTCCAAATATTTGAGGGCATTAAGGAAATGTCACTCAGGGCAGGAAAAATACCAAGAGAAAGTCAACATTAACTATGTAAAAGTGCTCTCACGTGTCTATTAAGAAAATTATAGACTGACTCACTATTTCTGGATTAGCTACCTGAATCCAAAATACTAAACCAACAAACACAGTATGTGGTTTGTGTTTATATAAGGTAATGAACACCACGAAAATATGAAAACTACTTTGATCTTTTTGCATTAAAGCTACACTTACAGGCTCTAACTGAAACAGATCCTCACTGAGATAAAGTATTGCAGAAACACTCAGCTAACATAGACACAGTCCCTTAAAATTTACATCATACTTAGGGAAATTAGATCATAAATAAATTATTTTTATTTTTATTTTTATTTGCAGACCTTGTGGATTCGTGCAAAGAAGCAGACGGAAGTAAAAGGTCTTCCAATCTGTTCTTACAAGTGCTGATTTATAAAACCAGAGTATAAATAAGGTTGGTGTTCTTAACTGCTACTCTAATATGGAAAAAGACTTTTTTAGAATCCCTTCTTGAGCTCTGAGATCAGGGCCACTACATCCAAACAGAGGAACTGGATTGTAAACCCAAATGGAGGAAAATCCATCTTTTCAAGAAGGAATCATCCATATAGCAAATTAATACCTATCCAGAGCCACATTTCTTGGGGTATGACTTCAGGATGTTCACTTCTCCATGTGCACTGTACAGGGAGCCAAAGCACCTGACACAGGGTGCTGGACTCCCTCTGGGTACCTGAAACGTAAATAAACGCTGTGATGTAGCCATGGTGATGCATGGCAGTACAAGAATGGTCCCAGGCAACACTTGCACAAAGCCACACAGGAGAACTACAGCACATATAGGCAAAACCATGCCCTGTGCCACCTCTGTAAATTAATCCTTCAGTGACCCCAACCATACAATTGATGATCTCTTTTCAAATACACGTCCTGTCATTACTGAGGAAGCTGCTACCTACTTGTGCCACATCTAACAGAACATAACACAAACTGCAACACGAGCAAGGAGAAAAAGCTAAACTGAAGAGATACCATATCGTCAATACTGAGACTGGAAAGTCATACAGTAATATACCTGCCAATACTGGAATGCTCCCAGGAACGTGATTCCTTGTGCTTTTTCAGCACTACTCTATGGCATGTTTGAATAGATTTCATTTGCTGGAAGTTTGGCTTAATACTCAGCTTGAAGCTACCTCTCCTTTTCTTCACACCATTATACTTAATTTCTACTAAGATAATTTCAACAAGGCTCTGCTCATGCTGAGCAGAAGAGATTCTGCTCGGGCTGTGGTCTGCACTTCAGTAAAGAGGCAGGAAAACACTGAGTGCAAAATACTGAATTATGTCAGTGACTTACTGTTTGTGCATTTATCCCATACAGGTTCTTATGCCTACTCTGTAGATTTTGTCATTTTAGTTTCATCTCTTAGAACACATCTATTATTCATTCTTCCTATTCTTTAAATACTAGCTAAATGGTTTCTTTCTTTTCAGCCTAAAGACCCTCAAACCAGTGAGAAGAAAAGACTAGGATCTTTTTCTCTCTTTCTTTCTCTTTTTTTCCAATGACAGAATTTATTATTCTCTTTAAATGCATTGGCCAACATATTTGCTGCTCTATGACATGCAAGATAAAATATATAATCTCACCATATTCAGCTCCATGGGAGTTTTGCTACTGACTTTTCTGTAGCCAGGATATCAGCTCTTCTCCAAGTTTTTCAGTTTTCTATCCAGCATTGAGTATATGTGAGGTGGATTGCTTTTCACCTGTACATAATACAACAATATTCTGTGGATATTAAAGAGCAAGCCTGCAGCCTAAACCCAGGTACATATTAACAGCAAGTTAGTTAGTCATTTGTAAGGCCATAGGAAAAAACTTTATACCCTAGCCAAGGTGATATTACTCAGCCTAGCTCATCTGGGGCTAATATATCTCTAAAATAATTTATTCCTATAGCTTGACTCTTTCTCATACTCCTTTGTCACATTTCTTTCCTAAATCATTAACATCATTAATATTTTTTATATATTGCTGAAAAGTAAGAAAACACACGTAATGCATAATCTCCATCTTACCTTTAGGTGTCTAAATGCCTTTAAAACTGTAGCCCTGACTGATTTATGTATGCTCAAAACAGAGAATGAGCACCTTAAAAGGTTGCTTAATATTCATAGCCATGTACTTGTCAACTGTTTTTAATGAAAAAAATCATAGAAAAATGCAAGGAAATGCTCTAGTGCTTGTCGTGGGCAGAGTTTTCTAAATGTAAGTCTTTGCTTCTGAGCTACTTTTCTGGCCTCTATTTAGCATCACTAAAGAAAGATTGGCATTTGGGACTGTGATTAACTATTCCTAAAGCTGCCACCTAGTAAGACTGAGTGGATCATGCTGCAAAACAGCTCTTTCTCCACTAATTTTAAAATAAACTTTCAGCAAATTCTAAAGTCAAACCATCTTGGCTTAGATGAAGCCGTAGATATCAATATTATAAGACCTAATTCACAAACAATGTCAGTGTGGGTTCATGAGTGTCATCCTGTATTACCAGTGGAAGGTTATTGGTGAGAGAATGGGACATGGATTCCATTTACTGTTCCACACTCTGACATATATATAACTTTAACTAATTCCTTAGTCCACATTTTCCCCATGGAAAGCGAGGCCTTTCTAAATCAGAAATCTAATTCTAAATCTAAGGGAGCTGGTTCAAAACCTGTGTGAAATACTTCTGAGATTTCACGTGGGCAATCTGGAAAATGTTGTAGTATTAACTTGTATTTTCCCTTTCCTTGCTTCTGATTCAAATGTCTCTGCCAAACTCAGCTTAAAAACAATTTTTGAAAGGAATCAAACTTTCACTGAAGTGAATTAATCCTGGACTTTGAGTGGTAACAATATCTGCAGAATGTGTTGTTTTGGATAAGTCTGAGTGTAAAGAGAGATGCATTAATGAAAGGAAAACAACTTTTCATGTTCACTGAACAACAAAATATGCAGTAGACTCTCCTTTGTGTACGATTATAAACTTTTTGAGAAGATAAAGCCTTCTGGCAATACATCAAACCTTCCTGCTTGGTTTCAGTCTAACAACTCCAAACTGAGTACTTCTTTACAACTTCCCTCCACAGTGCTCTTTAGAATGTCCTTAGGTTTCCCTCCAGGCAATGGCAGCTCTAGTATGTGCTGAAGGATTTGTCAGTACAGATATTAATACACCATCAAATAGAGAAATTCTTTTTAACTCTGTGTCAAATGCAAAATTATCATCACTAATACAAGAACTTAGCAGTGTTCAATTTTTTTTTTTTATAATCTAATGCATTTTCATTAATGTAGCTTTCTTATCAAACTTGAGGGATACTGTAACAGACAAGCTGTGATGACCTTGGACTGATTCAGCACTGAGCTTTTTAATTTGAATATATAATATTGTCTGGGAATACATATTCCAAAAAGGACAATATGGACCACAGGAATAACTTTTCTTTTTGTTTTACACTATTAGCTGGTAATTTGTAACTAGTATACTAATTCCAAAATTAATTCAAGCTATCTGAGTACTGTTTTATCTGCACATATTTAGAGAATTATTCAGATGAGCAAAATATTAACCAGGGTTGAAATTACAGAATTACAGGCAGTACTAGAATACTACTACAAAATGACTTTTCTCTGTATTAAGGTTTTTCTTTAAATCTACACAGATGAAACGTTACTGAAATTAGTATATTTAATTTGCTTTTACATGAAGATCTTCAAGTATTTTAAAAATAGATTTTAATTATTCCCTTCCTTGTCTTGGTGAAGAGAAAATGTTGCTATATTCATTTCTATATTAGTATTCTAAAAGAAAGAGATTTGAAGGAGTTGGTGTTTTCTATATTGTGGACAAATCAGAAACTGCCTGATGGACAGTCATGTCTTAGCCCAAACATGGTACAACTTCATAGTTATAGAATGTTTTCTTGAGTTTTTACATTACCATGTTCATTTTTATTATTCTTGTTATTCACAGCATGTGAGTTTAATCTTGCTTCTGATATGCAGCAATGCACCAGGCTTTTGCATTTCTTCTTTTTCCTAGGAAATTATTTGTGCTTCCGCCTCTCAACACTTCATTCTCAAGCAAGCTGTAACAGCTTAGAAAAGAGATTTTCAGCTTTAAGCCTGGAGACTCAAACAGGACAGGATCAGGCTTTAGGCTCCTTTTCTCCCTGTTAGAACTGAAGAAGGTTCCCATCCTTACAAAATGTGTAGCCTATCCACTTCAGATATTTATAAGCCTCCAAATTTCTGTTCCTGCACTAAGCTGTGTGGGTGGCAGTGGAGGGATGGCCAAGTGCTGTGCAATGTCTGGCAGCACAGCCTGGAAAGTCTCAGATCATAGTTCCTCCAAAGGCTCTGTCCCTCGACTCCAAGGTGATTTTGGGCAAACTGTTTTGTCTCATTCTCCATAAGACAGAGATTAAAACAGTGATCTTCCTATACAAAGAACTTTGTTACCTATGGCTATAAAACCTGGCAAAAAAGAAGGTAATAACGTTAATGGAATTGTTCAAAATTGAGTTTACTGGAGTTCTTGGTCTGAACTACCATCACCACAGGATAGTCTCCCCAGATCCACCCTGACCTTCCCACAGCTGTAAACCTTCATAGTCTGAGTATTTTGTGATGCACACAAATTGAGGGATGTGCTGGCTGACCAAGTTTATTGTTCATGGGAGCCTGCTATAATTAAGCCTGGCAAAGGAGGTATTAGCAACCTATCTGTTCAGAAACTTAGAAATTCCTCTATTAACTTACTTCTGGTTTGAAATGGACGTTATTAGTGAATGAGTCTGGACATAAGAGTAAAATCCTCTTAACTGCTTTGAAGTTCTGGGGAGTTTAATGTAATAAATATCTTTTTTCTCTTTTAAAATAAATTTGAAAATTACCAAAAAGCTTTAGGCACAGTTTTTGAGAGAAAAAAAAAAGTTGTTAGAATTTTGAAACTTCTCTTTGATAAGATCTGTGTAGATTTCAGGTTTGGACTTGAGACTTGTGAAGTAAAAATATGATCACTGTAGCACAAAAATATGAGACTACTTCCAAGTTGTTTGTTTGTTTGTTTTTGCCAGGTGTAATGAACCTTCCTGTACTCAGCCAGTACAAAAAGAATTTATATAACATCCCAGTTAATATCTTGGACTGAAACCTTATAGTGCTCTTGGGCTTAGGTGAAGAATAAGTAATACATTTTAGATACTGAGTTGGTAAGAAAACAAAAATATTCTCTTTAAAAGGGCTTCCAAGTTATTCTCATGTAATATTTTTTAAGGAGGTCCATTTTGATTGTTGTGATAATTTTCTTGTTTCATTTTTCTTGTTTCTCTCAACAAGTTTTTTTATTGTAATTCTTCTTAAGCCAAACTCCATTTTTCCAACTGATATTTCTGACTTCTTAGGATTTCATTTCTATAAATAAAATTAGGAAAATAAAATGATTTTGTTAAAAAAGTCTAATTTTATTCACAAGCCTAAATGACAGGACCAGAATATTATTTGTTCATTTCAATAACTGGATGATTTCTTTGAGTTCTAATAGATTTTGTGTACTTCCAGTTGTTTTTCAACTTCAGCAAACATAGCTGCTTTTCCTTTTCCATTAAGTAATGAGTAATCTTAAAAGTACTGCACAGTAGGAAGCAACTTTTCAGAAAATGAAATAGGCTTCGCAGCAAGTGCATAGAATTATTTGGAATAAAATGCAGCATGGTTTGCTGAATGGAGATTTGGCCTAGATTGGGCTTGAAGAACAATGTTTCACTCTTACTGTGTTAGTTGACCTTCTAAGTAATCTTAATCAAACCTTATTTCTTCTGCTTTCCCTTTTCAGACTTTTTCTTCTATTTTTGTGAGGTCAAGTCTTAAGGTCAGGGACACAGACTGACTCTATGTCTCCACAGTATTTAGCACAGTAAGGCTTTAATCACAAATAGCTTGCAAAAACATCTATATTTATCTTTACAATCAAATGATTTATTCATGTTTGGTCTAGACAAATCGTACAGTAACTCTTGCATGATGAACAGATATAAAATACAGGAGTTCCTCAGATTCATTATTCTCAGGATAGTCTGTAATTGTGTACTTATCACTAGCAAGGATGAATATTTTATACTTGCAAGTGCTTAAGTGCAACCCTTCACTTGCTAAGACACTGTGGTTCACATGAGCTCAGCTGATGCCAAAACACGGATATTAGGGCATTCTGCACAAGGATCTCAATGTCTTGGGAACTTATTTAACTTCTGGTGCTAAATAGTCTGTATTTGTAAATCTTGCAATGTATCCCTTCCTAATGTATAAGGAAAGAAACAAAGGATCTTTACATTGATGGAAGGAGCACCTTGTTGGATTGGGTCCTGAAGAATGGGTGTTCAAACACTGGTTTGGGCAGCAGCTTTAAATCCCTCAGTGTGAGCACAGAGTTAGCGAAATGTCAATATAAGCTCCTTAAAGCAGAATGCCACCAGTGTTCTCATTGAGGGATAGGAAAAGGGAAATGAGTTTTTGAAAATAGTCATAAATAATAAAAAATGGTTGGCCTATAGCATTTTTCTTAAATTAACAAGAAGAACTTGAGCCCAGTGTAAAGCACCTCAAAGAAAACCTGTCCAGTTTTGAGGGATGGGGGTTTTGATCAGGACAGATCAAGTGTGTGAATAATTTTCAGATACATAATTTATTTCCTGTTTTGAAAGAAACTGCTTAGCCTTTAAAGGTTTGTCAGGAACATTATCAAATTTTTTAAGAGTGTTCAGGGAGTTCAGCAGGAAGAAAGCAATACATTCCTAGCAGATCCCTTCCAAACTAAAATACAATTTCATAAAATATTCAGTATCTTTGTGGGCTTATAGTTATACTTATAGGAACCCATTCTCCTAGGATAAGGAACTGAATCTGTTGCATATGTAATGAAGCCATAGGTAATCATGGTCATAACTGAGGGCAGAATCCATCCTTCCTTGCATGAAGCTCTTCTGGGGAACAAAAACGCAAAGAGCTTTGCAGCATGTCAGAGTTATTATTCAAATTTATGAGCCAGTCACCACACGGCAGTTCAGCTCCCACATAGGCTAGAAAGACATTCATGGCACCTCTACAAGCAGGACCTGTGAGTCACAGAGGCTTTGGATTGTCTTTTGCATTCTACCACAGCTCTCACTCCCCATCCCTTTGTGGTGAACTCTGGGAACACTGCACTCGTCCCACATCCCTACCCCAGCTGGCCCAGGAAGCTTTAAAGAGTCAGATCACATCTGCCCAGAGAAGGGACAGAGTCTTCAAAGGAAGAGGTTAGATCACTGGGAAGAAACAAAACAAAACAAAAAAAACCCAGGAAATCTGTGAGGGGAGAAAAAGGAGAGAATGTATTCCTGTCTGGTGCTTGGTAAATATGAGCAACTATTCATCAGATTGGAGGCAAGGGAGTCCAGCCAGCTCCATGCTAGACCGTGACCAGATGCACAGCATTGGGTGAATCACTCCCATTCTGTTTCCTTTGCTAGTCTTTCCTTTACTGATTTTTGGTCAGATCCAGATTTCACAAGTGCAATGTATGACCTGTGCTTTAAAAAAAATTATTTTAATGAAGATTTCCTGCCCAGCAGTGTGCTAGCAGCAATCTCTGTGTCACCTTACCTGCTGTGCTGTTTCATGGTTCAGGTCTTGGGCTTTATCACCTGGGTAGGAACAGCTGTCCAGCGGCACCCATCACCCACCTCTGCTGGGGGACTTCCCCCTGAAGGAGCCAGTTTGCATCAAACCAGAAGCAGACAAGCTGGAGTCATGCAGACAGTGCTGGTGCTCAGAGGGGTTAGGCTTTGGTGTGAAGACAAGTCCAAACTAATGTGAGAAGATAAACATTCAATGTGATGTACCTGAGAGGTCAGTGAAGGTGATGGAGGCCCTCAAAGGCTTCCAAGAGGAGCAGAGAGCTTCTTGCTTATAAAAATGAATGAACAGCTCAGGTGAGAGGACCTTGAAAGATCATCTGGTCCAACCTTTTGTGGCAAAAGGTCCCCATATGACCCCATTCAATCACACCTTGAAAACTTCAGCAGTGGGGTCTCTATCCCATCCCTGGGAAGGTTGCTCCAGTTTTCATGGGCATTCCCACTGGCTGTGTGAGGAAATCAGGGTTGTTTTTTTTTTACTGCCTCACTATATGCTTAAAATGCACATCTCTCTGGGGTGTCCAAGCCCAGATCCCACTATTATCAAGTCTTCAGAGTAAATATTGTTTCTCAGCATGAATCTGGGCTAATAAAATAGAGTTCTGGTTTCATCTAGGTCCCATAGCTGTTTCTGTAATACAAGTAATCACAAATACAAGATTGAGATTCTCAGAAGGGGTTGGAAAAATAGGTTTAAGGCAGTAAAACTTATGTAAATAATGTCAAATAAGGCAGACTGGAAATCTGTGAGGAAAATGGTGAAGAATAAGGTAAGTAAAGGTGGTGAAATTGTATAGGAAGAAAAAAACCCAAATAGATATTTTTACAAGAGAATTATATTTGAAGACAGGAAGCTTTACACACATTTCTCCCTGGCAGATCCCTTCTGATGAAGAATGTAAATCAGAAAGATCTGATATTGCTTTGTCAGTAAATCAATCAGAAAAATACCATTTTATAAAAAAATTATATATATAAAGAAGAGGGTTGGAATAAACCTTAAGGTATGGTCAGACGGAAAAGGAGATTTGTTTTGGAAAGAAATAGCAGAATGGCATATGGAGGAATGTGCAGTGAAATATTTAGCTACAGCATGCCATTTTTGAAAACTGTGTGTTAAATTATAAAGTAAAAACTAGAAAAAATTGACATAATAATTTATTAATAGTGTAAGAAACTTATTTTCAATTCACCCATGGTTGTGTGAAGGTGGGTGCATCTAGCCAATTAGTAATGAGAAATACTAATAATTCAAAGGAAGCTGGATGTGAAAGAGAGACATGAGAAGAAACCTAGAAGTCCTTTAGGAAAGTTTACAGTTATTATTCATCCACATAGTGGAAATTTTATAAATTGTTCTATACAGTTCTCTGTATCATGTAAACATGACCATCTGCCAGAGATAACCTGCTTTTTCTAAAAATCTATGTCTCAGCTTAAGATGTAAGAGAACACAACACATTCATAAGAAAAATCTCTACTATGAGAGAAAATCTCTATATATGTGTGAGTGTAGGTGCGTACACAGATCTAGACATGTGTTATTGTCATGCTTGTTTTTTTAATATTTGCTTTTATACAGGCATTACTCACACAAAATTGTGTTATGTGCCTTCTGAACCTTTAGAAAGTTCGTTTCCAGGGAGGGCACAAGGGGATCAAGAGAGATATGTAGGAAGTAAAATTGCACAAAGGAGACAGACGTCATTAATCCATCGATCTGGCTGCCTGGCTCTGCCTCTCTCTGCACTGCTGACTCCCTGGCAGGCTTGAGCCAGGTAGTGCAGGAAGGGCTAATGCGATCTGACTCAAGATCAATACTAACATGGTCTTAGATGCACTGTTTGTGCTTGCCAGGGTACTAGTTTGGAGATGCTACTGGATTATGTTTTACACCTTTTTAGCATCTAACAAGCATTCTGGGCCTCTAACAGAAATCAGACACAATAATCAGAAGGCAGAGAAAGGCTGGAGGGCTTGGTGATGTTGTGATAACAGAGTGAACCTTTGACCTCTCAGTTAATAGTCTAAACCTTGCTTAAATTAGTCATGACAGAGGGTTAAAGTCTGCACTGACTTTTACCCTTTAGAGTCTCATGGAAACAAAGAGTCTGGAGGGAATTCAGGCATTTCTAAAATTTGGTCTTCAAACTGCAAAGCAATTAGAGATGAACTGGGACTGTAAACCCTGTTCCTGTGATCAGCTTAGGCATGCAGGCACACAGCGAGCAGCGTCAGTCACATTTGCAAGAAACCTCCGCAGGGATGCTGCGACTGCAGACTTCATCTTCCCCATCCTCAAAGAGACCTACCCAGCTGGTGCCACAAGCTGTTGGAAGGCAGTGTGGGATGGTACTGCTGCCATCCATCCTCTGTGTGAGCTCTGGGTAAAGGTCTCCTGCCTCCCAAAGCAATCCCAGGTCTCTCCAAAAGCGTTGAATCCATCTGACGAACAGAAGAGCCTAAACCAACTTAGAATCATTTAGTGGCTCTAATATCTGCTCACTGCAGAGATTCAGAGTTACAGCTCCCATTTGAGCTACAGGATGCCACATACACATTATGGTATGCAATAATTTCAGATAGCATATTTATACAGAGCCATTTAAGCTCCCTAAAGCACTTCATGTGTGAGACATAGGCAAGCATTATTTCATTCACTAGCAAAATGAAGTCACCCATTCATCTGAAATACTCTTCTGCATTTCAAGTATGTTAATCTCTAAGCAAGAAAGAAAAAAAAAAAAAATGCAGGGGAAACCTTAGGAAAAAAGGGTATGAAATGTGTAATCCACAAAAGACAAAGATAACAGACTTGTTTACTTCCATGTGCCTTCTGATAGTATGGGAAAAATTCATCTCTGAAGGAAAATATCCTTCAAAATTTATGTTCTCTCTGACAATCTGACAAGATTGTCTGCTTTGCTTATGTGTATTCCCCAGTCCTCTTTCTGATTTTTAAATTATTCAAGGTAAGACACTTTCATCAGCTCTGACACTTGAGAAAATCTGTCCTCTTCAGGTTTTCTCTGTTTCTTTGGAGATCAAATGGTCAAAGTGCATGGACAGAAGTCCTTCTCCAGGTTCATGCAGAATGCCTCCATCCCCACAGAGATTCTGGTGAAATTTGCCACCAAATTGACTCGACTAGAACAGAGAGTTGATGTAGGAAATTAGTGGCTAGCACTGCTTTTTGCTATGAGAAGTCATCACTTGCCATGCTGCTAGAAAAACAAAAATTAATTCAGCACCAAAGGACCCCTGTCAAGGACACAGAACTATTACACCATGTTCTGTGACATAATACAGGAAGGTTACAGAAAAACCTCAGAACTAGGCTCACCAGAATCAGTACATGGACAAAAGAATATGTGAAAATGGTTGTCCATTGCTTGAAACTACACAATTGTTTAAACATCTTGTTTCTTCCTGTGTTGTGACTGACTTCACCATTTCCCAATTCTTTCCTGTCTAAAAAATTGTTTCTAGAGAAGCAAAGAAACAAGCATGAAACACTGATGAATCTGAGGCAACATGGAGTAGCTGTGCTACTGTTTTTTCTTGTAACAAAGCAAAAGATGTGTTTGATTTAAAGAATATTTTTTTTAATGAAAAGAATAAAATTCTGTACATATTGTACACAGTTCTGGAGTTTACAGATACCAAGTTTGCCCAGCAAAGCAAGGCAACTTTGTTTCTCTTTAGAGCTCAGGAAGGCGAAGGTCAGACAAATCAGAATATGGAACATTTGGTTCCTCATCGGCCTCCCTGGTGCTTTTTCCTCTCAATGCATTTCATTTTCTTGGCAAATGTCTGTGACATATCAGTAAGTCATTTTAACACTTCTTCATGCCCTACTATTTCAGTTTCAAGATCATTAATAAAACACCAGCTTGGAAGGCGGCACAACAGGCATTCTAGTATGTGAGCAGGTAGGGTGGCTGATTTTTTCCCTGCTATTAGCATAGTCAGACTTCAGCCTCATAAATAAGGAGAATATAGTCTATAGAGAGTTTCATATATATATATATATATATATATATATATGTGAAAAAAGCACAGTATGCTTCTCACTGACTAGCTATGTGCTATTGAATCATCTATTAGAGAAACTTTACCCTGGAAATTCAGGTCTTATAATTTTAAAGTTTTAAAATGAAACCCCCTCAGGCTAGCCCAGCATAAACAATTAGTTGCTCCCTGTTAAACTCCATATCCATAACAGTCCATTTTGAATGTTTCATAAGGTACACTAAGGGACATCATTAGTATGTGAATTTCTTTTACAAAGATCACAATGAGGGCTTTAGGAAGAGAATGCACATATCCAGGGAAGATTGGCAGACGGAACGTCGCAAGCTGCTCGTGCTGAGTCGATTCAGAATCAAGTGAAAGCATTTGAGCCATTTAACTCTACTTCTTTTGATCCTCAAATCTCTGCCTTCACATAATCTTATGAGTACAGTTTTCTAAACCCAATTTAATACCCTATCTTGATATTCCCTACTGGGTCTTCGGATTATTTCTTTAAATGTTTTTTTTTCTTCTTTTCTATTTTCCTTTTTAAACTTTCATGATTTTCTTTTCCTGTGTCTATATGTTATGTGTTATTCTAATATGAAAGCATCTGACCTTTTTGCCTTTCAACCTCTTTGCTTCCACCATAGTTCAGGGGTGTCCACCATACAGTTTATTTCCTCATCCATCATTATAGACAAGTCTAATGCTGCTTCTGATCAGCTTCATTGACTGCTGCATCCATGAGGCTTTACTTGAAATAGCATGAAATGCACACCACCTCCTCCTTTATTCCTAGCTCAGAACCCAACTCCAAAACTTGAAATCTAAGAATATTTCCCATACACATACCCTTTATTCACATAAAGACATTCTAGGGACCTTAACAGAAATCTTTACCAGCAGATAAACCTTGAATTTACTGGACAAATCTTGAATTAATAGTTGGAATTCCAATAAAATTGGAATATCAAAAATAAGATCTGTTGAGTAAAAAATAAAACCTCTGTGGCAATTATTTTGATTTAATGTCATAGCAGGACAAATAATTTACTTTAGCTTTGCTCCTCAGTAGAAAGTATTGTATTTGAGACAGCAGAAAAATTCAAATAGTAAAGGTTATCCAGGTTTCCTAAATTCACATACTTAATTGTCATGAGAAAAAGCAGCTAGTGAGTCCTCAATAGACAGTACTGTATTGCCATGATATAAAATTTTCTGTCTTACTCTGCATGGACTCAGGTAATCATCAAACCCAAGTAATATTTGAGAGTCACAATTCAGAAACTTTATATCAGTCAGAAATTACTCTACTTAAATGTTATGGCAAGTTTTGTAACAATAGATTTGCCCCAAAAGAAATAAAATAGTAATTTATCAGTAAAAATTCATACTTTTTCAAGTAAATCAATATGTGATGAAATCTGATCCAGTTTATTTTGCTACACATAAGTGGAAAGTTCCAATGATGAGCAGAGCAAATACAACCCATGAAGCCTCTGACAGCTGTGATCTTCTTTTGTGCAATTAATCACTAATACCCAACTTAATGATTTTGGATTTATCTACAGCATGAGTACAACCATAATAACAATCTCAATGGTAAATCACAGCTTTTCCTATTTTGGGTTGAAATTTTCTGTGGACACTTATTTCAACATAAGAGTGCTCTTCTATAAATTTAGCTAAATTGGAAAGGAATCAGCTTTAAGTTATATCAAAATAGGTCACTTAGGCTGAAATAATAGTGTCAGCACACAGACTTAAAACAAAGTAATGAAGGGTGGGAATAATAGCTGATATATTTATTTGGTTTCCATTCAACACGTGTTTTATAGCAGAAGCAGCAAGTGAGGGCTATTTTTAAGATGCCTGACTTGATAGTAAGAAATCAAATGTAAAAATTTGTCAGAAAATCCTGACGATGCAGTTTTTTCAGTGTCAGGTAGCATTGCTTCATAGCCTGAATTGATCATTGGATCAACAGAGAAATATGAGACACGACAAAAAGAAAAGATGAAAAGAAAACAAGAGAAGACAAAAGGAAAAGACAAAAGGAAAGGGGAAAAAGGAAAAAAGGAAAAAAGGAGAAAAGGAAAAGAGGAAAAGAGGAAAAGAGGAAAAAGGGGAAAAGGGGAAAAGGGGAAAAGGGGAAAAGGGGAAAAGGGGAAGGGGAAGGGGGAAGGAAAAAGGAAAAGGAAAAGGAAAAGGAAAAGGAAAAGGAAAAGGAAAAGGAAAAGGAAAAGGAAAAGGAAAAGGAAAAGGAGAAAGGAAGGAAGGGAAGGAAGGAAAAGGAAGGGAAGGGAAGGGAAGGGAAGGGAAGGGAAGGGAAGGGAAGGGAAGGGAAGGGAAGGGAAGGGAAGGGAAGGGAAGGGAAGGAAGGGAAGGGAAGGGAAGGGAAGGGAAGGGAAGGGAAGGGAAGGGAAGGGAAGGGAAGGGAAGGGAAGGGAAGGGAAGGGAAGGGAAGGGAAGGGAAGGGAAGGGAAGGGAAGGGAAGGGAAGGGAAGGGAAGGGAAGGGACCATGATCTGCACTGGGAAAAGGAGATCCTGAATGTGCAGCACAAGAGTCACAGGACAAATTAGTGTCAAGAAGATTAGTTATTTATTTAGACATTTAGTTCCTCCTAAGATTCCTCTTCTCTTTTTGTAAAATATACATATATATATATATCTTCATACTTACTTCTGGATCTATGCCAAGGGGTTCAATATTAAGCAAGACTTTAGTTCATTTATACTCGGGAGGATTACTCTCTTGCTTTTGTAGTTATGTCCATGATTTGAAAAATCATAGGAATAACAGTGTCTTTTATAATTGAATCCTGATTAAGCTAATGGAAGAATAGCTAAGATCAGGTAGGCTTGGTATAGGTATTGATCTTATTGACCTTTATTTTCTTGAAATTTCAATTGTTTTTTTATTTTCTAAACATTTCAGATTTTTTTAAATTTCTAGTTGCTGAGAGCTCATACAACTGTACTCAGCAAGTGAATGCCTTACAGATTTTCTATTCATTATTTTCAACATATCAATTTCAAATATAGCTTTGTGATCTTGGATCACACTACATATATTATGTCACACAGATTTAATAATATAGAAAATTTTGGAAACACTGAGTTGCTTTTTTTTTTTTTTTTTTTTTTGCTCTGCATGCATAGAAAAAGACTGACATTTCCTAGGGAAGTTCCTCAGCCAGGGATACTACTGTGTTAAATGAGGTCACAGATTCCCAATTTATTAGTCAGCTTAAAGCAAATACTTCAGCATCCAACATCAATCTGTGACACTAAAACAAAATTATCTGCTAGTCAGTAAACAGAAAGCTTATGAAAAACAGAAATTATTGCTTTACAATTACTGTTGCTTTGTCAAGCTTCATCATTGTTTTCTTTCAAAAGTGAATGCTCTTTTCTATCTTGACTAGTACAGCATTAATAAAGTTAAACCCCTTGTAAATCAGGTGTATGGTTTATTTTAAAAATATACAAATTGACAATGGAAGTTTGTGTTATTTGTTGGTTCTTTTTTGTTTGTTTGGGGGTTTTTTTAATTATGTGCAATTGTTGGACTATGTGTGTTCAAAACAGATTGTACTTCAGAAAAAAGAAGTTTATTGAAAGCCACTTCTTGTTCTTCTGAGGAGACTTTAGTATGGTAAAAACTTTTAAAATTGCTTTTTGGAAATAATCTAACTTAAGATGATATTATAACTGTAGAGAAGAGGGGAAGCTAGCTCTGAGTACTAGAAAATAAGCAGAGAGAGGCAAAAAAACCCACTCTTCAACTTCCAAGATTGCTGCTGTCCACTTATATGTAGAAGTCTGGTCAAACCCAGGAAAATTATGATGTAGAACAGAATGTTCTCAGTGCTAAAATTCTGATAAATACCATGCTCATGCTGTGGGTCTCTATGTCTCCAAGTCTTTCTAGCTCTGAAAGTAAAACTCATTTATTTAATAAGAGCTTCCATTAGAACTGCTTTTTGACTTTCTGCTAGTTTCAGGAGAAAGAGAAAAGGTAAAGTGGATGGAAAATACCCAAATACTGTTAATTGTCCTTTGTAAAATTAATAGCACTTTTCCCCCAAAAAATAATTTCCTAGGAACAGAATCTCCTACCATGTCATGTATTAGACTGCAGGCAGGGGCAGAAGCTGCTGAAAAGCAACAAATCACTGGGATAGTGATAAGCTGGGTGCAGGAGAAGAAAGAATGATAATAAATGAAATCTGCTTCAAAGCTGATAGCAAGAAATGAAGAAGTAAAATACTGCCCTGGGAAACTGAAGCCTGGGCCTGGAAGGAATCACCTAGATCATTGGAACTGGTTCCTTGCCATCACTGCGGCTCTAAACCAAGTGATTTGTCCATGGACAGGTACTGTACACTGGGAGATGGGAAACTGCAGTTTTTCCAGGAAGCAGCCTGGAATAGAAAGAGGTCCTGGAGTCCCAGGTTCCAAGAGCCAGCAATCCAGAGACTCCACTGAAACAAATCTCAGCAACTTACAGATAAATCCAGGACATAAGGAAGGAAATGAATGCAGTACAACTGTCAGACAGCCAGTGACACAAAAAGAAAAGGAGATAGCAAGAGTAGTATTCATATCCATCTTCCTGAAATAACCACTAATTTACCCCCAGAAAACCCCAGCAGGCTATAAGAATACAGAATACACTAAAATCTTTAGCTACTGCTTAGTTCTCGTATCTCAGTGTTCAGAGCATTTTAATAATGCCTGAAAATAGAGAAAAAAAGTAGTGCTGATTGTCACATATGATATAGTAAACATCTCTGTGTTTAATAAATAAAAATCTAAGTACAGTAAATAGATATTTCATAAAGCAAAGCATATGAGAGAGTGAATCAAATTATAAATTTTATTCTGTTAGCTGTGAGGAAACCTCAATACAGAAAGAGGAAGAAGGAGAAGAATAAGAATATTCAACTAGTTTAACAAGTGGGGCTTTTTTACAAACATAACCAGGTAGAGGTAAGTAAAATAAGAATATTTTCCTGGAGAAAATTCCATTGTAACAGCACTTAAGTCTTTTTGTTCATTTTTGCATGAAAGAAAATAACAAGGTGAAAAAGAGAAATTCTCAGCAAAACGAAACGCTCTCCGTGAAATATTTTATTTTCAGGTGAGATGTTTGCTCTGAGCCAGTTCATCATTAAACATCCTCACCTGTGACTGTAGAAGTTGTTGGAGGTTGTGGTTCAAGAGCCTTTACCTCAGCTCTTGGCTGTAACCTCTGTCACCCTGATCTGCTGCGAGGGAGAAGACTGTGGAGGTTTCCTGTGTTAAATGCCTGCCTGTCTATACTGTTGCCTATATCTCTATATATGATGGTTTTAAACTGTATCATTACGTTCTATCTAAATTAAAATAAGGTATCCACAAATGACTTACCACAAATGGAAAATGATTTGTGTCTTATCAGCCGAACAAGACTATCAACTTTAGACTGCAATTTAATCTGTTTCATATTCTCAAGCAAAATTTCTCTGAAGATATTTGAAAAACCCCTGAATTGTCTGAGATATCCCATTCTTGCATTCTTGCAACTGCTTATATGGTCTTTCAAATTCTGTGGCTTTTTGTTATCCTCAAAGTTGCAGTTACATTTAAAAAGCCATTAAATCCAGGCAGTGTTTTCTGAGTTAAGCCTTTTCTCTGTCTCAATTGTCCCCCTTTAAAAATTAAGTTAGTATCTTTCAAGTTATTAACACTGTCAACATTTTCTTTTTTAGAGTAAAAGTATTTTAATTTAAAAATCAGTAAAACTGTTATTGAAACTTTCTACCTCTTCACAACTAGGTTCACAATAAAAAGAAATGTGAAAAGCCAAATTGATCCATTAACGCTTCAAAAGGCTAAGCAGTGCCAACAATATACGTCACTCAGTCATTTCCCATTTATTAATTACAATGACAAAACCTCAACAGAGGATTAGAAAGAGGAAACTTTTGATTAACTGTTAAACAAAGATCTGTTAAAGGTCTTTGTTTCCTAATATTTTAATCTCTGATTTTAATTTGAGCCAATCTAATTTCTCATTTTACTGAAAAGAAAAAAAATGTAATTTTTTTCAGTGCAGCAACCCACTATCATCATTACAGACAGACTAGTAGGCACAAAGACAATTCTAAGAAAATCAGTAAATATGCTCAACTCTACTGGGTGTGGCCAAGGTGGAATTAATTTTCATCATAGCATCTTGCATGGTTCTGTATTCTGGATTCATGACTAAAGTGGTGATAATAACACAGGGATTTTGGCACTGGTTGGAGGGAGGAGCAAATATCTGTGTGGAGCCCAGCTTTCAGCTAGAGTTAACCCAGTTCTTCAATTAATCAAACCCACCAATTTATCTTTCATTATTTTAAGGGGTGTGTTTTTTAAATGGTTTTGTTTAGGTTTTTTAAATTCACTCCCTTTTGTATAAAATGCCCACAAAATGCAATCTAAATTAAAGTCCTGCTCTATCAGAGATTAGGTGGATGTGAACAAAAGGCAGAAATTCAAAGCAAGCTAGTCCATGTCATCCAAAACACGCATCCCACCTTTTCAGTCAGAAGGATACACTTTCTGTACTACTAAAAAACCCCCAAAAGTTAGAGTATGTCACAGTAATCCAGGTTACAGTAGCAAAGATATGGATAGAATGCCAGAATTCACACAGAAGAGGAAAGATCACAAACTACTCAACCCACACATAACTTTTTTGATACTAGCAGTAATAACCTGAGCCTTTTTCTTTCACCTTATTTCTTCATTCTCATTTATTTTTATGTGTACAGATTTGAAAGTGTACATGCTAAGTTGTTAGTTATAATATTTTCTGTGGTTTGAAGTTTTAGCATTTTCTGTTGTACAGGCAACTCTGCCATTTCATGAAAGTTTTCCTATCTTTCCAAACACATGCTGACCTAGTTTTAGTATCTGAAGGTCAGTAGTAACAATCAGGAATTACACAGCTTAACTTTACAATGCTGGGGAATGCTAAAATGTCCTTCCTCTTTCTTTCCATATGTGTCATTATGAAATGTTATTTCCACTTCTTCCATTTTTTTTATTAGCTTACCACAGTGTTTTACTCACATACAGGGTGCACTGAGACCTCCTTAGATAATGATGACATCCAGAAAATTTACCTTCTATTCACCAGATCTACAACAGAAATATTTTCAGTATCTTTAACTATGCGGAGGCACTCTGCATGCAGGCAGCTCTTTGTTCTTATTCATCTCTTCTTCTACTCTCTCATTATCTAAAACAACGTTAGTCAAGCAGTTTATTACCTCCACATTTCTGCAGCCTTCCTCAGAGGTCTCCTCATCTCTTATCACTTATCTAACAACCAGCAGACAACTTCCACATGTTACTTGAACTATTATGAGCCAACATATTCCATTTGCTTGGTTTAAGAGCTAGAATACAAAATACTTTATTTATTTGCCTGGTTTAAGGCATTTCACACAAGCATCAGACTTGGCATTTAGTCAGACTCTGGAGACCATGCCTACAAATTAAGTAGCCAAGAGAGGCCCTTAACTGGGATTTGGCTTATAGAGATGAAATGTGGCCATTGGCAACAGTCCAGATTCCTCACACTTTGTAATATTCTGTAAAAAAACAAGCAAACAAACAAACAAACAAGCCACCAAACAAAAAACAACCAAAACACAGTTCAGCTGGCTTTTAGCACGTATGGAGAGAGTTCCAAGACAGCAAGAACAAGCCATTGCTTTGGAATAGATTTTCTGGTTCAGCTAGGATTTGACTTTACTGTAATTGTAACTCTAGCAAATGTCCTTAAGGAACCTAGGGAAAAAACATGTTTACAGTTAAACTTTTATATTTCTTTACCGTGATTTTAAAATGCTGCATTTGTCAAACAGTGTACTGCTCCTTTCTCCCAATTTGGAAAGGACGGTAATGATTCATAAAACAAGCTGCTGCTAATGCTCTGGAGGGCATAGACATGTTTTTGTATTAGTTTTGTAATTTCTTCTAGATGAGGTAGATAAGCCCTTAGCTTCTATAGATACAAAATCAGATATTAAATATTAAAATTGCCAGTAATTTTGTAGCCTACTGTGGGCAATTAAACTGTGGTGCAGATTTTAATGACTCAGTCTCTCTGCCTTGATTTACTTACAGATGATAATTCTGGTAGATGAAAACAAATCTGGAAAAAATTACTCCTTCAAATGGAAAAGTAAAACTAGATCTTTATGTTTAACCTTTTGCAAACTTCAGAGATATTTCAAAATGACATTAGGCTAAATCTCTAAAAATTGGTCAGCATAAATTCTACTATTTTGGGGTATTTGTGTTTATTGAGGTGTTTACTGTGTAATTCTTTTTTGTTTGTTTTTCCTAGATCAAGGGGATACTAAGCAGTTCCAATTTGAGCTACCGCAGGGACTTTGTGAATGCTGTAATTTAGATGTGTGACATCCTCATTCTCTTTCAGATATAGCCTAAATTTTTTATACATACTGTATTTTTTGATGTCTAGAAAGTTCACCTCCTGGATTCTGACTGAAAAGTAAAAGGAGTCTTCTGCTCCATTGTTTTGAACTCATACAGCATACCAAGACCACTCAACTTAGGAAACAAAAAATGTTTAATTTTTTTTCAGCAACATGTAACAACCATTTCGTTATTTACTGTTTCAGAAATACTTTAGAATAATATCTTTCACAAATAATTTCATATGTTGATTTTGAGCTCTACTCCAGAACAAAAAGGAATTTTGATGTAAGGAATCTTTAGTCATATATACAAACATCATTATTATATAGTCAAATGTGTATGAATACTTAGGATGTAAGAAGTTGTCTTCTGGAGCAAGAAAATATTTTGCTAAGATTTTCACAAATATCTTATGATATCTCAGAGGGCAGATACAACCTAGCAGGGAATATGATGTGGGTCCAGGTCCTCTCTTACCTTTTCATATAGTTCTGCCATCTGTTACAACATGAGGCACTTTTGTACTGATGTAATGATATCCATAAAGGGAGTAGTTCCCTTGTAACTACATAGTTAGGAAAAGTCCCACAGCTAACCAATATCATTGTATTAACACACAATCAATGAGTGGGCAGGGTCTATTGAAGCATGAGTCTGCATTTAGATGTGGTTTTGAGCATAGATGAGTCAAGATAAGAGAAAAATGTTCCTGTCTTGTTCTCAGCTCTCCCTTATTTCCTCAACAGTCACCCACAAAATCCATTGGAAAGAAGCCCTCATGTCTGGCTTCCACTCATTAAAATGTTATAAGTGAAGACCCAGTGACACTGTGACTAATATCAACAG
Organism: Entomyzon cyanotis; assembly: GCA_024500445.1. Classification (NCBI taxonomy): domain Eukaryota; kingdom Metazoa; phylum Chordata; class Aves; order Passeriformes; family Meliphagidae; genus Entomyzon; species Entomyzon cyanotis. The sequence continues at coordinate 67,074,898 of JAKEPQ010000871.1, forward strand.
TGATGGCTTTATTGTATTATTTTGACATAAGCACAGTTTAGCAGGCATGTCTAAGGGAGTAGTTATTGCCCACATAGGGCAGAGTGATGCTCAGATTGTAACACCTCCTTCCAGCTCAGGTGAACCTGAGCAGCAAGTCTGGCCTTGGCCTGACTGTGTGCTTACCCTGCAGCTGCTGATAGAGATTAAACTTCTGAAGAAGCATTCAGCTTCCTTCCTAGAAGGAAGAACTAGACAGGTGAGTAGCCATGGATCCTTGGCAACTGGGAATTAAAATTGCACCCAAGTATGATATGAGTAGGAATTACACTTCTTGTGGGCAACTCTCAAAACAGCCCCCAAGAGAAACTACTTTATACCACTTTCTGCATCATTTGACTCTGACCATCCCCACAAGACTTTGAAAAGTAGCTGCTCTAAAAACTGCATGTTCTTCTGTTTGGATTTTTTTCTCTCTTTATTACTGATCTTTTCTTTCAGGTTTCTCTGCATGTTTGTTGGTCTTTTGCTTTATATATTCTCTTTGACAGACTTCGGCACCTTTTTTCAGTGCATTTATTTTACTTTGTTTTCTTCTGACTTTGCTGTCTTCTCTTCATCTCCAGTCTCTTGGAGATGCATAAGGGACTGATCACAGTAAATTTTGACCCAAACTTTCCAACATGAAACAGGTGAAGAGGTTCAAATTCAGGGAAAACTTACCTTCCCATCAGTATTTAGAAGAGAAACTGAAGCAGTTTAAGGAGACATCTGCAGATGAAAATATTTTTAAAGTATCCTTTACATAGATTGTTGCTAAGTCTGGGAGTGTATAATGTTGATAAATTGGAACTGCATTAGACTCTTGTGCTCAGTAAACCCAACTCACACTCCCTAGACATGGGCTGAATTTAAAAAAACAAAAATACTCTTCATATGTTCTAAACACTCAGTACTTCTTAAACCTGGCTTCTCTTTGTAAATCTTTCTTTTCCTGATGCTTTTATGCTTTTGCAAAGGTTTCATTAAAAACAATAAACATACACACATTAAAAACCCCAAACCCTTCTATTCATTTCCTTATTATAACATTCAAGCTCTTTGTGGCACTGTGCCTAGTTTGTATTACCAGGACTAGGTTTTTGCAAATGAAACTCTTTCAATTAGCATTTCAGGAAGCAATTAAATTGTCTAAAATGTATTAATGAATACATTGAAATCTGGAAGAGTACCCTTTTTCTAATACTTCCATTATTAATGCACCATCTGTTTTGTTTTGTTCCCTCACTAGTGTACAGTTTCAGTAACCTCATGTCCACAGAAGACAGTATTCTCAAAAAGCAAAGCCAACAAATTTAAGCTGATAAGCAGTCTTAATTATACAGTATACATTCCAAATAATTTTACAGATACAGTAATCAAGGATGACTTTTTTTCTCTCTCCTTTTTGAATGTTCTGTGTGGCAAAGTTCTCTGAATAACTGTAGGTTTGATCTCTGTTTTCTTGCAACAATAAAGACAATTAAATATTTGGCTTCAGTATCCGGGGTTATTTCTATAGCAGTCAAAGAAACTAACTTTTGCACAAGGACACGTACAATAATGAGGAATAGGGGCATTTGAGCTTTCATTAGAGAAAAGGCTACAGACGTCAGATGCATTTTGGGCATTATTTGTGTAGAGTACTTGAAAGAATTTGAATTAATCGAGGTAGGGCCATGTGTATCACCATCTGTAGAGAGCATCCATAAAATATCCTGAGGTGATCACTTAAAAAGACACATGAAAAATATTAGTTCATTCAGGCTGCCAGAAGTATTTTTTTCTGTTTTAATGATAAGAATAGTCTCATTTGACCTTAAACCAAGCTAAAGTATCAGACAGTTTCAAATCTGTTCTAAAAGGCACAGATTGCTCCCTTATACACTTGTGGGGTTTTGTGGGGTGAAACAAGGTGCAGTGTGAGATGATGCCCTTACAGCGAGGGGCAGAGCAGTCATCATCCTTCCACTTCAGTATTGAACAGATAATTTCTAAGGATCAGAAGCAAATTTAATGTTTCCAGTCCCACAGTAGTTCGTTCTGAATATGCATTTAGCTATGGGGATCCTGAGATACATTGCTTCATCTTTTCTAGTTGTATTAGGAGCACAATTGTTTATAAACCTCTCTCATGACAAATTTTTGCTGGCCCTCACAGAGTTTCCACAAAGAATATGGGTCATATCTGCTGCTCAGGATGAAGGCTCTTTCCATTAAAAGGTGAGGCCAGTTGATGGTAAAGAGATTGTGGTGGGATTTCTTTGGAAACAGCTACACCTTAGACATGAAAAAGCCCAAATCCGTACAGTTTCAGAGAAGAAGCCTCAGTGTGCATTTCAAACCTAAACGTTCAGAAAGGCCAGAGGTGATGTGCATCAGGAAGGACTGGCAGTGAGGGTTATTATTTCAATTGGCACCTCTGGTTTCTTGGGTTTAGTGTTGGGGGCAGTTTCTTATAATTTGCTGGTTTGTCTGCCAGCTGAAAGTCCCCCACCCTTCCCAGGAATAAAACAAGCAACATATGGATTATGTGTGAGCTGATAAAAGGAGCCCACTATCAGTGTGAGGATATTTTTTATCACAGATGTGTGACTGAAACAGCACAGCCAACTACAGAGTACAAACCCAAGGTTCTCAGGTCCTGCGGGCTGTATTTGTAACCATTTCATCATTTAAAAATTAGCTTGGGTGCATCCACTTGAGCTGCATTTAGGTCCAAGCCCTCTGAGAAACCTCTGCTCTGTTGATTTGTAAGAACTTGAAGAGAAAAAAGAATTGCATTTGTGTTCACTTTAAGGAGGCTTTTTATTACCAGAGCAGGGTGAAGGGATCCAGTATAAAGGAGATTTAGTCCTTAAATTTTAAACATTATATAAAAATTTAAATTAGTCTCTATTCTTCAAATTGTTGTCATTATGGAAAGGTCAGAGATGATGAATTGTTTGTTGCTGCTGCAGATATAATGTACTGTACAGTTCTATTATTTGCTGTTGAAGAAAACATGATTTATTGTATAGTGTCAGAAAATAGTTGCTCCAGGCCTGCAGTATATGAAATATATAGCCTGTTTTCAGCCATGTTGCTTCAGGGAACTACCATACAATCCTCTGAGGCTAAAAAGGAGATCTTTCTAGTAGGCTAAATGATTATTTAGTGATTTAGCAGGAACACTATGTCTTCAAAATAGTTTTCACAGCTACACATCAAATGGTCTAATTAATGGGAAAAAAAGCAATAAACAAAACATGCACTAAGTGACATTTCAAAAGCTACTGACCTTTGCAGTTGTTTGAGGAGACATTCTATATGCTGCAACCACAGCCACACAATAGGAGCCAGAGTTAGAAAGTCAACAAAAAGCTGTGGCTTCTAATCATAGATAGAAACAAGATTAAACACTAGCCTGGATTTAAAAAAAAAAAATCTATGTAGGAACAATTTCTTCATCTTATTTTTGCTTTTATCTTTTTCCTCTACCAAATCAGAATGAAAAAGCAGGAATGAAAAAAAACTGAAAACCTAAACTGTGAAGTAATCTTCACTTTGATTGAAATTGTTTACTTCATTCTAATAACTATAAAAGTACTGCATTTAACTCAAAGTGAAAATCCAGAAGGTGAATTTAAATAAAAAATTGGCGATTTTGAAGGAATGTGGAATATTTTTAAAATTAAAATTAAGTCAAACTACTTTTCTGCAGATGTACTAAGCTCCAGAAAATCAGCCCTTTCTAGCAAATAAAGGTTGTTGCAAATTTCCTAACCTGTTTCAGTTATGTGTTCTGATCTGTAATACCATCATTTCATTTCAAATCATCGGTATTTTAGCAATGAACATTTTGAAAAATAGTCTCTTAGTCCAGCCTGTGTCACAATACCTATTTTGAGCAACAGGACATGCAGCCATTTTGAAAAAGGACAATTTTACATGAGGGTTTTTGAAACAGGTTTCAAGTCTTCAGTCTCTACTGCTGAATTCACCTTTACATATGAAAAACAAGAACAGAGTTATAATTACCTCACGGCACTTATTTTCAAAGAGTATCTGGTGCATTATCTCTGCTCAACAGGAGAGTCTCAAAGAGTGTGGGGCGATAGTGTGAAAAGAAATGTAAGGAACACAAGAAGCTGGGAAAACTGGCATGTGCATGAACACACGCCGAGAAAGGCAAAGAGACATCTTTCCTATGGTGTCTTTGGAGAATTATGACATCAAATTCTAAAGCACTTTACAAAAATGTGGCAAATTCATCTCAGCTGGTAGCTCTGTTAATGTCAGTGGAGTTACAGTGGGAATGAATTTGTTCCAATGAGAGCATCACAAGGAGTACACTACTGTTAGACTGTTACATTGGTTATTAACTCGCTTTCCTTTCAGTCCTAAAGAATATAGCTAGAGCTTCGTGGATCTATTTTTAAACTATGTAAAGTATTTGCTGCACAGATCAAAGAAATATGAAACCAAACCATGGCATAGACTGGTGGAAAAATGGGCTAGACTGAAAGAAATGTCTTTGAAATGTTCTATGGACCCAGCATGAAGCCTGGTTAAAGTTGCATAGCTTTCCATTTGAAAGGTCATGTTCAGAATTGGCTTATAACTTTGTGAGAGGGTTACTTTTCAAGCTGAAATTGTTCATATTATTCTCAGTGAGACACTTTTTTTTAAGATAATGAGCAAAAAAGGGGAAGTGATTTTTAAATTTTACTTTTGATTAATTGCCTTCAGTGCATGTGAGAGCAGAGACTGAGCAGCTGGTGTGTATCAGTATCAAGAAGGTGAAAAATGTGGTTCAAGCAGAAGAGAAACTTGTCTCTCTGAGTGCAGAGAATGACTTAGGAAGCACCAAATGGATTAGGGGCAATACTGGGACTGAAGAAGGGAAAAACGGTGACCAAGCCTGTGAACTTCTTTCTAAATTTTGCGGGCTTTTCCTCTCCAAATGCCCTTGGCATCCCATTTTCAGTCTTTCCACAGTGGATTTTCACTTTTGGAGACATCTGAGTAGTAGTCTGTGGTGTGCAGTGAGCAGGAAAAGTAGTCCCAGGCTGAATGGGGCAAAACAAGGCCCATTTAAGGTCTGTCTGCCCTCAGGGCCAGACTTGCACAAAATAACCACTTGTGGCTTTGCACAGAGAGAGGTCACCTTGGTCCTGCTTGGGTAGCTCTGTTTCTGACATGTCAGTTGTAAATTTTGGGCAAAGCCCTGGATAAGAGTGCTGAGCTAATCCATGAGCTACAAACTGCCCTGACATCTGCTTCCCCTGACAATATGGTGAGCTTCCAAGCTGAGCTCTAGATTAGGAATGTGGTGGAAAAGACACAGCTAGTGAGGCTTCCACAGCCTGTGTCAGATGCTGAGGTGCCATTTGTGCAGGGATGCATTTAGCTAGAAATTAATTTAGGAAAACAACCTTCTCCACTAGGTCCATGAAGGTTATGGGATGGACAGGCTCTTGGAAACACCTGAGGCTGTCCTAAGTGACAGTCAGGATTTCTGCCATGATTTGTGTACTGACATGATGGAGCTGCTTTATCAGCAGATTTTGGGTGAACTTTGGCACAAACTGAGAAAGGACAGTGATGTTGCATCAGAGAGTGTCCTGGCCTTCCATCATCCCAGAGGATTGTCTCCCTTCCCTCTACAGCCTCCCCTTACCTAACCCTGGAGACACAGCATGCACCTTTGCTGTTCCCAAAGATGCCCTTCTGCTCCTCATGCTGCTCCTGCAGCCGCTGGAAACACCACTTGCTTTTCTCCTGGCGAAGTTACAGAAGATTGTCTCTCCTGATTAACCAGGCACCTCCTTCATGGCTTTACTTTGGATGAACCATCCTGTTCACCCTCCAGTGCACACAAAATCTCCAGCTCACCTCTTTCCTTCCTCCTCTGTTTTAGCTTTGGCCTGAATTAGCTGAAAAAGGGCCCTGATTTCTTCTCCATCCACCTGAGAGGAGAGACACAATCCTCCACAGGTGCCTTTTCAGCACTGCCCATTTCCTGCCCCCCTCCTTGCTGTAGCCTTTTTTGTGTGCAATAAGATGCAGCAGTAAACAAAGAATAAGCTTTGTCTGTTCAAACACGTTAATGACCAACCAGTCAATACGACCCTATTCATTTATTAGAAACTGAGAAAATGCCTGTTACCTTTTGAGACCTGACTACTGCAGGTGGTGGGTTTGTTTGTTTAGTGTATAAGAAGCTATCGATCAGAATATTTAGCCAAAAGTTGGAACGCTTATTGTGAAGTGTTGCTGAGATGTGTGGTTTTACTGGGCTAATCTAAAGCAGAAATTATTAAAGTCAGGTCAATAATATGGATTGCTCTCTTCTTTAACATCTTGCTCAAAGAAATACAAATGAATTTATTTATAACCATTTGTAATATAGATTTCTGCATCCATCTCCAATATACTAATATTTATTTTTGTGGGTGTTCAACCGGTAGGTTTTTCCTTATCATATTTATTGTCATTAAATTTGTTGAATAATTTTGATGCATAATTTCATGTGTATATCCTGTGAAATAGCTTAATAAAATTAGTGTTTAAGGCTCTTCCAAAGCTTTGAAAAACATTTAACAGGAAGATATATTATAGGTTCTTGACTCACTAAGCTTGGGAAATATATTTTCATATTTCACAGACATATTCCCCCTTTTGCTATATATCAAAAACAGATTTCCTCCCCTATAGATTTCTAGTTTCCTATGTAAACATGTTTGTCTGCATTAGACCTTTACATGTTGTAAATAATACTCTACTTGCATACTGTGTTTTGTTTGTGACTACAAGCAGGATTCCAGTGCTTCCTTTCTCCAAGTGAAGTAATTTGTACTTTTGTAATTTTATTGACTTCAATGTATGCAATTTTTGTTTGAATAAGCCCATGGCAGCCTGCCTTTATGTTACTGCTCAGTTATAAAGCACTCCAAATGCGTTATGAGAACTGAAGGTACAGAAATGAATGATCATTTGCAAGCAGAATATATACAAAAGGTCACATTAGATACTTAGATAGGATTGATGCTGCCCTGCATCCCAACTGCTCCTCTTCCGAGCTATGGAGCTGTATTGATAAACACACTTATCTTTCTTGATGGTAAAAATGTCCTGCTTTCTAGAATCAGTCAAGTGCTACAAAAACCAGTGGGGTCTCCCCAGAGGCATGTCCTCATGTCTAGCTGTTCATATTTGTGTTTTTCAGCTGTCTCACACAAGCACAGCATCCACATTCAGGCACATTCATCACTTCAGCATTAGGAGGCTTATCACTTGCTGTCATAAGGTGATCCACTGACAGATGCTCTGGCATTTTCCTCACCCTCAATGCTGTTTCCATTATGTCTCATATAGGTTCTCTGAAGGTAGATGACAAGCACATGTGGAGACAAATTCTTTGAAACACCAAGTGTACCCCAGTCTTTCTTTTCAAGGAGTATTGAATATTTCTAGTTTATTTGAAAATGGGTTGTGCTTTCTGAAGAATTGGAGTTTATTTTGGGAGGGGGTAGATTGTAGCGGTGTTGAAGGTTCTTATCCATATGTATGAAGTAATTATGGTCCTTTTAGAGAATTTTAATTCATCACACTACATTTACTACAACTCACCAATCTCAGGCACTGTTAAACATATGCAACAAATTTCACACATGCATCCATTTTTTATGTAATTAAAACCCATCACAGAGCACTGAAGGATGATATGCCCAAGATCTTACCATAAACTGGAAAGCCTCTTTCAGGATACCAATTGTACTTCATATGGTATTGCAAATAAATGCATTCTTCTTTTTTTTTTTTCCTCAGAACACTAACAGCCATACTAGAGTGGTCTGAAGGGGCAGACTCTGCAAAATAATAACGTGACATTAGAAAGGGTATTTCTGCCTATCTTCTTTGTAATAACCTTTCTTGTTCAAAGCTAGCAGAAGAAAAAAAATACTTGTACTGTTATTTGCCTCTTTTTTTTTTTTGGTAGCTTGAACTATTTGCAGTATCTGTTATTTTCCTCTTCTGAAAGGAGGGCATAGAAAAGCATATTTATTGTACTTTCTGTCCTAAGTTAACCACAGGGCTTGAGGTTTAATATCTCAGCACTTCACAAGCCTCATGCTTACAACATCTGTGAGGCAGTGAAGTTGCAGATATTGCAGTTGTAGGCATTTTATGATTTTTTTCAAGGCTGAAAGAGTTTAGCAATTCCTTGAAATTCTAGAGCATACATTCTAATGTAGACAAATCCTTCCTTCATCTACAAGAGTAACATCAATTTTCTCCATGCAAATAGTCGCTGAAAATCAGAATAAAACATAATATTATGTATATGCTTCTGTAGGAGTGAATATGGTACCTGATTTTCTCATGAACAACCATAACCATCCCACATCCTCCATGGTGTTGAAAGGGAGGTTGTTTTTATGCTCGTGTGTTGCTCTTGCCTCTCAGTAAGAGGATGTTTGGTGAACACAATCTTCAGGCAATACAGGACAGCGATGTCAACATCTGTGTGCTAAGCCAGCATATGAAAAAGTGCAGAGAGAACAATGTTCACAAGCTGTGAACAGGAAAGCAGCTATCTGGGTGGAGGTGTAAACCATGTCTTTTCTAATTAGGTCAGAGATGAATGGTTTGCAAAGGTCCCAGGACCACTTTTGCACTTGTAGCTGGTCACTGACATTGTGTATGGCGTGTCTGACAGCATTTTTAGTTCAACCTGTGTGGCTATAGTTTCTGGAGATAATTTTTTTTTATATTATTTCACACTTTGAAACTGGAAAAGATAAGGTACAGGAATAAAAGCTTAAAATAATTCTTTGTCCTTTTCCCCTTAAAAAAACTGTGCGTTTTAACATATGCTGTGTATACAAAGATATCTTTTAACTAATTTTTTTGGCAGGGGAGGGTTGTTTGCCCTCATCTGGATTTTAGCTCTATGGGTTTCCCTACTGTTGCTTGCTGTTCTTTATTTTGAAGAATGGTGGAAATAAACACTTCAGATGATTCATGGAGATCATAACCAAGGCTTTTGTATGTTCCTTCCCCATTTCTTTTCTCAAAGACTCCACAGGATAGGCAAGAGCCCAGCTTCTGAAATTTGGATTTATCACCAAGATGCCTGATCAATATATCCTTGATCTCAGTAGGACTCTCCCCCTGGGAGTTGAACTAGGCACAGATTTATTTAGAACAAAGCAGGCAGTGTGTGGCTGCTCCCAGATGACTTTCTGAGCCCTGCACATTTGTGGGCATTTGCTTACAGACTATCTAGTTCAACAGATCTCTTTCCCCATTTTTATTTCAATGTATCAAGGCATAAGATCAAGGCAGTCCAGATATGTCATATGTATTCTCACATTGTATTGTCTTGCTTTTCTAGTAACTTTTCTGGGCTGGTTGCATTTGTTAATTTGTTTGGCTTTATGTAGTTTTGTTCTAACATTTGAATTGACCCAGCAACATACACCTATTCCAAAGACTATTTTGTGAGTAAGAATGTTGACCTGGATAAAACCTGCCAAATATTCCAGGTAAAATTTACCCTTTTTAATTATAACCTCTCAGGTAGACCAGTAAGATGTATATAAATTTTTTATGTTCACAACAATGAGAAGCTTGTTCATGAATTCTATTAGTACAGTTGCTCTCTGCACTTAGGAGGAAAAAATGCAGATTCCAGTCTTTAGCATAACCAAATTATACAAGTCTAGTGAGCAGTGATATAAATAACAGCACTGATGTCTTCAAGCATCAGCTGATGTTTGCTAGACTTGACAGGTTCTAGTAATTGGAGAACCTGTGATTGACTTAGCTATGCCTGTGCTGCTGTATATTTCTGTTGGAAGAAGCTTTCTCTGTGTCTGTGGAGAGGGGTAGGGGAGTCTAACAAAAAAAAAAGATCAGAAATTATTGTAATTTATTAATCTCAGATGTCAGCACCACAGAGACTTTAATCGTTGCTCTTTTTAAGGTCCATTTATTATTACAGATTTTTCTTTCCATATTTCTCAAAATTCAAAATTAAATAAAAAATAATTGGTTTTCTGCTGATATCTGCTTCTCTGCCCATTGTTCAATAACTGATGGGTACTTTTGGAGCTGTACTGCTCTTTGGGACCTGAAAAGTTTACACAGCACATGGATAACTACCACAATGCTTTTGCATCCCTGGAGAACTTTTTCTGTAAACCCTTAGAATTGCTATACAGCCATGGTTCAGTGTTTGTCACAAAGCAGCATTTAAAGGACTCATTTGACTTTATAATGTCTAATTTGTGCATGATTTTATTAGAAGGAGAAGGTTTGAAATGAGCACAAGGGCAAAATAAGACATAAATTAGGACAGTGACTACTCATAATACTCCAAAATTCCCCTTACTCTTCCATATTTTTCTGACACATCATCTCTCCCAGATGCAGTGAGAGTGAGGCACCAGCTATGTGTGTCAGCAACAGTGTCTTAAAATCCTGTTAAATGTTCTCAAATAGGAAACTTTTTGTGTTTATAAGTGGCAGAGCAGGGGAGGAGAGCCTTGTGACCCCCTTCTGTCTGCTCCTCCTCTGACACTAATTTCAATCTGTTGACTGATTGGCAAGTGGCAAACCTGTTAGCAAGAGCTGTTTACTGTGGGATCTGAGACAAGGTTGTTTAATAGTGGTGAGCTCTAAAAATGAACTTCAGCATTCTGGGGGGTTTAGCTTAAATATTCATTTCAGTCCTTTATATTAGTGGAGGTTTTCAGAAACACTACACACAAATGTATTGGGAATGGTAAATCATAGAATCAAAGGATCACAGAATCATAGAACTGTTTGGGTTTTAAGGGACAGTCAATGAGGTCAACTCCTTTGCCATGCATACAGACAGCTTCAATCTGACCAGGTTGATCAAATTCTCCTCTCAAGGCTGAACAGCCTCAGTTTTCTCAGCCTGTCCTCAGAAGAGAGATGCTTCAGCTCTGTGAGCATCTTAGTGGCCTCCTTTGAGCACACTCCAACAGGTCAGTCTCCTGCTTAGGCTCTGGGCTCCAGAGGTGGATGCAGTACTCCAGGTGGAGTTTCCTGAGAGCAGAGCAGCAGAATCCCCTCCTCAACCTGTTGGCCACACTGCTTCTGATGCAGCCCAGGACATGTTTGGATTTCTGGGCTGCAAGTGCACATTGCCACATCATGTTGACCATCAACACCCAAATCCTTCCCCTCAGGGCTGCTCTCAATTTATTCACTGCCCAGACTGTTTTTGTGCTTGGGATTGGCCTGAGCCAGGTGCAGGATTTTGCATTTGGCCTTATTGAACTTCATGAGGTTCCCACAGTTCCACCTCTCCAGCCTGTCCAGGTCCCTCAGGATGCCATCTCTTCCCTCCAGTGTGTCACCATCACCAGCTCAGTGTCATCAGCAAACCTGCTGAGGATGCTTCAGTCCCACTGTCCCTGTCACTGACAAAATGTTAAACTGCTCCAGTTCCAATCCAGACCGCTGAGGATGACATTCCTCATTGGTCTCCACTTGTATATTGAGCCATTGACCACAATTCCTTGGTGTCACCATCCAGCCAATTCCTCATTCACTACGTGGTCTGCTTGTCAAATCCAAGTCTCTTCAGTTTGGAGACAAGGATTCCATGCAGGACAGTGCAAAATGCCTTGCACAAGTTCAGGCAGGTGGTGTCAAGTTGCTCTTCCCTCACCCATCAGTGCTGTAACCCCTCATAGAAGGCCACCACATCAGTGAGGCATGATTTGTCCTCAGTGAGGCCTTGTTGGCTGTCATCAGTCACTGCCTTATTTCACATGTGCCTTAGCATGGTTTCCAGGAGGATGTGCTCCATGATCCTGCTCCATCATCTTGCTGGGTGTGGAGGTGAGATTGCCTAGCCTGTATTTCCAGGGTTTATTCGAGTATAGCAAAGCCTGTTTCTGAGAACAGAGTTGCAATAAGTGATGTCTACAAGTGCCTTTCACACTTATTTTGCAGGTTTGTGGTGATAAGGAGAGCTAAACCACAATGTTCTGTAAAGACATTAAAAATAATAATAATGCTTTGGGCTAAAGGGTAGAGAATACATCAGTCCCTATGGTTCCACCCCACTGTGTAAAATCAAGTTTTGTAAATAATATCCCTACTAATAGATTGAAGCCTTTCATCTGGGCTTGCTGGACCTAGATAAAACATGTTCCTTCTTTTTAGCTCCTTAATCTATCAAATAAATAATCTGGGACTGTGCTTCCTAATGACTAAATTTCCAGTGTCTTTAGCTCCAGGTCTTCTCTGAGCAACCAAAAATGATCATTTTACATATTCACTTCTGAATTAACATTTTCATGATACAGGAGACTATAATGTTTTGGCCAGGCTCTCCTGCTGCTTTAGTTGCTTCTGACACCATCAGTTTTGCCTGGAGAGGCTCATGTTTAATTTTCCATATGACTCAATATCATATCGTCTCCCAGGAAAGGCCACTATGCTGTCATTCATATGCCCAGAGCTCAGATTTTGTATTTGCAGAGAACATTACATTATTATAATTATTTCCCATTTTTTTGTTTTTTGAATGGGTTTTTTTGTGTTTTTTACAATAAACCATGTAATAGATTACTCAACACATCACTTCATACATTCAACATTATCTCAACAGTATAAAATGATGAACTGGAGACAATAAGTGAGAGAAGAGACAACTCTTCTTCATAGGATTTTGCTGACTTATTTTTAACTTTGTAGAATGACCATCTACCATGCCAACAGATGCTTTAGAGAGGAGTATAATAATAAAAATCACTGTTAATGTAATTCAGCTATATCTCATTATTGTAAGCACTAAAAAGAAGAGGCTACGAAAAAATCTGGGTTGTATTGATTTATGGTTGTCCTCATTCAACAGAACTCTCCTTTGAGAAAGCACTCAGGCAAAATTAAATTGCTTAAGTATTTATGCAAAAGAAGAAATACCTGAAAGAGATAAAGCAGTTGTTTTCAGTGTGTCTTTTTCCACTAAAGTTTTAGAGTGATTACCCTAATTGGAACTGTTAACAGTAGAATGAGATGCCAGCTGTTGGAGAAGGGGATAATGGAAAAGGCTTTGTGAAAGGAGTCTGCAAGTTCAAGCCTTTTGAAGGAAAAATTATAATTTATCTGATGATTCTCCAGCTTGTCTGAACTAAAAATATAAAGAGATGAATGTTTTAGTTTGGGGGTTTTTAGCTGTTGTTGTTGTTGGGTTTGTTTCTTTTTTCCTATTATTCATTTGTAATACATTTTGACTTGCAGGAAAAACAAACCTGTTTTTTTTGCAAAACAAGAGCTCCATCAGGGACACTGCAAGGAGTGACTCACTGAGTGTGATATGTTTGCCCATCCTGAAGGTGAACATGCAAATACCTGCTCCCACAGCAGCCAGAGGAATAACAAGGATGCTTGTCTGTGGCCCCTTTTCTGTCAGCACAGGACAAAACTATTTCAGGAAGCTCTCGCCAAGTGTAAACATATTTCTCACATTTTCCTTGCCTTCTTGCTGTGAATGCTTTATGTCCTCCCTTAAGCTTCCTGAAGACATTATGAGTGTGGCAGTCCATTTTTCTTCCTTGTTCTGTGTTTGCAGTGTGTGATGCCACCAAGCTAAATGAAGGGAGAAAGAGTGGGATGAGGAAAGCCAAGGAATACTAGTAAAAAGGAAGAAGCAGTTTATACAGCAAATAAAAAGCCAAATAAAATCTGTGCAGGCACTATCAGTCTTCCCACAGTATTGCTCATGTTCCAACATACCCAGGGATAGTACAGGGATTGCTGAAGGATGTAGAGAAGTCTGTTGGTTATTCTTTCCATTGTATCTTTTGGGAAAAAGTGGTCTGATATTGTGTCTATTTCACTCATCTCAGTTGTGACAGCATTCTCTGTTTAAGAGCAGTAGACTAAAGTGTTACTGACATCCCTACTGTGGCTAATGCAGAAACACTGATGAAACTATCAGGCCCGGATACATCTGAAAGTGCTGAAGGTGAAATGAGTCCCTTCCCTGGCATCTTTATTTCTGAAAATACACTGTGGGACTCTGACCAGTTCTTTATGGACTACCTTATGTACAAACATCATCATAAAAGCATTGAAAAGTATAGAATATTTATAAGTCAAACATTGAATCAAAACCTTCTTTTGGCAACCAGTTAGTGGTGAGGGTCATGCTCATTTTTGAGGGAAAAGGAGAGAAGACATATTAAGAGATAACTGAATGCACTTTGTCTATGTTTTATTTCTATCTAAAATATTTGGCAGCATCATCTAACAGTGTTTTAGGGGCCTTCAGATACCTGAAAGCCACCTGGGGCTAGCATATATACGGCACAATCTACATGAAACACATGCCTTCTGGAGACAGCTAGAGACACCACAGGACATTGGAAATGTTTGTAGTTGTCCACCGTCCCACACAACATCCTTGTCACTGAAGGAAGAAACATGGATTAACAGATGGACCATTCGGTGGGTAAGGAATAGCTTGGATGAACACACTCAAAAGAGTCGCAGCCTTTTTGGAAGTCCCTTTTAATGCCTGGACCTCCTGCTGCCTTCCCGAAACATTTAGCTCTCCCTCAGTACCTGTTTTGTCACTTCCATCTCCAGGTATAAGACTCAGATCTACTGGCTTTAAAAAAATTAGGAGCCACACATTGCTATTTGTGTGTTGGTGCTTTGGCTTCAAACTGAGCTCGTGAGTTTAACGGTGTCAAGTTTAATGGCAAACACTGGCCTCACACTGGCTCTTGAAGACAGATTTCTACATCTTATACCTTATTTCAAACTCCTTTGGATGTTTGAATTATATGTATGTAAAGGAATTAAAACCTGAGGCAGGGGGAAGACTGTCAGGTAGCCATTAGCTCACGCTCCCTCTTCGTTATTTATTACACGTTGAAAGATTCAGGTTTAAACTTGGTGTGTGCAAAAACTGTGCAATGAAATCGCACATGGAATCTTTAGTTTCATTTCATAGGGCTTTTTTTTTACTAAATTTAGATTTGGTTTTGACAAGTCAGGTGTAATGTGTATGTTTCACATCCATTGTGAAGGAGATTTCACTTCTAGCTTACCTTAAGAACAAAACAAATGGCTACACAGGACCCACATGAAATGTGTGACACAGAAATCATCTTCTTAACCAATTGTATGGACTCACAGGAAAAGGTTCTAAGCATCAGAAATGCTGCCTATTCAGCT
The DNA here is from genome assembly GCA_024500445.1 of Entomyzon cyanotis. NCBI lineage: Eukaryota > Metazoa > Chordata > Aves > Passeriformes > Meliphagidae > Entomyzon > Entomyzon cyanotis. The sequence continues at coordinate 67,090,132 of JAKEPQ010000871.1, forward strand.
GAAAAATCTGAGGCAAAGCAGATGGTGAAATTTGCAGCACACTGAGTGTAAAAGGGCTTACCAATGCTGCCAGGTATATCAGTTTCTTTTACAAAAGATCCATTGCTACCACAGATTTCAAAACATGCTTCTGAAAATCTATTCCACCCAGCACAACTCAGCAAGTAAGTCGGAAGCAGAGAGTGTGTGTTTTTTTAATTTCTCTGTGTTGTAATCAGAACAAGTCATTTTAGTCCACATCTGATGCAGAGTGGACAGGGACATGTATCATTTTCTTATTCTACCATTTGCAGATTTTTTTTTTTACAGTTTAAACTATTCAACCTCATTAGTTTGTGGTCTTTCATATTTAAACATCTGTGAAAATATTTCAGTCAGGATGTTTCCCATTATGCTAAAGTCTAGATAATGGTAATGGTTACTGTCTCCAAAGAGCTTACAAGTTTAGGCTCAAGTCATGCAGATTTTCTGCACACACCAAGTTATAGACAGGACTGCTGACACTGAATATTAGTGAGGTTTCTCAGCAGTTTCCATCTGAAGATTTTGTTTACAGAATCTGGCTGAAAACTTTGCCAAAATTTAACTAGTTTAAATGAAGTGAATATATTTAGTTACCAAAATTTCACTAGTTTAAATGAAATTTATGTATTTAGTTGGTCTGGAATTAAACCAGATAAGGGTAGATACAAGATATGCTTTTCTCGCTTATTTGCAAAAAAAGCTTTTTAGCTATTTAAAAAAAACCCAAATCACTCTGCTAGTCTAGTGTTTTCAATCCAGCAGTTACTCTTTTTTCAGTGATTGTGATACTAGAACTGCATCTTCTACCACCACAACAAAAATCCACAAGTCAGCAATCAGCTTGGGGGAAAAAATGAGTGTTCACCACAGACTTACTGAAGCTTCCCTACAAATAACTCTGATGGCTCTGAGGAGGTGAAGGATTCACTGAAATTATGGCAATTTTCCCTCTAAAGTCATCCAGAGGAAATGGCTGCAGGGTTATTGTGTCTTATGAGTCTTCAATGATTCTTCAGCTGCACAAACCAGGAAACACAAAGGACAGCAGCAGAACAACAGCAAAGGTACAATAAGGCAAAGAGAGTAGACTGAGACAAAGAATCAGTCTGGGGACACTATGATTAGAGGATTCAGCCTTGATAAGGGGAAGACAGGTACAGCAACAGTGGAGATAACATACAAGAGTGGAGAACGTGATATAAAAGTAAAAGGAGAAAGAGAGATTGAAGTTTAGTTGAGAGAGGAAAATAAGTGAAACTGGCCAGGGCAACAGGACATAAAACACAGGGTGATAAGTATGTGGGGAAAGGTCTGGATGTTGCTGGGATGTAGTTTAAAAGCAAATATCACGTGAAGAAGGTGACAAAGTACCACTGCAAAATTGATCACTCAAAATTTAGGAATAATAAAATTAATTTTGCATAAGTGAAAAAGAAATGTACTGTAAAATGCAAAATTTCATGCAAATAAAACAATTGGGACCTTTTTTAATGGATTTCAAAAACTTATTCAATGCTGGATCTCATTGACTGGCATTAAATAGGAATAGAACCATCTCTACCCCCACAGAAATATCAAGAAGAACAGTTAACATTTTCAGAGTGCTCAAATACTACAGGGGTATGTGTAAAAGATAAATGAGGAAATTGTTCATTCTGTCACTAGAGAGCAGATTTCATGTTCCAAATTTATTTCATTGGATCCAGAACCCTTAATGTTTCTGAAAACCTCATATGAAGCCTGATGGTGCCTTTAGGAGTATAAATACCATGGAATTTTCTAGATAGATTTTTGTACCATCTTCAGTGCAAACACCTAAATGCATACTTGAGTTTCTTTAACAAGGCAATGAGCTGATGCACCTCAGCACAAAGACAGTGGGCAGTGGGAACACATATGAGAATAAATGATGGTACCAAAAAGGCAATATGAACTCACCCTCACCACCATACCTAAGGGGGACCTTGCAGTTTCTTATGCTGCTGTGGTGATAAACACAGGCTGAGGCACCTAAATAAAAAAACATTGTGGGTACGATAAACACTTTAGGGGGATGTAACATAATTTCCCACTAGCATCACTGAATAAGAAATTAACAGTCTGAGAACAGAGACAAAGCTGCATATTTCATCTGCTAATGGAGGTTCTTTTTCTGCACTCATTAACACAGCTGAATGACACATAGAGGATTTCATCATCAATCAATTGTTTGTGAATAATCTTCATACTCACTCTCCAATTTGCTGAAGAATTACTTAGAAAGAAAAGAATTGAATTACTATTATTAATGAGAGTTCAGTTACCAAAAAAAAAAAAAAAATCAATGCTTCACTGTATTAGACATAAAGAACTAGCATGAAGATAGTATTTATCCGGAGAGTCACAAATCTGAGAGTTGGATAATGTACAACAGGTGAATAAACAAAGAAAAAGGTACAGAAGGCAACAAGAAGGGTTTGAAGAATGCTAACAACAAATACAGATGTGCCTGTAGTATTCAAATAGTGGCAAACAACAAATACCTTTGAGAATTTTGCAATTTCCTCATAATTAATGGAAAGAGGGAGGAGGGAAGTGATATAAAAATTATCCAAGTTAAACCTACTTGCCATTTTCTGGTGAGAAAAAAATAATTGATTTGCAGCAAGCACAGCTGAATTCATGTCATACTCTTCTTATTTTGGCACAATTTGTGGCACCTGGTGCCAGAAGAGATCAACAGGCCATCTAGCCTAATCTCCAGCCCACCACATGCCAGCTGACTTCCCTTGGTTACCCTTGAACTGAGTTCACAATCTAGCTTTCAGCAAATCATAACCTCAGGAAAGTATCCTTAATTTGAAAACTTCAAGGAGCATAGGTTTCATCAATTCCCTGGGTGATTTTTCCCATTAGTTAATAAGAGAGATTTACCTCCTAATGTCTAAACTGAAAATGTCAATTCTTTGCTTTCACCTTGCTGATTCTTCTCCTCTTTTTAAAGTTATTTTGAAGTACAAGGTACTTTTAATCTATTGAAAATATTTTTACTCTGTAATTATATCTATGTTTGGTCATGGTTCCAATAAACTAAATAGATTGAAAAAACATTTTCTTTTGTATTTTCCTTAGTTCAAAAAAAAATAGTTAGCTGTTTCTGCCACCTCTGCAATATTTCAATATCCCTTTTAAAATAGAAGACAGGGTAGGATTCATCTCCAGCTAAATATATGTGACTTGACTCATTTTTATAAATATCTAGCACAATTTTTGATATCCACAGGCATCTAAGACATAACACAGTGTAGGAAGAGGACTTTCAAACAATGTGTGGCCCTTCTGAGAGGAAATTAGAGTCCAGGTAGGTTATCCTAGAGCATCACAAATGACAATAGACACTAAAGTTAAGGCAAAGGACTCATGCCACATATTCCAGACTTAGTCAACTTAATTCCATAATCTCACATGTAAAACACATTTTACATGTGCACATGTATTTCACATACCCATTTAAGGTCCCTTTAAAATCAATAACAATCTGGTCAAGGTAGTCAGAAGTACTTAGAGAAAAAGTCAGCTAATTGAAAATAGCTGGCATGAATCACTGCTTAGATTAATGACTATTGAATAGGGTCTCAAAAGAAGACCTCACTGACACTTATTGCCACTTAAGACATCCTAGGCTATCTTCCTTGGCCTCCAGCTGCCAAACCAGGCAGGCAAGAGACCTCCACCATCCTGCATCAGCTCTGTGTGGATGTCTTCGATATCTAAGGCATCTCAAACAGTACAAAACAAATAAGTGTCATCAACTGATTGAGGTCTTTTCTTCAGAACACAAAACCAGAGCTATGCTCCAGTCCTGGTAACATTTGTACCACATACACCTCTGAGCACAGCCCCTAGTGAATTGCTCCTACTCACACTCTGGAAATTACTGGAGCTCTTTGTGCCCCAGTGTGGCTAGCACAGGTTCTTCCCGTGGGAACATTTTGCTATATTTCATAAACAAGATAAAGTTTGGATGTTTTGCAAACAACGTCTCCGGATTAGGTCAGTTCGGGCTTGGCCAATTGTGCCTAGGGGGAGGTCTCAGGCTGACCAATCTGGGGCACCTCTGTAAACTCTATATATATGGAATTCAAAACAATAAAGTTCCTCTTCTCCTCTCTTTCCTTGTCTGAGAAATTGGGTCATTCCTCAGCTAGCCGCTCAACAGCGACACCCCAGCATTTCACTGAGATAAAAATGCTTATTTCCTGTAGGCCTAAAAGCCTTTCAGGATATGGATGGAAACCACCTCAAATTTCACAGGAGCCAGGTTCCTTTTATAGCCAGTGGAGGGAAATTAGCATTTCTACAGCATGAGTCATCTGGGCTGTTTAGAGATCTACCTTGAGATTAATTGCATCAAAGAAGTGCTTGTTTCTTCAAAGGACAAGAAAAAGAAACTAGACTATTATCACAGATCTAAATATCCAAGATGTAGAGATCTAATATTTTGTGTGATTAATATGACCTTTATGATCCAAGATATGGTCTCGCCTTACAGATTTAAACACATATCTGTGAAACTGTTGAGTAACTCAGTGTTATACTTCACAACTCCCCTTGATAAGTCTCTTTGATTTCTTTCAGGCTGTATCATCTGTTAACAATGTATTGGATGAAAATTACCCAAATGTGACGCTGGAGAGGAATTCAGGATGCCAGTTTTCCCAGAGGACCATGAAGAAAGAAAGAAATGTCTGTTTGTACCATACAAAAGCAGCTGGTTTTCCTCCATGCTTCAAGCATATTTATCTGACCCTCAATAGTGAATGTTCTAAAGTCTGGCAATCATATCTGCAGTCCCTAAAATACCCCAGAGATTTCTAACAAGGGAACCACCTGGAACTTTGCTTTTACTTCAGAGCACTTTGCTGTGTATTGCTTAGGTTAAAGGCAGTGCTGAACAGCAGCATGACTCTCTGACACTTGAAAGGCTGCTCCGCCTTCAGCAAATATCTGTAATCCTCCTTAATGTCAGTGGAAGTCAGGGATGCAAACTGGACTCCTTGGAAGGCAAGCACTGGGGCCAGCCTTCAAAGGGATGAGGTGAAGGAAGACAAGAATCATTCATAGAGGCAAGAGGGACTTCAGGAGACAAACATCAGTTACCGATTATATGCCTATTTTCATGTTGATCTGCATTTCCTGAACAAAATCCTGTAAAATACAAGGCTGTTTTAATATTAAATACAGCTGAGAGCACCCAGCAGCTTGCAGAATTGGACCATCTGATTTTCTGTGTGTCTGTTACATAGCATACAACTGAAAGCGTGGTTTTGTTTGGTTTTCAGAAACCATGTGTATGGAAAATAATTGTAAAGTGTTTTTTCTCTCTCTTAGACCAACTTGCTGTCTAAACCTGGCACATATTATTATTCCATAGTCCAACATGCAAGCACATATGTAACACTTATAAAAACAATGCTTGAAAACATCCAAGGAAAACATCATGGTTCACTCACTAGAGGTTTTCCACCAAACATCTTTAGCAGATTCCAAAATATAAACAGTCTGCCATCTATACATTGTGTCAGTTATAAATCAAGCAGGTAAACATCTAACCTCATACTTGCAGATTTGCAAAACAGCTTTTCTTTCTCTTCTGCTGTTGGTGAGGCTCTTCCTGCTGCCACCCCAGCAGCTGCTGCCACTGCTATTTCTGCTTCTGCTGTCGCTGCTTCCACCATGCCCCACGTTACTATCCCTGTGCTGCACAGATCAAGCAATGTAAGTTATCTTTTCGTTAGATAATCTAATATGCATTTTTAAACTTCTGAGAGGTTAATTTTCTTTTAGTATTTCAAAATATCTAACACTTTATAATCAGATTAATACCGTCCCTAGGCAGATGAATAAGAAAATGGCATTTTGTTTGTGAGGGCAGAGTTCCCAGCTCATAGTTATTGTATCTATACTTATGTGGTCACATCTGTGGTACCTAATTTTTTTGCTCAGCAAGAGAGCTGAAGTAGAACAGAGTGTAACCTCATGCAAGCTGAAAATCAGGTTACGAAAAATCTATTTTTTAGAGTCAAGGAGACCCTTGATCTTTCCTGTTTGTCTCTCTAAATTTTTATATGATTGGAATTCAAAGAATTTGGATTAAATTTCCGCCAGGATTTCCTGACATCTGTCATCTTGGTTGCAGCACCAGCTCCAGGAATGTGCAGGCTCTCTCAGCCTGTCTTGTGCATGCATACTGCAAATTTAGAGAACAGATGCAGAGAGGGAGCCTTTGGCCTCCCTGCTCCTAAATTCTGCTCCTAAAATTCAGCAAATCTGAAGCCTTAAGAACATGTCAGACTTGCAATGTCTGCAAGATGGTCAGTTCAGTGAGAGTGTAGAGTGCAAGCCCTCTGCCTATTCCAAATGTGCACAGGTTTATGCTTGGTAAATCCCAAGCGAAAAATTGACACCATTTGATCAGGGAATTGATTGTAAAATCATTTTGTGGTCATTAAATCCTCTCATTTATATTGGTGTTTTTTGCACTTCTACCTCAGCAGAGACAATAAAGATAGGGCACTGTATTTTCTTGCCTGTCCATAAGGCGTCTGGAGGAAATCCTAATTCACACAAGACAGAAGAGTAAAGCAATAGATAGCCTTTTTCTTTCATGGGAATGCCAGAATATACTGAGCAACATTTCTTTTCCAACTCAAAATCAATGAGTTGAGCAGTTGCTGAAGATCTCTAGTTGAATTAACACGCCCTGTGAGCAGGCAGGGTTGTCAGCTCAGGTTCAGCACAGCACAGCACGAGGGTGGCTCAATCCTACTCTAGATAGAAGTCCAAAGGTTAAAGAAGTGTAGTTTCATCAGTTCTAGTCATAAACTTTGGAGACAAAAACCGCAAAGCTCAGCTTTCTCCTCCTTCTCCTGGCTTTCCCCTCTAAAATGCTGTTCCCTTTACCTGTGCATTTACAAGCAAGGGCAGCCTGCACGCTGTCAGCCTGCGTTACCTTGGCTGCTCTGCTGTCTGACAGAGTTTGTTGCTCCGGGTGGTCACTCCTGCTGCCTACAGCTGGGTTTTACTGTCCAAAGGGGCTGTACAGCACTTTGTATTTAGAGCAGAGTGTCTGATGTGTCGACAGCCTTTAGCAATGTCTGCGATTGTCTGTGGATCTGAGACCCCTGAGTGGGAAGCTCTTAGAACCCTTCAACAGAATGGTTTTTCTATTTGCACAAAAGAGGTCACATCCATTTACAGTGATCCCACCACTAATAGAGAGCTCTGCTACAATGGGAGGCACACAAGGGATGAAGAACCTCTCTTGTGAAGACAGGCGAGAGAGCTGGGGCTCTTCAGCCTGGAAAAGAGAGGGCTTTGGGGAGACTTCATTGCAGCCTTACAGGGGGATATGAAAAGGAGGGAGAGGGACTTTCTATACAGGCAGACAGTGACAGGACAAGGGTTAATGGTTTTAAATTGAAAGAGGGTAGGTTTAGATTAGATGTTGGGGAGAAAATCCACTTTGAGAGTGGTGAGGCCCTGGCACAGGCTTCCCAGAGGGGTTGTGGATGTCCAGTCCCTGGAAGCGTTCAAGGACAGGCTGGGTGAAGCTCTGAGCAACCTGGTCCAGTGAATGGGATCCCTGCCCATGGCAGAGGCGTTGGAACTAAAGGATCTTTATAGTTCCCTTCCAACCCAAACCATTTTGTGATTCTAAGAGCCTTAATTGTTTGCAGATGCTATTTTTGAGTGGGAGTAACAGCATGGGGATATATGTAGAACATTAGAAACCTATATAGTTGCTAGAAGGTTCATTCAGTAGCTCACAGAGTGGTGTCCAGAGCTGTGTGAGATGCTGTAATGCTACACACAACTTCCATTTGCAGCACCAGGAGGGCACAAGGTTTCCCATAAATCCTGTGGGATACCTGCCAGCCCTGTTGTAATGCCTGACAGAGTCCAGTTCATTGCAAATTACCCTGGACTCCTAAGCATTGACAGAAGAGGCATGAAAATATCTTCAAAACTGTGCACTGATTTGAAAATGTACTTGCAAGAAGTGTCTATTCCTTGCTGATCTAAACACAGAAACCACATGTATTCAGCTATAGCCATGAGATGCCTGTGAATTTGGCAGTGGTAATGCTAAGATAATATTTCTCAGGGCCTACTGTCCTGCCTCCTTCTCTTTTCAAGGATTTAATATTTACTGTTTGCGCTATCTCAAATGCAACAATCACTGTGCTAAAACACCTCCATGAACTGTCTCAAAGCTCTTTTTGATAGGATTTCGTTTTCCCAGTCTCAATGGATCAGCTTCCAAATTCTCCACAAGGAAAGTCAGCTTCTTGAAGCAGAGAAAAAAAAAAAAGGGGGGAGCTGAACAATCTCCCTTTAATCTGCAGTTAGCTGAATCCTCTTTTCCTCTTGTTCTCTTCCAATTGGGCAGGGGTACCTGCTGTCAGAATCCCATAAATCAGCCAAGTCCCCAGAAAACAATCTTTACAATAGGTCTCTGTGCTCGTAAGAACTTCAGTGTGGCTGCACAGCCTATTTATACACAGCAAGTCATCTCCCACTGGCTCTCAAATAGACTCTAAAGTGTCCTGCCATGTCACTTTACAACCACAGAAATCACCTCTGCAGCTAACAATAATTAATGAAACCACACAGGGTAAAATTCATCTCAGCTATTTTTGGCCATCTAAAGATTAGACTTCTCTGTTAAGAAGAAAAGCCTATCCCTGCAGCCGAAATATTCATTTTCAAAAGAAAATTCATGTCACCTAACAGCAATATAGACTGACATGCCCTCTGGACAAACTTCTATTTCTCCTCTGACTGTCTGAGAGACAAACTTACATGCTAGACTTTTAAAAAGTGCAAAATAAAAGAGATGAACCACATGTGGTTTGACAATTTTCAAATTTTTTCGTTCAGTTGACCAAGTTTGTCACCTGACTGAACTCCCAAAAAGAAAGGTAGAATTTTAATGTGATTTGTCTCACTTTAAATATCTAACAGTCAAAGCAGTTCAGATCCTCTTTCCATCAGAGACAAAGAAATGCCTTAATCATCCAAAGGGCTGATGGCTGCTTTTCTTTTGTGTATTAACCAAGGAAAGCATCAGGCAGCATGGTTACATTTCTCCCTTTTAGTTATCTGAAGTAGAGCAAGCCAGCCCTCCCTTTTGTGACTTCCTTGTAGTGTCTTATCTTGTGTAAACTATAAATTTCTGCAATGTATACTTATAGATAAACTAATAGCTTGTTAGGACTGTTACCATTTTTTTTCCAGTGCATTTCCTCATGATAGGACAAAGTTAACTATTTGGCACCAAAAATCCACTGCTGATCTGCTGTACTTCCTATGTTTATACCAACCATTAGCTTGCTTTTAGCAAAAAAAAAAAAAATACTAGAATTAGTATGTTTATTCTTCAAAGATTATGCCCAAATAATGCAGATATTTATTAGCTGAGTAATTGATGGGTGTTAAATTTCTAATTTTACTTATCCCTAGCAGCTGCATCATGTGGTTGGGTGTTGGGACATTCTAAGCCTTGACATTACCAAAGACTGATCATTCTCCAGTTTGTAAACCTCTTTATATGTTAGAAAGCACATATCCCAACAGAGAAAAGCAATATCTTCCAAATAAATGAGCAAGATGGAAAGTACAGTCATGTCATTTCTAAGTGATACATTGCTCACTGTCACCATTTCAGGAACAACAAGCCTGATTTGAAAGTGAATGTCCTCTATCCTTCCTCAGTGAAAGAAAATCAATTTGTCTGTGTCTGCTCCTAATTAATTGTTCTCAGGAGGATCTGGAACATAATCTGCTTTGAGGCTTGGTTTGCTTTCCCTTCCTTACATTTTCCCAACTTGTTCTTATTTTCCCCACTTGTTCTTAGTTGTAGGGCTACAGAACTAAGGCTATGTGCAAAATACATCAATGCTTCTATTAACCAGCAATGCCATTGCTCAGGAGTCTTAGCGACTTCCAGCACATTAGGAATAAAAATCAAGCCCTTACCATCCCTGGTGTATTTTGTCCATATGTCAACTTCTTTCTGCCTTTCAACTCATGGGGGATTTCTTACCATAACCAGCCACTGTTGCCAACACTGAAGCATTTGGGCTCAAATATATTGCACTTGGACTGTAAAGAAATATGCAGGAGACAGATGGCAGGAGATGAGATTTTATTACTGTGATGCTTCTCTTTTTAGATGAAATCCCAGAATACATCCTGTTGAATTTACCCTGCCATTTGTGGTTAGTAAGAAGAAACAACCACTGCATGGCAGATTGAAGGAGATCGCTTTTTACATGGCAAAACAGGGCACTCCCAAATACTGTCCCATGAAATTAATAAAATGGGTTAAAATCACACAGATCAAGAGTTCAAGCATCTTAGTGAGAGAAAGACCATGCCCTGTTACAGAGCCGCCTGGAAACAGAGATGCTGTCACTAGTTTTGACTTTCATTCTCTCCACAAACCAGGACTACAGAAATGCACACTGCTGTTTATACAGAGAGTGTGTCAGCAGAGAAAGGAGGGAGAGCACAACGTGGGAACATCTGTTCTGAGAAGCAGGTTGAAAATAGCCATGTAATAGCATGACAGAAACATCTGCGCAGTCTGCACACCACCATGAGCAGAGCATCAGGAGGGACAAGGACACAAACAAGTCCGTGAGCAATAGGTCAGGAAGAGGCTCAGTGTCAGGCAGGAAATGCTTCACTAATCCTTTTTACTCATTGCAGCCCCATTATTATTTAAAAGGTAAGAGTACAGAAAGAGAGGGAACTTCCTGTGATATGGGCAGATGCTGCAAGAAGGGCTGCATTGCATATCCGATGACCCACGGAGTGTTGAGGAAATGTGCTGAACAGTAATCATAATTAAGAGACAAGCAGCAAGCTAAATATAATATTACTCAGAGCTTCTGTGCCATGTGTTAACGAATACTGCATTTTTCTTCTTTTGAGGAGTAATGGATTATACCATATCTGTTCAAATAGCAACGCACTGCTGAAATTCTGTCTCTGATAGAGTGAGGACATGGAATAGATTTGTTCAGTTTTTTTCTTAGATATTGCAACGTATGTGTAACCCAGCAGACGGCAAAAAAGAAAAAAAAAGAGCAAGTTTTCAAGCAACAAGTTTTTCCTGTGCAATCTTCACTGCAGCTATCAGCAAGCAGAACTGCTGTCCTTTAGGCTTCAGTCATGGTTCCTGGTACCATGACAAAAATCTACTTTGCTTAAAGAGAGAAAGGAAAGAATCTAGTTCACCATACTTTGAAATGGTCCTGCAACAAATACATCCAAACCTGCATTTACTCACAGGTGGAGAAGGCAGTGTGAGTACATTTCTGAAGTGCACAAGAACTTTTGAATTATTCCTGAACAGCATATACATCGCCCTCCTCAGAAATATGCAAATACCATCTATACAAATTCAGCACTTTCTGCACATATCTTTAGCGCAGCCCACTCATTTCTCAAGTCTTAGACAATATGAAGTTCTGTGTAAAATTCAGAATCATTCTGGTAGTTTTCCCAAGTATGTCAAACTGGGGGGAATTCCAGAATCTGTGCTGTACATGTGAAATGACACTCAATAGGCTTCCCTCCTTCACTAGTGATACTTTTGCTAATTGTCTGCTGTATCTTAAAATAATTCTGTAGTGTATGAAGCCAACACTTCATAATCTCATTGCTGAAAAAGATGAAGGATCAATAAGAGTAGAAAAATGGCACTGTCTTGGACCTACCAAAGAAAAGTAAAGCTTGTTTCAAACTGGCAATTGGTCTTGATGGGGCTACCTTTGCTGAAGGGAAGATGATATGGCATGGAAAAAGCATTGCAAACCACAGTCATTCAAAGTGGTTGATGACGCTTTTATAACAAAGTTATCAGCCACCACTTGAAGACACAATAAAAAAATTACTATTTTAAGAACCACTTCTGACTGCGTATTCTCTGAAATTCTTTTACTTCCTTACTTACAAGGTTAGACTGACCTAAAGCAGTGCTGCAGCCAATGGGCAGCACTGCCAGCAAAGTGTCAGGGATGGCTAGCAAAGAAGGAAAAGTTTCTCTGTGCACTCACATCAGAGTACTAATCAAAAAAAAAAGGCTGTTAAAAAGCTGAAAAATCTCTGTGTGTGAAAGAACTGGTGACCAGAAGCTTTGCCAGTGAGATTGCTGTCATTTTTTCACACTTCCTTTCTACAGATCACAATCTTCCTCCTTCACCTCCTCTCCTTCAGGACAGAAACTCTGGGCTCCCAGATTTAACATCAGTGAAAGAAAAAGCAACAAATATCTGAAGAAATCCTAAGTGTTTTGATCAATCATTAAGAAAAACAAAAGTTTTCTGTCTAGAGACTGAGCTTTTACAAATGCTTGTCACCAACCAAGGAAAATTAAATGTTTATGGCTTAATCTGGTTTTGATTATTGGAGTTTTTTTCCCTAAAGTCACAAATTGGCCAAATTCTTCAATTAGCAAATAAAACAAACAGATACAGAACAGATCCCCTAAATTAACAGGGGGAAGAACTGCAAATAAAAAGCTAGATATAGCAGTAAGGTAAAGGGAAAGGAATGAGTAACAGGTAGTATCCCTTGGGTATTTTTGTGCAGCCTGACTTTTTTCCATTGTGCATTGAATGCAATGCTAACAGAAAGAAATTAAGACTTTTACAATATAGGTAGATTGGAACGAAAAGAAGGTGGCAGTAACAGACCCATCTATGAGATGGATGAATGAAGCAAAAAAAAATAGTATAAATATGAGCTTTTGGAGGATAGAAGCAACTGAAGGACAGACAAATACCTGAAAGATCCAGAAGCAAAAATCAATTAAGTTAAACACAGACTACTAAAACTGATAAAAACAGCTGTTGACTGATGGTGGGTTGACTAGTGTTGCTTGCTGGAGCAGAAGATGGTTGCAGGCAACAAGACACACCTCAGTTGTGAAGGACAATCTGGATTCTCCCTGAATAACCCAACAGGCCTGAAAATGGGTAAACAACTGAAGGAAATTAATGTAGCTTTATTGAAGTCAGATAAAATCAGATGGGAAATGTGGCATTAATTTTAAGCATATGGCATAAATGATAAACCACTGGAATAAACTATTCAGGGAGGAAGTAGACTCACCATCTGCTGATACTATCAAAAAGAAGATTGTATATCTTTCTGGAAAATAAATATTTTACACAACCACATGTTACTGAGCTCAAAACAGGAGCAGCTGCAGGAAATCTAAAGTCTGTGAAAATATACGTCATCAGAAGAGTTGTACTAATGGTTTCTTTATCCTAGAAATCTGTAAAGCTTTCCCAGGAGCATATTTGGAGTGGTGGTGTCAAATGGCACATGAAAAACAAATAATTGATACCAATATGCACAGTGATACAAAACAGACCATAATATTTAAATTTGCTTTATGTGTGTGTATATGCATGTTTAAATAAGCGTTAAAAATTAAAGACATATTTAAGGTTCTCTGTAAACTTAAAGAAAAAAAAATCAGTGTTGTCATGATCTCTGTGGCAAAATGACTGTCATAGTGCCAAGTAGTGAGCTATACTGAAAATTATTAACAAAAGATTAAAGTTGCATAACATAATATATCTGAAACATAGTACCACATATTCTTGCTTGAATTAGGATTTCACTTCTGCTCGTTTGGATTCTTTGCTAATTAAAATCAAATATCCACAGATGGAAGCTATTTTACACAATTGACCTGTGTTACATTAGTTGAAATCAAGACTAACCCATGGCAGATACAGAGCTGAAATCTGTTTTCTCTTCATCACCAAATGCTACAACTTCTGTAAGCGCCCATGACAGCAAACTGTCATCCTTCAAAAATAATACAGGCTCTTCTCACCAGTCACTAAATCTTATGAAAGGTGTAATTCCAGAAAGCCAAAACAGTTGACAAAACAAATACAAAAAATCAAGTTATCTCCATTCTTGTTTACTTAGCCTTGCTCAAAGCCTCCATAGTCTCAACAGGCAGGAGTAATGTTATTAAAAGTGTCTGCATCAAAAATGGTTCTATCCCTGCTGGTCACACCACCTCCTTTTAGAGAGAGCAGAAAGAAATACTTTAAGGATGTGATTCTTCCTGGTTTATAGTTGTTGTCTATAATAGGGCAGATGAAAATGCCTGTTTCATTTAGGGGAAGACAAGAATGGAAAGTACAGCGTGGATTTCTAATGTTAGGAGAGATGAATACCCCCTCTGGCCCTCTCTGGAACAGCAGAGTTCTGGAGTATTTTAGAAGTTTTCTAACCCATGTGTATAAATGGAGATATGGCATACTTAGATTAAAGCACTGACAAATATCTTTAGTGTTTTAACTCCATTAAGTAGCTTGAGTTGAAGCTTAGAAACTTTCAGCAGATTGCAGTAGCTTAAGTGAAGGACCATTTTAGATATCTTGGGATATCTGAGGCATCTGTAAATGGATGGAAGATCCAAGACAGTGTCCACAGGATCCTTCTAGCTAAAGGTCAAGAATAACCCAGGAAGCCCAAAATGGCTGTGATCTAAATGCTGACTTCTTGTTGTTACCTCATTTTGCTTTAAGGAACCCAAATTAACAACATCATTTCATTTGCTGTTTAGACCAAGTTGAGTTATCAATAGCAAGTGAACAATGAGCTGGAGGCAAAGATCTTTGCAATTCCACTCCAAATCAGGTTTTTTCAGGATCCTATGACTCAAGCAGGTTGTCTCTCATGCTGGTAGGTAAGGATGTTTCCCACAGTCCATTCTGACAAAACATTGCACTTCATCCAAAAGTATGACAAAAAACAAAAAAAAACAAAAAAACAAAAGTTTTTTTGTCTTTTGTCAGCTTTGTCCTTACTTGCAAAGTTAGTTACACAATTATTGAATATCTCTTTTTTTTTTTATTTAAATAGATTTTTTTAAAACATAAGGAGTCTTATCTTCTTCAAAGGATATGAGAAAGATTTCAAGGTAAATCTTTCTAGTACTCGATCCATAATTCTTCATATATTTCACATAGAAAAAAATTACTTTTCTCATGTAAAATTCTGACTTAGACAGAATTGCCTTATTTAACTTGGTCTAATATGCAAATGAGTATTTCACATTATACCAGTCTTTTATTCTCTTTTATCTTAAAATCTTAACATTTACAAATATATTGTATTGAACATTTATTTTATACTAAATTTAATTAATAGAAACTATTCACAGTCATTTGAAATGCATTTCACGTTGACTGAAATAATTAGTGTAGGGCTACTCAATATTTACTTTAGATATGAATCTAGAGGGATTTGATAAAATTAATTAGCAGGAACTAATTATAGTTAGGATATGAGTTAGGGTTTAATAAATATAATTACAGAGTACAAATGATGGATTCTTAATTAATAGATACTAGTTGCCAAACATTGAAGAGAGATTATCATATTTCTGTGCAGGACATGCTATTTGGCACACCTTCAGTTCCTGTGGAAATAGGGACATTTAAAGTGTTTAGGGAGGGGTCTGACAGGGAGTTAAAAACAGATAAACTGATTTGTTTCTATTTTGCAGTGGAGGTTTCAGATCAATTCATGAAAGCTGCCTTCTGTAAAGGGATACATTCCTGCTTGTAGTGTACTGGCACGTGGCACAGTGGCTACAGGACAGAATTCTAGAGGTATTTAGGCATTTAATGATGGCAATAGGCTCCTGATGGAACTTTGGTATTACTTAGCTGTGTCTGAACATTCAGCTTAGTACCTATTCTCTTCTCGTATGTGCCTAACTCTTTCTAAAAATATAACCTTCACTTTGTCTGTGCCTTGCTATCTTAAAAATGGGCATAATAAAGTTTTCCTGCCTTAATATAAGTGTTTTGGTTATAATTTCTTCTAAGGCATTGAAATAATCCACTAGTGGAGTATGAGAGGCTATATAAATATTATGATAAATTGATGGAAGAATTGCTGTCCATTGTGAGGCAGAAAGCTGACCATGTTTTAAATTAACTTTCTGCATTTGGATTCTTCATCCCACTAAGGTTCATTGCACTCTAGGGCTTTTTAACATGTGTCTACATAACAGTCCAGAAATGCAATTACTGTATCATAGACTGGTATTTGACCTATGTGATAGTACACCAGAGGAGGGATGGGAATGAGAGGACACATATCTTATTCTTTCAAAATGTGAAGGGCAGGTTCATAAATTGCAATTACTGACCACCAATAGAAGAAGGCAAGAAGCTAATTATTATTTGGAGGAGAAGAAAACTGGACTGTGATATCCTGTATGTTGCCTTACCCTGTCCTAAAAAAATTATTTAAACAACACTCACCAGTTCAGCCTGAACCACAAATCATCTTTACTCACAAGAAATGAATTTTGTCCTTGAATAACTTCAGGACTTTCTGAGTAAGTGTGAAATTTACTCATAAAGTCATGAAATTATGTAAGGGGGAAAAAGAAAAAGTATATTTATATAATGAACAGCAATTCTGTCAAGAACTGAATTTTCTGTGCATTGTCTTTTTAAGAATTCATGGAGAAACTGAATTAAAGATGGAGTGTTTTGCCCAGGCACATTTTCTCCATTCATCTCACTTGAAAACCCTTCAAATTACTCTGAAAAAAGCAGATTGGTCCAGGTGCTCTGAGGAGGCTCTTTCCAACACAAACAATGATGTGATTCTGTGACCAACCATTACCCAGAATCAAAAACTGCAGCCGTCTCTTTCTAGGACAGAGGATTACATTTTCAGCAATGTTGGGCATTATTTATTAGGCAATATTTATTTTTCAGTTATCCCCTTTCAGAACACAACTAAATGCCCTGACTGTTAGATGTACTAGCTACTTGCTGCTCACACACACCTTGTGCTTGGGTGTTAATCTGGAAAGCCTTATGGTTTGCCCTGACAGGTAATTTCTTAGATTCTAGCTAGGCTCCCAAATTCTCACAGAAATGTTTGGATACAAAAGGTCCTGAATACCATATTTTCGCCATTGTAAAAATATTTCCAGCAGTTTGGTATTATTTTGCTGACTTCAGCTGCATATCCAGCTGGTGCAAAGGTACAACTTCTTCACAGCAGCTCACTGAACCAGAAATTTATCTGTTTGCCAAGTATCCCATAGTGAGAGTCAGATGAGAAAAGCATAAGATCAAGCCAAAAAAGAGAAGTTATTGAATCATAATATCACCCATATATTGTTTGCCAGCCAACTCACCTCATACCTGCTGTTTAATGCTTATTTAAGTAAGCCTCTATTAGCTAGATTTAATTTTCTTCTCCATTCTTTTAAGAATGACAATAAAATATGAGGATTTAAAATTCATTCATTCAAAAAAACTCAACTTTTCTTCTAAATTCAATGTAAAATAAAAAAACCACTCAAAACACAATGAACCCTCAACATTTTATACCTGTCATAAACATTTATCTGTATTGTTTATTAAATTCATTAGAAATCCCTTAATTCTATTAAGTTTTTTTATATGTCATTTGAACAGCAACAGCATAGACAGCAACTCATAAGTCAGTAAAAATTACTTTTATGCATAAAGCTCCACCCTTTCCTAGGTCATCTCTCCAGAGGACTGCAATTTGTAGCTTCCCAGGATCTAACTTTGTAAGGAACTCAAAGGGGTGTATTCATTATTGACAGTGATGGAAACAGACATGAGAAGGGCAGGGATAATGAGTAAACAAAAAGGAGCAAGTTGTTGACAGGAATGTAGTCCAGGTTTATAGACTGATTCCTCCATTTTTCTCTTCATATAAATAAAAATTTAAAAAGCATGTGAGATGTGTGCATACAGAAATGAGAGTGAATAAAACCCTCAGCATTTAAAAGTGGTACAGAGCAGAACACATCATTTATTTACCTTTTTTTCTTTGCCCCTTAAAGGAACTGTCAGAGAGGCAAGGGAGAGAGAGTGATCCTTCATATGCTTGCGGTAAAATGAATTTTAAATATGCAAAGATAGGATGGAAATAGCTGCCAAACTGTGACTGTAAACCGCAGCTCTTGCTTTGCACTCTTTCTCTCCTACAGCCTACATAGAAAGCAACAGTAATAGACTCTGGTGCAATTTCTTTCTACCTTGCTTCTTCACTGCTAAGCAGTGCTGACAGACACATCACTGCAAGTTTGTCTCTCTATCCACCAGTCGTACACACCTTAAAGGAGACCTCTAAAGTCTGAAGAGTGAAAGAGCCTCCTCCACCCACTCCTCTTCTTTCTCCTGTCATCATCACACCATAGTTTATTGCTTTTCAGAATTGCCTCTCTCCATCTCTTCCTCACAAGGTGATCTCACACAAAAGTGTGTAGAAAAAAGGTGCTGGCACCATGGGGAAAGCTTGTCAAATGCTCCATGTTTCCTCTTTGTGGGCGAAATCTTGGCAATGAGCAGACAGTGCTCCTCTCTGTGCATCATATGCATCCTCTTGTGCAAAATTCACAGCACATTCAAGACAAATGCTGAAACACTCAGCTGCAAACAAGGTCAGATAAATATCCAGGTCAGGAAAAACGTGTGTGAACCAATGATTAAATAAGATCCATAGGGACAAAACTTCCCAGTTTTTCCTTTTAGTTCACTTATAGACTTCTTTATAACCACTAGCTAAATAATTAACTGCTCCTTCTTCCTTCTTCTGTAGAAACGAATTTATGTGTTATTATATACAGCTGTAGCATTTCCAGAAAAACAGATCTGTGTTCCAACTCAACAGAGACAGTTCCAGTTTGAACCAGGATTCATTCCATGATGTACTCTCAGTCCAGTGATAGAGAAGGTGTCCTGCAGGGATAAAGCAAGGGCTGTTTGTCACAGCTTCCCTTGCACTGGGGGCAGTTTGGGCCAGCAGAGATCAGCAAGGCCCTGTGAAGTCCTGGAAACAGGAGATCCAGCCACCAGTATAAGGGTTTCACATTGACCCCCCTCAGCTACCTCGTTGGAAAAATAACTGAGGCTGCAGCTGATTAAGGAGATTTAAACTGCTGTTTGTTAATGCAGTTTGTTTTTCTATTTACCAAAGGGACATTTTGCAACATTACATACCATATTTTTTTGCTGATCTAGTTAAAAGAAATGAAGAAGTTTCTGAAGGGAGAGGCTGCCTTATCTCATTTCCTGTCTGTTCTGATCATACCTCTGTTTCTATTAAAACTCTTCTTGGTCAGTGCTTCTAAGCCCATGAGAGAGTTTGTAGACATTATTTCCCACAATCCTCTCCCACAATATGTTTTCTACCACTAACCCACATTGATCAGCAGTTCCCAGAAATATTATGTCTACTGTTGATTAAGACATCACATCCTCCTGTCTATACCACTGTCACTTCTTTACAATTACCCTGCTAAACTGGCCATATCCACATTGAGATTAAGAGCTTAGCAGGAATGGACATTTCATCTAGAAAATAAGAATGGTCAGAGTTACAATCAATAGTCTGTCCCACACTTGTCAGTAGAGCAGACTAGGATGCTCAGGGTGTACCAGTCCTCACAGCCAAGAAAATGATGTGACAAGGCAAATTCATTCCCCAGATCTTAATGACTGACTACCTGCTTCTCACTGGACTTATTAAATGTAATTCTTTGTGTCAGCCTGGAGCAAAGCTTGAACCCTTCTACACTGAATGGCAGAAAAATATGTAACAATCACTTTCCTACTCTAACTTGGATTTTTCTTATAAGTTATTAAGACCATAAATGAAAGTTTTGTTAGTAGTTTAAATCCCAATTCATCTGTTCACAGCCTTGGACTACCATAAGCTAGGTAGAAATGTCTTCTGAGGAAAACTGATGTCTATCTGTCTTTTGTCTGGATCCTGGCTTCTTGCTGGAAACAGCTGGTGTTCGATATGGCCAGAGTTTGCTGAACTTATCTATGTTTTCATTTCATCATTGAATAGGAGGATTTCTTCTCACTTGGCAGGATAGAGGTTGGTCTGAAACACTGCAATTGTCCATAGAAAGAGGTGAGATTATTATAAGGACTAACTTTGCTCATCTGAATGTGTACCTGACTCATCTCTCTCCATACCACAGGATCAATACTAGAGGTATCTAGGACCACTTCTTTTGTCTTTTAGGTTTTGTTAATGAAGAATTTTCATTTTAAAGGGGTTATGAAGATTCAGACATCTATTAGCGAAATATGCTTTGATCTGGACATTTTCCACTTTTTTTATTTGGATTGAAAGGTCAATTTTCAGAATAAAAGGAAGAAAAAATTCCGCTTCTCTGCTACAAGAGCTACAAACTCACCCAGCTTTTACACACTGACAGAATCACTTTTACTTTTCAGGTAAGTAATCCTACATCCTTTCTAAAACTGCTGTTCTTAATGCCTGACTTCTTATCTTGAGGATTAAAGGCCATTGCTGTTTAGAAGATATCTCGGTTTTCCCCCTCCATTAAGTAACAAGGTGGAATAGGAAATGCAACCCATCTCCCTAAGCATTAGCTGTCCCAGCCTTTAGGCGAAATTCTCCAGGCTTAAATGCTCTCAAAAACTTTGGGATGGCTTTCTCAGACTCTGCAAGCCACTCTCTGAAAAATAAGTACCTTTTAAAATGGCAGGGGAAAGCAAACCCAGTTCTATTTGTTAATGCTTCAGTTTATGTCCTTACAGTCCCACTCAGTAAGACAGGTTGTATTCACATATAGTTCCTTGGCTTCATAGGGAAAGTCTTTGTTGCAGTCTCTACATTTCTCACTTGAGAAACAAAATGTATGACATATGCTATGATTGAATATAAAAATTCCTCAGCTGGACCACTGAAGTCAGCCATAGGGCCTTCAGATGGAATGAATACTCATTTGTATTCCCCAGGACAGAGCTGGGCAACCAGACGTGTCACAAGAGTCTGCAAATTTAATGTAATATTCATAGCAGTTGTCTTTTTTTAACCTAAATCCTCCATTCCTATAGAAACCAGCAGTGTGAAATCTCAGATTCCTTTCCGTTGTGGGTGTCTATGTGTTTCAGTTTCACTTCTCTGGCTACGGAGAATCTTGTAAATGAGGCACAGGTGCACAGTGCAGATGATGCACAATCAGACAAGTAATAAGATGCTTGATTCTATAACACAATTCCAGGGTTCCTGATTCTCATTTCCCAAATAGTGAGATTGCCACTATTGGGCCTTCACGTATATTTGCATACTGGACTTGTTGCCAGTGCTTTAGGTGGTCTTGTATTGAATGGTAATTTTTAAATTATTACAGTCTTGAACACATACTGAAATTATTTACTTAGAAGGTTTCTGGGTCTAGTGTTTGGGGAAAATCTAAAAACATTTAGAGAGAGCCGTTGCTTACCCTGCCAGCTAAAACCCCCAGGCAAACATAATACATGAAAAAGGAAACAGTTAAATGAAACAGCAAGACAACATATGCACTAAGTCTTTCTTAGTCTTCATTTTTCAGTTATCTTCATTATCACTTTGCTACTATGACAGAACTGCAGACACTCAAAGAACTGAGAAAATGAAATCTCAGATCTCATTCAGCACCCAAGAAGGGCTGATATATTTTTCACGTTACATTAAGGAATTTTACTGAATTGTGAGCAGCAATACCAACCTACAGGCAATAAAACCTGAGATGAGACTCTCATTATGATACCAAACCCAGGTGTCCACCTGTGCACAACAGGCTGCATTCTACTGCCTCACCACTGCCCTTTTCAAACTCTCTAGTTTATTCAAGAGACCCACAAATGGGTTCATAGATCTGATAAGGAACCTGCTGGAGGAGATTTGCATCCTTTTGAAGCAGCAGTCAGCTGCCAGGGGATACAGTGTAGCATTTCCAAAGGTATTAGGCACCCATGTTTAGGAAACTAAATCAAGATCATTATATAAGCTCCCATTATCATTAATGGAGATGCAATCAATGCAATCTATAAAGACCAGGGAGCTGGAGAGACTCTATGATTTGTATTGACGAGGTCTTCATTGATTGTAACAGGATCATAGACACCTAGTGTAACAGTAGCCATCTGTGCTAGATAATAAAATTTAGATTTCTTAATCTTAAACTGAACCAAACACCCTATCCACTTCATTTAGAGATTAGGAGTAGAAATGAATGTTTCTTGAAAGTTAGAAGCAGTTTCAAATTAGGTAATAAATGAGAAAATGTCACTGTGCAGTGAGAATGTGATTAGATTTTTAGCAGAATTTAATGAAAGTGGGGAAGAATATAAGAATAGTCTCACTTGGACAAATCCAAGATCTGTACAGCCCAATATCCTGTCTCCAACAGTGGCCATGAGCTGATGCCAAGGGAAATGTAAAAACTGCATAAAATGGTATTACCATGATGTTCAGTATTGTTGTGATCACAACTCCACTTTAAATATGCCCGTTATGAACAATATAAATACAAATCATAGGTACACACCTATATCACTTATCAATAGGAATTTGAAGCTCACAGACATTGAAGATGAGTCCTACCTCTCATTTGACAGCCATCATTAAAGAATTTCAAAATTATGTGTTTTATAGAAGCTAAAAATGTTTAGCCTTCTGCCTAGACAATTTATGTGAAAGGAACGTATTATTCCCCAAAGTATGTTTTACAAAATCCATCCTCAGATACTCCAGTATGATCAGCAAAAACTAATTGTGGTTATGGAAGAAACCTCCCTGCAACTTCCCGGAATTGTGCTAATCTGCAAAATCAATCTTCCATTTTAAAATGTGCTTTTACCCTCCCTCCTCCTCGCCTTCCTTTATTTTGAGAACTTTCAGAAAACAGTCTTGTCACACATTGACAGTGACGAGACGGGGAGTCGACCTGTTCTACTCAATGAGCTGAGGACTTCAGAGACAAACTGCAATAACAGAAGCTTGATCAGTTTATGGGAGGGATTGTGTGTCTGTGCCAGTGGCAACCAGGGCTGGAATTGATGATCAGAAAGCTTCCAGCGGTGTGTTCCTATTTTAGTGAAGCGTGTTTAAACACAGGGCTTTTTCTACATTATTTTTTGTTTATTTGTTTGTTGTCTTTGGTTTTAATTGCCCCTTTTTGAACTGAAAAGTACCGAGAAAACAAAATGTCCTACTTTGGAAATCATATGAAGAGGCAAAATTCACACCCAAATGAGGTAAGAGAAAAATATGGGAAAGCCAAACTGGCTGGTATTTAGATATTCTACAGCTTTTATAATAAAGCAACATGGTTATGGCATTGCAGCAACAGGGCATTGAATAACCCACACCCATATTAATGAATTTTCTAACCTACCAAATATGAGAGCCACTGAGAAACCCAGTGAGATTCATCCCTGTCCTTCCCTGACTCTTGCCCTGTGGCCTTGGAAGTGTTTGGGAAAAGGCAGGTTGCACAAATCAAAACATGCCCGAAAAAAACTGCAATTTTTCAATACTACAGAAAGTCAAATTCCAAGGCTTGACCATTGGTCACAATACTGATACAGCCCATCCATGTGGTCTGTAAAAACCACACACAGGGCAAATGGCAGGGATACACACAGGGATAAACCCAAGTGTTTCCCAGTCAACCAAGAAAGACAACAAATATCAGCACAGTCTTAGCTGGTAGTGTAGCACAGACGAGCTTTTATCGTCCATATGGATTCTGTGTGATTTTGCCAGGTATTTTCCCTTTCAGGTCCAAGCAACAGGGTTGTTGCAAACTTTACAACTAACTCATCATCTCAATGTGAGTGGCAATTAGGACACTTACCATGTGGGTGTAGGCATGAACATATATCAGTTTTCTTCTTATTTATATTCTTGTCTCTTTCTGTGATAAAATGAATGCCAATGAAGCAGCAACTGGGGAACGTTAATGTGGAGGCTGAAACTAACTTCTCTGAGATATTTTTGTGATCTTAATTGTAAAGTCTTAAATAACATTGACAAAGCTTTACTCTGTATTGATTCTATTGCTATACTAAACTCTTCATTATGTCAATTTGTGAATGCTCACAGGAGTCAATCATAATTATGCATGGTCCAATATAATTGAAATCAAAACAATGGATCGATTCAGGCTATAAAGTGCTTTAGTTCTAGCAATCTCTGTGAGGCAATCAACAAAAAATTAGACCTGTATATTAGCATTTTATTTATTTAAGTGTTAAGCAATAATAAGCAAACCTCCAGAGGTCCTCTTCATACAGGTTCACATCAGCAGATTAACTGATTTTAAACTTATATCCCCAAAACTCCTAGGAATTATACTCAAAACCACAAGGCCAGTGTCTTTTCATTAAAACTAAAAAAAAAAAAAAACCACCACTAAAACAAAAACAACAACAACAACAAAAAACCCCCAAAAACAAACAAACAAACAAAACCAAAAAAAAAAGTACACTTCACACTTTATTCTACTGAAGCAAGTTCCTGAAAGTCTTAGTTTTAGTTCCACATAAATGAAATAAAAGCCAGACAAATTTTGTAAATGGAAGGGCATGATACTACTTTATCTGAACCACTAATATGGTATTTTGAAATAAAGGGAACAAACTACTATCAACAGGGACATAGATGTTTTAAATAATATTTTGGTGGTTTTGTGGGTTTTTTTTCTTATTTTGGGTGTGAGTTATATTAGCCAGTCATGCAAATATGCTTAACAAATTTTGTCCGAAAGAATTCTATTGAAAAATGAGGGTTAAGCTTCAAATTTATCTACAAATTATTAGCAACAGTAAAAAAATGTAGGGATTTGTTAACTTTAGTGCAGTTTCTATAAAATTATTATATCTTTGAGAAGCTGCAGTGGTCCCTAGTCCTAATTGCTAGTACAGCAATAGATGGCAAGGGGTAGGCAAGGTGGAATTACTGTGATCATTTGATGAGTTAACCATGTGCCTGATATTACATTATTACAACAGCAAAAGACAAAAAAACATTATTGCAGGTATGTTAGGGAAGAAAATAAGGAAAGATCCTTAAAAAGTTCCCCAATTTTATTTCATTCTGGAGATGGACCCAGTTACAGAGCCTAGTGACTTTTTGCCAATAATTGAACAATTTAAGAACAAAATTTATGTACAATTCTACAAAATTCCTATGCCCATCAGATGGAATCAGGTGTGCTTAGAGGGATGTTTACCCCATTCCAATGAGATGTGGATTTATACCATAATGTTCCATAGACTGTTAATGTTGAGTCACTCTTCTTTTGTCTTTCACAACAGTTCCTTAAATTCTTCAACATTTTGATTTCATGTAGGTCTGACTTACCTGTAGTGACTTAGTTAAGCCATCTTGTAGCCCCAGTAGAAGAAAGCCACAGTACAATTATTTTCCATGTTCATTCAGGGTGTTCCTGGTTAGACTCCACACAGAGGGCAAAAATCATTTCTCACACACTGGCCTTCAAAGTAGGCTTAGCACCCCTCCTAGGTGTCAAAGAGCAGGTTATAAATATTCCTTCTTGAAACAAGAAGAAAATTGGTAAGCTGTGACAATTTTGTTTTCTCTTTCTTCCTCTTCATTCCCCCCTATTTGACAGACCATGAATAAAGCAGTATTTTTTTATTTTTCCTCGTGAAATTCAGGTATCTCTCCACCCTGGAGTTCACAGTCCTGCTCCACTGGACAAGGACAGAAACACACAGAGAAATGTGTATCCTCACAAAGCTCTTCTCTGCCACAGGGCTCCTCAACTCCTGCCCAAGGAGATAATTTCAAGAAGGCAAATAAGTTTAATTTAGCCTCTGAGCTTTTTCTCTCCTCGTTTCTCTGATGAGATGTTCAATTCACTCCATTTTGTTGTCAGATTTGTGACATAGAGACCTGTCTCTGAGCAATGAGTCTAAAGCCAGTATCTCATTTCGCATAAGCCACGAAGCAGTCATCACATGGTAATGCTTTCCAGTCACTATGGATGCAAGGCTGTAAGCTTTCATCTATAAATTCTTTTTTAGTTGCTCATTTCTGTCAAGCTGGTCTAATCTACTTACACCTGGCACATTAATTCTTATCTTTTCCCTGCAACATTGTAATTATATGTTATTTCCAGCAATAATTAATTCTCTCTCGGGCGGGCTTTTTATAGCTTATAAGTCAAAGTGGGCTGCACCATACTAAATAATTAATTCAGACTGTGTTTTATGTCATGACATACACACAGCCCCCAGGTGTAAGTTAGAGAATTCTTTTGAGAAGAAAGTCCTTGTCTCCCATGGACTTGCAGACCAGGAAGCACCAATTGTAATGGTTCTTTCTCTCAGACCAGCAGTAGGTGTGTTCAGTTCTTTGTACCAACAATTTATTTGTGGCAGCTATTTCCAGAAAGTCTTTCTATAGTCTTAACCCACAAGAACCTACAGCTGGAGATATGAATTACTCCAACAGTAAAGCCCTTCAGAAAACCTGCAAGCATTCACATACTTTCCTCAGTTGCCTATATTTCTTTGGTTTCTTAATTGTACAGAAAAGGGACATTCACATGAAAAAAAAGTGATGTGAAATTGTAGCTATGAGGTATTGGCAAGCTGTGCACATAGAAAACTCAATCATTAAGCTGAAGTCGATAGCTAGATACAGTACCTTACCTAGGGGAAGTGAAATCTCAAATACCTCACCACTCCAGAAATACAGAAAAGAAAAAAATTAAGAAAAAAAAGACTACTTTAAAACTAGCCAGGAAGACAGATTAGGTAACAGAAGCCTGAAAGTTTCAATATGCCTAAAAGGATTTGCTGGAATCCAATGAGATAATGTTTGAAAGACGAAAAAACTCTATTAATAGGAAAAGTATAATTACCAATCATGAACTATAAAGAATGCAAATATATTAAACACAGAATTATTACACATACCTCCTTATCAGAGGAAGGATAGTAACTGCACAAGGAAGACAAGGATCAGAGAATAACATTGTATAGAAAATATGAATAGCAGCAATTTAAATTGCTTGTGTATAATGAAGCATCAGAAGTGAACATGCTTAAGGAATATTTCCAGATACCTTAAAGCAATAGCTTCCAAATTTGCTCTACTGTTGTGTTCTTTCAGTTGCTGGTGTGAGCAGTGGCAATTGTAATATTGGGTCCTAATTTCCCTTTTGTCCATACAAAGCCTTTCAGATATTTCAGGAATGGCTTCACTCCAGTTACAGTACCTTAACCACATATCCCATCATCATAGCATCATTCAAGGAGTTAGACTAAATAAGTACTGTAAATTTACTCCTTTGGAGTATATGGAGCAAAATATTATATAATTTTACTCATAGGGAAAACCCCTCTCCCATAAGCTATTATGTAAATAGCAAAAGGTTCAAAAACATATATATCCTATTGAAAAACCTAAATAGCCTAGGCAAAATCTCAAATCACACTAACCATAATTTTTTTTTTTTAAGATAATATTTTGTCCTATTGATCTGTCTTATTTTCAGATTCCAGTTGTGCAGGACTGGACAGCTCAGTAGGGAGCTATGACAGCAATGGAACTGTAAGTCTAGGTCTTTTCTGTGGGGTAATAATGTGGCATGACATCTTCCTTTTTGTGGAAAACAAACACTCTTATGAAGCTGAATTAATAATCGGCAGATGTGATTCACACAAAGACAATCAATTAAAATATAGCAAGGTCCTTCATTCAGCAGTTGCCACTACGAGCTTTGTGCGTGGTGGTTATAAGCATGTGCTGCTCCAAATTAAAGGTTTCCTTTGCATCTATTTTGTGAACAGAAGTTCATGTAAGGCCCATCCCAAAACTGGGATACCAGTTTCTTTAGATAACAGCCATGAGGCAGAGCTGGTGGCTGAAACCTGGACAACATATTTGAGAGGGACTGATGGCTACAGTGCTCTTTGCTTGTTTCAGAGGGGAGACGGAGAGCAAACTCTATTTTCCAGCACAGTCCAGGACGACTGGAGTTCAGCACACCAACTGCTGTCCCCACAGACTACTGCAGAGTGGAAAGGAAGATAAGAGTATTCTAGAGTGCTTTAGAGTACCTGCACCAGATTTGGATCTCTTTGAAGGAGGAAGGTGCCAGCCAAGGGAAAGGACCTGTGTGGAGCCAAGGATGTGTTAATGAGGCAAGGGCAGAAATGCTCTGTGAATCCTTCAGGTCACTGTGACAGACTGTGTGAACCCTCCCAAGGAAAATGCCTTGAGGTGTCCAGCTTCATAAGGAAACATCATGTCCTGCAGTTATTAAGATATTCCTGTACTAGTTCTATTTGCATGATGAAGTTCCAGCCATCAGACATCTCTGAGCAGCACAAGCATGGTAACAGACTGACAATTAATAACAACCTTCAGCAGTGTGGCTGCAAGGTGCCCCAGAGTCATCCTGCAGCCCTTCAATATGAAAAGTGATGGCAATATTTTCCTTTAAAGCTGAGGTACATGGGTGCAAGCTAAACAGTCTGAAGATATTAATAATTTCTGCATCTTACTGGTCATGAAAAGTGCATGACACATTTTTTTTCTGCTGTGGCTCTCAAATATAGCTTGGAGAACAGAGAACAGAGTTTTACTATACATTGTCTAAAGAAAATTACTGGATGTTTTGGTCCTACCTGTGTTGAAACATTTCTTTTTTTTCCCAGCTGAGTTAATATTTAAAGGGTTGTGATCAGTCAAGAAAAGGGAAAGCCATTGGATATAAAGAAAAAACCCACATACTTTTCACCTTCCAAATGATAGCATTCCTAAGATCTGGCAAAAAGCCAAAACCATGTCAGCTTCTTGTCTAAATATGAAAGTTTCTTGACAGCTTCATTATGCATAATTTTCTACATCCCATGAGGGTCCTGGTGCCTATAAAGAACACACTTGCCGTCTCCTTTCCCTCACAGAAGGAAGGTAAGTGCAGTTTCTTAAAAAGACTGAATAAGGAGCAAGCTGAAATTCCTTTCCATTTGCAAACTGTCTCACAAGGTCATTAGTGCTGTTATAGCTGTTTGTTCGTGCTGTTATTTATACCATGGCATCTGACCACATTGTGAGCATTAAAATAAAATATCTGCCCATAAGGCAGCTATAATTGTCATCTTCCTATTAACCACCTCTACTTATCACACAGGGAGAAGAAAGCTGCAGCATTCTAGCTTGGCCCTGCTCATCTGAGGGGACAGGGCGAGACTCATCTCACTTTCTGAGCAGAAATAAGCCTCTACCGTAAACAATACCCAGAAGCAAAGTCCTTGAAATTCCATGCTTTCAGTCAAAAATTTAAATCTGAGGATTCTGGCACATATCAAAATGTGCTTTCTGAACCAGGCTGTGCTGATGAGTACAGACAGTCTTGTGGCACAGGTGTGCATAGTGTGAGCTCCGCAGAGAAAGAGTGGGATGAGTTTATGCTGCTGCACTGGCATTAAGGAAATTTAAGCATCCTGGACATCAAATCTGTAATTAAAATTTACAGAAAATGTTTATTAATTATGAGATACTCAGGCTGACTAAAAGTTTCCCAAGCAGGTCATTAAAAGTTAGAAAATTGCAGATTTATCAGTGTCTTTGAAACACAATATCCATCTTATAAAATGCATGAAGGAGAAGGAAAGAAAACCTGTAAAAAAAAAGTAAGAAATATGCTGATGTTAGTAAAGATGCTCTTATGATGCACATATATGTTGGTCAAAATAAGGTTTCTCTAGAAATGATAACACAAGCATTTACTAATTTTGAGGGCTCACCTCTGAATCCCACTTTTTTTTGCTGTCTTTACTCATCAGTTTTTACTATTTAGATGCAAAACTAACCTTGTTTGGAACATATTTGTAAGGTCTTGCCTTCTGATTTAAAAATAAAACTGAGAAATTTCACCTGCACTTTTAAAACAGTGGCATAGAAATGAAATGTAATTTCCTTAAATGTCAAGATTTCCGAATTTGATTGGGAATATTTAGCACATACATTTTATTTCTGTCTTACTGCAACTATCTGATTTGTTAGCAATATAGATCAGGAGAGATGAAAGGTAAAAAATATAGCAATTTCCTTTTATTCTGATGTCTCCAAAGCAGAAAGAACTGTGTAACTCTGAATGCTGCAGGTTCCTCCCATTTCAAGGGCTTCTTGCCTTCGTCCTTATGTCCTGTTATGCATAAGCCTTTCTGAAATGAAATTCTCTTATTTTGTGTCAATGCAAGTAAAAATAAGTCTAGATCAGAAAGGATGGAGAAGAGTTAAAATCATACAGACTGTCAGTATGATTCATCTGGCTAAATACAAATGCCTACCGTGCAGATATTTGCATCAATGATGCCAGTGAATATACTCCTTTCATACCTGATTGAGAAAAATTGCCCCATCTAGAGCTCAGCTAATTTCATCCTTGTGTTGGAAAGGAGACAAAATGACAAGGAAAAAAATAAAAAAGTGTTAGAAGTGTCTATTCCTCTTATTCCTCTTCATCAGCTAAAGAAGGAGTCTAGACAGCCATTTAGATGGAGACGTCTGCTTCGTAGGTGTCTAAAGTCAGATGAGATGAATCTTACCCCAAGTGGATGTCAACCTTTCCTGCATTTTCACTGTGTTAATTAGGAGCTGGAATGCAGACTTTATTCATCATACACCAAGTGGTCTGGTTTATCTGTCATCATCTGGATTAGTGGGGACTTTTCAACATGACTGTTTACTCTTAGCAATTTGTCTCCGTCACTTAAATTGTATTGTTTTATTCTGCTTCCAGGACTGATTTAACAGTTTTCCAGATAAAGGAATAACATAGAATATACATTTTAAGACAATAATATAGTCTTGAAGACCATTCTTTTGAAATAATTATATCATTGTCTAAATGTGCCTTTAACAAGAGATTGTGAGAACATTTTTTTCAATAAAATTTTCATGGCTTCAGGAACCCCTGTTTTGGCTACTGTGGCACAAAACATGCATCTAGAATTAAATGTGCTGTGTGAACTTCATAAGTAAAAGTGAAATCAGTTTAAAGCTTGCCCATTAAAAAGTAATTTTGACCTCCACGATATATAAGGACATTTGGCTGGTTCCTTCCAGGAATGTTTCTCATAAATGGTCCTTACCTTGCCTTCCAAACAAGTGCTGGTAGCCAGTGTGCAGCAAGAAATGTGGTAGAGAAATGGGACATGGTAAATACAGGCAGCTGCACTGATCAGATCAGACTGTCTTTCTGATGAAGAAGTGTAAATATTTGGCCCCCATGAATAAAATGAAAGGGAGATTCCACAGGACTCCACAAGCAGGTTTTGGGTTGGGTAGTTTACACAGCTTTACTGATGGCTTTCATATTGTCTGCCCAAACCTGACAATTTTAATACATTCAGTCCAGGGATTTCACCTGAGATATCAAGATTAAAGATAAATAAACTATGTCTATGAAGGCTCTGTTTCTGGAGGCCCTGGCAGCAGTGTGGATATTCCCTTACTGAGGCCTAAATTTTAAGATCCCACCAGGCAAAGAGGAATACAGAGCCCAAGAGGCAGAGGTGCACATGTTACAGACTGGGAGAAGAAATGTGTTTGGAATTGCAGCCTCAGAGAGAGGTGTCTTTCCTCAAATTGCCAATGCTGCTGCCAGTCAAATGATATTATATGGTTGATCTATCCAGATGTGACATGCCATTGTACCAAACCTTCAGCCCAGGACACAGATACTGTTTTCTGAAAATTGTGATTATAATAGTTCAAAACAAAAGGAATTTATAGGGTTTTTCCCTTCTTTTTAAAAGCTTTTAAACCCATTTACCAAGTGTCAGACCCCATGAAATAGAATGATGTAGGGTGCTCAAGTTAAGATGCTGGAGCAGAAATACAGGAAAAACCTGGGTAATTTCCCATTACCTGCTAGTATCAAATACTTGAAATCTGGCTGCTCTGCTTGAATCAAAATAAAGCCCTTTTTTCCCCTGTGAGAAGCAACAGAATCTTAACCAGCTTCATTATTTCCATGTCTCTACTGCTTTATTTTAGATATTATTAACCAGTTTATTACTGGAATCTGATATTTCATACCCATATGCAAGCATAAGGAATAAATCTGCCAGATTTTCATCATTAGAGCTTTAAAAGTATTAATACCTTTAAACCTTGCATCCTACTGGATTTGCTCTATATTTCTTTTTCTCTGACTTCTATTATAGTTGCTTTAGTGGGTGGGAAAATATAGGTATAGAAAAGTAAGTTATCCCAAGTTTGCTGGATACCTTTTGGTCAGGCTAAACAATAATTTTGTGCTCTGCTTTCCCACTGCAGGTCTTTAGCCTCTAGAGTATCCATTTCCCTTATGGTCAACTGCCCATCTTCCTTTCAGCTATATTTCTGGAAATGTTGAAATGCCTTGAAACAGTTACCTCTATCTATGTCAACAAGGAGCTTCAGCCTCTTGGCAGGTCTGTGAGAGAGCACTTGAAAGGGGCACTCTTGCAGGAGTACAGGCTGGAAAGGTGTCTATACCCTTCTTTTCTTTTCTTTTTTTTTTTTTTTCAAATCTGTTCTCATAAGGATACACTGACAGGAAATAATTATCTGTCCCGGAGAGTACAATGGATCTCTTCTCATCTTGCCTGTTGAAGTCTGCAGACATAAATGCAAAAGTTTGAAGTATGGGAGAGCAGCAAATTAGTCTATAAATTTTGAGGAGACATTTAAGAGAAGTTGAGGGACTTACAGCTCCTTACATATTTATCTGTAAAAGCACAAGGATCCAGACCAATGTCTCACCTAATAAAAGAAAGCTTGAGACACATGACTATAAAATCAGACTCAGAACTGTTTCCTTGTCTCCAGTTTAATCACTGTACAAGCTCCACAAGTTCCTCAGCTGAGATGTAAACAGTGGTGGGACACATTTTTCAAATTACAATTCAATAAGGGAACTGAAGGAAATTCTGGCTGACCAGAAAGACTTCTTTGTGACTGTAGGTACTTCCAGGGTTAGACAGCTGCAGAGTGATTCAAGTTGAATTTGATTCAAACTGATGGAATATTCAGATATGTGCCAAAGTCCTTCAGAGCTGGAATAGGCATTGCAATTCTCTCATGAGGACTTTGTGTACTAAAAGTGATAACTTTCTCTAGGACTGAGTATGGGAGGCCAGAGAAGAGGACTTTTGGTCTGTGACAACACTGTCACGGTGTGCTTTAAAAACCCAGCTTTGGGGCTTCAAAACCTTTTGTGTGACATTCAGGCAAGGGCCAAAAGTGCTGAGTGCCTTCATGTGTGTGGCAGTATGTTGTCTGTCTTTCCTCCCTGTGCTGGTGAGTGTGGCCAGTGCTGTTTATATTTTGTGTGTGTGTAAATGCACCTCTCTACTTACCCAAACTGGGGACACAGAACTGTAGGAACCTTGCAGCTACCAGGCCAGGAAGGAGGGATGTCCCTGGGTAGCTCGCTGATGAAGCTACCTCTGAGAGCCCCACCTGGGCAGCCTGAGGATATAAATCCATCCAGATGAGCATTGGGAAGACAGAAAGGATACTCTGGGGCATTTCACGTGGCAGCAGTCCATACAGGCAGAGTGAGACTCAGGTGTTTGATGAACAATCCGAATCCCAACAGTAACATTACGCAAAATTAATCAGAAACCTTATCATTATGAGTATTTGTTGATTTCTGTCTTTCAGTTCACCTGCAATAGATATTTACTTGCCTAAAGGAAATGTTGTGATGTTCTTACACAAAAACACAAATCACCATCATTATTTTTTCCGAAATGAGTGCTGACTTAATACTGTATTTGACACAGGAATGGGTGTTTTCAGAAAAGATACTTCTAACCTTCCCTGCACACTGCAGCTACTGGGAATACCTTGGGAAGGCAGCAATGGCAAAATGCTTACTCAGCACTCAGGACAAGCAAAGCTGAGTACAGTTCACTTGCATTTACAACAATTCGTTGTGCTACAACAATTTATTCTTTTTAACCTTTTAACTCCTATTTTTTTTTAAATGAGACTATATGGCAAAAGGTCATTAAATAGCAGGTCTATATAAAAAAAAATGTGGCT
The DNA here is from genome assembly GCA_024500445.1 of Entomyzon cyanotis. Classification (NCBI taxonomy): domain Eukaryota; kingdom Metazoa; phylum Chordata; class Aves; order Passeriformes; family Meliphagidae; genus Entomyzon; species Entomyzon cyanotis. The sequence continues at coordinate 67,124,134 of JAKEPQ010000871.1, forward strand.
TTCTCATTCTTTCTCCAGCTGTGATCCAGAAAGGGGCCCAGCCCTTTCTTTGCAAATCGTGGCAGTGGGAGCTGCTAATCCTTGCACTGAGCACAAGAGACATCATCTGGTGTCCAGGGATTTAGCTACCATCAGCTACCAGAGTCCTTCTCCCTTCTCCTACCTCTTTGCCCCAGTCACTGCCCTTCTCCTTTGGGCTCATTATTCAGGAGACTGTAAAGTTCAGGTAACACAATAATAAACACAGTGAGAAAGGCAGCTGGCTTTTCACTGAGGTCTGTGAAATGCCAATGAACCCAGAGACCTGGTGGGGCTTTGCTCCAAGGGCAGTGTTGATGCAAGGGGAGAGAGGACTTGCTGTCCATGGCTTCCTCTTGATTGCACTCAATGTAATGATCCTCCTGTTGTTGGGTAGAGCATGTGCGTTGTTTCTCACTGTCCAAATGCCAACAGAAGCAATTAGCTCCTTACTTTATTTTCTTTTTCTTTCCCTCAAACAACATAAATAAATATTTTTCTTGCATTTTTAGCCCTGAGTATGCTTTTGATCCATTTTTAGACTTCCTCTGAACCCTGTCTTTCTCGGCACTATCCATTAGCCAAAGTTTAACATTCTGGAACTTCCAGCCTGACTTGAAAGCTGCATGTTAAATTATGCAGCTGAATTCCATCAGTCAATTTCTCCTTTGCTGTCAACACATCAGCTACATTTTTTACTGTCTGAACAAGCTCATCCCATATAACAGGCTGCAAAAACATCAGAGGGAAAAAAGAATCAACACAGGACAATACCTCCTAATCGGGCCTACATTAGAAAGAGAAAGACACAAGGATTGCTTTGTATTGCTTTTTTCTTTTGCAATACGAAATTTTTAAAAAATCTCTTTTGCATATCAGATAAGCAAGAAATTGCCTTATTTAACTTCTGAAAGACTGGGATCATTCAGAGCAAAGTTCTGCTGTGAATTTAAAAAAATGCACAAAGCTGCCTGTAGCAGTGTGGTACAGGTTATCTGACCTATCAGCTTCATAAAATGAAAGCTAATGAAGTCATGGCAGAAAAAGCCAACAGTTACACATCAAACAATTTCAGAGCCTTTGCAGAAAATGATTGTAAATTGCATGTTAGTATGTGGATGATAGTTGTGGATAGCTATGTGTTTTTATAATATGCTAAAGCTATTGCTACTGCAAATTTTTTTCTAGGCTAGGTCTACATGATCTACTATTCATGTAATCTTAATGGCAGCTAAAGTGGGAATAAAATCTTTATGAAAACCACTATGGTTAGCTCACTTTAAGACAGGAATTCAATCAGCAGCCCACTGGAATTACTTATGTTTTGACTAAGGTATTTGGCTCCTTTTATTGAACATTCTGCTTTCAATGCATACATCCCATGGATATAAAATGATGGATCTTGCTGGATTTTAAACCAGTGGCACTTTATATCATTAATAAATATTCATTTTCCTGCTATCCCTCCAGTGGTATTTCATCATCAATCATGGCTGAATTCACAGCTGTGAGAGCTGTTTATGCTTTAGTGTTCTCCTCTACATGATTTGGCAGATACTTATGAAATTATTGGAGTGTGGAAGTAAAGGGGGGTTGGACAGGAGGGAAGAGGGGGATGCTTTCAAAAAACCCATAATCTTTGTGTCCGTAGTTATTCCCGGAGAAGTACTGTTTTGTTTTGCCTTCCAAAGTACACATAAATCTCTCCATTGGTCTCAACTGTCCTGTGAAAATAAAAATGATCCCAAACTGTTCAAGAATTACTCAGGGACTATTCAGTGCTCAATATGTCAGAGAAGCAAAGACAGACGCTCAGGAAGAGGAAGATTACAATCAATGAAGAAAAATCAATAGCATGTAGAAGTTATCCTGCTGCCAGCATTGTCAGGAAAAGGTTTCTCCATTCCCCAGTCTCATTACATGTAGAAGATTATTAGAAACTGAGCAGCGAAAGTGAAGCTGTAATCATCTTCCCTTTGCTTTTTTTATGTTCTTAGTGTAAATCAACATTTCACTTTAACTTAATAAACAAAACAACCTGTTCTCCTACCAGTGTAGCATTTTATATGTTTGCTTTACATGCCACTGTAAACAAAAAGGGCTGAGATTAAAAATCCTTCTTTAAGGCCTTAAAGCACAAGTTGGAGAAAACTGAACAATGACTGGAGCTGTTGGCTGCAATATTTTCTGTCTACTTGTTTTTTATTTTTCCATCTGTGACTTTTTCTGTCCCTCTGCCCAAAACAGTGGATCCTGGCTGCTAAGCTCTGCTTGCTAATGAGATGGTCATTTTTTGATTCTCCCCCTGAAAATCAATTAACCAGCCAATGAAATCACTGGATTTTATAGAACAATGTTTGTGTGACCTTGGGGAAATATGCATTCCTTATTGTATTAACTGATAGAAAGAAATAACTGCAGAGCTAGTGACAAAGTCTTTCTGACCCTGAGACGGAAAAAGTTTTCTTGCTTTGGAAAATTATTTAACATACACCAAGTGAAGTAAATTAAAGCATGATAGATAAATATTTAAATGTCTTCCTAAATTTAGACCTGTACGAATAGAAAACAATATCCATGTTTAAATTATAATAGTTTATGCCTTAATATATTGTACATTTTAATAAAATATACACACACACTCTGACATACAGCAGACAGTATACAGAAAAAATTCACCTTCAGAAATATGTGTCAAGATTAATTCCATAACCCTTCGCTTCCCAAGACTCTCTAAATTATGGTGACAACTGTTAGCAAACACAGATGTCCAAACTCATAAACTTTGCATTTCTGTAGGCTAGAACTGTTTGTGCATGCAGGTGTTTGTTTCATCTATGAAAATGCCAACAGTATGTACAAAATAAAGGCATTTTTTTTCAGACAGCATCCAATAAAATTATTTCAAAATCCCAACCTATCACCATCACCACCACCATCATCAAGTCTGTTTCTGAGCATAGTGCATTACATATTGGTGGGAGATAACACATGAGACAAGTCAATCTATAATATTCATATTTCAGAGAGGGGTGTTGTATAGTCAAAAATGTGTCAAAATGGACATTTTTAAGAAGTTAAATTGCCAGTTTTTTAATTCTGAGACATTTTTAAAATTCTTGAGTTTGCTTTTCCAGGTTTTGGGAAACTTTTTACTTTGTAAACAATATCTTTGCTAGAATGATTTGTGATTAGCTAAACTGAGTAATTTACTGTATTGGCTTCTTGGTTACTACTGTGGTTGGTTTTGGAATAGCCATCAACACTCTAGGAAGTGCCAGCAAACACCTGGGAGGAACTTGGTCTGCTCTGAAGAACATGAAGTCTGATTCATTTGCCTACAAAAATCCCATCAGGATCTCCAGAGGAATGATGTCAAAGTGCCATCTTTTACTTGTCTAATCTAGAACTAGTGAAAACACAAGGCTAATCCACAACAGGATCTTCAAGCTCTAGTGGGACTCTGATGCTACTCTTAGAGCAAATAACAAGAGAATGGGGTGAATGCTCAAGCTGGAACACGAACCTGGTGCTCAGTTCAGCTTCTGCAGCAATGAAAAAATCAATTCTTTCCAGGCAGGAAATCATAAATAGCACTAAATTTCACTTTCCCATATGATCTTTCAAGTTACATGCTAGGCAATTTGTCACTTTTGAGAGCAAAAAAGTTAATTCTTCAGAAGTGAAACTCAACAGCAGTTCTTAAAGTTATTGACTGGCATCTGGAAGTGAGTGATTTTTCTTGCCTGGCAAAGGTATTCTTTAAGTTAATAGAGAAAATACCAAAGACAATACTATAGGTCCAAATACTGCTGTTTGTTTTTATAGAAGAAGTCTCTGAAATAAAATACCTTAATAAATTATCCTGATTCCTAAATTGTCCTCTATTCCCAAAAACACTAAAAATCAGTAGACTGAGTTCTGCTTACAGCACCAGAAACTTTGTTTCAAGGTATTTCTACATGCAAATTACCAAAAATCAAACAGTCCAGTCCAGCTTTACTACAGGAGTGGTACACACAAAGCAGGCAAAGAAATGGTAAAATGAGAGCTTCCATGAAGCTTTGCTAATTATGCATGTCAGATTTATTTTAAGGAAATGCAGCCCACTCCTGTCAGGGGATGCTGTCAGTTATCTTTCCTAACCCTTTTTCTACCCTTGTCATATGGATGTCCTTTTGTAGTCAGTGGACAGACACTGGCAGAAATATTCTGCAGTCTTTTTTAGATGTCCATTCAGGAATAAATTAATTATGTCCCCAGTTCTAGTAAGATGTTTTTTCTGTGTCTCTTGAAAGGAGCATATGGACACTCACTCAAGCACAGTTGTCAATACTGTAGGTGTTTGCATGTACTGAGATAAATCCAAATCTTAATGCTATTTATTCCCTAACTTGACCAAAGAGGATCTGGTCAGAACAAAAGACTCTGTAACTATTTATAAAAAACATCATGACATTTCAACTAATTTTTCATAGTGTGTGGTAAAACTTGTATTTTCTTAAATAAAAAGTGTGTATTTTCCAGTTTATTTTCTGTCTGATCAACTAATAATGTACGAAAGAAAACTCTCAACCCTTCTTCTAAGAACTGTGGGTCAAATGTGTATATCTTGAATTTCAATGTTATTTCACTTAATTAAATGTACTGTACATTAAACTTTCGGCCCCAGCTCTGAAAAGATGAATGTATATATATATATGACCTACTCACATTATTTTCTTGTTTGAAGAAAAATATGCACAATTTTTTATCCAGTGATAGATTTTAAAGAGTGTTTAAAACACTGGCATGCAAAGTGCAGGATTCTCAAAAAGAAATTCAGTCACCTGCTCCAACTAAAATCAGTGGGAGTCCAATATTTACAAGACTTTAAAAATTGTATCAGGCATCTCTCTGAATCTTTAGATTCTTCAAAAGGCTAGTCCTTTGTAAAGTACTGCTGGTTTATCTGGAGAAACGGTGGTGCCCTGTCCCATATATAAATAGATAACATTCTTACCTTCAAATCTTATTTTCTACTTCTTCATAATTGTTCCATTTATCTATTTTGGGAATCTCTGTAAATATCCGATCAGAACCCAGCACAGGGAAAATGTTTTCCCTTTAATTTACTGTATCTTCAGACTAAAAGTATAAAATATTTCTGACATGCTCTTTGTGTAATTGCTCTCTATAATCAAGTGTTGCAGTAGAAAAATCCCTGTTCATTAGTAGCAAATGTTACACACACACACACACATGCACACACATACACACACCTCATTTAAGCATATTAGCAGAGAAGTTAAATTAGGTAAATGTCTGCAAACTGTTCAGGATTCAAGCCAAACTGAAGATGTGTGTTTCTTGAAATTATGTGGCTTTTAAACCATCTCCTGGGCATTGTTTTCATGAATACAATTCTGAAGAAATGTATATAAGTTACATCTTTCATGAAAACAATTGCTTTTTATTGCTTTTGCCTTAAATATAATAAAGAAAGAACTAGAATATATTGGAAAGATGAAGGCACATAATAAGAAAAACAATTTGCAGTATTTCTAGACTTGATTTTTTTTTTATTTTCAGAATGGACAATAACAGTTAAAAGAATTTTTCATGACATGTATGAATATCATAAATATTGACAAGTTATTTTATTTTTAAACTAGCAGAATGATCCATAGAGAAAATTTAAATCATTTTTGCATGTGCATTATTTAAGAAATTATTTTTAAAATCTATTGAAACCAACTCAGCCATAGCTTCAACATTGTTAGTGTCAAGTTTGTTTTAAATCAGTCCCAGTATGGAAGCATTACATGCAAGGATTATCAAATGATGGGCAAGAATTGCCACATAACCTTCCTCTGCCATATTACAGTCTTGGATATTACTGGTCATTAGTAGTTTAAAAGTTAGGAAAACATACTTTTTTCCTCCCATTTTTATTTTACAGGTACATGGAAACTCCAGTTCTGAATCCTTTGGCATTGATCTCGATGGAGATTAATTACAAAGCCAGTGCCGAGATGAAGTTGCTTGACATGCTCTTGTTCTTCTTTGCTCCTTAGCAGGAGGATTGCCACATCTCAGTCTAGCTGCAATTCTCAAAACCATCACCCTTTGCACAACTACCAGGACTGCAATTCTCTAACAATTAATGTAGGTGAGGCAAAGCCACTTGGCTGCTAGTTAAATAAAACAAAGGAAGAAGAAACCAGAGACAAAAAAGGATGGCCTCAAGGTTAACAGTGGTTTTGAGAAAAAAGAAGAAGACTCCCTGTATTGAAGGACATTGTAATTTTTTTAAAACCTTTGCAGTATTTCCTCCTTCATACTAATTTCATTTCTGCCTTATCTTGATTCATCATTGGGCAGTTGCCTCAAGTAGGCTCTGTATTACAAGAGTGAAATAGTTTCATTGGCATGTAACATAAGGAATATCTATCATTGCATGCATTCAAATTATTTTCTTCTGCAGTGATGATATCTCGTGGTTCCTTCTAATAACTTTACAGTTATAGAAAGAGAATTTAATAAAAACATCAAGACACTAAGGTAGAATTACTCATGGCCTTCTTTGTCACTTGGCAAGGAAGATCAGAGCACACTGATTTATGTCAGCACACTTTGTTCAACTCACCAGCTCCTTCAATATGTTAATAATGTCCCATGGTGAATGTGCTTGAAGGTATCTCAGGGTGTTACCTGTGTGAGTCCCATTCTCCCAGGGCTCTTCAGGGAATTTCTGCTGCATCACTGCCAACAGCCCCACAGAAGTATTAATTGACAGACACCTTATTAAGACAGAAGAAGATGGAGCTCTGATGTTCTCAAACTCTTTGTCCAAAAACTAGGAGAAAGAATAAAATGTTTTTGGAAAAACCTTTTGTAACCTGCTGATCATTTCTGAATCAGAGAACTGATTTAATGTAGCACAGATTTTCTAGTTCAAATGCATGTTCCTTAAAACTCTCACCTGTATTGCCCCAGAACTTTTCCTTTAAAATCTCCCACCACTACTATATAAATGAACCATCTGAAAATTAAGCTGTTGTAATAGTACCATAATTTTAGTCACAGTTGCCTATTTCTAGGATTCAAAGCAACCTACATGATGTGGTGAAATTATTTCATTATTTTGGCTCAAAGATTTTCAGAGTGAGCTCTGCTGATATCTTAACATCAGTGAAGGCAAAACAGCTTAATGATCTATAGCTTTCTTACTATATTCTGCTGAATAAAATTTAAAGTTTTCAGGAAGAGTGAAGAATATAAATGTTGGGCCATATTTGCAACAACTAAGTAGGCTGAAAGTAATTGTGTTACTGCCATTACAATTAATTTCCCATATCTGTTCATATTTCCACCAACGCCACCCAGTATTTTTCCCATTATGTTTCTATCACTTTCTATCTGACACTGAAAGTTTTCCATGAAATAATACAAGGATTTGTATTTTCCTTTTTTTACCATTTTATCCTATCACTGTGGGAGAATATTTATGGGAAAATATATGAAAAAATTCTGTAAAAATAAAATTATATAACATTGATCCTTTCCTTGCTTTTCAAGGGTTTCTGTTCATTTTTAATTGGAGTAATATTTTATGCTTTTTCATACAAAGTGCAAAAAATCATCATTCAGACATTCTTCAGAACAAAACAAAATACATATTTGAAAAAATTTAGGTGAGCATAAATGAAAACATGAATGGTAAAAGAATTAAAATGCGTAACTTGGTTAGGAATATAAATTCTAAAGAATTGCCTGAATTAATCACAATAAGTATAATAATTAAAAAAAACTAACAACCAAACCAAACCCCAGAAGACTGTAGGAAAGGATATAATACAAATTAAAACCAGGGAAGACCAAAGGGGAAATTACTCTTTATTAGAAAGTTTTCATTCTCTTTTTGTTGATAGTGACTCTGAGAAATCCAGCTTCCCTAGAAAATGGACTGTCATCTCATCAAGAGCAAGAAAAGGTTTTGGTTTACAACAATTCTTTTTCAGAATTTCATAAAAAGTAGGAACAACTCAAATGCTAATTAGAGATATTTTGGTGATCTAAACATATTGCAGGGAAAAGTAATATGCATTTCTTGCATGTCAGTATCCTTTTCTAATTCCAATGATGCCATCAGAGAACTCTACACCTTCTGCTGTACTGTACTTCTCTGTTTCCTTGCAAGTGAAAGTTCTGAAAATGGGCCTTTATTTAATTATTGTCACAATTTCTTTTATTAATTATTTTCTTGTTTCTATTTTTCCAGCACTGTCCAATAATTAGGGGGGGTGAAGATTTTAAAAGCTACTCAATGCGGCTGAGATAGGTGATGTCAGTTGCTCTTTCCTTATGCACCAACACTGTAACCCTGTTGCAGAAGATCCTGTGCCTTAGCACAAGTTACAGGACAATCTTCTCCATGATCTTGTTTGGCAAGATCTCAGTGGGGAAGACCTGCCTGTAGCTCCCCAGGTCTTCCTTTTTTCCATTTTTAAAAATTGGGATGAGCTCAGAGAGAACACTGCTATGAGTCCTTATTTCAAAAGCTCAGGTAGTATGACCTGATAAAGTAGAAAGTGGAACAACTCAACAGGCAAAAAAGAAAAAGGAAAGAAGGAAACAATTAAGCTTCTGAGGAGTAAAAACATGACAAATTCTTTAAGAAGGAAAGCAATATTTAGACAAGCAATGTGGATTGAATGAAGTACTGGTGTGTGCAGTTAACAACTGAAGAGGAGATGAAAAAACTGGGATTTGTAACCAACAGATACAGAAAACTGGTGGATTACAAAGAACAAAGCCTGGAATGTTTGTCTTACTTGTCTAGTTTATTTGCTGCTTCTACTCTCTGCAGCCCATATGCTTTGCTGTCTCCTAAAATCCTCTCATGCACTTAAATAAACTGTATTTTATTGTCCTGCAACAGACACTTGGACTGATGCTATTACTCCAAATGAAATCAATGGCAGAGCTGCCATCAGCTCAATGGGAAGAGAACTTACCCCACTCCCATAAAGCACGGTGAAAGAATTAGCACTGAGTCTGATCAATGCCTTTCCAAATCAGAACTTAGTGCAACACTCAATAAGTCTCCTGACTTGAGCAGGTTGCTAAGTGCAGGTTCTTTTTCACTCACAGGAGTAATACCTGGGCATTTCTGTGGCCTCCTTCCTCTTATCATTATACCTTTTCATTCCCTTTACTACCTTGCTGGGTAACTTTTTTCTCAGCTGAGGAGACGTATTTTTTGTCACTAAAAATATCCTGAGAAAATACATAGAAAATTACTTGATCTTCATTATAGGAAGTACTTCTCTGTCAACAAGACAAGATTTGTCAATGGAGATATAATTCCAAATAAATCTTCAAGGAACATGCTAAACAGGAGAAGAGAGGCCAGACTCGTGATGAGTAGTCAAAGACAAAAATTACATACAGTCTTAAGTAATTCCTAGTACATTTGCTACTACCCCAAAGAAAAACCAAGGTCAATATTGATCAGGTGATCTCAATAGCAAAATGGACTCTTTTGAACCTTTGAAAAACTGACGTTCTCCATAAGCAGAAGGGACTAGAAAAAATTAATATTAACAGAATTTAACTGATATTCTTATATTTATTTACTGCATACATTGCTATGTACCAAGTACAGTGTGTAGATAGCCACTTGTTTGAGTAGAATTCCAAATAAATTAATATATAGTTTTGTTTAAAATATATCTAGAATAATTGAATTCTTAGTGAACTTCGGAATAATAATATATAGAATAATCTCTACACAGAACTATGGAGGAAAGTGGGTCCCTTTAGTCCTGAATTTATATTTGTTCATCCATCCATTGTTGCACATCAAATTCAAGGGTAGCTCTGTGGTTCAGTAGCAAGTAATATGTGTAATGAATGTTTCTTGTTCCCTTCTTTTTCCATTTCTGTGGTTATTTCACAATTCCAAATGTTAGTAAGTGGCACAGAAATTTGGGAGTGAAGAAGTTTATATTGTTAGGCAGATATTTAATAATCTGTTTGGAAACAGAAATGGCAGAATGAACTTTTTAATGTGACAGGTGATGCTCCACTCAAGAGATTTTTTCTGTGCTTCAATTTACGTACCTGTGCCTTTTAGCAGTCATTAATACAGAAACTCATACTCATATCTGCATACACACACTCATTCAAAGCATGCAAAAACATTTGGGAACTAATATTTCTAGAGTTTCTAATTCCAGAATTCCCATTTGTTTACTGAGCTACTTTAAATAGATTAATTGGATGGTTTAGTACTTAGTGTTAGTATTTATATGTGTATAATACCGCTAAGCTGTCTTAGGAGCATCATTTAGTATCTGCACTGAGCTTCCAACCAGTACAGGATCTCTCAAGCATGATTAAAAATATGTATTAAGAAAAATGCTGGAGAATTGTGAGTTTCAGGGATCAATACTTTTTTTCTCACCTGCAGATGATTTACAAAAATGTAGTATTCTTACAGGATTCAGTAACATCCTTCTATTTTCCTTTTGGGACAAATCAATGTATAACTTCTTTTAAAGTCCAGTTTAATACAGCAAATTCAATCTGGTAAAAATACCAACATTTTCACCGGAACATTTTAAATCAGAAGGTCTGTTAAGCTTTCTTTTTTCAATAAATTTTAACAGCTTGATTTTTTTCAAGTGTGTTCACTATAGTAAGTAATATCAAAATTTTTTACAGAGGAAAATTTCACTGTTCAAGTTGTCCAAAAGAAGATGTGTTGATAAGCTTATATAAGTTAATAGCTTATGTAAAAGTGAAGTTTAACTTAAAACTGCAATATAATCTCTTTGCATTAGCATTACCTTGTCAAAAAGTAGTAAATCTGTGTATGTATGACTTTGTAAACACAGTATACAGATTTTATATTCTCTTCCTTTAACCAGTTTTATACTGACTTCAGTGCTTAAAATCTTATGTGTTTGGCTCTACTGGAGTTGCTGCTGAATTACATGCATCTGAAGTAGCAATAAAAATCAATCCAGTCCTCTCAGAAGAGGTTCAGAATTACTGGGAGACTAAACTGAGATTTATTGTCCATCATTAGAGCCCAGTGTCCAGATTCACAAACAATAGCTACAGTTTACCCACATGCCTTCCCACTTTGTGACTTTCAGCTGGTTAGATTAACCAGCGTTTTTCCACTTCCACAGCAGCATCACCGAGATCAAACAGCAGCAGAGGTGGACCCAAGGTCTCAGTCACATCTCTCCTCACATCCCATCAGCCCTAAGTGTCGTGCTGTAATCAAACCCAGCGACACTGCCGAGCAATTCCAGCCGCAGGCTTTGCCCACAGCTCTAACGAGACAGCTTGCATGAGAAAAAAGGACACACAGATTGTTTTCTTCAGGCAGGTGGGTGACAAACTCCAGGCTGCAGGACTTGGTCTCTTTAGACCTGGCTCCAGCCTGAGCAAACTCAGCAGCTTGAAACATACCAGCATGGGGTTTTTTACTTCTTTATCCTGCATGGCAGGATAACAGAGCTCTTTTGCATGGCAATTCCAATGTTGAGATGTTCAGAGCAAAGGAAAATATTCAGTGGATTTATTTACATGTCAGTAGTCCCCTAAAATACCTCTCCAGCTCACAGATTTCTCAGAGCAGCAGAGCTGTGTCTGATCTGGAAACAATACGAAGTTACAGTATTTTTCTCTTTTTATAGGACATGATTCATCATAGCTGTCCAATTGTTTTTTCAGCTAGAACTGAAATTCATTATGGTTGGTTTGGGTTTTTTGGCTCATATCCCTTTTTAAGGGGACATCAATATATTGAATACTTAAACACTGAAGAACATTGATGTATTCAGTCCTTTTTATCTTTGTTCTACCAATATAGGTGGCTGACCAATTCCTTGTAGTCTGAAAAGGCCCCGTTGTGCTCTCAGTGTCCAAAAATACCATGAAAGAAAGGATGGAAGTGATACAATTATAAAAAAAAAAAATCATTGTGGAAACAGTAATTCCTTTCTGCTCCTAAGGTAAAACAGGAGCCATGACAGGCTGGAAAGGAGAGATCTGGAGCTCACAGGCTGTGGCTGAGCCAACCCAACTTAAATCTCTTGTGCCAACAGGCAAAAATGAAAATTATTTTCAGAAATGCTGCTCAGCACTAACTCAAAACCTGGGCAAAAAATGGAAGTACAAGCGACTCTGTATTCTCCAACAGCTCAGCAGGTTCAGGCAGACACAGAGAATGGTCTGAACAAAATATCCAGTTTTTATCAAGAAACCAAAATGCTACACTTGATTCAAGAGCATTATAATTTTTGCTTTGATCCAGATGCCTGTGAAACTTTTTACTCTGAGCTTCTCATTCCTTTTGAAGGCTCTAATGTTGTCTTATTTTATTTCAGAAAAGATGGAAATACTATGACTTCTCATAAATGGAAATTCCAAGTTTCAAACTCCTGTATAACTACTCTCTTACAATAGGGTAGGGAACACAACACTGGCTGAGTGCTATGTAAGAACACATAAGTAAGATGACAAATTATAAATCTCTAATTTTTTTTTTATTTGGTTTTGCTTTTAATTTTGATCTTGTGGCATTTTCTTTAATTGGGACACTGCTAAGGGGTGTTTTTCAAAAAACAGTTTTTGAAAAAAAGATGTTAGTGAGTAGCTATTACAAAGGATTGTTCTCTTCAGGCAGGATTAAAAATGTCATTGCCCTTGTAACAACAGTATATCCCCAGTGTCTTGGCCAAATTCCAATTTGAGAAATTGCATTCTGCCTACCTAAATTTTCTCAGCAGCTGGAATGGATATCATATTAAGCAATATCATCCAATGCTAGGGATATGGTAAATAACTCTGTCCTTTTCAGGTTTGAAAAGCAAAGCTCAGTGCTCTTCACAGTGCTGCCAGCTGACTTTTAGAGGTGCTGGAGCTAAAGGGGAATGACAAGCACTGAACCCATCCCAGGAAAGGTTCATATTTGCAGGATCAGGCCCCTGAAGCAATCTTTTTTTTTTTTTTTTGTGCCAGTGAAGACTGTGTCATCTTACAGAGAGGAAGTGAAATGATTCTTGTTAACATGAGGCTTTTGTACACACAATTCCAGCAAAAAATACAGAGTACTTTCTGGGTCCTCTGTCCCGAGGTCGTTAAGGCCCACTGGCCAGCAAAAGAAATCAGCAATTTAAATAGCAGTCTCTGCTGGGTGGTCAGCTGATAGATACACACAGCAAATGGGACTTGTATGAACAAAATGTTATGCCCAGGGACGAGCTTGCACATCAGTAACCTGTGACATGGAACAGTGCACCCCTCACTTGGAATTGATTTCAATCAGATGTCACTGTAGTGCTGCTTTCATATTCATTTATTATTCAGTCCTCTGTTGCTACTCACACACACACATATACACACAGAAACACTTTGTGTGTTTTTCATCCTTATGATCCATGAGAAGGAGTTCATTCCTTTCTTTGGAAAAAGCACATTGAAATGGCTAAGCTACAAAATACAATTCCTTTCAAGTGATTTTCATCTTCAAACACAGGTGCCTGAAAGATGCTGCTCAGGTGGAGATGCTGAAGGAATGGAAGAGAATTTGGCTGTCTCCTTTGTGAGTCAAGTGAGGGAATGAGCCACCAAATACATTGTGTGGATATCTGGTGGATAAAACACTGACCTCGTGTGAAGGGCTGCATTTAAATCCTCCATCTGGATTCCCAGGTTCTGGATTCCCTACTAATGTCTGGCAGTATCTGTATTAAGAATCTAAGACCATGTGATTTAGCACAAGTTCACAGAAACAGATGTACTGTGGTAACTTTTCAGAGAATTCCTTGCTATGGGCACCACTGCTCTGTAACTTTACACAGCCCCTTTCTACCTGTCATTTACTGACCTGGATCCACCTGAATTCCTTTTGCCTTCTCAGGAGCCTTCCCAAAGTGGATATTTGAAGTAGTGCAGGTGTTTCTTCCACAGCAACTTCCTTATTCTGCTAATGATTGCTCCTGCATAGAAAAGGTAGGTGGATTCCACATCAAAACCATGAATTCTGACTAAGAGTGGACAGAAACCAAATTCTCTGGTAAAATTCAGCTCTATCACACCACAGATTTCTTCCTCACCTCCACAGAAGGCAACAGGAGTCTTAATATTTTCCATTTCCCACAGAGATGGGATGAATTTCATCTCATGTGACTACAGATAGCCAAAAGTTTGAAATTTTGCATTTATTGAAACATTAATATGATGTCAGTCTGGAGCAAACAGAAATAGTTCATGCTAACATTAAAATGAAAAAGTTTTATTTTTAAAGAACATTCTAAATTGAAAGGTTAAGTTAAAAAAAAAATGTAAGTGAAAGATAGTAAACCAAACAAAATAAAATATCTTATTTAGAATATTTAAGAAAAGTGGGGGTATAATGGCAAATATTTAAATGCTTTTAAAAGTCACATTTTCTCCCTTAAAATAGCATTTAAACTAAATTCATTGAAGTTTGATATTGAGTTATGCTTCTATAAGTAGACAGTGTTATTTCAATAGTATTCAAATTTACTTCCTTCATTTTAGAAATGATTCAATGGATTCTTACACCTAAAGATGGACAAAAGATAAGGCCTATGACATGCTAAGAACACAATTTAGCAGTTTAGACTTGTGTACATCTCTCTGATATGATAATATCTCCTATTTATGTCACACTAGTATCTCATTTCTGGTAGAAGGATGGCATGTTGAGCATGCATCCAAATAAAAGAGTAACTTGAAAAGCACAGAGGAAAGCTTAGATTTGGGAGCAGAATGAGTAAAGAATATTTGTAACCCAAGATGGTATTTAACATTGAATTGACAGCCTTCACCTTTTTGCAGTACACTGTTACAGATGCAATAAAACAGAGCTTCACACATAATCCCAAGGAATCTGGAGAATCAGAAAATTAATGAATAGTTTTAAGAGAAATGAAAAAGGACAGAAATCTATAATGCTCTGAAGCAGACGCTCTCAGTGCTTGGCTTCTCTGTGTATGAACTGGAGCTCACTCTCTTCCCTCGCTTTGGGTTTTAGGAAGATGAAATGTGATATCCCACTTTCTATTAGTGAAGGGAAAAGTAATTTAAAATAAAAACACAAATCCTGTGCTAACATACATGGATACATGTGAGTGACAGTCACCCAGACTAAACCTGTCTTTCTGGAATCAGTTAAACACTTCACTGATCCCCTAAGAATATTGCTCAGGTTGAAACCTTTATAGAGTCAGTTTTGATAAAAAGTGTTAACCATGAGTTTCTGATAAACTTTATTGCATGGCTTTATGAATTTTTGATGTGCATAATTCTTTAGTGGCTGTTCACAGTCTACTCAATCACAAAGATCCTCTCATACTGTCAGAAGCTGAATGCCAAAGTTCATGGAAGAGATTTGTTCAGCATCTGGACCATGAGTATGAGAAACTGTAAGTCTGAGACTATGTAGAAAAATATGCAAGATAAAAGGAAAATCTCTACTCTTTATGACAAAAACAGACCCATAAATCAGTAATTGCAGTGTGAAAAATGCAGTAGAAGAAAAGTCAGAAATAATAGTAATTAATATTTAGTTATCCCATGTATATTTGAGACCACTGGAAGTGACAGAGCTCAAAGGACATATCCCAAAAAAACCATGCTGAATAATCCTGGCAGGATCTTCTGAATTTTAGAAAAAAAGCCGCAACTTCAAAAATTCAATTCTATTTTGTAATAATTTCCCCACCCACCAGGAACTTGAAAGCATATGGCATAAAAAAGGATATAAAAAATATTTATTTCACTGACTGCTCCCCTTTCACCTTTTTTATTCCACTCATGGCTGGAGGGACTGGATGAGAGAGTGGACCAACCCTACCGAAACAAGTAGGTTTCAGTCATTAGAAACAGCAGCCACATATCTGCCAAATACAAATGCTTGCAGTATGAGAGATAGAATCAGCCACTCATGCAGGAAAGTGTGAGGTTAAATAATATAATTGCTATATTATAATATATAGGTCTTCCCTGTGGCATGACAGCCTATGTGGAGTCTCAACCACACAGCAGGACTAATTAAGAAGGCAGATGAAGACTAGTGCTAGTAAAAATTGCAATAAAGACTTCACATTTTTTCCACTCCTCTTTTCCCATTGCCAATGGAAAGAGGAAAAAAATCACAGTGTGGTCCACATTAGCCCATACGTGCATGTTAAAAGGAAATTCACTCCGATTACTGCATGGCAGGTGTGCCTCCATGGCTACAGGTTGGGATTTGAGTGCTCACCATTAATTATATAATTCTCATCCCACAGCTGTGTGGAGCTGTATAATCAGGATTTCATCCATAAGGTGAAATTCATCCCTGTAGACAGAGCTGGAACACAGACAGTACAACACGAGCATTCTCCTTATACCTCAGAATTTATATTCAATAATTGCATTATTAACCTGTTATTATGTGAATATTCTATAGTCAATGTAATTTGAGGTCTTGTATCTGCATTTTTTCTGTACCGAACTGAGCCAGTGGGAGATGTATGTGCAAATGAAGGAAAGTTTTTCTCTTAAGAGTATATCTAGGATTAATTTCATCTAACTTTCAAGGTTTTTAAAAGTTAATGACCTAGGGTGGGATTTATTGCTTTATGTCATCTAGGCAATAAAAAGCAGGTAAAACCAATTTCTTATAAAAAGTGTCCATTTCTCTTTAGTGGTGATTTGTGGACCCTGGAGTGACCAGGTCAGATGAACATGTGGGGCACGGGAGATGGCTGGAGCTGAGGTGACTGCAAGGCTGTCACTTACCAACACTAAAGACAAACACCCTCAAATATTAATCCTCCCTCTTTTGGACTCCTCTCAGGATGAGATGAGAAAATTGCCTCACAAGTACATGATTTTTGTCCACTATTCATTGAAAGACCTCAACTATAAAGTCCAGGGTACACAGCAAGTGTTCACCCAATTCACTTGTTTAAACAAGGGCATTTGAAGACACTTGAATCCTTCAGCAGTATCTGAGACATCTGCATGGAGCTGGCAGACAGGATACAGGACTCATAGGAGACCATGAAGATGTGGAACAGGAGCTGGAAGTCAGGCAGAGGATCTCTGAGTGTCTCAGTGGTCAGTAGCTGCCTGTGTGAGGAGCAGGCTGCTGAGGGAGGTGCAGTCACCAGTCCTGATGGTGTTTAGCAAATGTGTAGATGTGGCACATAGAGACAGGTTTTATGGGTGGACTTGGCAGTGTTAGGTTTAATGTTGGACTTAATGATCTTAAAGTTCTTTTTCAACCTAAATGATTCTATGATTCCAAGTGTATTGAGGACTTAGAGTTAAAAGACGAGTCTACTCTTACATATACATGATATAAAGTGTCATTTGTGCATTACTGCCACAAGTTTTATTTAATGGGAACATGTCCGTTGATAGCCTTTCAAAAGCACTCAGTTAAACAGTCTTTCTTAAGGTAAAACTCATTTAAAGAATTGCAATCAGAAACTTGCATGTTTGTGAACACAATTTTGCATTTTTAAAGCTAAGTATAACCCAGTAAAATATTTCCATCAGTATTAAAATATGCTCTACTTTTCTGATGGTAGCCTGCCAAAAGTACCATCACTAAGGCTAGAACACAGCAAATATAGATAGGTAGTCACTATTGAACCTTGTTTTTGAAGAGTCTTGAAAGGCAGGACCTTGTGTACTCCACCCTGCACATTCCTTTTCCTACCTGCACCCTGACATTTCATGGTGCTGGGTTATTTTTCCCCCTATCTCCTAGTAGAGCTTTTGCTACAGGCTCTGTTGGTTTGTTTCCAGATGGTCCTTGGCCAGCAGAGAAGTTTTGAAACTATGGCAGCCTCTAAAGGCTCTGTCACAGAGCATCCAGCTTTAGAATTATTTTCAAAGGGCAGAATAAGATCTAGGAAACATGATAGTGAAAAGTCACAGAAGGTATTCTAAGAAGCAGAAGAAACATGCAGGAAACGGTATCACTGGGTAGGTACAGTTCTACTTAACTGCAAACAATGAGGCTGTATCAGCTATTTTTCACTGAAGACCTTGACACCTGCAATTAATCTTCTGTTGTTCACTAGGGGACTCTGAGATACAGGACATAAACTAAGCCACTTACACATATGGGCATAACAGGACAAAGATTCTTCCAAGAGTCTTTTCTTTCAGCTAGTCACTCTCACCTCCCATTGATTGGTAGCTGAGGGCTTTCTGCAACCTAAACGAGTTCAAAAGCTTTAAAATGTTTCAGGCCTTTCCCAAGGTAAAATGTCACATCTATTTATCATTAAAAAAGAAAATTTTATCTGTTGGCGAGATCAATCCCCTGACACCAGCAGGAACTCAGGAAGCAGGAAAAAAAAGTCCTTGATAAACAAGAGAGCTAAACTGTAAATACAAGGTACATTAATATGATCAAATAAATGAAGCCAAAATACATTTATCTCAAGACAACTGAGTCACCTTAAGGAGCATATTTGGCCCATTTCTTCTTGTTATATTTCATTAAAATTTAAAATCTTTATAAAAATGCAAAATACTAATGTGAAATGTTACATTTTTATAAAAAGCTAAACAAAAAGTAGTATATCCAGGTACGTCAGACTTGAGACACCATGCAACTTATTAACACTCTCATAAACATTGCCCATCTTGTTAGAATCTTTATGTAATTCATTGTAATACTATACTAATGATTAATCTCAGCAACTATTTAACAAACAGATATTGAAAAATGGGAAAACAATGTATTATAATTAAATTTACTTCTGTTTCAGATAAATTTGATTAAATTAATGAACAGATACACACATTATATGCATAAAAAAGACATTGTTTGTTTACAGACAGCCTCAATACATTCATACTCAAAACTCTTTTTTTCAGGAACCAGAAGATTTTTTTCTCTCTAGCTGCCTGTGGTGGGCTGACCCTGATTGGACACCAGGTGCCCACCAAAGCCACTCCATCACTGCCCTCCTCAGCTGGGAAGGGCAGAGAAAAATTTAACAAAAAGTTCTTGCGATAGGGGCAAGGAGACATCACTCACCAGCGACTGTCACAGGAAAAACTGACTTGACCTGGGGACGTTAATTTAATTTATTACCAATGAAATCAGAGTAGGACAGTGAGAAATAAAACCAAATCTTAAAGCAACTTCCCACCCCTCCCTTTTTTCAAGGCTCAACTTCACTTCTGATTTTCTCTACCTCCTCTCCCATCAGCAGCTCAGGGGGATGTGGAATGGGGCTGTGGTCAGTTCATCACATCAGCTGTCTCTGCAGCTCCTTCTCCTCAGGGGGAGGATTCCTCACACTCTTCCCCTGCTCTGGTGTGGGTCTACCTCATGGGAGATTGTCCTCTACAGACTCATCCAGTTGAATCCTTTCCACAGCATGCAGTTCTTCACAAACTTCTACAGCTTGGAAAACTTCCATGGGGTGCAATTCTTCAGGAACAGACTACTCCAGTGTGGGTGTCCTGCAGGATCACAGGCCCTGATGGCAAACCTGCTCCAGCACAGTCTTCCCATGGGGTGACAGCCTCGTTTGGGCATCCCCCTGCTCTGGTGTGGGATCTCTGCTCCCCTGTGTGCCCCATGGGCTGCAGGACACAGCTGCCCCACCATGGGCTGCACCAGGGGCTGCAGGGGAATCTCTGCTCTGGCACCTGGAGCACCTCCTGCCCCTCTGCTCCACTGACCTGGGTGTCTGCAGGGTTGTTTCTCCCACACATTCACACTTCTGTCTCTTCTGGCTGCAATTGCTCCTGTGCAATACCTTTTTTCTCCTCTTCAATCTGCTATCCCAGAGGCACCACCACCACTGCTGAAGGGCTTGGCCTTTGCCAGTGACGAAACCTTCTTGGAGCCACCTGGGATTGGCTCTGTGGGATATGGGGAACCTTCCAGCAGCTTTTTGCAGAAGGCATCCCTGTACTCCTATGCTATCAAAATTTTGCCATGCAGAATCAATACATTGCCAGATTAATATGCCTTCAACTTCATCGAAACAGAGCAATCATGGACTAATTATAAATCAACATTAATATAAATTTCTATTTATATATTTCAGAAATATGTGTTGGGAATGAAGATGAAGATGACTGCCATCTCTAAGTAGAGAACAGCACAACCTATGGGGTGTTTCTCCATTAGCAACCGTATTTCCAAAAGCACTGTAATACTCCCTTTTATTTGATTGTTAACAAATATTCCTGCCAATATTCTTTTACCTTTGATCAGACTGCATATTTTTGAGAAAAATTATTTTTTCTTAAATATTTTTTCTTAAATTTATTTCCTAAGAAAAATTAATTTTTGGAAATGTTCAGCATATTTGTGTGTACAATTGTAGCTTATAGACCACTAAGATGGTCTGAAAGATTCTGGTTGACATAAGGATGGTGCAGGTACATTTCAGGCTGAACATGAAGAGACTGGAGACTTGACCCAGCAAAGCTACCACTTTTAAGCCAGGATCAAAACATGCCAGAAAGGTAGAAATTTCAGGGTACTTTTTTTCTGCAAAAATGCCTTATGCTTACCAAATATCCCAGGTTTCCTCACTGTGAGGTACAGAGGGTCTCAAATCACTATAAAGTCATGTAAAGTCATTCAGGTTGGATCCATGACATTTATTAACACTTTCACAGTCCACCCATTTCACAGAGTTACCATAAAATTAATTGTTTTAATGAGTTTCCTGGAATATGTGTGATATAAGGTATTTCCAGGCTCTAGCATTGTTTTTGCATAGTTACCAAGGCTGTTTTGGTGGGAATGGTGATACAATTAGAACTTTGCTTGAGGAAATGGAGAACCTGAAAAAGCTTTTAGCACACTTTTATTGAGAGAAAATCAGAAGATGAAATACCAGTGCTAAAACCTGCAGCAATTCAAACTCCATAGTAGCAAAGATAAGTTAATGAGATGCAACAGGACACAGGTATTTTTATTCTTCACAAAAGGAGGGGAAATTTTCTTTAACATGATTATTGTATACCACTAAAATTTTTCCTGCCAAAACAGAATCCCAACCTTGCTCAGCAGTGCAGCTCCAGTGGAGGACTTCCAGAAATCTTTCAGGAATCAGACATAATGAACTCAACACGTTCAAGCCAAGACTGTGGCAGTGAGAGTTCCTCAAAAACACTGCAGTGCATCTCTGCCAAATGCCTGAAACTTGCTTCTAGGAGAGGAAGGAGGGCAGAGCACCAGTGGCAATTAAGGTAAGACAGTGCTACCAACAATGCTCAACTTGCTGTTACGCCCAGGATTGTGGAGGAAAGCTTCGTAAACTTGAGTTCTGGATCAAGAGGAAGGCTGGAAGGTAGACAGCAGTCTTATTTCTGGCTTGGGACCTCTCAGCTCAAGATTTTAAGAAACTGGAGTCTGAGCAGGGCTAACAAGTAGTTAGGATCTCATGCCACCTGCAAGAAGTTGGTGGGATGGGCTTGTTAAGCCTTGCGAGGAGGAGGGCAAGGCTCGTAATTGTCTTGCCTCTGAATCCATTTCTGATTCCTGACTAAGACCTCAAGCAGGTTTCAGAAGAAAGAAGCACCCACAGAACATTAACCAGATATTACACTGGGCACACAGCCTGCCCAGCAAAACTGGCCTAAGCCAAGTTTTGATCAATATTTTCAAATCAATATTTTTAAGAAGTAGCACTTGAAGTCATATTTTTAGAAGGGAAATGGTGGTCTTTTTGGGTGCCATTTGTCATCATGTTCCTCTGCTGATGGACTGTACTTCATTTGCTTCTGAACACCAGGTCCCTACAGATTTATGTACTTTGAGCTTTGAGAAAGATGTTATAGTTCCTAGAAAATTCACTAAAATAGCTGGGAGAGGATTATTCCCCAAATTAAGGACCTTCTATAAGCACATTTATATTCTGCCTCTCATTATCCTTGCAGATTATCTAATTGCTAGCTGCAAACTAAAAAATCATCACTATTTTTTGTTAGGGCATTTTGGTGTTTATCACAGGAAAGGCAGTGTGATAAGCACAGAGCAGACATCCTGCTCAAGCATTATCTTGATTCAAATATCTTCAGCAACCCAGGAAATTACAGCATTCCCAGTATTCCATTTTATTATGTAATGAAGAGTCAATATTTGAGACTGACACTCAAAATTTGAAGATGTTACATGTTAACAGCAGTGAGAAAACAAAGATACTGTCTGCAAGACAAACACAAAAAATGTGCCCCTTTTTTTTTCAACCAGTTTAAGACTCAAACATAACAGCTGACTGATCACCAGTATTTGTTGGAGGATATTATTACAAAGAAATATCAGCGTAAATGTGTGTCTCAGATTCACCAAAAAGCTGTAGTATCCAAGTATTTAGTTTAAAACCCGAGAGTCAGCCTCTGGTGAATGTGAGTTTAGGAATTTTCATTACATTTTAACACATATTTGAAGAAACATGGGGCTGGTGAGAAAAGAAGAAATTTGATGTAAGGTCAATTAATCATTTAGAGAATGTACATAAGATAACATCTTTCATCGTGGTGAACAAAGGTCAAAGTTTCATTTCCATCATAAGTCTTCTCTTTAGGTATACTATGATCTAACCAAATTGATAAAGAGATTCAATGACATTACTCTCTCATTGGTTTATTTCCAGTTACAAATACAGAGAATTTTTCAAGGATATGACTTGTAAAATTATTCACCCTCCTTTCAAACTCCAAAATATTTCCTGTTGGGACTTGCAATGAAACGGAAAAAAAACATCTTTCACCCCAAGCAGTAAAAATCTTGTCATGTAAATTTGCAAAGTTCTACTGTGACTAACAGCCCAGAATAGTGACTTGACTCTCTGCCAAGAGAGTGCTATCTATGGTTTTTATTAAACTTTGCTCAGTCATTACAAAAAACCCCAAAAAACAAAAAAAAAACCCACTCCCTAGAACAAAGGAGAGTGATTTTTAATAAAAGATCCATTAAGGGTCTTAAAGAGAAGGTGGCCAGTGGGGAAAAAAAAAAAAAAACAAAAAGGGAGGGGAAAAAAAATAAAAGCAGGTGCAATGCTGGTCCTCAGGAGACTGAGTAGATAAACCCACAGAACCAGCTAATGTGTATTCGATGAAGATAAGTGTCTGACTATGGAAGACAGGTGAGAAAAGCAAAGTGATTTGTAGCAGAGCATCATCATGAGAATTTGAGCATTGTAACTTAAAGAGTGAAGAAACAGTCTTGCTTAGCCTTTTAGTCTTGTTTCCGGCAAGATAAAAACTAGACCAGTGAATGAAACTTACCAGTTACTAAGAGCAGGAATCACTTTGCCTGGATTTATCTATCTGGAAGTTAAATGACCAACCTGAAGTAGCCATTTACTTCTTTTCCAGGTCAATAGTGCAGGATAGGCAGTACCAGAGAGTTACTCTTTTATCCTTGACAAAGTGCTAATGTAGGATAAATCTCATTCTGGAGAGCATGTCTTCCCCTTTTAAGCAAACAATTCAGGAGAGTAGCTTAGACTTCACCTTTTCTGATGGCTCATATTTACTTGAGAACACAAGCAGATGGCAGAGAAGCCACAAAACACATGCAACACTTACCCAAAATTCTCCTAGCCTCCAGTGATTTGTAGCTCAGGGAATTCATGAGGCATAGACAGTGCTTTTGCTTTTAATTGCTCACCATGTATTCCTTTTCCATGAAGCTGGTATGACAAACACTGCTGTGGGTTCATGCAAGGGAAAACACCACTTCTTCCTAGTTATTTCCAGGAAAGTTATCCACCAAATTTGTGTTGTTTAGTTCTTTTCTTCCTGTGACACTAAATACTTAGAAGCCTGTGTTTAGCCTGACTGCAACCCACTCCTTTTCACAGATCTCAAGGCATGTCATTCAGTAATATAAAAGTACAGGTGCAAGCAATTTATTCTTACTTTTTTTCTGGTAAGACAAAACTGCACTCCATCTCATTTTTCTCACTTAGAATATTCTTTCTCATCCTTCTGGACTGGATGCCTCAATCTCTGAATAAGATTTGTTGGGGTTTTTTTCCTGCAAATCACCTGTGTCTCTCTTCATAGCTTCCACTATCAAAATAATCTTAAATGGATTTTAAGCACATTAGTTATAGAGAAGAGTTCTGCTCACTTGCTGTCAGAGGCAACCTGACTCTAGTGGTACTTACCATCTATATTAGATTATATGTACTGCAAGACATCTAATCTTCAACCCCTTTCCCCAGTTTGAACTCTACTGGTGCCTGTATTGTAATGCAACTCAAAAGCACCACCTCATCCTGCAAAAATTAGCCTTATAAGTCCTGCAGAGCACTGAGTTCAACTAAAAATCAGCCAAGCAAAGACTTTCATATAATTTTCTTGTGATCAAAGCATTCAACAATATGCAATAACTAAACTCTTGTCCTTTCTTATCCTCTGAGGCCTCTATCTCCCAAAAGAATAACTTAATCTCAAACACAGGTTTGACCTCTTGCTGAAAATGGGTCATGTGGAATAAATGAATGTAAGAAACAAGAGCAGCAATGGGAATGATGATTCTACAAGGCAGTGCAAAGGGGGCTTAGATGAAACATAATTTCTGGTACAACAGCATTTAAATTGGGCAACTACAGAAGATAGTTTGAATATAATTTATCAATCCCATTGTCTCCTTAAAGGTAATATGCTATTCATTCAAAGCACAGAGAAACTAATATTTCTCCAGAACCTCCTCAACTGTCTCCCTTTCTAAACAAAGGTGTGCATTATTTGCCCTCTGATGCACTGTACATGTGTGTTCATGTACATGGGTAAAATACTGCACTAATAGTATGTCAAGGACACAAAGCCAAAATACCCCAACAATCTGAAACTCAAACTGTATTTTTAGGGTTGCTCATACAACAATTTCTGTGTCTGTGATGTTGATTTATTTGTCACAGACTCATTTTCAATTTTAGTCACTGTATAAGGTAGGTGGAAATGGATGAAAGAATGGACAGTGAAAGAAACTACTGGTTGAACAGCAGCTCTAGTAGACTTAGTGGACACAGCCAGGGGGGCCTCAATCATCTGATAAAATCAAGGCTCTAGACTATTAAATATGTTGAGTTCTATTACACATCTAGTCTTCCATGTATACATGGCGTATCATAAATAGAAGTAGATAATAATGCATATACTGTCTTGGCAGAATGCAAAACTGGATTTTGTGGATGGATGGTCTAAAGGTAAAATATAAAGATATTCTCCAGGACATCATTTTTTCCCTTCATGAAGGAAATAATGTTGTGTGAAAATAATTTTCAAATGTGCCATGGGTTCTGAATATAGCTTTGAGACCTTGACATAAATAAAAGATCAAGGTAATCTAATGTGTAACATCTTAAACAAAAAACTCATGAACATTCTAGCTTTCTAGGCAAAGTAGTGTGGAAAGGGGAAGTTGAGGAGATTTAAATATCAAAAATATAGAGAACTTCTAGCACCAGCCAACAGGGTTTGACTATGCAGAGCTTCCTGAAGTGTTCATCTATCTAGAGCTTTTTACTTGTTCATTTTCCATAGAGAAGGCTGTCTGTTTATGATGGAAATTCAGCCAATTGCCTGTAGAAAGTAATTGATGAAGCACTTGAACAGTGTCTGGTACCACTCAGAGCACATTGCAGGAAACCACTTGAAAATTTTTCTCTATTACTTGTGTATTTATATCAATGGATTCATTGATTTTAAGAGTATTTTGATGAATTCTTCCGAAGTACATAATGTTTTCCTTGTTGCCAAGAAATTCTGTGGAGGAAATCTGTTAAATACTGTACATTCAATCTCTAAGGCAAAGAAGTGTCATCTGCTAGTGACTGGGGAGACGCAGGACTGTTTTTCTTTCCAGCCAGAGGCAATCCAAGTTTGCTTCCTTATTCCTTCCTTAATAAATAATTTAATAAATTCTGTATGTATTTAGTTGATAAATGTCTGTCTATAGAGACACAGAGATATAGACAGCTGGACATATATAGATCCCTCAATGTAAAAGATACTATCAGCTGAACTTTCCTCTGGCAGACAGTAATGTGAGCAAAGATGTGTCAAAACTAATTCCTCCAAACCTTGGAGTCTTGGTAGGCAGCTGATAGACTGATCATTTCCTAGTCCATCTCCCACAGTTGTCTACAGTGTGCCTTGACCTTCTGTTTGTTGCAACCTCACATTATACCTAGATTTGTAGTCAGAGCATTTATTTCAAGAGTAAGATTTTTCACTCTCACCTGTGAAAGGTGCTTTCTTCTGTTAGAAGAACAGAATAAGCCTGTCAGAATCTACTGCAATAGGGAAAAATAAATTCAGTTGTTCTTCTATTCCTTTGGTTTGCACATAACTTCATGTCACTTTTCTCACTGGAATTCTTAACAATGCAGTAAGCAACATGGCTATGCATTTTTTTTTCTGTTTTCATTATCTCTCAGAGAAGAACTGTGCAAAGTAGTTGGTTTTGCTAAGGGTGGTCTAAAAGTTCTGAAAATATTGATGTTGCCTTGCTGTTTCTTTCAGCAGGCACTGATGAGTTTGTGGTCCCTGGTTTCTAAAGGGGATGGGTTTTTTCCACATGTTTCTCCCTTATTTATTTCCTCTACCAGAATTAGATGGCTGTATTTACAGTTTACAAGGTGATCCACTGCATTAAAGCATCAAATCACTTTTAGAATGGTTCCCATTCACAGCTCCAAAGTAGCCTTAAAATACACACAGGACCAACCAAAGCTGAGAACTTAAACACCCTTTTAACTTGAGCAGAGTGTCTCACACATTTGTGAGGAGGACAGCCAAAGACACAGCACTGGTAACTGTGTGAAGTCTTTTAAATGTTGGAGGCTCTCCGTCCAGTTATATCCCATTATTATGGTCAGGATGAAAAGTAAATAGAGATGTGAACAGCTGATAACAGGTACCACGGATGAATAGACACAGGAGTTACCTAGCAACTGGAGGGAAGGTTTTGCTAGTGCTAGGCTAGAGCTTCGCCAGAGCACTCAGAGATTATGGGGCAAATTGACAAGTTGATGAATTGCTGATAAGTATCTGCAAACAAAAATCTGGAAGAGGCCAAGGAGCTGAAAAATTTCCTGAGTGCTGTCTTCTCTCTAGCAGCATCAGTGCCATCTTACTTGAGTTTTTAGGATTTATAAATTGTTGACGTCTTTTAAGGATAAGATTGCTTTTGAGGTAGGAACATTTCTACAATGAAGGACAAATAGTTGCATCAACTGCATATTAATCCATATCTTCTGACAATCTATTCAACATCTACATGCTTATCTAGGGGCTGTTGGGGAGAACAGAACATTATAACACTTCCAGACCAGTTGGATTAATATCCAGCCTTGGCAAATTGAGGTTATAAACTGGACCCCATGTACACCTGCAGTGCATTGTAAGCCACTGCTTTTGATTTCCTCTTTTGTCCCAGGGGAAAAGGCATGGAAGGGATCTAGATAATTGTGTCTTGGCAGTCTTATCTTGTAACCTCATCACATAATCCTGTTATCAAGTTCCCTTTGAAAATGGTTTCTCGCTTCAACTACTTTTATGAGATGGCTGCTCAGGCATCGCATTGGTGGTTGGGAACACTTTAATATGCAACTTAATTTGCTCATGGCAAGTTTATACAATGTTGTTGTTGTGACAATATCAGTTTATACAGACATTTCACCTCTTAATGTCTACCATAACCCTGTGTTTAACAATCACTGCCTTTATCTTTGTTTTCCATCCGAACACGTACCTCCTTTCCGAGGCTCATATGGCTTGAGAGCAAGCAGAGTTCATTGCTGTTGCTCAGCCATTGTTCAGTGATTTTTCCTATCCTTCAAAAACTCCTTGTGCCTGAGCCCCTTTCCTTGGCTTACTGGCACAGCCCTTCTCAATTTTCTCAGTGTACTTTTCCAATCCAGTACCTGCATCCCTCAAAAGAGAACTCACAGCTTCTGTAGACTTCTGTTGCCATACAGTTCTCCTCCAAGTCATACAATTAGGGCATTAGTTCAGGGGAAAAAGTACATATAACTGAGCAGGATTAGGCCCTTACTGGCTTTATTTAGCAGAACCCCACAGAAGACATGTCCTTTTGGCAGTCTATCATATAATGAAATTACATAGAGAGTCAAATCTTGGTGAAATTTTAGAATTCATGCAATGAATTTAACAGGTTGAATACTGAAACCAAGTTCCATTTAAAAGTCTCTTAGTCAAGCGCCATGGAACATACTGAGATTTTCTAATACTGCAGTAAATCTGCTAATTTCCCAAAAGCCAGCAAGCCTATGTAATTTCATTGCTGTTGCTGAAAAATGATGTAGCTACAGTTAAAATCATCTTTGAATGTTAGAGCAGATTAAGGATTTCCGTTAGAATTTTCTCTGATTCATGACAAAAATAAATGTAGCATTCTAGATAAGCTTTCCCCTACACCGATGATAAACCTGGAACTAAAATTTGCTGTGCCCAAAGACTTCACATTGAGGCACCACAGGTTCAGAACTAGAATATGGTTCCACTGCATACAGCCAACACCCAGAACCCACACAAATACTAGAAGGAGACCTTTTCATCAGTGGAATACTTGTAATTACCTAAACCTTGTCTTTTTTTTCACACCAGTAGGTGTCCCTGGCTCCAATATTTTCTGGTGCAGTAGGAGACTTATGCGCTGAATAGAAGTGGGGCAAGCTGTTAACCAGAGCAGCCCCTCAAGGCATCTGCCACCTGCTGCCTCCTCCAAGGAGCCCTTCTGATTAATTTACTAATGCATTTGCCTCCTGCACTTGCATTATAACTGAAGCTAATGGGACTGTTTTCCACAGACATGACAGACAGAACTTGGCCCAGAACTACCACATTAGTTCTATTGGGGGTCATATTAGTACCAACTGGCTACCTTGTCTAAACTAACTAGCTAGATTTGGGTTGGTCTGAAGCAAGATTTTTTTAACCTCATTGACCTAAAACTCACTCATGCCATGGTAATGGGTCTGCTAGTTTTGCTCCTACTGCTGCTTCACATAGCTCTTTCCATGAAAACACAGAGATATTCCATAGTAATCAGGACTACACTGTGGATATAAAATTACCTGCTTATTGTTCTTACCTATTTATTAAACAAATTAGTCCACCTCTTCATGCTTAGCATGGTAGAAAAATTTTAAATTATAATAACATCTGCATGGTTGGAAAACTATTAGTTAGACTGCATCTTTTTAAGCACCATGAAGGAAAAGTTTTACTCTTTGTATTTTTTTTTCCAGACTATAATGGCCTATTTATAGGCCACTGCTGTAAGCAAAGTATAAATGGGAAGATATGCTGTCAGAATATTTCTCTGTCTAAATAACATTATAGGGAGCCAGAGGAGTAATAACAGAGGGAATCAATTGGGAAATTTTGTAAAAAGTGATTCTCATAAAAATTCTTCAGAAAATGTATAAGCCTACTGCATTCCCCTCCTTTACAAATATTCAGTCTCAACAGTTATCACATTCTCAGCTGAGGGAGTTTGCACAACTCGCTTGGAGAGAAAACAGTCATTTAAATAAAGAAAGTAAAATAAGTCTGTACCAACTCACCTTGCTCAGAGAGAGAGGTAGCTCTTCCCCTCCCATAGTACCAGACATTTGACCCTCATGCCATCATTAATAGAGGAAGGAAAAGGGAAAGGGAAAGGGAAAGGGAAAGGGAAAGGGAAAGGGAAAGGGAAAGGAGGACGGAAACTGAGAACTACTGGAACCAAAGTAAATTTTGATGAAAACAAAACATTATGTTGTTGGATATGCCATAACAATATACATTACCAACCAGTCTCAGTCTGGACTTCAAATAAGCATAGGAAATACAGAAGTACAATTATTATTGCTCAGCACTGTCTGTAGTCACAATCTCTTGGACATAGAGGAGTATTCCTCCTTTTTCTGCATTTGAAGTTACTCAATACCCCTCATCACTCTCACAGTTGGTATTAATTGCAGAAGAGTCTTTCTCTCTTACTTGCACACTTTGGCATGATAACAAATGTTAATCTAATAAAATCAAAGCTATCCACATCCAAGTGAAGAAAAACAAAAACAAAACAACAAAACAAAACAACAACAACAAAAAATGTTTTCCTAATGGGAATAGCAGCGAGGCATAGACCAGAGAGAGCTACAATAATGAAGGCTGCACAACTGCCAAGCAAAAGGTGTGCTGAAAGGGGAGGAAAAGTGGAAAGGAAGAAGCGAAGAAAACAGATAAATATGAAGATGTAAAGTCAAGTGAGTTCACCCTGATGATAGCTGATACCAGATTACAGCAGCTTTGCCAGCATCCAGCCTGCATTGATTTTGCATCAATGCATTTGGCTCCAGCTAGAACATGTTTTTATATGGTACAGCTTGTGTCAGATCTTTCCTTCATGTGACAGAAAACAGCTTCTCAGCAAACCAATTGGACTAGAAACTAGATTTTTGAATAAACACTCAAATTCTTTTTTATGCACATTTTCTATATCTAATGCCCCATTGTCAAAAGAAAAGAAAAATCAAAACTTGGACTCTTTACTTGGAATCCTTTTTTTTTAAATTAACCCTTCTTTTTCTCTGGAGAGTAATAAAGGAAAAGAGACAAGTTTAAAACTTATTTATAATTCCTAAGTGTGAAAGAAAAAACAATTGAAATATATGGACATGTTCTGCCATAAACTATGGTAGACAAACATGTTGCCATTCGTCCTCAATACTTAGTGCTTTTCTGCTTTTCTTATGAAACTCAGCATCGATATGAGGCAACATGTGAGAATTTCACCTTTCATTTTCATATCTTGCCAAATATTTTAAGCCTTAATCCTGCCACATAAAGCTAAAAACATATGATGCAATGCACATATGGGCATTGTGCATTTTACGTTTTCTTCTTTTTTTAATTTTAAAGTTCTTTAAAACTCACTTCATACCTACAGAGTCTGTGCTTCTGGTCTGATGTGTTTTTCTGGGCTACAATATTGAAACAATGATATTTCAGACAGAAAGACAACTTCACAGGTTTATTTCTACAAGTCACAATATAAGCCATTAGAGAAACTAATGAATGGTAGGATATAGTATTTTCCTTCTTCAAAGAGGGAAAATTTCATCAAAGATTACAAACATGATAATTTAGGTAATTTTTTTAACATGATAATGAGGAACATGGAAGAATGGGAACAGTAAACACAACATAGAAATCCTAGGACAAAGCCAAATGATTCATCCACAGCAGGGAAAAATGAAGGAGGAAAAGTCCCCTTTATATTTTCTTCTTCCTAATACCCATCCTGACCCACTACTTGCATGCCATGGCTCTCAGGTGGAGCAGCAGTGCTGAGATGTTGCAGCTGTGTACACCAGGGACAAGTGCTTTGGCTCATCTCCTCTCTGCTTCTCCGCTCTTCAGCAGACACCAGATGTGTTTGTGTCTCCACGGGAGGAGGGTAATCACCAGCAGCTGTTTCAAGCACAAGGAGACAGAGATTTGTTTGTTGGTGCTAGTCCATAGGCGTTAGGATAACTTGTTGGATGCATTATGTTTTTCTGCCAAAGCTGAGCTGCCAGAGAGGGGAGAGTAAACTTAACATTTCTACAAAAAGCAACAGAGTTTCTGAAGCAGGAGCCTGCATGCTGTATGTCACACACTCTCATGGAAAAAATGCTTTCTTCCAGGCTGTGTCAAGAATAACACACCCCAGCTGATAGAGTCCCTGCCCGATACTCATGCGAAACAAAAGGAAATATATCTAAGCAGCAAAATTCAGTCAGTTTGCACCCTGAATTTCAAGCAAGAGCACAGGTGAAAGGTGCAGTTTGACTAATTTTTTTTGACCAGTCCTCTTTTCCCTAATTTACATTCTTAATAGTTGGACTCAATGATCTTGGAGATTATTTCCAACTTTAATGATTCTATAACTCAGTACATTTCAGAGATGCTTTCACTATGGTTTTCTGACCCATTTTTTGCATGAAGTAAATTTTTTCATCTTAGTTAAATGCAGCGATGTTTTCTACTAATTTATTTCAGAAACCTCTCCAACATACCGAGTCTTCCTAACTTTTATTTTCAAGGCTCCATGTTATTTTCAGATATTCCTAGTCAAAAGAAATATGGGACACAGGAACTTAGGTAAAAATCCAGCTGGTTCAACCAGACCCCCTGGGTTCAATGGGCGAGCTGGTGACAATTTTTTCTTCTATCACTTAGGCTCTTTTGAAGAACATATTCACAATGTAAAAACTGAGTCTATTTCCAAATATTCCACTGAAATAAAGGAAGTTTTACTGGGACAATATTATTATTATTATGTTTTGTTTATTATCATTATTGCTATTCCTTTGATCTGTTGGAGGAGACAGCTGAAGTATAATACAGGAGAAACTTTGAAATGAGATGAGAAATAAGGTCCTCTTTTAGCCTTTGACCAAAAACAAGTCTTTAAAGTCAGTTCATAATTGCACTGGCAACCAGTGGAGAATGTTGCATATGTCAATACCAATGAGCAATTGTCAATATCTCTGATCAGCAACATTTTGCATCATTTGTAACTTGTATACTGAGTCTAAAGGGAGACTTCTAAGTAAATCATTACAGCACATTGTAAATGCAGGAACCAGTTTCTCCTAAAACGCTTTAGTAACACTTCATTAATTATATTGAACCTGCAGACCGAAATTCTACTCGCCTGTATTCATCACCTACCACGACCAGTTGTCTATATATTGTCTAAGACACCACTGTATCAAGCCAAATAGGCAAATTATACCCCATGGATCTGAGTAGAGGGATAGAGAGCCACAGCCCTTGCTGGTGTCAGCAGTTCAGACACAGCTGAATGTGGCATCTGACAGAAAGAGAAACAAAGCAAGGCATGTTAGCAAATCCCTTGTCTATTAGAGGTACCCACTTTTTTCAGACATTTCCCAGAGGCTAACTCAAAATCTCCTGCATTCTCTATTCACAGTTATTCACCAAGGAGTTCTCTGTCTGCACCTAGTAGCACTGGGTTATTTGTGAGGTTATTTGAATGCTTTGTTCACATGGTTCACATGGTGAGGGTAGATCACATGCTCCCTACCTTTGTTTTCTTTGATGAGAATCAAGTTAACATCTCTTTGATTCTCTTTGATGAGAATCAAGTTGATCTGATACTCAGGGTTACCAGGTTTCCTTCTGCTGGAGATACTCAGAAAGCACTTGAAATACAAATGAGCAAACTGACAGATTTTACTGTGGAGAAAAATGGCCTTTGAAAAGTCACTGAAAGGATTCTTTGCTCCTGGAGAATTATTTTGACAAACATTTGCACAGAAGTCAGACCTCCCGTAGGTTCCTGATCTACTTCACTTTCTCCTCTGCAGACAGCCACACAAAGTGGATCTTTTTGTGCAAAAGCCTTGCAAAAAAAAGACAGCAGAACAGTGTTGTAATTTTGTACCTGAACCTGCCATGACTTCCAGCAGCAACTTTGTTCTGGGCATTAGAGGTTGTTTCCAAGTGGACCCAGCCCCGTTTGCTCCTTGCTCTGTGCTTGAGTATTCCTCAGTTGGTTCCCTCGAGACCCCAGCCTGAGCATGACCACTCCACGCATCTGGGAGCCATCAGGGGACCTTACATGGACTTTGTCACTGTGTCCCATGAGCACATCACAACATCAGTGTCTCCTCAGGCCTGGATCCATTGCATCTCAAACTAGGCAGCAGGAAAGGACTCTGTTCTGGAAACACAGGAAATCATAAAATCATAGAATCATTTAGGTTGGAAACAACCTTTAAGCTCATTGAGTCCAACCATTAACCCAGCATTGCTAAGACCACAACTAAAACATAGAATCATATAACAATTTGGGTTGAAGGGACCTTAAAGATCACCTAGTTCCAGCCCAACTGCTATGGACAGGGTTGCTCAAAGCCCCATCAATACTTGGGATATGGCATCCACAGCTTCTCTGGGAAAACTTTTCCATTACTTCACCACCCTCACAGCAAATAATTTCTTCACAATATCTATTCTAAACCTACTTTCTTTCTGTTTGAAACCATTCCCTAAACACCATCTCTATAAACTGTTTAGATATTTCCAGGGATGATGACTCCACCACTGCCCTGGGCAGTCTGTTCCAATACTTGACAAGCCTTTCAGTGAAGACATTTTTCCTAACATCCAATCTAAACTTAAAATATAAATGCAGGAGAACTCTAACCAGATACAGTGCTTCAGCCACAGGAAACATCTTCCAGGACCACAGCCTAATTACCTGAAATGACAGAATGCATTTTCATTTTTATTACACACACATTATGTATTATTCTTCATACAGCAGTATGAGTAGAGCTTTCAAACCACTTTTCTTTTAATCTCCAGTCTTCTCTCTTCATCATCACATTGGGCTGTGTTTTCCTAATACCTGCACCAACATTAGTCACAACTGGCAGGAACCCATAGAGAGCTTTAGAGAACATTATTTTTTGCCCTCTCTGCATACATTAGTGTTGCCCTTTAAAGACGCAGCCCTTTGTCCTTTTAATGAAGAATAAAACTAATTTCCAAGCATCCCAATAAGATTATCTCAAATAATAGAAATCCAATTAGCTCAGGCAGTTTGAAGTCTCACTTAGGCTCCCGGGTGGTACCGTCCATCATTAAATATACTGCTTTAAAGTACTTTCAAATACCTGTGCAGTATCCAGAGACAAAGCTGCTCCTAAGCACGCAGGCAGCATCCAGCCCTAAGCTCAACAGCATTTAAAGCAGGACACAGAGATGAGGAATATCCACTCTTGGCACACTTTGCCTCACAGCTGGGGAGCCCCTCAGCCTGGTCAGTTCACTCAGATCCCCTCTGCCCCCTTAACACAAGATTTTGAGCCTGCCTGCACTAAGATAGGAATATTGAAGCAAGGAATTTTGTACTTGTCAGTGAATTACAGGACTCTTTCATCCTTCAGGTCTTGCTGTTCCCTTGCCACTGTCAGTGTCTTTTCTTCCTTTACTTCTTAATTCAGGGTTTCTATTGAGATGAGCTATAATTACCTAGACAGCAGCCTGCCTGCTATGGCCTTCAGGCATCTTTCCTGGCTACCACCCCTATCTCCTTCAGTTCCCACTGCTAACTTCCCTTTAGAAACTGTTTTCTCTAGCTGGCTTTAAACATAACCAACTTCTTTCATGCTCTAAATGCTCAAAAACTACTGTTCTTGCCTCCAGCTTCCAACTTTATTTTCCTCTACACTTTTGTATCCACCTGGGGAATTTTACTGGTTCCAAAAATCATGAATTTCAATTTACCATATTTTTAAGCTTTCTTTTAAACCCACTCACCTTACTAAAAAAAGCTTAAGTATTAGACCATGTTATCACTCACTTGTGAGAGAGGATTGAGGGAAGAATTAGTTGAACTGGAAGTCAGGCTCTTAATACTTGTCAAAAAAGCTCAAACTTTCCCTGTCTCAGAGCCTTAGGCAAAAGTAGATTTAAAGAGGGCACAGAAAGAACCAACCCGTTTTGTCTGGCATCTCTCTTGTTCAGGTCTACTAGGGAGTCTGAAAACATGTTCAGTCCCAGAGAATACTTCAAAACATGAAGAAAACTCTATAAAAATATTATTTTCCATTGTTTATATTCCCGTAATTTTCCAAGGCAGCCAAATCTAAAGATATATGGAAAAATGCTATCAGACCTCTAGCTTCCCGCAGTTTAGCCCTTGTTTAAATGGAAATGCCTTCTTCAACCCAAAAAGAACAAATTTAAAAAGTTCTAATAAAGTACCTATGAACTGGATTGTCCAAACTGACTACTCTATTTTCACTCTAATTTGAAGAAAAAAATCTGATATAGAGACAAAACACGGGTTATTCCAGGCAGAATCATTAAAGAACAAAAAAGCTATCAGCAAATTTTAAACAAAACAAAAAACCAAAAACAAACAAAAAAACCCAAAATAAATAAACAACCAAAAAAAAAGTTAAAAACCAACAAACAATTATGTGTGATACAGCAAAAAGTGCACAAAAATACCAAGCCATAGAGCCGCATTTACTTCCTTGGAGGTAAAGAGAAATAATGAAGAAAAAGTGTTCAGATTCAGCTAGATTCAGATGGCTTGGATGATTAGACCTGTGGGGAACAAAAGTACCCCACAGGTACTTTGTGAAATAATTATTCTTGAGCCAATGGAAAAGTCTGTAGGATATTGGAAGAAATTACTCAATTGTTCAGTTCAATGACAAATAGGGTATTTGGGAGAAATAGCTCAATTGTTCAGTGCAATGACAAAAATGTTATTTAGGGCTAGTGGAGAAAAGGAAACCTCCAATACCACAGCTCAAAAAAAAATTAGATATAATATTTGGGTTTATTACAAAAAAATCCAAAATAAAAATAAAAGCACTGATTAAGTTAGTGCCAGTCATCCCCTACCTGAAATACTGTATTCAGTGCCCATTGAAGAGGAAAATAATAACACCATAGTTTGAGGTAACATGGCAGATCAGAAAATTTGAAAGACTGACATCTTATGGAAAGTTACATTATGCATGATCATATGTATGCAGGACAGAATGCAGCACTAAAATGCCAATGAAAGTTATA
Organism: Entomyzon cyanotis; assembly: GCA_024500445.1. Lineage (NCBI taxonomy): Eukaryota > Metazoa > Chordata > Aves > Passeriformes > Meliphagidae > Entomyzon > Entomyzon cyanotis. The sequence continues at coordinate 67,160,791 of JAKEPQ010000871.1, forward strand.
TATTTATATCACCAAGAGAATAGTCCTTTTCTTCTTTTCTGTCTCTGTGGTTTTATTCTCAAACAGATTCAAAAATAGGAATTAACTTCAAGGGCTTAAATAAAATGTTTCCAATCAGATAGAATTAAAAACCAAAGAAACAAAAACCCCTTGTAATTTAGTATCTTCTTAATTCTGTTTAATTGGCTATACATTGGCAATGAATCAGAGGTTCTTTATCTCAGCTGTTGAAATCATCTGATCTCTGTTGAAGTCATTGGGATGATGCCCTTTGCCACTTCCACTGCAGAGCTGTCTCCCCTTCTCTCTGTTCTGTGGTTGCTTACATGTGCCATAAATTTCAGAGACATGGCCAAGGGAGGCTGTTTTCTGCTCCCAGCATGTGTGACACAGTGGGTTTTGCTGCCTTGCCCCTGCTGCTTACACTTGCTGTGATCCCACTGCACACACCTTTTGCCCCTGATGGAATTCACTTTGATTCAGTCATTTGTCTTTGGTCTCAGCAATCCATTGCCAAACAATACCTGTAAATTGATAGGGAGCTCTCAAAGAACTATGACTCTTAATCATCTCCATCCTCATGCCTTTAGGCCTGTGGGTGCATGTTCTGAAACACGCCTGCTGTTGCCTTGTTGTTTATACTGAAATACACAGCCTTGCAGAGGTTGCTTTTTATTTATGAATCCTAGTTCCTTGTGCTGGACATCTCAACATCATGCTGTGATTGCTTCCTTTGCATGGTAAATAAATCTAGACTCTGCCACTTGTTTACTCTTGTACTCTTTCTTTATTACTCAATATACAGTTTTTAATTAGACCATTGCTAGCTAATGCTATCATTTGGACAGCACAGCTTTGACATGACCTTGAGATAACCACTGACAATTTATTGTAACCACCTTGTTTTGGACTATTAATCCACGACTTCACAAATCATTCACTCAGTCCCTAATTAGTTCATATATAATCATTCAAATGCATTCAAGTTAGCTATATTTTACAGGTGCGTGATGGGATGATGTGATTTCACCAGCCAGCTTTTTTTCTCATTACGCCAGGCTCAGTAAATGACTGTCTGTGTACACATAAATATGAGATCAAATGATGCCAGTAACTGACACTCAGAAATACGTAAGTTTTATAGAAGCAGTAAAACTTCATTATGTACCAAATATTATTTCTAGTTTTAGTTAGAGAAATGTTACTTTGTGAGACAAATGGCTGCATGAGAGGGATGGGTGTAGAGACACACAAAAGCTTCACTTGTAGTAGAAAAGTTGTTCAGGCACAGGACATAGGGTGAGTTGATGTGGGAGTTTCTGTGGTGATGCTGGTTAAAAATGTGTTTTCTGATGCACCCCCTGTGTCCCTCAGTCTCCAGCCCTGAGCACTCCATGCACTTCCACAGCAGAATCCCAGTGCAGGAGGAAGGGAGCAATGCTAATACATGAGTTTGTCTGGAAAGGCAGAGGTCTGAGCTTTCTCTTCGCCTTCTGTGACTTCCAAAGGTCTGAGATTCCTCTGTACTGCAGGAGTTCATGTGACCTTATTTCCACAGTTATTTAATTTACTTCTAATTGAATACGATATTGCATGTGCGAGAAGTGTGCAACTAATTATCTTTCGTGGATATGATTGACTTAATTTAGTATCCCTGTCATGACAAAATTCTTCACTAGGAACACTGCACAACTAGAGCTCTTGTTAATTTTTCATCCTGATAGCCAAGGAAAACTTAGAAAACTTACATTCTATCAAAATCAAACAAGATTTTCTGTTGCCTTGCCAAATCAAAAGACCGTAAAGAAATATTTGAGGGAAATTTTCTATTTACATCAGTAGCTATGAGATTTTTTTTTTAATTTCAATGTAATTTTGCACCTCATTCATCACTTTTGATAAAGACAGTAGTTTTCTATTAGGTTTTCATTCTGTTGGCATCAACTCAAATGTTCTGGCTATATCCACACCAGTGAAAAGAGTTTGTGTCCATTTGCCAAACCTGGCTTTAAAGGTGCAGAATGTTCTTTTAACATAGATGAACTTTTTCACCTGCCCAAATAAGGGTCCACAAAGCCTGTACTGAGGATGGTCCCCAGTATAACTCCTGAAACATGTTCAGATGTTATCAGGGAGAGTAGTGACGAAAAATCAACAGATACCATCAGCAATTGAGATGATCTTGGTGATCATGAGACACTTCCTTATCCTGGCCTTGTCTAATTTGCTCCTGTGTAGAGAGACTCTGTAAATACATCCTCTGAAGGTTGTGTGATATTCAGCTGTAAACAGACAAGCTGAAAAGACAAATGTTTCCCTGCTTAGCAAATACAAAGTACTCAGATTAATTCAGAGGAAAGCCTGAGTATTTGGCTCATATATAACTCTCTTAAGCATTTTAAATAAGCTCTTCCTAAATAGCATTGTCTGCCTTCAATATTCTTTGTCGCTGCTGAGAAGTGGATCCATTCTAAAAAGTAACTCCAGATGCTTACTACATAGGTGGGGAAGGATCTTCAATCTTGTTCTTAATTACTGTGGCTCAAATTGATTTGACCTGAACTCTCCCTGCTTTCAAGTAGAGCAGGATCCACAGGCAAGCTCCTTGCTTTTTGAACTAACATGCTGACTGACAAATAAGTAATTGTAAGGAGTTGATTTATTGCCCAGCCAGACACAGCTGGATGTAAAAAATTAATTTTTAATGTAAGAAACAATTTCCATTTCTTTTACCCATAAAATCCAATAAATTAATCCAAGCACTTACAAATAATTGATATTTCACAATGGAGAGATTTTTTTTTTTACCACTTACAAATGTGCCCCTTTTAAAACCAAATGCTTTAAAGAAAAGATGGTTTTGAATTTCAAGGCTACATATATATCTCAGGGCTCTTCTGACATCAAAATAAGCTATAAAAGCAAAAAACAAGAGTATTTTATGATGCCACTAGGACCCCAAAATATAGCCTTGTCCAAGTTTTATTTTTATCTTATATAATACATTGTTCCTACTACAAATTACAAGCTGCCATCCTCCCAATTCTGTATTGTAAGTCTTTTTCACTTTCCAGTTTCCTTACTCTTCTGAAATCCTACCACAGGAAGAAAGAACAGTAATCAAGGGATCGTGGATGCTCATATGACTGGCAGTAGAATGTCAAACTTTTTAACTACAAGAACTTTCTTCTTCACGTGAAGAATGAAAAAGAATATCAGCTGCTAATTACAAGAAAAAAAATGTCCATCTCAAAGGTTAATTCAGATCTAGAATAGATAACTCAGGAAGTCTGTGCTTTCTTCATCATTGAATACATTTAAAAACATCTGGAAGCACCTAAGGAAACATCTGTCTACACTTTAACTGTACTTGATTTTGATTAAGAGGTGCACCCATGTCACTCCCACAGCTATTTTTTATGATTCTATTGCACAAATATTTAATCTGACTTCATTACCAGTTGACAGATGCTCAGATGACAATTTCCCTACTCAAATCTTTCAGGAGTTCCTTCTCCCCAAACACTAATGAACGCCTTACTGTTTCTGTATCAGAAAACAAAACAGGCTAAGGACAGTGCTTTAACATTGAGATGTAGTGTGGCACAGCTCACCTTCAAACAGCCAAACCTCCCAACCCCAACCAAGAAGAGATTACCCCAAAGTAGATGCTGGGAGTGATTCTTGACTTGTGCTAACCCCTCACTGTCCTGAGGCAATGTTTGCTGTGGTGTTACCAGACACCAGTTGATTCCATGTCATGGAGCTTCAAATCATCGAGTCATTAAGGTCAGAAAAGACATTAATCCAGTACTGCCATGTTCACCATGAAACTATGCCCACAGGTGTCACACCCATGTACTTTTTGAACACTTCCAGGGATGGTGATTCTACCACTTCCCTGGGCAGCCTGTTCCAATGCCTGACCACTCCCTCAGTGCTTTCAGTTTGTTCACAGTTTAGCAGGATGGGTCTTCATATATAAGCTCTCAGGTTTCTTCATTGTTCTGTTTAACCAGTAAAGATATAGCCCTTGATTTGCTTTTTCTGCCTAGAAATGGAACCAGAGCTCTAGCAGAGAGATACGAGTAGGAAAACTTGCAACCTTACTCCATTTTAAGTAGACACCTGAGGCTTAAATACAAGGCAGGGAAGATTTTATGTGAAGACTGTGGACCAAACCTATATGTCTATATCCTACCACAGTGACAATCTGAAACAGGAGGATTTGATTTGCTTTATGTCAAAGACTTGTAAGGTTCTAATATAAGTTTTCAAACCTGCACATTATTTCCCCTTTTTATCATCAGCATTTAACAAAACCAGAAAGCAACTGATTTCCTAGAAGCTTGGAAACATTGGCTCACCTTTTTTCATAAAGTCCTTTTACCTTAGACCATGATTTCTCTTCTACTTTTAGAAAAGAAGTCCAGTCACAGGAGCAAAAGTCTGCTTTTTTTGAACTGAATGGGTATAACAAATGTAGCAGATAAAAACTCTTTGTAATGGTATTCTGTTATTCTGTGATTTTAGTTTTCTGGTGATGGTTTGTGTTCCAGCAGTCAGTGAGGATTGCTGTTGAGTGCAATCCCTTTCTGTTTGTACACAGATGTTGGATGCCATGGCCCACAGTGTTCATATTACCTAGTCCTGCAGGACAGGAAAAGGCTTATTATTAGCATTCCTATTTTCACATGAGCAAAACAGGTTATTTTCCAAGATCAAAGAGGGAGTCCATGACAAAATAGGAATGAAGTGCAAATCTTTTGAGCCTCAGCTCAGTGCCTTCACAAAAGACCTTTTCCCCACAGAGAGAAAACTGACAAAACCTTTAAGAATATTACTAGCACATCTGAAATCTCTTTAGCCCTGACTTCATTACTCCTCTATAAGTCCCTGCAATCTTTTGGACTGATAGTGTCTAGGGAGTCTGTGGAGCAAAGGCTATATTAATGGTTATAGAAACATGCTCAATTTTTCATTTACTTGTCCGCACCTCACACCACTGCTTGGGGCTCGTTGGAACTATAGAATCTTAATTGGTTTAAACCATCCCAGTTCCATTAATTTACAGGGTACTACACCCCACTGAGGATCTATCTGCCACATCTTAGGTTAAAGCACTGATCCATGATTGGTTTCCCTTGGCACCACTGATGATAAAATAATTAATAATAATAATAATAGTAATAATAATAATGATGCACCAACATTGCTGATTCCATAGGAATTTCTTCATTTTCTTCATTAAATCTTTGCAGAACAATGCCATGTGAATATCAAGTGGGCAAGCAAGGAATTGTACCCAGAGGGATTCAAGAGTGGAAACGATGCAGTGGCAGTCTTGCTGTTATTAGCAAAGTGATCAGGATTCAGAAGTGTTGTGAGAATTCTTTTGCCATGTCAACCATCAAAGAGAGACACCAGAGAGATAAAAGTTACAGAGTGTTAAACCCTGCCTGTCGCCTTCAGCATGTTTTTGTTTAGTTCAATTCATCTCAACATTTGATTTTTAATAGTTCACTTCTGTTGTTATGAGTGAAAAATAGAAAGGACTATTAAAAAACAAGTTGTGTGCAGGCAAAACACTGTTTCTGGCACTTCACACCACCCAGAACACAATGCTATCTGCCAATTTGACTTGCTTTTATTTCATGTCCAATTACAAAAAAAAGTACAAGAGAGAGAGAGGCCCAACTTTCCCTTTTCTATTTATTTTTTTGCTTACTGTGTTTAAAAAATACAACAAGCCAAGTTGACAGCATAGGCAAAAGCAGCCCCTGCAACCCTAAGGAGCAGAAAGCTATTTTTAACTTCCTTGAGGAAAATTGTATAAATACTATCCACTGCAGCAAAACATGAATTTAATAAACCCCAATATCATCACTGGAAACAAAGCTATTTAATTTAAAGTCTAGGCTGAGACCTTGAATTTAAGAAAGAGAGGTGATATGGAGAAATAAGTAGGAAAGGTAAATAGATATAAAAACAATGTCTTTGCACCTCTTTGCTGCTTTCCCTGAGGTGTTTCCCAGCCAACAGCTTTTCCCTCACCCCATCAGCCTCGATGGCAGCAGCAGCAAGTGAAGGTTAAACTTGTGTATTTATTAGAGACTCTTCTCAAAGGATGTTTCTTACCCCTGAATGCAGAGTTCTGTAACATTTTAAAACATCTACCATTCTCTGCATCTCCCACATTTGCAGGGCATAGGGTACTTTCTGTATCTGTCATTTAATGTTATTTGTATGGGAGATTTTTGCCTATAAAATAATTTATTCAGCTCTTATCTGAAAGCTAGTTGTTTTATTCTAGTATTCTATTCTGCAAATGTCCCAGCCTATTGAATTTCTTTGTTTTCTGGATAACAATAATTCTGACTTTCTGAACCAATCACAACACAAACCACAGATGATCTTTTATGTTTATTAATACTGCAGCTAATTAACTATTCTTGGGTTAATCCAACTCACTTAGGTCTAATACTGTGTCCCATCTCATTTATCTGTGTGGGGACCTTGCCTTGTAGCACATCCTTGTGACAATAAGTACTTGCTCCATTCAGAGAGATGCACCAATTTTTCAGTTTTAAGATTTCTATAAAACAATACACTGTTAAGCTAACCTTCACAGCATCTTTGTTCCCTTGAGAGCCCCAAAGTTGGTTTTCTGCTCCAATAGCTTCCATCCTTCCAGTTAGTTGTCTATCACTGGTGCTAATTTGTTTCATCTGAAAGCTCAGTGTTATCTTTCTGGTCTGTTCAGCCTGGAGAAGACTGAGAGGAGACGTCATTGAAGTTATACTTCCTGGTGAGGGGAAGAGGAGGGAGAGACACTGATCTCTGCTCTGTGGTGACAGTGACAGGACCCAAGGGAATGCCCTGAAGCTGAGTGTGGGGAGGTTTAGGTTGGAAATCAGGAAAAGGTTCTTCACCCAGAGGGTGGTTGGGCACTGGAACAGCTCCCCAGGGCAGTGGTCACAGCTCCAAGCCTGACACAGTTCATGAAGTTTGGACAATGCTCTCATTCACATGGTGTGACTCTTGGGGTGTCCTGTGCAGGGACAGGAGTTAGACTGAATGATCCTGATGTTTCCCTTCCAACTCAGCATATTCTGTGATCTCTGCATGATACCAGGGGCAGACACTCTTACTGCAGACTGCTGCATCAAATGTTTGTCAAATGTCAAATGACACAGGTTCCTGTGATACAGGAACACAGGTAATGTGATACTTGCCCATATTTCTGCTGCCATTCTTCCTCAGGGATCAAAAAGGAATTATTAAATAATTTTTTCATGTTATGTTATCTTAATTTCACCAAAATTTTCAAACACCTCAGTTATTTTAGTCTAGGCTGGTCAAGAGGGAGGTCTCTGCATATATTCAACAACCTCTTTAGATACTTGTTTATATTCTGCATCTTATAGATTTAGAAACATAGAATCCTTTGGGTTGAAAGGGCATTTAAAGATCATCTAGTCCCACCTCCATGCAATGTGCAGGGACATCTTCAACTAAACCAGGTTGCTCAAAGCTCTATTCAACCTTACCCTGGGTGTATCCAGAGGTGAGACATTTATCCCCTCTCTGGGTAGCCTGTGCCACTTATCCCCTCTCTGGGTAGCCTGTTTCATCTCCTTCTTGGTAAAAAACTTCTTCCTTACATCTAGACTGAATCTACCTTCTTTTAGTTTAAAGCCTTTACCCTTTGTCCTATTGATACAGACCCTACCAAAAAGTCTGTCTCCGTGTTACTTTTAGGCCCCCTTTAGGTATTTAATGGCCACAATAAAGTCTCCCCTGTCAAATTTAAATTAGACATTTTAAATCACCTGCAATCCATTTTTCAACACTGACTTTAGAGAGCACCAACAACTGTGTTCTTCCATTCCCAACCTCCAAATGACTAAGCTTGGGTGAGATGGAGACGATCTCTGACACTGCATGGATTCTTCCTTTCTCAGAAAGAAGGATGGAATTTGTGGCCTTCACTGATCACAGAGAACTGGGACTTCTGGTACTAAGTGCTTATAAGTGGGATGGGTAAAGTGCACAGATTTTTGACAGCATGACAAAAGATTTCCTAGGGGGTTTTTTTGTTTTGCTTTGTGGGGTTTTTAAAATCTTTTTTTAACTTTTCTTTCTATTACAGTTATCTTGAAGATGTTTCTTATTTCTCCTCATCAATCCACCCTTTAATACATATTTCAGCTTTCTGAGAAGAAGTCCCCAGAGCGCAATGTACAATCTAGTGCATGTATGGGAAGCAGTGCTGGGTCATTCTAGGCCATTAGAGTCTATATCTCAGCAGAGTTTATTATTCCTTCTGTGGCTGGAGCACCCCATCACAGCAGCTTTACTGCTGGTATCCTCACTAGCTCATAGCTTTCATGTCCCTGCATGGAAAAACATTGTGCCATGTGGACCTGGCTGGTGATGCCAATGCCTAAAAGGATTCAGCCAGTCCAGCAAGTCAACAGAAAGATTTACAGCTGGTTCCAACATACCAAAACTGTATTGGCCCAACCATACAGTCAGCATTTCAATTATTTGAGCTAACTTCATTTCTGTCCCAGGCCTTCCACATCTAACAGCAGGATAAATCAGCAGAACAGAATTGTATTTTCATCTATACTGGCAATCTACTGTAGTGCATGTGCAACATAACATAGTTCAACACAAAAAGCTTGCAATGTGATAATTCTTGCTGAGAACACACAAGAGGTCAATAGTTTCAGCAAAGTACTATATTACACTCTGGAACAGCAATACAGATTTCAAAGTATTATCATTTGGTATGTATTCAGCCCTTTTTGTAAAACTTCTTTCTTTTGAAATTCCCTGAAGTGGCTCAATACATTTTGATACATGTTCTCTTTGAATAGTCTGGTGCTTTTGCTGCCGCTGTAATAGATTATTTTTATCATCATCATCAACCGCAACAATTACAACAAAGGCAAAGTAAAAGGTATTTGCCTGGATTACCTTTCAAATTTATGAACAAACAATTTCTCAGTGAACCATTTCAGATATCTTCCAAACACTACAACCTTTTACAAGTTCAGACTTCCAATTAAGATCATGCTAGGAATGCAATCAAGGATCTCAGCACTCAGAAGTTAATTATCTCCTCAGGCTAAGTCATAAACATACTTGTTTTGTTTTTGTCCACTTCATCTAATGATATAACGTATTTGGAAGATACAGATTTTTTCAGTTGTTATCAAGAGGGCCTATGGTGAGGCTGTGGGAGTTTTTGTCACTGCTGAAATACAGCAAAAGCTAAACAGTTTCTGTGAAATAACAGCACCGGGTACTCTCTGCCCAAAATTACCCACAGTCTGCCACACCACATAAAGCTCCAATATTGCTACAGATCTTCTCTGCATGCTCAGCCAACTTACTCATCCCCAAAATTGGATGGATTTGAGCCATGCATATACATTTCCTCTATATATGTGCTCTAAGAGAGATGATTTAGACTGACCTCATGGAAAGCTGAACAGGGCTGAAGATAAATAACTGAATAATCCTTTCTGTCCCTGATCAAATGGTTGTCTTATTCACAAGGGCCAAAAACCTCTCTGACTATCAAAAAGCAATGACAGTGTTTGAAACTTCCAAGTTAATCCAGCTCAAAGTTGGATTGACTGCCCCAGAGACTTCTAATTGCCAGATGGTTCTGCTAATGCCCACCTGGGAAAGCGTGTGATTTGTGTGGCTCACACAGATAATCTGATCTGCTGCCAAAAGGCAGTGGCTGAAAGAAATGTATCCACTGTCAACGTTTCTAGGTTTTAGATATGTTTGTGGACTGATAACAGCCATTACTTTCCAACTCCACTGTACTTCTTGAAATTCATTAAACTGTTACAAATTAGGTGCATTTTCAGGAGGGATATTTAGCCTCGTTCAGCTTCCACTTCCCAAAAGTGGAGTTTTGGTATATTTGCACTTTCAGCTCAGCGCTGCCCAGAACATGATCAGACCCACCCATCATAGGTACCACAAAATTTCACAAAAACCTTAAGCAGCATGAATTGTGGAGCTCTCCTGTGGGGGAGAGACATAATTGAGGCATAGTCTCCAATCCACTGACACAAGAGCAAATCTAGGTCCACAGATGAGGCCAAAAATGCACTTGTTCTTCACTAGCAATAAGAGTGGGTTTAACGCACCCTGGTAAGATGATACCCACCCAGGAGAAAACAAGCGCCATTCTTTCACCACACAGGATAAACAATTTGAGCTTCATCTACAGTCAGTTTTTCAGACAGCCTGTAAGCAGCAATATAGACCAATCCCATGAGACAGCACAACCATGAGTCCTCTCTTACTGTTGTCTTGCAGACATATCAAAGAATCATAGAATCATACAATGGTTTGGGTTGGACCGGACCTTTTAAATATCATCTCATCCACTCCCCCTGCCACTGACAAGGATATCTCTCACTAGATCAGAGTACTCCAACCTGGCCTTGAACACCTCCAGGGCTGGGGCATTCACAACCAATCTGTTATTGGTTTTGAGGAGCAATGCCATAGCAAGTAATTCATTTCAACAGTGGGACAAATAATACAGAAACTCTGCTCAAGAAGAATATTAGGAGCCAAGAAAACACAGACTATAATGGCATCTGAAAAAGCTTTAGGTGAAACACACTAGGTTCATGACAGCCAGGTAGTAAATATCATCCCAGTGACCAGCATCCACAAAGGAAAGAACCAATGACAAAAAAATAATCATCAGTATTTCCTGTTTTCTGTCAAGGAATTTGAAAACATTGTCCTGCCACACTGCTTGCTCACCCTTGCCAGTGCCACTGGTGATCAATGTTCTGTTTCACCCACTGGAAAGGGAATCTTGCTTGTTATTCACTAGTTTGTATGGCAAGGTTTCTGTGGGGAGAAAACCATTCCTTATGAAGAAATAGTGTGAGAATTCACATTTCTCATTCACCATTTCATATGCTCTTTGTGGTTTAATACTTTACATCAATCAGAGGCTGTATCCTAAAAATCTGCCAGAAAAGATACCACTTGTTTGTGTAATTTGAGCTGACACAGACAACCGCTCAGTACCAGTAAATAAAATACAGTATCTGGGAACATGACAGAGCAGCAGACTTTACAGGAGCTCCAAAATCAACACAGTCATCCGGGGAGAGCTGAAAAAGTCTTCACTCTATTCTAAATGCTAATCCCTGTCGTCCTATTCAGTGCACAGAGCAGGACAAATACACTGCTGGTATAAACAGGCATGCCAATACTGAGGGGATGCTCTCACAAATACTAGCACAGAACTGGGACAATTTTCCTACATGCCTTCCATCCTCCTTTCAGATTTACTTTTTGTAGCTGTCAGTGATGTCCATAGATTCATTATATCTCACCACTGCGTGTTTTCTGGACATTTAAGAGGCATGTTCCAGATCCAGAAAGTTCAACTTTCTGTCTTACAGTCTCTGCTGTGCTGAAGCAAGTCTGTTTCCGGTGCAGGAGGGAGGGCTTTGCTCCCAGACCCAGAGCTACAACAACAGCCAAACAAAACAACAGCAGCTCAGAGCTAGCAGCACTAGGAAGTGTGAAGAACAAGGATGTCAGAAATTTTTTCTCTGAACTGAACACAGGTGCGGAGCCTACCACAAGGCACCTCTGTGAAATATAGCTCGAGCCTACTGTTTCCTTAAAGGATGATGGGAACAAAATTCACAAGGAAATCCCTTTAGCTTGTCATTGTGGCTTTTGGACAAGAAACACCTGAGCAGGAAGGGAAAGATTTGATGTTGGAGGTGTTGTGAACCCACCCCTTTCAAAGTCCAGGAGAGTGGTGGCACTATGGCAAATGCTAAAGTAAAGTCACCCTGTCTAGTAGGAGAAGGGACACTTTGCAAGCAAGAAATTAAAATTGGAGGATTACAAACCAAACCAGGTTTCTTTGATAGTCTCAAGGGTATTTAAACACTTCCTCAGTAAATGTTGGAAATAATCTAGAACCAAATGTTTGAATCTCAAGATTCCCACTTACCTGAAGACCTCATGATCAATTAGTCTGTTATAATAAGGCACATTGTAACATCACCTCCACAATCTCAGCTGAATTCGGTGTAGTCCAACAAGCACAGGAAACATTAATTTAAGGATTCCTTTTTTCTGAATCTCAAAAATCTGAGGAAGCATCTCCCAGCACCCCAAAGACTGCAGTGAAAAATCACCTGGCTCAGTTTCCTAAATGTCAGTGCCTATATTTAATTCAAAAGTCACTTTAGGCTCCATTGTTTTGGCTTTTTTTTTTCCTGATCCTATCAAGTTTTCTTAAATGAGTGAAGATTTCCAGGTATTAATAAGAAATTTTCCAGCATAAAATGGAAATATTTAATCTTCTTTTTTTTCATTTTTCCCCTATGCTTACTGCCAGAATATACTTATTTAGATTACTAACCCACAGGCAAAGTAGCCCAACTCTTCCATGATAAACTACTCCAAATCTCTCATGCTTCCTTTTTCTTTTTTTTTTTTTTTTTTTACCTTTTTGAGGGAATAGATTTTTCATTTATACCTGTTGTTGTGCCCCACAGCACATCTAAGGCAAGAATGAAGAAGCTCTGGATCTCAAAATAAGTCACAACTCTCTGAATTCAAACAGTTAAACTCTTTTTGTCAGTAGAAGTACTGTCTATGAAGCTTCAACAAGAAGAAATAACTCCAATGTGGAACTGTGGGTTTTATTTTGGGCTGAAATATATTTATGCAATTACTTTGGCTGTCTCAGGGAAGAATTTCTGAAGCACACTGGAACTCTGTAAGGATGCAAAAGTGACCTTCATTTTTGCAGTTTTAAGCTGCCAACAAGCAGAAGAAATGTAAGCAATTGCACTGGTCTCTGAAATCTTTTATTCTTTTTTTGTACTCTCAAGAGTGACCCAAGGGTGCTCCAAAAGCTTTTCATTTGCAGCACTGGAATATTTACCACCACCCAACCACTTGAATTAAAGAGTATCTCTTAGCTGGTAGCAAACCTAACTTTGTCGTTGTCTTTTTCCCCACAAGAAAACAAGCGCATTACACATTGCACAGTACTTTAACAAAGCACTTGATTCTGCACATTGAAACTCAGACAGCCACAGCAAAATAATGGATATTTAGGAAGTGTTCACAGATACAGAAACACATATAAGTGCTTGGCACACTGAGGTAGCATGAATTATTTACAGTGCTTATAAAACTTTGTTCACAGATAGTTTTGGTCAATGAACAGAAAGAATATATAATTGCAAGAAGTTTTGTTGATAATATAAAGAGCTGAGTATTGACTAAGAGTCTTATTCAGCCATCAGTACTGAGTCAATAAATGTTATAAGTTTGCTGTGGCCAAAGAACCTATACTGTATTACAGCAAAGCGTAATTCATCTGGGATTAAAAAGTGAGGATGCACATGTGTCAGAGGTTGGGGAAGGCCTTGGAATTTTTCTCCATCACTGTTACTAAGCAAAAAATAGTTGGGTGATTAAGAGCCATCAACTCTTTTGTAAGAGACAAAGGGTATGCTTGGGCAGGGCAGGGTAAGGGAAGAGCCGGCCATTGGAACGCTCTCTCTCGTGGTTCGGACGCTGAAAGGAGAGGCTGCTCTTTGCTTTTCGGCTGCGACCAGAGGAAATCCAACTGTGCCCTGTTTTTTTCTTCTCCTGGCTGGGTGAGCTTTGATTCAACCTTTTTTCCCACTGGGAAGTGCACGTTTCCCCGGACTGCGTTTTCTCGCAGCTGCTGCCAGGAGAGTCCGGCTGCCTCTGCCGCCTGCCCCCGCCCTCTGCCGCACGAGACGACGGCATCTGCTGTGACTGCAGAAATTCTTGCTACCTCGCTAGCTAGCCGAGGAGAGAGCCAGCTCCTGCCCCTGCTGCCCTGCTTTTTGCCGCTCCGAGCTGCTTTGCTGCCCTGCATGCTTTTCAGCCTGCCTGCCATCACCAGCTGTGTGAGGCTGACATGACCCTGCGCCACAGCGCCACCTGCAGCTGCTCAGCAGTCATCACATCTGCCCTGCCCGGCTGGGAGCTCAACAGCGCCCCTGCTGCTTGCAACTGTGATTACACCACACAGGAAAAGGCTCGGCAGCTCACAAGTCATCTGCTATTGGTTTCTGGTTCTATTTGTGGTTGCTATTATTGTTATTGCTTGTTTATAGACACTAGTAAAGAACTGATATTCCTTTTCCCATACCTTTGCCTGAAAGCCCTTGATTTTCAAAATTAAATAATTCGGAGGGAGGGGAAAATCACATTCTCTGTCCTAAGGGAGGGTTCAACCTCTCTTGGCAGACACCTGTCTTTCAAACCAAGACAACATGTCAACTGTGGGACCACACCCTGAAAAACAGGGATTTCCAAAGAGATCATGACATATATATGGACATAAGATGGACACAATATTGACCCAAAGTAGTACCAAGACCTGCCAGCTGCTCTCTTCGGTCCAAAATTCTCTCCTACAACCTGAAAAAATAGTCCTCTAATGAGAATCTGAAAAAAAAATCCAGCCTATATTTACTTAGTGACAGAGAATGTAGAGAAATAATTGGACCTCAATGTAAGGATACTAACCTAAGAAGATACCAGAAACATGCATGTCCTTTTAATGCTGTGTCATCAAAGACAGAAGAAAATCCCAAATCTGGAGGCTGAAGCAAGGAACAAGCAATGAAAAGTAAGTTGCTGATTTTTAGCAAAAGTAAAATCTAAAACTGGGGCAATTTACCAGTGAACTTTACGTATTTAGAAGTCCTTTGAAGAAGACAAGTTATCTTTTTAGAAATTATGAATTTGGCATTAAGTTAGTGGTTCCAATAAAAAGTGAAGTGTGCATGTCTGCCTCCTGTGTAATGCAGGTGATCAGAAAGGTCTCTTTTCCCTTGAAATTGATTAATGCATTACTTGGAGGCTAGATCTTAACTAGCTTGGGTCTCTTAATGAAATTCCTCTGATCTCAGACCAGGATTAATGTGAAGGAAAACACACGAAGAGATTTGGATTTCCTTGTATTTGCCTTAAGCGGTCACTGCTATCTGTGCTATTTTTCCAGCCATCCAATGATTATCACTGGATTTTTCAAAGCCATGTCAATTTTAGGCACTCAGATCCTACTGCCTTTCAACTTGCACTTTCTGCACTGGCTACAGACCTCATCAGTGCAAAATGAACCTTTGCCAGGACCATGGCTGTTCTTTTCAAGAGTTAACTGCAGCAAATTGGTTACATAATTAGAGTTACAATTTGCCTCATTACAAACAAGCAATGAAAACTTTAAGCCTCCTTCATCCCAAGAATCAAAGTGTGGAAGCTCTAAATCTTGTCTGAAACACCAAATAAGAACAAACCTTGACAGTGCTAAATGGAGACAGGGAACTATTTTGGAAGACTTGTAAGACAAATTGATCATGCATGACTCTGTTTCTGCCTTAGGGGCAACACTGATGAACACTAAAAATGCTGCTGTACAAAGAAAAAAAAAAAAACCAAGAGAGAGAAATAGATATTTCCCTGCTTTAATTTATTCTAAACTTCCTGTAATTAGAGGAAATTATTGTTGTCTGATATTCGTTCATCTCATTAGGCAGTCTAAGAAGAAACAAATTCATCCTTTCTGAAGAGAATGATGTTTTTCTAGAGGTGGCAAAAAATTCTCAGCCTCCATTATAGCAATAAAGCAAAGGTTTTATAATCTCTTTTTTCTCAAAGCTGCTAGAAGTCAGTTATAAAACCATACCGGAGAAATATAAAAGATGTCATTGTGGTGTTTTTGGCTCTTTCAGTCCCCTTTCCATGCAAAAGCTCACTTCTTTCTGCATAATGATTGCTTAGCAAAATATATAGGTTTTGCCCCTATGCAGCCTGCCTGGTAACTAGGAGGGAGAAAAATGAACCTAACTCCCTACCCAAATTTGTTACTGAAGATGCCTCTGTCACTCCACGTAATACATACTGCTAAAAGGGAAGAAAGAGTGGTTAATTTAAAGATCTCCATGTATAGAGCAAATGATTGTCTGAAAGAGAAGCTGACCCTCAGATGCAGGTTCCTGCAGCCTGAGATGTTCACCTATTGCAAGACAGCAATGACAGCCTGCAAACAGAGTCAAGCCAAGCTGGAATTGCAGTGCACCACAAACAGTCGACTTATGGGTTTTGCATTTATTGATTTGGAGGAGGGTTGGTGTCCTCTGGAGATGTGATATCCAAAGCACTAAAAAAGCAATCCTTCAAAGGAAGCCTCTGGACTTCTTAAGGGGTGGGACAGCTCCAGGTTTGAAACAGAACACCTTGGTCAGGTTAGATGTCTGAATCCTTCAGTTGTTCCAGGGGAGGGACCTCTGTTTGGACAGCCCACCTCCTTTTCACCTTTCTGGAGGAGGAGGATGAAGAAGTGGGATCCTTTACATCCAAGAGAAAAGCCTGGAAATGTCTCTGTTTGTTCAGAGAAGGCTCTGCTTTGGTCTGCTGGTTTGCAGCACTTTGCCACAAAGTAGGATCCAACACTTTTCCAAGTCTCTAAATGTCTCATGTAATCAATGAAAGCAGGGTGCTGTGCTTTGTTATGGTTTGGGTTGAGGTTTTTTTACTCTGAATAAACAGGAAAGCAAGGATTGTGTTTCAGATGAACTGTAAAGAACATTTTCATAATCCAGAGGCAGGAAAAACAAATAAACAAAAAACCACCTGCAGTACAGGCAGCATTTGATGGCTATGTGGTACCCAAGCCATCAAAATCTGTGTGTGTGTCTTGCAATTAAAGCTGAAGCAGGCTGTTCTCCAGAGCATGAATCCCTTCTATGCCCCTGTTCCCTCTTTGGCTGACTTCTCATCTCAAGCTGAATTGAACCACATGGCTTGGGATAAAGAGTGCTTAGATAGATACGAAAAAACATGCCTCTCAGATGTTATGAAACAGTCTCTTTTTTGCCGTGAAACAGCCAGAATGAGATCAGATTAGTGTACTGTTATGATCCCCCTGTCTTTTGTTCTCTTGCTGGGATGTAAATGTAAAGCCAGGCTGATGATTGTTTCAAAAGCATGGGCCCTCTGCCTCAAAACAAGTCTCTCTTTGTTTTTCTGTGCATGTGTGGCTCTGTGTCAGTGTATGCTCAAGGATTTATTTTTTCTTTCTTGGCTGTTCCAAAACAAACTGTATGTGACATATAAGACATATTTCAAACTACTTCTAAACCTTGATTATATGCAAAATACCCGATGGAAGGGAAAGTAGGTGCTTAGGTATTACCTACACGTAAAGAATCACCTTTTCAGCAGAGATTCAACAATTTCCTAGAAAATTAGGGAAAGATATCATACCCTGCATATTTATCACTGGTAATGGGACAGTGCTATGACCTGTATTCCTGGTTTGGATCTGTGGTGAAGATCACATACAAGACAGTCCCTGATAATCCCATAAAACACTTTGCTCCCTTTTTCAGTCTAACCCACTCATGATTAGTACTTACCTACAATGTTCCATCTTTTTTTTCCCTTGATAAATATTCTCTCCAAGCATATTCCTACTTCATGATCAAACCTATTCACCCTTCTTATTTGCCTGTCTTTGAGAGTGTTTCTTTCAATAGAGCTAGAAAACTTGAGAATTCATGAAAAAGAAATGTTAACAAAACAGGTGATGAAAAAAGAACCTAACCTAAGTTCTAAATACCTTTGCTCACAAGCTTGTAGTACTGTTTTGTATTTGAGACATTTAACAGCTTTTGGTCAAAATCAAAGCAAGTATTTATAAGTTTCTTTCAGAGTTGACAGAAAGAAATATTTCCTACCTTAAAATTATTCTCTTGGAGAATTGAGATTAATCAGCTTCCAGTAATGATTCCTTTCCATTAGCTACAAAATGTGTCCTCCCTAGACCCAACCAACGAATTTTTTGGTGTCTGATATTAGGGAAGACAAATTCTGTCCTAACTACTCTCCACTAATACCCTTTGACTGCACATCAGTATTCTCTAGACAGAGATATCTACTGTAACTGTATTTTAACATGGCTAAATGCCCATGGACCACCTGTGCTCAGCCAGGCTGCAGATGACACCTGGCCACATGCAGGTGCTTGCTCACTCCCTGCAACCCAATATCCTGGCAAACAGCCTGAGCAACAACCCCTGTTAAAAAGAAAATGTGAAAGAATGCAGATAAAATGGGTAACAGTCTCTGGAGTGTGTTTGCCAAACCCCATCACAGTTAATAAATAACTATTGGCTGGACATTCAGCAGGGAATTTCAAAGTTGCTTTTGAAAGCTAGAAGTCAACCTGAAAGAGAACATTGGCATAGCATAAAATTTTTTAACAGTAGGGAGCAATCTTGGAGCAAGAGAGGCAGCAGTTTGAGTCTGCTTTGGGGCTGCCAGAAGTTGCCTCATGGCATCACTACCCTGCCCAGTCTGGGCTGAACATCCCCTGGAATGCTGCAGGGAAACAGCAGCCAGCCAGCAAGGGACAGCCAGGGCAGCATGCAGGGATGCTGGAATGAGCACTGATGCCTGTGTTTGAGGGATTTTTCCTTCTTTTTTTTGGATATGCTTACAAGTTTCCTTCCAATATTTTTTACTCTTGGCTAACTTTTTACCTTCACTTTCTCTCTCTGCTTTTTTTCTTTTTTTTTAAATTGTGTTGTTGTCTTCAGCTGGAGACACTATGAAAAATTGTCACCAAGACATCTGGTTTTGCCTTTGAGCTATATCATATTTCATCCAGTTTTGATGATAAAGAGGATATTTTCAGACATAGTCATGTATATCAAAACAGGGAGAATGTTTACAAGAGAAGACAACTTCCAAATCTAGCTGAGAGGTTTAATCTCACAGACAGGTATAATCAGAACCAGAGACTGGAAGATGGATAACAGGAAATTCAGAGTGGAAATAAGGGTGCTCTTTTTTAATGATTCAAGTAAATAACTGCCAAATCATACCCTATTTTAGACCTCCTGTCTCTGGAAAACTTTAAAAATATCAATATTTTTCTATGACACATATTTTAGTTCATCTTCAGGTTATTTCGCTTGAGACAAGAATTTTGAAACCAAATTAATTGTTCAGTGCTTGGTCACAGTTGCTCTTCAAGACCTATGAAACATGAGAGCTTGTTTAAAAATAGTTAAAAGTTAGTTATTGTGAAAATATTTTGCTTTTTTTTTCTTATGTTAATATATCTCAGTTTTCCACAGTGGTCTTTTTCATTTTTATTACTTTAAAAAGGAGTTGTTTCACACTAAAGCCAGGGAAGAGTGGTTTTTTTGTATTTTTATTTGCAGTTTGAAAATTTCAATTGAATTTCCTTGGATTTTACACTGCAATTTCTGTTTCTCCATTTAAAGAAACTGTACAAAATTTATTAATTTTAGTATGTATAAATGCTTTTCTCCTGTGGCAGAAACAGAAATACTCTGTTCTGAAGTGAGTGCAAACTAAAGGCTGAAGAAGGAAGTTAGGGATTTTGCAAAGCAAATCCTGAGTTGGTTTCTGTCTCCATTTCATTTGATCTCAAAGCAGTAAATCCTTGCACATTAGTCAGTGGGAAATATAAGCTGTTGGACTCTGCTGTATGTCCATGCTGATGTTGTTCACAAGTCCAACAAAGCACAGCAAACAGTGAGTAAGGTAAGAAATAAGGAGAGGATAAGGACATTAATGCAGACATTTGATGAAATAAGGAAAATGCAGCTACATCAGAATAAAACTCCAGAGTTAAAATAAATGGAAAGGGTTACTTATTTATTTTTAAAAGTGACTGATTTTCAGCTTATGGTTAAACATGAGTAACCAGACAGAACAGCTGCCTGATGCTCTGTTTATTTCAGGAACAATAGTCTGGAAGTTTAGAGAAAAAGAATTGGTAGAGAGTAGCTGTTTACCAGAAATATGAGATGCATCTGTAAAGCTCTATTAAGCCAACAAGAGATTTGTGAGTGTGTGCATGTGTCTGCACACATTCATGTCACCATTTGTTTCCTCTGTTACTGTGTGGTTTTGTGAAACTTTATAACTCTTCCCGACTTTTCTTTCTATAGGTTTGGGTTTATGTTGCGGGGTTGGTTATTTTTCCCCTCTGGATCTATATTTCCTTCTTCCTTTCTCTCATTTTGTTTAAAATTGTGTGATCACAAATATCAGACATAGCATTATAGGTGTTTAATTTAAATTTTTCTTTATATCCCTAGAAAAAAACAGCCTCTGACGGAGTGAGAATGTGCATGCGAGACAGAATGCAGACGAGCTGGGGATGTGACAAGTTAGATAATTAATTAGTCCCTTTCATGTCAACAGGGGGGTGCACGTATTTTGATTTTGTGCATACATTCTCATTCACACATCTTTTCTTCTTTTTTTTTTTTCGATGCCTAGAAGAGTGAAGCCTTTAGCTTCATCCTGGTTTCGATAATGTGTCTGGTCTGATTACATGGATCTGAACGACGCGTGTTAGCACCCTGCTTATTAACCACTCTTCATCTGCAGCAGGTCTGTGTTAGACACCTGTCTCAAGCTCCCATCACATGCCTTCTGTGCAGCACTGTCACAGGAACAGCAGACAGACACCAACCCACAGTTTTCAAGGGTCTTTATTGAAGAAACAAAATGTAGACAAAAGGCGCTTGGCTGGCTTTTATTCTTACCCTTATTTTTCTTTCTGCTCTAAATAACAGTTTTATGAATTTCCTAAAATCCGAGTTTCAGTTTTAGATCAGTTCTAGCTACTTTGAGAATGGCAATAAGGCAATCAGCCACTGATAATACTCTGGTGCCCATTCCTGGATTTTATAAAACCTCAGCAGGCAAGAGAAGTGACTTGTCCACTACATTTCCGTTGTGAAAATGCCTGTTGTGACCTATGTTTAGAAAGCACTTCTAAAGTTATACCATCAGATAACATTTTAAGAAACATCCTTTGAGGTCATGATGATAAAAGCTGGAGGTATTTATGAACATGTAAGAGGACATTAGAGCTTAATATCTGGATGTGTACAGTACTTTGCTGCCTTGTCCCGTAGGCAAGATTCAGTTCACCTAATTTTGCTGTCTAAAAGTAGTTAAAAAAAAAAAGTAGGAAAAAAGGTAAGTACCTGCAGAGTACTATTTCTCTTATCTTATAATATCCTGTTGCCTTCCATGTTTCTGTCTTGTTCTTCCAACACAGATTTCACTAAATTACACAGAAATAATTTTGTTTTTATTTTTATTTTTCTCTTCTCATTTCTCTGTTTTCCAAGGCTGCATCTAAGATTAATCATGTCATTTCCACACATGACTTGTCTCTAAAACCTTTATTGTGTCTTTTTTCAGTCTTCCCCAACAAGCCTTGTAATTCTCATTGCTCTTGCTTGGGAGAAAAAAAAAAAAAAAAAGCAGTAACGAACTCCACTGCAGTGTGGGGCACAAAAAAATTTTATTTCACTCTTTTTTCCTGATGCTTTCTGTTAGAACTCATCCCTCTTTATTCTTCTCTTGGACTCCAATTACTAACCCCACTGGGGGAGCTGCTCTGTGTACACCAGCAGCAATGAAACCAAGCAGCAAAGCTGCTGGAGCCCATCTGCTCCTCACACCACCAGAGACATGAGCGTTTTTCATATTTTTTGCTACCTCCCTACCTTTGTATGGCTCTCACCCAAGTCTGTGTTTTCTGAGCTCTCATGAAATCTATTTATCTATCTCTCTCTCTCTGTTCTTTTTCCTAACAGCAAATTTGAGGAATTATGTATTTATTTATGTTTATTTTAACCCTTTTTCTCTCAGGATGGTCTGAAAAGCTGAAGAAAAAAAATACCAAGAGACTCAACCTCTTACAGAAAGTGTATTTAGATTTACACACAGACTCTTCACAAGATTCCCAAATTTACCCAGGTTTTCCAGGCACTTTATAATGTGCCTGGAAAGGATGGAGAGACCAAGATCTGGGGTCATATTTCCTTCCACCTATCCAATAACCAATAGGATGCCTGAGTGTCACGAGCAGTGAGAGGTCCTTCTACCTGTGCAAATCATTTGTAGCAGAGTTTAAAGATTTTTATTCCCAAAACTATGTTGTAAAGCAGAGAAGGAGTGTGTCCATTTCAGAACGGATATACTGAGGAACAAATCAGACTTACTGGCTTGTCCAGTATTATACAGTTTGTGGATGTGCCAGGAATTGAGTGTAGCTCCTCACTCCTACCCTAGTTCTCCAGAGTATCACCCGGATTATTGGCTCAGCTCTCTGTCAGCTGAAGTACTGAATCACTGAACAGGAGTTATTCCTTTGTTCAGCCCTCTTTTTCCACCAGTTTATAATTGCAACAAGCTGAACTTGGATACTTTTTTTTCAGTGTTAAAAAACCCCTCTGTGGTAGGTTGATTTTAAATTCCATGGAGCCCACAAAACCTTCAGGCTACCACAGTTCTGAGGTATTTATAACATGGTATTGATGTTGTGAAGTACTTCACCTCCACCCCTGTCTGCCTTGAGACGTCTTGTTTTCAGAGGGAAGTGAATACAAGTTCAAGGTTACAGGAGAACATTTCCCTGGCTTGTCAGCTCCTTCTCTTTCAGCTTGACTAGAGAGGTACTTCATGCTCTCATACTTTATTCCTGTGATCAGACTGCAGGAGGCAAATGAGAGCTATGAGGGTTGTGGCTTTTGTGGTTTATTTTAACAGGGGTTTATTCTCAGGAACAAAAAAAAAAAAAAAAAAAAAAGAAAAGCACTCTGAAAATCTCACGTGGAAATATGATGTTGGCTGTGTCATGTTGGATCGCTTTAGAGGTGGGCTGCAGCTATTCGCCCTTTCCTCTTCTGACAGGTTTCTGCTTATGTTTGGCAACGAGTGATGTTATTAGTGCTGATAGCCAGGCCTTGAACTCACTGTGTTGACTGACTGAATGTTTCTTTTTCTCGGTGTAATGAAAGAACAATCAGTGCCTTTGTGATACACTCATGCGGCACAAACTGATATTAGAATTTATTGCCATTTGTTTGCAAGTATATATCATATATTCTGACAAGGGGCTCTGCAGAACACTGCTGAAGAGATGTTGTATAAGGCATTTTGTAGATTCACAGGAACATGCTAAGAACTTACAGCCTATATAAATGAGCAGGAATGGAGAAAAGGGACATGAAGTAGAAAATTGCCTTCCCTAGCAGTCATTTCAGCAGCTACCACGCAGTGCCACACTCCCTACACATTCGATCATGTTTCCTATCTCATTAGAAGAGTCAAAATTTACTGTCCTTCATTCCCAGGCTTCAACTAGGAGCATAATAATGTGTAGGTTTGGACAACAAAGGCTTTCTGAATACAACAAAAATCACAAGAACGTGAAAGGAGGAGGAAAGGAATGTCTAATTAATTTCCATGCTAGGTCACTTCCCATCCCCTATTTATAAACAATGTCCCTACCAAGAATAAAAACATATATTTTGCTATAAGAAGAAATATTGAGATCAGGTTGCTTTTTCTATTTTCCACAGAAAATCTTGTCTCTGAAAACTATGCCAATGAGAAAACTAGCAGAAGTATTTGGGGGAGGATAAATATATGATGCCAGAACAACACCCAGAGAAAGAAAATCAGTTTTCTAGATGGGTGCCTCTGGTTCCCTCTTGGTCTTGGGATGGTGCTGGAGAGACCTGCACCAGGCTGGCTGACATGACATGGCACCATGGGGAGCTCCTGTCACAACAGTCAGAGGCTAGGTGGAATACATCATGGCCAAAAAAATGGCACTTGAGCCCTGTGTTTAAAAGTTAGACTAAATAAACAAATACAAATGAAATAAAATTAGTCAAGCAAAAAGCCCTGGATGTGCATGGAGCTTCCCAGGATGGCAAAAAGCATCACTAGTGGCAGCAAGAACCCAGCCTCAGCACTCTGGGATGTTAGCTGACCTCACACCAGACATCCCCTTGCCTGGGCAGAGCAGCACTGAAAGGCTCTCCCCTGCCTGATGCAATTACTCAGCTCCTGAGAGTGGAGGGGCACTTGCGCAGACAGGGCCTGAGGCTGCTTTAAGCATTTATCCTAAAATATTTGCTTCAGCCTTTACTCCTGTGTTTCAGTGGAGCAGCGGAAAGATAATCCCTCCTTAAAGGAATCTGGACATGTTTTTCTAGCAGTAAAACAAGTGGTGAGTTTAAAAAAAGAAAAAAACAAAACAAAACAAAAACAAAACAAAAACACCACGCAGCAAAACAAAACAGGGACACATTAATTCAAATGGAAGAAGTGGTTCCTTTGTTATTCATCCTAACAAATAGTAGGAGACAAATTCCTGCCAGGGAATGCAGTCCATACCTCTAAGTTAATTAGCAGTAAATGCATATTTAGTTAGTGGGAGGGGTAGAAATCAAGAACCTTGTTATTTCTGCTTCTCGGTTCCCGTGCATTTAAATTCACAATTACACTTCTAGAGGAAGCTGCCTCTCCAGCAGAGAGGTCTGTGCTGATCAAGGGAGCTGCCTGTTTCACACACACTTAAGAAGGTATCTGTTGCCAAGGGGCCTCGGAGTTGTAACTGTTCACTGTTCTCATTTTCTCTTCTGCCAATTATCCATACACTTTTCCCATTCACTTCATAATAATGATAATAATACCTTCATTAGATAATCTCAAGGCAATTTCTTCTATAAAGCAAATTGAGGTTATTTCACCCTATCAACAAGAAGCAGGAGAGGTCACTTAGCCTTTGGCTGAAGCTAAATGCCCAAGAAAATAGCCAGATTTCACCAGTTTCTGTACTGTGAGAAACACTGGGAAAAAAAATCTGTGGCTACTACCACTGCAAGGAAGCCAGTGGCTTGAATATCTGTGGGGTGTTTTGTGCCTGAAGGAACCAAAGATTATTCCAGAGTGATGGACATCCTTGACTGACCTCTCATTGTTCGTGCCTCTGGCTAAGCCATGAGGATGAGAAACCTTAAATGTAGCTGTGCTGGGAGGGCATAACGTCACAAAGAGAGCTGAGAGTCTTTATTATTCCCAAATCTTGAAATTGGGATGCTGCAGCTGAAGGTGACTGAGGAAACAATGAGCCTCTGCTGCCAGAAGGGAAGACTTTGCCAGTAAATGTTGTATCAAATGCCAGGTAGATTGGAGAAATTGGTAGACTGCTAAAATAACCTACTCTAAGCTAGCAATCACACACAGCTTGTGACTGCTCATGACAGTGTTGTAAGACATGCAAAACAAATTCCACCTTGTTGTAATTGTATATGAGCTCAGGAAACAAAATTTGGTTCCAAATGCAGTCTTGCAAAAATGCACAGAGAAGACAGTCATTGGTCTAAGTTTATCTCTAGTAATGGCACTTGGTCTATTTTTATACAAGACTAGATGTTTACGGCATTATAAGAACAAAAATGTGACCTTCTCAATTCTTTTCATGGAGACCCTTATTATTGAATCCATAAAGATCTGAAGGTATAGGACTAGGAAATTTAGGAAAAAGAGGTCTTCTTGAGGAAGCTAATACAAGTAGTGGAAAAAATAGTCAAGTTTTGGCAGCAAAGTCTGTGCTCCTGACACCTCCTCTACTTTTTCCAACAGTTGGTTTAATAAAAGCTGTTATGTCTCTCTGCAAACCTTGGCTTGCTATAGGCTTCAGATCAGGAACCAGTCACACTATCCAGAGACATCCACCTCCCAGTGTCAGAACATGGCCCATAGTAATAAGCCAACGAGTCCTTGAGATAAAAAGCCACATTTTAATTTGTGCCTCGAATTTGTGCTGCAGATTGTTAGACATATGGAGCTCATTAAAGGCTTTCAAAGATAACAGAGCCATTGTCATTGGACTCTTGTTTCAAGTGCATATGGTTGCTTATGTACATGACAGTAGCAAAATACACAGCTTATCTCACAGTCTCTTCCAGTACCTGAACAACTAAAATTGTTATAAACAGAGGTACTGAAGGGTTCTTCCTCAGGTGTGCCCTTCCACCACTGCCCTCAGGCCAGAGATCAGGAGAAGATGGTTAAATCAACTAAGACCTGGAGACAAGACCTGGCAGAGGAGCTGTGTTCTATGTGGTATATTGAGCCCTGGTTACACAGGGAAAATGTATCAGGCAGAAAAGGAGGAAGAAGGGCAGTGAACAGGACTTGGGACTAGAGTAGGATAGTTGTTTAAAACTTCATGAGTTCTTCTTAATCTACCCTGCTCAAAGCCACATTTTCAAAAATACTCGACTTTCAGAAAAAAATTCCAAGGCTTGGAAAAATATTTATGGAGGAAAGGATATAATGAGCCAATCTCAAAAACCTTTAAAGCTATTTTCATATTTCTTTTTAATACTTTGACCTTATGAGTGCCTGGAAGTCAAACATCCTGTGTCACCCTAGAATCAGCACCCTTAAGGTAAATGTGGCAGATGTGACATTATGAGTCTTTCTATGGCATTATTAATCTTGACTCAAGACAGTAACTCTAGGTTTGAGTGCCTTGAATATTATCATGATGGTTCTATGAATTCTGCTTCAGGAAAACATGAAGAGAGAGAGTACTCATTTTTCCTTCCTTCCTTCCTTCCTTCCTTCCTTCCTTCCTTCCTTCCTTCCTTCCTTCCTTCCTTCCTCCCTCCCTCCCCCCTCCCTCCATCCCTTTCCCCTTCCCCCTCTCTCCCCATCCCTCTGCCAACTCTTTTTGCTTTTATTCTATTTTTAGAAGAACTTGGGCAATAAATCTGAAAGGAACAGGGTGTGGGAAGTAAAATTAAACCAGTCTAGCAGAGAGTCATAACAGAAATCAGTGGATAGGAGCTAAAGCCAGATGAATTCAAATGAGAAATAAAGCACAATGAGTGTGATTAGCCATTGGAACAAACTATGAAGGGTACCAGATTTACACCTCTTGTTTCCTTTGTGGAAAATGTGCTTTGAAAGGTGGCTTAAACTGGTAGCTCCTGGATTCAATCGTGAAATACTTGGCTGAAATGCAACTATAATACATAAGAAGTCAGACGAAGGCCATTTACCGTTAAAATATGCAAAGAAGTGTTAACAGCTCTTCTGTTGATCTCCCTTCTCTATTCATTCTCTTTTCTCTGGATTGCTGAAGTTTTGCTTTGATTTCACTATCCAGTGAGCACCAGAAAGAATGATACCAGCACACAAAGTCAGACAGAATAAGCTCCCAGCTCCGTGTTTACAGCCAAGACTGAAATAATTCAAGTTTATTTCTCCACTGGGCTCTCTCTATTCCTGTGTGTCCAGAAACTCAAGCCACCAAAGAAGACAGGCAGACACGTTCATCATGTGAAATTTTGCTCTGTGCCATTTTGCAAGTCATAAAATCATTATTAGATGAATGAAAACCTACTCCTATTGAAAAACTGGAGGAGAAACTGGCTGCATTACAGCAGTCTAATTAATGAACAGAAATAAATAAATGTGTTCTGTTCGCATCATGCTTAGATAGCATTATGTTGCTTTCTTGTTCTGTTCTGCAAGAGGTAGTGGCAGAAATATTAAATTTCATTAAATCTAGTGAGTACAGATAGTCAGGGAGGAGAGAAGATAAAGGTTACTTTGCTGTATTTGGGGCACTTTATCAAGAATGATTATGCCAATTCCAGTGTGAAGAGGTGGTTGATGATTTTCCCTTTTACAAGCAGCAGCAGGAGCAACTCAGTCCAGACCATGCAAGCAGTACCAGCAATCTCCCAGGCTGCAACAGTGGCTCAAAACCCTGTTCCCACCTGCAATAGGAGATACAAGGATATTGCAATAGTATAATAGCCTGTAGGAAGTGGGGGACAATATCTCAAGGCCTCAGCAAGAAAGGCAGAAATAAACTGTAGATGCAACTCCCCTGCAATCCCAGACTCTGTAAAGAAGGGATGTGTGCCAGTGTTTAGGATCTGCACAGTCCAAGTGCTGCAGTAATGACCATGTGCCACTGATGATTCACTCTCCCCGTCCTCTGCCTTACCACTCAGCTTTCCCATAGGGTTCTGTACCCCATTCCTACAACTCACTTGCCTTTTCTTCCCAATTAAGCTACTATGTGGTTTGATACCTCACCGATGGTTATCAGAAGATAACCTTAAAAACCACTGAGGTACTGATCAAATTTGAAAAGCCTTGCAGAACACAGAAAGGGTCTAATGAAGAGATATAAAAAGAGTGAAGACTGGTTAAGTGGTAAATGCAGATTTAAAAAGTGTAGGTTACTTTAGCTGTTAGTATCTGATAAATGCTTGACTGATGTCAACCCCTGAGCTATTCAGTTCCTGCTCAGCTACTGAATAGTCTGATTTCTTTTTATAGGTCTGCCTCTTCTGCCATGCCCACTCCCTTGCTGCTACAGTGGCACTGTTATTAACTGCCTTGGACCTGACTTTTGTCTCATCAGCAGGAGCTGCTGAAATATCACTGACAGGTGCCATGAGTGGTGAGCATGATCCCAGCCATCACAAGGGTATTCTACTGAAGAAATCTTTGGCAATGACAGTACATGTCGTAGGAGCCCTGATTATGACTTGGACATATATATATCGCTACAGAGCACTTTTATTAAGACCGCAGTGCAGCAGCTGCTGTGGCAGGAAAGGAACTGATGATTAAGTCCCATCCCTATCTCAAAGGCTGTGATGGAGAGGTCATCCACATGCTCAAAGACCAAGGTGACACCAAGAGAAAATATCAAAAACAAAGAGTGCAAATCATACCATGGAAAAAATTGCTTCCATTGCTAGTTAGCACTTTACCACCAAGCTAGCAAGGAGTACCTTCCCAGACTGTTCCTGCATGTTCCATGTCACCTGCCAACAGCAACAATAAAGTAACGGGTGGAAGAACCAGGACATGAAAGGAGAATTTCGTCTAACTGTGGATGGAAGCAGGAGCCGACTCCTTCCAGAGGAGAGACAAAATAATTTTGAGTACATTTGAACCTGAACCTCTGAGAAATGACTGATAAAAAACCTGGCTGAGAAGCACCCTAATGACTGTGGAGGAAGCATGACCACCAGCAGATGCTAACTACACCTTTTTCCATTTAGAGGGCAGCAACAGTGAGAAGTTACACATCTCTCATCTTCCACCCAAAAATGTTGTTGGATACTTCAGGTGTTAACAGGAAAGGAGTTCACATGCGTTCCAGCAAACAGGCTGGAAGTAATACTGGTATGGCAGCACTGAACTCATAGGGTGTATCTGAGCTGCTGCAGAAGCTTTAACATTTTAGGCAAACAGATAAAAACTACCTTCCATCTTTGCTTTGGGAGGATGGCATCCTCCTCCACACCACACATTTATATTGTCTCATCTGCTCTCCACGGAAAAGCACAGGGAATGAGGCTGAGCAACCTTCCTCTCCAGTTTTTGTCCAAGGCTGCCTCAAGCACAGCATGTACAGAGCAGCTCCTGTGCTATGCTGAGTTGTGCCAGATAAGAGGTCTCGTTCATATTGGTGCCTGGCATCCCCATCACCTCTGCAAGGGTCAGGTGAGTCCTCATAAATCAGTTCATAATGAAGCCTTTTCTTCATTACTAGAGCACTCTCCTAGTATATTGCTCTGCTTTCTGTTTTGCTTTTTTTTTTTTTAATGAAAATAATCGTTTTCCCATATATTCCAAACAGTCACCTGAAAAGTACACTGGTTTTCAGCTATGGAAAAAGGTTTCCTCTCCCCGCTTTTGCTTCTTAACTATAGCCTGAAAAATACATTTCTTCTGTGATTTGTAGAAGTCAATTTTTCCCTTTGGGATCTTAGCACATGCACAGCTGCCTATAAAATATTTTTTTCTCCTGTACTTTGCAAAATGTGTTTTCGCCATTGTAGCTCCTAAATACTGGTTCTAGGAATCAGGTAGATGCTGTCATTTAAAACTCCATTGTTTCTGGCCCAACCATGACCTCATTTTTGCCCCCTCTCCCCCAGCACTGCAGATCAGCAGGAAGTCACACAAGAAAGCTCTTTCACTGGGCTGCAAATATGCCAAAAGAACCATTTTCACAAGATTTCAGGCTATGAGGGTGGAAGCTTTTTGTAACTTGGTAATGACAAAGTCTCCAGGAGTGGAGAAGCTCAGCATCAGTGCAAAGAAAAGGATGTTCTCTACTCCAGCAGCTGGACAGGCAGATCCTGTGGTTTTCTCTGGCTTCTAACTCCTACGCTAATTAACAGAAGCTGGCACCCCACAGGATCTCCATAAATCCTATCCTGAATGGATTATCCATGGCACAGATATTTTCAAATTAAGGCTTTGGACTCTAAGGGAAGACAGTCAAGTAGCAAAGTATATAAACAGTAACTATTTCCAAAGCAATGGGTGGATCTCATATCATTAACAACAGAGCTCCACTTTCTAACAGTATGAATAATGAAACAAGCTGTCAAACAAACAGTGGATCCTACACTGTCTGATTTCTCCAGATGAAGTCAAGATGTATTTCTGGAAGCTCTCCCTTAGTCCAGCACAGGTTAAAGGTACCTTTACAGGGTTGACAGTGCCATGTCCTGTACTTTGCAGGAGGTCAAGCTAGATGGTCAAAATCATCTTTCACAGATTTGAAATCCCATTTTTTTCTGAGTCTGAGAAAAGAGGTTACCCATTTTTTAACTCTTTTCAATATTTAATTCCCGTTTGCTTCTATCAAAAGAACATAAAGGCACTCTGAGGAAAAATGAGGAGGAAGGGAAATTAAAGGGCTTTTATCAAGACATTCTTGCTTTTCTGTTGTGTGAATGCTTTTAGCAGGAATCTCAGCAGTTATTCACAGACACACAGAACAGACTGTATACTCTGCTGCCTTCTATAAGCAATGTAATTTTGAAATAGCAAAAAAGAAAGGAATATTTTAGACCTGAATTCTCCCCCTATTATGCATTTCTGCCCAGAGCTTGTACTGACTTCCTGGGATACCTGCTGAATGTTACAGGAGAGCTGCGTGCATCACACAGAGCCCTATTCACATCAATAGCAACCCTCCTATTGAGTTTAGTGGGGTGGGAGCTTACCTACCCATCCCTCAGCAGAGCTGATTTTCACCTTCTCTCCTTGCCCCTGGTCCCATGAAGAAGAGAGAGAAAAGCAAATAAGGACACATTAAAAAAAAAAAAAAAAAGGAAAAAAGTTCTAACATCTAATATCTCAAAAACATCAGTAGGTAAAGTTAGAATGTATGCCTTTTTCAGGGCTGGAAAATTGTTGCTCCAGAGATTAAAGTGAAAAAGACACAACTTCTTTAAAGGCACACATGAAATTCCCATCCCTCTCAAGCACAGTGGCACAAATTACAGAAATCATCCAATACTTGGAAAACAACAATGCCGTTAGTAAGGATAAAATTTAATTTGCAGGGGATCAAAAGTTTACATACACTTAATTCTACAGTTATGTCTCTAGGGCAATGGACATGCCAAAAAATCTCACAAGGACTAAGTCCTTAATGAATCAAACTGAATTACTCTAGGAATTATTTTGGCTGAGATAACACTATCCACACTGGGATTTTCAAAAAGACCTGTCAAAAATTACAATGCTGAGATCTTACTTAAGAACCCTAAAAAGAGCCTGAAAATTCAAAAACATATGTTGATTCCAAGCCAAGATTTCAGCATTTAATTAAAATTAATAGTCATTTAAAGAGACTGCCTACTGCGTGACAGATATTTAAAGTTATACAACTTAAAGACCTAGAACTTTAAAGGAAGAAAATGTCAACAGTAAACTTTTGCCCTAAAACCTTGCTGGGAAGCATATATCATATGCATTTTGTAACTTTTTTTAGGTTTTTTATTCATTTCATCTTCCATAATTGCTTGCATTTAAGGTTTCTGGCCATTAGGGGCTCTTACAATACCTATTGAAAAAAAAAGGATGTTGTCCCTTTGTACTTTACAGTAAGGAAGGAGGAGTAGATATCACTACCAAGCAGCAGAAAAAGTGAAAGAGCTGAAAGGTGACAGAGATATATTGCCAGCTGTTTCTTCAACATTTAGCAGGCTCTGCACACTTCCCTGATATTCCTTTCAGCAAGTTTTAAATCATTTCAGCAAGTAATCACAGAATCAATGAGCCTGGGAAAGACCTCTGAGGTCATTGAGTCCAAACTGTGACCCAACACCACCTTGTCAAGCAGACCTTGGCACTGAGTGCCACATCCAGTCTTCCCTTAAACAGCTCCAGGGATGGTGTTTCCACTGCCCCCCTGGGCAGCCCTTTCCAATGCCCAATCACCAATTCTGTGGACAAGTTCTGCCCAGCTGGTTCTCAGATGTTTCCCAGACACTAACATTTACCCACACCAGGTATCCTCATACCTTTTGTGTATCCTTCCCTCTGCTCAGAAGAGTCTGCACGTTACTCGCTGCCCATCTTCTGTGCAGTTCCATGGTCACTCCTCACCTCCACTGGCTGAAGTGGTCAGCATTTCCACCTTGTGAGGGTCAATAAGTGTTCATCTGGTAAACAGCATTGTTCACCCCAGGCAAAGCACAAAGCTTGGCAGGTCTGCAACAAGATCCAGCGCTATGCTGGGTTGACTATGCAATGACGGATATGGTTGCTCCTGAGATTAAAAGAAACATTCCTGCTCCTTGCAGGACTTCACTTTTGTGACTTAAATCTGGCAGCCTGCTACAGCTCATTCTTTCCTTGCTTACATGTTTCTATCTTTGATTTTCCCTTTTAGTCATTGTTTCAAAAGTAGACTTCTAAACAGTTCTACCCCAATCTGTTCAAGCACAAATATTTATTTCCTTTGGATACAACAAAGCAAGAGTGAGATTTTTGAGGTACCTATCAGGAACTTCCTATCTGTCAGTTCATCAAGGATGCCAAAATGAGTTTCCTGCTTTTCCTAAGGTTCTTTTCCCATTCAAATAGAGAACAAGCCTAAAATTTCTCAACATCTGTGGACAGGTGCATTCAGCAAGACATGTTCAAGTCATCAGTGAAAGCCATGTGCTCTTTAATTATCTTTCCTAAGTTGCCACATCAAAAGTATTCTTCATAAAAATTTGAAGACCAGAGTGGACCATACAGAACCATGCCATCAACAGACTTATAGTAGTAGAGATCCCTTGATGGGCACCTGGACAGTTTACACCAAATAATAATGTGTCCTGCAGTTTTAACTCTGAACACTTAAATAAAGTCTTTGAACAGTGACGAGTTACCAGCAACGCTGGACTTGAAAGCAGCAATGCCAGTGGATTTTATTAGTAACTGGAGAGTGTGGCCCATACTGGTGACCCTGTGCCTTCTGCCTCCTAACCCTGCAGAGCCAAGAGAGTTTTACCTCTTGTGGTACATTCACATGCTCACTGGAAGGTCAGAGACTCTGTGTACATCCTTAATATCAATCTTCCTGACACAAGACTAGCAGGAAGTGTTACCAAAAGAGATTATCACTGTTCCACTGGGCTGGTGAGTGTCATGCAAAAGGAAAGAGATGAGTGACTGTTCACTGCAGCTTGAGCTTCCATGCTTTACTATTCAGCTGAGCATTTCTTAGGCAGGCAGAATTTAACTCTGTCCCTCTGGAAAGCAAAGACACAAGAGTAATTTCAGTCATGGAGTACACAGTTTTGATTTAACACCAACAGCAGAGCAGACACAGTCAAGAACCCTCAAGTCTCCACAGCAACAAACCATACTCGGAGTATGTGATTTGCAAATTATTTTTAGATGAATTACATTTTTGTCGGTACTATTTAAGAGCACACATTTGCATATGCATTGTGTACTGGTCAATGAACTGATAACACAATTACATGACCAAATGGCTTCAAGAGAAGGATAAAGCTGCTCTGTGTGAGCATCTAATCCTCCCATATCAGTGACAGGATTTCCAAAGTACCCTTGATGAATTAGATGATTAGATATGATTTAGATGAAGGAACCTTTCTAGTTTAAACTCCTATTAAAAAAAAAAATGAACAAAAGGAAGAGTAAAAAACAAAAAAGAAAAAAGGAAAAAGGAATAAGGAAAAAGGAAAAGGAAAGAAAAAAAAGAAAAAAGAAAAATGAAAAAATAAAAAAAGAAAAAAGAAAAACGAAAAACGAAAAAGAAAAAGAAAAAACGAAAAAGAAAAAAGAAAAAGAAAAAGAAAAAAGAAAAAGAAAAAGAAAAAGAAAAAGAAAAAAGAAAAAAGAAAAAAGAAAAAGAAAAAGAAAAAAGAAAAAAGAAAAAAGAAAAAAGCAGTGAAAGTTTTGTGCATGTGTTTATCCCCTCCTTGCTAAAGCCACCAGGCACTGGGCTCATTTATACTAATAGCTGTTAGAACCTATCTTGCTCCAAAGAGCCCAAGATGTGTAGCATATAAAGAAGAAATCAAGTCTCCTCATCTGGGATTTTCTCTGAACAACTGTTGATTTTGCTGAGAGAAATAATTTCCATCAAAAGCATGCTAAAAATCAATCTGCAGATACATGCTAATGAGGGAATGTTGAGACAATCAAGCCAGTGTTGTGTCTCCTTGGCTCAGGCCATCATGTGGCCCTTGAGCCATGTGCACCTCTTGAGCTGCTGGAGGGAGGTTCCATGCCAGGGCTGAATGGTGTCCAGGAAAGGAGCAATGGGCCGTGCTGGCTCAGGGACTGCGGGTGCAATCAGCCTCTCCTGCTCACAGCAGCACCGAGCCAGAAGGGGCTAATGAGGCTGATATCTCCGGGTGACCTTGAAAGACTGTATGCATGGCCCCGCCAATTGCCCAAATAGGAGCCATGATGAGCCATTGTCATCTCTCGTCTGTGAATTGCTCTTCAATCATCTCTCCCATTGATTCGCCATGTGTCCTATGGTTTACAGCCACATGAAAGCACGCAGGATTAGCCACCCCTCTGCTACCCTGCAAGTAGTATTTGATATTTTAAGTGGAGAAGAGGTTTTAAAAATCCATCTGTAACAAAGATAGATAATTATGTAAAATGCAAAAGCAAGAAAATCCTGTTTTGCTTCCCACTGCTAGAGTTTTAGAGCATGATGTTTGATTATCTTATATAATTGTTAACTGGAATGGAGTTATGATTGCTTGCTAAATGCTTTTAATTTTAATTTTAAAAAGAATTTAAATTTTTATGCCATCTGAAACTGTATTTTAAATTATTGTGGATGTTCTTTAGATCAAAAGATTCTTAGCAGTGAGAGGGGAAGAATGGTGCACAGGGACTTCAGCAAATTGTGACATTTATTACAAGCAATATTACAGGAGAACTGTATTCACCCATGAATTATTTTCTCTTTTCTTTCTTTAAAACAAACCTCATCAGAGACAGAGTTCAGTTTGTACACAGATCCAGCTGATGGTGAATTCTCTGAAAACAGGTGAAAGGCAAGAAGGAATGTACAAAAGTTTCCATAACTCCCTTCACTTCGATGCAGAGCACAATCAAACTTCAGCAACTAAAACCAGATGAAAAATATCTCTGTTCTGCAACTCTTTAAGAAAATGTCCATTCTTTGGAATCAGGCTTTTTTCATTTTTTGCTTTTAATTTAAAAAAAAAGTGTCTTTTCCAATAATATTATTTGGAATATATTTTAACAGTGTTGAAATGCAATATTTTGGCTTTCAGCTTTCAAATAGAATTATTTTTCTGTTCTTGGTATGTATTTTATGGGTTTTTCATCCAGAGGGTGGTTGAGCATTGGAACAAGCTCCCTAGGGAAGTGGTCACAGCACCAAGCTGGTCTGAGTTCAGGCAGAGTGTGGGCAATGCTCTCAGGCACATGGTGTGATTCTTGGGGTGCCCTGGGCAGGGCCAGGAGTTGGACTCACTGATCCTGATGGGTCCCTTCCAACTCACCTTATTCTACAATTCTATAATTTATGGTGAAATAATGCAGAAACTTCTGCAAAAAATAGGAGCAAAACACAGTCTCCTTGATGGGGAAAGAATGGCTTGACTGACCTGAAAATTGTTTCTTTCCCCAAAATGTCAGTTCACGAAGGACTTTGTGATGGTTGACTTCAAAGTCTGTTTCTTAAAAAAAGGAATCTTCCAATGGTACAGAAATTGAACATTTCCAGGATCTCTGGAATCTGGTTAATATGTGTGATTCCCTGCTACTACTGATAGGAATGCTACCTTTTAAACACTTCCTTTAATCCTTGGATCTCATACAGTCTCTCCCTGATTTCATACACATGGGGTTGCCCTGCAGTCTCTTCAATGAGACCCATAGAGAGTCCTTTCTTGACACTGATCCTGCACAGCCCTACAGTAAGGGGCAATGATTTTGGGACTTCCAAATTGCTTGACATTTTAATCCATGCAATAATTTTAAAGCCCCAATCATTACCAAGAAAATGACTGAGCAGAATCTGTCCTTAAAATTGATCTGTTAGAATCCGCAATATTTTCCCTATGATATTGAAATTCAAAAGAACAAAAATCCAAACGCAGGTATTTTAAAAAATGTCCTTTTGCAAGACATCAGGGACATATTCTCCAGAACATGTGCTTGTAATTTGTCTTTCATGCAGCAGGGAGTTACCATTGCCATGCTGAAGTCTCAGGGGTTCATGGGATTCTGTGCAGACAGCTACTTTTTGTGGTGTTGATCAAAATGCTTCCATTGTGATGGCCCTTATTTTATCAACTCAAAGCTCTGTTATTGGCTCTTTCATGTTTTAATTGGAAGAATAACTCTGAAAATATTATCATGAAGTGCAAAAGGCACCAAGAATGGTGTATCAACATGTTTTTTTTAAAAAAACCACACATATCTAAAAAACACGGTTTGAAGCCCTGCTGGACCCAACAAAGATTAAAATTTGCCAGTATTTCACCCAGGGAAAAATAGTATGCACTTACACTGAAAGAAGTACCAGGACTGTTGTTTCTGATGCCCTTCATCCAGCACTGTAATTTGTAAGTGAATCAGCCTAAAATTTCGGAGGCCATTGGAAATTTCTAGCTATATTATTACTCTAGAAATGTAATATACTGTATGATATGTTAGTATCACTTGATAGCCTGGCTAGACCAACCTGGCCCAGGTCTGATTGATTTTAATAACACTGTGCCATTTTACGTTAGCTGAAAAACTGAGCCAGAGGCTGTGATTTTTCTTTCTCCTTAAAAACAACAGAAACTGGTTATATCCTAGTTCTTCACACAGAAAAACTAAGCTGAGGGCTGTTAAGCATATTTGCTACAGAACAACAACCAAAGACCATGTGAGAAAAAAACATGACTGTTCCTGACACGTTTAGTAATGACATATTTTATCATAACAGACATGGTATCCTTTAAACATTGAAAGGCTATGATAATATTTATGCTATGCTCAAGGTGCAGCAACAGGCAATAAAACCATGATTAAAATGCAACAAAAAACATAATTAAAAAGCACTCTTTATGAAATTCAAGCAAATAAAATCAGTCACCAAAAGGGAAAGGAGAAAAAAAGGATCAGCTAAGGTTGGAACAGGGGATAATTATGAAGTGTCTCTGAGATCGGTATATTCAAGGGAAAGAAAAAGCAAAGCAACCCATCTTGACACTGAAGAGGTAGAAAGAAAATCTCTCCCTGTGCTCTCCTGACTAAAGTGGGTAGAGGCAGAGCTTAATAGGATAATTAAAAGCAGAGCTGCCAGGGGCACAGATGTGAAGGCTTTAAAAGGCAAATGCAGCCAGACTGCCAGTGCCCTCAGGAGCACCCACCCTCCCCAGGGGTGGCTCTCACCTTTCTGTCTCTACAAACCCTGCTGTGCTCTAAGGAGGGGTCAGAACGTGTTTTCCTCAGCAGCAGTGGACATGCCCAGTGCTCCTACACAACTGTGTTTGCCCTGCAGTGCAGGCATGAAACTAATGAGGCAGGCATCTCTCTGGGTCTTCCAGGTGCTCTCTCAGCACAACAGCAAAATCTCAGGTTTCTCCTCCACCCGTGGGGCTGAGATCCTCCCTTTCTAAAATTCCACTTCTGCAAAGTTCTTTTTTCCTCTTGCTGCAAACAGCTTTGTCCCACAGCAGACAGTTGTTAAGGCTGAGGTAAAGACCATTTTCACAGCCCCTCAGATTTATCCATGCAATATTCACTCCCTTCTCCTTCATCACTTTTTTTTTTTGTTCCTCTCCATCAATACTGCATCTAATAACAGCTAATTAGCTGCATTTTCAAAGCCAACTTGTCCATCATCTTGAAGTGACAAAATGTCTATTTTGATCAGTTCAAAAACCAATCTCCACCATCTACTGACACTGGATTTTAAGCATGATTTCTATTCTTTTCATGCATAGGAGGAATTCCCTATGAGCAGAGCTG
Source organism: Entomyzon cyanotis (assembly GCA_024500445.1). Taxonomy (NCBI): domain Eukaryota; kingdom Metazoa; phylum Chordata; class Aves; order Passeriformes; family Meliphagidae; genus Entomyzon; species Entomyzon cyanotis. The sequence goes on from JAKEPQ010000871.1 coordinate 67,199,038, forward strand.
TTTCATTATCTTCCTTTAAATCTATGCTTACAACTCTCCTTTGCCCTGGTCTCAATGAAAATAGTGACAATAATCAAGATTTTGATATACCAAGACCCTATGATGCTAAACAGTATTTTTATTATACTTTTCTGCTCACTTATCCTTTACATTTCTCATCTGATCCATGGCCTGTAAGCTTTGAGACAAAGACTTAATTTTGTTCTTTGTTTGTGCAGCTCATAGTGCAATAACTGCTAGGTCTTTGTCTGGTCCAAGTCTAGATCTTCTAGGTATTGCTATATCTGAAATCGTAATAACAGCAGCAGAACAATATAAAAGAAATCTACCTGGAGGTCAAAATTTAGCCAAAATGCATGTGGCTGCATCTTCTGTCCTGTGCTCAAAGTACTGTTTGAAAAAGCCATAGTTTCTGGAAAGTAATTGCAAAACTACCAAGAAATTCGCTGTCAGAAAATTGTAGCCATTGGGGAAGTCTGTCCTTTAAGCCTATGACTGTGAAATACCATCTGTGAAGTCAGAAAAAAGAAAAAAAAAAAAGGCAAAAAACTGAGTAGTGGGATCATTTGAAGAGGGAAAGATTTCTTGCATTAGTCTTATAAACAAATCTCAAATAAATCACCTGTTATTTGAAGGTCAAGGGTGCTTCCCATACCATCTATCCCATCAAACAGTCTATAAAATCCTTCAATATCTGAATAACAAAAACTGATCAATCCATGTTAAATCTTCTAAAAACAATCCACTGGGCTACAAAACTGTGCTAAAAATATTAACTGGCTTGCTGAATTCAGTGTTACTGAAACCTCCCATTTTTCTCCATTAGAAATCATAGTGAGTTTTGAAATTTACAGTGGAATATGTCCTAGGCAGTGAGTAACAGAGTTTTTCTATACATTCATGTTAAAATATAGCTGGCCTTTAATTATATGCATATGTTTTGATTGTGCATATATGCTTATACACATATTTATATTTTATGTATGGCTGTGGGTATGGCTTTAAACACGAGTGTTTCAGGGTCAGGGCACCAACATCTTGTTTACTCTTTTAAATACTGTGAAGATCAGGTGATGCCTGTAAAACAGCTCCAGCAGTTTCCTTTTTGTGAAGTTAATAAAAAGACAAACCATTCTAGCTTTGATTTGTATTTGAACTATTTCATACAGCTCTCTCACTCATAACATCACTGTTTATCCTCAGTACACAGTGCAGAGTGTGAAGCTGGATCCATAGATTAAACATGCTATCCATCAGCTGCCTGGAGTTGCGGATAATTATTTCAACTGCCATTTAAAAAAAAAATAAATCAGAATGGTGCCAAATTGAAAAATCTGTTCCTCACTTCTCCTGGTGCATGAGGTCCCTTGTTGGGTTATTGAAATTGCTAGGCTGTTCTCGTAGCCAAGGAAAAGAGGGAAGACAGATGGAGCCATGCATTTTTGTAAAAACTCTTAAGAACTGTCCTCGTGACAACCCCTTCTCTGTCTCCAAGGCAGTGGGTAAATCTTGTTATGTGTCCTGCTCTGTACTAAAGATATTCCAAGCAATGCCTGACAATTCTGGCATGTTTTCTGTGGGGATTTACTTGTACTGCATCGTTAAGGAAAGATATTTTTCATATGATCATCTCTACACCCCTCCTCGAAACAAAGCAAAAACAAAAATCCAAATATTTACATACATGTATACATATATGTTATACATATACAAATGCTTTTGTCCTGATGGAAGATGAAATTCAGTATTTATTTGAGAAAATATGCTTGCATTTTAATTGCTGTGGTAATATACTCAAATCGTGCATGGGCAAAAATCCCAAGGCAATGCAGATCACTTTCTAATATGTCCCGGGTGTTAGAAATGCAATGCATTTAATTTCACACAGAACCAAATCCCATTCAGAAGACCTATGCAAGAAGCAAGGCTGTTTCAATGCTGCATTTTAAATCATCCGAGTATTTTCTTTTGCTTTGCCTCTGCTCAAAAGAAAAAAGGTGTCCACTGTAAAGCCATTTCAGAGCACTGCTCTTCCTATTTTTGAGTTAATTTAGTTTACTTTACTTTTCTGATTTCTTATTAACCTATTCTCTTTCAGCTCTCCAGTGTCTCAAATCTTACCTTCCTCTGTATATGACATTGATACTTCTAAATATTTTGTGTGTACAGATAAGTACATGAGCAGGAGACAGAAAAAACAGCCTTTTACATGCACTGTCTCATATCTAGAAAGATATCTCTCTTTCTCTCTCAGCACTTTCAAGTCAATGCAAATAATATATTGCTGTATTTTCAATTTCTATAACACCTCCAATCAAGTTCCTTACAAATATCAGTGAATTCATAACACCAATGAGAGGTAGAGAAATATAAATAACCTTACTGAAACATGGTAAAGGTTGTTTAAGATGGCCTTATTTTTTGAAGTATTGAACACGCACAGCTGTCTTTAACTTCAAGAAGAAAACGGAAGATGTTCATCACTTTGGCAAAAAGGATTCAAATCCTTGGCTCCTTCTGCCTGAGATTTAAGTGTCTAATTTTCTCCAGCTCAAGTACAATATAGGCTTGAAGTAGAAATCCTGAAAATGTTATTTGCCTATGTTATATAGAAGATTGGATGACATAATCATAAAAGTGATCCAAACTTAATGTCTATGAACTTTGAAGATGGTGGCTTAGGTAATATTTCTGCAGTAAATCTTCAGTAGGATCAGGAATAGATCCCAGGTCCTCTGACTGACATTTTTTTTGAAGCTTTTATCACAAACCTGTGCTTATTCTTTTCAAGTGTGTTAAAAAGTCTTGAATTAATAAAGCAGGGAATTGATAAAACAAGCAGATGCATTACTTTGTCAACATTATCCACATTATGGTTTACAAAGTCTATACAGTAGCATATGACACAATTCAATAATATCCTGCCTTTAAAATAGACTATTTCTATCAAAGAGTCCTTTAGTTTTTTACCAGTTTACTTTGTTATATCACAGCACAATGCCCTTCTTATAGGAGAGGGAGAGGGAGGACAGAACTGATTATACAACTGCATTAGAACATATTGTCCCTGGGAATCAAATCTGCTGAATAAGTTATAAATGTGATTTTCTCTTCTTTCGCCTGTTATTTGACAGAGAAATGAAGGAAAGGAAAAAAGAAAAGCAACCACCTTGCTTTTTATGGTTTTATCTCAGGATATTTAAAGAAAAAAACCAGCTTATTTTTCAAGCTGCCTTTTTTTTTTTTTGTATGATTTACATTCTATATATACACCACTACTTAATAAAATAAAATTTGTAAAAAAATCAATTCTAAGGCTGTTAAAGGGAGAACACATTAAAGTGAAATAATTTAAAGATTTGTTTGTTATCCACACATGACAAAGCACAAAAAATTGAGTATCAGTCGTGGGAAAAACAACTGTGCTCCTCCTTTCATCTCAAAATCTCTATGGTCACTTGGTTAGGAATGGTTTATGGTTCCTCCTTTGCTTTGATTTATAAGCAAGTCATTGTTCAATTTAATTGTCTCCAATATATCACCAGAACACATTGCATCCTGGCATTTTACCATTTATAGCTTCACAGAAAAATTGATACTAATAAAAAGCCTCTGTTTCCTCCCCTCTCTCCCACCCCCAAAGAAATCTAAGAAATCAGATCATTCGATGTACGTCAGTGAATCAATAAAGGCAATAAATCAATGTAATTGATTAGAAGTTACAATATGCTGCACTATACATATGTTTATCCAAGTGAGCTCTTATCAGTTTAGGTCTGCCCATAAAAAGACACTTGTAGATTCCCCAAAAAGCAGAAGTCCAATAACTAGTTTTAAAGGTCATTAAAAATCAGAAGTTAGAAGGTTTCAGCACAATTTATGATGCAGCTGTAAAAAAAAAATGTAGCACACTGCCACAGTGTAGTCTAGACAATCCCCTAAGAACTACGTTATGGTAAGAAACATCCTGTAACACCATGGGAAGAAATAGAGAACAAAGGAAATTAGACTTTCTCAATCAGTCAGACAACATGGGGTAAGCTTCAATTCCGTGTGTTGCTACTCTGACCCAAGTTTTACCAGTAGGTGATACCTTCTCCCAGGTAACAAGTAACAGGACAAGAGGAAATGGTCTCAAATTGTGACAGTGAAGGTTTAGATTAAGTACCAGAAAAATTTCTTCTCTGAAAGAGTGTTCAGGCATTGGAACAGGCTGTCCAGGGAAGTGGTGGGATCACCATCCCTGGAAGTGCTCAAAAAATGTCTAGCTGTGGCTCCTGGGGTCATGGTTTAGCGGTGAAGATGGCAGTGTTAGCTTAACAGTTGGACTTGATGATCTCAAAGGTCTTTTCCAGCCTTTACAATTCCATGATCTCCACAAATGTGAACTATTCTCTAGGTAGTGTTTTTACCCAGTTGTGGAGTGTCACCTTGGAGGAGGAGGTATTGGCCCTGTGGCACTATGGACTTGTGCATCCTCACTTATTTGTTGTAGGAGAGGCTTCTCAAGGGATATAATTACTCCCACTCCAAAAATGAAGATAATGGAAAGGAGCAAGATGTGAGGTTGGCACCAAACCAAGGCTGTGGCAATCCTCCTGCTCCCTCTCCTCCCACCCACTTGGACATCAGACCACGCTATCAGAAATATCATCCCTCTCTCAGCTCACCTGCTTGAGGCAAAAGCCTGTTTCAGGATATGCATTGACCACGTGTTTGTTTGGCTTCCACTGTGTTTGTAGAGCAGTCCCAGAAAGTGTTGGCTCAGCTGTAGCCTACATGGCTAAGGAAGGTAAGGATCTTCATGCTTTGCATTTCAGGGGTGGTGAATAGTCACCCCATCCCATTGCTGAGTCTGAGCTCAAATAGGGAGAACATCCAGCTGTGCCTCTTTCCATGGGATATTTAATCTACTTCTGTGAATTCCTTAATATTTATAATCCATTCGTCGAAGATTTACTGGGTGGGGCTTGCCTGCTGTGGGAGGTGAAAGAAAGACCAAGGAAATGATTCAGTACCCTCTCAGCCTCATAACCCTTCAGACTAGGATGCAGTTGAATTTCTGAAAGACCTATTTATCAGTGCAGTGTCAGTAGGAATTGATGAAACCTTAAAAGCCACAGTTAAGCAGCATGCAGCATAAGGATGGAGAGCAGAAGAAGCTGTGTGCATTGTGCTATTAAGAAGAAAGCATGCTACTAGCAATAGTCATCCTTTTTAATTCAGATAACACCTGTGAGGAATATTTAAATCACAGTTAGTCTGAGATTAAAAAAAGAAAAAAAAATTGATTTAATAAGAAGGCACCATAAGACACCATGGTGAGAACAGACTGAAGTAGACTTATGACACAAAACCCTTTTTGAAGCATCACTCTATGCAGTGGTATATTATCAACAGAGCAGATGAATAACTAAAATCCAATCTTCCTGGCTTGATTTTTTACATTAAGAGCTGTTATTATGGCAGTAAACGTCTAATTTTTACTTCACTATTAAAATTCTTTGTAATAATTACCATGGCCCCATCAATAATAAAGAATGCCAACTCTGTGTGTGCACCCAGGCACACCTAAAGTTATATGCAATTTTCAACACACACTGAGTTCCCCTTGCCCCTGCCTGCACAGCCTTGTGTAACTATTAGGTTTTGTTTCCCACTCCTCCTTTCTTTTGAGATTATTTGAATTTCCTGTTTATCCTGAATACAGCAAGGACTGTGTATCTTATACAGACAAGCTCAGTAAATCTGCAGAAAGAAAATGGTAAAAAAAAAAGAGGAAAACAAGGTGAGCGTACAAAGAATTGAGTCTTGTTATCAGTGTCTTGTTTCATGTGTCATCAGTAATGAATGTACAATCTGCTGCACTATGTAAGCACGGGGTGTTAAAAGAATTTACTGTATATGAAGTGAAGTTTAGAGTTTTTATCAGTAGTGCTCCATCTGAAACAACATGGCAACAGCAGCTGCAACAGTGTACAGATATCAGACATACACAGATAGAAGTGCAGACATAGACTGCAAATCATAGAATCATCGAGTCATAGAATGGCTTGAGTTGAAAGAGACCTTAAAGATCACCTCATTCCAACCACTCTGCCATGGGCAGGGACACCTTCCACTATCCCAGGCTGCTCAGAGCCCCATCAGCCTGCTCTTGAGCACTTCCAGGGATGGGGCATCCACAGCTTCTCTGGGCAATCTGTTTTAGAGATGTCCACATACACACAGAGATATACATAGAAATTTGCATCAGTGACATTTAAATACCTCTCCCTTTTCCAGAGCTCCCTCTGTAAGAGAAAAATATGCATTTTTCTATGCATATTAATAATGAGTTTAATCCTGTAATTACTTTAGTTGCATGCAGAGCTCTGAGAACTTGTGAAGACTTGCTTGGCAATCGAGCTCAAAAAAAAAAAAAAAAAATTGTCTCCAGATTGAATGACCTCCATGAGCCTGGGGAAGTGAGCATCACTGGAGAAATGCAGGAGGAAATTGCAGCTGACAGAAAGGAAAAGAAACTGTTCACCAAAGAAGAGAAGATAAAAATCAGAGCAATGAGGAGAAAAACAAATGTGTTGTGCCTTAATTCTGTTGCTGAGAGGCTCCCCTGTCCCTGTGCTTAGTCAAGCCAGTTGTGTGGCAGCAGCACTGAGGATGGAGCACACGCGGCGTTATCGGCTTAAAGGAGAGAACAGCCCACGGGGCAGAACTGTTCTTACTTGGTGGAAGGAAAACTTGTGAGATAGTTATTGAAATAAACACAAAACTCCTGAGATCCTTGTGGGAAAAGCTCATTTTTTAGTGGGTGATGAAGAACAATAGCAGATATTCTGTATTGATGGTGAGGAAGCCATGCCAGACAGGCAGCAGTAGTCACTATGGATTTAAACCACAAACTGCAACAAAAGACAACTACAAACAGAGTGATAGAACAGGAGAATTGTTTTCAACCGATCATAATCTTTCAGCATTACATGAGAGCTGGGGCCAATGGTTTGGCATTTCTGCTTTTCTTGTCTTTCCTAGTTCACAGTTACTATCTTGTTCAATAAGAGATGATTAAAAAAAAAGTAAAAAAAGAGAGAAGAAAGACAAATTGCTAGCTTTGGAACCATCACACAAGTAGGTATAGCTTAGTGTATAGATCTCTAAATATAAATTCCAGCAATGGTCAAACCCTGGGCCAGGGAATGTAACTTACTGAACATTTGCTTTTCGTGGCTACCTTTTAAGACCTCTGAAAAAAGCCACCAACACATGAACCCACAGATCACATGTAGAAAATCATCCTTTTTCTAGCATGAATCTACATGACATGGCTTACTATGTTCAACATCATCTAGATCAGTGTTTCTCTTTTTTTTTCCTAAACAAAACTATTTATCATTACAAAAACTACTCATACATCATCTTTTATAGTTTCTCTTAGTCAAATTTTTAGTTGACAAGTTTCTGAATTGTTGTTTTTATTTTCTGTTGGGGTTTTTTTTATTATTATTATCTAGTTTCTGTTTTTGTTTGCTTCCTCACCCGCTTGTGTATGATACTTTTATATGGGACAAAGATTAAGGTTCCTATTGTCATTTTTCAGACTCCATCTCAGGTCTTACAAACTGATGGAACTCTACAGAACACATGTTGAGAAACTCTGATAAATGTCAGCTGCTTGGGAAAAAGACATTCTCTTATCTTCATAAAAAAGTGGATCAATGCAACTCAGAAAGGACTTAGGGAATAATTTTATGTGTATGTAGCCTGGAACACGGGGTGGAAAACTTGTGGTATCTTGTAAATAAAAAAAGATGTCCTAAGAGATGACAAGTGCCCAATAGCAAGCACAATCAGTTCGTGACTTGGGCTGCAATGTCAGATAAGGCAGAACTGGTGACTACTCCCACCAGAAATGTGCTAACAAAATAGAAAAAGTCATCTTCTAGCCGGGTTACCTCCTCAGCATGTGACAGATCCATGCAGTGTCCCTGGAGGATGTGCTTGCTGCACGTAGTTCAAGGGAATCTATCAGCTTATGTTTCTGCTACAAATACAAAGAGTAAAGAGGTGAGATAGTTATAAGCAAAATAAAGGATGAAGACAATCCTTGGTAAATGGAAAGATAGGAAGGGCATTCTCTAGAAGCAGTTATGTTTTGTTCTGAAAATATGTTTCATCCTTGACACAGTGTTCTGTTTGCGTGGCAAAGAGAAGATGGTCCACAAAAACCTTTTGGAGTTATCTAAGGCTTTCTATCCAATAGGCTATTTTCTTCAAAAACTTTCTCCTTATCACTATCTAGTCTACTATAAAAGTATATATTTCTTTTTCAGAGCAATTTTATGAGTTCCAGAAATAAGGGGAAAAGATACTGCTCTGAATTTCTGCTTTTACAATTTTCAGATGTTCAACACTCAAAAGAGCTGTTTAGTGCCTCCATATCTTCAATTCATCTGGGACAAAAGGAAATCACATCATGACACTTGTTCTTTTGCTGAAAAAATAACTCATTTTTTCTGAAAATGTGGTGCATCTGGCCCTCAGAAACAGAGCAGTATCCAAAGGAAGGGGATTGTTTTGGCTGAAAATGTATGGGGTTTGCCCCTTGTAGAGTCAAATTCACTCCATGCCATTGCTTACAATATTTTCTGCTAATCATGTAATTTCTTTGATCTCCTTAAACATGGATGTCTTTGCATAATTCGTTGTGAGTCACTGTATGAGACACATATCCATATTAAACATTTAGATCACGACTTTCAACATCTGATTTCATTTCGAGACACAGCCCTGAAGGGTGTCATTACCAGTGATCTTCTCCAATCTTTCTGGTGAATACTCTGCAGAAATTTGCTGAGACTTTTGACACAAAACAACCCACCTTACACAGGAGTATCCACTTCTGACAATAGCTGTTCTTGCAATACTTTGAAAATGAAGCACTCAAGCTAAATAATCTTCTTGAGAGATAAGCTGCCCTGAATTGTCTTGCATTAAGCACAGAGTAAGAGAACATGCAGCAGCTATGACTGTAACAGGGCAGTGCCCTGGCTCTGAAATGAGTGTCATCCAACCAGATTCTCCAGTTCCATCACACTCTCTAGAATGCTATCAAAAACACAAGTCTTGTGGTTTTCAGGGATTTTCATGTGAGAAGACACACACAATTTTGCAGCACGTTCTGCAGTAAAATACTTGTTCCATAAAGACATAAAGAATGAACAACCACACAGCATTCATGACCTTAAAGAGTATGAAGTCCTTATACCTGGCTTTATTATTTTCCTGTAAGTCTATCTATTCACATCTGTGCATTTCAATCATCTTGCAGTACCTCTCAGAGTAAATAACAAAAAAACAAGACCAGACTTCCTAGTTTGCAAAAACCGCACACATTACTGTCAGTGTCAGAATAACACAACAGAACAACAAATATCAATAATGATCAAAAGCTTAAAGGCAGATTTCCAAGTCACATTCTCCTTATGCCAACCTGTGTTTAGGATCCTCTCTAACAAAACCCATTTTCTTCTCTGGTGTTTATCTGGTGGCCTCAGCTCAAGCTTGACCCCAAGGTCAAACTGGTGCCACAGTTCAGAATGTATTCCCACTATTACCTACAAAAAACCCACTTATTCAAAACATACATACATATATACACAACTGCCCACCCAGATCAGCAACAGCATAGAACTTGACTCAAAATGACATAATATGATTGATTGTCCTTCAGCTGATGAACTTAGAGGAAAAACAGGGCTAGATATATGCATAGTTGTTTTGGCATTCAGTGTGTGCTGTACATTACTTATTAAAAAGGAGACACCAATTTCTATCATTTTCTAATTCAGACATCATCTCTAGTTACAAAAAGGGATTACCATCTTAATTATTTTCTTTTGGAAAAAGAGAGTCTCGTTTTAATTTTTCCTTTAGCCTTGTTAAGATGGGACTTCTCCATTTGCAAAGGTACTTTGCATTATTACAGATTTTGTTTTCTTTACAAAAAATACTTTCAAACATATATCTAGCATTTCAGTTTTGTAAAACCATGGATACCAGAAAGCTCCTCCTCTTCCAAGAGCTTACTTGCCATCCTTTTTTTGTTTTATTCAAATAAATGTGCAGATAATTCATAAATTTTGTCACAGCTACTGTTCTCATTAATAACATAGACTGCTTAATAAGAAAAATCTATAATTAGTCTTTACTGCATCATAATTATTAGAATACAAACTGCCAGATTCATTATTCATGAATGTCAGTGGCTGGAAAAGAAGATTTGCAGAGATCATGATATTGTTCAGCTATCACAGTTATAAGCACTGACAAAGGACCTGAGCAATTTGAGTGTAGAAGTCTCAAGACTAAAAAGACTTTATAATAACCACAAAAATTTCACCCTGATCAGAGTCCACGGTATTGACTTCCACCATTTCATTTATCATACTTTGCTGAAGGAGTGATGTAATGGAAGTTCATTGGATCTCATATGTTCTCAGAGGCAGCTCTCAATAGCTATTATTATGTAAACACAGACTCAACTCTCCTGATCAATGATGTCAGTACCTGAAGAGGTTCGGGTTCAATTGACATTAAGATCCAAAATCTAGTGTTAATCTTAACCGCTTGAAACTTCAAACTGGAAGGAAATGTAATGTGAAAGACTGCTCATGGTGAGATTTTTCACACTTCTGCTTCTGTCCATGGCCAAAATTAACATTAAAACAGCTTTTCTCGTAGTATTTTGGCACTTCCAGTTTTGATCTCAGGCAAAATACTAAAATTAAAAGTAATTTTTGAAACAAGTTACAGAATCCTAAATAACATTTGGCTCTAGCAAAAGAATAGAAATGTAAAGCTTTGTCTTTCTTTTTCCTTACTTTCTTATCTTCACCTTTCTCTTTCCTTTTCTTTCTTGTTTTTCTCTTGCTCTCTGTCTCTCCATGCCCCAAGTTCCTTTAACCCTTTTCATAGCTTTTTAAATGCTGCTATAACCATAAATCTCTGTTCATCATGGTGTGTAAACAAGTCGCTGAGATTCAATATGTAAATTATCTCATTGACTTTAAAGAAATACTAATATCCTTAAGAAAAAATGTGTGCCCTACTGACCTGGGCCTTATTTTTGCTCGGCAATTAATTCTCTTAATAGGATTAATCCTTTTTAATTGTTGGTCTGGTAGCAAATATCCAAACTAACTGCTCATGTCATTTGGCTAGCCTAGGACTTGCCTAAGTTACTCTTTTTGCCCTGGAGGTCTTGTAAGGTTTCTTGTGTCTCCATTCTGGAAAAACTTTCTCTTTTGGTCACATCTTTGTCAGAAGATGAAATTAACGCCTCATCCTTACACACTACGAGAATTTACTGAGCTCATATAAACACTGGCGAAACCTTCTATGAAATTTCTCCAACTGCCTTCAGGCAAAATTTGCAAGGCTACTTCTAGTAGAATAATTGTGTGGTCTGAAATAGTTACTCTGATTTTCCCTGCAGCGACATGGGGGACAATCATATAAACTGCTCTGCCAGAGCAGCAGAGGAGTCAGTAACTTCTAGGAGGAGGGCAGCTGAGGACAGAGATTTCTACAAACTACACATTTGGAATTGGAAGAGGATATCTGTCCACATCCCTTATTTCACTTTTCTAAAATGACAAGACTAGGTGTTCTCACCTCAAAAGGATACAGCAAGAATACATTAAGAAGATAAAATTCTGTGACACTGCAGAAGCAACATGGGTACCCAAGACAGTGCATGATTTTAATTATATTCTCTAAAACTATTAACATGTAAGTGTACAATGTAGGGAGTCCTAATATGCTCCAAACATCTTTGTTGAAAAGCAGTATTTAAAAATTAAATGCAAAAACACTGTAAATCTCTGCAAAAATTTTCTGACAAAATGGGTTTTTATTAGAGTATAGTAACTTGTGGAAAAAAGTATCAGACTGTCAGTTCTGGAAATGTCTCTGTCTGTCCACAAAAAAAATGTACTGCACAGGGAGCAAGAATAAAAGCTTCAACAGCAATGTTCCTAAGCTCTGATCTGAAGGGACTACCATCAGCCCATTATAGTCCTTGGCTGGTGACAAGGGTGCCAATTAGTACTGCCAAGTGCAATGATGGCTTTTCTGATGTGGATGCCTCACTGCTGGAAACTGGAACCATGAAACTCATTTCCAATAGCCCATTGAAGAGCCATCAGATGGTAACAACTTTTAGTCACAGACTTAGGCTGGCATTGTACTGACAATGTAGAAATAAAAGACTCTACATTATATTACCAATCCCAGAGCAATCCAGCTACCCCTCCATTGTATTTCTAGGAAAGACAGACCTTACAGAGATCCACTGAGAAATCATAAAAAAGAATGTGACTGAAACTCTTTCTTTCTTCCTCAGATCACCCTGTTCAATCCTCATTTTAATTAGCTTTAAATACTTATAAATACTGTGTAGGTGTAATGAAGGGTAAAGAATGGTAGAGACATGCTGAAATATGAAGTCTTTCATTTCCATCTTAGTACTTCTTTTCATGTGATTTAAAGGTATTATTGTAACACCTTTCTGATGGGCAATAACATGAAAAAACTGGTTTTAAACATGTCCCTGTCACATAAATATACATAGTGAGCAATAGTGAAAAATGTTGTGTGTGTAATTGTTTTTTTAATTCTTCCCTGCCTACTATTAGTCAGGTGAATTTTATTCTTTATTTCTAACAGACAAGCCCTATTATGTGAAACCATTCAGCATTTACAAAGCTTGTTTTTTCCTTGAGTATAACAAATTGCAGTATAAAGAATTACTGTTTATCACTGTACATTACTTTCAGATGTCTCAAGTAAATAAATACTCAAAACGTACTCACCTAAAGTAAGAAAAGGTTTCTAGGTCACAGAGACTTAGGAACATAAATCATAGTCGTTTGGAAAAGACATTTAAGATCACTGAGCTCAACAATTAACCCAACACTGCCATGTCTACCACTAAATCATGCCCCACACGGACACACCTTTTACATACCTCCAGTGATGGTGAAAACCACTTCCCTGGGCAGACTGTCCCTGACAACTTTTCCCATGAAGAAACTCTTTCTTATACCCAATTTAAACCTCCCCTGGCACCACTTAAGGCTATTTCCTCTCATCCTATGGCTTGTTACTTGGGAAAAGAGAACATCCCCACCTTGCTACAACCTCTTTTCAGACAGTTATAGAGAGTGATAAGGTCTCCCCTGACACATGGAGGACGACTGCCCTAACCCCACTGGCCACACTATTGCTGATACAAACCAGGTGCCAATGGCTTTCTTGGTCACCTAGGCACACCTGGCTCATGTTCAGCTGCTGTCACCAGCTCTCCCAGGGCCTTTCCTGCCAGGCACTTTCCAGTCACTCTGCCCCTAGCCTGTGTCACTGCCTGGGGGTGTTGTGACCCAGACACAGGAGCTGGCACTTGGACTTGTTGCATGTCATACTGTTAATCTTAACCCATCAATCCAGCCTGCCCAGATCCCTCTGCAGAACCTTCCTACCCTCCAGCTGATCAACATTCTTACCCAACTTAGTGACCTGGGCAAACTGACTGAGGGTGCCCTCAGCCCCTGCAAGATGTAAAACAGAATCGGCTCCAATACTGAGTCCTGGGGAACCCCACTACTGACTGGCCACCAGCTGGATGTGACTCCATTCCCCACTCTGGGCCTGTCCATCCAGACAGCTTTCTACCCCATGAACAGTCCATGAACAGTCAGTTTTTCCAGGAAAATGTTGTGGGAAATTATGTAAAAGCCTTCAGTAAAATTCAGGTAGACAAGATCCACAGTCTTTCTCTCACCCACCAAGAGGGCTACCTAGTCACAGAAGATCAGGGTGGCCAAGCAGGACCTGTCTTTCAGAAAGCCAGGCTGTCTGGCCCGGGTCCCCTGGTAGCTGTTGCATGATGACACTGAAGGAGATCTGCTCCTTGACCTTCCCCAGCACCAAAGTCAGGCTGACAGGCCTGTGGCTCTTTTTATAGAGGGGGCATCACATTTGCTAAACTCCAGCCAGGTGGGCCCTCCCCTGTTAACCAGAACTGATGGCACATGAAGGAGAGCCTGGCGCACTCTTCCACCAGCTCCCTCAGCACCATTGGGTGAATCCCCTCTGGGACCATAGACTTGGTAGCCACTGATCATTTCCCCTTGGATTATGGAGTTTCATTCTTCTCCCTGCACCTGACTCCCAGCTCAGGGTCTGGGTACCTGAAGAACAGCTGGTCTTACTGTGAAAGATTGAAGCAAAGAAGGCATTAAGTACCTCAGCCTTTTCCCCAGACTTTGTCATACAAGCAGTTGAAAAGAAAAAATGTTCATGATCAGGAATTTGGAAATAAAAGAGGGAAGAGCACATTTTCAAACAACTCAGTCTGTCAGACAATTTCTGGAAGTCAGACAATTACCATTTGGTTGTACAATAAAGCCCACAGATGAATAAGTGTATTCATTAGAGCAATTTCACTGCTGCCCTGGCATGCAACCTGATCCTGAGATTCTCACAACTGATAGGACAAATACTGTTAAATTACACTCCACTCAAAGCCTCTAAGCCATCAAAGCCATTTTTTTTGCAACAAACAAGCACAAAAAAGATGAAAAAGTATTTGTACTTGCTGAAAAATGCACCATTTCCTTTTTTTGACCAAATACATCCTTTATCAAAGAATGAATCAACCCAGCATTCAGGTTTACAATCACTCTAGGAAACACTCTTTTCAGTATTAGCTCCTGGTTCACAATCACATCCACACAACAAATTTTTGAGCCTAAAAGATCTCCGCTGAGGAATTTTGTTTATGTGGAGCTCAAATGCAAAACCAAGGTCCAAGATACAGATTGAAAGTCTAACAGAGAAAGGTTAAAGTAAGGAGAAGAAATCATGATGTGTGAGGACAAATCTCCAACTCTTCCTTAGGCAGAACAGGTGTCTGAATCCTAACACCATAGCAATTTAGGTTTTGGGCTGGTACCTGTGATGAAGTGTGTTCTAATCTGTTCTGTTGTACTCTATTATTCTATCACTGAATGATTTTCTTTGGTTTTCTGGGATGAATCACATTGGCTGTCAGAATTCCACCCCCAATCAATCCAAGCTGTAAAGGAAATGGGATGTTTAATATTTATACCTCTATTACTTTCCAGAGGGGTTAAGAGAAGCAAAATCAGAAGATTTCAAGAAACATTTCTTGCACAGAATTGATTGTGAAAACAGGTTGACCTTTTAAAGAAGCAGACATATTAATTAATGGGCTAGACAACAGGACATCTTTTACCATCTCCTTGAGTGTCTGTATGCTATAAAGCAGAAGTTTATGCACCATTAATGCATAATCCCTAGTCACAGAACAATATGCACAAAAATCAGCAGACCACCAACCTTTTCAGAGCAGAAAAAGCAAGTGCTACTCAGACAAATACCTCTTTGTGCTCATGAAGACCACCTGGCCCAGAATTAGAAGCCACAGCTGGCTTCAAGACTCAATAGAATCCCCTGTCTTTGGTGTCAGTTTTCAAGTACTTGAAGTCTTGGGACTTTCTTTAAATTTTATTGAACTTCTACAAAAATGTGTAAAACCATGTGCAGTTTGTGTCCATATGAAGAGAAGTCACTTTTAGTGTGTGTTGGCCACTGGCATCACAACAGCAGAATATCTCACCAGAGAGCACGAGGTTCCAATCTGACAATAAATTTTCACGTGTACATTTATTGTAGCATCAGCATTCATCATAGCACCAGGACTTTCAGACATTACAGTGATTTGTAAAAATGCATCCAATAAATTAAGAGATGCCACTAGAATTGTCTGTGGTTATTTAAAATATTTACAGTTCACTACAGGCAAGGCTTTTTAAAATAGGCCACAACATATTTCAGATCTGAAGATGTGACTTAAAAGGAATTGATCCACTTCTTACTTTCATTTTTTAGGGACTTTACATTTTTGGAAATGGCACTATTTTTATCTGGATAAGCAAATGCATGACTTTCTATTTTTCCCCTCAGCAAAAGTCACAGCCTGCAAAGACCTGGTTTTGAAGCAGATTTTTTTTCTCTGTCTGATATTTTGTCAAACTGTTTTTTTCCTGTAGAGGAGTGTGAATGTTGCTCTCCTCTAGGCACATACTTTTAGAGTGCTGTGTGTCAGGTGGACAAAAAATTAAGACACTGAGGGCAGACCTTGAAGTACATTTAATTAGCAAAGACAATTTGGGGGTGGTGACTGCAGCTTTTCTTACTTTCCCTTGCTGCAAACACACCAATATGCAAAAGAACACAGTGCAATGTTTTGGGTGCAGGATAGACAATCTGAAATGTGTCCCCATATGTACGAGAAGTTCTTTGCAGATGTCTGAATCTTTTCTATTTACATGACAGATTGTAGAGACTCCAAAGAAGCTGTTGCTCTCATTTTCATGCAATCTTTGCTACTTTCCGTTTTTTTCCCCCCTTTTCTATTTTATCATTTACTTTAAAAATCCTTCATTAACATAACTGGTTCTTCAACATTGTACCTGCACACTGCTGTGAGAAAACCCCACACCCTGCAGAGGTTGTGGTTGAGGCCAGGTGGGGTTAAAAATCCTGAGCAGATTGATTTAGTGGCCTCTGCCATTGCAAAGCCTTATTTGTACTGTTAGTTTACCCTTTTGCAGCACCTCTCTGAGCAAGAGATGTATTATTCCCATTTTGTAGGAGAGGAATTGAATCATGGGATTGCTTCCTTACAGTTATATAGGAAGTATGAAGCTAAAGAACTATTTTACCTCAGGACTCCTGAAACTCTTTCCCCATGGACATCTCTGCCAATCCAAACGTGAATGAGTTCCTTGATTCCAACCTCTCCTCTCCCCTTCTCCCACAAAGGAACATAGAGCAGCACCTAAAAGAAAATGAGGAAAAATGGCTACAAATTTCTGGAATGGCTCCATACTTGTGCTGGGCCCACCTATTTAGCTGTGTAGTGCTCTCTCTGTCTTGTCCACTCAGGGAACCATTCTGTCTTTCCCTTTTTGTGTGTTCTCCCATTTTCTATTAAACAATATCGCCGTTAAGGTTGCTACCTCCAATACACGAACAGGCTCCTGCAACGAATAGATTTTTCAACTTGAAAGAAAAAGTTTCATTCAATTTAAAGTTTCACTTCATTCCCAAGTATTTCTTGACTTTTCTGAAAATAAAAAAAAAAAAAAAAAGGTGTTGCTTTGTTTTCTTTTTATTCTCAAGCATTTGATACCAGAGGCAGGCTACTCACTTTGGAAAAAAAACAATTTACAGGATGTGTTGTATGTGTATTGAGAAGGGAGAGTTTCTGCTTTTCTAAATACATCAGCTGCACTTTAGTCAAAGTTAGTCAGCAAATTAAACCATAAGATGTTTCATTCTGTGAATGAACATCAGAGTAATATTGCTCAGCTCTTTGATTTCTAGCTTCCCTACCCTGCTTGGCTTTCAGATCCAAATCCAAATTGCATTTTTCTCCCACTAGCCATCCCTTAGGAGGACTCCCCTAATGCCTTCCTTTCAGAGATCCTTAATGTGTAATAAGAAGGCCCTGCTCTGCCTTCTCCCCACTTAAACAATCCTCGGTAATGCCCCAAATAAAAAGCAGAAGGAGACCATAAGGTTAAACTCTAAATTAATAGATCAAAGGATAAGAACCCTAATTCTGAAATAAACTGACTATGGAAAAGGATTAAAACGCAGAGAGAGGATTATAGTACAATAATTGCGACAGAAGACTGTGAGTGAATTGGATGGAAAACAGGGGGTAGGCTTTATTCTACATTTCTGAGCAAGCAAAATGAAAAGAGGATCTGAAAGATAATTAAAAATCCAGGTGGACTCAAGGAGGAGAGGAGGCTGAAAACTCACAAGAAGATACTGCAATGAATTCCCTGCTGTGCCTGCCCAAGACCCACATCAGTTTCCTTTAAGGAAAATATCTGCTCTTGCTTTGCATTCCAGGGAGGAAGATAATAATTGGAAGAGTGCAAGATTTCAGCTAATTTCAACTTTACCACCATCTGCCACTGAGTCTCCAGAGGAGACCAAGACACTGAGCTATCAAGGAGGAGAGGACATGAAGAATTACTTCTAAGATGCCTATTCAGCCACTATCAACCCTGCAACATAACAGCCCAGTGCTGCATGTTTTGAAAGTAACACGTATTTCCCTAGGCTCCTTTGGGAGGCAGAGAAAGACTTGGGATATAAACATGAACATGGCATAATAGAAGGAGTTTATAGGCAATCTATAAAGCCAAATTGAGTGGTGTGTTAATAATGAAAAAGTTGATAATGGATTCCAAAGGAGTGGAGATATGGGGATAGTCTTGAAAGTGGACCAATATTAATTGCTGCAAAGCTTATTTATGTGTTTACACAACGTAAGTGGAGCTCTTGCCAGCAATATCCCTAGTGAAAACCAGAATGTGCAAATAAGACAGCTTTTAGGGAAAAATATGAACTGAGCATCTCTTCTATCTGAACCTTCTTTTGAGGATCTGAGAACTGAGCATACATCAGGGTATGAGGACTGGTACCTGCTGAGCAGTGTCATGGGAAATAACTAATGAAGTCTTGGCCATACTGAAGTCAGTGGAGTTTAGAAAGACTCCAATGAGGCCAGAAGCTTGATCTTTACCTGATTAATATGCCATGCTACTGTAGCATTATATAGTTTTTAATCATTATAATCCTACAGGAAGTGCTGGTAAAGAGAGAAGGCTCCTTATTTCTTTGTTTAGTTAGTAAAAGCTTTAACTGAGATTTTCACAGGCCATCATCATCCTAATTAAAAAAAAAAAACTTAAAAATTGTGTATCTGAATCCCATTACTGTCTTTGAGAAAAGGAAAAAAAACCCCAAACCAAATGCAACATTCCTCACCTCTCCCAAACCCTTCAGTTTTAGGTTTCTTAGCAGTCATCTGCACTGTTTATGTTTATTCCTTACAAAAATTATGATCCTCTGGTATATTTGAATATGCACACTATGGACACGATGATGTCTCAAGCAGAGTGTTGTCACATTAGTTGATGAGGGCATTGATAAAAAAATACACAATATCATTGTTTGATGTAAACTTTGTCCACAGTTAAAAAAGAGGCAAAGGTAAGACTCCTAATATGTCTGTTAAATACAGGCAGACTTTCTAGCAGCTGGCACAACTTTATAAAGGGGAAGCATTGTTATACTTTAATTTTCAAGCCTCATATTATTTAATCAGTAACCATAATTTTCATTCAAATAATGTGTATATAAAAACCATGATTTCCCATTTCTTATCATCTTTAATAAATGGAAAAACCGTTTGCTTGCCCCCGAAGAGTAATCAACACTGTGTTAATAAGCTCAGGCCTGGGAACACTTTTTCAATAAGAAAAACATTACACATTATAAAATCAATAATGCTGCCTGACAAATGAGGCTTTGCATAAATTTTTGACATGAAATCATACACTGAAGTCTAAATTTAAATTTGGCAATGCTTTCAAAGTCTCACGCTTTATGACAGCTATTCTGGAGAGTGAGCTGTACTGAAACTAATCACATAATTTAAAGGATACATTTGCTCTGCTACAGCAATAAAAATACATTACATCATGATAAAAGCCATCCTGATTCAACCTGCAGTGGAAATTTGTGAACACGGTGATGGGCTGAACCCCATGTGGGACCAACCGGCTGCTGTTTATAAACCATGTAAATAAAACATTTAGCACCATTCTAGCAGTCTTCATTTTCACAGTGCTCCATAAATATTAACTAATTAATCCTCAGGACAGCTGGGATATAGCCGAGAATTGGAGCTGAGTGAGGAATCGGTAGAAAATCACCAATTTGACAAATGTAGTCCTTTTCTCTGTTTATAACTTACCTACTGACAAACTCTGCTTATTCTGAATTTGCCTGCCATTGAATGTGGGCTGGGAAATGCTTAATGCAAAATCAGCTTCACTCCATAGATGCCTCACCAAAATATTCGCTGCCACAAACCCCAAGAGCTCGTCAGACCTTCTCAGGACAGTCCCTAGGCACCGTGCAAGAGCCAGTGCAGCCCAGGGAGCATCCCCACACTGAAGCTTGGCCAAAGCCATCCTGGTTTAAGGGTTAAGGGAATTTATCTGAGTGTGTCCAAGCTGTGCTGGTGGTTGGAGATTGTTAACCTGTTTTACTCGCAGGGGAGATGCAGCCAGTGTTTCCAGAACCAGGCTGCATTCAGGTGAGCTGACATCATCTGCACCAACAGATGTTTGCCAGCTGAGGACTGCACCATTCAGGATGTTCCTCAGCAAGAGAAGGAGAAACTGCATTAATGTCACTTGATCTATCATCTATCCTTCTACATCTGCACAGTGAAGGCCTCTTCAAACTGCCTACCAGGCCATTTCTTCTGTCTTCCTCTATTGGGTTTAAATAGCAAGATCTTTACATCTTGCATTTTTGGGCATATTTGAATATTTTGGGGGGTATTTTCTCATACAAAATACCATTTTTGATGGTGCTCATTTGACAATTAATCACATTTTTCAAGGCACAGGATGAAATATTTTTCTAGCAATACTCCTGGTTCAGCATGAGGACAAATATATTTCACAATTTCCGCCTTTAGTTTAAAGTTCTTGATCCCATAGGAACTTCGGCTGCTTCATAGAAGCATTAAAAAAAAATCATAAATGATACAGAATTACCACCACAAAGCAGTATCCATGAGATCTTTAGTGTTTTGTTCCTCTAGAAGCCTGAAGGACTTAGATTGCTACACATCAAGGTTTCAACCATTTACAGAGTGGGATAAAAAACAAAAATGCTAATCTAACAAATACCAGTCACATTAGCCTTCACTGAAAACTCAGAACACAGGGAACATCTTCAAAAGTGCACCTCTTTCTTTAACTGCTTATGGCAGAAAAGTAAGGGATTCTTAAAAAAGTCAAAATTGTAAAATGAAGATGAAATAAAAGGATATGTTTTTAATTTTAAGCCAGTTATTGTTGTCAAAAGGAACTCAATCAACCAACATGGTTCGGCACTGATTGCTTGTTTTTCTCTTTCTTAAAAGGCTGAATAATTTTGTCATTATTAAAATAATTTGACAATGAATTAGCAAGAACAGGAAAGTCAAAAAACACATTTGGGAGCTGCAACCTTTTGTTGTAGAAGTAGAAATACAACATTTTCTTCACTAAAATATCTCTTAAAGGTTCTAAGTCCTTCATATATTAATAACAAGAGATAGAAATAAATGGTCTGTGATTTATGATTTGCCAGAGGAGTTTTGCAAGTGTCACAGCAGAGGCTTGGTACCAGACCCCCTGTGTATAGCCTACCCGAAAGCAGTGTCTGTACCAATTTCCCAGGGTCTTCATTAACCTCATTAGTGAAATATAGGCCTGTGGCCTGCTCTATCAGGACAATCCCAGCAGACAGGGAACATGAAATTGTAGCGCTGTCAGATAAACACGCCCCTAGTTTTTGCCTTGTATCACCACAGCTCTGATTTAACTTCTAAAAAACCCTGCTCTGGCCTGATCCAGTCACCATCACTGATTGTAATATGGGATCTTTTACGATGTTTTCTCCCTAGATGTGTGCTCTCTTGCATTGCAAGAACACACACACGACAAAAGACTACTATAGAACTGTGACAGTTCAGCACACTGGGTAGCAGTTCTTATCATCATTATAACAGCTATAATATTGGATAGATACCGAAGAAATCATTTCACTAAAAACATTACTTTTAATTCAACCCAAAATATAGGTGCTAATTTAGTTCTAAAGAGTCCTTAGACACAGGAAAAGCAAAAATTGCTTATTTGCATAAGTGGGCAAATCACCCATAGCTACTTTCACTCAATTGAACTTGGATAATCTCAAATACATCTGCAGTACCTGCACAAACTTCATCAGCCTCATTGCTCTGTAGCAGGTAATAGATATTTGAATCTGATAGTCATTACCATTCTCAGTCAGAAGTACTCTTTAGTGTGCCCTAAAATGGCTGATTAAAGCAGTATTTCTACCTACTATTTCTCAAGTGGACTGAATAAGCAGACAGGAATATAGAATGGGAAGTGGGGTGGAGAAAACAGATCCCAGTCTGGGATTTTGATGTTAAAAGTGATAAATATTAATTATTTCCAATTAAGTTAAAAAACAAAAAAAAATTTTGGATTGTAAGACCTCTGGGACACAGGCAATTATTATCCATCCATTTACACAACACCAATCCGTTTTTTATCTCTTTGGCCTTTGGGCACAATTATAATATTTAGACACAATTTTATACAATTTTACTCTGAGTTATGAAAGCATGATATCTGACACACACTGATAATCTGTACTTCATGTATAAAAATTACTCCATGGGGCAATTATAACAAAAGATATTATAAGTTCAAAACTAGTCCATATACAGAAAAAGAGAGATAACCCTATTCCATAAACTTTGAATGAAAATTAGCCCCAGGGAAGGGTAGGAGATGATGAGCATGACAATAAATTAAGTCTGAGGAAATTCAGACACTCAAATGAAGGAAAATAAAATGATATGCACTAGTCTGTGGAAACTTCCCCCAAAAGGTCTTGAAACACATGAAAACTCAGTGTAACAGAAGAGTGGGAAATAATCCTAGGGGAAACATGCTTATCATAGATGGCATAAAGCAGGATGGAAAAGTAGAAGCTCCCTGGCTCTTAGTAGCAAATGCTGCTAGAGAAGCTAAAAGGGACTTCTTAGAGTATAGTTGAAAGATATCTCCTGGAGCTCTTACTATTTACTGTAAGTGAAAATCACTTGAAGAAAAGGCCTGTGACTCTGCAGTAACCTCCAGTGGAACTGGCAGACAATGTGGAAGTGAGAAGAAATAGGCCCACAGCAGGTCCAGTAGGTAAAATTGGACTTTGAATTAAAGGAAGTGCTTTTTGGTCATGAAATTACACAGAAATTATTCTATTGCTGCCAAACACCACAGGCATTGAAATGACTTCTTGAATTTTTTCAGGTGGAAAAGAGGAATCTTTCCAAATGGATTTACTAAATAAGAGTATATTGCTGTTTTTTCAGCACAGGAGTATGTGGATTTTCTCAGGAGCAATTGTTTCATTTTAAATTCACAACGCACCTTTGCTTGAATTAACTTGCATCTGAAGACAAATCCTAAGAGAAACACTGATGAAATGCCAAAGTAACAGAAACATCCTGTAGTCAATTGATTCATCCAGGTCTAGAATTATTTTTTAAGGGTTTCTTCAAAGTTTTTCACATTGGGACACACATGTGATAGTGTCTGTTAAGACCAGATATTGCACTATATTCTGATTTACTTCACTGCCATGCTGCATAAACACTAGTTTGTGCTTCAAGGGTCATGGCATGGCAGGTTACAAGATGTCTGTGAAGGGTTTCAGGTGCTACAGGTAAAGTCTTGGTTAGAATGATGGATGCACTGAGGGGGAGCCAAAATACCAATGGTGGCTACCAAATACCAATGGAGGGCAGCAAACAGCATGCACTTTTGGGGAGGAAAGCGAAGAAAGTGTGACTCAGGGATGGTTTTGATGGAAATCACAGTACAAAGATTTGGGAGAGTCAGAAAAAAAAGAAGACAACCTAATACCCGTATTTCCTGTAATATTGCCTCCTGGGAAAGAACGGAAAGTAGTTTGAGATATTGGGATTTCATGAAGGCTGAGAAAGGTTGGTAAGCAGGTGTATGGCAAGAAAAGGAGTACATAACTGCCCTGAGTGGGTTTCTGTTTCTCAGGGATCTGGTTTAGAATATCATCCTGTCTGGCAAAGAAATTGTCATCCAAGCACCATTTGGGTTTTTCAATAAAATAGTGTTCCTGTACCTTATTTCACCCTAAATTCACAACATATTTTTTAAACCAACAACAATTAACTGCTGCAATGGCAACACAGGAGTCTCTTGCTTATCTACTTGAGAATTAGATTAACTCACTTAACCAGACTGTGATGGATTAATTAACCACAGATTAACTACTGATTAACCTTCTGGCCTTTTCAAAGATGATGTGTTCTGAGATAATCTTCAGCTTTGTATGGCCAGCATTCTTTGCAAGGAAAGGTCTAGAATAAAAGCAAATTTCTTCATTAAACTGGATGACCTAGATGGAGAAGTGAAGACACACACATAGCCAGGGAGATAGACCACATTTTTAACTTCATTTTTTGACCTACTGAAGGATATTACTGCTACCTTCTTCTTTCTCTGAAGCCTTTGACCGTTAAACATACAAAAATAGAATTACTGTAAACTCTTTCTTCTTAGCTGTAGGACTTTGCAGCTGGTCTTAGACAGGATTTGTGTTCAGCTCATCAAACATTCACAGATTCACTAGAAAAGTGAACTATGCTCCTCACCAGTAAATTTTGCTTTGATCATTTGTAAACTTCATCAGTGATAATCTTGTACTTCATCCTCGATGCTGAAAAAGTGTTAAACTGCATGTGGCTGAGGGACAAATATTCTGAAAAATTCTACCATAGGATGACAGTGCACTTACAATTAGATCTTATCATCCATCAGTAAGAAAAGGTTACAATCCATTTAATGTGTGTCATGTGCATTTTATATCTTTCTAGTTTCTTAATGAAAGTGTTATGCACTATCAAGTCAAATAGCTTGCAGAGTATGGTACATCAATACTATTACTTTAAAAAATAGCTTGTAATCTAAAAAAAAAGATATCAGGTTAGTTTGACAGGATCTATTTTCCATAAACTTATGTTGATTGGCATTAATTCCATCCTTCAGCTCTTTACTAACTGAGCCCTATATCAGATGTTCCCTTATTTCACCAAGGATCGATATCAGCCTGACAGGACTATAATTACTTGGGTTGTCCCATTTACCATTTTTAAATATTACCACAATATTAGTTTTCTGCTGGTCTCAATTAAATGCCCTTACTCCTGCGTATGTGTATCTATCTCTCTCAATATCTGGCTTCCATCACAATGATCTGACATTCTAGCAGATAATGCAAACCCAGAAATTCACACTGAAAATGACAGCAGTAGATCAAAAGAAAGAGATGTCTCAAATAAAAAGTCTCATCTCTTAGTCAAGTAAAAAAAGTCTTGTCTCTCCCAAACTAACTTCATCCTTTCTCTCAATGCTCTTTGCTTCCTGCAACTGGGAAAGGCTGAAGAAAGCTGTGCTCTTTGTCAGGTGGCCAGGCTGTAGCCTCTGAGGAAAAGCTGACTGAAAACAACAAAAACACCAGAGACAGCCCTGAGTCGTATTGATTAATGTACTCCTGGAAGGCACCCAGTGAGGAGGAAGGCACACAAACCCAGCTAGAATAGAAAAATCTGGCTCTGTCTGATTTATGTGACAGGAGACAAAGTGCTTGGTATTTAGCAGGAAGGGAGAAAGTTGCAGCTGTGTATGACAGAGTCAAAAGTCTAGGTTCGGGTGCCCTACATTTCAACCAAGGACCAGCCCCTGCTGCTCCCTATTGACAATGTGCTTCTGAAGGTCTTCAGCCAGACAATAGGAAATACTGTGAATGGGGACAGAGATAGAATTTAAGCCACATTAATTTCCACCAAGGAGCTGATGTGTGTATAGGAGAGAGAGAGTTAGGCCAAAGAGGGACTATAATAAAATTTTATTTTTAAAATTCCAAAGTGAGAGTGGTCAGTTACTGGTTGTGGGATTTCCATTCTTGGAGATATTCAACGCTCTGCTGGATGCAGTCCTGCAAAACCACTGCAAAAACATTGCAGTGAGCCATGCTGTGAGCAGGAGGTTGGGTTAGACAACTTCCTGAAGACTCTTCAGGAAAGGCTGAGAAAATTCAAATTGGGATTCAAAATTCAAAACTCAGCCTGGGGAAGAGAAGGCTCTATGGAGACCTTATGAAGTCTTTCAGTACCTGAAGAGGGCTACAAAAGAGCTGGAGATGGATTTTTTTATAAGGGCATATAGTGACAGGATAAGGGGTAATGGCTTTAAAAAGAGTAGGTTTAGATTGGATATTAGGAATAAATTCTTTACTGTGAGGGTGGTGAGGCACTGTCACAGGTTGCCCAGAGAAGCTGTGGATGCCCCATCCCTGGAAGTGTTCAAGGCCAGGCTGGATGAGACTTTGAGCAGCCTGGTATAGTGGGAGGTGCCCCTGTCCATGGCAAGGGCTAGAACCACATGATCTTTAAGTTCTCTTCTAACTCAAGCCATTCTATAATTCTATGATTAAAAAACTAAATTCCTCTTCAGAACTTATTTTAGAGGCTGTATTAAAAATGGAGCAGAGTGCAGAAATTTGAGTAAAACTACAGCAAGATAGAACACTAAGACAGAGAATTATTAGGTTAGACATAACTGTGGCTAGCACAGGTCTTTCCCGTGAGAACATTTTGCTACATTTCATAAACAAAGATAAAGTTTGGATGTTTTGCAAACAACGTCTCCGGATTAGGTCAGTTTGGGCTTGGCCAATTGGGCCTAGGGGGAGGTTTCTGGCTGACCAATCTGGGTGACCTCTGAAGACTCTATATATATGGAAATCAAAATAATAAAGACACCTTCTCTCTTTCCTTGTCTGAGAACCTGGGTCATTTCTCAGCTAGCGGCTCAACAGCGACACATAACCATTTTTTTCACTATCTGATTATTATTCTTTTCTAAAGAAATCTGGGGACAGAACCAATAACAGCACTGGTTTGAAGCAACAAACCCATCAGATCTGTGTTAACTAATTTTGGATGCAATAAGCACAGGAAAAGTCCAGACAAGCAGACGAAAATATCAGCAGCTGCACTTTGGATAGCTTTGAAAGTGAAGCAGCTAGGCCTGTTTATAAGAATTCCTTATTTTTTAAATATTTGCAAGATTTTCAAAATCCTTATGCTGTAGCTCAAAATCTAAATTCTAATTGAGAAGGCTAAATAAACTAAAAAAGCATATAGAGAAAATGTCTATAATTTTGTAAAAGACTCTTTCTGTGCTTTTCTCAAGAAGCTGCTATAGTCTGCTTTCAGAATATATAGTCAGTATACTAGACTAAACCACTTTAATCCCATATGACAGTCTTTGTAATTCCAGCCAGTCTCAGAAAAATGTTAGTTTTTAGACAGAATTTGAATGAAAATGAAAATAGCTACATAAGACATGTTATAATGTAATTTTGGAGCATTACAAAATTTTGTTATGTGTGTAATGATTTTCTCTCATTTACTGTCAGAAATTAAGAGTCCAAGCAATGCAAATCCTCCTTTAGCTGTACTCAGCCTTCTTTAAGTACATACCTGTCTTAAAGGTTATATTGCAAGGTTCCAAAAAGTGAAACTATTTTTGATGCAAAACATTAAATTTTTACAGTTGTTTTCCATTGGTTCTACCATTTTCCAGCTTTTGATTAAAATGGGACAACATAGCTTGCTTTAAAAAAAGCAACTTGATCATAGAATCGTAGCATCATTTACATTGGAAAAGACCTTTAAATTCATCATGTCCAGCCATTAACCACTACTAAACATGTCCATAAGCACCACATCTTCAAAACTGTGCTTCAGGAAACACTAGGATCTGGCCAGTAGAAGTTTGAATTTTGTAAAGATTTTTCAAGGTTTATATTGCTTGGCGCAAGATGTACTTAATCAATTCACAGTAAATATCTAAAGTTAAAAAGAAAATAAATTCACACAGAAGGCTGAAATCAAGCAGAATGTGTGTATGAAAGCTGGAACATTTGTTCTGTCATAACAGGTTGCTCAAAGAAAAAAACCCAAGGAGTTATTTATTTTTTACTCAGTCATAGTTTTGGACTCTAAAGTTTATAGAAATCAGAAGATAAATCAGAAGTTATTGAATACTTCAAAACATAAAATAATTTAACATGGAATTGGAAACAACATGCAACCTTACAGGCACTGCCAGGCATGAGAAGTCTTGATGTTATCCAAGGTGACGATGGCACAGGTGCTGGAATGCTTTGCAGGTTCTGGATCCAGGTTTCATACCCTAGTAAATGGAGGAAGAAATTAAGAATTTAAATTCCACCCCTTCCTGTGCCAGTTGCTGTGAATGCAAATTAGAGGCCTTACTTGTACACTCAACTGAGTGTTGAACTCAACTGAATACTATAATTTCCATTCCCACAGCTTGAAATCTAAGTTTTAGACATCTCAGTATCTGTGTTCCAATGCCCAAGTCATTTCCTGTATCCTGCCTGCATAATATTCCTGTCACCTGGTAGCAATTTTCAAAGGGTTGATGGTACCAATCCAGCTGAGACAGAAACGAAAGGATGGCTTCTGCAATTTGTCACAAAATCCAGTGGTAACCAGCTGATCAACACTTCTAACTGTTGTTTTATTTGGTCTTGAAAATAACATCAAAATATTTACTTTGATGTTGCACTGTTTATATTCTGAGTATTTTGATGTGCATCCAGTTATTCTAAGCCAATTCTGACAACCCAAGTTTGAGTCAGGAATGTTCAACATCAAAGTTGGTAGACATAATGCATACTGAAGTTCTTCAACTTTGCTCTCAGTAATTGGGACAAAACAACCCAGGTAATCCTCATGTAACATCAAAGCTCCAGATCCTAGGTGGATGAAACAATAGAAGCTTCATTTTTTCTCCTAGTTTTGAAGTTTCCTGGGTGTTTATTATTCTTCAGGTATTTCTCTTTTGTTTAAAAAATTGAACTGAAAAATGGCCTATTAGTTCTAACTTCTGTTAGTAGAATATTTCGTCTTGTCTTCATCATAACAAACATAATAATGGTAAAGGGATGTCTTCCAGAGCAAGGCTAAATGAGAAAATCATGCTGTGAACTGACTGGGAAAAAGATTTAAGGGCCTTGTAAGAAATCCTGAAAGTATAAGTTATCTGCAGACAGTTGGAAAGAGAAAAAGAGGGAAAGAAAAGAAAGATGTGTCAGTGTGTTTGAACTTGAGAATCCAGAAAAGATTAAGACCTTACTGCATGGGGATATTGGGACTGTGGAGCAGCAGTAAAAAGACATGAAAATTTTGCCAGACAAGAGATCGGCATCCATTCACTAAGTGTTCTCATTTTCCACCTGGTATTACTTCCTTTTTTTATTTTTTCCCTTTTTTTTTTGCCCTGCAGCAGCAAATCATCCATAGGTTAAACCAGGGTGAATCAAAATCTCTAGAGGAAAGGTTGAAGAGCTTCATCTGGTTTTGTGTGCAGAGAGAACTTTCAGAATAACCTCATGGATAATATTTAGGACATGCTAAGCAGAGAATGACAGCACATATTGTGAGTAGAAAGTGGAATTCACCTGTCATAAATAAATTCAGAAAAACAAGTACATAAAATCCACATTATACCACCATTAAAAGTATAGTTGCCAAAAATTCCACATTAAAATTCTGTTTTCAAAACTATATAAATATCAGCTATCATGCTGACATCATCTATGCTAGTCTACATACATAGTAATTTTCATTCAAATTTAAATTAATTGTGAGAGTGAGACTAACACAAGTACATATATCTTTTATGGCAACCCTTCTTTGAAATGTTCATCATCCTTTGGGATGGCGAAAAATAATTTAAACAGGGAAGGACTGTATCTCATGTCTGATATGCTTCTTGACACTTCTGTGGAAAATATGCCTGAAGTTTCCCAAAGTAGATGTCAGAATTAAATTTTTTAAAATGGAAATAAATAATGTAATTTTCATATATC
Organism: Entomyzon cyanotis; assembly: GCA_024500445.1. Taxonomy (NCBI): domain Eukaryota; kingdom Metazoa; phylum Chordata; class Aves; order Passeriformes; family Meliphagidae; genus Entomyzon; species Entomyzon cyanotis. The sequence continues at coordinate 67,228,786 of JAKEPQ010000871.1, forward strand.
CGTAAAGAATTTCTGCAATTGTAACAGCAACAGGCTGTATTCCCTCTTTGGTGACTGCTTTTGCCTTTTTCCAGTTTTCCACGTCATAGAAGTCTTGATGTCATGTAGTGGCTAAATATGATTAAGTCCCTAGAAAATCAAGGGGTTTCCCTCTGAAGGTTTCATAGAGCTGAATAGGATTAAAAACTGAAACCAAGAAGAGAAAGCACAACTGCCTTAGTCTCCTTTCAACTGGCACCCAAGTAATTGCTCCTGAGAGTGCTGAAGGATCTGGTTTTAAACAAGGAAGGAGAGGATGGAGGGTAAAGAAAGAGATTACTGGATATGGGGACAGGATGGGCTAGCCACTGCAGGAAGCTGAAATGAGGAGAAGGTAACTGCTGGCCAAGACTGACTATGCAAGGAGACCAGCATTGAATATCACTGCAGAAAAGGGAGACAAGCCAGAATTTGATGAAGGAAAAATGAGCTTGGGATCAGTTTGGCTGGAGGGATTAGATTCCTTTGGATTAAGAGTTGGTGCGTGAAGCCAAGTTGAACCCTAAGATTCCTAAGAAAAGAAATTCCTACAAAACAATGTTGGAAGCTGCATTATTGGAACAGAAATAAAAAATGGAAAACTGAAAGAGGAACAGGACTTTCTAAGAAAAGCTTTGGAACAGTCAGACAGGTAGGTTAGCCTGGGGCATGTAGTTGCTGCTGAGCACCTGATAGTCATGATTCTGGTTGTCCACACCACAAACATCGCTTGAACATAGGCTTAGGTCAGCCGTCAGTGTAACCCACTGCCCCCTGCCAACTTCCACTGCCAAAGGGACAAAAATAGTTCCTTAATGCAGTTCAGAGCCCAAACGTAAGTTAAGAAATCAGTGCTGTAAATAACTGAGGGTCCAGAACAGCAGAGTTAAACAGGGAGAGATGGAACTTTGGAGGACAAACAATGAAAAGCTTGTTTTGTTAATGGTTCCACGTAGAAAGGAGAGAAAACCTGCAGGGTCCAGCCCTGTTGTAAAGCAGGTATGGCCCAGCATGATGCCTGCTTGCCTCATTCCCTCCTGCTCTCAGGCTCACCATGGAACCTTTGCCTCACTCAAGGCAAAGAATGGACAGTGCCCAGATTGTGCCTCTTTGATCTCTGGTCGTTGCAGAGTTTATGGCCTGTGGTAGTGCCTTCTGGAGGCTTGACTTCATAAACAAAGCAGTTGTCTTTCTAGAGTTCAGGATATTCTTCCGTAGTATGGAACAAGATACCAAGATACACCATCAAAGCTCCCAGATTATCTTTTTTATCCTTCCATGAGAAGATTGCCATAAAAAATAAAAAAATAAGGGCAGGAAAGATCTGCTGCAAATTACATAGAATTCTCACTCCATGTAGGTACAATAAGGTCAGTCTAACAGGAATTAATCTGCTTTGTGGGCCAGCATAATGCAAGCAATAGAGTCCACTGACAGCATTTTGTGACTGAGATGGGTCTGGCTGGAAGGATTTTGCATCTTTACCTCTCCAAAAGATAAAACCTAGATAGATATTTGCAGTATGCAACCATTATTATCACGGACACCGACGACCCTTATCTCTCCATTGTTCATGCATATTCTATAGACTAACCAGGAAAGATGTGGAAGTAAAACTGCTCTAGATGTTCTTCTGTTCATACCATACAAAAATATGAGTCGTTTGATACTAAGAAGCATCTCATTCACAGTCTTCAATGTCTAATATGCACTCCTCATAATTTAGTAGGTAGAACTTTAATAAAAAACAAACAATTAAAACCAAGGCAGAATACTCTATAAAAAATCATACCCCATTATTTAATACATAAAGAGATTCTAAGAATTGAATGCTATCAAAAATTGCTGAAAAAAAGGGTACCATTTTTTTCTCTATTCCCTAATATCCCCTCCACAGTGTGTCAAGTCAGGTAAACAAAAATTATGTCCTGGGCATTCCACATTTTTTTGTGTACACTTCCTCATATTTTAGAGAAATACTGGAGTATTTTACGCCTTATTGTGTCTCAGTTTGCATTTCCTTAACTAATCCTAGCATTCACACTTGTATTTATAATAAATCAGTTTATATATCCCTAGTTAATATTTGCTTAGGGCTTATGTTGATTTCACAATACATGCAATTTTCTGGCTCCATCTTTATCTTCAAGGATTAGATTGAATTGAGCAGCCATGTAGTAATTTAGTTTTATCTTGTGCCTTACAGTTTTATGTTCTTGTAATAGCACTTCTCTATCTTATTTAATTAAATATATCTTATTTCACAATGACAACATTTTTATTTTTTAGTTTATTTGCTAAACAGCTGCCATTGTGGCAAGAATTTGTGGTGAGAGAACACTTAGAGACATTTAGAATAGAAATTATCAAATGCAGAGGGGGGGAAAGGATTTGAATTTGGCATAAATGCACTCAGATTAAATTTGAATTGCTTTGGATTCACTGGTTGGAATATGGAGCTAAATAGCTGTATTTGGATTACTTTTCTTCTGCTTGTGTTTGCAGGGAGGTATTTGGGTTTAGGGTTTTGGGGTTTTTTTTGGCGGGAGGGTTTCTTTTTGTTGTGGGCTGGTTTTATGCTGGGGTTTTTTTTAATAGAGGAAGTGCTTTTTGAAAACAAATGTAGCAAAATTTTTGCCAAGTTAGACTGAAAGATTTGTGATGATTTTTTGTCTTTGGCTTCACTTACATGAAAATAGAAGGTAAAAGCTAATTATTTTTTCAACTCTATCATTTTAGCACTACCAGGTTAATTTTGATGCTGATGCGGGCAAGACTAATTGACAGCATATCCATAATAAAAAGAAATGGGTCTGAACACAAGGACTCAGAGTTTTTTCCACATTCTTAGCTTAAATGGGCTAAATGGTTCTGATAAAACCAAATGTTGTGCAGGTGCATTGAGTCCCTGTTGCAGAGGATGCTAAATGGGTTTGATCCTAAATTGACTAGTATGTACAAAGTGGATGTATTTTACTCACAGCACTGGCAGCTTCTCCAGTAGAGTCTGGCACAGCACAGAGCAAGCATGTCTAGCTTCAAGTCTTTTTTTGATCTGCAGCTGTGTGTGCTTATCTCCATTCTTAACAGAAACCATCTAGTAAAACAGATACTAGATTTCTAAAAGAATGGTTTGGGTTTGCCTCATCAGTTTGTCTTTCTGAAGTGCCTTTATTTCTTGGCCACATTCTTCTGAAATCATGATAAAGATGGGGACTTGTTAAACAAAAATCTTCTAATAGCTGGGAACCCCCTTTGCAAACTCCTTCTCTTGACAAATCTCACGTTGTCTTTTCCTTTTGCACTCCTCATACACCAGGTACACTCTCTCTGCCCTCCAATCCCTGCCAAAGGCTTTCAAGGATAATACCTTTTCTCAGCACCAGGCATCCACACCTGTGTGTTCCTATCAATTCCCCTGTATATCTCACCAGCGTAAATTCAACTCACAGATTCCAGGAGCAAACTGACTTTTGCAGGTTTGGGAAATTGTCTCTGATTCCAGTCAGAAGTAGGTTAACTCAGTCTCTTTCTGCTATTCAATTGGCCCAAAGTAACTGTAATCTCTGACTTCACAACACCAGCTGCCATCAGACACCACTGCCCAGGTGGTGTAAAAGCCCATCCCAGTACAGATCAGCCCAGCTGTTATGCAGGGAAGGAGTCTGACCATTGAGCACATCACAGAATCACAGGATATGCTGAGCTGAAAGGAAGCCACAGGATCATTGAGCCCGACTCTTGGCCCTGTACAACATCATCCTCAAGCAGCCCACCATGTGCCTGAGAGCATTGTCCAAACCCATCTTGAGCTCTGTCAGGCTTGGAGCTGTGACCACTGCCATGGGGAGCTGTTCCAGTGCCCAACCACCCTCTGGGTGAAGAACCTTTTTGTAATATCCGACATAAACCTCCCCTGACACAACTTCAGGCCATTCCCTTGGTCCTGTCATTGTCACCACAGAGAAGAGATTAGTATCTGCTCCTCCTCTTCCCCTCACCAGGAAATTGTAAGTGAAATGAGTTGTCCCCTCAGTGTCCTCCTCTCCAGGCTGAACAGACCAAGTGCTCTCAGCCATTTCTCATACAGCTTCCCCTCAAGGCCCTTCACCATCTTTTTTGCCCTCCTTTGGATGCTCTCTCTTATATTGTGGCACCCAAAACTGTCCCCAGCACTCGAGGTGAGGCTGCCCCAGCTCAGAGCAGAGCAGGACAATCCCCTCCCTTGCCCAGCTGACCATGCTGTGCCTGATGTCCCCAGGACAGGCTGTACCTCCTCACTTCCAGGGCACTGCTGACTCATGTTCAACTTGCCATCAACCAGGATCCCCAAGTCCCTCTGCTCCAACAGGCCAGTTATACTTAAACCCATTTCTGCCTGAAAGATTCCTGATTTAATAAGAAATGCTTTTCGTCCAGGAACATTAGCACATGATTGTGAAGACACATTGCAGAGGTGTACAAATATATGAAAAATATATAAAATGTGAGCAAGAAAAGATATTTTACTATTCTTGATATGAACCAAGTAATGCTGAGAGTCTCAAGCTTCAGGTTTAAAACAAATCCGTTTTTTCCACATTAAGTACAGAGTTAAGTTGTAAAACTCTTTGTCGTAGCAAGGCAATACTTTCTCACATTTTCAGAAAAAAAATTACACTAGATCTGACAATAGGAAATAAGCAAATCATTTGGAAATTGCAAGCATTTTTGCTGCTGGGTTATACCTCATCCAAATTTCTCTTCTACCGTATAAAAAGAAAAAATACAAGTAAATGAGAACGTGTGGTGCAGGTAACACTCCTGGTTTTCTTGTAAGGGGCAATGCAAATACTATCAGGTTTGGTATAATGCATTTCCTCACATACAGAGAAGGGTGGGACAAATCCTAAAGAGAATGATTGAAGTGTTGAAATATTGGAAAAGATCCAAAATATAATGCAGAATATATGTTTTTCATAGTTTCTTACTTTGAAAGTGTACTGGGTTGACTCTGTAATTCTTTTAAAGATATGTGTAATCCTGGTTGCCTGTTTTTTAACAGCTCAGTATTTTTTCACTGTTGCACCCTGGTAAGCTTATTTGGCTTGTGCTTTGGCCTTGTTTTTAGGACTAAAATGTTTGGGAGCAGAATATGTTTTCTTTCGGGTTTCCATTCGTTCAAAGCAATGCCCAGCAGCAGTACAATCACAATATTATGTCTAACAATAATCATATGCAGTCATTTCCAATCACAGTGGCTACATGTAGAAGCAGCTACAGACTGTTGGAAATGTGAGGAAATGTCAAACCATATTAAGCTGTCTGGAAAGAAAAAGGGAAGAAGTTCACAGCTTGATGAGGAAAATTAAACCCTTGCTGAACCACGCTGAACACCTGAAAATATCAAAGAACAAAAGATAAATGGGGAAAAGCCTGAAAAAGTTATGAAATGTAAAAAGGAATAAGGTTCAGTAGAGTAATAAATTATATATAATAGCAAAGAAAGTAAAAATAAACAATTTGTAACTAGCAAAGTCTCACGGCCTGCAGGAAGCTGCCAATGGGGTTCTAATAACTGGAATCTAGAATATTGTGTTCATTTTTAAACAACTTGAGTCTGAGCTAGACCAGAAAAGGCCAGAGGGATTTGGGGGTGCAGTCTCATCCCTACAATAGATTTCCATGCTGCAATACACAAATTCAGGAGAGTGGTTTAGACAGTCCATCATTCCATTTACAGTGAAGAGCTGGTATGTAGGTAGCTAATTATGGTTGTTTATGTCAGGTATTACACTTGGTGGTCTCTGTGCGAGGAGCCTGTGCCTGGCAGCCTTAGATGGTGGGAAGTCTGAGCCAGACACCCCATTTGTAAAGAAAGTACTGCAAAACACAGGCACAAGTCCAGCTGTGATTATCTAGGATAGACAGTTTGTGTGCAGCCCTTTTGCAGAAAGAAAGCAATTTCCTTCTGGGTCACAGGTGAGCTGTGTATTGCTCTGCCTTGGGTATCTGCCCTTGGCTGGACACCAGGAGCCCTGATACTGGAACAGATCAATACAAAATCTGTGCTAACTGGGAGCCACATAACCTCATAGTTCAGGGCTTTGGAAGAAGGATTGGAACAGGATGTAAAGCCCTTTGCCTGGCTCAGGACTGCTGTAGCAGACCATGTTCACTGTGGTTCATGCTGACTGTGGGAACCAGAGGACACCTGCAGAGCAGGATATTCTAAATGCACTCGTGGTGCTTTCACCCAGGCTGGAAATGGCTTGACACTCAAGAGACAGCTTCCACCTATTCTAACATCTTTTAAACCATTATCGTCTTTATGCCATTATGAGTCTATGAGAAATTCAGGCTCCAAAAAGCTAGTGTGAAGATAAGGTCAGAATGTCTCCCCAGAAGAGGACGGTCACCTATATCTATCTTAAAAGCTGAAAAACATGAAACAAAAGATGAACAGAGAAAAAAAATGGAAGTGAAACAAGACCATTTAATTTAGACAAGATTCTTAACATTCAGAAAGAGAAAACAGCTAACCATCTGGGAAAACTTCCTGCTTGTGAGACATTAAAGTGACTCCAAAGGAAACATTTGAGATGTTAAAAAAATTATTGAACAAAAAACTGAGAAATATATTTCATAGAACAATCCTCCAGTTGCAGGACGATGAACTGGATGACCTAGTAGCTCTGTTGCATTCCTTATGTCTACGATTCTGTGATTCCAAATATATATTCAGAATTCTACAAGAGGCACTGAGACAGTAGAGACATTGAAGAACGTAAGTGGAAGGTTAGTGACGGATGAGTTTGATTCTGCTGCAGGCCTAAATGAATTCCTCACCTCATTATTCACTGGGGAGAAGTGGGGAGAAAAATTTAAAAAAATAGGAACGTAGCATCTCTGTGACTGAGAGACATTCTCCTGGAGGGGAAAGTAAAATGTTAAAAGGCTTTGCTATTTCACTGGAGAAGATAATAAGGCAATTAGGACTGTTACATTTGACAAAGCACCAGGCTCAGATGAATTGTGTCCCAGAATCCTGAAAGAAGTAACAAAGGAAATAAGAAAGCCTTCAGCAAAGGTTTTTGACAGGCCACTGAGGAGTGCAGTCATACCCAAGGACTTAAGGGGTACTAAAGCTATTCCCAGATTCAAGAAAGAATCAAGGGAAGATTCAGGGGACAAGTCCTCTAAGTCTCATTTCAGTTGAGAGAAAGATATTGGAAATATTGCTAAGGGACCATGTTGAAGTAATTTTAATGTATAATTTAACACAGGTAACGGGAAATTGTGAAAAATCTGCATGACACTTTAGCATGTTATGGGAGTTGTAGACCACAGTGAATAGATTGATCTCATTCATATAGCTGTCAAGGTGGTGGAAAAGGGAAGAGAAACCCTGTGTAAGCTATGGTATGAAGAGTTGGGAGTAAATATTTTCTATTCAACTGGACATTGCCTTAAAGGTTGCTTTAGAAGCACAGCACTACAGAAAAACATATAAAAGCTAAAAGAGAGAGATGCAGTAATGCATCCTAGTGGTTAAAGACTTTTGAAAAGCTTGGCTGCTGTAGTTACAACCACATTCAACCGCAATCTCGTGTAGATGGATCAAACCATAATAGCTCTAAACTAGCTAAGCTAAGTACCCAGTGCAGTCAGGCAGCACCGAGCTGGACTCAGGCTGCAAAGCCTGACTGACATCCAGGTAAATACCTCGGCATGATCCTGCCTACAATCAACTGATATCACAACTGCATTACCCTGCCAGGATTAACCAGTTTAGAGCTAGCTGAGGTGAGCCTGTAAAAGCTGTGGTATCTGTAGACATGTTCCTAAACTACCAGTCCTCAATTTTTTCAATTTGGTGAATCCTTTGAAGCTTAAAAAAAAATCCAGCCCTACTTAAATACTTTTATGTCTACAGATGTAAACTTGTGAAACAAAAAATCATGAGAACTGTATTCCCAGAACTTAAATAAGGCACTGAGACACACTGAATCCTGAGTCTACCAGCTCTAGTCTGTCATTATCTGTAGGCTGTGACTGTGTCCACACTTCTTCAGGAAATTGTCTTCTCTTTCTCTTCAGCCTTTAACACTGTTATTTGTCTCTCAACTCTTTCCTTTTCCTTTCTCACTTCCAGTTTTCCCTTCAGGAATACCTGGAAAACCTAGATTTAATATTAGACCAAATCTGTAACCATGGACAAGTCACAAAACTCAGAACTTTGAACATTCAAATCCATTATTCCTTTGTTACACTGTTTTAAAACATTCCATATATGGTGCATAATATTATTTTTTCTCTTACTAGGGTTTTATGGTTTATGGCATCAAGTAGCATGTAGTCTTAACAACTGGCAAAAGGAATGGTAAAGAAAATAGTGTTTAACTTAGCTTAAAGAGCTCAACTTAAAGAGCTTGATCCACTGAAGGCAATAGGACTAGTGACTTCCCAAAGAATAGAGGATGCCAATTTGGGTAAAAGTGGGCAAAGAGAATTTCTTCTGATGTCACTCGTTACTCTAATCATCTTTACCCCCACAAAATGGGGATATCCTGCTTCAATGGCTTAAAAGGCCAAGATCTTTTGGGTGAGATGACTTCATATTCAGACTACAAATTACATCCACTGCCATGAGGTATAAAATTGTAAGAAAGTTAGAATTTGCAGTGTTACTAACAGGAATTTTTGCATTACATTGTTCAGGATACTTCTTCCTCTTTGAACATTTAAAGCTTTTTAGTTCATTTCAGCACTACCCTCCTTCCCTTACCTCCAACTCCCTCGTTTGTTCTGGTTGTTGTTTGCTGTTTGCTTGGTTTTCAAGGAGGTGCCAGATATTTTAGTAAAGGTCTAGCTCTAGGTCTGAAAAAAACCAACTTTATTTGTATGACTGTAAACACCTTTTCCAGATGGACAAGTTACAGGATTTTTTGACATTTAGGTTTTGTGGCACTTTGCCTTGAACAGAGCAGAATATTTCTAAGAACTGTCTGAGCTGTGTCTTTTCATCCAGCACACACAAAAGGCCACCACCTGAACGTAAAACCGAAGTCAACAGGGTCCCAATGGTGTGACTAAAAGCTTCATTTGGCCAGAGCTTCCTTCATACTCCCAGGGACAAGTTCTGCCTGTGGATGCATATATGCCAATGTCAGTGAAACTAGCTGAAGTTGTGCAGAAAAAGAAAAAAAAGAAGGAAAATTAAAAAAAAAAAAATTAAAGGGAGACAGAGACATAGCCTAGTGCTCTTGTGAGTTTTCAGCTTTATAGAGCAACCTGTGCCTTAGGATTAAAAAGATATAATATGTAGCATGCAGAGGGATGACTAGGGGGCATTAAACCATCTGCAAATGTTTGAAAGATGTTTGCATTCCCCTCAGGCATGAAAGAAATTTCTTCCTATGTTGTCAGAAAAAATTTCCAAGAAATAGTGGGTCAAAGTTAAAAAAAGGGAAACTTAAAATAAATTTCACGGAACTGTTTCTGGCAGTGAGGCTATCTGTATAATTTTTAAAGCAAGAGCAAAATCCCAGGCAGTAGGCAATGCAATACTTAAATCTTTTGTCTGTTGTCACCAGCTAACCCTGCCTTCTTATATTATCTGAGAGGAGAGTTAGGAACCTCAGAAGAAAGGATTTGGGGTTCAGTTTTCCTGGGAGTGGTCTAATGTGAAATGAGCATCCTAGAAACCCTGAACAAGTCTTTCCTTCAGCTGATGTCCTTTAGCCTCACTACTCTCCCATTCTTGACTGCTCAAGGAATGACAGTCATCAAGACCAGGAAGGTTTTAGACACACTGGGAGAGGTCAACTAAAGAAACTCTTTGCATATTAATGATGAAAGTACAATAAATTGATACATAGAAAGCAAAGGAGAGAGAAGAAAAGCTTGCGAGTAAAAATTGCCAAAAGCCACAAGACAGTGGTGGATGCCCAAGTGGTCACACTGAGGCTATTCTGGGTGTCAGAAAACAAGTTGTGTGTGTGTGTGTGGATGGTAAAGGCAGCTCATGGCTTGAAGGAAAGGAATTACAAATGAAGGTGTACAGTCAAAAAGTAAATAAGTTAACAAGGTCAAAAGCAAAATAAATTAGCAAGATCAAACCATACTCCAGAAATCACAGGCCAGAATTCCCCTGCTCAGATAAGCAGATTGCTATGCCTGTGCTACTGACTGCATTGGTTTGATTGCGAAGGCCAAAAGATTCCAAAAGACACTGAGGAGATTTAAAAAAAAAAGACACAAATAAAAACCCCAAACAAACATAAACAACAAGAAAAAATATGCTCAACCCTAAACAAATTAACAAACAAAACCCCACAAAACAACAATCCAAAACTCCCCTGTTACAGGAGGACTGCACTTGCAATAATCATAAACAACAGCTTTCTGGAGCCAGAAACCCAGATGACAGTAAGCATTCCCATGTGCTTTCAAGACCTGCTTCAAAATAAGGCTATACAAAAAAATCAATCAGTAATAAAAATAAATCAAACAAAGTAAAGGGGGAAAAAAGAGAAAAATCTGCAACAGTCATATTTATTTTTAAAGGTGAATTACAAAAAAAAGGAGAGCTCATTGGAAAAACATCAGGAGTACGTAACAAGATAAATTGTTTCAATGTGGCACTATGGAATATTTAAAAACAATATACCACAAGCTCAAGATAAACAAACAAACAAAAAATCCAACTCCAAAAGGATCAGGAAAAAACTCTGCGTTGAAAAACAGTAGAGGAGTTTACCAGAAATAAAAAACCTTCAGCAAAATTGGATTTGTATCTACTTAAGAAAAATAGAAAACTATATAAGCCTTGAGAAGCTGAATATAGAAGTGTAGTAAGACACATAGATAAGATTTTGAAGAACAACTTGTTAAAGGTTTAGAAGCTAATCATAGGACATGTCAGAAGTGGAAAGTTTAGAAGTGATCACCAGTGGGTGATCAGTGTGCATCAAATACCACTCAGGAAGCACAAGGTCAGATGAACTGTATGGGAAATAAGCCTAAAGCACTGTTCCTGACTGGACAATTGCAGATGTTTTGGGGGAAAAAAACTTAAAATTAACAGTTTGCTAAGGTCCTCAATGAGAGCTTTCTCAACTGATTGCAGTTCTTTGTTATTCCTTAACTGATTTCACAGCAGAGGAACAGGAGGTGGCAAATCTACTAGAAGTCTTTACCAGGGGTTTCAGAGTAACCAGGTGAGCAACTGACAAGAAACAAGTATCCTAGATGTTTTGGAAAAACTAAAATGAAAAACAAAAATCACGACAGTGATGAATATGACATGCCTGGGAAAGGTAAACATAATTCCTATGTAGAGAAGCTGTGTTTCAGAAGGAGGTCGTTGTGGATGCCTGAAAGAATGTGGAAAACAATCCAATCTGTGCAGCACTTCTTCATTTCCGAAAACCAGTGGCATGATCCTTCACAAAAGCCTCTTAGAGAAACTGAGCTGTCTGGGTAAGAGGGGAGGTCCTCTTATGAATTAATCTCAAGCATGAGACAGGAAACAAAAGGCAGGAATAAGTGATTAGTCCTCACAATGGAGAAAAATTGCTAGAGAACCTGTGCTATTCAGCATGTTAAAAAATTATCTGGGAAAGGAGGTAAATAAAGACGTAAAAAAGGCTGAGGACGATATAAAATTATGCAGGATACTTAAATCTATAGCTGACTGTGAGGACTTGCAGAAGGAGCTCATGGAGCAGAGTGAATAGGCAATAAAATGGAAGATGAAATTCAATGTTGATAAGGGTGCATAAGAAAAAATAGCCCTAACTATACATACACAATGATGGGCTGTAAATAAGCCATTACCACACAGGAAAGAGATCTTAGAGTTACTGTGGATAGTTCTCTGAAAACATCAACTCAGTGCTCAGCAGCAGTCAAAAATGCAATAGAATGGTAGGAATTATTGGGAAAAGAAAAGAGAACAAAACAGAAATCATTTTTATGTTTTTATGTAAATGCACGCTGTGCTTGCATCTAGAATGCTGTGCACAGTTTCAGCCACCCAACTAAAAAAGATTACATCAGGGCTTGAAAGATGGAGAAAGAGGCAAAAAAAGGCAATTACAAGTATTGTGTGTCTTTTCCATGAGAGCAGACTGAGCTGACTAAGATGTGGATAAGAAATGAGATAGTTACCAAGTGGGTGAACAGGGTGACATACAAATTACAGAGGTACAGTGAAATGATTAAGCAATAAGTTTAAACAAAAAAATTGCTTTTATCTACATGGCGCGCAAATAAACATCAACCTTTTTGTCACAAAATGAGGTTGAGAAACAATTGATATAATTATATATGTATTTTAATATAGATTTGAAAAATTAAGTCCCACGGTCTGAAAGAAAACTCCACTTTAGAAGCCCTTCACACATTTGCTGTGCAGCTGGGTGATGTATTAGGGAACGAACTGCTTCACAGAGGTTTTGAGTTCCTATGGTCATCCCTGAGCAGTCACTATAGAGTAATGTTGCAAATAAGAAAAACAGCTTAATGGACCATTGATCTGTGTCTGAGTCACTCCTACATTAGAGGAGACAGAAAATGCTTCCCCAAAGGCTGGTCTGCAATGTGGTAGTTAAAACACTGTGCTGGAAATTTAAAATTTTGGGTTGAGAACCCATCAAGGAGAGAAAGGTGCAGACTGCAAGTCCCCAGGAACAGGACTGACCACATCCCTCTGTGCCAGCAGGGACATCAGAAGGACTGAGCACTCTTTGGCCTCCCTTGTGGAGAAGTGGAGATTAATGGTACTGGGCTACAACTAAACAGATAGTAAAATGGTGCCTTTCCTCCACTGTACATAAAGGATGTTTTCAAGGAACCCACTGAGTCTTAGAAGAGTTAGAAACTGCTGAAGAAAAAGAAGCGCACATTGCTGCCTGGAGTTTGTATACTATCTCTGCCAGCAGCATATCTGCATTTTACCTTTCATTTTTGGGGACAGTGCAACACAAGGGTAAATGTAACACCAGAGCAGAGATCTCCTTCTTTTGATTTAATCCAGGCAGCAGAAATGGGCTGTTATCCTACATGTAACTCAGCTAACAGACAGAACAATGTGCATCTCACTGCCCTGTTCTTCAACAGCAGAGCAGAGGAGTGTCAGGAGGCACTGTTCTTCCTGGATCTGAATACAATTATGTTGTTTCCAGACCCCTCCTCACCTTCTCTCCCTGCCCTACCACTGCCCCATCTGACTCCAACTTAACCTTCCTCAATGTAGGGAAAATTGTGCCCTTGTGTACTAGTCCATACAAGTCCTCACCCTGCAGATCTTAAGAGTGGGAAAAAAGCCAACTTGAACAAAACAAAACAAAACAAAACAAAACAATCATCATCATCATAAAAAGAGAGAGAAAGCTAAATAGGTTACACCTTTTTGACAATGTGGGAGCATGAGAAGAATCAGCGTCAAAATCATGGGAGGCCACATTAACAAGAGCAGAGTTTTATCATCATATCTCTGACTCTTTACATTTAAACAGATCAGAATTTTTCTTTGCACAAAATCCTGTCTTCAACCCCAGCAGCAGCATGATCAGAAAGATGTAGATGTGCATTGTCTGAACCATCCCTTTTAAGATTTCATCTATTCTTCTTAAGCTGTTGGACCTCCTGCCAAAACTGTGCATGAAGCTGCACCAGAGACAAAATCTGCATACAATTTCCCTGCAAAGCTGGCAGGGAAAGTCTCAGTATATAAATAAGCAGCATTAAAATAATCAACACAAACAAAGACAGTGTGGATTTGCTTTTGCATGCTCCTGCAAGGCTGCATGCAGGCTCAGCTACTGTTTGCAAGAATAGCTTTCATATACAATGTAAGATCAGAGATCACTGGGGATAAGTAACGTCTCATTACATTTTCAATACCATGATCCCTTGGAGACACTGCCTTGCAGTGTCTTGAATAGCCCCAGTGTTTAAGTTCAACAGTGTCGCCTGGTAGGCCACTTTACAAGTTTATGTTCTTTTGAATAACAAAGTGTTTCCTGATATCTCCTCCAAATGTTGGACTTTTTTCCTTTTTAATTTCTATTTTTACTTCCTTTGCTTTGTTATCTGTGCATGACTGAAAATATTAATTTGGCTTCACATAGTCTGTTCTTTTTAGATTTTAAATTTCCTTCTCACTCTCCCTAATTCTAGGCTTCTGTAGGTTTATGGGTGTTTTTATCCTGCATTCGTATTTGGTTTATTTGTTAGTAGTAATAGAGCTGCTTTCTTTAGCCTTGTTTTGAAGCATGACAAAATCCTTATACTATAGTCACCAAACCCACAAAGTAATAGTTCAGCAGCAAGCACAATTGGAATCATAGTATTCCACTCAAGCATTTTCTTTCTTCCTATAGTATTGCTCACCCTTCATGAAGCTGGAAAAAAGCCTGCTTCCTATGGATGTAATTTAAAAATAAATAAAACTTTTATGTTGGGAAATACAGTTTTGCACAGTTATGGAAAAAAAATGAAGTCTAACGTCTAGGAAAGTACATTTATATTGTGATTTTATAATCACGTCCTACACCTATGTGGTGCTTTAGAACTAATAAAGACCATAAAAAATGCATAATTGCTTATTTTCTATTCTGTCGAGGCCAATGATTGATGAGGTAGCACACTTTTAACAGTGGTCTCAGGAGCAGGGAGCAGCACATTGATCTCCTGCTCCATCTTCTCCCTGTGCTCTTGGCAGCCCCAAGCACTGTGGGGAGCCCCCAAGTGCAGCCCCACTCTGGCAGCAGCCACAGTACATCAACCATCCCCCTGGAAAGGGACTTCTCCTTCCTCCATCCCTGCAGCTGGAGAGATGACAAATCTGGCTTAGTCACAGCCAGGGAATGTGGACATTAGAGTCACAGCCTTGTCTCTGAGCAGAGCTGTGGGACATCTACAGCGTAATTGTGCTGAGGTCTTCAAAAGTCACCTCTGCTGGGATATGCTCTGACATGTGATAAAACCTCCTGTGCTTTAATCACTGCTTACTACACTAATGTTAATCACATTTTGTTGCCTTCTTCTCCCTTATCTCTCTGCTCTATCCATCTTGTTCCTCAACTCACAGATAAAATCATAAGGTCTTTTGGGGAAGATGTCACACTGCCTACAATTACACATCCCCAAGTCCTTGATTTGGATCATCGGTCAATAAGAGTGTGTGAATGACGTGACCAATCTTCAGAGCCAGATAGAGTCAAAGGAAAATGTTTCTTCCCTACACTTGAAAAATGTCTGGGTGATAGTTTCTATGGAATAATAAAAAAAAAAAAAAAATGCAGTTTTGGACTATATTGAAACTAAAGATTAATTTAGGAAATGGTTCCAACTGAACTGAAAACAGGAACTGTTTTCTGAAAATGTCAATATGATTCATTTTAATGTTCTCTAAATGTTTTGCTTTCTCAGGCCAGATTAGCCATAGGCTTTAGATGGTTTTCACAAGGCCAGTAAGAACTGGATAAATAAGTTTTTATATGCTCTCCTATACTGTTAAGGCTCTCCCATGCTATTTAAGCTGCCTCCCAAGCTGAATCAATGAGCTTTCCCGTTTACCACCTTCATGATTAAATGCAAGTCAAAATTGAGGTAGAGATTTTGTCTCTCTCCAATTCTATTTACTGTAAAGTATTTATTTAACAAAGCAAGGAATGGAGCAATTCTCCCTTTCTCTCTTTCACTGTTCCTTTTCCCACAAAGTCAATTCAGGTCAATGCAAATGTATTGTTTTGGTTTGGTTTAAGCACTGAACTAAAATGCAACTCTTGCTTCATTGCAGAGCACTAGCTGTGCTTTAAAGGAGTAATATATCCCCCTCAAAATTAGAACCACGTCCCAAAAAGTCATTAATCCACAGTATTTACATATATATATGTGTATGTATATATATATATATACACAGATTCAGGACAGGTGTGAAACAGTGATATTATAGCTCATAGGTCAAATGGAATGAATGAGCTTTTAAATCAATATTTTGAAAGGAGAGAGCATTAATAATAAGGGGACTGATTCTCTGTTGAGGTCATGCAAAATTCAGTGTTTGTACAGTTTGCTAAACCCTTTTTTTCCACTGACAACCACTTATAAAAAGCAAAGGAAAAAAAAAGGTTGTATTTTGGCTTCAAAAAAATCTGCAATCCTTGCCTGTAATATGCTTCATAATTTGTTTGCTGCATTACATGACAGTTGCATGTTCCAACGAAATTGCAGTTACACAGTAGGTCTCATCTCTTCTCCAAAAGCCCTGTAAACACAATATATTTCAGAAATGGTTTGCCTCTAGAGGGTCAGAGTCAGAAAGATGATTCTGTCAATGGAGTAAGTGTGAAGCTGCTTTTGACCTTAATCTGAGGGCATTAAAATGCATTTTTATTTTTTTTTTTTAAGTGGTACATGGGAACAGTTTAAAAAATAAGAAAAAGAAATAATTTAGGTTTGGGTTGCAAAAAGAGGTTTTTCTCATTGGTGTGTTAAATTTATCAACTGACTACAGTGGCTGGAGAGAAAAAAATCATGTTTTTAGATACGATTTTCCTGTTATGAACAAGAGACACCAGCCTTCCAGCTACATACAGGTTGATTTACTTGATTTTATTAACCAGTTAAAACCATTGAGAGAATAACAGTTGGTAACTGTAGAGCATCAAAAGGAGACATAATAGCTGCTAAACATTATAAATTCAGAACAGCGATTCCTAAACTAGTACTATGCTTGAAGATTTCTCCTAACAAACAATATTGCCTTTCTTACAAAACATTACTGGGTTATAGCCTTAAATCATCATATCTACAATGACATTGCTATTTTAACCAAGCAAATGAATGAGGTCTACAGATCTGCTCAGCAGATACAGCAGAAAATATTTCCCCAAGCATCCATCTGTGCAGTGAAGGAGGCCTTTCACAAGTGAGGTGATTTAACATTTCCAAACTCCTTATAGAAAGAGTTCTAGAAGGGTTTCCCAAGCCCTCCTAGAAAACTCTAGAAAATTAATGAAGACCCTTCTCATTAGGTACTTTGTAAAGTATAAATTGTTAATGATATCCTTCCTACAAAATTCTAGACAGGACTGAAATCATACCTTGTTTTCATGCCAGCCCGTACAGGTCTGATTTCCTCATTTAAAGACTTTAGAGTTTGACTTCTTAGGTAAGGTTGCCCCAGGAACTGAAAGTGATTTTGATGGTGCTGATGATTCTGGTTCTCAGCAGTTTCTGTAGTCATTTGCTATCACACAGGGGGCCAGGATACAGAGTATTGTCTCAGCCCCACCTCTTGAAACTCTTTCACCTGGACTGATAGAACCCGGGGTTCCCTGGACCAACACAAAGGGAAGGCAATTCTACATCACAAAGTGGGAACCATTTTCTGGGACATATGCACAGTTTTCTGCCTCTTCTTTATTAACATATAAATATTTTTATGGGCATATAACCTCTTGTATAAAAATAAGGTCCTCCTGCCACTGGAATTAGAAAGCTGGAGCCTTGCAGTCCACGATAAGAGGTGGTCTCTCTGCTCCATCAACTGTTTTCATGGCACACTAAGCCCAAACCTCAGTATTAGCATGTAGATGGAGATACCTGTGAACTGAATAGTTGGATTCATGCCACCATCTCATTTTACATAAGCCACTGAACTGTTCTCTCATTCTAATGTGTTCAGTTGCAACTGATGGCCCCCAGGGAAAACTCTTCAATCCCATCAGCTATCCAAGCCCCAGCAGAAGCCACTATCTTTGAAGAAATTACTTCATCTTACCTCAGCTCTGTAACTCCTACAGCATCGTCAGATCCCACTACTAGCTTGTTGTGGGGGTTCGGCAAGCCGAACCGTCGGGCCCTGAGTCCCAGGCCCCAGTGGCCAATGCCGTTGAGATTGGTCTGGAGGAGACAGCGGAGGATGCTATCTCAAGAGACTCACAGGAGATCGAGGCCTGGGCCGTTCTCCCTCCTCCCTTTGAAACTTTGTGTTAAGTTGATTGGTTTAAAGTTTGCTGTACCCCGCCCCGTGCCCTCCCCTGTTGCTGCCTTCCCCTAGAACTTTCTGTTGCTGCCCTGCTGTTATTGGTTCTCTGTGCTCCCCGCCCTGGTTATTGCTCATTTGCTTCCCTTGCTGCCCTTCACATTGTACCGGAGCCCCGTTGGCTCCGCCCCTGCTGTTCCGCCCTCGGAGACCCCGTGCCCCAGTTGAAAACCTTTGTTCCTCCCATACCTTGTGTCTTTGGACCTGGGCTTCCCTCGACCTTAGACCCGCTGTCTTGCGAGCAGCCGGACCTTCGGGCTTTGCCCCAGGCGACGGCGCAGACAGCACTCCCGAGAGTTCCTTAGGCCCCCTGCTTGCTACTCCTTGAATAAACTGCCTTTGGGACATCTCGGCTCTCTGGAAACTTTCTTATCTCGGTGGCCGCCGACGACCTGTAACCTCCTCAGGCGGAGGCTTCCCCTCTTCACGCCCGGAGGCAAAAGGGCCCCTGGGATTGGATAGAGCTTGCCTGCTACTGGGAGGAGAGATACAGGGGTTGCCGGACTGCAGCCCTGCCCTTGGGAGCTGAGAGAGCTCCATTCGTGGACTGAGCTGGACAAGGCGAGAGTGGGACAATTACCCCACCCCAACCCTTTTAATTCCCTACAACAACAGCTTGTGACCAAAATTGCCTGTAGTTCCAAGTCAATGACTGATATCAGTGATGTTTTCTGAGCAAAAAGTGCTTATTCTCAGTCTCCTGCTGGGGATAACTCACTTGTTCTTCCTCTGCTTCCTTATTTTCCCTGTCCCAATTAAATAGCCAACCTGGTGCAAAAAGCAATTTTGATTTTTTTTTCCACTCAGTAAATGAAAATAGGTTTACTTAGAGCATCCAGTACATGCTACAAACAGTGCAGGCACATGTAAGACAGCTGCAGCAATACCTCCATGTATTAATGTTTCAGAAATCTCTAAGAGTGGGCAAACACACTGCCCTTCACTACAACAATTATTATCTAATAGCTTACTTTATCAAATGCCATGTCAGGGGTAAATGGGAAAATATACTGTATTGTGAGGGATTAGTGTTTGTCAGTCACAAAAATAGACTTAAATCCTGCAATTCAGCTGACAAAAAAAAATCACATGACCCTGCTTCAGAGTTTGAAAGAAAGCCATTAGAGGAATTGGAATATTCCCTTGTGTTCACATCCCAGCACACATCTCAGCATGTTTTGCATTTAACATTATCTCTACCTTAAATAGGGGAAAACAGTGTCAATAACACATTGCAGAAAGCAGAGCAGAGCTTCTCAAACTGCTGTCAGCTCAAGCCAAAGAAGTACTCATGATAGGGTTGCCCTCCTTGAAGAGCCATGCACTGCAGCTCCACAGATTTAGGTGCAAGCTCTGGGCAAAGACAGCTGGAGTTTTTCTGCACCATTTTCCTTAGCATTAGCAGTCTCTGGCTGGCTCATGCACCACCAGCTCACACAGGTGCAGCTCCATCTACCAGGTAACCCTGCCAGGCACACCAGAGGGCAACCACAACCTCAAGGGAGATACCAGACCTGAACTTAAAACTTCTGAATCCCAAGAAATTACTGAACGCATCTGAATCCTGAAAACAGCCTGAGTCTCTTCTGGGTTCAGATGAAACTCTGCAGGCTCTAAAACCTTGGTATCTTCCCATGACATAGCTGTGAAAAGATGATGCTGATTGTCTCTGCTGCCTCCAGGGATGGATGGGGGTGATTAACATGAAGGAAAAGGTACCCATGAAACAGACAACAGCTGCAGAGAGAGAGACACAAGCTCAGCGTGGAGCAGGCGTGGGAGAGGAAATGTATTTAAACTAAACTGCTGAATCTTCTGAGAGCTGTTTCTTCTTTTCCTGAAACTGCCACCACTGCTGAGCAAATTCATCAGCTGAGTGACTAATGGGAGACACCCTGAGAGGCAGAGGTACAACTGAGCCAAAATTGCTTCCCATAAAGCCCTATTCAGTGCCTGTTTGTCTCATTTATTACCGCATAAAATATCCTTCATGGGAAAGTGACTGACAATTATACTTACTCCATATATCTTTGCACTCTACGTTGTCTTGACAAAAATAGGTAGCTTCTGTCTTCAGCCCCTTTCCCTCAAAACCATCTCCTTACTTTTTTCAATTACTTAGGGAAGGAAAATGTCATTCTCCTGAATTTTTCATATCACTCCTTCTAAGGGAGTCAAATCTTATTTTTTTTTCATGCAAATCCAAAATATAGCCCTATATGAGCTACTATGATGAAAATTAACTATATCCAAGCCAATAACAGAACACATTGGAAGCGATATCAGCATCAGCTGAAGCATAAATCCACTGCCAGAAGTTTCGGTTCCCAGAAAAAATGGGAGAAGCAGAAAGAACAGATGAGAGACTGAAGTGCCTTCTGTTGCCATAGAAATCAGGTAATGAGTGACCTCATCTCCCAGTTTTTCTCCTGGAGCTGGGAGCCACAGTTTCCAGGCCTGTGAAGGGAAGACTTGGCTAGTCCATCACGATGCAGCCAGTGAAATTGGCTTAATGGTGCCTTCTGTTACTTGAAGTTTTAAACCTCAGAGAGGGCACAGCGAGCAGACAGGTATTTTGTTCTCAGGATAGGAAACACACACGTTATTTGCTGTCTTACAATATCTTTCCCTTTTTTTCTGTTGCTGCTTGTGACCTTCTGTATTTCCACCGTGCTCCCTGTTTTGAACTTAGGTTTCCAGTGGCTTTTTACCTCTCTCAGATCTCCTCGTTTTAGAGTCTATCTTATCTACAACACTTGGGTTTGTACGTTTTATTGTGCTTTCTGGTGAGAACAGGAGGCAAGGCAATGTACTAGACAAATCACTGCACTGAGGTTTGAAAGACTAGCATTAACTCTGGCTCAGGTCCTGAACAACAGTAAGTTATTTCATCTCCCTGAGGTCTCCTTGTCTGTTCAGCTGGGACTGTCAGCTGCACCGAGCAGGGACACACATCTGCTGCCTGTGTCTGTAGCATCATTAGGAAAAAGGTCTCAGTTGCACTTACTGTCTGGAGGCACCATGCAATCAAATCAGACATGCCAGCAAATGACACCCAGACTAGGCAGGGCTTTTCCTATGTAGTAGCTAATTATTTCTTCAGAAAAAGCACAGTTTTTGAACTTCAAGGAATATTATGCTTTCTGTAAGGCTGCAACATGACCCCTAAAAACCTTCTTCCCTATTTGCTTTTTTTCCTTTGTCCATGTCTGCATCTCACCACAAACCTAGGGCTGTGCCTATGGAGAAAGTAAGATAGGCATCCAATCTAATAGACCATGAATGCAACCTGCAAAAGTATAAGCTCAAAAATTCCTATTAACCTGAAGTAAAAAAACTCTATATTGCAAATACCTACAAGCAGTGCTGAGTGCTTTTTTGGGGTGTGATATTTTGCAGGTGGCCTCTGAGAGGGAGCTAATAGCAGCTCTTGAAGCCACGACTGTAATTAGCCTGGCAGGACACAGGAGCCTCCAGCACTTCATACACCCAGACACAGCAAAGGCTGTTAGCCAGAACCTTTATTCACATGGATTCCACTCAGTTTTTGCTGAAAGGAGAGCATGTTTGCTTCCTCCTGCAAAACACAGTGTTAATAAATTTTCAGTCCCCTGGTACTACAGAGGGAGCTCATGGGCTGTTCCCTGGTGAGTTAATCTGACAGTACATTAGTTTCGTGAAACAAAATGGTGGACAACTTGAAATCTGGGAAAGAAAAAGAAAACAAGCTAAAAGAAAACTTCCAATTAAATTATGCAAATGTGAAAGGAAGTTAAATATTTAGATTTTTAAGGCTATCTTCAAAATACTTCCCCAGAGGATGGTAGAATCTGTACCAAAGGGCCTAGCAAATATATTCATTTAACAGAAGATTTCTTGGATTGAATGCAGCACACATTTAAATGGGCTGTGACAAGTAATTCAGGAGTTTCAGTGTACCATGTGACATATTTTATTTTTTTTATTACCACTGACATGTCAACAGATTTGAGGAAAACATTTTTTTTAGTAAGCACAGCTGCTATCAATTTGGATAATGATAGTCCATCACCATTTTTTGTGTGTACAAACAAAGGGAGTGAATGCTCATGCAAAACAGTAAGTCTGTATAATTCCCATTCATAAACCATTTGCCGACTGCACAGGGTCAAGACAAAATTATTATTTCAGTTGCTGGCCTCAGCAGTGCAGATACAGAAATAGAATATTTTTCTGGTCTTGGTAAATTTAATTTCTGTGAACTCTGTCCCCATGATATCGTATACAAATAATAAATAGACACCCCCAGAGTTCCTCTCACAGTAACAGCATATCCTGCCGGCTTAGCCATTTGCTCTATATTTCCACTGCTCTACTTTTTACATCACCATTTCTGACTTTGTTGGTCTCTCTGCCCAAGATCAATGATGTTCCTGCACAATTGTTGCTAGTGGCTGCTCACTAAAAATGTAGCTGGATAAGCTAATTTTCTTTCTTTCCTTCTTCATTATTCTGCAGTGAAGGTTTAAGTGTAAGATTCTTCATCTATCTCTATACCTGCAGGTAGTAAATTATAAGGCTAATGGCAAGAAAATGTGAATATTTATGACACATCCTCATTAGCTCAAAACTTGGACTGGATTTCCCATGGCTCAATTGAATTACTTAAGCCTTATTTTAAAAGGCAATTGTTTATTTATGCAATTGCCTCGTGGAACTTCTGGCTAGTTGAAACTCTCACAGATGAAAATATTTGCAAGAAATACTGTTTTCCTCCTCTTCTTTTTCACATGTAGAAAACCTGCAACAATTATGTTACCTGAGGATAAGGGCTTGGTATCTTATGTTTGATTACAAACAATTAATCATTATCTGTATTTCAGACAAAAACTATCCAAGATTTGTATGAGAATAAATTCCCAGTCTTCCAGCAGTTGGATTAACTCACTTTGACCCTGTCACACCTTCCAAGATGAGATTGCAGGAGAAAAATTTCTTTTCTCCGGGTTTTTAAAATTTAGTTCAAAAACAAACATACCAAGCATGCAAAAAAGTGAATATAAATTGAGTAGAAAAGAAGAAAAATTTAGCTTAAACCACCATGTAACTCACACCTCTGGGGTCTTTTCTCCTAAACCAAAATATTTCTTCCCAATTTTTTTCCTTAGAGTGCTTCTTTCCACAGAAGTCACAGGTGACCTCTCTGACAAACGCCTATTTTTAACCATTTTAACTGAGCTCAGTCTGTTTGTCAAACAGACCCAGGAGAGAAATCTCCAATGTATCCTTCCTGCATGGAAAAATAGACTACAACATTTAAATATTGCCACTTAAATAAAATATTGCCACTTCTAATGAAACATAATGCAGCCTACAACAAGCATCCAGGGACATAAATATACAGAAGTGGAAGAGATCTCTTAAGTTTTGAGGCATCTTCCTGTTCAGGTGACCATGTCATAGAATCTCATTAAAAATGTAATAAATTCCATTATGAAATTATTTTCCATTTTTCTTCTCATTTCTCCTATGGGAAGGCTACTTCAGAACTTCGCATCTCTGGCGGTTAAAATCTATCTGTTAATATCCAGATTAAATTTATCTAGGCCCCATGAGAAGTTATTTGTCTTTTAAGCAACTTTGGGCTTCAGTTTCAGTTTCAAGTGTAGATGTAATCTTTATTTTGATCAGACTATAGAACTGGGGAAAATTCTAGATGCAGAGTCATTATCCTAATTTCTGATGTCAATACACTCCTCTGCAACATTTTGAAATGTTTTTCCTTATCTATACAATGAATAAATTTAATGTTTTGATGGATTTATCACACATTCATGGTCATTCAGTCATTCTAAAATAATGCTCTCAGGATCTTCCTTTCCTTTCCTGATTCTTGCTGATGGGCCCCTCATTTTCCAAAAAAAATTTTTGATACAATTCCCATTAGAGTTATAACTTTAATTTACATTATACACTTATAGTCAGACCAAATTGTCTCAAGGTCAGACAGTTGTTTCTGAGAGATTTTTATCTTCCTCAGTATTGCAGCATCTCTCTTTGGTCATCAGCCCATTGTTAGCAATATCTGCATTTTTTCACAGCCAACATTCGTTAAAATATTAAATAAAATTAATCTGAAAACAAATCCACAAGAAATACCAACAGCAGTTTATCTTGAGACCACTATGTTCTCCTTCAACCCAACCAAATGCCATTTCATTTGAATGCCTCAAAAATTACTCTGATTCCTATTACTCAGTTTAACTACTAATTTTCAAGAAGTGCTTTTATCAAAACAAATTTTAACTGCCTGCAGGTTACTTCTGCTTCCTCCCTGGCTACAATGGCAACAGAGAGGCTACACAATTACCTCCAGATAGACATCTAATTTCTGTATGGATGAAGTTAAGTGAGATGGAGATAATCCTATTATCTGAAATTCTTTTATCCCATTCAGACAGAGCAGTCAGATTGAATCCTTGTTGTCTATAAAAGTATATGTTCTTCTTATCTGTACAATAAGACCTGTTTATGAAAATTATTTTGCCATAAAATGAAAAATAGTAAACCTGCTTAATCAGTACCATTTAAAATCCCAGCCACTGGTAGCTCAACAAAGGAAATATTCATAATATTAAGCTGGGTAACTAAAATTTAGGAAACTAAAATGTGTTTTATTAAAAATATTTTAAATCTACTCACATTTTTTCCATTATCTCTATTACAAAATTGCATATTGGAAAAATATTGGGAAATGCTTGCTTTGCTTGAAACCATTACCAAAATTATTATTTTATGTACAAATTTCATGTATATTGTGTATTTCTTTTATTATTTAGGTAACAATTAGGATGGTTCACAAGTGTCAGACAAATTGGGATTTTATACTTTCTTTTAAGCCAAGCAATTAACATACATTTTGAGATTTTTGTCACAAAATCCATGTCTTGACGAGTATCTCTATTATTTAACATAGAGAAAGGGACCTCATACCTTTCAAAAGAAAGCCTTGAGGAAAATAGGCACCATAGACACTAAAGAAACACTAAAAATGAGAAAATCAGAGACACTAAAATTGCATCTAAGAAATAATATTTTCCATATTATGGCCATTGAAAAGTTTTGACAATCAATTTACTGTGAGAACCAAGATGCTATGCATTGCCTATGCCACAAAATCTATCCGTATACATGCACTTAGTCAACGGTAAAGGAAATTCTTTTTCACTCTGCTTAGCCCAAAAGTGCAAGAAAGCAGCAGGAAACGTTTTTCTCTCAAGAGACACTGCATTGTATCTATACTATGCACTCCAGATCTAATGAACCCAGTTACATTATCTAAGTCAAAACCACCAGCTGTGATCCCAGAGTTTAATTTTTTTCATGTATTCTTGTTTTTTGAAGGCATTTTTTTTAAATGTCTGAAATAAATAATTGAATAGTAGCTGTTGAATGTGATGCACACAAAATAAAATTAATCATGACCTGAAATTCACTTTATTCAAATAAAGGAAATTTTTTTTTTTTTTAGTTAAATTAATTTACACTGACCTTAAGATTTGTCCAGAAAAAGAAGTACCTATCCAGGCACATAAGCTTTGATTGTGTAAGCAGATAAATGTGGATTTTTAATTTGGGTGTTTTCAAACTGGGGAATGATTGGTGAAGAAAATGATGGACAGAGCACAAAAAAATGTCAGAAGGGACATTTTACCTGTGTAGATGATAAGCAGAATAGAAACTATAAAGTGAAAAATATAAATTTGGAGATACAAATCTGATTTATAAAGACCCCGCAATGAATTTATATGTGTGTGACCCTTCACACTGCTGCAGGCACAGCTCACCCACAGCTGTCTTACAAGTGCAGTGCAAGACTTTTATCTTCACTTTGGATTTTACAAGCCAAATTTTCTTTATAGACAATTAGATATTTCTAGCAGTTGAGTATTGTGTTAAAGGCTAGGGCTAGGGCTAGAGCAGGGCTCCAATATACACATATATGTTGACTAAGCTGTAACACTCAAGCTGATGTGCACACCTGGACTTACACAATTTTTAGCCATTGTCTCTTGGTGTCATAGAGAAGTTCAGCTAAAACCAGTTTTTAATGAAGATCGTCACTCTTGGTTTTTTTGTTTTGGGTGGTTTTTTTTTTTTTTATTAAACACCATCTTTTTCTTTATATTTATTTTTTAATTCTGGAAATCCCAGGCAGAGAGTCAAATTTTGTCCCTGTGACTACCCTGGACACAACAGCTGACTTCAGCCCATCTCCTTCTGTAGAGCTCCCACAAGAAAGTAAAATAACCTACTGCAATCAGCAGCAGCAAGGTGTTACGTTTCTGTGGCACATTTTTTAAAAAATATGGAAGATGTCGTTTTAGAGCAGAGACCAGAAAGCTTTCACTGGTTGAAAGCACAACTAACTTCATCATCACCCTTCATCTGCCCTAAAGTCTGAGATGTGCATCCTTTTGAAACACTGCACAACCAGTTATTCTGTAATAAACATATCTTCTATTTATTGAGAAAGTCCAGGGTTGTCATTTTCTTTTAAATTTATAATGAGAACAAAACACAAAAGAAAATCAGCAACCTAGCCCAGACTCCCTGCTCAGATGTTATGATATGAAGCTGTTGGAATTATGACCACATGGTTTGGAGGTGTATCCTCTGTGCTGACTTTACCTAACACAGATTTTCATTCTCTTGGAACATCTGTATCAGAAGCTTTTTATTGGTCATCATATGCTGATATATATGATTTCTCTCGGAAGTTTTAAGCTATTTTCGCAAACATATGGGAGTCTTAAAATGTCTTTTAAAGGGCCATCTAGTGTTAATATGACTATTAAATACAGGGAACAAAGACGCAGTTCTGCAGACACTGACATGTACAAGAACAAACAAAAGGAACATAGAATACAATAGAATCACTGATTACATATTTAGCCTTGGGAAGGTCAGCAGCATAAAAGCAAAACAACTTTCATTCCAGAAAATGTTTCCAGCTTTATTGGCTTTGGATCATGTAGCTATAGGGTTTTTTTACTATTGATTTTTGTCTCAGTTTAGACTGTGGACTAGGAGTCAGATGGCTAACCTGCTAGGCAAAGCTATAAATGCACTATGCACAGTTCCATTCAGCATCTTTTCCTAGAGGTAAATGTTATTGACTATAGGTCTTGTTTTCTAGTCCCCTGGGCTGTAAGGCTGCTGCTGACTCCCACAGAGTGCTGGACTGGTAGGCTGTTGGCTATTTCTTGGGACAAGTTCCAAATTTCAATTTCTTTTATTAGCCATTTCAATATTTCTTCCTTCCACCTGGCTCTAATGCTTATGCTCCAATGTGGTCTTTATGGGCTTTGCAGCACCTAGGGCAATACAGCTTTCCTTTTTGGCAGCTAGAAAGAACTATGGACTCTCTGCCTGCCTTTCTTACTGCATGTCATATTAGTATGAGCTAGTGTAATTAACTCTAGCTGGCATATGTTTCCAATGTTGTTCAGTTGGCACAGTGAAGGGACTTCCTGAAGAAAAGCGAATTTTTCCGTAGTGTTTTCAAGTCTGCCTATGTAAACTTTTAATTGCCTGGAACCTGTATGTTGGAGCAAGGCTCTGACCAACAGGCAAGCAGATCTCACACTGTTCTAACAGATGTAGATGAGCAGAGACTGCCAAGTGAGTGTATTTGCATCTATTGTGTTAACTGAAAGCATAATTTTCAGAAGGAAAGGCTATTTACAGTTTAGATGGCTTCAGGCTTAGGACTATTTTATTGCCTTTTAGAAGATTTTTTTTAAATGTGAGCAAGCACCTCTGTAAACTTTTAGGTAGGAGCTGTCCTGGGGTGGAACAGGGCATTATCATGGAGAAATGCCTTGTCCCTTTTAAATGTGCCTTCCCTCTTTTCTCTCCTTTAATTCAGCATCTGAAACTAACCAAGCCAATCTTCTGCATTCCTGCCGAGCTTCATCTGACGAGGTCAGCAGTCTTGTTCTCTGTATTTTTTTTTGCACAACAGGGGTACTCACAATATAGTGCAACACCCCCAGTAAGGGTGATACTACATGGATTCTTGAAAAGAAAAGCATGTGTGCCAATTTGGCTCGAACCCTTTGAACACGTTGCTGGGTTGTTAATGCATGGGAAAAGGATGGTCACAGAATTATTCTGCATTTCACAACTGCTCCTGGTACCACATGACACTACAGAGTGATTTTTTTAGTAAGTCAGAGAGCACATTACAAAGGGTAAATGCACTGAACTGGATTAAAAGCTGCCTTGTAAAGAGGAAATGGTTTATTCTGGAAAAGAGCAGACAATTCAGGAGGATGAGTGTAGTGACAGGGCTGCTGCAGCAAAGCTCTTTATTAATAACACTGACAATGACGCATACTAATAATAATACTTTGCACTTCTATAGCACTTTGTTTTTTCAGAGTACTTTACAAACATCTAATTAATCATTATCTAATTAAGAATTACTTTGAAAGGGGCCGGGGGGCGTGTATGACAATATTTAAAATATGCCTTTGTTTGATATTGGCACAAAATAGTAGGAGGGCAGCAGCCACAAAGGCACAGAGCATACGCATTCAAAATGTTTTGGATAGATGAGGTTTATGGTCTGATAATTGGCTTATGCAGTTCAGCATAGAGAAGTATAAAGTAATGAGAGAAGGGAGGATCAAAACTACCCACAGAGACTATAGCCTAAAATGAAGCACAATACAAACCAAGAATAGACTTGGACATGATAATGGATAATGCAGTAAATCCCTCTCTACAGTGTTTGGCAGAAGCAGAAAAGGCCTTGGGATTTACATTGTATATATAATCAGTGTCTTTTTCTGTTAAATAGGGCAGTAACGAGGCTACATTAGGAATATTGTGCATTTCTGGTCTCCTTAAGCCAAATTACCTATTAATTTACCTGGCAACGCATCTCTTTTAAAGCCATCAGAATTACAGAGGCCATATTTTGATGTCATATTGTTAGTGTTGGTCTTACTGCTAAAGAAATTCGGGGCCAAATTGGGATATCATTTAGTTATAGATCAAGCCCATGGGCAGAGGAACAAGTCAGCATCTGCAGGAGCTGATATCAGTGTCCCATTTATCTCCTAACACACTGAACTGAGATCTGTTTGGAGGGACTAAAGGGGCTTCATCAGCTCACAGCAATGTATCAAGCAAATGCAGAATTTTCTTCCCTCTGTATGATTATGTTGAGGGAAAAGTGTTAGAAAGGGGCATGATCATACATGGAATCAGCACAGGATACAACCAAGCATGACAGCTGATTCACAGCTATGTAAATTGATATTCAAAGTCATTGCAAACCAAATGACACTTAAGTTTGGAAGATTAGATGGCTGTCTCCCTCACTTTCATCTCCCCACACCACGTTCACTGAAATCCCTCTGAATATTGCAGGAACATTTGGTATTTGGAGGAGACAGCATATCTAATGAGTATCAGCTGAATCAACTCTACTTATTATAGGAAGGACATTGCTGATAATGAAAACACGCAGCAAAGGCCATGCAAAATGATTAAGGGTCTGAGTGCATAAGTTATGAAGGAAGATTGGCTTATAGTAGAGGAAAAGAGGCTATCTTAGAAGTATATATGACTCCAAAGGGATCAGGTAGACACCAGCAAACTGATTAGAATAGTAATTAATTTCTTTATAATACTAAAGCTTTTGTTAAACATGTGCAAGGGAAGTGTCTTTCACAAATGCAGGCAATACTTCTTTGCAGATGTGTTGGTGCAAAAGAAACACATGGAGGAAACAGCAATTAAACCCAGCATTCAAACACAGAAACACAGAGAAAGAACAGCAATTAAACTAAGCATACTCAGAAGTCCCCCATGAGATGAGTGTGGTGGCTTGGTTTGATGAAGAAAAAGGATCCAGTTTCTGAGCAAAAAATGTGTGATGTTTGCGGGTTTTCCTGTTACACTCACCAACTGTCTCACACTTATGTAGGTTAATTCCCACTTCTAGTCATGTATGCAATTAAAGAATTAATGCCCTGGAGAAACAGTGGTGCCAGGTGGCTGTAGCCACAGCAGAAGCATTGTGCAGACGTAATTGCAGCTACCAAGGGACATTCATATATCCCAAACTCAGTTTTCCCTCAGCAGGTTACAATTACTCTTATCTTAGTTATTTGTACTTCTGCAGGGCATTGGTGAAAATGGAGTCTTAACCTATCAGGTTACTTGCAATAAATGGTTCCAAGCACCCCAAGTCATACTGAGAACCTTGAGAACAAAAGACCATAAGCCTGATGTGCTGCCAAGGGAGATGAGGGCAGTGTCCAAGTCCTCAAGATGAAGTGCTTCCAACAAGTTTGGGGAAGTATGTCATGAATCATTAGAGAAGAAGGCAGAAAAAAAAATCTTGAAATTATTGTTTTCAGCCTTATGGGACATAAATTCTCACGTAAAATTCCTAAAAGAAGTCTAGTAACCAATTTGAGTCTGAGAATGTGAACCTCCACCGAGAAGACAGTGCAACCCAACCTGTGGGCTGAGATGAAGATGGTTGATAGAAAAAGCAACAGCAGCACATGCAAGCAAAGCAAAACAGGGAATTGATTAATCCTTCAAGCTTCTTGTCCACCTCCAGACTACTGCTTAACAGGGCAACATTAAAAACAAAAACCCTGATGTTGTGTAAGCCCAATTCTGCACTACCTAAAAGATTGGTGCATTATTAACACAGTTTTAGTCACAAATCCACAACATAGCACCACACGAGCTACTATGAAGAAAATAACTATCCTGTCCAGAACCTGTTCATACCTTCACATTCTGTGACCCACACTTCTCTTAGCTCCTCTTCCCCATTTTCTTTACAGGGATGGTCAGCATTTTTTTCCTCAAAATGAAAACATAGATAAATTTATTTCCTCAATGAAATTTAATTTAGAAAAGAATACAAAAAATTGTAGAAAAATAAAAACAATCTTATAAAACAACATTATTCCTTTAATGAATAATATTATTATTTAATATTATTATTTAATATAATAATGATAAATAAATTTATTATTTAATATATTTTAATTTGTATATTTAATCCTTAGGAGTATTCAAAACAAACAAAGGTCTTTTAATCCAGATGTCAATATAGAGGTAGAACACTTTTTGCAAAATTGCTACCAAGAAGTGAGAGACAGGAAAGAATACTTAATGAAAAGCCAGCAAGTTCAAATTCTTTGCATTCTTCACATTCTTCTTTTATAGCAAATGGGTAGATTAAAGGAAAATTTCATGCAAGCCTTTTAGGAAAAAAACCCACCCTGCTAATGTCAAGTAAATGAATTTGGGGCTGTCAAAGAAAATTTGATAATATGGTTTCTAGATGATTCATTTGTTAATGTATAAAGTATGAATAGAGTCTCTAAGCCATGTGTGTGTCCAGAAATTTGACATGCACCTGGCATCAAAGGACATCCTGACAGAACAACTTAAAGTTCTCATCTCAAAGAATAAAATTAAATTAAATTAAATTAAAAAATACATAGCAATTACCACACTGAGAAATTCATAGAGAGAGAGAAAAAATGCATTAACTTTTCCACTAGACAAGATCTTAGAAAAATATGACAACTCATACTGTCTAGAATGCAGGCAATGTCATTTATCAAATACAGGTAAAATGATAGTGAAGGCAAGAATTCAGACTTGCATTTAACTTTGTGTTATTTTATTAGACTTCATTCATTTTGCATTGTTATTGGACCATATCAAAAGCAAATTTAGCATTAAAATTGATTTTTGCCCAACACACAAAAAAATAGGGGTTTGTACTGAACATTCCAGGTGTGAAATATAATATTATAAAATATGAACTTCCAGAGAAGAGCATTTTAATGTTTTTAATAATAAAAGTTTCTTTCCTGCTATGGTAACCATACACTGACAGAGGCATTATATACTGTGCTAAAATATTAAAATACAGACTAACTTTGTGTTGGAAAGGCAGAGGTTTAATATATTTGCCTGCTTGGAATCATACAAACATATAAAGTACTTTCACCCACTAAAAAAAACCCTTTTTCTCCTGTCTTTTTCCTCCTTTTTTCTCTGTATTTTCAGTAAAATAAGTCAAGTTCCATACAATAAACAGCTTAGTTAAAAAAATATGTAGGCCATTAATCTTAAGATTCAGCTAAACCTCTGTGGGCTCTCTTAAATTTCCCAGGGGAATTTTTAAAACCTCATATTTATAAAATCTCAAATTCTAACCCTTTTAATTTAAGCCAGTCAGTGAAGAAAAGACATAAATAGTTCAGTCCTCCATATCCCATCCCACCTCTCCTGCTTAACCATCCTGACAAACCTGGGGAAGGAAGGCACAGGTAGTGTTAGCAGGATAAAACAGTGGTGTTTTAAAGAACATTACGGAAGGGAAAGCACAGTGGTGGCCCTCATAGCCAGAAGACAAGGGAAAGGGAAAAGAAATTTCTTGCTGGCCTTCTGGCAGGAGAGACTGAACCTGAGACTGCAGACAAGGTAAAAACCTTCACCCTAAAACAATGAAGGAAGCAGCCTATGGTCTAGAGAGAGAGAAAATGTACTGAGCTCAGCAGGATGGTTGGGAGGAAGGTATCTGTGGTCTGCTGGTGCCAGAAGAAACTTTATGCTGTGTCAATTCCAACACAGCTTTGCTGCATCTTTGCTGTGAGGAAAGAGATGAGTGCACAGAAACCAGAATTCACATAGCCTGACCACTATGAGAGTGGAGAGTCAAACTGCAACCTTGGTCGTCAGTTTTGAACAGTAAGGAAAAAAAAGGTGAGATGTTACAGTTTATGATCTATTAAGAGTGGTATGGTTCAAATATAGAGTAATAGGCTGCTCCTAGTTCATAAAAAAACAATTTTCTGTCTCTGTCTTTTTATATACTGGCATGTGGTCTCTTTATTTGTCTTTCATCGTTTTCTGTAAATCATTCTTCTCTTAAAGTCGAGTAAAGGCACTGATATAAGAACCTAACCTTGTACTGAAGCCTTGCAGCCCAGAATCCAGCTCCAAAGAAGCCCTGGATTTATGCATTTGAGTATGATATGTTCTAAGGGGATTTTAATTTGCTTTCATCATGTGATCCTTTTTCACTCTTCACGCATATCTTTCACTCCTAGTAACTGCATGGGGGTAAAGAATGAGATAGTGGCTTGAGGGAGGAAAAAAAAGTGTTTTCAGATTATATCTGAAATGAAAAGGAATCAAAATGACAGATACTGAAGCTGTCATGGAGGCCAGGATCTTCAGAGAAGAACATTTTCATATTAGTAGTGGCCAGAATCTGCAAACAGACAAAAAAAATCTCCCGACTGCATTTTGGATTTTTTATAATCAACACTTGTTTTCATAATATTCATTGAAATACATGATTAAACTGAAATTAAGAAGCTCTTTCAGAAGTTTGACTCCGGTAACTGTTTTGCATGGTTGTGTTAGTGTCCCTCTGGCTTTCCACTGAATCCAAACAACTCAGTTCCTTTGTTTATAAAATGTTACATGTGCCAAAAGATGCACTGTTTTGTTCTAATGCGACAAGTAGCAAATGACAGTGCTCTGGGGAATTCCAAAGAAAAGGAGAACAAGCAAGAAATGCTAATGTGCTTCTACATTGCCTTTCCAGATTAGAGGATCTGCCACAGATGTTTTGACTGCTATTGCACTGTAGATAATTTTGATAGAATTACACACTTAAAGAATAATTTGAGTTGGAGAGGATGTCTGGCAATCTTCTGATCCAAACTCCAGTATAAAGCAGGGCGAAATTAAAATAGGTGGAAGAGCACTTCCACCAGCTGAGTACTGAACACATCTGAGGGCAGAGATTTCACAGCATCTCTGAGGATCCTACTCTGATATTTGCCTGCACTTATGTGAGTGTTATTCTCCACAAATAAAATTATCTGTGGTTATATCTTCCATCCTGTGCTACTTGTCCTTTCACGGCACTCCCCTGAAAGGAGCCTGACTCCATCTTCTCTGCAGGCTGTGAAGGACAGCAATTGGGTTCCCACTATCCCCTTTAGATTTCTCTTCCCCAGGTCAAGCAAACCAGCTTAATCAGCCTCTGTTCACGTGTCATATTCACTGTTTCCTAACCATCCTAATCACCTTTCACTAAATAGTTTCCCATTTGTTGTTGTCTCTTTGAATGGGGGCCCAAACTTATCACAATCTTCTTTCCATGTTTCATGTGGCAAGGTGACAGAAATGCAAGAAATATCTTCCAAATAATGGTGCCTGTACTGGCCATCTTGAATTCTGTCTCAGGAACAGATGTATAGAAATGTAGAGTTCCTGATTTAAGAAAAGATAAAGATAAAATTGCATTCAAGTATGTTATTGAGGTGAGAGGAAGCAGCCTTTCAACATCATAGTTTTAGCTGCTCATATCAAAGACATACATGGTGAAAAATTCTGTAATTTTTGAGCCAGGAGAGTAGAACAGGACTGTAATTTAAGTTTTAACAGCTAAATTGAGTAAAGAAGTTAAATATTGCCTTAACTGGACCATTTATATGTAAAGGAATTAAAGATTGCCTAAACTGGACCATTTATATATCTGACCATAGGTGGCATCAACAGAATGAAAGTTAAAACAATCCAGACGCAGAGAGATGCAGTTTTGCAGTTCAGCATGTAAGGTGCAGAATTCCACTGCATTGTGAAGTGATCTATAGACAGCTCTGGTTTCTAACTGAGTCCTGCACACCAGGTTTGCTGTGCTAAACAAACAGCGACCTGAATGGGGTAAATACAATACCAAATGATGCAGGCAGTCTATCAAAAATCATCCTGCTGATAAACTTCCCAGAAGATGGTGTTTCTTCTTCATTTGAGTGTCAGCAATTTGTTCAGTAATTTCTCATCACAAAAATGTGTGAGGTCAATGCCCCACTATTTCTTAAGGGAAAATCCTAAAAAAGCACTTGTTTTCAATTCATGTCAGTAGCCCCATTCTGTGGACTCTTCATTTTGTTTATTTTAGCCCTAGTGATTACTCTGTAGCTTCCAACCCCTTGCAGCTAAACACACTCCCAGTCAGAGGCTCCACACATTGGTTTTACCTCAGCAATGCATTCCCATGGCTTGCTGTGTGTGTGCATGTGTGGGCAGAGGGGAGGGCAAGCACTAAAAATTGGACAGTTTTAACACACCATTAGAGCATCCAAGCCTGAAGTCACAGTGTTTAAACGCTTGGAATGGGATGGTCAAGCAAAATACTATCACTTTTATCTGGAATCTGGGAATAAAGCCAACTCGGATAAAACAGAAAAAAACCCAACCCTGACTAATCTGACAGCTGTGGCAAGGCATATTGATAGCAACTGTTAAGCAGGCCAAAAATTCAAATACTGTGCTGGAAATGGAGCACGCTTGTACTGTACACTGATGGTGTGGCAGGCAGCTGGATGGTGGCAGTGTGTAAATGAGTGGTAGGAAGAAAATTCTTTTATTTATATCCTTGTTTTATACTGCAAGTATGCAAAAAACAGATGACTAAAAAGAATGGGGTAAATCTGTGTTTTGAATTTTCCTGAGATTTCTTTTCCATTAATGGTTTCATAATGTTATCTCTTTTTTAATTCTAGTCCAGCAAGCACCTTCTTGGGACCAAAACCTGTTAACCTGGAGGTTCCTTTGCCTAACTGGGTGTATGTAGGCTTGAACATGCCTATTGCAATGAAATCAATTCATCCAGCCTAGTCATCTGCCAAATTCAGATTAACTACCAGTTTGTTCCTTTACCTTGCATAGGAGCTTCCATGTCTCCCTGTAGGGTACTGTTCCATCTTTTCATTGTTTTCATTGACACATAGATGTTCCTGCAATCCAGCCTCATTCCTTTTTCCTTGAATTTTTATTTTGCATTTTTTTTCCCCAACAGTATTCACAGTTTTACCTCTGTTTGAATCTCCTTAAGAAATGTCTTACCAAATTTCTGGGGTTTTTTCTGTATTTCTATAAAGCTTGTTCTGTATCCTCCACGACACTGGCAGTATCATCTCTGCCTGAAAAATCATCCTAAAACTCATAGCTCTGGAGCATCCCAATGCCTTCCACCTTCCAACTGAATATATGATCCCATCTATAATTATCTTGTTTAATGGGCCTTCTGCCAGTTTTCAGCTGATATGGCGATTTCCTAAGGAAAGCAGTTTAAATTAACTTTTTATAGCTGTGTATTTGCTGATCTTATTTATTTTGAAATACAATTTTAACCAGGAAAACCATGTTTGATTCTACTTTGACACTACTGAAGCTTTTCCTATTTCATGGATATATTATGGGAATATATCCATATATTCAGGAATATATCCAGGAATAACAAAATACATGGTGACATATTAGGAAGCCCTGCTGTGGCCTGCTGTGGGTCTATTCTGGAGCTGTCTGGAACTGCCTATGCCCAGCATGGTGCAGCTCCTGGTCTCTTCTCACAGAGTCCAATCTTCCAAGACAAAAGAAATCCAACTGGAAATTCGACTTGAAATGGCTGAAGGCTAACAGAGTATTTGAGGGAGCAGAGGGACAACAAAGGTAACTGAGACACATCAAGATCCCACCAAGGGGGATTTTATAGTGGCTCTTCAATACTTAAAGGGAACTATAAGGTAAATTAGATAAACTTTTTAGCAGGACCTGCTGCGATAGGAAAAGGGGTTTAAAACTAACAGAAGTTAGATTTATATTAGATACAAGAGGTTTTTTACAATGAAAATTGTAGAACTGTGGAACAGGTTGCCCAGAGAGGTGGTGATGCCGGGCTGCAAGCCAACTCCAGCCCACCAGATGCACAAAATTTCAGAGGAAGTAGCATAGCTTAACACCTTTTTAGCCTTTTTGGGGTGCTTGCAGTTGGCAGATCCATCTTAATGCCTGAGGTCTTATCATCACTAAAAAATGTGAACGACTCACGGCTGCATTTGCACATCCTGAAGAAGCCAAATTTTATTCACTGAAAAGAGAATCCCTTCTGTGAGTAGTTTGGACAGATCTCTTAAAGCAAACAGAAGAACACAGTTTTAAATTGCCGTCTCTGTTTTTTACTTTAAATAATTGAAATTCACCTATTATACATCCCCTTTGGTTTTGGCCCTCAGAGGTAGTACCTCCGGACACATTCAGGTTCTGAGCCTGACTTTTCTCATTTGTTAACCTCAATTGCCCATACATGGAAATTTAAGATAATTTGAGGTTTTCTAGGGTGTCTTGACTGGCTTGCAGCTGCCAGGCTAGTCGTGTTTGTCTAGGTCTTGGATGTACTTGACGTTGTGCAGATACCTCATTAGATCTAGGACATTGCAAAGGGCTCTAGGACACACATGTTTGGGAACCAAGCTAAGTGTCCTTTTTAAAACTGTCCTTTAAATTATGTAAGTTCACTGCTGAAAGCAGAGAATGTTGGAAACAAAATAAATTGCAAAAAAGCAATAATACAGTAATTCCCAAAATATGTTTTATGTCTTGTTATGTATAATTGCATAATACTCTGGGGTTTGAAAATTCACCTACAAGTTTAACAACTGGGTGCAAGCCATGTGACCCAAGGTAGGTACCTGCAGTGCAGAGGTCTGCATTGAACCACTGCTGCCTGCATTATCAAGGAGGTGCAGATGCACATTAACAAAGAGATTACTTTCAGACTTCCAAAATATTCAATAATTGAGGCTCATGGTGGCTACTGAAAGCAGCTATTGCATGGTCAACAGATTGATTATAGAGGAAGTCTAGGGGGACAATTCTTTGTCAGTGTGTAAGGTTAGGTGTGGTGAATGGCTTCTTTAAATTCCCTGAAAAATGTAAGCTCACCCTCTTAAGGATTTATGCGGATACATGATCCTACAGTTGATGTATTCTAAGAAAAGGGAAACATTCACTGACTATAGTTTGTTGGTCTCTTGTTTGCTCTGTAATATTCCAAAATGAGAAGAAAATGAGGAAAGCAGAACACGTCTAGCAGTACTTCCTGATCTAATTGAAAGTGTTCAGGGAAGGAATAGGATAAATATAGAGAAACCAATGACCAAGGTGAGTTCCCAAGGTAAGACTGAAATACAGAAACTTGAGTCCTTGATATTAAGCTCTGAAAGATGCCAAACATACTTCCAACAGAAAGCACCAAGGGATAAGAAGTTGCTCAAGATTTTATATTAAAGTTTCAAGACGTGTCATTTCACTAGCACTGGAACATTTTTCATTGACAAGTTGGTGAGAAAAACACTGACTTCTTTTTCTTTACTCTGCACTGCCTATGAACATATTACACTGGCCTTTAGGAAAAATAAAGCTATATGCTTGGGACTTTTTCTCACTATTTTACTGAGACCTACACAGAAAAAAAACCAAAGCAAAAATCTACCAAAACCATTATATTAGAATAGTTTAGAAAGTTTTAGCACAAGGCATTTGAGTATTATGACAACAATGGGTGTTTTCTGCATACATAAAATATTTTTTAAAAAATCTGAATATTTTGTTTGTCTTCAGGCAGATTAGACTTTAAGTACATTAAAAAAATAGACAAATGTCATATCCAAGATTATTAGTTTTGAATGCAGAAAGCATTTCCTTCTGTGCCTATGAGGTACATTGTGGAAAACAGAGTTTGATTTGATGAGGAAAGTTGCCATTGCTCATTCAACCCTTAGGACAATTTTGGCTTCTCCACTGCAGTCACTGGCACTTGAAAGGTTTATTAAATATTTTATGGCTTGTGGTTGTTTCATCAGACTTGATCAAAATAAACCTAATTCTAGCTCACTTTATCTTTATTGTGTGTCTATATTTGGGTTCAATGCCTTATATCTTTCCCAGAATTTTCTACTTAACAGTATGTAAACCTGGGTAAACACCTGGAAGTGAGGAATGCACTGTTTGCTGCAATTTTATATTCAAGGACCTCACTTACCACCCAAGTGACATGTGTTAATGATCTTAATTCTTTGAATTGCTTGAAATAGAAACAGGAAATAGTGTTATACTTTATTTGGACTGTAACTGGTTATCTATCAGAAGGATTGCTGGCTTAAATTTTACAACCTGCTTTTTCCCACCATGTGATTCACTTAATCATAAACTTAGTTTGATTTTCTGATTCTAGACCCAATACAGCAAAATACATGAGGACAGATTTAACTGTAAGTATGCAAATGTTTCCACAGACTCCAAGTTAAGCATATATTTAAGTGGTCTGCTGTCTCAGAGCCTAAGTAAATCTTGAATCTTGATCTAAAATTTGCTTTTCATAAACATCTGTGAGCTTCAATTCATTCAATTGTTAAAGAATAAAAAGTTCAGCTACAAAAGTTACCAACAAAAGGAAATCCACCAATGTTTGAGATTCACCAATATGTTTGCCAATCATTTTTTCAGTATTTGCGTATGTCTGTTCAAATGTCTGGGTTTTGGCTTTTCATCTGTTCCAGGAATATTTTAAGCAAGCTATGCAAAAATCTTTCTTTGTGCTAGTTTGGCATATTGCAGGAAGGTTGAAGGTTCTTCTTTTACTTTCCTGGTTTTTAATGCCTTCGTGTAGACTGTGGAAAACTTAAATCACTTAAACTTCCTTCTAGGAGTCTCTGTTTTTCGAAGAGTTCATTCAGATGTAGTTTATATTTCAGGTATGTTGTTAGCAAAGATGCCTTTATTCATATAAATGCGACTGCTTTACTAGACCTGGGAAATCTCTAGCTGTTTATATTTCTTTTAACATGAGTAGCTAGAGTAGCTAAAGGCTTTCCATCCCAACATTACTTAATGAGCTGCTCTGTGTCTTACTTCTTGCAGTGTCCTCACTGAAATACAAGCCCCTTCAACATTAATTGGGGGAGAAATGGCATGTATATAGACGCTTACATCACAATCACAAAGCTTAATTTTTTATGTTTTTAAAATAGCTACTCATTCCTGACTTCAGATTTAAATATTAGCATTAAAGGTTTTAGCCTTCAAAGCCAGCATAATTTAATCCAAATATTCTACCAACACATA
The DNA here is from genome assembly GCA_024500445.1 of Entomyzon cyanotis. NCBI lineage: Eukaryota > Metazoa > Chordata > Aves > Passeriformes > Meliphagidae > Entomyzon > Entomyzon cyanotis. The sequence continues at coordinate 67,268,864 of JAKEPQ010000871.1, forward strand.
ATGAAACCATTGTAAATAGTCACCAGTTATTGGCCATGTTTCCAATTCCAGAGCCACGTCTGAGGATAAAATGTCACAAAATGACCCCTTACCTGCAAGAGGAATGAAAGGCAGCAGAAGAAAAAAATAACAAATATGAAACATTTGTTAGTGAACAGGGAAAATCTCCCCTTTGAAAATATACAAACTGGCATATATGACACATCTAATTCTCTTCATTTGGTTGGAGACCTAATAAACAAAGATCAGCACAAAGTATTTCAAGCTGATATATGAACAGGTCAACACCAGTAATGCTTACTCCTAACAATTAACGTGAGATGTGGTAATTTAAATTTGCTGCTTTTTTCTCCTGATTTACAATGCAAAGATTTACAATAAAAGAATACTGTTAATACAATAAATAAATTTTGAATACTCCAGAAAGATATCAAAAGGGTTATCATATACACAGAGACCCATGAGCCTTTAGAAATGTTCATCATATGAAAAGTGATTGTTCTAGTTCTACAATGCAGAAAGGCCACAAAAGAGGGATTTATTTATTTTTCTTAGAACATACATTGATTTATATACTTCCATCATGACTTTTCTCAGTCCTGTTTTCTGACTGCTCTACTTTATTTTCCACTAATATGACCACGAAGCCACAGTACTCAAGATGAGGGAAATCATGATTTATACTATGTCATGAAATTATCTGGAGGATTGTTTTATTTCCCAGTCCTCACCATAGCACAAGATGTGATATTTGACTTTGGCTACCCCTCCTCTCAACAGGAGATCTCCCCAAATTGTCTGCAGGAGTTTGCCCTCCTGCTCTCATTTCAGCAATTTCAGCCATTTGCTGCTCTTGTGTTGCCCTTAGCCTCAGTGAACAGTGAGAGAAGAACAAGGATGGAGAAAAAAAAGCAGCAGCACCCTTCAGATATAGCTGTGCCACCTTTACATGGTGCTTAGCTCACCTCACTTTGGGCTTGTCCCAGAACTCAGCTCCAGGGACCAGAGGAAGTGTGAAACAACTCTTGAGCAGGGAGAGGAGGAAAAAAGCATCTGTCTTTGAAATAGGAAATGGAGAGAAGTATCAGGAGAGTGCAAGGGTGGTGGGGGTTGTGATAGAAGTCTGGTGAGCACATGGGGAAACCACAGCAAGTCTTGTTCTAGGACTGCATGTGAATCACAGAGCTACAGAAATGACAGAAGGTTTATTTGTTTGGGGAGTTAGAGTTTATTTTTAACCCATAATTGCTTCAAATTATTCTCTTTTTTCAATTGGATTTGAAATTTAATTTCCACTTATAATACCTAAACAAACGTTCCTGAACATTGAATTCGTCATTTCTCTCCAGTGAAATAATTGCATCACATTCAAGTGTTATCATTTTACACAGTCCATCTCTGCATTAGGTCATTAATAACCAATATATCGAACTATGCAGAACATCTTGGGTTTCTATATTCAAAGCAGGGGTGAAGTTTAACTCATTAAATGTTTTCCCTGCCTAAAAGTGGAATATGCAGTCCAAACGAGTCACCAAGGCTCCCTTGGGAGAGTGGATCTCCACGAAGCACTTCCACAAGGTGAGTCATCTCATCTAGGATAAGATGATTTACCCCTTGTTTTCTGTCACTTAAGCAGTTTCTGGCACGTAAGAGCTATTCACCTCTAATGTATTAGGGCTACTTCATTTCCTTGAAAGCCTTCTTCAAGGGGTTTCATAAACGGCTTGTTGAAATTCCAAATTAGTTATAATAACTGCCTTCTTGTGCCTACAATTCAGTTCAAATACTTGTAAGTCAGAGATGTGTGATTTTCTTTTATGGCAGCCATATTTCTTCAGCTTTACCTTTTTATACCAATCAAGGGGCTCTGTAAACAAAATAAATCTTCATTTATAATTCAAATTTTCTTTTAATGCTGAAGTAAAACTAAGATGTACAATTTCTGACACTTTTTGAAAAGGTGCTTATACTTTCTCCATCAAACTCCTCAGCTGGGGTTGATTAATTTAATGAGGGATTATGTCTATTTTGACAGCATTTTCTTTAAATTCCTTCAGCATGTCATCCAGTCTTGAGATCTTGTCACCATCCAGCACCTTTCCAGAACTTTAACCACTGCTACCACTTCCTTTTATTGACTCCAAAAGTTATTTTAGGAAACATATTTTTCCATCATGCTTAGTGAGAAAGACAGTCTGAAAGAAATGTAATTATTTCTTGACACCACTGTCATCTCTAAGCTCATTAATTTACCACAGTGGAATGCAGGTTGAGGAGGAGGAAAGGAAGCAGGGATCCAGATCCACTCTTCTTGAGTGTTCGGAGATACACTGGGACTGCAGTGCCAGCAGGTCGAGAGGGGTGATCCTGTCCCTCTCCCTAGCCCTAGTGAGGCCACATCTGGAGTGCTCTGTCCTGTTCTGGGCTCCTCAGTACAAGGAGGAGCAAGTTCAGAGGCAAAGATGATTAAGGGACCGGAACATCCCTTATAAATAAAGGCTGAGAGAGTTGGGTCTGTTCAGCCTCAGGAAGAGACAACTGAGAGGGGAACTCATTAATAAATGCAAGTGTCTGAAGGGAAGGCATCCAGAGAATGGAGGCAGGTTCTTCTCAGGGGTGCCAAGCATTAGGACACAGCAGTTCAAAAGTATAGCAATTATTTTGTGACTTTGTTTGGTGGTTGTTTTTAATTTTAAAGTGCATGGAATAACATGCAGTCTCTGCAGCTGACCAGAGCAGGGTTTGTGTGGTCTGTGATGCTGCACAGAAGCATTTGCAGAGCATCATGGAATCACAGAATTGTTTGGGTTGGAAAGAACCTTAAGGATTGTCTTGTTGCAACCCCCTGCCATGGGCAGAAACACCTTCCACTGGACAAGGTTGCTCAGAGCTCCATCCAACCTGCCTTGAACACTTCCAGGCATGGGGCAACCCCAACCTCTTTGGGCAGCCTGAGCCAGTGCCTCATCCTTACAGCAAAGAATTTCTTGCTAATATCTAATTTGAGTCTAACTTCTGCCAGTTTAAACCCATTCCCCCTTATCCTGCCACCACATGCCTTTATCAGAAGATCCTCTCTGCTTTCTTGCGGGACCCCTTTAGGCACTGTTCTAGAAATTAGGTTCTGTTAGGTCTCCAGTTTGACTTGTTTCCATATGCAAAGGCTGTGGGGACAGAGTTGAAAGGCTCTGTATGGTGCAGAGTGCCAAAACTGGACGTTCAAAGCATTGCAATAGACTGTTATTTATGAAGGGTCACAGTGCCCCAGGACCTGGCTAACAAGTGCAGCCTAAGAGTACACTCAGTGTCCCAATTTCTGTTTGAGATAAAGAAACACAAAGATCTACTTTTTGTTTTTCTTTTACACGTTAAAGGGGAATATGGGGTTTTTTGTTCATGTCATTACCACACATCATGAATTTTATTCAAGACTATTAAGTAGAATCTCCCATGTTGTCATTTATTGTCATTTTCCCCACTGTATTCCCAATTCACATTTCTACTGTTCTTTTGTCGTTCTTCATTGTAGTATTCTCTCTCATTTTACCAGTAGAACAATCTTGGATTACAAAAGGGGGAGGAATTATACTTCAAAATAGAAATTAGCAGTTCAATGGAATGTCTCCAATTCAGGATTTATAAGTAAAAAGACCACGTATGCATTTAGTGTTTTCATGGATAAAAGTAAAATACTGCAAAGTGATTTCCCTCACATTTTTCTAACAAGTGCTCAATTAGCCTCATTGATTTAGAGATAAACGTCCAAAAGAAACATCTCTCGTTTTATTCAAGAGTTAAACTGTCAGTCTAAAATACAATCTCTCTACAGTCAGACTAAATTAAAAGATACTACAGCAATCCCAGGAACTTAAGCAGATTTGAAGTGAAAAGAAAATACACCATAAGTTAAATTTCATAAAGCTTCATCAGTTCCCAGGGTTTTTTCATTCTCCTTCTTCTCCTTTTTTAATCCTTACAATGAAGGAGATCTTCCAACTATAGAAAGAGAGTTATCACAGATGACAAAACTCTGAAAGACGATCATAATTTCTGACACTTCTTTCCCATTCCTTCCTCTTAGGCCTAGCATAAAATTTCCAGACAAGTTTTGTAATGACCTAGCAGGTGCTGGTAGTGTCACAATTCAGACCCACCCTGTCCTGAGAGCTTTCCACCAAGAGCTATAACGTTACTGGGGTGACTTGCTGTGATCTACAGTCTGCCATTGCTGTATGTGTTTTTACCATAATGCTTCATAAATGCACTGCTGCCTCAGCATCTGATAACAAAACCACTCCCCATGGATGCATTATGGAAAATACTTCATGTTTAAATTATTGTGAAATACTGTCCCTTCTTATCTCCCAGATACATTATCCCCACAAATACTATAAATGCTGTAGCAAAAGGTGTATTTGTTCTAATTCGCATGTATGGAGGAATGAAAACCTGCATGATTGCATTTTGTTTCTCCTGAGCATTTAATCACCATGTGTCCATTGGAAAGAAAAAAAAAATTCTTTAGCCTGGAAATTATCAGAATGGTGATCAATTAACATTTTTAAAGTTTAAAAATAGGGGTGGGAAGAGCTGATTAGCTAAGACAATGTTTAATAAGATACAGAATCTTGTACCCACAGTTTGTGGATTCAAACCCAGTTTGTTAGAGGAGTCTGAAATGTTTATCAGAACCACAGCTTTCAAGACCAAAATAAATACCTTTTGATCAAATATCCTGACATTACATTAAAAAAAAATCTCCTTATCCCTTCACTATGACTACCTTTGTTTGGTCAAATTGTATGCCTCAAAAATGCACAAAAAACATTCAATGGATCACAGAACTCATCCTTGACAAAAATTCATTTCAGTCAAGAATAGCTACATTTTGTGTTTTTCCTTTTTTTTAAGAGCCTTTGGACCTGTAATGTCAGTCATTCTCTCTGGGCTGCTGGATTTGCACAGTAAAGTTCACTTCATGAAGCAGACCAGCAGCTTTTTCACCTCATTTTTCTGGGTCTATTCTATGTTGTCTTAGTTTTCCAACATTTTCTTAAAAACAGATACATATCTGCTGCATGTGGTGCTCCTTCCAGTTCAAGTCCCCCTCACCACTCCCAATCAGTGTTTCACTATTTATGCTCAAAGGGTCATACTTCTCTTGACAACAGAGTGCTGTTCAGTGATTGTGTTGAGTACTTTGCTTCCCTGCTGTCTTTACAGGAGCCTTTTTATTTCCTCACACGAGTTATTTATTGTCAATACCCTAAGACTGAGGTGTAAATTATCTAAAAGTCATCCAAGAGCACAGTAGCTATGGAATACAACTCATTTCCTGAGCTTCAATCCATGGGCAACTAAAACCACCAGAGATCTCCCTGACTGGCTTGGAAGGCCCTGGGTAGTGAACTTTTTTCACCCACTCATGCTCAGAAAGTCTTTTTCATTGGAGATGAACATGGCACCCACCTGTCTCTCAACTAATTTAGGTAAGTGAGAAAAGTGTTGCCTTGAGTTTAGAAACAAATAACAACATTCATTGCTCCAATACAGCATTTTCATAGCAATGTATAATGATTTGCTTTTTTTAATATATCATTTTGCCTAAACAGCTGATCTCCATATCATAATTTTGCATTTTATTATCCCCCACCTTAAACGCAAAATAAAAATAGGAGTTGATAATAAATCATACTTTTACAGTATTACTGATTGATATGGTATAGGCCTATATTTATCACTTGTGTTGCACTAATGCAAAGCTGCAGGGTCTGGAATCAGGGCCCATCTGGGCTGGATGCCTGCCACATATTTAATAAAAAAAATGTAATTCCCTGCCCCAGAGAAACTACTTTCTAAACACAGAGTTGGATAGAACAGGTGGAAAAAAACAAAAGTAGACAAGGCAATAGTGAAACAATCATTTTTCATCTTGCAAAATTGGAATTGTTATACTACACAGCAATTTAAATCTGTTTTGCCATGTACCAAAAGCAATCTTTTTTTCTAGTTTCAATAACTATCTCTTTTCCTGTTAGATAAAACTGTTTATATCAATCTTATTTCATTGGATTTAATAATTTCTAAATCGCTTTCACTGAAACATAAAAAGGTGTTGAGCTTCTTTGTTTAAATATGAAACATAGTAATAATCACTCTTTGGTGCTATTCTAATTAGCTAGATCTCCCCACGGAGGATACCAAATGCATACTAACTCAGGACAATTAGAGAGACACTAATAAATGCAACATCATGGTTCCTTGCAGAATGCAAAACCAGCATCAACGTGCAACCAAGAAGTTTGCAAAGAGAATTACCACATTTCAGAAGCTAAAACTTAAAGCTCTCATAGGCATGATTTCAGGAGACAAGGGCTCATAATGTTTTTCAGTCAGTATTCAGAGAGTTACCTTTTCATCTGTTCTGTTGATGTTAGACTGCAGAGAAAAAGAAAGTTACCAATATTAAAAAAAAAAATTAAATTAAGGCAAAGCTGTTGAATGAGGAAATTTGTAAGTCCTGGGACTAATTCATAGCTAGCAAAACACAGCAAAAATCCTCGAGCTGACATAGAATTGCAATGTCTTCTCCTGTCAATGTTTGTAATGTATCTGACACTGAGTGTAAGATAAACTACTAAGAGATCCGCAAATGAGAAAGAAAAACACACATCAGTTGATGGGAGAGTAGGATGTTTCAATTTTTTCACTTGCTAATTCCCAAGATCAACTTTGCTTCAAACAAGCTGCAATGCTGAGGACAGCCCAGGGAGGAGAACACTGGTGACATCCTGTTCTGTAGAAGCTTAATTGTCCCTTCTGCACCTGCTTTGAGACACTGTACACAGCTCAGCAGGGAGCTCCTGAAAGGTTCCCCATCCTCTAAAAACATTTAAGGGTCCATTTCATAGCCCATAGAATTCAATAGAAATGGTCTTGCAGGCTTCAAACTTCGTTGGATCAGACCACAAGAAATAATCCAATTAAACCTATTTTTTAAAAATTATGATAGTTTAAATTATTCATTTGTGTGTTATTCCAAAGCAGCCCTATCCCATCAAAAGATGCCTTCTAAATTCAGCACAAATCCCTTTTTAACTTGTCATATCCAAAGAGCAAGGACAACAATTCTGCTGGATTTCAGAATTAAGCCTTTGGGACCAAACACTGCTGTCTTTCTCCATGAGAAGTCCCCATGGCTTTCAGTCCATCAACATGTCCAATACCCAAGACAAGCAATTAAGAACACGGAACAGTTTTAAACTAAGGCACAAGTTGTAAAACTTCAGTATACCTTTGAGATCCAGGCAAAATATTTGCTATTGTAACTTTCCCATCTTGCCAAAATATTTGTTATCTCAGAGGCAGCATTTTCAAATCCAAACTCAATGGCATCCATAAGGCAGTCCCACTGGTGTCAAGCTGGCACCACAATAACAAGTGCAGCAATACTCTGGGAATCCAGAATAGAACATATAGCCCCAGAACACAACAAAACCAAGAAGAACTCCAGGTGGTGCTAAGAAATATGTATTTATTTTACAAATATAAGGCCTGATCCCATTGTCTTCCTTCAGGTTAAGAAAAAAAAATCTCTGAGGTTTTTCATGTAGTACAAAACATTTCCTAATCACAGTGGTATTCTTAACTGCAAAAATAATTTAATCTTTCTTTTTCATTATCATCCTATAAATAACAGAGTTCTTGATTTAGCAATTCTTTCTAATGTTAAGGAGTTGTCTACCAAAATAATTCCAGTTTCTTCAGTCACAGTGCTTATGGATATATGGACTTCTTAATTTCAGGTTTCTAGAACTGGGGCCCATTTAAAATGAAATGGATAAAGAAGAAAATTTCTGCTAACTAATAATGTGAGGACAGCTCTGAACCATAGAGAGGGTATCTTAGGAGGAGGTAGGAGGTGAGGCAGCCCTGATTTTGCGTGCAGCATATCATCTGAGGTGTCCAAAGCAATCACTGCTATTTTTTGTTTAAAAGCAGCAGCAAACCCCTGCTTTCAGAAATGGCCCATGCAAATTTAAGGAAGTGACTTACTTGTTTATTTGCATCACTGGCTAAAGAGCAGTTTTCCCTGCAGGCTATAAACCCATACATTTGTGTCCTGCCTAAAATCCCATCACTTTCAGATGGGATTTACACATCAGCATGGATGAAGGTGTCCTTGACTGTCAGAGCAAGGTGGTCTTCCTCCTCTCGTGTCTCTGTGGGAAAGAGAAGAGATGCATGCAGAAATTAAAGGTGCTATGGAAATTTCCAAAGGAAAAGAGTTCTGGAGTGGCCTCTGTTGTACGTCCTCTCCTTCATTTTGTACCAGCACCGATCAATGGACTCATTGCCTGCTGTAATTCCCTGCAGTCATTACTTTACAGGTGAGTAATTTATGGCTTTGTAAAGGGCTCTGGGATGTTTGATTATGTCAAAGGTGTTATTGAAGTTCAGATTGTAGTTGTATCCTAAATAGGATGAGATTACCACTGGGAGTTATATCATTACTTTCGCTAATTATTTACAACACAGTGCCAATCACACTGTAGGCACACTTGCAGCAGAAGAAGAGATGGTTGTGTGTAGGTGAGCACAAGCCCTATTAGGTGATAAGTTATCCAAAGCGGTGCATGGCATTGACCTCCAGTGGCAGAGGAAATGATAGGCAGAACAAGGAAATCCAACATCAAAGACATTAACCTGAGCTCTCAACTGGAAGGGTTAATTTTCAGCATGCAAATCTCTCAGTCCTCATCTGACCCAAGCTCCCTGTCTCATGGTAGTGTGGAGTAAGGGATGGGACAGACTATTCCAGAGCCATAGGATCAAAGGGTGACTGGAGAATTACTTAAAAACTGCTGTGTAAATGTTTGCCATTGGGGACAAATATAGCAGCTGGGGGTGGAAATCTCCTGTTTAAGAAGGGAGAAATTTCAGGGCCTCCCTGCTAAAGTGGCAAGAAAAAAGAGAATGAGACATGATTATTCCCCACAGGACTCAAATTCTTATCCCTACAGAGTCTTCAGTCAGAGCAGGAAAGCTCATACCACACAGTAATAGTTTTCCAATGTGTCTGTAAGCAGGCTGGCTCCCGGGGGATTACAAGTGTGACAGCATCCTTCGATCAGCCCCAATGACAGAGACAGGGGAAAGCAGTAAAACTTTCTTTTTAGTGGCATACTACAATGATGTAAGAACTCCTTTTCCCTCAGAGGGCTCACATTAGCATTTTCTCTCAGACCTGAGAGTAAATCATGCCATTTAGTCACAGTCTAAAGCAGGACTCCAACATCCCCTTTCTGAGCTCTCACACGCTCACCTTCACCTTTCCTGTTTGATGAGAGCATCCCAAACTTGCTAAGTGAGCCACAAATTCCAGTTCTCTCTTTTCTGTGGACCTTCCTGTCCTCTGCTAGGTCTACACAATTCCACCTTTACTAAGCTTCTGTTTCACTATCCATAGGAGGGACACAGTACAAATAAGTACTCAGAGAGGCCCTCAGCAACAGCACCATCACTGGGGACAGATTCACAAAGTGACTTAAGCATCATCACACCAACACTGTGGTATTTAATAGTCAGGCACTGTGCTCCAAGACTTCTGAGAGCTTAAGAGATATCTTAACTTCTCTTTCATTATTTAGCAAATAATTATTTGATATTTGGTAGCTCATGATTCGCAGGAAACAAATCCCTCCAGAGTCAGGGGAGAGGAATTCTACTGTGTTTATTCTGCATATTGCCTAGACTCTACTTTTGATTGTGAGAACATGTTTTGAGGGATTATTTAGTGGATTTGGAAGAATTACTGGTTTCAGCTTTCTGACTGAAGAAAAGGAAAATCTTCTAGGCCACTAAATATTAGAGGGTGATGTTGAATGCATAAGGCAGGACTTCTGTGCCAAAATGTAACTCCAGAGTGTATTGAAGATTGTATTAAAGTCACTATGAAGAATCAGATGGGTGAGAATTGGAGTGAAACACATTGGACTTTTGTTAATCCTTTTCAGTGTTGAATCTTACTTTCCTGCACACAGGAAAGTGTTCATTTCTCTCCTACAGTTAGGGAACTATACTTAGGGAGACTGTGGAGTTCCAGGCTGGCATGTGAAATGTCTAGGCAATGTCCTTGGACAGTCAAGAAAAGAATAAATAAACAAACCTGACATGTGTGACGAATGTGTTTTTAAGGCATGCAACAGGTCAGCATCAATGAAATGCAGAGTCAGAGAAAAGCATGCTGTTATTTTTCCAAGAAAGACATCACATTGACCAGTTATGTTTGTTTTGGCCATCAGACCTGGTACTGGTTATTCCCTGTCTATTAAATATCAGCTTATTTGGGAAAGAGCATGTCCATTACTAGAAATTATAATTGGATGCCCTAATAAACCAGAGGACTGACACTCCTTTCAAAGTTTAGCCAAAGAAAAATCATACACAAAATAAGACAAGAACAAGGAAAACAGATCTCAAGGAGCCATCAGGACACAGAAAATTGCTACAGAGCAGAAACACCTTTTCTATTGGAACAAATCGACATTCGTCAGACAGATTCTGAACAATGCCTGGGTCCATCTTCAAAAGAGTTCTATGATAAGAAAGGTATCAAAGAATCATAGAGTATCCTTAGTTGGAAAGGATGCATAAGGATCATCAAAGTGCAGCTCCTGGCCCTGCACAGGGCAGTTCCAAGAATCACACAACATGCCTTAGATGTAGAGTGTGGGGAAAACAACTTCAATAAATTTGTGAACATCATTCAAAATAAACAGTGATTAAAAGTTGTGCTTCATTATTAAACCTTATGACATCCATGTATCTATTTCCTTCCAAGACCATTTGCCCCTAAATTGATCAATGTTTCTGAGAATCAAGGATCTGAAAATGGTTATGCTTGAATGACTTCTACATTCAGGGATTCAAAAGTCATCCCAGAGGTCTCAGGAAGTAGAACTGATAAAATATGTGGAAGAACAAAGTTTCCCAGGAGGGCTGGCTACAGAGACAACAGGGAAGGAAAACATATAAAAGAATTGCACTGGGAGATAAACACAGCAGCCTGTTGAACTATCAGCACCCAAGTTGTGTAACTGGTATGGAGCTGGCAGGATCCTGGGTTAACTGATCAAAAAGAAATCAAAATTGAGCAACTTTAAAAAGAAATGTTTGTTAGAAAGAGGTGTTCGACATTCTCTCCCATGGTCACGACTATTGCTGCATTTACTGCTGGTTTGTTGGATTGAGCAGAAATAACAGCAAAGGGTTTATGAATCTAAGCATCTATGAGGGAATCAAATATCAAAGATTCATCACTTCCTTCATTAGTCAGGCATGGGCTGTGTCTACACAGTGTTTTCCTGGCTGAAGTCAATGCAGTGTACTCACCCCCTGAGCCAGCTGTGGAGCCAAAAGCCATATTTGCCACCCAGCTGAGCCTGAGAGAATGTACCCTGGCTCCCTGCAGGATTTATCAGCTTGAGCACAGCTCAGCCTCTACCATGGCTGCACCACTGCATCCAAGCACAGGTGGAAACCATCCATGTCCTCCTGCAAAATTCTCACAGATGCATGTACTGAGACCCTTGTGCCAAAAGATAAGAAGCAATTGGAAACTAAAAGTGCCACAGCTGAAGTAAAAAGTTTGGCCAGCTGGAATAGCACTAAGATCTACAATGATTTTTAGCTGGGCAAAAATTACTTGTATGGGTTTGAGAGAGAGGCAGCGAGGAATTGTAGGGGTAAAACTGCCTAAAAAACAGTGCCACAACTGGAAACATCATATCCCTCTCAAATGCTGACAGTAACAGCCTGAAAGGATCTGTAGTTCCAGTGATACATCCCAGCATCATTTGCTGCTCTGCTTAAACCAGATGGACAGCACAGACAGGTTGCAACTGCAAACAGGGTAAAAACACTGATGTATTCCAACCAGTGCCATTGAACTGTGCTTATAAAGGATCAATGTTTCATAGTCAAAAAACTGGTTTTGTGCCAGTTTTGAAAGGCTCAGTAACAGCTAGGGAAGAGGTGGAGGTGGCTGTCATTCATTGTTATGATTCAAAGTCACAGAGCCTTGAAAGATTATGGATTAGCAGAGAAAAATTACTGATGGGCATGTATATTCACTCAGCCTCCCTAAACTCCTGAGGAGGCAGAAAGCAAGTCTGATTTATGATGGGTGACCTTAACTTTAGGGATGTTTTCTGGGCAACTGGTTCAGTCTGTTACTAAAAACAAAAGGTGGGAGTTATACACCATAACACAGATATCTAAAACTCAGTAGCGTTCAGTGTAGCCTGGGTACCTCGGGGGAGAAATCAGCAGTTCCATTAGGCAGTTCATCCCATCCTAAAAGAGATCTCTAAGATAAATCAATTGAATCACCCCCTAGAAATGCTTATTTCTCTCCATAAAAAAATTCAGAGTCGTTTGCTGAAATTTAGGTGTTTAAATCTGATAAATCTAAAAGGAGAGAGGAACCCCATTCCTGGTTCTTTACAATAATCCCACAAGTTAAGAAAGTTTCTTTCATACAACAAGAATGCCAGTGTTAAAAGGAGATTTGAAAAAAAAAATAAATTATATGTAACATGGATAAATAGGAAATAGATGAATGGTGAAACTCTTAAAATATGGATGACACCTGAGAAAGTTAGTTGCATTAATTTGTTAGGCATAGCTTGGATTTTGGAAATGAGGATTAGTGTCCATATGAATTAGGAAGAAGGGTGATATTAGGTCAGCTGTAAGTTTTATTTCAGGAGATATAGATGGAAGATTTTTCAGCAATGATATAGGAAACTGAAATATTTGTCAAAAATACATCTTAATATCTAAAATTAAGAAGTGTTATATAATTGTTCTAGCTAAACTTCATCTCTACCAAAGTACTAGCATAAGATAACATAAAAATAAAATATTTTAACACATATCTTAGATACAAACCTTTTTTTAAGGGCTGAAGAATGTTTTTAGTTTAATTTTAATTTTTAAAAGAAAGTTGGGATACTGAAATGCCCTAGAAAGCAAAGTAAAAGCAGTGTTTAATATGGGGCAAAAGAGATAACCTAGGGACCATTGAAAAATTCCTCTGATGTGAATGGAATTGTTAAATGAGGATTTTTTCAACAAACAGTGACTCAACATATAATTTATGCCACTCAACATGGTTTTGGAGAAAGAAAATCTTGTCAAACAAACTTACTGTTTTTTATGACAGGATTATAGGCCCTGTTGATAAAGGTGAATGTGTTGGCACACCATTCTTCATTTTTAAGGCATTTGACTTAGTGCCACAAAACACATTGGTTTAAAAAAAGAACTTGAATTGTGCAGAATTAACAGGCTGTACATCAGATACAATTAAAATATCTCCCAGTGTTCAGAAAGTAGCAATAAAAAAATCAATGAGCACAGGTTCTTCTACAAGGTTTTCCCAAATAGACATTGCACCATTTATAGGAGGAGCAATAGACTAGAAAGAGCATATGAACAAAACAGAGCAGAGTAGAAGGTAGCAAAGATAAGCCTCTGGTGCAAAACTACTTGAAATATCTGCTAAAACAGTTAAATTCCAACAAAATTAATTTAAGGACACCCAAATGTAGAAGAATTCATCTGGGGCCCAGGAATACAAATTATAGGTACAGTGAGACTCTCTTTTGCAAAGCAGTAGCTCAGAAAAGGATTTGTGAGTCATTGTGGATAATCATCTCAAAATAGGTTCTCAAAGTAGTGCTTTGACAAAATGGTTAATATGATCCTTGGTTATGTAAAAGATGATTATCAAATAGAAGTAGGGAAGTGCTACTGCTGTTCTAAAACTTCCACTACAATAAGACACCTAGGTCTGGACTCAGATCTTCCAGAAGAACATGGAAATCAAATAATTTAACAGAGAAGTTTAAAAACTTAATTTAACAGAGAAGTTTAAAAGCTGACTTGATGCATTTGTATGGGTACTTGCACATGAAAACACCATCCAGTATCATGGTTCTCAAACCTGCTGACAAAATCATAATTAGACATAATGACTGGAAACCGGAGTTAGAAAATTTAACCTTGAAATAAGACACAACATAGAAAATGAAATTTTATGAGGAGAAGTGCCAGGTCACAATTAGTCTGACCTGTTAAGTAAGATGGGTTTAAATAGCTTTCTGAAATAGGTGGTATAATTCAGTTTCTTGGAGAAATTGCATCTCCAGCGTGAGGAAGGGTTTAGATTAGACAGTCATACATCACCCTCCTGGCCTTGAAATCTGTCAAACCAAGAATACCATCTACTCTACCCCCAGTACTTATGTGTCATAGGAAAACCAGGATACCTGTGTTACTCAGCATAATCACTACATGGGTAAATATGCACACAGCCAATGGCTGTACTCAAATACCATACCTCAGGGTTTCAGTCAAGTGTCCAATGGAACCCAGAAACATTTATTTAAGTAATGCTACATTGGTTAGATGTAATCTGTTTGCACTTGGTGGAAGGGGAAATTTCATTTTGTGTCTGTGTGTTTAACAGCAAAATTGTTACCTTCCTTTGGATGGCTCGACAGACTACAAATCACCTATTTTCTTTACTCTTCTACTTATCTTCTAGGGCATGCAGCTCTTTCTGAAAGTCATAGTGCTTTTCAGTCAGTAGGTAAACATCTATGCATTTAAGTTTGTTTTTAACAAGCATAGCTTCTCCAAGGCACCCTTCTCTCACCTGTGGCATAATCATCTGCCTTTATTACACACGAACAGTGAACACACAGGTGTTGTGTTGCAAAACTTATGGTTTAGTCCATCCCCAAGTAGAAATAAAAGTACAGTCAGTTTATTTTTCTAGAATTCTGGAAATGAACATTTACTGTAAGGTCTCAGAAGAGGGATTTTTATCCTTGTATCTGTCACCACCACAGAGGACATCCAGGCTGAACTGGACTCCAGCAGGCATCTTCACTGCTTGCAGGCTGTGCCTACACAGGTACCTGTGCAGAACCATCGTTTTCCATGTGCTAGCACAGGTGCTTTGTGCTGGGAATACCATTTACGTTAGCGGAAAAGAGATGCCACCCATCATCTCTCAGCTGGGTCTGCAAGACTAATAGGCGATACAACTTTTTTTTAAATGCTGTAGTAAGAAGACATGACTCTAAATGCACACAGCAGGCAGAAACATTGGGTAGGAAGGTGCCGTTTTCAGCCGCTCTTCAGCGAAACACCATCTGTTACAACATATGCAAGTGCAGTTACACATCCAGTTACAGGAGGTGAGAAGGGTAATTTTCAACCTGAGAAGGATGAGTTCTGCCTGCTCATCTCCTTTCACCACGTCTCACCCATTACACCAGAGTCAATCCACTGGAAAAAGAAGAATCACCACCATTTTTTTGTCTCCCCCTAAAGGAAGACTCAAATCTTTTGCACTATACAGGAATAAAGGCATGGCTGGTTTCTAGACGTAGATTAGAAAATTACAAAGGTCCCAAATAAGAGGAAGAATTTGAGAGTACGAGAAATTCAAAATGAGATTAGAATGAGCAAAAAGAAAATTAATATATAGAATTTCCACATGAAAATTTAATGAGCCTGAGCTTCCAGTTTTCTTTATTTGAATATTTTGACAGATACATTATTAACGCTAACCTTATTTTCCTAGCTGCAAAATTAACATAAACAGAAACACAAAACTTATGATGTGCCAAAAAAAAAAAAGTAGAAGAGTTATGGCTTGGAGACCCTTTCTTTGTATGGAATCACTAGACTCTAATTTAATTTAAAAAGAAATTTAAAAAAAAAAAATAGTTTTCTCAGCCTGACAAATCCCCTCAAAAAAATTATTTCCTCACTGATTACAGAAGCAGACAATTGGTGCCCAAACAATCAAAGAAGTTTGTATTGTCAGCATGTTAATCATAGTGTTTCTTAGCAACCATATTTTATTTACAAGTAACAATACTTCTTCAGAAGCCTGTCACATTTAATGACAAGTATCTGTGGGGGAAGGACTGGAATATGTATGTGCAGCTCCCACCTCTGATTATAAGCAGCTTGTGAGAAGGACAGAGCAAGGCTTTTGCTGATAACCAGGTACTGATGGTAGTAGAAAGAGAAACCTCTGAGGAGGTGGGGCAAGAGCTTGCAGAAAACAGGGACTTGCTGTGCTGGTCTTCTGTGCCCACTCTGGTTGGTGCTTTTACCCCTGCGAGTCCATAGGTTCCTCTCCCTTAAATTCCTCACTGAGAACTTTCTTAAAATTTACCAGGTAGCCAAAGAATTTGGGGATCACAACCTTCTCATTCCTTTGCCCTTGGAGCTCTCCAAGGACGGCGTTCTGCTCCCAGTGCTTTCTCAGCAGCAGACAGGGGACAGCTCTCCATCTTCCATGCTTTCACATCATTGTCAGCAGCAACAGTCAGTGCTCACATCACCTGTTAGTTATAATAGATGGTGTTTGAAAAAGTTAATTTCTCTCCAAATCAGTTTTCTTCTGCAGTTGTAAAACAGTGCCTACTGGTAATCTTCATGTTGAATACCAACACTCTGTGGTATTGTAGAGATAATTTCTAGACAGAAGATGTGATTGTCAGAAAAAGAGAGAGAAAAACAGAACATTTTGTTACTTACTGTGAAGAGAGTTTGCAGCAAAATTTTACATAGGACAGTAGAGGTACCCAAAGGCTCCCTTCAGCTTTCTTTTTCTATGATCAGCCATTGTGATAGAAAGGACTGCATCACCAGTAAAACTCTCCTCAGCTCATGTTGGTCTATTACAATATCCTATCCCTATTCGTGACCATCACAAGATGCTTCAGAGAAAGCTTTAAGAAAAGATAAAAATAATCTGCTTCGGTAAAGATCTCAGCCTAATCCCTTGGAGTTAGAGTCAGCCTTAAATTTTTAAGCAGGAGCTTTTATTTTCCCTTTCAGAAATGTTGGTAGTAAGAGCTTGTATTGTCCATGTCCTTGTTATATATCTCTTAAAATTCTAGGAGTTCTACCCTCAGATGCTGGGTTGTTTGTTCATTCCAGTTTTTTATCCATTTTGAAATAATCACCTTTACTTTTCAACAAATATCTTTATTCCTGACATATGAGGAACAACAAGCAGGTCGAAGAATCACATCAAAGCACATACCAGTAACACATCTGTGGACTGTATAAGATGCTTTTATTTGAAGAACTCATGTATGATAGGAACAGCAGGACAGCCTGGACATCACCACAGCAAGTTTTGCAGAAAGAGTTTAACACTGGAGCTAGAGTCCTAATAGCTCTTTTCTTCACAAAAACCTTTGCAGACTTTCTCCCTCACAAAAGGGAGTTTGGAAGAAGGGAAGAGCAGCCTAATTTTTTTATGAGTGTTGTTTGAACTTGCCATTTTTTCAGATATTCTGTCCTTTCCTGAGAGAATAAAAATAGAAGTGGGAATAAAACTTAGGGATGAGTCCAAATCAAAAAAATAATTATAATTCTGGGAATTCAGACTCATCCTTAAAACAATTTCCAAAATGACATACTTCTAGTCCAAACCCACATAAAATCTTTGTGGTTTAGGCCTGCCCTAAACAAATAATCCCATAATTTTAAGCTTTCAGCAACAGCTGGAAAAGGAAAGACATTCCATGTAAAGCATAAGCACTTGTAAAACTGTCTCTGACCCTTCAGCCTGCTTGAATTAGTAAGGAGTAATTGCACAAACAAAAAGAAATGTGGCACCTAAAACAGTTCTGAGAATTCGCTCTTGCTTACCAACATGTGGGAATCATTACTATGAAAATACTTCAGAATTATGTCAGATGATGTCTTCCATTACCCAGAAAACTATGGCATCCACAGTGAAGCAAAGGGCAGAGAGCAGCAACAGATTTCTGAGGAACCTAATAGTTCTTTAGCCTCAGTCCCACCACAGAACCTCTCATCTCTGCACTCATTCCCCAGCCAGTGCTGGGAACTCTCTGTGGCTCCACATGGTGAAATAGACCTTTATATTCACTGTACTTCACCATCCACTGGGGAAAAGAAATGCCAAATCATAACTGAAGTTCCCACCCATAGCTAGGCTCTGAAATCTGCTCTGTGCAAAGAATTCAACTATATCTGGTCTTCATACACATCATCAAAGGGAAGTAACAAGCCCATTTCACCCTCTCCATCAGAGATCTAAACAGAGACTACTTCAGAACACAGTTTATTATCCAGCTGCCAAACACTCACCTTTGAAGGATCCTTGTGGCCACCAGTGCTCCTGCATTGGACCTGCAGTAATTATTTCAGAGCAATAGCAACGCCTTGCAGAGCTGTTTTCTCTCTCGTAGTTTATTTGGCTGTCAATGGTAGTACTGTGGTCAAATAACCAGATGCAAACAAGCAACCAACAACAAAAACAAACAAACAAACAAAAAACCTACTAACATTTCAAAGCACAGATAGTGAGTGATACTGCCAATGAAATTCAAAAAACATATTGAACAAACCTGGCTGTGGAACATTTTAATAAAATTGAAAGCATCAGGAAGCTTTGAAGTCTTCTAAGCATACAGGAAAATCTGTTATTTACTATTGCAGCATCAAAAGAAAAATCCACCAATACACTGTACAGACATCAGGAAGAAAGACTGTCATGATCTTTGTTTGCAGTTTGCTTGTTTTTCTTAAAGTCTGTGCTAAAGGAAGAATCCTGACTCTTTATGATATAGCAAAGCCCTCATGTTTATTCCAGGTATTTTTGCTTTGAAGATCACTAGGGAACATTAGGAGTTCTTACATTGACTGCAGACATACATGAGGTTAATATCTTCCTGCTTTTAACAAAAACAGGAGGGGTAGCATGACCACAAATGACAAGAAGTCTAACAAATATTTTTCTGGCATTTCATTGTACATTGACTTTTCAAAATGTCAGCTGTGATTTGAATGTAAGCAACAGCTTTAATAAAAATAATTTATCCTTTTAAAGACCATTAAATGTTTCTGCAGAAGAATCTAAACTGCGGAAGTCCCAAGAGTTTGAAGTTCACAGTAATTTCAGTAGAAGTCATCGCTGTTCAACCTTTGGGAGTCAGAACATTTATATAGGTGTCTGAATAAACAGTTTGCTTCATTGACAATTGGCCAAAAACAAATATAGAATCTTAGAATTGTTTAGGTTAGAAAAGGCCTTTAAGATCATCAAGTTCAACCATTAACCCAGCACTGACAAGCCCATAACTAAACCATGTCTGTAAGTGCCACATCCAGACATCCTTTAACACCTCCAGGGACGGTGACTCCAACACTTCCCTGGACAACCCTGTCAGATGAGAAATATTTCCTAATATCCAGTCTAAACCTCCCCTGACACAACTTGAGGCTATTTCCTCTCATCCTATAGGTTGTTACCTGGGAAAAGAGACCAACACTGACCTGGCTACAGCCTCCTTTCAAGTAGTTGTAGAGAGCAACAAGGTCTCCTCTGAGCCTCCTTTTCTCCAGGCTGTTTACCCCCAGCTCCCTCAGCTGCTCCTCATCAGACTTGAGCTCCAGACCCTTCTCCAGCTCTGTTCCCTTCTCTGGACACACTCCAACCCCTCAATGTTCCCCCTGGATTGAGGGGCCCAGAACTGGACACAGCACTCAAGCTGCGGCCTCACCAGTGCCCAGCACAGGGACAGTCACTGCCCTGGCCCTGCTGCCACACCATGGCTGGTACAGCCCAGCTGCCATTGGCCTTCTTGGCCACCTGGGCACACCTGGCTCATGTTCAGCCATTGTCCCCAGCATCCCCAGGTCCTTTTCCACTGGGCAGCTTTCCAGCCACTCTGTCCCAGCCTGTGGCACTGCCTGAGGTTGTTGTGACACAAGTGCAGGACCCAGCACTTGGCCTGGTTGAACTTCAAACCACTGGCCTTGGCCCATGGATCCAGCCTGTCCAGATACCTCTGTTTAGCCTTCTGACCCTCCAGCAGATCAACTCTCAAGCCCAGATTGGTGCTGTCTATATATATGTTATACATATATTTTAAATTACTGTTATCACTTAGAAATATTGTTCGTCACTATGATAGAGGAAGCCACTGCAACTGTGCTCATGCTCTCTGGACCTTCCAGAGACCTTCAGAGGAGAGGGGATGGTGCAGATAAGAACAAAGGGAGACAGTCTGCTTTTATAGCTTTTTTCCCTGTACCCAGTCTACATAGACAACAAAACTGCACAAACATAGGCTAGTTAGAAGGCACTTGAAATGATTACCTATTTCATTTTTCTTCCTTTAACAAGGAACTGCTCTAGCTGTCATATTCCCAAACTATTTTATCCCTGCTTGCTGAGCGTGTTCTTTAATACATCTAGTGATGAGCACTGTGAAAGTTTCTTAAGCAATCACAATGACTACCAATTCCTATTGTGAGAAAAACCACACCCAAAATTCTAATAACCTCTCCTTTCTATCTTGTGTCTTCCAAGGAGACCAAACACCCTATTCTTTGCAGATTCCCAGACTTTCCTCAGACCTCCCTCTGTGCTTCCTCCAACTGATTCACATCTACAAAACCATAACAATGTGAAGAAGAATTACATTGCAAATTTTATGAACTATGCTGCTGTTTATAAATCCCAGTGTGATGTTTGACTTCTGTGCAGCAGTGTGGTGGGCTGACCCTGACTGGATGCCAGATATCCACCAAAGCCACTCTGTCACTGCCCTCCTCAGCTGGGCAGGGGAAAGAAAATACAATAAAAGTGTCGTGGGTCTAGATAAGGGCAGAGGGAGATCACTCACCAGTGACTGTCATGGACAAAACGGACCGCACTTGGGGAAATCAGTTTAATTTATAACCAATCGAATAAGAATAGGGTAATGAGAAATAAAACCAAGTCTTAAAGCACCTTCCCACCACCACTCCCTTCATCTCAGCCTCAGCTTCACTCCCCATTCCTGTGCCTCTTCCTCCCAGTGTCACAGGGGCATGTGGAATGGGGCTGTGGTCAGTTCATCACACATTGTCTCTGCTGCTTCTTCTCCTCAGGGGGAGGACTCCTCACACTCTTCCCCTGCTCCAGCGCAGGGTCCCTCCCAAGAAAGTCAGTCCTCCATGAACTCCTCCAACTGAATCCTTTCCATGGGCCACAGTTCTGCACAAACTGCCCTGGCATGGCTCCTGCACAGGCTGCAGCTCCTTCAGGAGCAGGCTGCTCCAGTGTGGGTCCTGCAGCACAAGTCCTGCCAGCAGGTCAGCTCTAGCATGAGCTCCTTTCTCCATGGAGCCACAGCTCTAGCATGAGCTCCTTTCTCCAGGAGCCTCCTCCAGTGTGGGTTTCCTGCATTGTCACAGCCTCCTTTGGGCTGCAGGTGGATCTCTGCTCCCCCGTGTGCCCCGTGGGCTGCAGGGCACAGCTGCCTCAGCAGGGGCTGCACCGGGGGCTACAGGGGAATCTCTGCTCTGGCACCTGGAGCTCCCCTTACTCTCCTATACTGAGCTCAGTGCCTGCAGTTCTGTTGCTCTCACATATTCTCAACCCTCTCTCCAGCTGCAGTTGCACAGGTTTTTCACCCTCCCTAAATACATTATCCCAGAGGTGCTACCTTCTGGAAGCTTCTCACAAAAGTCACTGCTGTAGCCCCCCTGCTGTCAGCTACCCAAACCTTGCAAGGCAAAACCAATACAAACAGCATAATACTCTTAACCTACCTTCGTTTTGTGACCCACTGTAACATCCAAATACTTCTTTGCAAGACTGTTACCTGTCTTATCTCTGTTTTTCTTATTCTATTTTCTCAGTTGTTTATCCCCACCTAAGTACAGATCCATGCATTTGTGTAAATTAAACTCTATATTTTTCTCAACACTATTTCTCAAATTCTTGTGATAATTTTGAAGTAACTCTTATCTTTCAGTCTGTTTGCTTTCTCTTTCAGATACATTTCACTTGTGGGTTTAATAAGCATATTCTAAAGACCCGGTATTGGATTATAATGAAAATATTGAACATACTAAGCCTAGGATAGATCCTCAATTCATCATAGCAGTTTGACAGCAAAGCACTGGCAACTGCTGTGAATGCAGCATCCCCAGACACCTTTGTCTCCACTTCACAGGAACCCCAACTTGCTTGTGTTATGTGAGACACTGAACAAAGCCTAGCTATACCATGTCTATACCCTTAAGGCATGTTACTTCACATAAAATGATTTTGGATTGATCTGATATGATTTAATCCTGACAAATGAGTTAACACTCACTGCATGCTGCCAACGAGTTTACTACTTACTCATATGGTGTTCTTTTAGGTGCCCTACAAAAATACTGTTGGATTTCTTTATCTGTTATGTTCCAACAAAAAGAATTGGCCCATCATGCTATAACCTTCCTTCTTGACTTATTTTTTTAATTTGTCTTATATTTGCCCTTTTCCAGTCTTCCAAACCTTGAGCCACCTCTACACATTCTCAAAATGTACTGAGAGACTGCTGGAATTGCTTCAGCTAGGGTTTTCACACACCTGAGCATAATTTTGTCAAGGTTAAATCAGAAATTTCTAAATGTACTCAAAGACGGTCTTTCTTCTTCTTCTTTGTCACTGATGCTAACTGTGATAACAGTTTGAACACCACTGCCTTCACCACATGCAGCACAGAAGAGTCATGATTCAGTCCTTGCAGCACAGAGAGTCCTTCAGTCCTCTCTCCAGGGAGAGGGGAGAGATGGCAAAAATAAGCTCCCCACGAAGCTTCTGAAGTCAGCACATAGAAAATCTGCCTCAGCTCTTTTAATTTCCAAGGTACCAAGATTGATCCAAACCAGACTCCAACAACAACCTTCAACTCAAGGAAGATATTTCAAGATGTTCAACGTGGAATCATATTTTCCCTGCATTTTTCCTTCTATTCAGAATCATAAAATCACAGAATGGTCTGGGTTAGAAGGGACTATAAAGCCCATCCAGTTCCAATCCCCTACCATGGGCAGGAACACCTTCCCTAGACCAGGTTGCTCAGAGCTCTATCCAACCTGGCCTTTAATACTTCCAGAGATGAGGCATCCACCACAGAATGTGAAATAACAAACAAGCTTAGCTAACCTTTTAGCTCATGGGTAAAAATTAGGCAGTGCTGAAGGCTTGTAATTCAAACTTTTTTGATAAAAATTTTGTTCAGTTTCCATGTTAAAATGTTTCTCAACCTTTGAAAATATAAAAAATATATATAAAAAATGATCAATTTAAAAGCTAAAATATATTTTTAAAAATCAAATGTCCCAAACATTGAGACTATTAGACTTAGGAAATTTCATGCAATTTTTGATTTTGAATAAGGATGATTATTTTTAGAATGTAACCATTTTTTTGAAGACCTCAGTCTCATTGATTGTAGAAGAGACAAACAATACCTCCAAACACCATGTTAAATCTGATAGTATTAAACTATTTTGATCTAAATATTTTGTAACATATTATTGAAAATACAGTGACAATATTCTGGTCCCACCTACAGAGAAGAATTATATATTCTTTGCATTCAAGTTTGACAGATATACTCCACTGGCATATGGGGGAAAATCCCATTATCCTTAATAAAGGTAAAGCACAAATGTTTTAAAAGACAAAGCAACCTCATTTGTTCCAAAAAGGCACAGCAGCAGGTGGGAAGACACAAAAGTGTTTTTTAGCTACCTCCAGCTTCAAATGTTCATGAAGACAGCAAACAGAGTGGGTTTAAATCCTTTGCATAACAATTTACTGAAACAAAGGACTCACCAGCATCACTGTCTAGGCCACCCTAAAATCAAATTAAAATTCTATGACTATGAATGAAGTCCTGTGGAAAGCAGACAAACTGTAGGTTTTGTGAAGAATGGCCTGAGACACATCTGGGGAAAAAAAGTAAAAATCTAACTGAGCACAGAAGTTTAAGGGATTAATGTCAATGTATGCATTATTAAATAAATAATTATATTGAAATATTTTAAATCAAAGTATATTAATTATAGAACTCAGGTTCCTACATTCATAAAACAATTAAAACACCTTATCATTTCATAACTTGTTGAGTTGCCTAGAGTATTTACAAAGACATTTCTACTAACTTTAATTTCCATGGCTGGGTGGATGTTTTGCACAACTAAAGCAAGAGTTCAGAGATCTTTCTAAATGGCAGCATAGCAGCCACTCCTCCCAGTGTTGTATCATCAGCAAACTTGCTGTGGAGGGACTCTACCCCCTCATCTAAGTCACTGAGGAACTAGTTAAACAACATAGGGCATAGGAGTGACCCTTGGGGACACCACCCACTTTGCTGGGTTTCATTAATCAGCTTAGGAGTCCCAGTGTTCCCCACCTTAGGCAAGCCCTGCCTTGGTTTCCTAGCTTTTTCCCATTTAATGCATATGATGCAGTGTCTGCCTTGCAGAGGGAAAGAAGAGATTAAAAAAAGGAAAAAGAAAGGAAACTGGGTGAACAGATTCAAGCACTGTCATGTGAGCAACCAGACATGTCAAGTGTCAGTGCTGTCCCTGATATGGCCTTTGCCAGCTCATTGTCCCCCTGACCATGCCTGGCCATCACCCGGGAGTTCTCCCAGCCCAAAGATGGTCCCAATGAGGAGATTGAAAGTAGAAATCATGTTATATGGACTGGAAAGCAACATGAGTGTTAAACTGTGTATATCTAAGCAAAATAATATGTTCTATGTCATCACGGACAGAGGATGGTCCCTAGGGCAGCCTAAGGGGACATTGCCACTCTGAGTGTTGTGATACCTAAACCACTTCTTCATCTGAGCCCTAAGCATTTGTTCAGGTTTCTGTGAAGAAATGCTGAACACCACATATGTATACCTGCAGAAAATTCTGTATTTTCTGTGGCAGTGTAACAAAACTACAAGAAATGTACCATAAAACCCTATTGTGCTGTGCTTCAAGGGAAACATGCAATTAACTCTTCTGGCAAAAAAAAAGGGGGTGGGAGGAACATGTCGAATTTGCTTTCTTGCTGTCTCTCATTTTTTTGGGTTCAATACAGTCAAACAGATTTTATAACAGGAAGAAATCTCTTCATCCCTTTCTGTTGTGCACATTCACGATGCAGAATGGTGGGGAGGTTTCTTTACACTCCACAACTGAAACAACATGAAAAGGTCATTCCAGGTATAACAATACATCAGGAAGACATGACAGTGGCTGGCAAAAATTTAAAAATCACATATGAAGAAATCTTCTATGGAATATGCACAGGTATTCACTCTGGCAGTGGACGCACTCTTTCATACCTTGAATTTTTCTCATCTGATCCTCATCCTTTCAGTAGAATCAGTAGCTCAGCAATGACATTTTTAGAGTTCCAAAGCAGAGTAAGTATCTATTCAATACCATCAAAGGAACTGATAAAGAATAGGGAACTTCAGGACATTTTAAAAAATGGTTTTACTTGCTTTTTCCTTATCTGTTTTTTTTGGTTTTTTTTTTCTAATTAAGATTTTATTGAGTTTTCCATAATGGAAGACTATAACCAATCAGCAAAAGTATTATCATATGAATTTTAGCTTAGTAATTTACTTGGGCCAATTCATTTCTTTTTCTAACAGGCCAAGAAGCTGTAACTTCAGGTGCAGCCAATCACATCTTTGGGAACATTAAGCAGAGGAAGCAAGAAATGAGAAGCACCAGCATAAATTAGATAAAAAACCTAAACAAAGACTGAAAAGAAAGCTAAATTCAGTTTACCAGCAAAATCTGATGTGCTACGTAGATGAAAATTTGAAACTTTAGAAGAATTCATGAGTCAGCCATTCAGAGAATCATATCAGAAAGCTAATGAGTTTATTCTCACATGAGACCCCATGAAAAAGAAATTGGTCTGTGAAAGCAATTCCAGAAAGCCAAACATACCTTAAAACATTTCCAGCCAACCCACCAGCCCTTCCCAAGAGGAATCAGGAGTGGCTGTTCCAGGGGTAGAGGCTGATTGGCATGCTGGTCAAGCAGCCCACAAGTGGAGAGCACTCAGTGCCTGTGGTCACTTTGCCATGGCAAAATCTTCCCTCCAGCACTCACAGAAAGCTCTGTGCAGAGTCCAACCCCAACCCTGCAAAGGCTGGAGCAGCTTGGGCTGCTGCATTTCTGCACATTGCCTGCTTTGACTTCATTCAAGGGAACCTGTTCTGCCATTCACAGCTGCTCTCACTGCCACTAAGCTTTTGTGTAGAAGAGCATAGGGCAGGAGAAGCCTTTCCCAGGCCCAGCAGAGGAACTGGGAGATGCAGCTTTCTCTGTGTCCAGCTGCACAAAATACATCAGTCCTCCCAGCCCCAGTCCCAGTATCTCTGAGTGGGAATTATCAGACCAAATCTCAAGGCTTGTCCCATTCTTACCAGGGAACAGGTATACTTCAGCACCCCATGCTAGATGTCTTCTTCAATATGTGGCAAATTGCACCTTTGAGAGTGCTTATTTCTTTCTAGTAACTATAAAGACATCTTAAGGTAAATAATTCAGATGTATCTTTCAACACCAAAGACTTCAATATAGATGAGAGGAATCCATGCTACATGTCCACACCACCAAAAAAAAAGCACTACAATTAATGCCAGTTAGAGAGAGAGGGGTTGCCAGTCTTAACAAGGAGCCACTCCACATTTGTCTCACCTTTCTCAGAAAGAAAGAGAGCTCTGTGAGGAAGTGTATACTGTGGTTGCCATCCAACATCAGGCCATGCTGGTAGGTTTCTAGTATAGAGTTTCCAATTTAACGTCTTTCACAGGAAAATTTTTTTAGATATATATGTGTGCATATATAAAAAATTAAATGTAATAAAAAATTAATAATGAAAAATCAAAGAAGGTATTCCTTGATCTAAATTTTAGAAACCTGCACTTGGGGAATATTTATTATTTTCTGGAATACATAAGAATTTATATTTGACTGAAGATGAACAATAACAGAGCAAAATCAAGGTTTTAATTAATCACTGAGTGCTTGTCATTTTGACAACTAAAGAATCGGGAAGCTGCAAAAAACCAAAGAGAAACAACATCAATCATCTGGCTACAATAAATAATTTAATAAAAAAAATCCCTTCATAACTTAACTATGAGGTCTAAGGAGGTAAAATAAAAAAGACAGAGAAGTAAAACAGGA
This sequence comes from Entomyzon cyanotis, assembly GCA_024500445.1. Taxonomy (NCBI): domain Eukaryota; kingdom Metazoa; phylum Chordata; class Aves; order Passeriformes; family Meliphagidae; genus Entomyzon; species Entomyzon cyanotis. The sequence continues at coordinate 67,295,981 of JAKEPQ010000871.1, forward strand.
GACTATGTACAGCTGACCCTATTTGTATTAATACTACACAACAGTCACAATCTCCATCACATTTTTTGCTATGCAGAATAAAACACCATATTCATTTACCTCAGAGATGAACATCAAAGCTTTTAGAAAGAAGAATGAAACAGACTTGCAATGACATTAATATATAATTTTATCATGTTTTCTATGAAGTTAATTAGTCTCATCAGCAAATAGAGAAAAAGGAAAAAAACAAATAGTTTAGTTGCCACAATGCAGCATCACAGGCAGGTTCTGCACCCTGCTTGGTGCCCATCTCACAGAACCTGCAATCAACCAAAGCCAACCACAGGGAGCACAGACAGAATTAAGAGCTAACAAGTGCCAAGCAATGAACACAGTGAGAAATGACTCTACATAACCAGCAGTGCCTCACACTAGATTGTTTTCTGAAAACTTCACCTCAATGTTCAGCACTGGCCAGAATGACAAAAAGACTATAAAAAATTAGCAGCATAAGGCAGAGGGTATAATGAAAAGCAGCATTATGCTGTTGTGGAAATCCACTGTGTGGACAAGAAATCTTTCCGTAAGCTATAGCAGGGTGGTGTTAAAGGGCAGTGCTGGAGAAGCTGAGCCTCTGCTCTGACACAGTGGAGCAGTTTTTGTGGTTTTTATATTCTGGGAGATTTATTTGGACAGAATGTGGGTCTAAATCAAGAGTAAACTGTGCATGTTTTATTTCATGTCTAAGGGCTTATGAGACATGATTTTGTCAGGATAAAAGTGAAAAACCCAGATAATGTTCTCTTTCCTTTTTTAAAAAAAAATATATCCCCCCCTCCCCGGCAGAAGATTCTCACACAATATCATTTTCTCTCTCCTTTCCTTAGGGATCAAATACTAACTACACATATAAAAAGTCCCATCACTTTTCCAAAACAGCCCAGGACAAAGACACTACAAACAACACTGCAGCACTTCAGCAAGACTCCAGCAAGGCAGTGAAGAGGCAGGACCAGCTTTGCTCGAGTGGTTGTACCGAGTGCTAGGAAGATCCTGATACATTTTCCTCCACAAGGAAGTTTCACAGTAAAACACTGAAATCATCCAAAAGTATGGTGTGCTGAAATCCTGCAGTCAGCCGGCGGCCTTCTCCACAAGAGCTCTTCTCTAGGAGTTCAAACACTCAGCCACCAGCGAGCTTTCAGCAGGCTGCAACATCTGCTGCTCTCGATTCCTGCTCCAAGTCTGCAGCTGAATTGGCAGCTGGTTTGGCATGGCAGGGAGAAGGGGATGGCAGTGAAGGAGGAGTCCTTCTACCCCAGCTGGTTCCTCTGGGGTGGTGTCAGCAGAGCCCTCATACCTGCAGAGACCTTTCTGAAATTAGTATTGTGCACCTTCTTTATCTAATCCAGCCTATCATTTTCATCTGGGATGTTTTCCCCATTTGGCCTGCAGTCCCTTGTCATTTGAACACAGTATGGGATGCAACACACCTTCTGGCTTTTCCAGGGGTCACAGGGAGACAGCCCATGGTGGCTCTGTGGTGAAGGGGGGCTGCAGAGCCAGCCTGGGGAGCAGAGCACATGCCCTGAACTACGGTGAGGGATGGATGGGCTGGGAGACAGTGAGTGAGCCATGGATGCCAGCATTGCTGCTGAGTGGCACAGAGGGAGCTGTCACTCCTGGCAGAGATCACAGGTAGGCACAATAAAACGCAGTGTTGAAAGATTTTCTTGGCTAATTGTTGTTTTGTTTCAGCTAATTACACCTCCTTAAATTGCAGGGTGCAGCACCCCTGCCTGCCCAGCCAGCAGCACTCAGGAATCTCTCCCTGCGACTGAGCTTGCTGCACACATTCACTCGTCTGGCCGCCTGCTCGCACGTCAAGCCCTGCGGTCCATTAATCATTTCAACCACTCTTCACTCTACAAAATAACATAATAGACTCCTAAAAATGAGAGATGAAGAGGGCTAGCAGTACCATCCAATCCCTGCCCCTTTGCAGGGAATATTTCCCCAGTCTATTTTTCTTACCTATTTTTTGACGTCTCAAGTTTAGGCCAACAATTCTTCTGCCAGTTCTTCCACTTTGTTAATGACGGGATGACGGATAATAGATCTTGTTTCTGTAACCTCTCCACTTTCTTCAGGGGAACTTTTTGAAATAATCCCATCAGGATTTCTTTCAATTTTAAGTTCAAGGGTCGGCAGTGGGGAAGAGCAACTCATCTCATCCTTATTCTCATGCCACGTTAAACACAAAATGCTTCAGCAGTTTAGTTTTCCCACGCAGCCTTCAGCTGCACTCTGTGCTGCATGGGAAGGACTAAGCCCTCAGGGTAAGGAGTTATTTCTTTTCCTTACCATGCTAAGCTCAGGCTCTTCCAAAGCAGAGAGTCTGTTGTCACTGGTGCCCAAATATGACAAATTATGTGTAGATAATTTTCTGATATACCCATCTATATCTACATCTCCCTAAGTGCGGTGAGACCACCAAAGGAAAATAGAGGGTGATGGACCTGAAAGGTACCAAAAGTTATGCCTACTTTTTTACACACAACCCTCTGAAACAGATTATCTTAGAGGTTTGTAAGAAAAAACTACAAATCTCAGTTCTCCACCTCTTTTCTGTGTATTTATTGCTTGGTTAATAAAATGATCATAACATTCACATGGCAGTGAGCACATTTACATATGCAGAATATTATTAAAAGAGCATGGTTTTCCCTCCCTGCAGCATGCAAAAATCAGTAGCTGCTTAACAACCATTCCTATTCCAGGGAAAAACCTAGGAGAAATACGTCTCCACACTAGCACTAATAGTGAAACAATGTGCAAATTTTTAGACTGGTATTTTCAAATCAGTTTAATGGGTTTAGGTACCTTATCCCTCTTGAGTCTCAAGAATAGCTGAATCTCACATCTAATAGTTACCCCAAAGCAGCTACACATTTAGCACTCCATGGCAAAGGCAAATGGGCTTTGGCTTTCTCAAAGGATGGTACAGAGCAGTTACCAGCTCCTTCAACAGATTCTCTCCACATTATTGTGCTGATATGCTCTGTTGTTCCCATTTATTTTTTTTTTTTTTTAATGAACAGGATAACAAAGATGGAGCTACTCAAGCAGAAAGTAGAGCCATGGAAGCTTAATTTTGCATACACAGGAATATTTTCCCAAAAAATCTTGAGAAATAAGTCAATATTCAACATTTACCATTAATAACTGTACCCCTCCATGCTCAGGCTTTTTACTGCATATGTCAGAGAAATTACAGAATTTTTTTTAAAGCAGCTGTGGGCCTGCATCTGCACAGACTACCAATATGTTTCACAAAATAGGGTAGGACTTCCCATTCAAGACCAGTGACAGAATTTTATTAGGAAATCCTGGTTAGTTCTTTCACTCTGGCCCATCTGGAGCTGCACAAGTCTACAGGAGACCACTAAGATGCTCAGAGGGCTGGAGCACCTCTTCTGTAAGGAAACGTTGAGAGAGTTGGGTTGCTCAGCCTGGAGACCTTATAACACCTGTTATACCTAAAGGGGCTATAAGGGAGCTGGAGAGGGACTTTTTGCAGGAGTCTGTAGTGACAGGACTAGGGGGAAACAGCTTTAAACTGAAAAAGGGTGGGTTTAGATTAGCTATTGGGAAGAAATACTTTATAGTGAGTGTGGTGAGACACAGGAACACATTGCCCAGGGAAGCTGTGGCTGCCCCATCACTGGACATGCTCAAGGCCAGGAAGGATGGAGCTCTGAGCAACCTGGTCTAGTGGAAGATGTCACTGCCTATGGCAGGGAGGTTGGAACTGGGTGAACCATAAGGTCTCTTCCAACTCAAACCATTCTATGAGTTCTCTCTGCCTCACCATTTACTGTAGTTACAAGGAGTCCAAGAAAAAGATTTGATTTTCATAATTTTTAATTTTACTTTATAGCAGGCAATCTGTGTAATCCTTTAAAAAAATCAAATAAATATTTGAATAAATTGCATATTGTTATATTGTAGCATTTAATTTTAATTATACAATGTAGATTTTATTACCATTATTATAAAACTGCAGTGCTATAAGTTATAAAAGTTAAAATTAAGTGTATGTCCTTAAAAATATCCTACTAAATATTTTTCCAGCAAAGGCTTTCAATGCATCATCACCTGCTAGTCTAAGTGCATTTTAACATTTAAAAACCCCTTCAAAACCCAGATAACCGAGGAAACTGCATTTCAGATAAACATCCACTCTCGACTTTCCTGCTTGGCATAAATCTTAATATCCCAGAAATGTCTTTCACTGTAAATGTATAAACAACAGACCACCACAAAAATGTAAGTAAGACAAAAGAGTCAAACTTGGATGCCTTAAGTTTAATATCAGCATCCACATTTAAGTAAATGGACCATAATACTCAGAGGTACTGAGTGCAGTTCCTACTGCTGGCTGTCAGCTGAGAGAGGCAAAGACAGGAATCAAAGGGGAGAAAGAAAAGACAGGTATATGAGTTTTCCAGAGAGAGGTTGGATTTATGAACACAGTTATTACAGTATAGTAAATAAGACCCTACTGTGTGATTTTCTGTCTGTACAATCTAGTTGTCCTCTTAAAATGTGCTAAATATAGAGTAAATGTACCAGCAAAGAGAAAATGAATTGATAGGCAAATAAGCACAGCAGTAGCTTGCAAGGAATGTAAAAAATAAAACTCTTAAAGAGCTCTTCAAAACATATTGCTATTTTTTTTCTCACTCTGAAGCCTGTCTGGTAACCACTTGCTCAGCTCACAAGGGATCAGAAGGGAAGAGGTGCAAAGGGGATCGTGCAATTTTTGTCAGCATGAGCATTTCCTGAACTGTAACCAAGCAGAAGTCTGACTTCAGCCCAGTCCCACACTGGCCCTCAGCCAGCTCCAGGTTGGATTTTCCAACTGCAACCCCAGGCACGCAGATGACTTCGTACCACATCACAGTGTGAAGTGACCTGTGTGCAAACAAGACAAACCAGCAGGAGAAGGGCTCCTGCAGCTCTGCAGGAGGGCTTGGCCAGCAGTAGCAAGGGGCTGACTTGATGTACATTGATTTATTTTTATTTATCTTACCACATTTACTGTGCTCACCTACCAAAGGGGATGCAGCTTTTATCAGTCAAAGAGCCGTTCCACTCACCTTGCAGGAGGATGTTGCTACAGGGACCTGGAGTGCCCATATCACCTATTTCTTGTCAGCTGCTGTCTGTGCCTGGCGGGGAAATTGAGTTCAGGTGTCAAGTCACTCAGCCTCCCTAAAGTCTGGTAGGTGTTTGGGCTGAAATAGCCCAAGCAAAGCAGGAGTACCCGAGTCATTGGTGCTCAGATGCTGCTGACAAGAAAACAGAGCACTTATTCGAAAATTTTTGAAAATCCCAAACTAAAAATTTGTTCTGTTTCATCCACAAAATGCCAAATTCTTTTCAAACTGCAGAGAGTATGTAATAAAAATTTACATTTACACCTCAGTTCTTAACTTCCTCCAAGTTAGGACTCAGGCTTTCCAGGTCAAATACAGATGAAATACAGCTAGGGATAATTGTCCACATTTTACTACTATTAATTGGTGCTAATGACCAACAGACTAGCATGAGCCTTCCTGCGGGGAATATGTTTGCTAGGATAGGATAAAGTAGCTTTAATTCCCACCACTTGAGTTAAACAACCCTGAAGTTCCTCAGACTTCAGAGCCATAAATCTGGAGCCAGATGAGCTCCTTTTCTGCTTTCATTAGTAAAATGAAGATGCATTTCTTTTCTTATTCATGCAGTGATTCCTCGCCACCTGTATAAGCCGTTAGTACAAATGACAATGGCAACATGTCACCACAATTTAGAAAGGTAGAGATCACAGTTCTCCTGAGATGAAATTCACGGCTCTGAAAGCCCTTCAGCCATCAATAACAGAGAAAGAAAACAGTGAGATTCTGTAATTATACTCAGAAAATCAAAGCGCAGCCCCTTTTGCAAATCAATGCCACATAACCTGTCAAGAGTCGTTTGCATGTGATCCTATTCTTCCTGAGCCCACAGAGGTCCAAGGGAAATACATCAGTGCAGTCAGGGTCTCTTCTGCAGTACATTTAACACTTACGATTCTCAAAATGTACCTGTGAAAATAAATTCCATTACCATAAGGCAAACAAAATGTAATTGCACCGGCCAATTATAACATCATACACCACCACAACATTGCATTTTTATCCTTCTCATTAGAGCTATTTCCAAAAGACTCCTGCTCACCTTCCATCCTCCAGCCCGGTCCCTATTATTATTATTTATGAATCATACTGCAGTAGCAGAGACACAGGACAATATTCCAGGTGTTTCTGCTTTTCAGTTATGAACATGTGTCACTTTTGCAAATAAGAAAGGCATTTGTGTAACTAGCTCCTGGAACCAGGAATTGCTGCTCAGGCTTATAATGAACTTGGTGTGCTGAGGCACCAGAAGGAGAGCTGCAGTCCAGCAGCTCTTTGAAGCAACCCAGACACAGGCAGTATGTGCAGGTCGCACGATACACGAGAAAGGTCAGTGAAAGTAGGACGCCCTGTTCTCAGATTGATGGGCCTTCAAGGAGCTATGGACAATGGCAAAGATCACTGTGCTGCCAGTAAGCTGCACATGGAGATTCACCTTCAAAACACAGGCATTACTGAACTTTCTCCTTGCTGATTTTTTTTTCTCTTTGTACTTTCCTGGGTCCTTGGTCAGTGACAAACAAGACCAATACTGCTATTTTCAATACACACTTGGAGAAGCCCCAGTGCCTGAAGCATTTCTATAATAATGCAATCAAAGTTGGGAGTGGGAGGGTGTCGGTGGTTATGCCAAGCCACCACTTGAAGAGCACACTGACACTTTCTACAGAGGGGAAACAGGGTAATAAGAACTTCAGAACTTCAGCACCAGGTTTCCCACAATTCCATTTATATAAAAGGTTATGACACTACTTCCACTGACCTAAGTGTGCTGGTTTTGTTTGGCACTGAGTTAAATTTCTTCACAGTGGCTGGTGTGGGACTGTGTTTTATATTTGTGCTGAATGCAGAGCTGATAGTACAGAGATATTCTTATTACTGAGCAGGGCATGCACAGAACCAAGGCCTGATCTGCTCTTTGTGCTACCATGCTGGTGAGACACAGCCAGGACAGCTGTTCCCAGCTGGCCAAAAGGATATTCCATGCCACAACATCATGCTCAGTGTGTAAAGTGGGGGGCAGAAGAAGCAATGGGGAGACATTTGCAGTGATGACATTTGTCTTCCCCAGTCAGCATTACATGTGATGGGGCCCTGATCTCCTGGGATGGATGAACACCAGCTTCTCTACACAAAAGGGTGAATTAATTCCTTGTTTTATTTTGCTTGTTTTCATGGTTTTCTTTTTCCTAATTAACTGACTTTGTCTCAACCCATGAGTTTTTCCAGCTTTTGCCCTTTCAGCTCTCTCCCTGATCCCCCTGGTGTGGGAGTGAGCGAGTGACTGTGTGGTATTGGTTTGCTGGCTGGGGCTAAACCACAACACTAACACTCTCTTTAAGAAAGCAATATAGTAAACATAAAACCCCCCTTAACTGATACTATAAAAGGGCTTTACTTTTATGAGGCCTGGATAAACAAGAGAACAAAAAGTACAACAAAGATATGCAACGGCACAAGTTACAACAAAGGAAATTATTATTATACATTAATTCTTTCACCATGAGAGTCAAACAGTGGAATTGGCTGCCCAGAGAGGCTGCAAGAGCCTCATCTTTGTAGGCAGTCAAAACTGAGCTGGACTGAGCCCTGGGGAACCTGGTCTAAGCTGTCCCTGATTTGAACATGTAGGTGAGACCATGGGATTTATGGTGATCCTTTCCAACATAAATCATATTGTAGTATTAAAGACCAGCAGTAAAAGTTTATCATGGAAACATTTTCCTGCATCACTCTCATCCACTACTATATCATAAGGGTATGAGACCCTTACAGAAAGGTCAGTGTCTCATGTCTTTGATTTCCAGGAAAGTCCTTGTCCAGCTGTCCAGACTAACAACATTGCTTTTTAAAAGCCCAATGCATTGAACATCAGTTTTTGCAGGTGTTTGAGCCACTCTTGCAATCTGTGACCCAAAAAAGGAGCAGCTCACAACAGGGATTGATGCTCTAGATAGGAAATATAATCAGAAACTGACAAATAATTTGAATTGCATCAAGGACTTTTGACATGATTCTTAATCCTATTTTCCATCTGGTCTGCATAACCTCTAAATTACAAGCAGCAGATGACAGCATTGTCATCTGTGGTGTGAACAGGGACAAGATGGGTTGGATAAACTCGAGCATCTCTTAGGGGATAATTTCTCCTTTTGGTTAGCTCTCACAGATAACTCAGCCCTCGTCACTTCAGCATGGCCCTTCAAAGGCTAATCCCTACCTCAGGAGCAGAGAGATGCCAGGGACCTAACTCATCCAGACAGCTGGAGTAAATCACCTCATCCTTACATACCATAATGCTTCCTTTGCAGGCAACCTCACAGGGCCCCTGGATCCCAAAAGGGCTTGTAAAACAAATGATGCCAAAACTTTTATTTGGCGTGTTTGGGGAAGGACATGGGTGTGGTGGGATTAAAATTAATTCAAATAAATAAATAAAGGCCTGAGAATGTAGACATAAGTAGGAATAGGAAGAAATTAAAGGGAAAATCAGCATGAACATCACAGAAAATTTGATGGTGAGAACTACTAGAGTGTGTCACAGTTTCCCATGGGGGTGATCTATTGCTTCCAATACTTAAAACTGGAGTGGACAAAGCAGTATCATTCAGGGAGCAGTCCTGCACTAAGAAAGGAACAGACTGCTTTGTCTGACATGTTTTTCCATGTCTAATTTTGGTGGGTATATGGTAGCATTATGTATGACTCAGGATCCCTTTTCAACTCGAAAAAATGTCTATCACTGGCTCTGTCCGCTTATTCATTATCCTTTTGTTCACCTCAAGCCTTCTGAAAGCATTAACTACCAAAATCAAAGCACACAGTTTGCATTTGCAACATCTACTATTTCAACAACTATTTGCAAATATTAGCTATTTCACATACTGCTTCTCTTCATTTGATTACAACTAAGAACAAGTCCCTTAAAAACATTTAATATCTATATTTTAGTGTAACACTATATTTAAAAAAAAGTAGGGAGAGAGAAAATTACTTTCAGTGACAGGTAATTCACTGGCTACTTGCCTAGAATTCACATGCTACATTTCATAATGTTCATTTTAAAGTCACAGTAAACTGCACATCCTTTCCCGAGAAAGTTGAGTTTAAACATGAGAGGTGACAAGAGGTAATCAATTTTATTGTGACATTAAAAAATAACAACAATGATGTTTAAGAATAAATAAACAGCCTTGAAAATATGAGTGGCTGAATATTTTAGTATATCACTTTGCAAGTTATGTAACAATGCAATGTTGATGCAGTGTTTCTTTTTTTCTTCATCCCACCCCTCTCTCCCCCCTTCAAATGAAATAACAATTCAATAGAATTTAAAGACCTTTTCTTGTGCTGTAAGAACAACATGCTGAAGAGGAGCAGATTTCCTTGACAATCACAGCTCCTCAAAGGAGGCCTTCGCAAGTAACACAGAAAAAGGGAAAATTTTTCCATACAGGGAAACAGAAACATATTGAATGGCTCCCTGAACTTACTTTGGTTTGCATCAGCACCCCACCTGAGCTGGACACACAGGCAGCAGCACTGTCCACCCTTTCCTCATCGAGCACCAAGGCAAAGTGCCAAGGTGTGTCCTGCAGGAGCTGGATAACAGCAGAGCAGATCAGGCCAGGGTATTCCTGAACCTCCCTGCAGCTCCTCCCTGCTGCCAATGACCCCTGGAGCTGTCAAGCACAAGGCACGACAGACCTTAAGATGCTACAAGCTCCAAAAATGGAAACAGATCCTGGCAGCTCCAGAACAAGAAGTTGGTGAAGATAGGGTAAATTAACTCCTCTTTAGGTGACTAAACCAACTCTGGCATAAAAGATGATTTTATCTGTAGGTATCATATCATTCTTATTACAAGAACAGGAAGAGAAAAATAATATGCTTCCTGACCTGGAAACACATGATGCTGTTCTGTCTCATTTAGAGTTTCTATGTCTCCTTGCAGCTCTTTCTTTTTTCTGTTCAACTGCCAGGCAGAGAGAGAAAGATCACTAATGAACCACAGCTTCTGTTCAGGTCATTAGCCCTACCAGAGAGAAAGTTAATGAACCCTAGTATATAAAGACAAAATCAAGTTTTCTTTAATAGTTTCCATACCAAGAGCATCATTTTCTGTTAGTGTAATCCCTGGATGATTTAGTTTAAGTCCTTTTTTTTCTTGCACTCTCCAGCCTAGTTTTGGAAGAAGTGCAACAGAGAACATCTGGTCATTAAGTGCATACAGATGATATTCAGATGCTGTGGAACAAGCACCAGAGGCAGTCAGAGAGGGAGGGAAAGGTAAGCCACCTTGTACAAGAAAGGCTCTGGAAGAAGTCAGAAATAAAGTGGCAACTTGCTGAAGCGTTATCCCATGGCATAAGTCCAGCAGCGACAACAAAACAATTAAGAACCCACTGAGCCCCTGACATTCCCTGAGAACATCTCTTTCCCTTGCTGGTCTTCCCCCACATGTAGACAAACATTAAGACACAAATGTCTTGTGCACCCTTATGCTTTACCTGAGTGATTTAAAGACTTCTGTGCACTTATCTCTCATAGTGGCCCATGGGGTTAAGAAAGTGTTATTCCCATTTTTTTGCATTATTTATGATTTTCCAAGCAAACCATGGTCAGGCAGGGTATATTTTCCCTAGCTCTCCAGCATCCTAAAAGTCATTCTTTTCTTCACAGCTTCATCAGTATCAATAGAGGATACTGCACCCAGAAGAACTTACTTGCTCCTAAACACATTTTTCTTTAGATGGAAATGTGCTTGACAATTTACATAAATAAAAGTTGTGGTGATAAGGAAATGGAAGGGAAGAAAAAGCACCTATGAAAGTCCTATGAAATTATGTGTACATGATATCAAAGCTTAGGGATGTGGGCTAACTGTACCAATGAACCCCTTTCAGTAAGCTTTCTGTGATTAGAATTCTTCTACCCAGCAGTCCTACTGGGACATCATCTGGACTCTTACCCATTTCATGGTTACGAACCCTGTGTCACGTTATACGTTTATTCAAGGACCAGTTTGTGTAATTTACATGCCACACTAAAACCAGACAGGGTGTATGAAGAAATGAGGTGCCACATAATGTCAGAAATGTGGATGGACCTTATCCAATGTATTCTATGTCCATTTAAATTTTCAGGTTTTTCTGTATTGTACTCCCAGCAAACTCCTTCCTGCAACACACTTTGGAGGTGAATAGAAGACAAAAGTAAAGGCTCTCATCCAAATAAAATTTTCTTTCTCTTTTAAATAAACACGGATTGGAAAGCAAATTATTCCACAACAACCCTCAACTCCACAGCAATGTGTACATTAAACACACTGTCCCCAAATCCTAATCTCCTGTTACCTGTGTTTCACACTAGCATCTACCAACACTGAACACTGGGGAGATTGAATCCAGTTTTGTGTCAAACACAGAACCAGATTCACTGCTCCAGCCTGCATCTTTGTGCTAGAGAAATGGATGCAGCCTAGCAAAGATAAATGCTGCATCCCTCCCCCCAGTTTTCTCTCATTTGGGAGTAGCTTTAAATTATGGAAAAGGAATCAGTGTGTTTCCCAACTTGTCCCGGCCCTGAAATGCTGCAGCCTCACACAGAAGCCAATGGGAATTGCAAGGAAGAAATCTGGTTTCCTTTCTCCTTAATTTCCCAACCATTTGCTTCTCAGCTACTTTTAATAATAATGAGCAGAAAGATCAGCAAAGACTTGGAAAAGCCTAGCTGGTGCTGTTTGCATGCAACTATCCTTCCACTAGCATTACTTTTCCATCAGTATTTCTCTAGAGTAGATAAGCATGGTATTTTTATCCAAAGGCAATTTACTGGCATAGAAAAAGTACAGCAGACAATGCATTCCTACTCTATTATGCATGAACACCCAGTATGTGTTCAACTTTCCTCTCGATCTTATTTATCGCACTGTCATTAAACCTGTGTCGCTATTACTGTTCCCTAATACACGTCACAAAAATGTGTTCTTATCAGGGCTCCTCTCTCATCTGCTGATCTAATAATACACTGCCTCAACATTTTGGTGATTTTAACACAAATAAACAAACACAAAAAGGTTCAGGCACGATATACTCAGGAAAGTGATGTTCGTGTTTCAGCATAAACAAAAGCCTTCCTATTATTTTCAAGTCAGCTTAATGGTTCAGCAATGCTGACAGAATCATTCAATAATGCCCAAGCAAGGGAGCTGCAACCTAATTAAAACTTGTGGTTACAGAGGCCTGGTTGGCAAATATTCGTGAATATTTATGGAGTTTTAGCAAAAACCACTGTACTGGATTATTTTGAGTCACAAGAAATGTTTGTGGCTATGTTTAGAGTAGCTCTCAGAGAGAAGTAACCTCAGGCTCTGTCTGACCTGATACTCTGAAAGTGCCAGGGAACCTCCCAAGACACCGAAACTCAAGTGACCAGGCAGTGAAATCACCAGGCAGGTCAGCAGTGGTGGTTTTGGCTGAAGACAGCAAACAGAACAGAGCCTGATAGAAACAGGAGGAACCACTCCTGTTGTGCAGGCCAGACGCAAACCCTCCTGTGCCAGAGGGAGACCCAGCTCAACAGCATTTCAACCCATTTGGCCTCTGCACCCAAGAACAGACCCAGGCATGTTTAATTTATCTCTATAAACAGTGCCCAGTAGTCTCTGCTCTGCTCTTGTCAGATAAGATGGTGGTTGTCAGACTTGCCTGAATTTGCTTCAGAAACATTTCTTAGTGTCAGGGCTGCACAGCCACCAGAGCTGTATCGGGCATCTGAAGATAAAAAGGACATGGGGTTCTGGAGATGTGTTTAAATAGGGCTCACCACACTCTTTTATCATCATATCGTTTGTCAGTGCGGAAGAGGAAGCATGTGAAAAATCATTAGAACAAGCAGGGAGGACAAATAAATTAAGTAAATTATCATGAACAAGGCAGCTCATAATCCAATTGGAGAAGGTGATTATATATCATACTCAGCTAACTAGAAAACACAGGCAGGAAAGACCCATAGTGGAAACACAAACTCTTCTGATTAGAAAAAAATAATTGTGGGCAGAAAAATGAACTCAGAACAGCATTTTTTAAGCAGAATTTGCCTCAACTAAGCTCTAATAGATCTAATCAGTGCAGGAGATGAGGACAGGCACCGTGTTGTTATTTTACAGGACAGCGAAGGCATTGTAAACAAGGGGAGTGATATTTTTCACCTTGTTAAGCCCCTTAACAAGCCACCTGATTATATACTATACCTTTAGAAGGCAGAAGATAGGAACACAGTCTAGTAGGGGACAAAAATCTAGTGGAGGTTGTATTAACTTTAATGATGTTTGCAGGTATGTGGTAAAAGTGCCAACTCTTGCTTTTCAAACCTGAACTCTGGTTATAGTTACAGAAGTGACACTATTAAACTTTTGAGGCACTACATGAATCATATCTCTAGAGCAATATATTATATCAGTAAAAATGGGAATTTCAATTTAGAATGTGACTTTGCTATACCTATCAAACACCCGTTTGGTTTCTGTTGGCCTTCATTTTTCTGAAAGTTACATTTATTTTAGCATTTCAGTACTACTTGAAGAGCTCTGACTCAGTTGTTGGCATAGATGATGTTGGAGTGTCATGATTAGTGAAACTGTTAATTCATAGGACCACTAGCAACTTGACTAATATTAACCATGAAAATCAGCATCAGTGCCATCATAGCAGCATCCAAATGCTAGTGGCAAGTGGACTGCAGTCTGCTGTGCACCGTGTAACGGGTGAAGACCTTTTCAGGTGAGTGTTAATATAGTTTATCTATATAAAATTACACATATGTAGTAAGATAGCATGTATTTTTACATATATGTAAAAATATGTAATGTATGTATGTATGTATAATTCACCCCTTCAATAGGGTCCAATTCCACTGAACATCTGTATATTATCACAATTCCACAGTCTGAACTCCTCTGGACCTCAGTCCTTCTATGCATTTCATACAATCCTTGATATATTTGGAAAGAGATTTCTGCCTAACTCCCCTAGATGTAGCAGTGAGAGTAAAATATGCACGTGAGGTATTTTACATGAGATCAGTGTCATCACAAAAAAGTAAGGTCGTTCAGTCCCAGTCAGACATCCTACTAAGTAGTAGCTTTCTAAAATTCCTGAATCACGGCAAAGTCCATATTTTGTATTGGAAGCCAGAGCCAAATTCCCAAGGGGACTGCAGCCAAGAGTTTTTGTTAGATTCAGCAGGAAGTGTGTTTGTTGGGTAAGGATTTGGCTTTATATATTAAAGATATAATAATATTTAGCAGAAAGGGTTTCACAAATCTTGAAATATGTCCAACCATAAGCTCTCTAAAATCATGAGTCAAGCAATGAAAACCATGAGATCAGTCTTAAAATTAAGTTCTCTAGCTTTTGCAACTTAGTAAACATGGTTCTCTTCCCTCCCTCACCATTTCCTTTACAAGGAGCAGCATTATAAATATACTGGTTTTTTTAAATTACATCTGAGTGTCTCATACAACTTTTTGGTCCCTCAGTCTACAAGAAAAAAGCATTTTAATAATCAGCAAAATCTCATTTTACCCAAAAAAAAGCAGTTATCATGTTCTACTGCCTGTCAGGATTAGCCCTGCTCTGTGATATGTCCCAGATTGTTCACACAGAGTTTTGGGGAGAGTATAGTTCAAGTAGCACTTACTGCTTCAAAATTTAGTATTTGAATTAAGCAGATAAACCCCAACTCCTGATGGATATACCACTTTAAACTGCTTTCTCAAGTAATTCTTTTGGCTACTTCAATAAAAGTAATGGAGGGACATTCAGGATTTGAGTCCAAGTGTTGTTCTAAACCTCTCTTTCCATGATACTGGACAGGTATCTCACATTTGCCATGGTTTTGCCCATGACAACTGAGCACAGTCACAGAAAATTCTTGGCCATAGTCCGGGGAATAACACAGAGCAGGAATGATTCCTAACAGACAGATAGGGCATAGCCAAATTACTTTTTCTGATGAGATTTTTCTCGGTGTGGACGTGAGCCAGACTGAGCCAATAGGTCTGCAAGTCACAGTTTCCATCATGTTTTCTTTAGCATTGTAGTTATGGTCATTGATACAAATAAACTACACAGTGGAACAGCCTCCTTCTAAGGGAAGAAGCACAGACACTGTAAGTATTGATATAATTATGCACCCGAATGCCAGAGCACTAAATAATGCCTTTAAATATCAAAAAAAGATTCTTAATTTTGGCATCTTTACAAGAGTTAGTAAAAAATTCATCTGCTTCCAATTTATTCCAGCATTTCTGTGAATGAATTTTCATGAATATGAAAGTCACACTGGAGAGAAGATTTGCCTAAACACCTGCAATTTTCTGCTTCTTAGCTCCTCAGTTCTTTAGTTGTAAAGAAAAAACTGGTTACCATGAGTCTGAAAATAGGAATATATCATATTAAATCCTCCAGTGGTGTAGAGAGTCCACCAACATCCTGGAAAATGTTCTCTTTTGCAGATAAGACATGTCCTCCTATGGACTGTTGATGCAATTCACATTCATTAGTTCTCTTTCTAACAACTGTGGACGCACAGAACAGTTTATTTAATTTAATCTTTGCAGCTACCTTTTATGTATGGGAAGGCTGTTTTCAGATCATCTCTTTAGTCCCTATCAGTCTTTTCAAGATAAGGCAAACCCATTTTTCCAAGCTTGCAGGCTTATTTTGAAATTTTCATTTCTTTCTTCTGGATATTCTTTAATAGATCCACATCTTGCCCAAAGAGTGGTGTCCTGTCGGAAGCTTATCGGCCCTGAGGAGAAGATTACAGCTTGGACACAATATTCCCATTTACAGTGCTCAGAGTAATAGTTGCTTTACTGTAGGAAGTTAAACTTTCCCCACTGAATTATTTTACATGATCATTTCATTTACAACAAATAAATATTTTACTTGGCTATTTTCTCGGTTGGTTATTTTTTCCTGCCTGTGTACTAACCCTTCTGATTTTGTCCCTACTTACATTCCTTTTACATTTCCTCTTAAGAGCTGAGTATATTTTTCTTCTGTGTGATGACTGCTAAATGTTCATGTTTTGAAAGACATCCTGATTTTTCTAAGTCACTATCCCTACCCTTAGGTGATGCTCTTTGTGATGGGATAATTACTTCATTAAAATATGTCCAGATGACCTTTTATTACACTTGTTTTCCAGCAGACCATTTTCAAGATTCAGTTGAAGATTTCTTTCCTGGAAACTTTATTTTATCACTCGCTCACCTTGTACTCCTGTGAATCAAGGACTTAGTGTTTAATGCTTTTGGTCACCCAGGTTGCCTTCCACTTTCCTTTCCCCAAGTAGCTCTTTTTCATCAATCACGATCCAATCTACAAGAGTCTTCCTCCTGCTTTCTCTGCTATTAGTATCAACTGTTCTCCCCAATAAATTTGAATAAGCCTTTGTCTTTTTCCGTTCCTATATTGACTGATGCAAGGGTTGTTTAAGTACCTCATCAATACTAATTACTGTGCATAAGACAAGTCTATGAGTTACAGGCTCAAGTCTCAGGTTTCATTCTGGCACACAGCTTGCTTCCAGAAGCATCAGAGCCCAACAGCAGCAGGATACTGCTAGTCATCCAAAAAGAGACTCTCTAAGTACCCTCTCCTTTGTTTTCTCTGCGTAAAGGTGAACTTCCAAGGCTTTGAGGCATCAGATATTCTTCTTCATTTGTATGAGTTACCTTGTAGAAGGTAAAAGCATAACTGGGAGCAGAGTATGGTGTGATGATATCAGCCAGATTCTTACTGGGGTGTTTCAGGATGAGGAGAGTACAAAGCAGTGAAAGCTATAAAGGGACAGAAACAGGTAATGGAAGAAGAAACAGGTAATGGAAGAAGAAACAGAAAACAGAAGAGGAACAAAAGTGAAAAAGAAAAAGGCAGTAAGCTCTTCTGTCCAGTTTCTGTCCTTTTTGTGTGAGCACACCACTGAAATCTGAGTCCCACAGCTTTCACACTTTTTGTACCAACCTACTTTTCAGAGTCCTAGAAATAAGTAATTTCTCTCCTTCATTCTTTTTCCACAGCCCTCATACAAATTAGGCTATGCATCTGTTAATACTTTTAAATGCTTTGGCATCCACAAACATCTGAGTCTGAATCCTCTCTTACCAGCTTGCTGCAGTCTCGATAGTCTGGCATATGGCTGGACAGGAGTCCTCAACAAAAAGAGGCTAAAACTAATATAAATATAATTTTGTTGCAGAGTACTGTGCATTGTGTGTGGAGTTGAAGAAACAAGCCAACAAGCAGGTCATACATACCAAATTATCTGTGCAGCCTCTCATAAATTTGCTCAAAACTACACAGACACATAGGAAATAATGTCTAAAGGCCACTGTACATATTTCTGTGCACAGTTTTACAGGAGGCTGGTTGCTACCATGTGACTGCAAGTTGTTCCAATACGTATGGCAAGAATGAGAAGGATCATATGGTTTGTTTCTCATGTATTTAAAATGCAATTATTTTAATAAATTACACTATTGTGATTTCTCCAGAGGTATATAAACAATGTGAAAGAAATAAGCAGAGGATACCTATGCTAAATGGAAAACAAGGTAATACAGGAAAGATTAAAAATGCACGGAAGGGAAATTTAAGCACAGAAAAACAGACAGTAGAAATAATGGAGCTGGAAATGAGAAAGGAGGGTAGCGAAGGGAGAAAAATATTTTTGGTTAAAA
Source organism: Entomyzon cyanotis (assembly GCA_024500445.1). Classification (NCBI taxonomy): domain Eukaryota; kingdom Metazoa; phylum Chordata; class Aves; order Passeriformes; family Meliphagidae; genus Entomyzon; species Entomyzon cyanotis. The sequence goes on from JAKEPQ010000871.1 coordinate 67,313,936, forward strand.
TAGTTCTGTCTTTCTAATGTCAGCATCTCACATCTGCTGTCATACAGTAATGAGAGCTGAGGCCACTATAATGCTGACCCAGCCATAGGTAGATGATTTATAATGAAATTGTATCTGCATATGGAAAAGTGTCACAGCTATCAGCTAAATCTTCAAGGTAAGGACAATTTAGAAACCTGAAGTTCAAGAAATTAGGTCGGCCACTGTGTTATTAACCGTAGAACTGACTGAAATGGAACAGAAAAATACATTTTAAACCCCATACATCCCACTGCAAAAAATCCCATAGTTGCCTGTTATTTTGAAGTTTGAGCTCTACTGTCCCAAAATAAGCTCTGTGTAGGAGACAGATAGCTCCCAGGTATCCATCTTAGTAACTGATGGAGCAGAATCCACCAGGCTCCCAAGGGTGGTTTTCTTTCTCTCCCACTTGCTAGATTCATTCTCAACCAAATCTTGGTGGTTTTTTCCAAATATGATCTGAATATATGAACCAATAAGTTCTACAAACTGATGTTTTTCTTCCCACTCACTGCTATTGGGAACACCAAAAATATCTAGTGAACACGTGTAGAAATAAGAATATTTCATAAGATTCAGACAGAACACAAGTTCCTAGTAGAGACTTCTGAAGTAGAATTTTATGTATTGAATGGAATTTGGGAAGCAGTTTGGCCATGTCAGTGTAGACAGTCTAAACCACTAGAGCAGAGCAGTGGGTTGACTCAGCCTGGTCATATCCACTACCCATACCCGCAAATCTAGACCTCTTGTGAGGATCTCACAGCTCAAAATTATTGTTCCAGCTCTATAGAATCAATGAGTGTAAATGCTCCCATTTTAGGTAGCTCACGCTGTACATACAAATATTAGAAAATTTCTCAATTTTTTTTTAGTTTTCAGAGAATCCTGTCATCTGAGAAATGAAACAGGAGCCAATATAGCCCAGCTGAGAATTCCAGGTATGTCCAAGTTTCATGATTACTTGTGAAAACTGGAAGATGCCAAGTTCCAGCTGAACAGTCATAAAGTATTCACTTTTGAAAAAATTAACACAGAATTTGTGTGTGCATGATGTAGATTTTTTAATTCCAGGCCTTTCATAGCAAAGAATTCCTCGTTTGCTCTAGAGGAAAAATAGTATTGAACTAAATCTATACCAGCAAATTGATCAGTGGCATGGGGCACTCCTGGAGTTTCTCACTGAGACTGTTAAATTGCTGGAACAGTCCCTGGGATGTTGTGGCTCCTGGACAACCAGCCAAGCTCTAGCAAACTCGCAGATGCGAACTGGCAGTGTGCTGAGATCAGGAATCATTTCCAACAGATCAGGTGGATGTCACCACCCTGTTTTGGAGGCTAAGAGGATGTAATGACACAAACTCTATGGAAGCAAGCCAGCTGGCCATCCAGAGAGGGAGCAGCCCCACATGCTGGAATAGAAGAAGCTTTGGATAGATTTTCTCACTTATCTAGCTGCTAAAGCAGGAGACAACTCAAAACCTGCCAGTGCACGGGATGACGTTTGAAGCTTATTCTTTTTTATGCCCTTGCTTAAAAAACCATGAGGCATCCAGCAGGAAAATATTTGTCACAATAGCACAAAAATAGTGAATAAAAACCAATGAAGAGTTGATGAGTTTGTCAATAGTCCATTACCTGAGAAATTTTTGTCTAACTGATTCAGCAACTATTTGCCACAAATTTCCTGTGCATCTTCCTCCTCTGCTTTCAAGTATCTTCCCTGTTTTTATCTCTTTTCCTAACTGCAAAATCATTTTTTTCCTCTGGACTCTCATTCTGCTCCCTCAGCTTGCTCTAATCCTCTCTCTAGAGGTTGTAAGAGACAAAGAGACCTCTTATATAGGGTATGGTGAGAGGCAGAGTAAGAGATCTCAGAGGGGGAGGGGGACTGGAAGGGGAAGCAGAAAGAGAAAACTTATCTTTTGACCAGTCTTAATTTTAAGAGGGTGCCTGAAAGTGAGCAGTGAAGGGATTTTGCACGTGTTTCCAGGTACACTTGACCTTATATGATGGGACAAGAAACAGGAATGGAATTGACAGAATGGAAGAAAAAGTGGTAGTGGATAAGACCCCTGGCAGACTCCTGGCAGAAGTTTTACATGTTCAACCAGAAGGATTTATATGGAGCCTTGGCAGGTTTTCTTGAGATCTACCAACGAACTTTACAACCACAAGAGGCTACTTTTAAATTACTTGCTATGCAGTGATGTAATGTCTCTACAGTTTCCTCTAACTGGAGGTAAATACTGCAACAGAAAATGCTGGTCTGGATGAAGTAACCAGTATTGGTCTTTTTCCTGCTCCCAAAGTTAGATGGCACATTCCTATTTGTAGTATCTGCAAAGCCGTGATACAGTCCAGCAAAATGAAAGTAACATGAGAAGGGGAAATAAATCTATACTACCTGCTGTGAGTTACTGGAGTGGAAAGAAAACCCTCTTCATCTGCTTTCCTCCTGGAGCATGTACATCTTCTCATTCGTGTAACAGATGACTCTGAACTCTGCTCTCACCTCACCAGAAGCACAGGCTGCTTCAGGCAGCAGGAAATGATTTTTGCAGCCCTTGATAAGCATTGGCAGATCCTCTGTCAAACACCACATGAAAAAATGCTGTTACTGTAAAGGACACACAAACAACCATTACCCTTATAATAGCCATTTCCTTCTCTTATTTATTTTTTAATTCCTAAACCTGAAAATCACAGACACTTCAGGGAGTTTCTGATTCAGTTTGTTGTTAGGAGGTTTGCTCATATTGCAGGATGAAATGCAGAAGTGTGAATACATAAATGGAGAACATTTCCCTCATTATAAAACACCAAGCTCTGTCTACACTCAAAGATGCTTCCCTGCAGAATAGGGACACCCAGAAGATTGACATCCTTTGCTACATAAGTAACTGGTAATTGGCCAAAATTAAAGCAAAATATTCTCCAGAAACCCAGTATTTAAAAATAGAAACAAAAGAAATATTCAATATGCAAATAGACATTTGTGGAGGAGTATCAGCAAGTCTGTGAACCCTACTTCAGAGTTCATTATTCAGGAGAAAGTTATTTCTAAAACTGGGTCTATGAGCAATAGAATAAAGTTCAGGGATGATTTTTTTTTCATTGAAACTGCTTCATCTACAGAAATGAAAACTATGACTGTGATGTAATTGGCCTCTGAATAAATTCTAATCTGAATAAAATCCTCAAGTATCCTTAAAATTTTTAGGTATCTATTTTCTATTGACTCTCAGACAGCATGTAAGTTCTACTGAAAGTTTTAGCCAGGATAATCAACAAATATAATGACTAAAACCAGTGTCTGCCCAATTTTAGAACTACTGTGAAATAAGTGAAACTCATTAGGCAAATAGGGATTTTTTCAAACTGCTAAGTAATCTGCCCTCTGGCAACACATTCATCAAGAAAGTGGTGGGGAGGACAGTGCGTTTAATGAGTAATAAGTGACTATTTATTGTTCTAAATATATAAAGTTTTATTTATACTTCAAGTTAAAAAAATAAGTAGCTATATTTTTGGGATACTTCTTGCCTACCCATCCCTCCTGAAGTGTGCACAGTGTCTTAAAAACAACTGTTTCTATACCATTTCAAGCAATCTCATGTGGAGATACTCATGTGAACTGTGAAATAAAGAGCAGCAGTTTTGCTGTGCTAGTGCAGGGTTAATTAGTGCATGCAGAGCACTGTGATAATGCCATTAATGTCTTTGTACAGCCTTGCTGTTGGAAGTAGGATATTCTAACCTCACTTGGGTTCTCCACTGCTGAAAGAGAGCGTTCTCATACGCTGCTGAAAGAAAGCAGTCAGATTGAGCTGGATTAACAGAGGTGTCATGCATAAAATGTGCTGCTTCCATTATATTCAATTGCCATAGACAAAGGCTGAAATCCTGCACTCAGTTTCACAAAGGTCTAAGGGAGAGAAGAGAAAAAAAAAGAAAAAGTGGGAAAGCAAAATTATTGAAGCCAGTCAGAAATTATTTTACTTAATTAATACAAAGCAGAGACTGCTGAAGGTAGACATGGTAAGTTTTAAACTATATAAACAGGTGGTTCAAAAAAAAAGAAATAGATATCAGATGATTTCCATGTCCATTAGAAATAGTACAAGAATTAATTGACTTACATAGCAGCAAGGGGTATAAGATATTAGGAAGAACTCTCTAACTGAAAGAATAGTTACACACTTTAACAGATTACTGAAGGCAGCTCTCAACTCACCACCATTGGAACAAACTAAATAAACATCCATCAGGGCCGATTAAAGAGCAGATGGCTTGGTACTGGGCTCAAATAATCTAACAAGGCAATACACACACAATCTGATATTGAACAGAATGCTTTTGAACAGGAGGAATGAAGCACTGACTTCCCTGAATCAACAGAAAAATTGCTGGCTCCAAGTCCTGACCAGCTTAACATAAATAATTGACTAAAAGGTTCTGTGTAGTCGGTTCTTCTGTACTTGTCACAGAGAGCAAAATGCCATTCTGCCTTATTAATGAAGCTCCTTTCCCAGCACTTGTGTAAGGAGTTTTTTCTGTGAAACAATTGGAAAACCTCAGTGAATTTTAGATGAGATGTTGGTAACACAGGTCTTGGATCCACCACTGGAGGCATGTGTTTGGCATTTGTAAAAGGGAGAAAACTTGCAAGATAGGGAGGAGCAATTGTAAAAACAGGCAAACAGCTGAGTTTTAACATTTCAGCTATTGGGGTTTTTTTTCCTTTTTAATTAGCTAGCAATAATTTTTCTCCACATCACAAGCACATTTATAACCCAACCAATCTCTGTCTTGCATATAGCAGAAATTTTGGAAGAACACACTTGTCAAAGGCTCCAAATATGGTGTCTACATTTCTCTTGCCAAACTCATGTACATGCATGAGAAGGCTTTTCATTTTGTGTTGATTGACAGATTAATGTACTGATGGTGGCCCATTTATTAACCCATTTGGCCTTTTTTTGTACACATCCATGTATGCTATGATTTTGTGATAATGCTGTGACTCAAAGTTCTGATCCTCAGGAGAAGGAAGAGCTAACATCTATTGAGTCCATGTCCATGAGCATCAGGGGGATGAGGACTTAATGCAGAAGATAAATTAATCAGAAGCAGTTTTCATTCCATCCAAACACAAAATATATACAATGATTTTGTTTCTTTCTTTTACTTAGCTCATGTAGACTACAAGCAATCCAGTCATACTCTCAGAAAAAAGTGGTGCCAACCCCTATCAGTGTTTGGTTAGTTTTAGAAGGTTAGTAAACTGTTGAAAATACTACTCGGTGAGATTAAAGTAATCCCAAATCATCACTGAAGTAGACAGGCTGCATTAATATAAATGAATTATCAATGTAAATATGCTGTTTTAGTTGAACTGCCAAAAGCATAAGCAAAATATGGCATGGTTTCCATTAAGTGCTAAACTTTATGTTAATAAATCAGACTTGTCAGCACTTGAATCTGAAATCCAATATTAAATGATACACCAGCTTTAATTTCCATCTGTAAAGATTTTTCCAAGAAGCAAGTTGCTGAGACTATGAGGGAAGGCCATCTCAATGCACATATACCAAACCCTGAGCTGAAATAAGTTCAGCCAGAACTGAATATTGGATCTCAACTTCAAATTTGGGCATAAGAATTGATAAGCTCCCCTTTGGCCATTAATAATGCTCCTTTTATGCTTCTTACTTTTTAATGTATTCCTATTTACTTTCCTGCTTGGACATAGCCTATCTCACTTTCTTCTCCCTTTCTCTAATTTTCCCAATTTCCCTTTCATCTGTTTTGTTTACATTCCCTATTCCTCCTTCATTACCTTAGTCCTTCTCATTTCAAAAGTGCAGCCCATTTTACACTTATACCATTATGTAAACCAGACCACTAAGCAGGAGACAGGCTAGAAATACAGCATGGAAATCCCTGATAAGGCAGGCTAGAATGAATATTTGTATTACTTCTTTTTTTTTAATTATTATTATAAGAAAAATGTCTTATTGTGTTACTGAGTACAATGCACAATATTTTGCTGATATACTGCACTGGTCACTAATCCAATGTGAAGGTCATATACACTTCATCTATTAGCTTTTACTATTGCTTTCTGTAATAAATTGATAACCCAGCTTCTGAACCAACCTTTTACATCCTTATTCAGTTTATATTGTAATTGAGGACATTTTTGAAAAAGTAAAAAATTTAAATAAAAGAAAGGGAAAAGAGAAAGACTAGTTAATGCTGATGAGAGTATTGTTTTTCTCTGTCTATTCAGTCTGATTCATTGCAAAGTATTTGTCATTGAAAATCCTATTGTTTTTTCAGGTATTGAAATTTGCTGTATCATTTTTCAAGGGTTTTAAAATTGCATTTGCAAATTAAAAAATAGAACCAATAACAATGAATTTCAGCTGCACCACTGTCAAAGAGACACTATATTCCAGGAGAGTAAGGAAAAATAACAGTCTGGGAATGTATGCTCACCTTTAATTTGGAAAGCTGTCTGATATTAAACACATTAAAGCAGAATTTTAGCTGGTTTTATCATGGTGAAGTTCACTGCTTTTCTTTAAAATATCACCTTTCTGGATATTTTCTGCTATGAAAACAATTTCCACACAAGAAAAATGTTGAGTTTAAGCAATGGTTAAAGAGCCTGAGAGAACAATTACCTTCGGTGAAATTATATTTTATTCACTATTCGTCCAATCTTGTTCAGTGTTTGATGATGAAGGATGCCAATCTTTCTCAAAAAGCATACACAGATTATTTCCAAAGAATAAACATTTAGGTACAATCTTCATTACCACTGCTCTAAGAAAATAACTGCTGCTGTTGTGGTCTAAAAATTATTAATCAAAGTTTTAATTTTTCCCTTTAACTTAATAATTATTTAATGCTTCTTTCCAAAGCCTTGTTTTTACTTTTGTATCTCAAAAGAGATGGTGAAGAAACCAGGGGTTTGTGTGCTGAATTACTTTGGACCCACAAAAGGTCTGAAAGTACTGACATATGATGTTTAAGTACTGTAATAAAGATATTTATTGAATGTACAACATGATATTTAGGACCACAAAGTTTAGAGAACAAGGTATCCAACAATCTCAAAGCCATGAAATCATGCAATATGCATTTTCAAGGCTATTATAATTAAAGATGTAAAAAAATAAAATAATATACAACCTTTGTTTAAGAAAGATCCAGGCAGGCTAGGGCACCCATGGCGCTTTGTCTAAGTCACCTAATCAAAGAAGAAGCATTAGTTTTCGTCCATTAGGAGTTCAGTAAAATAGTGATGTCACATGAAAATGTGATGAAAACGATAAATAAAATGTCATGTGAAGAAGCATTAATGATGGAGCCATCAATGTCCCGGAGCTGAATTTTGATGATCCTTGTGGGTCACTTCTAACTCAGGATATTCTACTGTTAGGAAGATGGGGATTAATACTGTAACTGTGAGGTGAGCAAAGAATTAGCTAGTAAAGAAGTATATAAAGTATCAAAAGTGAAAAAAAAATGAGGTAACAAATGGTTGGCCTTGGATCAATTTTGTTGATTTTTTTGTGTAAATAACTGTGGATTAAAAAACAAAAAGTATTCTTTAGATGAAAAGCTAAAAGGCACTGTCGATACTGAAGAGGATTAGGGTATTTCACAGAAAGAACTGCATGGCCCTGAGGATGAGAGTGAGCATAATTAAGTTGAATTAAATTTAAAATAAAAAGAGTAAGGTCATCAGGGACTATGAATAAGAATTTTTGCTATTCACTAGGAACTTGTCAGTTAGAAGTGGCTGGGAAGAGAGAAACACAGGTGTACAAGCTGATCACAGGATGGCTGTGAGCTATCAAGGGATGGCAAGCATGGAAAAACTCAAATACCATCCTGCAATACATCAGTCAAGGTGTTTCCAGCTCAGATAGAAAAGAATAAATTCTATACTAAGCCCCAATGACAATTAATTTGTAATAGTGTGTACAGTCCTGGTCATTTATTTTGGAGGAAGATATGAAATGGAATAGGCATAGAGAAGGATCCCTGTCATTATCCATTGAGTGGCACTGAGAGCTAATCAGACAGGAGAAGAATTTACCTTGCAACCCAGAGGGAAGTGATTGGTGCCTGTATGTAAACCAGTGCACAAATAGGGGAGATAAAGGAGCTATTTATACTGAACAAGAGTGTTTTATACAGTAATAAATGGCCATAACCTGAATTTTAATGCAGTAAGATACAAAGCAAAGGAGATTCTGAAATCACCTTCCAGGTAAAGTGCAAGAGATAAAACATGAAACTACTCTTAATATACGGTTTGCAGCACTTAAGTTAATATATGATACCGTGTCCATAATGTCAAGGGCTTGCATTTGAAGAACAAGACACCATTTCCAGTTCTGCATTTCCAAGATTTAGCACTTTCCAAGGATTTCAATACTCCCGACAAAGGCTTGAGAATATCAAGAATTAGGTTTGTATAAGATTTTGTTAAATTACAACTACAAGAAGCAGAGAGACAATCAGTAGGAAAGTGAAGCCCACTTTCTAAACAATGCCTAAATTGTTCAAATTGTCCAAACTGAACTGTCAGTAGGGACCATGCTCTGAAGTTTCATGGCAGTCTTCCAGAGGTTCCCTCTCCTGCAGCATCTTGCAGGATTATGGCAACTACACTCATCCAGACCTCACTGCAATCCACAGAACTCTTGCAGATTTCAGAAAGTTTTGAATCAGGCCGTAGATATATCTCTGTATAAATGTGTTTATTCAAAAATCAGAAAAATTAATTCAGTCAAAATTTAAGTTCATAAAAGAGAGAGAGATCATAACTCTGTGCACTGCCTTAATTGTGTTTTAACTCAAGCAAATTAAAACCAAGTATTCCAGCACGTCATTCATGGAGAAAATGTTATTCACAAGGCAGCCTCATTCATGATGGAGTCTTGCACATATTCAAATTAATCATAATTTTCTTAGTCTGAGGTTCTTATTTTCATGGAATAAATTTGTAATTAACATTTCAGCAGAGGGGCACATGTTGGCACACTAGAAAAGTATTGCAGCTAAGGAGGATTTAGGAATAAATGACGATATTTTGAAGTGAAAGTAGCTCTTTATTCCCTCCAAAACACTATTCACTCTATCAGAATGCTACAGTGTATAGACACACTTAATCTCACAACACACACATATATACACACTTTTTTTTGTATTAAAAAAAAAAAAAAAAAAGGTAAAATAGACTTTTGGCTGTTAGAAGCACTTGTGAAGCAGCAAATGAAGAAATAAACAGAAAAATGTTTGGTAAAAACAAGCAATGAGTAGTTATATTGTGTTTGGAGCTGAAAGCATGGGCAAAGGAGATTAACCTGCCTCAGTGCCTTACAACCAGTGGTCTCCTTTAATGTCAACTTTTCTCTGTTTCCAGACCAGCTAACAGAATCTTAGAATCATGGAATACCAGGTGGGAAGGGTATCTCAAGGATCATCCAATCCATTCTTTCTTGGCAGAAGCACAGTAAAAAAAGAGTTCCTTTGGTTTAAAAATAAATTATTATTACATATTCATGTCATATGAGTACATCTTTTAGATGAGAAATATGTTGGTTTCTCTCCTCAAGAAATTTTAGCCACAGATCACTCATAAATATTACAGTGCAAAACACTGCTTGGATAGTAGCTTATTACTGTAGGAGGCTGAAAGATTATTATAATCTTCTACCAGACCATTGCCAGAAAGGTCAAGTAGTTAAACAGTTATCTCTCCTCACTGTTAGAAAAGGCTGGACCACAACAGATAGGATAAACTGTCAAAGGGAGGTTTCTAGCCATCCTCAATGTAAAAATAAAGCTAGATCATAATGCCACATTGAAGACACTGTAAATAAAACAATAGCATCTCCCTCAGCACCCCACTTTCAATTCTCATATTCAAAATTCAGTCACAACTTCTCCGAAAATGTTTTTCACACAGGTGTAGGAACCATGGGGAAAAGAAAAAAGTAATAATTAAAACAATGCACCTCCCACCCCACCAAAAAAAACAAACAAAAACAAACAAACAAAAAAAAAAAAAACCAAAACAAACTAAAAAAAACCCACAAAACAATCAAACTTAAAAAGAGGAGGGGAAAGGAAGTCGAGCAAAAATTACATCATTGCCAAAATAAGGATCCCTGCAGGAGTGTCTGAAATGCCTGTAAAATATATTAAGGTCCTAACCAGAATTAAAACACTGCTCCCATGCTATCTATGCCCACTTAAACAGAGACCCACCTATAAAAACATAGTATATTAATACTCTTCTAAATGTTAAAAGTAATGATTTGGCAAACTTAAGAAGCCAGAAGATGGAACACTAGGCTGAAGACTGCCAGATTTATGACAGTGTTATTACTGCTGGCAGATCACTTTTCTTTTTAACCTGCAGCATGTACCAGGTGGAACAGAATCATTCCAACAGTAGACCCTGCCTAAGTTTTGCACAGATATTAGGAAATGGCAGTAATTTATCAGGAAACATCCCAGGTCTCTGCTGAATCAGAGCTCTGTCTGTCATACTATGGGACCTCTATGTCACTGTTGCTCACCTGGTGAATTATAAAGTCTAAATCATTTTGGGGTCTGCAAAGAAGTCATCGACATTCTTATGTCTATCTTTAGCATCTAGGTCAAACTGCAACTGGGATAATTATGTTGTGGGGTACATCTTGTTATTGGCTATTAGCAAAATTTTCTATGTTCATTAACAATCAGCCACTTTGTGTTCAGTTAGGTTTTGTCTGTTTTTTCTCTCAGTCAAAATTAGGGCTTATCTTAACAAAAAGTATTAATTTATTCCCTGGGTATCAAAGGATATAGATGCATTTGTGTATTAGTGTATTTTTAGCTGGATTTAACTGCTTACATTGTTCATTGTCATATTATTGCAATGCCTCACAACACTCAGGCTCTTGCATTCTGTCTTCACAACTACATTACTTTCTTCCTGCAATTCTGAAGAAAAAAAAAAGGCAAATTAAAAAAAAAGACCCAACAGAGGCAAATGCAGTGGCCTAACTATCAGTTCTGGTCTGCTGCGTGTGGAATATTCCCCATGGGAACACTTTGATTCATGACGAGATATGCCTTGCACTCGTGTGATCCTATTGACAGCTGCAGAGAGATGCAAGACCAATATATTGCAATGGCAGCTTTGCCTCTCTCTGAGATGTGGATTCAGGAGCACTTCTGAACACCCAAACCTGTGCAGGTACCCTCACAGCATGGTTGCATAAAGCACGAGTCACAGATGGGCAGCTCGGGTGTATTCAATGGATGTCAACATCCATGTGCTCCGGTTAGGTGCTAATTTGGACAATCAGAGGGAATCTGCCTTTCAGTCCAGAGTCAGCCCATGAATCTGTCTGTCTCCCTAGCAGCTCTGCCTGGTTTTCCCTTCTTTGTGTCTGGGAGGCACTGACAAAATTTACGGTCACAGTCTTGCACGTATCCTGTCAGACAGGTGGTACTAATTAAATATCGGGCATCACAGCTACCCATTTAGCAACAAATATAATTATGCTCTATCTGCTGGTGCATGAAAGCAGGAGTCTCTTGAAACTCAGTTGTGGCAGGCATATTTTAAAGGAAACTGCAAATAACTTATCAGAGGCTCTTCCTCTCTAAAGCAGTCCTCAGTGAGATTCAAAAATTGAATAAATGAGATCTAGCTCACCAGGTGGGTTTTTGCAGGCTGTGATGTTGGTTCTTATAGTTCTAAAAAGGAAGTGATAAGCTTCTGTATTGAATGTGAGTGCTCTACAGGCAGGAGGATAGACGACTGAAAAGAGAAATCCCCACAGTGAGGGATTTGTGAGATTTGGCAGGAAATCTGCATCACAATACTATGCTATTTCCCACAGGGAAGGAGCCCAGAGAATTTCTCAAGAGGAAGGCACTATTCCACCATTGCTACTTTAAAAGTGACAGGCAGGAGACAAATCGGGGTATGGGCACAGACAGGTATCTTCTTTATTGTGTTTCTTGACTCAGGAAAATCTGAAAGGTCTAAGACACCATTTTCAGCCCCGTTGCACTTAAGGTTTATATGCAGAATAAAACTGCAAGTTTGGGGTGTCTTGGAAAAATCCATAGGGTGAACAGAGATCACTTATTTCCAGAGCTTTCTAGCAGCTTGCCAGAATTGCAAGCTTAGCAGAAGTCTGTAGAAGCAAAAAATAAAGCCGTCACAAAAGACTATTTCGGGACTTACAAATGGAAGCTGAGATATTTTAACTATTCAATTAACTGGGGCTGTAAGATTTGCTTTGTGAGCATTTTATTTCTTAATCTATGCTGCCCTTCTCTAACCTCTGAATAACTTTTTACTCTCCTCCTTTTTTATCTGTTACTACCTTAAAAAAGAAGCAGAAGACTGTGTGAGTTGCAGGACCACCTCTGTTGCCTCTGAAAGCCATTACGTGTGGTGAAAGCATTAGAAATTCAGAAATAAATTGCAAAGTTGGTTCAGAGCACAGTGAAGCATTTAGTTGCAACTCAGTTGGGTGGAAAAAAAAAAGAAGTCACACTCCAAAAGAGACAGAGAGCTTTCTCTGCTTGAAATTATTGAATAATTTATTTGAAACACAAATCAAACTATTAGAAGGAAGGTGATGGTCTTCAGACAGAGGTCATGTAGAAAAGTACAGGGCCAATAACTGCCTTTCTTTTCTCTTTCATTAGCTATCAAAATACTTGGTTCTTTTAAAAGAGAAGCCAGCCACAATCAATCACTTTTATATCCCTTCCATTGTAGATTATGTCTAATCAGTGTAACTGGATTTGAAAAACGCTATCACATAGAAGCTACAAGTCATGCAAAATATCTCTTAAATAATGAAGCCCAAATGAAGATGTATCACACAAGTCCATTGAAAACTCCATTTCCTTCGAATGCTTTGTGAAAAGCAAGTTTTATAGCATGCATTTGGCTTCACTACAGAAACAGCTGCCTGACAGGGCTCAGAGCAGTGCAGCCACTGTTCATCAGGCAACACACAGCTATAAAGTAAATGATTAGCTTTCAAACACTCAGCCCAGATCATTTTCAAAGCTAGTTTATGTAAGAACCCATTAATCCCCCAAACAGGAGCAAAACACATTGCACAGCAAAACATTCATGAAGGGAAACAGTTCTTCCCATTCTCTCAGGCTGTCTCTCCTCCTCCTCTCATACTCATTGTATTCTTCTTTATCACTTTAACCAGTGGGATTTTCTTCTCCAGCCTCAGCAACTTCCACAGGAGCCAAACCCCCATTTACCTTTCATGTCTATGTACTTTCTTCATCACAATCTTTGATAGCAACCCAAAGAGCTGCAGATTGCAGAATTACCACGCCAGATTCCTTAGTGGTAGCCATAGAGAGATTTAAAATCCTTAATCCGCTGCTTGCCTGTGGTAAGCCTTTGTAATTAGCCTTGGGAAGGATCCTTATCCGTCTGCAATCTGATTTAGCTCTCATTCCCAACTTGCTTGGGTGTTTTTCACCTTGTGGGAAACAATTGGTTGAAGTTGTTAACCTTCTTTTATGCAGGGCTAATAAGCATTTGGATGTCTGTCGTTCTCTTTGAAAAATCTGCTGTGGATCAACATGATCCTGTTCTTGTGTAAAGCACCAAGGCCTCTCTGTCAGAGCAAGAATTATACTTCTTGAACCTTTTTTTTTTCCACAGAGGAGAGATAAAATCCTGCACTTTCTTTTAGTTTTTGCTTGATGAGCAGTATAACTTCATCATTGGTTTCCAAAAAACAAAAAAAAAGAACAAAACTTTTGAAATACAAATATAACAGAATGTAGGTATTATATATACTCAGAGATACATAAATTCTGCTTTACTCTCTGTAGTCTGGCATTTGAGATTAACTCTTTGTAGTATCACGAGCCAGACTTTCATATAGCCAGAAATTTTCAAAGCATTATAGAGGATTAATTCATGCAAATTTCTGATAAGGATATGTTAATAATTCTGAAAACATATTAGCTTCAGTAAAACAAAAATTTAAGGCATCCTTAAAATCTTGTAAGCAGTCTGAAACACAGTAAGCAGTATCTCTACATTAAATGAACACTATCAAAAAGTAAATTTTCTATCCATGACAGATTTCTACATCTCATTGTTATTGTATATATTCAAATGTAAGCCTTCCAAACAACTCCTACCTATACTTTAGCAGAAATATACACATATTCCCTTCTGAGCCAGAGGTGACAGGAATATGCAGCATGCACTCTTGTTCTCCTCAAAATCTGAGGAGAATAGCAGCATTTCTTGTTTCTCCTCTCCTGACTGCAAACAAGCAATAAGGCACAGGTCTGTGGTTAACAGGGGATCAGTCCTCAGCTTTCAGCTAAACATTTCCAAGCACTGTCCCTCTGCACAGGCACATCTCACCCTGTGTCAGGGAGACATTCAGGTCCCACTGTTGCCTTTCACATCTTGACTTGTCAGTTTGCACCCTGACTGATTCAGCTGATAGAGGCTGACCAGGTGTGAGTTGCCAGGGAGATGCCTCCCAATAAAACCTTATCAATAAAAGCTACTGAGAATGTATTCTAGGGGAAACATTTTCTTTCTAGTGTTTCAGAACATTCCTAGTTGAGTTGCTGCTTTTATGCAAAAGTAGCCAAATATATATAGTATTATAGTATATATAATATTCCTAATAATACCTATCTTCTCTTCCTCTGCCTCTGTTCTGGGATATTCTCTACCCTAACCAGGATCTTTCAGTAGTTCAAGAAACCAAAGTTTACCTGCTGAGAAGATTCTAAAATTTCCTTTGTGGATGCCTACAGAAAACAGTCACAAAGTTTTGCAGCTGCAAGTGATGTAACTCTCTTTGAAGAGGTCTGCATTTTGTTTCATGTTGCTAGTTCTCAGAAAGCAATTTGATTTCCTTGCAGAAATAGCCATTTTAAAGATTTCTTGCTCTTTGATACTATTATGAACTTATTAATTAGTCTACTATTGAGTCAATTTTCAGCAGTTGTAAACTAGATCAAGACCTGTGGGATTAAACAACTAGATAAATATTGAGCCAGTGGGGCAGGATTTTAATGCCTGTACTTGGGCTTTTTTTCCAAAAGAAATCTTCTGAGACTTCAGTAGTCTTTTTGTGGGTTAAGGTGCTACTCAGTGAAACTAAAATGATCAATACTGGACTCTCAGTTACCATCAGCTAATACTTTATGAGACTGGAATTATTCATGTGTATTCTAAATATTTCCAAGTTTGTGCATAGGTACCTATTGCTGACACACTTAGGAATTTCCACAGTGGATCGAAGCCAAAGACCCTCCAGGCCAATATTTGCTTTCCACTGATGAGTAGCATGAGAAGTTTCAGAAATCTGCAAAATCCAGATGGGCAGGCTCAGAAGAAATCTCAAGAGACCATTTCATTCATTCAAACCTTTCTGTTTGGAAAATACAGATGAGAGAATCTCTCTTTTACAATGTAAATCTAATTTTCATTGCTGGCAGAGATAAATTTAAAAACTTCAAATGTGAGATTTAATATTCCCTACAGATACTTGGGTACTTTTGTTATACCAGTGTGCTCTGGACTCCTTGGTTCTCTAGCTTTGGCAAGACTTCCCTTGAAGACCTCCTCTTTATACATCTTCTCAAAAGATCTATTGAATGCTTCAACTGGTCTTTATTATAATAGAGATAGCTAGGATAGCTTTGTTCTTTGCCTGTTAAGCATGTTCATTAATCAACATTTCTTATTTAAAATAAAAAAATGCTTTATCCTGAAACTTTATGGTTATGGTCTCCTAGCAACAGAATTTCCCCTTAAGAAGCCACTTGTCTTTCAAAGGGTCTGTGCCTAGAACATATTTGACAGCACTTTTCAAAAAAAAAAATTAATCAACTGATTTCTTAATAAATATGAGTTAAATAATTTTTTCATAGAGATGGCAACAGTATCAAGTGGCACAACTTTAAATCATCATTAAAAAAAGCTCACAAAAAGTAGATTCATTGTCCATAAAAATAGCAACTAATTATTATCATTGCTTATTATGAATGTTGCTGTCACACACCAAGATATCAATGGGCAAAATCCTGTAAAACCAGAAAAAGAATGTACTCCATGCAGCTAACAGATTTTCATGGTTTCTTCCAATGTTTCTGAAGAGTAAGGAAACAGAAGACTCTGGTTTCAATTAAGGAAAACTACTTGTTTATGAGGTCTCTGATCCTTACGAATAATTCTAGTGCATTTATTATGAATAAAATCGAATTTATTGAACAGATACTCAATATCATTTCAAACAGTCATGCTAAATGCAAATGCCAGATTTGAAAACCTGAGACTACACTGTTCTACAGTCAAAGCTTTACTGTTCTTCCCTCCAAGTCGGCTGATATTTTCATGTTAGTTTAATGTCTTGTGAAGTGATCATTACCAATGGTTCCCCATGATGGCAAGTTACAGACCCTACCATGATAGGAGATCACTTCTAGTTCTGTCCACCTGGAAATCCCAAACTGCTACAGAGCATGTCAAGACAGAAACTCTGAGAGAAGAGAAGTCAGCTTCAAAAGAGCAGGTTTAGAAGTGTTCTGTTTGAAGGGATCCAGACCTGTACAAAGTCCAAATATCAGAGAGTGGAAAGCACAGCATGGTTGTGACAGGCTGAGATTGTAGCTGCTATGGAGTAAACATTCCTCCAGGAGGGGAGGGAGATCATAGAATTATAGAATCATTAAGACTGGAAAAGACCTCCAGAACCATAGAGTACAACCTTTGATCATAACACTAAAATACAGAACCAAATAATATTGGCAAAATTATTATGGATAACTTCTGTATGACCATAGTTTAGATTTCTACAAAAACAAACTTTCAGAGTTATCCAAATGGAGTATAATAGAAAATGGAGCAAATTTTCTATTTCTAGGATATGATTGCTGTCTTTCTATAGAGGATACCTAAAATAAGTTAGATAAATGAGGCCTGAAATTGTTTATTTCTCACCACTAACTGTTCATGGATCACTGGGAGAGTATCTAGATGTGGACATGACGTCTAAAACTGTGAGAGTTTAATCCTACTTCCTGTGTTTTATTTGGGTACATGAGTTCAAATTTTATTCTCTTTATAGATCTCATGCAGTCTCTTAACTTTTTTAACACAGTTTTCAATGTACATGAAATATTACATAAGTACTTCAGATGCAAACCCTTCACTCATAAGACAGACATGAAAGGAGAACCAGGAATATCAAATGTGGTATCTTGCTGTCCAAAGTAACAAAATGAGCAAGATCTAACTCGAAACCCATCAAAACTCTTCAGCCACTCTTCAGATGGTGAAAACCTGTTCTCTAATTTCCAACCCAAAGTTATCTACGGCCCATTTATAACAATTTGAATTTATGCCAACAGCTCCCTTTACCTTTAAAAACCTGTCTTATTCTCATATACAGAAAGTGCATCAGCTGATTAAATGACAAAATCTTCTTCAAACAGCTGGGCAGAGGGCTGCCCAGAAGCTTTCTTCATCTCTGAAGAATTATCAATTTCTTATGAAATGCTATCAGACCCCACTTACAGTGATACCAAGACTGAGTAGCAGCTAGGCAGTACTTTATTTTTGTTATAACTGCATACAAAAACACCTCTATGAAAGGCTTGAGGGGTCTGTACAATTTGTTAAGCTTAAAATAACGTAATGATCACTATACAAGACCATTAAATATTCATATTCAGGAAAAACATTAACTGAGCCAGCAACATTAAATAACAATATGCAGGTGACAAATTACCAATCAATATATCAAAGCATTTTAAAAGCACTTTCACTACCTTCAGAAACATACTCTTATTCAAAAAATACTTTCAATAAATTACACTGCAAATTAATTTTCTTTTAGTAGACTTTCAAGAGATTCCACGCCATCAGAGAGTACACTAATTCATCTATATGACCTTACTACAATTATTTTTATTCACCCTGATTTTTAATATATTGCTATATTTTGTCTGAAACGGTTTTAGTGGGTAATATTTTCACACCAGGGTTACATCTTCTTGAAGGTCTGCTCTGCTGGCAGAATCCTGTAAACCTATACATTACTACCCACTATGGAAATTAGGAAAGTTTCCAATAAAACCAGGAAAGTTGAAGCTAGTTAAAGAGTTTTCTCATGTGCCTCTGCCTGGGCAGAAGGACTGGGGGCTGGAGGAGAAGGAGGAAGAGGGAGGGTGTTTGCTTCTCTTCCTGATTCACAGTTAGAGGCAAGCTTTTTAAGTCCAAGAAATGGATTTCTAGCCAGTTCCTTGTCTCCAGTCCTAACTTAGAGTCCTTGTTGAAGGTGACCACCTCCAGCATGACATGCAGCTGATATTTATCATAACATGAAGTGCTATCTTGTAGAGCTGGACCAGTAGTGCTGGGCAACATTGAAATCTTCATCATTGCTGCTGCCAACTTGGCTGGATTCTTATCACCCTGGAAAAAGAAAGCGAGCAGACATTATATTCCTTTGCCTCATGACAGTATGAACCATTTGGTGGAAAGACTATAGGACATGATAAAAAAAGGCAACATTGCATAGATTTCTCTGTAATTTTTTCTTGGAGATGAGAGAAATGAATTCATTGTTCATATAAACTAGTAGATGAAAAGTCAAAGAAAGTCATTAGGGCTTTAGTCACTCTTTCTGAACTGAGCAATGAAGAGACAGCATTTATGACATGTCCTTCCCTCCACCTCACCTTTGCTCCCAGTCTCCACCCTGTACTGATCCTTTAGTGAATTGCCACCATCATTCAGGCTTCTTACTCATCTCAAACCTCTTCATTGATGCAAACTACAACAGATAACAGTTTATTATCTGAATACTCTTGTATCAGAAACAGGTCTTGGTTTACTGTCCCACTGAGTGGTCACATAAATTTGAAGAATTTAATTGACATTTTAAATGTATTTCATATGGAATTTTACACTCCATCTAAGATTCCCACAAAGTTATTTTTAATAAGCAGGTAGATTGACTGCAACACAGATCCAAGATAACCACTCTAAAAGCCAGGTATCACGGAAAAAATATCAAAAACTCTCACATGTGTTCATTGATGAGAACACAGAAACATTTAATTGGGAAAAAATCTGCTTCTTTGATTTTTTTGTTAGTATTTTTGGTTGCACAATTAAAGATTTTTCTTGCTTCAGCAGTCTTCCCTGCTGATTTGTGGGGGCTCACAGAGACTTTGCTGCCTCAGCAACACCTGGGACCAGAGGTAAAGCTGGTTTAAACTACTTGGCCTATAGAAAAACAATTTGAGCATTGAAGCTGAAATTGCACTAAATTTTCTCAGCTGTCTGTAACCACACAGATTGGCTGTATATGGACTACAGTGTAGGCAGAGAAGAAAAAAAAACCACAGAGGTGCATTTTGATATGTTTTTGACTAAAGAGTGCACATGGTTGATTTTAAAATGCTGCAACAGGCTATACATTGTTAAATCTCAGGCTGAATGTTTTTGTTGTTATTTTTCTTTTCCCAGCTCTCGCCATACTGATTAAGGCCAGACTGACAACTTTTATTCCCACTGATTAGTACCTCCCTTCATGACTACTCCCATTTAAATTACAAGGCTGCTCAACAGCTCTCTTATTCTCCAGAATGAGTAAAGTAGCTCAGTTTGTCTCTGAGGCATTCAGAAGCAAAATACAGATGTCTTCCCATGCAGCAGAACAGGAGTGACCTGTTCAGATCAGTTCACATAAGGATGTTGCTCTTCATCTGCACTCTGTACAAGGGAGTCAGATCTGTCCTCCCTTGGGCACCCACATGAAATGTTTCGTCTCTTCTGACCAAGTGAAGGGTCAGTTCCTTGAATCAAGTGTGAGGATTCAAGAGTTTCTTCTAATCCATGAAACATTGGGCATGTCCTGCTCGTGTTGGTCACAGACCTGTACTTGCTCAGGCCAGGAGGCTACAGGCCCTCTAACCCCAAGCCATATTCCTCAAGATTTTCCTCAAATAACAGCAGGGTTTCACACCTCTTATTTTAGGTATGGATATCCCCTCTTGCCTCCCAAAATAGTCAACTGAAACTCAGAATAATATTCTAGAGATTGTACTTTGGCTGCATATGCCACAAACCCACTTGAAAGGGAGAAAATCCCTCTCCACTGAGAAAAAACACTGACACTGGTCACTTAGATGCCTGAGACAGACAATATGCAGTGCCACCAAAGATGGTACAAATACCTACAAAAGTTTTCCAAAACCTTGGTTTTGTTCTGTGTCCTTTTGGGAAGCGTGGGATGTTGGAATACAATTTACAAGATTCACAGTGTGGGATGTGCAACACAGAAAGACAAAGACCCAAGGCCATAGCTACTTACTCATAGATGAAGTTTCACTGAAGTTATACATGGTACAAATAATTGCCTTCTTAATTTCAGTATGACTTGTACAGATGGCCCTAAATAGGGGTTTATGTGCATAAAACTGAAAAAAAGTTTTACCGCCTACAGTTACTACAGCACTTCTTTGCCTGGACACATTTAGGAGAGTATGGCATTACAATCTAACCCACCTCATGTACAAAATACAAACTATTAATTTTGTGCATCTACAATTATAAAAATCTCAATTTTATGAAGACAACCTATTTAGCTATTTTTAACTCACAATATAGTTTTGAAGAAAAGGCTTTTCTTCTTACATGTTTACAAAATCATGATTAGTCCTGGAAGGGTAGAATGGAACAGACTGCCTGTGTACCAGTAAGAAACAGCCATTTGAAGATCTGTGAGTCATCCAAAGAAATCACATGGAAATATGTTCAAAGCCAGCAAGTAGACATGGTTATTCCCAATGAAGGTGATTCTTCTGAATTTCCCCAAAATTTATTAGTTGTACACATATGGCTTCAAGTGAAGGCTCCACTAATGAATTCTAAGCAGACAAATTATATCAGGCTCAAGTAATTCCATGAACTTAAAACACCTAGAGGCTGGCTGAACAATAGGGGAAAATAACAAATAGCTTTGGCCTCTTCTCTACCTTTCTTTTCTGTGTGGAAGCACTCCTGTGATAAACCTAAGTCTATTTCTTGAATAGTGAGGATTAAAACTGACCTTCTTCTTGCACCTATGTATTGTTTCTCTCTAATTTTCTTTCTAAGAAGAGGATTTCAGTAAATTATTCCACCACTAGAATACCTAAGATTCATTTGCATGCATAGCTCAGGAAAGCAGAAGAATGCTATCAAACCTCTTGCATACATTCTGAGCAGAGTAACCTCTGCCTCAGCACAGCATGCACACTTTTAGCCCATAACATAATTGTTTTGCAAGACAGCAGCTGTCTATAAAAATGTATAATCTAAAAAATGTACTCTTAAATACAATATCAGTAAAAGATAACTTTCTTTTCTGAGCTATAGGGCACTGTGGTTCTTCGATCAGTATTGAAGATTTGAGACCTGTTTGAGACTTTTAAGAACTGGCTAAATGTCCAAAAGATAATGTAATTCCACATACACTATGGTATCTGGTGCAGCTCTCAATATCCAGGTCCAGCAACACTTAACCTTCATAGGATATTAAATCAGATCTAATAAAACAAGTTCATCCACACCTTTGAAATCCATCCTCCACTGGTCTGCATTTACTCTCAAGAAATACTGGTAGTCGTCTCAGGAGCTATAGGCAGCCTTTGGATAGGTATAGCTTGGAGGGAGCAGATGTTGCTGCAATCTTCTAGAGAAAGATAGGAGGGATTAATACCTTCTCTCTGAATGTTTTATGATTATTCCCTCTAATATTTCAAAGGAAGCTTCCTTCTCGCTATGCAGAATACCTATTCCTACTTTAAGGGTTTGTGAGCACCAGGTCTGATGTTTTTAAACGAGACCGAGTTACCCAAGCATGAAATAGCTGAAACAATTTTCTTAACAGCTGAAAAACACTTGGCTAACTCAAAAATAGCTGAACCAATTTTCCTCAAACTTTCCAGTGCAGTACACCTTTGGACTAACACTATACCTGCTAAATTTCTCCTCTTCACATGAGTCTTTCCTTTTAACCAGTGACTAACAACATAAAATACAGATTAAAAATCCAATCCTGGACATACACAGGTACATGATTAAAATCACTAGTAGAATATGGAGTCACTCTTGGCAGGGCTAAACCTTAAGAATGTTTGTACCATTTAAACTTCATAGCAGAGCTGTATCAACACTGCAGCTCATAAATATGGAATAAGGTAAAGTCCACTATATTTTATAAGGCTGTAACTTTTCATGGTGTTCTCATATTACTCTCAATAACACTCTAGGGCAAACCTAGTTGGCTGAATTTTCAGAGATTGCTTTCTAAATCTGTTCGTGTCTGCTATTTCACATCAGCTGGGCATGTAAATTGGAAATGTTTTTATAGGAACAAATCATGTGACAAGTATGAATCAAAATGGGGAGCATTTTTGTATGCAATCACTCTCTGAAATGAACAAAAATGCTCACAAGTCAAACAATAGCATTCACCTTTTTTAAATTTAAGGAAAATTTTAATCCAGAGCCTGTCAAGCTTTCTTCCAAATCAGTGCAGGTATCATTCCCAATTCCTGCTCTTACCTGTGATAAGTGAACTATGTTCCCCTGTACATTTTCCTCGCTCTAAAAAACATAGTCATCTACTCTGTGCAAATCCAGTACTGAAAAACATATGTAGACCCTCACACCCTAATCAACCTCTGCTGGAGTTCAACATGTATTAGACGTTTACTAAAGTGAAGATATACAGATTATTATATAAGAATTTAATTTGAAAGTCATTATTTTGTTTTCTCTGTTCTCCTCATCAGTGGCACTCAGCTTCTAAGAACAACATAAGTCCATTTAGTAATCAAGTAAGTACAGCACATCTGTTGTTCTCAAAACAGAGGAACAGCACTGGAAATCTCTAACACATGTGCAAATTAATGACAGTTTCCAGTATTGTTCTTTCTTTTGCTTGGCCAAGCACAGAATGTCCACTAAAGTGGATTACATCTTGTACAGCTGTAGAATATACAATAAACTGGTTCTTATCCACATTTAAGAAAGCTCCCAATTACACTGACTTAACCAATGAATTTTTCTTCCAAATCTCCATTAGGTCACACCTGTGGTTTTAAGATCAGAGAATCACAGAACAGTTTGGGTTGGAAGAGACCTTACAGATCTCCGAGTTCCACCCTCTGCCCTGGGATCTCTCCACATGCTCCCTGGGGCTGTCCTTCATGGCAGAGGGGGTGGCCACCATCACTCCTGGCCCTGCACACATCTTGTTCAGCTGCTCTCACAAGAGGGGGTTCTTGGAGCTTACCTGGGGTTTCCCAAGCTCAGAAAATCCCCCTGCATGCCACAATCCCTCACCCTGCTTCAGAATGCCCCTGTATGTGAGTGCCTCAGCAGGGGACAGAAGCTCCTCACAGAACCCCAATATATTCATCCCTTGTTTCTTGCTGGGTTGTGTCTGCAGGCTTCTGATTGCTTCTGCAATGTGCTCGGTTGACCCAACTCTTGTTTTGAACTCCAGTGCTCCAACTGGACAAAAATCTCTTGCCTAAAGTTGAATGGGCTCCAGTAGAGTCAAAGAATCAGGTTTCTGACCTGTATTTCAGCTTGTGCATATTTTCAGAACATGCAATAATATTAAAATACTATTAAAATGCACCTTAAGATCTCCATCCTTTTCCATGTTATGCAGAAGTCCTCCCAAGCAGCACTTCTTCCCAGTCAGCACACATTTGCCTTTGTGCAAATAATTCCTTCCTGTGGGCAGCACTTTGCATTTCTTCAACAAGATCCATTTTTCTGTGCTATGTCCAGGTTTGGCAGTACAACTTTCATTTGCAAGCCTGTCCTGTAGCATACCAACGGTACAATGCTATCTGAAAAATTTAACAAAGATACTTTCTACTTCACCCCACAACTTATTAATGAAAATAGAGTATTGGAGCCAAGACAGCCCTCTATCACAGCAAAAATAGTTTGAACAATAAATCTAACTAATTCTTTTTGTGCAGGCTGAGAATTAGAAAGCTTCTTTCTTCAGATAATAAGGGATAGAAGCCAAAATTAGAGTCATCTGGGCACACACAGGTGGGCTTCTAATCACACAAAGGCCCAGTAGCTTAAAAGCATCAAGAAGCAGCATAAGCTCACCACGTGATAAGTTACTTTTTCCATTTTTCTAAGTATTCTGACTGCACAGAAACAAAACATGATAAAGTATATCCCAAAGCAGATCTTGTATGATGGTGAGTCAGTCAGTGTTATATTCATTATTGGACTGAAATTACTTGAAAAAGAACGTGCTTTTGAAGAGAGAAAAAAGAATAGGAAAAGGAAATGAATGATTCAATATATTATCTCCTCAGGCTGTAATATACAAAGCTGGCAGCTTGAGCTTTACCAGCACTTTAATTTCAAGAGACAAAGGTCTCATTTCTATTATTATTCCACTCACTAAAATTTACATTTTAACCAAGAAAGACCCTCTGTGCCAACTCGTGTCAGAAGTGACCAATTTATTAAAAAAAAGAAGAGAGAGAGAGAGAGAAGTTCTAAGAAAAATAGCTGAAATTCTGTCCCAGCTCAAGTCAATGGACTCTGTAGTCTCAATTCCAGCACAGTGCACACAGAGGATTTGTTATTCTGTGTTACACAATTAGACCAAATAAATTCTGCTCTTCTGCTTACAGCAGTTAATCTTTTAATGAACACATAGAGGTAGAGCTACAGAAAAATGTATACATATGATGCTTATCCATTAACATGCAGTTTGTGATTATTTTAATAATAGTGAAGGCCTTAAAAATTTTACCTTTTTCCCAATAGATAGGTTCTGATCAGCTATCTATATCAATATCTTTTTTTCTAAGTATGTACAATGATTTAAATAGGACCTCTGGTGGCATAAGGCAAATTTAATAGCACATTTAGCATTAGTGGCAATGGCTGAGAGAATAACTGAGTTTCATTCCTTAGTTTCCCCCATAGCAGAAATGTAGAAAGTGACATTGTACACAACATCTCTTCACAATATCACAGTATGCAAAATCTTTGTAGCTTTTCTGGGCAGGAAGATGCCACAGATGAAAGCTGAAAACCAAGCTGAAGATATTTACCTGGTGTCCAAATCCAAAATATTCCATTGTCCTTTGGAGCATACTCTAAATCTACTTCCTACATCAGTGCTTTCCTTACATGACTCCCATGCTGTAAGTACAGTCACTGGTATGCATCTGCAATTCTCCACATCTTCAGGAAAAGCCATCACCTGGAAGATTTGGCTTTCTAAATGTATAAATCTGCCTCTCATTCATCTGGAGATGAGATGCAAACACAGGGCAAAATCTGGTATTTCAATTCTGGAATGAGAAAAACATTCCAAAAGTTAGCAGAGGGCTTAAGTGAGTCTGCAAAGCAAGCATAAACTTCTTGGATGATGCAAAGATGCCTGATGGTTAGGGGTGCTTGAGAAGGCAGGAATCTTTCCTGAACTTAGAACAAAGGAGGTGAGACCTTATCTCCCCTTCTCCTCACTGAGCTTTAGTGCACTTGGTGTAGCCATACAGCTCAGATGAGAAAGGGTATTATTTTGGCAGGTGGAAAAACATACAACCATATTCCAGTAGTGTGGAGAGAGTCCTGCCCAAAACCAGGGCTTTGGATGCATATTCTGTACTCTGTCAAAATCTGAGATTTAAGAAATGGATATGAAGTTGAAGGTAGCACTCAAACTACTCTAAAAATGGAGGTCTCTTGAAACCTAGCTCCAGGTCTAACTTGTATGGATCATGCCAATCCAGCCTAATAATTTGGTCTCTGAGGAATTTTTGTGATGTAATTAATGATTTGTTTCCATCTGTGGCTTAAACACAGCGCAGTACCAGCATGTTATAAACACCTTTTCTGTTACTCTGAACATCCACTCATTTTCAATATTGCAGGATCATAGGAGGCTGCCTAAATCAACTTCAATAGAGGTATTGCATCAGAAAAACCTAATAGGACACAAAACCCTCACGGTTCATCCTGACCAAAATATAACACATCATGTTTACATTTTATGCATTTGTGATAACTGGCCTGAGTAATGGACAAGGAAAATGAGCTATGTGCAGTACATTCATATTGAAGAAGTTTGCATTATTAATAACAGTGGGACTATCAATACTCTGCATACAAATCTGTTTTGGTTCAGGTTTCTTTCTTGGGGTGACCTGGGTATTGCTTTAAGATATTTTCTCAGTAGGCCTGCAGAAATTGTTAATTATTTCAAAGCTCAAAATTACATTTGTAAATTTAATACACAAGTAACATGTTTTCAGATTTGCACAGGCAAACTGACATCTGCATGGGCTACTGACATCTGCATGGGCTACTGACATTTTGTTTGGGGAGATATATATATATCTTTCGTGTATGTTTATATGATAATTAGAACAATATGGTATGAAATAAAAGCACATAATTATAATGATGATGATTGTTGTCATTGTCATAGGTCAAGATTTTAATTAACTTCTGTGCGGGTCTAGGTAGAGCTCAATGTCTTTGGAAAATAAGCCCACTTCCATAACAGTGCAGACAAAAAAATTCAGGTTGCTACATCTGAAAGCAATGCTCCAAGTTATACACAGCTTATGACTTAGTTATGGTCTGAATTTTCAAAAGAGTCTAAAAAAGTCATGCTTTTTAATCCCATCACATTTTAATAGATTTGGCAGCCTATATCCTTGTGTGCAAGCAAGGTAATACTATGAAGGTTGAAAAAGCAAGAAGTCCAGTTGCCTTCAATGTGATATAAATGTGCTATAACTAATAACTAGGTGAGAGGCACTCACACAATCTGGAAAACTGCTTAGTTGCAGGAATGACTAAGCAAGCTATTCAGCAAGGGATACTGGGATCTGATTTATCCAGAGAAAATGTGTCTCACAGAGAAGAAAGTATTAGTTTAGAAACATAAAAATTCAAAATTCAAAGTTATGTGGCCTAATGTACAGACAGAACTCAGAAAGTCAATAATTATTCACTCTGAGTGCTGAATGCTTTAGATTTTAAATGAAGTAATTAACTAATCACAGAATCCAGAACAGACACATGATAAAAGGCTGATAACCAAAGGACTAACGTGGTCAAATACACAAAACCAGTGGAAGCTCTAAGTACAGCAGCTTGCAGTCAGCAGACTGGGCTTTCTGGACATCTGGACCTCTCACAGGAAACATCTCACCTCTAGTCCCTAGACCTGTGCTTGCTGCCTC
The DNA here is from genome assembly GCA_024500445.1 of Entomyzon cyanotis. Taxonomy (NCBI): domain Eukaryota; kingdom Metazoa; phylum Chordata; class Aves; order Passeriformes; family Meliphagidae; genus Entomyzon; species Entomyzon cyanotis. The sequence continues at coordinate 67,341,311 of JAKEPQ010000871.1, forward strand.
CAGCCTCAAGTGCAGTCTGATACCTCATCTTAGTCAGTCTTTTGGGGCTCAGAAGGCAACCTCATCCTGCTGAGTGCCTGCTTAAGTGCATCCTTTGGGCCATGTGCATCCCACTCTGATCTTTGTGAGGACAAGGCACCTTGAGCCTGGCTGACACATTTCACAGGGAAACAAATGAAGGATGTAAGAGTTTGGGTTTAAGGTAAATATCTGTGGGTAGTGGTAGAAGAAATCAGATGCAAGAGACTGCAAGTGCTGAAGCATGTATATAAATATAAATGTAAAAGGAAATCTGTCCTATTAATGGTATGCTGTCTGTTGGTGTTGGAGTATCTCAGCTGAAATACAGAATCTCAGAATCCTCCATTTATAGCAGCTCTGACTCAGATTGTAGAAAAGGTTCTGTCTCTTCTTTTAATACACTAGTCTTGATCTAGTGCAAAACAAATGAAGAATCAATGGCTTGTCTAGAGTGACTGCCCTCTTTGTTATTAAAAGACTCCCTGGATTTCCCACTCCACCCCTTTGTATCACATATTTCTGGCAAGAAATATTTTTATTCTAACTCCAGCCAACTCATCTCAGCCCATGCTACTTAACACACATTTTAAAAGTGCTTTTCTGTTTTTCTAATATGCCATATGGTTTTCATCATAAAAGTAATGCATGATGATGCAGGCAGGGTGATGATCCTACAGCCTTTCTATGGGGATTTGATCAAGATCAAAGCACTTTGGAGCCCATTACCAGAAAGACTCTAACCACAAAAATAAAGTATTTTCCTGGGCAGACCTTAAACAGCAAGCATCCTTCCTTCACCTGGGCAGACCTTAAACAGCAAGCATCCTTCCTTCACCTTCTCCTAACCTTTATTCCCAACTGCATCCACCCAGTACTGCTAAGGACAAATTTCCTACTCTATTACAGGCCCTGTGTTACAAATGCTTCCTGTCACCAGTTTACCACCACCTTTCACCACTCCCTTTCCTTATGTATTTATTCCCCATCTTTCTCAAAAGAGGAGGAACTGAGAGAATAAACTAGAACATAACTCAGTTGCTTCTTTCCTCTTTAGCTCTAGACAAAATGGCTAGGGAAAGCATGATGACAAGGAAAAGAAGTGCATTTTTCAGTGACTTCTAGTACCCTGTAACATTAGGACATCTTTGTTCCAATAATGCCAAAAGCAATTGACCATGAAAATGCTACGCAAATCCCGTACTCAAGGAGAATTCATTGTTTTAGTGAGCAAGTTATGCAAAAAAAAGACATAGATTCTGTGAAAGTTATATTAGTGTGAGATATGAGTTCAAAGCAAAATAAGAATGCTTATGGAGCTATGACTTTATTTTCCTTGTTTTCCACAATCTAACTTTAGTAAATCAACAGCAGAAAAATAGTTACTTCAAATTATTCAGTTTTTAAAAAAAATTAATATTAAAATATTGGTATCTTTTTCCCCCTTTGTATTTAACTGCCCGTACACATCTCACCAGGTTTTCTTTTGTGAAACCCCCTGTATCTATTCTGATATATTTGACTTTGATTAGTCTGAAAGAGGAAACTATGTACTGGCAGGAAATCATGTATTTTGCAAATAATACCCTACCAATATATATCTACAGCGTGCAGTGTGACTCAATTATACAGAACTAGATATAAAGTGCAGTAGTTATCAGATGTGCTCAGCAGGTTGTTAGGAATTTTTTAATTGAAGTTATATGGGAAATTTTAATTGATAGAAGCGTTTTAAGCCTACTGGGAAGATAGCTACAAGACTCAGGTGCCTCTGTAGGGTCACTGGGACCTGGAAGATTTGAACCCCAGAACTCACATGATTTTGCAATAGAAAAGTGTTTTCTAAACCATCAGAAGGCCTTTGCTCTCAATATATACTGTTTGCTCACTCACAGCGAGAGTTATGGTCCTAAGGGGAGAAAAAGCAAGGGCATGGTGTGAGTCAGATATAATGTCAAGAAAAAAGAAACCAATGTCTGCATCAGTCCAGGAACAAGATGAAAAGTCTTCTAGGATTAAACAGCAATCTGGAATCAAGAGCAAGAAAATCAAGAGGCAAAACAAGGGTATATATACTCACTTTAACCAGACATTGACAGTTTTTGCTTTTACATAATGTGGTTCTGGTCAGGCTTCTGCAAACCAAAAGCTGATACTGCTGTTCAGGTCTGTATCTCAAGGGAACTCCTACTGCCAACCTTCAGGGTAGCCACAAAGGAGTCACAGATAAAAAGCCTTCTATGAGGATACCAGCTGAAATAACCTACATTTCTTTGTTTTATTTTCTGTTGCCCATGCTGTCTTTTCCTTGGAATTCCTGTCAATGTGGCATGAGAGGGAGTGTTCTCTCCAGCTAGGGAACAATATCTCTGAGGCACTCAGCCTTTACAGTGCCCTCCAGAGTGCTCCCTCATTCAGCCAAGTTGTCACCTAGAAACTTCTCTATCTACAAAGCTGTGAATCAGCCCTGCAGCACGAGCCAAATTTCCCCTCAGAGACCCTCAGAATTTCCAATAGTCAAACAGAACAAAGATCTTTACATTTACACTTTGACAGCGTTTCACATTTGCAATATGATGGCACCACCCTACCAAAGACCTGATCTCCAGAGGACTCCTGTGTATTTATCTTTGTAGACAGAAATGCAACTAGAATATTTGCAACATTTCCCGAAATCTACACCTACAGCCATAGATTGCTGCCTGAAAAATTATAGAAAACCATGCAAGATTGACATTAAAAAATCTGAAGGAGGCCTATAAACAGTCATCAATTACAATCTGAGGAAAGTGAGAAGGAAATAAAACTCCTGCCTCAGAAATTAGGTGTCTCAAGGGGTGGTAACACATTCTCTCTCAGAAGATGGGGGAGAAGGAAAGAAAAAGGAAGGAAAATTGTTTTAACATCTGCATCTAGGGATACCATGACAGAGGGGAATGACAAGGTAAATAACACTTAACAGGTGACCATGGCCATGGAACCAGACGAACAAGAACACTACGTAATGCCTTTTCCCCACTCTGCCTACATGGCTAATCAGGGCAGATGCCTGAACAGGCAGATCTGTGTCCTATTCTCACAGGAATGTTTTAGCCAGGATGCTTTTAACAGCCAAACCAGAACTGTATTTGTGTTGTCTATCAATTACTGCAGGAAACCTGACACACGTCACTGTCTAAAGGGGATATGTTTAATCTCAGCAGGTTCTGAAGGATTCCAGATGGTCCCAGGAAACAAGCAGGTATTCTATGAAACTGCTTTAACTGTGATTTACAAATAATGAGGTCTGGCTGCTCTAAGAGTAGCTGCCCTTCCTGTTCAAACTCTCTTTTGATTATTAGTCTCCTCATGTAGCAAGGTAGTATCTGGGGTGCTCTTACACACACCCCTAGATTTCAGGGCTTACCCATAACCTGGATAACCTGCCTCAATACTCAACATATTTGGCATGCAGGTGCTGTTACTAAATAGTTTTTACACATAGCAACAGAAAAGTATTTATGTGCCTAGTAGTTTGCATCTGTTTTGAGGGCTCAGTCTATGGTAGGAAGAACTGTATCAGTCTTTCTTATCCTTTGCAGTAGCCCCGGCAGGTGAAAATATCAAACTGTCGTAACATTTACATCCCAGGAAAAATGGATTCTCAGAGGAAAGTGTCATATATGTGGGGGATATTACAAGGAGAATACAGGCTGGAGAAGAGATTTGCCCCTGGGATATGAGGAGTTGTGCAGTAGGGTGTGAGTTGACTGTGGGAGCTGATGAACAGCCCAGCTCCACCTTTAATCTGAATTCAGTGGTGCCAAAATCTGTTCTGCTATCCTTGGGCAGGAGAAGAAGCTGAACCATGAACCTGCAAAGGCAGAGAAAAGCATGATGTTTAGCATTTATATATGATGTTTCCCATTTACATATAATGTTTTGTATTTACATATGTTGCTTTGCATTTACATGCGTTTTTCATTTACATACAATGTTTTGCATTTACATATGATGTTTTGAATTTACATATGATATTTTGAATTGACATATGATGTTTCCTTCCCAGCACAGGGCCAGGATATGACTAAGTAATTGGTATGTATCCTTGGACAGTTTGTGAAAGGGGTCTTAGCAAGAGATCTCCAAATCCCTCATTGTCCTGCAAAAAAATTGTGAAATGGAAATTAGGAAACTCTCAGCAGTGCTCTCCATATCAGTGTCAAACCAGACAAACAAGCAGGGTCAGATGACCTTGAGTCAACTGGGGGCACATGTAGAAGAAATGTGGTTATTACAGTAGGACCACAGCATCCTGGCAGCACAGGATAATTAGTGCACAGCACCAGCAACATTGAATCATTCCTAAAGAAGGAGGGAATCATTCCTCTTCTGATTATGGTACTTAGCTTCCCTCTTGAATGTTCTGGTACTGTCCTCAATGTCTCGTCTGGCAATAACACAGATTTACCAGCCAATATATTTTCATATCATGCAATATGATAGTTACAATGTCTTGCCATCAGTAACTTGTGGCACTACCATGGCTTGTCAGCACGTCTCTTGTGCTACAGCTTGATGAGAGGTTGGCACAATTTGCTTCCAGAAGGCAGCATCTATATGGTGAGCTAAGGTGGGGCACCAACAACAGCGACAGCACAACCATCTTGACAGTGTATTACAAACAGCTCAGCATAGCTGTGCCTGGAGCCATCCATCACCACCCTGAGCTGAGACCCAGCACCTGGTTGCGTGTGACAGGCAGGCTTAAGGCAACAAAAACTGGGTGAGAACTTCACTGCAGAGTGACACTGTGGTTCTGTGCTATGAACAGAACAGAAAAGCAACCAATAAGTTGACAAAGGAGCTTTACCAGCAGGTTTGCAGAGTCTGTGAGATGGGATTGATGACTGGATAAAACTAGTACCTCTGTAAGATATTATATGATCTGAAACCTGGAAGTACCCCAGCTATGGGAAATCTCATTATGTGTTTGACAGAAGAGTTCTGGTAAACTTTACAATTAGTGTGGGCATAAGAAAGCACTACTTTGTGCTTCCAAGTAATGTTGTTGGCTGTTTACAAAACTTATATTTGTTTAACATTAAATTTTCAGCAATCTATCTGAAAATGTCTAAAAAATATGTGCCCTTTATTCAGGTTTTGTATGTAATATAGACAGGGTTTATTCCTTGAAATACTTGCTAAAAAGACATAAACTCTTGTTTGTGCTTGGAAGTGGCCTTAAACTGAAGACGAAACACAGAACTGTCCCAGCACCTTTCTGTCATCTTCTCTAATAGCATTATAATAGCATAAGAAATCCCAGCCAATTCCAGGCTAAAAAACAGTAGCATGTGAGCTGTGTAGAGGGTTAACAAAAGACTGATAGGAAGATGTGAGACAGGAGAAAATAAAGGAACTCAAGGATTTGCCTGACATTCTGAGGTGCCTCCCTGCAATACAGCATTTGCAAGAGACCATTTGTCTGTGCCTGCAGGAGAAAAGTATTCCTTAAAATTCAGCATCTAGGGCTGTCAGCCTCACTTTTGATGCCTGTAGCTCAATAAGAGACACCCGCCAACCTCCCGGTTCCTGCAGATGGTACCTTCATACACTGTTTTATCTCTAAAGGTCTGCCACTCACATAAGTTTAGTGACAAAGTCAAAATTCGTTCAGCAAAGCAATCTTCTCCAAGTTTTCTCTTCTCCCTATCTTTCTTTCATTTCTTATTCCGTAGAAATGCAGTTTCCATCGAATCACCGCTTGCACCAGTCTTGTCTTTGGGAATTAGACATTTGAAATACAACTATAAAATGACAAGTTATCCAAGAGTTCTTGTTATTCAGAGAGTTTCCTTGGTAATTAGACTATTATTAGGGTTCTCAAAATTGAATTGCAAGAAATATTAATCTTTCCCACATTCCACCATGCCCAGGATCTTCAGAATATTTTAGCATTGCATAAGGATGACACATAAAATCCTACTTCATTTTTAGTGTAATAGACAATCTCAGGACAAAATTCTTTGTCTGTCTTTTACCTCTTTCTATTAAGAGCAAACAAGTTTCCAAAATCCCCTTGTGCCTGCAAAAAAGTATTGCTCTCTTCAGTCCTAAGACTTTCTTTCTTTCAACAGGTTTAAAAAAAGAAAAAAAAAAACAACATAACACACACACACATGCAGAAAACCCTGCAAACACAAATAAACCACAAAAAAATCAAGAAATTAATTAGATATTTAGGAATTAGGAAGTAATCTAAAAAAGGCTTGATGAGGTTCTCAAAATTTATGGAAACTGACAAACAGTGACTTCTGTCTTTTTGAAAATAACAAAAAATCATAAATCAGTTTCTTGTTACATAAAATCTGCTAATAACCCTGATGTTTTGTTTCTGTATTTAGCACACAAAGTATGACAAATAATGTTCTGCAAGCTAACGTCTAAGCCCCTGTCCTGTGGCTTCCTCTTCATTTTAGTGTGCATTTGACCTTATTTGTCTTAGCCATTATGCCAATAGTTTTGCCCAACATTGCCCACATTCTCTTGCCCAGTTCTGTCATCACTGTTGACACAATTTACATGTGACTCCCAGTTTTTCCTTTCTGTCCTCCAGTGTCAAGGGGAATGATGTCATAAGCACGACAGCTGTCCCTTCCCATCTGGAATTCATAAATGGATAATATTCTATTTCCACAAAAATAGTCCAGTGCTGCCTGATTGCTTGGGTCTGTATGAAAGTCAGATAGTTTTGCCTCCACACACATTCCAGCAGCCCCTGATGATTTCCATAATGTCAGCCCAGTGAAATGTCCTTCCTCAGCCCTCGCTGCAGCAAATCCATACTGCAGTGATCTACCAGCTTCTTGGGGGTTTCTTACTCTGTTGGATGAAGTGCTGATAGATTGGTTTTATGGAGGGAAGAGTTTGAAACCTGAATGCTTTGTCTGCTTTAATATTGGAATGGTGATGGTGGCCATGGGTTTGACTGTGTTCCTTGTACTGTACTTGGCTCTCAGGCTTTTGGGAAGGGCCCAGCTCTAAAGCAAGGCCATGATTGCCCAGCCTGTGCCTGGAAAAGACGGGTTGACTACCTTTGTTTTGCCAAAAAATACGCAGAGATTCTATTTTTTATGCAGAATCAGTTTTTGCTGCATTTTATTGCAGTCTACCCTGGTTGGAGGGCACGGGGGAATTGTATCAACAGTTTGGAAATATTTCAGATTTACAATCTTTCTCTACAATGACTTACATCATTCACAATTTCTACAGCAGAGGTGGAAAGCAGGCTAAAAAACTGTATATATTAGCGTCTCTGAGACTACCAGAGACTCTGAAGTTAAGCCCACATGCAAGAACAGGCACAAAGCTGGGTTTTTGACACCCTACTGCATTTCAGTCTTTTCCTAGTGGGAGCACACGGCTCTCAAAAGCACCATGAAAAAAATGAGACTGTTTGCTAACATTATCCACAACGTCAGTAAATAGGGTAAAATCCAACAAGGTCTGAGACTGTATCAGACCACCTTAATCTCCTGAATGAATGGCAGCCCTTCCAAATCAGAGACAAATCCAGTTGGTAAAGCAAGGTGAGAAAAATCTTGGGCTGTCATTGCCTTTTGCCATTACATCTTTCAAAAACAAAACATCCACACAGAAAGTTGTAATGTGCTGAAATAAAATTGATAGTTTTTATAAATATATATATATAAGAATTACGAGACAAGTGAAATCTGAAATAAGACCCCAGAGAAATACAGTGCATAGCACAAATATAATTTTAAACAGATGAGGAACTACTTGCATTTTTAAAAGCTATGTTGAATCATAGCCTGAGTTATTATGTGAATTGGGTGGAAATGTACTCTGTATTTTGGAGGGCTTTGAACGAACTTAGACACAGTTCATAAGCTGCATCACTTAGGTGTTAAAAATTGTTCTTCCACATCTGTGCTTCTCCCAAAGGAAACAGCAAAGTCAATGGTTTTCTTGTACTTTTTTCTCCCAAATGATTGAGACAACAGAGTAGGATTTTAATGGATAAGCACTTATTTTTTTTTACTCCCTAAATGAGCAGATAAATTTGGTATAAAATGACCTATCCCTTTTCTCTGTGTTTATAATGCTTGTTTATAAAATGATGCCAAATTTTCTGCCCTTGAGCAACACTATTTTCATGCGTGTAAAAAAAAAAGTAAATCATAGGCAGCAGCAGTGAAAGATTCCACAGAGGTCTCCACCAAAATGCTATAATATTGACATGAAAGAACAATTTACATGGTTAGAGGCATAATATGTTCTCCAGACCAGCTGCAACTACATTTTTGTTTCCTGTTATGAGGCCTTTCTGCCAATCATCAGGCTTATTTCAAAATTTCTGAAAATATCCGATCATAAAAAGCTTAAGTTACTTCTGACTTAACAGAATTAATAGCTGCAGCTAAGGCCACATCTAGATGAGGTTAAAAGCTTCTGCACACAAAAGTTTCACTGCCAGTCTAGGCAACCTGATTTTAAATAAAACTTTGCACCCAGTATCCCTTTGCACTCCAGGGAATATATGGTGAGGATGTCCTGACTGGCAGTTCTCACATCTTATTGCTCCATTATGTTTTGTAGCCCAGATTCAGCCAAGGAGAGGTCAGAAAAGGATTTCAGATTCCTGGGAAAGCTCTCTTTTCTCACTGATGGTTCAAAAAGATTTTCACTCTGTCTCCATTGGAGAAATAAGGAAGAGAATACTTCACTCTTTTGAACTATTTAAAGAAATATAAAAAGGAGTAATTTTGATTAGGATACTATAACATTTTAAGATTTAAATTGATTTTATTATTTTCCATACTAATACTAAGGCTTTTGACTATGTCTGTGTATATATGTCCATGTACATACAATCCACATACACGAAATGGACTTCAGCCACTGGTATTTCAGGAGATAAAGGAAATACTCCATTACTCCACAACATAAACTGACATGGATGTGTGTCATAAAAGCTTGTATGTTCAAAAGGTACAAATTATTTTTGTACCATAACTCTCCCTGCAAACATCTGACCACTTAAACTTTTCAGTCTCTTCTTCAAAATAGAGCCTGAAAGCAGCACAGGGACTCCCAAGCAGATGGCACAAGTATTCCAGAAGAGGATACTCTGCTTTTTTCAAAAAATTAATAACATGCTGAGCTTTATTTTATTATCACAAGAGAATTAAATATTTCCATTTCAAGCAGCTGCTGCACCTTCTCTTTTTGCAGTCCTTTCTCACTGTTGGTGTAAGCTACCCAACCAGTTAAACACCACCTACAAGTCTTTATAAAGTGCTAAGGCAACTAATTAAACCTGATGAAAGCAATCAGTTTGTGTGAGAATGTTCTTTTATTTTCCCTTTCTGAATATAGGTATAAAATTACCAACCCTTGGTGGTGGCAAGACACTCCAACATTACACTAATGTATAAATTAAACAAGATGTGAGCTATAGATTAAAAATCTCAAGTGCCAATTCCAAGCCAATACCATAGACCAGCCAATTTTCTATTTCTGACATAAAAGCTTACTATTTCCTCTTAAACTTTTATTACATGGTATGAAATCAGTGCTATGTAGAGGTTACACCTTTTCACTTGAACATGGTGCCTTCAAGATTAAATTATGTTAATTTAATACAAAAAGTTAACCATTGAAAAAGAGCAATATATCCTAATAAATTTTTTAAGAGTTTAGGACTGCATTTTCAAACTGTATATTTGAGGTATATTATTAAGTAGTCAAGGAGGGAAAAATGCCAGTGTGGAACTTTATGCCCTGTTCAGCATAGCTATGCATTTATGCAAATGTAAGGACATTTTTAGGAGCACCTCTTTTCTCAATCAGGAAAGATTCCATAATCTTTCTTTATGAATTTAAAAATACTATGGACTTTTACAAAAAAAAAAAAAGTATCTATTTTATCTATTTTATCAGTCACTTGTCCAAATCACCATGGTTGGATATTTTTTTGCTTTAAATATATAAAAATTATGATTACAGCTTGTTTCAGAATTTTTGGTTTAAATTACAATGGAAAAACATTCTGTGATTCGATTCACCATAGTTCTCATAAAAAACAGGGCACTCCTTCCATATGTTTAATTCTCAGTCTCAAAAAAAAAAAAAACCATCCCTCTTCAGAACAAAGAAAATCCAGGCTGATTGCACTAATTGATTTCCTCGGAGCAAGTGATTGCATAGCACAGCGAGCTGCAAAGTAAAGAATCAAGGAAAAAGAATACCAAAACCATGTGCCTTAGTTACAAAAGCTGATTTATGGAAGCAACTTTCCAAGTCTCTCGTTGCTCTGCAACATTCCAGGCATATCAGGAAAATCCAGCAGCTGTGCTCCCTGATGATTTTTTTGCTGGTTCGACACATCCTGATGTGTGCTTGCGACTGTGATGGAGCATTGGAACGTCAGAGGAACATTGCTCCAGGAAATGCTGCTGAGTGGATACTGCAGTGAAAAAACAGCAGGGGGACAGACGGAATGCAAATCCTGAAAATGCTAAAAAGTGGCAGAAGCTTAGCACATTCCTCTGAAGATCAGACCACAATGGGGCAGGTGCTACATTATTATTCCTGTGTGTGTTTGCTGAGCTACACTTTTAGTCTGACCTTCCATCATGAGATGCAGGATGAAAACTCAGATCCTGGACTATTGATAATTCCAGTGAAGTTTGGTAAAGACCTTCCATTGGATAGATCTCATCTGAATGTTCAGACTTTTTTTGTCTTTGGAGATTTACAGAGCTTTCAAAATCATTCACTTTACTGATTCTAACTGGTTCTATGCTGTTGACTAAAACTGCAAAATGCAATTCATTACAGAACATAATAAATTAACACTACAGTATCATCAGAGAAAGAAAGTGCCCCTTTTCTGAGGGACTGTGCATTTTTAAAGGACTGTGCTTTCCCAGTCCTGTAGAAATGAAGAAAGAAAACAGGCACTGCTGCAGGATACTTCCAAAGCTCTGTGAGCTACAGCATGGCTTCTGGACTACCAGGACCTTTGGACACAATTACTTAAATCTTTTACTGTCAAAAGTATTTTGGGATTTTATGGTTTTATTTTAGAAGAAAACAATGGCACTCATGACAATTAATTACATTTTTCTTGAGTTTTACCTGGGAGCCTTCCACTGCCAGTTTAGAAAATCTTATGATGGCAAATACTTCTTTGGTCATCAAAGACATGTCAAGAACAGATATGTTGTGTCTTAAGCACCAACACAATGCTACCATGTTTGAATTCACAAAATTCAGTGAGTGTACCTAATTCTTGCAGGTGTCTTTTATTCCATACCAGCTGTCTTTTAACACTCTAAGATCCATAATTTAAGCTTCAACTTATGTGTAAATACTCTATTAAAAATCTCTTGTGGCACTGGGACAATAGCTGAAATTACCAGAACCAAGTAATTTTCATTCAGTTTACCGTAGATGCATTATATATATAAGCTAAATAAAAGTAAGAGGAATTTTTTTTTTAATGAAACTTGTATTTTTGGACCTTCTTCAGTGCACTGGACATGACTATTCCTACAAGTCAACATAGGTTTTCCAGGGAAAGTTCCTAGGATCTTTCTCATAATCCTGGAAAAGCAGTAAATAAAAGGGCAGGTAAAAATTTTTCCTGTGTTGTATGCAAACTCGTCCCACCTAGATGCAGGCACACAGCAGAGTGGGGGAGGTGGGATATTTCTTGCTGTAAGCACCCTTTATGGTCAGTATAAAGCAATTTCTCCAGAGAGAAATTTGTCTCACCTGAGATCAGATTCATACCTCAGGTGTTAGCTGCTCTTCTTTAGCAGTCAGAGAGATAAGACAGAAATGTCTACAACATGCTTAAAATTAAATGAGATAAATCTAGTGACTAAAATCACAGTGTCTAAAATGACATAAATCATATTTTTCAATAACATTTTAGCTTTCTGACTGACAGAAATGAGCATCCAAAATTAACAGATATGAGACCAAAATTTGAGCCTTTATTTCACAGAGTAAAGGTAAATTTATAAAACTGATACAACTGAGTAAATTTCAGACACTGCTCAGAGGAGTATCTTCAAAGAAACCATTTTTTGTTTATTATTGGAAGGAATCAAAGATTTAAGTCCTGTTAAGAGTGATAGAATTTGCAGCCACATTCATTTTAATTTAGTTTCATGTCTTTAAAAAAGAAAGAGATCAAAACACTTGAAACCCTAGTAGCTTGTCAGAAAAATGTACCATTGGCTGGGTCACATCTCCTGCTATCATTAAGCAGAATGTCATAGGCAGAACACTTTGAAACGGTAATAAACCTCTCCTGCAAAGCCTAGAAAACTGAGAAGAGAAAAAATGTTTCAGGACAAATGAGAATTCAAGATTATAATGGGCCTAATTCTCTCACATATAATTTACCAAAATTCTCATCACAACATTACTAATTCAAAGGCTTTGTAAATAACTTGACATCTGGAAAAGATGAACAACAAGAGGAAAATAGCCTTTTCACTTTAATGCTCAATGAAGTAATTATGGTTGAGAAAAAGAAGATGAGTTCTCACTGGCAGATAAGTCAAATAATTATGGTGAGTAAGATAGGTTGAAAGAGGGTCACTGAAACAAAGGGCAGGAAACTGCACAAACAGATAAATTCAAATTTGAAGTTCAATGAGGAAGAAGATACAATTTATTCATTTGGAAAATTATTCCAGTAATGTTTTGAGTGTGTGTAGTTAAAATATTTTCATTTTTTAAAAAAATGAGTGAATTTAGCATATCCTCAATGAAATGGAACACCAAATACAGGAACCTACTACACTATTGAGAGCACACTATTGTTGGATTTTGACTCAGTAGAAATAAACAAGACCTTGAGGTGACATCAAGTAAGAAGCTTTTCTAATTGTTTTTCTCTTCCAGACTAGTTCTCTAGCAGAAATTGCAATGTGGAACAAATATGGCATCATTAAAAAACTTTATCTATTTGACAGATCGGGATAATGCAACAGCACTGTGGGGTTTTAAGACCTGGGATCTCATCCAAAATTCACTGAGTCAAAAGAAATGTCTTCATTTACAACATTTGGTATAATTCAGTCCCTGTCTGGTTTAATAACAAGATTCTGAAGTATTTGGATTGCTTTCCTGCAGTTCAGTAGATCTGATTAACCATTGTTCCCCACTAAATCTGAGCATTGATTAAATTTATCCTCTTCCAGTACACAGACATTCTGTGTAGTCTGTGGTTCCACAGAAAACAAGGCCAAAGGGAACAATTAGCTCACCTAATCTGACTCCAGGTCTCTCTGAGAAAATTATGTTTCATCTCCATAGCCTACATATTTAATGGTAAAGAATGTTTCAGTCCTCAAAAACCTGAGAGGTATGACAGTGTAGAGATCAGGGTGGAGAGGGTCCACATGAAAGAAGAAAAGTGATTGTGTGCCAGATAAAGAGATATATCTGCAGGTGAAGAAGAAAGTGAAAAGCAAAAAGGCCCTTTCAGAATAATCAAGGACAAAATTCCTTCTCAGCTACATATCTCAAAACAAATATGACTCTGAGTGTGTGAGAAAATAAACCACTCAGACACCTGTGAGAATTCTCTGTACCAAATCAGCGACCTATCCAATACCCAGCTGCTGCTTATTTCTGTTACTTCTGAGGGGGAAAAAAAAAAGAAAAGAAAAAAAGAATAAGAACTTGCCATCAGGGAAAAAATTCCTCCTTGACTCTTACAGATAATCACGTAAAGTCCAAAAGCCATTAGCTTTGATTGTAATCATTGGCTTAATACAATTCTACACAGACCTAGAATAAAAGCATGATCAGGGAATGCAAATCCTTCTCCCAGCTGCCACTCACCCAGGCCAAAGAACTTCTTCAAACAGCCTGAGCAAAACATATTTTTCAGAAAGCCATTTAGTTTTGCCATAGAAACTGAGGTTTCTTCCCTGTTACCTTGTTATTCTACCAACCTATCAGACATTTCACATCATAGTCTAGATAATGAACAAATAATGTTAAATAGTTCTTTAGGAAAAAGTTGTATTTGGGGGCAATTCCAATGAAAACAACTCCTCTCATAAATAGCTTCCTAAGAGCTACTGCATTGTTAGATTTCAGTGAGACAGAGTTTAACTGAGCTCCTATGCACCCTTATTACTACCACACAATGTAAGCTTTTGAGTCAAAATGTCATGAGCTTTATTCAAGTGCCTTTAAGATGAGATATTTCAGGTATGATTGAAGACCATTTAAAAGCATTACCAAGACTGCCTCTGTATCTTCCTGTAGAGTCACTTTGGCATCTTTTTTGTATAAATGGCTTCAAGAAATGTTTATAAAGGAGACAACTCTGTTTCTCTTTCCTCCAATCTCCTACAAAAAATCTTTTAAAGCTGTCCTACTTGGGCAAATAATCCACTGACCACCTGAGATAATGAAGCCTGATGAGAAGCAAGCAGGGCTGCAGGACAGCGAGGTGGTCAGGTGAGTACAGGCATGGGAGAAAAAATCAGTGTGTCATCATGTAGCAGATAGAAAGAGTAAAACTTAGTTAGCAGGACTGTTAGATAGCACTTTAACCAAATTTGTGTATTAGCAGGAATGGACAAACTTTGCCAAAACTTTTGTTTAGGCATAAGTATATGAAATAATACCAACCTCTTGTACCTCAGAACAGAATGGACTTTGAATAACTTTAGTGCACTCAAGGAAACAGCCAAGCCTTGCAACTACCTGTTGATAGTCAAGAAGGGCAACCACATTCAGAATAAGCAGCTCATGAGCACTAACAACAGTGAAATAGCAATTTTCTTATAGCATATCAGAAAACCTCAGTGGATGTCAACAGAAAAATATTCTCCTCCCTAAAAAAGAATACTGGAGGAGGACCAAGGAGAGAGATGACGAGTGGCTCTGTGTCCTTGAAGTGAGGATTTTTGCAGCTCCAGGAGGAAACAGGGATCTGAAGAGACCCCAAAGGACCTGCAACACTGCTCCAGGATGTTGCATAGCAGAGTTTGAACCACCACATTAACCTCCCCCAGCATTTCACCTAGACCATATGACAGGGGAGCTGTGTAATTATTAAAATTGCTTATATCTATGATTAAAGTGTTTTTGTATTAACGAAATTTTTTTTTAATTTAATCACAAAATACCACCAGCTGAAGCAATGTAGCATGAGCTCAGCTGTTATTACACGCTGGAGAGCCCTCACAGAAAACAGATGTTAGGAGGAAGACTCAATGCTTGTATTTTGCTACATTTAGGCCATCCCTATTTCTATAGCAACATTTGTCCCATCCTACAATAAATGTCTAAAATGGATAACATAAATCACCATATACAGTGATGATTCCCTTCCCCTGCCTATGAAGGGAGCCTGGGGTATTGAGTTCAAATGGACATATCCACACTTTCAGCCACCCGAAGTTACAGGAGATTACTCTCAGCCTTACTATCTTTGAGATTTCTTTCCACACAGGTGTAGTTGAAATTGTCCAGTAAGCCCAATTTAATACCTGCACACATACACAGCATGAACGTGTAGGCATTGATTTCTTAGGAAGCCAGGTTAAAAATAGGAGGCAATAAATCAGTGCTGAATTGTGTTCATTTCTTATCCTGTGTCCCATTATTTCTTTATGGTCTCTGAGGTTGCTTGGGCTAGAAATTCACAGAACTGAAACATTATCCTGGACATTGTTGAATGTTATATTATTTAAAGATAATTTTGAAAATATTTTGAACCTGCAATCATTTGTTTTCGTGTGAGGAACATTTACATGATGACAGCTTAGGTTGAACAGACTATACTACATTGTAGTTTGATAAATGTTTAGTTTGTATGTAATAATAAAAGACAACTGTAATTTGCTGAGTATATTTGAGTTCTTGTGAGTCTTCATAGCTACTTGCTCATTCATAGTTTCAGTTCATCATTTCAGCCTCTTATTTGGGAAGTAGGAAAGTCCAATCTCAAAAAACATAACTGACACCATTTTAGTAATTAGTGGGAAGTAGGTGGAATTGCACCTAGTGGAAGGCTAGTCCGTACTGCAAATGTGCTAAAAAAATTTTTAGTGTAAATGAGTATCTAATCGGAAGTGTTTGTTCTTTTTTTTTTTTTCCTGGAGTTCTTCAAGGACATCTTTCTTCTGGCATTTAAAACTCTTACTAATGTTAGATTTCCCAGAATAGTGAGCTTTATCTCTTCAGGAAGCTGAAAACCTATGACCTCTTCTTGAATAATTTCCCAGGTGGTAGCATTTAATTTTTAATTATTTCTAAGTTTATTCTGGCATTTTCATGTCACCTGCAACAAAGCATCTTTTGCTTTCCCTCTTCTTTCTAGTTTGTCACCAGCCACTTCCATTACTGGGGTTAAAATCAGCAGTTGCCAGAGCTTTACCTCACCCAACACAGACAAAGAAAAATGTCTGAATAGAAGTCTTCAGAGACAGGCACCTCCAGAAGGTGATTCATCTGCCCTATCTTAGATACCTCTCTTAGGGAAAGATGAATAGACTTTTGACTAGGATTCTGTCAGTGAGAAGTTTCATATAAATATCTTTCAGAAGTGTTTTTAACAGAATATTTTTTATCTAAGGAATATAAATTGCTTCTATTCCTCCCAGCTGATGTATCTGGCTGGCTGTGAAAAGTGAGTTTGCTTATCTCACTCTGGCAACCACTGTATTCAAATGTTACCACTGCCATTGGATCATATTACCCCTTCCTCATTAGCACTCTATGGCAAAGGGAGGAAAAAAGAGAATGGAGGAATAAACATTCTACCATCATTTTTTGATCTCTCCATGTCAGCAGTGAATGAGGTTGAATGGATAATTATGGGAAAATACTGCTGTGTGAAATATATATCTTAACATTAGTCATCTAAAAATAAGGGATCTGCTCAAAACTAGTTGCCCAGGTTGTATGCTCATTGAAGGGTGACTTGAGGATCATCTTTACTGCCTTGAGGCACCTATCTTAACATGAGTCATCTTATGTAGGGAGTGACCTAGACAGCTAGGTTACAGTATAAAATGGTTTCAAATAATTACAGTTAATTCAAAGTAGTCCCCTGCGAAATTTACTAATCATTCCACGGATTTATAGAGATCCAAACAACTATTACATCCAGTAATATCAAAGTTATGGGAGCACAAGAATAGAATCAGTGAAATGGAAGTTTAGATCTGGGGTACCTTGCTGAGGTTAACTAGTGAGCCTCTGTCATAGGGAATGGGACTTGGCAGGTTTGCTGTGAGCTTGGCAGGAGATTTGCCAACAGCACAGGTGTCTCTTCTCTAGTTTTCACATTCTCTTACTTGTTCCACTTTAGAGGCAAAATCCTTCTCTTAGAAACACACAAACACAAAAGATCTTCCCACCATTCCACGAACTTTTAACTCCAATGATTTATATTGACAAATCTGGCTCCTCAAGGGCTAGCAATTGTTTAAAATGAGGAACAAAGTCTGCATAATTGTAAGACTATCTACTGACCCCAGCAGTCAGAACATTTATGAGAACATAAACCACTGAGAGAGAGGGAGGAAAAAGCAGAAATTAAACAGTGGCCCCTGAGGTCAGGTCCAGTTTTTGCGTGGGCTTGCTGTGCTAATGGGGACTGACGATGAGTGTTCCCAGACTTACACCACCCAGCACAGGCTCAGCAGATGTCCTGTGAGTCTCTCCAAAGAGCCTGACCTGAAGAGGATAAGCAAGCACAAACAGCAGCTCTCCAGCTACTTTTTACTGGGTGTAGCTCCGGGGGTGTCCCTGGGGCATGGTTTCTGCTTTGTGTTAAGATGAATATTCAGAACAAATATTCCCTTACAGGGACAGCAGGTGCTTCTCATCCAGTGCAGAGAGCAGGGCATGAAGAGACCACCTGGCCACAGTCAGTGGCAGTCATTGGCAATTCACAAGGGCACACCTTTTGCTTTTTTTTTCATTTTTTCCCCTAGCTATAGTTAGGGTCCACCAACACTTTGCACTAGACTGGAGCTGCTCAAGGGGCTCATCTTTTATGATCAGGAGCCAAGGCTAGAAAAAGGGTAGAGAATCTCTGTGACAGCTGAAAGTGGCAGGACTTAAGGGGAAAAGAGCTGTTTCCCAGCTTATTCAGTCTTTGTTCACAGGGACAGAGTAAAGAACACAGCAAACAGTTGACAGAAATTCCCAGGAAGAAAAACCACTTTATTTCACAGAGCCTAAAGGGCCATTCCGCGCAATAATGTGTCTCAGATTTCTTCCCATATTATCTCATGTGGACCTGCTGAAAATGTCTTAACATGGCATGAGAGAGTGTAACATATTACTGTGTGACACTTCTGAGTAAAGTGGAATATATAAAAATTATTTTAAATATCATCTCTGCTACCAGAAAGACCTTGAAGCCTCAACCTTCCTTTCTGATCTGTGCATAATTCCCAAACTTAAGTTTAATCAACCTCATAACTTCTTCAGTTTCCTTCCACAGAGACAACCCAAAGCATAAACATAAAGCACCTCCTCCTGCTTTTCCTTTTCCTCCTCAAGGGTATCTTTACATGTGAGCAGACATTACATGCTCAGCTCCATGAAAAGTACTAGAATTAAATTTCTACAATATTTTTTATGGCTGATTCTGCCTTTGCATTCTGAAAGGTCCTGCTCTTTTCTTTTTATCAGCAACAGAAGCTTTTTGTGTTGGCTGTGTTAATCTAATTTAATTCCCATCATAGTCACTGCTCCATAGTGACAATCAATGTCTAACTGAAGGCAATGATTTTTAATTCATTACATGTGTTCTTTTAACTTGTGTATATGTATTGCTAACTTTCTTTTTTGACTGATTCTCAAGAGCAAAAATTAAATCATCAGTGCTAGATGCATAAAATGTTTTTCTATGGTTCTACATTTCAGATTAATTTGCAAGTCAGAAGTTTCCAGTACATTGTGCTAAACAACACTATGTATTTATCTTGACAAATGATGCAGGAAAAACTAATAGCAATGATGCATATAGAAAGCTTTTCATCCAAAGAACCTGGGACACACGACAAACTTTACATGCTGATTACTGTGTACACTTGGTATTGTTCAAGGTTTTCATTGGCTTTAAAGGATATAAATGTAAATAGAAAGCTATGCACAGATAACATCCATGATATACAGCCAGGTCTGGGGTAGGAATGCATGGAAGAAAGGAATTCCTCTTCATAATGCGACATAGGGCATGAGGAATACTGTGTGCAGAGAGCAGTGGGGCAGCAGCTATAATTACCTGGTGTAAATCACAAGTTGTTCTCTCACTTTCTGCACAGCAGCTTTCTGAGTAAGAACCAAATAAAACCAAAGCCAGTGAGGAGAAAAAAGTACTCATATGTGATCTCACTCTGGGTTTGCCTAAGTTACTTTAGGGTAAGAGGAGAGTAATTGTAGCCTAAAAGCTGAGGTTCTTTTGCTGCCTCAGTACATTGTTATTTTGGGGGCATATTTTAAAGGCTGAAGAGGCTTTCGTATTTCCTGCCTTACTGAAGTCTTCATCTCCTATGCCCAAATGGTTTTGAAGCAATTTAAGCTGAGACAAAGCCCAGAATGTTATATAAACATAACTACCTGAGGTCTTTCCAGATCACCATGAGCTGGAAAGTCCATATGGCTTTTTTCTGTGTGCTGACTCTGTAGGACTGAAAATGTTTGCTGTACTTGATAATGTGCTTTTTCTCTTAACAATTCTTGAACCCCTAGGAGCAATTCAGCTAGGTCAGACATTTGCCCAGTATCCTGCTGTCAGTTCTCTGTCTCCCTAAATAGGTGATGTTGGCAACAAGAGTTCATGAAAAAGATCCTGAAGGAAGACAGAGTTGTATTTGTAGTCAGTAAAAAGCAGTAGTCAGCACAACCCAAGCAGTCACCTTGCCTGGCATTTGTACTCTTGGGAAGTCAAGGCGTTGGAGCCCAGAGAAGCTGGGTTGAGCCTGTCCAGTTTTTGGAAGGTATCTACAAATTTCAGCTGCTTCCTTCTCTCATTTGCTCTGCTGCATCCTATGAAACAGAGTCTTTCTCTCCAGTGCTCAATATAACCAAATATAATCAACAGCTGGTTAAATTATATTATACAACTTTATTAAATATAATATGCTGTATGAGTAGAACAAATTCACAGTGGAATGGGTCACATCTGTGGGATATTTTCTCAAGTGCTGCAATTACCATGATTAGGATGGGCTATGGTGAGGTAAAAGTGCCAGAAGACAGTGATGTTTATGAATACCTGGTTTGTGAATATATGGCTTCCTGGAGGAAGCCCTTGACCTTCCTCTTGACTTTCTAAAAAGAGTGATGTGGACACAGTTATTCACCCTTTAGTGAACAGAATGACACTGGACATCAAAGCACAAAACCTGTGATAACATGCCCAGCTTTGCTTGTAGGATTTGTTCTATTTAAGCTCAGATATTTAACAGAAAGATCTGAAAGTTTGGAGGGCACGTGGGGGGGTTGATAATCAATTGAGAGCACAAAATGCAGAAACAGAAACAGGAGATGGGGGATTAGAACCTAATTTTAAAAATTCCTGTGTGATTGAAATTTCCTTTTATTTGAGGTTCTACGATTGTTTGGTTTTGGGAAAAGGGAGGAAATTAATAAAATAGAAGAAAATGGATTTGGCTAACACCAAGATACTTTGTCTACAGTTGTTTAGCTTTTTTATTTCTTTTTCCCCTACTATTTAATGGACTTATAAATGAGGAATTGTTGAATACACACAGACAGAATCTTTAAAAGAGCTTGAAACTATTGGATCTTTATACAAGGTAATGTTCACAAGGGGAGTCAAATATCTCAAATGGGATGGTTGGTCAATGCCTGGATGGTATTTAGGGAATTTTGAGGGTCCTTGCAATGGCACCTTCAGCTGTTTGGAGTGAAACTCTCCAAACCTCTGGTCTAATACTCAATTCCTACACCCACTCTACTTGTGGTCTTACTACATAGAAAACATCTCTTATCTATCTTTACCTTACACAAGAGAGTTTCACATCTGACTGTTTCTGCAGCCATTGAAGAAGTTTTCACTGACTATTTGAAATGTCTCATTGATGTCCAATTTGATCAATTTTGCAGCAGGAATCACCTGAAGAAGCTTCAGGAATGGTCACATTCTCCACTCTCAGTGTTAATCAACATATTTGAGCATAAAGATTGGTCCAAGCATAGTTGGAGCTGTTGGGAAAATGCTTCAGGACAGGCTGAAATTCCCACCTGGAGAGCTCCTGAGCCAGATAATCAGATGCTTTGTGCTGAAGCAGGCTAGGGGTTAAGTTCACCTTGTCTTGAGTCTCTCCACTGATTCAGATCAGTCTATTATCTAATCTATACAGTTGGATGAGGAGTTCCTGGGACACCCAGGGAACTCATGTCTAAAGTGCACTGGGTTTGCACAGTGACAGGCAGACCTGAGCTGCACCATGGTTGCACAATGAATTTGAGCTTCATATTTATAACTGTCACACAATTCTTTAAAAAAAGTAGAAAAAAGATTTTTGCCCTTTCCTCAAGGAGATATTCCATTTCAAAACATCAGGGTGAAGCATTTACCCAGGTTTAATTTTCTCCATTCTTTTCAGCTAAAGGCTGAAAGCGAATTCTAGCCGGTTAGCTGAATTTTTCAGTCTCTCACAAACACCATTTTTCAGCAGATTTACTTCTCATTGAAAAACTCTAGTCTGGAATTACTTTGCTTTGTCTTATTATCCAAAACTGCTTGTGAAGTAGATCATGCACTGTTGGTGTGTTTCTCAAGTGTCAGGAATTATAGTGCTTTAAATAAAGTATTCAGCTGTCATTCTCTATTTCAAGAATTTATGGTGTGGACCATTTTCCTAACCACATCATTTCACTGCACCACACTTACCAAAGGAATATCTAAAGCATATAAACAAACCTTTCTGTATATTTATACTTCAGGATATTGAGGATACTCTACCAGTGCTATTAGGATTCTGACTCTAGTAAAGCTCTCTGCAAATACTGTGTTTGTTTTTTGGCTTGGGTAACTGTATATTTTGTTTATAATTAGAGTACATCTTCACTTGTTTTACCAATTTTTCCCCATCACTTCATTTGTTAATATTTTTCTGGTTTTTTTCATTTAAAGACTTGCACTATCCTAATTTTTATCAATCATAGTCTCACCATTTGGCCTGAAGCATTCAAATGAACAAAATTGTTCATTTCTCCTCAGCATTGTGCTCAGCATGTCTGTGACTGGAAAGGTGGATGTTCTTTGTCTGTCTTGAGGTTTCAAGCAGGGGATAAATTTTACTGAGACTTCACTTCTTGTTCCTGCTGCAGACAGAGCATTATTCATCAAGGGAAGGCAGATAGGGAGCTTTCCCTATCTATGTCACATGCAAAACTGTTCAAAAATTCTATACAAATGCACACCCTGGAAACAGGTTTGTCCACTGTCCGTCTTCTGTCTCTCTTCAGTAGCAAAAGTCAAAGCTTCCACGATCAGTCCTTGTCATTCCTTAACCCATTTTGATATAAAAAAGAAAAGAACAAAAATGGGTTAACCTTGACCTATTCCCATTACTTAAGCTAATATGACTTTGTGTAACTGAAACGAGTGAAGAAGCACCCACACAATCAGTTCTGCTGGAAAATAAGAGCAAGTCAGCACTGATGCACAGTAATCTCCTCACAAGCAGAGCTGGGCTAAAAAAAGTACATCTGTTCCCAGCCTGAGTTATGCTCTGTAGAGCTCCATCCACAAAATTAGCCATGCTCTGCTATACATTCTATAGAGGAGTTTCAGCTTACTTTTGTATTATTATGAAACCAGTAATCGCCACGACTATGAAAACATGAGAGAGTGAAATATGGGACATTGCAAAGATAAACACCTGAAATTACAGCTCTGAGGATATGGCTTTTCCCTAACTTTCCAAAAGAATGTTAAATCTGAAACCTAACTACCTCCATTTCAATGGGGGCATTGTTAGCTATTTTACTGCTGAACATTGTAACAAATCCAGCTAACTTGTGTGCTAAAATTCCAGAGATGTTCAAAATCATCTGTGTCCTGAGATGGCTGTTAAGGGAGAACTCTCAAGCTATGGGAGTCTGCATTATATCCTTGCCATGAAAAAAATGGGAAATGGGCTGAGCACAAAATAAATAGAGTTCTTCAAGAAAGCAGATGATATTATAGAGTTGTGCCTGCAAGTATTATTCTTCTTTCACAAGTTACTGCAACTTGAACTTAAATTCAGTTCCTGTTAAATCAGCTCAGATTTTTTACCATCATAACAAAACTCAAGTGTCCTATCACAGTGTCTGGGTCTAGTTGGTCAGAGAGCACACAAGGACATGATCTCACACCAGCACTGATAACAGCTACCTCTCCTTTCTCAATTTGCATGCGCAGAATCTGCACAGATATCTAATTTTGGGGAGAATTAATTCTGCTGTTTCAAAATTGATGTAATATGTTGGCACCAATGACAGAAGAGCACACAGAAGCAGTGAGAAATTGGACTCTGGATCATTGCTTGTGCTACCACTCCAGTCTGCAGTATTCAAAAATTATATGGAATAGAAAAGATTTAGGACTTTATATTTGCCAAGTTTAAATACATTATTTATTAAGAAAGTTATTTAAAACTGAGTAAATAATCACTTGCCTGCTGGACAGATGTTTTCTCATACTTCTAGAGAAAGAGAAAATGAAAAAGACATCTTTCTGTGTAGGAAATATGATATAATCTGCTCTGATAGTGACAGCTTTTTCAATTAAAGCTAGTTCCATACTGTTCACATTAGCAGAAACCCATTTTACTTGTTCATTCAGCCTGCTGGCTGAATAAAAGTAACATCAACACCACAATGGGAATGGTCTGAAAAATCAGTTTCTAAGTAGCAAGTAAGTATATAGTAGAGTTACAGTTTACCGGTTTCAGAGACAACATGGAACATTGTGTTTTGGAGAACCCATAAGGAAGGTAAAATAGCTTGGGACCAGTGATATTTTCTCATAAATCTACCCTTACTTGTATACATGCTGCCCTTGGAGGTTGTGGGATGAAAAGGCTTGATTTTAACTGGGAGAAAATGAGCAATCTAGTGAGTAAAATCTGAGTTGTCATAGGTGTGTTAATGCTGTTCTGGATTACAGCCTTGGAAATGAGAGACTGAGTCCTCATGAATACACTGTGAAACAACCTAATAGGCATTATGTCTTTTCTCCTTCCTTCTCCAAATGAATGTCCTTTAATAGAGAGCTCACAGCTCATTCTGTTTATGGGAAATGACTTTCACATACAGCATAAGAAGATGTTCTCCCTAAATTGCAGAAACAGATGTAGGAACAAGCTGAACAGTTACAGATCCATGTTAAACCCCTATGAGTGACTACAAACAGATTACCAGCAATTTATTTAGAGCATTAGAAAAGCTATTTAGTTTGATTTATATGAATATAGGATTGAATGGGTTTTTCATATGAACCTTATATAACCTAGGCCATGTCTGGGGAACAGAAGAGACATGGGCATATGGAAAGACACATGCAAGCAGAAAAAGTGATGAACTTAAAGAAGATATTTGACTTGCTAAGGAGTAACTCTTACCTGATCTCTTCTTATGCCAGATTCTTCCTCATTAACAGAACTAGCTTTGGATTTCCATGCATTTTCAAGAGCAGTTTTATTACACTCCACTTGTGAGTGTACCATTCTTCTTCCCTTATGCAAAAGTATTTACAAAGAATTTATCCATTAAAATCCATTAATAAGAATTAATTCTAATTTTATAAGGGTGAATCATCCATCAGTCGCTATGCTCATCTATGCTGCCTGTCATAAAGCAATACTTTGGCAAACAGGATATGGGGGTTTACTGTTTCTTCATTATATGCAACCTTGAAGTATTTGCTGTAGTTTAGGCAGTCCTCCCACACAGTGCTACAGAAATCAGCATATTTAGAAGTCTGAATAAAATAATTTTATTTAAGCAAAAACTGAGACAATTACTAA
This sequence comes from Entomyzon cyanotis, assembly GCA_024500445.1. Lineage (NCBI taxonomy): Eukaryota > Metazoa > Chordata > Aves > Passeriformes > Meliphagidae > Entomyzon > Entomyzon cyanotis. Next base: position 67,366,381 of record JAKEPQ010000871.1, read on the forward strand.
AATTTACATTAAGGACAGAAGGTTTATATCATCATAATAGCCATAGCATAACAATAACATGATATTCTAGTTGATATTCTAACATGATTAGTTGATATTGTCTCTCAAATATTCTGTCTACATTAGCCTTTCTTAAAACTTTCTGGGGATTACATTTCTCATCCTTGGGCTCAAATGGGCAAGATTTAGTTGTGTGCAAAGTGGGAGGGTTTTATAAGAGGTGACACTTTATGTTTTCTGAAAAATATGACTCTTAAAAACAGTGTCTGCAATCATACTCTGAGAAGAAAAATAACAAAACTGTCAGAGTCTAATCACTGAATCTGGTTAGCAAAATTAAAGTTTCTAGAATGCATAAAAGAGCCTAATTAGCACAACTTAAAGGTGAGAGAAGCAAGAAATATTCCAGTTCAGTCCTCCTTTTTTTCAGCAAAAGGGAATGTGCGACCAGAAAACAAACTTTCTGCATAGTCTATGGTCACAACAGTTTTATTTATTTTATTTATGAGACACTTTTCACAGAATCACAGAATATGCTGAGCTGGAAGGGATCCACAAGGATCATCCAGTCCAACTCCTGGCCCTGCACAGGCCAGCCCAAGAGTCACACCATGTGCCTGAGAGCATTGTCCAAACAATTCCTCGCTTCTGTCAGGCTTGGAGCTGTGACCACTGCCCTGGGGAGCTATTCCAGTGCCCAACCACCCTCTGGGGGAAGAACCTTTCTTAATATCTGACCTAAACCTCCCTTGATACAACTTCAGGCCATTTCCTTGGGTCCTGTCACTGTCACCACAGAGCAGAGATCAGTGTCTGCCCCTCCTGTTCCCCTCACAAGGAAGTTGTAACTGCAATGAGTTCTCCTCTCAGTCTCCTCCTCTCCAGGCTGAACAGACCAAGTGCCCTCAGCCCCTCCTCACACAGCTTCCCCTCAAGACCCTTCACCATCTTTGTTGCCCTCATCTGGAAAATCTCTAATAGTTTAATGCCTTTCTTATCTTGTGGCACCCAAAACAGCCCCAGCACTCGAGGTGAAGCTGCCCCAGCCCAGAGCAGAGCAGGACAATCGCCTCCCTTGCCCAGATGACCATGCTGATGCCCCTCAGGACAGGATGTCCCTCCTGGCTGCCAGAGCACTGCTGACTCATGTTCAGCTTGCAACAACCAGGATCCCCAGAGCCCTTTCCACAGCACTGCTCTCCAGCCTCTTGTTCCCTAGCCTGTCCACATATCCAGGATTGCCCCATCCCAGGCTCAGAATCCAGCACTTTACATTGTTGAACTTCATATTTTTGGTGATTGCTCATCTCTCTAATTTGTTGAAGCCTCTCTGCAGGGCCTCCCTGATTCAAGGAGTCAACAATTCCTCCCAGTTTTGTATTGCATTTTGTATTGTCTGCCAACTTGCTCAGTGTCCCTTCCGGTACCATGTCCAGGTTGTTAAGGAAGATGGTGAAGAGCACAGGGCTGAGGATGGAGCCCTGTGGAGCCCCACTGGTGACAGGTCACCAGTTTGATGTCACCCCAGTCACTATCATCCTTTGTGCCTGACCCATAAGCAGCTGCTCACCCATGGTATGATGGGTTTATCCAGCTGAATGCTGGACATTTTGTCCAGAGGGGTACTGTGAGAGACATATAGAAAGTTTTACTGAAATCCAAGATTATTCCGTCACCTGGCTTCCCTTGATAAACCAGGTGGGTTACCTTGTTGGAAAAAGAAATAGGGTTTGATAAGCACCCCTAATCAGGTCGTGTAAAGACATGCTCTAAAGGCAGAGAAAGAGGGCTTTGAAAGGAACCTTGCCATCAACTACTCCAGTGCTTTTCAACTTTTTAGCTCACGTTTTATTTTGAGCCTCATTTCAAGTGTGTGACTTCTGGGACAATGAGGTGCTTCATGCCTCATTTGCTGCAGTAACGCTTTCACCACAAAGGAACATATCTCTGGCTGAGAATTTTGTCTTATCCAGCACTGGTCCAAAGTCAGGATCTGCTGTATCTAAATCATTCTAGACAGAGACTTGTTCTATCATTAGAGTGACATGCTTTTATCTAATGTCTTACCTCAGTAACCCATGCTACATTTTAAGCTATTATTTCCTGTCATGTCTGTGGACACAGGGAACTGATTATTTCTTTCCTTTCGCTGGCAGTCCTAAAGAGGCACTGTTACCATGTCCTCCTCAATATTCTCATCTTTAGGCTAAGCAAAACAAATTCCTCCAATCTCACCTTAAAGGTCATGTTTTCTACATCTGTGGATTACCAGCACTCGCTCTGCTGGACTCCCTCCAGTTGGCCCATCTGTTACTGTGCACTGCTCAAAACTGGGAACAGAACAAGGTCTTATGAATGCTGAGTAAAGCAGAAGGAGTAAAACTTAGAGCATGTCTGCCATATACCTTAGTATGTGGCTTACTTTTCACAGCATGAGTTTCTTCACTCTCATTCAGTTAGGGATTCAGTGGCGTCTGTTTAACTTCTGCTTTGCCAAGAGCGCTCTCTTTCTTATATGTATGCAATTAATTATTCCTCAGGATAATGTTCTGCACCTTTTCTCACTGAGGAGTTGTCTCTTATTTTTCCCAGAGATTTTTTCTTCAGCATGTCAAGACACACACGAACTTTTGGAATCTTGCTTTCAGTCTCTCAGACTTCTCCTCCTAAGAGCTTGCAATCCTCTTCTAGGTTGGTAGAATTTGAAAATATTACAGCTCTACTCTTCCTTCCACCTTGCAAGGTGATTAATGAAACTATTTCATATACTCCAAGCCAGGAGAATCCCTACAGCAAGCAGTCCTTCTTTCACTTTGAGAATGGGTTCTTAATCCCTTCATTTATTTTTTATCCCCAGTAGTTTCACTCTCACGTTATGACAGATTTATAAACCCCATTTGCTACTAAGAGTGTCCTGTTAGACAAGATCAGTATTTTATTAGAATCAGGTTATATAACATCTCTCCTGGTCACTCTTTGTTTCCTAATTATGCATGCAAATTATTCTTGTCTGACATAATTTAATTTTCTCAAGTTATACTGACATGGTGCTTGTCGTACTGTTAGGTTCCTAACTCTGTTAGTTTCACCAGTATCTTCCTGGTAATGGATGATCATCTGACTAGCCTATAATTCACCCATCCTGTGATGAACATCCTCAGAGGTCAGAGAGCTATAGACACTTCTTAGGTCTTGTGGGGAAGATTTAATCAAGAACAACTGATCCAACTTGAGTGGCCTCTAAACTGTCCTTTTCCGTTTATATGCAAGTTCTTCCCCTTAGCTGCTGCTAATTTGACAGCCATTTCTTCATGTCTAATCTTCTTGGTGGAGACTGATGCAAAAACTTGATGCAAAAACTGCCCAAAATCTCTAGTCTTTATATTAATATCTGCTATAATTTGTGTCTATCCAGTCATAATCCAATGTTTACGGTGTTTCTCCCCTCTGAAGAAGAGTCAGGTCTTGAAAAGCCAAACTTCTAATGAGATTTCACTCTGTTTTGAGAAGGTACACACTACCTGGATATAGAAAAGTTGCTTAGACAATTTTAAAGACACTGGGAATACATGCAATTGAAAGGCTGAACAAGACCTCTCAAACAACATAAACCCTGCAATCAGGGAAAGGAAAACCTTTGTAATATCTTTAAATAGGCAGAACATTGAAGACAGCTTCCTTGAAGAGTAGCCTACACAATTGGCTGGGAATCACCAATGCAGATAAATAATGTAGATTTATTACTTGGCTCATAATTCAAGTAGAATAAACTGATTTACAAAATTAATGTCTCAAAAGACTTTTCTGTACGAAACTGTTGTAAATTCAGAGCGTGTACTCCAAGGAATCAAGTACATTTATGGTTGATAGAACATGGCTTACAGCTTTGAAGGTATGAGAAGGTGAATAAACTGGAAATGCAATTCTCTCCTTTCTGAAAAAATAGCCATGCAGAGTAAACAGTCATAAATACTACAAATTCATCTGTCCCCTGAGATAAAAGTACTGATCATGGTTATAGGAGCATTAGAGAAGGTGCAAAGTAGAGGATGACAGAAGAGAAATTAATCAGTCTGTTATTGTCATTGGCTTAAGAACCAAAGAGCTACTGCAACTTCTACAGATAAGGAGTATGAAGTTGTTGGAAAAGCATCCTTTGAGGGCAGTTATCTGCAACTGAGATCTGAGACAGCTGTGGAAGAGAGAAAGGCATTTAAAATGAAAAATCACGTTCCCATAACAGGCAAGTTTTCATTCTTTCTGTATCCAAGTAAACACTATTGCCAAATGGCTTGAAGTAGGAGGAAAATATCCAAATGCCTAAATTAAGGCACCCTTACATTAGCTTTCCACCAATACAACTTGATGTAGCTTCCACAGGGACACAGCTCTGAGGTATTGTAAATATATCAGTGATTGTAGTAACTTTGAAAAACAGTTCAGAAGTGCCAAAGAGAACTTGGAGATGAAATTCCTGTTTTCAGTAGGAATTCGGGTGAACAGGAGATTGCATTTCATGTATTTTTACCTAAAAACTTCTGCTCCAAAATTCCTAGCATGAAGCAGGTGCCCTGAGGCCCCTGGGGTTTGTCTAAGAGCAATGATGGCAATTCAGTAAGAGGTTTTCCCTTCTGGCTGCATTGCAGCCACCCAGCTGCCTGCTCCTGAGGCTGGATACAGCCTCCTCAAGCACAGCTGTGTGCTCACAACCTGCCTGTGTGCACACATCCTTTTGGGGAAAAAAATGACTGGCACACAGGGGAGTCCCACCAGTGGCATCTGCTCACAAATTTGGAAAGTTTGGATAGCTCAGATTTCAAGCCATGAGACAAGTTGCTCTACGGAGAAGGTAAACTGCACTCACACAAATTAACTCAAATATAAGAAAATGATATTTCCCTAAGGGAATGTGTTCATAACAGCTACTGTAATTAAAATTCTTTAGCGCTGAGATGACAACAACTGACCAAGCAAAGCAAGCTGACATGCATCAGAAGTAATATTTTAAAGAAATCCCTCATCTCTGCCTTGATAAGATGTCAGCAAACACTTCTGACAGTAATTTTTCAACAGTACAGGAACACAGTCAATGGCTGTTCTCAGACTAACAGAGAATGAATCTATTTCTAGAAAGGAAAAGATTTTAAAAAAAGAAAAAAGAAATGAAAAAAGAAGCCAAGACAGATCAAGAATCTCTGACTTCAAGGATATATGGGCTTCCCTAAGAAGTTCACCTGAGTGAATACGTTAGAGTCATTGCACACACCACAGAGCACTGCTGAACAGAAGGCAAACAGGCAAGACCTCATCCTCTCTCCAGAGCATGGAGCTTCCCCTGGCTGCCAACAGCGTGATCGGGGGAGGCTCTGCCATAAGGAGTGGAAAAGGCTGAACTGAGCTGCCACTAAGTGAGAAGTGTTATCACAGTATGACTCTGTTAACTGCAGGGGATGTGCTGCTATTTACTGTCCCCACTTGAACTAAGTGGGTATTTGCCAATCTCCATCCTAACGTCCCAAACTGCTGCACAAGTTTTGAGTTCAGGTGACTCACTGACTTGTGTGGGTTTGCCCCAGCTCCACAGCAGCCTGCTGAGGATGGTAACATTAAAAGCCATTTGTGCCTGCAGTCCCTTGCTACAGCAGTTCAAGAAATTTGATGAAAACCTGCCCCAAGGCAAAGACTACACAAGTGCTGAAATACGGAGATAAAGCAAACACATCACAGGCTTTACAAATACATGAACTTTGGACAAAGCATCCTGTTGGGGTCTAACACACATTACTGTGCACTGAGGAAATAGAAGGTCTGATTTTGGGGGGTGTTTTCTCGTTAGCTTGTGGAGTAATAAAAATACAAAATGCAATGTCATAAAAATATATTTTAAAAAATTTAAAAGATATTTCAGACAATGAGTAAACTTTCATTTATGTCAGTGCTTTATTCATTGATTTGAAGTAAATATGAATGACCAAAGTTTGCTACTTTCCCAACTGAAGGGTCACTTCGAAATGGAAAACCCATTTTTTTTTAGCATGGAAGTGTTTTTCCACTTTTAAAAATTGCTTTAGTTTTTCTGCTGAGCTTAAATTTTCAAACACCTCTGTGTGGTCCAAGAATCATTTACCATAAAATGGCTCAACTTTGACGGGAGAAAATTGTTCATTTGAATTAGTTTGCCTTGTATATGCTGATGGGGCACTAAGAGGCACTTTGTGCAAGGAGAAGAGTCTTAAGCTGCTGGGGTTATACCAGAACTCGAGCAAAGAGCAGCTTGTATAAGCAGCAGATGCTGACCTTTTCACACAGTGAGAGGAGGATTCATCTCCATCTCAGCTGGTCATTCTGCCTCCATTTATAGCCAATGGAGAGAAATGAGTAGTTTTAGGACAGAATTCACAAAATCTTTTTCAAACATCTAAATTAGGATGAGATGAAACACATCTTAAACCAAGCTGCTTTCTACCCCAACCATATAAAAAAAAAAAAAAAAAAATCAGCTTTACCCTCCCTGTCTAAATCAAGGTTAAACTATAGGTCAGATGTAGATATATACATTTAGGCTGATGAATCCCAGCCATCTAAGCCCAGTAAAATCACTGTGATGTCTACTGAGTTCACTGGGCACCAAAAGGGAATCAATGCCTGTTAAGGAAGCATTTAACAGCATTTATTGCTCCCAAATCACAAGTGCATTTCTTTTGTATTTTTTTATACCAGGTCACTAAGTCTTGCATATTGATAATTACTTAGCATTACTTCTTACTGGCATTTGCATAGACATAATACTTAAACAGTTGTAAGGGATCACACACCTTTTCAACTGAAAAATCAGATCTTTTTCCCTTGTTGACTGTGAGGCGTCTACAAGCCTGATCCAGGACCCTGCAAATGCAATGATGATATCCCCTGTGACTACAGCCAGTGCTGCAGCAGACTTTAAAAGTGTGGGTGGGGGTAAAAAAAAAAAAATCAGAAATTTTCTGTTTTGCAAAACATTCCAGAAACAAATTCACTACTAGCACTCAAATCTTTTGTTGTTCCCCAGAGCTCCAACAACCCTCCCACTCAGAAATAATTATTAGCTGGAAGCTCATTCTGGCTTTTACCATTCCAAATGAACCTGACAAGCAATTTCCAAAGGAATTTATGTGCTGCTGTATTTCCCTAGGCTATGCTTTAAAAGAGTGATCCCCTTTATTGCCTTTTGAGAGAGTTTAAGCAAACTTTACCAGTCCCCTTAGGGAGTATTGGTGGACACTTTGTGAACAGAACAAGAAGCGATGCCATCCTTTCTGCAGGAATTCTCATTACTTCACCCCACTCATTACAGCAGTGAAAAAGGGCATCTGTGAAAGTTCTTTTAGATAATCACTGCTTTAGCTTAACAAGATAGTATTTGCTTTCCAGATGTTATTTAAAATAATATTGGCATAGTGAGAGTAATATGAATAGTTGTAAAATACACATAGAACACAATTTATTGCAAACCACTCTTTGCCACAAATTACACCTCTCCCTTCCTTTTTTAGTTAATTTTACAAATACAACATAGAAAGAAAGCCATGTGACATAAGTGATCAGGCTATCCAAGTTTAAAAAGTCAAATATCTAAAGCTACCTGTTATTTGAACAGTTCAGAGGTAAGCCTATAAGCTCACATATGTTCTCATGAAACCTTCATTAAATATTTTCAATTAATAAAAAAACAATTTATTTTGGCCTCTTCAAAGGTAAGAATTAAAAGCCTAAACTTGTACAATGAATTACTTCCTAAGAACAATTCAAGATAAGTAAGCCTGAATGGTGCTTGGATCTGCTCCATGGGCACATCTGTGTGTAATAAAGAATTATTGCTTGTAATAAATGATTGGGGAAAATAATAATTATACTGAAAATGACAGACTCTTCCAATTATCATACCTAATTATATATACCTTCATGCATATGTGTGTACATATATATATATGTATAAATATATTTCTCATATACCCGTGAAATACATTAGTTTCAGTTATCAAAAATATGCAGAGGAAGTCAACTGATAAAGGGTGTTGAAGTGATCTGACCAAAGCCAAACAGCAGCAGCTGAGTGAGGATGGAAATTCAGACCTTCTAAGGGAAGTCCTAAACCAGAACAATATGGACAATTTTTCTGTTGAAAAGGCTGTATGTGCTACTCCTATGCTAACACAAAACTGTTCCTGGGGGGTATCTAATCAGGGCTGGCCATGCCCATGTCATTCAGCTCTTACTTTCCAAAGCATGACAGCAAAACCCATACCATAAGGAGAACACTGTTTGCCCTCTTCTAAAATCTTTGACCGTATAATTGTTATCAACACCAATAGTTGGACAGCACAGAAGAGGCAGCCAGGCACCATTTAACAGCATGGACAGCCTTCAACTCAGCCCCAGCCATCCTGTTCTGCACACACAAGTGCTACCCCCCATCCAAGAGTTGCTGTTTGTTTTCATTTGATACACAGAGAATATTTTTGCTACAGCTGCCTCCAGGAGGGTAAGTCCTTTCACTCAATCAACAGAGGTTTTGTATTTGATATCTGAGGCACACTCTCCAGTGGTGTCCTACATATCAGGGTTACATAGAGACCGTGATTCCATGCTGAGCTAGGCACCCTATGGAGACATCATTTGTTTCCCCAGGCAAGAAAGCATTGCACATATAAACGAAAAGTGCCTTCAGCTGAAAAGACATTTCACACTTTTCCCAAGTGCATGAGAGACACAACTTACAGAAACATAATTTAATAGGATTTTTTAATGAGTCCGATGATAAATGTTTTATGGCCAAAAAAGAAAGTAAAAGCCCATTGTACTTTGTGAGAGGCCAAAGAACATGTGAGTTCCCAAATTAATTCATAGGTCTCCCTTGAAGAGCAATCCTTAATGCCCTCTATTAAATTGCATCTCTTTATTTTGAGAAAATGGATTTACTTATTCCTTTGCTAGCAACCTGAGAATGGCATCACCAATCACTTTGTGTGACACCTACATGCCAGCAACTTTGGGTTATATAGTGACTGACAACCGAGACTCCTTCTATACCTTGGAAGAGCTTAATAAAATTGACTTAACAGATATTTTTTATTATTCCCAAGAACAGTGTTGATAATGAGATTTTTTAGCTAACCACACTTCACTTGACAAATTATGAAGAGATCAATTTTTTTCCCATTAGCCTCACCCTCATCAATGGCTCAGCTGAGGTCAACTAGCCCTTCACTTGTAGTTAATGGTACACAACTTTTGTCTACTGATTTTTCTCTATCAAAGCCTAAAAGAAGAAAAATCAATGGCCCTTATTTCAAATTCAAAGGAAAATACTTTAAATTAAAAACTCATCTCACTTAAAAGACACCACAGATATATTTGGGAGAGTGTGCCTTAGTCTGATGACAACTCAATGCAAAGATCATAATCTGAGTGGTACTGGGAAAACCCAGAGTACAAAAATCTTCATTCTCTAGGGATATTATTGGTAATTTCAATGAGGTCTAAATGTCATCTTTGGATTTTGTCTGGAGATTTAAGAACTCAGTGGTAGTTTATATTGATGTAATTATATCTAGAAGACATATTCTAAAACTTATAATACTTTAAAATATGATTACTTCATTTTCTTTTGGCATTTTTGTATGAGCTAAAGAGTGTGTGTTCTACCAACATCCATTTTCTTACCTGCCAGGAATTCACCATTACCACAGTGCAGATTGTGACTTTTGATAGAAATATGTAAATTCATGCTGCCCCACAAAGAGTCACATCCTCAGACACTGTCTTTCTACCACACAGGTGCAGGCCATCCATTAAGACATGCCAGCATAGAAATAAAGTATCAAAAAAAAATTTAATAGCTTTATAATAAGGACTGCCTTATTGAGGGAAGCTGGTCATTATTTTACACTGTTTTGGGTTTCAATGGATTTAACTACCTCTCCAGACAGAATTGTTAGCCATTAGCTGATTATAAACATCATATTCAGGCCAGATTCATCCTTCCAAACTTCTGACACTCAGATGAGGCATGTCTCTCAGGATACCCTTCTGGTCCACAGCAACTTAAAAGTGGAATTTGAACCTCTGCTGGGTGGGACCAGCCTGGTATCATCTCCATTTGCCATAACCAAAACCTAGGATGGTCTAGTTGGGTTCTGAAGGAGTCATCAAAGGCTGGGTTGGAGGAATCTGGATCTCTGCATACTGGATGGCTCTGAAAGGAGAACAGATGCATCTTGCCTTATTTAACATCAGGAATCAATGTTAACACAGCAGCACCACAGCCAGCAGAGGAACATCAACATCTCCACCAAGCAATTTTTAGTGGCCCAGGTGTATTCCCTGACTCTCTCTCTGGAGACACAGAGACACTGGTATGAACAGCCTTCTGCTCTTCCTTCACAGAATCATAGAATAATTAAGATTGGAAAAGACCTTTAAGAGTAAGAAGTTCAATCATCAACCCAGTTCCCCATTAAACATATCCTCAAGTGCCATACCCACAGGATTTTTGAACACTTCCAGTGCTGGTAACTCCACACTTCCCTGAGCAGCACATTCCAATACTTGACAACCCTTTCTGTGAAGAAATTTTCCCTAATATCCCATCTAAACCTCCCCTGGCGCAACTTGAGGCCATTTCCTCAGATGAAGGAACTAATACAGGATTTTAGATTTGTATTCCTGGAATTGCTGTGAGATTTGTAAGTTCAGCCTGAGCATCTTTGCAGATCTAGCCAAAGGGTGTATTCTTTTAATGTCTGCATCAGCTGAATTCAAATAAAACTAAGACTAAGGGGTTCTTCCTCTGGATTTTTACTCAACTATGTCCATTTAAGCTGACACACCCTATGTGCAAGATTCTTTCAGACTTCAAAAGATGCTGAAACTTTAACTGATAATTTACACAAGAAAGGTCTATAAGAGCTGCATGTAATAAGAACAATCCAGATATAAAAACCATAGCAAAAATTTTGGCAGCCAAATTAATAACTGGTATAACTCTTCAAAAATGCCTAAGGCTTTTTAGGACTGCAAGTCCTTTTCCACAGTTTGTCCTTTAAATTTTCTGCATGCATTATGACTAAAAAGGATATATTATAGAGAGGACTTAGCTAGTCATAATACCAATACACTCCTTTAGCCACAATGAACAGTAACCTCTTTTTTATGAGTGGATATCAGATAGACATTTGTTTGTATTAAATGGACCAGCTTTTAAAATTTTTTTTATTTGAGAAGGGTGTTTTAGTCTGATTATGATATTTTGCGTTAATCATCTCTCCAAGATATTCAGACATTACAGTGCTCATTATCCTGAAAAAGAAAGGCAAGGGTGACAATCAGGCCAGGTAACATCAACACCTTGCAAAGAGTGGATGGATCTCGACTCCATTTTTATACCAGTCACAGGAAAGATTGTCCCTACTCAAAATAATTTAAGGTCCAAAGTTCCCATCCAGAAATCTATTTAGATTTTCCTGCTTCCACTGAAATCAATACCAATTACAAACTTATATGACCTTGTAGACCTGGTCTCAGGTAGTTACAGTCTTGTATCAGGAGTCCAACACTAATGTAAAAATGTACCAAAATTATTAATTTGTATCTAACTGATCTTCTCTTACCCTATCTTTGTGAATATTTTTTTTTGTTTTCCTCAGTTTCATCTTGCCTTTTAATACAAGATTAATTGCTTCTAGACCAAATATTGCCAATAATAATACCATAACTGTTTTAGAAATGGGTAGATGGCTGGATAATTGATTGTTTCTTAATGGACTACAAGTACATTGAATACTTAGGGATTTGTTTAACCTCAGAAGATCACCACATGAACAAAGTAAATTTTGTGGAGATAATTAATCAGCTTCAGGAAAAAAAAAAGTTTGCACCTCTATTCATTATCTTACTGGAAAAAGCCAATGAAGCATGAATTGATTACCTGGAATACATTATCTTTTCTAGATGCTGCCAAATATGGTTCCTTCTTCAGTTAAGTAGAATCATGGCTTCGCTTGTTTGGACCAGAAATACATTGAATTTGCATTTCAAATTCATGCAAAAATCAATACAACCTAGAGACTTACTAAGTCCATATTTTAAACATATATAATCTGGCTGTAATTTGATATAGAGGGATATCCAGCACTAGAGCAAGGCTAAGGCAAAAAAACTTCAGTCTGGAAAATAATTCTTGATAAATTAACTGAATTCCTCCTACATCCCAGGATCCATGACAAAATATTTGAAGTAAACTAGAATCCAAAAAGATATATGGATTTGTCAAAATATAAATTTCCCTAACCTTCAGATTTACAATCTATCAAATAAAAGAGTGGCCATGAGCAGATCTCTCTCTGGGCTATGATGGATCAGCCTTACAGTGAAACATTGTCAAGCCTTATGTTTGTCTATGGGCACATTACCTCTTGGAATAGAGTATTTTGAAATAATCCTTGTGGGTCAGACCCAAATCCCACACTTTTTTTATTTGTTTCGATATTATAATCTCTATACTTTTACTCACCAATAATCAGTGTAGCACTTTCTGCTGAAACAGCTGCAGCAGGGAGGCACAGAGGCAGGTCAGACACAAATAAGTAGAAGTGAGGTACAGGTTATTGCTCCACACAAACAGCAAGCTGCAAAAATGTGGACCTCAGTCTTGGTATGAGTGGAGGCATAACTTATCCCAAGATCCACAAAGAATGGCAGCATTTTGTTGTTCTAAAGCCAGAGAAAACTCTTGTTAAGCATAGCACTGAAGAGTAGTCCAGGGTGGGGAGGATGGAGAGAAGAAAATGGAGTAATCAGAGGATTGAAACCACTAATGTTCCTTCTTTCTTAAATAAAGCTGCATGTGTGCATTTTGTAGCCATACAGTAAAATAGTCATTTTACAAAATATCTAAAATATTGTCATTTCATGAAATGCCTGTTTCAATCCCGTATAGGACTAAAATTTTCAATTATTCCAGAAAATTACCAAATACCATAGATAGATGCTCTGGGACATGCCAAAAGCTAGTTTCTCTTGGATCATGGGACAAGTGAAACAATGCTTTTATTATGTTTATTTTTAAAGCTATCTTCTCATATTTGTGCCTAAAGCTACATAGAAATACACATCACAGAGATAACATTTATTTTCAAAATTGAGACTATTTCAGAAAGTTACTTTTTTCTGTCCATTTTACAAAATAAGTGCTTTCAAAAAAACCCACCCTAAAACAGATTACAGGGGTTCAGAAAGACGAGGGAGGAGGTTTGCTGAGGGCATTCCCCCTTCAGTGATAACCTGACAGTTCAACCTTGCTAGTGCTGGGAATTGCAACCCACACTTACCTGCTAAGGAAAGGCACCTGAATCAGGTGGACACCATGGCCCATCCCAGCTGCAGAACCTCTGAAGAGTGCTGCTATTATAGCAGAGTACTCACTGCCTGTCAAAATGAGGGAAGATCTATTTGCAACAGGAGTGGAAGGAAAACAGGTGTAGATCCAGTGGTGGGTCCACCAACAGCAATGCAGATTGATGAGACTTTCTGGCCCTATGATTCCTCTTTTATTATTATTATTTATTTTTAATTGATTGTGGACAAGAAACTGAGTCATAAGAGCAGCTTCAAATGTGACCTGAGACCCTGCTGCACACCTGGAGGGGAGAGAATGAGCTGGTTTTATCATGGTTAATCTTATCATCTCACAAATTCATAGAATCATTAAGGTTGGGAAAGACCTCTAAGTTCATCAAGTCCAACCATTAACTCAGCACTGCCAAATCCACCACTAAACATGTATTTAAGTGCTATATCTAACGGTCTTTTAAATACCTTCGGGGACAATGATTCTATCACTTCCCTGGGTAGCCTGTTCCAGTGCTTGACAAGTCTTTCAGCAAAGAAATTTTCCCTAACATTCAATTTAATCTCCCCTGGTGCTATTTGAGACCATTTCCTCTCATTCTGTCCCTTCACCCCGGGAGAAGAGATTAATCCCACCTGGCTACAATCTCCTTTCAGGGAGTTGTAGAGAGCAAGAAGATCCCCCTGAACCTGATTTTCTCCAGGCTGATCCCCCCAGCTCACTCAGCTGCTCCTCATCAGACTTGTGCTCCAGACCCTTCATCAGCTTCATTGTCATTCTCTGGACACATTCCAGCACCTCAGTAGCTCAGAGTCACTCATGTTACAGCCCTTCCTAGAATTTTTGAATCCTAATATGTCCTTATTATCTGGAAATGAACGCACTACTCCTGAAGCACCCCTGAACATATGCAGGATTTTGGTGCTGTGTGGGAGCCAAACAGAAGAGACTTCCACCTGAAGAACAGTTTCTCCTTCACACTCCAATGAACAAATTGGAAAAAGATAGCTTATAAAGAATACAGATATTAAAAGGAGACAGCCTACTCAGAGACATTTTCAGTGTAAAAAAGTTCCCAGGAGGAGAGTCAACAAAAGGGCATGTTGTCCCATGGCTAGGGAATTTCCAAAGGACTGAAAAATGCATGACTGCTCTTTTGCTCTGTATCGCTGCTGTTGTTTATTAATTCCCAGAATAGTAAGAAGTGGCTAGAGACATTATTTCCCACATAACCACAGTGTGAAAGCACATGGATAATGCCAGGATTCACCTTCTGTCATTTTAGAAAACCAAGTGAAACAGGCATATGATCCAGAGCACCTGTAATGCCAGTCAGTTGGCAAAAATGCCTGAAACCTTTAATTATTTCATGAAAGGACTGATTCCACAAGATGACAGTAATAAGCACAGATAGACAGAGACATACATAGATTTTAAAACACTGCAGTGTATACTTATGTGTATATACATGCATGCCAAACTAAACACAGAGCAGCCAGTTGTTAAAGGAATTGGTGATTTCCCAGTGCCACCAGCTGTCTCCTGCCTCTGCAGTGATGACTCATTACAAACCAATGACCCTTGTGCTATAGAGAACAGTTTGTCTTTTTGAAGTTTGATTTGTCAGCGAGGATAATACTGCCTTAGCTTCTGCACTGTCCTCCAAAGTGTTTCTATAGGGCTCCCCAACACCTGGAGAGCAATTAATCAAAATCATTCAGGTTCCAGTTCCAGTCGCAGCCATGGCTGCACATCACATAAAATGGCTCTTTGGTTGTTGTTGTCATTCTTTAAAATGTCATTTTCTACAGCAAGAAAAAAAGTTTCTGATATTTTCAATCCATTTTTCCACTTCTTTCCTGAGCTCACTTGGCAGTCCCAGGTTTCTTATCTCATGCTTCACCAATTAAATACAATGAAAAGACAAGAGCTTTCCATTTTAGGAGAGTGATATAATTTATGCTTTTATTTATTATTTTATTTTCACTTCAGTCACAACTTCTTATATTTCCTCTTGTTACATTTTAGGCTAAAAGAGATAATCTAAGATGACTCTGTGGTTCTCCCAAGCCATAGCCTGTCAGATTGCTGAATTATCAGTACCTAGTCAAGCAGCGCAGCGGAAACAGATCGCATATGCCAATTCCCCCTTCTTGGTAACCATTTGCCAGTCACTGGAGGAAAGTACACAGTCCAATCTCTCTTTTGCATGATCAAAGTTAGTTCAACTCTATAGCTTAGCAGAAGCCCTTGGGCACCAGGTGGTCCAATCAATTACATCAGAGAAACCAATAAGTTCTGTATCAATCTGGAGTTTTGTTGCTCGCTAACTTGTTAAAAGAACACATTCCCTTTTCTTTTCTCCTATTTTAATGAAATTTCAGACTGCCAACCTTCTTTAAAAGCAGTCTGAAAGAAAATACAGCAATGAAACTGTTTTCTAAAAGATTGTCTAGAAATCTAACATCAATTGTTGGCATCTGGAAACAAAATGTGGGATGAGAAAATATGCTGAAAATATCCAAATATCATGCACATTGACATCTGTGTATTCAAGCTATTCCAACTGGAGCCATTCTGACGTACACCAACAGGAAATCCTCCCCAAATTTGTCATGTCAACACAGATCAGAAGGGAGCACAACCTGTGCTGTCAAAAGCACTTAGAAACACCCTAAAGAAAATGACCACAAAATAAATGTCACATAACTACATAGAGAAGCCACAAGCCCTTGATGAATTGTTGAGTTTTTTGGTGGTGGGTTTTTTTCCTTTTGAGAAATGAAACAGCTGTTGACAAGTATTTTAGTGATATCCATCTTTTTCACAATAAGATTCACAGTCACTTGGCCATTAACCTCAGAGTATCTATTAAGAGTCATACCTCCAGGCAGAAGTGATGTTTTACGTTTAACAAAGTGGACAGAAAGCCCAATCATTTGCACTCCATCCCCATTTCCACAAGACTTTCTTTGTGGACTTACCAAGTACCACATCTTCTATATTCCTCAATTATACCACGTGTGAAATCAGGATAAGTCTTTCCCCCACTCACCAGAAACTTGTGAAGCTTAACTTATGATTGTTTTAAGGTGATTTGATGAAAAGGAATGGATATGTAAATTATTTCCAACCTTGTTTAGGCTACTGATGCTAAAAAACAGAATGCAACATACACAGATGAATATAGATATTTTTCTGTGTATAGCATTACAAAATCCAAATTCCAGCAGCTGCAAGCATTAATAGAAGTAATGACAAATGATCTGCATTTTCTTCATTAAGGTAAGGGTTGTATATTACAGTCTAATCAATAATAGAGTCATGCTACTAAAAATGAGATAGATAATTATTTAGGAAAGCAAATAAGTGGAGTCTTACGGCTCTTTCCTACCACAATTTAATTTCTCTGTATTTTGGCTTTTAGCATATTTTAAGAAAAAAACATTTCGTCATTCAGACAGAATGAAGTCTACAGCCAACTATTTAAAAAATCCCCATTTTCGAGGAGGATGGCAGCAGATTTGTATGCAGTGACAGGTTTAACAAATCACCTGATAATGGGGTGTGGAGTCTGCAAACGTGTTGATTTCTTCCTCAGTGGATAGCTTTCCTAGTGCATTCAGGGATTATGCATCTACTTTTCGGCAAAAATAAGTTGCTGCTTTTCACTCCTTTTAGCTTTGCACAGGCAGCACAGCAAAAAGAATGGGAATGAATCTATTAGTACTTGTGCATCATAAATACATTTGTTTGCAGAGTCCCTCGTGCTTTCGAGACAACAGAGTTGCATGATCAAATGCAAAATAACACTGTGGAGGAAGAGAAGCCAGACACGCAATTGCCTTGAACTTTTCCTCCACTCCATGAAAACTATCTGAAAAGCTCCCAAGGCAGAATTCCCCACAGGTATGCATAGGTCAGAGGAGAGTTTTACAGCCAGTTTGCAGCCACTTTTCACACAGGTATAAACGACTGCATACCATTAAGGCTGTGCTGAGCACATTGTGTTGCTATTATATAATGTGTCCTCCAGAGCTGTTAGTGCTTTTGATGATGCTCAAGAAACAAAGAAATCAGCTTTGTTCTGAAAACTCAAGCAGGATGCTGGGCCTAGCAGAAACAAGAGAGGAAAGGCAAACTCTGAGCTCTGTGATGTATCTAAAGAGTTGTTTTCCTGGAACAGTTGCTTTTGACCGACTTAATTACATTTCTCGAGCATCATCAGCACCTAAGAGTGGTGTCACTGTGCATGTGAAACAAAACAGCCCCAGAGCACTGGATAGCAGGGCATGCTTCCCCCTCACCAGTGAACATTTCAGGCAATCCAAAATTGGGCTGTGTGTCCCCCCTCCTGCGTTAGGGCTGTCCAAGGGAAAGGGGCAGATGCCCACTGGTGACATCTGCTGTGTCCCACTACGGCAGTGAGTTAGTGCTGCTTTACCTTCTCTTGTAGAACAGGCAGCAGCATTATGGGAGATCTGAGGCTGGAAAAGTCTTCAGGCCCCTGGAACCAAACCTTATATGGCTCCTCAGATTGTAGACAGCTTTAAAAACTTCCTTTGTGCCCAATATATAGAGTAACCCACAGGGAAAGATATTGAAGTAAAGGACCTAAATGGCAGAGGCCAGTCATGCCAGAGGAGGGATTTCCCTTCCATTGAAGAGGCTGTTCTGCACTCTGATGTTAGAGGGGAGGTCTCATTAGTAGCAGAAGAGTGAATTTTGAGTCATATGGCTGTTTTCTCTTTCTACTCAGCAGGGGAGGATGGCACATCAGAGCCAATTTCTCTCCTCAGGTCTATGTACATGTAGACCAGTATTTTCTTCAGTCCAAAGGGCAGAATTTAGTTCTCCATTATATTACCTCATATTTACAATTAAAATGCCAGCAACTTTTTGCATAAGATTTTCACCCAGAGTAAAATGTGCATTCACTGTGACCACAAAGGCACCCACACCTGCTTAGCCAGCAATGTCACTGAAAGCCCAAGAATTGTGCTTTTCCTCCTAACTGTGGACGTCTTCTTCCATGAAAGCTAATGTTAAAAATTCCCCAAGCTCCCTCGAATATGATCCTGGCTTTGAGAAATTGCCAGAGGGCAGTTCAGAGCAAACTCTGTTGGCAATTCAGTTGCTGAATCACAGGTGCCCCAGGGAGTCTGGGGGATTCTGGCAGTGTGACAGAAATGCCACAGGACCAAAGGCAGAGACTTTTCTGACCAACAGGACAACCCAGTGGAGAAACAGCTGGAATAAAAGTCAGATAGCCTTTCATGTAAAATCACACCTGAATTCCATCTAGGGTGGTCAATCTTTGCACCGATTTCTTCACTGGACTATGTGCCTGGGGCTTTATTTGGAGTGGGAGGTAGTCTACTAAAAATAGAGTTGAGAACACATGGGTGTTTTCAAAAAGACAAGGGTATATTGCTGAAAAACACAATCATCATTCCTTGGCTGTACCATTAGATGTCCATACAGCTCCAAAAATATTGGTCAGAGGCTGAAATTTCTTACAAAGCAAGTAAAAATTCTTTTCTTTTAATATGGTGAGAAAGCACTGCATTTCCTTTCTGTGGCTTTATATAAGATTAAAAATAAATGATAATCAATATTATCTCTACATCTATTGCTTCATCTTAATGTTATCTTACTATCTTATTTTATGTCACCCAATGTTATCTTGCTATAGATAAAAATAAAGTAGTATAAAGCCCCTAGGTACAGAGGTTCTAGGCAAAGAGACATTCATCACTATCATGTATTTCAAAGAAGATGGGCAGAAATTCACCAGTGGGAAAGTTTAAAGGGAGTCTCTTGCTTATCATTTTCCCCTTCAGTCACATAGCATTATGAAAGATCAAAACAGGGAGCTCTGAAGGATGCAAACCTTCAGAAAGCCACACCAAAGGAGAAGGTGAAATGTAATGTGATTTGCCATTACAGCCACAAAGTGACAAAGTAGTAAGAGAGGGAACAAATCTGAGTGTTTAACAACATCAGATAAGTAGGGGAAACAAGGGGGGAGAAAGTACCTTTAAATTACCCTTATCCAGATGTGATCAGATTTCTGCAGAAAACACAGAGCTGAACCTAATTCAGTTACAGCACTGAAATTACAGTAAACGGTGTTACTAAAGCTCTTTTCTTTTGAAGACTAGCAGAAATGTTCACTGGAGCTCTGAAATTCTCCACTGATGAGGGGTTTATTAGCATATGGATGGATGCATGGATGTAAAACCAGATAAGTAAATTTGTACTTAGAGAAGAAGGAGGATTATTTGGCCTAATAAAAGAGAGACAGAGTCTAGGACTGGGCTCAGTGCCCTGATTTAAAGACAAATTGACCCAGACTTCCAGATTTTCCACTATGTCAAAGAAATGAAAAAGACTATGGCCTTCTAAAAATAAATGTGCTGCAGATAATATATGGTGTTTATACCTTTCTATAGAAAAACTTCATACAGTAGCATATTTAATGACTTAGGAAATTCAGTGTAACAATTATGTCTGCAATTACGTAAGTCTGTGCTATTTTGACTTCAGCCTAGTTTCATTATATTTTAGGTTTTAACCCAAATCGTCACAGGTTTTAATAACTTTAACAGATATCCTGCCAATTTAAACCAATGTCAGCAAGAGCTAAATCAGGTGATTTGTGCTCATATAGTTAAAAATAGATTTCACAGAGCCATTCAAGTGCCTTACCTTTACTGAGAAGGAGCACAGTCAACAGCTTGTGCCTAATAGCAATGCAAGAGAAATTAATTCATTGGAAAAACATTCTTCACCCCATATTGGATGACTGCTCACCCAAAAAAGTGTATCAGGTCCTTGCTTTGTAATACCTCAGTCACAAATGAGACAGTGAGACAAGCAGAGTTAGAAACAATGTTTATCATATGAAGTCCAGCCACATGAAAGATATTGCCCATGAACAAAGATTTAAAAAGTGATACACCTATGATATAGCTATGACAAAAATCCACGAGCTGTATTTGCACCAGAATTACTATTTTCAAAGAAAACTAAGTGGCTTCAAAGCCATCAGCTTGTAGGTAGAAAAATCAGTTTGTTCAGTTAAGCAAGGAATGGATGTCTCTGCCTTAGTGAGATGTTGCATTTGCTCATCCCTGCTCACAACCACTGCTGACCCACGAGCTTTGACATTTACCCAAATGGAGTAGAGAAGCTCTGTTTTCTGCCCACAGGAAGTACCCAGTTGCTTCTGTAATCTCAACACATTTTCATGCCTGGTTTTTGCAACGAAAGCAAAGTAGAACACTACACACATAAATACAAGGCACAGTCCTACCTGTGTCTTCAGCTGACAGCACCACACTTGTAAGTTTTGCAGAACTTAGGTGCAAAGACTGCTAGTTGGGATCTAATCCTGTTTTAATCCACAGCTGATAGGTAACTGCCAGCAAATGTCCCAATTTGTACCCAACACTACCGTTAAGAAAGGTGTCATTAGGCAAGAACAGCCTACTTATGGGAAACTGTAAATCAGGATCTATCTGAAATATCTGTCCTCTCTGAAGGTTAAATCAGCCCAGAAATCTGCCCTAAAACGTCACACCAAAAAAACGTCACACCAAAAAAAAAAAAAAAAAAAAAAAAAAAAATAATTCAAAGGCATCTAAATTACTTCAATTCAGCTTTCTGCCATATTCAAGCAGTGACATAACTGGAACAATTTAATAAGCTACAAAACCTTAGCATTCATTTCCCGTCCCACTCCCCCCTAAGAGTTGTGATCCTGTCAGCTGAGAATGGACAGAGAAAGTGCTTCTGTTCCCCTTCAAAGCAAAAATAGAACTGCTTAAACCACCCTCCAGACATGTATGCAGTTTCCAAATGTTAACCCAGATCCACTTCCTGGCATTTGTTCCTAACATGTTTCCAACTCATTTGAGACAGGATTATTTTATCCAGCTTTTTTTAGCCCTTTTTCAGAGTAGCAACCACAGGTTTATTCCATGGGCACAGCATCAGACATGGCACTGCCCCACATGGTGGATCCTATGCATTGTTGTGATCACAACCTCCAAGTTTTCACCTTCCATAAGGACATAGTGATACCAGAGACTTACACAGCCATCTAGCATCAAAAAACCCTCAGTACTCTAGCACCAGTGAGCATCCACAGCAAAAGTTTACCGCAGAAGTGTTGTTTTAAGTAGCTTGATTTTAGTTCACGGTTTGACCATGACCTTAATATCATCAAGTGGTGAGGATGTATGTCATATGCCACACTCAAGTCAGTGTGGAGCACAACAGTATTTGAAAATTACTTGGAGTATAGTATGTGGAGGGCCTCTGTTATGCAGATGCACTAAACAGAGCAGAAAAGTAAAAGGAAATTGAATATTCAGCTTAGCAACTATTTGGGTCTACGAAAGATTACTGTGTCCATGTTATTCCATTTCAGTGCAGTAGCACTGCAGAAAAAAAAATTGCAATAAATTTGGAGAAAGCCCTATAAATCTCTGAAGTTGGAACTGTCCTTAACCTAAGACAAATGAACTCAGATTCAACTCTCCACCTGACAATTCATAGAAGAATGACAATGAGACGTGATTTAATGTGATGGTGCAAAACATTTCTCTGGGGCATCCCAGGCTGACCCTGTGGTCTTCTGCCCAGGGAAACAGAAATTGGGTTTGATACTCCAAAGAGGGGGGAAGGATGTTGTTATTCCAACAGTAATGTCTCAATAAATTGTTAGCATCTCTGAATTACTTCTCTGCACATATATGATGTTCTGCATTTGTTTCTGCTGCACTTTTTGCCCTTTTGTAATACTGTATACTGCAATGAAGTATTTAACACATTAATTGTATTTTAAGCCCCCAGTTCCAAGTTTGAAGACACTCTTGCTGGCACTTCAGCCCTGTAGGACAGTCTAGGCCCCTCTTCTGTGACTTATCTCGCTTTGTTGTTCGTACAAGGGACAGTGCACATTTGTACTAAAGACATGGCTCAGCAGATTATATCCCTTCTAGGGCTGCAAGAACAACCTGTATCAACCTTTAACTTGCTCAGCGCAATATCCAAAGGCAGAATAAGAAAAAAAAAACCTTTCCATTTCTCAACTGCTTCTTCCCTGAGGCAAGCAGGAGTTAGCAATGCCCTTCAAAGTATAGGTGGTGCTGGGATGACACCATTCAGTGCAGGAAAGAAGTCTGATTTATTTTGTGTAACAGGTAAGAGGACCATATCTACTGAATGCACAAAGGAGCCAGTTCTAGTTCTTAGTGCACTAGTTAGGGACTTAAATGCTTTTGAATTGATTGTACATAAATCCTTGATATTCCATAGACTGGCTGTGGAAACCTTGGTAAGTCTCTTAGGATAAGCTCCAGCCTCCATCAGACATGTACTCTACTGCAGCTCTGCAAAACATCAGCTGTTGGCAGCAGCAAAGGGAGTTGGAATGGGACCCCAGCAGAGCAAATTCTAGGCAACCCAGGAGCTGGAACAGGGCTGGAACATGGTTCAACCCCAGCTGGTAACTCAGTCCCCAGAGCTGCTCAGTCCTAACCAGTGAGTTGGGGGGAAAGAATAGGAAGGGCAAAAGTGAGGAAACCCATGGGTTGAGATAAAGACAGATTAATGGGTAAGCAAAAGCCATGCACACAAGCAAAGCTAAACAAGGAATTCATTCACCCCTTCCTATGGGCTGGAAGTTATTCAACCATCCCCAGGAGAGCAGGGCCATCACATGTAACACTGACTTGGCAAGACAAACATCATCCCTCTGAACATCTCTCCTTCCTTCTTCTTCCCCTCAGCTTTATCTGCTGAGCATGATGCCACATTTTATGAGATCACCCTTGGGTCAGTTGGGGCCAGCTGCACCAGCTGTGTCTCCTCTCAAATCCTTGTGCACCCCCAACCTCCTCGCTGCTGGGATGAGGAGCAGAAAAGGCCTCTACACTGTGTAAGTACTGATCAGCAGTAATGAAAACATCCCTGGTTTCAGCAAAAATCCAAAACACAACCCCATACCAGCTACTGAGAACAAAACCAGCTCTAGACAAGTCAAAAACAGCCCAGCTTTACGTTCAGGTCAAAATCCATTTCACTGGAATTAAGTACTGAAAAATTGTCTTCTGCATCTAAGTCACTCACCATAGGCTCCCTGTTTACTGAATACACCCAGAACGAGTGGTATCAACATTTGTCAGTGCAAAACATTGTGGTACATTTTTAAATACCAAACAAATGTTTAAACATCACCATCTGGTTGTAGATATATCAATACAAACAACCAAACATGATACAGCTAAGTAAGTGTATTAATCAGCGCCTGATGATTAATTCCCACGTCATTTCCCTGCTTCCCTACTGTTCAGTTATTCCTGTGTCTTTTAGACCCAAACTCCTCCGCTCAGGGGTGCTTCCATATGTGCAGGTGCCTACACACACAAACACAAACACACAACCAGGCACATCTAATTAGTGCTAGGCACAGTGGGATTCCAATTCTCACCAAGACCTTTGATTCACCCATATTATAAATTATGAAAAATAAAAATAATGGAAAATACAAGGACAGAAAAAAACCAACCCATGGGACAAGAGTTTTCCAGATGCAGGATGCCCAAATCTCTAATCAGACCCCAGGGCACACCACGTCTGTCAGACTGCGCTGCCTCTCACTTCAATTATGACAAGGCTGGGTGTGAAAAGTTGGATGAATATACAAAATCACTTCATCTTTCTGCAGCTCCATTGGTCGGCTCAGCCATACTTCACTGAACACAGTAAATCCTACAAGCCACCTTCCGTTTAGGAAAAAAACCTGAAGTATTTCAAAGTGCAAAGAACCAAGTGACTCAAAGAAAAGCACACCTTTCAGTGGTTTCATTAGACATATTTCCTCCCATTGCACCTTTTTTTAATGTGTTGGAGGGTCCAGATTTCAAAGAAAGGGTTTCTCATCATCTTATCCCAGACTGAGAAAGAGAGGAAGATAAAGCAGAAGTCAGCTGGAGAGATGTGTTCTCCTCATTACCCTCAACTGTCCTTCACTATTTGGTTTCTCATCCTCCCAGTCCTCTGCCAGCTGACACTCCTATTTTGGCAGAAAAGTTGCCTGTGTAAGGATCAAGAATTGAAACTGAATCCCTCCCTAAATTTCCCTGTCATTATCTATTTGTTACAGGGACTACAAAAACATAAACCTGACAGCCGCAAACTGTAAGGATAACTGTTTCTCACCTCCTCCATGGCTTCTTGAAATACGCTCATGTGTACTGTAGGAGAAACAATAGCCAGTAAATCTTTGATAATTGTGGAATACTTCCATGCAGTGTATGTCTGAAATAGATATAAAGCCACAGTCTCTTCCATAAACACTAGCAAGGAAAGTATTTTATCTAATGCTAAGTGAATTTACCAACAACAACCAGGAATAAAATGTATCCTCACCCTTTCATCCTCATACTGCTGGAAAATTTCAAATATGCACAAAAGAGACTTTTGTGGTTTACTGTGTGCACATTTGAATTCACCTTTCAATGGGAATTAAAATTTCTGAGCTCAAATGTCAGAATCATTATTTAAATATCTGAATAGCTAACTTTTCATCTTTTCTATATAGTTAATGAGACAGGTGTCTTCACTGTCACCATCTCAGACAACTATGTCAAAATTATTTTTTAATTGATTTAAATATCAGAGTTCTAAACACAGGGCAAGTACAGAGTTCTTGAAAAAATTCATCCAAATCCTTTTTAAAAGGATTTCTTCATGAATCTAAATATAAATAGACTTCATTCTGGCAGCAAAACTTGATAGATGCTACAATGTAGGTGAAATTTTCACTTTTGAGAGAAGGCCTACTCTGATAACCAAATTTTTCAGATTCTCTAACTTCTGCTCTAGAAATGGAAGTGTTTTCTGCAGTATCATTTCCAAGAAAAGTGAACCAATTATATTTGACACATTCTGCTTTCCAGCTTGCTCTTCTTTTCTTAAAGATTCATGAAAAGGAGGTGTGTGCCACATAATGCTCTCCCCACTCACTGACTGCATTGTCTAATCGAACAGGTGATGGATGTTCTCAGGTGGTCAGATTGATTCCTCTGAACCACTGCAAAACAGCAGAGCCATAACTCCCCCTTAAACAGAATGAACAATGAAGAAGTGACACAAATGGCACCCAAAAATTATCTGCTCTCTCCAGTGCCACCTGATAATGAACAGAGACAACAGGCAAAAAGTAAGAGAAACCAGCTTGATAACCTGGTCTGGCAAAGAGAAGTGTAAACCGGTTTAATCATGAATCCTGCACATGCACCTCATGACAAGGAATGGAAACCCACTACCCTGAATGTAAATGTCAGCCCTGGAGATGACAACACTCTAAGCTTCTCTTTTCCTCATCAAAGCATTTTAAATATGTTAAGACATTTCCTCAACAAGCTACACTTGCGTATTGGAGCCTCATATCACCACTACTTCAAAGCAGAGGGTTTTGAAGCATGTTCTTGGCTCTCACTAGGAGAAATCACTCATGTAACAAGGATGCAAGGTGCAGTTGCAGCAGGTGTCTACACTGCATCATATCTATTCAAATGAATTCAACACCCACTGAATTACTTTGCATATTAAGTGAACAAGGTTGTCATTTTCATTTGCCTTTAGCTTTCCCCTGCAGATGATCTAGGGCGTTGTCTCTGTCCCCTTTTACAGGAGTACAGTGTGGATAGAGGGAGTTTGGTGCTTTCTCTACACTTCAAGGATGAATAGAGGAGGCACTGAAATCTTTCTGCTTGAAGAAGGTTAAACCATATTCCCTCTCTGCACCTCTCAGACAGTGAAGTTGCTTTCCTCTAAGCCACTCCAAGGAAGATGTCAGTAATTAATGGAAAGCAGTTTTTAGCTTCTTTGGGCTTTGCCTCTCCTGTGTTGCTTTCACAGAGGTCCACATCTCCTCCAAGGAGCCCATGCAGTCAATACAATTGGGCTAACCACACAAATGGCAGTAGCAATTACTCAGTGCTCCTGAAATTCAGAATACTTGTGTGAAGGCTTATATGAGTGTATGTATAATGTCTAATCATTTTTCATGCTTTCAGAGGCTGATTTTCAAAATTCTTTAGTAAGATTAACTCTGGAAACATAGAATCATAGAATCACACAATGGTTTGAGTTGGAAGTGACCTTAAAGATCATCTAGTTCCCTGCCATGGGCAGGGACACCAGGGAATCTTTTTATCCATTGAGGAAATATGAGGAAGAAGGAAATGAGTTTGTTGCTTGTCATAATTTAGCCTTGGTAGGCTCAGTATCCCCTCAGTAGGATGGGGTAGAGAATCAGAAGGGTAAAAGTGAGAAACCTCATGATTTGAGATAAAATCAATTTAATACATAAAAGCAAATTAATAAATAGAGAACAAAAGAAACAAAACCAAGTGATGCAAAAAACCCAAAGTGCTCACCAGCAATCAGCCAAGGCCCAACTAGTCTCCAAAAATTGTCAGCCCTGGCCAACCTTCACACACACACACAGACACACCAGTTGTATTGCTGACCACAGCATTATGTGGAATGGAGTATCTTTTGAGTCAGTCAGGGTCAGCAGTCCTGCCTATGTCCCTTTCCAACTCCTTGTAACAAAACATCTCTTCTTTGTCAGTGCTGTGTTTACCACAAATCCAAAGCATAGCACCTTAAAAGCTACAGCGAAGAACTTCAGCTCTATCCCAGCTAAAACCAGTTAATTGCTTGGTCAAATATCCTGCAGGGATCAGAGGAACAGGAACTTAAGCATATGGGGAAAAACTAAGAGGGTAAAGAGCTTAATTCTGTGAGGACAACAAATGGATTTTAATCCTAATTGACTCCTCCTTACATGAAAATGCTTCTTACGTGCAGTATTTTGTCTGTAAATGCTAGAAGATAAATGATGGTGATACAGGTAATAGAATTCATCTATCTAAGTTGCCTAAAGATTTGGAAATCCTGTTCACACTACTTATCTGGTTCCTCAATAGCCAAAGGAGAGGGACTGACAAGTGCCAGTAGTCAGTTCACCTCACCTCTGTCAGAAGTCTACTTGTTCTCCACTCTCTGAATGTCCTTGCTTCTCCTTTGTGACTCCAAGAGTAAGCTAGAAAAACAATTTAGGCTTAACTGCTAGGCTCCAGACAGCTGAAGATAAGTAACTGAAATCCCAGCCACACCTTGGGAACACCATGGGAAAGCCATTAGAAATAGAGGCCTGGAATGGTCTGGAACAGAAGCCTTTCTGTGATGTCTATGTGGCAGTTGCATGTGGCACTGGATGTGGCAGTGAAGAGGGCTGTCTCCACAGTGGAAAGTGATTTCTAAATGGTGCAGACACACCCAGTCCCTCTGCCACTTGTCCAGACAGCAGCATCCTTTTCCAGAATCAGTATCCTATGCATTTTACATGAGCACTGATGGGGAGGAGGGGAGGAAGGGGGGGAAGTATTACTTGGGGGGAGAAAGAAGTAACAACCTTTATTTTAAATGAAATATTTTTAAGTGGCAGCAGGAGCCTGTGGTTGCTAAATCCTGGCAGTGGAGACTCCCTTGTGAATTTCAGAATATAAGTGTCTTTGCCAAGTATACAAATGACCTTCGGTTCTGTAAGGAAAAACCTGTGCATTTCATTTTAATGTTTGTCTGGCCACCCTACTTAGACAACAGGTGGGATAACATGCACATAAAAGATATACATCAGTATATGCATATTGAACTCCTCCCTATATAATGTTATTATGCTACACTTTCAGCTTCAAAACTAACAGAGAAAATGAGAACTTGACTTTCAGCTGAATGGAAAAATAGACCAAATGTCACTTGTTTAAGAAAGGAATAAGAAAAATGCACATAATTCAAGGAAACTGTATTTGATTAATGTATTCTGAGAAATTCATTGTTGTTGTAGGTTAGTCAAGATGGTCTATAGATTCTAGAGGAAGAGATTTGAATACACTATTAAATACAAATCAGATAACTTAAAAAATCAATTTTCTTCAAGGGAAAAAGTTCTCTCAAGCCAAAAGAGACTCAACTAATTATATCAAGAAAGTGCATGTAATTCACTGTATATGCACTGGTATAGATTTTTTTTCTGTTCACAGAAACAGGCAGGTAGAAAACTATGGGAGATGAGCAAAGCCCAACTCAAAAAGTGAATTTTATGGCCTTTTGCAGATATATGACTTTGACCTAAACAGGGGTTTGATCAATTTCCACATTGTCATCATTCTCCAAAGAAGATGAGAGTAACTATAACTTATAAGCAGAACCCAAAGCAGAAAATGATCCCTTATCAGATGGAACAGGGACAGCTCTAAAGTGAAACCTGATCATGGAATGAGAAATCATATGGATGCACTTAAGCCTTAATATTAGATACATTTATTTAAGATGTAGCACTTCACATTTTCTTTTATGTGGCAGCCCAAATTAAAGCACACTTTTCTGAGTTTGAGTTCTGCTGAACCCATTCCCTTCCTTCATATAACATCATAAGGGACAAAAATGATGTTCACCCCAGAATAGTTTTCCAGCACCCTCAATCCCAACGAAATGAAATGGAGTAAGCATTTGTAACTATATACTGCTACCAACATCTCATTGCCTCTAATTATCAACACAGGCCACATTAAGCAAGTCATCTACACCTCTGTGTCATTAAAGATTTAATACATATGACACCTGCAGATGACAATCTGAAAGGTGCAACAAAGGTCCTGAATTTCATAGGATCAGTGCCTGTAAACTGCAGATGGCTCTGCAGCCTACACTTTACCTCAGCCATAAGCACCTCATTGCACTGCTCAGGATACCTGGAAAATAAATGGACTTTTGAAATGACAAGGAACATCTCAATTTCACAAAAATGCAATTGATTTCAAGCACCAAAAATGTTAAAGAATGAAAATTCAGTTCTGGGTTTAGGGCAAGGAAGATGTTCTGGTCCCCCCTGTATCTACTACCCTGCAAAGTACAAATAAGATCTTAGGATTTATCATTTACTACAGAGTGCAGACCTGAGAAGTTTAAGGGAAAGGAGTCCTAAAATTTCATTTTAAAAAAGCTCATTTATTAAAAGGGGAAAAAAATATGGGTAAAAACTCTTTAGCTATCTCCCTAGTTGGTATAAAATTAGTACGTTGCACTCAATGGTGTCTGCTATGTATTCAAGGTAGCAGACATATTGATCCACCAGAGATATCTTTCTATTGTTATATAATAATATTTTAAATCCTTTTATTTCCTTCTTAGGATTCAGCCCCACATATAAGAGAATATACCCCTAAGGACTGGACAACATCTGGTGTATATATAGGGATGAATCACAAGATGGATATAAAGAAAGAAAGATCTAAAATCCCTTGACAAAATAGCTGTTTCAATCCTTTAAGAAGCCTACTGAAAGTTGATCTTAAATGTGATTTTAGGAGCCAAAAAATTTTCTAAACGATTTATTTTCTTTACAAAAGAAAAATTTTTCTTCAAAAATAGAGCTGCCATGTGGATCCCCACAGAAGTGGAACTATTTTCTTTCAAGATATGGTTGCTTCTTAACCCTGTAATTAAGTTTGAATGATGCTGCCACAGTAAATCATGCACTTTACACAATTACTGTACAGAATGTAAAAGGGAAATAAAATATGATGTGAGCTTTGTTAAACTTAAAATACACTTGACAATCACTTTACTTAATTAGATACATTTGCCTCCTGAAAAAGTTGCTGTACTAAAGGTGACATTCACCTTTCCAAAGAAAATAATCCTCTCCCAGAGCCAAAGGCATATATCCCACCCCTATTTATTATTATTACAGTAACACTTCTGTATTAAGCATCACTAGCCTAGCAGCCAGGGGACATTTTTCTACTCCCAACTCTGTCAAGGATCTCCTCTGTGTTCTTGGGCTGGTTATGCCAGCTCAGTGCCTCTGTTTCCAGATCCGTTGCGTGCAAGTCTGTTCAGTTTGGAAGTTATTATAATACTATGTACAGCATAATAGCTAATAATAATTACTGTAATATACATAATTATATTATGTGCCATGTAGAGAATAGTTGTTAGAGTAAGAAAACCTCAATACTTTGAGGAAATTAACATTCTGTGGTTATAAACTAACCTAGATTTACAATTCCCCAGGTTTCATGAGGTTCCTTTAATAATTTTAAGTAGTGGTTTTTTTTAAAGGACACATAAGAGTTCTTTTTCTCTTTCTTTGTACATCCACGAGAGACTGGAATATGCACAGAGCTTAGACAATATTGTCCTTTTGTGCAGCTTGGCAGAGCTCCACTTATTTCCATGGGGTTGCGTCAATTTACATCAGATGAGAATCAAGCTTTTGTTTTCCTCTACGTTTTAGATACTGACTTATTTTAAGCACCCATAGTGATAAAACAGAAAGACTCATCCACTGTGGTTTCATATCTGTGGAAGTCATTATTCTTCAGGGGGAACTACGGAAAGCAAGTTCTGCTCTGGACTCCTACCAGCACAGTAACAAAGAGTGAGGCAGTGGGTTTGAGCGCAACGCTGTTGTCTGTGCTCCACACAGCTAAGGAGAAAAATTGGAAGCAACTCGTGTATTTTCCTCTTCCCCCAAGCCCAATTATACTGAAAGGGCACCAAAGGTACAATTACAACAACCTGAAAGCTCTTTTAGGTCCAAAGCAGCAAAGTTATGTGTCTGCCTTGTCTTGCAACACATTTCTCCATTGAGATTACAAGGTGGCCTAGAGCTGGTGACCCCACCTGCATCCCCTAAACAGTGTCCTGGATCAGTGAGAACCTTCCTCGTGTCTCTCAACACACCTCCCTGTCTGCTTTGAGTCTTCTTAAAATGGCCAAGGTCTGGGCTATTCTCAGAACTTTTAAAGTCTGTCATGGACATCTTTAATGTAGGTTGATTGTAGTCAGAAGCAGAAAGAGAGGCAAAAATGTACCAAAAAGTTTGATGTTATGTGGGTTTCACATCAATTAAATCTTCCATGCTCTTAAGGTTAATTGCTCATATGTTACTTTCAATTTAAGGGTCATCTGAAAAAATGGTCAAAACCCAATTTAATTCCACTTTTCCCCTTTTTTATCCCTGTGTCACTGTGACAAATAGTTCCCTCAGGCTACAGTATCTATGTCTTCCAAGAAACACCACTTCATGATATTATTTATTATTTAATAATCTGATTTAATAATTAACAATTGTTTTTGAAGTTAGTTATTAATATTATGAACACTAAAACTAATAAAGCCTTATTCTTTAAGGAATCATGTCTTGTGGCTGCACCCCCTGACGTGTAACAAACTGTATGCTCCAAGATCTTTGTTCTGTTTTTGAACGCAGAAGATAATCTTCCATGTAGCTTCTCCTGTGTCTGGGTTGTAGTCACTCCAGAGCCTTTCCCTCATTCAGACTATAATTGAGTCTCATCTGTTTTGAAATTCCCACCACTCTGTGACCAGGCTTGAGACTGGACAGCATTTTCATGCAAACAATAGAAAATCAGGATAAAGAATGACAAATAGATGACATATCATGGAAATTTAGGGATCTCTTTTCCCAAGAAAGGTCTTTCCTCTTTCTGGAATGTCAGTGAGAGAAGGAAAGGAATGATGAACCAGTTCAGTTCAGGTTAATACACAATTTTTCATACCAGAAGGTAAATCGATAAATGGTTGCCTAGATCAATTTTCTGTCATGTCTATGCAACATACTGAGGAAATGTAGCAAGGGAAGCACTTGAGGATGTGGCAGGTAGGAGCAGAACTGGCATTTAGATTATTATATTGGGAGAGTTTTGAATTACTAGATTTGAGGGAGGGGATTTTTCTTTCCACAAGTGAGTCTGAGCTGTGTATTCCCCACACGTACACACCACTGCATTGGTTGTTTATGCTTTCTGATTAACTGTAAAAAATGTTATACCATTTAAGTGTGAAGGTCTCCACTAAAATTATAGAAATGTATTTATGGGAGACTCAATATGTACAGCAGTTGTTTATTAAGGTCATTGGTATAAAACATATGATTGATGCGATGACTGTGTATCATTACAGTGCTGAACCTAGAATACACCAACAGGGCACCTTGACAGATGCATCAGCCTCTCCCAGACAGGGCTGGGGCTGATGATCAGGCAGTGGATGTGCTGCAGCCTTTTCTGTTGTACCTCTACTGAGCAGAGGTTGTTAGAGCAGCATCCTGCCCTTGCTGAAGTCACCAGGTGCCAACCCACAGCATTACAGGTTGAAGGTTTTGACTGTCCCGCCTCTTAAACCTGCTTTGTGCAACTCCAGCAGTGCAAAACAGACCTTATGTCAGCTCATTGGCAAGCCCACTGATGTGACCATATCCCAGGTGGAAATCACAGCACCTCTTGTACTAGCCCAGGAGCAAAGCATCTGTTTGAGACATTCCAGACCAGGGCTACTGTCTGCTTCTGCTCTCCTCTTGCCCCTGTAAGAAGAGAGAACAACAGGGAGCCTGAAAACGTTTATGTATCCCAGTGGGTTCATGCTGGGTTTCCTTAGTCCTCCACTGTCTCTCCATACTCACCAATGATTTTGGTTAACAATTAAATGTCTGTTTTGATAATTATAAGTGTGAATTTAAAAATACCTTTTAAAGTTTGGGGGGTTTTTTTTCTAAAGTGGTCTGTAACAAAGCTGAAAAGAAAGAGCAGCTCGGTTTGATTTGTGCACTATGTAAAGCTGCTGATTTGGACTGCTGTTAATTTCATATGATACAATCCTGCATTCTCAAGTAAAAACAGATATTTCTCAGGTTTTTTTTCCCCCAGAGCTGAAAACCAGGGAGAGTCCAAATGACTGGTCCAGGAAAGCTGTTAAAAGTAAGAACTCCTGGAGAAAAATTTCCAACTTGCACTCTGATGCCAAATATTGCAAGCATCCTGTTTACAGACTGGAACATTCAAGGAAAATCAGACCAGTGGGCCATGACCAAAGCTAAAAATAAAATTGCAAGAAGACTGTAAAGCTACAGCTTTAATCCCTACAGGAAAAGGTAGGGTACCTTTTTCAATTTCATAAGAATTTTAAGAACCCTTCTCTCCTTCTAACACAGCTTGAGACTTAGGAAAAGTACTGCTTTTAAGAAACTGTCCCACTGGAACTCAGGCCAGATGCAGAGGCAGAGCACAGCCTAACTTCCCTGGCTTGTCACCAAAGAGAATGAGTTTATTACAATAGGCACAGGGAGAGGTTTGACAGACAGCTGGCCATCCGAGCTCTCCATTATTAAAGCCTCTGTTCAGCAGGATGCTTTGATTGAAAAGCCGTGTTTGTGAAAGCAGTCTCCTACCACCAGCATCTGCATTAACTATTAGTTTTATAAAGTACAAACTGCTTTGCAATGTCATTGACACAAAGGAAGCTTAGCCCTCTTCCTACTTGAAGGAGAAAGAAAAAAACATCTCCTGGGGTTGCTTAATTTTTTTCCAAACATATGTCGTGAAAGGCGTCGCAGCAGTTTGAACAAACTCTCTGAGCTACAGCTAGAAGCATGCTGAGACCTTCTCTTTGGCAAAGAAAAAGCTGAAGCCTTTTTGCTTTCATCAGGAGAAACAATGAGCATGGAGCAGGCTGAGGTGCAGGTAAACCTTGCCTTGTCTGGGCTGCCAAGATGATGGAACCAAAGAAGACCTTAATAGCCTAATAGGTATATTTTCTTGTAGTAGTAAATCCAGACACAACACACAGGTAGGAGGTTAATACAGTTTTATTACCAGAGCTCTGGCATCTGCACCTCTCTCCAACAGCCAATCTAATCTTCAGCTGCTCTGTGGCTGTCAAATTAAAATCATCATAGAATCACTGAATTATTTGTGTTGGAAGCACCTTAAAGATCATCTCATTCCAATGCCCCTGCCGTGGGCAGGGACACCTTCCACTAGACCAGGATGCTCCAAGCCCTTTCCAACTTGGTGTTGAGCACTTCCAGGGATGGGGCAGGCAAAGCTGCTCTGGGCAACCTGTGCCAGCACCTCACCACCCTTAGGGTAAATAATTTGTTCCTAATATCCAATCAAAAATACTCTCTTTCAGTTTAAACCAGTTACCCACTATGCAGCACCAATTCGTACACCAAGGCAAGGTATTTATATTTTTTGTTCTAGTTTGTGCATAGTAGGGAGCTTTGTGGTAACTGAGATGGCTCCCTGATTACCAAAACTTTACACTGTTTATACATTTTAACAAAGAAACGCATAATCATTAATTGCTTACAAATTACATAACTTTTTTGTTAATTTGCACCCAAATCCCTACTTGCTAGTTATATCTTTTGTTTCTTATGATAATTAGTGCTGAGGTGACGTTCTTCCCTCCATTTGAATGGAGGTTCATTCTGAGTAGGTGGTCAATGAGCTGGTGGTTGCAATCTCCCACAGCCAGAATTACCTTTCCCTCAGTTATTGTTCAGTTCTGCTGCCTTCACTCCTGGTGGCTCTTGTCCAGACAGCCCATTCATCTTGGGATTGTCTTTTTTTTCCTTAAAACAACATTCACTGCGCAATTGCTTCATCATAAATGCCTGGCTACAGCTACTGACTATCACCTAAAAACAATTACAAAGTTTGATTTAAATCTTGAGGGACTCAAATATTGAGTCATTTTATACCACAATCACTGAATGGCCTTGTAAATAATCTCTCTCCATCTTTCTTGTAAGCTCCCTACAGGTCCTGGAGGGCACCTACAAGGGAAAATGCTTTTAATGGGGGAGGGAAAACACTACAGGTAAGTCTAGATTCCTGGCACAGAACTTCTATTTCTCTACAAACTTACCCAAAGCTCTTGGCCAATCAACTTAAATTATGCAGAGATTCCTAAGCAATGCTGTCAAAGCTGTAAATATTTGGGCCCCTCTAAGAGAATACTTCTGCCTTTTCCATGCTTAAACCTAAAAATTACTCAGATTCATATGCAGACTTGTAAAGCCTTCATGTTACCCTTTCCCTAAAGGTATGTTTGGAACCAGTGAAATCACTGCCCAATATCCCTATCCTCTGTTTGCCAAGGGCACTCTTGCCCCTACACTCATTTACACACATAAACACAGCACATACAGCACAGAGAATGTGCAGACAAAAATGCACACACGCTCCCACGTGAGGGAGGATGCTCCTTATCCCTGTCTGTGATGAGGCCAAGTGACTATGGCCGTTCATCTGAGAATTGAATGACCCACCCAGACCACTTCATGTGGAGTTTCTTGGCACTGGATTAGGACATGGCTGTGGGATAAGGACCACAAGTGTAGGGAAGTGATTGGAATCAATCAACACTTTATCCAGCAGCAAAATGCAGCCATCACAGCCGACTTCAGCATCCAGTCTCTTGGTGGACTATATTTGTGTTCCATCTGTAGATAATGAAGGGACAGCATCTGTACCTGAATCATAGGACTCACAAGTTCTTCACAGCCTCGTGGCTGGGCACTGACCACAGCCATACTCTCACTAAAACTTGGGAATTTCCCCTCAATCCTCTGGCTCCCCTGGAGTGAAATCTCTGCAGGTTAGACACACTCCAGAGCACCTCCTGAATCTAATCCTCTTGTTTATCCTAGACACCTATCTTACAAAATGAACCACCCATCTATATGTCTGTTGACTGTAGATGACTCACCGGACAGCTAAACTCAGCTGAAATGAATTCCATCTGAAATGTTCTGCAGGATTAGACTCTATTTTACAATTACATGGTATTGTAGGAGTTTGAAGTGTTTTATCTAAATTTTTAAAAAAAGAAAAAAAATCAAAGAAACACTACAAGAATTCATTCTTTTAAGCTTAAGTCCCTAAATACACCAAAGCTGTGATTTTTTTAAGTAATCCATTTTCTGCAGTGGTAGGAACATGTTGACTTCCTCTATTAAGTATTATAATTGGTAAGAAAAAGAAACAGAACAGAACAAAAGGTCTTTGGCTGCTGTGTTAGCTATCACCTCCAAGAATAATTTTGATCTTGCAATTGTAATAGCCAATCTACAGCACAGAATTTATATAAGACATCTTTGGCTGGTTTATGAGAGAAAAATCTTGGCATTCTTATAAACATCCATGTATGTGTCTTAAAAGTAATGTTTATAATTTACATAAACTAAATAAGATAAACTGGAAATTTCAGCTCCCAGGCAAAAAGTGTGTCTAAAAGGCAATTTGAGATTGATCTAAGTGCCAGAAGGACTAAAGCCTACTAAAATATTGTCCCTTTTGTCAAAATGATAATTCCTCAAACCTGAGCCCACACACAAACACACACACACACACACACACACACAGACACACACACACACACACACACACACATTACACTGATTCCTGTACCTGTCACCTCCTCCTGTTCAAATCCACAGAATTGCGTGCCAATATACTATTCTTTCTGCACTCCAAGCATCTTTTCTAGCCTAGTCAGTTTAAAAGCTGGTCTGCTGTATCTTCCTGCTCCCTCATTTTGATTTCAGTGCTGTAAATTGTCAGGTAGACCCGTAACAAAAGGTCACACTGTCGAGTGTTTGCCGTGTGGACCCAGCCAGAGCTGAGCTGCTCCCTGTCATATCTCCCCTCTGGAAAGCTCTCAATTATATTGCTCTAATGCAGCCTGATTCCCAGGTCTTCCTCCAAGATAATGCTCAGCTCAGTCACTCACCATTTTTTTCTGCCGTGGTGTTGCCAAATCAGGAGTATGCAAATCCCGGGTTTTTTTCCCCGCAATGTGATAATCATTCTCTTTTGTCAGGCACCCTGCCTGTGCATCTGCAGCCAGATAAAAGGAAACCAAATTGGATCAAAAAGATGATTAAACCAAATGTCACTGTTTCACACCCACCTTGACATCTCTTCAAAAGGCTGTAAATTATCAGAGGACGCGGCAGGGGAGAATTGAGCCTGGACAAACAAAGATTCACCATTTAAGTTTCTCAGGTGTTTCATCAAGTTCTGACTCGGTAAAGAGAAAATTAGAGAAATTCACTCAACATAAAAGTGTTTTGAGGGTCATTCATGGGATGTTTTATGTTGCTTTAGTAGCTCATGCCCATTATTTTAAAAATTACATTAAAAACAAGCAAAGAAAAGAACAGAGTTTAGCCCTGAGGTTTATCCCTGTTAAGCATGCAAATGAAATTCACATAGATCTCTAAAAGGATATTTATTGTGTTGAAAATAATAAGAAAAAGTGTTTCAAAATGGTTCTTCTTTCATATCCCTGTGCTTATGAAAGTCCATTTACTGTAAAGGACAGTTAGTAAAGGTGTGTTTTATTTCAGACTATAAATAGTTGAACTTTGCTAGTTCTCTCAGAGGGACACCATGAGACAGTTGCTTAGATCACACACTCGACGTTAAGGAGCATAAAATCCCAAGCCCTCCAGATAAAAAACTTTCTTTTTTTTCTAAAGATATTGCGTACTCAGGCTACATACAGACCACAGAGTCCCCTTCTTCTTTTTCTAAATGTAGTGTGTCTGATTGCACGTTCATCCAATAAGAATCATGAATCAAATATATTTGAAATTGAAAATGAACAAATTTCACTGAAGGTTAAATTTTAAGTACTCTCTCAAACTTCACTTATCAGGG
This sequence comes from Entomyzon cyanotis, assembly GCA_024500445.1. Lineage (NCBI taxonomy): Eukaryota > Metazoa > Chordata > Aves > Passeriformes > Meliphagidae > Entomyzon > Entomyzon cyanotis. The sequence goes on from JAKEPQ010000871.1 coordinate 67,404,391, forward strand.
CCACATCCTGAAGTGCTGCAGACCAAGAACCGAGAAATATCTATTAAGAAAGGAAGGGGGAAAAAACACCTTAAATCAGAAAAGATAACAGGGGATTTTAAGAAAAGTCTCAGTTCTGCCACTTATTTCCCATGTGGTCTTGGTTCATTGCCTGTATTTTTACCACAACTTTCCTATAAATAAACCAAAACATGATCCCAACTAGTTTCTGAGAGGTTTAGTGTTCATAAAATAGTAGCTCAATCAATCACTGATGTTATAGGAATAACAGCCATTATTAAGAGTAACATGAAAAATGAGCAGGAAACCAACTTTTCAAGAAGTTCGGGTTTCATTTTGCTTTCCCTACTTGCTAAATTCCAAAGTTCATGGAAATAACCCCTCCAGGTGAGTTAATAAAAATACTACCCTCATCCTGGTTTCCCTTTCCAATACCAATGACACTTTTTATGCTCTGTAAGAAATGAGACAGGCTGGCGAGGAAGCAGCTCACTGTACCCCGAGGTCTGCTTGAAGGAGCAGATGCTGCCAGGCTGACACAGAAAAGAAGGGAGTAGAAAAGCACTGAAGGTCTTGTGTTTAGGAAACGACGTCCCCTGACTAAACATTTCAAAGGAAATAAACCAGCTGACTAAACATTTCAAAGGAAATAAACCACCTGTTTTTGAAGATATGAGGAAAAAACACACACACATTTTCAAGATGAGAGGCAGAATTCTTACATGGAAAATGAGCAAAATTTCCTTAGAAGTCTGATGGCATTTCCCCCAAGTGGCAGGAAACAACTGGCTTGGAACAGCCAGCTGAGAACCCCATCACAGCTGCTCGGAATGAAGCTTCTCTCAGAGCTTGGCTGGGAGGATACAATCTTTTGAAAATTGAAATCATAGAGGAGTATAGGAGATATAAAGCATTTGTAGAAACTCCAGTGTACATCATCAGTGGATGGATAGATGTTTGTTGCTGGCACCAGAGCACACAAAGAAAGGTGTAACAAGGTGGGACCTGCCTGGCCAGTAGGTTTTCTCCTGGGGTAACAGTAATGGTGGGAGCAGATATCTCAGCTAGTAAATGAGAAACAGAGAGTCATGGAGCATCCTGAGTCGGAAGGGACCCACATGGATCATTGAGGCCAACTCCTGACTCCTTCAGGGCAGCCTAAAAGTTAAATCATGTGTCCAAATGCATTGTTCAAACACTTCTTGAACATTGAAAAAGTTCTTCATGGAAGGGGTTGTCAAGCACTGGAGCAGGCTGCCAAGGGGAGTAGTGAAGTCACCATCCCTGCAAGTGTTCAAAAATGTGTGGATATGGCACTTGAGGATGTGGTTTAGTGGTGAACACTTTGGCATCTGACAGTTGGACTTGGTGACCTTAGAGGTCTTTTCCAACCCCAGTGTTTCTGTGATTCTATGAATTATGAAAGAGAGATTTTCATGGCTTCACCTTGTAGCATGAAGTGCAGACTCTGTCAAAAAGACACAAAGGTTGATGTTTGGTAAGCCTACATGAACAGAAATGCAACCACAGATCAAAAACATGAATACAACCACAGATCATGAACAGAGCCACTGGGCACTGAGAGCAAGGCTCAATTGCTGAGACACCCAGAGCTGGATTAAGTAATTCAGGATAAAACTAAGACCTCTGGAATGCCTGCCCCCTTCCAGACTGTCAGCTGGAGATGAGCACTGATATCCTGGGCATCTCATACGGCACTAGGTACTTATCTCTATGCAATTTCTTCCATGCGAACAAAACACCCACTGGGGAAAAGAAAAAAATTATAATAAAAGCTCTCGGAATAGCCACTCAAAGAGTGGAATTAGAGAAATCCTGAAGAGAAAAGACAGAAGTAATGTCAACTATTTTAGGAATGCTGATGACTCAGCCCAAAAGGCAAAGCCACCTTAATTACCTGGAAATTTCTATCAGACTGCAAGTCTTCTAAATAAAAGGGGTTTAGAGACTTTTTTCAACATCCTCTCAGTAAGTCCACATGTAACAATATCTTGTTTGATCCTAAGCCAAATTTGAAACACACTCAAAATAGATACCTACATAACCATGACTTTATTTTTAAGTTTAAACCATCTTAATAACTATATTTTCTTTCCGTAACACTTGAGCCTTAGTTGCAGACAAGAAGAAAATTGTACCAGGTAATTTAAAAGAAGTGAGAAAGCAATAGTTCCAACGTTAAAGAGGTTATAATCAGAATATAAAACAGGAGACAGCAGATGGGTGTACTCTGATGGAAGGACACAGGAAAATGATCAGGCAAAAGTTGTTCATTATGAATGAAGATGGAGTTAGCGAAAATAATGTCAAACTTTCATCCCCTTTTTCAAGGGCACCACAGAAAAGACTTTTTTTAAAGGGCATTTGAAAGCAGATGACATGATAATTTAGGGTATATTTCTGTTAAGTTACCATGAATTGGAAAAAGCATAAATATACTTCAAAATTCACCAATTACAGGATGAGAAATGTCATGAAGGGCTAATTCAAAATGTTTTCAGAAATGCCAGTGGTAGTAAAAAGACCAGAGGTAGGATAAAGATGAAAATGAGCAACACAGGCAGCTAGTTTGTAGCAGCTTTGACAAAGGGGTTCTAGTCAAAAGGCTTTAAAATATGGCACAGCTTTTACATGGTAATTCAGGAGTGAACATGCAGGTTTTACAGTAAATAAAGTCAAGCCTCCTATAGGATCTCTTCCTACAACTTCATTTTAACAATGAAATTAATATATATTTCAGACACATGAAAAATTCTTTTATAATTAAGTATATTATCACTGAAGTCAAGGGAGTCCTCTTCATTAATTTCAGAACTGGATTTGTGCTTTATTAATGAACACTTGCATTTTTTTTATTCAATAGATTAGTCAGATTTTTATTGATTTAATTTTACAAAGGACAATGAGCCATGGAAAAGTTAAGAAGTTACTTTTTATCCCAAAACTAGAGATTTACCATAGGATCAAAACAGACTTTGGTGCTCTTTCCATTGTAATGTCAAATCTTTTTGCAGCACTGAACTCTTGAGGTAAAACCTGTGGCACTTATTCAAGGTGGTGCACCTAGAATGTAACTTTTCTCCTTGGTCATCTTTGCTCCTCAAAACACCTGGGGAGCCAGAGGAAAAGTACATCCCAAAAGTCATGCTATCCATTCTTGGAGTTTTTCCCAGAATAAAACTGTCAGAAGGATCTTGCTGTTTCTCAGTACTTTTAAGCAGGTGTGGAGCTCAATGCAGAGCACATCCAGTAATGCAGAGCACATCCAATCCCACTGCAGTCTGTAAAGAGCTGCAAGGCTTGTGACACCTGCAAAAAAGCAAGTCTGCAGAAATGGAAAGCACCTGGCTTAAAAACTTTTAAGCCCTGCTTTTCAGAAGCGTGTGATAAACTTCCCTGACAAGCCAACAAAAATGAAATCCCAGTTACCTTCAGGTGGGGGCTCCTCTGGCAAGGAAACAACAGCACGAACAGCCCCAAATGAATGTTTGCAGTAGAATTACACTTTTCTTTACTGCTATCACAATTATTTGAGGTATGTTAAAATAGCACCAAGAAGACAGACATAATTCCTCAGTATACAATTGTTTAATAAAAAGAAATAACCTATCCTCAACCTAAATATAGGAAATACCCAAAGAGTGAGTAAAGAGGGATGCTGGGGATGGGAAACTGAGGCAGAGACACTATTTCACTTGCCTGAGGTAACCAAGCTTAGAAATGAAATTTCCCAACTCTCACACCAATGCCTTAACCACAAAGTTAACACTCTGCTGATCTCTATTTTATCCTTCATAACTTTAAAAGAAAACTCATTTCTATAGGGCTTCATTTTCTCATTGCTTTGACTGAGCACAAGGGTGAACCACTGCATGGTAGGCAGGTAGATGAATCGTATTTGAGTTAGACTACAGTAGGAAAATATGTTTGTCCTTTAACAGTGAAAGATGCATTTTTCATCCAGGCAACTCAAAAACAAATTCTTTTTTATTACATATTGAATGTAGCTAAAAGTGAACATATTTCCTTATACACCTGTGCTCAGAAAAAGCAAAGGCTAAGTAATGTATCCAGCCAGTTCATCCTATGCAGCTTGTAAGGAGCTTCCTCAATTTCCCATGGTTTCTTCTCTCATAATTTCTTCCAAATTGACAGAGACATTTGTCCTCACTGAGAACAGAGGCCAGACTGGAAATGCAGTTATTTTAAAGACAAGCTTATGCTGAGTTTTCCGAATATAACAACACCAAAATATTATACATCCCTGAAATGCAAGGCTTTTCACTGTACATTATTAAAAGCAATTGTGTCATAAACTGACAAGCAAATGTTTTATTAAGCCTGTTGGAATTCATTGTTAAATAACAACAATGTTCAACATTTATATGCTTAAATCTCTGCACATACATAAACCACCAAATCTTGCAACACAAGTGGATCAATTTTTCTTTCATTATTATTACTAAATCTGCTTTACAACATGCAGCACGGAGGCTCAATTTCCCACCTTCTGTTTGCCAAGAGGTGCAGATTTATGGCATCACACAAAATTAAAAGGACATGGATTTAACTTTAAACAGCCCTGACTTGCCAGGTATGTGCTCTTATGCCATGTGTCATCTCCTCTCTTCTCCTCCAATCCATCTCTCCACTGACCAAGTCTGCAAAACACTGAGTTCTGGGACTAGTGGGGATATTTGCTGTAAAGACAGAAATTTTTGTTTCTCCTTGCATATCCAGCATCCACTGCTTGGTAAAGCTCACATGGTTTTGCTGAGAAGAGGATGTGATCACACCACATAAAATTTCGGGGAGTGCTTAGGGAGTGCATCATTTCTGTGAGGGTGATGCAAGACATGAATTTTAGGAAATATGTTCTCTAAGCCTGGCAAAAAAAAAAAAAAAAAAAAAAAAAAAAGATTGCCAAGACCTGGTGTATCATTAATTATAATTATCAGTTGCCACATCATTTCATTCAGTTCTCCTTTTGATCATGCCAGGAACAGAAGGAACCACATTCTGTCAAGGCCTTGCGTCAAGAGAACAGAAAATATTATTTTGTATTCAAGCAGCTCACATTTCAGGGCACAAGGGCTGATCCCTTAAGAAGAAAAATGATAGTGAATCACATACCATTTATGCACTCATATTTTGGGCTGGGTTTTTTTCCCCAAAGCTAGCACACAGCATACCATTTCCCTGAACAACTCTGGTGCTCATAGTTCTAAACACTTTTCTGGCTTTGGCCTGTGACACTATTTTTATTTTTCCTTTTCTTTTTCTTTCTCTTTTCCAGGTCCTTGGTGTTAATATTTTCCATGGTGGCTTTGGCTCTTCCTTATTGTCCTTTCTGTATTCCTCTTTGCCCCTTTACACAAACAAATTTGGGATTTACCTAGGATCAGATGATAGTTTGTGGTTATCTAAAACCTCAGTTTGTTTCCTCCAAGGTGGTCCCTGTTTTGGCAGTGAGAAATCCATTCCAAGGCAACACTTGGCAGCATTGGCCTCAGTGATCCTTCTGCTTTATAGGAGCTATTCTTGCATCTCCTAAAGTCATCATAGGCTTCAGATGTCCCAAGAGAGGCTCAAAGGCCCTATATATTTCAATTTGATACTTCAAGGAAGATGTGCTGCTTGTCCCCTTGGATTTGCTTTTCCTGTAAGTCCAGTGGGATCACTTTTGCTCCACCTTGCAACTCAGCTGTGCATGGGGGCCAAAGCCAGGCTTTCTGTGTTGTTACATCATTTGTGAGATCCCTGGCATGTTCAGCTACTGCTCCCCAAGGAGCTCAGGCTCTGTGCAACCACCCTACCTCTGCTGGGAATGAGAGAACTTCCAGAGCCCAGGAATGGTATGGATGTGTCCAAACTTTGACATGAGGTTTGAGGGACAGCTAGCCTTGATGATTTGAAGCTTTTGGAATAACCAGTATAGGTGTAGTTTGTTATTTCTTCTCAGAAAGCAGAATATAAAAGTCTTAGCAAATTTGGAAGCAACATTATGCAAAGAAATGAAGATTCCTTCTAGGCTATCCCAGTGTCTCTGCTCACACCTCCCTTCAAATTTCCATCTTGTTGCAAGATTTCTTCCTGCACTCTCTTCCTTCTCTTATTTCCAGACAGGTTCCTTGGTTGCTCTCTAGAAGCAATAAAGCTTCCACAGAGTGTGCTTGGGCAGGGGCTGTTAGGAGCACTCTGTCAGGAGCCTGACTTGCTCCAGTCTTCTCATTCTTCCTTGCTTTTTTTCCTGAGTAGCAGCTATTTTAACCACAGCTTTAGCTGTGCCATTCTTTTCACCAGACAGCTTAATATGCACTGTAAAACCTTCTCTCGATTTTGCCATATTTTGTAAATAACATAAAAATTTTCAATTACACAATGGCTCAGTTCTCTCCCAGGCCTTAGTATGGGCTTAACTTTTCATGAATCACACAGGACACAGCATTAATGATGCAGCCAGAAGTCTCCTCAGCTGAATGATTTACCCAAAGCAGCACCTTTTAACACTTAGGAGGTGCCTTTGGTGAGCAGAGCATTATCAAACCCTGATCATTTACCCTGAATGGTTTCACCATGCAGTGAAACCTCACTAGTGTTTCCCCCAGGCTCTGATCCACATTTTGAGTTTGTTTTCCTTTTTTTATTTTCCTTTTCTCATTTTCCTTTAAAATAATAGGAAAGTGGTTCATATTATTTTTATTGAGGGGCTAGTCTTTCTACTATCAAAAGATTATTCCAATCCCTAACATAGTATCACCATTTTTGTTGTTATTGTTACTGCCCTAGATCCTGCTCTACCTTGATGCCTTGCACATCACAGACTTCAGAAAGTCTCTGTCTGGCATAATGACCCAAGAAGTCACAACACCTGTATCCATCAATATAAAAAAAAAATAATGGGGAGATCCCAGATAATTATTATCCCAAGAGCAGACAGGTTTCTGAAGCAGATAAGGGGACTTGCTCTGTCTCTGAAAGGAAGCTTAGGATGACTACGTCATACTTCACTGGGCAGTTTTTAGATACTTAAAAGTTAGATAAAATAAGCCATAGACCTACTGCATGGGAGCCAAAATGACAGATTATGACACCATGGTTCTGGGCACTGTCCAAAATTATTTTGGCCAGCCCAGAAGAGTCATCATTTTATCCTCTGAACTTCAGAGAATTGGTTTGCCTGAGGTTTTCACTGTGCAGGAAAGTAGCTTTGTTGGCATGCTTAAGTGGGAACAGTAAGGGAGATTGGAAAATTGGAAAATTAATTAAAAGAGTGTCAGTGGGTAAAATACAATAGGAAGCCAACCTTTAAGCAACCTTAAAAGCTATGGGATTCTTACTGTATCCTAGAGCCACTGCCCTTGAAAGCAGGAGACTGCATTGCTCCTGCTACATTGGGAACTGCCTTTTCCCATTGCAATGGTGCATTTCAGTACAATCCCTCCTTCACTCCTGCTGCTGCTCCTCCTTCAGGCTCTGTAGCAGTGACTGATGTCTCCTTAACTCAGTTTCCCCTCAGACAGAATGAACTGTGAGCAGAAATATTAAGAGCAGAAGAAAGTAGAAGGAGCAAGCAACAAGAGATTAAGGCAAGAGATAGAGTGGATGTCTGAAAAGAGATCAAAATGCCATTGATGAGCAAAGAGACTACTGATGTTAATTATGAAATAATCAGAGAGAAGTCTTTTTTTTTGCCTAGATATTTATTGCAGTATGGAAGTACAGGGTCACAAAGCAACAGTGGGGTAAGGACTGTAAGATCTATCCCTCTTCAGGGAAGCAAGAAGATTACAAGGAGACCCATGGACTGTGTGGACAAGAAATGAGAAAGGCAGGACAGCTGACAAAGACAAAGACAAGACAATGGGAAATCCACAGCTATAGGGAGAAAGAAGTAGGAGATAATTCTACACCTCATTCCTTCAAGTTGAGTACATTTATAAAAAAGTGGCAGCATCTGCTATGCCAGCTGCAAGGGTGTAGCCTGAACAAGGCCCACAAAAGTCCTTCTCTCCCATTCCCAACTGGGAGCCTGGTCAAATGGTTGGGGTATTAGACTTGGACTCAAGAACACTTTCAATTTTTATCTTGCCTTAGATCTTCTGGCAATCTGGGGAACATCCCTACCTCAATTTCCTCAATTTAAAACAAGGGTAAAAATACATCCTCTGTCTATTCAAGATGTCTTTTCTCCTTTCTTCATACAGCACCTTGCATCATGAGACAACAAAAGAATGGCCCTCAGTAAAGTTCAAATAATAATGAGAGTATGCCTTAGATGAAATTCTTTGAAGAAAAAGTGGGCTTAATTGTACCAAGATTTCAAAAACTATGTATGCACAAAGGGCTTTTAAAAATAATTGTGTTTATTTTTAATCTTATTTGCCAGCCTTATCTTTCTAGCAGTCAGAGATAGCACCAATATAATCTGGCAAAAGCAACAGTAATTTAATGGAAGGAGTAGATAAAATGTCCAGATGCATGTCCAGCATGTAAATTGAAGGAATTGCTTTATTGTACTTGCCAGATTTAGTGAACAAAGGTGCAAAATATCTTAATGAGAAAATTGTTAAGACTTGGATAGTCGGTATGTCTCCTGCATGACTAGGAAAATTCTAGAACACAGGAGAAAAAGATCTATATTATTCCAAAGTAATATAGTGACAGGGACACTTGGTCTCATAAACACTCTGAACTAAGAATGACGTGAGCACCATAAAAAAGTCCTTGTCCAGAAAGTGCTCACAAAGTTCGTAATACTTATTCTAAATCAAGAAGCCCATAAAAATTGCTGATAGAAAATTCCACTGGGAGAGACAGATCAAGAGGTGCCTGTGGAGCCACCATAAATACAGCTGCTGTGGAGAGTCCAGAAACAAACCACCACCAGCTACAGTTCAAGACCAAGCACATTAAATGAAAGACTTAGTCAGGGAAAGAATCCAAAAGCAAGAGCCAACATATGGGAGCCAATATTTATTTCTTGTTCTGCTGTCTGACCTTGGAGGAGTTATTCTGGGCTTAGACCTGAAAAGTACTGACCAGTCTGTTCCCAAACTAACAAAGCCACTAGAAGAATGCCTTGCCAACACTGTTGTTTCTTGCAGGCACAGAAAAGTTGCTTCTCCTCCCAGGGCAGAGCCTGCCAAAGTACTCTGTTGTGAATGGAAAGGGTGGCATCTGCTCTCAAAGCTGTATTTGCACTGGCTGTGAATCACACCATCGCTATGGGAAGGCACCGGCTGATCACACTCAGATCTCATCTGCACAAACAGCACTGAAGTCCTGGAAGGGGACCAGGCTTCTACAAAATTCCTCTGCCAGCTTCACTTCTGTCTCTCTGCACTCAGCCTGTGGATCTCGTATCCCAGCTCATGAACCCTTTAGAAGGCTTGCAAGTTCCCAAGCTGTGTGCAGACAGCTGGTTGGTGCATCTTTGCTAAGTGTGACTGCTGAAGGTGCCTCTGTTCCAAGGAATGTTGCAGGACCTGGCTGTCCCTCAGGGTTCTTCCAGACTTCAATAGACCACATCCAACATCCATGAAGGCCTCCCCCCCACTTTCATTTCTCAAAGTCATAGAATCACAGAATAGTCTGGGTAGAAGGGACCTTACAATTCATCTGTTTCCAACCTCTCTGCCATGGGCAGGGACACCTTCCACTAGATCAGGCAGCTCAGAGCTCCATCCAACCTGGCCTTGAACACTTCCTGGGATAGAGCAGCCATAACTTCTCTGGGAAACCTGTTCACTGGAGCCTCATCTTTCTCACAGTAAAGAATTTCTTTCTGATAAACAATCTAAATGTGCACTTTTTCAGTCTGAATCCATTCCCCTTGTCTTGTCATGATCTTGTAAATAGTTTCTCTCCATTTTTCTTGCAAGCTCCTGTTAGGTACTGAAGTTCCATGAAGGAAACACACGACTAAGCACATTTAAGCTCAGGTTGTACATTTTCTGGACCAGATTCCTCCCTGACTCCTATCAATTCTAGTGCAATATAAGGCTATTGATTTTAGTGGCGGTATTGCTGATTTACACAAGGTTGAATAACAGGAGAGCACTGGTGACCCCTGTAAGATGGGGATAATAATCTTTACCAACAACCCAAGGGAAATGTGAAAGTTAATTAATTAGTATTGTAAATCTCTGTGAGATCCTAGCAGTCTATAAATGAATTCAAATGGTACCAGAGAGAGAGCATAAAACTTTTCTTCTTTCAAAAGTTTAAAAACACAGGTAAGGAGCAACAAAGTGGAGAACAGATCCAAACATTCAAATTTTGAACAGTGTGCATATTTCAATCCCCATTCCAGTAAAATGGTTTAAGATACATATAAGACATAAAGTGTTTTCAATCCTGAAAGCAAGATTACCTGACATTTTCTTTAAAAGATATTGCTGTCAATACAGCCCAAAGAAGTTCATAAAAGGGGCTGTTTTAAGTTTAGTCAATTAAAGATGCAAGCAAAAGAACTTTAGACATCATTGACCCAGATATTCTATGGCATTTATATTCATAAAAGAACAGAATATGGACACAATGAATTGCAAGAAAAATTCCCAATACAGATGGTTAACTCGCTGTTCTGCCCTTCAGTAGTGCAGAAGTAGGAAAGGTGATGGAGTCAGATGTAGAGAGCTCTTCCCTGATCAAGAGAGAAAAGTGTGCTATTTAATAATGAGAAAGAAAAGGAGATTTTTAAAATCTGTTGGAGTGTCAGGATGATGCTTCAATGAAGCAATATTTCCCAACCAAGTCCAATGGGCAACCAAGTCCATTTCTGAAACCTTAGTAGGGCCCCACAGTTTATTTGCACACCCAGATATTTAAACGGGTGCTCACATGGTTTGCAATGGCTCATTGAGATTAGCCACTCTTTCTACAGAAGTATGTAAGGACACCAAGTGAACAAGGCTGTTTTTATGTTGTGCTACACACAAAAAGATGACACAAAGACCAAAAGCTTAGAATGTGCTTTCCCCAAGAGAGACTGAGAATGTGTTCAGTTGTGCTCTACAGTCTCGTTCTCTCCACTGACCACACAAAAATCCCTGGGAGATTTGTTGAAAAACTTGAGTAGCCAAATTAGGTCCCTTCTTAAGAGCTCATGTTTGAAAATACTACCCGAAAATATTAGAGACCTAAAAAGGCTAATAAAGTATGACCTGTTGCATTCCTTAGGTAGTGGTGGGGTTTTTTTGGTTTTGGTTGGTTTGCTTGTTTTTTGGTTTTTTTTTAATTTCCTATCACTTGCTGTTCCCAAAGTCAGCAGGAAGCCAGGTAACAATTTTAAGTGCACCTGAATAAATTCAAAGTGAGCATCACTGGCAAACCAGCAGAGTTCCTCTTCATTTAGATGACTTCATGGTCTCCATCTGACTCAAGTAAATTTAAAGAAGCAAAAGAAAATGCTCATCTACGTGCCACCATCATCATCAAACTAATGAGTAAGTCAGAGGAGGCTGGCTGGACCTCACCAATCTTACTAAGACGCATACAATGAGTGTATTTTCTTAAAGATGGTGACAAGACAGCTGTAGATCCAAATAAGAAAGAAGGTGAAGCATTTCTAACTTAATTTACAGCATTGTGTTGTTGACCCAACGCTTTTGCTGCTGGTTTTGAAGGTTTTTCCCTCTAAAGAGCCTGTAGCTTCCTTTACCCTGGTATTCCATTACTGCCTATTTGTAGCTGGGCTCTGTGACTACAACTGCACATACAAGGGCACTATTTCCACAGTTGCCTTTCTGTCCTGTAATTAATAGCTTCCTTCACTTCATGAGTGACCTGGCCACTTATCATGCTCTCTTATGTATATGAAAAACCTTTTTGGATGAGGCTTTTCAATAGTTGCTGTGTTGTAAAGAACCGTTTTTGGATAAATGGTAGTCAGGCAGTGTTTAAAAAACACCCCAAGCAGCAGCTGAAAGCATCAGCATTTTTCAGCTCTCTCCTGTGCTCAGTGTGCTATATCAGGTATAACCCAGGAGAAAAACCAAGCAAACCATGTGATAGCTGAAGATGTCTTTTGAAAAAGCTTTGAAACAAATAAGCTCAGAATATTTTATTAACCAGCAAAAAGTGCATTATTTATTAGCACTGATCCCCTCAGCCAGAGATTACACCTGGATCCTAACCCCCAATTCCCTATGATCTCTGTGTTTCTTCTTCCTTGAGCATAAAATGCATTTGCAAAGCAGCATGAAGAACATTTTCTGGTATTGGTCTGTGTGAGTTACTACATGGACCAGGCTTGGTTCTACACTGTGAGTCAGGCAACCTTCTCCCTGCTCCCTACTTGGAGATCTGAACCTACTTGTGTAAGTAGACATCTTTATGGTCTATCTAGATATAAAAACATCTCTTCATAAGCACAGTGCCTAGCAGGACTGGAAACCAAAGGCAGGGTTTAATATAATACACATGTGACAAATAGTTTCTTCCATTTCCAGACATGTCTGATCTACAGGAGTAGAGAAAGTGTATCTATACAGGATGTCAAATGCTGCTTTGTCTCCTTCCATGTGTTGTCTTTAATCCTGAGAAGTTTGGGAGGGTCCAGATTTTGAAAATTTGTGTAGTGGCTTTTAGTGCCTCAGTTTCTTCATCTATTTTCTGTTTGCACGTTACTGTTTCTCATAGAGCAACAGTGTCTAGAGAAATAGTGCCTAGAGGCCAACCAGCTCAGCATTCCGAGGTGTTTTGGTAAGATATGGAAAATTACAGCCTGACCCCCAGACATATAACAATGTAATTGTTTATCTTCCTTATAGACCCCTTATTGAGCCTAATGCTTCTCAAGTGCTTAGAAAGCCTGCAGTGAAAGGTGGGTTGTAAATGCAAGGAGTAGTACCAATGATAATAGATTGCTGTGATTGAGGTAAAATCACAAACAAATATACCGTGTGGTGCATTAAAAGTAAAGAAAAAACCAAGGATTTAGTAATCAGCTATCATCAAACTAAAGAAAAATATCTCTCTCACCAAGGAGTGTGGCTAGAAAGTGATGGGTGGACTTCAGTTCAAAAGTTCAATTATACAATTTCAGATTCAAAGGAAACTTCAACTCAGCTATTGCTTGGTGATACGATTACTGAAACCTTGAAGGAATGAAATTGAGTTTGAGCTGAGTGTAGGAGCAGTAATCTACCAGGTGGAGTATTCAGAAAACATTAACCCTGTAAATGCCATTGGCAAAGTAGAATTTATTAATGCAGAAGTATCTTGTTTCTGAAGGTAATAGTCAACTTCTAACTCAACACAGAAAAAGTATAATTTTAACTTCAGGAGTTAAATTGTGTCCAAAGCCTAAGGAAAATTTGTCTATCTTGAACACCTGATAGAAGAATTGCTGTCCTGATCTAGTCAGAGGTCCATCTAATCTTTGCTCCCCAATGACAGTAAACAACATTGCCGGTTTTAGAGGAAGAAAAATAAATCTTTTAATAGTTTTGATGTGATAACCTGCCCCAGTGAATCCCTTTCTTATATAGGTCATAAATCAATTTATGCTCCAAGTTACCACATTGTTGTCACTGTCAAAGTCTTTTTTTAACTATTGTGGTTGGGAACTAAAATTCAGTTTTTGCTATGATACTTAGGGGTGGTCTTCCTGTCCACCTTGCTAACATCAAGCCTTGACATTTAAGTGTCTGTCTTCACACAAGCACATGATTAAAATTGATTTCATTTTGCATTTTCATGGCAAATTTCCACCTGCAATGCTAAAAATCTTTATATTAGCACTGATCTTACCCTTGAATAACTATCAAAGCTAGAGCAGAGCAATGATTGCAATAATCTAGTTCAACATGCCACCTAAGAGACTGTATATCAGTTTAACTCACAAGTCCAGCACCAGATCCAATGCCTCATACCTGAGCCAAGGATTTTCTTCAGAAAGAGATCCATCCATCCATGGACAAAAAAGCTTCATATTTCCAACATTAAAAAGACAGTAGATTTAGATTGCACAGAAGGAAGATATTTTCTATGCTGTGGGTGCTGAGGCCCTGGCACAGGTTGCCCAAAGAAGCTGTGGTTGCCCCATCCCTGGAAGTGTTCAAGGCTGGGTTGGATGGGGCTCTGAGCAACCTGGTCTTGTAGAAGGTGTCCCTGCCCATGGCAGGGGGTTTAACTACATTATTTTTAAAAGATTACTTCCAACCCAAACCATTTTATTATTATATTTCTGATCATGGTTTAATCTTCCAGTGATTATATGCAACTGTGATGTACAGTATTTCATTCTTTAATTGTAGATGTCCAGGCACAGTAGGAGAGGACAACTGGCAGTAAGCTAAGCCTGAATCTTGGAAATACTTACTCAATTCCAGTGTCCTGTGCAGGTGATGAAATTCTGTGCTTAAGTCCATCTTTGGAGTCTCACCACAGTAGCTGGTAAAAAGGACATTTCAAAACTGATTCTGAATCATAGAATGCCAGGTTAAAAGGCACCTCAAGGATCACCTGATTCAACCTTCAAGCAAAATCATGGTCTAGACAAGGTGGCCCAGCACCATGTCCAACCAAATCTTGAAAGTATCCAGTGCTGGGGTAAAATCCTGATTTTGCCTTGCACATGACCTGCAAGAGTCCCCTGTGTCAGAAGAAGCAGCTGGAAAATAGTCAGGACATACTGTGGTTTCTCAGTGTGTCATTATACGTCCTGGTTACATAACTGAATCATGCTGCTGCTCAGTGCAGTCAGAGAAATCTAAAAAGACCTTGAAATGCCCAGCCCTTGGGCCACTGAGATATAAACATCTTATGCTCCTACAGGCATTTCAGGGGTCCACCTGCCAGTCCAGAAGGGCATAGGTTCCCTATGGATTGCAACACATCTGCCAGCCTGCTCTGTAGCCCTGGATGCTGTGAGGCATCTCAGAAAGCCCTTCATGCAAGGCCACCAGCTCTATAGGTCAAGATTCAAACACAACGGGTGAACAAACTGCAAAGGGCAACAGCCCTGACTGACCACTGACCAAATGCGTGCTTTCATAGGCATTAAGGTTTAGCTCTCCCAAAATGACGAGATAAGACTCAGCTGCTCCTGTGGGAATTAACTGTATGACCCCTTGAAGATGGCAGCCTGGGGCAGTGACCACACCTTTGATGCCAGAGGAGCTGCCAATGCAAATAAATCCCGGACTGCTGGCGAACATGGCACTCAAGGAGAAAAGCTCTTAATCTCACTAGACAGCTGGGATAAACATTTATAAAGGAAACATTTTCAAAAGACTAGGCAGATTATAAAGGCACCAGGAGTCACTGAAATCTTGTTAAACATTGTTCACTGCATTGCTTTAGATTTTAGTTTGAACTTACACTGTCAGATAAATTCCATTTATCTCCTGAATGCTTTTCTCACAGTGTTTTGTTGCTAAGAATCCACACCTTCAGTGAAGATTTACATTTCGTCCTTGATCAAGACAAAGATAACGTTCAGCTTCAATCATTCTAAGGCATCCCTTTTTTTTTTCCCCACTTTTCTGGGTTGGTGTTTCTTGGTGTGACACTGAAAACACAGGTTGTGGTGCTCAACCGTTAGTGTAGGAGAGAAGGATATTCTTACAGGTAAGGGACTGAATTAGTCCCCAGAGAGAAAGAGTCTCTCAAGCACTTCCATAGACTTCCAGCATGACCTTGGGAAAACTACATTACTCTCCTCATGGATCTATAAAAGAAGGAAATAAATGCTTTTTCTTCCCCTTCTGCTGACCTTGCTTTTTCCTACACAGAAGACCAACCACAATGGGAACAAATTTTAGTTGAGGTTCCTAATCATTCTTTCAGTATAGCCTATCATGAGTTATCAACATCATGGTAAATTTGGTGATTTAACCAATGCAAATGCTCCACTATAATTCAGAAACATAAAGACCTAAATGATATTTTTGGATGAGCTGTAGAAGAATTCCCTTGAGCACTCCCACACTTCCATTTGCTATCCTATCTCACTAGTCATTAATTACAAACTAATGAGTGCCATTTTCTGTTCTGCATTGATACTTTACTTTCTCCTCCTGTGGGGCCATCAACCAGCACTGAAGGACGTGTCCAGACTGAAAGCATTTATCTATACCATCTCACAAAGCTCAGCTTTTCAGATAAAACAAGACTTTAATACAAAATAACCCCTCTTTCCAAAAACTAATTTCACTGATAATCCCTTCAGTTTGGCCCAGTCTGTACTAGAAATTAATTTTGCCCGTACTTTTACTTGGACGCTGATAAGGATGACCACATGCCCCGTGACATTTACCACAGCCTTCTGTACTTTTTCCTGATGTGCTAATACTATCTTTTGACCCAAACTACCCTGAAGTTTGGTTTCCCGTGTATTTCACCTCCTTGGCAATACAGAGAAGATTATTTTTCTCCAAGGTCCTTGTTATAAATTATGTTTGAAGCAATGGAGTGATTTATACTAATAAATCTTGACCATTGTCTCCATGTACTTAATGACTGTCTACAGTAATTACCTGTGATATTAAATCTATACTTTTAAATTGTTACACTAGTTGCTTGCATGGTTTTGGCTTGGGCTAACAAGCTCATTAACTCATGGACATAATGAAGGCATTAACAGGAACCAGGGAGCACTCCTGGAAAGCTGTTTGGATAGAGTGATCTTATTTTGGGTGGTTACAAATTCTGATAGTGCAACCACGGTTTGTTCTCTTCCATTTGACTGCCAAGTCACAGAATAGTGCTGGGTGCATTTACCAGCATACACAGCCACCTGAAAGGTTCCTCTTCAAGGGAGGAACTGAGAGTGTGTCTGAAAAGGCAAAATTATCTAATTGTCCCTAAAACACACTGTAGGTGGGCTGCAGACCTGTAGACTGTATGCTCTGTTAGCTGATGATATAAAAAGAGCAAAAATTATTTTCTACTACCTGGGAGATGGAAGGGGATATGAGCTATCTCAAGTGCAATCTAAAATAGTCCTAGGTCTGCCTGGACTATCCAGGGCTCCTTGTAAGCTGGTCAGAAGTCCCATAGCTTCATGGACTCTGCCCCGTAGAGCCAACCTTGAGAGGGACAGAAGCATCAGCCCCTCCTGTTCCGACACTAGAACTCCTGGTTGCCTATTTTGTGTGAAAAATGTCAAGTAGTTTCTGGAGCTCAGGCCACAAAATCTTCCCTTGTCGCTGTTGAGCGGCTAGCTGAGGACTGACCCCAAGTTCTCAGACAAGGAAAGAGAGGAGAAGAGGAACTTTATTGTTTTGAATTCCATATATATAGAGTCTACAGAGGTGCCCCAGATTGGTCAGCCCGAGACCTCCCCCTAGGCCCAATTGGCCAAGCCCGAACTCACTCAATCCGGAGAAACTGTTTGCAAAACATCCAAACTTTATCTTGTTTATGAAATATAGCAAAATGTTCCCACGGGAAGAACCTGTGCTAGCCACATTCCCTAATGCAGAAGGAAATTTTCCTATTTCCACAAAATCTTCCCTAATGGAGAAGGGAATTTTTAGAAAAGTCAGAAAGCTTTTCTGTGGTTTAAAAAAAAAAAGAAAAGAAAAAGAAGACTATCCCACAACCTAAAAGTGATTGAAAGCTCAGTGTCATAACTTCTCTTCAAACCAGTAGACATACTGAAGTTATTGGTAAAAGCATTAATTAATCACACAACTTCAAAGTTCTGTGTCAGTAATAAAATAAATACGGACAGTACAGCCAGGCTGTTCCTGAATATTGGATGTGTTATTACAATAATTAAGGTGACTAGTGATTACCTGTCTTGCTTGTTCATATTTTCTTGGGCAGATAACTATAGCTACACTAAATGACATTCTAAACATATGTTTGGAGCATCATTCACTGATGCATTTAACCCCTTTCATATGGCAAGAAAAAGTCACACATATTAAGTGCTAATGTGAAATAATCAACTTGAGCTTCAAGGAACAGTGATGGGAAATAAACAATTTGCAAACTACAGAGTGAAATTCAATCCAGCTATGTTTTACCATTATCACTCATCCATGAGTGTGAAGTCAGTGTTTACCCAAATTCGGAACTACAGGTCTTCTTTAAAAACACTATATATCGACAGAAATGAGTTAGACACAGACTGTCTGAGTATAGGAAGTATCTGGCAGTGCAAAAAAACAGGGAAAAGGAGATAAAATGCCAGCAGTTTACCTTTCCCACAGGAATGAGGGTAAGAGGGAAATTACTGGATTGGAGTCAATTTGGACAGAAACAGACTTTGTTTTCAAACCAGAGAATGGATGTTCCAATAATTATTCCCCATTCTCTAGTCCAGCATTTTTTGCCATAACCAAGATTCACTTCAGAAAACTGTCAATATTTGGCATTTCACATGATTAGCCCCTACCTTCTGCTGCTTCAGGATACCAGCTTTACCTCCTGTCACCTCTCTTCCTCCCAGATTACACTTCTTCTTCCTTGCTCCTCTGCAGCAGCTGTGTTGTTATTACCAACAGCAACCAAAACTTCAGCTGCTTCTCCAAGTGACTTTGCCTCCCACTTCCCATCAATAGACAGCAATGAGCATATGGTGATTCTTTATATGCCTATAGAGAGTTCCCATCCCAAATTCCTCAGTAGCATTGTTCTATGTACTTAGACATCCACGTCTTTCCACTACACAGGAGTGTGCAGTTCATTCTTGTGGGAAGAGATGGATTGGATTAGATTAGACTGAGTTTGTGAAGTGCTTTTTTATCCTTTGGGAAACAGGACATTATAAAAATGCAGGGTTTTGTATTATCATTAAAATGATGAACTGAATTATCATTAAAATGTGGAAATTGCCAACGGACAACCAGAGTTTTTCTATTAGTAAAATCCTCATTTTATGGAGGTTGATTTTGAGCCAGTTTTCAAATGTGCAGCCTCAAATGTCCAGCATTCATCGAAGAGCTGTAAAGATGACACTACCTGGATATATCAGCACAGCAAAACCACGAAGGACCCAACTGCCTTCTGAGCTGGGAGGAGCACTTAGGTGACATCAAACTTTTATAAGACAGGGAAGAAGGATCCCAGCGCATGAATGCTAAAGAGCAGAGGAGCCAGGCTAGAGTGCTGAGGAACACCACAGTTTATCCCATCAGGCTCAAACAGAGCATTATCTAACTAGACTAAGCACAAAGAGAAAAGGTTTAAACCATTCAAATTGGGTAGCAGAAAACCCTATTTATACTTCAAGTTTCTCCATGATCTTGAGGCCAGAATAATATGGATCACCAGAAATGAGAGACAGACAGCAGCCTGTATCATGATACAGATAGCAAAGTATTTCAGCGTCCCTTGGAGCAGCCTCTGGGAGGTGAGTGAGGACATTGCACAGCCGAGGGGAGGAGGGTGATAACACATGGCTAGGGCATCAATGGAACCATGAATGGTTAGATTCTTCACATGCAGAAGGAAGGGATAAGAAGACAGATCATATCAGGTACTCCTAAACAGATATAAGACATGAGGGAGTAAAAGGAGGGCTGTGTTATTCAGACAGAGAGTGAAAACAAAATCAGATATAAGTAACACCTAGGAGGGTCAGAGTCACCATTAAAGGACTTGGAACTCAGTTTGTACATGACTTTGGGCTCAGATCCACAGAGCAACATGGGCACCTTGTTTCCGCTGACTTACATAGAAGGCAATATCGTCAAAAGAGCAGACACAATCTTTCTCAATGTCATTTCTCCATCTACAAATCAGGGATAGCAGCACCTTACTCTGCTAGGATTTTAAGAAGAGAAACCCATGAAGAGTTTGCTTACACCCGTAGAAATGAACATATGAGTAATGAAGGTAAGGTAAACAATCAGACACTAATAACTTGTGTCTTACTTGTTTGTAAATATTGCAGACATTGAATCCCATTCATTCCTGGTACAATGTCATTAATGAGGTCACATTCTGCATTGTCTGTCTTTATCTTTCTAATGATCCCTATGGAAAATTGAGGCAGAGAAAATGAGAAGCTTTATTGTGCTTAATATCCAAAGTGACAAGCCTTTGTAAGTGGTGAAATGAGATTCTTCTACACAGGTATAGTGATGAGGCTTGAAAGAAGCCTGTTGCTGGATTAAACAGGGTAATTGCAGTACAATTAGGTACAAGCACTTAACTCCCCTCTTCCAAATTCTCAATTATAGTAATAAAAATGCTTTTGTTTAGTCTTTTGTGCCTCCTGGCTTACAAATGCTCCTGTCTTCTGTAGCTCAAGAGAAAAAAAAAAAAAAAGAGAGAGAGAAAGAAAGAGATTTGACACATATCCAATGCAAGGGGTACAGTGTTCCTCATGATACATTATAGCAATGCTTAAACCCTGACAGCCTCAGTGTAACAGCACAGCTAAGTCTATCACTCTACTTTCCTGCCTTCTGAGAAGAGCTTTGGATAAAATGCAAAGCAACACCCTTGGAAAACCTTCCAGTGGTTTTCAGAATTATTTTTTGGACTGATCTGGTAAATCATCTCCCACTTGCAGAGCTCATGGGAGACAGCTTTGATCACAAACTGAAAACAGGATCCTTGTGATTTAGTCACTCTTGTGTTTCACAAGCATCATTCCTAACAGCAGGCAAAGCAGTCCTGATTCCTGCAAACATATCCATTATTGGCAAATATTCACTAAGTCACCCCTGTCAAAAAAGATCCCCAAGATGGAGGAAGCTGATGTAGCTCCTTCATTACTTGCAATTCTTTTCTCACAGGATTAGAAGGGCACTTACATCACCTGACACTGTTTCCTGACTGGATGGCTTTAACTTTTAAAAAAATTTAATTAGGCCAGCAAAAAAATAACCACTGGTGACTAGCAGCTATCTTTCTCTGTGATTATCTTTCTCTGCATGTAGATCTGGGTATTTATGTAAAGGAGGAATGGGGAATTGCCAAGCAGTAACCAAATTTTACTTTGATTTTTACCTGACCATTGCACTGTTCACCACAGGAGCCCACCTCCAGTTCATATCCTCTACTTTCTTCCCCCTCTCTTTGCTGCTTTACAGGGCAGATCTGTCTAGAAATCATGTCTGTTTTTACTGTTTGGTCATCCTACTTGATTTTATTGGGTTTTTCAACATTGCGCAGTGGACTCCTTCTGGGCTTCTTCTTCATACCCTTCTAGTATCCAGAAAAGGAGGGTTCAAACCATGCCTCACAGGACATGGGGTACAGGGGTAAAAACCAGGACAGAATCTTTAGGACCTGTAACAGAACAGCATTTTGGAGGTGTCCACAATTCCCAGTATGGAAAGGTAAGAGGGTAGTGTTTGGTTTCAAACCTTACATCCCAGATGGTGGAATTTTGACAATATCATCTTGCCACTTTTCTATAAGGTTAGTTGGGGAAGGGGGGGGGGGGGGGGGGGAACCCCCCCCCCTCTTTTTCCAAATTCTCTTTTTCCCCCCCCCCCCCCCCTTCCTCGTTCTTACCACCCCCCCCCCCCCCCCCCCCTGTCGTTTCTTCTCCCCCCCCCCCCCCCCCACAGGGAGGGTGGGCCCCCCCCCCCAAAAAAAAAAAAAACACACCCCCCGCTGGGCGTTTTATTTTATTTATTTTTTTGGGGGGGGGGAGGGGGGGGGGGGGGGGGGGGGCCCCTTTTTTTTTTGTTTTTTTGGGGGGGGGGGGGGGGGGGGGGGGGGGGGGGGGGGGAGGGCGGAGGGGGGGGGGGGGGGGGGGGGGGGGGGGGGGGGGGGGGGGGGGGTTGGGGTTTTGGGGGGGGGGTTGGGTGTTTTTTGTTGGGGGGGTGGGGGGTGTTCCCTCCTCCGTTAGTATTCAAGAAACCCCAGATATTTTTATCCTATCCCTTCAATCTCTTGGATGCTGTAATTTATGGTAAAGCAGATATATATTACTGCCTCAATCATGTTTGCCCCACATTTTAACCTTCACTAAGCCCACTGCTCTTAAGCAGGCAAGCTCCACATGTATGGCCATTCAAGAGATATTCAGATACCTGTTCAGCTGCCAAAACCAAAACAGATTCTCAGCCTTTCAAAAATTATTACTTCTCCTCAAGTGTTTTAGCAAAGGAAATACCTTTCCCACAAATGCTGTGGGTGATGCTGTGGCCAAGTACAGCAGATGCTCAGAATCAAAACAAATATGCATGCCTATTGGGAGTCTGGCTACAGAAAACTCAGTCCTGAAGAGCATTTAGGTATTCACTTAATTTTATTCATATGAGTAGCCTCAATGGCATTAATAGGCATGAGGCTTAAATAATAGCTGGATAAGTGCCCCTAGCTACAGGAAAAAAAAAGTAAGAAAGGAAAGCAAAAAGGAAAGAAAAACAATGCAAAGATTAGTTGATTTTTTTTTTACTATTATTATTTCACTGGAAATTTTCTTTTGTATATCATTATGCTAAAATCTATGCATAAATATGTATGCCTGAGGTTTCATTAATGCACATTAATCCCACATTTTATTACTGTGCACATTTCAGATAAGTAGGGAAAAAGATTCCTTGACCCAAAGAAGAAGTTGATTCTGCCTATCATTTATGTAAAGTTTCAGCACATCTTCTAGATGTGTTGCAAGAGAAGAAAAGATTGTAATTAATTTTAAAGGCCCCTCAATAATGTTCAGTTTACTAAGGGAGTCGCTTCTCAGCTTCTGCTGTTTGTCACATTTCAGTCATTTCCTATATTTGATCTTGCCTGCCCACGTTTACAGACAACCTGGAATAACTTCCTGGTCAGCCAGCACTGTAGGCTCTTTCAGTAGTTCATAACGAATCTCCACATCCATTTAAAATACCTGAGGACCTAATATCTCCAGCTGCAGCTTCAGAAGGGCATGGAAATTCCCCTGGAGTCAGTACAGAAATGGCACCTAGAGATTGCTTTAGCAGACCCCAAAGCAGGCAGAGGCTCAGCTCAGTTGGCTAAAAGAGGTGTCAGCTGAGATGTCCCAGGGATTCAGTACAGCACATGCACCTGAGAACAGCAAGGGCTGATTCTGTTGCCACAAGGAAAAGGGAGCTGGGAGCCAGGATGACAGCAGGGCAAGTGGGGCCACTTGCCAGTCACAGGCATGGCTGTTCATCGTCATACTGGTCAGCAAAGGTCAAGAAGAGACTACTTAAATGCAGCTCCTAAGAGAAGGGTGGAAGCTGCTGTGTCCCTTATTTCTCAGACAGCTCCTTGCAACAATCTAAGCTGGTCAGGACCCTCACACCATAAAGTGGATGACAGGAAGAGGAGTTCAGAGTAGCCCACGACACCTGAGATGACACCAGACACACCTAGGCAGCTAAACAGGCACACAGAGGCATCTAACGCCAGGAAAGAGAACCTCATTGGGCTGGCACAAGACCCAAAGCAGTCTCACAGCCTTCCCATGCAGGTAAAATACTGTAGGCCATTTCAGATGTCACTGGATGACTGCACAGACAACTGTATCACCCTTCCAGCGGCTGGCCACCCCCATGCCTCTGCAGGCTGCACTGACCCCATTATTACCTCACTTCTGTATATCAAGTGTGGCCTAGTAGCTATAGGCGTCTGCCTACTGATGAATGAATTCAGATTCTTAATCTCCAAATCTGTTTCATCTGTTTAATACAGATTGTTGGGAAAGAGATAGGCAGTTGGAAAAATGGTCTATAGGAACGGAGGTTCCTGGTCCCTGTCAAACATACATAAGGCTTTTGCTGTTATCATTCTTGTGATCCTAGCTGTTGTGAAATAGCCATCTGCATTCACAAAAATAAAATCAAATTAGATTATATATTTCATATTTTATTGTATGTGGATATACGTTTGTATAAAAAGCAGTGAATTATGAAAGAAAAAAAAGAAGAAAATTTTACTGTATTGCTGGAAGGACCTAGAAGTCCCAGAAATTCCATTTTTCAAGAGTCCTTTCCAATGCAACAAATTGCTTTGTGCATATGTTCAACACTAGCAGGTTCAGAAGTAGACATTGCTTTGTCAATTCCGGATAGAAATACAAGTATTCTGGGCTAAAGATTTATTAGGGAAAAAAAATTTAAAAAAGACCGTCTAAGAGGTTATTCTCTCCTGCAGATCTGGCTACATGAGAAAAGAAGATATCTGAGACCCCCAAGGGACTCATGGATGAGGGACAAAGGGTGAGGAGCATCAGATACCCCACCTGAAGCTGCTGCATGGAAATAGCCACTTCTGTCTGCATGCTTTATCTGCAGTGATGAGGATAAAAGCCTTTCCCAGGTTTGAAAGGAAAAGAGCATTGAAGATTATGGAGTGTTTCTGTACTTTGGTAAGCTGGGTTGCATGGGCCATAGACAGGAACTTTACCACACATCTCATTAGAAACTTCAAAAATCACATACATCCTCTTTCGTATTACAATGTCATGGTTTCGAGGCATTGCATTTGCTGGAAATTGAGAACCATTCAATCTGAAAAAAAAAGCTTCCTCCAGCAGGACATGGCATCTCTGCTCTAAAAATCATCATTTCTTTTCATGCCTCTCTCTTTCCTGACTTCTTGTCATGAATCAGAAACAGATGTTCTCACTTTTCCTTAAAAGCAAGTAAATAACCATGACGTGTTGTGATCCTACTGCAATGTCTCCTCCTGCCTACACCTTTGTTGCTTTAGAACTCCATTGTTACAGTTTTCAGAAGATTTGGGAAGCTTCTGCAAATTTTCTGGCCAGAATACACCACATAGGTGCTCGTTCTCCCAGACACACTGTCAGTGCTCAGTATTAGATCATAAATATGTATTTACATGAGGCTGATGCTGATAACAGCTATGAACCTAATAGAAAATTTTGCATTCAACAAGAGAAAAGATTTTCGTTTTTCATCAGCCTGTAAGTCTTGCTTTCAAATTCATTTCTTTCCACTGGATACAATCTAATATGGTTTGAGAGTATCATAGCAATCTTGATGCAGCACCTGTTGAAAAATACATGGCCACCTCCTGGGGTGTGGATAAAACCCCAAAATGGAGAATAAATAACTTATTATAAAGAACAGGATTTCCAGTTGTTATTCACGGTAATATAAAAGAACTCCTGCTTTATAATTTAGAAACTCCATCGGTTTCATATCTTTATAGTATTTTGAAGGCATACATCAGGTAGAAGGAAAGAATAACCATTTACTTTTCCATTAAGAAGGGTAGAAGAAGGGGAGTGATGTACTGCTTTCTATATAAAGGTACTAGACACTGCTGAAAAACTGAAAATTAAAAACCTTATAAAAATAAATAAGGAGCTCATGTCTTTCACCTGTGAAAGAAATATACTAAAGGAGGTTCCCTTCTTTAAAACTTTAAGGGGGCAAAAACCCCTCAAACTAACCCTTAAAAAACCTCAAAATAACATGTACTAACACATTAGATCAAAGAGTCAGAAGACATGAGCATGACAACAGATTTGTACTTCTGGCCCCAAACCAGGTGGAGAATGAGTTCCTAGTGGGGGTTATAGGTTCCTTTTGCATGCAAGGTGGTACACTGGCTGCATCAATCATCCATGGTGTCTCAGTGGCAAACCCATGGACCAGTGAGACACCTGACACTGAATTGAGTTTTTGGCCTCTTGGCCAGAACAAAATCAAATGCCATGGTATCACAGCAAGTGGAAACTAAAAAATGCAATATAGTGAACAATAAAACATAAAAAAAACCAGAAGTGGATTTGAAGATACTCAGAGTAGGCTGACATTTAGATGTTGTATTTCAGTTTCAAAAAAGATGGCTATTACGTGAAAGCTATGAAATGTGACATTTTTTACCAACTAGCACTAGGCTTCTTGATATATCTGTTACATACTTTCGCTGCATGTACCTATGCCGGTGTGTGAGCACAAGAAAATGTAGTTTTTCATTACAACTTTGCACTGCTTGAAGCTATCACAGTGCCGAAGGTCTAAAATTAACTCATATTCTTTCTCTTTGGATTGTTTTTTCTGTCCTAAGAATTGTGTTGGCTTTTCAAAGCTACCTGGAGAATATTGATGAATCTCAGTATTCATTCCATCAGCCTTTATCTTGATTTAAAGTGCAGAAATCACAGGAGCTGTCTGAGGATGGCATATGTGTAGGACAAAAAGAATTTGGATACCCAAGAATTTGTATTTAGGAGACCCGAACTCAGTCTACTGGCTACATCTGTACTACTAAGTTAAACAGTCCAGGGAGCCCAACTGGCTGTCCTGTTAAATGGTTTGAACAGTACATGGCATGCGTTTTCCACAAAAACCTTGCAGACATAGTTTAGAACTCAGCATTGGCTATGGTCCATTCCCTGTAGGCACATCAGATGCAGCCACCCTGAGTTAAAGAACCAGCACATCCTGCCATATCCGTAGCCAAAGGCCTTAGCACTGCTTAGTTTGCCATATAGATGGAACCACTTCATGAAGTCAGCATGGCATGACCACAGGCTCCTTTAATGCATTTTGACATATCACACACTCTACTCCAGGCAAAAGAACCAGTAAAATGCAGTGGAAAACAGTGATCAATTATGTATACTTTTGGCAACAGTTGGGAGCATTGGAATTCAGAACTTATTTACTTATATTTAAAAAAACCAAAACCAGTAAGAGAGTACTGGAAGGATAGTCTTGTGCCTGACCACAGATCTGGCACAGCAGTGGACACTGGTCTTAGCTGTGCTGAGTCCTGCTCTGTGACCTTGGGGCTTAGGCTTCATATTCCTGCGTCTCAGCTTATCAATAAAACTGCAATGACAAACCACCCTCAGTTCTCAGCTATTATACTCAGCTCATCAGGGCAGTGTGTGAACATCTCTTAATATCATTTTGGACAGCATGAAGCTCAATGGGCTTTCGCTCTCAATTTGGGCCTCTAGGCTTCTGGAATGCACCAAACAATAAAGTCGTATATTTTGAATAGCTTTAGTAAATCATCTATTAAAAAAGAGTTTTCGCAGAGCTCGCAGTGTGCCTCATCATGGGATGTACTGCCAAAATTGTAACAATTAGCTGTCTATCTTAGGTACTTCTGTGGCTCCCAGAACCATAGTATATCAGTATATCACAAACTTTAATGGATTTTTCCTCCCCATCCAGCTGTGAGGCTGAGAAGGCAGTGTTAGCATCGCTCTTTTACAGTGAGGCCTGTCTGAGCAGGGGAGCCTGGCAGCTTGGAAAGCGCCCAGCATGGTCCCATTGCCACTGCCCCTTGCCCCTGTGCCCTCACTGTAAAGGAAATCCCAGCCTGCAGGCTGGAAGGGGCTATGGCATATCCTATCCAAATCCCAAATATGGGGGGGTGAAAGACCAGGATCACTGCAGAGGACATTTCTCCGTCTGCCTGGAGCTAGTCAGCAAGCCCAAGTCACTTGGAAGACTAAATGCCACTGATTTCAGGAAGGTTGATTTTAAATGCACCTACAAACCCAGGCTGAGCCACAGATCTGTGCTTTTAAATTACAGCTGGATCTGATCACAATGTGAGATAGCTCACCCACAGTAACTACAAATTGTGCCAGATTGAGTGCAATTGGCTGTGTGAGCTCTGGGATTGACAAAGCCCAAGGGGCTGACCAAGGCTACATAGGACATTACTGACAGGGAAAGCCATTTCTCTTCCAGAAAGTCCAAGGCAGACCCTGCAACCTCCAAGCTATTTTTCCTTTTAGATATAATTTCCCTCCTGGGTAGCAGAATCAGGGAATCGGGATTTTGTAAATATGCTTTTCCCATCTTGATGATAATCGACCAAAGAAGTTGTCTTGCAGCTTCTGGAAATAAAGTGGTTACCACAATTAAGTTTCATTCCATGAATATGTTTTATTCAAGATACTGTCAAACTGATTGTCAAACAATCTTGAGTATGAATTTTAGGAATAAGTGCCCTGGAACTGGTGCTTTCCTTTCAGAGAGACCAGGAATCAGAAGTGGAAAACCTTTTGCATCCTTAGTGAATCTAACAGAGAAAGGAGATGTGGTCACCAATTTCTTCCCACTAGACCTTGAAACCCTAGGCAAGGTCCCTGACTCATCACAAGAGATGGAGAGGGCCAGAAGGAGGTGATGATTTTAAACTTGTTGTAGAGTTAAACGAAACTGTGAAAGTAATCTGCATTTTGAAAGAGAATGAAATATTAGTTAAAAGCCAGGTGCATTCTTTTCAAGTGATTTCCCCAAAGAAAATATCTGTAAATTTGCATTTTGGCAAAGAATTGGAGCTTTCCTGGTTCTTCTGCAACATATGTCAGCACTGTCATTATTTTGCTAAGGAGACACACTAGGTGAACAAGGCAGAGGTAGAAGCTGAGAAAATGGTTGGTTGAACAAGGCCATCCTTTCTTTTCCTGCTGTTAGGCAGCACTTAAAAGAAACTGAGGTGGAAGCTAGTTTTCTTTTCAGCATGAGGTTGAAGAACACACAGGATCTTTAAACGCAGTTCAGCACCTTAGCCAGTGAGCAAGAAGTAATTCAATTACGTTTGTCCAGGCTGGTTGTTAAGTCGTCCTGGGCGGCTGAACAATGGGCTTTTCTGAGCGTGGAGAAAATACATGTTTTTACAATTAGATGAAGCAACAAGAAGACAAAGAGATATAGGAAGGATGCTTTAAATGACAAGGGCTACAGAGACAGAAAATCCCATGTTTTTGTTGCTAAGACAGCATGAAAGGACTTTAAGAAGGCTTTGAAGAAAGAAAGAGGATGTAAGTCAGGCAGAAGAAATTCAGAGTGTCACATAGAAAACACATAAAGGAGACCAAAAGTATGTTATTATTTTTGTATTTTGTTTTTTCAGTCTGTGATGGAGTTACATAAATCTAAAACCAATAGCTGCAATATCAGTAACAGTATGGAGAACCTATAAACAGCTCCTACTGCATCTGCCTCTGCTCCAGGCATTCCCCAACTTCAGCTTCTCAGGCTCCAGTATGTGCAGGGCTCAGTGTCATACTCTGGAGGAACATCGCTTTGATAGGTAGTGATTTGAGATTTATGCTTCTCACCAAGGAATATGGTCTTCCAGGACTCAGATCTGCTGTACTTTTTTCTGGAAAATACACACACACACACACACATACAGATACACTTCACTTTGTGTGATACTTTCAGCAAATTTTAAAAAAACAGTTATATCCATATTCCTAAAAACAGATGTATATTATCATTTCAGGCAGTGAGATATGAACATTTCAAAAACAAGTTATTGTTTTGTAACTCCTGTCACCACCATCTTTTACTTTAGATGTGCAAAACTTCTATTGCACTGACTTAAAAATGAACATTTCCTTTTACTTTGGGACATGAAGACTCATAATTTCCATTACTGAGAAACAATTTTCCTAGTATGTTGTTCTGAAAACCTTATGTTGTTTTTCTGTGACATTACTAATTTTTCTTTGTGCCTTTTTCAGCATCCCATTGCCACTGGTTTATGACAGTGTGAGTGATCATTTGTGTGTTTGCATGTCTGTGCAAGTCAAGGTCTGTGTAAAAGGGAGCAATAATTCCCTGGCACACACACTTCACACAGAAGGTTTTCTATTTTTATGTAGTCTTTTGTCCAACTACTTTACTTCAAGTCTCTTCAAAATGGGAACAACAGTTGCTTCAATACATTTAGGATGCAATTTGACAAATAATTGTTTGCAATAGATGTTCTTATTCACACAAGATGATCCACTCATGGCAGAGAGGCTCTTCTCAGGCACATGAGGGTAGCCTTTGGAATGAAAATAGTATCGTTTCTGTCAAAAATGAAGTCATCAGGGAAACAAAAAAAAACTCCAAGAAAATACACACAATGTGGCAAATTTAAAACACAGCTGTACCTTCCTTCTAGTGGCTAGCTCAGCTGGAGAAAGCCATAATTATCTAGTTTAATATGGCTATGGGACCACCACAGAGTTTGGGAGTCCTGCAATTTTCCATTAGCAGAAAATTGGCAGAGTTCCAGAATATATTTTAAGTTGGACATGGACTTTGCACTCCCACATATGGTAAGAAAAAGCCAAGAAGAATGTGATATATTTCAATCCTTATGCTTCTGATTCAATTCCAGTCTTGTTCTGTATCTTTTATTACTATTAATTTTAATTTAATTGGAAGGGCCTGGCCTCCTTTGCTCTAGGCACCACATACATTAATTAAAATACAAAAAGAAAGATTAAAAAGCAATTCAACAAAAATTCTTTTGATTAGACCAAATATCCGGGTCTGGTAGGTCATCTTAAAACATTCCTCAAAAATACCATTCACAGCAACTACAACTTTCACTCTTGGGCCTCTCCAGGACAAACACCAGTGCAGGAGGTCAAACAGATTATAAAATCCGAGCTGTAGAGATCAGAGCATTTCTGGCAAAAAATAGCCAACAGGACACTCCATCCATTTGGAGCTTTATTGCTAACCTCAGTTGCTCGGTTCAGGGAAGGTGAGCAGAAAATATTCTCCCAAGAAAACAGGCGAGCGCTGTGCTGTTGGCACCAGTTTTCCAAATTTTCCTTGGCAGAGGGAAGGAACCTAGCAGCCTGCAGGGCAGCAGTGCCTGTGCTCCAGCTGAAGGTGTGGCTGCCAAGTGGCCTGGTGCATTTTGCTCCAGCTCTCATTCCCAGCTCCTCCCACAGGAGATGCCACAATCAGCCTTCCTTAAGGTGGCTGATGCACTGGATGTATCAGAGAAATGATCACACTTACCTCGTCGGATAAAGATTTTGTTGTCTTGGGCTTTACCCAAGGCCTCAGCTGTATTTTAGGTGCATTTTACTTTTTGTGAGCCATTGTTATAAACTCCTTTTCATACTGCTTCTCTCTTTGTCCTGATTGACTTCCTGGACAAAGGAGGTTATAGTTCAAACCTTCCAAAGATTTTAGGAATAAAGTAGCTGAGCAGATAGCAAAATACACAACCTCTCTTTCAAGATAGCTACTCTATTACACTTTTGTGTGACTGCAGACATTGCACCTATACTTTGGAAAAGGCTGGACTTACACACTGGTAGAAGTGTTATATCTTGATAATTTTTTAAAATAATCATTGCATATAGAATAACATGTTTCTTTATAAATCAAGATAAAACAATATGTAATTAGCACAAAGTCTGTAGAGAGAAACTATGCCTCACTACTCTATTAATGTTCTTTGAATATGTTGATAAATTAGCAGGTAAAGGAGAAAACATTCCTTTGATTACACAAAGTTTTTAACAGGATTGCCAACAACATGGCACTCCTGAACTTAGAAAGTCATACAGAGGCAAAGTACCATGTGTGAATTAAGAAATGGCTAAGAGACAGAAGACAAAGTTAGAATTAACAGCCAAGTTAAAAATTTAACAGAAGATGCCTTTAGATTTTATATTGGCACTGGCATTATTTAACATACCTGTTAACAGCTGGAACAGGAGACGAACAGTGAAGTATTTCAATGTGCAAATTACAATATATTATTTACATAAATGAGATCTGGCTACCATTTCAGGGATTCTCAAAGAAATTTAACATATACAGGTCTTAGCTTAATGAGCACCAAGAAGTTCACCACTGAGAAATGGAAAGTAATACATATCAAACTGAAAGAAATTGAGTTACACATACAGCATACACTGTTTTAAACTATGTTAGGAAAGAGATTAGTTGCAATTGTGACCATGTAACAAAGACTCTGCTTGCAATTAAACAAGCAAATGCAATTTAATAACAAGAAAATTCATAATACCGGTATATGAAATAATGATGTGCCATTATAATCTTGTATCCAAACAGACCCTGTTATCTCAAAAAAGTTATTAAAAATTACATGTTCAGAGACAGGTTGAAAATCATTAAGAGCACAGAGGTCACGTACGTAAAATCAGAATGAAAAGACTGGGATTGTTGACTTTGCAAATTAGAAGACCTAGAAAGCCTACACAAAAGCATATAAAATAATGAATTGCTCAAAAAGGCAGATTGCTAGCTCTGTTCTCCTTTGCCAATGAGACTTTCAATGAAAATGAAAGATAATCAATTCAAAGTTGATAGAAAGTAATAATTTTTCATCCAGTACATGATAAGACTGTGCAACTCCCTGCAGCAAAGCAGTCATGAGATCAATAGCCCCATAAAATCCAAAGAGGAACCAGCTTTCTTACTGACAACAAAAATATCCCTCCTTTTAACAAATTGACCAAGTATGCTAGAAGGATTAAATATTCCAAGGTTTAAATCAAATTCTGGTGATTATGGACTTCCTTGAACACCTCTCCTATAGCTTTCCCACATGGGGCAACATTGTC
Source organism: Entomyzon cyanotis (assembly GCA_024500445.1). Taxonomy (NCBI): domain Eukaryota; kingdom Metazoa; phylum Chordata; class Aves; order Passeriformes; family Meliphagidae; genus Entomyzon; species Entomyzon cyanotis. Next base: position 67,436,621 of record JAKEPQ010000871.1, read on the forward strand.
TCAGCTGGCTTTGGCCCTTGCCAAAGACAAAGATGGTCTGAATGGATCTAAAGTCCAATATAGAAGGGCAGTTCCATACATTCCCATCTTTTCAAAAATAAGATTAAAGAACATGCCTACATATAAATCCCTCAGTAGGACTCTAGCAAATGTGCAGTGTGATTACATCCCAAGGAGCACATTGGAATTTTGGGGTGCAGTCTCCATGATATGGCTCCTAAATAGTCCTTCCCGTGCTGCTTCTTCCTTTACACATCAGACTGCAGCACCTAGTGAAGTCAGAAGCTTTTGTATTGTCAAATAGTTCATAGGGTGAATTTCCTATCTCTTCTTCTCATTGTGATAGATAGCACAACTCTCCTTCCTCTCATTTACAAAGATTTTTCTCAAATGAACTATGAATAATTAAAATCTAACTCCATTTGTTCATTTTTTTCTTAATTGAAGAAATTAAAGATGCATGTAGTGTGACTTCAAGGACTGCATATGAAAAGATATACATTATTTTATTCAAGTATAGCACTTTAAATGGCACAGCACATATTTTTCTACTAATTCATGCCTCATTCAAGTTAAATATTTGCACTATATGTGGCAAATTAAGCTAATAAAAGCAATTTTATTAGACACTGGTGTTTTTGTCACATCTGCAAACTCCAATTTTTCCATCCTTGTGCTCACTGAGCAGTAAAAATTTCTTTCCTACCCTTTGTTCTCCTTTTTTTAACCCCAACATTGAGTTATTGCATTTATATTATTAATGAGACTGTCCATAGCTAAATAACTGAAATACAGATTCATTATGGACATAAGCCCTCTTGCTGCAGGGCACAAGTACAACACTGACCATTTGGGGTTAAGCAGAAATCTCCCCAAAGGTCTGATTGTTACAGTTATTCATTAGGAGATTAGCTGCATCCTCCCTAGATGTATCTCATTATGATGGCTTTTGGAGTGTGGATACTGGAACAGACTAATAATTTAGCAGGTTCTGTGCTGCTGTTCCTCAGATCCTAACATGCCACTGTTAGAAAACTTACGGGAGATCATTACTGGAGGCAAAAGAATAAGCAAAACCTAATAGGAATTATTTTCCATATGGATCACTTGCTAATTAATTTGATCTATGGCTAATGAAATGATGGTAGACCATTAGATCATTGGATCATTGTAAAGATTTGCTTGCAATTCATTCTTAAAGACTTTTTTCTTTTTTTTTTCCAATAAACATGCGACTGTTAGAATTTGCCTCTCATTCTATTCCAGTGATTGTCCTTCCTACCCCATTTTTAAGCCATCAGCATATTTATTATAACCTCAGTTAATTACACAATACAAAACATAGAAGAATAAGGTTTGTTGAACAATGAATTTCACAGTGACATGTTTCCAAAATCCCTCCCATTAGAATATTGGCTGTTCATCCTCATCTTTTGAAACATACCCCTACCACAATTCCCCACCATTTCTTACAGCAAAAAATCCCTCTCAATTTCCCAAAACCACCTTCAGACCCCCTTTCTCAACTTTGCTTGCCTAGTAGGCAGGTGAAAGTTGACTTGGGCTGTGATGAGTTCAGCATTTCTGCACAGGGAGTGGCCATTTGGCCATTGCCAGATGGAACAAACAAACCATGGGTTGAATGGTCCTTGACACGTCTTCAGCTGGAGTAATGATATATATCTACCAAGCTGTTGATTTTCACAGAATATGTAGGAATGTAGTACCTTTGAAACCTCTACTCGCCTGTCAAACAGAGCTGAAATTGGACCCCAGGTTCAGAAGTTACAAGGAGGGAGCTGACAGACAGCATGATGGCACCAGTCTCATTTCCTTAGGAAACTTTGCTAAAAATAGCAAACCTTAAAAGCAAGAAAATTAAATGCAAAAGACATCATAAACTCTACAGTGCTCTCATGATAAACAATAATATGTTATCCTTGCCAAGCACAATGGAATGAGATTTCACCAATACATAACTGACTGTGAATTGCTGACTGCTGGTTGAAGTCTAATAAGAAAGTGACACACTAGTGAGTTGGCAACACACTTAACTCTGTTCTGCTGGGAGTTATCATAAATTAGTGTCTGTATGACCTGACATGAATCGTTGTTCTGATCCAGTTGCTGGCATTACAAATAGGAAATGCAGGTCAAAAGCTCCTCTTTAAGCCTGGCCTTAAAAACTTGAAGTCTTTGGTGCTATTCACCTGTCATGAAGTTAGACACTTTGCTGGAGGTGCTCAAGTTACAAAGCTGGTCATCCAAGCCTCTCACTATTGATTCTGGAGAAAGACTGGCTATTCTGAAGGGAACCTCAAATCAGCTGCTGTGCAGATTCATCCTTTGAAGGAATTTCTAACTCTCTACTGGTCAGCAAAAAGAGGCTTTTGATATTCATCTCATAACTTAAGCTCCAAAGATTAGTGTCTAAAGCTAGATGGAAACACCATCAACCTTTAAAATGTTTGCAAAATGACAGGGGTTTATTGACACTTCCCCTTTCTATTTTTTCTTCTCTCTGATGGCACATAAAACAAAACTTCCTCATTTATTTATTTTCTTATTTAACAACAGTATCACATATTCCTTTGCACCTGGAAGAAGGTCTGTTAGTTGGCCACATTTCCTTTTGCTGGCTCTGTGAAAATGGAGATCAAGCAATGTTGATCCATGATTCATGAAAAGTGAGGTCTTATATGCATCACTCAGGCTCAGCCTGTGCCTGTTACAGTTTTGAGGAAACAACAAATTGGTGGGCAACTCAGTGCCCAGACCAATTAATTTAAAATAATTATTTCTAGATCCTTCAGCACTGAAATGATTAGGGCCTGAAGTTGTTTCTGTGAAAGCAGTAGTTTAAATAAAATATTTAAACCCAGAAGAATGCATCTCACCAGTGTAGAACAACTGCAAGGGTCAGTGCTCTAAACCCATTTTGAGTCTGAACTAGCAGACTGGATCAATTAAAGGGGCAATAATAAGAAGACTAATGTGTTGTGGCCAACCTTCTAGAGTGCTTATTGATATGAAGGGGGGTATGATAGCTGGGCTTCTATGTTCCCTCAGCAAAGTCTAAACCCCAATATCAAATGGCTGCATATTTTCAAAATTATCTCATGCATGCCTCAAAAGCTTGGTCAACAATTTCTTGACTTTTAGGCAAGCTATCTGACCAACAGGACTGCACCTAAGTGGTTAATTCTACTCACAGATTCACAAAGGACTAAACTGCAGCTTCACCAGGAACTCAGGGGAGGAACAGTGGGATAATTCACTGCCAAAGAGGGGAAAGGGAAACAGACTGTTTTTCAGAGGCCACAATCTTTTCCCCATTTCCCTCCAGCACAACCATCGCAGTTCCATTATTTTCAACAGCTTTTTCCCCTCAGGCTCTTGCAATGCCCAAGCCTGCAGAGGTGCAGAACCATGACATAATCCATCACCTCCCTGTGTCCATGGGGAGGTTATTCCTTCGAAGAAGTTGCTCTCTGCAATGCACGGGTCACTCCACAGCAGATGATGGGAGAAATTCTGCACATGTTGCATTAGATGCCATGAATTAATGTGTTTAGGACAGTGCAAATAAAGATGAATGCCCCCTTTTTGCCTCCATGTTATTAAACAGTTTAGTTTAGGACAAACCAGGCTGATAGCCCTGAGGAAAACCCAGCACCATGCCTGTGCCTTTAGAACAGACTAATTCTTAGAAACCATACATTCAGATCTAATCAAAGCATCCTAAAGTCCAGCAGGTACCATCAGGATACAAGTACATTTTGGCATTTTTACCTTCCATTAAAATCCTCACTTGCAAATGAAAAACAAGTGAGATTCTCATTTATGGAAAGGTCCCTTTACATTGTAGAGTGGCATGAAGAGGTATCAAATATATTGTGTTGCATATATGTAGCTTTGCATGTGTGCAGAATATCTTGTGTGAAAGGAAGCGCTTCAATATTTGCTCAGTATTTCATCTCCCAATATAATTTCAATATGTAAAACAAATGTTACTTATACAGCACACCCTTGCAAGTCATACAGACGCAGTTCGTTCCACCAGGCAGCTTTTATTAGTCACAAATCCTAGCCAGCTTGTTTCTTTTTCTTGTATGTTGTAGTGTTCATAAGACAATTGAGTCTGGGGACTGGAAAACATCCTCATATGCAAATTTGCATATAAAGCATACCTTTTAATTTATTGTTTGGATATTAGGTGCTGTGACAAGATAAGTCATATGATGTGTAATTGGCCCAGTGAGGATTTGTTGGCGTGTATAATGTATACACTTTTATTAAAGTACAAGAAGAAAATTACTTTGTCAATCATTTCTAAGATAAAAAGGGCCTGGAGAAAGCATTAATTCTTCTGCTGTCACTTCTGGCACTGTAGTCCTTTCTATGCACAACTATATTTTTAAAAATATTGCTACTGTACTTTAATATTAAATAATTCAGAAGTTTTCTGATTTCTGATTTGATGCGAAAGATGGTCAGATGTGTGCGCACAGGCATGCACATGCGCTCACACAAAAGGCACCCAAGATCTGAGTTAATAATTTAAAATTAAAAATCCAAATAGATAAAACAGATGGGAATGACATTGCTGTCCCCATTTTGTCAGACAAGAGGTAAACCCCACCAATAGGTAAAAATCAACCCAAAGCAATACTGGCACTTCCAGCACACAGATGTGATCAATACACAAAACCATTCTGTATCTGTGTTGATGTCCTTCCACTTTGCTGGAAATAAGAAGACCTATTCAATCATCATCAGAAATAAAAGTATTTCCTTTGCTTTGGTTATATTCCAGCCTTGTCCACAACAATGTTATCTTGCTCACAAACATCTAAGGAAAATGAAGGGACGGTAAGGCCTTTCCTCTTGAAGCACAGACCTGCTGTCCAAACCCTTTCATTTCCACCCATCACTGCAAGCAACAAGGTCTCTCTTCCTGCCTCCTTGCTTCGTCTCCTCTGTCAGCTTTTATTTGATTCTACACTGTTCTTGGGGACTATGGCAAATTTTGTCACAAATTATCCACAAAAAAACCACACACACCAAAGTGGAAAATTTTCCATCTTTGGGCATACATTGAACAGATTAACCTACAGATTGACTGGAATATCTGCTGGGATCTTTGTAAAGGAAAAGAAGAGAACAACTTAACTTTAAGAAAAGCTAAAGTCCATCTCTGGCTTCACAAGCTTCTATGTGGAATGACCTTACAGTTAATAAAGTTTACAAAATACTGTTTCACACCATGCAATCCATCCTGAGCCACCGCCTTTTTAGCACTCAAAGCTAGTTCTCCTTAAACTAAACACCCGTTTGGACTGCTCAGAAACTTCGAAATATAACATCTCTCCTCAGAGGCATTTCAATAATATAATGAGCCAGAAGATTCCTAGGATAGGATCTCTTTGGGTCAGCTCCCAACCGTGTTATTTACATGTGCATACACAATCAATTGTTGATCTGTGTGCAGCCTGGGGAAGGGCTTTGCAGAAGATGCCAAGCCAGTCAGTAACCAAATAACAACCCACTCATTTTATTGGCCACCCATTTTGTGGTCCATTCACTCAGTGCCTGAAATAAGCCCTGCCAGGAGGCTGTGAGCCCATGCCAGCAATCCCAACAAAAAGCATGAAGCCCAGAGAGTTCCCCAGGCCCCGGTCTGCTCCAGGAGTAAAGATCTAGTGGCCAACACACCCATCAGACTTCTCAGGATGTCTCCTGAGGGCTGCAGCTCACAAAAGCGCAAGCATTTGTCTAACTCTGCTGTCCTAGGGCAACTCTGACTAAATGGCAGAGAGGAGACAATCAGAGCCATACCAAACTGCCTGGCTTGGCATGGCCTCCTTCGCTCTCTCCTGCCACATCACCTCCCTTTTGCAGCCAAATATTCTTTTCCTGTGGGCTGCTTTTTTTGTGTGTAACTTCTGAAGCATTCATGAACTCGAGTCTTTACAAGAACTGTAAAACAAGATAGCATCACATTGCCTCCTGTACTCTCTTCCAGCCTGGCAGAAACCTGGAGATCTGCCCCATTTAACATGCCAGCAGAGACAGGAGAGTGGCTGACGGTAGCCCCTCTCTTTCATCTTTTGGGCGTAGATGAAGGTCAATAAATGAGTTGGGTTTTTTCCAATATGATTTACAACTAAAGACAGGCAGAATGGGATGGTTCATTTCAAAACAGTACACCTTCCCCACCACCCCAAACCCAGAGGCCTACACAAAAATACCTCTTGCAAACAGTCCCTGACACTGAGGCTAACGCTGGGCCACGCCGGAACAGCATGTGGGAGTGTGGTGATTTATGCAGGCCAAAACTGTACCAGGGCCCAGGATAAAAAACATAACAAAATAAACTGCAGTGCTCCGTGTGCCTTGACACTGACCTGCAGGTATAGCAGGCTGTCCTTGGAAAACAGGGCTTGGAGCAGCCTGGCCTAGTGGAGGTGTCCCTGCCCATGGTGGGGATTGGAATGAAATGATCTTTAATCTCCCTTCCAACCCAAACCATTCTGTGATTCTGTAAGTCCACAATTCTACTGAATACCTCCTCCAGGGCTCCTCTACTGATTCCAGGTACTGTTCACACATCTTCCCCTTTTTTCACCAGGATTTTTCTACTTTTCTCCTCCATTTTCAAAGCACAGCTCCATCTCTGAGCTCCCAATCCCCATAGCTGTGTCTATTTTCCTCCTCCTCCTGAGTTTCTTGTCCCAGCCATTCGTGCTGCAGCAGAGCCCAGCTTGCCCCACATTCTCACCCAGGTTGTTCACTGGGACTGAAATCTTTAGGACCTAAAATAACTCTCCAGTGACACAAAAAAAAGCATATAAATATTTTTCAGAAACTAACAGTTTGGCCAAATGGAGGTAGCTGTATGCAAGGACAGCACTTCCCTGACACACAGGCAATCTATCTGCCAGACTTCCAGACCTCCTGAATTAACAGCTAAAAGCCGAACAGGCAAAAACTTGCTAATAAAACAACTGTAAGATTTTTGTTTTAATATTGGCAGAAAAACATATTTTCCCTGACCCAGTTTTAAAAAGTGCTGATTCATTTTTTTTTAAAGCTTCCTAAAATATTCAGCTAAACACAGGCGCTTTTCACATTTTTGGAAAGTTTTAATCCAAATTATTACAGTCTGGCAAAGTTATAAACCACTGAAAACAGAACTCAACAATGATAAGGACTAAGAAACTTTAATCACAGGCTTTGCAATGGTGGTTAATCCCCAGAGGGGGTTGTTACACCAATAATAATTTTTAAAGATTATGGAATTATTTATTTTTTTATTTCTTGACTTGGAGAGATTTCTGGTCTAAAATTTTTTTAATGTCTAATTGTGATAAAGAAATACAGCAGTAAAAGTTATTACAGCTCTCACATCATTTAGACTGCTAGATTTTGTTAAGTAAAAAAGCTTCTTGGTAGAGGGAACAGTGGCAGAGTAGCAGAGACCTTACTATTGCTCCTAAGCCTGGATTTTCTTCCACAGGATAATGCAGTCACTAGTAAGCTGGTAACAAATTCACATTTCTGTACTGGAATACATTATTTTGTTATATTTAAACAAGAGAGGGAAAAAAAATCAGGAAAAAATATATGTACATTAATTTTATGGCTTTTAAAGTGCCATAATGCTGTGAACATCATCTCTTAACCAGTAGAAAGATGGGCTTCCCCACACCATTACAAAAGAACACACATTTCAGACTAGAAGGCAGAGAAAGTGATAAATCTCCCTTCTGTGTATCAGTCACCATTTTTTATTGTACCAGGCAAATGCCTTCTGGTTTTTAAACCTTCACATTAGAAACAAGGAATATCTGGTTTAAACTTTGTTTTAAAGCTGGCCAAGGTTATATTTGCTTATGTAAGCTTCATTAAGTTCCAGTTCCCATCTGCCTTTTTTTTAATGCCATTTCCAAATCCTAAATAAAAGCATTAGTCCTCTCTTCTAGTTATGACAAACAATTCTTGTCAGTTATTTCTCTATCAACAAAAAAACCTCCACCCTTAAGACCTTAGCTGATAGCTCTTTAAAAAAAAGCAACAATACTACCAAAAAAACCACCAACAAAAAAAAACCCAAAAACCCAAACTCCTGGCATTTTCAAACAGGCCAATATATTTGTAACAACATCTTTACCGAGTTCATGTATCTTCTTTATTGCTCTTCATAAACAGGCTATTGGATCCTTCGGACTTCCAGCGTGAAAAATGAAAGAATTTCCTCCCATTCTTGCCTCTCTTATCTCATAATTGTTTTGTTCAGAGCAGTAGGAGAGACCAATATAAATGTCTCTGCTATTTATTTGCCCTTTTCAAGCTCATTCATACTTTTCTTGAGGGCATTTTTTCTCCTTTTCCTTTTGAATTTGTATCTGTTTATTGCTCTGTACACACAAGCAAACAAAATTGTTTGAGATTTTATTCCAGAGCCTTATGTAATACAGATAACAGAGCAAAATATTTAACAGTGAGACTTCACTGTGTTTTGTAATGATGGTACAAGGTAAAAAATTTAGGGACATGTTCAGCCCCAAGGAATACTTGTACAACAGAACTTATGTTCCCAAACCTGTTAATCTTTTGAACATGCAACATCAGTCATCCTTCCAGACATCCTGGGCTATGTTGTTAGAGCCCTTGTTCTGAGCTCATAAAGAAAAGGATGCAGGAGACAGCTGGATGCCAACATCTGAAATCTCTGTCCTGCAGGAAGGGTTCACAGCTCATGCTTGTCTTGAGGTATGGCAAGTGTAACTGGAGAAAGCAAAGAGCTGTTTTTAGGAAAGACAGTGCTTTCTCATGACTTTAGGAATATAAATTGTGGTGTGGAGCTTCAAAGAAATCCCAGGACAGGGTACCAGTTGTGTGGGGTTTGCATGGCACAGCTTTTGCTAGTGGAAGTTTTACAGGGGTGGCTCCTATGGGAAGCTGCTGGAAGATTTCTCCATGTCCAACAGACCCAGCCAGCTCCAGGATGGACCCACCGATGGCCAAGGCTGAGCCCATCAGTGATGATGGCAGCGCCTCTGGGATAAGAGTTAAGAAAGGGGACAAAAAACAGCTGCTCAATCACAGCCAGAGACGTGAGAATGTGTGAGAGCAACAGCCCTGCAGACATCCACATCAGTGCAGAAGGAGGGGCAGGAGGTGCTCCAGGTGCCAGAGCAGAGATTCCCCTGCAGCCCCTGGTGCAGCCCCTGGTGCAGCCCCTGCTGAGGCAGCTGTGCCCTGCAGCCCATGGGGCACACAGGGGAGCAGAGATCCACCTGCAGCCCCTGGAGAAGCCCACAACAGAGCAGGGGGATGCCCAAAGGAGGCTGTGACCCCACGAGAAACCCACACTGAAGCAGGCTCCTGGCAGGACCTGTGGCCCCTTGGAGAGGGAAGCCCATGCTGGAGCAGGTCTGCTTACAGGACCTGGGACCCTGTGGAGGGTCCAGGGAATGCTGGAGCAGTCTGTTCCTGAAGAATTGCACCCCGTGGAGCAGCTCATCAAGAACTGCAGCCTTTGGAAAGGACTCAGAGAAGTTAGTGTAGGACTGTTTCCTGTGGGAGGGACCCCACACTGGAGCAGGGAAAGAGTATGAGCCCTTCCCCTGAGGAGACAATGTGTGATGAACTGACCACAGCCCCATTCCCCATCCCCTTGAGCTGCTGCGGGGAGAGGAGGTAGAGAAAATCAGGAGTGAAGCCTCAAAAGAATGAAGGGGTGGGAAGGTGCATTAAGATTTTGGTTTTATTTCTCATTACCCTACTCTGTTTTGATTGGTAATCAATTAAAGCAATTTCGCCAAGTTGAGTCCGTTTTGCCCACAACACTCACTGCCCCTAATTCACAAACCTTTTGTTATGTTTTTCTCTGTTCTGCCCAGCCGAGGAGGGCAGTGATGGAGAGACTTTGATGGGGACCTGGTGTCCAGCCAGGGTCAGCCCTGGCACTGGTAAAGGCCCATTTCCTGTGGCTGAGCCCTCTTGCCATGTAACTCTGTCAACCAAAGTAGACAAGATCTGCTCCTGCCTTCCTTCACATCCCTACCCGTATCTAAGGAAAATCACTTTGGGTGCCTCTAGCAGGCAAAGACTTAGACAAGACCATGAGTCAGCTTAGTCTTATGAATACATATATATATATATATTTAAAATATATATATATATGAATATATAGGTTAATAATTTGGAATTAAAATTCTCTACCTAACTCTAACATTCTCCCATAACCTTTTCCTAGCTGAAACTTAGCACAGCATAAAATCTGCACCTGTGTTTTCAGATGACAGCCAGTAAGGTGTAAGACTGGTATGGGAATAAAGGTGATATGCTATTAATTATACAACAGAACTTGCATTGAGAATCTAGACAAGCAAGTGTGGAAATGATCTCTTAAGGGAAATTGTCATTTGGTGTTTTTTTCTCTCCTCTTTTTTTGCTCTGTAGGTTCTTGTACCACACTCACATCTGTAGCATCCAGTGAAGCATTAAGCAATGTGACTAACATCTGTCAAACGTGTGCTGTCTGCTTGTGTGAATACTTACTTGGAGTGCTCCCGAGGCTTGGCAGCTGGTTGTCTTTTGTGATCTGGAAATCAATCAATGAGGACTTCTGCCAAATCAGAGATTTTTACATTCTTCTCTGTAGTAATCGCAGCAGACATTCCCTTGCTGAGGTAAAGACCAGCAAGTTGAGGGACTGACAAACAGAAGTTCCCAGAGACCCACCTTGCTCAGGATGCTTGGACAAGGTAAGTCTTCTGGGGACTGCTGGGGAGCAACACCCTGTGCTGCCTCATGAGATGAAGTGAAACTGCTTTAACTGGCCATGTTGTGAGGGTCTAGGGACATTTTTATTCAGGAGCTGGAAAAAATTGCCTGAAGTTTTTCATTACAGAAGTTGTCCAAAACTGACAATCCTTCCACTGCACGATGTGGGTGACAGCTCACATTCCCATGGCCAGCTCTTCAGTGATCATCAGGCTGCTGGGTACGGCAGATCAATACCTGCTTTAATAAGACAGAATAAGAAGAGGAATACAGATAAAAAATAAATCTTACATCCCTTTTGTGCCAGCACCCCGTGTTTGTGCAGCATCACACACACCCTGGCTGGAGTTTGCCGTGGCCCACTGTGTGGAGTGGATCCCATCCAGGGAAATAAATATCTCCATTTTGGTTATTTCAGCTAATATGTAATTTTCTTAATAGAAAACCTATTCACAAAGGATTTTTGCATGACAGCTTCTCACTGTACTGTTCGATAAAAGCAAGGCTGAGCAAGCAGTGTAATTGCTGGTAGCAGGGGGAGCTGCCTGTGGGATCACTCTCCCAGTGATCTGGCTCAGGCTGTCCTGTGAGCAGGGAATTTGTGCAGCACAACACAGCCTGGAGGCCACCCTGGCTGTGCAGCACAGGCAGCATGGCACAGGCTGCGCAGGCAATCGCTGTGTGGGTCACTAACAATCACAACGTGCAACCATGTCCCAGTCAAGATTGATATATTCCACCCCTTGATCCATAGTTTATCTGTCCCAAGTAGGTTATAACTTACAGAATATATCAGTAACATATGGATTTCTCTAGCCCTAAATACAGTGGCCAATAGATCCTGGCCTGGGCAGGATCACTAATTCCTGAAATACAACACCTTCTGCACAACTCCCAGTACTGGCAGTAAGGGACATGGGTTTGGGAGGTTCTGGCAGGGCTCCCCACAAAGGCAGGAGGGTTGGGTGGCTGGGTATAGCTGCTGCCCCAGGACATAACGCTACCTCTTGTGGCTTGTTTCCTCCTTCCTGATCTCCATTCCAGGTTCATTGTGAATCACAGGACAGCTGCTGCTGCCCCAGACTTGCCTTTTACCATTGACAACACCAAGATACATAACTCCATTTTAGTCATTTAATGGCCCTGCTCTCTGGTGAAAAGGTATCCACTGCCTTTTTATGGCAACATAACCTTGGTCAGCATTGCAGGAATGAGGATTTAGTCACCCCAGATTCCAGATTCAGAGCTACCTAAATCTCTAGTAACACTGTTGAGAGAGAGGAATCTGTGTAGGATCATATCAGTGAGAGGTCTCCTGAGAGCAGTGCTGTTTCCTGTTAGTGTCTGCTGCAACTGAGCCTTGCAATAGGTCTCACACCATTTAAGCTCTTTACCCTGGGGCTCACAACCTCCCTGAGACAAGCAAATGCAGCTTGTGGCCAGCAATGTCAAACATAACAGAGGGATACACAAGCATGAGAAAGGATGTTTGTTTGCTTTCTGTGATGCCAGAGAAATTTATTTCAAAAACTGAACTAAATATTCTATCAGATAAATTTGGTTCTATCATTTATGAAACACTTAAAGAACAGTTACTGAAGTACACTTACATAATACAATACTGTAATAAAATACCTAATAAAAAATTAGCTCAATTAGCTGAAACATTTTTCTTTCTACCACTAACCTAAGACATATGTAAAATTTTATTATGTTTAATGGCTGTCTGGGCTCCTGCTGTAATGACTTCAAGCAGCTCACTGAGCTATGATGTTTTTGCCACATGAAGTTTAAATGGAGGGCAAGACATTCAGAGGGAAATTCCAGAGAGAAATGCGACAAGGTGCTGGGCTTGATGGAGGCAGGGAGGTCAGGAGAGAACAGGTAGATTTGTAAGTCATTGATGCAAAGCAGAGAGCTGAAGTCATGTGAGGCAGGAAGCTCACTGAGAGAAAGGTTTTAAATGAGAAAAGTGAGCCAAGGACAGTATCAATAATCTGCAAGTAATTGCCTGGTTTTACACGTCATGTCAGAGACACTGTGGGAGGTGCCTCCTGGGATTCACCTTTAATACTGTAGAGGAACCAAATGCGCAAGGAGACAGAGGGTGTTTCTACAGATCTACTTTAGCTCCATTCAGGACTGTGTGCTAGAAGTAAATCTGGTAAGTAAAGAAGTAAACCTGTTGGCTCATAACACGAGTAGTCTCAGAGGAGACAAACTGGACTTTTGGACGGTTGGATTAAGCCAAAGGATGTGTACCAGCTGCAATCCAGCTGCCAACAAAAGTTCATTTCCCTGGGTGAGAGTAGATCCAGTCCAAAGTAAAGCCACCAAACCAATTTTAGTGTGGATGCCAGGTCTTCAGCACTGCTGCTCTGAGTATTATAGCTCACTCCTGCAGTGCCCTGGTACTTGCTAATGTAAGCACTGGCATGGTGGTATTTTTTTACAGCTTTTCTGCAGACTTCCTGAATGGACTCACATAAATCACTTCCCTTCTCACTGTCTGTGTCCTTCATATACGAAATACTCTTAATACCACATCCTGCGCTCGCTGGGACGTGGAAAGGGTAAAATTGTCAACATACATCAGGCACTCAGACATGCTGGTGACAAGCATCCCTCTACAAGGCAGGGAAAACACTCTGAAACAATATTTGACTAGTGTTCAGTAAATGCGATGGGGACCTTACCCTGCACACTGAGGGTACACTTATGGACCAGACTCCTCAATTCAGTGACTTCTTGGCATGCTCTGAAAAATGGGTCCTGAAAGAGAGCATGACATAATAAAAACAAGGAGCTGAAGGACAGTGCTACCAGCTGAGAGCTGTGGGTACCTCACCTTGCTGTCTGTACACTCTTTGGAGATACCCTAGGATGTTCCTCTGCTATGAAACTGCATAATGTTTTGCCCCTGTTTCTTTCAGGTGGTCACAAAACCCAGCTCACTGTACAAGAGCAAGGGAAGTCTCTCCACATATTTATCAAAGGTCTCCCATCTAATCTCTTTGCTTAAATTCCCATCATCATTTTTTGTTGGTGTTCTTGAGGTTGATTCGTTCCTGTATTTAACCCAGCTGTGTTCTGTTGCAGAATCCATTGAATTCAAACCAGAAACACTGGTCTGATACCACACAACCTTGAAAGATTTTACTGAATAATTCTACACTCAGCAGAACTGCTACATTTATGTTCTGTAGCAATCATCAGCGCAAAGGCTACTGATTTAAATGTAAATCAACCTTTTCACAAAAGGAGTGCTATTCCCTCTTACTTCAACAGTATTTCTTCCTCAAAAACACCCAATAGTACAAACACCCCAACAGGTTCTGTTTCTCTTGCTGTCAATAACTTCACCACAGCTGCAAATGTTCACAGAGCTTTAGATAGCAAACTGCTCAAGCCCTATATTAAGAGGCTGTGCCCTACCTAGAGAGCTTTCTATTTAAATCAATAAAATTCCTGAATTAACTCAAAAAGGACAGTTAGATTTCTGGAGCATTTTCTTTGACACACTTTACCAGCGTCTCTGGGAAAACAGTTACATTATCCAAAGATTTTCCCAGCTATTGAATTTATGTTTGTTTGCTTGTTTCTGCTATTTGCACACAAATATCTCTCCACTACACTTGAATGACTGAAAAGGGAAGATCCACACTCCCAACACCATGCTGTAATAGCATAAAACATTTTTCTGCTTTGCTGGCACATCACATTATATAGGCTGTCCGTAATCTTAGGAGAACAGACAATGTAAAAAACCTTCTTGCTTATATCAGACCTTGTTATTAAATTTATATCCATTTCTCATAATAACATACATTTTCCTTTATCAGAACTCTGAAAAATAACTCCTCGTGCAGGACTTCAGCACGGCATTAGATACAGTCATCAGAGGAATTCTGATGTCCCGTCTCGGGGCCATGGCAGGGGATTATTGGGATTGAGAGAAGATGGTTTCAATCATTCCTCACAGACAATACTCACTGAGTCATGAAGACTTTCTACTTCCAAAGCTATCACCCATGAAGTTCTGAAAGAGTCCACCTAATTCAGTGTTTAGAAGGAGACCCTTAGTGTGAAATAGTTTGGACTAAAAGACAGGTAACACACCACAGGCATCCAGCACAAGCTGGAATTGCCTCTACAGCTCTGTGCCCAAGGTGGCACTGCTGGCTGAGGAGCTGACGGACAGGGGACCTGGGCTGCCAGAGGGGAGCACCAGTGACCTCACTGCAGCCATTCCAACCAGGGACAGCCATCCTTTCCACTGCTCTGCTGCCCCAAAATCCTGGCACTGACTGTAAAACCCCATCTTTGCATGGCAAACAAGAAGGATCAGCCTCCAGTTAGAGGCAGTGCTACAGAGAGCCTCTAGCTTTGGCAGCTAGGGACTGCCAGATCAGCCTCCCTGCTCTCAACCCTACCTCACCTTCTGGCACCTCTTTCCTGAGATACTACTAAAGACATAAAAGCCAAGTGCTCAGTCACCACTCCACTGCTCAGAGGCCTGGAATTCTTTTTCCAGTCGAATAAAACCCTCTGATCAGGTACCTTCTCCTCCTCAGCACAAGTCTGGGAATATTTATGCAGAATATTAATATCTTCATTCACGGGGTTTGCAGATAATCCTCTGTTTTTTGTCTACAGAACTTCAAAAGCACGATTAATTTTAAATAATGTCATTGAAACAAAGACTCAAACGCATCTGTAGCAGGGAGAAAAAATGAAATTTCACTGCAATGTGTGCAGGGAAAGGCAGCTGGACTATCCATGTTCTGTGAGAGTGATCCCTTGGCATCCAATTGTCCAATTTACTGACGAATTAAAACTGGGATATCATTTCTTTCATGATACAGCTCTAAGATGAATGTTTTTAAAGACTTCTTCTTTGCCTAGACCTAAATATACGTCCTTCTCACTTTTTTACGCAGCACAGCTATTTCAGAAACTCTTACTTGGAGTGCCATATATAATGTTATACCTACCAACACAAGAAAAAAATATTTTCTTCCTTGGAATAACTTGCATCAGGGATAATACATTCATGCTTTTTAGAGGGATCACATGGATGTATTTCTCTTTATTTTGCAGACCTGGTCAGCACAGTCTGGAGGCAAGGTTAGATACCAGAGACACAAAGCACTCAGTACTTTCACATTACTTTAGTAAGACCAAATAAAAACATATTTTTAAAGTATTTCTAACAAATAATATATTCAACCAGACCAGCCTTTAGAGTTCTTTTTTTGCTAGAGCTCTCTGGTGGCACAAAAATTATTTTTACCAGAGACTTGCTTGGAAGGAAAAGGAAGAAAAGGCCTCCAGCATTCAGCTTGGATTTGTGTGATACTTTAAACCTTCTGCATGTCAGAGGGAGTTCACATGCTTTCCAGTTTATCCCATGTGCCTAAAATTTGCACCCTGAGCTGCTGGGTTATGTTCTGACTGTATTTTACCTTTTAGAGCTCAGCATAAGCAAGCCCTCTGGAACCAGGACAGACTATATTGCTGATGTTTCATAACAATCCTGCCCAGCATCTCCAAGATAGGATAATGGTTTGTGGCACTCTAACATAATTCTGTCACAAAAGGGATTGAAAAAAACTTACTTCTCTACACACCTTCCCACTCACATCTACAAAAGCTTTCATTAATCTTCCGAGTCTCAATTTCAAGATGAATCAGAGTAATTGAGACATCCTTTCTCCACTTTGCTTAAGATTTTAAAGTGGGAATTTATCCTTTAATATCAGGGTACTGAGCCAGTTGTCTGGATGGTGGAAAGGGATGACACTGTTGCTTCATGAGCATTTGCAAGCAGATGGTCTGGCTTCCCAGTCTGCACAGAACTTCAGTAAGCCTAATAGGGTCATTATCTTTACTAGCCTAGTTAACACCTTGGCTAATTTAAAGACACCAGAGTAAAATAGCTCCCATGACTCTGTAATAAAACTGCAGTCCCTTGACTATGAATGTTTATGCAGCTTAAGTCAGTAAAAATAGCTAATTTACAATGACATCTCCTTTGCCTTATTCACTGTCCACTGAAGGAAGCTAAACTCCTCAAGCAAAATAGTAATCTCATCCTTAAATAGTTCATTCTTCACAGTTAAGATCAAGTTTTTAGAACAGCCACACTAAATGTGAACAGGTAGTCAAGGGTGGTCTCTGGGCTCTGAGTTTACAAAGCAGACCAGGTGAGAAAAGAAAATGCTACCCTCCACTGAGG
Source organism: Entomyzon cyanotis (assembly GCA_024500445.1). Lineage (NCBI taxonomy): Eukaryota > Metazoa > Chordata > Aves > Passeriformes > Meliphagidae > Entomyzon > Entomyzon cyanotis. The sequence continues at coordinate 67,453,653 of JAKEPQ010000871.1, forward strand.
GTAAAGTGAGTCTGAAATAAAGTGACTTAGCGTGATGAAGGATTCCTCCCAGCCAGAAATTTAACTGAGATCTTCTAAGGTGCAGCTCAGCACCTTAATTACTGCATCATCTGTCTTGTATTCTCCTTGGAAGCAAAGGTTTTTCCATATTATAAAATTCTTCCTGCAGGTCTAAAAGGTTAAGCTATTTAAGAAATGTGATTTCTTAAACCTGGCAAGATTTGTCCACATAAAAAATATAAAATAACAGTAATAAAGCATAAGTAGTTTTTACATCTCCAAAGCAAAGCAGAAAATATTAGCTAATTCAACCTTACAAGACCCCTATGAGTTAAGTACAGGCTACACTTCTCAAATATGCTTTTTATCCCTCGCTCTCTCTTTCTCTAAACATGCAACCAAAATTATAAACAAGGTGAATAATCCTTCTGTGTGGTAACCATGGAAATCAGCTGTATCAACTACTGTAAATGGCAATATATCCAGCAAGTCCACAAAAAGCAGACCCACTCCACCCTCACAGAAGGTTTCCTACATGCAGCCACCTAATGTCCTAAAAACTACTTGAATATTTTTGCTGAGCACCCTGTTGCAATATTCAGGAACTGCCCTTTGTAAGCTTCTTTTAGAGGTGAGTAACTAATCACAGATTGCTATGGAAAATCCAATCCCAGTGACTATCCATGCTTCAGACATTCTCTGGCCAACACAGCCCTGGCCTTTACCCTTTCAGACCTTGTACCCTAAACAGGACAGCCTGTTCCATCAAACTCTTTCTACCCAGATAAAATTAGCACCTAGACTGTTAATAAAGATTATGACTCAGAGAAGAGATAATACATAAATTAATGGGGCCAGAAGCACAATATCTCAAGGTTTTGGTTTCACCAAATTTTTGCATTTCCCCAACAACATTGTTCTCTTCATTTTAAGCAGATGTGGCTTCACAAGAAGTCACTGGGCAGCCCCTTTAGGATAAAAACATGATTTCCAGCCTACTGCAGCTATAGCACATCTGTACAAGACTGACTGATGCTCTACTTTTTTGATTACTTCATCTGAAGAAATACAAAAGCCAGTCCTTTCCTCCAAGTACACTGATACAAGATTACAGGCACCTCTAATTCATATAACCTCTACCCTTTTATGTGTCCTACCTCAGACTTTTTTTATTGACCTTGTTTTCTTTCAAAAATCAATTCCTGCAGGTGCTTTCTGGCCACATGATGACTAAGCCTGCTTAGTTTAATAACATCAAAAACTTTTTATGTCCTTTTTGTCCCATGAGGTTAAGATTCCTCTTACCTGGAGATGTAATTTTTCACATAGAATCACACGATGGTTTGGGTTGGAAGGGACCTTAAAAATCATTTCATTCCAACTCCCTGCTATGAACAGGGACAACTTCCACTATTCCAGGTTGCCAAAAGCCCCCTCCAGCTTGGACTTGAATACTTCCAGGGATGGGGCATCCACAGCTTCTCTGGGCAACCTGTTCCAGGGCCTCAGCACCCTCACAGTAAAGAATTTCTTCCTAATAGCTAATCTAAAACTGCCCTCTGTCAGTTTGGAGCCACCTCCCTTGTCCTACCATTACATGCCCTTATAAAAAGTCCTTCTGCAGATTTCTTGTAAGCTCCCTTTAGGTACTGGAAGGTGTTATAAGGTCTCCCTCAAGCCTTCTCTACTCCAGGCTGAACAATCCCACTTCTCTCAGCCTTTCCTCATAGGGGAGGTGCTCCAGCACTCTGAGCATCTTCATGGCTCCTCTGGACTCACTCCCCGAAGTCTGTCCTTCCTAGTGGTGTGGTGGTTTTGATTGGCCCAAAACATCAGTGAAGTATTTTTAACATCTAGGAGAAATTTGGACCCCTCAGAAGCTGTTGTAGTAGGCCTAGGGAGGTGTCTGAGGGGTGGGGTGTGGCACAAAGATGGCTCCTGTGTGTCCTGAATGCAGGTTCTGGATGTTTTTACATCAAGTCCAGCAGAGCCAATCTCTGATGGCTCTGAAGGTGATGGACATGCTGCCGGCCAAGTTTGGGCCAATTGGAGGTGCTAGTTACGCCTCTGTGAAAACATATTTAAGAAAAATTCAAAACAAAGCAGGCACGCACTTCTTTCACTTCTCTGTAGTTGGAGGAGGAGGAGGTGGAAGTGAAAATATGTGAGGGAGAACAGCATGGAGACGCCAAGGTCAGTGAAGAAGGTGGGGGAGGAGGGGCACCCAGTGCTGGAGCTGAAAACCCTCTGCTAGCCACAGTGAAGGCCATGGGGGGGCAGGAGGTCCCCTGCAGCCCATGGAGTCCACAGGAGTGCAGAAAATCACCCACAGCCCATGCCAGAAGAGCAGGTGGATGCCTGGAAAAGACTGTGAACCAGTGGGAGTCTCATCTAAGAGTTAAAACTGCAAAGGCCTTCCAAAGGAGAGAAAGGCCTTGCTCCTGGGATGGAAGCAGCCTGGCCTCGGCTCAGGAGAGTCTGCACAGCACCCTATGGACAAAAAGACTCATGTTGCAGCAGAATTTCGGGCAGGATGTTGCTCGTGAGGTTGGACCCACGCCAAAGAAGTTCTCAAAGGACTGTCTCTCGTGGGAAGGATCCCCTGGCTAAGTAGAGAACCTCTTTTCCTGATTGGACTGACCAGAGGACCCCTCAACCTGCCCCCTGTCTGTGTTGCTGGTTTGGAAAGAGGGAAGGGGGGAAGGGTGAGTGCAGAGACTGCTTCTTAAGAGGGTGGGGGTGAGAGCAGAAAGAAAACTGTCTGGAGAGAGAGAAAAATAAGTAGAGATAAAAAGTATTTGTAGTAGAAAAATTGTGGTGATGAGTAAATTTGAGAATCTGCTCTGCGGACTGAAAAGAGACCCCACACCCTGCCCCCCCCACCAGCCGGCTTGTTGACTGTAAAGGAGGAAAGGGAGTGAATACTACAGGTTCGTAAGAGGGAGGGGGGAGTGAACCAAAACTGTATGAAAAGTTTATTTTTGCCTGCATTTATCCTCCAACTCTGTTAGGTAATTAAAACAGTTTTTGCAACTTTAAGCTTAGAGCCTGGTTGCCCTCTTTTCGTGCATCCTCCTGGCAATGTCCTGTCGAAAACCCATGACAAGTGGTCATCCGAGTGACCACTTCCTAGTGGTCAGCCACCCTGGGCTATCCTGCAGGTTGAAGAGGGACTTGGGCAAGCTAAACAGAAATAATTTAAATCCAAACAAGAGTTTGTGACAGACAGAAATGGTTCTGCTGCCATTTGACATGCCAAAATTCACCTTTTGGTCTCCAAAAGCTTATACCAATAAATGCAGCATACCTGTCCGGTTCTGCAAACCCTCTTGGTATTTAGACAAGCATTACAGTTGATCTCAGTGAAAGCTCAGTCTGAACCTACACTGCATAGGTCTGTGCTCTCTTTCAAGCAACAATTTGCATAACCATGTTCATTCCAAAAAGAAAGCTTTACAGGCTTTATACCCACAAGGCCATCTCTGGATGGAGAAGACAGAAAAACAGAAAGCAGAATGTTGGCCACCTGCAGAAAGAAAGGAAGATTTGGACAGTACTGACATTTGGGACTGAAACCCTGGGTTTGCAGCACAAAGATCATTGGTAAAGAGCTACACAGCAATGTTTGTCATTGTCTGTGTAACTCTGAATCTCCAATTCTGATGAGCTGGGTGCCAGACCATTCTATACAGAAGTGCCCAAACCTCTGTATTCAGGTTTAATTCTGAAGATAAATGCAGAGTACTTTATTAACTGACCCATGAATCCTGGGAGATTCAAAGATTGAATTAAAGCTACTAAACATATACCTGCAATTCTAACAGTTGTTTGCAAACGGACTCTTAAAACACTCCCCAGCAGCTCCCTCATGTTCCCCCATTTCCCTAAACAAAGGGAAATTGGCACATTTTAATTCTGTTCTAGTCAAGGTAGTTTTGTAGTGCCCCTTGCTCACCAATAGCACTACCAGTCACATGATAAATACTTCTCAGGTATCATTCATCTTCTCCTTCTTGTTATTAAGGTGAACTGTGTGTGCAGCATAACATTTTGTTTTAAAAGGACTTGGGATTTTCACAGGAGAAAGGAGAAGATTGATACAATTGTCCATTCTTATTTTGGAGAAGGCAGGTGAAAGAAGCAGGTGCCCAGGAAAATGGGAGGTGATGAGGTTTACAAAGGTCCTCAGTCCCTGAACGCCTTTATTTAGTATGGAAAAACCACACTGTGAACCCATTAGTGCCAGATGAACAGCAGGGCAGGGGGGAGGGAGGCTCAGGGTGTCACTGGAATCATCTGAGGGATGTGTTCATGTCCCTTACACTGAATCTGGGAAGGCACACACTGAGATCAGCACCCATGGGTGACGGGCAGCGAGCGGCAGGGATGGACAGCGGGAAAGCAGGGTGGACAGCAGGCAGGCAGGGATGGACAGAAGACAGTGGGGAGTCAGGGATGGACAACAGGCAGGGATGGACAGCAGACAGGGATGGACAGGTCAAAGGACAGAGGGCAGGCAGCAGTGCAGCAGGCAGGCAGGATGGACAGTGAGGAGCAAACAGGCAGTATGGACAGTGGGCAGGCAGGGATGGAGAAAGAACAGGAATGGGCAGTGGACAGGGATGGACAGTGGGCAGGGATGGACAGTGGACAGGGGTGGACAGAAGGCAGGGATGGACAGCAGGCAGGGATGGGCAGCAGGCAGGGATGGACAGTGGACAGGGATGGACATAGGACGGGGATGGACAGCAGACAGGGATGGGCAGCAGGCAGGGATGGACAGAGGGCAGGGATGGACAGCGGACAGGGATGGAAGCGGACAGGGATGGGCAGCAGGCAGGGATGGACAGCAGACAGGGATGGACAGCGGACAGGGATGGGCAGCAGGCAGGGATGGACAGCGGGCAGGGATGGACAGCGGACAGGGATGGACAGCGGACAGGGATGGGCAGCAGGCAGGGATGGACAGCAGACAGGGATGGACAGCGGACAGGGATGGACAGCGGACAGGGATGGACAGCGGAGCAGCAGCAGCAGCAGCAGCGCGGCGCACGCCCTCTGGCGGCCGCAGCCCGCAGTGCGCAGCGCGGCTCTCCCCACGTGCCGCGCAGGCAGAGGAAGAACAGAACAGAGCCCAGCAGCACCAAGGACCATCCAGCCTTTCTTTACTTACTAGCTTACCCTTTTTTAGTTAAAACTCGAGCTTCGCACGCACTCTGAAATGCCCCCAAATTGTAACAAACACGAATCCTTTCATTCTCCTACTTCTGCAGAACTGTAAGGTGTATTGATGAAGCCTAATTAAGGCAAACAGTGTTCCTCTTGATCCCTTCAAGTTTATGTGTTTGAATTTCAAGCTTGTGACTGAAACAGGCTTTATAAAAAGCGGATACTTATGACATCATTTAAATGTCACCGAATGTAGCAGAGATTAAGCAAGCAGAGTCCAGACACAGGCAGTGGTGACTGCAGCATGAAATGAGGAAAACAAAAAGAGGAAATAATAAACACCGTATTTATCAAAGGCAGCAGCATAAGAGAGATCTAAAAATGAAAATTTTGGTTTGTCTGACAGTTTTATCTGAAATTAAAATATATTTAACCATTTATAAAAGGGAACTGACAGCACTTCTGCCTATAAGGGGAGATTTCAGAAACCTGAACATCATGTTTATGAAAGAGAAAGGTGAGGGAAATATCTTTTCTAAATCAGGAGCACTGTTTCATAAAGTATCTCGTTTAAAGAGAGACAGTGCCATATTGCTATAAACAAGGGGTATTACAAGGTGAGAATGCTGACCACTCTCATACTCCGCATTGTTATCTATAATTCAAATAAATATTTTAAAAGACATCTTAAACTCTGTCAAGTTTTTCTGAACATCGAGCCCCACTAACCCTCCAAAGATCCTTATAGGATGTGGAGACATCAAGAAACCAAAAAACAACAAAAGCATAGTCCTTTAACTTTACTTAGATCCTGATTCTACATATGGATACATACAGAGACAAAAAAAAATTCATTTCAGAACTGTAAATATTCATGTTTGTGTGTCTCCCACAGCAAGTGCATCTCAGAAGGAAAGTTCTTAAAAATTGAAAGGCACATTAAAACCCAAGCAGAGCCATTTTGTAGCTGTTGCTTATACATAGTGAGGTTACAAGTTAATGCAAATTAAGGACCATTTATGGTGGGAGCACAGCTCTCCTGATCAGAACTCCTTCATACAAAAAAGCAAGATGTGTCTCATAGAATCCTGAATTCTCTTAAATTTAGTCCTTTCCCTTTTCAGTACCTGCTCTATTCACCATGCTTTCAACTGAGGGCATCTGATGTTAGACCACAATCACTGTCCCACAAAAAAATAATTCCAGTATTGACATTTACAACTCTATATAAATATACACTATTAAAGGCATTTGGGTAAAGGGTGGCAGGTAAATAAAGATGATGACACAATGGTGCACGCAGTGTTTAAAGCAAAAAGCAAGGAAAAAAAGCTGCATGCTGGCTCTTGATAAGATTAAACATCCTTCTCTTAAGGAAAGAAGTGAACCAGAACTGATCAGAGCTGGAGTCAGCAGAGCTTGGGAGAACTGCATGTCTGTGAGGAGGGTCATTCCAGTTCTTTTGGAAATCGATTACATTCCCCAGCCACCTACTGTTATATTGCACCAGGATATTATTGTACAGTCTTGCTACAGAGCCCTCCACTATAGAGCAGCTCTATTGGCATTTCAATGCTCAATGAAGACTAGAATTGCCACAGAGGTTTCAATTAAAGAAAATTCAAAATGAAAATGGAGAAGGAAAAGAGAAGAAAAAAGGCTGGGCTGAAAGTTTCCAGCAAAGGTATTTATGGCTGTCTGTCACCTTCTCTTTTTTCTTCCTGTCTCCTGAAGGGAAGTCTAAAGCATCCATTTAAACTGACATGGTTTTTGCAGAATTTTTGGGAGGAACCCTAATGGCATCATTCCAGTGGTACAGTAATAAATAAAAAATAGATATCCTTGCCCATTTGGTATAAACTCAACATAGCCTGGGCTGGAAGGGGGTAAACTACATTTACTTGTATTCCCCCTTGGCTGCATCACTGCAGGATGCTACTAGGACATATCAAAAGTAGTTATTCCATCCATAGCAGGCTGTAATCACTATTTTTCGTAACTCCTAGTCTGGTTCAAACACCCTGTGGTACTCACCACAACTACACAGGACTCCATATATCCTTTCCTAAACTGAACAGCCCAGCAGAATGGGTGTTTACTGATTCCTTTATACACATCAACATACAAAACCAGAGCACTCCCTGGACTAGCAGAGAACATAACTGCATGAAAAATATGGCTTAGGTTTGCTTCTACTAAGGTTTGATATTTTTAATGTTTTATCTTTTGTATTTATGGTCTGAACAAATTGGGTTAATTGCTTTATTGGCTGTACCAGACCCTATATTTGAGTTCAAGATTAACATTGCAGCCAGTTTCCAAGGTGATGGCCATTTAATTATTGTTTATGTAGAAGTGATTAACTAAATGCCAAAAAAAATCCTAGTTAAAACTTGAAAACAAGGAGGGTCTGTAAAAAGCTGAACAAAAACCTAAAGAATTCAGGCAAGCATGTGAGATCCTGTCTAAAGGGGTTTTAATTCCCTTAAACAATTAGATGTCAAGAACACCTTGCTGTTTACAAGGAATTTACAAATTTTTAATTGCACTTTCACCGTTCAGTTACATTCTGTAAAACTTTCCACAAGACAGGTCTGGAGTGAGAGGCTGTCGTGGAGGGCAACAGCCATAGCTGAGAGGGTTCTTTTCATGCACAGGTCTCTCTTTAATCCTTATTTTTACATCTTGATTGCATTTCACAATAGCAACCAGGCACTCCAGGCAGTGTTTTTAGGGCAATTACTACAATTCTTGGGTGGTCACTCTGCATTAGATTTCATGCCTTATAAAACAACATGAGGTGTGTCATAATGACTTAGAAATATACAGCCTTTCATGTCCTATTGCTTAATTAAGGAGGGTGTTTTGCAGTACAGATATTATTGCTAGTCTGTGGTTTTTAATTTTACTACACAGTAAAAGCCCCCTAATTCATACCAGGAATGGGCAAACCTGCAAATTAGTGCATTTTCTGAATTAGAAAATAAGTGAATAAAACTGCAGAAAGAAAATCTAAATGTGAACATGGCAATATTAAAGCAAATGTGCTCATTTACCCTGGGAAATATAGCTGAGTCTCATTCTGTTGATATTTAATAGCCTAACACCTTGTATTTTTTTTACCATAATGAGGCTTCAGACCCCAGACCTACAATGAGCTCCCTGTGTGCCAACTCCTGCACAAACATGGATTTCAGCAAGGCCTCCCAGGAGAGCTGTCTAAGCATCACTTGTGGCCATGCCGAGAACAGGGTAACAAGATACTGGAAGGACTTGTTGAGACAGCAGGGTTTTGTGGCAATTATCATTTCTGTGAGGTGGTGAAATAAAAGCCAGTGATCTTCCAGTCACTCTTACATTAGCATAAATACTGTAACTTTTAAAGCTATGCTTAATGTTTTGAGAGGCACTGATAAGCAGATAAATCGCAAAATTTGACCTACTTGAATGAATATCTATAATCTGACCAACAGCGTGCTGTAATCTCCATCTCCCTCTCCCTTCTTTATAAACCTACTGGCTCTTTTGCTGGCAATGTAAAATGACCAAATGCACAGACAACACACGGAGTAAGTGCACTCACTCACCTCCATTCTCCCTGTGCCAGAAGTTATCAAAATATTGATCCCAATCTTCACCCCAAATTATTTTGACTCCAACAACTCTCAAGATGAGGACAACAAAAAGCACAATTTCTAACAAACACCAGTGGTGCCAATGCTCTGGGTTCAAAGCCTAGGGTTTGAAGGCAGCAGGGCAGCAAGTAATGAGTAATGGGCTGTGCAGGATTCTCCAGCTAAATCCAAACATTCTTTTCTAACTTGTTGGTCCTTGCTGAAGATCAGTTTTCTCCATCACTTTCCACTGGCCTTGTCTGGGCAGCTCTGCCTGCCTCATCCCTCACATAAATGTACCCTAACCCACAGTACTTTTATGAGCTGGAGGAGTTGAGTAACAACCACCTATTAAAGCTTTGGTCAAGTTGGCCAAGTTGGCCAAAAGAGATTATTGGCCAAATTGGCCAGATGAGATTATCAGCCAAATTGACTGAAACACCTTTCAATGAAGGCTCTGCACAGTTTTTTTGACTCATTCCAGCAGCATACTCCAAGAGCTCAGCCAGAATTGTAGTTTTCATCCTGCCTGCGGAGAGTTTCAGCTCACCAAACACCTGTCTGCACCTGGCTAGCAATCATTAACACTGAATTATTGTCCCTAGTCTGGTGGAAGCACATCCAGTCAGCAAAGAGCTAATTGCCTATCTACTGGGTAAGTTCATGGGGTCATCCTTACAGCTTCAGACAGAAATCCTAAACCATCCATAACTGCCTGGTTCCTGGTTTGCTGTTTCTTTCCAAGCAAATTATGCTGATATCACACTAGCATGCACTGGCAACTTTTGCACAGTAGAGTGTTGTCCCATGGAGAAAAAGGGAGTTTTTCACCTGTCTGGGAGCCAGGTTTCACCCTAGGGTCCTGAAGAAGTGTGTGATGTCCCTTCTGAGAGTGAAGAAAGACTGTATTACTGCCAGAAGAATTATTCACTGCTCTTCAGTCTGAGACCTGACTATTTGGGACCACGAGCCCCAAAATTACTGAATACTTTTGAAAATTACCTTGGCTCTCTGACCCACAGCAGCCATTATCTTAACAGCGTATCTATGGTGCAGTGTGAGGAAGTATTTCCTTCCATTGACTTAAAATTTATATGCAACCTACTTCAATGAAATACACTTATTTTTCTCTTCCCCTTGGGAAAAGAGTGGGGGAAAAAAATAAATAGCTGCTCCAGTTTTATTTATGTTCTCTGTAATCATAAATATCTGCATTTAGTCTCCCCTTTACAAGCAAAACAACACTGCAATCTCTTATGCCAGGCCCACTTCTGCTGTCATTTCAGTCAGTGGTCAGAGTTCATATGGATCTCACAGGGAACCAGAGTAGGCTGTGTGTATAAGCTGTCCTTCTACATCTCACCATCTGCACTGAAGTAAACAAAAAATGCCATATTAACATAGCTGGAAACAGAAGGAGAGAAGGATACACCAGCATTTGCTAAATCTAAAGTGATAAACAGTTTTAAAAGGTGTTACAAATAATGCATGGCTTTGAAAAAAACGCTACAGCTGCACTGTATGTGACTTTCTTAAAAAGGCCCATGTTGAGACTCTTGTTTCAGTGATTATTGCCTTTATTAATATATTGTAGCAAATAATCTATAATATTAACAGTATAGACAGCACTATAAAATAATTTAAATTATTGATAATTTTTCACTCTTGCAAGGAGAAAGATTTCGTTACAGCCCCAGCCATGTCATGGGCTGTGTGCATGCTCAAATTTGCACAGTTTCATTTAACAGAGAGCCACACAAGCCCTGGGATTTATCCCCAAAGATTTTGCTGAGGAGTGACAGGTTGAGAGTCTCATTCTATAAAATACAATGATATGGCATAGGCTTTAAATCAGTAAAGTACCCCTGTTTAGGAAAATACACCTAAGAGAAGAAGCCGTAGGCATGTGCTTATGTGCTTCCACGAATCAGCCTGATTGCTGTACTTTCCCTGAGGCAGAGATAAGGTTTACAGACACAGGTCCCAAATTTGGGCCAACCCAAATATTATTTAAATACCTCTCTCTCCTCCACCTCTTTTTGCTGAAAGAGCTGGGCTTGCCACACATCTTATTCCTATCTGCCTTTATTAAGCTTTTTATAAATGTGCAAGAAAAAAAAAATTATTCAGCATCCCAGACATCTTTTTGGGTTTAAGATCTTAACAAATGAGGACACAGCTGGGCTACTTGGTCTGTGGATTTGCTAGCTGCAGGATTAAGTCCAGCTGAGCTGAAGTTTATAAACCAAGTTATTGACTTTAAAAATTCTCATACCGCTTATCAAAACACAGCACATTGAAAGAACACCCTTCCCAGAATCAAATGTGGCAAAGCTTTCTCAATTATAGACAGCCTCTCCCCATCCAGGAGGGCTCCCTCTCCCTCGCCCTCACCATAACCCTACTAGTCTCCTGCATCTATTTTATTTCAGGACTCACTCTCAACTTGCTGTTAAAAAATAGTCTTTTCTATCTCCTATCCTAAATAAGCAGGCTCTGGGCAGCAAGAGGTTGGTTGCATATAGCCCAGCACTGAAAGTGGAAACAAATAGTGCCCCAGCAGGCATCATCCTCCCCTGGCAAAGCCCAGGCTGCCATTAGGTGCCACTCACCTGAAAGGATTTGTCTCTAGTCTGAAGTCAGCACAGTGTCTTTGTACATTGCTTTTCACTAAAGGTCTGATCCAGCTGCCATTAAAATCAATGAAAAGGCTCCCATTGACTTCAAAGGAGTTGAGATACACAGTATATTGCAGCAGATGAAAAATACCAAAGCAAAAGAAAATCTGTCTTTTAGTATATACTTTCAATTTTTATATAGTCTTCATCAGAACAATGTTTTGAAGGAAAGGGACGGAAAACTTTCCAAGTCTGTCAATGCTGAAAACTGGAGGGGAAAAAAAGAAAGTTTTTGACAAAAGAAGATACTTTCCAATTCATTTCAAACTGCATTTTTCTGTCAAAAATTGTTTTTAGTAGCAAATATGTGACTAGTTGAAATTCTAAACAACCAATAAAGCCAGGGAAGTATTTTAAAACAGACCATCTTTGGAGATATACACTTACTCATCAGTCACCAGACTTTCTGTGACTTTGGAGGCTTAATAAAAAGAAAAAATGTCGAATATTAGTGCTTTTATTTCTTGTGTCTATAGGGAGGATCCCTGTGCCTGACTCAGCCCAGCACTCTGTGACAGACATAAAATGGGATAACACATAGAGGAAAGAGAAGGATTTATCTGAGTACAGAAAGCTGGGCCAGAAATCCAGCTATGAAGCTTTATGGATGCATATATTTAAAACACCTTTCAGCAGCTTTATATACCATTACAGTTATTGGATTTTTCATCTTTGACTTAGATATGAATTATTTAATTAGAAATTTCAATACCTGCATAACTTTGAAACCATTCCACTTATATTCTTACTTAAAAAATATATATATATATTTGCACCTAAGAGAATTTCCCAGCAGTCAAAACTATGGAAAGCAGTAGTATAACTGAGGTAGGCTAGATTATTTAGGGAATTTGGATCAGGCCACACTTTGGTTCAGATTACAGCTGGCTTTCCTTAAATGTAGTGACCCAATATTTGGTTATTGTTTTGTGAATACAATTTACTACCAAATTATTCCTTCTGGATTCTCTGGAATCCAACAGAAAACATCTTGAAAGCATACAGACATTTTAATTTTTTTAAAAAAACACTCATTTAATTAATTCTCTGGTTTTAAAATATTTTATAACTCCAGTAGGTTTTTCTTTTTACCCACCCCTAGTAGATGACTTTGAAGGAACCACAAGCTGCTGAAACTACGCAGGGCATTTGTCCATTATGGAAAGGAGATCACAAAAGTATTTCACATCCCGCTGTTCAGAGAAAGAACAAGTCTATTTCTACCTCACATGGCAGGGTCGTGCACATGGTGGGTTCAAAGAAGAATGATGGAAAAATGCTCTGTATATCAGATACAATTATACGAGACTTATAATCGACTGCACAAACGTAACTTCCCCAAGGGATTCCTGCTGACCCTTTCACAGAATGGCTTCACCTGAGGGATTCCCATCCACCAAAGGGTTCTGCAGACAAAGGATCTTTCTTCTGGGGTTAACCCCTTGCACACACGGGAAACACAGCATCCTTCCAAAGCACCCCAACAGAGGAGCTGTGAATTTCTGATAAAAATGTGATGTGCCTGCATGTGGGATGCTGCTGGGAGGGCAACACATGTACCTGAGACACACATGGAGTTCCCCCCTTGCAACCACTGTGCCCCTATCTGTGCTCAGCAGGCCACTTAGAGCTCAGGGACCTGATACAGGTCTACAGGATCCACTGTCTGTGCTCCAAGGGATCCCACATTTCAGAGCTGATCATTGCTCACCCTGTCCTCACATGGGCACCACTGGAATACACTGCACTGAAACACACTGGTTTGTAAAACATTTTATTCGTGACTACAAAACTACTACTTGGAGCAGGCAGAAAACATACTAGACTTTTAGCATTTGGAATAATTTAATTATTTCTTTTTCTTTTTTTCTTCTTCTTTTTATTTTTTCCCAGAGAGGAACACCCCTGTTTTATGGAAATGTATCCAGTTTGCCACCAGTCAGAAAAAACCCAAAGGTTTGGGTGGATGACTGAACAGCTCAGGGCCACAGTTAATGCAGTTCCCACAACAGCAGCCCTGGCACCAGGCAGGGAGGGAATGGCTGTGTTAAATGGAAAAAACCCTGATGAGCCTGTTTGATTTGGAGTCTTGATAAATAATTAATGTCACGAGGAAAAGGTAACACAGTAGTTTTCACTAACCCTAATGCCAAAATGTTTTCTTTTCTCTCTGCTTCATGCTGGAGAAAGTATCGTGTTACCACCTCACTTTTACCAACAGCACTGTCCTGAGAAAAGCAGAAGCTGGAAGCAATTCATTTTGGGACTCCAGCCCCAGACAGGCTAACCCATGTGCCTAACTCCACATGAGTAGCTGAAGACCAAGGGATTACTCCTGAAAGTCAAGTGACAAATGTGTGCTTTTCTGGCTGAGGGTTTCTGACACAAAGGAATCCCAGCTTCCCAGGACAAAAGGATTAGGTTTCATCCTTAGTGCCTAACAAGGTATTGCTCTTTAAAACAGTCATTGGTGCAGAGGAATAGGAAATATAAATGCCAGTTCTGAGAGAGGCAAAGATTTTTTTTGCTATAGTAACAAATATCCTGAAATAGTCTGTGCTGATGAGTGAACAGAGGATTAGATTTAAATTCAACATCTTAATGTACATTTCTAACCCTAAATTTCAAAAATGATTAGCCATTTATGGTCTGAATAACAGCTTCTGCACTCATTTTAGCTAGTATAAAAATCATAAAGGTTAGCAAACTGTGTGGATCAGAATATAAACTAATCGGCATCTGGGATTAGGAAGAAATCTCCTCCAATTCATTGGTAAAGGCTTCCTCAAATACAGAACAGAGCCCATTATTATTTGGCTGTTAATAACTCAAGTGACATTTGCCATATGCCATCAAAGAGCCTGGAGTCAATACGGATTTTATGTCTGTTAAGGTCTGCAGATTCAGCCTCAAATTGTGAGTCCACAATTCTATAGTGAGTCGAGCATTCCCATTTTAAAACGGTTTTTGAAAATGGTGGGGATTACTTGGAGATTGTGTGATGCCAAGGTGCAAGGGAAGAAGTGACAGAGGAGCAGAAGAGAATGGAAAGAAGATTTTGACCTAGGACAAATATCAAAGTAGGTGATCTCTTTTTCTTTGCCAACTGTGCTAAAGTTGCCTTTTTAAACTAGAATCACTGTGTATCCCCAATCAAATCACATTCAAAGCAGTTATTCTAGTATGTCCCTAGCTGCATTTCCGCAGTAATTTAGGCACGTTATTCATATGCTGAGTTTCTGACAGAAAGAGAAATAAACCAAAAGGGTTTTCTTTCCGTAGTTAAAAGTACATTAAAGGCATGACCTTAAAGTAAGGCTAATATTCAAGATATTCTCCATGGTTTTCTTCTGGATTAAGTTTTTATGGCCTTATATAGGTAGAATTAAGCCTCAGTTTCATATGCTTTAAAACCTCTAGAAAAGTCACAGATTGTGCTAGAAGGGATCTGGAGGAAAATTTCAATATCTCTTTCTTAAGGGTCCATCTCTGCCACTTAGTAGTAATGAGATGTCTTTAGAGGTGATGGTAGTCCTTGCCCAGAACTATAAGCTTTTTTCTAGAGCTGCCAAGCATCCCAGCTAGGAAAAACCCTCACTCCCTGATGTCTCTTCCTGAAATGTCTGCATCCCATGACCCTGCAGCACAGACCTACTGCGTTACCTGCACCTCCAGACAGCCTGTTCTGTCCTTGAGGAAAGCTGGTGGAAAGATTATAAATTCATAAAATCACAGAATGATTTGGGTTGGAAAAGACTTTAAAAGTCACCTCATTCCAATCCCTTGTCATGGGAAGGGGGCACCTTCCACTAGACCAAGTTGCTCAGGGCTCCATCCAACCAAGCCTTGAACACTTCCAAGGATGGGACATCCACAACTGGGTTGCAAAGCCACATTTTCCCCAGAAGAGTCCAAGCCCCAAAAGCTTTCCTCAGGCTTAGCTCACCATCCAAAATCAGAAGTCCAGCAGGGGCCAAGGGAGTATGCCTAGAGAAGAGCACAGAACAGGGAGCTTATGCAGGAATACCTCACTAGCACACCTTCCCTCACTCCAGCTAATTGCAGCTAAAGGATTTCTTCAGCCAGCGACAATGCCTCTGTGTTCAGCATCTCTCCACTGACGTTTTGCCTTTGGGAATTCACCCGAGCCCTTTCTGAGCCCAACAAACTGCTGGCACTGAGTGCACTCGGTGCTGAGAATGTCCTGCACCGAGAGGCTGCCCAGCACAAATCATGAGCACAGCTCCCTCGGGCTGTTTTGAAGCTGGCGCCTGCTGCTTGCCTGCGCTGGCCCCGAGTGCAGAGGTGACGCTGTCACACGCCTGGAAATGCTGCCAATCATGACGCCTGCCAGAGCAGCCGAACACGCTCCATTTTCAGGAATATCAGAGGTTATTACGGTTATTTCTTAACGCTGACTGAGGGTCTGCAAGCCTACAGCCCCAGTACTTTGGGAAATAAAGTGTTCCCAGAGGTTCTTCTTTGGGCTCCAGCCAGCAAACACCTGCTTACACACAAAACTCTCCATTCAAGCCAAAAGGACAACACCTGTGAGCACAGTCATGCTGCCATGATACCTGCCTGGCTTCCCAAGTGAAAGAAAACCTGCTCTGAGCTGCACCAAGTGCCTGATGTACTCCCATTTGATTCACAAGCCATAAATCTGCTTTGCTCATGTGGATCTTGGGTAACAGTAAAACAACCACTGAAGGTGGAAACTGCCACAATTTCAGCCACTGACAATGAGTAATAAGTTACTGCAGTTTGAATATTTTATGCATTACTGAATCAAAACTTAAATTAAAGGCAACTTTTACAAGACATTAATATGATAGCTGAGCCTCTGGGTACCTTCTAGGCCTATCCTTTGAGCACTAAAATTTTTAGCTGTAACATATACAGACCTGATGTTGTAAAATACAGAGAGTCCTGACCTGTGATTTCCAGTCACTATTGAGAGCTTTCTGCCTGGGCTTTACCTCTACATGCAACCATCGCCAGAAACCGAGGTGGGTGTTCACAAAAATAATTTAGATTACTTCTGAAAATCCCTAAGATATTTGGGATAAAAGACAGATTCCTTGTAGAAAATAATCATAGAATGGTTTGGGTTGGAAGGGACCTTAAAGATCATCTCATTCCAATCTCCCTGTGCCATGGGCAATGACACCTTGCACTGGCCCAGGCTGTTCAAATTCTCATTCAACCTGCCCTTGAACACTTCTAGGGATGGGGCATCCACAGTTTCTCTGGACAACCTGGGCCAGGGCCTCACCACCCTCACAGTAAAGATGTCCTTACAATGTCTATTGTAAGACAGGTTATTATTGTCTGCTTCTTCTAATGTCTATTACAGAAGTAAAGAGACAGATTTACATTAAACACTTACTCTAAAACAGTGAGATTAGTAACAGACCAGACAGAAGGAAACTTAACATCTCCCAAAATACCCAGACAAAGAACAAGATACAAAGAAAAATACTTTGCAGAAATATTACTGCCTCTTTTTTGAGGAGTATGATGGAGAATGCTCAGATAGGGTGAGTCTGTCCAGCCACAATGCACAGAGAATGTAATGGAAAACACAACAGACAGAACTACTTGTTGGCAGCACTCATGCCTAATTTATCTGTATGTGGAACCCCTGGAATACATCTACTTCCCCAATATTCAAATACAAAGGGTTTTAAGATGCAGAAAGCTTGCATCCAAGTAAAACAGGAAGGAGGGTGTTCCCCTTGTCTTCACTGAACAGGCTATGGGATTTATGGCATTGTACTGTGCCATTTCAAAATGGTTGTAAAAGTGTGTCCCTAGGCATAAAACCTGCTCACTTACTTTGTAGCAGTGCATCAGCTAATGAGCTCTTATTTGCCTTTCCAAATTAAATTATTCGTTACAGGTAGAAGGAATTTTGCAGTGGTGGGTTAAAAGTGAGAGAGTGAAAAAAGCACATTAAGCAACTTTTCTAGTCGGCTCTAATTCAAAGGTACTTTACTGTTCTTCTAACACAGAAGTACTAAACTCACACATCAAGAAAAAGTTGCTGGCAAACTCTCAGGAAAAGGTGCCCTTTTCTTTCACCGTCATTCAGCGGCAATGCTGCCGTTTTCCTCTGCCTCCAGTGGTTGTGTCATCTCTGAGGTCAGTTTTCTGCTTCTTGAACATGACTTGGCTGTTTATGAAACGTGAAATCAGCATCAACAACCCATAGCAACTTCAAGAAAGAAGCCTTGGGCTAACAAATAATAAAAAAACTCCTATTTTTGCCCACAATGAGAAAAATCTACACAGCCGCTACCTAAGGGCTTTCATTGCCTTCGGCACAGAAGGAATTCACATTTTGAGAGTGCAGCCTAAACATTTTCACTCTCTGAGCTCATCATTTATTTCAGTGGCAGATGTCCCTATGTGAGACAACCTCAGCAGTCATCAATCCCTCTTTAGATTAAACATGAAAGGGGGTCTATCCTCCCATCAACACAGGGGAGATGTACTAATATGGCCCAAATTAATGTCCTAATCATTCCCTGACAGAACAGAATTTAAAATATCCCAACTCTACCACTCCAAGATCATACAGCCTGAGTCTGATCATTTGAAAATCACTGTTGGTCATCAGGGATCTTAGATTTCATCTGAATTTTTTCAGGGTATTGGGCACAACCACACACATTATGCTGGGGGAGAGGGGAAGAGAATTGAAAGGGGAAAGTCAGGGGACCTCAGTGAAAATCCAAACACAAGGCAGTTCAGCCAAACCCTGACTTCTCCCTAGTTATTTAGTTACAGAACAGAATTTCTGTCCAAGAGAGCACTCACAGACAACACCATCTTTGCGCATACTTGCTTGAATACACACTCACGTGGGTTTTCATTCTCAGTGTTTACTGGGGGCCTGGTTATATTCTCCAGACAATTTACTCATATAATGTGTTTTTTTTCTCCCTCTGGCTACCGTGAAACAAAGCTTCAAAAGGGGTAGGCAGGAAAAAAAATTCCTCTCACTAATGTTTTTCTCTCCTAAATGCGGAGGAATTCTAGCTCCCTGGCACCATTCTCACTATTTACATGTGTGTAGCTGTGTACATAGCCCAGCTTACTAACCCATGCTCTGCACAAGGGATATAACTGAATAGGGTTATTCATAACCAAACCCTCATACAGCTCAGCCGGTGCCAGGATTTTAGTCTATGCTCACGGGGCTGTGATTAGTCCTAGAGAACATTATGAAAATCAACCTGGCTAATTATTACTCCAAATAACCGAGACAGGAATGCAATACAGTTTCCAGGAAATACTATAAGAGAAGTGAAATTTGGGTGTTTGCATTTGTTTGTTTGCAAATGTTCTCATTAGCTCATCTGTAAGATTTATGCTCCATGAAAGAATTACCAGGGGAAATTCTATAGACTGTTCAAAGAAAGAAGGCAGAGAGATCACCACATCACTCTTTTTGGATACAGAAGCCTCTGAATGTAAAAAATTTTGTGCAGAATATTCATCACAACATTGTTAATCACATCCTTATTGACTATACAAACCATTTATAGAAAATTTCACAGTATTTAAAAACAGAGCTGAGAGCCTGATCACCTATATATCTCCAAGCAATATGTTTTATCCCTATTTTAAACCCCCAAATTAAAACACAGCAGTTTAGTCCTTGGGAGAGGACATTTATGTACAAAACAAAAAGAACCTGTCAACAATCTCAAGACCTCTACAAAAGCACAAATGGACTAAATAAGAAACATCTAGGTGATCCCAGTATGTACAGTGTGCCTTATGCACTGGAGAAGCCTTGTAACCTTCAGGATCCCTCCCAATCTGACACAAGGCAAAGGACCTAATAAGTTTAACTACTGGAATTAATTTTACCACAAATATGAAAGGAAAATACAGCACTGAGACACCTATGATGAGAGGAAGGTGGGTTTGCACCAGAGCAGAGCAGTGGTAAAAAGCCATCCAAGGCCACCCATTCATCTCTGATGCTCCAGATGAATGCAGAAAAATGAAACAATTCCCAAATAACCAAGATAATATGTGGCCAGTTTCATCCAAGAGAAAAAGATAAATCCTTCCTGACAGTCTGCAAGACCTCACTAAAGCCACAAAATGAGAGAGTGATTATTTGCTAATAATTATTCTCTTTTGAAACTGCAGGTGTCACAAGGATGCTGAGAGCAGCCCTGGCAGTGCTGGTCCCCGGAGCCTCACAAGGGACTGAGGAATAGCAGGAATAACAGGTTCTCAGAGTGTGAGACAAGGAACTCCCACCCACACATGCACAGAAAGATGTACAGATTTTTCCACAAAGCATATGAAAGGAAGTATTTAAAAATACATATTTAACATCCTCTTAAACATCGTTACCTGTGACAGCTTTTACAGGGCAAACAGTGTTATTATTTAGGGCTCTGCAGGCTAGGAAAACATTTCTTCTTTTAAAAGTGGATTTGTCTGACTTAAGCTGGCAAACACTGGGTCCTGTAATGCCTTTGTCAGGTAGATAAAGTGGCTCCCCTCTCCTGGGTATCTTTTCCATGGGTCAGTATCTACCTGCGGTGACCAAGTCACTTCTCAGCTTCTTCCCCGATGAGCTAAATAAGCTGAGCTGCTTATGCCTCGTGTTGTCATGCTTGTTTTCTGAATCCTTTTTCATACCTTTCCTTTGAACTTCCCTTACTATTTCCACATTGCTTTTGAACTGCAAACACCAAAACTGGACACGGTTCCTAACAGTAGCCTTACCGCTGTTGTGCATGCAAGCAACATCAAATCCTCTTATCTGCTTGATATTACTCTTTTTTACATCTCAGGATTGCATTGCCCTTTTAGCCACAGAATAACAGTGAGATTTCATTTTGAGGTGCATATCCAAAAAGAATCCAAAATCTTTTCGAAGCCCTTGTTTTCCAAAAAGAGCCCCTGCCCTGCATAGTCTCTTGTCTTCATACTTTATTACACTGCCTTGCAGTAAGCTAATGTTCAGACTTTTTTCATTTTATTTTGACCTCTTCATAAACTGGAACAGGGTAAGTTTAAATTAGATATTCGAAAGGTATTGTTTACTGTGAGGGTGGTGATGGACTGGCACAGGTTGCCCAGAGAAGCTGGAACTGTTCAAGGCCAGGGATGGGGCTTTGCACAGCCTGATCAATGGAAGGTTCCCTGCCCATGGCAGGGGAACTGGAACCAGATCATCTTTATGGCCCCTTCCAACACAAACCATTCTGTGATTCTGTGATTCTATGATTAAGCAGTTCAGGTCACTCAGCAATAATAATTTGCCCCTTTATTACTTATGCTTCCATTTGTTCACCATTAACCTGTGCTATGCGTAAATGTGATTCTGTATAATTTCTTTGATAATTGATAGAAACATTCAGCCTTTGCTCAAAACTTGATTCCTAAAGAAGTCATTAAAAAAGAGTTTTATATAATGTTCAGAATCTGTGAAAAGCCTTAACCAAATAAAACTGGGAGGACCACTATCATTTTAAACTGACTTTTACAAGACTTTAAGTAATTATTAAGTATAAGGGAGGAAGACTTCTCGTTATAGTCAAAGTAATGATGCCACCTCCTTCCAGGGTGTTGTAGTGAAGCCCTTGAAGCCTGTAAGGTACTGAAGGGACAATCTGTTTGCCTCAAACACCTACCTCATATGTAAACTTTGGGGTTTAAATCAGGCCTTCTAAAATAAGTGTCTATAGGTAAGTAACACCTCTGAGTGCCCCCAGGCTCCAAGGTATGCTGGCATGCCTAGCTGTACCTCAGTTCTACTCCTAGGAAAGCCCAACATATCATCAACCTTCCTCTATCAAGTTTTCTATGGGTCTGAAGGGACCTTCTCTGGTCAGTCTGGATAGAAGGAAGACAAAGACTGTGGAGTGTGGCACCGTCTCCATCTTGCTCCAGAGCCTGGATATGATTCCCTGTATTAATGGTAACTAATGCAGGTGGCCACTAAGTCTTCTGAGAGGCTTCAGCAGCACCTGCTTGTCTCATTTTCTTCTCTGTGAACCTGCTTCTGGATCTTTCCACAGTCAGGTTTATGAGGTATTTAACATTTACAGGAAAAATTCAGTATTTAATTAAAGTGAATTACATCTCAGCATTGTGCTGAATTTTTTTGGAGGCCATCTAAATATAAAGAAAAATTATGTGTAGCTGCTAAACTAAAATATTCTAGCATATATTTGGGTCCCTCTATTAAATAACAGAACAGCAACATCTATTCTCCATGCCCAGGGTGTCATAACACTGCTTCGTACAGAGTTGAAATGAATTATTTACAATTAAAATTACCAGAATCACAGAATATTCTGAGTTGGAATTGACAAGAATGGGGGGCATGATGCCTCTCCTAAAGGAAATGTGACTGAGTCATTTATATTTTTTGTTCTCACTCTCTGTTCTAGTTATGCCACAGATGGCAGAAAATAGGAGTCAAACCAATTTAATACAGACATTCAGTTCAAAATGGCATGTATTTTAGTCGTCCCTGTATAATTATGAGGAATAGGTGGAAACATATTGTTACTGTTTTAGGCAAACAAATCAAACAACACAACTCCCTCCAAAATCACCTTGAAAGTCCAATTCCTCCCACATCCTCCCTCATAAACCAGTGTAGTGGAGTTACTCTGATAAAACTCAAGCAGCTGATGCAATGACTTCAAGTGCAATGAAAATGCCTCTCCATGTGACTGAGTGGGACTAGAGGTGACTGGAAATAAAGTTATTAAACAGAACCTTCATAAACTCTCAAAAAGTCCAACAAAAACCTGACTTTTCAGCTATCCCTAACCATTAGGGATTTTCAAATAATTCAAGACAGTGCTCTAGACTCTGCCAGTATAGTGAAATAGATCTTACTTTTATTACTGCCCATCAGAAATCACAATCACAACTCCAGCAGAACCCACTTCTGTCTTCTGGGGGAAGTTTTAGCAAATGGTTCTGTCATAGCTAAGAGAAATCAACTCAATATACTGCTTGCTCTTAGAGGATCAGACTCTTCTCATTCCCTTGATAAGTCAGGGACAAGGACGTTTTGGCTCATACACCTAAAATCACACAAATCTTTATTTCACCAATTCCAAGCAAATGACTTCATAACCTCTGCCTGCAGAGCTGTGTGTGTGTCTGCAAACTGTTTGTGGTCAGGTTAAAAACCTAAATGCCTGAGGGAATCAGGGATATGTAAAGTTGGAGAGTTACAATATCATCCTCTTGGGAAAAAAATATAGGAATACGGTCAGATATTAAGGAGATGATCACATACCTTCCTCATCTCTTGGTACAGTAATTTCAGTCCCTCTTATAGGTTATCAACCAAACAGTGATGATCTGACACTCCTCTTCTTGCCTGAAGGTTGATTCTTTCACAAGAATAGTTGCCTGCCTTGATAACTACCCTGTAAACGACATGGAGGTGGGCATGGTTTGGGATGCATGAAGGACAGAATCCTTTTCTAACCAGCTCCCAGTGACAGGACATTGTACCTGCCCGCTCTGCCTTCCCACACCTGATAGCAGCTTTGGTTATTTAGCAGAAGATAGACAATTTGCTCAGGGAAGGAGGTATTTCATTAAACATGGTGTGCCCATAGAAGTCAATGATGTTTTTCAATAACTTCCACAGGTTAGTAGTTTTAATCCATCTTAAATTCATATTTTGGCAATTAACTCAAGCTGCACATATAAAAATTACTTTAAATGTCGTTTCCTGCTTCCTTTGGGCATTATCTTTCTGTTAAATGCTAAGGATAATTGTAACAGATATGTACATATGAATGCTAAAGTAGCAGCAAATAGTCTTTATACTTCAAATGAATAAAAACAGATGATTGAA
Source organism: Entomyzon cyanotis (assembly GCA_024500445.1). NCBI lineage: Eukaryota > Metazoa > Chordata > Aves > Passeriformes > Meliphagidae > Entomyzon > Entomyzon cyanotis. Next base: position 67,476,980 of record JAKEPQ010000871.1, read on the forward strand.
AAACCCCTAAGATATCTCACAAATCTCCACTGACTTTTTCAGAACCCCTAAACCCTGTGAATATACAAAGTATCTATTACCATATTTTCTAGATATTCTACCAGGTCTATTAACATTTTCAGATGGCAGAAAATTAATGCATTGACATTAGAATCTATGTTGTAAACCTGTAATTAAAGAGATCTTCATTAGCTGAAAGCAGAAGATAAACTTTCTGGTTCAAGTTTGGGTAACAGACATTCCTCTTTGGCTATGGCTTACAGAAATCTCATGCAACAATTTCAGAAATAAAATGTCCTTACCTTTGAAATGGCTTAGCCTGCATAAGAAAAAAAGAATTTTTTAGTAACAATCTAAAGAATTATATTTTAAATCCCTTAAAATAAATAAGATTTTCACTCTCTTAAGCATGTACAAACCTGGGGGATAAGTTTTACCATGAAGTGGGAAATATTCATAGGAACCCCTTTGCAAAATCCTGGTACCCAAATACTATGCTGGTCCCTGTGATACATGCCCACAGCTAATCTAAGGGCATTGCCATCAAATATTTTCCAGACTAAAATGAAATCTCCAATAAGATAAATAGATCTGTGTGTCTTCTAATATTTTATCAGAAGATGGACTTGATGCTCTGACAATTCAAGATGCCATTAGTTTTGATATGATCAGCAAAGACAGGGGAAGTTGTATTATTCTCTTTCTAATACACGCCTTGTAACATAATGATCTATTGCTAAAAGAGGAAATCTCTTCTTTCAGAGGAGCAAGCTTTACCAGCCACCAAAGTCTTGCAGGCTATCAGCTGCCTAATCCAAAATTGGGATTCTTACAAACAATCCTCAGCCTGTCAAGCACAACCCTGTAACAGATTCTATTAAAAAAAAACCACAGCCCCATCCAAATAAACCTTTCACCCCAGAGTATTTGTTTTCCTAGAAAGAGATTGACTGTTTCATTAGCATTCAAAGGATCCTTATTTTTGGTATTATTGCATGGACATAGGTTTGCCTCCCTTAAAACATGAGTTAAATGAGAGGAGGACAGGATTTCCTGAATACTGAGAAAGGATATGAGCTGCAACGGATCTTTTCCAGTGCCAGGAATAGCATACCAAGCACCAGGGAATTTCTCCAGATCCAGGTATTAATCTTAATTTTTAAAAAACTTGCAGACTGTTACATCACCAGGAGCAGGATGCCCCCAAATAACTTTTCAGCTCCCTGACCCTCTCTGCAAAACCTGACAGACTTTTTTCGCAGAATCAGAGCAGAAAAAAAGGAATTAAAAAAATAATAAAATGAAGTAGTTTCTTCTTAAACTACTGAAGTTACTAAAATAAAATTGGAGCAAGAAAATTAAAGTATAATGGTATATTCAATGTAATCAAATGCTTATTCTTCATGAATATGAAATTGTGATGCTAATTCTGTGTCAAACTGGTTTAGATCTAGAGTAAAGTCACCGAGGATCAAGAAATTCTTTGAAATTCATTACCTGTAACTGAATGCAGATTCTGACCCTATGTCAGCATTTGTAAATCAGGTATTTGACAAAATTTGATGGGAGAACTAAAGTCAAGATTTGAACTCTATCTTCCTAAAGTGAAAGAGTATGACAGTACCTTCCTAAAATATAATATATATAATAGACATATAGAGCTTTATAGCTTAAAAGTGCTGTCCAAATATTAGCTAAATCCTCACTATAAACCTGTGAGGCAGATAAGATGGAAGCACTTATGCTAAAAATAAATAAAACCTAGAACTGTCTCATATAACTGTAAGATTTTATTAAAAATAAACAGGGCTGGTCGGTATCCTTAACCTCAAGGTCACAAAACAAAGTACTAGGCACTGGAGGATAGCAGCAGAAGCCAGTACTCCAAAATCACTGTGTCTAATTAAGGATTCCAAAGAATCTCTGCTTTGTGCTCTCTCCTGTCTTGAAGCATTCGCTGCGAGAACATTCAAATGCCACCGGGAGACTGACATGCTACTTGTTAGGTCAACAGTCCCATTGAGACTCCTTCTCATCGGCTTCGTCAGATTCTGGGTCAACCATATATGCTGGGCAAATAACACTGCACCAGGGCAAATAACACCGGGCAGGGCTCTCCTGCTCAAAAGGGAGAAAACTGAGGGGGAAAAAACCTGCGTGGAAATCAGAAGTGTGTGTCGTGTGTGCATGTGCTAAATAATTCAGATTTAAACTGTTCTGAACTTCTGACCCTCACACTCCACTGTGATGTACACGACTGGAGGTTTCAATGTTAATCCACGACGTGTTAACGACAAAAATGTATGGAGCCTGCCTGTTCCAGCGTGAGGCCATATTCAGCTAAAAGCATTCTAATATTAATGATGATGGCTGGGTTTAGAAATGTTTTAGTCCACTGCAATAATTTTCATTTGTTTATGAGGCTGGGAAGAGAGAAAATGAAATTGCTCTGTTAGTGCTGCACCCTGCTTCCTCCAGGCTTTGGGCAGCGTGTGTCCCTTTTCCAATAAAAACATGGATTTGCCTATTTCTGTGGGTTGTGTGCTTCCCTCCCTTCCCTTTGCTGGCATTTGGCACAACTGCCTTACTTCCAACACGTTTGAGCCTAGATGCATTTTTTTTAAAGCAGCAAAGTAAGGAGAAAAGAATTTGATTAAGCTTATTTTTATGCTTACAGGAAATATAAAAGACAAAGTGTTCTATGTTTAAAACTACAGCATATGCAGCTTGTGTGCACATCACAGAGATCCCTACAAAGCAGCACACGCAGATACAAGATTATACAGAACAGAGAGACAGATGCAGATTTCCACGCGGAAAATCTCTAGTGACTCCAAACGCGATGGATATTGAAAAAATAAAAAAAAATTAAAAAAAAAAAAGAAAAAGAAGTGTGCTGTTGGGTAAGAATGGAACCAACGTATTCCAACCCTCCTGTGGACTTGGAGAGGCCCGGGCTCACGCCCTCGGGGAGCGGAGATTGAATAGAGCGGGGCAGTATTTCTTCCCAAGTCCGCGCTACTTTCCCGCAGCGGCGGAGCGCGGTGACCCCGCCGGGCACGCAGCTCCCGCCGGCCCTGCCGCGGCCCAGCGAGCTCCCGGGGCTCCGGCACCGCCCGCACCTGCGCCCGGCCGGGCAGAGCGGCGGATCGGCCCCGTGGTGCGGCGGCAGCGCGGCCGGAGCTCCCGCCCTGCCTCCCTTCCTCTCTCCCTCCCGCGGGGGCGGTGCGGCGGACGGGGCGGGCCGGGCCGAGCTCCACCGCCTCCCGACGCCGCGGTGATTGGCCCGGCCCGCCCCTCGCCCCGGCGCCCAGGCCGCCTCCCTCCCCGGCTAAAGCGGGCAGTAGGTGAGGGGAAGGCGGCCAGACGGGAGCATGGTCGCGGCTCCGCAGCAGCGTCCGCCGCCGCGCCGCGCCTCCCTGCCCGGCCTCCAGCGTGGCTCCCGGCGCCCGCAGCCGCGCGGGGCTCTGCGTTAGCGGCGGAGGCTGCGATGCACAAGCCGCCGCTGCCGCCTCCCGCCGCCGCGCATCCTCCCGCCGCCTGAGGACGCGGCCGCCTGCGCCCCCGCGGAGGGAGGTAAGCGGCCGGCGGTGCCCCGCGCCCGCCGAGCCCCCGCCGCCGCCCGCCCGCCGCGCCGGGCATCGCCGGGCTGGGGCTGCCCTGCGCCTGCGCTCGCTGCCCGCATTAAAAACTTCCTGCGTGCCTCCCGCCGCCTGCGGGGTGCCGCGCGGGGGCCGGCGGGCCCTCGCAACGCTGCCGTGATGGTTTGGGGTTTTTCCCCAGGGTTTTTTCATCCTGGCGTGAGGCTCCCCGCCCCCGCCACGCACCCACAACTTCGGGCGCTCGCTCGGGGAGCGGCGGCGGCCGCGCGATCTCCCCCCTTCCTCGGTCCCGGGGACGGCGGTTCCCCCCTGGACCCCATCCCTCGGGGCGGCTGTCCCTGTCCCGGCGGATCCTCCGTGCCATGCCCGGGCCCGCCGCCGCGGAAGTGGCTGGCGTGGCTCGGCGCGCAGCCCGCCGGCAGCCTGCTCAGCCTGCTTGCCTCGCTGCCTGCCTGCCGAGCGCCTCGGCCAGCCCGTGCTCTCCTGTGCCTGCCATGCATCCCCGCTCCCCTTCTCGCTTCTCCACGCGTGATGCATACCAGGAACTTCTCGGCGCAATATTGCTTAAATATCTATATGCGTGTGTGTGTGTGTATTAAATCACTTCGTACGATTCCCATGCCGGTGACATGTCCTCGCCTGCGTGAGGTTTGTTTGGCTGCTACTGTGCTTTTTCATTGATGCGTTCCTTTTTTTTTTCTTTTTTTTTCATTTCCCCCCCCCCCCGAGGGCTGTTTTCCTTTAACTTACCTCTGAACCCAAGTGCTGCCTGGTCCCGTTCGGAGCACAGAGGTGCATCCCTTGGGTACCGCTTTTGGGAAGGTCTGGCTTAGACTGGGAGGGAAAAGCTACTTTGTGTTTTGACATTGAGTGGATGTGGCGAGCTGTCCTTGTCGTGTGAGGATGCAGGTCTGTGATCCCCGGGATTTTGGGTTCAGGTCTCGGTGCCTCCCTGGAGGGTGGGGAAAGGTCTGGAGGAAGGGACTTCTGGGGATGGATGGTGGTGTTTGTTGCACACTTCATAAACAGTGTGTGCTCATCGTCTGCAAGATTATTTTATTTTTCCTCCTCTGGTCTCATTTATTAAACTGAAAATATTCCGTGAACGCTGGAGATAAATCTATCCCCCCACGACAACCAAAAATGATGGAGCCCTGGTCATGTAGTTGGCTGCTTATCTTTTGTTACTGTATATGAAAACTGCATAGAAAAAACCCACAGCGTTCTGGTAACTAGATTAAGGGGGATTTAATCACTTTTCCTTCAGTGAAGGAAAAAGCCATGCATGTTTGCTGCGGGCTTATTGCTTGTGTAAATGGAAGATTATATAGAGCGTATTTCTGATAAATGAAGTAACTTTCTTTTTCCTGATAGTCCTGAAAACAACTGAGCAAGTGTGTGTGTGTGTGTAGGCACGTGTGAGTCCCTTGCACCGATTTAAACATATTTGTCAGGCTCCTCTTTTGAGGTACTTTAAAAAACCCAGACTAACGTAGCTTTAAGGTGACTGCAGATAGCAGTATTATTGTTTCTTATAATTAGCAATCTGCTGAAACTTTAAATCCTCCTTGAAAGATACGATCTGTGTGAGAAAAGGGATAGTATTCCAACAAGCTTTATTCTCTTTTTATTGTTTGCCTCCAAACCAAAGCAACAGTGTGTCTTTCTATTATTGTTGTATTCTAGTTTAAACTGCTAATGGCTTCTATTTTTTTCCCAATGTGGAGAAAAATCAAGTACGGCAATATTTTACTTTGACATTTATCTGCGTCAAACTTTAGTTATGCTCGGGAGGTTGTTTAATCTTCCTTGAATAATGTTCAGGATTGGGGTTTTTTTGTTTGTTTGTTCTTGTAACCTGTTCTTATCATGTGTATTTCTGGAAGTTGTCTTCAATTTAAGATGATATATAGGAACTATGCAAATAATTTAGTGATACATCCAGAATAAGACTTAGCCTGCATATGTAAACTATGCTTTTCATTGCCTTGTTTTGTATGGCTGTTTTCTTCCGTAACGTCCATGTTGATATTTCCTAATAATGCTTATAGTATTTTAATTGAAAATTAACATTTGGTGTTTGAGTAACTAACTCTTTGAAAATAAAGGAGTATCATTGTGATTGATTTAAAAGTGGGAAAATATCCTGTCATACCAAGCAGTTGTCTTGCAAGTAATGACCTGTAACACTTAATTTGGATGAATTTTTGTTCGTGTTCATTTTGCTCACAATAAAGAGTCTTAAATGAACTCTGAAATACAAACTGGGCTCTTGGTCTCAAGCTGCCTGACTTCCCTGCATTTGTTGCCTCCAGTAGCTTATGAAATGTGTGCACAGTGTGTCAACCTTTCCCTTAACAACAAAACCTATGAGCAAATGTTCAGTGTGAATTATATTACCGAAATAAAATATTCTATAGTTGTCATGGTTACAAATAGAGGCAGGGTTACTGGTTTTCATCTGCAAGCTGGGGAGGGGGATCTAGTTTTGTCACTTTTTAATTACGTTTCTGATGAGTGATGGTCATACTTCAGGTATTAGATACACGGCACAGTGAATTAGATTTTGTCAAAGTCTTGCTGAAAAGAAACAAAAAGTGGTGGTGTGCAGGAACAAACCCTTGTTCTTTTTTTTTTTTTCTAAGCAGAAATCTTGAGGGAAGAAAGTAACCAGCTCTGTTTTGTCTCGGATTCTAGATTAGCATGCTGCCAGGGTTGCTGCTCTTCTTCAAACAATAATAAAAAAAGTATATAGTGTGTATGTTGACTGGAAATCTTCTCAATGAAAGGAGAGGAAGGCACGGATCTAGGAATTAGATGTGATTTTTGGGTTTACTGAGCCCTGTATCTGGTGCTTTAGTGCCTGTTGGCGAGGAGAATTTGCGATGCCCAGGTTGGCTGTGATAGTCTCTCCAGCGATGCTGCTCTGCTCCCACGCCTGTTCCTCTCCCAGGGTGTGATCCCTGGTGTCCCTGGAGCTGCTCAGGTTCACACTGCTCTGGCAGCCACCAGGATCGGGACTGTGACTATGTGCAGTTGTTGGTGCTTATCCCAGTGCTGTGTCTTTGCTTCTCTGTGCTCATCTGCAATTCAGTCTTGTCCATGCCTACTTGTTTTCCTGACCTTTTAATTTAGTTCCGAAACCTGATGCACCCAGTTCTTCTGAAGCACAGGAAAAAAAAAAAAAAGACAATTAAGGGGCCAGAAAATATTCTTTTTTTCTTCCTTTCCTGCCTCTGTGTGCTGTGGTGGGAGCTCACACTTAGCATTAAGGTGGGAAAAGTACCCCCGGATCTGTAAATGGAGAGAGAAACTCCAGGTGTCTCATCCTGTTTAACCCTTGTGACTTACATCATATCTGTGCGATTTATTTTTTAATCTTAAAACACTTTTCAGTTTTTTGTTGCACTTTAAAGTTTTGGTCTCTCTTTAATATTTTTGTTGAGTTTATCATCCCTTCTTTAGGTTGAGCATAGCCTTGAGTTCTTGTAATGACTTGTCCACTGAGCTCCATCGATGCACTTGGATTTGCTGCCGTAGGCTATGGACCCAGGGAGCCCAGGCAGCTGAAGGCCTGATCCCCAAGTGCTCTGTTTGCAGAGCCTCAACTTCATGGTGCAGCACTGAAGTCCACATCATTTTCAGATCACTAATTCTTTGTGCCACAATCAAGACTTCTAGCTAGCTAAAAATCTCAGTATGGCTTAGTGACTTACTTGGTCCTTCTGCTTTTTTTTGTTTTCCCTCCAGATCTTCCATTTTGCACAGTGTACTGGTTCAGTAACCTTAAATATGACATATATGTAACCTTATATATGACATATGACAATAATGTCATTGTTAGATTTTGTGATTTATTTGTGTATCTAATCACTTCCTTAATGTACTCACTACTCTGCAGAAGAAAGACAGTGTAAAACCTATATCCTAAAGCCCATAAACACACAAATTATATAATGTTGCCTTGAATATACCTGCAGGTAACTGAATTACTGTATTAACCCTTTGTCACATCTTTTAAAAATTTCTGTTCTGGTTTTATGTTGGTTTACCCAATATGGGGAATGGTTTCAACATCCCTCTGTGCAGTTAACTCTTCCATAAAGTTACTTGCAGGAAGGTGGAGTCCAATGTGAAGGCTTAAGATGCTCTTCCCAAGAAGTAAACTGCCAACAGCAACTCCGGGTGTGAGGCTGTATGAAACATAAACAGCTTTGACATGCTTCTGTCACTTCTGTGTTTCCTTTGTTACCAGAAGTACAAAGAACTCCTCCTTAGCTATAAAGAAAGACATTAAAAGGAAATAGATTAGAAATCTCTTATGGGAACGCCTTTCTGTCAGGATTTTGCAAGTCAACAGTGCTTCCCAGGGTGTGAATATGCATCGTTTACCTGGTGTGGTGAAACCAGACCTGGTACAAGCAGTGCCCAGAAACCTTCCCGGTGCTGTTGTTATGCAGCCACTTACCTCTGTGCTGTCTTGACCATCTGATAAATGACAGTAACTGAATTCCTAGTCACACTCTTCCATAAATAATTTTATGTTGTGGATTAGAATATGTGGAACATGGGACTGTTTTCTCTAATTTTTATGTGCTGCTTTCTTTTTTTTTTAAATCCGTGATGCTTAGGTTTAGGTTTTCAGATATTCTCAACTTGGATTTTGGCCATAATTGGCATTAACATCAGAAAAACACAGGTTTTTGTTAGTCTTAAATTTCAGGTAATTTATAGTGCTTGCTTGCAATAATAATACTGATTCTGTGAAACAGTCTGCTGAAACTATAGACAAAGACGTAATTTGAAAATTAACTCAGTGTTCCTTTGTAGCATTCTGTGATTTGTGTTTTTGTTTAATTCCCTGCCATCCATTACAATATGCTATGTGGCGTGTGATGTTGAATGCTGGGATTTCTGTTCAGGTTTGGTTTTTCTTGGGTTGGTGTCCACTTTTAGAGCTAAACTCTGCATAAGTACAGGTAGTATGCAATATAATTCAAAACCAGATTATATCTCAAGGTGTGCTTTGGATCTCGTTCAGTGCAGCAGTTTGCAAGAAAATCTGCCACTGATAAAATTCCTCTGCAGCATTGCTGTTAACTAAAAGCTGTTAAGTGTGGCATGGTAGGAGTAGTGTTTCTTGGACTGTCAGTGTAGTTGAGAGATACTGTGCAGAATCCTTCAAGTTGATATAGAGGTATCTGAGGCTATAACAGTGTCTGGTAGCAGGACTCAAATTCAAGATGGGCCGTATTTGTTGAGCTGGACTCTATTCATGTGTCTATTGATATTTTTAAATCCTGGAAAGAGATTCATTATCAGTCTTCACGCCTGTTGTTTTTAGGGTTTTTTTTTTTAAAGCCCCCCAAACAAACCCAAAAACCTGTATTCCAAAATTCATGATCTGCATGGCAATACAGACTTCAGAAATCCTGGGTTTAAAGTGTGATTTAAGGGCTCTTGCTTCAGAGACTTCTTAAAGTCCATGCTGATGAGTAATTAATATTTAAATCGGATAATTCTGCTCGAAGATATGCTTTGTCAGACCTTTTGTAGGATTTTGTTTTTGGTCTGCAAGAGCAATGTTGGTGGATTCGCAGATTGCAGCATGCTGTAGCTACTCAAAGAAAGGTTTATTTTCTCAGTCTGATGCTTTTTCCCTTAATTATACAGAAAAGAATTTAAATGCTTCTAGCTTTTCCAGCCACAGGTAAACCCCAGATCAAAAGGAAAGGTGAAAGGGTTTGGGAAGTTCATTGCAATAATCACACGACATGGAATAACTTTAAAGTGGATGCAGCTGTGTTTACCTGTGCTTTGAAATCTATACGTATTGCTAAGTTTGGTTGATTTGTAGCTTATTGAGCACCTGAATTCATTAAATGATTCCTAACATATTGTATACTTCAAAAACTTCATTTTTCACTTTCTCTTGATTTTTATTGTCTCTTGCCTGCCAAGGGTGGAACAATGCCAAATTGGAACATTTCATATTACAAAATGTTGTTGCGTATATAAATGTCTGGAAAATACTTCTAAAACTATATGAAATGCTACAGAATCAAGTTAAACAATACCTTTTTGAGCTTATTCATTAACCCTTTATGAAGCTTGGAAGAGCAGTGTCAGAGAAGCTGCTAATTCTGTATGAAGTTTCTTATGTTTTAGTACAAGTAGCAGAGCACAAAAATATACATGTATGTGAAGTGTATAAACTATTTCAGCTGTATTGACCTATACACAATGAAATGGCTCCTTGACACTGCTTATGTTCCTAAGTGTATCCTTAATATGGATATGGCTCAGCAGAGCTATTTGGCATGATGCTGTTGCTTGGATTATCCAGGCTAGGAACTCTGATGACAGTGGTTTTGGTTTTTCTGGCAGAACTTTTTTTTTTTTTTTTTTTTTTAACTTTTGCCCTCTTACTTGTTTTTTAGTAGAATGAGTTGGAGGCTGTAAGGGCTATCTCGGAAGACTCCATGAGTGAAAGAAGGAGAAGGATAGAAGAAACTTTTTCTAAAATTTTGCTGGTAGTCACTGGAGTAGGTAGAAATTTCTGGGAGGTTGGAATAAGTGGCTGCTTGCTTATATAATACTGATTGTATTATAAGGATTTTATTTAAAAACTGGATCATATAAATATCTGCTTCAAAGATGCAGCTTGTTTCTCCTTATCCTCTCTCCCAATTGGGGATAGGAGTAGAAGCAGCAAAGCTTAGCCAGATGTTCTTCATGACACTGGACTGCTCTGCAGTGAAACCCAGACAGTGGGTTTCTCCCTGGTTGTGCAAACAGTATGATAGATTACATCTGAAGAGCCTCTGTACTACCACAGACACTTGGTAATCCGTCCTACTTGGAGTAGAGAAGTACCAGGTACATTAAGGATATTGTGTGATGAGAGGTTATGAAAATGAAAAAATGTGGTGCTTTCTTCCTGTAGAAAGGTGCAAAAAGTGTGTGACTAACACTCCCAGGTCATCCCAACAGACATGCTAATGAAATGCAAGGCAAAATGTTAAATATGCTGCACTGCCCTCTTCATTATGCTATTTTTGGCTGATGATATGAGGAAAGTATGTATCATTTAAACAAAAGTCACTGCTCTGTCTTCCCTTCCTCTCTCCCCCACGTTGTTTCACATTTCTAAACATTGAGCATACCAATCAATATTCCATTAAGAGGAGAATTAACTTGGGAGAAGCTTGCATGTATTTGCATGTAGTAGCTTATTTCTTGGTCTGTGGCTTTGTGTTGCCTTTCCCCAGTGTCATATATTCTTTTTTTTTTTTCCTAAAAACACTCCAAATATTTGTGCAATTACTTCTAGCAGTAAGGTTTGCCATGCCCCATCTTAATTTTGTCAATATGAACTGCTGGTTGAGCTGTCTGCAATGCCCTGCTTTCAGGCAACATCAGTCAAATGTTTGTAGTTACCTTTTTGCTTCTGTTTTACAATAGTTGGGCATCAAGGTACTAGGCTTCAGATCAAATGTTGCCCCCGGTTACACACATGTAGTTAACAGAAATCAATGTTGCATAGGCGTAAATGAAAGTTGGGTTTGATCTTTGGTGAGTTAACTCTTATCTCTTTTACACTGATGCTAGTCTGGATTTTCTGCAGGGTGGATTGAATGTCCATTCTCAAATTCAGAATTCGTGAGGCTTTGGCTGTCTGTGCCAACATTTTATTCCTTATGGTCTTTGCATGAGACTGAAAGTAAAAACCACCTGCTTGCTTTCTGAGGTCTGAGCCTTAGGACTGCAAACAAATGTAATGAGATGTGATTAAAAGCTGCCTGTAGCACATAAGAGCGTGGGCTGTGGCTGCACAGGACCTCCTGGGGAACCTCTCAGTTGATCTTGATGTGTGAATTGTCACAAGAGCTGCTGAACTGTGGACCAAATCCTGATCTAGTTAACACCTGTGGAGCTGACATATTCCAATATGTATCTGATGTTGCACAGTGCTTCTCTACCCTGAGGAACAAATCACTTGTGAAATTCAACTGTGAAGGTCCTGAGGTCAAAGAAAAAGTCTGCAAATCTCAGTAGATGACAGCAAATCCAAGAGAGAGGGAAGGAAATATTTGCTAGTCTCTGGTTTGTATGGTCCAGGTGCTTCAACACTTTTCCTTCTTTCACCTTAGTTCTGCATTATATAAAATGGGCCAAATTTGTCCTTGGCCCAGATCGGTGCAGTTAAATGAAGTTATATTTGGGTACCCTGAAAACATTTGATAAATGTTCTATCCATTCTTTAAGTTTATTCAATCTCCAAAAGTAAAGCCTATTTCCTGGTACATTTTTCTTTTTTGGAAGTAAACTGTGTAGTTTTATGATTAAACTTCTGGGCAGTTAGTTTTGCAACATCACAACCTTATCTCTTGGAAGTTGTGGCCAATATTTGAGTTATTTGTAGGAGAAAAAAACAGCATAGAAATGGTAAAGAAATTAAGGAAATAAGGCTTGCCTGAAGTCCCTAAAATGTGAGATTGACTTTAAAAGTGGTGCTTGGGTATGTAACTGCAGCCAGTGATGAAGAGGAGAATTATGATTGCCATAATACTCTTTTTTTGGTTTCTTTGTTGTTCCCCTGTCTCAGAGATTTTGAAAGCCCATTTGTGTGTGTGTAGGGTATGTTCTTGCTAAAAAAGAAATTGAAGCAAGTTTTCCTTAAATTCACTGTTTCAATATCACACTTGAACAGTTCACAGCAGCATCCTTCAAGCCTTCTAAAAACTATTCTTAGACAAATATTGTTGTTGCAGCAGCTAAGTTATTGAAGTATTGTATTTCAAGAATGATACAAGTAAAACAAAAAACCCCAACCTTTGTGCCATGCTGGCATCTTTATTCAAAGAACTGCTCACAGCTGCAGAGTTAAGGTAGCCTGGGCTGGAGATCAAGAATGACACCCAGTTGGGTCTGGCTGAGAACCTTAAACACTGATTTGTGATGGAAGTGCAGGTGCAGCTTGGGGTGATGGTTAACCAGGGCATCATCAGGCATTTGTCAGGAGGAACTGGGGCTGCTTAGACTTTGCTGCATGTAATCTGAGTGAAAGTCCTCATTAACCATTTCCTTCCTATTTTTAGGCTGCACTGTTTGTCAGGCAATTGTTCAACTTTAGGAAAACAGGAACAGGCTCAGATTTCCTCAAGGTATTTACTGAAATGACATCACATATGACAGCAGATTATAAGTCTTTCCCTGTCTAGATACTATCCTGTAAAATTAGAATCTATCAGTTCATGGCTTTCAGTAGACCAGTAATCTTTTGAGTTTGACAATAGCCACTTCAGAGTTTAAGAGGATAGTTCCACCCTAGCAACAAAGCATGGACCCCTTATTTTTATATTAAAAAGGTTGGAAATTTAACAACAATCAGAACTGTACAGCCTTTGGCCATCTTCTTGATTAGAAAATTGAAAGAGCAAAAAAAACCCAGGATCAACCACCAGGATAAGATCCAAGAAATGCCAGTGCTCATTTTACCTAGGTAATGTTACTTTTAATTTTAGGCAAAAAATTAAGATTAATGCCTGGGCATTGTGTGTATAACTATTACATGCACAAATAGACCATTTAGTTTTGGCTTGCTCTAATAAAAGAAACACTTTTCACTGTATCTGCAGTCAATATAGTGTCCAGAGATGCTTGCAAGAATGATGATCATAAAGTTTGTGCAGGAGAACACCAAGTGACAGCATTGCTCTGTGAAACTCATGGCCTCTGTCTTCAGAAAAAAAATGGTAAATGTAACTCTGAGTCTCTGGGTGGGCTGTTGACAAAGAGGAATTTTAAGCTAAAAATTTTCTGATCTTAACCAAGCCCAGAGCAGGCTTTAAGCATCGGTATCTGACCTGGCTGCCACTAGAGAGGGAAGGAGCTCTATACAGAGCAGGAATGCAGGACTTGGAAGAAGGCACGTGTCAAGTAAATGAGTGTGTTTTGACAGTTTTTTTCTTTCTGAGGGCAGAAAAAAAGGGCATGAATGTTAAATCATATAATGTTTTTATACCCAAGATCAGCTTCATGAGCAAAGTTTTGTTGCCCAGAAACATCTGTAAAAAGACAGAAATGCTTCACATTCCATGTATAGATGGAAGTTGCAAATATTTTTCGCATAAAACAACAGTTGTACTGTGGAAGCTGGAAACAAATATCTAACCATCCTGGTGAACCAGGAAAGTGCCATATTCTGTATGAAATGGAAGCACAAAGACTTTCCAAAGAACTCTGGAAAGCAGCAGAATTCTTCCATTTTCCTTCATGTGGCCTCAGTGTTCTATTCTGCCTTTTTATTTAGCTGCCACTCCAAAGCTTTGCTGTTGCACAATTTAAAAAAAAAAAAAAATCCCCTAGAAACTATGTAGGGTCAGCTTGAGTTCTGTGTGTAACTGCAGCTTTTTTTGGCTCTGTTAGGGTCAGGCTCATGCAGTCCCATCTGCCTGGTAGCTCTCCTCTTCCAGTGTCGCTGGTTTGCCAAAGCAGTCTGTTTTATATGTGTGTTATATATATATATATATATATATATATATATATGTATATTCTGTGAGTAGCTGTATATGCACTCTGCCCCCAAGTTGCTGTATTATATCTTCTGTCACTGCATCTGAAACCTTCAGCTCTCTCTTTTTAGGTTTATCTCATTTCAGATTAATGAAAGCACCACCCACAATTATTGAGCATCTGAGGGATAAAACACATCCTGTTAACTTCAGCTTATATTTGAGGGGGTTTTTCCTGCTTTGCTTTTTCTGTTTAGGCAATAAACTCTTCTGGAACAAGGGCTGTTATTTTTTTCCTGTACAGTTAGTGCTGCCTCCCTAGTTGTGCCTGGTGCTTTAGCAGGACAAAAATGATTCATAAGCTCTGAAAATGCTGTTCTTCTCAACCCCTCCTTTCTCCATTTCAGTCGACAAAGATTCCGTTATGCTGAGGCAAAGCAGAACTTAATGCCACTTTCCTGCTTCTCTTAATTGCTTATTTTTTAAGATGAAAATATATCCTAGAGAGGTAAAATGAACATTAAAACATGTCATGATTCCTAAAATTATATTAACAGGATTTTTTGTTCTGAACTTTGAGATTTTTCTAATCCAGAGATACTTAGCAGTAAAACGGGCTTGCTAGTCAGGGGTGTATCTGTTTCTTCTGGAAAGCAAGGGTGTGCTTTGTCTCACTCCATTAAAAATAGTAATCCCGAGAATATAGCGAAGGCTCCAAACTATTTCGGAGGTGGTTGTTGATGTAGAGGTCCACAGTCACGCCCACCAGAGGGCATTTTATCACTAGTTTCTTGGGGAAAAAGTTTTTTTTCTTAAGTCATGAGTAAAGTAGTAAATATTGGATGGGAAAGCAATGTATGAAACATTGTACAGATAGCTTTTTTGTTTATATATAAATACATATGCTTATTTCCTGGCTGTATTTATATGTAAATAAGTAATGATGTCGGCTTGAATGGTTGGGTTTCCCCTCTGCTTCCTGAATACTTTCTAATTTTGCTTAGGGATAATCTGGGGAGAAAGGAATTCCTTAAAGCTCTCCCACAGCTGGTTTAGCCATCATTTACCAGGAAACTGCTGTCCCCAGCACACAAGTGCAGCAGATGCTCTGGATGATTGCAGTGCAGCCTTGCTCCCCCTTTGCAGGGCACTGGGAAGCAGAGGCTGCTGTTCAGAAGCCCTGCTCATTTAGGAGGCTGGAATTTGCAAATGTAGTTAATAGCGAAGCCCCTGGATCTAAAGGAAGCACTTGGCAGCTGGGGAAGTGTACATCTGCCAGATGGACCTGACATCTTGTGTTTGGCAGCAGTTAATGCTAAGGCATGATATGCAAAATCCAAGGATGACAGCTAGGAAATGAATTGATTTTGGTTTTTTGCTTTTTTTCCTCATCCGTCTTCTATTATGAAATAAAGCTCTGCAGGAAGGAAAAAAAAAATCTGCTCCTGAAAATACCTTTTCTGGCCAGTTGTCAGGGTGCTTCCTCGTGAAGTTGACATCTGTGCTGAAGGTTGGGCTGCCCTAGTTCAGATGTGTGACCTTCGTCAGCCTGATACAGCACATATGATGTGATTAATTCCCTTCGATTCCCTATGGATAAATATATTCTCCCCAGCAGAGCCCCTGTGACTTGTTTGCAGCCTCAGCAGAGGCTTGGGGTCATGTGAGACCAAACTGCAAACCTGGGCAGAGCTCTGAGCAGCCTGTGCTGGGATGTGTGGGCAGAGCAGCCATCAAAGCCTTTCTCTCCATGCAGGACACTCTCTGCACGTGTGTGGGACATGCTCTGAATGATTTGAGTGGAGATTTTGAGACTTGGTGATCTTTGAGAATCTGGCCCTCATCCACAGAGGATAATGATGTTGTTAGGGATGAAGGGAGGCAGAGATAGAGGCCAAGAGCAGTTCTTTGGAGCACAACCCCTGGGCAGATGCCTGCAGTTAGTATGGCTGCACTCTGGTTTGTGTGCTCTTAGTGGGGAGGCACAAGGTGCTCTGGCTTCCCCTTATTCCAGGGATTTCATGGTGCTCTGGTCTGAACACTCTTCTATGCAAAATAGGGTGAAGACCCTCAACAAATGCTGGTTGGAGAGCTGTGGGGACACAATTGCTCAGACCTTAAAATGATTGCAATGGAAAAGTGAGGTGAACAATTAATCAAGACTAGCTCTTGCCTGATCAGCAGCAGGCAGTCTCCTACTAAACAACCTCAATGTTTTTCAGCCTCTTTGTTCAGATGATATATCCTTTAGCTGGAAAATATTTTTTTTTCCAGCAGAGCTAGTGTCTGTGCAAATAAATGACCTATAAAAGAATTTTATTAAATCTCTAGGACTGAAACTTTGAATAACATTTTTAGCTAGATAAATTTGCTTTCTAGAACTGTCCAGATGATTTGATAAAGACCTATGTTTTTGCCACCTTGTCATCTCTGAATTTAGTAGCTTAATATCACCAGGGGTTGTAAAAGATATATTGTGGTTAAGAGTTGAGGGAGTTGTGGGGTTTTATTAATATTTGAGGACTCAAGTGTAAATTAGTGTTATAAGGACATCTGATGTCCTTATGTATTTTATTTCCTTTGGTTTTAATTTTGTCTGTGGTGATGAGCTGGACCACATATAGATGTGGGGACCCAACTGTAAAGACTTAAGTAAGAAAATGTTGTCTTAGTGGCTGAGCTAGTTTGCTAAGAACTTTGCTAGGATAAAAAACCCCAAACCTGTTAGGGTAAAAAAAAAGTAGATGGCAGCACTAAGCTGTTCTGAAGGAGAGAGAATTTGAAGGTGAGAAGGATGAAAAAGCCTGTTAAATCTGCAATTATTGCAACAGTGCAAAGCTTCCGCAACATGATAGTAACTCATATTAGCAAAAGAACCTTGCAATCTGGTTTCCCTGCTGTTACACTGGGAGTAGATACTACTGTGTCTTCTCATTTCATTAGTAAGGACCATATGAGGTCTCAATGCAACTCCGAGCTAAAACAAGCTCATATCTGGGTTTCCTGTGGAGTGACTTAAGGATTTGACCCGACTGCTGCTTGTATCTTGGTGCTAACTTGTTATTGTATCAGAAAAAATTCCTTTACTTCCAAAGTATGTGCAAAGATGTATCTAATTTCAGTATATTTTCATTGTGGCATATAGGTCTTTGGCAGAGTTCTGAGTTATTTGTTCTGTTAGTAAGACCATATAGCCAATAGTGGTTTTTTGACAGAAGTAGCCAATATCAGACTGAAATCTTATAAAGGTACTGATTATTCTGTATTTGAATTAGTATTTCATATTAAAAAGAACTACTTGTCACCTTTAGCTTACTTTGCTGCTTTGCTCAGTCTGATGTCAAACACTGATTTAAGGCACCTCTGGATGGGGGAGAAGAAATGGTTGCATTGGAGACAGGTGACCACCTTGCTTGAAAACCATATTTGAGCAGCGAAAGACTGTCTTTGCATTTCATGAGCTCCAAAATAAAGCAAACAACAAACAAATTCACTATTTTTGTTGTTGTACTTAGGCTTTGAGGCAACCCATCCACCAATAAACAGAGGAGTTGGCAGCCTGTACGTGGGGAAGAAACTTGGATACTTTCGGGACATTTGCCTTTGGACAGAATGGGGGAGAATCCATGTGGTTTTAATTACCAAACCAGCTGTTTCCAACGTTTTGTCTGACCAGCCCTCTCCTTAGGGAGCAGGAGAGTCTGCTGATGGTGCAGAAGGTGAGCTTCTTGGACTCCTGTCAGGCTTGGTGCTGTGACAGCTTCCCTGGGGAGCCTGTTTTGGTGCCCAGCCACCCTCTCAGTGAAGAACCTTTTCCTAATGTCCAATCTGAACTTCTTTTTCATCAGTTTGATCAATTGCAAATGAAAAACCAGTTGTGTGGGTGGATATTTGGTGTAGCTAATGAGAAAACCCTCAAAATAATGTAAGAACCAGCAAATCAACAAAAGGAAAGCAAAACAAGCAAAAATCCCAACCAAAAAACTCAACCCAGGAACCTTTTACATAGGTTGGTTTGTAGCTTCTGCACTGAAAGTAACTAACTCTATATGGTGGTGATTGCATGTATTGTTTGTTATTATAAGTATTACAGGAATTTGGCAGAGTTTAAGACTTCTAAAATAAACAGTTATTTTAGGAAACAGCAAGTAAGTTCTGCTTCTGGAGAACTGGATATGTTTTGAGAATATAATTTTTACTATTACAGTTTTTGTACCTTCCTGAGCAGCTAAAGTGGTTAACTAATATACTTTAGGAATGGAGAACATGTTTATCACATGGACCTTATTGGCCCAGTTGTGATCTCAGAAAGATAGGAAATGTGATAAATTTTTTTTTCTGAAGTTTCTGTGATACTCCTTTTTAAAAAAAAAAATCACTTTGTGTTTTTCAGAAAAAAAATTCCATTGTTTTCAAGGGCTTACAAGTGTTGTGTCCAAGTGCAGCTTAAAAACAGGCTGACCATGGAGCTGCCAGACTTTCGGTCCATTTAATCAAGTACCTACTTCCAGCAGTTCTCAAGGCCAACCATTTATAAAAGGAGAAATGATGTTTTGATTGGGCAGTTGTAATTATCTTTGTCTCACAATACCTTTCAGGGATTATTCCAGAAGTTAAATACCTTGTACCAAGATTTGTTTTATCATACACTCTTAAATCTATTGATGTTCTTAATCATATGTGTCTGCTTTGGGGTAATTCTTACTTTTTTTGGCCTTGACAACTTCTGGCTTCAAGCTCTGCAGTCTGGTTTGACATTTTTGAGACTATCTTATTTTTATCTCTTCTATAACTTGTAGCTTTTATTGAATTTCCCTTTGTTATGCGACCAAGAAGAGAGGAACTGAAGTTATGACTTCTCTCTGCTAGTCATGATTTTACATTTTTATTTCATTTCTAAAGTCTGCTATCCAGTCTTCAGTCTGCCTTCAAATAAGCTTCTCCACATCCAAAATACTGTTGTTATGGTCCTTTGAGCTTTCTCTGAGTCTCCAGTATTTCCCATGGATTTGGGTGCCTAGCACAGAGTAAGGAAGCAATACTGTTGATTTGATAGTGGCACTTCAAAACTGCATTATTCCTCAAACTAACACACTGAAGGTTTCTTGGTATTGTTTCCCCGCCTCACTGAGCAGTTGTTTTAGGGTTTTCTGTGACCTCTCTGGAATGGTACCCATATGAATTTAGCTGAAGTACTCAAAGTCCGGACTGCTCTCCTTGAGATGAAATTACTTGATCTACTCTATTTCAATATAGGTTATCATTGATGTTTTTAATGTTGGGAGTTTCCCTTTTGCTGAGATCAATGGCTCTTCTGAGTGGTTTTGCAGATCAGGGCATTTTGGGGAATCTGAATTGGATCTTATTCTATCTCTGGAGCTATGCTAATGTCAAGAAATTCTCATTTCTCACATGTGTATCAAGGGTCCTGCAGTTCCACGGGTTTCCTTTCTTTACTAAGCTTTGCATCAGCAGGAGATGGTGGTTTGCTGAAGTCTGGCTGTTCCCTTACTGGGCTCAGCATTAGACACTAAGTTTTGTCTCTTTCTGGTTTTCCTCTCAGGGATAGATCACGGAGAGGAGGGGAAGGATGAGCAGTATGACTCAGTGTACAGCATGCCCTCTCTGTCTGACAAGCTGTGCAGTCCCTGAGGTTTCTGTCAGCTCGGGCCAGAGCAGTGGCATCTTTAGTGCTGATAGACTTGTGTTTGAGTCCTCCAGGTCTGCACATCTGTGTGTGTTGGATTCCCCCAGCTGAGCAATGCTCGTCTCTGCTTGTGTGTCTCATCCCCATCCCACCTATTTTTCTGTGTTGCCTTTATAATGAGTCAAGTTGAATTTCTTAAAAAAAACTTGATAAAAAAAACCGCCTCAAACCCAACTTCCCTCTCTGGCTTTGGCTTCTGGCTATCATTTCTCAGGTGTCTGAACAGTTGCCTCAAGGCTTCTACTTCTCTGTTAGTTTGTGCTGATTTAAGCTGAACATGGCTGATTTATGAAATATGTCTTAAAGTTGGCTGAGTAGCAAGAATACCAAGGTTTTGTTTCTTCCCCCCCATCTTCATGGGAACTTAATTACTGGGGGGTAGAAATGATTTTGGTGGCTGGTATTTTTCTGTTTTTATTCAATTTTCATGAAAATTAGATCCAAACATAAGTACTGTGCATTTCCTTCACGCTGCAAATTCTAAGAAAATATCACTTATAAACACTGAAACAAACAAATAAAAATGTATCCATTGCTTGTTTGCTTTGAAGTAATACTTGTATATAATCAAATGACTCCAGAAGCTGGCAGGCAGCTTTAAGAACGCCATCAAATGTGATTAAAGCAAATACTCAGCTGGCAACCATTGGACCTTTATCACAGTTAAGGCTTCTCAGCCTCAGATTTTCAGCACTCCTGAAACACTGCGAGAATGAACAAATAACCATCTTCAGAAGATCGGAGGCAATCACGTCTGTTTGGCCCTCGTCTTGCCATTTCTGCTCCGTGCCTTTCTGCATTTCTGCATTCCTGCAGTGCCTTGTGTCAGGCTCTGGAAAGCTGTGGGAACGGGGAAGCTGAGATGCAGAGGAGAAGGGATTTGCCTGAGGCGCTCAGATCAAATGCACTCCCAGTTCTGGTGGCAGAAATCGCGACTAGCACATTTCTCTCTAGGCTCCAGCGCTCTGTTGTCCTGTAGGGCAGCACTGTTTGTTTGTGTCAGGGCAGACTGAAGGTGACCTGTCCCCAGGGGTGGCTTGGTGGCTCTTGGCTGCCATGGGAGAGGTGAAGCTTTGCCTGTGCTTTGGGCAGGTTGTAGTGGTGATAAGAAAACCACATCTGCCCCACTGCCAAGGACTTGGTTGGCCTTGTAGAGATGAAATTTACTGCTAGTGTGCCTGTCCATCCTAGTCATCATAGAATAGACAGAGACAGGACAATAGTATTTTATAAGGTTTTTTTTTTTTTTTTTTAACTCTCCAAAAGTAGAGTGGTCCTTCACCTCAAAAAGATTGAGAAATCTTCTTTGTCATATGCTGCCACAACAATGCCTGTGGCTTTCAGCACTTGAATTTTGCCACTTTATTTTATGAAATACTTTTTCTTTATTACACTGGGCTATGGGATGTAGTAGGCTCCTGTAGCAATGCCCTCAGTCTGCCCCATTATGCCTCTGTGATGGCTGACAGTCCCAGAGACCTTGCCAGGGAGCTGGTGAACACAGTATGCAAAGAAGTAGCAAAAAAATTCCTATGGAATTGAGCCCTAGCAGGCAAAAAAATTATTTCAGAGCTGTGACTGAGGCAAATTTTTCTGAGCTTGGCAGAGGAGGCTGAGATGAAGGTTGCTTTGTAACTGTCATCATGCTGAAAGGGAGCTCACGGTCTTCGGCTTGGGGATTATTGGATGTTAGCATAGATTAGAGCCACAGGGTCCTACATGGTTTGGTTGTCTTAGATAATTTCTGCTAGTGTGAGTAGTTGAATTGGGGCAGCTACTCCCAACTGCTCGATTCTGTAAATGAGATGCCTCTTGCAAGGAGTCAGCAGTGTTCTGGTAACCTGTGGGTGATGATCTGCAGTAAGTGCAAAGTCAAACCTCTGACAGCAGCGCTGTGCAGCAGCCCTAGCACTGGCACAGCAATGAATGGACCTGATGGACTTGTGTGCAGGGCCGTGGTCTGTCAGAAGCTGTCCTGATGAGCAGTCCTCATCCTATTGCTGCTGGATGCCTGTGGGGATTATTCTTTATTGCCGATAGGTGGGGTTTTTGCTTGTGAAAAGAGTGATACATAAGGTAGGAAAAGCCCTTCACACCATTCTGGGTGTCTGATGCCCAGAGACCAGTGGCAGCTGTCAGGAATCTCTCTCCCAGTAGCACAGAAAAGCCAGGGCTGTGGGGTAGGACTGAAACTCTTCAGCACAAGAGTGCTTAGAGCACAGAGCTGGGGCTCAGACCTCAGAGCAGCAGTAGGTAATTCTGCTGTGTAGATAAGGGATATTTAAGTGGGAAGTAGAGTGTTGGAAATCTGAAGCACTGTCCGGAAGGGAAACATCCACAAAAGGAAAGTGGGATGTGCAGGAAGGAGATGATAGAGCTTTTCTTGTTTGCACTTAAAGGAGAATTAAGAGGATAATCTGCTGCAACAGCTGCCAGGTGCCTCCTGCACTGCTGCCATAGTGATGCACCAGTCCTCGCCCAGCACCTGTGGCTGCCAGCTGCTGATGGAGGGATGCAGCCATGGATGGCCCAAGTGGAAACACTACTCCTTTTGGAAGAAGGAGGAACTTGGCTTGTGAAGAATAGGAGAAAAATTACAGAGAGCAAAATGCTTCCTTTCTGCATGGAGTAAGTGACTTCCAGTTAAAGATAGGCTGCAGTATTTCTTATGCAAGTTTCTTACGCAATTCTGAAAAGCTTCAAGAAAGGAAGAAGTAACAATTGAAGACATTGTTCATAACTAATCTTGTTGCTGAGACCTGTCAAGCCTTTGCATTACTTGAATTGTTTTATTTCCATATTTTAAAACCATCTGAGGAGGAGATTACTGTCCAGCTGTCTTCCAGCTGTACTTTCATAGCAGTTGACCCTGCTTCCAGCCTGAGAATATGTTGCCAATTACCTCCCTTTTTTAAGTTAGTTTCTTTAACTGCCTTATCTCCTAGTTCTTGACTTGATGGGTTTTCTCCCCATCAGTCATAAGCATAGTTAAGCAGGTGTTAGGACAAATCTTCAAGCTTGGAATGGTGGTTGTGGGAGAATACATTTAAAAGTATTGCACCCTTTTGGGGGAGCATGCTCTTTCTAAAAGACCAAATGGGCCATCTTCTTTTACTCCCTGTAACCAAACCAGCCCTGCTGTGGTCTGGCAGGACTTGCTCTGACCTGAGGACTCAGAGGTCATGAGGTCCCATTTCCCTCTGTGGCTTTCTGTGTTTGACTGCCACTTGAGAACTAGACTGAGAGGCTGTCATAGGGCAGCATTTCATGAAGTGACCTACTTCTTTCATTTGGCAGTGACACCTCACCCAACCAGCAAAGCTGTATGTGCCAAATTATGTGCGTTTGGTAGCTCCAAAGTTCAGACCACAATCTTTTCATAGAACTGAAGCCAAACCCTGGCTTAATGGTCTTGAAAAAGTGCACCCAACATCTAATGTTAATAATTTGTCTATGCAAGCTTTCACCTTCCTCTTATCTAAGAGACAAAGGTTTGTGCTTTCAACATGAGAAAGGTCAGGGTTTACACTGTGTATAAAAGCTTGTGGTTGTGGACTAAAGTCCTTGCTTTTGATGTTAAAAAAAAAAATCAACAAAGTAAAAACAGTTGTTCAACCCTCTGAGAAAGTATCCTTTAAAAACCTGTTGGCAGTCCAAAAAAAGTGTGATGCATGCTTGAAAGAGAAAGTGCTGACTGTTTTTAGAAATGTCGTGTGTTAGTGGTTTTGGGCATTTCTGGCAAGCTCAGTAGTTAAGCAATATTCTAAGCAGGGCAGCAGTTAGGAAACTCCCACAGATAGAGAGCTTGCTTAAACTTTTAAAAAACTTAAACTGGTCAAATCTTTACTTAAGTCAGAGGAAAATGTTGAAATGTGTTCTTTTACAGAAAGGGATTCCCTTTTGAACCCAGCTGGACATTTTTAGCTTGACAAGAAAATGACAGCACAGGTAGATACTTAATCTGTTTTGCAAAGATCTGTTTGTCCCACTGGAAAGATTCCTGAATGAAAACTTCTCCAGCACAATGATGTCTCAGTAGTGGATCCCTCCCTACAGTGGAAGTTCAGAAACAAAATGTGGAGCATCAGTCAAGCTATTTTCTTAAAGTCTTTTGCTACCTCATTTCTCATGAGAGAGGGCAGCTAGCATTTGCTGTATCAGTTGGTTTTAGGATGGATTTTTTTGTTCTTGTTTTGGTTTTTTGGTTGGTTTTTTTTTAATTGTGTTTGTTTTGTTGTTTTTTGGGGTTTTTTTGTAATAGTAGCTCTGAGGAAAAGCATAATAACAATGAGAGTTCAGCAAACTTCAGCAAAATAGGCAAAGTACTCTGCTAGGAAGTATCGTAATTAAAAGCAAACTACATTTGTCAAAATAAATGAACAAAACACAGTTCATGGTACATTAACTTGTTTGCTTACTTGCACATAACCAAATTCTTTTGGATTAGCAATGGGTATACCACTCATTAGTGAATGTTAATTAGATTCTATTGTGATACCTATTGGCAAATTTGAGAACAGGGAAAGAAAAGGAAACAAGTTATTGGGACCAGGCCCAGTAAACTGCTAAGCACTCTTTGGCTTGATTTGAATTTAAAGCTTGATTTGAATTTAACCAGCTTCCTTAATAACCAGCTACCTGCAGCCCACCAGGACAGCAGCAAACTTGTGTTGACTGTCACAGCCCAGTTGCTCTGTGCTTCAGGTTTGATTTTTCGGAAGGTGTCAGAGGTGTTGCAGACCCTCCTGTGTGGCCAAGCCTGGGCAGGGTCTGGCTGTCACCTCTCCCTGTCATGCTGGGGGGTGAGCAGTGCAGCTCAGCCGCTCTCATGTTCCACCCTTGGGAGCTGCAGCTGCCTCTCCTGTTAGCACAGCTTCTCCAGAAGGTACAAAGTGAAACTGGGGCGAGTCCTGCCAAATCCTTTGCTGACTATGAGGCTGGGAATACCATTAGTGAAAACTGACTGTAGAAGAAATTCTCATGTTGCTGTTGGGAGAGGTAATGGCTGTGTCTGAAGCATTTCCATGCTACTGGCGTGAGGAGCGAGGCACTGGTTTGTGTCACAGTCATCAGCCAAATCCCTGCAACAGAGGAGGTTTCTACATGTGTTTGAAGGTGGCAGAGGAGCTGGTTTGGTAAGTGCATTAATTCTTGGAGAATGATTAGGTGGGGTGGAGTTCTTCCCCCTCTGTATCAAGGAGGTTTCTCTTGTTTAATTTTTTTATGAGAAAGGTACAGGAAAGAAACTGCATAATTCGGTGAACTGTGTTTTAATCAGATGTTAGCACTTTGCAGTTCCATGTGTCTTCCTGGGTATCTCAGCAATTTTTTGGTGGTGACAGTAAAACATGAATCATGCCACTCTTATCTAGTCTTGCTTCACCAAGCAGGACTCAAATGAGGAGATGAGAACAGTGATCCTGAGCCAAGAGCCTCAGAGGTTTCTACCAGAGAAAAGACTGCAGTGGCAAAGACACTGATGAGGTGAAGTAGCAGAAGCTCCTTAATGTTTTTAACAGCCAGAATGTCAAGGAAGAAGACATTTTTACTCATACCTGAATGTTTCTTCATCATAGGTAGCAAATAAAGAGCTTGCTGCTCTCTTTCAGAAGCACTTTTTGGTCAGTGTCTTCTGCAAGACATAGATGTCTGTAGCATCTGTGGTCAGGGTTGTATTCCTTTATATTGTCCTAGTAAGCTCGGCTCAGAATTGATGCTTTCTTGTATACACTTAATTAATCTAATCTGAAGTGAGCTTCTAATAAAGTAATTCTAAGTTTTGTCACCAGACTCTTACTTCTGTTAGAAATATGATTGGCATATACATTCAGTGATATTTTTGGAAGAAGTTTCTTTATCTAGAGAATTATGATGAGCAAAACCAGGTTGAAGGAGTTGGTTATACTTGGTCTCTAGTGCACCATTAGCTGCATGCTGCTGGCAAGTTTGGAAGATTACAAATAGGTATCTTTGATGCTGCACTCCTTATTTTCAGGGTATTACAACCTCACTCTAAAATGCTGAAGTATTTCCAATGGCTTTAGAAGAGGCACAAGTTAATTTCAGAAGCTGTGGTAAAGCAGACTGATGAGTAGCTTGGGGTAGCTAGAACACAAAGAGCGATGGGATGTCATAACTCCCTGGAAGAGTCATCTGTGTCTAACTGAACTCAGGATGATGTCATATCTCAAGCCATTCTGTGATCACTGAAGTCTGCAGAGATAGATTTTCCCCTTTGTTGTCATGGGGAATCATCTGAATCAACTCCAGGCTGGAACTTGCTTGGACCTTCTGGTCTCTGGCTGAGAATTTTTTTCAGGCATACTGGAAACATGGTTCATTTAGCAAGGCTTATCAGCAAAGCCAAGAGCTGCGTTAAGGTTAATATTCCTGCCTAAGAGAAGGTTTCTTGCATTATTTTTTATTCTTGCATTGTTTTTATTTTGCTGTGGCTGATGGCCAGTGCTTAACTGGTGCATCTTGGGTTACGCTGAGCTGAATGTTTGAATGCTGTGCTGTTCAGATGCATAGCCAGTGGTTGAAATACTAAGATTCAGATTAGATACCATCATGCTGAATGCAATTCAAGGACTCATACAATAGTTTGGGTTGGAAGGGTCCAATCCACCTGCCGTGGGCAAGGACATCTACAACTACATCAGGTTGCTCAGAGCCCCATGCAACCTGACCTTGAGTGTTTCCAAGGATGGGGCACCTCCCACCTCACTGGGAAATGTGACAGTATTTCACCACCCTCATTGTAAAGAACATAGTTATATCTAATCTAAATCAACTGTCTTAGTTTAAAATTATTTCTTCTTGTCCTATTGCAACAGGCCCTGTGAAAAAGTTTGTCCCTATCCTTTCTTATAGGCGCCCTTCAAGTACTGAATGACTACAGTAAGTTCTCCCTGGGGCTTCCTCCTCTCCAGGAGGCTGAACAGCCCAACTCTGCTTTTCCTAAACATGAGAGGTGTTCCATCCCTCCAGTCATTTTTATGGCCTCCTCTGGCCCTGCTCTAGCAGGTCTGTGTCCCTCCTGTGCTGAGAGCCCCAGAGCTGAATGCAGCATTGCAGATGTGCTCTCAAGAAAGTGGAGTAGAGGGGCAAAATCACCTCCCTCTCAGTTCCTGAGAATTCCTGAGCTCAAGTCCTTGAGATAAACTGGACACAGGAACAGTTAAATAAGTTCTCTCATTGTGCTATGAAAACACTGGAAGTGCCTGTCTTGGTCCAGTCAGTAAGTGGAAAAGTAGAAGTGAGATTCTTCTAGGGTGTGGACTAGGGTAGCATCAGCCTTTTGGCACCACTTGGACTCAGCTGGGCTTTGATTTTTGTACCTGTCATTTAAAACTTAAACACTGAAGAAGGACATAATTGCAAGAATATTATATTAGATTATTATAATAAAAGCCATTGGAGCTGGGATTCTTAAAACCCATTCACTAGGGGCACATCAGTTCTGTCTTGATCTAGTCTCTGGGATTTTTTAAGCTGACTTTATTCTGTGTAAATTAAAACCAAAACTGAGACCAAACTGATTTTGAGGAAATTATTAGACTCCATAGAATTGAGCATCGTGCTTCTGGTCTTGTAAAATTATGCTTTTAAATTCCATACCAGGAATATCGAGCTGGGACTTTTCCACAGTCATTTAAATCTTGCTGTGTGCTTTGAGTTTATCAGCAGGAGCGCGTGATGTGTTCTTCCCTTTCTACCCTTTACCCCCTCCCACAACTTTTTATTTCTACATGATTGTGCCCTATTGGGTATAAAATAAACACGCTGGCTCCAGAAGGCACTGCGATGCAAGGAAGAATAGAGATCTGCTCTTCCCATGGTGACAGAATGCCTAAATAAATAGCTGCCGCTATGAGCAAAGAAGCTAGAGCAATGGTAGTTTAACCATTAGGAAATGTATTGAAAGAGCTATTGGTAGAAGAAGAAAATCAGCAAAAAATAAGTCTGCTCCTTCCTAATGTTGCATGGTCAGTAGAAGGGAAATATTTATCAATTTGCTATACTTTGCCCCCCATTATTTGAAAATTCTTATTCAATGATGTAAGGGGATTGTCAACAACTAGGTGTGCAGTTATAAGGGTCTTTTTTTCACCTAGTAAAACCACCTTTGTAATTGTGAAATACTGAATGTAGCTGCCTTCCTGCAGGAGGATGGAAAGTGCTGCAAAATGAGATCTCACTCACAGAAAAATGTGTGCCTTTGTTTTAAAGACAGCAGTAAAAGGATTTGTTTTGGGTGTTAAATATGTCAGCATTGTAAAGAGCCAGCAACCCACTTTGTTTTTAAATGTTTAAATAATTGTTCGTATGCTATGCTGCCGTGAATTATGATTAATTATACAAGTCACAACTTGGTAAGAACCAACCTATGAATGAAATATTATATTCAAGTGTTTGCTTTTCTGCCTTTTTTTTCTTTTTTAATTTGTGAGGTTTTTTTATTTAAAAAAAAAAAAAAGGCTGGCTAAGAGAGGCCAGCTGGCACTATTACAGAGTGATAGGGGAGAGCTGTGAGCATCGAGGAGGCACAGCGTGACGGAAGGCAGCCAAAAGGATTAAGGTATCTTAGAACTTCTTTGCCGCAGGCTTAGTCTGATGGCAGAGGGAACGTGTAATTCCTGCTTTATTTTATTTGTGGCACAAGTGAGGGAAGGGGGTTGGAGTTCTGATGACACAGTTTGAGGGATGGAGCTGCTGCTGGGGCATCGTGGAAGTGCAGAGGGACAAAATGGGAAAGATGTTTTAGGTCACCTTTTATCTAAAGCTGCCTTCCTGTGGGTCTGTTGGTATGAAAGGATAGTGAATGGGGGTGTCCAAATGGCAGAGGTTTCAAGGGAGGATTGTGAGTAATAAAAGAGTGCTCTGCTTCAGTATTAATGCTGGGTTGGCAGTTCTCTGCAAATATTTTCAACTATTTTCACCGGACATTCAGGGACTACATGTCTTAGACATCCTGTCTTAGACAAATGTCTGATTTAAACTGGAAGAGAATAAGCTACCTTTTATTTCTGCCTTTTTTTTTTTAATAAGCAACAACATGAAAGCAGTAGATATTTATATCTTTGAAATTTCTTTTTGTGAAAATTCAGGGACTTCATTTTACATTCCAGAGACATCATTGATACCAGCTTATATATGAGGACGTATTTGCATGGTTATATGTACACATACGTGTATTTATATGTACACATACATGTATTTATGGGTGTATATGGGTATAAGTATACACTGAAGGCCCACAAAATTAATGATAAATTTAAAGAGGTCCAAATTCTAGTTTAAAGTTTTGGGTTTTTTATTTTAAGAATCCAGGTGTGAAGTTGATGTTGTCACTTTAATACTTTCACTGGCAGTATCTCTTAAATACTTCCATATTCAGTTTTAAAACATAAGTACTTGTGCCTCTTCTCTTCTGTGGCCACTGTTCTAGGAAAGAAAATCAACATTCTTTGTAGCTAGTTTACTTTCAAGGTATTGAGCCCTTGTGCCCTAATCTCTCTCGGAAGGGATTGTAGGAAGTGAAGTGCTGACTTGCCGCCTGTATTTAAATCCTCTTTGAGAACTTTTAATCTTTTTTATTTAATATTTTCAAGTCAGTTTGCAGCACAAGACTGCTCACAACTGCAGGGAGACTGGCATTTTGGGAAGGTGAGAACAACCTGTTTTGTGATGATTGAGATCTGGACTGTGGCATGTTCAGCCAGCCCTCAGGGTAGAGCTTGGCTGGACCTTAGGAACAGCCCTTAAATACACACATTCACCTTGTATAAAGCTGCTCATACTTCTGGAAATACCCAGTGGCTGTGCCAAAAGGCTTATTGCTGGCACTTTGGGGTTGACTAACATCATTGCCTTAGCTGGGCTGAAGTGCACTGAGCTAAATGCCACTCAACCCTTTGAATGCTATTTACAAAAGTAATTTGAGGAAACTTGAGAGCTGACAGAGATGGGCACATCTCAGAATGGTGGCAGGTGAATGCTGATGCAGTAGTTCTTTTCAGTTCTGGGTTTGGAAATCCTTGGGGTTTGCCTTACTGGGATCATGCTTTTGGGAAGGAAATCTTTCACTTCTCCTATACTTCTGGGGCATTTCTGGATCAGAGCCTTCAGTGTTTTATTTAATATATTTATTTAATTTCTAGGTCTGGTTGAGATTTTTGAGTTCTGGGTTACTGTTTTTTCAATTCATGTTTGTTGTTAAGTGACAAAAGTATTTTTTGTTCTTAGTGTATGTGTACTTTATAGCTTGCTAATACAATCTAAGCACTCTTTAGTGCAACTTGACTGGCCAAAACCATAACAAATAGCAAATGCTTTTATTAATACTTTTTTCTCCTTATTAAATTGCCATAATTGATGCAAGATGAGCCCACACCTTAGAAAGAAGTAGAAGAAAATTGCAGCAGCCACGGTTAAAGCCTAGTCTGAAGTGAGTGTTGATAAGACAGATGTGAAGAGGGAGGCCATGTTGTCACTGTGGCAGTGTTAAATCTCTCTCCCAAAACAATTGCATGTAAAGCTCCACCTATGTGGCTAATCATGTTTGCATTGTTGAATGTTTCGATAGCACAGCAGTGCCTGCATGCTGCTTTGGATTAGATTAGCTGCACACTGCGTTGAATTGATAGCGTTTTGACTAACTGTGTGTCAAATGATACAGCCACTATGAAGTGACTGAAACAGCATTTTCCCCCTGCCCTACCCAAACCTGCAGGCTTGTCTCCATGAGGCCATTAAAAATCGTTAGAGTCAACAGCGGAGTAGGGCTGACCAGAAGAGGGGATCTGAAAATCTCTTTTTTTTTTTTCTTCTGTCTGTTGGAGAGGGAGACTATTTTACATGTAGAAGAATACTAATTTTGAAAAGCAGTGGTTCCTAAAATCCACTTTGTCCCTTACAAAGGCAGAGCATCACTATTTCTGTTGCACAGCAATTTTGTGATCAATTCCTGGATGTACAATCCTGCATAGACTAATGTCTGGAAGTAGGTTATTAAAGAGAAGAAATGTTTTTCTTACCTAGATGCTTAGGTCCTAATTAGAGGTGGTTTTTTTTTTTAATGTAGGTAGCAAGGGAGGTGGTGCAGTATGAGCAAGGTGCACTTCAGTTCATGCAGTAGTAGCACATGTTCCTGTGGGTACAACTCTCTCAGAGGTGGCTGATGTGGGGATGTCAGTGTGTGCACATCCATCTTCAAAGCCTCTCGGCAGTTTGTGGATGCCTGTTGTTGTATAGAGGCAAAAATAAATACACAGCTGTGGCAGTGTGCCTTGCTTGACAAGGTGAGTTTGTTTCCAAAACACAAGCCTCTCTATTTGCTTGTTTTTAGGGGGTGGGGGCAAACTGATTAAAATTACTTTGGAGGAACAGAAGCCTTCTAGAGCACTTTAAAGCTCTAGTGACTGCTGCTCGGATGGACAACTGCCACTGGTTTTCTTCTTAGTACATTCACAGTGTCATGACTCGGGCAAGCAGATACTCAATTATTAATGACTTATCTACAAAGAAAAATAATTAAAAACAAACCCAAAGCAATAGAGCACTTAATTAAGAGTTAGTGGTGGAGTTTCCGCTGTCTCTTAATGGAAAGCTTCCAAGAACAATTTACCTTCCAGAAAGAGTACCTGCATCAGCCTGCCTCATTAAAAATGCTTCCCGTGTAAACCAGAAGTTGGATCATACTTTTAGGCAGGCAAATAAACTTATTGATTAGACACTAATTGGAGTTCTGCAGAGCGGAAGGGAGCCTGAATATATTTCAGAGACTTCATGTAGGAACTTGCATTGGTGTTGCATTGTTGATGATCCCAAGAACAGTTTATAGGAGGCCTAAGGAGACTTTGTCCAAGAGATGAGTTTTAGGACATTATGCTCCTTTGTCTTTTATGGCATCTCTTGGTATCTGGTTGGCTTGGAACTCCCTTGGGCACTTCAGCAATGTCATTGTTACTATCCTTGCTTTGTGTAGTACCGTAGATTCTATTGTTGTTCATACTTTTTCCACGTCTTACAAAAACAAATCTGTAGCAAACTTCCCCCCAAAACAGAAGGAAAATCTAAATGTCTTAAATAGAATTAAGGTCTTCTGAAAATGCAAGTTAGCAGTACTTACTTGTAAGATGTAAATCTCTTGTGGAAGACCTGTGTATGCAGCATGTGCAAATGAGACTGTTTATCTCTCCCAGAGGACACCTACAGGCTGGCCTGCCTTCTGCCCTGTTTCCCTGGAATTCTCTCCCCCAGCCGGACTCTGAAGCTACTCCAGTTTGGAGAACACAGGCTTACCAAGTCTTAGAGCAGTAAGACTTGCATGAATAAAAAGCTGTCTTGGTCTTAGGAATTCAGTGGTCACTGTTCATGGGGCAAAAAGAATATTATTAAATAAAATCAACTCATTGCAGCAGAATTGAATTTCTGAAGGTATTTATTTCCTCACATCTCCATCTGGTTTTGTATGTTGTGGTATGCTTGCTCCTTTCAGGGTCTTAGAATGGTTCAGGTTGGAAGAGACCTTCAAGATCAGAGCTTCTTCCAGCCTGGCCTTGTCTTTGGTGTCTTCCTCCCTACCCTGTGTTTCTGTGATTTTTTTTTTTTTTTTTTTTTTTTCTTTTTTCTCTCCATGCATCTATTGTGAGGTTTTCATCTTTGCCGCCCTGTTCTGTTCCCCTTCCATCTGTGAATGTGTGTCAGTAATTCCTGAGGATACACAAACAGAAAGCAGGCTAAGTAAGTCTCTGATGCAATTTGGTAGCTGGAAATTAAGAGCAAAACCAGCAGGATGTGACCAGCAATGGCTTTGCAAACCAAAGGGGTGAGTGTTGTGTTAAATGAAGTCACAGTCCTTTCTCTATTATTTTTTTGTTTTGAAGTGCTGGCAGTTTCATTGCTGGAGGGTTTTATTTCCCCTTTAGTCCCTCTGTATGCTGTGTTAGCTGACAGTAACTGGCTGATGAGGTAAATGATCTCATGACATTGCTGTCTGTGATGTTTTTGTTTTGCTTTTCCCCGCTCGAGACATGGTATGTGGGAGGAGGGCTTTAATTTAATTACATGGAAAGAAGAGACAGTGAGTGGTCACTCAGGATCTTGCAGAGGTTTTTAACCTCCAACTCGTTAGTGTGACTTGGTAAAATCCCCAGCTGGGCAGGCAGCCTTTTGCAATCAGTGTGATCATCTGTTTTAATTATGTTACTGTGTTTCCTATACAGAAGTAAGTAGCCAAAATTAAATTCTATAGGTAAGCTGTTAATGAATCTTTAGTCATTCAATTTCTGACTTTTCAGTTAAATTAGAGATAATAAATAGTTGAAACTTTGGCAGTGTTTGTTCTAAAACTGGTCTCTGGCTCAGCTGAGCTTTCTCAGAGAATTTGAGGAAAAATTCTTCAAGCTGCAAGTTTTCTGTCCTTCATGTTTGAGTTGTGTGGGTAACAGAGGCTAGACAGTGGCAGGATGCCCTTTACATGGATGGGTCGCGGAAACAGCATTTGAGACATTGGTCTCCTCCTGTGTTGCATCAGTGATGGACCCAAATTTAGTGGCACAGAGAATTGAAAAAGGAAGAGTTAAGGACATGTTAAGTGTCATCCCTACCTGCAAGGTGACTTTGGCAGCAGTGGTGTCGTGGCAGTCATGCCCACGTTGCCATTCTTGTTCTCTGTGTTTATGTAGTAAAGTTTTGTGTTCTCTGAAGGCTCAGCTTACCACAGCCTTTTGGCACATGCAGGCTCTGGGTTGGCACAGCCAACAAAGCAGGCACCTTCAGCAGGGCTTTGTCAGAGAGTGCTTTCCACGAGCGAAGATACCGAGATATTCTTTTGCTTTTTACTCTAGCTATTTCTGAAACTTACTGATCTTTCAAAACATGTATACTCTGAGTTTCTGTAAACCACCTATGATGGGAAAGCTGAACAGGGCTGCTTCTGCCAGCAGCTCATCCACTGAAATGTGGCCCTCTATTGAGAACATCATGTTCTCCCTCTCGAGACAAATAAATACCTTTTGACAGGTAACTTGCTAACTGTGTATTTGTGTATTGTGTTGCACATGATTCCTGACATACCCAATTGCCTTGAAATTACAGATGAAGGTCCCTTTATACTGACTTGACAGAAAATATTTTTGTTGTAACTTTTATTTACAAGAACATGGTGCTTTTTAAATGTATTTTTAAATAAACCTATTAATTCTGTAAGTGCAACTGTAGTACTGGTTTGAAAGAGGATTGTTGATAACCCTTAAAACTACAAGACAAATTTTGGTCCATTTGAAGAACTTTGTGTGCATGATAGAAAACAACCCAGCTGAAAGCATGTGGAGTAGGTGCTCCTTTTCACATGTAGGATGTTTGTCAGCAGGGAGTTGTTTGGGCTTTTTTTTTGTCTTTGTGATTCTGTTACTAAATGTTAGAGGAAGCTTAAGGAAAATATCATCTGAATTTTTAACCTTGCTGAGCAGCCAGCCTGCTCTGAAGCTCCTGATTAGTGCAGAACTTGATCACAAAGCATGATTGAGAGTAGCAGCTTGTCACTGTGTGTGATTAATGACAGCTCCACCTGCCATGGAGCTTCCTAAGTGGTAAAAGCAATCCAAACTGGAGTGTCCTCTTCACTCAGTCGCAATTTAGGTTGCAGATTTATTCCCTCATCTCCTCCCCCCTGAGCCCCCCCGATAGTGTGAAGCTGAAAGAAATGATCAGAAATACCTGCAAAGATTCAGGATTACAACAGGAAACTGCTGGCTGGTGAGGGCAGTAGTGGCTCTGAGCAGTGCAGGTGTGTTGGTGCTGTTGGAGGAGGGTCAGTAGAATGGATAAATGTGAGTGTGCTGTGCTGCTCCTGGAGGAGGTGCAGCTGGTGCCAGAGGCTGCACAGGGCAGTTCAGGTGCACTCACCTTGCCTAGGCAGGGTGACCCGCTGGGTATTCAGCCGGTTCTGACTAGATGTTAACCATTTTTCAGGTTAGTTATGTACTAAGTGTCAATGAGAACTCTTGCTACTTTCTTTCTTATTTTTAGAATTTTTGTAACATCTGTAACCCCTCACCTCTCCCCATCAAGCTCACGTTTGACCTCCACTGACCAAAACCTTCACAGCAGTAGGGGCAAGCCTAAATATGCCCTACTTGGCCTTTGAGAGCAAATCAATTTGGTACCTTACCTGGAGAAATGAAGGTACCTGGAATATATTCCTCAGTAGTGAATGATTTGTGCATGAATGAAGTGTTGCAGACACACCTAGTCATCCTGACTGATCTCACTAATGTCATTATGGAGCAGAGTCTTTCACGGGGCTGTGGTTTGCACCACAAGCACAGATTATAGGGACCTGCCTGGGGAAAGTGTGTATTTCTCTGTAATTGGCAAAGAAATTAAACTTCTACAAGAAACGAAGCTATCATTAGTGGTAAGTAATGTGCTTCAAAATTGCATATCAGTGAGAGCCTACTCCTTTGCTCTCCTGCCTCTGGTAAACACTCTACATAAATGATGCTTACAGTTTTATAGCTGACAGATCTGAAATAAAAACACATAAAAAAAAGAAAAAAAAATTATGTTTTTCTGGCACTCTGCCCCAGCTGCAGGCGGTTTGTCCTGGTAAAGAAAGCAGTTGGTGGTCACAGGGATGCCCAGGGCAGTGATGATGTCTCCTGGTAGGAAGCACAGACAGGCATGGGGAGTCTGTACCAATGCTGGAGGTCTGGAGGAGAATTTGAGAGGTGGCCTTGGATTGTGAGAATGACTCAAGCACATTCTAGCACTGATCACCTTTCTTAAAATAAAAGCTGTTTGCATTTGAGGCAGTTGAGGGTGGGATTTGTCTCCCCTTACCTCAGACATCTAAGTTTAAGCTCCTTGCCCCAGGGTGCCTGCATGGACAGGAGAAAGAAATAGATTGCTCTGTCCGTGTGCCTGTTGTGAAACTGTTTGTGCTGAGTTAAGCTGGGGTTAGCATCTGTCTCTCTTGGCCTGTTTGTGCTGATGACCTGTTCCCTATTGTTCACCTCATGGCATTCAGCAAGGCCAAGTGCAAGGTCCAGTGCATGGGTCAGGGTCATCACCAGTGTCAGTGCAGACTGGGTGATGCCACCTGGGGGTGTTGGTCAGTGAAAAACTGGACATGACACAGCAACATGTGCTTGCAGCCCAGAAAGCCCATTGTGTCCTGGGCTGTGTCAAAAGCAGCATGGCCAGTGGGTCCAGGGAGGGGATTTTGCCCCTCTGCTCTCCCTGGAGTGCTGAATCCAGCTCCAGGTCCTGGGTGCAAGATACACATGGAGTGGTTGGAGTGGGTCCAGAGGAGGGCTGTGAAAATGGTCAGAGGGCTGGAAGAGTTTTCTTTGAGGACAGCCTGAGACGTTGGGGTTGTTCAGAGCAGAGAAGGTTCTGGGGAGATCTTATTGTGGTGTTTCAGTGTTGAAAGGATGCTCACAGGAAAGCTGGAGAGAGGCTTTTTACAAAGGTCTGTAGTGGCAGGACAAGGAGTAACAGCTTTAAGCTGAAGAAGGGCAGATTAAGATTGGACATAAAGAAAAAAAAATTATGATTCAGAGGAGATCAGAAAAAAAAAAAGGTGGTTTAGAGAAAACCACTCTGGTGTCAGTGTGTGGTTGCACTGGAGGTAGGGCTGCTGCTGCATTTGGTACAAATTCAGCATGAAACTTTCCGCTCTGGCTGCCTCTGTGCTGCTGCTTGCTTCCAGCAAGCCTTCTTGGTGTTCTCGGCAGGGTAAAAGCTTGACACTTCATTTTAAACAAAAATATCAGTTTCCAGAGCTTCTGTTTTGAATGCAATATGAGAGACTGTGTATATAAATACTTTCTCTGGCTCATGCCTCTGTCTGCAGTATGAATTAGCATCAGTGTTTTGTCTTCACAAAAATGTTACCACATTATGTTGTTACGTGCCAGTATGACAACCTAATAGGATCACTGCTTCCAACTTTTCCCCTCTCCTTATTGCAGGAAATAATACCAATTTAGCTAATGAGGAACCCAAATACAGTAACTTGTAAATATTTGTATTTTGGCAGGCTGGTGTCTCTGCAATATATGGTCCTGTCTCTCCTAGTCCTTTTGTTTCAGATGATACACCAGTTATTCCCATTTCCTGTCCTTACCACAGAGTCTAAAGAGCAGCATCTCTTAAAATGCAACATAGAACGTAATGTCTGGAGTAGTGTTTGATCTGATTTGCCTTAAAAATGTGTATTTGTGGGCAAGGAAATACTAGGAGATGTTTGGATGATAGGGAGTTTTATAGTGCTTTTATTTATAGGTTGGCTAAGTATGTGAACACATCAGCTCATCCTTTGAGGTGTTAAGGAAGTGTTTCTGTTACTTAATTGAGTTTGAGGCCAGCAGGGAGGCTGTGGCCTGGCCCGAAATCCCACAGACCTTGGTAAGAGAGGCAGCAAGAGCCCAGTCCTGTGAGTTCTGTGACGTACAACATCTTGAGTGTGTAGAGGCTTTGAGACACCATGGGTATTCCTTGATGCTGACACAGTGCAGGTGATCCTGCCTGTTACCAGGCCAGGTGACAGTATCATCTTGCCTGTGGAGTTCCATGTGCAACTTGCAGCATGATCAAGGGAATTAAGCTGAGAAGACAGCAGATAAAGACTTACCTTATTCCCTGCAAGCTAAGAGGATACAGCTGGGAACCTGTCTTGCTGACATGTGGTGACTTGCAATGACTTGCTCAAAAATCTGTGTGATTGGAGAAATTTAATCATTTATGCTGCAAAGCTAATAATATTTTTGTAAGTGGTATGAAACTGGTGGTAGTTGTGGGGTTCTATTCCTTTATGGGTATTTTAGTTTGAGCAGTTGTGCTAAACAAATTATATTTATTTGGCTGATACCAAAATATATTCCTGTTCTGTAATTTTGATCTGCTTCCTGATACATAATTCAGTTACTGCCTTAAAGGCAGAAAGAGCTTTAAGTGCACTGTTGTTTACTTCTATCAAAGCAGGAGTTTACCTGCTGACCTATGAAGGACTCTTAAAGTTAGCTTTGCTGTACACGAAATGCTATTCAACTTGGATAAATCTAAGCAGAGTGAATATGTATGTTGTGAAGTCCCAGTGATGTGCAGAAAATGTAGCATAAGTATATCTTAAAGTAGCAAAATAAAAAAAAATAAAAGCCCTTGGTAGAATTTCTTAGCTGATAACTCAGGAACCGGATGCTTAAGCTGTTCAGAAGCAAAAAAATAGCAGCTTTAGTTTCTAGAACGTGAAAAACAAGTATTAACATAACTGCTGTGAGAAAGAGGACTGTAAAAAGGTGAAGTCTTGCTTGGCAGGTCTGTTTCTAGCCTGTATTTGAGAGTCTGTTTCTCTTATTTTCTTTTCCACTTTCCTCCTGATGCATCCTTCTGCTCGTGTTGGTTCTGCAGAGCTGGCACAGCGCTGATCCAGGGGGGCTGGCAGCTGCAGGAATTGGAATTACCAATGGCTCTGCCAAGCTGTGCCTCTCTGGCAGCTGTGTGAGCCCCTGGGGACAGTGGCATGGGCAGGTGTCCCCATGCATGGCTTGGCCTGTGATCCCAGGGCTACTGACAGTGATGGGCAGTGAGAACAGACCCCAGCATGACTCAGGAGTGTACTGTGGGAACGTTGAGAGACCATCTTTGCCTTGTAGACTGAGACTTGAGAAGCCTGGAAGCACAGTAAATCTGGAATATCACATAGCCTCCTAAAGTCTTTCTTTACTTCCTCGTCCATGTAGATTCTAAGGAAATCTTGTTTCCTATTTGGAAGAGGGATACTTGCTTGTAATATGGAAAGAGAATAAGAAGAAAGCTGAAACTCTAGTTTCTTCTATGTGGAATGTTCCATTTTGTGAAAATTGCCTCCAACTGATAAGGCCGTGGAGCAAGTTCTCTGTGAATTCAGGCCATTTTGTGCCTTAAAGGCTTCTCCTTCAAGAAGAAAAAAAAAAAAAAAAAAAAAAAAAAAAAAATTAATTCAACCACCCAATTAAATATTGGAATTTTGAAAACCTAGACATGGCAATTAAACACAGCCCCTTCCTCCTTTTATTTTTTCTGCCTATTCTAAACAAGCCCAAAGCACTTTGCAAGCTACAAATGGAGGTCATACAACACAACCTAGTCCCTGTGGTCATTAGCCAGAAAACTGAAATACAGATGTCTCTGGGGCAAAACCAAGTAGTTTTTAAGTAGGACACAACTATAGGACAAGAAAAGAATGTCATCGAGCTGAGCTGAGATTTTTAAGGTAACTAAAGAAGTTGAGCCCTTAGGTTGTCATTTTAAGGGTCTGCAGACAGCTGGCAGAGGGACCACAGCCTGAAATATGTATTTATTGTTGCATTTACCTATGTTTTCAATGCCCTTTCTTGCCCCATCTTCCCCTTGATACGTGAAGTTTAGTTTGTAGCATCCCATTTTAAAGTCATTACTTGGAAATTTTGTGGTTCTTCATTTAAAATGTCACAGGAAGGTTGAAGGACTTTCTCTTCAGCCAAAGCATAGGAAATTTTTTCTTAAGTTGGAATAATTTCACTGCTGTGGTAACTGGGGAAATAAAATAATCCTGCAGAACCTGCCAAAATGGAAGCATAAACAGAAGCTTTGAAAGCCCACATTTCAAATGGAAAAAAGAGCATGTTCTCAAGCTGTGATGGTTGATAGATGTTTGCAGTATTTTGACAATAAATGCCCTAAATTCTATTTAAAAAGTAAAGGAAAACATTGCTTTTTTAATAACTAGTATTTTTTAAAAAGATGCTATTTTGCTAGATTCCATCATCTCACTTAACTGTTTCATTAAATTACCAATATTCATTGTAGCAATTACAATTTGGTTTATTTTTTAACTTCAGCCTACAATAATGGTATCCTCCAGGTTGCAGAAGAGTGCCCAAAGACATAAGTCTAATCAGTGTTGTTGTGAACATGGGATTTTTTAACAGTCTTCTTCTTCTGTTCAAGGGTTTTTGAAAAACTATTGATGATTCCACCATCTGGGGACTCATAATAATTTTCTGAAGTGTGAGAAGTGGTCTCTTTGGTCCTTCTGCATAGAAAAACATTATGGGAGGTGTGGTGCAGCTCTTGTACTACAGCAGGGTGGTGGTGGGTTGACACGAATTTAGTGACATTTTCTGGCAAAAGTCTTTACAAAACCGGCATGAGACCCAGTTATGAAATGATAGATTTGCTTGTTGGGATGTTGATGAAGGCCATGCTGCCTCTTTCCAAAATGGGTGGTCAGGCAGGATTCTTTATGACTTGCTCTGTACAGGTGCCACCTTCTTGTATTTCTACCTCAGGCTGTGGTTTGGTAAGCAACCAGACCTAATATTTGGGAGTTGGGGTGGAGCATGCAGCCAGAGTCTTAATAATGAGGTGAGTGATACTAAATACTTCTTACAGAACTAAAGTAATGCATGCTGCTAGTCCTAGAGTTGTATGATGTTATTTCAACAAGTATTATGCCCCCAGCATAATGTCTATGGGAGGGAATAATGGTATTAAATGGGAAGAAGAAGAAGAAGTGGTGCATGGTCTTCCTCCATAACCCACCTCCAAATATGGTGCTGACCATAAATCTCTGGCTGAGGTTGGTTCTAATATTAAACAGGACTCTGCATTTTAATGGCAGGAGCATACAGCTGAGACATTAGCTCATGAGTCTTAATCCACCACTGCCTATGATAATTCATTAACTTTTCTGACTGTCTGCCTTTGAAGCTGTGGAATGGGTAAGTTCATAATCCCTTCCAGAGGAAACTCTGGGGAGGGTTCCATGGCATTAAATCCTACCCAAGGAGCAACCCAGGGGAAGCACTTGTTCCAAGGATGCTGCAGCAAGGTCCTTGGAAGTAACATGTTTTAGAAGAGAGAAAAGGACCAAGATCTACGTGAAGTTCACTGTCCAGCAGAAAAGTGTGGAGGTTGTGGGTAGAGAAATATCTGGGGTTGGCCTCTCCCAGCAAGGGCTAATGGGAAGCTGCCTGGAAGCTGTGGGTTGGGAAGAGAGTGTTGCTCTGGAGTCCTTTCCTTTAGTCTTCCCACACAGTGTGCTTTGCTGGCTATCTTTTATTAACATGGGTTTTAGACCTTCCCTCATCCCCCCTGTTCTGTCTTTTTTTTTTCCCCTCCCATTTTTTTTTTTTAGTTGCTTCAGGACCATCAAGGCAAAATAAATCAGGATTTACAAAATGATGCCACCCACGTAATGCTTGTTGCCATTTGTTTTTGTAGGGTTTGCCTCTTTTTCTGCACCTGCTACCATCCCTGCTATTTTGATGGGCTTTGCAGAGCAGGCAGTGCCAGTTGTGCATTGCAGATAAAGCTATACAGTGGTTTGTCCCAAATGATTTTAACATGAAAATAAATAAGTGCAGAATGTTAACTAAAATCTAAATACTCATAAAAAAACAAGAGGCAGTTCCTCTCAGGTGATGTTTGCCACTTCTCTATTCAGCCTCTCCTACTCATCTGCAAGGTCATTGGGGAGGTCCTGCAAATCCTGTGTTTAATTTGATGATTTAACTTTGTCCAGATGCTTGTTGTTCAGCTTTCTTGTTGCTGTGGCTGTTGAAAGTGATCCTGCTGGGTCTGTGAACATCCCATCTGTCTAACATGAAGTCTGAGTGGAAACATAGGTAGCAAATGTACAGTAAACCTGGCTGGTTGCTGGATATGTTTGTTTTTTTCTTCTAAGTTTGCGTTTTATGGATAAGGATATTGCAGTAAAATCACTGGAGCTCTTAAGGGCTATCAGTGTTTGACTTCAGTGTTTTAGATGAGCATTGTTTTAGGAGTGGTAACCCTTTACTGATCTTTCTGATTCTGATTTCTGATAAATAATGCTAATTTAATGTATATTTCTATTAATATATGTGAGGGGAGAGAGCAACTTCTCACCAGAAGCTCAAGCTGAAATGAATGTGTTGCACTGACATTGCACTGAAGAGAATCATGGGTTTGGTTTGGGTTTGTTTTTGGGGTTTTTTTTTAAGAGGTTTTGACATAATTCTTTCAAAGACACTCTTTGTAATTTAATGTCTAGACTTTTTTTTTCCTTTTAGAAATGGGAAAACTGTTCTTTCCTCCAGCTATTTTCAGTAAGCCAGTTCCTAGAATTTTATAGGGAAAGGATAATATTTAGGTCATAGGAAGAAGGCTGTTGGAAGTTGCCTTCAAATGTACTGTAAATATCATAGCAACAGTTATGAAAGAAGGAAAATTGTA
Organism: Entomyzon cyanotis; assembly: GCA_024500445.1. Lineage (NCBI taxonomy): Eukaryota > Metazoa > Chordata > Aves > Passeriformes > Meliphagidae > Entomyzon > Entomyzon cyanotis. The sequence goes on from JAKEPQ010000871.1 coordinate 67,519,054, forward strand.
ACTTCTCACAGTATTGAAAATCAAGTAGCTCTGCTAAGCTATTAATTAAAACTATATGAAATGCAGTGTAGTGCCACATTGGACTCTGTGAATGAACCAATAAGATTTTCTATGAAAGAGAACTAACCATCCAATAAGATTTTCTATGAAAGAGAAGTAACCATCCAAGAAAAGTAAAATCAGGACGATTAAAGCTGGAATATTTTTAAATTTAAATAGAATAAACTAGAAAGGCAAAATAATAGTTCTGTTGTCCACCAAAAAGGGCTCTAGCTTTTCAGAGGACAGCCAGATCTTTGGGACTGAAGAGCTGCAGATGCCATCCAGGCATACCCATATCACAATGTTGACAGATTTGCAAGGAAAAATAAAAATTGAAGACCTGTGGATGTAAAAACCTTCCTGAATGTAATATTTCTTCCTATAACTGAAAAGAGGTTTTTTTAAAGCTTGGGGATGTCTTGACAGAAATTGTCATAAATTAATAAGTTTGGAGGGTTTTTGATTGTTTATACCAAAGTTGTGCAGTATTTAAAAAGAATGTTAGAAACTGGCCTAGATAAAGGTTCAGTTGAGTACAGAAAGTCCCTCAGTGGCACCTGGTCAAATGAAGAAGTTAATCTCTTCTCTCTCACAGGCTATCAAACATTACACTTTGGCTCGTGGGTAAGTGCTCGTTAGTGACTGGGAGCTGCTGGTATTGCTTTTCAAGGGCCTGGAGAGACATTCTCTGGGGTGTTGTGCCTCTGTCAGCTCAGGGAATGCTCAGTCAGGCCAGAAGAGGTACTGGCATGGCTGTGTCTCCTCATCTTTCCCAAACAAGGGGGTTGCTTGAGCTGCTGAATGTCTCCAAGGCTGCTGATGTGGGGCTGTCCAGGCGGGATGCTGCAGCCTTGGAGCTGGCCAGGCAGAGAACATCATACAGCTGTCCTGGAAGAATGGGTACACAATAGATTGTCCTTGTATTTTGGCTCAGTCCAGCCCTAAGCATGTTCCTGAGGAAGAGCAGACAGTTGCTAGGAGTTTGGCCACCAGCCCAGCTTTCAGGCCACTCATAGAGGGGGAAGATGTGTTCTGTGTCCTGCAGGTGGACACTGTGATTTATCTCTGGCAGTTGAAGGGAACAGATACAAGCAAGGGCAGAGTGCTTGGGAAGTTACATTTCCCTGTGGATGGTCGCTGTTTGGAAAAATGTAATGTGTGATATGAGAGGTTTGAAGCAGAGGGGTTTTGCTAACCTTTGTTTTCATATAATCATCATTTCACATCAGTGTCATTACAGAGGGGTTGTTGAGGCAGTATGCAGTCTGCACTCACTGCTTTTTCCTTTGGAGGGGCAGAAGGAAAACGTTTGGTGTCCTATGGCTTGTTTTCATCTTGCCTGACTTGAGGCATGTGTGGTTCAGCACGGAGCTGCCTCAAAAACATCTGTAGCTGGGAAGTGGTTTGGGTACATGGAATAGATGAAGCAGACTTGAAGTCCCTTGAAAAGCAATTAAATTTGCCTGTCACTTGCTATTTAAATGAGTGCAAGTGGTATGTTGATGGGTTGGTTTTGGCCTGAAGTGCTGTTTTGTAGAGGAAGATGCAGAGCTCTGGTTTGATGTGGTGGGGTTTTTTTGGTACCTGCTAAGAGTGCCCTAAAGTAAAAGCTTATAGGACTGAAAAATGGATGGGTTGAAGCATACCCTCAGTAAAGCAGATGTGTGAGGAACTCTAAAACAAAATCTTCCCTTCTTCTAAACAATCAAACTGAGGAAAGAATTCAGGAAAACCAGGATGGTCTGAAAATCAAGCTCTCATATCATAAAGTACCCAGTTGCAGCTTACCTTTCTCTTCCTGCACTGCAAACATTGATGGGACTGTAAATGGCTCTCTGTTAAATGTATGCAAACCAGATTGTACAAAGCAATGATTTAAAACAACAACTGTCTTTCATCTTTGGTGAAGACAACAAATATTATAAAATCTAAATTGTCTGGAAAAAGTAGTTTATCTTTGAATCCTGACAGCATTCAACAGCTGAAATATATAAATGCACTCAATTCTGGCTTTGGAGCCTAGATTTAATGAGATGCTCAGAGGGAAATCTTTGGAAGGGCTTATATAAATTGTAGAAATGGGCCACTGTGTTGTCACAGATAACTACTTTTTTTCAACTTTTGATCCATTTTTATAAGCAATCATTTTATCAGACAACACTTGGGTCTGCGCTTTACCTGTCCTGTTTTGAAAATAATTTTCAACAGTAACAAATAATCACAGGCTGGAAATGGAGTCCTGTCACTGAAGCTGCTGAATAACAATGGACAAAGGCGAAGGGAAGTGTGAGCTGCTGGGCTCTGCATGGTGCAGGATGCACCTACTTGCAGCTCAAACCCAGTCCTCCAGTTTACAGCTACGGTGCAGGAAAAATGGAGGGGGAAAAGGGGAATGGTGTGGGTTAAAGCAGAAAAGAAAGTACTTTTCTGTTGCTTTCTTACCCTAAAAAAAAAAAAAAGTAACCTGACGTTGAGAGGTTCCAGAGCTTACATTTCCTCACAACTGACTTTCTTCTAACACAACAGTAATTTCATGGAGCAATCTGCCATTCTCATTTAGCACTTGGTGTTGCTCAGTGATGAGAGATGTTATCTGGCTTCGTTGTCTTCCATTTAGTTAGGAAACGACCCAGGACGTTTTTAAAAAGAAAGACATTCTTACATTAACATGAAAACAAAATATGTTTTGGCAAAGATACCTTGGTAGGAATAGAAATGCGTGGAAATGCTGAGGGTTGCATCAATTTTAGGTGAAAGTTACTAAATTTGATCTGGTATCTGCTCACTAATTTCAAACTGAAATTTATGGGAGCCAAGGAATGCCCTTTTCATTTTCCCTGTTGTTGACAGCTTAAAATAAGTTAGGCTAAATTAGATATGTTCCTGTTTTCCCTTCCAGTGTGAATGTGAGCTATAGGTACTGGAGTCTGCTGCTTTTCCTTCAAAGGGCCACTGTTCTGGTGTGTATCAGAAGAGCAGCTAGAAACCACAACCAGCACTGAGTCCAGCTGTCCATTCTGTCTCCAGCTCAAGTTCCTCAAGGCCATCCTTCCCCCAAATGGGCAAATTAAAAGCATGGAGAAGGGAACCAGGAACCTACCACATACCTAAAGCTCCCTTTACATCTTTCTGGTGTGAATCTATTGCCTGACATTCCGGGTTATCTAAGCTTGCTTCTTTTGTATGCCATCAAGGCCAGCATTCTTAGATGTGATCTGGTCTCGATTTGCCAAATAACAATCACTTCTCGGGTACCACAGAATTATTTTTATCAGCCATTTCTGCATTTTTCCGCAGTGGCTTAGCCACCCATCTAGATATTGGCAGATGCTGTGGCCTTATCAATATGACAGATTTTAAATACTTTCATCTTTTCCTGGAAAATATCAATTTTGGTGACTCTTGTTTATTCATTGATTTCACTTACTTTAATACTTGATCCTTTCCAGGGGATTTGTTTTGAAGGTATTCAAATGTCCAGCTGTGGTTTTAGATTTTGCTTTCATTGCCAGACAGTAAGCTGGAAATAACTTTAAAGTCATCACCCTTACCCCTCCTCCAGTGACCAGAACATGCCAGCATGTGTCCTGTCTGTGCTCCAGTGGTTTGTTTTTTCTTGATGATGAATTGTTTGTGCATTTGTATTCTTTTCCCTTCTTTCAAAATGTTTGACTTCAGACTAAGCATTGTGTATTGCAGCCAATTAATGTTAAAAAAAAATTCGAAATTCAAATACAAAAAAAATTCAGTTAATGTTGGATGGGTTCCCCTTCCCTGAGCACTTCAGTGTTTAGTTCTGCATTGGCTGAGTTACTACTCAGAGAAGATGCATGTATGAGTAAATTGCATTCTTCTAATCAGAATCACAGATTGGTTTGGGTTTGAAGGGACTTTTAAAGATCTAAGTCTTTATGTCTTTTATGTCTCAAGACTAGCCCAAGTCTTCTGTTAGCCCCTCCCACTAGCCCAGGTTGCCCAGAGCCCCATCCAGCCTGGCTGTGAACACTTCCAGGGATGGGACAACCTGTTTAGTTTAACTGTGCAGGATATATGCGGACTGTGGTATTTTACTTTTGTTCTGTGTTACAACAACACGAGGGCATCACAGGGGGTTATCCTGCCTCTGTGGTTGCAGAAAAGAGAGAGTATTTTCCATTTTATATGCTCTTCTTAGATTTTGAGCTGGAAGACTGTGGGTTAACTATGGGCTTGCTGCTTCCTTTTCCAGTGGGAAAGATGATGCTGGAGGAAACTTCTTGTTTACTGTTGGAAGGAGCATAATATCTCCTTAGGTCATCTGGGGTTAATATTTTGAGTATAATTTAATTTTCCTGTTTTTTTCTCTGTGTGCTTTTCCAGATCTGGAAGAATTTGGGGATTTTTTTTTTTATCAGTCATCTCTTTATCCCAGAGTTTCAACATTTACTCCAGTTGGTTTCCACTGGCAGCTTTCCCTTAAGCTGCTGTTATTGTATCTTTCGTGCCATTGTCTGTGGTGTGAAATGTTAAGCAGCTTATCCGTGACTGTTTAATTTCTCTGTTAAAGCTGATGTTTTTAAATAGACTTGGCCTGCTTAGCACCTCTCCAGAGCTAGTGGACATCCTCCCTTCCCACTTTTGGTGCAGGCTTTCACTTTGTAGGTGGGGGCAGATTTCTGGGTCAGGCCCCTGAACTTTGAAGGCATTTTGTTTTAGGTTCTTTCAAAAACAGTTTAGTATAGTTAACTACATAATTATTTTCAGACTTTTTTTTTTTCTTTTCAATTTATTCCTCATGTCAGCTGCTGATTTCCCTGAACCTGTGTGTGAGAATTTAAATGTGTTGTATCATCTTTCCTACAGAGATATCTCTTGCCTCTGATTTCTGCGTCTCCAAAATTCATTTCCATTGTGGGAAGCGATTGGTGTACAGCCTAAAACATGTCAATTCTGAATTGTGTTGGATATGCATCTTGCAGTCTATAAAATCTTTTATTGATATTGATCTGAAATTGCTGCTGTAATCGTATTTAGTCCTCCAACGTGGATTTCTCTCAGTACTTTTTATTTTGCCTTTTTAAAGTTTGGGTTTTGTTCTTGCTTTGCATGAAGAGTAATCAGATCAGATGTCAGCTGCACTACACACTTTAATATCCTGGATAAGTTGAGCTACGTTTTCATTCCAGTAGACAGGTTTTTAATCTGATCTATGGGTAGATATCTTACTAGCAGAATGAATATTCCACCAACAAGAAACCCCAGAGTGATTCTGTCAGTCTTTTGCCATCATGACTTTTTTATTATTATTTTAATTTATTTATTTACTTACTTATTTCCAAGCATGCTTATGAATTTCATGCTGGTTGTTGTCAGACCTCTCCAGTGTAAGCAGGTGTCGTGGCTGAGGACACTGTCACAGTTTGCAGCAAGCTGTGGGTTCAGCAGCACAGTCATTTGCCAGTGTGTGGAACCCTGTAATCATTATTTGCCTGTATCACATGTAAAATGCACAAGTTGGCTGTTAATTGGCTCCCAGTCCTCCAGCAGCATTTCAGCATTAGAAATGCTAGTTTAATGTTCTTTCTGCAGGGAGGGAGAGCCATTTTCCCATCTTGGTTCATCATGTCTGTGATGAATTCTTATATTTAGTTACATCTTTTAACCTGCTCCTCAACATCAACATAAGCTGTGGATTTTGAGAACACACTCATCTCTTTTCTGTTACTTGGATAGCTTTTGACCGTGCTGATTTCTAGTATTCCAGAGAACTATAATTGTAGCTGGTAGAGAACCACTCATTTTGGAAATTGCTGTTGCATTTGGAATATGCTACTGCCACTCCTCTGTGCCTTCCCCAGCTGTGTGGTGCTGTGCTGCAAGTGAAAGGGGAGATGGGAGCACTCCAGGATCCATTTTTGTCAGCCAGCCTTGCCTGAGAAGTCATACGAAGGGATTTGACTAACCCAGGCAAGGAGAGGCTCGCAGAGTGCAGCAGAGATGAAAACATTACTTGACAGGTAACTATTATGAGTGGCAGAGCACAGTGCCTGTCTTCAGCTGCTTGTGAACGTCCACAGGCACCACTGACTTGTCAGAGCATCCCTATCCAGATAATTTCTCTAAAGGCTCAAATTTTGAGATATTCTTCTAGCGTGGTTTGTTGTAGTGCCAACCTTGTTTGGCTTATTGACTTAACCTGCCCTGCTCAGGTACCTCTGTTGGCTTGACAGGTCAGCTCACTCCTGAGGGTGATTGGAAGTTGGTGGGTCTGAAACACAGGAAATAGCTTGCTCTTTGTGTGATCTTTACTCTTCTTAACCTGCCTGGCTTGGCTTAGCCTATGCTGGAGAAAGTTGCAGCTCTTAGTGTAGCTTGCAAGGTTCCAATGATGTTCTCTGCTCTCTTCTGCTATGTACACATGTAGATCCTCAGGAAGATACTGCTGGCCCAGACGATGTTAAATTCTAAATTATATCTTTCTCTACTTTGAGATGGATGCTTTCCTATTCTTGTTTGTGCTCAGTCCTTGTATACAAAAAGTAGAAATTTTAGACAGTGGCCATGAGTGCAAAATTTTTATACTTTTAAAAATTGTTATTATTTTTAGATTTAGCTTTGTGTGCAAGGTAGGAAAATACCTGTTTATACTGCAGTTGTGAAATTTGTCTATTGAGGGAGTCCAAAATGATACTTGATTTGCTGTCAGGTAGTATGGGATGCTGATCTTCAGTCCAGTACCACATGTAGGTTTCTTGGCTGTCATTCTGAGTCTGTAAATACACATAAAGCTATATATATATGTCATATATATAAAAAATAGAGTGTCTCCTGAATGCAGCAGGAGTATTATTTGAAAGTCTTTTTCATTTATATGACAGGGAATTGCAGTGGAAGAAATGTGCAGGCATGCATCTCCACTTTCCTTGGGATGTTGGACAGTGTTACAGATTAGTGATAACACGTGTAATCACAGGTTGAGATTCTGCTGCGGGGGATAATCTCTTGTTGTTTGTTACATTGAGTGCTTTTTCTTTTCTTAGCCTGCTTTTTCATGAGTCCCTTTCTGAGGCAGGCTAAGCCTTGTTGTCCCTTTATGAAATCCCAGTTGGTGATTGCTATTAGCAACACGATAACACATTTCCACAAGCTTGCACCTGGTTTAAAAAAAAAAGCAGCATGTGCTGCTTTGTCTCATGGGTTATGAGGTTCAGTTTGAATAGCTGCTTCCTGCTCTGTGCTGAGGTACTCAGTACTTTGCCTCTGAAAGAAGCTGAAACATGTTTTGTTGTGCTTTTGGGTCACTAATTTAAGTAATTTGGAGAAGTTTTAAATGCAGGTATCTTCTGTCTGTTAAACAGTAATGATGTACAATTGTCACAAATGAAAGGCAGAAGATGAGGTGCCACTGTGGGTGTGAGGATTTTTGCTAAGAAATAAAGCTTGCATGCTGGAGGATCCTTCTAGCTGTAATCAGTTAATTGTTTGATTAGAACTTGGATTCTTAAATCAACTTTGAATATCCATGAATTGGTTATTAGGTCCTTCCTAGCAGCTCTTCTGCAGACCAAAAAAGGCTGCTAAAGCTGAATCTAATATTCCTTGCAATCAGTGAAAAGGGTGTTTTATGTTTGGGAACTTTGGATCAGGTCCTGTGGTGCTAGATGTGATGAAATGAAGGTGCTAGAAATGAAGTGATTTAACAACTTGGCCTGTGTTCTGCTTGTTCCCCACCGCTTAGTTTGGATTATTAATTTTACTAATAGAAACTATATTGACTTTATATAGGATTCTTGGTAGTATCTCCATGAGCTTCTAAGATGTGCCAGCAAGGCAGAATTAGGGGAAGCTCTAATGTTACAAACTGATGTAGAGAGGAAAAAAAAAATGGAATGGCTTTTTAGCACATGACCCCTGAAACTTCAACATGTCATCTGGAGAAAAGGTAAATTTCCAGAGTTTACATATCTGAGTCTTTGCGTAATCTTCTGATTGACAATAAATAGCATTTCCATGTTCTAGCACTGTTGTTAGTACACATGTTTTTAGGAAGCAGAGTATATCTGTTCTGGCTGAGAATATACAAGAGGAGTTGTACTATGTCAGTTGTTCGGGTTAAGTTCTTCTTAACTATCTCTTGGGGAAAAAACCAAGCCACAACAATGTAATAAAACAGATGGAGAGCACTGTTTCTTCATATCTTTCTGTGACAGGCAACATTCTTCTAACAGAATTACCTATATTAAATTATGGATGAGCTTTATTGCAAAACTAACACAAGCTTCTGTATTTTCCAGCCATTCTCCCCGTGTTTGTCCCAAACAGCATTTATCTATAGATATTCGTGTCATTTCATTGTGGTAAAGCAAAACTATACTCTCGTGCAGCAAAGCTCCTGATGATGGGATTTCAGTGAAATGAGTGGGAGCATGTCACTCTAGATCCATTCTCCGCAGCCCTCAGGCAAATATTGCAAGAAACTTCTTAGCACTTGCTAAACTTCTTGGGGAAAACAAAAAAAAAAAAAGAAGAAAGCTTTTCTTGGTGAATTAAGTTGCATATATTTTATGTGGAGGCTAGCTGGGAGTGCCATCTAGGCACAAGAGACTGTCACCCCAGCTGCTGGGAGATGCTGTGTGTGCTCCCTTGGGGCAACCAGAGCCTTTGCCCAGCAGTTTGGAGATGGCAAGGAAGAAAACAAGATCGGTGCTAACAAGTTCCCAAGGGGGATTTTGCTCAGCCCTCTTGTGTAAGGAAGGTTGTTCCTGTAAACCAATTTTCTGGGTGAGAAGCAGCTGGGCCAGGGGAGAGAGAGCAAAGGGGTCCTCTTAGAAGATCTCTTAAACATAGATAATGCTCTTATGTAATTAACTGCCTTCCCTGCCTGGTGTGTCCTGCAAGAAGTGGTAATATTTCAGAGGAAATGGAGCAGCTGTTCGCAGCAAATGTGGGGTTTGAAGGGTTTCAAACTCACCCAGTACTGGCCTCATTAAATTAGAGCACAAGTCTTATGAGGAAGGAGCTGAGGGAGTTTAGTCTGGAGAAGAGGAGGCTCGGGGGGCACCTTGTCACTCTCTACAGCTCCCAGACAGGAGGGTGTAACCAGGTGAGGGTTTGTCTTCTCCCAATTAACAACCAAGAGGGCAAGAGGAAATGGCCTCAAACAGCACCAGGGGATGTTTAGATTGATGACTAGGAAAAGTTTGTTCACTGAAGGGATGGGCAGGCATTGGAACAGACTGCCCTGGGAAGTAGTGCAGTCATTATCCCTGGAAGTGTTAAAAAAAGATGCATAGAGGTGGTGCTTAGGGACACGGTTTGGTGGTGGACCTGGCAGTGCTGGGTTAATGGTTGGGTTCCACGATCTTAGAAGTCTTTTCCAACCTTAGTGCTTGTAAGCTGCAGCTAAAGCAGCATGGGCTGAAGCCCTCACTTGTCACTTAGGCCATCCAGGTGCTTGCTGTAACAGCCCTCTTTAGGCTCTGTATTCCTGAGGTTGCTTTAAATGTTGTAATTTTAATTTTAGCTTGATTCTGTATAGCTGCATCTCTGTTAGTAAACTAAACAGGGCCAGGGCACAGGCTCAAGTGTATTTGTGCATTTGGGTGATGTTCACATGCTCTTGGGCCAGGTTTTCGATGAGAGATTTCTCTAAACCCCAGGTGTGGGCATGTCTGTGGAAAGAGGCTGGACAGAAATGCATCCTGGAGGTGAGTTTGGGCAACTGCAGTGACAGCTACAGCATACCAGAGAAGTGGCACTGAGCTGCTGGATGCATCTTCCTGGTGTGATATATTCATTAAGGCGAATAGCCTCTTTGATGTTCGGTTTTGGGGTTTTTTGGATGCCTGGAGCTCACAAGTTTGTGTATGTACATACAGGTGTGTGATGTGAGATGGCAGAGCTGTTTCTGCCCTATGTGGGAATGCTGTGGTGGGGAGCAGGTTTGCTTTCTTCCCTGCTGGGAGAAGTGGGAAGACTTCTACATGCATGCTCACATCCCATAGCATGCTTTGATAGCCTGGTGGTTGTAGCTGCCTCCTGGGGGCTGATTTCAGATTTTGGGTGGGATTTCAGGTCTCAGGCAGCAGAGAGGTTTGAAGCACAGATGTCTGTGTTTAAAGCAAGTGCTTTAACCACTGAGCCATTGAAGGGAAGGGGAATGATGCTTTCTAACTGCTTAAGGGGAAAAGGGGAAAAAAACCTCCACTTCTTATTGCTCTCGGCAGAGGGGAAGGGAGATGAAACAGAGCAAATTCCAGTAGGGAGATCACTCCTGGGGAACGGAAGTGAGGGTTTTACCTACCTTTAGAGGGCCAGATTTCATGATTTATTCCTCTCCATAGTATTTCCTGGGCTTATGCTAGTCTGCTGCCCACCCAGCATCCCATGTTTTGCAAGCCCTGCCCTGGTGTGCCTCACATGGTGGCTGGGAGGGAGTGGAGCACTGCACTGCCACAAGGGAGGTTCCTCTCTGCTTCTCACTTTCTGCAAACACTGAATCATCTTTTGTGATCTAATCTGTTTTAACAGCTACGAGTATTAAGTCTCATTTCCACACTGTTTTGAAGGTGGTGTATAACTACAGATCAGTGTGATTTTTATATTTTTAAAACATACTTTTTCTGTAGTTTATGTTAATTCCTCCTTAATGGTCTTGAGTTCCAGTCTGATTCTGTTACTTGGTCAAATCCCATTTTGGTGCTTCAGAGGTGCTTTTAAAAAATAATGGTGGGTTTTCACCCTCTTTTTCTGGTATGGTATTAATTTCTGACACAGTTCCATGAAATACAGCCTTAAGTTGATGAAATTAACTTTTCTTGATCCAAGAGATTAAATGTGGCTGTAAATTTTTAAGCAGAACCAGTTGCTGCAATTCTCCATCAAAGAAAATCTTGTGGACTTGAACGAGTAAGACTTAGGGAGAGCATTCTCCAGGGGAAGCTGATTAGTTAATACTTCAGTAATATCTTTTTCTTTCCTCTCCCCCTGCATCTCCAGACCTGAAACAACAGAAATTATTCCTAGATCAAAAGAACGCTCGAGTCCCTTTTATCGGACAAATATCATAAATGGTAGGCTCTTAACTTTTCACTTGAGCAACGGCTCAGGCTTTCACGATTCCTTTAATAAATTTAAAGTAGGTCATAATACCCACCACTGCATCCTTAAACTGGTATAAATCTTGGTTTTCAGAGTTTTAATTACAGTGGCTGCTCCCATTAGGTGGTCTTGTTTCATGGCAGGATGCTAGACAGCTCTCTTGCTCTAAGTCATTTATGTGGACTGCGGGTATGTCTGTCAAACCATAATGAGCAATGAAAGAATGAAGAATGTTAATTTAACCGATGCTGCTTTTGCTGTTAACGTAAGTACCACCAGCTGCACCTCGTAAACATTTGCTGTTTGCTTCGCTGTTTAGCGAGGCCTCGAGTGATTGATAGAGGCAGAATCAGACTGATGGCTGGCGTGCCGCAACTTTTCCGAGGCGCTACTTCTCTGAATGCCTTTTTGTTGCGAGAGACAGCTCCTAAATTTTAATTGCTTTTCAAGCTAGCGAGTGCTGCTCGTGTCAAACGCTGATAATTGTTTTATGACATGGAGGTGCTATAAATTAAGGAGAGGTCAGCGTAGATAATGCGTGCATTACCTGCTGGAGGAGCGATGGTTGGGTGGAAGTGACACGTAGGGAGATGCTCACTTTGGCGTGCGGGGGTTCTCAGTGCTCTCACACAGCTTCTTAAACAATGGGCCCTAATAGGAAAGGACTGGTTGCAACAATAGCAGTGCTTGAAATCACTTTATAATTAGAGAAATTACTGAATAATGCAAAACTCCACAAATGGCTTTTTCTCCGACCCATTAAGCGTTCAGGTAAACGTTCAGAATGAAGCTGCAGACCTCCGTTCACCTGTCAGTTGTGGTGTGTGCTTGGAAAAACTACATTTTGTTCCTCTGGTGGGTCATTAAGAGGGTGATGGACCCCAAGAATTTGACACAGGCCATGTGTGCTCCAGTGCAGCTCATCCAAAAACATCTTTCTTTCCTGCTCTTGCTTCACTGATTAAAGTGCTCCTGTACTTCTTGGCAGGAAGCTGCTTCTTATTGACATCCTGTCCAACTTTTTCTTCTTTGCCTTGATGGTTTCTTGAAGTGTTTTCCATCTCTAGCATAGTTCCTTTCTCTCTCTGCCCTGATATACCCAGTTATTTTAGAGATGATTTACTACACCTCTGTTTTTTACGCCAAATGTATGTCAGGGTGAAATGCTCTAAATCAAAATGACTGCAGTCTTTAGGATTTAAATTATTGAGGGTTTAAACCAAGGAATACTCATATAAGTAATTTATTTCTTTTTGCTCTGTATTGCATATAACTTATTTTCATAATATATTCCAATTAGTAATAATTGAAATGTAATGAGTTGCAACTAAATACCTTAAATTTATACCATTTCTTTGCTAATTGTAATAATATGCTTTTATTTCTGCACACTATTAGGTTTTAAAGCTTCATATTCTCAAAGTAACAAATAATGTACCTTTATTAAATTTTTAAAAGATTAATCCATGGCAAGCCATATTTTTTTTTTTTTGTACAGCTGCAATCAGTGAAACTCTTTGTTTTGAGCAGAGATGGGAGAGATGCAAAACGAGGTAGAACTGGTGGTTATGACTCAGGACCTGAAGGGTATGGCACCAGACAATGGACCAGGGTCCCATCCCTGCTTCTGGAATACTCCAGAGGGAGGAGAACTGTAGTCACCATGGATATAAACTCGTAAAACTTGCCAGAATTGTGTATTGGGTACCAGTGTCCTCCTTGGGTCAAAACCTACCCCATAGCCTACATGTATCTAGACTTTAGAGTTAAGCATCATTGATTTCAGAGAATTACATTTATGTAAACTTCCACTGTCTGTGCACTGAAATGCTGGGGTGAGATTTTTTTTAAAAAATGCTTGCATGTAGTTCTAGGGACCCAAACTGGTTATTTTAGGGATTCATGCCTGCTAGGCTTTGATATTCAGCTATAATATCTTTCTCTCTCACTTGGTTCTCTTTTTTTCAGCCCGTGACTGAGAAATTAACTTTCCTTGGTCTTACATTCGGTGAATTGGTCCCAGTAAAGAAAACACTTTCTGAGTAACAGCTGGCTATGTTGAAACAAATAAAATAAAAATGTTCTGCTGGACAGCCAAGGCTGAGAAAACAGACTTCCTGAGAAAGATTACCAAAGGGAAAGATGAATATATTTGCAGTTACAAAAGTAATAATATAACTGCATACTTGAACTGTACATTTTAATACACAAACATGCTTGAGTTGACCTCAGATGGCAAGGAGATCTTCCATGGATATTTTTTGTTTAATTTCATGTTGTTATCTTTTTGCTCATAATCTGAAGAGAATTCACTGATACAGAATAATAGAGTGGTTTGGGTTGGAAGGGACTTTAAAGATCATCTAACATATCCAATAAAATTTTCTTTAAACCTTAGTCTGTTTAAACCCTTATATTAAACCAAAGTTTTAATACTTTGTTTTTAAAATTAAATCTGAAATCATTACATTTTAATCTCATGCAACTGAGAAATATTTGTTTTAATACAACTTAGTATGAATTTCATTATACTTTCTTAAAGGAAAAAAACCCAACATTTTATTGTCTTGTAATAGCATTTCCATTTAGTGGACATCTGAAACTATTTAATTTATAGCCACTAAAAATAAAAGTATTTGTTGCATAACTCAAAGGATTGTTTTAGTGGGCCTGACAAAAAAAATGCCATTAAAATTTCATATCAGCTCCAAAGCAGGATGTTTCCATTTGCTATCCATTTTTTTTCTGGTTACTTTTTTTTCCTGCCCTCTTGACTATGTTGTGAGCAAACCGAAGTAAAGACCATGTGGGTGTATCCAGGTCCTGTTTCCACTGTTCTAATGTGTAACTTCAGCAGGAGACCTGTCCCCCTCCTCAGTGTGGATTCCTCACCCTCTGTCCATTGGCCAGCATGAGCTTTGAGTGGATCTAGGGAAGCAAATCTCAGTTCCTCAGTCCATTTGGCTCCCAGCAGCTTTTCCAGTGCTGCTTTTAGCAGCAGCAGCCCTGAGAGCAGCTGGAGACTTGAGCCTTCCTAGGAGGTGGCAATGGTTAATGCTGGTTCTTCTTGCCACAGGAGTGATTTGAAACTCACACCTGACAGAGTTTGTGGAAGTGAAGAAGGGATAAGAGACCAAGCAAGCTATGAGTGTCTTTGCCACCAAGTATTTCTTCCATCTGGTTTCAGGGTTTTAGAGAGGCTGATGATACTTTGGGGACTATAGTGGTCCGTAATCTGGTGGTATTGCTAATCCCCAGACAGACACACAAATACGTGCTGATTTTTAATTTTTTCCTCCAGGAAGGAAAACGTTGGGGCAGTAAGTCTAACTGGGTTGTGTTGACCTTGTTTTTGAAGGCTGGAGATGAGAAAATGAACAAGGAGATATTCCAGCCTTCCAGCTCTTTCTTTAACCTATGGGGAGTCTGGATAAAGAGTAGTGTATCTGTCCACATGGAAGCCATAAAGATGGGATGAAAAGGTGAAACTCACAGAATTCCATACTTCTCTCATGAGTTGGTAGCAGCATTTCTTCCTCTGGCACTGGTCTAAGTTTTGCTTGAAACAGATCTACTGTGTGAAGAACAAGAGTGCTTCAATGGATGAAATATTCCATGTTTAAAATTGAATGGGTGGAGAAAATTAACTTCTGTTGGAAAAAAAACCAAACTCCATGACTTCTGGTCTTCTATTAGAAATAGCTTAAGTCAAGTCAGGTTGCATTAAGCAATCAACAAGTAACACTTTTGTTTTCGACTTCATGTACCTCCTCGTAATTTTCATCAGGATTCCAGACGATATACTACTAACCATTATTTTCTCACCTAGTTTGCTCACTACTGACAGATAATAGATGATCCTATTACAAATAGATTTGACACTGCATCCATGAAAATGTGAAAATTGGAGTCTCTCGTCATTATTTAAAATGTGTGCTCACTCACTCAAATGAGGTATAAGAGTCTACTTTGAAGATAAAGTAGTCCAGATTGCTGGAAAGGCTGCTCCGGTGTCACCCAGGTTAATGTAGATGTATTATGTATTTATATAGCCTATAGGAGGATAACTTTTTAGCAAATGATTTGGACTGAATATGCACTTGATCAGGACTCTCATTAATAACCCATGGCCATACTACTCTCATGGTAAGGAGTTACCCTTGCAATCACAAAGATTAATTTTGGGTCTGTCTATTGCAGTTTGGGAGAATGAGTCCAAAGAAATGGGTGAGTTGTATGAACAGAGATCCATATAAACTGAGCTATAGATTAAGATCCTGCACTGTCCCTGACATTTTGATTAAAATGGCCATTTTTCCAGTCACACTTCTGGAATTTGGAACAACAGTGTTTTTCTCTGAAGATGATGGGTGCTTGCTCACACTGCATCTCAGTTGAGGGCCTGGTGTCAAACTAACTTCTGTGCTCAAGATATCAGAGATAAATTGACTTCTTTCCATTAGGTGTGAGGTCATGCCCATGTTTCCATAAGGATTGCAGTAATGTAGTCAAGAGTTAGTAACTGATGGATTGACACGCACAGCAGGATTTGATGTGAAGGAGGGAAAAAATGTTTAAACATGAGACAAGAAGCATTTTCTCTTATACTGGTGACTGGATTTCCCTGTATGATGGGGTCATGAGAGACCAGCATACTTGAAGTTCTTTGGAGCATAGACAACATCCATGGACTGTTAGAAAATTCATTATTTTGTACATATCTGGCTCCTGGTTATTGCAGAAGCCATGCAGCTCAACAAAACAGTTTTGATAGACTTTCTCTTCAGCAATGTGTGCCTCTAGCATGGTGTTTGTGGAAGTGGTCTAGGACCAGAGAATTGTCTGGACTAATCACGTCAAAGCAGGGAGTGTTTTGAGAGTCTCTGAATTACACATATGACAGATGTGGACAATAAGGGAGGACTCTGAGTGAGGAGCATTTGGATAAAAGTGATAGATGAGATGGAGAGCTTGCACCTGAAAAGTGCTTCACCAGAGAGCTCGAGCTGGAGAGAGAAGGCTTTTGTACTAATCCTGACATTGCTGTTGGGTTGTGAGTTAAAAAATGAGGATGTAAACAGCAGCATCCCTGGGGCTGGAGCATGATCATCGTACATACTCTGTCATCAGCATATTCTCTGTGTCAATAAATGGGTGTGTGGTAGTCTTACTCAAAGCCTTTGATGACAGGCTGCAGGACACTGCCTGAGGCTGTAAGACAAATAACAGTAGTCTTCTCCATGGGTGCTATCTGACTTGTGAAAATGAGTACCTTCCTGCCTGTGCCAGCACTGCTTTGTTGAGACACAGGCAAGCTCTCTGCTATCTGTGTAGGTGCTGAACTTGCACAAGTTTCAGCCAGAGCTGGAAACAGAAGCGTCAAGGGAAGCACTGTGCTTTGTCTCCACAGATATGAAAAAGCATGAGGAAGATGGCAGTAATTTAATGATGTAAAATGACTTACTGTAAAGCCTTAATTCAAAGTAGTTGTGTGGAGGCTGTCCTCCAAGCTTATTAAAGAAGCTTGCTAGTTGGGAGGTGCTGGAGGTGTCACTGATGTGTCACCCACCAAGCATGCAACTGAAAATGCGTGATGGCCAGGATAACTTCAATCCTCTAGGAAAATTCTTTTTCTTCACTTATCTTGTATGTAGGCATCTGGATGACTGCAAGCAGTACTGACTCTCCTTAGGGAAGGTTAGTGCTCAGGCTACCCATTGGTGAAAGTTTCTTGGCACCGTATGTAAAAAGCCTAAACCCTATGTTTTTATATAACCTAATTCTTAAATTGAATCTAGCAGCTCAATTTTAACAGCATGATCTCCTCATTCAATTGAATGAATTCTGTGATGGTCATATGTGCTAAATTCAACAATTTGCATCTGGAGAACAAATTCTCGCTGTGAAGGAATTGCTTCTTTTTCTAATTATTCTCATGGAATCCAAAGTTTGATTGACTGTAACCTGCGCACCTCCCACACTTCCTCTTCTGTCTTTGCTTGGTTTCTTCTCTTTTCTCTAAAGGGGATCTTTTGTAACTGATCTGTTTGTTCTGCTGTTTCTTTGGGGACAACAAATTAAACCACCGGTCTTTTTTTAGTCTTGCAGTTGGGAGGTGGAGAGAGAGAAATTAGAACTCCATTACTCTTGTGTGCTACTGCCTTTGGAAGTTTGGTTCATTCCTTTGGAAGAATGGCCTAGATCTGTGCCTCAGAGGTGTGAGGGTTTGAGGGTTGTCATTTTAATTGTGAATTAGGGTGTAATAAATAGGACAGCTGGTAAAGGGTTGAGTAAAAGAATTATAATTAATGCCAGTCAACACAAGCTTCTGGAAAATAGATCCTGTCAAGCTAAGCTGATACCTATTAAGTGTTTTTAATGTGATTGCAAGTTTGATATTAATGGCTTCTACAAGGCATTTGACTTGGTGACACCATTTTGATTAAGAAACAAGAACAATATTGAAACACAGATACAATTTGATTTGGCACGTGTGAGGGATGGGAACTGAGCTTGCCCCGCTTCAGCCATTTACAATTTTGCACCCTCTCCTTAGCTAGTTTTCCTGAACGCCCTCTGAAGTCAGTGGAGAGGAGAGAGGGCCATTGCTCCATCCTGAGTTGAGAGTAGGGGAACTTGAGCTTGTAGGACAAAGCTCTTGTTGCCTGTGTCAACAGTCTCTCTGCAGATCCATAGGAGAACTTTAGGGAGGCTGTGCTAAATCTGGGTTTGACCATACTGCGGACACTCCCAGAATGTTGTGTTCAGGTCTGTCTGCATCTCTAGGAGGTGGATGAGATAGTGAGTAGAGTAGATGTAGAGTGATGATGGTGGCTAGGGGTGGAAAAATGTGCTTTTCAGCCACTGGGATTTCTTGCAGATGTTTGTTACCCTAATCCAAGAGAAAGAAAGAATTTATTAGCTTTTCTATTTGATAAAGTTTGAGAAAAGAAGAGTCTTCTGTCTGTTTAACAAAAATATAGCAAGATTCGTTGTCTAGAAGTGAAAGCCAAGAAAACTCAAAATAAATAACAATTTTAAAAACCCAAATAGGTTTTGACAGCCAGAATAATTAATCACTAAAATCTTTTGCCAGCGCCCAGAAGGCATCACTAAAAAGTTGGTAACTATAACAGTTTGGGTTTTTTTCCTTCCTGTGAAAGGCAACAAATGAAGTCCTGTGCCTTATCATATACAAGAAAATCAGACTGAGGTCAAAAAAGGACTGCTGCAGTTATGTAGTCTGTAAAACGTATGTTGGTCCCTGTGAAGAGGATATGGTTTTCCTTGTTCTGGTCAAGCTCTTAGACTCTTTATAAAAGTAAAGCCTGTATTTGCAGAATCAGAGGTGACGCCTGTCAGTCCCTCTATATTCAAAGGGTAAATCCTCTAGACAGACAGTCACAGTTTCAAAAATCCTTTTGGGATGCAGTATGTTGCTGGTCATACTACAGTGTAGAAGTGTTATCACCTTGGTTGCACTTTTACCTTTCAGACTGCTTTGTACCTAAATATTGCACAGGGCTGTCGCCTTCCCTTGGCGTATGGCAGTGTTAGTTCAGATCATAAGAGAAATGGTTCCTTTTGCCCTTTTGAGCACAGGCTGTTGTTTCCAAGCTATGGTACTGTGCTCTGCCTTTCCTTTCTGCAGCATCAGACCCAACAGAATGAGCTGTCATCATCCCTCATGTCTCTGGTACATGATGAACCAAGTGCACTTCCTGCTTGGGTTCTTGGCATTTTGCAGGGCTTCACATAAGACAAGAGGAACACAAAGACTCTGAGGAGCCAAGTACTTACTTTACCACCATCCTGACTTTTTTTGCAGCAGCAGCCTGATCCTATCCTGCTGCTCTCCAGCTGCCTAGTAGCATTTCTCCCACACTATAAAAGGCAGGATCTGGCTGCCCTTACATCACCTGCAGTTGGTTATGTTACCTGACTCCCCAGCAGTCTCTGAGAGTCTTACTAGAAGAGCAGGACTTTGTATTAAAAAACATCAGGAAATGGCAAACCAACAGGTTTTGTTCTGCTTCTACTGAATTTTGACAAATATCTGGAAAAGACATTGAACTGCAGAAAGTCAGTTCATGGTGTCAGAGAAGTTGAGGTCTTCTCAGTCTAAAATGCTTCAGTCCTTTGAATGTGAGTCTCTCCAGCTGCTTCAGTGAAGCATTGACATTGGAAAAATATGTTAGTCAAGCTGTCCTAAAACTTTCAGTCTTTTAATCTCAATGCCTTCAAACTATTTCAGAAGAAAGTATCCTTGCTGGTCTTTGCTTCAATAAAGAAGTAATAGATGCTTCAACAAATGTACTTACTTGCCTTCTACCTTTAAACTAAAAGTTGCCAGTGAAGGAGAACCTCAATCCATCCCACTCCTCTCAGTTTGATGGCAGTTCCAGCAAGAGATGCCCAGAGCCTGGAGAGGGGATTGCAGGTCTGCAGGAGAGCACCTGAATCCAAGCCAGCTTCCTCAGAGACACAACTTAATGCCACTGTGCAGATGTGGCGTGGGGAATAGACAAGAGGAGTTAGAGATGTGCATGCCTGCAGGGCTGTGATTTTAGCAGCATTGTGGAGATGTGCCAGGATGGTTCTTGTGGCTGGAGTGTTGGAATAGAAGGATGCGGGCTCTTTAGGAAGTACAGGAAATGGAGATGAGGAAGAAGTGTCAATGGCCAGCTGGAGGGCATGGAGCTCTGCCTGGGGATTGATGAGAAGCAGACTGAGAGCTTATGGGACAGGATTAAAGGGAGGGCAGGGACAGGTGATTTTTTCTGCCCTGGTCTTCACTGACAGGTGTTTCAGCCACACTGCCTGAGTTGCATAAGGCAAAGGCAGTGATTGGGAAAATTAAGAACCACTTGCTGTAGGAGATGATGAGGTTTGAGAACATCTAAGGAAGCTGCAGGGGCACAAGTCCATGGGACCTGATGAAATGTATCCATGGTTTCTTATGGAATTGGTGGATGACATCACTAAACCACTATCCATTATGCTTGATAAGCTGTGTCAGTCTAGTGAAGTTCCCACTGACTGGAAAAGAGGAAACATACCTCCCATTTGAAAAAAGGAAGACATGGGGAACTATGAACCAGTCAGTCTTATCTCAGTGCCTGGCAAGGTCATGGAGCAGATTCTCCTGGAAACTATGCTAAGGCACATGGAAAATCACGAGATGACTGGTGACAGCCAACATGACTTCACTGAGGGCAAGTCATGCCTGACAAATCTGATGACCTTCTCTGATGGGGTTAAGAGCATTGGTAGATAAGGGAAGCACAGCTGATATAATCTACCTGGACTTGTGCAAAGCATTTGATGCTGTTCCATGTGACATTTTTGTCTCTAAAATGTGGAGACATGAATTTGATTGCTGGACCTCTTGATGGATAAAAAATTTTCTGGCTGGTTGCACTCAGAGTTGGGGTCAATGGGTCAATGTCCAAACGGAGAGCAGTGATGAGCTGCATTCTTCAGGGGTCAGTCTTGGGACTGTTCAATGTCTTTGTTGGTAACATGGCCAGTGGGAGTGAGGCACCCTCAGCAGGTTTGCTGATGACACTGAGCTGGTGATGGTGACACACTGGAGGGAAGGGATGGCATCCTGAGGAACCTGGACAGGCTGGAGAGGTGGAACTGTGGGAACCTCATGAAGTTCAGTAAGGCCAAGCACAAGGTCCTGTACCATGGATCGGTGCAATCCCAAACATAAATATGAGCTGGGTGGAGAATGGATTTAGAGCAGCCCTGAGGAGAAGGACTTGGGGGTGCTTGTGGATGAGAGGCTGGACATAACCCAGCAATGTACACTGGCAGCTCAGAAAGTCACCAAGGATCTTCTTCTTAAAACCGTGATGATGATCAGAGGGCTGGAGCATCTTTCCTATGAAGAAAGAATGAGAGAACTGGGGTTGTTTAGCCTGGAGAAGAGAAGGTTCCAGGGAGACCTTGCTGGCCCCCTTTAGCTACTGGAAGGCAGCAGTAGGAAAGCTGGAGAGGGACTTCTTACAAGGGGGAATTGCTTTGAACTGGAAGAGCAGATTTGGATTAGGTAGGAAGAAATTCTTCACTGTGAGGGTGGTGAGTTCCTGGCACAGGTTGCCCAGAGAAGCTGTTGCTGCCCCATCCCTGAAAGTGTTCAAGGCCAAGTTTGATGGGTCTTGGGGCAACCTGGGCTAGTGGAAGGTGTCCCTGCCCATGGCAGGGGGTGTGGCAAGATGATTTTTAAGGTCCCTTCTACCAAACAATTCTGTGATTCTGTCACCTTCATCCAGTCTCCAGCAAATCCAGTGGACTTCAGTGAACTGCGAAGTTGACTCTACTTTAACGCAATCTATTTTTTCACTAGACTGTATGTATTTGTCTTCTAAGAACCCTCACTATTAGGGTTAAGGATTTTTAACTGAACATTTATGATATATTAGAGCTCTGTAATTTCTGAATAAACAGTCTTTTCAATGGTTTATTTTTACATGGGAATATTTTGTTTTTGAAGCCCAGACATATTGGCAGCTTTCTTTGAGCTTTTAATGGGAAATAAAAATTAAATAAACTTGGAATGAGTTCGAAGTTTTTACTTGCATCTTCATAGTGATCTCATTTTGAGTCTTAACTACATACTAAATAACTTAGTAACTTAACTTAGCATACTATAGAACTTAATGTCATCTGGATAAAGCAATTCTATGTTTAGCATGGTTTAGGGGAGGGATAGTCTCCTACGTGGTCTGAGGATGGGCTGCTAAAGTGTCTATCTGCATTTCTTTCTGGAACTTTGTTCAGTTGGTTTGGTGTGTATGCTTTAAATTCATTTACAGCATCAGCTAAATGCCATTTAAAGAAAAAGGTGGGACTTGATAGACTATTAATGATGGATATCTGATCTTCCAGGTCTGTAAACTCATTACTAACCTGTAATATCTGTGCATCTTTTAGTGTTTTGAAAACATTTTTTAAATTAAAAAGTGTCTGTAAGTTATCTTGGCAAACTTTGTCATAATTGCTCATTGCGTTTGAGTTTGCAAAAATAGCTT
The DNA here is from genome assembly GCA_024500445.1 of Entomyzon cyanotis. Lineage (NCBI taxonomy): Eukaryota > Metazoa > Chordata > Aves > Passeriformes > Meliphagidae > Entomyzon > Entomyzon cyanotis. The sequence continues at coordinate 67,541,214 of JAKEPQ010000871.1, forward strand.
TGTTTACGATGTGGTATTTTTAATGGCATATTTCGCTGTTTCCATTTAAACTTCGAAGTGACATCTTTGTTTTTCCCCTTTAAAGAGCAGCATAATCCAGATGTCTGTCAAAAGAGTTGTTGATGTAGCATTTTATGAGTAATCCTTCTGTTTGAGGTTTTTGTTTTGTCAGAACTGTTTGCCAAGCTCTTATAAAGCTCCCCATGAATATTATTGATGTATACTTCCTTTTAAAGAAGTGATTATCCAGGCAGGAATACAAACTCAACAGCCAGTTCTAAACCACAAATATTTTCTCAAAAGTTATGGGATGTCATAGGAGGAGTTAATTTGTCCATGTAATGGAACAGAGGGGTACTGAGTGAGTATTATCCTCCCCTTCCCTGTCCACTTGTTAACCCTTAGAGGCACAGACCAGCATTCGGGTTTGGGGGATCTCAGCTATTGCACAGAGTGACCTCAGGGTTACTGTCTGTCTAAATCTTTGATGAAGAGATGTTCATAGTTCCCAGCCTGTTTTCAGAGAGATGAGTGTGATTGTGAGAAACTTGAGGTAAAACATACCAAGTAGCCTTAAGTATCCAGCAGTTATAATTTCAAACCCAGAGCTGATAGAACAGTGATGCTCTAATTTGTTGATGTTAAAAAGTTTTATATAAATATTTGAACATTATGCATGTGCAGACATCCTTCTGTAGTCACTTCTTCTCAGGTGAAAAACTAGGAACTAGGTAAACTAGTTCCTTAGTTTAGGTGGTTGTGGCTTAAATTCTTTGGACCTTAGTGAGGACTGGCAGCATTGCCAAGCTTTTCCCAAGCATTTCATAATCCTTATGGCTTGCAAATGCCCTGGGATCTGCAGACCTTGCAGCGTTTTAGCTTGCAAATTAGTAGTTGGCTGGTTGTCAGTTGTGGGAAAGAGAGATCTGTAAATTCTGTAATAAATAATATATTAGGGTAAACATAACAATAGTATTCTGCAGACATCATGGTGCAGAGCAGTCAGTCCTTCCCATAAAGTCAGGTGGGACTGTAAAAATGGATGCATCCTTCAGTTCCTGCCCTGTGTTTTATTTTTTGTATCCTAGCCTATAACTCTTGGCTGCAGCTCTGGCGAACTTCAGAGCCTGTGTGGCTTCTTGTGGGATCTGTAATTACTCCCTTCTCAGACCACTTGTTTGGTTTCTGGCAACAGCAGGACAACAGGTCACACCAGGCTTTATAGAGCTTTTCATGCTAAACATGCTAAAGATAACAGATGAGGACAGCAGCACACAGTTGTGTCCCTGACCTGGCAGCACTGACAGCTTTGGGGGTGTCAGTCTGTACCTCCCTCCCATGTCCATACAGCTTCCCAGCCGTGCTGAGCTCAGCTGTTTGAAGTTACTGATTGTAATTTGGCAGATACACTGCCTATAGCACCCTTCTGCTGCCTATAAAACTTTTACTTAGCCTGCCTAGTAAGTGTTTGTATTTTATGTTGCAGTCTTTTTTTTTTTTCTCCGTCTGATTTGCTTTCCTTTGCCTTGTTTATTTGCAAGGAGAGTGTGTTCCCTGTCCAGTATTTCGTTCCTGTTCTTCAGCCTGTGCCTTTGGCTCTTGTGCCTGACATGAGGGAGGTTGTTTGCAGGGCAGAGCATCTTGTAAAGGGCATTTTTAAAGTACTTTGTGCTTCAGAGTTGATTTAGGGGTTGTCTGCACAGGCAGGCTTTCATGGAATATTTTTGTGTTAATTTTTTTTTCTGGTTGATTAACCTACAATAACTGTGTCCACATCCTTGGCTTTATCCTTCTTTTCCAAATACTTTTTTCAACCACAAGTGACACGTGGGCAGGCACTGCATGAAGCATTGCATCTTCACTGAGGTCCATGTTGTGCACTCCTGCTGTTAAGTGATCTCTTATTCAGGGAGGCTCTGGAACAATGAGTCCCTCACTACAGTACTGAGGTGCCAGATGTTGCTGCCTGTTGCTTACCTTTCTTCAGAACTGCTGTATTGTTTTTGGCTACTTTGTCTGTGACAGAGAAGCTCTGAAACAGTGCCTTGCTGCATAAGCAAACTGGGGTTTTGGCTTGACATCATATGAAATCATTGTTGCCCTCATCCTCTCTTGCCTTTTGGAAGCCTCTTTTCTAATTTACTACTTAAAGCTGAGCTTTCTGCTCGCTGTTTGTGCTGTCACCATATCTCATTGTTTGCTGGTGCAGCTGAACTCTTCTTTGTCCAGCCCAGAACTGTGCAGGGGAGTCCAACTGCTGCAGCTGCTCTCTCCAAAAGATCCGGCCTGTTTTCACTGACCAGGATTTTTATGCCAAAGGCACTTCTGGTTATTCCATCCCTTCATGAAGATGTTCATGTTGATGGGGTGGTGAGCTGACACCATCTTCTTATATCATGGCCTGCAGCTAATTTAAACTGAAGACAGAGCTTTCTCCTTCATGAAGGAAGAGATGCAGTTTCTAAAGTAGATAGCTTTAGATCCACTTGCTTCAAGTCACTTAATTTAGAAGCTTAGGCACAGGACAGAATACTTACCCTGTCCATTTTGAAGTAGTTAGGCTCCCAAAGGAGAGATAAGGCTGCTTCTGTAGGCTGCTGTAGGGCACCTTCAACATCATAAGAATTGATACAGGAATGGGGGTTTTACCTCTGTGCAGGGTAATACACTATGATAAGAGTCAACCTTTGGGTTTGCTGTTGAAAGCTCCTTGCTGTGTTTCTGCTTTTTCCAGTTTCAATATTTTATTTCGGTGGTTCAGAACAGCCTGGCAGGTGTTGCTCCCCCTCAATGGAAACTGCAGTAAGGTTTTGGTAAGCTTAAAATCCTTTTCTATAAACAGCCAAATTTTTCTAAAGCAAAGGAAGCAAAACATACCCAAATACTAGTACATAATGGAAATTGCAGTATGTTAAAGACCATTAAGTCTGTCTTCGTATTTCCCCAAGGAATTTTTACACTTCTCTGGAACTGTATGTCCAAGAGTAAGCAAACAGATTTTGAACTTTGGCCTTTGGTCTTTGTGTACTATTTTCATGGTGACAAATAATTGCTTTTCTTGCTCCTTTTCCTTCTGATTCTTCTTTCTTCAGATAGCCCATATCCAGCTGTGAGTTCTGTTTTGCCTTTCGATATTACACTGCTGTACAGAGCCTGCAATGTGCTTTGTAAATATTCTTCATGTCTTTCTTTATTGACGTGAGAAAGAAAAAGGTTTTCTTCATGTAAAACTGTCATTGGCTTCTCAGGCTTCTTCCCTATCTGAAACCCATTTTATTTTTATTACTGTTAAAGGTTTTTTTCCTGTTCTGTGTAGTTCTGGAAAGAGCCATCCTGAGATGGCTTTGAGAAGTGTTTCCCTGAGGAGATCTTCCAGAGTAGCTCTGGTCTAGTGTTGCCCTTGGAGATGATGGGGTAACTATGATATGATGAGTCACTATGCAAAACAGAAATTACTCCCTTGAGTAATTTCCCCTTTTTTCTTTCCTTTCCATAAACTGCTTCATGAAAACAGTGCTCTTTTCAACAAATTAAAAGCAAAACAAAGAAAAGATTCTATTTTTGTTTGAGCCTTTTCAGGCCGTCCATGTATTCCTTAGTCATCTTGTGAAAGTCAGAAATGCTCAATTAAAAAGTCACAACAATGTATTCAAGAAGTGTTAAATAGATAAATAAATAGACCAGCTATTTGAAAAGCCTTAGCTCCAAAGTGAGTCTAGCCCTGTAAAAAAGGCTCAGGAAGAGCATGGAGCTCTGTATAATGGAGTGAACTCTAATGATGAGGGATGATGTGGACAAGATGTTTACATATCTACACCTTCCCCAGCCTTTCATGTGCTTCCTCTTTTATTGTCTTATGTTTTCAAGAAACTAACCTGCAGCTGGCTAGAGGTTAGACAGCACTCAGGTTTTCCTGCCTGTGAATGTTCTATGTGTTTTATTGAATCATAGAATGGTTTGGGTAGGAAGGAACCTTCAAGGTCATATAGTTCCAAGGCCCCTCCCATGGGCAGGGCACCTTCCACTAGACCAGGGTGTTTAACCACCATCCAACCTGGCCTTGAACACCTTGAGGTTCCTCAGATGGCTTTGACCCTGATCTTCTACAGTGGTTGGTTCTTCATTCCCCAGTCCCTGCCTGCGACTCAGATGGTGTGGGTAGAGCACCTGTCACTGAAGACTGAGGCAAAAAAGCCGCTGAGTATGTAAATGTTCTCCACATCCCAAGTAACTAGGTTTCCAATTTCCTTCTGGAGAGGGCCAACATCTTCCCAAGTCTTCCCTTTTGTCACAAACATACCTACAGAAGCATTTGTTTTTGCCCTTGACATCCTTGGCCAGATTTAATTCTATCAGCGCTGTAGCTTTCCTAACCTGATTTGGGATGTCATTCATCTGGCCCTAATCTCATCCTTTTAAACTTTTTTTTTGTGGTCTGATCTCTTTTGTTCCCCGCTCCTTTCTCAGGCTGATGGTGCGTTGTGCCTCTCAGCCAGCTCTCATTACAGATCATTCATTGCAGCATGAGCCATTTGGTCAGCTAGTCAAGCCAGAGTTCCTATATGCTTCATTTGCAGAAATATAGTAGGAATTTAGCAGTTTTATTAAACTCTTAATGGGGCTCATTGCCTGACTGATCCACAAAGTGACCTTGGATAAGTTATTTAGTTTTCCTGTGTGCTTCTGTCTCTTGTACCCTTACCATCCTCACCTTCACCACACCTCTTTGGGCTGTCAATATTCAGCACTGAACCAGTTTCAGGCTTTCACAAGGGAAATTATTTGGTCAGGCTGTTTAAACATAGCAAAAGTCATACAAATATTCTGAAATAATATCCTAGCAGGGTAGGGAGATAATTTCCAAGGGGATGTTTTGCATGGTAAACTTCCCATAGCTAGCAGGTTAGATTAGTGAAGTGTTACTCTACCACTTCAGAATTATACTAAATACATGAAACATGAAGTGTATATAAAATGAAAAAAGGCTTAAGCTGAGGCAATGGGACAGAAGCCCTGATTGCATTGCAGAGAGAAGTGCACTGTAAACTTCAGATTGTATCAACTCAATTACATGTATGCAGCAATCTTGTCATTGTAAGAATCTTCTTGGTAGAAACTGAAACTCCAGTGCTCAAAATGTGAAATCAATAGGTACTGTTACATCCACTTAAAAAAAAAAAATTGTATTGATTTGCAGATAACGACAGCAGTTCATTCTTGCAGGATTACATGCCACTTCCTGTCATAAAGATTACTTCAATATGTATTGCATCTGAGATGGAGAGTGTAGGGATAAAACTGCTTTGCTTTAATGAATAGTCATTTTACTCTGTGCATTAAAATGAGATATATTCCTTTAAATTTATCTCCAGGGATTATTTAGATTTCATGGGCAAACTCTGTGTTACCAAAGACTCTAGAACACTATTAAACTTTTAAATAGTCTTAGATTGCCTTGTTTTTGAAAGTGCTTGAACTCATCCTCTCTTTGATAGCAACTAATTAAGCAAAATATCGTGCTCTTTCTGGTCTCCTCCACATCCTTGATTAGAGGGTTAACACCATGTTATCTTGGGTATTAGATGTTCTTTGCTAAACCCCAAGTGTCTACCAGCATCTAACTGTCCGTGCTGTAACAAATTTGCTTTGTAACAAATTTTTGTCACCTTTTGGGGTTTAAGTTCTCCATGCTGATCATGGTGGTCTCCCATTGAGCAGCTTTCTTTTTTTTTTTCCTTCTGCTGTGATTTATTTTCTGTTATGAAGCCTGTTCTCATTAAGCAGAGGTGATTTCATCTTTGTGTATTAAGGTTACTGTTTTCAACTTTTTCTAGGTAATCTGGCTTCCCAGAAATCTTCTGCTAAATGCAAGGGTTTGCTGTCCTGTTTACTGACTGTTACACCTGAGGCTGATTTTGATACAGATTCTGGATATCAAAGGGTGAGTGTGCAGATTTCTTTTTTTTTATGGTTTTTCTTTCATGGTCTCTTACTTGCTTACACAAACACAATTTGGGGTTTGCTTTTCCTTTCAGTGAGTGCAGCAAGTTCCTATTGCAGCACATGCAACTGAGCATCTGCATTATAATAGAAAAATATTGTAATATGATAAATGCTAGTGCTGTAAACCTGATCAGGAGTATTTGAATTTGGTGGTGTAGCTCCAAGAGGGAGCAAAGTTTTTTGTGTATAAAGGCCTAGACTTATGGGGCCATATCTTACAAAATTGTAAAAAGCTGTAAGAGGCTTATTTGGATATAGTGAACTTTGAGTTTTAAGCTGATAAAAGTGCATGTACTTTTATATTACAAATGAAACATTCTTCATAATGTGCGTAGTTAAAATATGAAGTTTGCAAGATTGAGTTCAAATATTTGGAAAAGGGAGATTAAAGGTTAGTTGGTTTCTTGGGGGCATGGGAAGGGAAAAGAAAGAACTGATTCCCTCTCTTATCCAATTCTACTATGCACATTACAGTAGAAACTTAAATACTTGACTTCATTGTTGAATGACTCTTGTGGAATTTTTCACCTCCCTCCTATGGGAGGAAAGTTCAATTTTGTGAACAGAGACTTGATTTTTCTTATGTTTTTTCTCTTCCTCAGTCTTGATCCTCTGCTTTCACCTTCTATTTCAACCTGCTGGTTTTTTTTTTTTTTTTTTTGCTTATTTTCTTGTCTAGCTTCTTTTTTGCACTCCTCTCTGTTTTTCCGTTGTGGAGCTAATCCTGTTTATGGTGTTTCATGTCCTCTTGGCCTTCTTTGACCAGCTTTCTGGCTTCTCCCATCCAGATACTTAAGTTTTTGGGGTAATTCAGGCTGGAAAACACCTGTGCGGTTGTCTAGTCCAACCTTCTGCTGAGAGCAAGGTCCCTTAAAGCAGGTTGCTTGATGGCCACATCCAGTTGGGTTTTGAATATCTCCAAGGATGCAGACCCCAAAACTTTGTTTGACCCGTTACCATGTTTCACGACCTCATGAAGGCTATTTTCTTCATTTCTAATCTGAATTTTTGTTGTTGCAGCTTCTTTGTTCTTGTCATGTCACCACCCTTTCAAGACTGGGCTCACTCTGTTCTCTTAGCACCTTCCTTTGGGGAACTGGAAAACATAGGGAGATCTGGGGGAGACCTCTGTTCTAGCCAGCTATCCTTCACTGAACTTTCTCCAGTGTGTCAAAGCCTTCTTGTTCTGGAGGGCTCACCAATCATGCCTGAAAGGAGAGGATTGCTTCCCTGAGCCTGCTAGTTATGCTCTCACCAACACAGCCCAAAATGGACACTTGGGTTTGTTTCAAAGCAATGTTGCTGACCCAAATTGTACCTGCTGTCTGTCACGACCTTCAAGTCCCATATTATTCTATTTTTCATATTTTCAATCTATTTAATCTTTCTCATACACAGCTATGCATTCTGTACTTCCAGCATTTGCTCTTCCTTCATGGAATTCCTTGTTGAACACCTCAGTATCCCCAGTGCATCTTCATCATAATGTTTCTGGCAACCTCTTCCCATAAATGTGCATGAGCTACACTTTGGAAATAGTGAAACACTCTTGGAAATGGGTTTATTTCCATGAGCAGCTAGCTTAAAGCTTTCTGTGCAGCTTTCATAATTTAAAATCCTTTTTCAATTCCTGTCATTAGTATATTCACAATAGAAGAAGAAATTTTGTGTATGCTTGGGTGTGTACAAGTGTGCATGAGAGAGTGTATTTAATCCTTTCTTCTCTACTGCCAGTACACTGTCATAAATAGTGTATATAATAATAATACGTGTATGAAACTGTTGCTGGAAATTGAGTCTAAATTATGAACAAGACTTGTTTTATATTCCTTCTTTATGTTTGTCCCTGCATGTGTGTGTGTGTGTGATGCTACAAATTGCAGATGTCAACAACTGTAATTGTAGTTAAATCAAACATTCTACTCTTTTTCTTTTTTTGGGTGGCCATCACGATGTGTAATGTATCTGCTTTACTTATATTTTAATAGAGCATGTATGTTGTGGGAGATATGCCAGAGAAGAAACACTCAGGAATACAGTCTCAACCTCAGCTTGACATGATGATCAGATGGTCCTTGATGAAAGGAGACATAGTCCTGTGCTCCTGGAGCTTTGCTGGCTTATGCTTTAGGGGAAAGACCAAGAGGGCATCAGTAGTTCAGTGCTGAGATCACAAACTAGTTTGGCCAGGGTGGCTGGAGCTCCTGTACAAATCCCTCTGTTTACATCTACCAGGGAAAGGAAAAAAAGAATGCATTGGGGGGACAAATGGAGCAAACAGGGTTAAACATGCTAAGGGGAAAAAATAATTGAGCAAAAAATAAGTAAGAGAAGTGGAAAGGAAAAGAAAATGTACAGAAAGGAGGATAAAGACTTCAACTTGCGACAAAGTGTTTTGGTTTTAATTCAGAGAAGTGTTGTCCGACTCATGAAGAAACAGCTACACTAGTGCAGCTCATACCGTGATGAGTGACAGTTTAATTCACTTTCTGTGGTGGGGAATGTCTAGTAAATCTGGCTTGTGATAAGTTGCCACATTGCCTAGTCACATCAGTATGAAATGTCTAGGATAATCTCAGGCTGAATATCCAGTTACTGCAAAGTGATTCCATGGGGCTGTGGGATGCTCATGGGTGTTTCTGCTGAGGTGGCTGTGATGTGGTGATATAAAATATATGTAACACAAGAACTAAAAAAACTGGTAATTTGGAAATGAGAAGCTAGGTGTGTCCAGGCTTCCTCTTGCAGGCTCTTTTTACATGTGAGAAGTTGTCTGAAAAGGCCTCAAGTTCCAGGATGGACTCTCTCTGTCTCCTGGTAGCAGGCTGCATGTAGGAGTTGCACAATTGACTGTCTCACCCGTTTGTGGATATTCCTATCTCAGCTGTTCCCCTTAAAAGGCCTTTTAACTCAGTTTTTCTGAAGGATATAAAAAGTATTTCTTCTGACTGTAGCCCTGTATATTCTGAGTCACGTGTGGTTGCAGTTTTTGTATTCTAGTTGAAGAAGTACTTAACCTCAGTGTTTTCTGGTTAAAATTGAATTAGTTTTCACCATATGCAGCACCTCTTACGACAGTGTGGGTGGTGGGGAGGAATTTGAAATGAAGTTGAGAACTGTTTTGGTGATGAAGTTATTAGAATAACTGTGGGTCTCCCTGCACAGCAGGCTGATTGTTTTTTGGAGTATTTCTTAGAAGGAGAGAGGGTCAGGAAGGTGTCTAAACTCCAAGTGAGACCTCAGATGACCACGTGTCTTTAGGAGCTTGAACACAGTGATTGTGTTTTGCTTTTCATTTTTCACAGTTTTCAAGTGGGTGAAAGCAAAGATTTGGATTTGTTCCATTTTATCCCTTTCAGGAGAAGGAGCAAGCTGAATAAAGTAGAAGTTAGTCGCAGAAATCTGGGGTCACACTTCTTCTGTGAATTTGTGATAAGCTTTGGGATTATCACAGAGAAACCAAACAGCAGCCTCACTTGTCTTTAGGATGGTATTCAAAGAGCCATGCAGTTTGGGAATGACCTTGGAGGGGTCATCTTGTCCAAGCTCCTGCTCAATGCAGCCGAACTGCAGAGGCAGGGCAGGTTGTTCATGGCTGTGTCCCTGTCCAGGCAAGTCCTTTAATACCCCTGAGGCTGAGGGCTCTGCAGCCTCCCCACACAGCCACTCTGCTGCTTAGCACCTGCTCTGAATTCTTCCTTATCTCTTGCCAGGCTTTCCCTGATGCAGCTTGCACCTGTTGCCTCTCTTACTGCACACCCCGGGGAGATTCTGGCTTGCCATGTGCTCCAGACCTTGAACCATCCACTAAATCATGACAAAATGGGGATCTGTGATTATGAAGAGCTCAGATCAGTGTTTCCCAAGCACCTATGAATCAGGCAGTATTTTTTTGTGTTTGAGTCCATTTAACAGCATCTGTGTTGGGGTTTGTTTTTTTTTTTTTGTTTTGAAAGAGGGCTCTGATTTTACTGTGCTGTTATTGTCAGAGAGCCCACAAGGATGGAGTGAGGCGCAGACAACACTCACTCTAATATCTCTGTAGGTGCCAAAACAAAAATGCCTGTGTTCCTTTTTGCCTATAGATCATACATGTCAAACAGATGTGAATTCAGTCACAGAGCTTGGAGTTGGATGTGGTTCCTGTTCCTGTTTCTTCCCCAGCTGTCTAAGTAATAGTTGTGCCTCAACTTCTATGCCTTTAAAATAGAGGTTATGCACTCTTATTCACAAGAGTGCTACAACTTCTACAGTAACTGTTAAATGCTTTTAGTTACTTGGGAGAAACCTGCTATAAAAAAGGTTAAAATATGTATTTTTATGGTACAAACTATATGTTTGTAGTTGCACAGGTTTGTGTTTAACTCCGTACTCTTTGTAGGCTGCTTTTAAACCTAAGAAGTGTTATTCTGTAATGCGTTGTGTTACTGTACAAATTGGATGCTTTTATCCAAATTACGTGGTGGAAATCAAAGGTGACACGCACAAGGGTTGTTAGGATAGCCTTATTTTTCACACTGAAGATTTGGCAGTAGAAACAAAGCCTAGAAACTTGGTTCTTGTAAAAAGTAAGTCCTTTCATAAAAGCTGTTAAGTATTCTTTCTGTCAGCTTTAATAATAATGAGCTTTTTGGTGCAGGGATGAGCAATAATTGCAAATGGCAAAAAGTCATCAGAATGTTGTTGCTCAGATTGCAGATTTTATTAATCGTAAAAGAAATGATTCACCTAGAAAGGCTGTTTTATAAGTGCTCATTTACATGAAGATTTGCTGCCTAATTTATTTTGTTAAAAAAAAAAAAATCCCAAAAACCTACAACCAGGAACCTGTACAAACTTAGTCCTGTCCTTCAAAATCCTGATTATTTTGCCCTTCCCATCTAGTTTGTTTGTACTATCATCTATGCTTCTGCTTATCAGTGGGACCAATCTTATTTTTGCCTCCTCTTTCTCACAAAAATGCTTCTTGGAATTATTTTATAGTTGAGTACTGTGCATCTTCCCTGCATGAATTTCCTCCACATTTAAAAAGGATGTTTATCTTTTATGAATGACTTCTTGGGTGGATTACTTGTTTGGCCCTTTACATGTTTCTGATCTCATGAGGTGTTGGGATTTGCAGATGTAAATTAAATTTTTATCTGTTTTCTCCCACTCCTTTTATGTTGTTTTCAACATGAGTCTTGAGTTAGTGAAAAAATGGAGCACATCCTTTACTGTAAGAATACAATTAGAGAGTGAGCCTGCCCTGTGAGCTTAAAACAGGGTACATACTAAAGCATCTCTTTAATTGGGGTTTTGGATGGTAAACTCTTTGGGGTAATGGTGCAGCCTTTACATGTTCCTGCTAGAGAATTCATACAGAGAGCATTGCTATGGCATGAATATTTAACAGCTGCCTGCCCCTTATTCTTTATGCTGAAATATTAATAGAGCAGTGATTCCTCACCTAATCGTGCCGAGATCAGGTGTGTGTAAGTTATCCTACTGACTATTTCCCAATACCCTGCATGCACCCCAGCCTTCCTGTGGGATCACACCTTCCTGGACCATGCTGAGCACCAATTGCTCTCAGTAAATCCCCAGCTGCTGTTGCTGAAATAATGATGGGCTTTACTCCTGGCTGTGTGCCACCAGGTCACCCTCTCAGCCTGCAGAAGGACAATGACTCCAAGGGGGCAATAAAGCTGCTACTCATCATAGTAAAAGGGAGTTCAGATGTGCGGATGGAGAAGCATTTTACTGTCATGCCCATTGTGACAAAGCTGTCTTTGAACTTTGCCAATACCAAATTGAGATCCTTTGCCTGGCATTGTCATCACATGGACTTTTTCAGGATTGGGTTGCAGGAGAGTTTGTGGCAAATCCTGTAAGGAAGCGCAGAATTCCTGTGCTCTGCCAAGCCATGGGCTGTTAGTTGAAAACAGGATTTCACAATTGATATGGCAGACTTCTCAATCTATTTTCTGAACTAATATTTAAAGTATGCCCCACCAATTCTGGTCTCGGAGTTGAAACTCTAATGTATTTTAACGCAAAATTATGCAGGCTAAAGTGAAGTTTGGTATGGTAGTGGAGCAGATTCTTCTGTTTCATGTGTATTTGAAAGCTGAGAAAGCTTCTGCTGAAGTCAGACCAACACTGGCTTGTCAAATTGCTCACGAACGAAAAGATTGCTCTTGGATGGAATTAATCTGCAGTATCTCATTTACTATCTTAGTTTTGTCATGAATTTCCCCTACTCGGCAGCCTGAAATGCCTAGTGAAAAAGTGTTTCAGTGGGAGATAATATAATATATTAAGAAAATGTTATTGATCACAGTATGCTTTTACCGGAAGATGACTTTTTCTGGCCGGAACACAAGGGACTTTGCCTTGTTATAGTAGGAAAATGTATTGTAATATGCAAACAGGATTATTGTTAAGGTCACAGCAACTTTGTTTTTACATTTCACTTCCTCTGGAATCGAGCTTCTCCACAGCTAATGCTGTCAGCTGGGCTAGGGTGAGAACAATTTCAGTTTTGAACTTTTAAGCAAGGGATTGCAGCAAGTGTTCTTGGTTTTTGAAGTAAGGGAATGAATACTGTTTTTCACATCACCTAAGGTCAGAACTATAATTCGACAGAGATTACTGTAAGCATTTTGTTATGAGGATGGACTGCTTTGTGGTGATTCTTTGTCAGAAGCAATTAATGCACATTTCCTCACATGTATGTTTTATACATACCTCACAGGTAGAAAATATTGCACATTTGGGTTTAGAGTGGGTTCCACACTCGAGGACTCTGAGGCACTTAATTTTTCTATGTAATGTGGGAAGATTAGCCAGGTGGAAGAGTCCATGTTGCTCACAGACATCGTATGTGGGTCTGTGGATATAATGGCTCTGCAAGGCATGAAGGCATGAATTTATGATGGGATGCCCAGTACAGGCAACTTTAGAACAAGGGCACTTTTTAAACATGTTTGATTTAAAGAGGGCTCCCACTGCATAAACAGTAACTCAGAGCCATTAAAATCCTGCTTGCAGTGAGGTTGCTTTCTGCTGAAGGGCTCAAAATTTCCCCTCAAGGGTAAGCATGTCATTAAGATGATAATTCTAAAAGTTATTTTGAGCTATTTTTAATGAAACTCATCCAAAGCACATTCTGCAAAACTTCACTCTTCACCAAATCTTATCTCTGTGTGATTTAAGTTATAGTAGTATGAGCCATGTTAATTTAGACTGGAAACACAAACTCACTTGGAATAAATCAGTGAGGGTTGCACTGCAAATCCAAGAATATTGTATTTTCAGTGTTAGTTTTCCTTTTGCCCTGCTCCACTTCCAACTTATCCCTCCAGTGGTTTTCTCTGTTTTTGTTGCAATAAATCTCCACTTCAGTGAATTTGAAGATACAAACCTGACTGCAAAAATTAATCTCTGGTACAGTGGTGGGTTACTAACCTGCTCAAGGTTTCCACATGGCAAAATGATTTCTTCACTTTAAGCAACCATTTCCTACACAGGCAAAGCACTGCTACTAAAATGGTTGCTATATCCTGAAATTTAATTGTATTTCTTTGCTGCTTTTTCTAATTCAGTTTGTACAAGAAGTTGTTGTAAATCAGAGCAACAGACCTTGATTTTGCACAATACCTATTTCCCTGGTCCCCTTCTGCAGACTCCTAACATCCAGGAGAGAGACCACTTGTGTTATTAAAGCAAGCAGAATGGAAAGGTTTAGATTTTGACTTTTAAAAGAGTAAAAACAAAACAAAACCACAAGTCCCTAGACTTTCTTTTTGCCCTCTTTAGCTACCAGAGTTTGGTATGGTTTATTTAGCACAAGAAGCATGACTTGACGTGCAAGTGTAGTGAAGGTTAATTGTTGGACTTCCCACAAGAGTAAATCCATTGTTTGTACTTAGGATGTTTAAAAATACACAAAATACTCCCTATTTGCCTTCATGGCTTAAAGAGAAGCCGAGTTACTACCATCCCTTCACTTCCCAGTCCCCTGGGACCTTGGTTTAAGGCAGCTTGGCTCGCAGGATCAGCTCAGCTGGTGTGGATGTCTGCCCTGTGGGACTCGTGCTCCTAAAGATGCTTTATGTTGCCACATGTTTTCCTGCTGCTTGGCAGGAAAACCATGCTCAGCCTTTGTAATTCTCTCCGTCTTCCCAAGATGTGCCAGAGCTCACCCTGCTCACAAAGCCTCTCTTGTGCAGACATGAGTCTCCAAAATGCAGTGGCAGTTCAGGACTGCAATGTGTCCTGTCAGCTGCGTTCAGTGAGGATAGGTAGAGTTTCAACACGTGTTGTTTAAAAACAACTCTATCAACACAGCTGTTCAGCATTTCCTCACAACCTTTTGTGACTAGCTCTCCAGAATGCTGCTTAAAATACTGCTGGAATCAGCTACATCTGGCCAGCCCCTTGGATGAACTCAGGTATTAGTTTGATATGCCTGAAAAGATTAATTATTTACACATAAATCCATTTAGTTTTCATGTTCCCTATCTTCATCAACTGAAAGATGAGTGGAGGGAGAGAGGAAAAAGAGAAACCCCATGGGAGAACAGTTTGTGCTGCTGAAATCATAGCTAAGTTGTTTTATTTGTTTTTTTTTTAATGATTCTTGGTGGGCACAGTAAACACAGGGAAGGTATCGTTCACTTTTACTGCATCTTGTGCTGAGTGTGAAAATTCAGTAGTAAGCAGAAAAGACAACAGTCTATAAAATCCCTTTGGATGTTTGTAGGAGAGTCTGATACAATGACATGAAAGATATCTCTTAATCTCTGCATCTCATTGTAATGCAGTAAAGGACAGCTTCTCTGCTTATGAGTATGTGAGCAAAAACATTTACGCTGAACATTTATGGGGACACGAAGAGGTGGTTCTTGAAGAGCAGAAAAGACTTTCTAATTTGTTTTTCCTGCTTATAGGAGTTTGGTTTTTTTTTTTTTTAAGAAAGCCTTATGCACAAAAGAGATAAATTGAAAGATGCAGATAAATTGAAAGAGGTGGTGGGGTTGTAGTGGGAAGATCATGGCCAGATTTGAATCTTCCCTTGCTCAGTCATAAGCCTGCTCGTGAGCTGCCTCACATCCCCGTGAGAGGAGGCTCTATACAGCCTGAATTTGAATAATAGAGTTGCCATTAGCATCCAACATAAAAAAGATGATTGGTTGTATGCTTGATTTACGGGAAGGCAGAAGTGGTGAAGTATACAGTACACCAGGGGATATTTATGCTGCTAATGCTTAAAACACAGCCTAGTGTTCTGCGCACTGTAGATGTTTTCAAATGGCGAAAACAAAGGTGCAAATAGCAGTAAATCCAGTTATTCTGATAGTTGAATGGCCCCAGATCAGGATCAGGCTGTGCAGTCTCTTCAACATGCAGAGCAAGTCTGGTAAAGCCTCTGTTTAGTTACTGCCTGTTACAGGATTATCAGCTTTGAATCAAAGAAAATAATTTAAAATATGTTAGGATTAAGGGTATATTGTTTCATCTTCATCAGTTTCTAATGCAAGAATTATTTTTTCCAATTTATGTGCAAATAGGCTTCCAAAATCTGTTGCTGTGAACTGAGATTTTGTCAGATTTTCTTCCTTCATCAAATTACTCCTGTTCTGCTAATAACTGTCAAATTGCACCTCAACTCAGCATTTTCTTGATTTATCTTCCCTGCAGTAGCTAACAGTAGCTCTCTAAGGTGTATCACTTGGCTGCTGTGCAAACAGGCTGCTCTTAAGCTACTGAGCTGTGCATTTAAATTTTTTTGAAATGTTACAGCAATTATATTTGATTCTTCAAAGAAGAATTCATTGTTGACTCAAACTGGATGAATTTTTCAAAATGTAGAGGGTTTTTTTCAGGTGTTCATAAACTGAGCGGACATTTGGCATTTGTCATTCTGCCGTGTCTAAAACAAAATATTAAGTCTACATTTTTAGTCTGTTTTTTTCCCAAATAAAATATTAGTCAGATCTTTGTGCTAAATAATACATTCTGCTCCATTTGCACAAATCCACCCCTTCCCACATTTCTCCAGGAAAATACTGTACAGGGAGGGAGGTCCTGGAGAGTCCCTGGTTTGGGGTTGGTTAGTAGCTCCCTTAATGTAAAGATGTTAGTGAGGGTTACCTCTGGCTGCTCCCTTTCTAAAGGTGTTTCTAATTACAGAGCATTTGCTGAGCTTGGATTAATTTTGTGAGATACAGAAAATTCACCTGTATTCCCTAAAATACAATTTCTAAACAATTTTCTGCATTTCAAGCAATTTATTTCTCTCAACCCACTATTTGGGGAAAACAGCTACAGGAAAAAACCCCTGAGTTGTCTACTTAAGCCTCTCCATGCAAAGTGCATACTAACCCTTCTCCACTCATGAAAGAACTTAAAATTTTATAGACATTGCTTGATATTAAGAAAATGCAGATGCACACCTGTCTCTGTGTGCTGTGTGGACTTGAACCAACAAGATCAGTATATCCAAATTACAGTAGCTTTGTCTAGTGTGAATGAGATGCTACTTACGTTTTCAGGTAAAAGAAATCAACAACTATTAATTTGGCAGAATTATTTATTTCTTACTGATGATATTTTCAGTGTATCTAATCAGAGCACTCATGAATAGAAATGAAACAATTTAAATAGAGGCAGTGTACATTGTATGATCTTGTTTTCTCAAACTGTTCCATAATGCAGTGAATAAATTTATCTGTTCTCCTGAAAAGACTTCTGCAGAAATCATGCACAGTGCTTTCACCTCTATTATTTAATACGACTGTTTTATAACTCTTGGAAGATGGTTATTTCTACTGCTGCTTCAGGCATCTGGAAAAAATGTTCATTTGGGGCAACAGAAGGGAAAAGCAGACTTAGAGAATCTGAAAATCCAGGATGGTGCACCAGGAACACTTAACAGCAAGGTGTGTAGAAAATGATGAAGTGATCTTATCCCATACCACTCCCCAACCCCTGGAATAGCAAGGTCCAGGTTTACAGAAGGTAAACTAATGAGTCAAGAGAGGCTGGTCTGGATCAGCACCTGAGCTCCTTGGAGGCACAGGAGGAAATGCATCTGTGCAGAGCCAATGCCATGAAATGTCTTGGTAGCACTTGAATTTTACTCTGAATCATTGGATAAATTCAGGACACTGTGGGAGAGACAGTTTCAGGTGGTCTAACCACTACCCAGATTTTGGCTGTCCATCTGGCCTCTTGGGAGCCTGGTGGGCTTTGCAGAAGTCAGCATTCTGCTCGAGATGTTGTCTGTGACTGTGCAGCATGGGGTGGTGGTGGCCAAGGTGCCAGCAAGGAACTTTGCAGTTGATACTGATGAAGAGCACTCTGTCATAGGGAATCTGACCATAATGCTGTGGTTTGCACTGGTTAAAATGCCCTTGTAGTAAAATTTTCATCCAAAATTTAAAGTAGCTTTTTAAAAGTTAGTGTTTACTTTGAGGTCTTTGCAAGCCAATTTTTTTCTCTGTTATTTTTCTTTCCCCTGGGGAGTTTTCTTTTGCACACTCCAGATTATTTTGTATGGGGAGCTTTGTTTATCCTTGGTAACTAAGAGCATAAACAGATCATAGAGGTGAATCTACACAAGCTGGAAACAAACTAGGAGATCAACATGTCATCTTATCCTTCCTGCTGGAAGGATGCAGATACAAGATGCCATCCCCATTTCTGTTACAGTGCCTTTAAAAGCTATAACCCCACTGTGTCCAGGCAGGTTTTTGGTGAGCAAATTCTCCTAACCCAAATAGGTTGTAGATTGCCATAGTTCATTCATAGGTGCCAGAATAGAAACACTTGCTTCTCCTCACTAAAGCTGCCCTGAGACCATTCAGTGTAAGCCAAGGCATACATTTCACTCTTCCACACTTTTTAACTCTCCTAATGCTTGGGAAAGGGTTGTGGACAGTGCAGGTGGAACTGACTGCTGTTTAGGATCTATCCTTTTTTTTTTTTTTTTTTTTTTTTTCACTTGACGAATTTTAATCCCAAAATGAATTCCAGCACTTACATGTTTTTAAAACCTTACTGGCAACCATCACCTCTTAATCTTTTTACATTTCTTGTGATTAGCAGTGCTTTCTAATCCTAACACCAGACCCAACAGCAACTGTTAACTGCACTACTTGTTTTACAGCTAAATCTAATCCTTCTAGCAGTCTGAGGCCAACATTATATTTATCACTCTGAAATTACTAGCTGTAAGATGTTGTGGCAGTTCTTCAGTTGTTGGGGTTTTTTGGGGGGAGGGTTGGTTCTGGTTTTTTTTTTTTTACTTTTTCATTCCTTGTCATGGATTGATAAATACAGCAATTAGTGTATT
This sequence comes from Entomyzon cyanotis, assembly GCA_024500445.1. NCBI lineage: Eukaryota > Metazoa > Chordata > Aves > Passeriformes > Meliphagidae > Entomyzon > Entomyzon cyanotis. Next base: position 67,559,557 of record JAKEPQ010000871.1, read on the forward strand.
TCCAGAAAAAGATGAAAATAGGTGCTTTCCCCCCTTCAGTCTTTTTGTTCTTTTTCCTCTTCTCCTGGTCCTGGAGAAGCAATTTGCTTTCTACCTGAGTTTATGATTAGCAGTGAGATGTGTAGGTGGAATGTGTTTTAGTGGCTTTTTTCCCCTCTTCCTTTCCCTCCCCCCACACCTATTAATATATCTGTTAGTAAGCTAATGCTATTAGGTTATGCAGACTGCTCAGTGTGCAAGGAAAGCTAAGACAGCCATCAAATCCTCACACAGCCTTGAAACATCTCTCCCTTGTGCCAAAGGCTCTGTGTGTGTTTGTCTGTGAGGCAGCAACAGATTTTATATCCAGTGACTTTGCAAAGAAAGGGTGAAGCAATTGCTCTTGTAGATTTACTGGTGTGAGGTTTTTTACCTTTTCCCCACCTGGAAAGTTGTGTGGGTGTTTACAGTCTCTACAGGAACTGCTCTGAATTTGCATTAGTAAAGGGGGAAGGGAACATTAGAAAAGTGAAAACTTCTTTGTTGCTGCTTGAGTTTTATTTTTTTCCCCATGGGAGGGGCCAGGGAGGTTCAGCCAGGAGCACACAACCCCCAGATGACCCTATTTACTTAAACCCTGGAATCATTTTCAAGGTGGTTGAAAAGAATGGCAAGGAGAGGCTGCAGAATAAAAAATATCATTTTTCCATAATCACACTAGGTAATAGCTAATGGCAGCTACTGCTACTACTGGGGTCTTCCATGGCTGTGATTTTCTTTCTCCAACCAAAGGAAATTCGAGCTTTATTTGTTATTGGCAGCACTGAGAAAGCATTTTGGATTTTAAATCAAGGTAGGAAGTTTTTATATTTGTGTGTATATAAACATGTCCATTTGTGTTTATGTATTTAAAGAGCAGTGGTCCTTGCTCTGTGAAGATCTCATGTCTGCAGGTCCTGGTGTCTGACAGCTCATCTGTATTCTCTGTCAATGGACTAATAAAAGATGGTAATTCTCTGTGTTCTTTGCCTTGCTTATATCCTTAATGCGATGTCAGACAGCTCTGGCAAAAAGTGCAACTTTTGTATTTGAAATGGGAATGAAAATGCAAAGCAATGTGTAGTTCAAAACAATCAAAATGTAACTGTGTCGTTGCCCTTTTCACCTTATTAAATGTATAGTTACTTAAACCACTTTAATCCGTTACTAGCAAGATTGTCTGGCTGCTGGAACAGGATACAGGGCTTTCATCTCTGCTCACACAGAGCTGCTCCATGTCTCTGCTCAGGGCAGAGCAAGTCGATGCCTGTGCATCTGGGATGTCTTCTTTTTATATTGAACAGCCGGGAGATTTCAGGGAGCTGCATCTTCCCCATGCATACATGTGCTTATCCAACTGTTCTCCCTGCTCTGGCCGTTTCCTGCAGAGAAGCTGTGGCTGCCCCTGGATCCCTGGAAGTGTTCAAGGCCAGGCTGGATGGGGCTTGGAGCAGTCTGGTCTGGTGGAAGGTATCACCCATGGGAGAGGAGTTGGAACTGGGTGATCTTCTAAAGTCCCTTTCAACCCAAACCATTCTATATTGCTGGTTTTGGTTTCCCAAGGTTGTTTTTGGGCTCTTCATGCTTCTTCTAACAGTTCCCTTTCTACTTCCTCTGTTTTTCCCCACACACTGGAGTTCAGTCAACATCCCAGTTGAGTTTGTACAAGCTTGTGAAAAACTTCAGCTGTGATTAATTTAGTCTTAACTTTCCAAAGGGATAAGTGCTTGTAATACATGATGAAATCAGGCTCCCACCCTTTTAAGTTATTTCTCTGCTTCACACCTTTGAGTTCCTTCTCCCAGATAATTAAATTTGCAAGGTGGGGCAAAAGTGCACAAGTCAAAATCAGGCAAAATCATTTTCCCAAATGCCCTGGGAGGGGGGAAGCTGGGACACTGGCTGGGCTTTCCCTGGCAGCCTGGCAGGAGACACTGATCCCTACTGCTCTTCTGAGCTGCAAATACTCATGGCTGTGGAAGGAGGGGATGAAGTGAGAGCCAATCTGGGAATTGGCAATATTCATATCTGGTCTAAAGTTACAAGTGCAAGTGCAGAGCTCTTGGTGCAGAAAGGAGAGGTTGAGGGGGGAGCCCTCAATTTTAGGGTCTTAATGTCATCTTTAAGTGGAAAAGTGGCTTAATGAGTATCTACTGTGAATAAGGAAACTGTGATGATTAAAAATTGGGGTGAAAAATACAAGAGAAGCTTGAGGTAAATAAACTATAGGAAAAACTAAGTTGGTACTCTGCATAAAATGTAAAGAAGTCAGGGTGATGTTTTCAGACTTGCTGTAGTGTTGCTGATGGCTGCAGAGACTTTTGAGCATGAGTGCTGCTGTTGTTTTACTCTGTTTACCTCCTTGTAAAAATTCCTAAAGAGAGATTTCCTGAGCCCTGCCTGCATAACTCCTCACTCTCCAGTCAGTGCTCCTATTTCCTGCATAACATCATACCTACTTACAAAAATCACTCGAGTTAAAAAGGAAAGCATATTTATCAGACAATTTTCTATTTTAGCAAAGGCAGAATATCTGTTCCTTTCAAGTCTTCTGACTGAAAGCCATGCCAAGTTGATTTATGTAAGAAGTTGGATCTTCCACCATCTCTTTTTTTAATTCAGCTTTGAGCTCCAACTACAGAACACACATGGTGGGAAGCAGGCAATCCCATTACCCTGCTCCTCCTTCACTATATCTGGTGAAAACCTCTTTTTTCCGGTAGGTATTGTAAAAATCAATATTCCAGTTGCTGGGAAGGAAGGAGTGCTATGCAGGTTGATACCGAGGGATCTGCAGTCTGTTAGGTGTGAGATTGCTTTCTCCTTGCTCTGGTTACAGTCTTAGTCTTACTGCTTACACATCTTGGGTTTATATACATAAGACAGATGCTTTTATGTTTTTGTGGTAAGTTTCAAAGGAGCAGAATTGATCAAGGCTGCTATCATGAATAGTAAATGTTCAGTCCCATAAAAATTGCTTGTATAAGTAAATAGTGTTCCAGAAAGTGACAGTCCTAATGCCTTACATTGAATTTCATTCATTCTTTTGCTTCTTTAACTTTCTCAGCAACTTTTGAGGCTTGGAAACTAATAACTTTCAGGCTACTCTGTACCTTAGAAACCTCTCTACCTCAGAATAGCATAAACAGTGACCAGTGGAGCTGAAAGGGAAGAAGATAGTGATTAAAAACATAATATAAATGTGTGGAATGTGGAAAGGATCTTGAGTTCAGAAGATACTGAGATTCAAGAATGAGAAATTCTAACACTCACAGGGCCCTGAGTTCCAGCAGGGCAGCAATAATGATAGGCACAGCAATAGTTACCTGAAAAATCTCTTTTCCTACCCATCCCTCTCCTGGGTGCCAGCTCAGGTGTTGGGCTGGGGGCAGAGGTGGCTCTGGCTGTCATCACTGCGGGTCCTGTGGGTGGAAGGGTGAATCAATATGCAAAGCATGTGTTTAACTGCTTGAAACCCAGGGACATGCTGTACCTGGCCACAGCCTATTTCAAGGTCTGTCAGCTTTGAGGAGTCAGCGAGCTGGCGGTGTCTCTTTCTGAACATGCCCATGAAAATAATTGTGAATGATTAATTTTAATTACTGCTGGCTGAGGGCAGATCCGTGGCTGTGTGGATGGGTTTTATTATGTTGTGTCGAAGAACTGTGTGAGCTGAGGAACTCTCAAACTTGTTGCTGTACGAAAGGTGTGTTGGGGAAAGGGTGTATCTGCAGGGTGCTCTCTTGCCATCACTCAGAATTGCTCAGTGGTGGTGTAGCAGCTTCAGCCAATGCCCATGGGGTGTGTTAGTGCAGACAACACTTGAAACTGGAGTGGAGAATGGCTGGAGGTGAAGATGACTGATGGCTGCTCCTGTTGCCTTATGGTTTCTCTTCCACATGTTGTGTTCTTCTGACCTGGAGATGAGCAGACAGGATGACTACACCAATCTGAAAGGACTGTATTTCTATTACAGTTTTAAAGTGCATATCTTCTGCCTCATCATGCAGTGGTGTTTTAGGCTCTGTCACTGGTTAGAGTAGTTGTCCTCCAAAAGTCATGTCAGAGTTGCTCAATGTACCTCCTGGAAAACCTAATCTGAGAACAGTGGACTCTGTTAATGGAACGTATCTGAGAAAAAGAGTGATCAGCTGCTGCTTTACTGAAATCTCTTTGGCTTTCCCATTGTTTGTGTGGTACCCCAAAGGCTGTTGGAGAAGGAATAGGTTTGAACCTCCTCTTACTGTAGCAGCTAGTTTCCTCCCAGGCATTAAACCAAAGTGTCTTCGTTCTGGTTTAGGAAGGTTTATTTATTTATAAGGTTGGAGTATGCATTTAGATACCCAAGAGCCAAGAGGAGGTCTGTCAGGTAAGCTGCTGGCCTCAAACTCTGAAATCTGCAGATAAAATCGTGAGCTCAACTACTCCCAGCTTTCCCACTAGCTTGCTTTTTTGGCATTGATCAAATCATTTGACCTTTTTTTCTTCCATTTTTGCTTTTCTATTAAAAAACATACATCTGCTGGGCAGAGTCTGAATTTGTTTGTTTATTCCTTTTTATATTCTTGTACAGCATTAATAGGAAAAACTTTCAGTTGGGAGTGTGTAGATGAGAATTGAAATTGCATGCAGAAATATCTTCCAGTCATTATAAAAAAACCCAAAGCATCCCTAATTTAGAAATGTCTGCTCATGGAAATAGTTATTCTCAGCCAGTGAAATTCATTTTTTTACTACTAGACTTTGAACTATGAGAGTATGCAGATCAGCAGCACTGATTTATGTCCCTACAGAGTTTTAAGAAATATTCCTAATCCAAGAACGGTTTTCAGAAAGGTTTCCATAGAAAGCTTGCTGCTTCTGATTTGAGTAGAGCCCTGTAGACAGCTGAACTTCCAAGGCCTGAGCTCTTTATATATATTCTGTAAAATTTTATCATTTTATTATATTTAAATATTTATACAGACCGTATAAACTTGATATGACCTTGCTCTTGTAGATGGAGTCAAGCACTACATTGCCCTAGCAAATTGTATGATGGTGTTGGGAGTGGAGCCCAAATCACCTGAACATCACACCAGTGTTTGGACCTAAATAATGCCACCTTCACTGCCTGGGGTGGAGGGTGTGTGTGACTAAGCTGTCATTGCAGCATACTGTGATGGGAGATTTTCCTCCTTAAACTGATCATGGTTATGTTCACAGCACCTGATGTGGTGCCAAAAATTAGCAGATTGGGCAAAAGCTGAGTCTCATTCCAGCCCATGGGAATGGCTGGAAGATGTCAGCTCTAAAGGTTAGCAAGGTGGGCTTGTTTCATCCTCTTCCTTTAGTTCTGTTTTTTGTTCAGAGCTGAGATACAGTGATTGTGGCAGTCTGCCATTGTATTGTCTGTACAGTTTCCTTTTGCCAGGATAATCATCATCTGGACCCTCTTTTAATTAAATTAGCTCAAACAATGAACCGTATGAAAACTGCATTGGGACTTCAATGCAACTGCTGCATTCTTTTGGGTAGACTAGCATGGTATTGTTTGGTTTGGAGACTGATGAGGAGGGGACTTGGCTGGGCTTGCAGAGGTGGGGAGGCATTTCTTCATACTTGAATTTTCTTGGGCCGAAGTCTTCAAATTGGCAATTTGAACAGGAGTAGGCTTTTTAATAGGCTATGTCTGCTTTTGCTGTTTCTCAGAGGAAAGAAATATTGTAAAAATGTGCTTCCATCTGAAGATTTTTCCTGTATTTCTAGTTGTTAAATGAAGAAATGAAGAAATGAAATTGGTTGTTACTGCCGTAATTGTTCATATCGTAACTGGTCACTGGAAATCTGCTGTTAATTACTGACTACTTTTTGGTAGTCTATAATTTTTCTTAGCTCGTGTATGTTTTTTGTTGCTTTTTTTTGTAGATCAGTATACGATTTTTTCCTTTTCCCTCCACTACTACTATCTTCACACTTCTTATGGCACCCTTTACTTATTTAATGCATTTTTGTCTTCCCTTCATTTTTCCTTTCTGTACAGAGAAACAGAGATCAAAAAACATGCTTACAGAATATACAATAAAATAGGGAACAAATGGAAGAGGGAAAAGTCATGCATACTGTATTTAAAGCATGCAATTCCTTTTTGCCTTTCCTTAGGCATTCCTGGTGTGACGGGACTTGTTGGGTGACTTGTAATTATGTAAACATCTTTATTTTTTCTAGTGTTCTGTACAGACAAAAAGTTAAGTAAATGGTCTTTTCCATTCCAGCATACATGGAAAAGGTGTATTGAGATCTTATACACTTGTACAAGGGGAATGTTTGTTCCTGCACAGCCCAAGCAGCATTGAAGGTATCAGGAACCCCCTTCCAAGTAATCAAGAAGTTTTCAGACAAAATGTTCCAGTTATCTGCCTGCCTGTTTGTGAGAAAATGATGGAGAAGTTGTGCAAGGATCTTTGTTTGCAAGTGCATTACACTGGAGCCCCAGCTGCTGGTTTGTTTCTGTCTGTGTGCATTTTGAGGTGTAAAGCATAGAACACAGAGGCAATGTGATTTATCCTTGCTGAAGGATTTTGCAAAAGGGTGGATTCCATTTTCTCTAGAGCTCTGTTTTGATAACAACGTCAGTTACACTTCAGCCAGATATCAAAAAAAACAGCAATGTAATTTCAGCACAGAAAACAGAAGTCAGAGGATGACTCTTAATCACCCTTACACGTCCAAAGCAAGGATAGAAGTGTTTTAAATAAAGCACGTCAGCAAAGTACGGTGGTTTCCATCCAAAAATACAACTGTGCTTACCTCCCAGGTGACAACTTGTTCTCTGCCACCATGACAGTGCCTCTGGATGCTACATAATGGTCTCCAGAAAGTCATTCATGGAATGGAGAATGTACAAGAGAGCTAGGGGATGCAGCTTAGCTGCAAACAGCACACCTTTATTTAGTGCCAGGTGCAATGCAGTAGCAGGGTTGTGCACTGGAGATGGTGCTGCATGGATATGGAGAGGGCAGCTCGAGTCTGAAACATTTGGGAGTGGTGGTCAGGACTTTCTGAGGCTGCAGTGTCATTGCTTTCCCCCAGGCTGTGGGCTGTGTGTCACTCCCCCTGCAGGTGCCCAGTGCTGAGGATCAACAGGGCAGTGTCACCATGCTGCCCTCACACTGCACCTAACCACGAGTCAGCTGCTCCATCCCTCCCAGAGCTGCCCATTGCCCTCCTGGTCCTCCTGAACTTTCTCCAGAGTGGCACTTGGATTAACAGATAGCCATGTGTTCCTTGCAGGAAGCCTCGAGTGACCCTCAGGAGATGATTGCCATTTACTCTTTGGTTTTGAGGGCTGTTTTGATGAAGTGCCCTGCCCTACCACATAGGGCAGCTACGTCCTTGCTTTTGTTTGCTGAGTGATGGCTGAGGATTTGTGTCTGCATGAACATGCTTTGGTGTCTGCTGCTGCTTTCTGCAGTGCCAGCACTACTGTGGTGAAAAGAAGCTGGAAAACAAGTGAAACAACCCCCTAAAAAACACAGAAGAAATAAAGAATCCATATTTCATTTTCAGTAAGTCTCTTTTTTTTTAATAACGGCCTGATTTCTGATTTTTTTTTTGTTGTCTTTTGCTACTTTGAACTACTCATCACTTGCCTCTTACTGAAGGATTTTGCAAACTGCTAGGTTCATATTAACACACCAACTTCATATTAATAGGAAAATTATGCAGTTTTTGTACAGTTCCCTTCCATCTCTTTCTTCTGCTGTTTTCTTCTAATTAATGTGCAACAGAGTCCAGCTACATCAGGTAATTTGCCATTTGTCAGATCCAGGTGAAGGTAGTTTGGTGCAAAAGGCACTTTAATGACATCTGTGTGAGCTTCTTTGCTAATTGGGTTGCAGCATATGCGTTATTGCCCACTTTAACTCAACAGAATCATTTAAATCTGATTCCTTCACTGTTATTTTACACTTATAATTTGTGACATTCAACCTTCCGTTTTTTCAAGGAATAAATATTATTTAATTATCAGAGATTCACAGGACCATTGAGGTTGGCAGGCCTCTTGTATCCAGTCCAAGCAGAGGCTGCCCTCAGTCTCTGCATGGCCTGATGCTTGGTTCATAGAGTGGCCGAGAAAATCCAGAATTTGGTGATCTTATTGGGAGAATACTATTTAAGGTTAAAAAAAACCCAACGTGCCTTGCTTATTTACTATATTTAAGTTCTGGTTTACACACATATCCTCCTGCATCCTTTATGGAAATGTGTGTGCTCCCCTGACCTAGGACACCATTTATGTCCTTTATGCCAGTAACTGTACAGTATCTTGATTTTCATAGAACTGTGTATTTTCTTTCTCATCTCAGATTCCCTTTTCTACCTGTGGGCTCTGCTGCTGCAGCAAGTTGGAAAACAGAATGCTAAAGGCATTTTGTAGGTACTTAGTGAGTATGGTGATGTTGCAGTCACAGAGGGAATTGCAGTGTCATGTAAATGCATCCAGTCTAACTTGTATCTTCAAATACACCAAACCAGGTTGTTCAGAAGCTCGTAATGCTCTACCCACAGTCTGATGGGGTTCATAATAACCTTGTGTACCCTGCTGCTGCTTCAGCTGATTTCTGGTGCTTGCATTTACCTTGCAACCATATGGCCGTGTCATAGAATTGTTAAGGTTGGAAAAGACCTCTGAAGAGTCCCAACCATTACCCTGACCCTGCCAGGTTCACCACTAAACCATATCCCTAAGTGCCACATCTAGATTCATTGAATGCTTTCAGGCATGATGATTCCATTGCTTCCCTGGACAGCCTGTTCCAATGCCTGACCACCCTTTTAGTGAAAAGTTTTCTCCTAATATCCCATCTAAACGTCTCCTAGTATGACTCAAGGCCTCTTGTCCTATCACCCGTCCTTTACTGCTGCATGACATACTTGTAGGTGGGTGGTTTCCCTAGGAGAAAGCCCGTCTTAAAATTTTGCACTTAAAAAGCCCTTCTTTCTGAGAACTTACTTTTTGGTCAGACAGGAGTAAGGTTAGTCACTGACCTGGTTCACTTGGGGGCACAGCTGTTTCTGGCATGGATCTCATCACCTCCCTGCTGCAAGGGTCCTTGTGAAGAGAGTCTTTCAGGAGAGTACTGTCCTGTGTTTTAATTTATCTCATTTACGTCAAAAGCATTTACGCCTATGGGGCACATTGGGGAATGCATAACCCCCTTTTTGAATCATAACCACGGTAATGCAGTATTGTCATGCAAAGGAAATGAGAAAAATAGATAATTGAGCTGGAATTATTCAGGAATTTACTCCAGGGGGATCCTGACATGCATAGGTAGTACTTGGTTTTCTACTTCCAGTGCAAGAACATAGTTCCAGCAGCCCAATAGCCCTATGCCTGGGGAGTGGTTTCTGTGCATCCTTTTAAGGGAGCAGCGATGCAAAATGCCACGAGAACCAGCTTTTGTCACTGATAAGCAGTTAATGTTTCTTAAAAACTGCAGAGTGTGCAGGATTTGGCAACTTCACAGAATGTGGCAGCGTTGGAGCAAGCCGGGCTCTCGTGATGTGATGGGATCCGCTCCTGGCATGCCAGCCTGCACCAGCTCACAGCCCTTGTAATTAACATTGCTGTTGCACATAAATGCACAGAACCACTTCTTTTCGTCTTCTGCAAAAATCCCAGCTCCTGCACCGCGAGTTGTTTTGACAGTTGGCTTTCCATTAGCAGTGGGGAGAAGAGCAGAGAGCTCCCGTCTAGACCTACTTGCAGAACTATTATGGTGAGAAGAATTATCTTACAGGAGAAGTTCCTATTTCCAGGACCTATTTGTACATTCTGACTCCTCTCCCAATAATAGGATTACACATTTCTTATCACAACCACAAACTGGATGTGAGCCAGCCATAAACTGTGCACGGTGTAACAATATGATTGCAGGCAATCTTTTTTCCCCCTTCTCTCCTTTTTCTCTCCATTCCTTCTTACTCTGGGTTAACAGGAAAAAAAATCATATTAGACAGTGCAGGATGAATCATAAAGCATCACTTAAAACATTCCTATAGCCTGATATATAGAAGCAAACCCACTTGACCAATGGAAACTAATTACAGACAAGAAGTGTGCCTTAGGAGGAAAAGATATTGATGTTTGAAGTGTTTCCTGAATGCATACATTTGAATCTGGGGAGAGAATTAAGATTCTGTTGCTTTGAGGGAATCTTCATCTATTCATATGGTAAACGTGGGAGTGACACTTAAAGCTGAATGACTGTGGACTGGCACTCACTGCATTACTGATTTCTTTAACATATGGGTTTGATTTACATAGTACTGTGGCACTAATCTGTCTGCTCTGAAGTGTACCGGACTCTAATATGTTGAACAGATAAAATTTGTTTGGCCTGAGTTGTCTTAAAGCTAAGTAAATTCTGAAAGGGGAAATCTGAGTATGTGGTGACTATCTTTAAATAGGATTAAAAAAAAAAAAAAATGGTGGAGAGGAGTAGCCCACCCTCTTAAAAAAAAATAAAAATCATGCATAATTAGAAGTGGAAGTCTTTTATGGTTCCTACTGTTAAATGTTGCTGTAGCTTTCTGCAGGGAAATGTGCATTCCTGGAGTCTGGCCAGACTTCAGCATCGTTCTGTGAGGAGAAGACGACCCAGATTGCCCTTCCCCACGTCTGCACCAAGCACATTCGCTGTAGCTATTTTGGGATTCTTAAACCTTGGTCCGGGAAAGTAGGATGAGCCGTAGCAGTCATTTCAAAGGTAGAGCCTCTGTCGAAGCTGGGCTGAACTATGAACAAGTGTGGCAATGTTGAATGGTGTTTGGGATCTGCTCTGCATCTCGAGGCTGTAACATAGAAATGTCTGTCACTTGCTAACCTCCATTTCTGAAATATGTTCTTGTGAGAGGTGAGAGGGTCATTGTTCTCTTGCTGTTTGGACCAGCTTGCAAATTTGGGCAGAAGAAAAATAGCTTTTAAATAGTTTTGTACCATCGTCCTAGTTTTGGAAGGACAAAGCTTTAAAGATATTTGCTGGGTTATGTCAGCGATGAGGTCTTGTGTTTGTCCTGGATCCCTCTTTTAATGCATCTCTTCCTCCCTGAAGCAAATGTGAACCTAAGAAAGGAGTGTGTAGGAGTGAGGATTCTGTACTGGCAGGGATGCTGACCTGAAGGCAGCCGTGGATGAGGGGAACCGTAGGGCTTTCTCTCCCTTTACCCATATGAATTAGGGTAGAAATGGTTTGTGCTAGGTATTTGCATTTGATGTCTTACTGAGGAAAGCCTGCTCACTGAGTTGTTGGAAAAAAGAGCATTTTTAACTGAATTTTGCAGGCTGTTTGCAGGAGGTTCAAAAACTTTTAATCAGGGTAGAAATTCCTTGCTGAATGCGTGATGCAAAAAGGGTTCTGCTCAAGTTGGGTGGGAAACACTCAAGTGGTCACTAAAGGCACCAAGTGCTTCTCAAGCAAGCGTAGGGGGCATCTTGGCTGGGGCAGCTGCTGCTGTGTTCTTGGCCCACAGACTTTATTAACTCAGTTACAGAAAAAAAATGTCAAATGAAACTGCATTAGCCACGATTCTGAGGAGGGCTTTGGGAAGGGCGGGGAGGAAGGCTAACACAACATGAACCAGTTCCCTCTGGGTGGAGCTTTTAGGATTTCCAAGTCCCCTTCTCCCACGCTGAACCTTAACTGTGTTGTGTCTTTTTGAGCTCTCTGAAGTAATTCTGGAAGTTGTTTAGGTTCTAGTCGAACATCCATAAGGTTTCTCTAAATGTTAATACGCAAGGCTCCAATTGCATGTGCTGTTGGATTCTGCACACTAACTATGGTTATTTCAGTAATTGATTTGGAAGCTGTAGATGTGAGGTGGATTGATACATTGTCTGTAAATTATATGTAAAAATTGGCCAAAGTTATGTGCATTTATTTCAGTATTCAAACACTGTCTTACTCTTTTTTTTTTTAAAGCATGGGAAATAGGAGTTAAAAAAAAATCCACCACCACCAGCAAAAGACAGTTAGCATGAAGCTTTATTGGGAATTTAATGTACAAGTTAGGAAATTAAAAGTTCCTGCAATAAATGCAACTCTCGTATTACAGGTATACGGCAACATAAATTTCCCAGCCTCTACAACAACACTAATTTCTGAATAGGTGCAAGATGTTTGACGTAGAGTGGTTAGGAGAATTACAGCCTTGTTTTTCCTAACTACTTCATTTAAATTCTCGACCTTAATGTTCTGTTAGCCTTCCATTTTCTTGCTAATCTGCTTTAGGAAAATAAACATAGTACAAACCTTAAGTATCTTGCAACTCAAAGTGATACATACCTGGAGGGAGAGAGATAACGTTAGATTGCAGTAATTTTTTGTGGCTTCATTGGTGTTGAATCCTTGACCACTGGTGTTGATGCTAACGTCCCTCATCTTCATGGAAGTTGTCAATGGACCTATTGGATCTGCTCTCCCTGAGACTGAGAAAATGGGATAGAAGGCAGTTTTTCATTTGGAGAGCGTGTAAAGCATTTTTCTGTCCGATGTCTTGCTGACTGATCTCCTGCTGGGATCACTGCTGTGATATTATACTCTGACAGTCGTGATGTGCAGCATTTTCATGGTGCACTATTTGCTCAGAGCAGGACATTCAGACATCTGAGCTTCTGAGGGCTTTTTCCCAGTTTTCCAGAGCTACAGTAAATCACAGTTCTCTGAATGGCAGGAAATTTGGTACCATCTTTGCTGAGCCCCTGTCAGCAGTCATTTACTTTGGGGCATTGTACAATTTCCCACTTGTGTAAGGAGCTGGTGCACAGAACTGATGAGGAGTCACTTCTGCATGTGGGTCACCCTTTGTGTGGCACCAGGCTGTACGTGGTGCTGGCAGAGCTGAGAGCCAAGAAGGACAAAGTTTAAGAAGTAGCCTCTGCAAACTAGTTAGAGGCCCCTGGGAGATGGAAAAGTGATTTTGTAAAATAAATCTCTGTCATATTTCATATGCAATGCAATACTAGTCCCTTTTTGAAATCTCTTGTGGCTAAACACTTCTATCATGTCCTTACCACCTGCTGCAAATCCAACAAGAAAACAAAAATAACCGAATCTTAAGTTGTAGTAGCTGGACCCATTTCAAATAGATCGTAAAAGCTATTGTTTACGATAAGTGTTATCTGATTGCTGGCAGAACCTGTGTTTATTGCTTTTTCCATTGTACAGAGAGATTTGTAAGTAGACAGAAGTCTATAATTATACTTAGTGGGACTGGAGAGCATATAAAGCATAAAATGAAATTGCTTGGTTTTAATCTGAAGTAGCATCACATCAAATTTTCTCCTTTTTTACATATCTTGGAACAAATATTTTTCTTTGAATAACATTGGAGGACGTTTAGGGACTATGAGGAACATACTCTGTGCAGACTGTTTCCATGTACTTGATGTTTCAAAATGTTTGCACTGAAAGTCAAATAGAGTGCTTATTGTGCTGGTGGTCATGAAGAAAAGCAATAAAGTGCAGTCTGACAAGTGTCAATGACTATCCAGAGTGAATCTTTCATTTCAGAACAGTTACTGGGTCTTTTTCCCACTCTGATTAAAGAAACAACAATCAACCAGCCAAGTGCAAGTGGATTGTACAGTTCATTTTTTTCCATGTTCTAGCAGTCCACTTTAGAGCTCATTCCTTTTTTTTTTATTTCCCACATGATGAATGAAGAACAGAAAAGCCCAAATTATGTATAAAATCCCAGGTTGCAGCTGTCAAGTCTCAGTTCAGATATATTCAGCTGTATATTTTTGGGTGTGCTTGGCTTTGTGTCTTTATTATTTATTTACAGTTTATAATATATTTACTTCTTTTGTGGGGATAGAAAAATATGGATGCAATATTTACATCTTTTGATTTTCTCCAGTAGTGTCACACTTCGTGCTTTCAGAAAAGTCAACAACCCAATCCTCCTGGCAGTCCCAACAGCCAAGAACAGAGGAGTGTGATCCACCACAAGCAGGGTTTAATTTGATGTTAGGTGAGCCTTACTGCTGCACTGTTCTCATTTGTGTCCTGGTGGTGCTGGCCAAGGCTGGTGGCTGTGACATTTCTGCCAACTGTCTCAGTCATGGAATCATGGAATGGTTTGGATTGAAAGGAGCCCTAAAGATCCTCTAGTTCCAACCCCCCTGCCATGCCAGGGACACCTTCCACTAGAAGTCACCCATGTTCATGCCATCTAGACACAATGAAGTGAATCCTTAAAAATTTGAGTTGTTCACTCAGTGGGAGCTGCCCACCATTGTCCAGGAGGGATGGTTTTAGTTGTGGGTAAAACCTGCATGTTACAGTCCCTCTAAGACGAGGTTACTCACCAAAAGAGGGGGTTGATCTGTGTTTTTTGTCTGTTAAGGCTGTATCTGTGCTGGGAAGGTCAGGATTCAGGGTAAGATTAGGTAGGAGCTAACCCTGGTGGTGGTGTGTGCTGGACAGCCACGAGGGCAACACCTTCACCCTCTGCAAAAGCAGGGGAGGGAAGGGGAGGATCCTTTTTGAAAGGACCATTTTGGGAACATGCTGAAAGCACTTCTCTGCTTTTAAATCAAAAGCAATGAAGGGTAGGCCCTGTGAAAAAAATTTTGCTCCTCGGAGTTTCATGACCCAAATTCCTTTGAACTCAGAATGCTTCATATATTACAATTTTCGCCCATTGTGATAGCTTGTCTTCAAATGAGAGATTTTTTGTGGAACTTCATCTAAATGTTCACTTTCTTATAGAATGTGCATGTAGGAGCACAGTTGACACAATCTGAATGTCAGATCTTGGAAATCCGTTCTTTCAGTATTTGTCCCTTAGACTCGCATGTGCCTGGTAGTAACACAAATTGTATGGAATCATGTGATCATGATGCTGGGTCAAGAAAAATGTACCAGCATGTCCAAGAGCAAGAGGAGCAGGTTGGTTTGGACTCCTACCAAGCTTGATTAGCATATCTTTTGAAATTGCAGCTAAAGTTGATGGTCTAGTCTGGAGGCATGGCACAATGATGTTATCTGCTCAGCTGGGTGGAATTAATTTCACACATGCTTGTGCATCTTCTGGTCCCATCAAAATGAAATGACACTCAGTGGATAGGATTTTAAAAACGTCAGACTCCTCAGGTACATGACAGGTATGCCAAGAAATATAAGGTCACAAGCCACCATGTAGACTGAGTCCTGTGCAAGGTCAGGCAGCAGCTGTCTTACACATGCAGTCCAGAGGTGCCTGCAGATGTCCACTCTCTGTCCCTTCCTCCATGGTATTAGCTGCTAAATTTATCCCAGTAATTTGGAAAAATGTAAAGGCTTAAAACCTAAGTACACCATGCCCTCTGGAAAGAGAAGCCCTCATGGGTTTGCCAGGTTTTGAGGCTCCTGGAATAGGCAGGAGCTGACCAGAGATCCTGTGGCATACCAGGGGCTGGACCTGCTGTACACTTTTACTTGTCCTCTAGAGAACTGAAGAGCAGGGTGCTGCTTCAGCTCTTCTTTATTTTCAGTGTTAAGGACAGATTTTTCCTTCACTTTTCAGTTTAAATTAGAATTCTTGCATGATTTCATTCTTCCTTCTGCTTTGAAATGCTAGATTAGAAAAGTAATTAAAAATTTCTTTGTTGTATTGGCCAAAAAGTCTCTTCCACTGTTTGTTTCCTTCTGGTCTTTTGCATCTGTGTTCCTGCCTCTGATCTTTGTGCCAGACCTGCCAGGGTGAAGTTCAGATGTGGTTTTGAGTGTCCCATCCTGGTGGCATGGTCAGCACTGACAACTTTCTTTGTCAACCTGTAGCAGTAGTTTCACATGCTGAAGATAGGCAATAAATGTCTGAAAAGCAAATACAGTTGTAAAGCCCAGTGACAGAGACATTAATTTCCTCTCTCTGAAAATGCACCATCATTCCCATTTCAAAGATAAGAGAACACGTCCGTAGAAAACAAAACCATCTCATTCACTGTGTTTCAATTGGGAGCATTCCTTGGAAGCATTGGCCTTTTGTGGTATATTTGGGAAACCAGAAGACTTTTTATGGAAACTGGTGTCAGTAACTGCAGGAAGCTTTTCTGTGTTGCACAGTCCAGTTTGCTCAGACTGGGTGATGCCTCTCTGCTGAAACTGCCTTCAAACCAGAGGGTGATGTGTGGGCAGCACCTGGGAGCTGGTCAGCAGTCACTGGAGGCCCCTAGTTTAATATCTAGAGAGTGGTAAAATTGTACAACAATGGGATCCTTAGATGGTCTGTTTGATGAAACCTTGAATAAGACTGTTCTTTCAAAGTATTTCTGTTACATCTACAATGTACAGCCACAATGGATAAGAGGATAAGAACAAGAGAGATTCACCAAATAGGTGCTATATATGTAAAGGATACATGTTTACTATTCTAAAAAAATAAACAGAAAAATCCCTTATCCTTTTACTGATGATACAGCTGAAGTTTAGAAAAGATGGACTTGTAGAAGTTCCTACTAAATTGGCCTCTGGGCTCTCCTTGCCCAACACATTGGAGAGGTTTAGGCTTTTTGCCTTGAGTATATGGCTGCCTTCTGCTGGTTGATAGAAAACTAGAGCATTAAATATAGCATTAAATCCATTTTCCCCAACATGTCAAAGCTCCAGGCATTCACATCCATCTTCTCCTAACCTTATTTTTTGGACCTTTCCCAAAGGCAGGTTCTCTTCTTCTCTGTCCAAAAATCCAAACTGGCATGTGATGTCCTTTATTTTGTTACAAAACCAGTTGTCAGCAGCTGAGGTGCAGAAGCCAGCAGATGCTTTGGTGGGTAAGTGTCGCTGTTGAGCGGCTAGCTGAGGAATGACCCAAGGTCTCAAACAAGGAAAGAGAGAAGAAGAGCTTTATTGTTTTGAGTTCCATATATATAGAGTTTACAGAGGTGCCCCAGATTGGTCAGCCCGAGACCTCCCCCTAGGCCCAATTGCCCAAGCCCGAACTGACCCAATCTGGAGAAGTTGTTTGCAAAACATCCAAACTTTATCTTGTTTATGAAATATAGCAAAATGTTCCCACGGGAAGGACCTGTGCTTGCCACAGGTAAGAGCAATCAGTTCACTGGCAGAGATGCTCAGAAATAAAACTCAGATGCAGCTGTGGAGTTTTGGAGTTCAGAAGACTTTGGTTAGGTGAGTCCTGTCGGGGTCGTAATAATATTGCAGATGTAGGCTTGAGAAGCTCCTTCCTTATTCTTTGGGGCACTGAAGAAAACTGACAGGTCACGGAGAATGCATGGAAAATGTATGGATTTTCAGGATGACTGAGGTGCCTGTGCTGATGTGGAGCACATGGAAGGAAGCTCTACATGTGGCAGAGCTCCCCAGGGTTCAGGCAAGGCAAAGCTCCCCTGAGCCCCAGCAGCACTCCTGGCTACACCCTGCACCACCCTCCCGGGGCACTCCAGCAGCCCTTTGGATGTTTTTCATGATCTGCAGCAATGTTTTCCCTAGGACCATATGTTTTCCCTTTTGTATAGGGCTCTGCTTCCTTGCCTGAGGAACTGTTGCAGACATCTATTTCCCTCATCCTTTCTGAGCCTTTTCTAAGCTTCCTTCCCTTCGCAAGTCTTTGATATATTCCCTTCCCTTCCTGATCTGAAGACTGGTAAGCACAGCAGGTGAGGAGTGTTAGAGCTGCATCTGCTGCTAATTGGGCTTGCAGGCTCATTCAGAGAGTGCTGGCAAGTGATGTACTGAGTTAATCAGGAGCTGGGTTTGTAGGAGAATGTTCATGTTATGTAGGGTAAGTAGTGATTTGCATGTCAGCTTTTAAAATGGGAGCTTACCAAAATGAGCCTGGCTGCTGCTTTCTGTTGTTGGCTTCCCCATGGCCCCTGTTTACCTGGGGTGTCTCAGCACCTTGACTCTATTTATCCCCTCCAACAGTCTGGGAACACGAAGGATGTTGCCATCCCCAGCTAGGTGATGCCTGGGAATCCAGGGTTTGGGGAGGAGGTTAAACAGTGCTGGTGCTAGTTTCAGCAAATTCCTGGCTGTTTCTTCCTCCAGACAGCAGCAGGTGAAGTGCTGACATATCTTTTCTTCTGCTGCCCTTGATAGGAGGGCAGCCATCCCTGCCAAGGGGGCTGGAGAGGCAGCTGAGGAGAGGGAGCCACGTTCATCAAAACACCAGCAACTGATGCTGTTCAAGTGCATCTGGCATTACTGAGAAAGTTCTTTCACCAGTCTTGGATGGCACTTTGTCCTTGCAGCCTTCCTCTGCTTATTCCAGCCCCTGTGCCATCGTGGATGGGCTTGTCCAGCTTCACCTCTTCTGCTGCTCTAGCTGGTTGATTGCGGATCCCTTAGTCAGTCCAATGCAAAATTACCCTTCTGTCTGTAAAATGCAACCAAAACTTGCTTTTAACATCATCCTGTTCAGTGATTTGGTTTACAGGGTAGTGCCTGTGGGCTCTTGGGGCAGCACAAGTGTGGAGGCAGCAAATGGCAAGCGGGGGAAGGCAAGAACTTCTTAGGCTGACTTTGCCTTTGAAGCCAAGGTATCTGCTAACTACAGCTTCAGTGTTTTTGCCTAAGGTCATGCAAGAATGCTTGGCAGAGCAAAGAACTGAAGTGGGTCTCCCCAGATCCAGGTTACCACTCTAACCCCAGGACTGTTTTTCTTCCAGCCCTTGAAAATGGTCTAAACCTCCCATGAGGTGCTTTGTGAAAGCTTTTTAGGCAAAGATTTTGCTCTAAAAAAGCAAGAGTGTTTTGCTTTGTAAGGGGAAGTTCTTGTTCCTGTTTCTTTTTTGATGTAGTCCTTCTGTTCTTGGCTTGCTAACGTGATGATGTCACTCCCCATGCATTGGGCAAAAGCTGTTTTCCCTGTATTCAAAGAGCCAGGAGGAGCAGCTGCTATGCTTCCTCTAATCTGTACTTCTTCCCCCACTCCTGTGCCATGCCAGTGGGAGCTAGGACCAAGGAGCCATGTGGAGAACACAGATGCAGAAGTGAATTTGCTGTGTCATCCTTGGGTCTCGCAGGCTAAGAAATGGTTCAGTGATGTTCGTTGTTGAACAACCCAAAGTGTGTGCAGCGTGTCCAGGGATTAGCAGTCCCCAGCTGGCTGTGGAGCACACCAGGCTCTTTGTCAGAGCCACCTGTGGCACAGGAGGTAAGGCCTTCACCACCTGGTGAATTCCCTGTGACAGTGTGGGAAATGAGATCTTAGTGCTTTCCAGCTGTTGCCACGGGATGCCCATATTGGAGCTGTGGGTACAACAACTTCTTTTGGCTTGCCTGCATGCTGTGGAAAAACTGTGTGAGCAATTGATCTCACTTCCTTACAGGTGGCTTTATTCATTCAGGTACTCTGACCCCCTCTTCTTCCAAGAGGACCATCATCCACTTGGGTCCTTGGTGCGTAACTGCACTGATTTTATGTGTTTGGAAAAAAAATAAACTTGCTCCTTTTCCTTTATGTCCTTTCCTGATGATGATATCTCATTCTTTAAAAAAAAATAGAGTAATTGCTTCAGCACTATCCACAGCTCAGTTGTGCAGGTGCCTGGGTAAATTATCCCATGCATGCATCTAGTGTTCACTCCAGCAGTCTTCCGTAATTGACAATTAATTTGTGAATCTTTTTCCATGCTGTTCTTTCACCTTGAGTGCTGGGCGTACTGGATCTCTGCCACCTCATATTTCTTGGATAAAGTCACTGTGGCTTTTTGTCTTACGATGTCTGACTCTGAGCCAGTGCAACTTGTTGAAAAAAAACTCTGCAAAATATAGTGTGCATTGGAAGATGCATTTAAAAAGGTGAAGTAGTTGCTGGAGAACAGTCTCTGTTAAACAAAGAGAAAGTTAAAAATCTTGATCTATCCAGAGAAATTTCAAGAGAAGCTATTTACCAAGTAACATGATTAGGCAATGCCTTTGTCATCATTGCATTCTTCATTCTTTTGTTGTGTGAAGAGGGGATGATATAAATCATTTTCTGGGATGCCTTATGTCCATCCCATTCAGATGTATAAAATTCCACTGTGGGGTGCTTTGATTTCTAACCTTTAAAAGTTATGAGCTATGACAGAGAAAATTATGAACTCCCATTTGTTTTGTGTGCTTGTGTAGGGAAATTCTGTCCCAGTCCAAGCACCATGAAGCCTACAGTGCCTTAAACTGATTTATGAAGCCTTTTTCTTGATTTGCTTGCAGCTGGTATGTGCAAAGCCAAATTCAGTTACCACACCTGCAGTAAATCAGCAATATATAAATGTTTTCTAACTTGGGAAAAAATCCATTAGTGGTTGAATTAAACCTTTAAAGGACTCTTATTTCCTGAGTGTTAGGCTACTATAACTTTTATGTGTGATTTTAACACATTCTGAAGTGTTAGGCAAACTACAAAGGGCCAGTGAGTATGTAGGTTGTTAATGTATTTTAAGAATGGCTTGCTTCTAATAAAAAGGGTTCTGTCATGTAAATGTTGGTGTATCAGCTCTAATGAGTGGCTTACAAAGCAGTCAGAAGTTGGTGACTCGGTAGGATTTATTGTTTTCTTCACCTAAGAGACTATCTCTGCCTTTGTAATAGCATTTAGTTTTTATTAGGGACAAGGTAAAAGTTTTAGAGAACGACTGGGGAAATGACAGAGCATTTGCTAATGAACTTTCCCCTTTTCTATCTTCTGCATATCCTTCTTCCCTCTGCAGTCACTGGGACCTGAGCAGGGAGCAGAGAGTGACCCACAGCCTCTGTCTGTGCTCCCTGCACCAAAGGCTGAGGTGCACAGCCGTGCCCTGAGCTGAATCCCAGCAGCCTGAGCATGTCCTGCCCCAGCAGAACAGCTCCCATGGTGAGGCAGGTAGATCAGGCCAGGCACACACACAGTGCCCCATCAGCTCTGCCATCTCAGCTGCTTGCTTGGGCATTTCCATCGTGTTCAAACGAGCCAGAGCTTAAACGGTTCAAGCACAGCAAGTCTTGGATAACTAACCCATGTAATTCAGCTGGCATGCTGGTGGCCATATGGATGCTGCTTGCATGGACCACTGGGCAGTGGCAAAATTGGAGTCCTCTCCTACAATTTTCTCTTCTTTCTACTCCTGTAATTCCCTCTCTCTTTCCTTCCCTTTCTCTTTCCTTCCCTTTGCACCTCCCAGAGTATATTTCAGCCAACATAGCTGAGCAGGTACAGAGAAGTAAACAAGTTGCATCACTACACTAAATTGCTTTCTCTCCCCTTTCCTTCTCAAAAGCACAGAAGGGAATAGAAAAGGAAGATTAGTTGTGTCGGAATTCCATCCTGGAGCTGTTCCCGTGCCATGGATTGCTCAGAGCTGAGCATGTATGCTTTGTCTGGGATAAATAACACTGAAACTCTGTCTCAATTTTCTCTGCAGTCTCTCCCTCTTGCATTCATTTTAAAATTTCATTCCTCACTCTCATTATTGCCAGGCCTGCTGTTGCATGCCCAGGGGAGCCAGGTAAAACATTTTTATTTACTTTTGGTTTGGTTCCACTTTTAACTTCCTCTCTCCAAATTTTTTTGTGGGCTTTTTGTTTTCCAGTGACTTTGGGAGGAATGGGGGCAGCAAGGAAGGAGTGACATTTATACCATGTGTGAGACGCCTTCAGATGGAAATCCGTCTCCAGTAGTGTTAGACTGCTGGCTAATTCTTTCCCTATAAAGTCATCTCAGTCTGGGCTTACTGTCTCCACCACTGGTTGTAGTCTTGATCTCAAAAACATTTACATGGAATGAAGAGCAACCAGGAGCTGAGGAAATCTTGGAATTCTGGATTGGATTGCTTAGATTTTTCTTGGATAATGGATTATTTGGCAGTATAGAGGTACCAGTCAAATGCCCTGATTTTGCAGTCTGAAAGCCTCAGTAGCAGCAGTGGTTTAAAGACTTCGCCATTTTCTGTGTATTTATTGTCCCTGCAGCCTTTTCAAGTTGCCTGTTCAGTTGTGCTGATGCTGTAGTTTGAGACATGCTGTGAACCAGATTATCAACTGGTCTGGGCTAAAAATAATCCTTCAGCATAGGGAGGAGGGGAGGGGTGGTGGGGTTTTTGCTACTTGCATCAGTTCACTTTGCAGAAATGACCCACAGGTGGTTGAAACAGCTCAAACCAAGGGACAGCACAGTGGTGTGCAAGATTAGGAACAAGACACTAGAGGGTTGGGGAGGTGTAGGAACTCCATAAAACAACTTTCCCCCAGGAATTCTGGCTTCCCACTTACCAGCTGGGTTTTGATGCACCTTGCTGTAGAAGTTTTCAGATGTTCTCACCATGGGTCTCTGACAATTTCTGTGTTTGCAGCAGCTGCTGTATTGGTATCTCGGTGCTGTTGCTCTGTAGCTGATAGATTATTTCAAGTCCACCTTTACCAGCAGTTGCTGTGGTTGCTGGGGCAGAGATGCACATCCCATTTGGCCACTGTTGATCTGAGAACGGTAACCTTTGCAGAAGGCCAGAGCAATAATGTTTTAAACCACAGACACTAAATCTGCAAGAGCATATCTGTCAGAACACCCTGATACAAAGGGCAACATCCTTCTGCAGGATTACAGAAGGGACATCAACTGATTCAGAATTTACACAGCGACTTCAAATTGGTGACTAAATGGCATCTGGGCTGAGGATGATGAGCATTTTCTCACCTGCGTGACAGATAAGTGAGGATGAGGAGGAGTTTGCAGAAGAGGCTCAGAGATGCTCTCTGCCTGGTTGTAGTGGAGGAGCCATGGACAAGCCCATGTGGGTTAGCAGACCACTAGACTGTCTAGACGCTCTTAAGGGACAAAGTTCAATCAGCTTTTATTCCAAAGAGCATTATCAGTGTGTTGCACTAATCCCATGTAACGGTACTCTAGTCTGACATAGGTACCGTGAAGTAGATTTTGGTGTCATGGATTGGCCATGCTGGTTTAGCAAAGACATTAAGATGCTGTCAAAGTTGACAACCTAAAAGACTTTCTTAAATTACTCTGCTCTTCTGATTGATGGCAATGAGGCTTTGCCCCAAGCAGGTTTCAATACTTAACGTGCTGTGAGCTCTATAATATTAGAATTACAGCCCAGTTATTTTTAATCCTCCTGACTATTTTAGTGTTTGGTTATAGAATTTGTTTTATTACCTTGAGGTGTTGCTTTTTTCTTTAGCTGTGACCATTGTGCCTTGAAGTTGGAAGTGTTCTGCTTGGTCAGTCAAGTATTTGTGTCCCTGTATGCACTGTGCCAGACTGGGTCGAGGTGACAGAATAGCCTGCACTCAGATAGTACCTGGGTCAGATTTCAGCACTTCCAGCTTCTGCAGTATCATTTTGTTTTTAATTTTAAAGCACATGGTAGAGGCAGGAGGGAGTAATCTTAAAATATTCACAGATGCTCACATGCACAGACGGGTTGTAGCAGAGATTTCCTAATCTTTCCATTTTCAAGGAAAGAGATAGAAAAAAACCCTGCAGGTCATTCAAGGCTTTGCGCAAAAACCAGCGGATTTATTGAGTCTGGAGACATCCTGCTGTTAGGGCTGCTGGGAAGGCGAAGGGCCCAAGGTTCCTATTCATGCACAATAGTCCTATTTCCCCCCATTTCTTCCTTTTATTTTCCCTATGCCTTTATATTGCATTACCATGCTCTTGCCCCCGACCCGTCCTGGCCAAGCATGGCTCTCCATCGCTGCACATTGTGTTGCTTTTCCCCTGCTGTGCCACTCTCTTGTGTGCAATGGCAGCAGCAAAGTAAAACTGACTGAAATGCTGATCTCCGAAGCCCTGGCACACAGTGCTTTAGAGATTAGGATTTTAGTGCATTATACTCAGCTGCTAGCAGAGCAGAGCGCTGTGACAGGGAAACACAATGCCAGAGCCAGGGGATATGGCTTTGGAGCTGAAGACCTGGTCCCTCCAGGCAAAGCTCTTCACACCTCTCCTCCTGCAATACATCTTGGTGAGCATATGCATGGATGGGCTTGAGTTTACTCAGTAGACGAAGAGGGATATCCAAAGGCAAGTTGAGAGATTTTCCATCTAAATCATATCTATTATTAAGAAATAAAAAACCCCAAAAATCTACGAAGAAAAAATTTTATGGCAAGGTTTTTCTCATTGTTCTGTCTACATCGTCATTCTTCCTTTTCCTTTGCTGGATTTTGCTTTTTTGATTTCCTAGGAGCTAAAGAAGATGGATATTTTCCCTCTTGTTCCCACAGACTTGCAAGCTCTTATTGCTGCTGTAGCAATTTGCTCTAGATCCAGGTCTCCAAGGTTCTTGGACAGTATAGGCATTTGGGGCAATGCAGTGTTGTAGGAGGACTAACAGCAGGCTTGCTGCTTGTCCAGCTTCCAAGGAGCCTGACTGTGTTTGGGTGGGCACTTGCCAATTGCCCCCAGAGCTGGTTGGTCTGTGAGTACCCAGGACAGCCCTGGAAGGTGGACCATGGGATTTTCTTACACTTCAAAGAAGACCATGCTAATTACTGCCCTCAGCTAGTGCCTGCTCTTCATTGCTTTTGAAAGAATCATTACTTAATGACAAAAAGTAATTTTAAAAACTTGGTAATCTCTAATACCTTTATCAAATATCAGATAATCACACATTTTTCGGTGTATAGTTTTTCCATTGGCTTAAGGCCACTTAGTTGTATAAATATTAACACTTGCTGCTGCTAGGTTTAAATCCTATTTAAAAGTGCATCTATTCTGTATTCAGAAAGGGAAGAAATTATATCAGGTACCAGAAGAAATTCTCTCTTCTGGAACAGTGAAATGTTTCTCTGGCATAGGCTGAGGTCTGTGCTGCCTGCAGATGCTGGTGAGCTTCTGTCTCTCTCTAGGTCTTGTTCTGTTCTGCAGCTTTTACTGCTGTTTGCTTCAGCATCCCATTCCTCCTCCTCCTCAGCACCATGCTTGGTTCCCTTCCTTCTCATTTTCTTTGTCCCTTGGCACCACTTTCTCTCAGGGCTTTCTGTTTATTTTTCCTACGCCATTTCTTCCCTGGTTTTTTTCTGATTTTATTCTTTGACCTTGACCTGACCTTCAAACTGTAAGGAATTTTCTCTTCTTTGAAGCTGGCATCTTCTTGCACCTTGGTGTTTTAGCACACTTTGTTTTCTGATCTCCTTCTCTGATCCATGCTGTAGGTTTCTTTCCTGCATATTCTGTGACTTGAAACATCCCAGTCTCTTTTTCTCCTTTTTGCTCATTATAACTTCACAGCCATTCTTAAGTGGAATTTCCCCCTTTTTCCTCTCCTTCCCTGTTGCTGTGAAGCCATCAGGCACAAACTGCAGATTCCCCACTGGCTTCCTGCTTTTCACGTTCTTGGTAGCCACTTTTAACAACACATTTACTTTCTCATCACATGCAGTCCTGAACTTTCAGCAGTGTCCAGTAACTTCTCTCAAATTCATGGTCTGACAGATTCAGAGTGTATTCCACCCAGCTGTAGTTCGTGTTCTGCTTTCTACCACATCTACCATTTTCCCAACTGTTTTATTACCTTTTCTTTCCGTTTTCCTGGGTTTGCTACTTTCCACTTACTGTCCTTACAACCTGTCTTCCTTTTTCTGTGTTTTCCATATGAAAGCAGAGTCTGGTAGCTTTGAAGCATCCCACAAGTGGCCATTTGTATTTCTGTTGTCTCTTTTTCCTTGTAAACATGAGAAGTCAGCACTCGCCCTGCTGGGGTTAGGCACAGTGGGAAATAAAAAATGAGAGTCCTTGAGCTGAAGTCCTTCTTAGTGTGATTTGAAGCACACACCTGGCTCCTGTGCACACAGACTGGGAGCTGCATATGCATGAGCCATCCCATACCCCGTTGCTGGAGCTGCAGACATCCCCTCTCTAATCATTTGGAAGCACTGAGCCTGCGAGCTGTGGTGGCTGCCTGTGATCTGCTCTTGGTCCCCTCTGGTCCCCCTGGATTCTGGCTCTGAAGAGCCTCCCCTGTTTATCTTCTCTCTTTGAGAAGACGCTGAAAAAGCAGCCCTGGAAAGGGAAGCGAAACAAGGGAGAGGAAAATATCAGGCTCAGTAAAGTGGCAGAAAGGTCAACAAAAGTAGGGATGAATTACAGCCTTTCTGCTTAGCCAGGAACAGCACAATGGAGACTGTGAGGGGTGTTTCTCCAGGGGGGAACACAGGTCAGAGAGCTTCCAGCTACACACTATATCTTCTAAATAAATAAACCAATAAATAAGTAATGTGCAGATGGCAGAATTTTGAATAAAACAGAAAATGCCTGAATTTTTCCACAAATGGAAGTGTACAAGTTACAGAGCACTGCTTTTCACCAGAAGCAGTGGATTCTGGGTGAACAGTTCTACTGCCAGGGTTGGTCTGACTGATAGTCCACAGTCTGCTGCCAGCAGACACGTGACTTTAATGGTCAGTGAGCTATCCTGGACACTGTTTTCTTGGATTTAATAGCATTTCCTAGCTCTTGCATACAGTGTCTGTCCTGGAAGTGGCTTTACACTATGTTCACCATCCTTCATGTTTTCCATGCAAAAGAGCAAGGACCCTGATGGTGGGTGCCCACTGGGGACCCATGGTGACACCAGATGTTTCCCCACAGTCCAGAGGCAGCTATGTTGGTGCAACTGTCTGAAAAGTGTCTGAAAAGCACGAAAATGGGGATTTGCACTGAAATTTTGCTTCTTTGATTAAAAGATAGGAAAAATCTTGTAATTGAGTTTTTTTTACATGTGATTAACCCTCATCAGAGATGGTGGGTTTTTGTTTGTTCTGTCCCATCTATTCTGCATGTCTGACCCATAAGGCTGTGTCAGATCCAGGGCAGTACCACTGCTGTGGGGAAAGTGTTCATGGACAGGCTGGATAGGGCTTTGAGCATCCTGGCCTAGTGGAAAGTTTACAGCAAACCTGTGTCTTCAGCAGGTCTGTTTGATCAAAAATTGGTACTTTTCTCTTTAAAATATGTCTACATTTTCTGTGAACGCCCTAACACCCTGCATTTAGAGTTGCCCTGTGGCCAGTGCTGGTCACAGACCCGGGGCTTCTTTCTGAATGGGGGAAAGGGAGAAAGGAAGGACTGAGAATCCTGTTCATTTCCTTGATCTATGCTTTCAAAAAGTAGCTGGTGCAATATTTGGACTAGGTAATGGTTGTTCAGCACTGGCTCTGTTTCAGTATTCATGCCTGGCTACCCAAAAGTGGGTTTTCTGGTTTTTCCCTTGGTCTCTTAATTTAAACTATGCTTTGGGAAGTCACTGCTCTGGGTATGGTGCAGTGCTTGCTCCATGCTTGGTAGCTGCAAGCCAAGAAGCTGGTGTGCTCTCTGACCTCAGGCCAGCTCAGGAGCAGCTTAGAAATACCAGACACAGTGTGGTCCAGTGGCCTGAAATCCCAGGAGCCAGGGAATAATCTGCAGCGAGACGCTGATTCTCTGTGTGCTGTCAGGTCCTGCCGCCTGCTCTGCTGGGGACCTGTGGCCATCTGGCTGCAGCACAGCTGGGCAGCCTTGAAGCTCTCTGCTGCTTGCCTGTGCCCAGAGCCTGCTTTTACAGGGCTCTTGCTGTGTGGGAATGTGGGGAAGCCCCAGGGTTTGCCTGGCACAAGCCAGAGTGGTTCCCATTCTCGGCAGAGAGGAGGATGTCAGTGCAGAGGCTTTGTGCTGCACAGTAGGGTAGGTGCTGTGGGGCAGACAGTGCTTCTGTGGGATAGATTGCTGTTCCCACTGTCACAGCACCTTGTGGAGGGGTGGACTATCCCATTGCTGTTCCCATTGTCACAGCACCTCTTGGGGCAGGTAGGATTGCTGTGCTGCAGCCACAGGGAGCCCAGCAGAGCTGCTGTTTTTGCCTACCTGCTCTCACTTCACCAGATTTACACAAGGGACAGATTAAAGGCATGGCCTGAACTGTGCAGAGCCAACAGGTGTAGCCCCTGCACTGCCCCAGCTATGTAAAACCAATATATCTGTGCTCACTTGCTTGGGTAGAGCAGTGTCAAGTTTGTGGGCAGGCAAACCTTGCTTTTCTGTGTCTAGGTGTAAGCTCTGGAAAGGGGAGGATAAAAACAAGGGAAAAAACCCTGCATGTTCAAAATGTAACTTGCATGAGAGGCTAGGAAAAAGATGCCAGAGTTTTCCAGAAGCTGGTGAGTTTAGAAGTAAGTTAGGGCATCATTGCTCCTTTCCCCACCAGGAAGCAATGCAGAGAGGTTGGGGCTGCTGGGGATATGTTGCACTGTGCTGTTGTGCCACTTCCTCACAAGGTTTTCCTGGTGCCAGGCTTTCTGGTAGTGCCCTGCCTCCTGCCAAACCACTCATGTGGTTAACCCCAGCTGGCAGCCAGTGGGATGGGATGGGCACAGGATGGGGTTCTGGGTGTCCCAGGAAGCCTTTTCAGTACTCTGTAAGAGTTCACAGCTGAAAACTCCAAACCTGACCTTTATTCTAGTACTGTTTATTCACATACACTGAGGCACCTTTTCTTTTCCCGTGGAAGTATCCATTTGCTCAGCATCTTACAGATAGATGGTGTCCTGCCATGAAATGCTGCTTCCAGAGGAAAATTTTCTGTGATGGACAGGTAAGATTTCACTGAGTTGAGGAAGGCTCTTGAGTGGTGGTCAGACCCACTCCAGAGTCTTCTTCTCACAGATGTGGTAATACAGCCATACAGAAGAGCCTTTTGCTTTTTAATTGCCAATTCAGGCTCTGTAAATAGCTATTTTTATTTATTTTTAGTTTTACTTGTGTCATACGCGCAGACTTACATATTAAAAAACCCCATCTCTGCTGAGAAAATTACATTGGAGTGGGGCTCTTCAGGAGTTATTTTTCTCCTGCAACTCAAAACAAGTGCTTTAAGCTTCAGGTCATTTTTAGAAACCTCCAGAGCATCATCATCCTATATTTGCAGAGTAAGGCATCCTATATTTGTTGAATCACCATCTTCACGTGCTTCAGCTATGTGCATGGCCGTGATGGCAGCCACCAGTCGCACTTGCTTACTCACATGTTTGTTCTTCAGATGTGCAGGGTTTTTATTCACTGTTGAGAGGCTGAGTGCTTCCAGAAGGGACTGTCACTGTGACTGGGGCCCTACTGCAAGTGGCTGTAGTGGATAATGAGCACAAACCTATTAAATAGTGAAACATGAGATTCCCTATCAGATAACGTGGTGCTGCTAATTCGGGTGTGAGGGAGACGGCGAGGTCGTGAGCGCAGGTTGTTAGGAGATAGCAGTGAGTAAGCAGGGAGGGAATGGTCAGCAATGCTGGGGGTTTCATCCTTCTACAAAAAACACAGGCAGAAATGCATATATTTCTGTGATTGCTTTAAAAAAAAAATCCGAAACGCAAACCAGCTGCAAGGCAGAAAACTCCACCAGAAAGGCTTTTAATATAGAGGGAGTTAAATCCAGCTGACATAGATAGACTCAGATATGGTCATAATGGCATTTTCCCTTTTTAATTCCTGAGAGTTATTTTTTGTAAACTTTTTTTTTTTTTGGTGTTTCTGTGCAGACATTGTATTACATTGGCATTGATTCACTGCATTTATTTGTCAGCAGTAAAAATGAATGAAATTCTAGATGCACAGCTTCAACCACCTGCTGTTGTTTACTAGTGGGACTACCAGTGACCCTTGGCATCTATAAATACTTAATTGTGAATTAAAAGCAGGGAACTATCCAGTAGTTTTTCTTATCTTTCTCAGATACTATCTTGCTTTGCTTCCTCCCCACATTGTTATTTTCAGTCTCATCTCTATTGCTTCAAGAAAAGCTAAACATCAGGCGGAAGATTTAATTTCTAGTGAACAGTAGACTTGGTCATTTGTTAAAAAGCTCATTGAGTTATTAGACTATGTGAAGGTTTTTCTTTGGTCTGTATGGTGCTGACTTGATTGGTAATGGCATTTTCAAGTGAAAATTCAGATTTAAAATATCGGAACATTATTTTTAGCTCTCCTGAGCCTGTAAGTCTTATTAAGGAGAAAGTTGTTTGCTTTCATTGATTAGTTCCAATTGCAACTTCCAAATAGCTTTAGGCAATACTACAGCAGGATTTCAGTTTATAATCTCCTTTTTCAGCATGGTCTTTTTTTTCTTTTCACTACTTTTGCAAGTTTGACATGAACCAGCAGGTTTTTTATTTTATCACAAGCCATTAAAAAACTCACTGTTTTTGCTCAAGCCTAGCAGCCTTATGAGCCACTGGGAAAGACTTTGCTCCTCTGTAGTCTCACCAAGTAAAATTCACCTGCTCCCTCTGTGTCATGAGCATCTCAGTCTACAAGACTGTTACTTACCCTTTGATAAAAGCTTGGACAGCATTGCCATCTCCACATCAGAGTTTCTCCAGGCCTTATTAGCTGCTGTTAGAGATTTTGGGCTGGTTGGATGTTCAGCTTTCCCACCTGCTGTGAGAGTATGCTGAGCTCACAGCTCTGGGCTCTTGCTGAGAGGATCGAGGCTACAAATTTGACTTTTCACGCTGCGGAGCAGACCGATGCTCCTTAGCTGGCTGTGCTGGTTTGGGCTGGGATAGAGTTAATATTCTTCAGAATAGCTGGTGCGGGGCTGTGTTACATCTGTGCTGAAAACAGTGCTGATAACACAGGGATGTTTTCATTATTGCTGGGCAGGGCTGACAGCATCAGGGCTGTTTCTGCTCCTCACCCCACCAGTGAGGAGGCTAGGGGTGGACAAGGAGCTGGGAGGGGACCCAGCTGGACAGCTGACCCCAGCAGACCCCAGGGATATCCCAGACCATGCTCAGCAGATAAAGCTGAGGGGAAGAAGAAGGAAGTGGGAGATGTTCTGAGGGATGATGTTTGTGTTGCCAAGTCAGTGTCACAAGTGATGGCTCAGCTCTCCTGGGGATGGCTGAGCACCTGCCAGCCCATGGGAAGGGGTGAATCAATTCCTTGTTTAGCTTTGCTTGTGTGCATGGCTTTTGCTTTCCCTGTTAAACTGTCTTTATCTCAGTCCCTGAGTTTTCTCACTTTCACCCTTCTGATTGTCTCCCCCAGCCCACCGTGGGGAGTTGCTTTGTGGGGCTGAATTGCCAGCTGGGGTTAGCCAGGCTGTTGCCCTCACACCTCTGGAAGTCAGTGTTGATACTGTTGACACCGCTGGGCTGATTAAAATCTCTGACAAAGGGACAGTTCAGTGCCATTCATAAAAACCCCAAACAGCCAGACGGAGGTGGTTGCTCTGTGTGGGTCCTTGACGGGATGTGAAGGGAGATCTCACACCTCTCGCAGAGCTCTGTGAGCACCAGACAGCCTCTGTCAATCTCTGCCAGTAAAGCTGTTCTAGTTTCCATACAGTGTATCTGCATTTATAGAGTTGGAGCGAATGAGAGACTTCTCAGTCTCAGGATTAGGGCCACTGGTGTTGCTGCTGGCTGTTCCCCCACCTTTAACCAGAGCAGAGATGCTTCCAAAGCAGAAATTTGGGAAGGACCCAAAGAAAGGGGGCAGTTTTCTAGGAGCATCTCTATTTTTACTAAAACTGAGCCAAACCAAACATTTTCTTATAAAAAGAAAGGCATTCTTTTGCCTTACGCTTTATGTTTTATTTTGGTTAGCCACCAATTTTGTCTCTAAACCCTGTTATTCATACAGTCCCAACTGCTACAGGATTTGAAGTTAATAAACTCCTAAGGAGAGGCAGTGCAAAATTTGTACCAGATTAAAATGACACGCAGCAACACACTGTAAACCAAAGAAGCCACCAGGTTTGGGGTTCAGCTGCTTTTTGATCCCAGGCAATGGGGATTTTTCTTCCTCAAAATACACTTCTAGTTTTCTGGTCAACTGTTGTTATAGTCTTTTCTTCAAACCTTCCTACATGGAATTTTTTCCTGCTACAGTTTTTCTCTCTCACTGATGAGAGCATCTTTTGTTATCTAGAAATAGTGATTTTTATGACAGGGTAGCTGAAGTCATTTGAGGACTTAGCCTTGCAGTCTGTTCTCATTGAGCAACCACACAACTTGATGAAATGGTCGAATTTGGAGATATGATCTCCAACTGTCCTCATTAATTTCCTGTGTTAAAAAGTTAAAAAAACCTGCTTCCAATCTTTTCCTGATGAGAAATTCTCCCAAATTCTACCGCTTGTGTCCTGAGTACAAATGAGAAGCATTCTCTTTCCCTGATGATCTTTGTGGTATCATCAGCAAGGACGAAGAGATGTTGATGTTCAGAAAGTTTTGCAGAGAAGCTTATTACTGTTTGCCAGTGTTTTAAACCAGGAAATTAATTCTAAGCTGTTTTGCCTAAATGGCTGAGCTTTGTCATTTTACCTGCAATTAAAAAAAAAATCAACTTTTATTGAAGGGAAAGAATATAATTATACAGTAAAAATGTTGCTATTCTCTTTTTTAAAGACAAAGAAACACCCATCAGAACAGATGTGAACATGGAGACCTGTAGTAGTTAAGAATAATTGCTGTACCCATATAAGCCAGTATTTTTTTCCTCTGTAATTTCAGTGTAGGTTTTCTTGTGCATTTCCAGGTTGGCCATGCTTTTTCATTAGCTCTTTCATAGGCTAGTCCGTGTTTGCTGAGCTCGATTTATCCTTCTTTTTTGGAATTGGTGTGCTTTTATTCCCCGTGTTGTTATCGCAGCAGGAGGAAGGGGAAATGTGTGATGATGGAAGAATTTTAACGTTTATGTATGCCACACATGAAGTTAGGGATCCCATGAGATTTGTTTGTGTTCTTGTATATGTGTGGATGAACATCTGTGGAATGACAGCTTAACAACTTCCTTCTGACATTATAAAGGGGCCATAATGGTATTATTTATTTTTTTTTAAAGTTGGCTTTTCTTGTGTTAACACTTTCAGTTCCATGCTAATTTCAAGCCTTGTTCACTCTATAATCAATTAGAAATTGGCATTGTTTGGGAGTCAATTAGACCTCAGATTTGGAATTGATGTCAGAATGGTATGCCTTGAATGTTCAGGTAACAAGGGTCTAAATCTTGCTCCTTCCCTGTTATTTCCTATACTAACTTGCTGGAATGAGACATGATCTTTTTCCTTCCCCAACTAATCTCCCTCTCCATGGCCTGAGAACCATTCTGCAGGTAGTCAAATTGCCAATTACACCTCAACAACCTGAAGATGCAGGGGTGAGTACACCTCACTGCTTTGTGTCTCACAGAGTAGACTTAATTTTAAGAGAGCAGAGAGATGTTGAAGTTCTTCATGGAGTTTTCAGGCTGTAAGGCTTGGGAATGCCAGGCTTGGAGGGACTCTCAGGTCACTATGTCCAGTCACTGCTGGTGGATCTCCATCCTGTAATAAATCACTGAAATTTCTGCTTACACCTTGGCATGTTTTATGTCTTCATCTCAGCTATTTTTGCACCGTGTGAATGTTACTGGTGCACAAATGAGTATAAATGTATCCAGAATAAAGTTCAGACTGGAAATGGGAAATCGGATTTGAAAGCAGCATTTTACCAAGTTTCTACATTAACTTCCCAATAGGAATAATAAAGACTAAAAGGAAAAAACAACCCCAAAACCCCAATAACAACAAAATGCCTCACAATCTATTTTTGAGGGCCTGATCCAGATCCCAAAGCACAAACCTAATCAACATCCTAATGATTAGAAAGTCTAATGTACTTTCCTGGTAATCTTTGCCTCAAACCCTTAATTTCTGTCTGAGCTATAGCAGATCTTTCAGGACATTAACTTGTCTGGTTTACAAATTCTGGGCAATTAAAAGTCCACACCATCCTTACAGGTTTTTTTTCCCAGTGATTAATTACTACATGAAGCCAACTGGTATTTAATATGTATTAACTATTTCTGTCTTGGTTTTAATTTTGGTTTTGTCTTCTCATTGAGTCTTCCGATGGATTAAAGACCTGTCTTTAGAGATGCTGATCAACAGCCCTGTTAAGCTCCTTCTCAATAACATTGTGTTTCTTGAGCCTCTCCTTTATAAGCCAAGTTTTCTGTGCATTTTCAGATTTTATTTAGTGAATACTTTTTAATTTAATTTCTCAGTTTTATAATAGAGACAGCAGTACTGGCTTTACTAATTTTTTATGCTTTTCCTATATACTGAAGGATTTATTCAACTGCATAACTGTGACACTGCATAGAAATCTAATGCTCAGTTGGTAATTTATGATAACCCCTTCTTACCAATGGAGTATTGATTTCCCCAGCCTCTTCTAAGGGAAGAAGGGGTGGCTTGTATATTAGAATTCTCCTACCATGATAGCTCTGTTTAATATTGATTAACATAACTATATAAACTCTTGAGATCTAGTTGATAGAAAGTTGCTAGAAACTTTGAAAAACATATAATAGCTTCCAAGTAAATAGTAGAATACCCAGAACTGATATTTCTTACATCAGGCAGTTCAGCTCCTGCATGTGAGAAATACGTGTTTATGCTAAAAATCCTGCCATAATTTTCTGCTTGGGGAATTGAGACTTGCTAAAAAAAGTTTAATATGCAAAGCTGAAAATCTACATTTTAAAGTCCTTTTTATGCAAAGACAAAAAAAAAATTAGCGACTTTTAATAAGTGAATGTATAACTTTAAGAAAAATGTGCACCAACGGTTTGAGTTGTACAGGTGGCAATCATTTGGCTCAGGAGCATGGCATGGCATGGCATGGCAGATACACAGCCAGGGTGGGCACTGCAGGATCCCCTCCTTTTGCTGAACCTCTGTGAGGTGATCATCAGAAGGCAAATTTGGCCAGGATAGCTGGGGTGAGTGCTGCTGCTCCTGGGATAATTACCATCACCGTGGTGTTCACAATCTCTGATCAACAGCTCAGCTGAAGAAGAGTCTCAAAACCCTATTCCAGCAGCAAGCACTCAACAGAAGCCACCTGAGATAAATAACTTCACTTTAACAGCATCTATTTCTCCTTAGCAAGTGGCTTTACTGTCTGCTGTGCTATATAAAGGCTTTCTGATATTCATTATGAAAGTTGTATGTAATGTATTTTAACGCAGTCTAATTTGAGAAGTGAAATGCATGGAAACAGGCAAACCGAGGAGAGCTCCTGAGTCTCCAAGTCCTGGCTAAGAGAGAGATCCATGTTGTGAATTTACTGTGCTCCCTTGTGAAACCCTTCAGCTCAAAACTGCTTTTGGAAAGCTGTTCCCCTCTTCTCCTGTCTTGTGGTTAGAAGCTTTCTGGTTTCTAACCTAATTCTATTTAGAGGAGGTATACAACATGATCCCTCAGTGTTATTTTTTTTCAGTATCTTTTGTGGAGTACAGTAGGGTCCCTCAATCCTAGATTATTTTCATCAGCCCTGAAAGAAAATACTGGGTTATGACTGAGAGTCCTTACCAGATTTACACCGGCAGTGAATGTTTAAAATAGAGTCTGGAACACCCAGTACTCAGTTTGTAAAGAAAAACTTGAGTTTTTGTTGGAGTAGAAGCTACTGCAATTACCAGTAAGAGTTTTGCTATCCTAGCCTGCTTGTTCTGACTCCTCTCGTCTCTGAAGACCAGCAGCACTCAGAAGCCATGTATAATTCTACTATAGAGGAAACAAGCAAGGCTGCATGTTTCCTTGCTAAAGTTTTGAGTTTTGAGATGTGACTTTGTGACTCTGATGATAGCATTTCCCATTGAGAGTTATCATGAGGCTTTACCCAAACATCTTATTCAAAAACAAGCCCAGTTTTCTATTATGAGAAATTTTCTTTGCTGGTCTACAAAGTGAAAGGTGCTTTAGCCAATCTTGTCGTGCTACACTGCAGACCTATTATATATAATAATATGTATTCATTTGACCCTGCAACTCCAGTAAAAAAGCTCACGTGTTTGGATTTTAATCATGGAAATATATGCATCAGAATATCAAGAATATGGAATCAATAGTCATATTTTCTGTACTTAAAATCCCACATTTAAAGTTAACATCCCACATTTAAAGTTGGGTTCAGTGGTGAAATTTGGTGATAAGGGATGTTTCATTTTACCCCCTGGGATTTTGGGTTTGTTTTGTGCAGAAGTTTAGTATGCAGTGGCACGAGGAGGTTATTTAAGAATACTCCTGGTTTCAGCTGATTTCCTTAGCAAATAATTTTGTGTGCTTCACTTTGCTCTAGCAATTTCCATAGCCTCTCGGATAAAATACTAAAAAGGATCACATAAGCTTTACCCCTCCCTGTAACATTTAGCCCGTCTCTTTCATTATAACAAAATATTGCATTTTACATGCCAAGTCTTAAAACCTTCCTTCTAAAAATGGTAACTGTATTTAATAACTAATTACTCTAATGATCCTACAGAAGTGCTCGAGACCTGTTTTAGTAGTGGTGTCAATTACAACCATCTGCACGATGAATAAAGGAACCGTGGCCCAGCTGTAGAGTTGAAACATGTTGGCATTTTCCTACGGGCAGCCATATGGTACTTAACGAAAGCGAATTGTTCACACTGCAAACAGCTCTGCTCCTGATGAATGATAACGTTTTGTTCTGGAAAATGGTTCCACAAACACCGGGAGTATTTTTAAATGCTGGAAGTGTGTCTGTAAGTGACAGGCTATAAATGGGAAGGTCTTTGGAAGGAGGAGAGAGGGTTGCGAAAGGAATTGTTTTGATTGCCTAGGGGTGTTCTAGCACAGCCTTCCTGTCTCTAATAGCAGTATCTTTTTTGTGCATACATAGCCCTGAATCTGTAAATTTTATTTATTTTGGTAAGGAAGAAGATAATTAGAAATGTAACTCTCATTTGCCATCAGCATGCCCAAGCTTGAAGCTGGTGTGAGCTTTAAAAAGCGAAGCTGAAGCTGTGAAGAATTAATAACTCTTTGCCTCGCATATGTGCAGACATTTTCTTACACTCAGAAAAGGAGGCTCAGAGTTGTCACCGCAGTAAGTATGTGAGCACACAAGTTGGAAACAGGTCTTGGCTTCCCAGCACTTGGTGTTAGTCAGGGAAAAAGGGGCAGAAAACAAATCAGCTGTAGAAAATGTCTTCCATTGCTTTTTGTTAGGAACAGAGGTAGGTTTTCCTCCCCCCCCCCACACATGACTGTCAGAGAATGGCTCAATGAATTTATTGTGAGATTGATGACTCTTTAACCCCCAAATCATTAGCCCCAGATCTGAGCTGAATCAACAATAAGTTGTTCCCATTTTATGCTTGATAGGTAACCATTTGGGTAATGTGTTTGGTCTCAGTTCAGTATCTGTCTTAGAGACCTAACTGCTGCTCATGACCAGGATTGATCATTTTATTAATCTCAGAAACTGATTTTTTCCATGTGGCTTATTGCTTCTGTACATGATATGTAATCAGGAGTCTTGCATCATCTGAATTCCTGTTTGATTAGTAAATGCTTAATCTGGGGATTTTTGTTTTGTCCTGTGTGTCATAGCTGCAGGTGGAGGTTGATGGTTGTTCCTGAGGTTTCGTGCCCAGATCTCACCGAGGTGATACAGCACTCCTCACAGTGAGGTACCCTCTGCATTTTGCCAAGAGATGATGGGTCTTAAGCGCCAGCACTCGGTATGTTTGCAGGCATCAGAGCTGCTTAAAACCTCTTGATAGATCTTGCAGCAGTTTTGCAGGAACAGCACAGTAAAAAGCCTCACCAACGAGTGCCAAGCAGGTTCTCATTACGTGCACCCAGAGCTATTTGCAAATGCTCAGCAGCAGCATGGGGGCTACAGCTCTGAAACCCCGTGCTTTTGGTCTAGGAGCATCTGTTACTTGAGCTCAAAGCAAATCTTCCTTAGCTCTCCACAGCACAGGGTGGATCACGCTGCTGAGTAATGAAACCAGTAATGAAACCATCAGCTGCAACAACCTTCTAACACCAAGTGTAAGAGTGAGCACCAGCACAGGAAATTGCTCCATAATCAGCTGGGATATTCTTTTCTTGCAGCCTTCTTGTAAGACTGTGTTTTTATCTGAGCCTTCTTCACAAGTCATGATCTTATGTTATAGGTATATCTGCAAGCAGGCAAGAAAGCCAGTGGTGGTGGGGTGCAAGCCCACTCTGACACCCATGAACCACACAGGGCTGTGATCTAAAAGGCATTAAGCCTCTAATTGCAGCACATTGTGCTCCATATCCTTCTGCTGTTTGATGTGTTACAGCAGCACTGTCTAATGCAATAAATCTTCCTCACTTTTAATTAATAGTTGTTCATCTGTACTGCAATAATTTCAAGTAATGTTTACATTAAAAAGAAAGCATGGGGGGAAGGGAGCAGGGGTAGAGAAAAATATCTCCAGGCAGGAGCATAGTAAAAAAAGCCTCTTCATCCAAGTGAGAAGCAAATATTGTAATTTGGGAGCAATACATTGAATGTGTGTTTTACAGAAGGAAGGCATAGCCCTTCCATAAGAAGCATCGTGAATCAAACTCAGATGTCTCAAAGCTCTGCTGTGTTATTTAACGTGTAATTCTGCATTTCATTTCCTCAAGGGCAGGTTCTGAGGTTCCTGCAGCTCTTGTGTTGCAGTTTGCAGCCTGTCCACCTTCTTCTTCTGCCCTCTCATCCCTCCTGTGCAACCTCTCCTTTTTTTTTACACTATATCACCCATTCCTTCAGAGGGATTAATTTGACTTAAGATGCAGAAAACAAAAGAAATGTGGACTCGTGGTATCTAAATGTAGAGGTGTGTATGAACTTGAAGGCGAGGTCATGAAGTTGATAACTAATACTTACCCAACGTGTAGCTCTCTAATCGTGTTACAGGTTTCCATGATGTTTGCTCCTGAGGGGAATGAATGAATGAAAAAATCACAAGGCACAGATTCTGGACTGCAGGGCCTGCTGGTAGCCCACAGTGCTTGCTCAAAAGACAGTCTGCAGAAAGCTGATTAAAGGGAAATACAGTGCTCATGACTGTGTTCTGGCAGAATGTGTTGGAGGACCCAGCTCAGGATGCTTAAACCAAGTCTCAATTTTTTGTGTATTTGTTGCTCTTGTTCACTCTTCTGGATTCCTGTGGCTTGGTGCTAAAAATGCATTGGTGAAAGCTGGGAATTTTGGTTTATAGCCATGTGGTCATGGAATGGAACTTGAAAATGTCACCCTGTAAATAGTATAAGCATAAGAGCATTTGAAATAAATAAATGAGTAGTTTCTGCATCTGACTGCTTGAGTCCCAATTCAGTTGGCTCAACATAGGCATCCAGTGCCCTTTAAGATGCCTCAGGGTCTCCTGTGGTGCCTCCAGCTTGCCATGCCATATGGGTATGGATTTCCTGTAGGTCTGTTGTCATACTTGCCTTGCTGGCTCTGTGAAGATGTCTCAAACACCCTGGAGGGTCTCAAACGGTGCTAAATGCCTAATTGTGTTTAGGCAATGGAATCAGCCCTTCATCTTGGAGAGCTGTGCAGCCTATCTGAGCTGTTCTTATATTCTCAACATAAAGGAAACCTTTGAATTTCAGGTCCAGATGATGGGCAAATTTGAGAAATTCCATTTAAATCTGGAAGAAACCTTTTACTGTGAGGAGGGTCAAATGCTGGAACAGGTTACCCAGAGTGATTCTCAAGTCCCCATCCTTGGAGATGGTCAGAGCCTGACTTGACATAGCCCTTGGGCACCTGCTGTACATGACCTGGCCCTGCGTGGCACAGGAGAGCTAAACTATATCCAGAGGTGCCTCCCAGCCTCTGCAGTTCTGTGTTGTGTGACTCTCACTCTTAAGGCTTAGTCAAATAAAGGATTTGGAATTTAACAGCTACTGCCACATGTCAAAGGTCATTCCAGTGATGTGGCAGTATTTCAAGCTTTTCTATGTCCAGACTTAAGGAGTTCAGTTCCTGCAAAAGATGCCGTGATCTTTGGTATAATTCCCTCACAGCATCTGCTGAATGCATCAGGAATGGCAGTGATCCACCTCTTTTTCACAAATAGTGTTAAGCTGTGGATGGAGAAACTCCACCTTTCTCACTCCATAGCAATGCCTTTGTGGTAATCCAAGAGAGCTTTCCTTCCTTTAGCAGGGGAGGTAGACAAATAAATGTCTCTGCTGGATTATTGAAACAGCCACGTTCAGTATTTTGGCCTGCAAGCTTGGTTTTAATCATTGAAAGCCCCTCTTCCCACTCACAGTTTAAAAACAAATTTTTAGCAAAATGGAAAAATTGGACCAATGGAAGATATTTTGTTTGGACTTCAGCAGTTTTTCCACATACTAAAGAAATACCTTCTCTGATTGAGCGAGAGCTCTCCTCCAGTTTCCTTTAGAAAAATATTTACAATTGTTGTTTCAGTTTGGAAACCTCTTCCATATTATAGCACTTCAGCTACATTAAATATTTTAAAAAATTAATGACTGTAGAGCTGTGCCATTGGATGAAAGACAGAAACTGAAACCACTTATGAAAAGAATTGGAGCAGAGCAGTGTACTTTCCAAGCAGAGTGAAATGCAGAAATGAAACATCTAATCAGTACTTATCCTAGAATCATCCTTACTTTTAATATGTGTGTACACACCCCAGAGTATTTTAAAGATAAGAACTCAATGTTATATTTATTTAGTAAATCTGAGTTTATTTTGAATGCCACAGTGTAGTACTGGGACAGACAAGCTTCCATTCACTCATGTGAATTTCTGCTCCACTTTTTTTTTTTTTTTAATTTTTGTCTTTATTTTGAAGACAGCAACAATACCAAGTCTACTTAAATGAGAGGCGTACAACATTTAGATACTGGGGAGCCACTGCAGTCCCCAAGCCCCTGAGCTCTCCACCTCCTCTCAATTTCCTTTTTTTTTTGCAGGAGATCCCAGCACAGTTTGGAAACTCTGTAGATGAGTCTCACAACAGACACACAGTGACTCCTGAGGTAGGATAAGACAGAACTCAAGGAAATGGCACAACACTGAGTCAGGGGAGGCTTAGGTTAGATATCAGAAAAAAGATTTTCACCCAGAGGGTGGTTGGGTACTGAAACAGCTCTCCAGGGCAATGATCACAGCACCAACCTGACAGAGCTCACTAAGCATTTGGACAATAACTCTCGGGCACATGGTGTGACTCTTGGGGTGTCCTGTGCAGGGACAGGAGTTGTCCTCTGTGGTCCTTGTGGGTTCCTTCCAACTCAGCATGTTCTACGATTCTATGAAAAAGGTGTTTAATGCTGGGGAGCAGCACAAAGTAACATTTAGTTGATCAGCAGAGATCACTGTAGTCAGTCAGCTGCTGATGGAATTGGAGTAGTCAGAATTCCCGACTACCAGAATGGATGCTGTGTCCAGAGAAGAAGGTTAAAGTGTTATGCAAAAGTGTCAGAGGAAGGTGTCACCTGCTCTTGTTTAATATTTTTTATTAGCAGTAAATGTAGTTGATGATATATTTTCTTTACTTAATCCCACAGAAAATCCCCCAAGCCAGGGTTATGGGTTCCTTATATTAGGTGGTGTGTGCACATGGAGTAAAACCAGCATTCAGGCTCCCTAAAGCACCCTGTGTGCAAAATGTAATGCAGGAAAGATGGGCTGGGCATGGCCAAAGGTGGCATGTGACATAAAGCAGAGCAAAACAATTATTGCAAGGGACAAGCATGAGCCAGAGCATACCCTGTGTCAGATGGTCACATCTTCTGAGCATGGCACCAAACATCTTGAAAGGAGGGAGAGGTTTTGCATTCTTGTGCCCTGGAACAAGCTGTTCTGGGGATGTGGGCTGCAGTTAAGTGGCACTGGAGCTCTGTGCTGAGCTGGAGAGGGCTGACATGGCTGATCAAAGGTGGAGTCAGCATGCCAGGGGCACAGAGGGGATACCAGCCCGAGAGGGCACGGAGAGCTGAGATGCACACGCTGATAGAATGGAGAACAGGGAGGGCGAGCAGTGTGGGGAAATAATCCCTGCACAGCCGTTTGAAGGATCACCAGGCTCCTGCCTTGCAGCCCTTGACCTTGATAAGGTTTGAGATTGCCAGTGAGACAGCCCCAGTGACACAGCTGCAGCTGGGGGAAGGAGACTTTGGGGTATGTTGTGACTTTGGTAAATGAGCCAAGCCGCATGCGCTTTCATCCCAGGGAATGTAAAAAAACTATTTAAAAATTGATGTGCATACATTAGACCTGTTCCCCAGCCTTTCTCCCCTACCTTGGGTTTCACAAGTACTGACTGAGAAATCAGTATGAGATTACTTTGAAGAGAAGGAACTAAAAACCACTTCAGCAGATCAGAAATAGCAGTATCACTTTTGCAGCTTTCGGACAAAATACACATAATTGACACAGCGCAGTGGTAGCGTGAGCCTCATTTTTAATGCACTTAGGGAAGGAACCTTGACATCCCCTGGTGTGATACAGAGGGAGTAGACTTGTTAATGCCAAAGCTGTATCCAGGTTTCACAAACCGCATCTGACCCTATTCTTACACGACCTCACGTAGCTTTTACTAGGAAAAGAAATATTTCTGTGAACACTGCCAAAAATGACTAGAATTTGTCTTCAGATTTCAAAGAAGATTAAAGAGATTGGGTTTTATAGTCCAGTTGTCTGGTAAAACCTGCAAGGAGCAAACAGTGGGATATACATTGTATTTTACTTCTTCGTTTGCTTTATTGTTCAGCTTTCAGTCTCATATAATTGTCAACTAGACTGGCCATCCAAACCTCTGGGTGCCCCTGATGTATGTTGTAATATATGGGAATGTTCCAGATACAAAGTAAAATGCCTGGGAAAAGGCATGTAAGAATAGTTTGAGGGATGGTTTAATTTTCATTTAAAGCAGATATTTTTAGTGTCTTTCCATGGCAGGAGCAGATAGCTAGCCCATACTAGAAACTGTAACTGGATGCCTGTTGTAAATGCAAATTACTTCAAGGAAAGAGCTTTTTAAAAGGTAAATTTTTCATTTTTAATTAGTTATAAAACTAAAAGCTGATATGCAAGTATTGTCACCAAAGTAATTAAACTGGACTTCAAAAAATGAGTTTAATTATAGTTGTGCAAGTTTGTATATGGATGGCCTTAATTTCAGAATAAATATAGCCTGTATTGAGATAGTAAAAACCCACTTTCCAAAAAAAAAAAAAATTGTGGCCAATTTGGTTTTGAAACCTGAATGCCTACCTGCATTTCTATGGCAGTAATAAGGGTGGGAGGTTGTTTATTTTCAATTTTTTTTTTTAATACTGGTTCTAATGTATTAACTGAAAAATTCATTTCAAGCATTTGCAGTTTTACTCCCATAGGTAAAATGTTAGAAGCACATTAAAAAACTCTTGGACCTCCTTGTCATTTTTTCTCAGATTGTCACAAGTAGAAAGGGAAAAGCAAAGGTTAGACTTCATTAATATTAAAACAAAAAAAAAAAAGAAAAGAAGAAGAAAAGGAACAAAAAAGACTCAAATGTATTGCATACCTTGCTTTGATGAAGTCCCAGACTTTCCTCGTGAAATTAAAGTGGCTGGTATAAAATGCCTGCTAACTCTGTGCTTGCCCTGGTCTCCATGTTTTCCAGACCCCCACAGCACTTTCCTCACAGCCTCTGCTTTTGGAAGGTTTCTGCCTGTTGGTGATAATATCAAGGAGAACTTCATAACACCTGAACACAGTTGTTTTGATTTTTAAATTTCTCTTTCCCTCCCTGAGGGTCTCAAGCAGCCTTTGCTTACCACAAATCTCCCGAAATCTCTGAAAATGAAATTTTGTCCTTCTGTATCCTGGTTTCTGGCTATATTTGCCCATAGCCATCCCAACATGCCTGTGACAAAGTAATTAGGGAACTCAAGTTAAAACTCTGGTTTAGCACACCTAATTTGCTTTAGCTGTCTCTGGTTTGGGTTTGGTGGTTTCGTTTGGTTTTTATGTTCTTAAAGTGATCTTAAAAGCCCATTAGCTGGACTGAGAGTTGTGGACAGCTGAGGTGGGAGGATAGTTTCTCTCCAGCTCCTCCTGGGGCAGGCTGCTAGGAGAGTATCCAACAAATGTTTTGGAAAGTTCCCTTTTCTTGGCACCTCAGAAATCTCCAAATGGAGCCATAGTTCTCCTGCACAGCAGGAATTAAAGCAAGGAGCTGTTCATGTCTCTTAAGTCTCCCTTGTGCTGTGAGATATTTAACATACAAGTATTGACCATGTCAGATGGCAGACAAGATGGTGTGAAAGTAGAAATAATTCCTCAGACAGTGATGTGACACAGAGTGGGATGTCCAAAGGATACACAGCACAACCGAATGATTAGTGTCAAAGGGAAGTTTCTGTTTAACCTGCAGGGAGCTGCCACAGCCACCCCTGCTGCTGCCAGGATGTAGAGGGAGAAAAGGTTGTGGTTAAGGTTGGTCCTTAATGCTTGTTCCCCTCCCAACCATTCACTGACTTGACCTCCAGTCATGGGTGGACAACAAAGAGAAGTGTTAAATGGAGAAAGGAGCTGAGAAAGAATTGAAGTTCCTGGCTTTCTGTGTGTCATTGTAATTATTGTTGTCCAGCTGGAGGTGTCAAAAGGGGGACCTCTACCTGAAACCCAGGGTCACTGAAGCCCTTATTGGAACAAGGAGCTGCAAGTTTTAAATACCTCTTCAAGCCTGGCCCAGCAAAACAACTCCTGCCTTCAGTCTTTCTCTAGGAGAAAAAAAAATCCACATGTATTTATAAATCTTTCAGTAGTGTTTTAACACTTTTATTCTCAGTGCTTTTAG
The DNA here is from genome assembly GCA_024500445.1 of Entomyzon cyanotis. NCBI lineage: Eukaryota > Metazoa > Chordata > Aves > Passeriformes > Meliphagidae > Entomyzon > Entomyzon cyanotis. The sequence continues at coordinate 67,604,170 of JAKEPQ010000871.1, forward strand.
TATATGCTGCTTAAAATGGGCATGTGTGCAGCCGCATTATCCACCGCCTGAATGACAAATGGTTTATCAAGCCCTGACAGAGCAGCCGCTTCATGCTGAAAGGAGCAAGGCAGCGGCAAGGACTCTGGCTTCAGAGAGATTAACTTCCAGATAGGAAAATAATAATAAACAACAGCCCATAAGCAAAGGACTAGAAGAGAGGAATCGAGACCATAAAGCGGAATCGCAACGATCCGAACGGACAAAGGAAAGCGGATTTGTATATCTGAGCTTGAAATATGATAAATGAGTGGCAGATTAACGTTGCTAGGCTCCATGATCGCAGCGAGATCTGAGAGAGGGAGATGTGGGAAGGGCGCTGCAGGAGAGCAGCAAATCTGACAGCAGCCAGCGAGCAGGGAGAGAGGGGGAGGCTTGGGTGGGGGTGAAGAGTTCATGTCCCCAAAGTGAGACTGGGGAGCTGCAGCCTCGTGGAGGGTTTTGCAGGAGAGGATGGCATGGTCTGAGCTCTGAGATGCATGGCATGTATGTCACGGGGGGTTTAGGGCTGGAAGAAAGGTGGTAAGAACATCCAGTTTAATAATTTCAGCACTATAGTTCATAGTGCCTAAACTATGAACACCCTCAGGATCTCAAAAAAGGGGCATTTAGAGGATATCTGAGAGTTCATGCTTTCACACTCAGTATTGGCATTCACGTTTCTATGGATATGTCTGGATCCGATTTTTCTCCCTCATGGTGGAAATATCTTTTGAATTATTTAAGTCATGTGAAACAAGATCCTATATGGACCTGGAATTCTGTGTTACACTGGGCAGTTACATGAGTGATAGAAAGATACTGCCCACCTGCTTACTCAAGAATGGCTCCCAGACTGCTCCCTCGTGTTTAGGGTCCCTTATTGCTTCGGGGACTTGTAGTTTGGGTGTAGCAGGCACTGAGCATCAGTGGTAATGCCCAAGATTATGCTTGGGCATGAGTGGCTGGACTTGAATCTCAAACCTCTTGTGTCACTCTGTTCATGATGTAGTTTGGGACTTGAGTAGGTCACTCACTCCCTGCCTCAATTTCTCCATCTTGCCAAGATCATAATCTACTCTGCTTTTATGATATATTCCATGCTCTAGAGCTGAAAACTTTGCATCCTTACTATATTTGGAAGAAGAATGAAATGCTGGTGGAGTGACTGTATTTATTTTCAAAGGATTTGATAAAGAACTACAATTCACATACTTTGGAGTGAATGTGCCCTGGTTTTTTCACCTCTGCTGTGAGATGGCATCATGCTTGGAGAAATGTTTGGATAATAAAATACTGTGAAATGACACTATTGCCAAATGAGATTGTGATGAATAGGGCATTGTAGTATTAAATCCATGGGTACTTTACATTGTTATGACAATAATAGTTTGCACTGTTGTAATAAGTTGCACTTCTTCTTCCTTTAAAAAATAAATTTAGTTAGACCTTAATGCATCTTGGAAAACATACCCTCCACCGAAATCAGATATACATCTCTTGGAATAAAATTACTTTAAACATATATAAATGTACATTGTATGGCATATCATAGGCAATTGTGAAATAAATGATGTTTATCAGTGTGCCTTATGTAAAAAGACTGCAAATACATGTTCCTTTTTGTAGTTCAGGTTTGACACAGTCATTGCCATAACTCTTCTGCTTTTAATAAACAAGATTACATTGCAGCTGATACTTAAAACTCTCTTATTAGAAAAACCCAGGTACAAAGCCCTGCAGTGAGGGGCTGGGGGGTTAAACAGAGTGTTCTAGAGATTTTATTCTCCTTTCCCTAATTACAGATAAGGGGTGCCATGCTTACAGCTCAGCTTCACAGGCCCTTGAAGGATTTTATGATTCTGAAGCTGCCAGTGCAGTGTGTTGAAAATCTTTCATTTTCATAACGGGAGCTGGGATGAGACTGTATTCCTAAACCGGCAGGATAAAAGTGCTTTGCCTTAATAGGTGCCATCCGTGTTAAAAGGATGATTTTGAAGATTATTAGCTGGCATGACTAAGATTTATGATGCAATCTGCTTTTTTCTCTTCCTTAGTACAGATAAGGGGGGTTATTATTGTTAGTAGAAATACCTATTAAAATAAACCCCATGAAGCAGTTTCAAGGATTTGATAAAAATGAATATAAAGTTGAAGCTCCCAGCTTATCTTTAACTCAAGTGATTTTCATGGGGTTATAACTCTTCTGGCATGGGTTGAGGGAGCAGGAGTGTGATTTTTATCCTCACTCTACAATAGAAGGGAAAACCAGATTTTTTATTCCATTCATTAGCACATTACTGCTCATTACTGCTCAGGTTTGCTTCTGCAAGGGAGAGTTAACAGAGATTGCATGTAGGTGGGAATGAGTTGGGAATTTGCATGAATGGCTCGTTTTCAGGTTTCAGTCAGCAGTGTGGAAATACCCATTTCTGCAAGGAGTTTTAGGGAGAATCTTTCCTGCCAAAGTCGTGCTCAGAAGGGCTGGAGAAGCCTATGGGGTGGCAGAAGCTTTAAAGCACTCCTCACATGATGCTTTTTGCTGTCAAATATCTGAGTTTCAGGCTTCCAGTCCTGCCTGCTGAGTCACCTCATCCCTCTCTCCTACTTGTTGCTTTCCTCTTACATCTTAAGACTCCCAGGGCTTGATCTGCCAGTCCCGAGGAGTCATCAGCAGCATCAGCTGTGAATTTTGGCAACACTGTGTGTTTTTATGTCTGTGTGTCTATCCCAGCTAGAAGGGAGGGTATGATACTGAATTTGCATGAGAACAGTAAGACATGGTGGTGATTTTTTTTCCTTGACTTCCCAGCTTTCATAAATGTTTTTGTGTTTCTTATGCTAGGTTTCAAAGGCAGATAAGCCACATGTTTCTTTTGCACTTCTTTCTGGGGCATGTGCATTTTACTGTTGCTGGTTTATTCACTCACAGCCTCGTATTCTGAAATGATCTTCTATACAACACCTAGTGAAACAAAATGATTACTTTCATTTGACTAAAAGATAAAAATTTTAGGTTTCTTTTTCTTGATTAAAGAAAAAAATATCAGTGACTCAGAAAACATTTTAGAAAATATCATTGCTGAATATTAAAGAAATAATACGTAATTTGTAATTTTAAGATTTTTTTTCTTCAATTAATACCTAATTTTCTTTTTTAAATTAATTTTTTCTATTTATGGGCCTTTCTGAGGATTTGGGGGATATTTGTGAAGTGGTGAGGGTTTTTTATGAGTATATATACCATTTGTGCTATCTAGATTTTAAATGCTATTGACTTAGACAATTAAATTAGTTTGGTTGCTTCCCTCTGTGCTGAGTAAGATATGTTTTCAGGTTGTACAGCTGAGTGTGATCTTCTGTCCCCAACAATGCTGGGGAATGCTGGATCTGCAAAAATACTCTGTTGGCTTTTGGCTTCTTGTAGCCTGAAAACTTAACCTGGAGTCCAGTGACATTGGTTTGACCAATATTGTTTTCTCTTGGCAGTGTGGTTTTTCTTTATCAGGGGATTTTGTTTTTGGTTGAGTGTTCTGCATACTGCTGCTCAGGATTTGCAAAAGCAAAGGAAGTGTGTTCCTTATGAATAGGAGATTTTGCATTGGTAGAAGAGGATGGGGATCATTCCTCAGCATTCAGTTACTGACTGAGAAAGGAGGAATTGTTACTAAAATCAAATTTGAGTTCTCCATCAGTCCCGTGGCAGAGCACAGTGGGCCCTCCAGAAGCAGATTCTCCAGTGCAGGGATTCCTGTCTTGGCAGAGCTCTGGGATCTTGTTAAGAACATCAAGACCTGGCTCTGTCTCAAAAGCCTTTTTGTGTTTTAGCCAGGTGGTGGCATGTTTTGGATAAAACTTCCAGCTGTTTGGATGAAAGTTTCAATGCCAGGTAGGATCCAGTGATTTCCTGGAAGTGGATGCAGTTTCCTCTCAGTAGTTCAGGCAGAGAGGTGGATGTGGCGTCCCTCAAGCAGGTCACTTCCAGCAGCCCAGTGCCGAGACTTTCATTCTCACTTTCTTCATGTTTATTAGAAATGACTAGAAAGAAGTTCAGAACTTTTTTATCTGACATGTGTTACATCTATTATGGTGTCAGACAACTAAGAAAAAAGTCACTGGCTAATGAGTCTTAATTGTTACAAAACATCAAATCATTGTCACTTCTGCTGCAGTAAATGGCATTCATTAAATTAATCCACTCCATTACAGAAGTATTTTGCAGAGAATACCATGACCCAACTGCTTCTGTTACAGTAATAAGCTGAGCATATCACTGTGGCACTATTAGGTGTATTAGAAAGCAGTTTGAAGCATGGCTGCATGACCTGAAGCAACATCAGCAGGTCTCAGGTAGCATGTTTGCAAAAATAAGCTGCCTTAATTAGAGACAGGACCAAAGCAGAGCCTAGATGTGAACATTCCTGTAGCGTAGCACAGCAGGAAATCAAAAGCTGGATTGAGAACTTCTTTGGCTCCATTTGCAGAGCAGCACAAGCCAAAACAAAACTTAGACCTTGAACTGGGAACAGGGAATTTAGAAATCTGAATATTGCTGCTTTTTCTCCGCTCTTATGATCCCCTTTTAGCTTCAGAGCTAAACCCACCGTGCTGTCTCTTCCCTTTTCACCCAGTATCAGAAAACACAGAACAGCATCATGCCCCAACATCGCTTTTACAATGCTGCCATCAAAAAATTCTGGCAGGAGTTCCTTTGACTTTTAGCTGCATTCAATTTCATACCATATGTGTACATGCACCCAAGGATGATATAGCGCCTTTGTAGCTGGGGAACGGCCTGCTTTATTAAACATCCCCCTTGCCAACGGGGAAAATGAGCAGCCACAGTAAACGCAGATGCAGGGAGGGAGGAGCAGTCCGAGCCGTGTCGCGGCGCATTGTACCTGAGGAAAAGCGTCAGCCCCTAATTGGCGCTGAGCGCAGCCCACCTACTTAGCGAGAGAGGCTGCCAAGAGCAAATTGCCCCGGTGCTCCGTGCGCCGTGCTGCCTTCCCATTGAATTCACTCAAATGGCAGCCTTTTGCCTTCATTTTCAAAACTCTCCATGTGTTGGCAAAACGCTGTCTTGGGGAGAGGCTCTCTGTCTGGAATAAAAACCTCCTGAGGATGTGTTCCCTACTTTGCCTCCTCCAAGGGTGGTGCCACTCCAATTCTTCTCGAAAATTGAAGATGACTGCGGGGGAGGGAGGGGGATGTATTTGTTTTGGGAAGAGGGGATTTATTTTTTTTTTTTTCCAGGAAAACACATTTTGGCCCAGGAAGAATGAGCAAAATGACAATCTGTCTTGGAGCTCTTAAGCTACTAAGCACAACATTCAGTGCTTATATGTTGTCACATTGCCAGCAGCGGCTATGCAGAGGCAGTGCAGAAGAGAATAAATTAATGTATGCCATCCTTAAAATGATTCTATTGAGAGCCAGGGCTTTGTTTTTACCTACAAAATCATAATCTCCTGTTTTGGCCCTTCTTTTGCACCCAAGCACTGAGATGTGGCAGGGATGCTCCTGGAACAAACTGCGCTATGGGATTAACTCCATGAATTCCATCACAAATAGAAATGGTTGGTCGATCGGCAGGTTTTCCTGCTGGTTGCTTACATTTTCCCTTCTAAGCTAATAAAATTAATTGTCCAAAACTAAAGTCCCCTGTGAAGGGTTAGCTGTAGACAGCTGAATTGGAACAGAATGGAGTTGCTGGTTCTCTTAAAGGTTTCTGCTCAATACCTTATTTGGGAGGGAACTTTTTTTGCCTCTGGTTTTTGGATGAAACTACGCTTAGAAACTTAATAAATTATAAGCTTGTTACTTCCATTTTATCACCACTTCATTCCCTCCTGCTTCTTCACCTCAGTTTTCTCCTCTCTACATCTGAGAATAGGATATGAATCCTTTGTTTCTTTTTAATGGTGTCAGCTTACCAAGCTATTGGTACATCAGGTCACTCTTGCTCACCTAATGATTTCACTTAGGGATTTGAAGTTGGAAGAAACAAGGTCAAAAAGGTATGAGTACACAAGTAAAGAAAGTTTTGCAAACTTTCTGAGTCAATCTTGTTTGAGGAGCAGGGAAGGTCTTCCTTGGACATGAAGCAAGGAGGGAAAGGGACATGGACATGGTGGAAAGGAAGGTGGTGCGTAGAAATGAGAGATGTGGTGAGAATACAGGGGAAAAGTTTATTGAAAGATTATGTAACCCTGGGGGAGAAAGCTGGGAAAGGCAGCAAGGGGCTGCAAAGCCCAAATTTTAAACTGCATCTGAAGATGGAGTATTGTTGCCCCTTCACCCTTCCAACTCTCCCCCAGTCTAACTTGGGATCTCCTTCACTGAGCTTTCCTCAAGCCTTTCCTGTCCCTCTGGGGACCCACTGCTGCCAGGAAAGAGAGCCCTGAGCTACCCCCAAGTTGTGGCATTGGAAGAGAGGAAGGATGGGCACAGTACCTTTTAAAGGGCTTGTAAACGAGCAAATATGATAGTCAAGTTTTCTTGGCTGCTTCAGAGAGCCAGTGGTTCAAGATTAAAACAAGGCGGTAACGGCAAACTGTGTTTTGTACATTCCTGAAAAGGACTTTAATCCAGTGGTATGTGGTATTTCCCTAGTTGTGACAAGTGCATAGTTGTTTTTCTCATCTAAAAAAACCACACAGTGACTTCATGAATAAGGTTTGGCTTTCACTCCGCAAGGAATTCAATCTTGGCCATTTTGCTAAGTGTATTAAAATGCACCAGAAAATTGTTGTTTCTTTTTCCTTCCATATATGCATTACTGACACAATATGACTTTGTGCAGACTTTCTCGTAACCTGTACTTTAGCTGGTCAATGTAATTTAAAACAGAAAAGCTACATATTATAATGCTAGAGCTTTCATAATATGTGTGTTTTGCCTCCACTCTGCTCTTTCATGGCAATGCTACAAAATGTTTTACCAGAATTTGTGTAAATCCTATAATCTTCAAAATTAAATGGAAAAAACCCCACCAAAACCCAAAAAACAAACCAGCCTTCATTGGAGCAGGAAGGAAGAATCATGTACTTCATGCAGTAGCTGAGCATGGGGTTGCCTGAGGAAGGTAATGGCACACTTGCTGAATTGCAGAAGCACCAGTGCCCTCTCTCAGGAGCTTTGGTTGGGATGTAGGGGTTGGCTAAGCCTGCCCAAAAGCTCTGTTAGAACAGTGGCAGGGACATGGTGTTCATTTGGTACATTTTTGGTTGTTTTTCTTATCTCTCTCCAGCAAACTCCAGTGCTCTGCTGAGCCTCACCCAGAGTCACACAGGACATCTCAAAGAGCAGAGGACTACACTCACTCCTTGTCTTGGGTCTAAATCTGGAGTTAAAAACCGGCAGCACCACCTGAAAGAGAGCTTTAGCCCCAGTGCTGAGCATGGCCATGCCAGGTGCATCAGCATCCAGTTCCTGGCATGGAAACTCTGAGCCCAGCAGATTTCTGTCATGCCTTGTGCTTGAGTTGTATAGGGAGCCAAAGCTGGAAACCTGATCCCTCGGCAGGATGAGTCACGCTGTATTACCTCCCGTCGGTGCTCTGCTCGAAGCATCCCTGTGTTTTGGAGGGGCTTGTGACATGACACCACAGGATTTGGGCATTGGTACCTCATTTGGGAATTTCCAGCATTCCTGCAGTGATGAATGGCCAAATGATGTTCCCTTTGGTTTATACAACAGCAGGATGTTGGGCACCTAAATAGCTTTATTAGCAATAATGTGTCTTCCTGCAGACTCTGAGGTGCATAAGCCTAGAGGGGTTATGGACATGTTTAAATTGGATATAGTGTCTGAGCTCTGCTCTCCCTACCTAAGGGCATCTTCTCATTTTGGTCCATATTCTTTCCATCCTCAGCTCACCAGCTGAAGAGGAGGAATAAGAACAGCTCTTGTCCTGAGAAGATTTTGTTATGGTTAAACAGGTGTCAGGGGTGTTTGGATCTGGTGGCACTGGAGCAATGTAAGCAGCAAGACAGAACCCAATGCCACAAAGGAGTTAATTGTGCAATATGCAGATTTATTTTTTATGTTTGGCTCCTACCATTGCCATGTTTCTCTAAAATTCTGAATGTGTTTTTTGTACTGTTGATCTTGCACATGTGCCTGCATTTTGCAAGAGAAATTTTAAAGAGATTCAGTGTAATGTCAGGAGCACGTCCCCCATGTGAGTGGTACTGTGCTGTTTCCCACGTGTGGTAGCAAAGGATGCTCTGGCACTCACTGTCACACTGTCTGAGGCTGGATTTGGCTTTCCATTCATCCAACAGATGATGTTTCCAAAAAAGAAACTTCTACAAAATGGGGAGTCTCTGGGAGATAATTACGTGGTTGTATAAATAATGAGTGAGATATTATCTGCTAGCTCTATAGTCACATCCACGGAGAGAAGAGATGAGCTTTCTTCGAGGGCAGTAGAGTTCTCTCAGCTCAATTAAATGGACGTATAGTACCAGCCTGACACTGATCGTTTGTTCCCATAGGAGCCTGTTAAAGGGAAATACAGTTAGTGTTGCATACAGCCTGTGTTTAGACCTCCTGCTTGGATTATGAAAAATGTTAAAGCTAAAAAAAACCCCTCATTATATGAGTTCCAAAAGCTGCCTGGCTCCTGCATGCTCCCTGCAGCAGGGCACACCTTTCGCACTGCCCGATTAGCTCCATGTTATCTAGTTGCAAATGCCTGGCTTCACTGTTCCTGTACTTTCTTTTAAAAGGCTTTTGCTGTGTGCAATTGAATATACTGTAATCTTCTTATCAACTACTGAAGCTCTTTAGTGATGCCATTTTGAAATGTACTTCGGTTTTTAAACTGCAAATTCTTCTCTGGCTGGAAGGTCTCTGTTCTTGGTTTAGGCAGTGGTTGAGAATATATGTATGTGTGAGTGTGAGTGTATGGCTAAATATCAATGCCTGAAAACACGCTGGCCCCTTTCCTGATAATGTCCAGTTGTGGGTTTCCCTCTAGAACAAGGGAAGATATGGATTACAAAGCTGGTAGTTGCCCTCTTGGGTCATTTTGGGGTGCTTTTCCTGTGGGGTTTTTTTTGTGTTGTATTTAGAACCTCCAAAGAAATAAATTCTCTCTGAACAAGAGCAAGGTTTTTCATTATTATTTATATTATTTTAAGTGAAAGAACAAGGCTGGTCTAGTTTTGAGTATGGGACTAAGAATTGGAGTTCATATATTCTAGTCTCACATCTGTCAGTAACTTGTGATGTGACTTGAAACAAAATCACTTAACCTGTGAGTCTCTTTCCCTACCTGTAAAATGGGGTTGAGAGTAAGAGGGATGCCATGAGCATTAAATATTTAATGTTTGTAAAGTGCTTTGAAGACAAAGAGTGCCACATAAATGCTTATCATTGTCTTAAAATACAAGGAACTGGGTAACCCTGTGTGGGAAAATTTTGCTAGAAACTGTAACTTTAGGAATGAAGACCAAAGCAGGAGAAGAAAGGACATCTTTCAAAATTGAGTATTAAGAATTTTGAACAAAATGCACTGGAGAGTCTGTCTCTAAAGAATTAGCAGAGGCACTCTTCAGGAACACTCAAAACACCTTCAGAACATCACAGGATTCAGTGAAAAAAGTTGGACTTTTCTGCTAATACAGAAGAAAAGAAAGGAAAGGCTCTGTTTAGCCTGGCCACAGTAATCAAGCATGTAATGGGACCATCATGTGAATGCTAGGAAATATGACACCTAGTTATAGACAGGCATTATTTTGAAGTTTATGTCTAATCCATCCTCAATGGATGTGACTACTTTCCTAGAAAATCAAGGAAGTGGTATGGATATGTACTTTATTCAGGAAAGCAACTGGTAGAACATTCCATCTGTGAAGATAATTCCAAGCAGCTCGTTCACTTACGTCAGCTTAGAAATTGTTTACAAGTGGATAGGCAAAAAGATAATAATAGAACACATGGAAAAGAATTTTGAAGGAAACTGGGAACACACATGTCTTCAAAGCATGAAATGAAGCAAAACCTAGCCTTTGAAATTATGTAGGAGGTCTTCTTCATGGGGTCTTTCATAAATACTCTAATATATTGCAGATACAGAAATACTTAGTCCTTTCTGTCCCTCCTCCTTACTACTACAGAGGATGGATGTGTGAACTGCCTTGGGAGATTATGGAAAAAAACTTAAAAATCTGCAGGGCTGCAGTTCCTCCAGGTAAACGTGTTCCAGGATGGATCCTCCTCCACAGGCTGCAGCTCCTGCCTGAATCCTGCTTCAGAATGGGTTCCTCTCCATGAGGAGAGATTGTGGGCTGCAGTGTGGATATCTGGGGGGTAAAAACAATGCTGGGGATGGACTTTTTACAAGGGCATGTAGTAAAAGAACAAGGAGTAATGACTTTAAACTAAAAGAGAGTGGGTTTAGATTGGATATTAGGAAGAAATTCTTTACTGTGAAGGTGGTGAGGCCCTGGTAGAGGCTGCCAAAAGAAGCCTTTGGAAGTGTCCAAGGGCAGGTTAGATGGGGCTTGCAGCAGCTTGGGATAGTGGAAGGTGTCCCTGCCCATGGCAGGTGTTGGAAATAGAGGATGTTTGAGGTTGCTTCCACCCCAAACCGTTCTACAATGATCAGCGTCCATCATGATCCACTCCTTGGGCAACAGGGTCACCTCTGCTCCAGTACTGGAAGCACCTTCTCCCTCCTCCCTCTTTGACCTTGGTATCAGCAGGGCTGTTTCTTACATGGTTTTTTTTTCTTATTCCTCATTGCCTGTGCAGTGTTCCTGCCCTTTTTTTAGGATTTTTTCACAGAGGCCCCACCAGTTTGGCTGCAGGGCTCTGTGGTTCCCTGCCATGGGGACGTGGAACTGGCTGTGGGCAGCACAGGGCCACCCCTGCCTCCCCCTTTGGCACCATCCCTCCAGCCTCCCCACGTCAGGCAAACTGCTAGGAAGAAAAGTGTTGACAGGTACATTAGTTCAGTGATCAATAATTATACATTTTTTCCCCTTTTTTGAGAGGGAACTTCTGTGGCGCTTACGGGCAAGCTTAGGCATGTATTATAATTTTATGTGCAACACTCCTGGTCCCTGTTTGTGCCCGGCAGGCAGGCTGCTGGATGAGCCAGGAGAGCTGTGCTGTTCAGAGTCAGAGCAGAGCAATTGTAACAGCCTCCTGCGCTTTTTGGCCTAAAAATCTATAAATTCGTAAGACTAACAGGAATGGTGTGGTGACTCATCCGTGCGGCAATCAAGGTGTCACAGCAAATCAAAAGTTTCCATCGCTTCTATGAGATGGGGATTCGGAGAAAATGCTGACAGTAATTAAAAGAATTGCTCATCCCTGGCTGTGAAACTGCGGTGTGCCTCATAAGATATGCGTCTTATCTCCAAACTATTTATGGCTCTGTCTTGGGTAGTACGTGCTGGCACCCAGAGCTGGGGAGCAGGACGTGGCTTCCCAAAACTGCTGGTGCCTCATGCCGCATGGGGCTGGATTTGGCATTTGATGCTTTTCCTTGGTGGTCAGAGCTCTGACTTTGTTCTCTCAAGTGCCATCATCTGTTTGGATTATTTACTGGGAGTGCAGTACCTGTGCCTGATCCTCCTGTGCCTGCTTCTGTCAATGCCTAAGAACTGCTTCGATGATGGTAATTTGCAGTCTCAGCCTTTGACCACTGTTTGTGCCTTCACAGAGAGCCTGAATTTCTAGCCAGACTGATTAGTTAAGCTGCAGCTGCATCATTGAGAGGATGCTTCTCATAAAAGCTGTAAGGTTTGCACGTGAGGAATAACTGCTCGCAGTGATGTCTCCATAATACATTCATTTACGTCTCCTTGTTATGTTCTAGATCTCTGAAAACAAACTCTGTAGTAAGTTTTGTAGCAGTAGTAAAATAATTCTCTTCAACGTCTCGCTATTAGATGTCACAACATACTTTTGGTTATCCTTCTCATGTTTATAGGGAAATGGCAATGTGAAGAAAGATTAATCAATCAGGAAAATGATCTGTTATTTCCCTTCTCTTTTCATCTATTCCAAAAACGTGATGGGCTGCGAGGCAAAGTGTCTCTAAGCAATGCATATAATGTATGCGGTTACTGCATGCTCAGCAGCCAAATGCAAACATTGCAGAGTAGAAACACAAGGTTTATCTAAAAATAAACAAAAAGGAAACAGAAATCTCTACTTCAGATTCTACACACAAGCTGTTCAAACAGTCAGATCTTAATAGTAGATTTGAAAGTGTCAACAGCAGTGGCCTTGTGTTTTTGCATGGTTAAAACTTGTCAGCAAATGCAGTCTTTTGAGTGATACTAACACTAAAAGGCTTACAACAGGCTGTCCTTGGTGTACTGCAAAACAAGAAAGAAAACCTCACAGAAACAACAAGTATCTGTTGACCTGGGGTCAGCATCGGAATCGCAGGTCACTGTTGTAGGCTGAGAAGCTTCTTGAGGAAGGAGCAAAATCCATGAAATCATTGCATTGCTTAACCACGTAAGTGGAAGGTCAGAAGGGAACAGACCTCTTCAGATTATATTTAGTAACTATGAAGATTTTGCTTCTAGTAGTTGCTTTGCACTGCATAGTATTTTTCCCACCCTCCTCCCTGCTCCTCCTCAGAAAAATCTCATCTGATCCAATCTGGAAGTAATCACATACTCGTCAGCAATTTTTCAGCAGACCAGACAAAATTACTCTAAAAGTGAAAAACAAATTATTTTGCTCTACATATGTTTATGGACAGATGAGCCAGGCCGGATCGGTTCAGCAAGATGCCGGGATGGGACGGCAGCAAATAAATATGTGATGCTTCCAAATATTAAACTGTCCCCTGATGTGCTCCTGTAAATTGAAGTGACTACTGTTGCTGTTAAGGTTGGCTTTACACATATTTTTTGCTGGTGTTGACATCTACTGGATAAATTTGCTACTGGCAGGAGGAATACGCTCTGTTTCAGAGAACAGGAGAGTGCTATCCCCTCCTCTCAGGAAGCTTGCACTGCACAGCTCTGTCTTGCACAGTCTTATTCCCTCACCACTGCCTTTTTTTGTTGTTTTCTTGTTGTTGTCGTCTGTTCCCAAAATCGTCCTGTGAGCAAAAATTAAATTTAAAGATAGTAAATGGCAAACACATTTGGGCAACATACTGATGAAACAGCTGCTGTCTTTCTCCCATAGACCTGGATTTTTCTGTTTTGCCCAAGGCAGTAAAGGGAAATTAGTTTATTAGTTTCACGTTGGTCACTGGTGAATATCATCCTCCCTCACAAAAATAACACTTTAATTCTGCTTGATTTGAAATAATTGACCGATCAGGAATGAGGCATGTGAAGGGAGCTACCAAGACGGAATTACACCATTGGGCTGGAAGATCAATTGTTGGGGAGGAGAGCTGAGACACTGCAGCCTTATATTACACCTGCCTGTTTATTACACTTGGCCTGAGGGGAAGGCAATGCACCATTCTGATCTGTTGCCTCGGAGAAGTATGGATGTAAAATGAATGCAAAATAAGGGAACAGCAAGTTGGGTTTTTATGTTAATACATTTTATATTGATATTGAGGACATTTCAGTAAACGGAGCATCTAGTTTATAGAACAGCATATGTGTTTTTCCTTTTTTCTGTGCCAATATTCTTTCCTAAATGTGGTTTAATTTTTATTTTTTTTAGATTCTCAGTAATACTTGTAGTGATTGACTGGTAGCAGTAGCACAAATACTTAGTAAAATTAGTCCCACTGGAAGATTGCTCAGATGCTACAGCTCTTACTCCTCCTTCTTCCGCTCTTTTTGCCTGTTTTAATGATTTCATTTTAAGAAAAACGACCTGAGGCACAGCAGAGAGAGAAAAAAAAATAGAAGTCACAAGAAAAAACAATAGATAGACTTATGCTTTGGCAAATCCTGGAACAGAAGCAAGTCCAGATGTTTGCTATACAGGCATTTGGCATGTATATAACAGCCTCACTACAAGACTGCATATAGAGTTTTTGACAGCTTTGGTGGAATGAAAATGAATGATTGCTATTCAGAATAAAATGCAAACATTTTGGCCAGTGCTTGCAAATCTAGTAGTTTTCAAGTTATATTCTTAACTAGATTCTCAGTATTCTTAAATACATATTGAAGTAGGTGCTTGCCAAACATGATTTGATTTCTCTGTAGTATTTAAAGGTTCTACATCACCTAACATATCTTGAGAGGGATATGGTGAGTGGTTCATGATTTGTAACTTATTTGATCCTGTTATTTCTAAAGCAGCTAATTAAAAGCTGCAGACCTGTGGCCTAGAAAAGGTGGAATGCTGATTTCCTGCATTCAGCAAACAGCCTTCATCCAACAGCTGAAAAGATAAAACATGAGCCCCTTGGGGCAATTTTAACTAAGAAGCAAGAAAGGGTGGTGGAAGAAGTGGTAACAGGAATAGCTTTTGGGAAGCAGAGGAGCAAACAGAGATGCAGTTAACGTTGATACTGGCTGTGGTATTAATTCATTAGGATGGTGGCACTGTCCCTCTGGTTCTTGACGCATCGCCTTTCAAAACAAAACAAAAATAGCAAGTGGATGTAAGTGATACTTACTGTGTTGAACCAGCTGAAACTAAAGTCAATCCATTTTACGAAGCATGGTTAGGCCACCAGAGGTGATGAGCTGTGACTGCAGATGGGCAGTTACCGTGGGCTCTGGCCAGCTCCAGTGGCGCTGAGAAGGGGACGTTTCGATTCGAAAGCCCCAGGAGTCTGTGGGTGAGCAGCTCAGTATTTCCAGCCAGGAAAAGAGGTGCCTGGTTGTGGTGGTTTTGATTGGCCCAAAACATTAGCAAGGTATCTTTAACATCTAAGAGAAACTTGAACCCCTCAGAAGCTGTTGTGGTAGGCCTGAGGAAGTGTGTGAGGGGTGGGGAGTGGCACAAAGATGCTCCTGTGTGTCCTGAGTGAAAGTTCTGGATGTTTTTACATCAAGTCCAGCAGAGCCAATCTCTGATGGCTCTGAAGGTGATGGACATGCTGCCGGCCAAGTTTGGGCCAATTGGAGGTGCTAGTTACGCCTCTGTGAAAACATATTTAAGAAAAATTCAAAACAAAGCAGGCATGCACTTCTTTCACTTCTCTGTAGTTAGAGGAGGAGGAGGAGGTGGAGGTGAAAATATGTGAGGGAGAACAGCATGGAGACGCCAAGGTCAGTGAAGAAGGTGGGGGAGGAGGGGCTCCCAGTGCTGGAGCTGAAAACCCTCTGCTAGCTGTGGTGAAGGCCAGTGGAGGGGCAGGAGGTCCCCTGCAGCCCATGGAGTCCACAGGAGTGCAGAAATCCACCCACAGCCCATCGCCAGAGGAGCAGGTGGATGCCTGGAGGAGGCTGTGATCCAGTGGGAGTCTCATTTAAAGAGTTAAAACTGCAAAGGCCTTGCAAAGGAGAGAAAGGCCTTGCTCCTGGGATGGAAGCAGCCTGGCCTTGGCTCAGGAGAGTCTGCACAGCACCCTATGGACAAGAGGACTCACTTTGCAGCAGAATTCGGGCGGGATGTTGCTCGTGAGGTTGGACCCACGCCAAAGAAGTTCCCAGAGGACTGTCTCTCATGGGAGGGACCCCCTGGCTAAGTAGAGAGCCCTGTCTCCCTGATGGACTGACCAGAGAACAAACCCCTACCCTGCCCCCTGTCTGTGTTGCTGGTTTGGAAAGAGGGAAGGGGGTGAGAGGAGAGACTGCTTCTTAAGAGGGTGGGGGTGAGAGCAGAAAAACTGTCTGGAGACAGAGAGAGATAAGTAGAGATAAAGAGTATTTGTAGTAGAAGAATTGTGTTGATGAATAGATTTATGGACCTGCTCTGTGGACTAAGAAAATACCCACACCCTGCCCCCCTACCCGAGCTGTTGGTTAGAAAGAGGAAAGGGGGTGAATAAAAAATGGGTTTGTAAGAGGGAGGGGAGTGAGTGAACACAGTGTCTAAACAGCTTATTTTTATCTCTCATTTATACTCCGACTCAGTTAGATAATTAAACGACTTTGCAACTTTAAGTTTAGAGCCTTTGTTCTGTGCGTCCTGCCATCAGTGTCCTATCTCATTTAACTCATGAATTTGGTGTGTTTAACAGTTTTTTTTTCTTTCCCCTCTCCTGCACATCTGCAACAAGAGAGAGCAAAAGTGGCTGGCATTTAGTCAAAGTCAAACCCCAACACTGGTACTGACGGACTGTTACTAATGGTACAAGAGCCATGAAGCAAAAAGATGGAAATGTGCAGAGAAACTCTCCCCTCCAGACTCTCCATGACCTCTAAAAGTACGACAAGAATATAGGTGTCTCCTCAAATGAGGAGTGAACTTGTGAGGCTCTGTGAATGGAGGCTAGTGACAGTCACACATTTAGGGTGCCAGAAACTGCAAAAACTAGTTATTCCCTGTGGGTCAGGGATCTTGCATAGTCTCTGGGAATTCACTTTCTTACTGGAGGACTGGAATAACTGCACCTTCGTACCTCAGTGTGCCACAAATCGTGTTGAAGCCTTGAGGGTCTTTGGATGCCTGTTGCTATGAGCTGTACTAGTCTCATGTTCAGTAAATTTAAAAGATGTGTAGATGTGGCACTTAGTGTTTAGTAGTGGCACTGGTTAATGGTTGGACTTGGTGATCTTAAAGGTCTTTTGCAAGCTAAATGACTCTGATTCTATGATTTAGTGTTTCTCTTTTTTTTTCCTTCTTTTTTTTTTTTTTTTTTCTGAGGCATTTTGCATAGAATAAGCTCTTTTATGTACCAGATGGTTAGGGACTGTTTCGTGCTGTAGGTGTACATGTCTCTTGATTTGGGGGAGTGATATGTGTCTCCTTTTAACAAAATGTGTGTCAGAAAATTCTCTGTGTGGTCAGAGGACACAGTCCTGGAAGGGAAAATCTATTACTTCACCTGGTGCTGGCTGAAGCTTTTTAAATGTGAGCAGTGATGGGGTGGGATGACCCAAAAATACCCTCTAAGAGGGAAATTTGAAGTACATTTTCTTTATTACAGCATTTTGCAGCACTACAGGTGATCCAGAGATCTTATGCTGTAAATCATGCTGCATTTAACCCTTCCCTTGGCAGAGAGCTTTCTCCTGTAATAGTTCTGACTGACTGATCAGTCTTCTTCAGGGCCTGGAAAATGGAGAATAGCAGTAAATAAAAGGAAATTTCTCCTGCCTTGTCAAAAATATAATTTGAAGACCTAGTCCCTTTCTCCTCCTGCCCCCCCACCCACCCAAGAAATCATCCCCAAAAGAGCCAAAATCCTGCTAATTAAATATTGTGAGATTTATTTTGTGACATTTGGCAACACTGACAGTAGCTTCTTCTACATTTCTGCTTTATTAACTATGAAGTCTTAGGCAAGATTAGGTATGTCAGGTCCTGGCAGCCACTTCATGCATTTTGAGAAGATGCCCCATTTCCCCAGAAGAAATCCAGTTGTGTCCCTGTCTCTGCTCCCCACCTGTCCCCGGCAGGCACCCCTGGACCTTGGCCACCAGTTGTCATCCTGCCAGCCTCTTGGCCACCAGTTGTCACCCTGCCAGCCCCTGTGCCGAGGTGCTGGCCACCAGCTCTGCTGTGCAAGTCTTCTTGCACAAACCCTCCACAAAGTGGCCTTTAACACGGCAGCTCTTGGCATTTGGTTTTCTTTCGGTTGCTTTTCATGCTAATGAGATAATTTAATTAGGGAAGTCAATGTTTTGGGCAGTGTTTTGCAAGCAGGAGTGTTACAGAGGGACGTTATGTTTCTCTCTACTCTCCCTTTTTAACAAGGCTAGGTTCCAGACACTGCCAGCTACCCTGGACCCTGCAGAGATATCTGAGGAAATTATTATGCCTTTGTGTAAAGTTCTGGTGGATTTTCATTTAGAAAACCACTGCGTAAAATTCCAGTCTTGTTGCTGTAGAAGGACCTTGGAAAGACCAAGAATCTGCAGCAAATGGCATCTAGAATTGATTTTGGGGACTGGAGGATGGTGAGAATTGAATTTTTCTCTGAACTTTTTTTGTAAGGGTGCAGGATGGTTTGCAACAAAGCCATGGGGGAGAACCAGAGCAACTGAGAGATCAAACCAATAAAATCCTGAAGAGAGAGAAATAGGTTTAGTAGTTTTCTCCTGGAGTTAGGAATTTTATCCAGATACATATCCCAAACCAGTATATTTTGACATATTTTCTATCAATTTATAATTGAGTATATGCACATCTGAGGATGTGAATGGAAGCCTTTAAGAATAGTCCAAGAAACTTGTATGGACAGGAGCATCCCCAGAAGGAACCCCATGCAAGTGGTGTGAACTTCATGAGTTTGTGTGTGTCCAGGTTTGGCAAGCAACAGGATTCAAGATGGGACTTGTCTTCATCTTCTGTTCCAGCAGTGTGAGCAGTGGGACCACTCTGAATCTTTGTGAACTTTTCTCACCCTGCCGGTGCCCATGATCCATGAATTGAAGGATGTGTTACCCACTCCACTCAGATTGTAAAAAAATTAGTATCTGGAAAGCAAATTACTATATATAGGAAATTATCATATTGAAGATAAATTTCCTAGAAGCTTAGTAATAAAACATACACTTAGAGATTTAGAGATTTTTAGTAATATGACATTCCTTATTTAAGAAGGTCATATTCTGTCAACTGTGAAGGAAAGAAACTGTAAGGTGTGGTTTCACTCGCCTCGTGGCTGGGTTTTTCTTATTTAGTTGGATAGTCTAGTTATCTTTTTACTTACCTAAAGGGAAGATTTCCATATGCATCTGAAGTACTCAGAAATAAAAAGTGCACACAGTTTTCTACAATATTTTGAGATAGCAAAGCAAAAGTCTCATTTTTGCCTCTTGCATAGTGAACTTTCTGCTGAGAAGACACTGTTGTGTTGATGCTCAGGTTTTTTTTAATATGTCCCAAAGCATCACCTCCTCCAGCATATATTTGGAAAATTAAATCCTATATAATCTCTTAAATCTACTGCTCCTTTATCACTTACAGAGTTAGGATTTGGGCTTTTTTTCCCTTCCTTTTTTTTTTTTTTCCTTTAAGATCTGATTGTAGCAAAGCAGCTCAAGTCTCTCTGCCTTGTCTTGGATTTTACAAGAGCTTTACAGCTGTTTACAAGACTAAATCAGGGGTTTAAAAAGGTAGACCTTGCTTGATAATAAAGTTGTTTCCTTGCCTCTCAAATATTTCTGGATCTTATCTTTCTACACAGCTGCTTGTAGTTCAGCTTTACAGAATCTCTTGATTGGATTCCTTCTGCCTTTGTCTAACAAAGAGTTCTTTCACTGAAGTCACCCAAATAGAAAAAAAAAAAGAAGTTAAGTCAAAACTGTGAAAATTGATTAGTCAGATCCATGTAAGCTTGTAGCAGTGATTCCATATGTGTCTAAGAAAGTTTTTGTACATTATAAAAAATGTTGAGCTTGAATAAAACATTTTGCTTAGTACATTGCTGAAGTGAAGAGTTGCTCTTGAAGCTGCCAGGACTGCTGGTACCATGTTTAATTTTGATTTTCTTAAAGGTGTGTACATGTATGAGCTGACAATTGAGTTATATCCAGAGTTTATGGTAATACTGATATATTTTAATGTGATTTTGGTGCCATATGCATAAATTATGTCTTCAGACCTGTGCCTGGGGAGAGGTTGTTGTGTCAGTAGGCTCTGATAAAACTGCATGCCGTAACATTTCCCCTGCAGCGTATATGTGAAATCATTCAAGCTTAGGTACTCAGACATCTTCCTTTTTATCGGTTACAGTTCTTCATGCTAGATCTGATTCCAGCAAATCTCTCTTCTTCCTCTTCTTTTTTTTGTGTGGATCTCATAAAATACTTAGGCGCTACATGCACTTAACTGCTTTTGAAGCTCTCTAATGGGCTATTTTACCTGTACTTCCATTTATCCTGTCTGAAAACATGTAAGATTATTTAGCTGTGTATTTTAAAGTTTCAGGCTCCCTCTTTCTCCTTTTCTGCCATTTCCCTAATGACCATGTATCTACTTCCGTCGCTGTCTCCCAACCTCTCTCGCCTATCATGTTTCTGTAATGTTATTATTTAAAAGGTAAATTTAGAAACAAATGCTTACCCAGGAAAAATTTAAATTAAAAGCTTGACCTTTATTTTTGAAGTCACTTAATGAAGTTGACTTATAGTCTAAGAAATCTGATTCTCTAGCTTCAGACTGGCTGAAAGCTTGTTTTTCCTTATATTTATATCTGTGGGGACAGGCGTTTTAAGGAGACCTTGACTAGATAAGTGTGGAAAGCAGGGAAAAAGCTGCTCCAAGGCTCGAGCCGGACTGTCATTTAGAGTAACATGAATAGGAAGCATTTTTTCTGCAGAACAGTGAGTGTTTTGGGCTTGGGGGAAGAAGGGCTGTGTTTAAATGTATTGAGCATAAAATGAAATGTTAACCACTTGAGTTTAATAAATCTGCAGCAATGATCTGTTTGAACCTGCTAAGAGGCCTGAGGACAGCACGCTGCTATCTCACACGCCGCTGGTCTTTTCCTTTCCTCTGTGTGTGTGTGTGGAAGCTGTGGAAACAAGGAACAAATGAGCTTGCATAAGAGATGTGGTGAAAAATGAGTACCAGGAGGAAGGTGCTTTTGTGCTAAGAAGGTAGGAGGATTTCCAAATGGCCAAAGTGTTCAGGGTAAATTTGGAGGCTGGATATTGTCATCTGGGTAGGTGTCCTACATTTGAGTCCCAAAGACACTTGCATTTTCAGAAAAGCTTTCTCAATTATTATTGTCGAGCAAACTGTTAGTATGAGATATTTCTAAAATTCCTGGCTGTAGAAAAAGCTATGTTCTCTAGCAGGGGTCTACTCACATTTTACTTTCCCTTGAGAGGGACAGATTTAAAGTAATTTCTTTTCATGGTTTCTCTCACCTGCTGCATTGCATGCTTTGGCCTTGTAGGGCTGGGAGAGATCCTGTCCCATTCCTCAGAAGGTGTTTGGTATTGTTTCATCACCCTGTTACCCTTCCCTGATCTACCCTCCCAAACCCATCTTAGCCTGAAAGTTAATGATGGGGGAAGGGGTCAGGTGTGTGTGTACAATCCTCAGACCCAGTTCCTGCATAATCCTTGTCTGAAACAAAGCTGGCTGTGTTCTGGCATTCTTTTTGCAGCACATGCACAGTGATACAGTCTTTGGGACTTTTTGCCTTGCCATATCACTAAATCTTGTTTCAGATTTGTCATGGGATTTCTATTTACCTCTGGTTGTTCGATCTCTCTTCTTTAGCTTATAGCCCTTTCCGCAGCCTTCCCTTAATACCAATTTGATCTCCTTTTTTGCTTTGAATTTATCAGTTCATCCAGAACTGCTGTGGGTTTCTCTCTCTTCTCTCTCTTTAGTAGGGTGGGGGATTTTTCCCCCTTTAAGAGAGGTTTTGTTCCTTTTGGCTGCACCATAAAATCCTTTGATTCTATATGACAAACGGGAACACGTTGCCTTTCTAGTCAAGATTAAAGACACCCAGCTACTCCAGTGATTACATCTTGAGTAGAGGGTGAGGGAGGGCCTGTCTCACTGACTTCACCACCTTCACAAGCTAGTATGTCAGCTGAATTGGGTGTACAGAGGGATTTTCAGCACTTACAGCATGCAGTATGCCTCCTCATGGACTGCTAGCCTGAGATGCACAAATCATACATTCTTTCTCTTGCTGGCTGTGTCTGCATCGTGGTTTTATGGCTCTGATGTAGGGTAAATGTATCTGAGAGAGCTCTAAGCTTACCTGCTCTAGTACTGGCTCCTACACTGGCAGTGTGCAGCATCATGCTAGCTGAAAAATCAACCCCACAACTGAGGTTGATAGATCTGTAATTAGCTAAGCCTTAGCTGGGGCAGTGTCTGAAAAACAGGGTAAAAATCTTTCTCTTCCCCAGTGCTGCTTAGAGGGATCTAAAGCTATGTAAGGGAAAATGCCTCCACATGAATGTTGAGGAAAGCTTTTCTTAAGAAGGAAGAAAAACCCTATGAATTAATTGCAGCTATTGATGTTGCTGTTTGTAAGTATTAGGCACTGATGTTTCTCCTTCTCCCTCTCTCCCCAACAGAAGGGGGTATTTTGTTTTGGTTTGGTTTATTTATTCTCAGGAAAAAAAATCTCAGAGAACATGTCTGGAAAACTAGCCTAAAATCAGGTATTGTGGAGCTGGTAGTGACAGGGTTAGGGTGGTGGCTGAACTCTGATCTTAGACATCTTTTTCAGCCTTAGGGATTCTGTGATCTCTGACTGCAGTGACTGCTGCCCTCCATGTGTGAGGTTTCCACTGGCCTGTGTCTCTGCTGTTTCTCAAGATGGTTTATGCTGCCCTGTGTCAAGTTCTGTGCAGAGGAATGTGATGATTGCGCTTGACTCGAGACACTGCTGGAGAAGTTTTTCTTATGAGTACAGAATATGTTTAAAGCATTATTATTTTGATGATGATCATCAGCAACAATAGTCTAGACAAAGCATAAACTCTGGATCTAAAAATATATTTAAAAATTAGCTAGTCTGTTCACAACTCATTTCTTACCTCACCCAGCAGCTATTTATGAAAACATTTTCTATTCTTTCCAATTTTAAATAGCAAGCACTAGCAGTTGAATACTCATTTATTAGGTAGTTATCCCCTCTGTTTTTTCTGCACATCTTGTTGCTGTCAAGTATCTTTGTACCCAGCCAAAAATGACATGTTGAAACAAGTAGTGTATATTTAATGCAGTGTATTGGAGGGGTGAAAACAAAGAACGATGTTCTGCTCTCACTTTTATTTTTTCATTGGAAATACCATGAAATCCAGTTGCTGGACTGAGACGTGAATTTGCTCATGAAGAGGGTGGTGGGTTTTAAGTAAACTTCTTAATGCGTGGCTTAGTCACAGGCTTTTTTCCTGCTTGTTATTGATGTAATTGCCTGTCAGTCTCATCTGATAGTACAGTTGCTGGGGGCAGGGTGTCTTGGATCATGTGGCAAAAACTGCTCACTATTGACTTGTGTGCATGTGTGCCGCTGCTCTCCGCTGAATTAAATGTCAGATGTGCTCAGGAGTGTGGGTGGGTGGGGGAGATGTGATTTGGTTCTCCCTGGTTGCCTTGTCAAGCAGTACACTAATACAGCTAATGGAGATCCTCGAGCTTGGAAGGAGAAGGGCATTCAGTTGACAGCCACCATCCAAACAGTCACAAACGACGGCTTCATACGGCAGTGGAGGCTGTTGGGATTTAAAAGAAACTTTTTCAAAGACAGGGGATAATAAAAGGATATTTTGAAATTGCAGCTTGCAGTTTACAGAGTTCTTTTTTGCCTGACTTAGCAAAATGATTATAAAACAAATAAAAGTGGGGTTATACCTGTGGAATTTCTAATGTTTAAAGACACTGTGTTTAGCTACTGATTTTATTCAGAGATAGCTTTCACTGGAGATAAAGTTTAGTTTCTTCACTTCTGTTAAAAGAAAAGTTTCTGTTTTCACTGGAGCACCTTTCACAGCACTGGTGTCTCTGGGTTTTGCTGTGGTCATTGTACAGCTGAGCTCACATGGTCCTCTGGAAAATACAAATTAGCCGTCTGACTGGATGTATCAGATGGCCACAAAAATACAAAAAAGAGGACTCTAAGTAAATATCAGAACATCAGCCCTCAAATCATCAAGTCAAACCTTGCATCACATTCTAGTGGAGAAAAAAACAGTTGGGTTAAGAGGAATGTTAATTTTGTGGTCAGTACCAGCAGCACTGTGGTGTCGTCCCCAGTGTAAGCTCTTGCTGGAGTTGCTTATTCCTGCAGAGGGACAATGTAACCATCAAAAGTGCAGCTTCTTGGGAGATCTGGTTTGGCCTTTTGTTGAACATAATGATTGTAGGAAGGAATTTGGCAGAGTTTTGTAATACACATTTATATTATTGAATTTTTAGCTGAGGAAGAGTCTCAGTTGTCTCAGGCTAGTAGCTCTGTAGTGAACCAGGTGAACCTTTCATCCTTTAGGCATAATGATTGGTTTTGTTTGCCTTTTTAATTTCTACCAGGTGAATAACTGACATTGTTGATAGGCACACAGTTTTATAACACTTCTAAGTTTTATCTCTCTTAAGAAGTTTCTTGTCTTTGAGTTTCTGGGTGAGTTTAGTTCTGGCTCCATCCACAGTCCTAAAATAAACAGATTTTCTTACCATTCATTTTTGTATCTAAGAATCTGTGAAACAACATTGCTTCCACCAACCTGATGTTATTATTACAAAGAGCTTAGTGGATCGTGTGATGCAAATAAAATAAATCAGGTACTGCAGTGACCTAGATACTCATTATTTATTTATGGAAATAAATACATTTAGCATTTATTCATACTGTTTCTTCTATTGCAAATGCTGTCAACTTTCACTTACTCAGAACTCTGCTGGGAAAATAGCATTATTGCCACCATTCTGCACATCAGGAGACCTTGCCAGGAAGACTTCAGTAACTGCTCTAGGCTATGTAATATATAATTATCAGAACTAAGATTAGATGTTGGGAGTCTTGACTCCCAACATTGTGTTCAGACATCTCTCCCCTGGCAGATAAAATCTGTGGATAACAAAGACTGAGGGATGATAAGGACAGGATGATCACACAGAACAACGTGGTCATTTGATTGCCTATGCGTATTAAGTGATTTAAGTCTAGCCAGAAGCACGGAAGGAGAACAGGGCATGTTGGCCTGCCCTGGAGCATCCTTGCTGCAGGGAGGTGTCATGGAGTGAAACGCTCCTGTAGGATCTTCCAGTGAGGAGGTCTAGCAAAAAGGAGAGAAGGAGGCTGTGTGAAGCAGTGTTTGGCTTTGAAAATGGAGAAGTACTTGGTAGATTTAGCAGGTAGATGTTTTTTCTCTTTGATCTTTAGGATCAATATTTGGTCATGTGTCAGTTGCAGGAAGGAGGCTGCAGAAAGGATCTGAAGGCTACTGAGAAAACTGCACGATGGAGCTGTTGGGAATGTTTTCCTGGTATCAGAATATTGCATTGTGACTTCTAACTTGGCTTTTCACAATTTGTATGCTGTTGCTTGTTATTGTGCTCACGAGTTTGGGCAGATGGTGTTTCTTCAGGTCTGTGTGACTGGGCTCACCACTGCATCCCTCTACTTGTCCAAACTCTCTCATTTGTGTTCTAGATTAACATTCCTTATGACACTGTTCTCCTAAAGCAGAGGAGGCACCACAGGGTCTTGCCCTGGTGGTTACAGAGCACAGTGCTGGGACCTCATCCCTAACTCCTCTTTGTCTTTAACCTTCCAGGCAGGCTCTCGAGTTCCCTCTGAGACGAAGCTGCCCTCCACCGAGATGTCACGGCACCACAGCCGGTTTGAAAGAGATTACCGTGCCGGCTGGGATCGCCGGGACTGGAGCTCCAACGGGAATCACGTCGGCAGCACCAACTGCAGCAGCGCCGCCAGCACCACCAGCAGCTCCCGGCCAGGGCTGCTGCCCCTGCCCATTGTCCCCTCGCGCCTCCCCACGCCGGCCACCGCCGCCTGCACCACCGGCAACAGCGATGTCATCACCAGCCTGGTGGCCAACTCCTCCCCAGCTTCCAGTACCAAAGTAAGAATGCAGCTTGTTTCGGTTGTATGGGGTTGATCTGTTGAAGGGATGGTAGAGATGGAGCGTCACCTCCCCCTTTGTGAAGCTTGTGTTCGTGGGAGAGCTGAGAGTAGGAAAACAAATTTCTGTGGGCAGTCTGTGTCTTTTTTAATCTCTTCTGTGTTGTGCTTACACTAGAGTAGGTCTTTCTTGCTCCAAGATTGAGTGTCCTCATGCTTCTGAGAGGCCCAGGCAGAGGAAATGTTTCCTGCCTTTCAGCACTGCCTACATTTGGGCTTTCTGTGGCTTTCCCTGGAACATATTGTTCCCACTTTTCTTTTGGAAATGCTCTTCTCTGTTGACCAAGGCAGAGCTGTGGTTGACAGCAAGTAGATGTGATTCTCATCCAGAGGGAGTAGAAAGTGACTAAAGGCCATAATTTTGGCTGAATGGTGATTTTTCTTCTCTTTAGTTGATAATTTCCTATAATGTTCTCAAAGCCTCATTCTTAGTGCAAGTTGGATTAAAACAGTGGAACTGCTATAACCAGGCTCACTCATTTGTGCAAAAATGCACACTGAGGAGTAACAAAATGTTAAGCACCAAAGAATTGAAATCACTAGTAAACCATTGGGCTTTTTTGTTCCAATATATTATTGGAGGGAAGAGAGTGATTTTTTCCTTTTAAAGAAAAAATTTAAAATAGCTGTTTTAGATCTGCAAAGTACAAGTTGATATTCTCAGGGAAAGCTGAGCTTTTTTTTTGCATGCAGATTCAGGTAGAACAGCTGGGGAACAGAAAGCCCTGGCAAATGGTGAAGGTGACCACAGCACTAGCAAAGTGAGACAGGAGCGCTGCTGGGTTTCTTTTTATGATATTTAACATTTTCTTTCAACTTAGTTTCATTTTAATAACTGGAAGTGCCAAATACAGCAGATGTAGACAGAGGGAAAGGAGACAATGAAGTTATTTAAAGTAAGCCAAGAGCAAGCTGAAATTTTGCTGCAGTACCATTATTATATTGATTTTTTTCACACTGTGAAAAAACAAGGTCAATGCTGTAGAAGGAAACATTAGCCCAAAGTGTGATTGGTTGTAAAAATTTGCCATGGCATCTTAAAATAATTTTCATTTGAAAGAAACCACTCAGATTCTGATCAAAACACTTTTAGAGTTCTCCAGATGCTATCCACTGATAGATGCATTTCAATCATGCTTTGTCTGGAGATGATTGAGGCAATTTTGGAGCCAAAGCAGTGGTTTCATTTATCATGACCTTTATTCCTGGGTCTGCCCAGAGTCCAACAATTGTCTGGAGCTGATCAGCCCTTTTCCCAGATGTTCAAAACCATTTTGAAGCTTATCAGTGCTAGTAAACCATGTGTTTATTGTGGGAGAGGAGGCAGGAACAGCAAGTTAAGTGCCTTTTGATCATATGCTAGATGTGAACTGTCTTCTAAATTACCTTATTAGACAATTTTCTGATGACTTTCATTAGCAAGAATGTTTTGGCATGAATAGATCAAAAGCAATAAATAGACAAGAATGGAGGTAACAGGAGACACTTTTTATTCTGAGAACTGTTAATCAGCTGTGTAATCTCCCATAAAATAAATGTGTAAAAATGCATAGATTTTTTGCCCCAGCTTCTTCTGCTGTGAACCAGCTAATCAGCTCTAAAAATTCAAACTTGCATGTATTAAAGAGGAAAAAACTTTGAAGAATTTAGGTAGGTAGGTAGGTAGGTAGGTAGGTAGGGTGAACAGAGATGTAAGGATATGGTGCCTAGCAAGCTTCCAATAGTGTGAAATAGTGTCACAAAAAACATGAGGTGCTCATACACACTCCTGTTGACCCTGCCTGACTGTGTCTCTCTCCACACACAGCAGATGTATACCTGTGGTCAGCAGTGTAACCAGCCAGGGCTTTTCCTTGGTAGAATCCAGCTAATGGCTGGGGCATAAAAAATTACATCCATGTCATTAAGAGATCACAAGTTAGAAAAACAACGTGTTTACTTGGTTTCTTTTTAAAATAAAAGCATAAAAATTAAAAATATAACAATATTTTGTAAAATAAACCAAGCATGTGCTAAGTTGCCTTGAGCTGTGGAGAGATCACAGGCTACCTACCCTTAGTAACCATTTTTGTCAGCATGGTTTTGGGGTGCCAGCTCATGGGGGACAGGTGTCATCTAGCAGCTGGATTTCTTAGTTCTCTTTTGGGAGTGGGATATTTGATTGTTTAGCTGCCCTTCTGCAGGCTGAACCTTCCCCAGCTTTATGGCAGGTCATTAAATTCAGTGGCAGGGGTGTGCCCACACAAGAGGTGCCATGAAGCAAGAAGATGGATAAGCTGATTCCTCTTGTCTCATTGTCCAAGGAGACGGGTACAGCCAGCAGTGTTGCCCCAGGCTGAGGACAGAAGGGCATCTCTCTCCCGTCCAGTTACCAGTTTGGACTTAAGCGTATCTTCCAGAGCTGGTTTGGAGATCTTGAACCATAGAGAGCTACCATCTGTAGCCCTTCAGTTTGTGTTCCTCCTTATTAGTTATCCTCCCAGTTAAAAGGTTGCTTCATTTTTTTTTTTTTTGTAAATCATCTAGTCTTTCTTCAGTCCTTTGGTCCTTTGTTCCTCTAGTCTCCTGCTGTTGACCACTTTCAGTAGCCTCCAAATAACTGTGTCTTTTGCATCCTCTCCATTCTTCATTTTCCTTTGAAAATAAGGGTGCTAAAACCACATAGATACCCAAACCCTATGCATCCTTTCAGCATCAGACTCATCATTCCCTTGCATGGGGATAAAGCTGCTCCCTCCCTTTGTTTCCGTGTCTGTACAGCTAGTAATTGCTCCAGACTTTTTTGCCAAAATGCTAAGTCAATAGTTATTAAAAATACATACACATGGCTTCGTCCTCAATTACAAGTTATCAAACAGCCATAGTCTTGCCAAAGACTGAAGTCTGTTTGACAAGATCTGTCTTCTGGCTACCTGTATTGGTAGATATTGGTCATATGCCTATCCCATTCCCCCAGCTCAAGGTTAATTGAATCCTAAAGTGACAAATTCAAAATGGAGGAAAAAACTTCTTTTATCTACTACATGTAACTGGACGGTATGACTTGCTGTGTGGTGGAATTGTTCAGGGAATTCATAGATAAATTGTTTTAAGGACCACTAGTCTACCTAATCTGGCTGAACCATGGTCTTTAAAATTATGTAAATGTATGTAAGATTAAAGACTTTGCCACAACTGACGTGATATGAATAGAAAAAGCATCAGAAAGGAGAGAAAAAGATGAAGCCATCTTAGGGGGAAGCTTAGGGATATGTAAGACTAGCTGTGAGGGGGTTGGGTTTGGTCTATGTTTTCATGATTCTGGAAGAGTTTTTTACTACTTTCTGTAGAGGGCTTTAGAAGGTTTTTATTACTAATTATTAATATGTAGGAGAACTTCAGAACTAATTATACTTTGCAGACCTTTGAAATTTATTCTCAAAGCATACCTGTAACCTTCTTACCACAGATGCTTTGGTACAAATCATGCTTAGTGGATCTGCCACCTTTAAGTGGTTACGGATGTTTGGTCTGAGTTATTTAAACAGAAAAGCTCTCTTTTCCCAAGCTTTATTTTTTTGCTGAACAAAATGACAATGAGACTTTGCACTGCTATAACCCATTTCATTGGAGGCTGCCAGAAAATACCAGAAGAACTATTTAAACCTCATCAACTTGTAAGAAATAGTTTGATGCTGCACACCCAGTATATTGACAGGGAAAGTGAGGCACTCAGAGATAGTGATTTTTAAGGTTTCTGCTCATCCTGTGCTACTATGAGCAGTTTCAGCTGTTTTACTCAATATGTTTTTTCTACCCTGATGCTGTACCCAAAGAGTTGGGCCACAAACCAGCACCCAGAAGCAGCACAGTCTGAAGGGATGAGTCCTTTGTTGGAGATGCTTCTCAACCCCTCTACTAATAGTCGACAGGAAAGTGCAAATGTTGCCAGTTAACTCTGTGTTTGGATCAGTTTGTCAGACTGAGTTCAGCCATGTATGATGATTGAGATCAGGGTTGGTGCTGTACATGGTGGGGGTTTTGGTTTTTTTTCCTGCAGTGAGGTCATTTATTGGTTGAAGGAAGCTATCCAAGAAATCCTATAAGACCACAACACTGCTTAAGATATTGGCAACAAAACAGTCTGAAATTCATTTAAGGATGCTGCACACCATTCCAGCTATGTTTTCTGTTCATCTCAGCAGCACCTTCATTCTTTGTTGCTTTTCCGAATTACTTTGCGAGTTACTTGTACAATTTTCTCCATCAAAGCTCCTGTATCACAGCTTCAATTTAAAAGTGTTGTCATGGGCTGTAATTTGAAATTTTATTACCAAGAGATTTTTTGGTTATAGAACATTTACTTTTATCATCTCTATATTATTTTTAAATGCCTGAAAAGATTGATACATCAACAGAATCTGTGCACCACCAGGCGAGATCTAATATTTTTTTCGACCTTAATTTAAAAAACCCTTTGCTTGGAACATAAATTGATTCTTCAGCCCCCCAACACTTAATGATTTGTTATTCTCAAGGTTAAACCTATGGCAAATTTTACAAAAACACCAGTCTTCAGTTTTGATAAGATTTTCTATAGTTGAGCTCAGGGATAGCTGTGCAGTTTTAAGTCTTTAAATAGTGTAACTGAGGCGTGATTGTGGCCCCCTGTTCTCACAGTACTCCTGTAGCATTTAAGGCTTGTGTGTTTTTGCTACCAGAGTTTATCCCACTGTGGTTCACCACAGTTATGATGTGGGAGGGAAGACAGTGATGATAAAACATTTGGATGTCTCTGGAAAGTCAGGCAAGGATTGCAGGGGAAGAAGTAGCCACTACTGACTTTGTGCATCAGTGCAACTAAATAGCATTAAAAAACAAGCGGGGAAGGAAGAAAATTCTTACGGTAAAGGAAAAACAAGTCAGCGTGGCTGAGGAATGCACCGTAAAAAGGAATAAAGGGAAACAGCACAGAAGTAAAATGTTATATTTTTCTTTCCTTCACGGGCCAAAAAAATGTAGCTCCCTTAACAGCAGCCTGTCAGATGCAGATGATTTGCTGTAGGCTGCAGGATTTGTGTTGTCTGTTCTTTTTCTCTCGCTTTAGAGGTGGTGATTTCCTAAGTTGGAGTACAGCTTCCACAAATATTTAAAATATTGATTAAGCAGAGGAAGAATAA
Source organism: Entomyzon cyanotis (assembly GCA_024500445.1). Lineage (NCBI taxonomy): Eukaryota > Metazoa > Chordata > Aves > Passeriformes > Meliphagidae > Entomyzon > Entomyzon cyanotis. The sequence goes on from JAKEPQ010000871.1 coordinate 67,634,980, forward strand.
ACACGAATTGTTTTTCAAGTTACGCCTTATGTTGTACATGACTAATTACATACAACAATTTGCTCTGCTACGGTAACTGAAATTTATGTACTCTTTTTATTATAAAACATAAGACGTTTGCATAAAGAGATAGATTATAAATATTGGAATACAACAGTTGCTAGAAAACAGTCAAAACATGTGGTGATGAAATATATGGGATTTGCTCTTCCAGCTTCTCTGTGAAAGCTGTTCTTCCTCTTCCCTAGGGTTTGTACTGAGAGTTGGCATATTTTTGTCACCATTTCAGATAGTAGCAGTCCAGCCCAAGTGCAGTTGTGGCAAAAGCTGTGTTAAAGAGCGTCAGATTCTTTTGGTAAATTATTGTGGTGGTACACAAGGCTTCAGTCGCTGACTGTCAAATTGTAAAAGTGATTTTTTTCCAGGAGTACATTTTTACCAGTGGATAAATTTTTAAAATAGAATAAGGTCTAGTTTCATTGGTAAATGAGATGCAAGCCTGTTCCCACCTAAGCAGAGACTTCTGCACCTGAAGCTGTGATTATGGCAGACTGTTACATGAATGTTTAGGAAATCAGAGCAGTGCCCAGAGTATATAACACTCAATGGTTTGTAACAGAACAAAAGGACAGGTTTTTCCTGGCACCCAAATCACATTCTCCTGGTTCTTTAGGCTTGAAAATGCAGTAAGCTTTGCACAATTTACCTTTTGGGCTGACACACCATTTAACTGGATTGCAGCTTCCAGACTGAGCCTTTTGTGAGTAGTCTGCAAGCAAGGAGAGAGACAGAGTGTATGATGTTGGCCATGATGTGCCATCACACCAGCCCAGCCAGGCTGAAACCAGCAGGGTGCACCACAAAAAAATACCATTACAATATCGTCCTTATGTCCTCAAATAAGGAAGTTCCATTAAGAGCTGCATTTGTGGAATCGACAGCTTGTACCAGGAATAAGAGGAGGAAACAGATAGATTTGGTCATTGACTCTCAGGACACTTCTTTTCTTTCTTCTAAATACAAATTGACCAAAAATGTCTGTGAATTGAACTGAGCAATGACTTCTGCTGAAGTAATCACATTACGCTACTACAAAAAAGTTACAATTCCTGGGAAGTATTGGTACTACCAGGGGAGAAGAGAGCAAAGGGTGGGTGCTAAAATTGGTATGATGAAGGCATCGACGTAGAGGAACCAATTCTTCCCTTTGAAGGAAGTGGAGATGTCTCAGGTGTTTTTCAGACTCCTCTCTAAAAGGCTGTTCCTAATGATCTGCGGCCCTAGGGAGGGCTTAAGCTGTGCTGATAATCTGCCACTTCCTCTTACCATCTCATCTCAGTATTTTTTCTCAGATGTATCTGTACATATTTTTAATAGTGTAGAAACTGAAACATACAAAATGTGGGTTTAATTTGTCAACTTTCGCAGATACTTCATTGGACCAAAATGGGTTGGAAAGCCCTGGCATGCTCATTAATCTGTAAAGTCATAAAAAGCTGCTTGGATTTTTTTACTCACCGTGTGTTTATCATCTGTTGAAAGAGCGAAGAGGTCTGGCCAGTTTCTAGGCCCAGTTCCATTTGAAGATGAAAGGCCTCATTTTTGAAGCACTAATTGACATTGCCAAATACTTACAAGGTCACAAACATGACAGCTTTGGATGAAGAAAAAGGAGTATTTCTGGGCTTTGGCACTTTGATGAAAACATCTCTTGACTTCCAAAAGGGATAAATATCATTCATAAAACCTAAATAAAATATGTGTTGGCCAGGATTTAAGTGCTTGATTCTTTGAAATTATTTAGAGTTCTTTTTTTTTTCTTACTTCTTTCTCAGCATTACATGTATTAGTTGCAGATTATCCATTCAAAACGTAGCAAAACATATACTTCTGTCATTCAGGAGTCATGGGTGTTTCATTATAAAATTTGTCCCAGCCTCCTGTCAGGCTAAAAAAGCCTGGGAGCTGCCTTGCCTGTGATTTGATGTGGGTTACTAGAGGGTTTATTTCCAAGGAGCAGCACTTCTAAAGGAGGGCAGGTTCTCTGAATCATAGGTGCATATAATCCTGAGCTTGGTTGCTGTCATTTAGGAACATAATGCTATTGTCACCATCAAACACAGCCAGAAAAAGAATTTTACAAGGAATCACTTGGTGGTTTCCTGTTATTTTTGCTGTCAATGCTTAATAGGTAGGGCCTAGAAGTTATTTGCAAGAAAGCTGATCCTTGCTTAGCAAGGTAATTCCTGATTTTGGTGTTGCATGACGAGGGTAATGTCAGAGAAATCATTGAGGGAGGGTATGACTTGATTGAGGTATAAAGGAGACTGATGCAAATAGTTTGTTAGAGGGCTGCTCTACTGCTCGGGTGGGATGTCTGCATACCATAATTTTTATTATAATAGGAAAACAATGGTAATTTAAAAAAAAAACAGTTTTGATGCATAGCAGAAGGAAAATGCATTATATGACAAACATAATATCATCTTGATGGCATCGGTTTCCTCAGCTTGCAAAACGAATGAACCAAATGAATAAAAAGAAAGAAATAGAAGGGAGAAAAGCTTCACCTCTCCCTGTGATTTCTTTGGGCTTTGAGTTCCTGCTTGATACAACACTTGTCTGTGAAGCTGATAGGCACAAAAATAAATTTGTCCCTGGGAGTGATAAACAGGACATTAAACTCTGTTTGTACTGGGAATGCTGCACCTTCCAACCCTGGACAGAGGCTGATGTGCTCCAGGCATACCGGGAAGCTCTGATCAGCCAGGGCTCACACTCCAGACTGACGTTAAAGCATCACCACTGCCCTGTCTACAATCCTGAAAATCCTCTTGAAAAAATGCCCAGGCCTTGAAGAGGAGCGTGAGGATCTTGTGACTCTGTGGCACCAAGTGTGGGCAGCCTGGGCTGCTCTGGGGGCAGCAGTGCCAGGAGTCACAGCACAGCAGCGATGTCCTGTCCTGTCCTGTCCTGTCCTGTCCCCACGGGGCACACAAGGTGCAGACATCTCCTGCAGAATTCCTTGGGAGTGGGCAAAACAGAGGCTTATCGTCAGTGCCTGTGAGGGCACTGAAAGGGAGACCATGGAAGGAATTCCTCACACGTTTTCCTGACCCTAGTTTCACTCTGTAGAAGCAGCTCTGATGAAGATTTAAATCTAACATTACTTTTAAAAGAAGCATGTGAAGGATAAACCTGTGGGTATCCAAGTTATTTTGTTGGGCTTTCTCTTGGAATCTGAGGCATTACTAAGTGTTCAGGTGATGGTTAGCTGCTGTAACACTCTGTTCTTGGATGAAGCGGGCACTTTTCAGGAAGCAAATGCACGTTTACTTTGGTTTGGAGGAACTGGCTATTCCAAATTCCCCCAGAAGCTGGTCTGCCTCTGCTGGTTTTGGTTGTTCTCTGCTCCTGTCAAGCTGAAGCATATGTGGTTGTTACCCACTACAATTTAGCATGACCAAACTGGTTCACTTTGGAAAACAAAGCTTGTAGAAGTTCTGCAGAAAAATATGTGCTGTCTGTGAAGTGGTGTTTGTGTGTAAAACGATATGCACCCACTGTATAAATAATGAATAATAACTAGTAATAAATTCTTCATATCATAGCATTATTTCTTAGTGTTTATGATCCCAAGTCTTTTATGGTAATCCTGAAACAAAGCACTGAGAAGTATGTGAATAGTTGTTGCACAAACAAGTTGTTGCACAAACATGTCCAGAAAAAGAAGCTTTCTTGGCTGTGCAATTTGAATGTTTTAAGATTACATACTGTTTATATTATAATGTTATATATAATTAAAGTTATCCTTTAATTCCAAAGGAACATAAAGTGTTATATGAAGCCCATGCATTCAAAACCACTGAAGTAATGTATCAAGGAACATTTGTCAGCCGGCAAGAGAAACACCTCTAAAGATTGATGCTGGGCAAAATTTGACCACATGTTCCCCTGGAAATCCATATCTTTTTTCAGAAGTGCCAGTCTTTATAAGAGGAGCTTACAGGGGTGTTGTACAAGAGCCTGCAGAGGGATCCTGCAGTTTACCAGTGACAACCTCCTGCTGGCACAGGAATTGCTCTGCCGCTGTACAAGAGCCAAGCTGGCAGGGCTGGGGGCCATCCTGCCTGAACATGGAAATCCTGAGCAAGCTCAGATGAACAAAGGAAATGTGTGGGAACAGGGAGAATCGGAGAATCACAGAATCACTGAGGCTGGAAGGGACCTCTGCAGATTGTCTAGTCCAGCTGCTTTGCTGAAGCAGCTTCACCTTGACCCAGCTGCCCAGGACTATGTTCAGATGACCTCCAGTACCTACGAGGAAGGAGACTCCAGTCCTCTGTGGGCCACCTGTACCAGTGCTCTGTCACCCTCACAGTAAACCAGTGCTTCTTGCTGCTTATAAAACCACAGAAACAATTAGGTTGGGAAAGATCTTTAATATCGTTGAACCCAACCATTAGCCCAGCACTACCAAGCCACCACTAAACCATGTCCCCAAATGCCACATCTAAACCATGTCCCCAAATGCCACGTCTAAACCACGTCCCCAAATGCCACATCTACTCGTCTTTTAATACCTTCAGGGGTGGTGACTCAACCACTTCTCTGTGCAGCGTGTTCTTAACGCTTGATAATCTTTCCAGTGAAGAAATTTTTCCCAGTATCCAATTTATCCCAGTAGCCTCTAAATCTCCTCTGGTGCAACTTGTGACCATTTCCTCTTGTCCTATTGCTTGTTAGGTGGGAGAAGAGACTGATCCCCCCTCCACTACAAACTACAAGCTCCTCCTGTTTGCTGCCCACGCTGTGCATTAATGTGTCACTAATACTGCACATTAATACATAATATTGTCACATAATACACTGCACATTAGTGTAGGTGTTGGGTCCAAAAGTGAGTAAAGTCCCAAAAGAGCTGCAGAACCTCCACAGGAAACACTGCACGCTCAGCTGTGCATGAACAGAAACACTCTGATCTAACATCAAAATGGGCCTTGTTTTGAGCAGGAGGGAGCCAAATGGTCTGCAGAGGTCCATTCCAACCAAAAGCATTCTGTAATATCCTGACACAATCCTAGAACTGAATCAACTCTTGAATATATTTCCCAAGGCAGAGGTTTTGATGGTTTGCTTTAAAACAATACCCATTATCCTCATCAGCCAATAAATACCAGAACTTCGGATTTATTTTAGGTCTTCTGAGCCTAACTCCTATCTTGGCATAGTCATCACAGTTTTGCTTTTGAACAGCTTGTTTCTTTTAGAATTTTTGCCTCATGCTGGGATGGAGTAAGACTGAATAATTCATCTTCCTTTTCCTCAAAAGCTGAGCGGTAGTTATACCCCACATGGATTTGAGACATTATTATCTTTCTAAGCTTCCATTAATTATCTTTATCATCCCTTCTTTTAAAGGTCTAGCATTTATCTTTGCAAGGTTCTTCAAGCTGGATTATAGAGGAAAATTTGAGTGTATTAATTCCATTCTTGCTTATGAAGTTTTAAACTCCATTTGACAAACATTTTTTTCCACTGCTCCCAATAATTCTTCTGGTAGTTTTCCTGTGACCAAAGTGTCTGATGTGTAGGATTGGTGGCTTTTAGGGTCATCATGCACATGAATAATTACCTCAGATGCACTGCTTTGATTAAGACAGAGATGTGTACAGGTTTTGAAGATACGGATCAGACATGCTTTGTTTGCCACATACAAAGCTGTCATTCACCTTATTTTCTCAGCCTGCTTAGAAATATGAACTGCTCTACAATAACTTTTAGCTCAGGAATAGTGCAGGATAATGTTATCTGAAGCTTTCTTACATGTCATCTCAGCTATGATTTCTACAGCTGTTTCAAGTCTTATGATAAATCCATCTTCATAGAATCCTAGAATGGTTTTGGTTGGTAGGGACCTTAAAGTTCCAAACCCCCTGCTATGGCCAGAGACACCTCCCACTAGACCAGGTTGCTCTGAGCTCCATTCAACCTGACCTTGAACACTTCCAGGGATGAGGCATCCACAGCTTCTCTGGGCAGCCTGTGCCAGGGCCTCACCACCCTCACAGGAAAGAATTTCTTCCTAATCATTAATCTAAACCTACTCTCTTTAAGTTTGAATCATTCCCCCTTGTCCTGTCACTCCATGCTCTGGTAAGTAATCTCTCTCCATCTTTCTTGTCAGCTCTTCAGGTACTGAAAGGGTGCAATTAAGTAACACCAAAACCTTTTCTTCTCCAGGTTAAACAATCCCAATTCTCTTAGCATTCATTTCCATTTTCACGTTAGGTAGATAATTCCCAAGTTTAGGTAGATAATACCCAAGTAAGTTGTCAGTGGTTGCTTTGCAAAGGGACAGGGCAGCCCAGGTCTGGTGTCAGTGCTCTGTAGAGACTGGAGGTGCTCTTGGATGCAGTGCACAAAGTGGGGTGGCAGAGTACCCTTCTAAATAACCAGAAGTCAAAGAGTAGAGCAAGACACCTCTAAATTCACCCAGATAGACCCAAACTGACCACTTTACTTTGTGTTCCTCTTCAGTTCCCTGTTGGCTATTATTCCTCAGGTGCTGGGTGGTTGTCCTGTGAAATAGTGCAGTGGAGTATTCTCAGGAGTGGAAGTGGAAAGGACGATGCACACAAAAGTCAGCAAGGGAATTTCTGGTTAGAAAGAAAGAAAAAATGTCTCACACTGAGGGTAGCCAGATACTGACACAGGTGCACAGAGGTGTTGCTAAACACCCTGGAGTTACCCAAAATTCAAGTGGACAAAATCCCAAGCAACCCAGTGTTGTCTTTGCCTGCTCTGAGGAGGGATTGTACCCACTTTCCAGGGCCCCTTCCAATGAAACCAGGCTGGTTATTCTCTGGTGGTGAAAGGATGCAAAGAGCTGTGGAGAAGAGTCTTGAAGAAAAGTCGGTCTAGACTCTCCTGAAAGGTTTCCTTCAGAGAACTGAGAGGTAGCACCTGCCACACAAAGGTAGTTATGGAAGGTACCTTGACCTTGATTATAAGTCTGCAAAGGCAATCCTGCTTACCTCACCTTCTGAGCTGTTGGTAAGGGAGTGAATTTGCTCTGCAGCAAAGATCTTTTGTATGATTCTTTTGGTATGGATCAAAGAAAGTGGTTCAAAACCAGAGAGAGAGATAAGGCAATCACAGCAGTTGTTGAGCTGTGTGCTTTTTGCATCCAGCTCTTTGAACTAGGACACAAAGCAAAGCTTAGGCAATGCTGCAAAGTTTGTGGACCAATTAATTTCATTCATTTATCTTTTCACCTTTCCAGTTCAGTCTCAACATCTTCCTCCTCCTGACCCATTTTCCATCAGACACTTGATTTAAACTCTTCCGACACTTCCCACAGCATTCCTGACTGTACTGGAAGCACCACTGCTTTTTGGCAACTGCCACTGAATCATGGAAAGAAATGGAACACGCTGGGCACTTATCACAACTATTTTGACCTTCTGTTGTTTTGGCAAATGGAACGCCTTGATGGAAAAAAGGCTGTCTGGAAAACAAAGGGAAAAAAAACCTCAAAAACAAAACCAGAAGAATAAGGAAGGGAATCATGACAACGCTTAAAGATTTTAAATTTGGTTGGATACTCTTTTCTTGTCTGTGTTCCAGCCAGCTCTGCTCTCAGTACAACTGTGTTTGGCGAGGTCTCCCTGAGCAGATCAAGTGGTGCCAGGGCACGAGCCCAAGAGCTGGAACTTGACCATCTATACCATTAAATTGTTAGCACAGCTCTGCCTTGCGCTCAGCCTGGACAAGCTAGTGCTGTCATAAACAATTCCCAGGCATGGCCTGGGGATTAGCAAGAGCCAGCAGCCATTCCCAATTGGCAGTTTGGATATAGCCACCTTGTTTTGGAGGGTAAAAGTGTATAATCCTGTGAATGTGGCCAGGCCATATAATTTGGCCTTAGAGCCGTATAACAGGTCCTGGCCGTGTTTTGTTTTCTAGTTATTGGGATGATTTTGTGTTTGAGGCAAATGTAATTGGTTTTACTTGACTCCACAGTTTCATACTTGACTAGGTTGTGTCTGAGCAATAAGGAGCACACTTCGTCTCTTTTTTGGCCAGTGTACCTGTGCACTGAGATGGTGTGGTCTGTTACTGCTGTAAATTGTTGCAGCAACTTGAATAGTTTGTGAACTCACTTCTCCATTAAAATTAGAAATGCATAGTCTAAGGGAGTCTAGATGTCTATCTTCCAGAGAGTTGTTTCAGCTGGTTTTCAGAAATCTTTGTCAAGGTTTTGCACATGGAGCACCAATTCCTGGCAAATTGAGTTTCTGTATCAGAATGAATATGTTCTGTAGATGTGCCTGGTGCCAGGAAATGATTTTTATATTTTCAGTTGTATCTAGAAATAAGAGATTGTGTTAGACACTGGACAGATGTTTACATGCATCTGCTATGAAAGATCATGATAGCCATTAAGTGTTGAAGTAGAAACATCTCTCACTACGTGCACAGTTGTTTTTTCACTTACTAGCCTGTCTCTTTTCTTCTTTTCTCACCACAGCAATGCATAGATAATAATACTGCTTTCTACCAAGGAAAGCCCAATAAACCTGTGCTAGTTGCCAGGACTGGGGAAATTCCAGAAGTGTGGTTAAATCCTTTTGTTCTGCCCTGTTTTCATCCTTGTATTTCCATTTCCAGCTGCCTGAGGTGTAGTTATGTATGCATCTTGATTTTTTTTTTTTTTTAGATAGATCACGAATGCCTTTTATTAATGAAAGTTGTCTTATTTCATGAGCAGAAAGCTTCAGACCGCCTTCCTGGCACATCTTACTAGCACTGCAACTGAGGTTTTGGTTTACCTTCAGCATTTTAATCATCATATGAACCAAAATTGGTGTTTGCACATGTGGCGCTTTCAGAACACACACTCCATCTTGCACAGCCACAGCATGGGCAAACAAAATTAAAGCAGCACACTTAATATGTGTGTCTTCATGTGGGGTAGATTTGGCCTTGATTTTCCACCAGTGCTGACAAAGTTGGAGACTTTTCAGTGCCAAATATTTTATCTGGAGCATTTCTCATAGGAAATGTCTGCTGATCCATTTATGATGGCATCTGGATAGAAATCTATGACCATATGTTATATTTGGGATAGTTCCCCTCAGAAGAAGCTGTAGAAACAAAGCTTGGCACACCTCACCTGTGGTGTTATATCTTGAAGACCTCTGGGGGACTCACTTTCTTCATGCAATCAACCATAAAATCTGCCAAATCTATTGTACCTTTGTAGAAGAATAGTTCACAAGTCTGTCTGATGAACAGCTTAGGGGTTAATAGTGGGGTGTTTTGCCAGTCAGGTTCAGTCAAATGTAACACTATTAGCCCCGGGTAGTTGTTCAGTGCTGTTGGAAATGAGGTTCTTTTTCTCAGCTCTTTTCCCTTTGTGTTTCTGCTTCATTGTGTTCAGTGCCCTGGCTGTTTGCTTTTCCTTTGGAGGTGAGTGTTCCTGGACAGAATAAAAGTACAGAGATGCACAATGTGCAAATGTACATTCCACTGCTGAAACCTTTTTACAAGAGCTACACTGCTTGGAGAGGGAAAGAAAGGAAGAAATGCAGTTGCAAGAAGCAAATCTAAATAAGCTCCCACTCCACCTTTTTCAATTTACTGGAGGAAATATCTTCCTTCATATCATTTGACTTTTTGATTGTTAGATCAAATTGAGCCAGTTGGAATGAGCCCTGGTGATCAGAACACAAGACCTGAAAACCTCTGTTTAGCTGCTCTCTGGTCTTTGTGCAATTGGTTTGCTTAAATTTGCTGTAATAACCTTTTAAGAGTCGTGTACGCATTTTTCACTGAGGACCCTGCTGTGCATTGTGATTATGTTATCTGTTGCCTCCCTGAATGTTTAACATGAACAAAGTGTTGTGTTGCAGGGTTTGGGGGGAAGGTTTTCTTTTTGTCTAGGTCTGTCCTGTGTCCCCTGTTCCCTCCAAGCTTTTACTTTCAAAATATAAAGTCATGTTGCTTGTTATCTATTACTGTCTGTGCATCAGTTCTCCTTTTCTTCCCTCCCTCCCCTTTCCTCTTTAAAGTATCTGCTTAGTAAAGTATAGAGCAAGCATGCTGAGTAGCTCTGATAATTGGGCAATTTGAATTCGCGGATAGATGGTGGATGTTAAGTCGTGGGATGGAGGCTCTTGTGTTGGAAGGTCATGAATTCTGTTTCTGAGTAGGACAGAGTGGAAATGCCCTTTCTCTCAGAGCCTCTCAGCAGTGAGCCAAGGGGAGAGCGTTGAACAGGAATGTGATTGTATGGCCTTACCTTCCCTCTTTCCCAGGGAAAGCAGCAGATGCTGACAGCGAGCACAGTGAAGTGCAAACGGGTAAAATAATGAGCTGAAGTGATAGCTTAATGGAATTATTAATGGGATTTGTGTTCAAATAGTGAGCAAGGATTGATTTTTATTAACATAGGTTTTACACATGTAAACTTACACAAAAGATTATACCCCACTCATTTCCCCTTCTGCAGCAGAGTGTTTATAGAGTAGGCTGTGTGCTCCAAACTTCTTTACATATTGCCCTTTTTCTCACTTATCTACCAGTGCTTCTCACTGTGTAGCTCTTCATCTAAATCTGTATAATAGACCCAGAGATTTAACTGAACAACGAGGAAACCTTGGAGTGAAAACAGAAGTAGTAGGTGTTCAGTGGGAGTTTGATGTTTGCTTGTTCATTCTCCCCAGAATAAAAGACGGGAACATGATGGAAGCTTGAAATGCTAAAGTGCAGCTCTCCACGAAATGCAAGGCCTCTGCTAGAAGGGGCTGTATTACCTACAAGGTGGTGGTGAAGATGTCATAATTATGAGCTGACATTTAAAGAAATGTCAGAAGCATTCAAACAACCCCCTACTCTGCTTCCACCCATGTATCTTTTTGTGTCCCCAGTCCTGCCATCTGTTTTCCCAAGGACTCCCGTTTTGATTACCTTTTTGTTTGCTTTTCTGATAAATGCTTTGTTTATCCTCTGTGCCTGGCTTGCGCTTCCAGAGATTGTTTGCAAGCTCCTCACCCTCTTTGTACGTGGATTTCTCCTTAAGAACTGTTTACCACCATGATGCTGGCAAAGACTAATCCTCTGATTATGGCTGGATTGTGAGTATTTCTGAATGCATCTGTACTTAGGAGCAGACTTTGCGAAATACTTGTTTGGGAGTGTGTGTGCAGAAACACATATGGAACTACTCAACATTGTTACCTGTCATCTACTTGCCTGGTTCTTGTGTTATTTTCATCACATGTTGTTCTCTTGTCATTTTTTGATAGGAACTCTGCAGGGCAGGGACCAGACCATTCCTGGCATTTGGAAAGCTCTTAGTTTCATTGAATAGATTTTTATTGCTACATGTCTTTTGACAATCAAAGAAAAATGCTATGTTGCCTTTCTGCCCTGTTAGTGCAAGGTCTGTGCAAAGTTCATTGGTGACCATTAAAAAAAGGATTTTTTTCCAAAGAAGCTGCCATATTTCACTGGTATTGTGTTAATGTTAAAGCATGTTTTATGCTGCTAATCCTAAATCAGTTAGTAAAAGGTAAGAACAGTCATGGTAAGTGAGACTGTGTATTTATACAGCTCAATACTCTGCCTCCAGTGGGATTGATATTGTAGGTACACTGTATGCATCCTTCCCTGGGATGTACTGCCCTCAGCTGCACCTTGAGATTTCATTTACCACATGTATCTTTGTTTTTATGCCACATGATAAAACATGAAGCATAGGCTTGCCTTCAAGCAGGCAAGTAGCCCTGTTGAACTCAGGATGGCTATTCCCATCTCTACTGTTTAGTATGGTTATAGTAATTTAGATGGATTGATACTTTCTTAGGGAGAGATATCCATGGTAGGGAGCTGCTGGTGAGCAAAATGAAAATATCTGACGTGTGCTTGAGTCACCTGATCCTTAAAATCTGTTTTCAAAAGGGAGAACAAGTTCTTCAGGCTCGCATCAGTGTCTGGAGACACACACGAGGACCGGACTTGTCATGTCTGTCCATCTTGTACTCCCTGGACCAAATGACCAAGTGATTCCTGGGCAGAGGAGAGAGAGCCTGCTGAGCCAGCCTTGACTTGCTGCTTGGGAACCATAGCTGGACACTTTGCTAAATACTGGCATTTTAACGACCAAGCTGTGTCAGGGGAGGAGGACATTGGATATTAGGAAAAAGTTCTTCACCCAGAGGGTGGTTGGGCACTGGAACAGGTCCTCAGGACAGTGATCACAGCACCAAGCCTGTCTGAGTTCACAATGTGTTTGGACAGAGCTCTCATGCTTCTTGGGGTGTCCTGTGCAGGGCTAGGAGTTGGATGTAATCATCCATGTGGGTCTCTTCCAGCTCCAGGTATTCTATGATTCTGTGACCACAAATGTGCATGTAAATTATGTCTGATGATTCTGTGAAGTCAAATAGATGCAAGATTGAGGTCAGATACATAGTGATGCAGGAAGACTAATCTCTGATGGCTGTAAGTGATTTCCATTTCTGAAAAAAATGCTGACTATGGGGGTTTTTTTTATTGTAGAATCACGTTAGTCCTGGGGTTGAAAATATTGGGTAAAATATATTGTACTCATAATTCATATTAATGGAAATTCAGTAATGGCAACCTGTCATTCAAAGAGATTAGAAATGAGTCCAAGTGTTGTGCTATAAAAACATTAAAAAAGCATTATGAATTACAATCTATTGCACCATGTTTTGCTTGTTATAAATAATGAAGGGAAAAACTAGTCCTTGGAAGTTTTTGGATTGTCCATTTTGAGAGAAGCCAGCAATTACTTTGTAGAGCTGACTGTGCACCATTGATCTGACTTATGGATTTCATAAATGCAGTGGTCTGCTAATTTAATAAACGTGCTCAATCTGTTTTTAAACAGAATACAGAACTTTGAAAAATGATTTCCTTTCAAACTAAAATTAACTCTTATGGCTTTTAAATATTAGACTGTGATATTTGCTTCCAGATTTTCATTAAAATACCTTCTGGTTTCACATTTTTCCTGGGATGGGCTCGGCGCTTGTGGCTCATGTTTTATTATATTAAATACTCATATTTCACTTATGCTAATTTGGCATCGAGTTATGAATTGGAGTTCTTAGGCAAACCTTTATTTGGTTCTACATTGTCAGGAAAGCTTGCAGTTGCGTAAAAAGTTTGCCACTGCCAAAAGCTTAGATAAATACGTGTTCAGAAAACTAGAACTTGCTGTATATGGGGAAGAATATTGCTAGACTAGATGTGATATCTCATCTAAGTAGTTTGTATGTAAAGCTGCAAGTTTTTGGGGGAAAACTTGCAGTGTTTTCAATAAATTTGTAGCAAACTGAGTAAAAGGAGATTTCCCTGTCAATTTAATGTGTACTCTCAAGCATGAGTTGTGATTATTTTTGTCTCTAGTCTATTTTAGCTGTTGTAACTGCAGTAAGTCATAAACCAGATCAAGCTGCTCTTGCAGTCTGGCTGCTTTTGTGAATCTAAAATATACCTGTTGGACTTTGAAGTGGAAAGAGGTCAAACAGTGTGATGGCAATGTATATCAACTGATTTTCAGGATTTGCTGATAGGATACCCATTAATGTCCAGGGAATCCTGTAATCTGAATTCTTTCCCTCTCTGTCTGAGAGTCACCCACTGTGTTGGAGCACAGAGTGTAACTAGGGACCAAAGTCTTCCATGTTAAACAAATTCTGAACTTTATACACTCTAGATCCATCCTTCCTTTCCTTCTCCAGTCTATGCAAAATGTATGGTATCCTGAATTAGCATTGACAGGGTAACTGAAGGACCTTTGGTCAGGTGCCAGGTTTAATTAATTCGTTACCAAGACTGAGAAGTGGATGTGACAGTGACAGCAATAATTATCTTCTTCTGTAAAGAAATGCAATACAAGCTTATGCATTTTGGTTAAAGGGGGGATAAGGAAGAGTAAGGCAATTATACCTATCATATACTTTTGGCCTGTCTTTTTATCAATGTTGACAAGCTTAGAAAGTCTGATGGTACATCCTGGCCAAAGAACACCTAAATTCAAATAAAATAACTTTCAGCTGGTACCATATTTGTACTGCAGACTGATAAATTGCTTTTTCAGAAATCAGCTCTGTTGAATTTTTTAATAAAGCTAATGGGCTAGGACAGACAATAGTGGGTTGCTGTCTGCTTAGTGTATTCTGGACAGAAAATGAAATTCCCTCAGTCTTATTTAATATTACAGGTTTGGGGTTTCAGAGGAAGAAAATGAAAATCAATGACATTTGCAACACAACACAATATTGGAGCAGCAGGATTCAGGGAAAGTAGCTAGTGACTGTCCTTAAGGACTCCCACTAATTATATTTTTTAGCTTCCACCTCCTGCAGATACAGGACTAATATTATTTACTTTTCTTTATTCTGGTTCTGCTGGATTCCTTGAGCAGCTCTTGCGAGCTATTTGAGTAGGGACACCTTTGAAATTCATGCATAGGCAGAGGTCCAGTTCCTGCTGACATTCAGACCATTTCAGGGTGTTTCCATCCTGGGAGATCTTTTGAAGAACCTGAGAAGTGACTTGGCACAAGCATGAGCATTTTGAAAAATTGACTTGAGGAAGCAAACTTCTACTTGACATAGGGCAGGACCACAGTCACATAATTTTAGATACTGACCTGTACATTTGGGTACTGTTACAGACTTTAGAGCCTTGCTTTGGAAAAGGCTTGTCTAAAACTAAATGGAGATACTTGGAGAGAAGTGTCTGTGAAAGCACAAGTTTGCAGAAGTACGTTTGTCCTTCTGTGGGGGAGTATAACCATGTCAGGTCAGTGGCAGAGCAGCAGTGCTCCATGCCGTGCTCTGCTGCCCAAGCTGAGCTCATCAGTCCTCGGGAAGTTGAGAAGTCAACTGAGAAGCTGACAGTGTCATCAAGACCAAGTCCTGAAGGCCTGGCCAAGAGGCTGTGTCTGTCAGCTGAAAGACTGAGCTCGTGGGCTGTGCCTGGTGGTAGGAACGAGCAGCCTTGGCAGTGTTTCCCTGGACAAAGCAATGTTCCTGCAGACAGCAATCTCTCTGCTGCTCATTGGGCCATTGGGCACATCTGCGTCCTCTCTCCCGATCCTGACAAAATGTCCCTTCTCTCTGCTGAGTTTTCTCCTGACTCATCAAGTCTTTCAGCTGTATTTGCGCTCTCCGTAATGAAAAAGAAAAAAAGAAAATAGAAAAAGCTGTTTCTTTTTAATGAAATTTCTTGTATGAGATTAGAAAATCTCAAATTGTTTCATTGATCTTTTTTGTTTTGTTTTATTACTTAAGCACTAAAAATGAAATAGATAAGACATAAATGAACTGGCTCATCTGTTGTTTCTTTCCTGCTCTTGGAAGGCTTTATTTTTTGTGCCTACTATACAGATTTGTCATACGTAATGCACTTTTTTTGCTTCTCATCTATTTCCATGCTTTTCCATTTATTTCTCCATCCATTTATTTTACCTCCAACAGTGTGGGGTACCTGAAGACTCTCTGTTGCATTCCTGGGAACAGGCTAAGTCTAGCAGATGAGGCATAAGGAGAAGTTTAGGGAAACAGAACCTGATCCTGTTTCACGTGACAGCTTCTGTTGAATCCTTGAGGCTTTGATTTACCTCATGCATCTTTATCCATCCAAATGTTAGGCATCTATAAACAGCTGGCTTTAGCCCCACTTTTTATTCAGCAGAGAGGACTAGTGCTCTCTAAAAGATGATTTTTCTCACCCTTCAGTAGGTGGTTTGAAGGTCTCCTTTGGTGTCCATTTTTGTTCCCACTGGATACAGAGGGACCCTGTAGATCACTTTTGGAAGTCTGATACCGAAATTAAACCTGTCTTGATACTCTTTATCATTTTACCCATCTGTGGCAGCAAAAGCTCTGTAAGTACTTAAAAAGCTGTAAGTACTTAAAGATCTGAATGTGAAATGAAGGCACGTTCTGCAAATGGTTATTGATACTGTAAGTATTAATACCAGTATTATTATTATTATTACTATTACTATTCTTTTTTTTTTTATTATCCACCTGCTGAGGGAGACAGAAAATCACATCTTGCCTATACTGAATCATTTGAGTGCCAGAAACTTTGCTCAATGTTTCACTGCATACATTTATTTCCCCTTTTTATTTTGCTTTTCCTTTTGCTGTTCTTCATTAATGCAAATTTTTCTCATTTGTGATGCTAGTAGGAAGCGCTTGGCCCATTACACATGACTTGGTCATAAACAAGGTATTTGCTCTTTCTTATGAACAGAAAAATGTCAGGAAATTTCATTCTGGGTTGTTGGTGACATTATCACATTGGAGTTTGCTTTTAGAAAACTATTTTCTCAGCAGATACAGCACTCCACCTCAAGATTTTGAGGTAAATCCACACAAACAAAGCCGTTTGCCATCTCTGATCAAATTGCTAATTTTTAGTTTTGTGGGAACACTATAAAGGAATATATTAAAGGAATAGGAGAATCTGTAGAGGCCATGGGGAGCTGGAAAATTATTAAAAAAGAACAGTGGAGTTTTGAGGCTATTGAGGAGATGGGACACTGATTTCAAACTGAGAAGAGACAAAAACAAGCCAGACTATTGGGTTTGGCTTTGAAGCACTAAGGAGGGAGCACAGCTGCAACAATCACAACTTGTGCTTCTTTCCAGAGTGTGTTATCTCACAGCCCAACATGCTGAGTAACACTTGCAGGAGGCACAGTGGTCTGTTTTAAATATCTAATCTCCATGATTATAAAGGCAGGTAAACATTTTCCATCTCTGTTACCTAGTAGTGAAGGATCCTGAATGGTGCAGTCATGGAGTGGGGAGGAGATCTGAGGGGTTTTTCTTTAGCTCTTGACTATGTTCTTCACAGATGGCTTGGTCTTGGGCAAATCATCCAGGATGTGTGAAAACCTATTGCCTCCTGATTTCACTAAAATTTCAGTGTGGACAGCTGTGGAGCTGGACTTCAGTGTTTTGTTTTGGTAACTGTAAGAGAGGGGAAAAGCAGCTACATCAAGGAGATATTTGTGAGGCACCACATAAGGGTGATGAGGGACTGCAAGGCTTCATCCATATTTGTACCTTGAACAGTCAGAGAGGGCATGGGCCCAATGTTTTCAAATTTTTGAACAGTACAACAAATTGTACTATGCAGCATGAAGGTAAATCAGATTAAATTCTACCAGATGTTACAGATTGATAGTGTAGGGAAAATAAAGTGACATAATCTGGAACACTCCATTGCCCAGGAGAACACAAAATAAGACAGCAAGAAACCAACTATCATGCAGAAGAAACTATCATGCCTTTGGGATGGTGCTGTTTTCAAGAGCATGGTTCTAGGCTTTTGAGACTTTCTAAACTCTGGGAGGCACGGTGGCACCATTTTTAAACAGCTGCCTCAGCTGTCTGTCCGTTTGCCAGGGATTCCCTTGGAGCTAGGACTGCAGGGGGAGGATATGTAACTGCAGCCTGGTTGCCCATGCTAGGGGTTTGGTTTATGAGTAGAAACCCATCTTTCTGCATAGAGCTGATCTGCTCAGCTGCTGTGGTTGAAGTTTGAATGCACCTTCTGTTTGCTGTCCCATGAGATGGACTTTGGAGCCAGCAGCACCTTAGACCTCATGGCTCAAACGAAGAGACTTCTCTCTTAAACCCTCAGGAAAGGGCATCAGAGGTTCCTAGATAATCACCTCCAAAATAGCTGTCATTATAATGGGATAATTAACGAGGGCCAGCAAAGACCTTGGTTGTATAAAAGGAGAAATATCAAGTAAAAGTAGTGAAAGTTTTTTGATTAAAATCTATTCTATTAGTAAGGCTGATGCTTAAATACTCTGCCTAGTTCTAACTTTCATGACTGAAGAAGATGGAAAAATACTAAAGCACTTCTTAAGAAGGACCATAAAAACTATCCAGGCCTGGAGAATAAGCCATAAAATGTGTTTCAGTCTATTCAGTTTCTTAAGGGAGGTTACAAGATTATTATTTAGGAGCCGACAAATAGAAAAATAGCTGAAGTGGAGAACATGTAAACCTTGTAAACAGAACTGAGTGACTCTAAGGAGCAGTGAGATGGTATTGGGAAATCAAGTAGTCCCAAATGATCCTATGAGTTCTTCCAGCCTTAGGTGGTGAAACTAGAAGAACTGGAACACTTGATAAAAACTGCACTTTCAAATTACTGAAGGACCACAATCTTCCACCCAGTACTGTGGTGTCTTCTGATACCCTCTTGAAAAGTTTCCCTTTGAGTAGGTCTTCACTTGAAAGATTTATTTTGCAGTAGTAATAAATGTTTAGCTGATTCATTTGGAATACAGTCAGTTGCAGAAATCAGGGGGAAAACCTTTTTTTTTTTAAAACCATGAAGACTCTTGATTTTAAACCTCTTACCGTTCCTTCTGAAGATTTCAGTGCATACACTAGAGCACTGTTCTTGTACTGCTAAATTATTAGATGATGTGACCTCAGAGAATCACAGAGTGTTCTCAGTTGGAAGGGACCCACCAGGATCACCAGATCCAGCTCATAAGTGAATAGCCCATTCAGGCATCAATCCCATGACCTTGGATTGTCAGCCCCACGCTCTGACCAAATGAGCCAATGTCAGTGGGTGAAAGTCTTTGCAGGGTAAATGACTGAAAATTAAATGCCTGTAGCTGCAGCACTGTTAGGGATCTAAAATTATGGTTAGAGAAAAATGCTTGCTGTGTTCATCCTACTTAGCACTTTACCACACTTTTTTTACCAGGTCTACTGCAAATGTCAGGTCGTCAATTGCTAAATGTCCACATTTATTTTCCTTCCTTTTGTTCCATCATTTTTATTTATATAATACTATTTTCTTCCCAGTTTTTTGCCTGCCTTCATGGTTCTTAAATGTTTCTTTAATCATAGCACTCATTTTAAGTAACTATCAGTAACATGGTGACTAAGAATACATTCAGTTAACTGTTAACATAATGTACAATTGCTCAGATTGCACTGAGTGTTTGAGGATCATTCCACAACAGGGCACCAGGGAGACTATTCCTTGTGTCTGAAAATATGTAAACCCATGTAGGTCTTTCTGTAAGACTTGGGTACAAAAGGAGAGGGATGTTAAAACACACTGCATGAGAGATGTTAGACGCTGTCACGTCACTGAAGGCAGCAGTGACTGGCATTTTGTGGTGTTGCTGAGCTGATAGTGAACTGGGTGTGCATGTCCACGTGGGTTAGTTTGGGGCATAGTTTGGGGCTTAGAATGCTTCATTCAGCTTTTGGATTTTGCCTTGTTACCCCTCTGTATTTGGCCTGACATTTCTCAGGTTCAAACTTCCGAGAGCCTTCTAGGTAGGTGTATTGTGACGTTAAAAATAAGGACTTCAAAGTCGTGACAAATCTCATTTAGTCTCATAACAGTGAAATGTTTACATAGTTGTAAAACACTGAAGCATCTGCCCTGTTGAGGTACATGTTGCTTATCTATTTTATCACATTTTTCATCCTGTTAGCATTCCTGATTTCTAGTGTTGCCAGCTCCAGATGTTCTGATGTTGTGACAAAGTCGTCAAAGTCTTAAGATTTTTACAACATAATAATTTTAGTTGCTTTTGTTTCCTTTATGGCTTCTGAGGCTTTGGAATATGGTCAGGTTGCACTTCAGATTATTCCTTGTAACAATCAAGGTTGGGAAACATTGTTTTTTAAATTAAAACAGAGATGGCTTTTGGGAATCATTTGTAGCCATGTCACTTCTAGTCAGCCATAAAAGAAGGCACTGCCGAGGGGATTGGGGAGAGGGGAGCCAAGTTCAAACACCAAAATCCAAAGTTTTAACACTAAAATTTCCTGCTGCCTAATCCAGGGGGTAAGTACATGCTCTGCAGATGCCTTACTTTTTGAAATTTTGGAATATCCTCACATCTTCGGCTAGAAATCTGTATGGGCAAACCTATTCCTACCTTACAATTAAACTTGTATGGGATGTGGAAACCAAGTGGTCCTTTACCAAAATCAACAAAGGGGCATTTCTCAGAGTACGGCTTTCAAAATAAAAAAAAAAAAAAAGAAAAAGGATTTAAGGAAATCTGAAAAGAAGACTTCAGGTCAGTAGCAGCTTTCTTTTTTTGCAAACAGCATAGCACCAGGAGATCTTAAAACTGTCAAAAATGGTGGGGAATGAGGATTTTGGATAGAGCATTCCAAGTGGCAGGTTCATCATCTCTGCTCTGGGGTCAGGTCTGTGCTCTCTGGAGAAGCTTTTTCCTTCAAGACCTGGCAGTTGGATGCTCTGCTCATATTTAAGAGGGAAAGGAAAAAGCCAAGGTCTGAAGAAGAATGAAAGGATATGTCCTGCATTTGACAAAAGGAAGGCAAGCCAAGCTACAAGCCTCATCCTGTTTAAAAAACAAACAAACCAAACAAACAATAAAAAGCCAAACAAAACAAAAAGCAAACAAAGAAACAAAAGAAAAAAAAACCAACAAAAACCAAACACCAAAAACAAAGCAAAAAAAAAAAAAACCAAACAAACCCCAACAGCAATTTGTCTTTCGTAGTCCTGGGTAAGGCTTCAGACCTACAGGGCAATTTTGGGGTTCAGATCCTATAGACACTGAAATAAAGGTAAAAGTATTGAGTTGTTTCTCGGTCACTCAAAACTGATATGCCACATAACTTTGTAATATTACATTAAGAAGGGATTTTGCTGTAATTATACATTTAATTTCAGTGGGCTATGGTGAGTTTTGTATAAATAAGATTTTGACTTTGCAAATAATGGAATAACACTTGTGGTCTTGCAAAAATATCCTTGTGATGTTTTCACTCTCAAGTCAGTCTGTTATTAAGTCAGACCGAAGCTTGCAAATCCAGGATGCATGTGTCCTTTGGAGGTGAAAAATCCAATTACATCGGCATGCGTCGGGGAACCTGCAAGCCTGGGAGGTGGGTTTATCTCAGTCTGAATAACAAGGGTTTGTAAGAGAGCTGGCATCACAAGTTGCTGGGCCCTGGAGAGAAGCAGTTCCCTGTAGATAGAAGCCAGGCTGCTCTTGTTAGAGGCAGAGAAGTTCTCAGTGCACCAGTCAAGCCCCAGATTGTTACAAGTACTGAAGCAGTACAAAAAAAATCCTTTAATTTTATAAAATAACCACCGTATCAGACCACTAGCTTATGAAATAGAAGAACTACTTCAGTTGCCTCCTCAGTTTGAGGAGATTCAGACTTACACTTCTGAGTCTCCAGGGCTGTTTTATAACAGCAATGTTTGTGAACAACATTCAGTATTCTAAGAGCGAGGATACAAACCTGCCTCTGAGCTCCCCAAATCACAGTGGGGCTACAGAGCCACACAACCCTAAATGAAGTGCAGGAGGATTTGAGACTCACTCCTTCCCCCAGCTTTCCTGTTGGGCTGCAGATACTTAATGAGGTTCTTGTCTTTTGGGAGTTTTCATCTCAATTTGTTGGCTTTTGTGAGATATACATATGTGCATACGAATGTACAAACATATGGTACATGAAGTCCAAATTCCTGACACAGAGTTCCGGGCTCTTCTTGGATCAGAAGAACATATATCAAGCAAACATGGTCCAAAAATCCTGTGTCCTTCCATATAAGATGAAGCCACAGAAATAATCTCCAATTCCAAGTCTTGCACGTCTTCAGCAGTGCAATTTTAAAGCTCTGCTTTCAGAGCTTTTCTGTTTAAAATCTGCAGCAGTATCAATAGTGCCTAGAAGGGACTGGAAACAGGCATCAGAATCTTTTGAGGGAGGAGTGTGGTTACCAGTTCAGCCCTGCTGGCAGTGATGCAGGTGCTCACCAGGACAGGGTAGCAGGTCATGGGTGAGTGTGAGCCACTGAGCACTGGATAAGGATTAATGGTGCTACTGTGAAGCTAAAGGTTAAGAATACTTTTGCCTCTGAATTTCTGTTGCTTGGGATGAAGAGATGTGAGCTTTGACTTTTTGCCTCATTTTTTGCATTGTTTCCATTCAGATCTTTCTTGGGTTTATTTAGAGGGGTTTTTGAGGATATTTTTAATTGGATGTTAAGAGGATCTCTTTCTTGGCCCATATTTCTGACCACGGGAAATAAGTCTTTGAGTCTTATTAAAAACTCTACAATGTGGTGTTTTAAAAGTTACTTTGCAAGCAAAGCTGAATTATTCAGCCCTCTATCCTGCTGCTGTCACCACTTCCACTATGTGAATAGATTAATCAGTGTCTTTTTTTTTTTTTGCTTTTTGGCTGTAAAAAATTACCTGAGCTGTAATTTCTCATTGACTTTCTATTTGTGTTTTAAAGAATAGCGTAAAAATGAAGTCCTGACTGTTGGTTTTCTTTCCTGTGTCCTTACAATTCTTAATAATTCCATCTCTATCAATGGCAGAGGAACCTGGTCTAGTGGAAAGTGTCCCTGTGCGTGACAGCAGGACTGAAACTAAAGGATCTTTAAGGTCCTTTTCAAACCAAACCATTCTATCATTCTATGATTGGCAGGGGCCCATGTACAGCACACTGTCAGGTAATAAAATTCTGGTGCAATAGGGAAAAAACCAAACTTTTGGCAGAATCACTTAATACAAACATCTTAATGTTCCTGTCTGGAG
The DNA here is from genome assembly GCA_024500445.1 of Entomyzon cyanotis. Classification (NCBI taxonomy): domain Eukaryota; kingdom Metazoa; phylum Chordata; class Aves; order Passeriformes; family Meliphagidae; genus Entomyzon; species Entomyzon cyanotis. The sequence goes on from JAKEPQ010000871.1 coordinate 67,657,625, forward strand.
TAAACATGGCAGCTAAACTGGTTGAGGGATATGGTCAACATTTCATAAATTGAAAATTCTTCAAGCAAGTCTTACACTCTGGCGTTCACCAAAAGATTCTTAATACAGCTGAAATCAAATAAAGTAAACAGACAGGGGTTGGGGAAGCTCAAAGGAAGCCCATCTGCTGAGATGCAGGGCAGTCTTGTGTTTTGTAGAAACCCACAATTTGTTGCAACCCACTCTAGATGCCTTTGATGTTAGAAGGTTGTGATGGTGAGAATACTATTTATTTTGGTACCTAAATATGGCCTTTGGTTATTCTGGGTCCAAGCTTTAGTATCTAACCTTCAGAGCCTTTCATGAAAATGCAACACCAAATGAAAACTTTAAACAGTTTGTATATCATCCTGCTAATATTGGTAAAACCAGTGGATTCTCATCCAGAAAAGACAAGGGACTACACAAGAAGTTTGGTGCAGGACTGAGGTGGACAAAGCAATAAATATAGTAAATTGGCATCTTGCTGCACTGTTCATACAGCAGCCAGTCCCATATTTTCCCAAGCAGGAGGACTAACGTGGTATTTAGAGGGTGAGACTAAAGAGCTACTAATGCAGGTGTGTAAATATACGGCAATATGCCTGGACAGGTCAGGAAGGGCAATGCAACACAAGTTGGATAAGTGTGAACAGAGGAACAAACCCATGAATCATTTGAAAGGATGGAGTGTATGACTATCCAGTCTGTAAATATAGCCCAGTTGTGGGCTGTATCATCTTGTACCTCGGAGGAGGTTAGTATAGTATGTACTCAACAGATAATCTGTTGAGGATTTCACAGAAAATAAACTTCTTTTTTGCCTCAGATAGGGTGAGACTCAGTTTCTTTAAAAATAAGTTCCTACAGATATTAGAGATACAGTGGGCAACCCCACCAGGTCTTTAGCTTCACAAGGGTGTAGATCTTCTTTAGGACCGTGCTGTGTCATCCAGACTGCTGCAGATGTGCGAGCTACCTCAGGCATTTAAATCAGCATTAGACACTAAAGTATAGGCAGCTGAACCTCTACCACTGGTAATTTATTTAGTACTAAATTGTGAAGCCTTTTGCAAAGGCAGCAGAAATGCAGGCAGTCAGCAGGTTGTCGGGATGAGTGAGTCACAGAGCAGTGAGGCACCTGCGTGTCCCCTGCGTCACCCATCAACCATGGCCATCACTGTCCTTCACACAGGGGCAGCAGATTCCCCCAAAGAGTGGTGGGATTTTGAGGACTTAAAGAAAAATTGGAGAGGGGGCAACTTCAGTCCAAGCCAGAGGGAAAGCAGCTAACAGTGAGCATTACTGCGATATGGAGGGAGCCCTATTACTCATGACTGCATAACTGGGTGGGTTGTCACTGAAGAACCCATATTAGGAGACAGTCCTACACTGTCAGTGGGAACTGGGTAAGCTAATGGCTTTCTAGCTGGAATGTGCAAAAAAAAGGAATTACATAGTGGATTTCATGGAAAAGTAAGGCTTTGGGTTGCTGTACATTTCAGCAGCCTTGAGTAAATCTAAACCTGTGTGTATTTTCTTCATCTTTTTACTTTTCTCTTTCTAAATCTTCAGCCAAATGCAGTTCCTTACATACAATTTTTATTTCGTTTTTATTGTACAGTTGAGGCAAATATTTAAGGAAAAGAAGTGGGGGGTTGGGAGAGGACCAAAAGTTAATGTTATAGCTTTTTAATTAGGAGTCTTTTAAATTACAGCAATTTTATACTCTAGTAAGTTTTCAGGGCCATTTAGATTCTAAAATACCTGCCAACTGGGAAACCAGCAGTTCAGTTGTTTTATTTTTCCTCCATTACATCTGCAGCAGAATGTGACTTTTATAGACATTTGCTTTCCCCCCAATGTTTCCTGCTGATGCGTTTGTTTGTGCCACTGCAGTCTTCAAAATGCTGATACCATCTCACTGCCGTGTGTTCAGCACCTCTAATCGTCTTTGTTGGGTTTTAGGTAAGGAATTGGTTATTCTTCTGGGTTTGAGGTGATCCATGACTGCAGGTCTGCAGGTACCAAGAGGAGGAGACATCCATGAAATATTCCCACACACCCATCTCCCTTCACTCTTCTGCCTGAGCCCTGCCCTTGTGCACAGAGGGCTTCTTCCCTCCTTGCCTTGTTTGCTGGCTCCTGGAAGAGTCATCTGGAATTGGTGACATTGCCATCAGTGCAGCCCAGTGGTGTGCTAAATGAGAGGCAAGTCATGTTAACAGCCCCGCACAACCCTACGCCTCATGAATATTTTAGTTTACTGGCAGAGCTCCTGTTGTGCTGCGCAGTCTGTGCTGCATGGAGCTGCAGTGCTCTGGAATATAATTGGTGAACAGGGAATAAAAGAGTGCTTCATATTTGGCAATTTTCTGTTTTTCTTAGAGATAAACTTGGTAAATTAACGTAATGTTGACAGGAAAACCACGGGGAATTGATTTCAGGCAGGTCGGATTCATAGGGCACCGAGTGGGGTTTGATATGGGAATAGGTCAACTCTACACTGACCTATCAAATACACATCTAAAATAAACCAAATTGTTGGAAATATTAAAAATCAGACCCAGTTATTATCTCACCCTGCGTTTTAATGAAGAAAAGCATGTTCAAAAGCAAACAGGCAAAAAGCACCCTCAACAATTTGCAATGGGAGTTTTCTCTTTTTTTAGCTTAACAAGAGTTTGTTTCCCTGAGGATTCAGGGGTGTTTGGTTCTATTCCTTAATCTTCAGAAAGTGTAGATGAGGCAATGGGAAGTAATAATCAGAGCACAGAACCCTGATCTAAGTAGATCAGACGCTCCAAAGAGCCTCTCGTTGCATTCAGCAAATGCCTACAGTATCTGTCAGTGCTGGTTTGTATTAAAGTGCTGCCTGACGGGGCTGGGATGGGACGTCAGGGAAGGTTACAGGACGCTCGATGATAAGTGTGAGGCCACCTGTTGTATCTGGACAAGACAAGATCTGACGTGAAAGTTAGCTGGAGGTGTTCCTGTTGTTTCCCTGTATTACATTCTCTCCCCTGTTTTGTGGTTTTTTTTTAATGCAGTTATGTTCTGACAGAGAAATACCTACATTCTGGTTTTGTCTTAGTTTGTGTTTCCCAAGTGGCTTTGTGTGTGTGTGTGTGTGTGTGTGTGTGTGTGAAGAATCTCTATAGTCTTCACTTATTTTATTTATAGCTTGCTGGGTTAATGTTGCTGCTGTTGATTATTCATAAAGAGTTATTTTATCAAGCTGTTTTCAGCTAGGTAAAATTGGAGTGGGAAAAACCTATATTTAATTATTGATGTGGCCAGTCTGGTTTGTAGTAGATGTTGTTGATGTGTTTTCTAGCACACAGAGAATACCTTGCTTGAACAACTTTTTGTTCAGTTTCTGGGCTGCTTTCTCAAACAATGTGCCTTTTGCAAGTTTCCTACTTCGGGGTTATGTGTGCAAACCCTGGCTGAAGGCTGACTGCAGGGATGGACTGTGTTAACAGGGCTGAAAATGTCCCCATTCAGTAAAATATGACCCTTGAAGAAGCCCCATCAGCAGGCTTGGAGCTGGTCATCAGCATTTGGGTGAAGGCAGTGGGCTCAGGGTCCAGCCTTCTCCCAGGAACATGGTCAGTGCTCTCCCTTCCCTCTGCACACCCTGACCTGATTTTCTTTGCTTTCAAGCTTTTCTGCATAGTAACACTGGAACAAAAAACCCTCTCCCCCCACAAAAAAAAAAAAAAAAAAAAAGGTTATGCTGTGTATCTCCCTCAGACTCCTAACCCAGAGGTAAGGGTCTCTTCTGGCTGACTGATGTCCCTTCAGCCAGGGAAGAATTTTAAAGGGTCTGTGTGGCTCAGATACATCTCCGGCTGACAGCTCTGTTGCACAGGGTTGTTTTAAATGCGAGTTAACTGTCAACACTGAAGCACACAGCATGAGGAGAAAACTTAAGTAGTAAACTGAAAGTTTGGCCACACTGCACTTCCAAGGCATTGCCTGGTGCGCTCTGGGACACACAGCAGCCAGAGCCAGCCAGCCATGGCTGGGTGAAGCTGCAACAAGGCACTGCCTTCCTCCTGCTGGTTTCTCTGCTGGGGGGTTTGGCTCACATGGCCTGAGATGAATGAGAAAATTTGGCAACTTGATTGGCAGGTCACCCTTGAGAGGCAGCCAAGATCTGCAGTGGTTATCAGGCAGATCCCGGGCATGGCATCACCTGCGGCACACAATAAACACAGACGTGGCAAAGACAAATAGCGGGCAGAGAGGAGAATTCGAGTGGGAAGCGAAAGCGGCTTTTGCATAGACGCGTGACTGGAAAATTTAGTAAACCAAGCAAATTGCTTACCAGAAGCTTAAATAGGATTCCTCTGGTATCCAGCAGGATTCACAATGAGTGAGTGATTTATAAACCAGCACATCCACAAAGAGAAATAGCCTCGCTGAAACCAGCCAGCCAGCGCCTTAGCGATGCAGTGAAATCACTTCAATAAATAACTTTTTTTTTTAAAAATAATACTTTAACACTCCAGATTGTTAGCAGCATATTTGTGTAGCCTTTAACTTCGCAAGTGTGTTTTAAAGCAAAATATTTAAACAGCATTTTCTGCGTTTGTAAAGTCCTGACTTGAAAGTGATGCTGCATCTTGTGCAGGGCTTGATGAATCACCAGTGCCCAAGGCTGCATAGAGGATCCAGGTCAGGCTTTGTTTTAGGTGTTAGTGATTCATCAGTAGGTTCTGGGGAAATAAACTGGAACTCTGGTCAAGTCAGGTTTAAGAGACTTCTGGTTCATCTTTTAATCCTGGAAAATAAAATAGATTTCCAACTACGGGGAAAAGAAAAAAAAAACCAGCAAAAAAGTATTGCATAAAAGCAGTGGAGGGAAGATTACTCTGAACTCAGCAGAGGAGAGCAGTTATCACTTGAAGATAAGCAGTCGGTAAAGGCAGACTTAATTTTGAGGCTTTTTAGAGTAGCGAACAAAAGAGTTACTTGGCCGAGATCAAAGGTCTGTTCTGAACTGTAGCTTGTTAATTGTTGTACTGAATGTTGCTGTTTAGGTACCAGTTTGGTGACTATTAAGAATTTTTCCAAAGATGATGAAAGACCCAACAAGTATTGCCAGACCAGTTCCACTCGGTATCGATGTATTCACACCTACAGAAATCTCCATGGTGAGGAGAGTCAGGTTTGCACCCCATGACTGAAGGACCTTTGCCTTCTGTAGCTGGAGTGGGAGGTGAGAAGGTGCCCTGAGCAGGGAGCGAGGTTTCCTCTGTGTTCGTGGCTACAGCTGACTTTGGCTGCTGCCAAGTTCCTTGAGCACTCCCCACCTCCTTGCATTTTGTGTCCTGGTGTGAGCTGAGCTGTAGAAAGCATCCTGGGTTATTCTTGTGTGCTGTGCAGTGCCCTGCAACCACACAGGGCACAGTTTGGTCTGAGACAGCAGATCATCCCTCCCTTCCCCATCAGCCTGCTGTGTAAGGGCCAGGCTGCCCCCAGCACTGAGTCAGCAGATTTAGAGGCACTAAAACCACAGTGGCACCACATCTTCAGTTTGATACAGATCGTTTGACATGAAATATCAGCGAGGCAGTTGTTACCACCAGCCCTGACTGAAGTGTGGGAATGAGTCAGCTGTTGGGAATGGATTCATATTTAGTCGTAGCTGTTGGAAAGAAGATGCATTTTTCTGCCTGCCTTGTTTGTTATAAACAATGCATGTGTTACCCTTGTGAAACAAAAGTAATACGTCTGCCAAACAAAGTGTTGAGAGACTGAGCTTGACAAATGCAGATAAATTCAGAAATTAAGCCTCGATTTTCAACACTGAGGGCAATTGACCAAGAGTTCAACATATAAAGAGATTTTTGCACTAAATCTCCATCACTGTTGATTTTATATGAAGATTAGATGCTTCTTTACAAGGTACACTATAGATCAAACAACAATCAATTCAGGGAAGTTCTGTGGCTTCTATTATGCAAGAGGTCAGGTTGGGTAATTTCAAAAGGTCCCTTCTGGCCTTCTCTATGAAAAAAATACCATTAAAAAAATCACAGTTTACATAAAATACAATTCTCCTCTTGCCTGATGCTAAATGAATTGAAAAAGCACGTTTGAAGAAATCTAACAGATTGTTCAAAACACTATTAAGAAATTGCAGCTGTGCTGAAGACTGAGACACACTGTATTTTGAGGTTAAGCAAACAAAATTTCTTTCTGGTGGGCTAAATATGTATTCATAACCCATGTGGTTACAATTTATTTCACTGTCAATGTCTTTGAGAAGAGAGTTTTAAAATAAAGATTCAAACTCCTATGTCACTTAGTTCACCTGTGAATTGTTCTTTTACCTCCTGTACAGACACACTGCAGTGTTGGGGAGCATGTGCTCTGCAGTGCTATGGGGCTTGTTTGTTTACTTCATCTGGTTTACTTTGGTGTCATCTCTGTTGATGATAAGGGTAAAGAAATTCACCCTCCACCTGGAACTTGCTGTGGGATGAGTAGTGATGCTTTTCACTGCCCTGGAGAGGGGCAGGATTCCCTGCTGCAGCTCCCTGGCCATGGCACGTTGCCTTCAGCTGACAAGCTGAGCAGTTGACTGCCATCCTCATTCAACAACTTGGCTCAGTCTTTCTAGTCTTCAGGAACAAGGCTCTGGAACAGCTCAGACAGGAGACACAGGGAGGATGTGTTGGACCCTCCTGGTGATGGTTGGTTGGTGTTGCCTGTGGTGTGCACAGCAACCTGAGCTGCAGCCACGGCTGCTGTGCAGTGTCCCCAGGGCTCTGAGCTTACTGCTCCCCAGCACAGAGAATTTGGTGTTGCTGCAGGTCACTCCAAGTGTGAAGTGACTGGCCTGGTCCTTGTTGCCCTGAGGCTGAGTGGAGGATGGAGAACAGCAAAATTCCCTGTGGTTTTACTGTCACTGCATGCTAGAAAGAAAAGTCCATGCAGAAAAGTACTGCATGGAACAGAGCAGGATACATGGTGCAGCCCCAGCATCTCTTAATTGTTGTTTTTAGTATCTGTAGTTACCTAAAAGGTTAGGCAAGGCAACTTTTTTTTTTTTTAATTTTTTTTTTTTTTATTCTTTGTTTTCACTTCAGTTCTTTTGTTGTTCTGCTCCCTTAAACATGTGTTTTCTAGAGACAGTTTTGGGGATGCTGAGGAAGACAGTGCAGAAACCCCACCTCAGATCTGAGAGAAATGCAGGCCAAGGTTCATGATTAGAGACATATTTCTTAGAGACAAAAAACATAGTAACAGGCATATGTAATATTCAGGACTGTTACCACAGTTAAGTAAAGACATTTTGATTATTTCTCTCATGCATTAGTACATGTTAATAATACCTCTTGTGTTGGTTTTGCAGGACTTGCTGCTATAGAACAGCCAAGCTGAGTTTCTTCCTCTCATGTAGTTCAAAAAAAGTCTAAAATTAATTACTTTTATTAATGATGTTGAAGGTTCATCATGCAGAGTATATGGGATAGAGTGGGGCCAAGCAGCTCTTACACGTGTATCACACAAGGCAAGTCACAGCACCTGTGTGCATCTCTTTCTCTGCCATCCTCTCCCCATCTCTTCATTTTTCTGTAGTTTTTTCAAGCTAGAGACTCCCTCCTGAGGCAGGTACTTTTTCTTATGTATTCCTGGTGTGTCTAGCCCCAGCTGGGATTGTAAGATGCTGCTGTAATACAAACAAACAAATAATAATAACTAGAGATAAGAAGAAAAAAGTATCCAGCTTGAAATATGGATCCCAAGGTGCTTGACAGAGAGAAAGCTAAGCAAGTTTTACACAGAGGTCATTGAAGGAAAATAAATAAGTGTGTTCAGCTGCCAGATTTACAGGCTCCTGAGAAAGCTGCAATTAATAAAATACATTAATTGAGAAGTGTGAAGAATATCTTAAAGCTTAATGCATGGAAAATATGTCTGTATACCCCAAGAATAAACATTACATTGAGAAAAGGCAATGTTTATATTGCAGAGCATAACCAAGCTCAGAATGACTCCTGTAACTAAGTAAAATTTATGATGCTCTGACATGAGGCACAGAACACATTATCAGTACGTAATACATTAGTCCTGATGCAGTACTTCACTGTTTCTAGTGGAGTCACAAACTTAAAACATTTTAGAAACTCAGTATGGGATGGCTGCTTGTGATTATATTTTTATCAATGCAGATAAAAAGCCTTGAAAGTAGCTGTGGTAGATCTTGAAGCTGTAACTGTTATTTCCACATGGATATTTCACTTTTTCAGAGCCTCCTGATAAATGTAGAGGGTTGTTTTCTTTCTTATCCATCAAGCATTTCTTGTTGCAAGTTGAACATTTAAATTGTACCTTTCCCTACATTTCCTGTGGAAAGAGAGAAGAGGGGGTTGGTACAACCTAACCTCTGCAACTTCTTTTCAGTCAGTCACAATTTCTTTACTCTGTCATCATTGAAAAAGATATTTTTATGCAGATCACAGTGCTGTTTATCATCTGGTTGATTGATTCCTATATATTCCTTATATGTTTTCTAGTTTCTTCAAATGGTTCAGGATTGGGACTTAAGACTTTTTTAATTAAGTAGATTTATAGTATCTTTCATTTATTTCCTCAGCTACATGAATTAAGCTTCTTGGAGTGATTTTCATAGATTCTGTTCTTTAATCCTGAAAGCAGCTTTGTTCTCTCTTGTACTTTAACATCAGTTAAAATATTTGTTGGAAGGGGAAAGAGGAAGGATTCAGACTGAAAACAAGGCTAGGACTTGGCAGATCCAGGAGAGGATGATGATTGATCAGAAGGTCTTGTCTTGATAGTGTGATGTTTTATGATACAGCTTCTCTCATTAGAAGAGATAGAGTAGGTCACAGAGATAATGTGTCCATCAGTGTTACCATGAATTCACTTCATTAGCGTCCATATCTTACCTTCTTCTGTCCCAAAATCAGTAACTTGAAAAATGTGACTTCCAGCAGATTTGAGAGCAGGACTATCAGCCTGAACTCTGGATGCCTTCTTGCATTTTAAACACAGCCCATAACATTATTCTGAGTGTACTTTTTTGTGATGGACTGGTTTTTTGGCTTTCTTTTTGCATCTGACATTGGTGCCTCAGCCCTCTGCCTCCTGGTTGCTCTGCTGTTTGACTCTTCCCTAACACTGCCGTGGTGTCTGCAAGAGTGAATTCTGCTATTTCTCCAGGGCTCTTTCAAAGTCCTTCTTGTGGTCAAGTTCAATTCCATTTATTTTTGACATGTGTTTCCTACTTCAGAGACCACAGTGCATTGCTTTACATTTCTGTCAAACTTCGTTTCACAAAAACTTTATGATTCTTCTTCATTGTCCCTCTTTCTGCTGCCAAGCACTGAAGTCCTTAATTTTTTTACTTTTTTTTAATATACATGGCATCAACCACAGCCCAGTGTAGAGGGTTAGGATGAAACATCTATACCCCACTGTTATCATGGTGGTGAATAATTGCTTCTAGTCTATTTTTTGTGCTTTTTCCTGTGATTCATATCGTACTGTGGTGTGAATTTCACAGTATGCTTCGAGACACTCAGGTGCATCCCATTAACTTCAGACACTTAAATGAGGTGCCAAAGTTAGGATGATCCCCACATAATCAGAGGAGGGTGCCCAGTGAAGGTCTGACCCATCTCTTCCTTGACCAGAGAGGGAGCTTTGGGAATAACATGCCTTGGACACTTCATTCACATGCTTAGGAATTGAATCCAAGCCGAAGTTTCCTAGTTCCAAATACTGGAGTACATGAAGTCACTTAATTTCTTGATCATTTACCCACATGCTTGCAGTCCTTTTACATCAGTGTCCCTCAGCCTAACTTCACATAAATTCTGTTACAGATTTCTGTAAATTAATCAAATGTGCCCTTGAGAATGGTGGACATTCTGTGTCGTTCAGGAGTTTGTCCTTGATGGGAGGAGGAAGGGAAGCATTGACAGTGTCGTGCTACCAGGACCATGGCAGGTGATGAGCATGGGGAGAGATGGGGGAAGCCAGCAGGAGAAAAAGAAGTCAGATTTCTGGGAGTGGATTATGTTGCAAGGAAAAAACTAAGATGGAAATATTATTCCATATACCATCTTTCTTCCAAGTGTTCTGATTCAGAAGTAGAAGTTGCAGTGGAAGGAGTGCCAGAAGTGAGATACGATTATAGTTATGAAAAAGGAGGAAGTGGAGGGCTGTCACTGAATGCTCACATAGGCAGTGACATTTGGGCATAGTCATCCAGACTGAGAAAATCAGAGTTCTTTTCCTCAAACCAGCTCTGTAACCTTGAAAAATTTGCCTGACTTCCGGCACTGACACCTCCTCCTGGGAGTTATCCATCTCACCCATTCAGGACAGGAGGTCACTGGAGTTGGGTGGCTTCCTGCAGTGCTGTGCCAGTGCCCAGCATGGCTGGGATCACATTTGGACCCCGAGCCATGTTGCAAGCAGTAATACTTTAATACACTGCCAGCCTAGGCAGGAGGAAATCGGGAAGCACTGTGTGAAAACTCGGAGTGAAATAACTGCTTTTTTCCCAGCAAACCACCTGGGACATGTGTTTTGTTTTGCTTTGATAGCTTCTGACACTGTGTCTTATATTGCGACTTGTCAAATTATGTCAAAATTGTGATATGCTGCCGTGTTACAAACCGTATTTATTGCTAATTTCACACTAAAATGTTATTTCATATCACTTTGTAATCTGGTGCCATATTCACTGATTTCTGTGTTCCATCTGGAACTTATCAGCCTTTCCATGATGTCTGCCAGTAGCCCAAAAGTTCCTTCCTTGATCTTCTCTAATACCTAGGGATAACTTCCATCTGGTCCTAGAGATTTGTTGCTTTTAAATTCCTCTAGATTATTTTCTTTCTGTCTCACTGGTGCTGAAATCAGCTCAGATTGTGGATGTGACATGGGCATTTTTCCTCTTTTTTTGCAAGGCGTTTACAATATAGTAATTTATTTTTAGCTTTTTGGATATCCTGCAGTTTTCTTCAATTTTCTCTCCCATTCCCTCCCATGATTTCCATTCTTCCCATGATTGAAATTCTTTTGTAATTCTCCATTAGGAATTAGTAAAACAGCAAAAGCAAGAAATTAATGTCCCTAGCCCATGGGGCTTTTCACAAAGTTAGATGAAATTAAAGCAAAATAATGAGTAGAGACACAACTGAGTTTTTTACGTTCTTTGATTTTGCTTTCATAATTTATGTAGTAAATAATTTTTTCATTTTTTCTTTTTTCTTTTCTTTTCTTTTTTTGAGATAATGTGACTTGTTATCATTTGAGTGAATTTACATACCAAATGGATTTTCATGTTGTTTTGCTGCTTAAGGTCATGACATGTATTTATTATTTTTGAAGCACAAGTAGTTTTAATTATTTTGGTGCTACTCATGTAATTCTGGATAGCTGCTAGCAACTGAACTTCTACATTTTTGTTCGTGTTATTAATAAAGTATTGTTTTTAAATTTATGAAGGTTTACTGCTATTCATCCATGTCAATTAAAACAATCATTTACAGCTTTGGTTGTACTCCAGGAGAGTCCATTTCACATTTATTCCAGGTCATATGCTTGTTCTCTGCTTTAACCACTCACTCCTGTCAGTTCAAAGCTACCCTTGTAGCTGTGTCAGGAGGTTGGATTACAAAAATGTTTCCATAGCCTGAATATTAATAATCTTGATAGCCTCCACTTTTAATTCAGGTTGCCAGAGAGCCAGCAGACTCTACATCCCTTAACATAAACACTGCTGCCTTTTGATTTCATATTCAGTCCTTTTGTGTCTCCACAGCCCCAGGAGACAACACAGGGCCCTGCACCTCTGAAAAGCTGAATTTTAGCAGGATGTACCAACTCTGCTGCTTGCACCAAGGGGTAGCCCTTGCAGCTACCTTGCATCTTGAATCAGTGGAATTTATCACTCTGAAAATCAGCAGGAGAGCTCAAGGGAGTGAGTTACTCCTCATCATGAGTGAGCATGGAAGAACCAATGTCAAAACTGAATTTTCTCTAGGAAATCATGTTTTTACTGTTAATCTGAAGTTCCATTTAACATCACCTCTGCAAGGAGGGTGGTCTGAGACATTAGGAACTTCTCTGCTGCTGAGCTGAGCCCCTCAGAACACTGCTCTGGACATTTGTGGTCCAGAGGTAGCAGATGTGGTCAGCTAAATGTCAATAATTATCCCTACTGGTAATAATTAAAAGATGCAATGCATACTATTTGTCACCCACATTTCTCTTTATCCTTCTGGAGACTCACTGGCTGAAGCACAGCAGATTCATCACAGGTTGAAATATGGCTTTTTATTATTAAAAAAGGAAGGAAAAGGATTTTCAAGTGGAAGATCAGAAGACTGTTGCATTCCCATTTCTTTGTTGGAGACACTTCATGTCTCTTTATTAAAAATTCTCCAGTAGAGATTACACCTTAAGCAGAGTCTAAATTAACTTATATTAGATCAAAGTATCTTATTTCCAAAATCAGCAGTTAATGCCTCCTCAGAATAATTCACTGTTATTAATTCAGTTAAGAATGACAATGGAATTTCACTTTGTTTTTTCCTTTGGGTCAATATTTTCTTAATCAATTTTGGTTTAATCCAGATTAAATTTCATTACAAAGCTTCTTTTTTTAATCCGTTCATAAACAGGTAGAGGTAAGATAACTTAGAGAGGCTGAAGGAAGTTTTTTGAGGGAAGCATTGAAACAAGCCTTTGAGATAGTCAATATGCTAATAATCTTATTTTTCAATAGGTCCTGCTCTTCCTCCCTCTCTGAGGATATTAATCTGTGTAGCCTGGGATTTGACAGAGAATAACAAAAGCTGCTACTCTGTTAAATTGCGAAGATATTTTAGAATGCCATTATAAAAGCCGTGAAAAAGAAATTAAAAGTAAATGGTTTATTGGAGCTTACAAAGCTGTTAAAAAGTGGGGAGGGGAAGAGGAAGCAAAGAAAACCCAAACTAAGCAGAAGTGCTTTGGTGAGTGCCTTCTCACCTTCAGTGATGCTGAAGCCTAAGTGTTCTTAAGGAGGTGCAGAAGTGCTGGAGTTGCTGATTCCTGGTGGTGCCACTGAAAGTTTTGTCCTGACAGTTCCTTGCTGCAGAGGATTTGCTTGGAATCAGCCAAGCAAGGAAAGCTTTGATGAGGCAGCTGCTGTTCCCTCCCCAGTTCAGAGAGAACTTCTGCTGTACAATCACCTGTCCAGGTGGTGCTGGTGCAATTCAGACCCAGCCATGCCCTTCCTCTCCCTCAGGTTTGGTTCAGCAGCTTCTTCCACTCCTGGATATGGTTTGGGAGGGTGAGTTGGCAGCAGGGCTGGAATTGCATTTGTTCCTTCAGTGGAAAACTTTCAATCTTTTCACTGACCAGGGCATTTTCAGTTATCCTTTTAGTTCTCTCAAGGGTAACTTAAATCAAACCCCACTCCTATTCCCTCGTCTTAAGCATGCATCTATGAAAGTAAGATGTCTAAATTTTCTGAATTTCAACTCAGTTATTTACTCAATATTTTAATATCCTTTTTCCTTACGTCTCCTTGCAGTCTTAGTTTCTTATTTTCTTAGTCTCTTGTCTTAGTTTCCCAGTTAACACAATGTTTTATGCTCAGATGGTGCCTCATATTAGAAATTGTTTATAGCATCAAATAAAAGCATGCATAAAACATCTTAGCATTTGTGTAAACGTAATCAAGAAGTTATAATATGGAAAGTCTCTATCCAAATAAAAGTGTTTGCAAATACGTATCTGAGGAAGAACTTGCATAATCCTTAGCATTGCAAACAGTAGTAGTTGATACCCCTTGAGAAATACAGTTTTAGATCTATTAATGTTTTTCTAATTGTTGTAGAAACACAAAGTGCTTAGATATGGATATTTTAGGGGAGTTTTGGTGTTTGTTTGTTCGATTTTTTCTTGAGTTTGGGGTTTTTTCTGAGGTTTAAACAGGAGGCTTATTTTTCCTTGCTGAAAGAAAAGACAGTTTATAATTCTAAGGTGCATCACCCCCTTCTTAATAAGTCAGTGTAAACAGGTTCTAAAGTTCTTTCTCATCACCAGGTACTTTACAAAGGTACAGCATCTTAAAAAGTTCTTAGGATAATCTCCACAAAACCAGTATGTTGTACATGAGGGCTGTGTGGTTCTCTTCTGATAAGATGCCCTTGTTGGTTTATTTGCTTATTGTCAACATGATTTCTGGATTCCCTGCCTGCTACAGAGTGTGATTTGTAATTAAGGATGCCTCATATGAAGTAACCTACAGAAAGCACCACAGTAACCAAGGGACATGCAAGTATTTTAAGGTCTGGTGTAAAAAAATACATAATATAAACTGTTCGTTCCAAAGTTGCATTTGGGATCCTCTGTAATCTCATGCTGTAGTAACAAACCTGGCATTATGGCTAAGGAGAAAGTCTGGTCTTTGGCACTTGTGGTCTGTCTTAGATTGGTGGAAAGAGATCCCCACAGCTTCAAGATTTTATATGACTCCACAAACCCAGTCTGGGTGAGCCCAGTGCTGCATGAGAAGATGCTAACGCAGTGTTAATTCCCTATCAGAATAAGAATAATTAAAAATAGTTGTATTAACACGTATATTTGCTCATGCACACATTTCCATCAGCAAGTCGGATGCAAGTTAACTCCAGATTTTTTTCCTTTTTCTGTGAATGTTTATGTTTTTGCTTGCAGAAGGAGCAGCACATAAACAAACACCTTTCTGTCCTTATACCCTCTACTGTGTTTTGTTTTGAAAAAATGCAGTGTGCACATAAATGTTTGGAAAAAAAATGCCCCTCAAGCTTTAGGTTTCTGCCAGACTCTCGGTGATAAGCATGACGCTGCTGGAATTTGCCTATCCTTTTTGCAAAAGCTCTTGCATGGGTACGATAGCATCTAGTGAACCTCTGGGAATGGTATATGCTTGTTTGGCTTCCTCTTGTATAATGCAAAGCAAACAAGGAGATGGAGAAGATATCCTGTGTTTGCAGGAGCAGCATTGGGCAGAGGGTGTTTACTGCAGATGCACAGAGAACTTTTACCTTGCATATTTATTTAGCAATAATGCACCTTCTCTTCAGCACTACCCAGAAAGTTAAAGGTCATCATGTGTGGATTCAGTGCTGCAGGAATGAGGTTTGAATACACGTTTGTAGTCTTTGTCCATCTGGGAGTGCTCTCAGAACCTCCAGACCTCCTTATATATGTAGAGTTAAAAGCTGGAGGTAGCTCTGAAGGATATTTCTTCTCTTTCATCAGTAAGCCTGGTTTTGCTGGCAGCAGCTGGGAGGTGATACCTCCTTAGCAATGCACATCAGGTCATCTCTATCCTGCCTGCAGTGCAAGGTGCATTTCTTCTGCTTGTGTTTTCTGGTGTAAACACACATAGCCACGAATATAATCACAATAAATCCAAGCGCAAGGGAAAAAAATTGAGCAGACCAAATAAACTCCCCAAACCACCTCCCACACTCAGAGTAAATCAAGATGTACCAGTGCACACACATCTTTTACTTGAGTTGTGCTACCTGCCTGTACCAAATATGAATCACTGCTGAATGCTCTGAATGCCGGGAGCTGCACAGAGAGGTGTAGCATGTAAGAGTGGTGAATATTTGGGATGGTTTCGGATGGTTTGGATGCTTTGGATGCTTTAGGATGGACTCTTCAAGGATTCATGTGTGCCTTGTTGTTTTCACTGCAGTTTGTTCAGGCTAAGACAAAACCCAGCCCTTCCCTGTAGAAGTGCAGTCCCAACCCAGCTGGATTCAGTGACTTGGTAGAAGTCAGGATTTCATCCCCCTGTGTTTGGGTAAGCGCAGAGAGACCCTCAAAGTCTGAGTTACTGTGGCAGGGTAGGAAGAAGGTCTCTGCGCCTTGACTGCATGAAGTACACCTTTTCATAGTCTTATTAGAGGTGCACTTATGGAAAAGTTGCATAATCTTTAGAAGGGTTCCTGAAGAATATTTTTCACAGTAGCAACACTATCATCCACAGTAGTGAATGAAAACTGAGATTATGCTGGGTAAAACCCTGTAATTCAGCAAATAATATAATTCTTTGAATAGGAACATTTTCCTTCCAACTTCAGGCTACAAAGAATTCTTTTACATGAATTATGTAAGCTGCAGAATTCAAACAATGGCAGAAATGTTCTTTTTTATACCATCAGATTTGGATGATTCCCTTTTCAGGCAATGCAATAAGTAAGTCGGCTGCTATTGTCTGCTTCACCTGTCTTATTTTCTTTCTTGTTTGTTATTGTTCTTACCCAGATAATCCTACTGCTTGATCAGTGTCCTCATACATGGTTTGTTTTTATGCACCTACTTTGAATACTTAAAATATCTCGGTGGCACTTGAAGAATAAATTTGGAGTTAATTTGATTACCGTGGTTATAAGATGTAGCAATTAAGTGCAATAATTTTTAAATAATATGATTTTATAAACATTGAATGAACATAATGTAAGCTGCAGATAACTCCTGCAAATTTATAGTAAACAACTTCATTGTTTATTTTGACAAACCTTCTGGAAGCTTGAAATATTAATTTACATTTTTATAGAAGTTGTTCATACCAATAAGAAGAGAGAGCCCTGTATGTACTTTAAAGACTGCACATTTACAAGAAGAGATTGAGTGTTTTCAGGAATTTTTTGAGAAACTACTCTAGGTTTCTTAAGCAGGGTATAAAATTTCAGTTTTGGGATGGCACTAGTCTTCTTACCAGTTTGAAATTTCTTCATTGTGTATTGTGTAGGAAAGGAATGAAAAATTGTTCAACAAAAACCATAAACAGCCATCTCAGTGAGAGACATGCAGAATTAAATGTACTCTCCAAAGTGTCTTTGCTACCCTTTTTGAAATTCAGTAGTGAGATCTGGGTCCTGAGTAGCTGGAAAAAGTAATCAGAACAAAATGGGGCTAGGAGAACTTGAGCAAAATGAGAAAGCAGCTCCTGAATTAGGAAAGGCGTGTATTAATTATTTGGCTTATTTGCTTTGTTCACTTTGGGCTGATTTTTGTAAGCCGTCGTTCTCCAAAGGGAAAGACAATAGTCCATTCCCTTCAGGTGACAAGAAGATCCCTTGTTACTGCTCTAATTCTTCACAGTTTTTCAAGCCGTGGGCATACATATAAATAAAAAATGAAGAGCCCTCTAAGAGCTCGCACATGTAAGGACTGCAGGTAAGCAAACCTTTTCAAATGAAGGCTTTTTTAAAATAAATGAGGCAATAGCAGAGCCGCCTAATTCAGTACTTCACTGCCTTTCTGTTGAGGCTGGTTCAGCTCCTTTGGGAATTTGAAGTCACTTTTTAACCTGCCTCACTTCTAAAGGCAAACAAGTTGGCTTAAGTTTCAAACGTACACGTGTGGCTCAAGCTCATTTTGCTTCTCCAGAGGGGCACACTAAGAGAAAATGATGTGTTACTGCAGCTTAGTTGTTTTGTTGTTTTACAGTAACTCAATTGCTTGTGGTCATCTGTGTATAACCTTAGTCCTGTGTAGAAGAATTTATTGTGATTCCAGAAAATTCCATTAAATTCTCACTTCAGTTCAGCCTTTGTAGATCTGGTTATGGTGCTGTTTTGCCTGTATTGTGTGTCAGTCCAAAGGTCTTCCCCTTTCAACTTCACGTGTGTGTCTGTGCTGTCAGTTGGGTAAAAAACCAGAGGATTGACATGAAAGAATTAAACTGGAATGAGGCATACTGGTTAATGTAGATCAAGGATAACGCAAATTGTTTTACAGGTAAAAAAATATCCTTGTTACTGAAAGTTGAGTGCCATGAAAGCTACATTACATAGGATTTCAGATTTGATAACCAAAATCTTAATGCACAGTTTAAAAAGAAGACTATTATAACAGCTGCCAGCTGTCAGACAAGTATATTTTCATTTCATGCTGCTGAGTCTTTAATGTCTCTTCAGCTCAACCCATGTCCCATCCGTGCTCATCCTCAAGCAGGGAGGTAGACAGATGTCCTGAATGATAGGCAGTGGTAGAAGTCTTCTAGCAAGAGACTATTTTTACTTCTGACTTTCGCCTTTTTCTTTTTTTTCTAAGTTTAAAGTGATAGCAGCAGAATGTAGAAAACAAGAAACATGTTTTGACTAACTACATCATGTGAAGTAAAAATAATACATGCTCCTTATCACCTTTACATCAGGGGGCTTTTGAAGGTAGCATCTCTGTATTTGGGTTGCTTTATTCTCCCCTCAAATCCACAGTGGCTTTGTCCTCCTGATGCCTTGGCTGCAAACATAGTCTGTAAAGGCATAAACCAAAAGGGGTCTTGGGGTTCTGTTTGCTTCCATTATATACAGCAACCCTAAATTTGGACTTGGGTAGATCACCTTCACAGTGTAAATGAAAAATCAGATTTCTTCCCCTTCTATTTTCTCTGGGGTTTTTTGCAATGGGTCATTGAAAGCCTGGAGGGACATTCTGGAATGCATTTTTCTTCCTCCTGTCTTATTTTGTACATTTGAACTACTTCAGCAATTTCTCTCCTTTTGCTGGACAACTCCTCAGAGAAATTAAAGAATTATTTATTTATGATTATTAGTTTCCTTTCAGCATTTTAAAAAATGTCTTCAATGTTTGAAGCACCCCAGCAGGCATCGCAAGCAAAGTCTGTAGCAAAGAAAACAGCAATAGAGCAAAAATAATGACAAATTCCATCCAAGGAGAAGAAGGGAAGAGAGCTGTTCAGCAACAATAATTAATCAAGTTTCTGCATGCTTGAGATGCCTCTGGAAACTACCTGACAAATTGATGGGGTTTGGGGTATGCCCTGAAGATGGAAAAGTCTGAGCTGTTTCCATCCCACTGAGAAGGAGAGTGGTTAGCTCCTAAGCCTATATGAAAACCGTATCTTTTTATAAACTCCTCATCAGCAATAAAAATTAATGTTAATCACGTTTATCAAACACCGTCCTCTGAAATTGCTCCCATTTTCAGGCAGTTTTCAAGAGCTTTTCCTCTTGAAACCAATTGGAGAAATACTGTTCCATTCTTCAGTTTCATTCATTCTGGGCTCTTTCAGTATTTACAGGAAAATACGAGCTCCGCCTGCTCAGCCTTCCTGCAGCAGGTCAGCAGTGGAGACACATCACAGGGAAATATCTCTGAGCTGTGTGAAACACAAAGCTGTTACCAGCCTCCTAAATTCACTTCATCTTGCCTCCTAATTTAATCTTGTAGTATTTTCCCTTGCATGTGAAAGAAGTGGGGTTATGCCTCATCATGAGAGAGTTTTGAGCAAAAGGTTTTGCCTTCTGGGCACTTTCTACAGTCAGTGCCTCCTGGTCTGTTTCTGGTGGCAGCTGCCTAATCACAGCGGGAATAGAAGTGTAAACTCAGGACAGCAAAGGACAGGGGATGCTGGTGAAGACAAAAGAGTTTCACCATAGCCTATCCCACAATCTTATCCAAAAAACAAGACTGAATTTTGGTTGTTGGAGCAGAGGCTGAACTGCAGCGTCCTAGAGGCCTTGGTCTCACCAAAGATCAAAGATATTAACAGACCCCAGAGGGCCCTGGATGTCTTCACCCTTCATTAGCCACTGAGGACAGGATACAAGGGATAAAAATCTGTGATTGTCATTTCCTTAGAGCATCGAGAACCTGATGTGTGGCTGTCACATGTAACAAGAAACCAGCGTTTCTTTAAATCATCTCCTTTGTTTCACCAGTTGTTTCTCCTCCCAGGATCCAGCATCCCTGTAAGAAGTGCAGCTCTATGTGGCAGTTGTAGAGGATACATAGAGGAGCCACTCAGTGCCAAAGGCAAACATCCATTTCATAATGGACCTTTCCTTTCCTGCAGACTGTCTGAACTGTCAGATGAGCAGGATTCTCTCGTGGTAGCAGCAGAAGCTCCCACTAGAGCTCCTGGCCTTCATGGGTCACCTCAGAGATCCTCCTTGTTTCTGATCTTTTCATTGTTTAAAAAAAAAGAAAATAATTTTTCAAATCTTTCTGTTTCCTTTGAATATGCCCTTCAGATATTGCAGAATAATCTTATCTTTTTGTAGATAAGGCTGTTCCATTGAGAAAGCTGTGGGTGATGGCTTCCCTGTGCTCCTTTAAGGTCTTGATCTTGGTTTTTTGAAGTTAAATTGCCAGAAAGGACCTTCCCTAGAGAGCACATGCTGGATTTTTTCCCCTTATATTTCCAAAGAGGTCTGCATATTCTTTTGAAACCTGTGGGTTTTGTGGTCACAGAACATCAGTTACCCTAATTAAAAGAAGATTTTTGTAATGTCTTTTTATTTTAAACTATGCAAAAATTCTGTGATGAGATGAGTTAGTGGGGAAAAAGGTTGAGGAACAATCCTAAATATGCCTGTTGTGCCAGCCTGTAGCCACATTAAGTCCAAGCTGGGCTTATGCTGGCATTTAGGAGTATTAAACCATCTAAAGGGAGTTGCTCTCTTGGTCATGGACCTCCATTTATTTATACAGAAACTGGTCTAAAAGTGTTTTAAAACACAAGATTTTTTTCCCCCATAAGATGTAGGCCTGAAAAGGATCTTTGTTCCTTGAATCTAAACCCTTGACGTTGCATGGAATCATGTTATTTGAAACGCTATGACGAGGAGGAGTTTCAATCCTCATCCCTGGCTCAGGAAGCCCTTTCAGAACTCCACTTTTCTGCTTGTGTGTTCAATGACAGGTCATGACCTTTCTTTATCAAGAAAACCTCTTTTTTTTGTTTACCCGTTCTATTCGCAGAGAGCAATTATACAAACTCACACTGTTAACTCTCTCCTGTCAGCTTCTTTGCCATGTGTTCCCTACAAGATCCACCTTCCAGGGTGCCAGACTGAACCATGAACTTCTCTCCAGTGGAGAACAGTTTGTAGCTTTTAGATTGAGGTTATACCTGTTATAAAACACTGCTATTTAGACCTGGTGAGCTCAGCAGGAGGATATTAAATAAATTATCTAATCTGTTTGTTTCTCTTCCTCCTGTTGACATCCTGTCAGTTTTGTTGTTAGTCAGAGTTATGAAAAATGGACCTGAAAGGAGCCCACAGCATGAGAGCTACAGCATGTTAAGAAGAAGGTAAGAAAATTACTCAGGGTGTCCTGCATAGAGATTTCTGTGGATGAAGAAGAGGAGAAAAATCCTCTTGTGCCACTCTGAGTGTGGTTTTCTTTGGATTACTACACAGCCAAAAGGCAAGGTGTAACTCCTTTGAACTGTAACTGAGAGCAGTGCTATCCCAAAGACAGAAACAAGGAGAAGCTTTTTTGAGATGGTTGAGATATTTTTTCTCTTCCCTATTCCTACTCCTTTCAGTGCAACAACAGAGCAGACTCATGGCATGTGTGGTGCCAAGATCCAGAACAGAGTAGGAGAGCCTGTCCAGCAGGGGAAGTATTGTGAGGCCAAAGCAGATGTGTGTGTGCACATTCCTGGTACCCCCATGAGTACAATTACAGTCCCACTTGGTTTTTCTGTAGCTCAGTCTGTCCTTGAAATGACCACTGGAGGTTCAGCATTTAAAGTGTGTCCAAAACCACAGCAATTAAGCCCAAGCCAGCACAAGGTGAAAGACCTTTGAACACATAACCAATACCGTGGCAAGCATGAGAGGCTGATATCCCTGTTCCATAGATTTAAGGAATTTCTGTTCCCATTTGTTATAAAATGAAACCCTGCAGTTTTAGTTGAATAAGATTTGAACCACTGGGCTTTTGCTTGTTCCTTGTAGACTGTTTCAAGGCTGGTCAGGAGAATTTGAACAGTCCTGTTCTTCCCTTTCAGATAGGATGCAGGGACACAAGGCCATCCTGCTGCTGTTGGTCAGTGTAGGATTTCATGTAATACTGCCTTGGTCCTGAGCTCATAGGGTGGTAGGTGCTACCAGAAGAAAATGCAGTACATGGAGAGGGTGTCTGTGTCTATATCCAGACAGATACTCTGAGGAACATACGACCTGACAGCGATCGCTTTGGTTCCATCTGTTTCTGTTCTCCACCCAAACATGCATACTTCTACCAACGAAATAAAACCTTAAATTACTTGTATGGTCTGCAGCCGAGCTACCAACAGAACATACACATATATATTGCATGAGCCAAGCCCTACTGTTCCCAGGCAGCTCAGCTTCTTGCTGTCATTTCAATTACAGAGTTTTGTTTTACTGCGAGATGAGTAAGAATCGTGAGTTTTGGCCCGAGACTGCTTCAGCAGTTATGTGTCATGCTTAATTTTACTGCACAGCAGTTTGCCAGATATACCATATTGGAGACGTGTTGATCTTTGTCGTTTCCAAAACTGACACTTCCTTTTCCAGTCCTGCCTGTTAAACTATTTCAGTTGGACAACACTGAGTTTTTGGAAAAGGCTGATACTTCACCCCTTTTTGATACTGTGTTTTAATTCAAGGGCTTAGTCAAGACTTACATGCCAGTTCAGGTTGTGATTTTTATTTTATTAGTAAACATAGTGATGTTGGGATGAAGCCATATTACAAACACAGATACACCCTTGGCTAATCTAGGGATGGAGAGGCATGCCAAAACCTGTTTTGCTGTTTTGCTACCCATCAGCTCTGTTTCTGTGTTGTTTCTAATTTTTATGTGAACATTCTGGCTTTCTCTTTGCTACAAAATTAGTCCTGGTCATACCATGCTTATGCCAGTACAACCCTCTAGTATAAGCAGTGCCATAGTCTGTTTTAAAGCCATTATGAAAGGTCAGGGAAAAGTGGTGTGAAGGATTTTATTAGAGAGTTTTAGAATTAGGGCCATGGCCTAGCTGCTGGAATTTCAGTCAGTAGGGCTTCTACCCGAGCTGGCCAGAACCTGAGGATGTTTTGATTCCTTGCATGCTGAATTTTTAATTTCCTCTTCGGTCTCAGGTGGGTCTGGCAAAGCTAGGAGGAAAGCAGGTCTTTATAAACTGTAACTTGAGATAAATGAAGCAGCTGCTGTTGGTCTTTGGCCTTGTTAACTCTGTGCATTGTTCTGTCTATCTACCCTCTGGATATCATGGAACTGCCGAATCATGGAATGGTTTGGGTTGGAAGGCTCATTAAGGGATCACCTAGATCCAGCCCCTTTGCCAAGGGCAGGGACACCTTCCACCAGACCAGGCTGCTCCAAGCCCTATCCAACCTGGCCAGGATCAACAGGGATGGCTCACCCCCAACCTAGAGTTGTCCATCACATAGGAGCTTACAGTATCCCCCGTCTGTCTGAATGTATCTTCCAATTATCTTAAAAATGTGTTAAAGAACAAACGTACAGAGACAACTCTTTAAGAAATCAACATGTGGAATTTTCATGCTTATGTGATTTTTTTCTTGTAGAATGAAATGAGGACAGCCTAATTTCATTTCGTTCTCCTTAAAAAAAATCCATTTTTATAGACATTCCTTCTTTCTAACATAACATTCTTGCATTTATTTGTGATTATTTCATTTGGGACTGGATTAAATCAGTAAGTGCCATCGGTTTGTGTATCTACTGGGATGTGCACATGAAGTTCTATCTTCTTCTGTGCAGTGGTTGTTGAAATCCAGAACTGCGTTTATTTTCACTATGAACACAGCCAGAGAGAGAAGTTTATCCCAGCATCTTGAATGCAGCATTACCTAAAGGCTGATGATATAGAAATAATTGAAAGTAAGTACAGCAAAGTTGTTGAGATAAATTTTGACATTAAAATGTAGGTTGGTTCATAAAAAGTTGCAGTGACAATAGGTTATAGTGACAGCTTTTCAACAACTGTATAAGCCTCCAGATGGAAGGGAATTTGGCTTAATGAATTATAGGCAGTCTGTGTAACACAAGCTCCTTTTATAGGAACAGCTCAGAATAAAGAATAAACTTATTCATCCTGGCATGTGTTAAATAACATCATTGTTAAAAACATGGAGTTGAAAAGAGACTGAGAAATGAAGGAATTAAAAAAAAAACAAACCCAACACTGTTAATATCTCAAGACCTTCGGGCTCCTGAGTAGGGCACTGACTGCTTTGTTTCAGAATGATCTGATAATGAAAGTTTTCACTGGCCAACTGCAGAGGCTCACAGCCTTCTGGTGACGAGGTGACCCTGCTGCAGAACCTCCTGCTTTGTGCATTTGCTCTGGGGCTGGAGTAGCCTGAGCTGGTTAAGGTTGTTACTTACACCTGGGGACAGATAGTCAGAGCTCCTGAGAGCACTTAATTCCCAACCTGTGCCACAGACAGGCTGCATGACCTTGGCAAATTACTTAATATCTGCTTTCCCATCCAGAAAATGATGATGATACTTACCTGCCTCCCAGGAGAAGCATTTGGGCTTCATTAAGGATTAGGACATGCTTTTAGTTTAGTTAGTTGTGTTGAAATGTGCTTGGTAAGCAAAAGTTATTGTTAAATAATGAATGAGGAGAAATGCTGTCAAAGTAATCTAAAGGACCGAGCCAGTGCTGAGAGCTGTATCCGAATAAAATCACATGCGCCATGATGTCAGAGCAGGGGAGTGCGACTGAAAACTAAGAATAAGCAGCAGATGTCAGTGACTCATTAAAATAACAAACTTGTATTTCTAATTTTGTCAGCGTACCGTGGCACTTTCGATAGGACGGATTAAATGCTGATGAGCTTGTAGGATTTTTGACACACGTGGTGGTGAGTTCAGGACATGGCTGTAGCCTTCTGCCTGCCTCGCTGGATCTGTCTGAGGCTGGCTTACCAGGCAGGAGTCAAATCCACAGATCGAGGATTTAGAAATGCAGGAAATTTCTGTGAAGCTACTAATCGTGGATGTGTAAAATAGTTGAGGTCTCTGGGTAGGGAGTGCTTTATTTTGGTAGGGAGTGTTTTTCTAGCAGGTCTGTGACTTTGGAAATTTTCAGGCAGCCTGTTTTGCATCTTCCAACTCAAGCCAGAAGCAATGTCATGGACAAATGCATTTACTGTGGAAGTGGAACCAATACTGAGTATTAATAATTTTCTTAAAATTTAGCAATAATCATAAAGATGTGCAATTATTTATCCCACTCCCTTTTTCATGAGCACAGGAATCTTTATGGCAAAGCAGATGTGTATGTTTTGTCAGCGCAGCTGGGTGTTTTTGATACTGCATCTCCTCAAACTCTGTGAGGGCTCATTTTTCTCAGCATATTTTATTCTTAGGAGCACCTGGATCGTTACCCATGCACCTCATGAAGCCTTTTTCTAACTCATTTTCCTAATTAACAGCCCGTCCCTGCCTCGTGTGGATAATAACACTTTCATCCGTGGATAATAACACTTTCATCCTTGCACAGGTGAAAGGATGCTCTCCACAGCAGTCTTTTTTTTTTTTATTCCCTTTGCATCTCTAAAACAGCCTAACATTATTTTGGGGACTGGTTTTTGTATGAACCCTGACCTCTGAGACACACTGCAGGTCCTGCCAAACCCTGTTGAGGAGCTGCTGGAAGAGAGATTCTGGGAGAAGAAGGAGCCAAGTGGCTCAGGCAGCCTTTGCCTGGCCCCGGGCAGTGCAGCTCTCCCAGAGCACAACAGAGCCTTGTCCAGCACTGAATGACAAGCAGTTCTATATTAAGGGAAACGTGGAAACACAGCTTATTAGAAGCCACAGGGTTGATTGAAAGCGTAATAAATGGCAGCCTACCAACAAAGATTGTTGCTCTGGGTAGATAATCTGATTAGTAAATATTTATTTCATTACAAAGTCTCTTTTATGGTTTGATCCATGTTCAGTCAACAATTCTGAGTGACCTCTTCAGCATTTTAAATGGGATCTGGAGGTTCTGCCATTTGAACCAGGGATACCATAAACAAATAAAGAGTTTCAGTGTTACTGGAGGTAGTGACATGAAATGCTATAGTATTTATTTAGAGAATAAGTGGCATCTGCTGTTTGATTAGGCAGTTTGTTTACTTTGAACTCCTAACTTGTTTAATCTTAAACTTTGAGACAATACAGAAATATTGTACTCATCTGGGGAAACTGAAAAACATTAACTCCTCAATTACTGCTGTGTGGACATTCATTTCACTGGTGCAGCTCACTAACAAATTTCATAACCTAATGGCCTGCAAATTGTTTGTACCTGGGTTTTTCAAGCACTGTAGCAAATGCTTTTTGCTTAGACATGCCTGATGTAATCAGCTATCATGAAGAAAGGGAAAATACACAAATTTTCATCAGCTTTGCTGGTGCATTATATGTACCAAAGTAAAGCAAACAAATCTGAACATCAAAATAGTAGCATTACACATATATATTGCTCAGTCTTTGTCCTCAGAATTCTTCAATGTATTTTTCAAGGTCTGCAGATATAATAAAAGCATATTTACTTTGTCCAGTGTATCAGATAAAGGAATGCAGATTTAAAGGAGAAGAGTGCAGTACTTTCTCCCACTGGAGGCTGTGGGTTTAGCTTTAAATTCAGAAAATGCTTAAGAGAACCTTATGAAATGTAATAAAGTTCTCTTTCCCTGAGCTCACACTCTCAATCTGAAATTGTATTGAGGGAATTTGGGTTTCAATAGTGTCCTTACGGAGCAGCTATGCTTATTGCTTAGATATTAGAGATGCCCTGTTGATGTACAAGCGTTTGAATTCCAAAGGGAAATAAAGTCTGTATTTTCAGCTTATTATTGTACGATGTTGTAGGCACTCTGCAGTAAGCGTCTGAAAAAAACTGTTCTTTTTCCTACTAACTTTCACCACCTAACGTGCTGTCTTGGCTTTCTACCTCTGCTGCAAAAGAAAACATCAGCTTAAATTTCCAATTCCCTAGTAAGAGGTTACGTACATTATAACACTATCATAGCTAATGTAGTTTATGTACTTAATTCTTTGTGCTAACAGTGGTGGCCACAGTTTGAAGTTGCCGTGCCACCTAGGTGCTCAAGGAAAAGACTAAAATTCCCCAAGAGCAGGCTGAGAACCAGGCAGCATGTCCTCTCCTCCTTTGTCTATTCCAGCACTGGCTTTTAACATCTTGCTAAGTTTGCCCTGTAAATACAAGGGCATGCCAGTGAGCACAGCTGTGGGATGGCTTGCTCAAAGAAGCAGAAGCAAAACCATGCAGCAGGCACATGAGGGAAGTTGTGGATCCCTCATCCCTGAAAGTGTTCAAGGCCAGGTTGGGTGGGGCTTGGAGCAGCCTGGTCTAGTGTGACGTGTGGAACGAGGTGATTTTTAAGATCCCTTGCAAACCACGCCTTTATGTGGTGATTTCTGTGTACTCAGAAGGAGCTGCTCTGGGTAAAAATGCCTTGTCACATCCCTCACCATCTCATTTTCACTTGCATATGCTCCTGCAGCATTGTGGGAATACCTTGCTTACAGCCTGGCTTGTGAATGCCTTTCCAAATCATCCTTTTCCCCACCCATGCAGCAGAAATAGAAAAAGGAAAGCTGTCAACTTTCTCTACTCTCAGCATGAAACAGAGCATGGAGGGTTGCTCCAGGCAGGCAGCAGCTCCAAGTTAACTGCCAGGTCAACAGGGAAGGCCAGGAGCTGGTCAGTGTGCTCCCAGTGCATCCGGGGTGATGTGCCCACATTTGTAATGGACAGGATTATTTATAAATGGCACACGGAGGGATTTTGAGGTCTGCAAAGGCACCACCAGGGCAGCATCAGAAAATGCTTGAAGGTATTAGTTCAGCCAGGCTCCTTGGCCATGTTTTCCACAGCCTAAAATAAGTCCCAAAATGAGTTTTACTGGGTTTTAGAAGAGCTTTCTCCACTTCCAGTCGTGCAGCCATTAAAAGAGGAATGAGCAGTGCTGTGCATATATCAGGAGAGCTCCTCTTCTTTGTTTTGTTTCTTTCTCACCCCAGCAACTACAGAAATCTTGCTGCTTCAATAAAAACTATTTGTCCAGCTGAAATCAGGAAGCTTTGGCATTGACTTCAGTCAGGATGGTTGGAGCCAAGCACCCACATGACTTGTGGTTCATGATTCCTATGGGCAGCTTCAGCACTTCTGTACATAACTGGTCCACTTTGCATTTCATTATGTCTATTTAAGCTATATTTTAACCCCAGATTTGGAGGGCTGAGCCCCTGAGGTCATTTAGTAGTGGAGGAGAAAAGTCACTCTTCAGTTGTAATGCCCTAAAGATCTTCCTGATATAGCAAGATAGGAGGCGTGTAATAATTTATTGCCATGTTAAATATTGATTTGTTATTTTTCATGGCACATTTATTCCAAGCTTCATGCCATCAGGTTTGCGCCATCACTCTGTGTGTGTGCACATGTTCACACATCAGTACTTAATAATATGGGATGTCCTGTCAATTCCCTGAATTGACACTGAAGTGGACCATACATTTGAAAGGGTGTATTGGCATTTAAGGATTGCCTGTATCAATCAAAGGTTTTTCTGCCAAAGAAAGGAAGAACCCAGCCAAATAAACAAAAAGTCCTTCTGAGATGTGCAGTCTTTGCTGCTGAAATACTTAAAGGGATTTTTTAACCTAAAGAGCAGTTCTTTGCAAAGCCTGTGGTACACAATGCACTGAGCTGAGCTGATGGCTGGAGGTCATTTTGTGAGGATTTCCACCCTTAGTTTCATGGATTGCTTAAAAATAGCAAGGAAGCAGCTCTTCAAGTTGAAGCTCCATACCCATGGCTGCAACCTGCAGAGCCATGGAGATGATGAGACAATTTGGGGGAGCCCAAGCATACCACTCAGGCAGAGCAGATTGAGATAACTCAGTAGTTATATCCATTCCGCTACAGCCTGATGAGCCAATTGTGCTGCATTTCTCCAGCAAAATGCGTTTGTATGTGTTATGGCTAGTAAATACACTGGACAAATTCAAATAGGAGCTAAAATGTCCATTTCCAAGAGAGCTCATTGTGGAGAGAACTTCCCATGCTCTTTTCCTGTGGTTTAGTTTTAGTTTTGTGGGGTGAAGAGGTCAGGTTGCTGATAGTGTATCCTGTGAATTGTGGGTCCTCTGTAGATGGTGGTAGATGGCTGAGAGCTACCCCCACTTCTCTACACATCAGGGCTTGGCAAATCCAGCTCTGGGATTGCTTGCAATCCAAGGCTGGGAGTTGTTTTTCAGCAGGTTGGCAGAGTTTGCTGGAAAGAATTGTACAAATAGCTTATTTCAGAACAAAGTGGGTGGTCTGACTTGGACACCAAGTAGTTGATAACCAATTGCTGGCAGTTGTCAGCTCATCATACCACTGGCCTCTTCATCCTTGGGCAGACAGCCTGACCTCACACAGCATTTCCTTCTGCTGCAAGTACCTGGTAGCTCCAAACAGATCCTTGCATGGACATCAGGACTCATGTCTCAGTCTCCCTGCAACGTTATCATTTGTTCTCACCTTCCTCAGTTGAAATTTGAAAAAGCCAAACTCAGACTCAAAAGAGTTGCTCTGTAGAGTGTTGCAGCCCCTAACTGGTCACTGGCAAAGTGCTTCATGAAGGACATATCCACGGTGGGCCAAGTGGTGATGGAGGGCTCTCAAGGGATCCTCCACATGCACTTTGTCTAAATATAGATGATGTAAATGAAATCCTGTACTCCAGAAGGATTCTAAACTGGACGGGGGCCCCATGTTCCTGTGTGGTACCCTGTCTAAAGCACTCACAGCTTCACTAACAGCAAAGCCTGCCAGCCCATGGCCATGAAAGTCTGCAGGTGGTGTCACCCATTGCACACTTGGCTCATGGGTGACATCAGACCTGAATTGAGCTCCATGGTCAGCATTGGCCACCACTTCAATCATGTCACACTGACTTCTCTACCATCTCTTTCAATTACACTCCCTATTCATAGTTCCTTTTAGTAGTTTCTTTCCTAACTTCCCTCTGTTAACAATTTCATACTCATATTTTTCATTTTTCCCGAAATCTGCCTGCTACCTGCCCATTTTGTGTCCTGTTTACTGTTGAAACTCCTTTGCATTATGTATTCAGTAAGAAATGCCTCTCTCTACGAAATGCCTTCTGCCTGCAAACACCCCGTTTCCCTTAAGACTTCCAGCAATGATCTCTGAAAATATCCACACCACTTCACAGAGAGCTCGTCTCTGGTGTATTCAGATGTCAAACTGTTTGTGTCTCGGCTTGGAGCAGACACTGTCTCATTTGTTTGCAAAGCCCTACTGTGCACATGGGACACTTCTCAATAAATAATAGCACCAGATTTGTCTGCTGCATCCTATAGTAAAATTGTAAAATAACCCCAAACTTTTCACAGTAGAGGACTGTCTCTCCTCACTTTCTTCCCTGCATTTTAAATTATGCTTTTGCTGTGCTTCCATTAAGCTTTTGCAATTGCATTCTTCAGTGTGTGAGAGCTCACCTTGCACAAAATTGGACTCCAAATCAACTACAGATTCCCTGTGGAGAATCTTCCTGGAAAGGGTGGAATTTCTTTTGATGAAGAAGAGACTGTAGTCTCTAATGCCACTTCCTTTTCTAAGCCTGGGGACTGGGTGAGATGGAGGGTGAGGAGAGGAGCAGGAGGAAGGCTGATGCAGTTCATGTGAGCTGAACCCACCATGGATGTGGGGGATCTTACACCATCCCCACAAGGAAGGAAAGGACTTACCGTTCTCTGACACAGAGCAGGGCCAAGCAGGGCTAAACTAAGCACCATGTAGCTGTTTCCCCCCAGCCTTCTTGCTAGGCTCACCTCTGAGGTGTCCAAACTCCTGGCATTATCAGGGCATTGAGCAGTGAGGTGGCACACTGGTCACGTTCCTCCTCCCCTCCTGTGGCTAGCACACGTCTTTCTCGTGAGAACATTTTGTTACATTTCATAAACAGAGATAAAGTTTGGATGTTTTGCAAACAACGTCTCCAGATTAGGTCAGTTCGGGCTTGGCCAATTGGGCCTAGGGGGAGGTTTCTGGCTGACCAATCTGGGTGACCTCTGAAAACTCTGTATATATGGAAATCAAAATAATAAAGACACCTTTTCTCTTTCCTTGTCTGAGAACCTGGGTCATTTCTCAGCTAGCGGCTCAACAGCGACACCCTCCCACCTGGATCCCTGCTGCTGTCCCTTTTCCATTGGTGGAGTTGCATGAAGCATCCTGGGGTTTTTGCCCAATGCGAGCAAAAAAAAGCAAAATGGGGTATTTTATGTCACTGTTGCAATGAAATGAGCTGTATTGTGGAAATCAGCAAGGCAGTACCAGAAGAGCGTGAGCTGCAGTGGAACCAGGCAGCCCTGCTCTGCCCATGATAGGGTGGTTTTGATATAAGTGTTGGTATTTGCAGGGCAGATGTGTGTGGAAGCAAACAGGGCTTTGAGGGGGCTCGAAAGAAGGGATGTTGTAAATTTACAGTAGCAGCACTGTGCTGCTAGAGGTGCCCACAGGCCTATTTCACCATCCTGCTTTTCTGCCTCTTGTCCCTGCTGTTCTTGAACAAGCAGGATATTTAAATACATGAAAAATTGCTGTCTCCAAGGGACATTGCCTACTTAAAACAGCAACTAATCTGTGAGGTGACCAACCAACACCACCACCTGAGAGTTTTGGGTTTGTTTGTGCTCATGAGTGTGTCTGCACATCACAGCTGCTTCTCTGCTCAAGAGCCACCAGAGTATTGTAATATTGAGGAATCCTGCTCTTGCCCAGAAGCTGATTGCAAAACAAACCCTTACTGTCCTGACCTGCAGTTTGTACATTGGATGACTTTAAAATTAGGGCTTGGCAAATAATAGATCCATCTGGTAGACTGCCAAATTGAAAAATATCATCACCAACACCCATTAAATGCTCCTAGGTGACTAAACAGCACTGGATCTGTTTCTTCTGATCAGCACGAGAGTAGCAAAACGAAGAGGAAAAAGAAAGTACAAGGAGAATGAGGTTTTGCTGTCAAACAAAGGAGTTCAATGCACTCAAGAAAAGGCTTAGTCCTTTGAAGAAAACTGGAGGAGAGAAAGACAGATTTCACAGCGGGGGGAGAAGTGCATGGCTGCCCTTTCACCTGGTAACTCAGCGATTCAATTCTGCGCCCAGGGTGGCACTGACCAGGATTGCCATCCCCTTCCTGCCTGGATCCATCCCCCTGGGAGCAGCCAGCCTTGTGTAGCCACTCTGCTCCTCCTCCTGCCCCTCCGTGGGTCTGGCTACTCAGACAGCAAGGGGAACATCCCCACCATGGCATTACTCACACCTTCATATTCTCTCTCCTGATGAAAAGTGCAAATATTTCCATCCAACAGACTCCACAAAGTGAATTAATTGCAGCCACATGGGAGTTCAGACTTTCTTGGAGAGTAGAGGGCTTGATTTGTGTCCGCCCGAGAGCTGGGCTATGGCAAGGCTTGAGCCTGTTTCCCACCTCTCAAGAGGACTATGTTGAAGTTGTTTTCCTTTAATCTCTCCCATTTCACATCAGCCCTGCTGTGCACCAAACACATAAAACATGCTGTACATAAAAGTGCCACCATACAGCAGTAAGTAGAAATTAATACAGGTCTGCTGTTGTAGCAGATGTTCTTGCAACTCCCCAGAACAGAGCAGTGGGGCATTAAGAAAGAAGGAAAATTAAAACAGGCAGGAATAGCCCACCTGGCTTGATGTTACACTGAATTTTTGGAGAAGAAAGCAGCTAGAAGCTGGGAAGCATGGTCAGGGATGGGCCCCTGCTATCAGAGTCCTTGGAGTGAGAAGACCTGACCTCAATCAGAATAAACTGGGAGGCCCCAAAGGATGGGTGACAGAGAGCCTTGGCAGTATGTGACATGAGAGAAGGCCAGCAAGGTATCTTGGGCATAAATTGTGGTTGGCACTTTAATAATCTTGAAGCCCTTGCTTTGGCAGACTGATAGATTTTTTCAGAATCAGGTGGACATTTGAAAAATATATTTTCTGGACTAGATTTTCATTTAGGGACTGATCAACTGTGGCACTGTCCTTTCTCTTAAAGGAAGGTCACTGCCACGTCCTTAGGCTGTGGAATACATGCGTCTCCCAAGTATTCAAGTCCCTGAAACACAGTGTAATTCACAGTGTTGTAAATATCTTCAAGTTGGCCAGTTCCTGTGATTGGATTGCAAGCTTTGCAGTACTGTGTGATTTGGAAACGGTAAGGAAGAATGATGATTGTTGTGGCTCTTATTCATTTGGCTTGAAAATCTCAACTGTGAAATTGTGAAGCTATGAGGAGATGTGTTTGGTTGGCGTTTTGGTTTTTTTTTCCCCCACTGACTAATACCAAAGATCTATTAAAAGTGTCCTGATTGTGGAGTTTTTTTCTGAAATATGTAGGAAAAGCAGTTGCATGTGCTAAGAAATACATTTCCATGGCTCAGGTTTGGTACCAGGGAGCCCAGTGGACTCATCACATCTGAATGTGTCACAAGGTCTGAAGCCAAGATCCCTACAAGGAACTGTGCTGTTCTTTCATGTTGGAGGACAGTTGCTCATCATTGTACAGATGAATCCAAGCTGGTGCTTTCCATCCTCTTACTTCATTTAACCATTGCCATTCGTCTTCCTCATACAACTTGGATTTCAGATCTGTATCTCAATGAGAACAGGTCAGCCATATTTTCAGTTAGTTGGGCATGTAGGAAGTAGGCTACTTTCCTTAGATCTTTTTTCCCCAGGAACTGTGGCAGAGTCTTCTGCTGCTGTGCATGAAGTTCCCTGTGTTTGGGTGTTTAATTTATCCCAGTCCTTAAGCATTAATAATTTCCTTTTCTCTTATTTATCATCTCTGGTGAAGTTAGAACTCTTCATGCAAATACAGATGGTTTTAATAATAAAAATAGCAGTAAAAATAAGTCTTGGTGCTTTTGCTGTTCTGCAACAGCTTTTTCTGGCTGGAAAAGTATCCTGCACATACATCAGGGCAGTCCTAAGCACAAATCTAGGCTGAGTGGAGAATGGATGTGAAACACGTTGGAGTGAATCCAGAGGATGGTCAAGGGCTGGAGCACCTCAGCTGTGGAGACAGACTGAGAGAGCTGGGTTTGTTCAGCCTAGAGGAGAAAAGGCTCCAGGGAGACCATTGAGCATCTTCCAGTACCTAAAGGTGCCTATGGGAAGGTAGGTTTAGATAATTGGGAAGAAATCCTTCACTATGAGGGTGGTGAGACACTTGAACAGGTTGCCCAGAGAGGCTGTGGACGCCCTGGAAGTGTCCAAGGTCAGGTGGGATGTGGCTTTGAGCAACCTGATCTAGTGGAAGATGTCCCTGCCCATGGCAGAGAGATTGGAACTAGATGATCTTGAAGGTCCCTTCCAGCCAAACCATTGTGTGGTTCACTTGAGACCTTTGTGTTTTACCTCAGGCTTTTATAGAAGTATAGTAGTTTTCCTTTTCACTTAGTCATTAACCTTTAGCAAGAAAGAAGGTTGAGGGGAGGTTAGAAATCCAAATAGGTGATTTTTGCTGTTCTTTTTCAAACAAGTCTGTGGTATCCTCAAGGGTATCCAGTGAGCGAGTGAAGCATCATTTCCCCTGTGCTTGCTCTCCTTGGTCTCTTTTCTCCCTGCCTAAAATGAGATTAAAAAATAAATTCATAAATACTCCTTCTTTGCTGCCTGCATATGGTGTTTCTAAATTTCATTCTTCACATAGATTTCTTTCTTCACATCTGCTATTTGGTCATTTATGCAGGAAGCCTGTCGCCATCGTGACAGAGCCATTGTCCTACAAAGCCATTTTAAAGCAGTCTTTTTCTGTGAGCAGAACAAGAGAGGTTAATGCTGATAACTTCTGCTTTATCTCAGATTTTATGTGTAGATCGTGGTGGACATTTTATTTATACGTTTCTGCAAAGTCAAATAATTTCCCATTCAAGGTGCGTATAGATTTATCTTAAAGACTCGTGAAAGCTGTAGAGCTCTAACAGGCATGTAACAAAAATGAGCAGGTTTAGTTCAGGCAGGTTTAGGGTGTGTTTAGTTTCACAACCTGAAATACTATAAATATTCACAGGCATTTTTCAAATAACAACATATCTAATAGACGATATTTAAAGTTACTAAACATTAGATGTGTTATTAAACTGATCTTCTAAAAAATACGTTCTTCTTCTCTTGTAATTAATCTCATTAAAAAGTCTTTAGCTGGTATGGAGAAATAATGGTTCTTTAATGTTTTGTTTGATATTGAAAGCAAGTTTAATAGTGAGACATTAAAAAGTAGTTTTAATGTGCCACTCAGCATGCATGGTGATCACTCGCAATCAGTGATGCTTAATGGAAAGGTGATGAAAACTGCAGCTTGGGCCAAAAAGCTGCATGAGAAATGTGCTGAGGGAGGATGAGATGGGTAACTTGGCACCTTGGGACCAGCATCCTCCTGCTCTGAACAGAACAGCTCCAGGGAGAAGCAGCTCATCTTGCATGTCAATAGTTGGTAGTTCAAGAAGTCACATATCCCAGGCTACCAGTGTGTGATCCTACTTTATGAAAGATATATATATGTATCCCAAAGTTTTCTATTTTATGGTAGTTCTCATCATTTGTAAAAATACGAAAAATCTGTCATCTGAACTCTGCCTGCTGAAAAAGTAGACCTCAGTGTTTATCTGCAAGCCAAGTGAGAGTGGCCACTAAATGTCTCTGAAATATCTTGTAATCACTGGAAACAGTTCAGCTGGATCTTATTCAGGTAGATGCATCTTACTCTTCTGTGGATCTTGTTCAAAAAGTTTCCCTGTCTATTTTGGGAATAGGAACTACCTATGACAAATATCCACAGACCCACAGGATCCTGTTGGAAGAAGACTGTGAGTCAGCCAGCTCCCTAAGGAGATGGTGTTGGCAAATCAAAAGCTTTCAGATTAGGAAAAAAAAATTGGAAAAAGGAAATATGTAGTATAGTAATAAACCTCTCACTCAGAGTAACTTGAAGATACTTCATTGGGGTTTATTGACAGAGTAGAAGACCAACTAACTCTGCTTGCATGTAGCAGGGTGTTGGGCATCCTCCAGCCAGTGAAAAGGAAGGGTGAAGGTGATATATTGGGATTTGAGTAAGGTCTGTGATGTGGTCACTTGTAACATCTTCTCAAGTAAACCAAGGAAGAGCTGAGAGGTGGTGGAGCTGAGAGGGCAGCCCAGCCCCAAGACAAGACATGGGCTGGCCTGTGCCAAGGCTGTCCCCTGCATGTCTCATGGGCATTCACATGTGGGTGATCACTTCATGGGGAGGAGAATACAGAGGAGGCTTTCTGTTGATTGTTTGGTTTATCAGTGCAAGGCAGTTCTATATGTAGAAGTGGAAGTAGGAAGGAAAAATCCCCACCGAAATGCACAAATATAAAAGGGGATTTCACTGGCTGGGAAGCAGTACTGAAATAGGAGCTTAAAGTCAGCTGGTAGGAAAGTCTGGTGACAGATCCAGCTATACACTGAATTAGGCTCCTTGGTAAGGTTTTGAATTGTCTTCTCAGGAGGCCTTTAAAAAGTTGTAGTGGTAGGACAGCGGGAAGTGGCTTTAAACTGTAGGAAGGCAGGTTTAGATTAGATATAAGGAAGAAGCTCTTTAAGGGTGGTGAGGTAATGGCACAGGTTTCCCAGGAAAGTTGTGGATTTCCCATCCCTGTAGGTGTTTAAGGCCGGGCTGGATAAGACTTTGAGCACCCTGGTCTAATGGAAGATGTCCCTGCCCATGGCAGGAGGGTTGGAGCTAGATGATCTGTAGGGTTCCATCCAACCAGAACCATTCTGTGATTCTGTGATGATAAGATGTGTACACCAGGGTCAGGCTGTGTTTGTGGGTACAGCCTGTGAGGTGTCTGGTGGAGCTCCTTCCATCTTTCCACTTGTTCCATTTTCAGGTAACACCTTGCAGGCTGGGCTTGTATGAATATCAACCTATGATGGGAGAGAGCTGGCACTGTGCAATCTCAGTCCTGCACCTCCATTCCTGCTGAATTCATCTTCCTTAATTTGTAACACATTTCTTGACAAATACTCTCTGGACACAGAATAAAAAAATACACCTGACAATTATGGTGGAATTTTTGTGCCTGTAGAACCACTCTGGCAGCATCTGCTTTTTCTAGCATTTAGACAGAAAAAGCATTACAGGCTTTCATTTGCAGTTTAGGTAGCTGGGAGTTCAGGTGGAAGAGCCTTTGTATTGTCCCTGCTCATTGCTAAAAAGACATGGGGAAATTGGCAAGGAAACAACCTGCTTAATATTAAGAAATGGGACTGAAAGTGCAAATTTTCTTGGCTCTGTTATAAGCTGATTTTGGCAAGTCATATATCTCTTCACTTTACATAGCCTCTCTGAGGCTCAGTCTGATCTCTCATAGGAAGTTTTGGAGTAATTTAGAGAGACAGAACCATATAAGTGCTAAATATTATTGTTGCTCCCATTTATTCTGTGAACAGATTTTTATCTAAGTGCTACATTTCTGTGTCTTCCTTTCGAGGATTACAGTGGCATTTTCTTACCCCTTTCCCTATAGTTCACATAAGTTTTTATAACAAGTTTATTGGTACAAACAGGAACCTCACAGATTTCTCATTGTTTCTAAATAAATTGCTACATTACATTGTCAACATGTTTGTAAAGAGCTTATATGTGTAGAAACTGCAGGTAAAATGTGTGGGGTCAGGCAGACACCCTGGTCTTCATGGTGATTCTGAATACTGTGGGCTAAGAAATATTAAGTCACTGCGACAGTGCTGAACACAAAGAGATAACGTCCTCTTTCTTGTGGCACAAAATCAATGTATAGCGTCAAGACTGTATATTGACAGCTTGATTATAAAGGACACTGAATATACTTGACCCTGGAATAACACCAGAATGGAACAGAACAAGACATTTATACAGCACCAACAAGGGTAGCATACTGCCTGCTCTTCTCAGTTACATCAGATATTTTAAAATCATACTACCATTACTCTTTCTTTTTCATATATTTTTGCTTTCTGTTTGCTTTTCTTTGGCTCTTTGGCATGAATACTTCCTCCACATGCCTAGCTGGCAGTTAAGCTCTGTGACAAAGCTTTGTCACAACACACCTCTCCTTGCTTTCCTGACACATCTTGCATAGGTTGTAGGGGGAAAGCTTGCCATTGAAACTGGGTGAGAACCAAATTTTACATGAGTTTTGTCATTTTAATTCCTTGTAGCAGAAGTAAGGTTGATGGCATGGGGAGGTGGGTAGTGTCCACACTCAGACTGGGGTCAGCAGGAGCCACAGCAGCAGAGCTCATGGGTCTCCATCAGCCTGCTGAGCACTAGTTTGTCCCCCTGAGCATAACAGCTGAGGAGCAATCCCCATGGCATGTCTCTCTGCCTTCCTACGTATGTTTTCTGTCTTGTTTCAGGTGTTATGTCCTCTCTTAACACCAACTGTGAGTTAACTGGGCAAGAGTGCTGGTTATCCTACCCACTTCCAGCTGGAGTATAAGACAGGGGACTAAAATGAAAGACCGTAGTAAACATTATGATTAATTTCATCCAAAAAGGACAAAACGCTAAAAATGGTAGCAAGAAAAATCTCTGCCTTCTCTATTTTAACTTGTGGATAGCTGCAGTTACTAAAAGTGTATTAGGCAGTTGCAAATGAGGGAGAAATTAGTCTGCAGGGTAATTGCTAAAAATGGATTTGGCACTATGAAATTTGTGAGACATTCCAGTTTTCACAGGAAAGTGTAACCTCCTGCTTGTGAGTCACTTCTGTGGCTTTGCTTCCTACCTCATTACTGCCTGACCCTGAGCATTGCAAAACTTGATCTCTCTTTTGCCGCAGAATAAACCACAGTGACATGATCTGCCACCTCTGCTTGACGTATTCTCCTTCCCATTACTGTTTTCTCTGTCATTTCATTGCTGGCATAGTTCTCATAATACTGTTATCTCTGTTGCATTGCTGTTTCCCTTATTTTCCTTTGGCAGTGAGCACAAATTCCACAAATTTCAAAGAAATGAAAGCTATCTCAGCTGTTTCCCCAAGCAGAGCAGTCCCACCAGCCTGGGTATCTGATACACCCATCCCAAATGGGATTTTGTTCACCCTTCTCTGTACATCTCTTTCTTCTTACCATCTTCATTTCAGGAATGACTTATTGATGGGAGAATCTCTCCCAAAGCCAAGGAGAC
Source organism: Entomyzon cyanotis (assembly GCA_024500445.1). Lineage (NCBI taxonomy): Eukaryota > Metazoa > Chordata > Aves > Passeriformes > Meliphagidae > Entomyzon > Entomyzon cyanotis. The sequence goes on from JAKEPQ010000871.1 coordinate 67,696,711, forward strand.
ACAAGCAGCTATATCTTTTTTTTTTCTTTCTCTTTTTTTTTTTTTTAAGGGCTAATATTTAGAGATGTATCATTCATATTTCTACACTCAGTAAGCAAAAGTCAGTCTGTGCTGTAAACAGAGCTGTTATTGTGGTACAAGTCAGGACACCATCCCAGCCTTAATCACTGCAGCTTGCAACAAAAACAGAGGAGGTGCAGCAGGATAAATATCATCTGTGGCTCACCATGTGGCTCAGCATCATGCTGGTACCCAAGGAGCTAGAGTAACAGTGGTTCAAATTCTGCTGGAGGTGCTTCAGTTGTAATTGCTTCTCAATTACGGCCCAAATATCTTGTTTCTTTTTTTTCCCCCCTCTTTGCAACCCATCAGGAAGGAATAGAAGTGTTTTAACTGAGGTGGGTACTCATCATTCCCCTCCCAGTCTCAAGCTTTCAGGCAGACACACATTCAGCAGGGAGAAGTTGCCTTCCATGATCTCAGTGATTGTTTCTAGCAAATTTAAGCAGGGTATTAGATTGCTGTTTTACATTCTTGCAGAGCTGCTAAAGCACAGTGTGGATAAAGTTGAGTGCACATCCGTCAGGAGAGGAAACCTTATCCCCTTTTTTTATTATTTAGAGAATATTGGTGCATACAGATGAGCTTGGCTCTGGCAAGTCACTTAGGGAGAAAAAACCTCAAATCATTGGAATCCACTTACCATGTCATTCTCCCCCTCAGAGTAACTTTCAGTCCTAGGATCTTTGTAGGAAGCAGTTGTATAAATTAGGGACTGAAACGTGTTGTGTTTATGTGTATGTTTGTGTAGTATCCATCACAAAATGCAGCTGTCTCAGAGAGGGATTTTGCAGTGCTTAAGAGGTGCACCACATCACAAACCAGATGACAGCACACAGGGAAGAGAACCTTATGCAATTAGAAGTACAATTTGCTACAGAGAATAAATCTGGCAAACTCATCCCTGTCAAGTTGTTTATCTGTTTAGCTCAGTTGCATTAACAAAGAGAAGCCCAAAGCACTGTCTCCTGTTGTGTTGGGGGTTTCAGCACACAGCTAGAAGATGGTCCCTAAAATCAGTATCTTATGAGGTTATGATACAAGAGAAGAAGTGGATGAGCAAACAGATGGAGGGAGCACAACCGAGACCTTTACATTTAACATAATAAGCCATGGTCACACCATCTGCCGAACTCTTCTGGAGTGTCTTGTAGTCAAATTCTCACCTAAAACACCCCAGTTCTTGGGAAGATTGCCATAAAACCTTTACTGACTGCAGAGAATCAGGATTTTAACTTAAATCACATTTCTGGAATAGTGTTACAAAATAGCACTTTTGAACATTTTATCCATGGCTTTGGTCTAGAAATAATGCAGCAAATTGTGATGGGATGCATGCTGTTATTAGAGCTGATTTTCCTGCTCTTGTTTGTTGTTGTAATTTGTGGAGAAAGGCCATAAGTTAAATCTCTAATTCACAAGTTTTAATGTAAATCATATCCCATTACAGTACATCATAGTGATATAATACAATATGTTAGTTTGCCCTAAGTGGATGTATTTGTCTCTATTTTCTGGCTCAGATAATAGTTACCATCTGGGTGTGTGTTAATTTTTTGTTGTTGTTTCTTTTAATCATTTGTATCGCTGCTGGTTTTAAAGCCGAAAATGACTAAAATTTGAAGCTGATTTAGGAAATCGCCTGAAGAATATCAAAAGGAACATCAGACACTTTAAATGTTTCACATTTTTAACCTATTACCAAGAACATTACAGTAGCCTTGAGGCAAGTTCCTCCCTTCTTTCTCCAGTATCTGTCTTTGGATATCTTCTAAAAACAGCAGCAGTGGGGTTGAGCACGAGAGAGCAGCGCAGAATCCCAAACTTCAAACCCTTTCTTTTATCTGGATTTAACAAATATCAGATAGTGTTGTGAAGGGCTCTGGTGTCCCCCTCCCCATGTGCAGGATGCAGAGCGAGATGTCCAGCCTGACTCCAAATCTGAGTGTTCCTATTTCTGGCTGCTGTTAGCATTTGTGCTGCAGTCAGTTCTGTCTTAGGAGTCTGTGCATATAGCTGTAACATTCATTATCTGTATATTTTTATATGCATGTATTTTGTACATCCTTCAGGCTGTTTTATTCAATCTCTTGCAACTTTTTATGCCAAGCCAGTAACAGCACATCATATGAAGGAATGTAGATGCCTAATTTGCACCTAAATTTTATGTTCTGGTGAAGATGTCCCTGTAAAGTAAGTGCATAAATTCCTTATAAAGTCACTGGGGAGAAACAGTTGCTTTGAAGGCTCCCAAAGAGCGATCTTTTCCTCCTGACTTTGACACTTAAGTTGCTCTCAGTAGTGCTGTGATCTTTTTCCTTCTGATGAAATCTCAGGGATTTGAGGCATGATATTTTTTTTCTTACTCTGCTCTGGTGCAAGGTGACTGTGGTGGTCAAAGATCACAAAGAATAGACTGAATTGAATTTGGCCTCTGCTGGGGAACAAAGCATGTATATTCAGTTTTCTGGTTTGGGACACCTATGAAAATATTTTAGATGTCCATTTGGAGAGCATAAATGTAGGCTCCAAACTCGCACACGTTTAGATAAGGAGTAGATGCTTCATAGCATTACATTTGCCTTCTGACTGGTTCCTCATGCATAGGCAGCAACATGGCTGTAAAAAGGTTGTGTTTCAAATCATATAACTTTTAAAACCTGGACAAATACAACCATGTTTATTCTGTGCACCACTGTCCATAGGGCTGTGCCCAGGGAATCTGTGGCTGCCCCATCCCTGGAAGTGTTCAAGACCAGGTGGATGGGGCTTGGAGCAACCTGGTGAAGTGCAGTATGTCCCTGCCTGTGGCAGGGAGATTGGAACTAAATGGAAGTTTGGATACAGCTTTTTGGACTGCCTTTGAGCCCCTTACCCAATTTAATTTTTCTCACCGCACACAGAGCAAGGGAGAATTTATCCCAACAGCTTTCCCAGACAAAAAAAATGTGTAAATCATATTTTCTAATTACTTCTATTCAGACATGGAAATCCAAATCACACAGTCCCTAATGATGTTACATGCAATGAAAGGAAGGGCCTTTACCCAAATACTTGACTTTATTGTGTCATGATTAGAGGCAACAAATAAATGAGAGAAAACAAGGGTTTGGTTAAATAGAAAAGTCATGGCTATTTTCTCTCTTCAAACTGTTTTGATATGATAAGCTGTGGAAAAAGAAATTACACAGGAGAAAACACTTGAAATTACTACTGGTATTGTCAAACAGTACCGTTTGCTTGAATATCTAACATTCAGACATCAGTATTCGTCAGAAGCAGTTGTTGAGATCAAATCCTCTGAGGATGACTTGAGATGAGTCTGAGAAGCATCTTGCTTTGCTGTAGAATTTTGTTATGTATAGTGTGCCTCTGATGAAGGTTTTTGGGTATAACAAGATTTATCTGGACCAAATACATGGCCACATGATAGTAGTAATACCTCACCACCAATACAGATAAGAATCCAAACTGGACAAAAGGAAAATAATTTGAAAATTAGATTGTTTGACACCTATTCCAAATTAAATTCTTTTGTTTGTTGTACATACTAGAGTTAAGCATGAATTTGCCCATGCTTTAGTCTCTGTCATCTCTTTTGTATTTGACTGTATAAAATATATCAGATGGAGTGGTACTGTTTATTCAGAAGTTCAAAGGTGGGGCACAAAAGCCTCATGTATCTGCATAACAATGCTTCTATTAAGTGGAACCGGCCATACTCCAACAGAAAAAGTGGCCAAGGGCCTTAAAGGAAATTAAAATGAGGCATAACAATTGGAATTCACACAAGAGCATAAAGGATCTTCCAAAGATAAATAATACATGCATTAAAAAGCATTGAACAGGAATGAATGTGATAATGGAGATTATCTCTCAAATGCAAAAACAAAATCAGAAAACAAAAATAATAACTTTGAGTGAAAAACAAAGCTCTGTGACAGCATGCCTAGGAAGGATTCATGGGGAAGGCACACCTCTGCCTGCACAGTCTCAGAGGACCTCATTACATTTTCATTACTTGTCCCTAAAATGGACTGGGTTTAAACCTGTGTCTGACTGGTACAAGCTGAGCTGGCTTAGGTTTGAATGCAACAGAAAGAAATGTTCTGATGCAACTGTGAGTTAGGGGTTTGGGTTAAACAATTACTTTTTCCCCCCTTTTTATTTTCTTCTCTTTTTCCCCCTTTTTTTCCCCCTTTTTTTCCCCCCTAAATGCACAATACACATAAGACTAAAGAGAACCAGGAGAATAGCCCAATCCCTCTGTATATTTGTCGCTGTTGAGCGGCTAGCTGAGGAATGACCCAAGGTCTCAGACAAGGAAAGAGAGAAGAGGCGCTTTATTGTTTTGAATTCCATATATATAGAGTTTACAGAGGTGCCCCAGATTGGTCAGCCCGAGACCTCCCCCTAGGCACAATTGGCCAAGCCCGAACTGACCTAATCCGGAGAAGTTGTTTGCAAAACATCCAAACTTTATCTTGTTTATGAAATATAGCAAAATGTTCCCACGGGAAAGACCTGTGCTAGCCACATATATTGGTAGTGAAGTCATAGTCAGCATGTCCCTGTTTTCTCCATAGGCAATATCCCTAGGTTGTAATAGGAAAAAAGCCATGGAATGTGTTGTTTAACATAGGAACACATCATCACTGTCCTAGACTTTTGCAACAACAAGAAGTTTGGTAGGTGAATACGTGCTGGCATTCCCATAAAGGACTTTGCACTGCAATAAAGAATGCAAGAAAAGCCATCCCTGTCTGATCAAAGTCACAACCAATACACAGATCTCTGCTCAGCTTTTGAAACCACTCTCCGCCACCCCATCTGGAAGTTTATCCAAATGATGTCGGAAAAGCTCTGACTCATTGGTGCTAAAATCTTCGAGGGCCTATCCCAAGATCAGCTAAGGTCAAAGGGCATGTTTATATTGCCTTGATGAGTTTTTTGGATCAGACACCTTGGCTCTTCACATGTGTGACATCCAGCTCCCTAATTGTGTGTACATAAAAAGCTGTCAAATTTCTGTGCCCTGTGATTGTCCTCAGTGATGCTTGGTATTCATTTTCCAGAAGAGCTTCTTCTAGCTTCTCACTCTGTGCTGTTTTGATGATTTAACAAGGAAAAGCTCCTGCCATCAAACAAAGCTCATCCAAATACACATTTTTCTTTGATGCATCTCAGGTCTCGAACTGAATTTCTTCAAAAGCAATAAACAGAAAAAAAGAGAAAACAATTATCATCTTTGTGTGTAGACATCTGAGCTTCTAAAACAAAGCTTGCTTTCATGTCTTCCAAGTGTTCAAGGCTGGAAGTAGGCTTTTGACCTGATTCTCCAGGGAAACTCCTTTAGAAAATAACTTACTCTTTGATTTCTTGTCAGGGTTTTATTTCATGCCAGTCTTACTAGACTAATATTATAAAAAGGACCATTTCAGGAAGTAGGCTTGAAGCTGTAGAGAGGATGCTAATAGTTCCAGAAATAAGGAAGTTGTGGGTCAATTGGAGAACACAGAATTAGCTGAAAAATTCAGTATCAGCAGATATGCTGGCTGTGTGTTGTGAAGACAGTTTCTTCACACTGGTGGATATGATACACCTTTTGTTCACATTCCTTGTTACAGTGGTTGTCAAATTTATCCCCACCAAGGACAGCAGGAGCTTACATGCTCAGGGATGGGAGTAAATACTTTACAACAATCATTTTCTCACATTGTCATATTATTTTATTTTACTCCTGGAAATGCGTTTTTCATCCAGCGGATTCCCAAGTTGTAAGATGCAATGGAAATATTTCATGACTGAAAATAATTCATCCTGCTTACTATATTTTATTTTTGAACTTCCTTGAGAAGTAGCTCAATTCTGAAGAATGATGAGCACATTAATGCTCACATTGAAAACCTGGACTTGAATGAGTTTTACACAATTTTTTTCATTTTCTCTTTAATGCTGCCTATAATTTACTCAGACACAACTATTTGTAGATGGCTGACTTGGAACTCAGAGCCATAAGACCTGGCTGTACTTCTCAAACCACTTTAATTCTTCAGTCAGGCATGAAAGAACTGAATCTTGCAGACAGGATCTTTGCATGTTCTTTATGTGATGACCCTGATACACAAGGAAATATTTGAGTAACGCTTCTTTGCAAGAAAACAATAAAAAACAAATGCGTTTTCTTCTTTAGCTTACGGAAAATGACATAAGTTCTATTTCACATAAATGTTAAAATTGCTAAAAATTATTTGGGGGTCAAAGGAGAAGGTACTGTTTCTGCAGCAGAAGTTCATCACTCAGTATTCCATTGCTAGAATGCAGCTCTCCAAACTTTTTCCTCTTCAGACCTATCACAGCTTTCCACTGTACTTCATTAGCCCAAAGACAAACTTATCCACCATTCTTTTCAATAAAAAGCACTTGGAAATGAACCCTCTTGAAGCCTGTCAATGGTGTTTATTAATAGTCTATTGTTTTTCTTTTACCATTGACTCTGAAGCCTGTGACACATTTTTATTTTCTCATAACTGCTTAGGCTAACATATAAGAGATTCTGTTCTTCCATATATTTGTAGAATTTGGGGCCTCAGGTGATGCCTGTGATTACCTGCTAAAAGGCAATACAATTTGATCCAGTGATCCTGGCACAGATCCCATGCTTCATGATAGAGAAAGAACATGGCTTGAAAATATCCTTCATTCTTAGTCTGATTCATGATGGACAATCCTCCTTGTTCCTTGACAGTATGTTCCAGTGTTTAACTAATGTCAAAACCTCCACCTTTTCCCCCCTTTGAATGTACCCTTCTACAGCTCCCAACAACTGGATCCCTTTAGTCTTTGTCCTCTGTGTTAAAGAATTAAAAGGCTTCTCCCATCGTAAGGTAGCACTAGGCTTTGATAAAGTCTCCTCTTATCATTTTTAGTGTTGGTAGATATGACAGAGAAGATACTTTAGAGTCAGCAACCAAATAATGTAGCCTTTGAGGATGCCTCTGAGGAAGCCATGAGCTGAATTACATGTAATTGTTTATGCGATGCAATTTCAGGGACATGACAGTCCTTTAAGTGTCATACTGTAAAGATTTTTACTATGCCCTGGAGGAAAACCTGACAGAAGTAAGCAAAAAAAGTTATTAATCACAAATCTGGGTGGTTTTTCTTTCTTCACATAAAAAAGGTGTCAAAAAAAAGCAATAAAACTCCTCATTTGTTCCGTTATTCCCCAGGAAAGATGCAAACTGCATCACCCACGCAAATCGTACCTACGTTTATTGTGTAGAAAAGTGGTATTAAATTCTAAAATGGAGCACAGATAATTATCATAGATAATCCAGCTAGTTCTAGTGACAAGTCTATTAAAAAAGGTCTCTTTTTTCTGACCTAACAAAACTAAAAATGTTTGCGAGGAAACAGAGTAAATCCCAGGAAGCTTTGTAATGAGAGGAAATCTTTAATTCTATGACTTGGTGAAGCAGCTCTGAAAGTTTTCATTTAAAACCTCAATGTCATTTAACCTCCAGCTTATTGAAAGAATAGCTTGAGACATAAAGTTTAATGAAAATTAAGCATCTTGAATTCACTTAGATCCTGCATAGACTCTGTCTGTTTGGGGGTTAATGCAAAAAGCCTTTGATAAAACTCAAGTTACAACAACATCTTAGTACTCAACTAAAAGCAGTATCAATTGCATGTAAAACTCTGAAAGTGCCATCATTTTCTCAGGTCTGGGTCTAGGTGCCAGTTTGTTTTCAAAAATGCTGTTGGATACTTTGGGGGCTGTTTGGGATCCTTCTTTTGCCTCTTCTCTCTTAAATATATGGTCAGTGGTGAGTTCTCTGCTTGCAGTGATGTATTTGAATTGGGCAGTGGTTTCCATTCCTGATTCAGCGGGTTCTGTAATGCCTTTGAAATTTTGTTTTGAAAAACTGTATCCTTTGCAATATCATTGCAGTCCATAAATTCTTAAGCTTGACATTCTTAAGAGTGCTTGAAAGTTCTCTCACTTGCATTAAAAATATAGATTGTATATATCAAAGTCTCCTGGCTTTATAGATAAAGTACTTTGAAACTTTATATTATTAGCATGGCACACTAGCTTGAAGTACTAAAATAGTCTTTTCAAGTGCAGCTTCTTCTATTAAATCCTTCTGTAGGATTCGTGTAACTTAAAATTTTAATTAACATGTTTCATAACCCTGCCAAATATTTAACTCCTCAGTTATATACTCAAGCAATCCCTTAGTTATTAAACAAACAAAATATTGATTACTTGTAACAGAATCTTCCTCTGGTCATAAAAGAAGGTACCTGTCATCATCCAGTTCAAAATAGCATCAAGGTTAAACCACAAGCAAGGTTTAAAGCTGGATAAATTATTTTCTGTTACAGGATTTTTTTTTTTTTTAGAAAGTTTAGAGACAGAAAAAAGTTTGAAGAGACTGAACACAGGTAAACATGGAGGTCATCACCTCTAAAAGAAATAATGAATTGACAGTAATAAAAAAACCCTAGCACTTGAAGTTTCTCAAATGGAGCATTCTTTTGGCATCCTCTTAATTCTTGGTAAGTTTGCAAAAGACACCAGTGTGTCATTTATATGATCATTCATGATAAGACATTTCTTCTGAGGAAAACTGCAGTTTAAAATTACATTGCTGTGCAGGAATTAGGTGGGCTATTTTTATGGATGAGCTTATGGCTTGAAATAACTGAGGTTGCTGCATGCTCAGTGTACTCAATTAAAGAGTTAATTTGTTGGGATCTTCTGGGATAATCTTATTTTGAAGGGAGAGATAAAATTGTCTTCAGTAGAGTCACAGAGTCACTCTGATTACAGACATCCCTCAGGAAAGATTTTTGCTTGTCTGGCTTGGGAAAGTTTTAGCACCTTATTAAATTTAAGTTTATAGTTTCAAGTCTCACTGTGGATATTTTATATGTGACAAGAAAATTTTTACTATGTTTAGAGTACTTGGGAGTTTCAGGGGATGTCTGTGTCAGAACACAGAGTAATAACCAAGTTTCCTGAACTTTTACTGTCCTTTTTTACCTTTTACTGCTTACTCCCATTTCACTTTATTCACTAGAGGTTCTAATTCTTCCCAAATTGCTGTATTGGAATCTAATTCCCTCATATTGCTGTGCTTTGAGAGTCTTTACGTTGATGAACAAAATTAGTCTTTTTAGCGAGTAATTACTTAAATTACTTTAATTATATAATAATGTAAGGTCAGCAACAAAATTATATATACTTTAGCTGAATTGTTATAATGCTGATGACATTAAGTGCCAAGCACTAACTTCCATCCTGTCTCTCCCAAAGCCAAGGTTTTGTACAATCCCACTGCAGTTTATTCAGTATAATTTAGTTTGAGGTGTTTATCATAGTGGAGATGGCCAAAAAGGTATTTGAGATAATTAGTTAAGTGATTTTGTAATTGCTGAAACATCTGTTGGAATTAATTCTGGCAAGGCAGACATTTTATCGAAATAAAAATATTCTCATCATACTTTTGGCAAAATAGCTCCCTTGGAGTCATGGAAATGGCTGTGGGGAAGAATTTGGGGCATTGAATTAGTCTTTGGGTGCACACTGCATAAACTGCCTGCCCTTCTGTCTCTCCAGCTTGGGAAGACATTGCCAGGCTCAGTGCAGGAAGTTTTCAGCTGCTTATATGAAAACTCTTTCAGTGTCTTCAGCACTGTGGTTCTTCTGCAGAGTCTGAACAGTCCCTGTGTTCATGGGGTGTTTTCTTTGTGTCTATGCTGACCTCAGACATGGCAACAGCACAGTCTTTTCACTTGTTAGGGCTTTAATGAGAATCCACAGACTTGTTTGTTTCAAGGTTTTGGTTTTTGTCACTTCAGACAGCTGTAAGCCTACACATCCTTTTTCAGAATCCATAAATGAAGATGAGCTTCTACAAACACAGCTATTGTTTGGACCATTTTTAGAATTTAACAGCAGCTAACATTTTGAGAGCTTACATTTTGGAAAATGACAGTGATGCTGCAATAGAGGATCTGTGATAGAAAAAACAGCCTCATTGTAAAAACTGTGTGTAGAGACTAAAGCTTGTAAATGTACTTCTTTAGTAAGTGCAGGTGGCATGTTTGCCATTAAGTTAAGCAGGGCCAGTGAACAGACACAATCTGGGTCCATGGCACCCGGTAATACTCAGTTGTCTCAGTGGTTCTTGGCACAATTTCACCTTGACCCAACTGAAAATGTAATTTCTGCACAAAAAAGCAAGAGATGGTGAGTGGCAAGAAAGTACTCGAGCGAAGTGTCCAAAAATAGCATTGCATCTAATGTTCTGAAATTTTCCATAAATATATTGGCAAGGTGGGGCAGTCAATGAAAAATGATATTAAAGACAGGGAAGGAGAAAAGAGCTCAGAAGATGTATACCAAGGGAAGAAGAGCATCCAGCGAGGTGTAAGTGGTGGTGGAGAGGAGGACAGGATGGCAGTGTAGAAGGGCAAAGTGTATGAGAAAGTAGTTTGTATTTACAGTCATTAAGATTAAAAGAATTTGTGTAGCTCAGTAGTGCAGAGCTGGTGTGTTTGCTCTCGCTTTTACATTTTAGAACAGACAAGTTTAGTAAGGACTGGTTACTTCAAAGGTAGCTTAAAGGGATTTATGAACTTGTCATGTATCTGAAGTTTTCTCACCTCCATGAGAAAACAAGAGAATTTTTAGCTCCAGGTCATTTTCTGGAAGAGTGGAGGGATGGCAGGGCAACTGGTTGGTTGTCTGCAGGGAGCAAGACCTGCTGTAAAGCAGCTCACTGTTTTAAATGGGGTGAAAAGTATTTGATGGAAGTGGTGTGAAAGGCATTCAAAGAAACATCCCAGGGTATTTCTGCTGAAGTGCTGGATATTTTCTCTTTTTCTACATCACAGTTATCACTGCTGAGCAAGACACCCATGTTCCTCCACATCTTTCTTTAGAGAGGGTAAAAAAAAAAGGATACACAAAAAGACATTGGAAATCAGGACTTTTCGTTCCTCTTTTAAAAAATGTTAAGGTTTTTTTTTTTTCATTAATATGTGTGGCTGATCTTATTTCAAAGTCACTTTGAAATTTTGGAGAAAAAAGGAGGCTTGGGGGGACCTTACCTACAACTCCCTAAAAGAAGGTTGTAGCCAGGTGTGGATTGGTCTCTTCTCCCAGGTAACAACTGACAGGATGAGAGGAAATGGCCTCAAGTTGTGCCAGGGGACATTTAGATTGGGTAGCAAAAATTTCTGCCCAAAAGTTTTGGGCAGAAGTGGTGATATCACCATCCCTGGGGGTGTTCAAAAAGTGTGTGGATGTGGCACTTCTGTGTGTGGATATGGTTTAGTGGTAAACACAGCTGGGTTAAGTGTTGGACTTGATCTCACAGGTCTATTCCACCCTTAATGATTGTATGACTGTAGAGGGGTATATGATGGATGAAAAGTTCATTGCAAACGAAAAGAACTTTTAAGTTGAAAAAAAATTGAAAGAAATGTTGAATTGTATTGCAACCAACAGTTTGTTTCTCACCATTTTTATTGATACTATTTTTATATAGAGATACTTTTTTAGTGGAAGTCTTGTGGCTTATGGTATAACTAAAGCCATTTAGAAGTTTATTCTTCTGTGACTAAACTTTCATCTGTCAGAATGTGTGTCAAAACAGAAACATTGACATCTGGAATGCTGAAGCTTGTGAAAAATCTCACCATTTAGCTGGAGGCAGAGCATGCAGTTAAACTTGTTGAATCAAAGTTTGCAGTAGGCAATCAGCATCACCTCCATGGTTGTAAGAAGTAATTTGTTGGTGTTCAATAAAAAAAGAAAAAGTAAGAAAATATTAGATACAGTAAGACTCTGCAGGTGGTGACTGGTTTTTTTCTTCTCTAAATCCATTTGTTTCCAGAGAAAGGTGTGGCATTTGGCAAAAGCAATACAGGCAGTACAGCTGTTGTGTTTAATACTGAGAAATTGGCAGAGTTAATGCTTAGGCAGCTGCAAGTTTGTAAGTGACAAAGAAGGAATATCTGCTGTAGAAAAGTGTAGTTTACCAGGGTTCATTTGCCTGTGTTAATACAGGTGTGTGTGCAGAAGCACAGTGGCAAACAGCACTGGGAACCAAAAGGCTTTCCTCTTGAAAGGAGTAGGGGAGCCTTCAGTTAAACTGTGGAGCATCTTAAAACTCATGGAAGTTAGAGGAGGTCACCTAAACTCATCCCTGACATTCACAGCCATAAATTACCTTGTTTTAAACAGTCTGTTATGCATTTTTTCCTGTTCTGATTTCCTCCACTCGGTCCTGGGCCAGCTTTCCCCAAGAGTCCCACAGGGGTTGGACTTTAACATTGCCAAAGGAGCAGCACAGTATGGATAAAACACAGGGGGGATGTTTATGCCTTAGTGCCCACACTTCCCATGGTATAGATGTGACCAAGTGATACAGAGATTTCACCAAACTACCTCATACTCAAGTGATTTGCTGAAAGATTTCAGGCTGTGTGTCCCATGGTGCTTATTTCTCTTTAGCAGACAGCAGGTAATAGTGCCTTTCCTTAGATATAAACACCAGTATTTTTGTCTCTGTAGATGGGTGTTATGTCCTTAGAAATCAGGGAGTTCATCAAGCCCAGACTAATCTCAGATTTTGCCCAAGAAACTCTCACACAGGACATACTCTCGGAGCATGAGAGCATCTGGCACTACATCTGAGGATGGTCTGCTCTCAGCTCTCCCTGGCTCCATTCCTAATGCATTTGGAGAACTAAATTACTATCCATGGCCGAAGAACATTGGATAGGAGTCACTTATTCACCTGGACATATACGAGCCCACAGGCCCAGACAAGGAGAGAGCAGTGACAGTCACTGTGACCTAAGCAAGGCTTTTGACAGGTCTAACATAGCACCCTTGTATGCAATTTGGAGCTGTTATTTCCAGATTTTGGATAGGTGTATTGTAAGGTGGGTGAAAAATGTACTGGAGTATGAGTCTTGAATGGCTGTGATCATGGCATGAAGTTGGTGACTGGTTCCTGAGAGTTCCTCAGGAGTCTGGCAGAGGCAAATGCTTCTCAGAGGAGCGCAGCAGGAGGAGAAGAGGCAACAGTGAGAAGCTGCAGCAAGGGCAATTTCATTTAGACATTAAAAACAAAATTAGGTGGTCAAATACTGGAGGAGGCTGCCTAAAGAAGGTGTAGCATCTCCACCCTTGGAGATATTCCAGACTTCACTGGGCAAAGCCCTGAGCAACCTGATCTGTCTTTGAGGTTGCCCCTGCTTTGAGCAGGAGGTTGGAACAAATGGCCTTTAGTGACCCTTCAAACTTAAATTGCACTATGATTTTGTAAACCACAGGACAAAAATTGTATTTAAGAACATATCCAGTAGTCTGGCTCCTCATTTTGATGTAAAATGCTTAGCACTGGCTTTGGGGCGGAGGAGGATCTATTTTAAAGTCTCTTCTGTTCTTTTGTGTCTGGGGCCACAGTGCCTGCAGATACCTTCTTGCAGTAAACTGTGCTGCTTTAATGGACTTCCCAGCAGTGCAGGGGATGGGTGTTGAACCAAGGACAGATGGAGCAGCATTCCAGGGCAGTTTATTAAATACCATGTCCATAAGGCAACCTGAGTGCTTAGAGCCTTTTACTCACAAATGAGGTCTGAGATCTTTGGTTGCCCTTTCTCGCCACTGTGCTCTGAATTTGGCACATAATGAGGTAGGCTGAGCGTGATGATACCGAGCCAGCTGGAGGGCAGGAGGAGAGGCTGATGGGTGAGGTATCTTTCCTGCTGTCCCTCGATATAAAAAGTTAACATTTAATTGTTGCAACTGCTTTTACTGCAGGCTCTGATGTTGGACAATTACCTTATCAATTTCTAACCTTGTACCTGGAGCCTGAGGGTCAGATCTATACTTGGTAGTGCTGCTGCCTTCACTAGGTTTCTGCTAGGGATTGGTTTGACCTGAGCTATGCTCTGCTGTTGTCTAGTAGCAAAGTTTAAAATTTCTGGAATTGCTCAGCAGTGCAACTGCTGCACAGAGGATTACTGTGGTTTCAGTGTATCCTGCTTTGCTGAAGGCCTCATCTCACCTGGTCAAACAATAGTTAAATGGCAAAGCCAGTTTTAAATGTTCTGTATTAAAGGTGCCTGAATTCACCCTGACCAGTTTCCATTCTTGTTCAAACTGTGACCTTTTCTTTGTTCCAGAAGCCAGCTTGGGGGGGGAAAGATCATAGAATCATAGAACAGGTTAGGGTGGAAGGCACCTTAAAGATTATCTCGTTCCACCCCCCCTGTTGTGGGCAGGGACACCTTCTACTAGCCCAGGTTGCTCAGAGCTCCATCCAACCCAGCCTTGAACACTTCCAGGGATGGGGCAGCCACAGCTCCTCTGGGCAGCCTGTTCCAGTGTCTCACCATCCTCATCGGGAAGAATGTCTTCCTAACATCTAATCTAGTCTCTCTTTTAGTTTAAAGCCATTTCCCCTCATCCTATGTCTATCTGCCTGTGTAAAGATGTGGCAAAGATTTTAAGGGACTGCTAGAGAGCTCCTGGAGACAGAGATTGAACACTATTTTCATAATTATTCCACGGACTAGTCTGCATGACGTCAATGTGATTCATGCAAGGTCATTGCAATATATCTTAGTATCTGAGTAGAAAATGGGAACAAGATACTGGGGGGTGGGGGGGAAACCTGTTGTATGCCTGATTTTGGTATAAAGTGCAAACAGAATCATAAATACATGGTTAGGTTCTGTCTTGAGAAGTTGGGGTGAAATAAGGGGGAAGGCACATTTAGAAAACCCCTTATTTTCATAGGCCATTTTCATGTTGTTTGATACAAATTATCTATAAAGCTACAATTTGATGATAACCAGCACAGCAGTAAAACTGTATAAAATAAAATAACAGACAAAATACAGAATGTTTGGTATAATTGAAACAGGCAAACATTTATGACCTAAAGTTTTGTTAATGCCTCTGCCTCTTCTAAGGGGAACAGTGAGGATTGCCACCTATTTCTAAATGCAAATATTTTGCAGAGTGATTTCTTCTTGCCTGCTCCCCCCAGCACTTCTCATTGCATCTCTTATTCCTCTTGAATGACTATATTGCATTTTGTACAATAAATGGCATTTGAGCATGTATTGGAAATGACCAGGATTGGTATTAGAAATTAATAAAATATTACCTTTTTTTTTTCCTTTTTGTAAATTGCTCCAATGGTAGCAAATTAACAGTAAATTGATAGAGAAAGGTAAGCACAGATCCTTTAAATCATAGTGAAGTTTTTGGCATTCAAGCTAGAAGTGTCTCAATTTAACACATCATTGGTTTGTATTATTAGAAATTTCATTGGTTTGTGGAGCGTATGATGGTTATGCTCTAAAATTGAAAGTACATAGACTCAGGACTTCCACAGTAGGCTGAGCTCTTACGCGGTTACTGATCAGTGTGCAGCAACTGCCATGGCTTGTTAATAAGCACAGGCAAACCACCATTAAAACCCTTACTTGCCACTGTAGAGAAAGATTTTTAACAGTACTTATTTTCTTGTTTATAGTTCCATATCAATCATGAAATGGGAACTGAGAGACCAGTAAATGTCATTTGCCACTTTTCGAGTGGCATGAATTTATCATCTTCATTGCATTTCATCACATTCATCTGTTTCCTTCCAAACGGGAGTAGGGGATTAGAGTGGAAATGTGTCTTGAATCATTAAAAGAAACTCTGCTTAAAATAGTAGGGTAAATTAAGCTAGCAAACTTGATTCAGTTAATACTTAGTCAGTGTGATCCAAACTCTTCTTGTACTGTTTTGAGCCTTGCTCCCTGAAAATTATTCTAGAACCCCCTCATAATAGGGGAAATACTTGGTTAAATAGTAAAATATTTTTAGATGCTTGCTAAACTTTAAGAGGGTCTTTATTTACCAATTTTTATGGCTGCCTTCTCCACGGTATATTTGGTGGGCACTTAACAAGGGTTTATTATGTCTATAAAGTCCTAGCACGATATTTATTCCTTGTCATGTGCAGTCTATGTTAAATGTGCCTTCTGTCACGATTGTGAAGCTGGTTGTATTCAGATGGTGGTTTTCCCATCTGTGGGGAATGAGAATTTCTCCACTTCTGTGTGCTGCTAGGAGGTAATTACTTGGGGCTTAAGATCTGGTCTTTGCCTTTTCCCTCAATGGGTTGGACTCGTCTGTTGTCAGCCTTTTGCTCTTAAAGCCTGATGTTCTTCACTGTTGCTTGCTGAATAAAAATGGCTAAAATGCTTGTGCTGATGTAGCAGAAGCAGCTGATGTGTCTGAAGCACAGGTGGTTTCTCTGGCTGGTCCCAGTGGTGCCCCATTGGCAGCACAAAGCAGCACAGGCTCTGCTGGGGACACGCCTGGTGACACGGCAGCTTGGGGACATGGTGCTTGGAATGCTCTGTGGTCCTGTAGCACCATGGGACATAGGCATGGCTGTCACCAGGCTGGGGAAGGACACAGCTGTGCCTTTATCAGGTAATTGCAGGTCTTAGTCACAGAATGGAAGAGGGTTTGCAAAACACTTGGGAAACCAAGCAGCAAAGGAGATGCCAGATTACTTCTTTCTCATTTCTGAAAGCTCCCAAGAAGAGCATAGCTGGAGCAGTTAGCAAGTTGGCCCTGCCCTGCAGGTTGCAAATTAAATAGTCTCATTTAATCTATTCCATGTGCTAAAATACCTCCAGTTGAGGGTGCTCAAATCCAGCCCCAGTATAGGCAGACAATTCATTAAGTGTTGCAAATCCTACCATGGTCATGCAGATATATTTGGTCAAGGACACTGTGGTTCAGGACATGGCTCCTTTAGCACAAAGAATATCTACATCATCTACACTCTCATTGAGACATTGCTCTGCAAAGCCCTTTTTTTAATGGAGCCAAAACTGGGATCTGAATGAGTTGTACTTGAAAGCAATTGTCTCTCTGCTTTTAATTAATTAGTACTGGTTGAATACTACTGGTTGAATAATGTATTTAATGAATGATGCTGTTGTCCATCAAATAAATTATTCAATTAATTTTTTTTTTTTTTGCATTAGCTAAACACTTCTATGGACGTTTGCAAATATCCGTTGAATAATCTATTAGAATGATGCATTGCTTTTCAAATATACAATACAACAAATAATTTTATCTAGTATTCAGCCAAGTTTTCCCTTAATTAAAATTTGCATGTATATAACAACTGTGCCTGAAGAATCACAGAGACTTTAGGTAGTAGCAGACATGAGGTGGAGAGAAGTGTTTCTGTTATTTTGGGTGATTTATGTTTTTTAGCTGCTGTGGTATTGCATTCTGAGAGTATGTCAGGGATGGCAAGAGTTCTGAAGAATCTCTTCCTTTCTTTCCTTTTTTTTTTTTTTTTAAAATAGAGTTACTTTTAGACTGATCTCCAAATAAATTATATACATTTTACCAGTGAAGTGCAGCCAGCCTTGCAAGAGAAGTGGTTGGCAGTCAGTTCATTGTACAAGGGTGGAGAATGAAGAAACAGAGACTGAGGAAAAGAGCCAGTTCCACCACGGATAGGTTCACATGGCAGATTCTGACATGCAGAGAGCTCTCACTCCTATTAAACAGCTCAAGGAGGCCATCTCAGAAGGGCTGACTGAGGGTCCATAACTGTGGGAGGCTGGAGACCAAGCCTCCAGAACTAATATTTACACCAGTAATGTGCACAGGTACATCAGCTGCCTGGACAACAACAAAAAGATTTGGCCAAAGCTCTAATACAAGTAGGGTAATGGCTGCCCACTGCCTTGTTCAGACATCAGCACCAGATCTTGTGGGAACACACAGATATTGGGGCTGGGAGGCAAAAGGGAATGTGCCCAAACCCCCTGTCCAGCCTGCATCCCCTGCCTCATTTCTGTTTACATTCCAATGCACCCATGTCCCATTTTTGGAGGTGACAAGCTCCCCACGTCTGGTTTCAAAGGCCTTTAGGTGCCTCTGGGTTTTCAAGCTTCAGGTTTGGCCACCCTAACTGCATTTCCTGCATTTCTCTGGACCTGGGCAGAAATCAAAAGCCCTCTCTATTTCAGCACCTGTGGAAAACCCTCTGGTGCTTCCCTCTGTCACTAAAGACACCTGACTACCCCTGAAATGTGGCCCTAGGAGGCACAGCCAGCTGTGGTGGTCAGCCTGGATGGTCCCATGCTGAGGTGCTCTGGGAGGTGAGGTTCCTGTCCCTGAGGAGTGACTCAGGCAATGGGAGGCCTTAGCTGTGGAAGAGTGGAGCTGTGGTACACACGGTGGCCCAATGGGCATTTTACACTAAAATTCACCTAAATAAAGGATGAAAAGCCAGTCCTGGTTTGATTTAGAAGGGGAAGGACGTCCTTTACTCTTGCAATTACATTATTCTTTAGCTTCCAGTTAGTAAAATGAAAGAATAATTTAGAGGTTCAGAGGATCCCCATGAAGTATGAAATAACCCAGCCACTGCTGCATTTGGGGACCTTGAAGACAGTCAAGGAACTAGGATTGAGGCCATTAAGGTCATCTAGTTTTGTCTCAGCAAAATCCAGTGGGTTTTGATGTTTGGCAACTTGGTAAAGGATGCTTTTTAAAGGGAAAAAAGGAAAAAAAGACATTTATTCAGGAATTTAAGTCCTCGGCTTTATTGCCAACCCTTGGGAATGGTTTTACAACAGCTCACCGTCTCTCTAGTTTTGAGTGTCTCTCAAAATGATGTAGGCTCTTGATCTAGCCAACTTGCCTGTATCTTTATATTAAAGTTGCACTTCTTACGATGGTGGATTTAATTTAATGCAAACGGAATTGTGTCTAGGTGACATGATCAGACTGTGTTATGCAAACTCCTACATTATGACATTCCTCTCACACTAACTAAAAGCTTTGTTGCAACATATTAATATAGAAGAGGTTATTTGTTTTGCTGGTAATAAAGGCTGTATATTTGCTGTTTAGAAGTAGTAATAAGGTTGACTTTTACACAACCTTGGGGAGAAAGTTGCGTTATATATTTATTTTTGAAGAGTTAAAAATTAAAAATGCATCTTGTGTATGTTCAGCTGAGACGAGAGCGAAGGAGAGTACATACAAATTCCATCAAATACAATTAGCATAATCAGAGGCTGGATGAGAGCTGCAAATGATTGCACAAGGGGAAAAAAGTAGTTCCTGGGATCTTGGTGCATCGTCTGAAGCTGAAAGGGACACAAAGCAGTAGGAACTATTTTTACCCAAGGGCAATTTTTGCTGATACTGCCCTTGCAAGCAGCTCTTATTTTATTATTTTTATAGATTCTTTTTCTGCCTTAAATTTGTATACTGAATTATCCATGAGGATAAATGTCAGAGTGGATTAAGATTAAATTAGGAACTAGATCAAAACAAAAAATATCCCTCCTTCCTATGTACTCCGTTTAGTTTAGGGATGTTTGCGGGGGGAGGAGGTTGGCTTTTTTCCCTGTAGATGCACTAGGCTGCAGCTATATAGACTGTAGTTTCCTTTGAATCTTTTTACATTCAGTTTTTCTGCACAGATAATTTAACTTCCAATATCCCATCTTCTTTGGTTTAGGTCATCATTCTCTTCATAGAGTTCCTGAATTTCTTTCTTCTGCTTGTATTATAGCTGGATGATGTTCTTTGTTTTTTTTTTTTTTGGTTTTTTTTTCCCTCTGGTTCTGCTGCAGTGCACATAGGGGTATAGTCAGAGAGTTTACAATGGCTCCTACCATCCGGAGAGTGATGAGTAATTTAGACCACTTGTTATCCAGGGCTGCCAGACTCCAGCTTCTAACAGAGCTGACGGAGAGAAGTAGGCATGACACTGAAATTAGGTACTTGTATTACACCGTTTAGCTGCTGCCCCTAGATCTTACCAAGTTAGTTATGATAACCCTATTGATGTTAGTGGATAAAAGCTCAGTGTTTAAAAATTCCCCCCATGTTGTACACAGAGGCTTTGCCTATCTGCAAGACAATCTTTTGCCTCCCTGCCTCTTTTTTCCTGAACCAGTGCTTTTTTTCTGTCACTTTGTGTTTCATCTCTTGTTTTCTCATCATCTGCTTACCTCCTTTCCACTCCCTCTGACACTTGCAAATACTCCAGAATACATTCATGCACTCGTACTTTATTAGTCTTTCTCATATGCATACTTTCCTGGGTTTTTTTTTTTTCTGGGTTAGTTTTGTTTGGCATTCTTTTTACATTTCAATGCAAAATATGCTTAAGGGTGTCTATTTAAAATAGCAGTTGTTTAAACACTCCAAATGGTCCCTTTGGGAAGGCAGAGGAGTGCAGGGAATGCAGACAAAGGCACCTGATGATGACTTGGACACATCTTCCTTTGCCCACAAAACCATGTTTGCAGCATTGATCTGACCAGTTTCTGGCTCAGAGCAGCTTCCAACAGTTGCTTAGTCTTTAAAATATTTTTTAAAAACGTTAAGCGCCAGTGCTTTCTCTCACTTTGTGTGTTCAGAGATCTTCCCCAAGAAAAATTCCAATGGGCAGGAGTCAGTCAGTTGAACACTACCAAGATGTTTTTGAGAAGCAAAATTGCAAGCACATAGAGCTGGAAATGGAGCTCTCTTCCCATCGGGAAACGTCTGTTTTCGGAATATAGGAACGATTTGGGGAGGTTTTGAAAGTGTTTTAGATACACCATTCTTTCCCTCTGGTACTCTCCCAGTTCAGATAATGCTACTGATGTCCCTGGGCTTACAGCTTGAGGTAAGATGCTGTGCTGGGTGTGTGACAGCTTTTCCAGACATGGAAATGTCACAAGTTTAAAACCTCCCATTTTATGCCCTGTGCAGCTGTAAACAGGAATTTTATTCCACTGAGAAAGGCACAGTTTTAGTTTGCCGGTGGAGTTAGCTTTCCTGGCTAGTTCTGAAAGGGCTTGAACTCCCTCAAGCTCAGTATTGAAAAGCTGCAGACAGTCACATTTTATAGCTATTTTACTTTTATTAGTGAAATAACAAAAGAAAAGGAAAACAAAACTGAGACCCACCTAGTTCAACCTTTGGTAAATAATTTCAGTGTACAGATTTACTCATGAAAGAGAAGGAAATTAAAATATGTCTCAAGATGACGAGTTCCAGAGGCAAATAAATAATTTTTAAATAATAGCAACAAGAGTATCTTACACTTTTCACCTCCTTAAGAATCCCAAAGCTTTTTAGGCAGCAACTGCTGTGTAAAATACAAACAGGGAGAGCTGTTGCCATGTGTCAGCTTGGTGCTGACTGTGGCCGTGATGCAGTGAAACAATGTGGGACTGGATGAGAGGGCTCCCGCATCTCCTCAAAGCGACAGGGGAATATTAGGCAGGCAGAACTGTAATTGCTGGAGTTGAAATTGGGCCAAGACAATGGGACTGACAACACATTCTTGGGAAATGTGCTCTTTGATCGTAAATATCTGTGAAGCAAGCTTGCCAACTGTATTGATTTTGGCAGTGGATTATCACTGACAGCCAGGGTCTGCTGCCCTCCTGCTCAAAGCAGTGCCCTAATAGGTTTTTAGACAAGCAGCCAGGGCCGTACGTAGAGAACAACTCCCAGGGTATGTTCACCCCATCAAAGGGTCCCTGAGTGTGTCGGGTTGGCCACTGGAGAAGTCCTGTCCAGGTGTTCAGTGCCAGGGCAGCGAGTGCTGCATGTCTGGGAAGTGCTGGAGCCACCCAGGCCAGGTACAGGTGCACTGAGGAATGTCCAAGCTGCTGGCATCAGCAGCTCTGGGCAGCTGCCCACACTTGTGCTGAGGCAGATCTGGCTCTGCTCCCTTTCCATCATGAGCTTTGACCAAAATGAAACCTAAGCAAAGCCTGACCTGCGTGACAGCTTTTTTTCCTTTAAACTCTGCATTTGGGAGACAGTTGCTGGCTTTACCAAATGTAAGACCCAAGTTTCAACAGCCATCACATTTAGGTAGTGATACTTAACAAGATGCTGGTGCTTTTGTTCTTGAATGAAATTGAGTATGCCTATGAGGAGGCTGTTGGTTAAAATAATGAGATAAAAATTGAGAAAATGCAAGATAATACCTGCACATCATCCAAATGATCTTTGTGTGTGAAATGCATAGAGATTGTGCCCTGATCCCCAACTGACAATTCCAAGTCCTACTGTAATACAAATAATAACCAGATATTTAGGACAGATTAGAATTTACTTTTGGATCCATTAGCATTTTTGTTAAATCTGACAAACGATTTAGAAAATCTATATGAATTCAAAGAGCCTGCTCATCATATTTTGTGACAGCTGGGTGAATACTTGACATCTTTGTGCTCTTAAAAGAACATATGCAAAGACTCAATTTAATTTGTAGGGTTGAGGGAATTTATTTGCCTAATTTTGAGCCCACTAGCACATGATGGATTTCAAAGTTCAGTTCTAACAGGAGTATAATTGGGTTTTCGTTTCACTTAGGAGAGAGTGTGATAGAAAGGGTGAGGAGAGAGATAGAGACATGGGGAAAATAAAGTAAGAAAATGAAATGGAGAATACACATGAAAAAAATTGCACTGAGATTGAAAAAAGAATGTAGCAAGGCAGAGCATGAGAAAAAGCCCGTACATACAAATAAGTTACTCTTTAAGGGGACAGAAGAGATTAAATGATACATTCTTAATCATAGTGCCAAAT
This sequence comes from Entomyzon cyanotis, assembly GCA_024500445.1. Classification (NCBI taxonomy): domain Eukaryota; kingdom Metazoa; phylum Chordata; class Aves; order Passeriformes; family Meliphagidae; genus Entomyzon; species Entomyzon cyanotis. Next base: position 67,719,455 of record JAKEPQ010000871.1, read on the forward strand.
GTCTTTCGGCTGAGAAGAGCTGATGCTTTAAATTTACTCACTGTCATAGCTGAAAACAAAGATAAAATATTAAGTCTTTAAGTTGTTGGAAGGGAGAGATGAATGTTTCTCTAAATACTTTCTCGAGCTCAGTGAATAAAGCAGCTCATCAAATGTTCAGTCTTGCAAAGACAGTCCTTCAGCATCAATACCTGGTGCAAACAATGAGCTGCAAGGAAAAGACACATGGCCATGGCCATTCAAACCAGATCCTGTGGGTGAACATCGACCTTGCTGACCAGTAGTTGTTGTCTCATGTCCCTGGTGGTTTCATTTGGGACAAAGAGCATCTCACTCTCCAGATGTCAGCTACCACTCACCAGAACACTTGGCTTAGTCTGTTCCTGCATGCAAAGAAAGTCCTGGGGCGATCACAAGTGCCTAAATCCTGTCGGGTGATGTCTGCTGGCAGTTACTAAACAGAGCACACCTAGAGATGGAAGTGGCACTGTGACAAGTGGTAGTTGAAGGAGTCTTCCTGCACAGCTCCTGAATGCTTCAGTAAGAGACGAAGACCTAGATTTGTTGATTTGGGTCTATCTGCTTACACATGCTTTGCCTTTTGGTCAGATTACAGCAACTCCTTTTCCTACAGTTTTTGAAAGATGGGTAAACCCTGTGCTTTAGCCCCCAGTGTGCACAGTGGGATCAGTGGCAGTGTAGGTTTCCTCTGTCTCTCTGCTGCTGAATACTGCTGCCGTGTGAGTGGCACTTCCAGTCCAGTGTCCTTCCTCATCCCACGTAGCATGTGGGGCCAGGATTCGCACGCAGCACAGCATGCCAGCATTCTAAAGTAGCTTTATTAACAGTCCTTAGGGAATACCTCTCCACATCCCTCATTTATCTTTTAAATGAATCTCTTAGCGGAAAAAGAGGGCAGGAATTGAGTTTGGTTTCAATCTAACTCAGCATTTATGTTTTCTGAATTACTTCCAAATGACCTGGCTCCTGATGTCCCCAGCCTTTCCTTTGCCTCACATGTTGCCCAAAGTCTCTTTGCAGCTGGTCACTGACAGGTCCAGTTGAACCAGCGTGAGCCCAAGGCATTTGAAGGTAAATCCCTATCCACTGCTGTAGGACCTTGTCAGCTGCTCGAGGTTTAGCTTAGTACACAGCAAATAGAAGTACTTCTCCTGTGATACTTGTATTTACTTTCATTTTTAGGTAAGAACTACATTTTCAGCTGTACCACTGGCAACTTTCATTAGTGCTCCTTGTTGAACAGTAGCTTTTTCATCTTTGTGCTTTACTAACGTTGTAGAATTAAATGGGTTTTTCAGTCTTTGTGATTGTATCCTGATATTCTGTCACCTTTTGATCTCTGTGTAGTGCACATAGACTGTAAACTCCTTGAAGTACGGACTACTAGGGAAGGAGGGTGTATGGGGGTGTATTTTTTTTAAGAGGGTGTCTACTGTGGTAGAGCATCACATACTGTGGCATTGTGAAGAATATTTTATTATTATTATTATTATTATTATTATTTATTTCCACATTACCTTTGTAATATTTAGAAAACTCAATTTTGTTTAAAGTGTTTTGAGAACACTAGGAGGAGAGGTAAATGGCAACCTACAGACACAGCAAATGGCCTGAAGTACTAATACATTTCTGACTTTATACAGCAACTTCTCCTTAATCCGATCACTGGTTAATTTAATCCTGTTTCCTTTGATTGGATCCCCTGGAACCAAATAATTTGTATTGTGTTTTAATCTGGTATTTCTGATCATTGTCTTTGTTAATTTGATCAGGATTGATTGAACCAGTCATTGAAAATAAATCATATAATTAATCAAATGCAGCATTGGAAAAGCAGGCCCTCAGCTAGTCTGTTAGCTTTTGCCTCTTGTTTTTCTTCCCCAGTACATGAAGCTTGGACTTCCTTTAGAAAGAAAGAGATGAACATTTTATAGCATCAACAGCTCAGTAGTAGAAGGGTAAATAGACACATATACACCTATATACATATGCTTATTTAACTGTTAGAATAGAATAGAATAGGATAGAAGAATAGAATAGAATAGAATAGAATAGAATAGAATAGAATAGAATAGAATGAATAGAAAGAATAGAAGTGGTTCTGCAGAGAGGGACCTACAGTGGTCATCTAGTCCAACTTTATATCTCCTGTCAAATCATCTTAATGTCACGAACTCTGTGACCCTATCTGAGACAGGTGTGTTTGGTGGAAGATCTTGCTTAATGGCTCGACTTTCTTGGTTACTCAGTGATTTTAAGAAAACCGACCTGTGATCTATGTTTGAATTTGTCACAGAATCATCAATAAATGTAAAAAACAAGACATGGCTCCGTGCTTTGTTCTAATAACATCTGGATAGTGTGGCACAATCAATGCTTGTCTGAAGCTAAGTCACTCCAAAAACTGTGCCATGGGTGGAAGGGAGATTTTGAATTCACAACAAAGATTATTTTGATCTCCACCTGTTGTGTGGAAAGCATCCCTTTTTGGTTTTTTTTTTCACAGTAGCTGTGTTGTCCCATTTTGTTTCTCTCACTCTGATCAATACTGGTGACCAAAGCTGGCCATTTTGATCTGCACTGTTAGCTATTTATAGATTTGTGTTCTAACTGAAGCTTTATTACAACAAACCAAGGCTCAGGTTTGTCTTCTGGAGGCAATGGTTGCACAAAGAACAGGTAGAGCCCCCCTTGCCTCTTGTGAAAGCCACAGCAAGTTCAGCAGGGGACAGGCTGTCTCTTAAGGGGTATTACCTGCAATGACCCCAGGCTGGCCTCCCTGGCAGTTCATCCTGGTGGGATGCAAGGGCACTGTCTGCCCTGCACCCATCCTAGCAGGAATAGCAGCTTCTGATGGACCATGACCTGCAACAGTGGAGGAGGAGAATTAGGAAGATCAGATAACAACTGCTGTTGTAGGTGAGGTATCCCTACCAAAGGTCATTTAATTTTAGCTTGTCCTTCCCTTCATGGCTTACAGGACCAACCTGTGTTATTTAGTGCTCACAATAACCCCTCTCCCTCTCCCTGTCACCTTGAAATTTCTTGAGTGGGAGATTGTTTTTAGAGGTTGTTTTACTTTGTGTTAACTTCCCAGGAGCAAAGAGAGTGTGTATGCTTTTTGTAATATAAATTTTCTTTAAAGATACTTAACAATGGACTTCCAAAAACAGAAAAATCTTTGGCCAAACTCCCCATCCTTGCTGGATTTCTTCTTCTAAATTAGTCCAATGGCTCAAATTGGATGCCTAGAAGAATTTATTCTTAAAAGAATAAAAAGTAAAGGAATGTATATTAATCAAGGCAATGTAAGCTTAATCATGGTGGTGCCCATTTATCCTTGGATCACGAAGGACTGTTTAGCATCACGAGTTGCCGCAAAGAGAGTAATACTGAAGGATCATCAGATTCATACCCAAAATGAGAATGAGGTGTCTGGGAAAAATGTGTGGCAATGTAGCACAGCTCTGACAGGCGTACTAGTAACGCTAGCCCGAGCTATACCATTATCAGTTTTGCTTTAAATCATTTGTCTGTGGACAGCAAAGTATGTCTAATAGCCATTTGGTAGATTTATATCTTGGGATGCAATGTGTTTGCCATAAATCTTTTAGAAGGATGGTGGCTGAGGCACCTGAGGCAGTCATGCTAGTCCACAAATCCATTCTGCTGAAAGAAAACAGGAGAACTGGGCAGCTTCCTACTGGTAGCATGGAGATACAGAAACAAAATGAGCAGGAGTGCTTTGATGTAAAATCTACAGGGCAGAAAAAGTGGAGAAGACTGTGGCTGTGTTTCCAGCAAAACCATGTATTAGCACTCTGTTGTAAATCAAATTAAATGACTGCCCCACTGCCTGATCCCTCACTGAACTTCTTGTGTTGTTAAAGCTCTGAATCTGAATGGAAATAGGGTTGTATCTTGAGACCTCCTTCCCAAAAAGGATCTGCCAGTCACGTCTGGTCAGAACAGCTTGGGGAATGTTTACCTTCTTTTAGGAGCCAGCTGGGAGATTGATGGGTTCGAGCTGGTTTTGCACAAGCTTTTTGAGTCTTAAAAGGCATTTTCATCTGTCTGCACAGAGAAAAAGATTCTAATAGCAGAGAAAAAAAAGGTTTTAATAAGAATTATTGAGATATGGGATTTTGGATTAAAAGGGAATGCAGTGTATTATTGTAGTATTTTTTACTGTGGAATACATTTGTTTATCCTATACAACCAAAAATTTTAACAAGACCAGAGCAATTACAGGAATACCCAGATTTTTTATGTTATCTTGGCTATAGAAAAAGGGATGAATTGTTAAAGTGTATAGTCTCTGAGAGAAGTTGCACTCTAATGCTGTTTTTGACATCTTAATTTTAGTGACTGCATAACTTACCTTCATAAGATGCTCTTAATTGAACATTTCAATAGAATTTGAATAAAGTCTGATATATCTGGGATTCCTCCTCCACTCCTTAAAATATTATGTGAAATTTATTAGTCTTAATGTACATATCCCAGAGCTAATTGTTTTATCTTGTAAATCAGTTTCTCATGTTTTCAGTGGCTTTTACTTTCAGATATAAAGAATAAATAAACTCTTGATTGAAAAGGCCTTTTTTGTTTTGCAGTAGAAAAAGAGGGAGGGGGTCAGCTTTATAAATGCAAAAGGATTTTTAGTTCTTTTTAAATTATTTACAAATGCCGAATTAAAGGACTGCAGAGTTTAAATTATGCATTAAATTAGCATGTTACTGATGGAAGACGCTCAAAGAAAGTTGAAATTTTTTAATTGCTGTGAGTCAAATTCAGCCACAATTTAATAGCTCAATTGATGTTGATGAACTTAAGGAAGTGATAAATTCAGACCTATAGGCTTATTTTTCTTTTTGCTATGAAAGGTAAGCATGCTGTTTCTACAGTACTGACTGTCCTCTTGTTTGAGAGTTGACTGAGTATACTTTGATCCTTTTTTTAGAAAAAGAATTCTCTGTTCTCCCTTAAAGAAAGCTTCCTGAGACCTGGATCAGATTATGGAAACTAAAGTGAGCACACGAAAGTGCTTGTTAGAAAGTGAAATTTATGTGCAAACTAAATGTGCCCTTGATGATAGCCTTATTGATCAAGCCAAGTTAATAAATCAGTAATATCACGCAGCACTGTTCAACACTCACAGGCTTATATTGGTTTTCCTTTTTTTTCCTTTCTTTTTATGTGCCTGCTGTGTAGGCAGAGAACATGCACTTACCTGCCACGGAGTATGTACTACAATTGAAACACTGAGTTCAGAGGGCTTGAATGTAAAATGTCGGCATCCAATACAACAAAAGAGAACTTTATAGCAGTAACTTAATACTGGGATTGGAGCCTTTTACTTTCTAAGTATTCCTCTCTTTCTTTCTAATGCTTCAGACCCTGATCCAGAATGAAATTCGGGGTCCTGCTTGGATAATTAAAAGAACTCCATGGGAAATTCGGCATGAAAATGCCATATGGAGTGACTTCTGAACCTAGCAATGCCCAACATTTGCATTCAAGATAAATGTTTCGTTCTCAACAAGTCTGCCTTTAGGTTGTTCTTCAGTAGCTTTGCCAGTACACAAGGGCAACATCCTTTGCACACCCTTGGGATTCTGGTCTGACAAGCACTTATTCCATTATTGCCCATATTTCCTTAAGCCCTCTGACAAAAAGCACTTATGATGAACTGGATTTATCTGCCTGTGCCATGGGATGCCTGCAGGATCTCTGAGAGCCCTCGCGTTGCGCAGTGCATGTTCTCTGTAGCTGCCGCCTTGTTCCCGATGCCGCGCGTTTTCTCCTCCGTCGTGAGATGATTTTGCATTCGTCGCTTTTGCTCTGATTTGGGGTTGATCTGCATGCAGACCGTGTTAGCAGAGGAGGTTCTGCTCAGGCTAAAGTGGGGCTTCTGTGCTCGAACCCAGTGTCGTGCGCTGATGTCCCTGGTGTCCTGGAGCAGCAAGTGTCGCAGCCGGGACCTCGGTTCGATACCTCAGCTCCGTTCCCTGATGTTCTCGCTGAGAAACGAAGGCAGCTGGGTGAGTACCTGAGCCCCTCCTGGTGCCATTTGACAAGACAGAATACAAAGTAGCATTTACTCAGCACTTGTCATTCCATGGTCCTGTATTCATCCCTAGCTAATGACTGGAGAGCTGGTGTGAGAGCAGTGGTTGTACTGGGCAGTGAGCCACCGGAAAGAAATAGATACTACCTATGGTCAATTCACAACATTTTTCTATCCCATCTTTCTCTCTCCTTTTCCATAATCTCATTCCTTCTCTTTCCTTCACAAACCTGCAGCTAATGTGGATGGTGAGCCTTAGAAAGGGTTAATGAGGCAGAAGCAGTTTTCCCTTTCCCAGTATGGAGTTATCTTCCATTGCATTGTCAAAGCTTGGGAATTTGGGCTGTCTTATTTACGAGAGTAGCCAAGGCTCATTCCAGGAAAGCTGGGGTTGATTTTGGTGGCGGGAAGAAGCTGATGATGATCATACATGTGCCTTCTTATCAGCACACAAAGTGGGTGGTGAGAAGCTCTGCTCTGCATGGAGCCAGGATCAGGGCTGGGTAAAGATTCTGATGCTATGCTGGTCTGGGACTCCTGCAAATGGATGGAGTGCGCCTGACTCAAGAGAGAAGCAGCAATATGTTTCATTGAGTTAGTTCAGTAAGTTCAGTGGAATTTAACAAAGTTTAACAGTGGTTTACAAAGGTTAAGTAAGTTTGATGGCAAGGTTCACCTTATTAATTACTGCACGGAAGAAGTGCACAAATGCAAATTGAGTTAGAATCAAGTTAGACTGTTTTCCACAGAGACTGGAGATGCAAAAGGGTAAGGAAGACTCTCCTGATGAGTCATGAGGTACAGAGTGGTGGAACTTAAGTGCAGCCAGATCCAATCTGACTTAGAAAAAGGTCTATATCTAACAAAAGAAATACAAAGAGTACGGGAGAGCCTCCTGTTGAGTCACAAGGCTCAGAGTGGACCCGCTTGCTTTCTAAGCTCCTTATGGAGCCCTGGTGCAGTTAGGTCCAATCTTAGTCTCAGACTTGGACAAGGGGTTATTTCTAATGGAATTATCTATAATAAGTTTATAGTAATTAATATTGAGTAGCTACATGAATTAGTAATGTTTCATTACTAATAATTTAGGTTCCTGACAGATCTGCCATTGGTTAAAGGTCTCTCTGTCTCAAGGAGCCTCCTTGAGAGGTGTCCCAGCTCAAGGAAAGATCACCACCATGTACCCAGGCTGCCTGCCCAGAAGAGCTCAAGAAGGCTCAGTTGGGCTGTCAAATTTTTGGAATAAAAAGGTTGGCTTATAGACAAATTGCATGCGATGGAAGAGTCTCCTTCCTACAATTGCATGAGTCTCCTTGTACCCAGAAATTTCTTTGCTCCTTGATTAATGAGTCTTGCAAAAGCCACCAGTTTTTCATATGTTAATCACATGATCAGTGTTCCAAGCTCATGTGCATCAATGCTCACTGTGTCACTGTTTCCTCCCTGGTTTTTCAGAGAACGTGTTAAAACTAGAGAAATTCTTGGCCTGGACACAGATCAGACCTTCACTTTCTTTGCAGCGTGTACCAAACTACCGCAATTTGGTTAAGGGGTGGAGTGCATTCATCACAGGGATGTTGGCCCCCTGCACTCATGGGTTTCTCCAAACCTGTGTTATTAACCTTGATGTGGGGTGTGTTTTTAAACCATCTGCAAAGAGCAGGTGCAGACTTAACCACACTGCTAAGCCATGTGTCTCTGAAGGCTGTCGTAGTGCTCCAGAGCTCCCACTGACTGGTGGCTCCTCACTGGATGGTGTTTAAGGTGTTTAAGTATTGAATTATTCTCTCTGCTCAAGAGAGAGCTAGGACTTCTTTTGTCTTTTATGCAGGGTAGTAACATTTTTCCTATGACTTAAGTGTATTACTCTCTTTCTTGCCGCTCCCACATTAGTTTTGGAAAGAGAAAAACAACGCTGTGTCATCTCAGAATTGCCTGATGATAGGAACTGTAAGGCAGATGAGTTCTTCTCTCCACCCATGAGCAAATTCTTGAATGAGGTTTTACTGCAGGACTGTTCTTTCTGTTCCTCTTGCACGCTGACCTGTCAATATCTCTTAGGTTTTTAATGCATTACAGTACATCTATCTCTTAAAACAACAGTTTCATTTCTGTAGCCCAGCCACACAGCCAGTGCTAGGGTGATATTGCTGTCATCACTGCATCTTTGAAAGCTCTGCTTCCATCCTTAAGAGCTTCTTTGGCCATGGACTAAACTCAGAAATATACTTGGGTCCTGTCCAGCGCCGTATAGGAATTTACTCCAGATAAAGATTTATCCCTTAAGGGTTCAGATTTTACATGCGTGCCTCATGTACACAAATAATACCTGTTCCATGCAATATTTAACAGTGTGAACTACAAATTAAACCATAAACCCTTCAGTACAGAGACTGCTAATTTTTTTTAGAACACCGGACACATTCAGACTTTAAACCTGAGCAGGGCCACCAGTCATTACCAGTCAGAGGCATAGAGAACAGCTTTAAAAGGAATTCCCTCATTAAACTGAAGTTGCTTTTACCCATGACAGGCCATAAAAACTGAATCTATGGGAGGGAATGTTTGCCTCTGTGCACGCATGCATCTTAACCTTTTTATTTTCAATGGGGAGAGAAAATAGACTGGGTTGCATATTGGATACATTATCTTGGTATTAAGCTGCCATTCCCAATCTCTTTTGGAAAATTGAAACAGAGATTCACTACTTCTCATCCATCACTTTAAATGAAGGCCTTAGTGAAATAGTTTTGATTGCTGGAAACCACAAATAGTATCCCCTTTTCCACATTAGTTCTTTTTTGCTCATGAAACTGTTAGAACAGGTCTTAGCACTCTGACCCATAGCAGGATGTATGTCAGTGGTTGCACAAGCTCTGGGGAAGTTGCTCAAATGTATTTATAAGGATCTCCCAGGAAGTGCTCGGTGGTGTTGAGCCTGGGGAAGATTGTATTGGAATTTTTGTTGTTGGATTTTTGTGGTTGTTGTGTTGGGTTTTTTAAGTCCACTGACATATTCTTTGATGCCATTAGTAGTATGATAGGTTTTATGTTTCCACTTATGTGAAAAAGGTCCCATTAAAAGTTTAGGTCTTATTTCATTAAAGCTTAGGACTTTAAGTCAGTCTTAGTTGTAGCTATGCTTCCTCAACACCTTATGGTAGCCCTGTAAACTGATGCTGTATAGACCAAATCACTAATTCCCAATCTTTAGCACCAGCTGATGGCTGTGAACTCATGAACTTTCTTGTGGATGTTCTGGAAAGCCCCATGAATCTGAAGGTTTTAATGTTTTAATATAATAAGGTTCAGCAGACCCAGCTGTACAACAATTACTGTTGCCTATGGGCCATGGTTTATGACTGCTTGAGCTACAAAAATTTGACAGTCTGGCAACTTGTTTGTGTTAGTCCCATGTAATTCTAGAATTGTTCTGTGTTGCTCTCTTCTGCCTGTACATCTGTATTGCAGTTAATTTCCGTAAAACTGGGAGACTGCTCCCTGCAGGAGTTCAAAGTGGCAGGTGGTGAAATGAAGACTTCAGCTGATCATTTTATTGTTTCTTAATGGTGGCTTCTAACTAAAGTGGGAAAAAATCCTCAGATTTGGGGTTGAGGTACTCTGTCCATGACAAAGAGCACAAATTGAACATCTTACAGGTGCTAGAAAGATGCTGATGATTCCTTTAGTAGTCTTTGTAGTCAGCCAGGAATTTCAGGCAATTAACTAGCCAGTGCTACTGTTGACTAGTCAGGCTTCAACAGACCTTTCAGAAACCTCTTGGTCTTTTCATGTAAATAGACTTTTGGCAGTATTTTAAGATGTATACCCAGTAGATTTTGTAATGCATTTCCTTTTTTCATGTGTCCCATGTTTAATTCAAACAAGCATCTGACATGAAAGCTAGAGATAAAAGTGTAACATAGTACAATTAGTTTCTGTGAAGTCTGTGGATCACTAATGGAACACAGCTCTTCCCCCTGCACAACTAGCATAATACAGGCCATTTTTTGGTCATTTGTGTTGTACATTAAAAGCATCAAATAGAGCGCTGTCGTGGGCCTGAGTGAATGGACAGAAAGTTCTTTTGTTTGATAACGCTGGAAATAATTTCGCTTTCCAGAGACGCAAATGGGTAATTGCTGCAATCAGATCAGAGACATGTAACACTTGTAATGTAACCCTTCATGTATTAAGAAAAATAAAGCAGGAATTAGATCAGAGACCAGAAATACGTATACGTTTTAAAAGGAAGTTCAGTAAGCTGTTTCTCTGTTTCCACCACCATTGCTGTCTGTGTTTCATGGACGTGTGTCATGATTTCATACCAACTGATCTCTAGCACATTCTGATCAAACAAACACAAGTTCAGGAGTACAGTTTGAAAGTAACCTACTGAATTTGTGTATTTAAATCCACTGAGCCTCTAAGAATGCAGGGTTTGTGAGCACATTTAGTGAAACAAAATCTAGTATTTAGTGAAGGAGAATTGTTTATTGACAGGACACCTCCTTCCTCTTTTTTAATGCTCAAAGTACAGAATTTAGATCTAGATTGGCTGCAAACTCTACAATCTTCACATGTGTCTGGTCAGGTGCTCTAGGTTTCTTTTTTTTTTTAAACAAGTTCCAAGATAGGCTACTGGATTTTTCTAGGATTAGGAGAGCTGTGTCACATACTCCCTTTTTTACCCTTTCTGGACAAAACATATGGGTTCTTTATAACTTGTAGCATGTGTGGGGTTCTGTATTACTTAAGGTAGGGTAATTTTTTTTTTTCTAATTTTAGATCAACAGTTTTAAAGCAGCTTGGGAATGTAACAAAGTTAAACAAGACGCTGCCTGTCTTGACAATGCCATGCAATAATGAGAAATGTGTATTTCAAACCCACTGGTAAGACCCAGTTCATACAACAAAGAAATGCAACACACAGATGCCACGTGTGGAACACACAGGGCATGATTTGAGTAATGACTCCTCCTTTCAGTTCCTAAAAATGCCTATTTCTCTGTATCGCATTTACATTTTTTTAAAGCTTTACTTTAGAATAAATACTGGTGTTTCTGGCAGAAGTATTTTAGCTGATATACAGGCAGAGAATGAAGGTGGTTCTTTTATTTATTTTTCTACTGCAGAGTGTTTTGGCTGCTGTTAAACAGTTTAGCTAGATCCAAAGGGATTCTGCTAACATGAACTGGTAAACCACCAGCAGTGTTATATCTTCCTGTGTCAAAGACCTTGTACAATGTAAAAGCTAAAGGTATTCAGATTAATCATTTTCTCAGGGCAATTTATAAATAGAGAGCATTTCAAAACTGAGACTTTTTTCTTCCCCTCCTGCCCTTTCTTCATCATGAATAGAGTAGAGCTCTTAAAGCTCTTGACGGTCTTCATGTCCTCTCTTTATGTCTTTTCTGATTTATTTTTATTTCAATTACAAAAGTTATAGAGGTAGTCGAAATGGTGCGGACAGAAGTGAATGTGAATCTAAAACCGGAATATCATTGTCCTTGGTGGAAATAGAATAGGAAGAAAAATCCAGAGAAATTACATTTAAAAAAAAAAACAACCAAAAACCAGAATCCCCAAACTTTGGAAAAGAATAAATTGATGAGTTTTGAAAAATAGCAATCATAGAAAAAAACTACTTAGAATCACATTTCCACATGAACATCTGCATTTAACAAAGTATAACATTTCTAGTGGGGGAAATATTTCTGTTGTGGCTTCTGGGAGCAAAGAGAAGCAAAACCCATGTCCTCTATCAAGGTCTGCACCCAGTATTCCTGGCTCCAAGAGCCCACCAAGGATAAAGTTGAGGTAGAAAAAGGAGTGGGTGTCAGGAGATGTTAGAGGCTCTTGGGTGAAGGAGGAAACATTGGAGCACGGCAGGTGCTAGCGGGGGTGCTAGTGGGGAAGAAGGGAGGGCAGGAGGCAGCAGGCGCCTCCAATGGATTTAAAGACAGGAGGAATGACTGATTGGCTTGGGGAAGGTGTGCATGTATTTGCAGAGGGCATAAATGGGTCTGCTAATGACTTCCTTTCATAGGGTGATTGAGGTACTCGTGATGGGCGAACAGGCTGCTGGTGTTGACAGAGATTTCATTGGTACAGCGTGACCCAGGGCATTTATGGAGCTGCTGTACCCCCATCTCTGAGCTAAATTACTTCCCAGATGTGAGGCAAACAAGCAATCGCTCAGACTGGTCTCCTGTTCTTTATGGCTTCACTCTTCAATACTCATTCAGCGATAGGCAGCTGGTTCCGTTTGCTTGGTTTAGAGGTTCTGACACCAGTAAAAACAAAACAGAAAAAAACTTCTAATCTTCCAGCGATGAAATACACTGCAGACTTAAAATAAATGAGACCTGTTGGAGCACCCTTGTTTTCTACAGGCATTTTCTCAGCAAAGGCACGATTGTTCAGGGAAGGTCCCCTAAAATTGCAACAGGGGTCTGGTGTAGCATTTAAATCCATGTGATAGTTTCTTCATCAAGAGATCTCTTTCAGATCATGTCTGCTTTGATGATTATTCAGCCCAAATCCTTCCCCTACTTTACAGTTATTTTAACCTCTCTGAAGACCTGCCAACATACTCACTTTAGCGGCCAGTGATGTTATGCTGCTTTTTTTTATTGGCATTCAATTTTAAGGGTTGACAGACAGTAAATACGAACACTTCTCTTTATTGTTCTACAGTAATTTGTCCTATGGTTGTAAATAAGTCTCTCTTGTTCTGCCTCCTGCTAAACAAAACTCACTATTTTTGGAAGAGATTGAGCCAACAGAAGTTTGTCCCATTTTGTGTAGCTGCCACTGAATGAATTGTTTGCCACTGCCACTGGGATGTTTGTTGAGGTTTTTTTTTGTTTTCATGGCAACTTATTTCTGAAAATACTAGCTTGTAGTGGATTTTTTTTTTTAAAGATGGATCTATTAAATGTCCAGAAGCATTTTTTTCAAATGTATTGTATTTCCAGACAGATGTGTCACGCAAGCCTGGAAGACAATCACAGAATCACTGAACTCTTAGGATTGGAAGGGACCTCTGGAGATCATGTAGTTCAACCCCAAATGAATGATATTTAAAGATCTTAGGATATCCTCTTGGACTTTAACAAGCAAGCAAGCTACTAGTTATGAGGAACTGTAATTAATCCCAGTAGTCAAAACATTTTTATTCTGTATTTTTCTTTCTCTCTGGTAGACACCTTGCATTTCCAAGACTGAAAATCAGCCTCAAGGACTTGCAACAAGCGTCAGGTGGGGACAGACACCCATCAATCAGTCCACGCCCTGGGACACTGATGAGCCTCCATCTAAACAGATGAGGGAGAATGAAAACCCAGGTATGTCTCTAATCTTATTTGTAATTCTACCGGGGAAAATCGTTCAAAGCAAATTCAATGCACCATCTCCATTTACCTCCGTAAATTAGACTTCACTGTGAGCCCTTTCTTTATTCTTTAGCAGGGCCTTTCCCTCATTGTAAAGACCCCTTAAGTTTCTTCTATGCCGCGGTTGATATGAATGTATTAAGATGCTGCAAGTTCATTAGAGCAGGGTTTCTTTTCTCCTTCTCTGCCTTCACTAGAGGGAAAGGCACTCTGTAATACTTTAAGACTTCTTTTATGTCCAGAACTACCTGAAATGATTTCCAGCTTCCAGACACATATCATACATTGTGCTACTATGCCAGACGCCTAATTACAATGTCTTTGTAGTGGCTGGAGCACCATTATTATACACACAGAGTGTTTGTCAGGGAGCCGTGAAAGCGCAGCGGGGAAAGAGGTTAATTTTCTTGGAAGCGTGCGCTTAAGCTGCATAAAGTGCAAAATACATAAAACCGCAAACATGCCGCACGTCACCTGACGGGTATTTTAACAATTGCGCTCACATCGCTGCAGCAATTTTATGCACTTACTGCTTGGGAACGGCTCCAGATCCCGAACTGCTTTAGATATTGTGCAGCGGGACGTGTTGGCGCCATCAGCAGGTGTGGGAGGGGAAGGATGAGGGTGTTGATGTCTGCTCTCCCCCATGCCGAGCCCACTGCCATTGCCGGCCTTCCTTCGTGCCGCAGGTGCAGCGCCCTGGGTCACCACGGTGGCAGCGGGCAGCCAGCCCGCCCTCATCACGCACTCCTACGGGATGACACAGCCGCCCACCTTCAGCCCCGCTGCCAACGTCCAGGCCCCCGTCATCGGCGTCACACCTTCCCTGCCGCCACACGTCACCCCCCCAGCTCCCGCTGATGCCGGGCCACTACCAGCTCCAGCCGCAGCCCTCCCAGCCCCTCAGCAACATGGTGGTCAACCTCCAGAGCCAGCCCTTGTACACCAACAGCCAGCCCCTCAGCATGTCCTCCATGAGCGGCGTGGGCCCGGTGGCCCACCCGGGCCCCGGGGCGGTGGGCAACGGCCACCTGGCCTGCCCCATGCTGCCGCCACCGCCGCCGGCCCTGCCCTCGGCTGCCCTGCCCAGCACCGCGCCCGCCACCAACGGGCAGGCGGCCGCCCCACTGCCCCCCAACGCGGCGGCAGGCGGCCCGGACAACACCAACGGGGTGCAGATGCTGCGGACGATCGGCGTGGGGAAGTACGAGTTCACAGACCCCTGGCACCCCAAAGGTAAGGCGGGCCAGCTCGGCCCCGCGGGGCGCACAGCGGGGCGGGCGGCAGCTGACCCTTGGCATCCCCGCTGCTCTCTGAGGGCCTGCCAGCCCAGCCCCAGCGCTGCCTATGGGCTTTTCTGAAATGCTGAGCTTTAGTGAGCTACTGACAACAAAAAGCAGTGTGTTAACAGGAGGTAGGACAAGCTCTGGGCCAAAATTAGGGCAAAGCAGCTTTCGGGCCTGTCAGATAAGCCAATGTTCCCAAGGGTAAAGCAGCCATCATCCCATGCCTCTCCCTGTGAAATGCACCCCATGTTTCCATCTGACCACTGTTCTCCTGGCTGCAGTTGTGCATCCGCCACAACAGTGACCACTTTCTCCAGCCCTTGTCTTCACCCCGCTCTGGTAGGAGCCCGGGGCAAACACAAGTCAAGCTGGCTGCAGCTGAATGACCCAACACGTTCAGCGTTAAGGGGAAAACTCTTCATTACCAACTTCATTGGGCTCAAATGCTGAAAAACACCCTGAATAGTCATGAGCATTCTGAGAGGTTGTCCTTTTCCGAGGAGTACTTTGTAAATGAGCCCCTCAACCGGGTCACGGTGGAGTGTTGTTTCTGAGTGTCTTACCCCAGACACTTCAAAACTACCTACGCTCTGTGTGCTGAGTTTCTAATTGCATTTGCAGAGTTTTCCCTTCCTCCCTTAGAAATCACAACTGGGCCACATGTACAGGTAAAGCAAAATGGAGCTTACGAAAATATTAATGCAGACCTATCAGCAAAATCAATTAAATTGATTTTGGAAAAAACCAGCACCTTCATTAAGTCTGTGATATTTTATGTATGCATTTGTATTCAGACACAATCCATGTGTAAATTATTTATTTGCCACAAGCTATTAAGTTCTGTTGTGTAGCTCTGTATTAAAGACAAGGAATCTCTATTAAAAATGATTAGTCCAATAACTCTTCCTGCTCCTTACATAAATTGTACTTTGGTATGTGTAAATCTTTACCAAAGTTCCCTTGAAAAGGAGCTCAGATACAATCTTAGCAGTACTTTTCTAAAACTGAATATTCACATTGCTTTTAAGTTTTTAACTCCAAACCCCAAATATGATGGGGGCTCTTGCTGGATGGTGATCTTCTGAATTTTTTTTTGAGCCCTCTCCAGATGGGCTTTAAGTGACACCAGCCCCGTTGTGTAGCCAAAACGTAACCAACAATTATAAGAGTATTGTTAATTCTTTCACTTCAAAAAAAAAAAAAAAAAACCAAAAAAGAAGAAGAAGAAAAAACCAAAATCCACAGAAGCAAATTGTCAGGTCATGTTTATAAGTTACAAACCATTGATTTTGTAGAAGGAGAAAGGGGAGAGATTTATACTCTAATCCTGATAGACTGGGTTCTGCTGGATGTCTCTCTCCTCCACAGAAGCTATCTGTCTTCTAAGAGGCATCATCTCCACTTTCCATAGCCACCTATCCCAATTTGCTGCACTGGGTACTCGGATGCATGATCAAATTAACACAATTTAAAGGATTACTTGGTGTCACTGGAGACATGTGCAAATATACAATACAAGGGAAAACACATAAGCTTAAACCACTTTCACGGCAGTAATTTGATCACATATCTGAGCCCTAGTGACACTAACCTAGTGAGACAAATGAGCACGTCAGTGACTACACACTTGAGGTTAGGAATACTCCTAAATGCCTTGCATACTTAGGGCCAGCAGCATCAGCTGTTATTTACTCTTCCTCCATCAATTAACCTTCAGCAGATCTCTGGCTAGCAGATGAAGTAAACTTCAACTCAAAGCCTAAGTAAAAAGATCGTAAAATATTTAATCAGTCTTTAATATTTGATTTACAAATTCTTAGTCAGCCTTCTTGCTTAACCTGCTGTAAACCCCAGTCTAGCCTAATAGTCCGAGCACCCCAGAGACCAGTCAGCCCAGGAGATGTTCATTAAGGTGCAGAGCAGAGTTCCTCACTGGAGTATGCCAGGCATGCCAGACCTAGCTCTGCTCCTGTGTTTGGAAACCCCTGTACCTGGGAGAAGGATCATAAGGAGAATACTAAAACAAGCAGTATTTCTAATCCATGCCAACTGCTGACACATTAGCTGTACTGTACCTTATAAACTGCAGGCTAGACAAGTGTTTTTCCAGGGATTAGGGAGCTTCTCTGTGACCATCATTGAGTTATTCCCACAGTGGTTAAAAGCAAACAAAGAGAACAGAATGAAGCATGCATACACAAATGTCTCGTAAGCAGGACCTATTTTATAGAGGCAAAGTAATGCCTTCCTCTGTTTCCAATCTAAAAAGCCCTCACATCTGAAGCCATAATTCTTCATGACACACCTGAAGTCAGAGAAGATATATGTTGGATTTGCTTGTTTTGAATGAGAGAGAAACAATCAGGAAAGGGGAGACAACTAGGTGCTGACCCAGACCTTAAAAATCTCACTACAGTAAGATTCTTAATATAAACTCTATGAGTTTCAATGCAGCTTGATTTTCTAATTATTTTATGTTTTAATTTCTGCCCTCAGGGATTTCAGTCTCAAAAGCCTGACTGATTTCACAGTCTTGCATGATAGATACCTTTCTCTCCAGGAATGAATGGAAACTAGGAGATAGTACTAAGCTGTTCAAATATACAAGTTCAAACTAGTTCCCTACAAGTTTCATTTAAATACTCTCTCTTTCTTGAGGAACCTTGGCCAGTATTATAATAAGAGCCACTGCTAATGGCCTTGAGATCCATCTCATTATCCCATGGAACTCTGAATTATTATTTCACTTGACAATCCAGTCTTGTCCAGGTTTGAATAATTACCCAACTATCCCTTAAGTGCAAAAGCAGTTCTTGCTGGTTAATATGATAGGGTTTCTTATATTTTTAGACTTTCTGAGGGAGCTGATTTGAAACATCATGTTTTATTTCCCATAATTATCTTTCCTTTGGCTGTGCATATGTTTGGGCCATTTTATACTGTGTTCATGCAAAACTAGGTTTCTTACTCAGCGGTTTCTAAATATACATAAACAAATAAGTTTCCAAAAGTTAAAGGCACTGCAGGTGTACCATCTCATTTGCAATAGGTCAAGAGATCTCACTTACATGGCTGAAAGAGTCATTTCCATGCCTCTACAAAAAATGCATTTTGATAACAAGAACGATGATACAAAACAGATACGTCATTCTCCCATGTTACAGCTAATTTCTACCTAATTCTGTTGAAACTACTTTTAAGAAAAATTGTGGATGGATTAGAGAATCTTCTTGGTCAGGATGCTTATACTCTTTAAATACAACTTAACTTTAGCTACATGACTCATTTACTTAGTGAATTTTAAAAGTTGTTACATTACAAGAGACATAAATAAAGTTTCAAAGTAATTATTTCGTTTAGCAATGTATGAAGAACTGTAGAGCTGCCTTATGAAATGCAATAGGGTCTTTTATCATACACAATCAACAAGAGTTTTGGGAGGCATCTGGTTTGGCCTGTAGTTTTCTTTGGATAGGATGTTTGCCAAATACTCCTAGCTGACTTCAAAAGCCATGACACCTTAATACAGACATATAACCAAATATTTTAGAGCAGAACCAGCCCTTGTTTTCTATCCACGTCCTAAATCTTGCTCTATAAGCTAAAGTGCTAGAGCAATTAATAAAGCAGAATATTCAGAAACATATTCATTGTAAATTCATTGCATTCATTGTAAATGTTTTCAGTGAAGATCCACTGAAGTTTTCATAGCCAATTTTTTATGTGGCTTCTTCAGAAAATACAGAGTTGCAAAGACTATTCAAACATATTTTCAGGATCTTCGGGCTACTTGGTGTGGCCAGCACAAATTGTCACGTGTACAATGTGCCTGCAGGGAAGAGAAAAAAAATCATCCCTTCATTTTCTGACACAAGGTACCAGTGTCCCATGCCATGGCGCAGTGACGAGAGACCAATGTCTGTGTGCCTGCCAATCCAGCTGAGCCCAAACAGAGAGGAATTAATCAGTCTGATGAAGGACTGGAAGAGATTGGTTTCCTTGCAGAAATAACTGAGTAACTGAGAGTTAGTCCTTGACTGTTTCCTTCCTGACATTCAAGATTTGTTGTAAATCCAAAACTGAACCCTTGGTGGATAGCTCTTACATGTGTAGAACATAAACATTCCAGCTTGGACTTGGAGATCTATTACACATTTGGAAATACACTCTCTTCATAAACCTGATATACTTGGAAGCATAGTTGCTAACACAAAAAATGAGGAAAATACAGTATTTTATTGCAGTACTTATTCCTGCAGTGTAAAATTAACCATGGACATCATGGGGTTTAATTTGTAGATGTTCATGGATAATACTGATGTTCGTTTCCATAGTGTTTTTGTTCTATAATTCTTTGGTTTTCAGTCCTTAACTAGTGGGAAAGGAAAGCAGATTCTAATTAGTGTTCAGAGTGTAATGACTGTAGAAACATAACAGTATCAGAAATAAAATCTGATTGTTAATCCTTGTAGCACTAATTTCTTAACACTTCATTTTCAAGCATCAGCAAATAGCATGAGCTAAACAATAACAAAAATACAAACGAATACTGTTGCATCATCATTTATTGATTGCACCTTTCACACTTGACTTTATTGCATTGGAATTCTCATTAGGCCTCAGACAATATTTACTTTCCTTAATCATGAATAGTAACAAGGCAGAGTACAACATTTTGTCAATAGCTATCAACATTTTCTTCAGAAAAGGCTGAATTTTCAAAGGGATTTCAGCTTGACCTGCATCTCTGTGAGTGTACCTAGTTCTAGACATGAATGCTGGGGCAGGTGGGAAGTGCTTAAATTCCACATGTAAGCCAACATGTACAATTCTAGTAACATTAGTTAAAGAATATTGTGTGATGAAGACTCTAGAAAGCTTCTTTTCTGTTCTCTACCTTGCACCAGACTACATGGCCTGTCTAACCTTAGGAAAATCTCCCTTTTGTCTAGAAAGGTAGAGAGATAAATAGATTATAAAAATTACAGATATAAAATTATACATAAAATTGTATAGTGTGTCTGCGTATATGTATATACATACGTGTGGATATGTATGCATATAGTTGTAGGGGAGAAAATCTACAATAGAAATAACTGCATTCTGTCCTGGTTTTTGTGGGAGAGTTAGGTTAGGATGGGAGTGTTTGCCTGAGTAGAGGGGCAGGGTCACCTCCTGTGATCTGATGGCAATACTTGGCCTAATGCAGCCCAGGATACCACTGACTTCCTTAGCTGCAAGAGCACAATGCTGGCTCCTGGTTTAGCTGGCTCATGCATAGTAATGAACTTAAAGCAAACAGGTCCTCTAAAATCAATTTTTTATCAAGATTAGTTACCATCTTCCTTCATTAATATAATCCTAACAGGATTGCAAAACTGATGAGGGTATCTAAGCCATCACTTGAGTGACAAAAAGATACATTTCACCTTTCTGTGGTCGAGGTGGGGTATTTTCCATAATTCCTGTCCTTTTAATGTCACTGTCGGTCAGGTCATGACAGACAGTGATTTACTGCACTGAAAAGTCAAAGAGGACTTGTAATAGTCCTAGAACATTGCTTTGCTAAACATATAGCATAAAAAAGGTGATTGAATTCCCTTTTGATTGACATCTCTCAGTATGTCAGTGACTTGAGATTTCCATATTTCAACTGGAGAAGGATCTTCTCAACACCACCAATATTTTATGTGGATTATTGTTAAGAAAAAAAGAGCACTACAACTGCTCTTAAAAGTCATCTGGTCCATGCTGCTATTTTTTATACTTTTGGTTTTTAAATAAATGTCATATTTGCAACTGTAGTTCATCTGTTGCAAATGCAGAGCTGAAGAACTTTGATTTTACTGTTGTGTGACATTATGTCATCATTTGCAGATCCACCTAGTTAATTAGACAGTGATATGTTTGAAGTTGTCTTGAATTCCTTCCCACTCTGTAGGCTTAAGATATGGTCTGTTTAGAATGTGGTTTCTTAACAAATGTAGTTTTGTCCATGATAGTGGCCATCAGATGCATTCAACATAAGTCTGAGAGGCGGCTGAGTTCTGTTGAAATACTATTTTCTGTCCTGTCCACACAACACTGTATTCACAAAGTGCAAAATTTCTCAGGGGCTGGATGATAACCAAAATCTAGGCTTCCTTTTGGCACAGAATACATATGTTGCAACTCTGTAAATACAGATCAAATATCCAGGCAAGCACCTGTCCGTCCGTCCATCCATCCATCCATCCATCCATCCAAATATTGTTCCAACAAGCCCTTACAGGTAGCTGGAACTGCATTTGGATGTTCTAAAAGTTATTAATTGTCCAAAACACTCAGAGTTGTCATTCTCCTTCCAGAACTCATGTTTAATATCTGTTTTTTCTGACCTTGTCTTCCCTTGGTCCTCTGTCTTTTTAACTCTTGACATATATTTGGATGCAATCATTGTCTGCATCCATCCCTTTGGGTGCAATGATACCAGTTCCCTTTCACCTTGCCCTCCTATGCCTGGGGCCACTTTAAAGCTACCTTTCCTGAACATTCAATTTGCTCCACAAGTTTGGCTTTTTCTAAAATTTCTCACTAAGATTTCTTCTTTGCAACACTTCTTTTGATATCATTACTTAAAATGTGGACAGTCAAGTTATAGCTACTGCAGTGTCAGAGAATGGGGACTTCATGCTCAGTGCAAACTGAACAAGCTGGGTCCAACCCCAGCCAGATTGTGCATTTATGTATATACCTAAATGTTCCCCAGATGGGCTATTCTGTGACCTCTGAAGATCTCCAGGAAGAGATATATTAAATTGCAAAGGTGTTCTGATTTCCTTACAAGAAAGTGGAAATGGGTTTTTTTTTTCTAATCAGCAGTACTCCATGGAGCAGTGTCTAAATTCTGAATGAAGAACAATCATTTCTGTCTCATGGCATTCAGAATGAGAATTACTCTGTCCCATGTTAAATTAAGTTGAAACATATTTGTGAAATGCAAACATTTCCAAATAGTGACTTTTCTTACCCTGCTGTGCCTTGAGGTTGCTGATGATACTGTCCATCAGCGAGGCGGGCTTTGAGCCATGGTCAATAATAACAATAATAAAAATAATAATATGTGATTACATAGACACCTTGAATCATCAAAGTGCATTTGAGGGCATAAAACTTATGTCATTAAGTTCATTCTGCACAGGAGGATTGGTTAAGCTTTTTCCACTCCATCCAGTTAGTGTTACATGTATATACAGGTTTCTAGTTGTACCAAGTGAGGGTAAAAAGATATTTGTGTGTATTTCCACTTTAATATTTACAAATCACTAGATTAGATAACCAGGCTAGATATTCTGGAAAGTGTCATCAGGTGACGAAATCATCACGAGGAAGGGAGTACATAAGCTTGCAGAAATTTTTATTCATAGACAACACTTCCACCACCTAGACATGCAAATAAAAATAGAATTAAGTTTTGTCATATTGAATTCGGCAACTTACAGCATTACTGTTGTATTTACTTACTACTGTACTGGAAAAATCTCTTGGCTGCTGAAAAAATCAGGAAGTTCAAGAGAAGTACTTGACCAGGACTATTTAAGATAGAAGCATTTGCCTGGAGAAGGTGCCGAGATGCTTAGTCAAGTTTGCACAATACAACTTTCCAAGATGTTATGACAGATTGGAGGGTTTGCCTCAAGACTTTGTAAATTATATTTTGCACAATGCTCATTGGCATTACGCAAAATAAATAAAAAGACAAGAATGTAGGATTAAAGAGAACATTATGTTTTTTATTCATGATTCCTCTGATATTTCAGAAGGAGACAAAGTGTGTTTTGCTCATCAATCTGCACATTGAAATATTTGGGTGAGGATGAGGAAGATGGTACAAAAATTGGCTAAAATGGAAGAAGTCTTAAGAGCAACGTGGGCTGACACTCCTGTTCAGTCTGACTGATTTATATAGAGTATCCAAATCCGACATAAAACCCAACTCCTCTGTGTGAAGGAAGAGGGAAATGTTTCTTGCCATCCCCAAACTGTGGATCCTTTAAAACAAGGTTCATTTTGCACAAAACACTACCATCCTGTGGAAAACAGATGGAGGAGCAGTGGTAGTAGATTCCCATTGCCTGTAACCTAGGAAATACAAGATTCTGCTCTTTTCCTTTTCAGGCATGCTGTGTGAACTTTGTTACAGATGTGGATTTTCTAGATGGCTGAATTTGCTGAGTTAAGATTTTTTTTTTGCTAGATACTCTCCTATCATGGCCACACTGTGCTATTTTAAGAACAATCCTTTTCTTTGAGGGTTTTGTTTGTTCTTCTGTAGGACTGTTAGAGCTCTGATTTGGAAGTCATGTTGAACATCCAAATAGAGAAGCACTTTATAGGAGCATTTCAGAACTTTTGCTAGATGGATAGCAGGTACCTCCAGCAGGAATCAGTCAAATGATTTCAGGTTTAGACAGATGCAGATATTTAACTATCAGTATCTAAAGAACCATTGCAGTCTGAAGAAATACATGAATCTCTCTTTCATTTGTAGAAATATATCAAGAACAGGGATTCATATTCCTTCAGCTCCAGAACAACGTGTTTTTCATGTATTTTACTTGCTGGAACAGTACAGGCAAATTTGACATCTTGTCCAGGGATCAGCTGTTCAAGGACAGTCAAATCTACTCATGAGGAGAAATTCAGTACATTCCAAGAAGAGCTTATCTGTGAAAACCCCACACCAATAAGAATTTCTTCTTTGAGAACTTAAATGAGTTCCACAGCCCTTTGCTGGAAGTGCCCTCATGCCTTTGGATAAGCCATCATTACTTCACTTTTTTTTTTTTTTTTTCTTTCTCTCAGAACTGCCATATAGGCAAACCTTGTACAGTGTCTCGGTGTTATCAGTCAGGGCTGCCTTAATTCACTTCCAGGGAGATAAAGTGGTGCTGAGAACACGTCTTGCCTTTAAGGGTAAACTCAATCAAGAATTTTACTAAAGCCAGGAAATTATTTTATCATGTATTTTTGTCCAAATGTGTAGATGTTGAAGTAGTAGATTCAGTATTTCAGTAAGATTTGGTATTTCCTCAGACTGAATCTTCTTTTTGTGTTTTAAAGAAAGTAGAGAAGGGCTGCTCACATACTGAAGATCTATATCTGTCTGGAAATAATGTGTTCACATTTGGAAGACAAATTCTAAATATCAAAAATATCAAAGTATGTTTTACTAGAAGAGGCCTATTTAAAAAATGTGAAGTCCTTTTGCATGTATTGAGTTGGTAACATTCTCTGATTTCTGCCCCTTCAAATGCACTGAGAGAATGTTGGGGTTTTGATTTAACTTCTCACTGGGTTGGGAGCTAACCATCTCTGGAGAGGAGTGGGACCACATGTGTACCCCCAAAACAAGAGTACCCATATTTTATCCAATTGAAATAAGAGAGGTTGTTTTAAGGATATAATTTATAATTAACCAGACTGGATCTAGAGTATAATTACATAGTCTGGACCTATGCCAAGACACTGAAATTAATATTTCAAGTTTGAAGGGAAGAAAGATGAGCTAGTGGTTGGCTGGGTTGGTAGTTGTCTGTCAGCCATGAACTGAGGACCAGGAGAGTTCAAGTAACCTCCCTTGAATCTTGAATTTATGTCTCAAAAACAGATGAAGAGACTTTTACTTAAAATCTTAAATGGAAAACAGAATATGTAAAAAAAGATATTGTAATAAGGAAAAGACAGTGAAAACATCTTGGATAGTTATTACGTGGTTCATAAATGAGAAAGACAAATCATTTCTATTCAAAACCAAAGTCTTGGTTTAAAGAGCCCTAACCAGCATTCAGGTCTGTTAAGATTCCTTCCCTTACTTAAATTTAGAAAGTGAGCACAACACTCAGTCATTTAAGCATGGGCAGCTAGAGTCATGTAGATCCTAGGTGTGTTACTACATCTTACGTGGTTGCTTGGTCCTGCAAAAGCAGAGCTCTTCCGTAATTCTGGCCATTTGGGAGGAACTTGGCTGTCCCAGCACATGTCAAAGGTCACCAGGGACCAGTGTGTCTACAGCTGCACTGAGCTCCTCTGGTTGCCCAGCTGAATCACTCTTGGTTCTTCACTGTACTCACTGGGTTTCCACAGATATGATATAGGCACTTTGACACTTAACCAGCTTGAAAGCACTTGCATTTAAATATCTTACTATAACATCAATCCCATTTTAAATTTCAGGAATAGGATCAAGAGTCTCAGCAGATGGACAGCTCAGCATGAACATAGCTCCTCTGTCAGAAGTACAATATAACAAAGTACAATTTTTTATTTATTTTACTGTCATTGCCTTAAGACGGTATTTTGATATAATTGGTTCAAGTTACCTAAAGTTAATACAGTATTTGCCTGTTGGGTGGGGTAAGCAAACAGATTTTTGTGATCAAGATGGCTTTCCTCTTCTGACCATGGAGAGCTACTTCTGAATGTGATGCATCCAGTCATTCACCAGGCATCATTTCAATAGCACCACTAAAGCCAATTTGGGCACATATTGTCAACAGTTTTGATTCAGGGTTTGTTAAACTTCTGCTTACACAGTTACCTCACACAATTTCCAGTGCTGTCTTACACTGTTTAAAATACTAAGGCCTGCTAAGAGGGTTAAGGCTGGGAGAGACGCTTATATCCCTCATTCAGGAGACATCACTTGCAGTGGCATGGTGTCCCGCAGGGGGCTTAAGCTTTTCGTTCAGCAGTGACTCAGAAAGGGACGAGTGCCATGCTCGCGGTTTCCACCAGCGCTTGGTCTGTTCTCAAAGGCTTCCTCACTAATTCCCAGCTCATCACAGTCCTCATCAGCCTGTGTAATGTGCTCATCACACACTCATTTTCAGCTTTTGATTTGGCCTAGCTGTCTGCTGGGGAAGGTTTCCTCTGGTAGAAGTCTCCAAGTGCATGAACAAGTGAGCTCTAAGTGTTACTAATAAAAAATCCTTTAATCCACTTTAACAATGATAAATTGGAGCTGAGAACTCATCTTACTTTACAGATACATTCAGTTCAGAATTTCACTTAAGTCAGGAAATCATTGAATGGGCAAGAGAAAAGTCCTAAACACCCCGATGTGGACTATGGTAATGAAAGGGCAGATGCTTAATTGCTCTTACAGTATCTGAAGCACCTACTGATGACTGAAACTTCCACTTACATGGCTGGTTCATACAAAATTCACTAGTCTTTGCCATTATTTGTATTCTTAATTCACCCTGTAATTTCCCTTTTATTTTCCCCACATTGTAGCTGGTGCACGATGAAAGAAAATAACTGATCTGGACCACAGAAGTTCAGGTTGAGCAAAGACTGATTCAAAATGTACTTTCTGGATTTAGGTGGATTTGCTACATTACCTTGGTAGTAAGTACCTCACACCTAAAATCTGTACTATTATCCACCTGCTATCATATGTTTTGTTTTGTTTCTATGTTAAAGAACATAGCATGATCAGACACAGTGAAAGACAAAGTCTCTTTATTCTTCTCCATTCCCAGCAGCATGGGAGTTTGCACTAAGGACTCTTCCACAATGGTTTGTGCCTCTCGTAATCCCCACGGATCTCTGTTTCAGTAGTGGCACTTGAACATTTCTCAAACCCAGCTCACTGCAGCATGACTTCAGGCACGAAGCAGTGTGCAGGCAGCAGAAGGGCCCTTGGAAGGGTGTTCACCCTGCCTGGCCTTACTGTGGGGCTCCTTGCTGGGCCACCTCAGGTACCTCCTCTGTGCCATCATCTTAAGTGACCTGGTCAGGCTTCAGGAAGCAACTCACATCCCAGTACCCTTTTTCCAAGCATCCATCCATTATCTGGCAGCAAATGTAGGCTCATTGTTTCATGTCTGATTTTGAAAATCTGGCCCCAGCAGCAGGTTTCTGTGCATCACTGTACTAACATCTGGCTTTTACTGGCTTGGCAGACTGTCTGTATCATTAAGTAGAACGAAACTATGCAGTGATATGGACGGAGATGATCCTGCATCAATTTCCAAAAGGACGGTAGGGCTATTGGCAAATTAAATAGTTGAAGAAATTCTCCATCTCTCTTCCTTTTCATGATGTATCAGGGAATAAAATTGAGGGGAAAGCAGAAAACAAACTAATGTGAGTGTAATTCCCAAATTTCAATCTTCTGTATATTATGGGTCATTACCCGTTAATTTGCTAA
The DNA here is from genome assembly GCA_024500445.1 of Entomyzon cyanotis. Lineage (NCBI taxonomy): Eukaryota > Metazoa > Chordata > Aves > Passeriformes > Meliphagidae > Entomyzon > Entomyzon cyanotis. Next base: position 67,746,425 of record JAKEPQ010000871.1, read on the forward strand.
ATGGCAGTTTCCTATGAAAGAAAAGTTTTGTTTAGCTGTATAATGATGACAGATGATGTAATTAGTATCATCCTCGCATTGAGAATGATAAAAGCATTTCTTTTGTGTGTCACTGCTTTTAGACAGTATAATATCAAAAATGATAACAGTGTAAAAATTGGACCAGCCGCCTTCATATTGTGCACGTAGAATACCTCAGTAATATGATACAAGTAATGACAGGTACTTTGCCATGTATTCATTTTCTCCACTCTCTAGCCTTTATATTAGAGTGAAACTAAAGTACAGCACTAAGCAGACCAGACGTGCCTAAATGCAGACCCATCTGATGAGCCTGTAAACGGCCAGCATCCCTTTACTATTGCTAGTTATGATAATTAAGCAATTATAAACAGGGGTTTTGAGGGAGGACATTGAATAATTTTTCAGTTAAAGAAGTTGGGGGGTATTTTAATTTCAGGCCACATTTGTTGCTTGAATTAGTTTTAATTATATTCTGTATAAGTACTTGCCCCATATCCTGGTCTTGATAGTGGTAGATATTCTCATTTAAATATAAATAAATGCCAAACTTATTTAACATGGAAAAGTGACTGCTGTGACTGTGTAGTAACAATTTTCTCTTTGTTGCCATGGTTTGGATTTTTATATAAGCTTTGCAAATATAATAAACCTAATGGAGCTCTTCATCCAAGGAAATGGGTATATTCAAGAAAATAAATTACATTTTGCAAGCTAATGAGCTCTACTAATTGTGTTTATCCTTGTGAATTAATACAATTTAAGCAAATCTATCCCCCAAAATCAAGCATTTGATTGCATTTTAGCTGCGTGGAAATCAGAACATCCGGATCAAATCTGGGTTTACTGGATATCCAAGGGGTAAGGGGTAAGGTTAATTTTTGTTGACTTGTACAGCTGGTGAAAGCTGCTAGTAAAGCAGGAAAAGTTAGATTTTGAAAGTTCTGACTTTTGTTTGGTTGGTTTTTCTTATTCAACTACTTCCCACATAGGCAGAATTCCCAACAAAGAGTTGTGTGTAATAAATCCCATGTAATACAGCAGCAGGCATGTACAAGTCATGGTAATTAGCCCACATGCCCACAGGACAGGATAAAGGAAGGCAGCAAAAGGGAATAACAGTTGTACTTTCTAAGAGACAGCTTGTCTTCATCCACTTCCCTCTCTCCCTCCCTTTTCTCACACTTCCCTTTGCCAACATTGGATTTCTTTTTTTTTTTTTCTTCCTATCTTCCTATAAACAGGTTTTCATTTCAGAGAGGCATTTTGGGAGATGTAGGACAGATTAGAAAACTCTCTGTATATTCTGGCAGCTTTTAGGTTATTCTCCCAGTTGGCTTCTTGGAAGGATGTCAGAGAGTAGAGAAAATGGTCAGTTTGAACTCTTGAAACTCTGCAAACAGCCCTGGAAACTCTCAAGCAAACTGTGTTGGTCAGCAGGAGCAGGCAAGCAGGTGCTGGCCAGAAGGTTTGTGCTTGAGGAGGGTGACAGCAGCTGTCAGCAATGGTCCTTATGGAGGCAGTTTAGCTTGCCACGTGTTGGGTTGCTGCCATTTTTAACACCGTGAACGAATGCATGCCTGAGATGAAGTCTGAGCCTGGCTGACTCTACTTCCTTGGTCCTGACTGCTTTTTTATCCTGCCAGATCATTTTCAGCACTGATGCAGGAGTCCCAGCAGTTAACAACCATCACAGATTCCTCAGATAGAGCTGGTGTGAGATCAGAGCTCTCCTGTTTCTTGGCAGCAGGCCCCTCTTCATTTAAAACCAGGATTGGGAAGCACAGCCAGCCTTCTTTTCTCAGCTTCTGATCAAATAGCATCTTAAAGATGGATAGCAGACACAAAATGGGCTCAAAAGTGATATTGTTGGTTTGTTTATTACAGCTTAGGTAAGAGCCAGGCTGATCTTCCCCAGACCATGCACTGAAAAAAATACATTTCTTCTATCTCTGGTATAGAAGTATTGAGAAGGGCTCTTAGGACCTCTCTTCTAGAAGTTTGGGATTCATTGCATTTGTGTAGTGAGAAGAGCACAGCTCCTCAGCGTAGATGCAATTGTGCTGTTACAAAGATGCTTAGAGTGACTTCTTGTTGATGAGTGACATGCTTCACTCATAAGAAGGAAGCAGCAATGTGTTGATATAAAACAGTGGTTTTAGAAATTTTGATAGTAAATGTAGCAATGGTTTAACAAAATGCAGTGGCAAAGTATACTTGATTATGTGCTGTGGAGAGGACAGGGTCAGACAAAATTGTCTGGAAGACCCTGTCATTCAGTCATGAGAATCAGAAAGGACACCCTTGCATTTTAAACTCCTTTTCAGAGAGGGTTTTAGGTGCTGCTGGGTCCAGCCTTAGTCCCAGCCTTAGTCTCAACAGTTTATGTCTTAAAGAATTATCTGTGTGCAATCAATCCTTTGTATCATGGAGCTAAGATTTCAAAGTTTAGCATGCCATTAATCACTTACCAAGAACCTCTTGTGGCAAGAAATCTTTCAATTTTGAGGAGTAACCTTGAGAGGTGTCCCTACTCAAGGAGAAATCCTGGTGTGCAGCCTCCTGCCAGGCAGGGGAGCTCAACAGGCCCTGGGCTTTCCACTATTTATGGAGCAAGATAATTGACTCATAGTCCTATTTGCATACCAACTGCACGTGTTAACTTCTCCCAAATTTTCCTTGTGTCAGACCTTGTTCGGCACTGTGGTTAGGTGGATGCACTGCTCAGATTAGCCCTCGGCTATTGTGTTGTTATCAGTGTCCCCTGAATCTACTTTAAGCCACATGCAGCCACCCTGACCAGACAAATCCATGATGACCCCACTGGTGGTTTGCAGTTGGGCAGATTTATGGGAAATAAAGGTCGGGCTGAGGGAAGGGGGGAATTACACCATCATAGGAGTGAAGAAGAAAAATTGAGAGTGATAGTATGACTGTACTGGAAAAAAATCTAGTGGAAGAAATATTTTTTTAAGTAAGTCTTGATGCACAGAGCTGTTCTGAATTCTGCAGATTCCAAGCTCCTCAAGGAGGCATTGACACAGGCCATAGTAACTTCAGGGATGCATGCAGATAGATACATAAGTATAGGGTCCCAAAGTACACATTAATGAAACCATTATCTTGTCAATGATACAGAGTGCAGAGCTATCTTTAGCAGAAGTTACTATGATTTTTCATAAGAGAACATGGAATTTAGTGACATTTTTATTATTTGACATCACATCACTGTTAAAAAGTAAGGAGGAAGCCAGAAGAAAGATAAAGTACAAAAAGCTTTACATGAAAAATATTGTTTAACTCTGATGGAAACTATAGGCAGATAGGAGAAAAAAATCTGGAGGTTTTTTCAGTTCTTGGCATTGAAAAATTTTGATAGGAGCAGTTTAAAAGTTATCCATTGCAGCAAAACTGCACCTCAGAAATGAGCATGGCTATGATGACATGATAGCTTTGGGCTGCTGACTTACTGCACAGACCCATGTGTATCAGTGAGAGTTAAAATCAAAGTGGAACCTCTGTTTTGAACTTCCTTTTTCTGCAGCATTTGAGTCAGATCTTCATCGTTTCATGTCCCACTGTGTGCGGTTGTAGAGGTCGCTTCTCAGACCCCATTGACCCCATGCAGATTTATTGTGGAATTGTTTCAGTGAAAACAGAACTTTGAAGCATCATGCAGGTTGCCTGGTGATTCCCACAAAGTGCTGACCACCCCAAGTCTGAGGGAAGAGATTGCTGCACAGAGCCAAGCTCTGTTATGGGTTATAAAGCTGGGACAGGTTTGAATGATAGAAGGAGTTCTGGCAGGCTGTTAGCTCTCACCATCTGGGAAAATGGGAATGTTTATTAATAAGAACCTCTGACATGAAATGCATGATATGTGCCCTCTGTGCTAGGCCCATGATTAATAATATTAATTATGGGGAGTTCATTGTAGTCTCATGGGGATGTGATATGTAATTTAGCCAGCATTTCATTGTAAATTTGCATTAATGTCCACTTTAAGTACAGTAGCTATCTATAGCAATGCAGAAGGAGCTGCAGTCAGTATGTACAATAACATCACCTCCTTTTTAAATGATGGTAGACTTTTACTTCAAAGAATTATAGACCTATTAGCATTTCTCCAACGTTAAATCTTTGCTGTGTTTGGCAGTGTAATATCTGTTGCAACCTACCTTCTAGTGCTATTAAAACTTTCCTTGGTGCTGTCAGAAGAGTCCAGCTCCTTGCTGTTTTGAAAAAGGAACCAGATAATTTTGAAATCCGGTTGGAAGTAGTCCTGATTGCAGTTTCATTAGCAATTAAAAGAGCATGTAACCTAATGGGTTTTCCACCCTGGTCCAGAGGAATTATGCACAGTGGGCAGCTCTTCAGTTGGTGTAAACCATCAGCAATGTAATGAAAGCAATGAACCTTCACTGATTTGTGCTGAGAATCTTGCCTGCTCCAAATTGTTCAAACATATGCCTTCCTGAGGCTATGCTTTATTGTTAACTTGTTTAATAATGAAAAAATAGTTCATCTTACTTGGAATTCCTTTTCCCTTGCTTGCCTTCCAGGAATCCCTTGTGAAACTGCCACTGTCGGGCCTCAGTTTCTTCTGAGCCACACGTGCTGATTCACTTACCTTCACACAAATGACCCTTATATACAAACACAGCTCCATTTCATCCTTATGTAGCACCTCAGAAACAAGCAGGTACTCAAAGCCGCTAGTGGATCCTGGGAATGGCTGGGAGTGCCATAGCCATGGTGGCCCCAAGTATGTATGCTTTTAAGCAGCTGGGGAAGCAGTTGGTGGCACTGTGGGAGGCATCAGCTGATGCCAGAAATCAGCTGAAGGACAGAGTCTTCATTAAAAGACTGTATGTGTTGTTAAAATACATGGGTGTATAAATAGGGATAAAGTCAAACCAGAAAGAATAGGAGAGAGTGGTACAAAAACAGATGTTTTATTTTCTTTTGGAGTAAGTTGTAAAGTTGATGAAATATTATTTATTTATTTGGATTGCAGAGGGTTTTAGAAATACAAGGCTGGAAGGGGCCTCCTGGGTTGTTGTGTCCCATCTTCTGCAGTTAAAGGTAACCTTGTGTGAAACGTCTTTTAGGAGAGTCCAAGGATCACTTGCCTTACGTTCCAGGGCATGCCAGGAGCCACAGAATCCTTCCTCTCTCAAATCTGTCACCTGTAGTGAAAGGTGAAAACTGACAGCTGTACTGTGCCAAAAGAAGATAGGGAGGAAACTCAAAATCATCACCAGCAGCTTAGATCCTCATAGTTTTCCATTTGGTACCTTGTTCAGTTTTGTTGAGTTGCTTACCCAAAGCAGAGAATTGTAAATCAAAGTGGCTCTGTAAGTGCCTGTCCTGGAGAACTGGGTAGCAGCCTGCAGCCATTTGGCACTGAAGGATGCAAGTCCAGATTCAGCACCTGTCGGGCACTAAACACTTTTCTTAGAATCTACACAGCTGACCAGCTCCTGGGGAAAAGACAGCAGCTGCTGGGTAGCAGTGGTTAAATATAGGAAATGAAGAATGCCATATCCAACTGGAAAGGGAAAGAGAGAGACAGGAATCTAGCAGCACTGAAAATTCTTATTGGTGAGGAGGGCCCTGGAGTGGTCAGGAATTGGAGGCATTTACACCCTCTGTTTTCCCTCTTGTCTGTGATTGCACCTACACTCACACACTACATCAGCCTCAGATGATGCTCAACATAGTTTGGCACTGCCTGCATTAATGAGTGTCATTTCTGAAATGTTTTGGAGGAGCATGTGAGGGCCATGTCTCTCGCGAGTCACATATAGTTGCTGAGATATGTTGTCCTTAATTTGACTTGATTCTTTGTAGCACTTTTAATAGCAAAAATGCTGTGAAAAGCTTAAATATGAAGCTATACAGACTTAGCACAGATGGAGTTTGAAAAGGACATTCAACCTTCTCTAATCTTCAACTGAGATCAGCAAGTAAAGCAAAAGGAAGGACAACCTGAAAGATAATATTTTTCATTGTGATAATCTACAGTACTTTAATTTCACCGAGGCATTTACGTGGCCCCTTATTGAAGAGTCTGAGTGTTCCCTTTTGCTTTAGCTGAAGGACTGTTAAAAAGAAGCAGAAAAGCAAACCTCTTTGCTTAGCCAACCTTCAAGGTGGTGCCAGATATCCTCGCACAGAAAGACAACAGTGTGAAGTCAAGGAGGCTCAGCTGCAGATTGAAAGATTATCCCTATTCTTCAGACGAACAAAACAAAAGAAGGTAAAAAGAACAGGGAGAAACACTCCTGTTTTGCTTTATTCACCTGTTGCGTATATACCCAAGAGAGAGGCTTAGGGCACACAAGTACTTACAGCCACTAGCCCTGGTGTCCCTCTCTGTTCCAGGAGGACATCTGGCCAGCACACACTCCTCTCCTCCCACCCCTTCTCCTTCACACTGGGCTGCAGCAGCTCAAGCTGGCTGAGCCTGTCATGGTGATGATATCATGCAGCTATATTAATTCCAAAGCTGGTCATGCTTGGAATTAGTTAGACAGGAGACAAAAAAAGAAGCTTAGAAAGAGAGAAATACGGACTAGATGTGAAACACCATGCAAGGAGAGGGAGTAGTGGGTGTGGTCCTACAGGTGCCCTAGGATTTGGTTTAACACAGAGGGTCTGAGGTGACAGGAGCGCCACAAGCCTTCACAGATCCCTTGTTTCCATACAGGGTTTCACTAACTGCCTCTTGGCCATTCAACCATCCCGAGCTCAAGAGAAGTGTTCCTTTCCATTTCAAGGACAACACTTAGATGGACATAAAGTTTCTTCATCTTAATATACAGCAACCATCTCACTTTACCTCATTCCCTGACTTGACCTTGCTGTGGAGCATAACCCAGGCCCAGGAATGAGCAGTGCTGAGCAAGCATCATGTTCTCTGTTCACAACCTCAGCATCTGCTGCGAGTTTGGGCCAATAAATCACAAATGCTGGGAGGGAAGGACCACCTCCTGCTGCATGTCCTGACAGCAGTTCCCACAGTGGGCATCTGATCCTTGACTGAACCTCAAGGCACTGCCATATGCAAATAGTAGTAATCTCTGGTTTGTTGTTCCTCCAAAGGCAGATGCACCTGCATGTGTCTGTCTGCTTGGAAGCTTAAATAAACCCAGTTGAGGTTTGTTTGCTTGTGCAAGCTTGATTCATTGGCTTGATTTTCAGAATGTGTAAAATACTTGCTCAGAATGGCTTTTTGCTATCTATCTCCTAAATTTGCCTTAGAGAAGACTTTTTAAAAATACGTAGTTTTTAGTCTTCTGATATCATTGATGCTGGCCTGCAAAATGGTAAAAGAGTTGGCTTCTAACTCTGATATTTTTGGGGCTTTTTCATTGTTTCCAGCACAACAATCTCAGAGACCCCATGAGCAATGTACAAAAGAGTTACATTACAACTTTATGGCACATGGTGTAACTCTTGGGGATGGTCCTGTGCAAAAGAGGGAGTTGGACTCGATGATCCTTGTGGGTCCCTTCCAACACAGTATATTCTGTAATTCTGTGAACTTTGTATGTTGAGCCAGGTATAAGGAAAGGAAGGAGGACTTCAGTACACCATGGTATTTTAGGTATTTAGGCTTTTATATAAAGCCACTCAGACAAACTTCTATATAATAATCCCTAGCAGGGCCATCAAAATTGCAGCCTCTACCTACTTTTACACCTTGCCTGCTAGTTACCTTGGGTTTTTTGTACAGCTGCTTTTTTATATTGTTGTTGCATTATTTTTGCTTACATACAAGTAATTTACAGCTAACATTTATAACAGAGAGGAGAAAGTAAAAGGTGGCTGCACCAAGCAGTCTGTGAATTACGAGTGCCCCTCTGGTCCTGCAGCCAAAAATAGTGCTTTTCACTAAAGCTGGTGGACTATATCCTTCCTAAATTGCTTTACCTGATCAAAAGCATTTGCAGAGCTAGGACCCACACTGTTACATGAGACTTCAACTACTTCAGCCACAGCAGAGAAAATTATGATTAGGTCCTCGAATCTGTTTCTAAGTGCTGGTCCTAGCTTTTCCAGATACACTGTTAGCTCTTGAGTAGCTCACCAACTGGTCTCCATCTATCATCAGTGGACAAAAGCATTGCTGCAGGACTGACCATCTTCTCTGTTGATTGTACAGCAAATTTTTGTGACTGGCTTGGGACAGAAGTGTGTCATTTGGATGCTGAGCTCCAAGCCTGGTACTTATTGCAGACTGCCTTGCAGATCTCAGTTTCCTCATCTTATCCATAGTTAAGGGGAAGAGGTGCTTTATGGTTATTTTAGATTTCAAGTGCTTCTTTCAAAATGCAAGACTTGGGCTTCTGTATTTCTAGTAGAAGTTATTTGAACAGTTCAGAGGTCCCTTCAAACCTAAATTATTCTGCAGTTCTATGAGTCTAAATTTCTGAAGAGTTTCTTAAAATTAAGATTAGGTGGGGAAAAGCATAACTTTCAACTAGTCACAAAGCTACTTTAAAGCTCTTCTTTGAAAGTTTCCCTTTGGCTGCTCACTGAATTGTGCACAGTTTCCCCTCCAGGACTCATTTTCTCTCTCTTGACCACTCAGGTTCTTAGAGAGGTGAAAAAAATGCTGGGAATATTTGGTGGGGGAGGAGGATGAAGGGGTGGGGCTGCTGCTCAGAGCACAAATCTCATAGACACTGTCTTCCTATGTGAAAGCCCATTAGATTTCCTATATGTTCCTGTATGTAGCTGGTATGTTTGATGCTGAAGTCAGTACTATGTGGATATTTTCGGTTAATTAAGCCCCCCAGACCACATCTTCACTAATAAATTAAGGATGTATGTGATGGGTCCCTGGTACAGACATCCAGCTGGCACAGAACACCTTGCATCCTTCTTCTTAAAATCATGCACTCATCGAGAGAGGGTGCCTGAGTGTAAATGGTCTCTTGGGAATGATCCCTGTCCTGTTAGGAGAGTGTTATTTGGCCCAGACCAAAACCACATGAGTGGCAGAGACAACTGTGTTCTAGTGCAGAAGAGTGTTCCCTGGCAGTGTTGACATCACTGGTACAGATGTATCTTCGGGGAGCCCATGCTTACAAACCCCTGTTCATGAGTTCCAAGTAAATGCACAGACTTCCCTCTTCTCTGTGCATGCATTTCTGGGTTGTTTCATTCGTTTGTGGGTTTTTTTGTTTTTCTCCCATACTCACTCTTAAAATGGTTTATTTTTTGTTCTGTTCAAATTCTGCTTATTACCCCTTATTTCATAAGGTCTCTGATGCTTTCCATCAAATCTTCCTAATTCATTAGGACTAGGAGTGACAGCATGCTGTTTCTTCAGCCCACATACGGACAGCATCAGATGGACAACATCCTCTGTAATACCATCTGCCAGTAGAGACGCTGAACCTTTAACTTCCAATCCTGGCTCTTTGCCCAAACTGAATAATCAAGTGTAGACTGACCACCATGGTTTCTGTCATTCAACTGCTAGAGGGAGGCAGGAGAGACTTAGCTTACTTTATTTTTACAGACTTTGTACTGTACAAAATTTTATATGCTTTAACATCCAGTTTTTGTAGTTCTTTTCCATAAACTTACACCAGTTTTTATACTTGTTGCATCCTTACTGGGGCATTGGTTATGGACTATTTATCACAGACACTGTCTCATAGCTTTGTTTTTATGGGACAGTAAACTGTCACCATGCTTGCAGAATATATTGCATTTGCGCCTGATATGAACTAGTAGATTTTGGGGTACATTTCAGCCAGAATTCTCAGACCGTTCCTCCTCCATAGCTTTATGTGCAGTAGAAGCAGGCAGTCAAACATTGCAATGGCATGTTATTTCATGCAAGAGGGTTTTTTCCTTGCTTTCAAACCTAAAAAACCACTGCCAGCAGTGGGAATTGATCAAACCGTTACATTTGTGTGCAGCACCCTAATAGATGCTATAATGCTGTTAGCCTGGCTTACAACATGGCAGCTAGACAGGCATATTAGCTGCATCCTTTTACATGCAGACCTTGCTGTTAAATCGTGTTTGGCTAATCTCCCCTTAGGGGAAATTGGATTTCAGCCCCTCTCCCAACCTCAAACCCCACTGTTAGATATAAAATTGGTTTTTAGAAGTCTCTTTTTCTCTAAGGCACTTTAATTGGCATAAGGTAGTTGCTCCTATAGAGAGACTATCGATTAGCATTTTTATTTTGCTATACGTTAAAGTGCACCACTTTCAAAAGCGTTTCATGAGCTACCAAGGCAATAAACCTTGCAATAAAAGGCCAAAATGGGGACTGACTTGGCTCGCTTACTCCTGCTGGTCTCATTTGGATTATTTTTTTGTTTTTAAAATTGGCAAATGTCTGAAGCTGTTTTTCATCAGCCTTCTCACTATTCCTTGAGTGTAAGCCAAGCTGGACATGGGAGTTGAGACTGAGTGCACAGCTAGATTTGCCTCTGGGGTTGAGGGACCCAGAGTTCCAGGTAGCTTTGTCCATTTGCAGCATGTTTTTCAGTGCCTACCTTAGGGGAAAAGAAACAAGCACAGTCTGTGCTTAGTCCTTCCCTCTTTCCCCAGCTTTGGAGTTGCTGACAGTACTGTGACACTAACCCTGAGGAAGTGGGACAAAGTCATTAGAGAATATAGATTAAGGGGATTTTTCCCCAAGAAAATATGCAAGTGTCTTAGCATCTCATTTGATTTTTCCAGCATATTTTATTAGACTTCCTGAAAAGTCTTTAATGCATTATTATATCTTTGAAAAGATGTTAAAATGCCTCCTTTAGTCCTCAACACTTATTTTCGGCATGAGTACATTGGTGACCACTCTCAGGGCTTTGTTCCTTTGGGCTTTCTTTGTTCCCAGAAATTAAATAAGTTACCATTTTAAATGTGAAAGTCCCTCAAGTTAAGTCTGTCTCATGTCTGTGTCAAACTCAGTTTTCTCTTAGTTAATGGGTTACTGACAGCCTGAAGTCAGGAAGTTATATGCATTCTAGCTGCAGAGCATGTCCTGAATGCCTCATTTTTTCAATTTATCTTTTGTCTCCTACTGCCTGTCGTATACTAAAAGCAAAAATAACACTTGGCCTCTTTTTGTTTGCCATCACCAGTGAAAATAAAATTTAAATATGTAGATGGAAACACTGTGTGTTTGGAAACTTGTTTATTCAATAAAGCAAATACTCAAGTTGCCAGAGCTTTGTAGCAGTGGAGTACATGAGTACTCAAGAGCAAAAAATGTTGAGTGAAAACAATTTGGTGATCCCAGTCCAATCTCATTACATTACTTATCATCAAAATCCAGGTCTTGGAGGCAAAATAATTTTGACCTAAGACAAAGCATTTGTGTATTTACTCTGTGATTTCTTTTATAGAAGCCATTGTAGGGGTACATTGCTTTGCCTGGATCTTGTGTTTAATGGTACTTTGCATCCATCTATGCCACTGAGACAGATTTAATTTTAGAGTGTTTCAGTAGTGCCTTTTCACCAATCAGACATTAGCTGTACAAAATCACCATGAACTACTTTGCTTTCTCAGCGTGGCTCGGCTTTATCCTCAGTCAATAGACATCTTATCAATCCTTGTTCAAAGACATTCTCTTGCTTCCCCTGGGCTAGTGCTGGTGATAGATAAAAAGTCTGCAAGCTTGGGTTGTGATTTTTTAGTCCCAAGTTATTTGAGGCAAATGGATAATAAACAAATTTTAAAAGTCCACCCAGTTCATTAAAACTTGGAGCAGTCATTTGAAAGTGTGGTGGGGTTTCTGAGGGCTCTCAGCTTCACAGCATGGCCCATGATGATGCATGTGCAAACCAAAATGTAATATAAAATACACTTCTTTCATCTTCACAAAGAGGTTTTATCATACAGCCTTAAAGACCTTTAGATCTTTCTACATCTGAAAGGAAGATCCAACATGTCTTGGAATTTCTCAGTATAGATTCAGAACCTCTTTAGTGACTATTCCTTTGAATCTCTGGGTTAACTGTCATTTTTGTTTTCTATTAAAGTTTCTTCTTTTATTACCTTTATACTTACAAAGGTCATTAGAAGATTATCCCTAAACTTCAGAATGTGAGCCGTTTCTGACAGCTCCTGCTATTTCCCTTCCTATGGTTAACTTGACTTTTCACTTGTACCAAAAAAATAATTCTTATTATTGCTTTATCTTAATTCTAAAAATTCCCCTGAAGAACATCTTCAGTTTTCTTTAGTGTCAGTGTGACAGCCTTCCACCTTATATCAGACAAATGAAAGGTTTAATAAGAACAATTTTTCCTTGTTGAAATTAAGAACATTTTATGTCTGTGAATTAAGTGTATGGTTTTAGAAGCAAGTCCATTGGTACTTCTACAGCAATTAGCTGTTACTAGAAAAATCACTGCATTTTTTTACAGATTGGTCTGTGGGTACATAGGAAAAACATAAGCAAAGCTCCTTTTTTAATGAACATAAGTATAAAATGGTCTACAATCAAAATATATTCTGTGAATAACGAATTCTAATCTGTGTGTGTGCCCAAGCAGCTTTCTCTCCTCATCCACTAAGCCTTAAGACAGCCATTAGTCTAAAATAAACAGCTACTTCCAACCAGGAAAATTACAAAGAACTTCAAAGAAGGCTGGACCATCTGAGGATGCTCCAGTACGAGAAGGCAAGCGTGGAAGCATTTAAAATGCAAAGAGCTTTTCTCTTGTAGGCCAACATGCAAAGGACTGGAAAGACATGAATGTGTATCACACCAGTATGAGCGTTTATTGTCAGAATGCAGTGATGGGAAAATTGCAGGTTAATGCAGGTGAAATGTGGTACATCTGCCATCTGGTTTGGCCCATCCATTTCCTAGAAATCCAAGTATATTGTCATGGAGAAACTGTTCTGCTGCTGCTGCTTTAGTTTGCCATTACTTTGGATGAAAAGCTCTACAGGCAGATCTGTGTGATGTTAACCAGTCCTGAATGCCTGGTGTAGGGCCTGAGCTAAAGAAATTCCCCCAACTTCACAAAGGTTCCTGAAGCAGAAGAGGAGTGCCAGAATATTTCTTGACTTAAGTTGAAGAGTTATGACTTGGATTCCTCCTCCTTCTCCTCCTTCTCCCCCTTCTCCTCATTCTCCTTCTTCTCCCTCCTTACCATCATTCTCACTTTTTAGAGCCCATCATGCCACCGGCTACAAAGAGATTTGGAAGACACAGCTCTCAGATTACAGTTTCCATGTCGTTGTTCATCAAAGGTTGCAATAAAAGTCTCCAGAAATAGACTGATGGGGGCAGAACTCTGGAAGGCCCCAGTCTGTCGGGATACCAGAGGATCAGGAATGCCAGTGGGATATAATCAGATGACAAAGAAGTGATAGGAATTCAGCATATAACACTGGAAATTCAGCTGAGTGAATAAATATACTGTCTTTCTGCCAAATTATTTGTGGTTATTGAAACTAAGGGAGCATTTTACTGGAAAAATTTCATTATAAGGCATAGAGCTATTATAGTCCTACCTAATTGCACAGGTGATCTCATTTGCAATTATGAGAGGTGGGGAAAATGCCTACAGACACAAAGGTTTTACTTTTGTTTAGCTGAAGGAAGCAAGGCATATATGGGTATAAGTCTCAGAAGCAGATGTGCACAAAAATGTGCACGTGATTTACAGGAATTATGTATGTAAACTTGATAGCAATGCATGTGGCAGATGACTGAAGACCTAAGGGGTAGCTTGCATATGCAAAATTATATTTGGACCCAGTTTTCACACTTTGATGTGACCAGATTAACTGCCACCCCTGTGGAATTGCAATCCTTGAAGGCAACTATAGGGTTTTACTGTTCTGCGATTCTGTGATTCTCTCATCTCTTTAAACAAACATTCTATTAATTCAACCTGTGTTACACATGAAAACTTAAAGGAGAGTAAAAATAGCTAAGTTGAAACAGTGCTCTGATCTGTCTGCATTGCTGTTGTGTCTTGTACAGTAGTTAGATCTGATTTTTAGAAAAAAAGTAGAAGAAAATCTGCAGGAGGCACTTGTAGGACCTTTCCTAGGCTTATATAGCTTATTGCTTTCATCTGAAATCTCCTTCTATTAATATTTCATAATTTCAGAGTAGAAAGAAATCTTTATGGCAGAAGGATGAGAATAACGGGATTTTCTCTTTGTTTACTTTTTATGCAAGGTAGCTGGAAAGGTAAGTAGGGTTTCTCTGGGAGTAGGGAGGATTTCATTGATTTTTTTATAAAGGTTTTCTATATTATTGTCATTTCAGCATGTTCACTTTCATCCAAAATCAGTTCATCTTGAAAGATTTCTAAGACTTCTGTAAGGTTAGAAACTTGTACAGAGTATCTTGATATCAGTGGTTCTCACAGTTGTTCCACTGTTTTTTAATTTGGTTAGCCCATATAAGCCAAAGTTTGCAGAGTTCCTGTTCTCAAAGACTGTATTTTTTCTCCCAGTTTTATTAAATACCTGATGAATAGAGAAGAGAGGATTCTACATTGCCTCATATGTTCCAGGGAGGAAATGTGGAACATCTCAGAAGCATTAGGAAAGCCTCATTTCTGTCAGAGTGTTCTTGAAAACTGGAAAATGCAACCACAAGACTCTGTCCCTAGAAAGTCATCCTTGCGTGCTCCCAGGCTGACATGTTTTTCTTGGCTGAATGTCTAGTGGTCCAAATGTTGCTTCCCCCTTCCTTACACTGGTACACTGAATGAAGCATTTGGCTCGTTGACTAATAAGCATAAAATGCAATTAATTGCAAGAGTTCCAAGAAATCTTAGTTAAGGAAGAGCAATGCAGCTTCTTGAAGTTAAGTATTAGCGGAGAAAATACTTTATCATGATTTAGGCCATCACATTTTTAGGTGGGAAGCAGTTTGACAGGGCTGACACCATGCATGGCCCCAGCACACTCTCTGGCTGGAACACGTCCCTTCCCACTCAGTCCCCCCTCCTGAGACAAGGAGGCCAAGACACAAAGTTGTGGTGGCTTGCTAAGGTTCATAGAGCAGATCTGTCACACAACTTTGAATCACAGCACTTGGTCTTGGCAATTTGTTCCTCTTTTCTGAAATGAGAGTAATACATGCTCACACACACACTCATTTAGATCTCAGTCCCTAATGTTGATTTACCAAGAGGTTTTCAACTTCTCCTAACATTATTCCCACACATGCTCTGTTTTTTCCCCTACTTAGGACAGAGTAAGTGCCATCACAGTCCTGCATCACCCCCAATAGCTCTGCAGGCATTCAGCTTGGCACATGGGAGTTCTGCAGGGAATGTATGTTTGTGGAGGATTAGGGACTTGAAGTAGGTGGCACTCCATGATTTTACTGACCAAATGATTCAAGCTGCCTTTGCAAACTACCTGTCAGGATCCTGCTGCATTTTTCTGGAAGCTGCTTTAGTTTGAGTAATCTTGAATGTGGAATGAGTGTTCATTTCTCGGTCTCTGAAAATGTTTTCTCCAAGGTTTGATAGTTTCTGCTGGTCTGTGATGCTAGTGTATTACATTGTTACCATGTGCTTATATTCTTATTCTAAAATGACAATAAATAAAAAATCTTCAGTGTAGAGGATGAGGACAAGTCAGACAAGCCTGCCTGCTAAATTACTTTCCATTCCTGTGGTGGTTTCTCTGTGACTGGATTAAAAGAGCTTGTCAGTGTATGTTCATCCTGTCCCCTGGCTAGGTATAAATAAAGGCTTGGCAGGTTCCAGTAAAGCATCTTTTTTAACCTCTACAAGTACCAATATTTACTCAGAAATTTAAAACAATGCATTCAGCCTTCTCTTACTGGAGGGCAGCAGGAGTACAAAGTGGCCAGTCATGTCCATGGCATGTCAGCAATTCCCATGGGCTTTCCCTTTCATATGTCTTGCTGTCTCCTTTTGTTTAATGTAAGAACTAAATTATGAACTGCTCGGGAATTCCAGACCCATTACCACAGTCTGCTTTGCAGAGAGCTCTCTTTAAGGTATTCAGTGATTGCTTTCTCTTACATCCCAGACTGGAGCTGGAAATGAAACATGTGCCATTCTATATTTTGCAGCAGTTGGGTATTGTAATAGCCACATTTACAGATCTGTAGAGTTGTGTCCATGCGTTCGTCATGCAAACCCTTTCCTCTGGTTCTAACTTTTGCTGTTGCCAAGAGCGCAATGGATTTGATTATGTGTGTGGGTAAAACAATGTAGAAGAACAAATTCGGAAAATCTGTGTATTTAAAAAAAATAATTTATTAAATTCAAAATAAGAAGGATATTGTACTACATTTCCCTCACATTTTCTCATTTCAAAAAGGGATCAAAATCGTTACGAGGGCATGCCGAAAAGAGATCAAAATCCTTACAAGAGTCTGTGAATGGGGTTGTTTTCTAAAAAGTGAGGTTTTCCTTAAAGAGAAAAAATTGTTTACTTCTGAAATGAACTTTATCAGTCAGCCTGGAAAGAAAATACACAACTTGAGAGAGCCACTGAGTATGCAGCAGCAAAAAAAGACATTGTAGTACCTCTGCATGGTCTAGACATTGAAGCAGACCCTTCTGCCCATTCCTTTGTTCCCTGAATCCCTAAAGAGCATTCCTTTGTTCCCTGAATCCCTAGAGAGCCTTGCCTCCTCTTTTCACTGTGACACTTCTGCAATCCCTTTGAGGTGCTGAGGCTTCCTCCCAGTCTCAGTGTGTCTCATTGCTGCCCTCCAGCCCTGGCACTGCAATTCCCTCTGCTTGTGTTCATTTTCTTTTACCCTGACCATTCTCTGTCCCCCTGTCCCCAGAGAGGCTTGGGCATTAGCACAGCAATGCACCAGAGTCTGGACTGCAGTTAGCAGTTCTGAGCTGGGCTTTAAGGATAGAGATCACAGGGGGCAGCTGGCACAGCAGGGTGTCACACGTAGGACAGGTAATAGGAAAGAACAAAAGAATTGGTACATCTAAAATGTCATCTCTTTTGAAGGCCTGGATTCCTTTTGGAAACGTGGATTCACACCTTCAAGCTCCACATTTAGAACTTTAATTCATGTATGACCAAGTAGAGGGGAGGTGGCAAGGAAGAGCAGTCTGTTGGGCAGACACTTTACCTGACAAATAGCAAACCCAGGCTCAGTCCCCTCCTCTGTGTTAGAGACTCATGTCTCCCACCTCTCCGGGGAGCAGCCAGCCTCGGTAGTCTCAGGGCAGACACTCTTTGTTGATGTTAGATTGTTGTGTGTGGCAGTCACAGAGTTAGAAAATCAAGTAGGAAGATCCATTGTGGCCCATTAAATCATCTGTGAGGGCGGGAGAGAGCCCTCTTTGGAGCTGTTTGATTTGTTTTGTAGAAAACAGATGTTACAAGGAAGCTGCTCCCTTAAGACCTCCCTCATGGCAGAAGCAAGCAGGAAAGCTGCACAACTGACAGCAAAGGAGAAAAGCACAGGGCTTCGTTTAAGTGCAGATCACAAAGGGGTTTCCTGGAGCAGTGAGACAAGAAGGCAAGAAATATGGAGATGTGGGACAGTGTATGGTTATGGGGAAGCAGCAGGCCCTTCAGCCAGGGGCCTTCCAACTAGCCATCCAGGAACCATGCTTAAGGGTAGATCTAGGCATCCTCATCCTGCTGGTTCCCATTAATGGTTGTGACTGTGGTGCCATTTCCCTTTCTACCCTCACTAATGATCCAGCCCCTCAGGGCATGCTGTGCTGTGTGCTGGATGTGTGCCCAGTTGAGTCCCCCTGTCATAAATCAGGCTGGCAGGACCGTCTGTGAGGAGTCCGGGTATCACTCTCCTGCTCTTTTATCTGAACTTCTTGGTGATATTCTCAGTATCTGTGCAAGAAAGATTTGATGGAAAGGCTAAGGCTATCATTCCTTGAAGATGAAACAGGCTCCTAGGTGACTGACTGAGATCCTGTCAAACTGACAATTTTAAGGCTGCCAAGATTTAGTTTAATTATATATACTGTATAATTAATGTAACGTGAGATAGGTGTATATATTTAATAGTTTTAAGGATGTCTTGGGTCTTGTATAAGTTAGTAGATAACCCAAAGTGATAAATAAAACAATCACATGAGGCTATTCATATAGAGAACTGCTAAGCAGGAGGAGGAGGGGGCTGCAGCTTTCAGCATGCACAGTTGGAATAATCAGATTTTGTGAATTCCCTGAAAAATGCTTGGTCGTAGGGGTGAGTTAAAACATTCATAGTGATCTGTGATGCCCTATGTGATTTGTGGTCTACAGGTCTAAAGGAGACTCTTCTTTTATGTGTGGGCATCACAGCTGAAATTAGGGGAAGCATCTCTGGTGGAGATTTCGGAGGCAGAAAACTGGCACACTGCAGGTTACCTTAAGCGTTGCCTTCTGGAACTTATTGGCTGGAAATGAGATCAAAATGTCACATCTCTGTGTGATGGGGTGGTACTTGGGCTGCTTTCAGGTCCTGCCTCCTAATACGGGTCTGTTACAAAGCTTGTTGAACAACTGCAGGCAATCTGGGAGCAACTGTAAATCAATTTGGGAAATACAGCCTCATCTGCATACTTTCTGCTAAAGAGTTTTTTGTAGTTTAAACTTGTTAAGGCTCAAAATCTGTTAATAGTATATAATACACAACCGAGATACATAAATTAATAAATTCTCGATATCATTGCCTTTATTTCCCAGAATGTCAGTCTTGCCCTGACTACTTCCAAGCTCTGTTTCTAAATCAAATGCTTGAAATATCTGTCCAGCTTTCCTGTGAGAAAACATTCACTTCAGATTTTACTGTTGCTACTGAAGAAACTGTCCTGGTCATACTGACAAAGCAAAGGGGAAGAAAGTTTTAAAGGTATCCTTGTTGTGTTCTCCCACATTAAGACTGAATTAGGGGAGAATCAAAAGGAATTTTCAGTGTTGTAGAAAGCTGGTCTTAGGAAGCTGTGCAAAATTATGATTCAGAAGGGATGGCTACTTCACAGCCATGAGCAAAGGTCCTTCAGCTAGACCTTCTAGCCTAAAGAAAATAGATTCAACTCCAGTATCTCTAAACAAACAAAACCAGAGAAAGTAGGCAAAACTATATTTAAAACCAAAGGAAGAGATGTACGTGGGAGATGGGGTGTGGAAGGAGACCACAAGGCTGCAAAAGATCTTTGCTAAGAGTAGCAAGGGGAGAAAAAAAATAGATATATCCTCTGAAATCTGCAGTGAGTCACCACAGGTCATGTTTTATGGGGATTTTATTGCATGCTTCATGTGTACCTCGTAGAATAAAACCATATGCATCTGATTAGATTACTTAGTACTGGGAGTGTAAGGTAAGAGCATAAATTGAATGCAATTATTTTTAAAGGAAATTATATTCCTGCTGCTTTCTGTCTGTCTGCTGTCTTCTTTTTCTTTCTTATTGTCTCTTTTATCTTGGTTCTAAGATGGGTCTCACACCATATCTACCTTGCAATCCCCTAGTTTGTGTGAAGGCAATTCACAGCTCAGTGCACTGCCTGTCTCCCCTGATTGTGTACAACTGGTTTATTACCCAGGCTTTGTCTTGGACTATCTGTGCTTCATCGGGAGGGAGTGGGAGAGCACAGTTGTTCGTTTTGCATTAAGCATGTGTGCTGATGTGGAAATATCCACCCATACCCCTCAGCGGAGATATCTGCGTTAAAATGAAACCAACTTTTATAGGAAAAAAATTAATTTATTACCAATGCAAGGTTATTACTTGGACCATATAACCCAGTGTAAGTATATGATATTGCCTCCACCTAAGAATCCTGTATTCCTGATTAAAAATTGCCAGAGGGGAGTATATGCCTTGCAACCACTTATCTGCCCCGTTTTCAATTTCACCTGCTACAATATTCCATTTGAACTCTTTCTTAGAATTTTCCAGCTGAAGTGAAATATTTGACTTTCTCATTGGGCTTCAATTTTGGGGTGAGAGGGCAGGGGCTTGAGAAATTTCTTCCTTTTCCCTGCTGCCTTCGTGCTCCTTCCCCTAAAAATACGTTGCCATAAGTGCCTTTGGCAAAATAGTGATTAGCTATAATGAAGATCTGTCTGAGAGAGATTACTGCCTTTATGAGGTGGCATTTTTCAATGTGACTGTGCCTGCACCTTCCAGGCAGTTTGCTTTCTCTGGACACAATTATATTTATTTGTTCTATAGTTTTAAGTACCTAGGCTAGGCCAGGCTGATTTATTCATGTTATTTAAGTAGACACAACACATGATATATTGAATCTCATGTTCTATCATGATGTATTATCATCCTTGCCGTTTACAGCAATGGATACACGTGTAACTATCCACTTGATCCCCAGATTCCCAGGAAGACAGTGCAGCAAGATTGAAAAACTGTTAAGAGGTGTATCTGATCTAATGATTTTCAGATCTCCCCTGGCTCCAGACATGTTTTCTGGGTTAAGGTTCATCATACCTCACTTCAGGGAGCTTACAGGGTGAATGTTAGCATTTGAGGTATTTATCAGGGCTCTTTTTTCTGTCAGTGGAGATCTAGACAAGAGCATTAAGGGAATTTGTGGCAATTAGTCTGATCCAGAAATTGTGAACTGTGCATGTGACTCCTTTGGCTCTGTTGACTACATCTCCTCTGTCTGTTGAGAGCCCAGCTTGAGATATCTACACCAAATCACGTGGGTCACAGCCTATATGTCCTACTAAAATCTTGGCCTTTGACTCTGATGTCTTACCATCAGTTCAAGATGCTTTTACTCAAAAACGGTGATTTGCTACCTCTGTTACTTTGTTGCTGTGAGCAACAATATCATCTCACCCGCCCTTTGCAGATACCACGTTCATCATGTGTGCTTTTTTCCTTGCAGTCTGGTTGAATTCATAGTCTTGCTGCTTTTTCTGCCCTTCCATGATACAGGCTTTCTACATCATTCTCACAGCCTGAGCTCTTTTCATGTCTTTCTTCCTCTCATATCTCAGCCACTAGAACTTCATATTCTTTCACGTGGCCATGGCCAAGCTTGTTCCTTTCAGAGATTTCAAGAAGGCTATGGGAAAGGCTGTAGACTTGTTCATCAGGTTGCCCAACTTGATGAATCTCTCTGTTGCCCTCACTTACTCTGGTTCATCAAATATGTCACCTGCATTCACAATAAAGGTCCTTAAAAGTCTATGTCTTTCCTGTCTATCAATTTTTGGTCACTGAAGAAGTTACTATGCTCAGACATCATACATGAGACACCATCTCTTTCACTTGCCACCCGGCACTGTCTTTTCCCATGTTGCTTCTTGCAAACTAAGAGCACCACATAGTTTTCCAGCCAGTTCATTGGGAAAACTCTCCTCCTTCATCTTTAGCAGGGGCTCATAGGCAGCTCTAGATCTTTTCTTAGCTGCATTCCCATAGGGACACCTCCATGTCTGTTGCTCACACACACATCCTTTGGGCTGCCAGTCTCCTTGGAAGAGTCCCATCATAGGAACTTCTCCCCTTGAGCCAGGCAGCCTTTTGGCCATATGCAGGGTCCTTATCTACGCTTCAGTTTTAACTGAATCTCTGTAGGGCTCCATTACAAGGTCGGTGCTCATGTTTCCCGTTGCTTGAACAAACTTTCTTCTGACTTGCGTTGCCCTTCTCAGTGCTCACCCATTCATTTTCTGAAGCAGCACTTCCCTCCACCACACATTCACACCCACACACGCTGCAAAAAATGAGGAGAAATAATTTACTTTTTCTTTTAAAACACGGCAACATGCAGGATTGACCACTTCTTCACCTCTTGAGAGTATCGCTTTGTTAACATCATTTTCTATAGAAGTCTTTATCTGTGCTTTTACAGGTCTAGCCTTTTGAACCCTCAGCAGTATGTTCTTGGACTTTATGATTTTAACCAGGTCCATTATTATCTAAATACTTGGGGAAGCAGGCAGGGGAGGAAAGAGAGAATGACAAGTGACTTCTTAAAGTGCTGTTCTCAGTAGCTCTTTACAATATACATTAGGAACAGCAGGGAGAAGAGCTTTCATGGTAGATCTGAGACTGTTAAAAAAAGAAGCTATGGTGCATAGTCTCAAAAAAAAAGGAGGGGCTGGTTCATATCTGTCACCATCAGGCTTGGCATTTCATGTTTGCATAGGGTGAGTCTGTTGTGCACAGTCTAGACAGAGCGGTGTCAGGTTTGCCCCTGCTGCTTTACAGTCGTGCTGGCTATAGTTTTCTCTTGAACGAAATCTCTTTAGGTGTTCTGGGATGCACAAGGCTTAAGATCTTTAAATGCTGCTCTCTAGAGTGTGTGTTCCTATTAATGGGCCCATAAAGATCCCCTTATTTATTATTGTTTAATTATATGCAACCTGTTGCTCCAAAATAGCTGCACATAATTGCTATTTATTTCTGGGCTGGCTTCTCTGTTCATGTATTTAAAACATACATTTTGGGTTTAGTGAGTCCTGTGTTACTGATTGTTCAAAGTGACTTTATTTTCCGTTGTCTTTTCTCTAAATGTTCTTTTGATATTTAGAGTGTTAGTGATGATATTATTACATTGCTGTTAGCTATTGAATGAATGATTGCTGTTGTATTCTGGATGTGCTGATGCTGAAAATCTGTGATATAAATAAACTTCCTCTGGTAACATCATTATAATAGCACAAGCAGCAGAAATTTATGGAAAGAACAGATTAAATGCTTAGACTTAAATTCTTCAGTGTGCAACTCCGCTTAAACTGCTGTGTCTGAATTTTGGGTTGCTGAATCAGGTGGAAAAAATCAAACTGACACATCGCTTGTCTGTGCATTTTTACTATGATATATTATGTTACTAAAAGAAAAAGCTCAAAATCTACCATTGATAATCCTGGCTAAAGCTTGGAACATAAATTATTAAGATCTGTAGTTTCTTTTCAAAGTGGCCTGGGACTTAATGCATATATCACCACAAAGAAATGTAACATCAATATGTACTTATGCATTATAACATGAGACGTTTTTATGTACGTCATAAAGCATTCACTGTGTAACTGTTTATCTAAGCAACCGATAGGAAGGTTGAGAAATTCACACAGTTAATCATATTTATTTAGCTAATTAACAGCTAATAGCATTAATCATAAAATGCATGAATATTTAAAAAGTAATTTATTATTGAATATGAAAACTATTTTCAAACTTGCTTTCCAAACTATGTTTTGTTTGTTTATATTGATAGAATCTCCCAAGATACCCAGTCTCAGTATTTCACACACTCATCCTGTAAATTGAAAATGCAGGATGCAAAGTGCTACACCAGGAATTTACCAGGGATCCACACACCTGCACTAACCATCTCCAATTACACTGTGTAATCACTCCTGGGCTAGGGAAATGAGACTCCCAAAGTCAGGGGTGCTTATCTCCAGATTGCTACAGACACCTACACCTTGTGTGGAGCCTCAGGATTTCCCAGAAATGGGTTGAAAAGTAATGCTATAATTATGCAATAAAACTAGTGCACTGGTTCTCCAACCTTTGCTGCCCCTTGGCAGCAATACTGAGCAAGTAATGTTGTACAGTGGGATCATAATTTCTCCCTGTCAGCCTTAAGTGTTAACTCCTCAATTCCCTGTGGCTCAGAGCAATGCTGTCCATTAACAACCTGTGGGGAATTAGTGAAAAAGCTAAAGACATCACCAACATCTGTGTTTCTAATTCAGTAGGTTTGTTCTCTTCTTTTCGATAACTTTTTTATTACAAGTTTAATAGTGCCCAGTGAGACTCACTAATAAATGAATGAGTGTTCATTTCCTGTGCAGGTTTTGTCAAATTTGCCCTATTATCTCCCAAGTCCAGACTAAGAGTAATAGAGTGACACGTCTCATTGAAAATGGAGGAGAGGGAGATGTGTCTCTCTGGGGGAAGAACAGGAAGACGTGCATAAAGGCAAAATTAAAGTATAAAATTGAAAAATAAAATGAAGAAGAATTTTACCTATATTTTTGAAACATGTATTTGTAACCACTTTTAAATTAATTGAAGTAAATGACTGAATTTGGCGGGTATGTGAAAGACAAAATTATAACCATTCACAGAAAGCATTACAGCAACACATAAGCAGTGCTATGGGGATGGCTGTGTAGGAGGCATTTTCATACCAAATCCTTTTTTTTTTTTCTAAAGTTATTTTTTAATTGTTTCAGGAAAAAACTACTTCCTTTCAGGGCTTTGGCCTGTAAGAGTGGGTGCTTGCTTTCTTTATGATGATGCATTTTAAAATGCACCATGTTCCCTATGGTCATTTTAGAGTTATCATAGTGTGGTACAACAGGTTTAGACCAGCTGAATTTTTTTCTAAATTATGTTTGTCTGGTTTGGGGTTCATTTTCAATGAGCTGAGTGTTAGTTTATTGCAGAAAGGAAAGCTTTCAGTCAGTAATTGAACTCCAAACTGACTTGGACCTTAATCCTGCAGTGATTTATGCAGATATTTAATGTGTCCATGGAGCAGCCAGTGGGCATGGAGTCTGTGCTTTATAGGACTGCCTTCCTTTGGAAATGGGAGATCTGCTGATGACAATAACTTGAAATGCTCACTTAAAGTGAGCTGCAGAGCACACAATTAAACACATGTTTGAGTCTCATCATCCTGGGAGACTGTTTCCAAATATTCAGAAATTGCTGGGGTTTAAATCTCATATAAATGCTGTTAAAGATGAAGAAATTCAATGTAAAAATAATGAAACTGTATATTTGTATGCACGTGTACAATTCAGTATTGGATCATTTGACTCAAATTCTGAACATAAGTTACATTTCTCTCTTACACATAAAAAAGGAAACTGCAATTCAGCCATATTATGATCTAAGTTTATGCTAATATATTGCAATTTGTGTGCTCAGAATGGTCATTTTAGTTGGCAAGTATTTGCACATTTAAACTAATGTATAAGATCATATAGATAAGCCTATAAAACTATAAATTATTGTGGTCCAATTGGATTATAAGAATTACAAGTTTCTTTTAAAAGTATATGTGCTTTTGTCAACTTCTCAGGGTACCAGGTTTGATAGAGAATAACATCCTTTTCTGGGGGAATGAGAAGAGGAAAGGGAAAGGTTTTCATCCATTCTATAGAATACTGTAAAGAGATTTTAAAGGAGAAATTTTAAATTATATAGAAAGGTTGTAATTTTCTGTGAAGTCATATGGAACTCAGCGCAAAGTGCTGATGACTTATTTTCATGTAAATTCTTCATCTCGATGTAATTCACATGGCATCAGCACTGATAAGTAATCAGACCTTTCTGATAAAACCTAAAGCACAGAAGAATAATGGAATGCCATACATTTAACTCTTGACTGTAAAGCCATAGTCTAACCTTGGTTTCAACTGTATAATCCATAAAATATACCAGAAACATGTAAACCAGGGTGACTGCAGTAAAGGTGAGCCTGGCAGTCACTCACGGTGCTGGAGAGCACAGGATTGCTGCTGTGGGGCACAACCCACTGTAGCCACCCCAGACTGACTTCAAGGCTGCTTAGCTCCTGCCTGGCGTGCTGACCTCAGCCATGGGGCAGAGGTGTTTTTAATACATAATTAAAGTTATGCATGCAAGTAGGCTTTTGGACACCCTGCTCACTCAGAGCTGGGGATTCTTTGTTCAGATCCCAAATGAATTTTGTTTGTGTGTGTATCAGTGTTCTCTGCTAGCCAGGGACAAAGACATATTAATACTTATTCAGTCTTTCGTAATATCCTTTGCAATCTTCAAATTAAGGTTCCGTGTAAGTATATTGTGGTGTTGTCGGCTGTTCGTGTTATTAATCCTGAAATAATAAAATGTGTATTAGATAGAATCAGGGCAGCTCAACAGTATATTGCAGGCTATAAGCTTTCATTAAGAGCTACAAGAAATTTTTTGTTAACTCAATGTGTGTAGAGACAGGGAGGGAGCTGGAGGGAGTGTGATTTGGGTTTGATAAAGAGAGTATAAAACAGGAGTAGGATTTGGATTCTGGACAGCTCTGGCTGCTCTTCAGCTTTTTCCATCAGTTGTCTTCTGGCAATACATTGTGCTGCTTGCTCAAACATAATAATGGTCCTTTATAATGGTCTTTTAAACATGTGTTTCATGGGCCAGGTAGGTTAATGTGCAATAGCTTTTTATTTTTACCTTTTTTTTGCATTGCTCTCAGCAAATAGGTGATTGCAGAGTGCTACAGAATGCAGCAGCTTTGGGGATTTTTTTTCTACTATGATTAAGGAATAGTTCATCTACAACCAGAGCAGATCTCAGTCACCAGGAGATTGCAGTGGCCAAAAGGGGTATTTAATCATCTGGCTAGAATCAGATCTGGAAAGAAAGGCCATTGTTACGGCTGCAATCTGACTGCTGAGTAGAAGCAGCCAGAAGTGAGCTGCCCGCTCCTACTTCCATCCATCTGCTCCCTCCTTTCTCCATTTTTCTAAATATTTCTTTTGTGCCACTTCTATTATGATCAGCAGAGGCACTTGATAGAAGCTCTTTGTTCTGACAGGTGTGGTGGGTCCTGTGGTTTCAGCACTCCTCTGTGAGGGAATGGTGGAGGAGCACTACAGAAACAAGAGTGAGATGATAATGCACACTTGGAAGGACAGGCGTGTGTTTATTTCCCAAATGCTTTTGGCTGGAGTGGCACGTGAAAGCAAATTTCACATGTTGATATGCAGTGCCTGGTGCTTTCATGTTCCTCAAAGGCATCTGATGCTGCTGAAGCATCATGACAACTTGGCTGTCTTTGGGATCAGAGGGTTCAGCATCTCTTGGGCCTGCTGCATCTGCTGGTTCATTTGGCAAGAGAAGCAGTGGTTCATAGTAATGTCTTCCACCTCCCAAGTTAAGCAGAAGAATATATTAATTGTAGTTATGTGTTGTCATCTGTACACTCGGGAAACAATTAGGGAAAACCTTCCTAATTTTCAGTGCAAGCTGAGCCTCGGGTGTTCAGTAATAAACCGGCAAACTGTGACTTTGGCGCTTGGATGTATTGGAACCTTGCATGACTGCTGAGCTAAAAATGAAGCTATTCTTTCTCTCCTTCCTTAAGTCTGATTTTAACACTGTATTTTCACAGTTTTCTGAATTTCAGGTTTCTGAAGTTTCCCCAAAGTAGCATTGTTATGTGGCTTAATAGAGGCTTTTGTGTGGGATTATATACATTTGAGAAAAGGAATCAGTGGATTCTCATAAATGAACAGTGCTGCATTTCTTCAGCAACATTTCTCCTTGATCTACACATTTCATTTTTTTTCTCATCAGATTACAAAGAGAAATTGAGTCAAAAAAGTTGTGGCCACTGCTAGACAAGGAAACAGCACGTTTTTAGTGAGGGAAGGTGGAAGCTCAGTATGTGGTGCTTTGGTTTGGCCCAAAAGAGGCTGCAGAGCTTGTGCCAGCCCTGGGTGCAGTGCAGAGCAGCACATGAGTGCCCTGGAGTGTGCAGTTAAGATGAGTTGAGCTCTGCCAGTTTAAGCAATCAATCAGACCAGTCTGCCTTCCTCATCAGTTAATGCAATGAATGAGATTCATAATGTACCATGAAATGAGAAGCTTTTCTATGGAGGTTTAAAAACAGAAATGTGACTGCTTAGATAAACGCTATACAATTGCCTTCAGTTCCAAATCACATGCTATCAACTTCAATTAAGTTGAAAACTATCAAGATTTGACTTTTGCATCTGGGCAGTGTCTTAAATTGGGGTGTTGGTCATAGGTAAATACAATCTGACCACCGAAACGTGGCAGAAACAGTAGGAGACTCCACCGAGACATTGCAGCTAATGACAGCTCCTAAAGCTGCAAGGCTGCTTTACCAGCATTCATGTGGATCAACTTCTTTGTCGTATTTTAGGTGTTAGAAATTCTGTTATCACACCGCTGCGGTTAAAACTCCCATTGCAAATGGCAATCACATATTGTAGGATGTCTCAGATGCCCCATCCATGGTGCTGATGTTGCTTTAGTGCTAATGGCAATGTAACTTTGTCAGTATTAACAGATGCAGTGGCTTATCTAAGGTTATCATTATGGTAGCCATGTGCTTACTGGGAAAGTGCAGTATCCTATTTCACAGAAAGTTAAAGAATTATTGACAGTTTAAGTGACAGCATGGTATATAAGGAGATGCCATAGTGAAAAAGTTATCTGATGGCTTAGATTTATTTTTTCCTGTTGAGTTTAAATTGTCAACACTCCTTGTAATAATAAAACTCTTTGCATGGAGATGTCTATAATTTAATTTACTACTGTGAATATTGATTCCTGGATAGTACATTCTTTATCCTGCAGATGACCTAGATCCTTGGTTCCCTAAGGGTTTTGAATAATAACAGCAGCAAAACGGTCTGGATTACATAAGAGACTTAATAGAGATTAGTTACTTTCTCTGCTGACATTTTAATTTTATTCATTTAATTTCTTCCTCATATTCCGTGTCTTGCTTTGTAAGCTGGAAACCATTGTCACTGGATTGGGGTTGATGAGCACTGAGTGTTTTAAACAACGTTCTTCCCAATCAGATCAAAACTTATGTTCAAAGTAAACCAGAAAAGGCCACGTTCACTTCAAGACTTGATTTCATTCTTCATAAATTGAAATAGTGCTCATATCCTTCCTATATTGGGAAGATGGTTGCCTTGAGCTCCTGACAGAATTCCCTTATAGCAGTCATCATGGTGAAGGGTTGTATCTTCTTTAGAAACAGTGGGGAGTATTCCCACAGTGCAGGCAAAACTGGTGGAGTTCCCCTTGGAATCCACAAAATCCCCTTTTTCCAACTCCTGCCATTACAAGAAAGGATAAGAGCTGCAAAAGTGACATGAGATTCTTGAAAAAATTAAGGAAAGGTGGGAAACAAGGCTGGTGGAAGGAGGGAGAGAATAGGGGAATGAAAGGGAAGGAAGGAAAGAAGGGTCTATCAGTTACTTTCTGAAACCCCAGTTGAGGGTACAAATGGATGAAATATTCAGGTTTTTGAAGACTGTGTTGCCATAGGGGCCAGTGATCAGTCAGATTTTTGGGAGCCTAAGAGAATTATCAAGTCTCTCAAAATTCCCCGTCTACCCATGGGAACGTAGCAGAATTCTGTGTGGAACAACCAGAACAGAGCACGACAAAGTGGCACAGTTTCAGCATAAAACAGGGGTTACTTCAGCTGGTTTTTTAGCAGTATTTCCTTTGCCCAGTTATTTTGAGCCACTCTAAGGCGATTAGAGCGGCTCGTTACCGACACTGAGGAGCTGAGAAGGCGAGTTGTGTTCCCTTTTGAGAAAACTGTCACTATCTCTGCGTGAGCTCAGATGGAATTGAATAAAAGTCTGTTTTGTGCTCAGAGTGGCAAGTGAGCCCTCTTTTTGCTTTCAGTGGCTGGGGGTTAATACACTCAGCTCGGGGAATGTAAAGCCTGTTTGCTCCGTCTTGCAGACGTCTGCTCTGTCAGCTCTACTGCAACAGGAGATACTGTGTATGCACATTAAAGACTATTTTCCCTGTCCTCTAAGCATTTCAGGGCTGCCCACCAAAGCAGCCTTTACCTAATTTAGTGACTTTTCTGCCCGAAACGCTTTCTAGTCAAGGACCTGATTAAGTAATACTTTAAGCTTACAAAAATCTTTCCACCACCATTATTAGGAAGAAGTAGGAAAATGTAATTGCCTGGTCAGGATTTGTGATGGGCACATTTATTAGCATAGATTATTTCGTATCTATAATGGATACATAAAATTGCTTTTCTGTAAAAATAGAATTCTAAAAATGTTGTTAAGTCCCTGAAAGTTATGTTTTAATTTTATCTAAGATGAGACAAAAAATCTGACAGTACAGCTGTGTATCTGTTATGGACATAGAGGGAGAAAATTACTGTATGTGGGAAGTGATAAACCCTCTAAACCCATCTCTGTCTGGCACCACGACGGAAATACGAGAAAGAGGTTCTTGAAATAATTGGAAGATATTTTTGTTGAAAATCAAATTTTAAAGTTTTAGTAACAGCCTTTTAGGTCAGGTTATGTGGTTTGTGTACCACACACAAACCTGGGTTGTTTACCAGGAAAACCAGGATACTTGGCCACAGCTTCAGCTTCCAAGTAGATAATTACCACAAGTATTCTTAGGAATAGTATAGGCATTTAGGAAATGGCAGAATGAAATCTGAAAAGAAATTTAGGATGGAACAGCCTGGTTCTTAGTCATAACCTCAGCCATTTGAAGCAGACGCAGATTTTATTTCATTCAACACAGTCACTGCTGTTCCTTATATATCTCCCACACTTCATGTTGCACAGTATGTTCCTAATGCACAATCTTCAGGCACAGAGAGAGAAAAACTAATAGGTTTTAGATAGGTGTGGTTTCTTAATTAAGCATTGCATTTTAAATCATCAAATATATTTAAATTTAGTCCTGGAAATACTCAGTGTTATTATTAGGACTCAAAATCTAGGTCAGCCTCTCAGAAGATTCTGGGATGGGGGCATGTCAGCATGGGCAAAAGCATTAGCCATTCAAGCTGCGTGTGAATATGCAGAGCTTCATATGAATTTTTATTACATTAAAGAAAAGGGTTAAGGAAAAAGCCAGAAGGGTTTGGCAGAGAAAAAAAAATCAGCATTTGTAAGTAACAGGATTTTGCAATTTAGCCCATGTGTTAATGGCAAAATGAGCCCTTAAAAGTATTTTTTTCTACAATACTTCATTTATGGCGACTAGTTAATAAGGCTACTCTGATTTCAATAGTTGCCTTAATTTAAAATGCTACCTTGATTTTCACAGGAATGGCTCTTATTCCATGAATAAATTATTACTTTGTCACTGTTTTTGTCAGCACTATTAACTATGGAATATATTCTGGCTGGTCATTTTAAGTGTCTTTCTTATCAGTATTGTGCCTGGCATTCATTATCCTCTTATCTCTCCTCCATTTCTCTCAGTAGAGAGGTAATGGATTGATTACTTTCACTGCTATATTGGTCAGGATGTACAACAAATTCTCTTCAGCTCTACAGCTCATTCATCATGGATATCCTTTAATCCCCCATCCCTGAGTTTAAACGTTTCATTCTCTTCATATATATTGGATATTATTAGCAAAGACTAGAATCCAAGCAGTGCATCTTTTATCACTCCTTTACTGTAAAACATGGTCACTGAAAATGTGTGTGGGGGGGGGGGCTGTCTCTGTTATACTGCTCCGGGGGCGTTTTAGTGCCACAGAACCCTTAATTCAGCAGCATTTGCATTTTCAGAAATACTGAATTCTGTGTTGCAACTGGAGAATTACTGAAAAGAAAAACCACAAAAAGGGTTCTTTGTGGTTTGGTGCTCCCCTATGTGCTGCATATGCGTATGGGTAGTAACAGAATCTCTCCTATATGGGTGTATATTTTTAATTTTTAAATGGTATTTGAAAATAAAGATAGTTTTCTTGTAAAAATTGTGTGCTGTATATTGTACATTCATATTATATGGAAAACTCTGTTAGAGTGACTGAGTGGGCGTCACAGGGTTTCCTCTCTGTAGCAAGTGGAGAACAGAGAGTAGGAGTGCTTTCCTTGGATTTTCTAAGAAACTTGTTCTTCCTGGCTAAACTGCCACTGCAGAAGGGTCCAGAAGGCATCAACATTTTGCTTGGAAGGGCCAAGACAGCAGAAGAACGATAGGACAAACTGAAACTGAAATAATACACAAAGACTCTTCTAGAGATAGGGAAAGGAGTTGTCCCTTCCTGAGGTATATGAAGGGCACACAAAGCCTCTGTGCTGCAAGGGAGGTTCCCCACAATGTAGCTATGTGTAAGAGGTATCTCACTATCACTAACTGCTCATCCTCTGGGAGTTACATTTGCTTTTCTGGTCACTGGCACTGTTCCTGATACTGATGCTTATGTTTCGTCTGCACCCAGGCACTGACGTGAGGTTGTATCGGCATCTCCTGTGCAGAAAGGGCTTAACTCATGCTTTTTGAAGGCATCAGCTTCATCCTGGAAACAGACAAATCTTGACTCTAGAACAAATAGAAGAAAGAAATATTCTAAATCTTCCCAAAAAGTAGTAGTCAAATATGTGGAAAGGCACCAGTCACTACAAGTTATCTAACTCAGAAGCAAACCCCAAAATCACTGATAGTCCTGTGATTCAGTCTCTGTTAGTCAAGCCCTTCCTGAGTCTCGTGCTGATGAAGGCTTCTTGTAGTACAGTGAGGTTCACAAATGGCCTCTCCAATGCTCTTGGCTTATATCCGTGCCCTAGTCTCACTCTCCTCATCAATAAATATTAAGATCTTCTCAGAATTATCCCAGATGAGTTAAGATCGATAGAGAGCAGGGAAGAAATTTAAAAAATTACAGCCATATGGTGACTGGGAAGAGCAGCAAATCCTTTCAAAGAGGGTGGTGGTATTCATGCATTTCTTTTTAAACAGAAGAGAAATTATGTCAATAAATTAGAATGATGGGTCATCTTGAAATGCTGCCAATAGTCAGGTGACAACAGCCATGGTGCCGCTGGATGGGGAAGCAGCAGGGAGGAAGGAGATCCAGGCTATGATTCTAAGGAACTGTGTTTGAGCATGTATCTCACAGTGCTATAACAGACTGCAGAGAATAGACCAAGTGCAACTGATCTAATGTTCAAAGATGTAAAATATGGAAATTTAGCTTTTTTATTTAAAATATAAACAGGAAAACATCAAAGCATTTCCAGTAGATTGTCTGTCCAAAATAAACCACAGATCCACTGCATATTTTCCCTCAAGAAGAGGGAGAGCGTACTTGCTTCTGATGGCAACAAACTTCGTAACATGAGGTTTTGCAAGAAAAATATATCACCTCAAGATACTTTAGAGCTGTCCTGCCTTCTTAATTAAAATTTTAAAAAACCTGCTTATCATAATACCTGTATTCAATCTCTGCAGATACATCCAGAAGGAAAATTGTATTGCTTCAGCTGGGTACTGAAATCTGTGTAAGCAGCCCCTTACCTCTTTGACATCTCCTCTTAGATGTCTTGTCAGAGTCTCTGCCTCTGACATCTCTTTTCGATGTTTTTTGTAGTTGCTTTAAATGGAACATAGCCAAAAATTAAGTTCTCATCCTTCCCTCCCCCGTCCCTTTTTATTGTTATCAACAACGCTATTATCATCTCTGTCTCTCATCAGTCGGCATGTTCATAGTTACACTTCTGAATGTTTTACTTGCCAGAATTTGTCTGGTCAAATCGACCAGGTTTTTGTCATTGCTCTAGAAATAATTAGGAAGGACAGATTTCTCAGCAAGAGAGAGGCACACAAGCAACTCTAGACCCGTGTTAGGATCCATGAAGGTTACTGCATAAAGGGACAAGATTTTTAGTAGGGCAGTAGAGCCCAACAGAGGGGAAAAAATCTTTCTCTCTGCACTGTTTTAATTTGTACTGAAACTATTAATAGCCCAGGCTTTTCTCATTTCCTGTATTTTCCCAGTGTGTTGTCCCTTTCTGCTTTTGCTCCCATCAGACTGAAAAAAAGAGTTATTTGTTGTCTTTAGAAATGTCATTTGTCCTGTATCACAGTCTTTGATTTCCTGGCACCTTTTGCTCAGCTCCGTGGTTCACAGTGGGGATAATGTTGTGTCTCAGCGACCCCATCATATTGTAGTACAACACTGAAATTCTTTCAGGTATGCAGGAGAGGGAGAACTGCTAACAGTTCAATGTTGCACTCTCCCACAAAGAGCACTCTCTATTTCAGCCCATCATTTATTTAACATTTGACAGCCTCCAAAAGGAAGGAAAGGTTGTCCACAAACTTAAATGCATCCTGGAAGGGTGAGATTCAGCCTATATTACTGTCAGCCAATCTGCAGATTGACTGATTTCTGCTAGTACTGTAATAATTTCAAAAACAACCCTTGCAGAAGTCCCTACTTTCAGTCTGCCCTGCCTTTGAATGCAGGCTTCAGTATTCAGCCGGAAATTAATTACTCATTGTCTTTAGAGAAGGTTTCCCCCTGACTTTGCTCCTCTGGCCCTGGGACAGGGCTGATGCCATACCGGTTTGGTTTGGGCAGGGACTTGGGACTGAGAGCAGGAGTGGTGTCCAGGGAGCTGCAGCCTCAAAAGCAAAATTCCCTGTGAGTTTTTGGGTGCTCCACTGTCAGGCAGTGCTGATGCACACACTTTCTATGTTACACTAGAACTTGTGTCCACCTGAGTCCTCAGGCAACTTGAATCTTGTCCTTGGCAATGACATTTCTGCTTGTCCTGGCTGAACTCAGGTATCCTGTTTCTTTTATCTGTACCAAGATCACTTGAAGCTCAGCTGCCATCCTCTATTTCATATCTGGAGGGCACCCACCAATGTGATATTTCCAGCTGACTAATGCAAATTAAGGTTCTTTTCTGCTTTTTGAGAGTCAGGAGCTTTTAAATTATCTTCTCTTCTAAACTGCTACTTCTGCCAATGGATTACGTCTGTGACCTGACTTTATTTAATAATTGTACCAAAAACATATTCAAATAGCTGTGTCAAGTTTGTCATCAGGACCCCATAGTACTATTCTTAATATACTAAAATCATTATTGAGAGATTAAACATTTTTCTTCCATATAACTCCTGTGCACCGATTTGACTGTTTTGATTACATATTTCTGGTTTTGAGTTCTTGTAAGTTATATGACATCAGTTTGCTGAAACCAGATATGAAATGTAGCATAATTTCAGACATTTAATAGCTGAAGAAATAGCCCGATTTCATTGAAGGTACATAATTTTCAAGAAAATAGCTTAAAATGTGAAGTATTTCTTTATCAACATTTATATTAAAATATGGTACTTAATTTCTGTTTGTTTCAATTTCGATTAGAAATGCTAATTCAAATAAATTCCAGCTGAGAAAACAGTTTTGAAAACTAGCAGTTACAAAGAGATCCGGAACCACCACTGAATAGGATATTGGAGAATTAATACCATCCTTCTTAAAGCAGGTTGAAAATGAAAGCCTGAATGAGTATTAGCTCTATTCTTTAAAAACATGCAATACAATATTCATTAAGTTTTGATCAAATGTTTTATAAATGGAGGATGATTCAGATCTTTTTTATAAACTGATTTTATTGTAGGAGCATTTTACTATTAGATGATTTGTCTTGCTAGGAAAATACTCTCCTCTAATTACATTCAGATTAGACTGAGACTTAGCTTAGGAGATTTTGAGATTTTGGTTTTTGGTTTCCTAGAGCTATCCAGGATAACTCTCCTCCTGGTTTCACGAGAACAAATGCTGCATTGAGTGTTTGCCATGGGAAGTTTGAGAAGGCTATTATCAAACTCTGAAAAAAAAAAGATCCTGAACTTCTGCTTTATAATAACTTTTTAATACAGTATCAGAAAGATGCAAAAGATCTGCCCGGAGACTGACATTTAGCTATTGTGCTCTTTTAAATTAAATGACAGCTCGTACAGGCGTTCCAGGGCTAGGTGTAGAATCCTGTTATTTAAACATTGTCAAAGCTTGGGTTTAATTAACTCTAATTCAGTGTAGTTTCCCCATCCTTGCATATTCTTTCTGTCTTTCTTTCAGTCCCACTCTGGCTTTTCTTTCTGCTGGCCTTGAAAGGCTTTGGAGCACCTGTCAGGGTTACAGCGGGATTTCAAATGCCTTGGTGCCAGTTGCTGGGTGGAAGGAAAAATTACGTCCTGGCAGAGCAGCAGCGAAGCATTTCATTGTCAGCTGGGAGATTCAGGTTGCAGAGTAAAGCTGGAGTGCTAAGTCCTGAGCTGGCTGGGGCTCTTAATGTTCCAAGTGATGTATGGGTGGTTTCTGAGGGAAACAGAGCCACCCTGCTTTGCTGATCAAAAATGTGGAGGAGGCATTTGGACTTTCAGAGCCAAAGTGAACATGGCATTTGTCAACTTCACCATCAAATGAGGGGGCAGAAATTCCCCTGTGCCTGCGCTGGAAATCACAGAGTCATAGAATGGTTTGGGTTGGAAGGGACCTTAAAGATTGTCTCCTTCCCAACTGCCTGCCATGGACAGGGACGACTTCCACTAGACCAGGCTGCTCAAATCCCCATCCAGCCTGGCCTTGGACACTTCAAGGGATGGGGTGTCAACCTCTCTGGACAACCTATTCCAGTAAATAATTTTATCAACTTCACCAACATCACAATAAATTTCTTCCTAATATCTGGTCTAAATCTACCCTTTTTCATCTTGAAGTCATTTTACTTGGCCTGAATGTCGCAGAAAGGGCTGTGATGCCAGTGTGGTCTGTGGCTCTGGGGTAGCAGCATGTTGAGGATCACAGCCCAACTGCAGCAGGGATGAGTAGCAGCTCCTGAGAAAATCAACCAGTAGCATGTGTCAGGGGATGGGAAAGCCATCAAGTAGTGGGGTGGCACAGAGATCAAAGTCTTAAGTTGCCTTTTGTTCAGTGCTCATTCAGATTATTATTTTTTGGCAGAAGTAGTTCAGATTAAAGACACCCATTCCTGAACGCTTTTAAAGAAATAAATGGCCTTCTATGCATACCTAGCTCTCTTCTCTCCTTGAAATGCTGCTGCAGTTCCTCGGTCTCTATGGATATGTGAATTATTAGTCTATTTCTCCAATGTGATTTTGGATGACAAATATTTCTAGGCCCTGAATGGCAATTTTGTAATGAAAGTTACACTAGAATAGGCCAGGAACCAAACAGTACCCAATAAGGTTTGCTTTATGTAACCACTATTCAAAAGCAGTCATCCAGCCTTTGGGTGATAACAGTTTTCCATCTCAGTTATGCCCAGTTCAGTAGCTTGGTTGTCTAAAATAAATCCTAAATTTCCTCCTTTTTCTATTTGAATCCCCTTTCCTTCTTTGCATTCAGTTCACATTCTTTTTCTTTCAGAGCTTTCAGAGCTTTTATGGCTTCAGAAGCTTCTTTAAATTCTCCTGGCGACTTCTCTAGTAGCAAAAAGTCACCTGCTGATTTTCCCCAGACCAGAAGACCTCTTTTGGTCCTAATCAGCTGCCAGCATGTGCATGGTGTCCTTCATGCCAGTGGCTCCTGTCCCTGGTGCTCTCCAGCCACTGGGAGCAATGTGGGCAGCCCTTGGCAATCTCTGCCTTTCAGTAGATGAGTGTCAGCCCAGCTGGATCAAAGGAGCTGGAAAATGTGGACAGCTAATCAAAGCTCATCAGCTCCCCTTCCTTTGTACTTACTAGAGAGAGATGGACAATCCTGGGGGAAACCCAGCTGTGCTGAAACAGATGTCCAAGGAAGCGAGAAGACTCCCCCACTGGAGCTGCCTGTGTCTGTCTCCAAAAGGAGCTTAGAGACCAAAATTAAGGCCAAGTGCCTATTACACAGCTAAATGTAGTTTTGATAAAATTCAGCCCAAAATATGTACCCTCTGTAAAAATATGCAAGTGTGTTTATCACAATTCACCTTCAATAAGCAGTATTTTGAGGAGTGCTCTCCTGTCCTCTACCTGAGGGACTGGTGAGGAAAGCAATCGCATCCTCAGCCGTCTGCTGCAGTGCTAACAGAGGTGGACTGAAACAACTGTCAAAGCTGACACATCAAAGATCTTTCTAGCTTTTCACAGCCTTGAGAAAAAACAACCTGCTCAGATGGTTTTCTTAAATTTTTCCAGATTTTTCAAGAATAGCCCTCTTCTCATTTAAAAAAAAGCAAAAATATTTTAATAGAGATAATGCCATTATTTTTTCATCACTCAAGGATTGCTGTGATTCTTCTTATTAAAAACATTGATCCACATAGGACACCATTAATACTGAAAACAGGACAGAGTTAACAATAAATATTGCCAGTGCATGCATAGTGTATATATGAAGTTATAAACTTGAAAATGGGTGTACAAAATACAGGTGAAATTGATAAAAGGGCAAAAGGTGCATTACTTTCCAGTCTGGTAAAAATGAATACAGAACATTGTTCTTCTTTGCTGACTTTTAAGGCACAAAGAGCAATTTGAGGTGTAGTCTTGCTTTAATGCCATTTTGATTCCTCCCACAGTAATGTCAGTGCCTTCCGTGTGTGTGTATGTGTGAACATATACATAATGTTTCTATAAAAAACTTCGTTCAGTTCTGGTTAAAAATGTTTTGTTGTGTTGCCACTATTCATGCAAACTCTATATTTTCTATAGCTCCATGATAAGAATGCATTTAAGGTTCATTGGAGAAGTTTCCACCAGCCTATCATGTCCAATGCTTTGGGCCATGTGTGGTGCTTGGTTTTAGATGCCAGAAGGGTGACTTAGTGCAGTTGAGTTCAAGGAGACTGAAGATAAGGGGTTAAACTGTGCTGTACTGTGCCAGGAGGCCTTTTTTGTTACAGGTCCTAGTGCAGGCTGGTTACCCCTGTGATCTGTTGGGAATGCTGGAGGTCATTCCCAGAGGGATGAACTGTAAGCTCAAGCACAGACCAGCCTGAGTTCAGCCCTGAGCTAGCAGTGTCCACACACTGCCACGCTGTGTTGGGCTGTGGCTCTGTCATGCCCTGGGGGTCCTCTGGAAGCTCAGTGCTGCTGCCCTGCACTCCCTTTTGAGGTCTGGAGGTGTCCCATGAGCTGATGCAGGTCTGGAGGTACCCCAGGAGTTGATACAGGCAAGAGCTCTGGGGCTGAGTGCCTTGAGCATCACATCATTCAGAATACGAACCACATCCATCTCAGAGGAGGTGAGGGGGCAGTTTGCTTTGTGAACTCAGTGCTTTGATTAATCTATTCAAATATTAACATGCCTGGTAAGGTAGACCAAAATATCCACTGGATTTATAAATATTCATATACTAACATCTGCCACATCTGCATAGTTATAACTCTGTTTTCATGGGAGGAAAAGCATCTCTTTGAGGAAGGTCCAAAGTAGCAGAGGGCTTCTCTTCTCATACCTGTCACTTAGCAAGTTGTGCAACTTTTAAAGATCTCTTATATTTGCAGTATTTTAGAGTTAGCCTGGTCTGTAAGGATTTAACTCCAGAATAACTGCCATTAATGTCTCTGGATCACCTTTACTATGTGTATGTGAGGTAGTATATATTTTTCACAACATAAA
Source organism: Entomyzon cyanotis (assembly GCA_024500445.1). NCBI lineage: Eukaryota > Metazoa > Chordata > Aves > Passeriformes > Meliphagidae > Entomyzon > Entomyzon cyanotis. The sequence continues at coordinate 67,785,466 of JAKEPQ010000871.1, forward strand.
ACAGCCTCTTTGATTGTTTGCAGGCTGATTTCTGCCACTGGCACAGTCCTGAAACAGGCATGCTTTGCACTGTTAATGAAGTCAGATTTTCGTTATAGTCTTGACCTCTACCTTTGGCACTTAAAAACATGCCTTCCATTTTCTCAGGCTTAGCACAAGCCCTCAAAATTCCATGTACTTTCTTTTTCTTTTTTTATTTTTTCTTGCTTTACAGTTCTACTGTATTTATGGTTATTCTGCTCCAAGATATCTTTTCACTAGGTTTACTCCTGTCTTTGCTCATCTGAATTTTGCCTCTAAGTTTACTTGGCCTTCTTCTTCCAAGAGAAAATGGAAAATAACCCAAAAATATAATCAGCAGCCTTTTTTGATTGTATACAAATCTACAGCAGCTGGCTTACAAGTTATTAAAAAAAATTACTTTATTTTAAAGTTCAGCATAATGGAAATTTTTCTTGCTTCCAAGTTTTTTGGCATAGGGAAGGCATTGTTTCGGTGCATCACCAAATAAGTGGGGGCACAGCAACCATATTCCCTTTTTCCTTTCAAAAGAACTTGAAAAGATTGTTCCTCAAGTAGATTCAAACTGAGTAACTTATTGAATGTCTTTTTTTCCTTCCAGAAGCTCTATTCAATACTGTACAGTTGTTTGTAAGGAGTTATATTAATTTTTCTCATTTATGGAGTGAATACTAAGGACCACAAAAGAATCATTTGGGCTATTTCTTGGGTCCATCAACTACAGAGGAAGAAAAACATAAGAATAACTAGAGTTTGCGCTTGCAGTTCTGAACTTTGACTTCTTTTACTTGAACCAGTTTTACAGATTGGTGTGAAAATGATGCAAAATTTGTGTGATTAAGACAAGAATGGGATAGTCCCCTACAAAAGGGGATGTCTTGCTTTAATGTGAAGTTGTCATTGCAGACTATTCCCTGCAGAACAAGCAGAGATTTAAAGCTCTGATGAATGGCTGTTTTGCAGAGTAGGTTCTTGCCTTCCTGCTCTATCTTTTTGACCTTTGATATTACTTTGGTTAGTCAAAAGCAATTTGACCCTATTATTTCCAGAGAAGTCATTGTTTGTCTTTGTGACAAATTACAGATAGGATAATTTTCAAGAGCTGTTAAGTCCCAGGCTGAGAAGTTACTCAGGCATTTTGAAAAATTTAATCTACATTTTCTGGGGTTTTGTTGGGTTCTTTTCATTTCTTAGAGTTCTTGCAGACAAGGACCCCAGAGCTTCTGCTTCACCTTCAGTTTTATTTTACATTTATAGCATTATGAATCTTTAAAAATAAGTTGCAGCCTATCCAAATTGCACTTCAGTTGAGCAATTTGGTGTCCTTAGGAATGCACTGAATTATCTTAATCACATTCTCAATGATATATTACTACCTTTAAAAATTATTGCCAGGAGAAAATCACAAGTGTATAAGAAGAATAAAAGTGTAACAGTTAAAGGAAAAAAAGGAAGACTAAACAAAACCCAAGACATAAGTTAAGCTGATGAGAAAATTAACATTAAAAATTGAGAAACCAAGAAACAATGTTTCTTTGGTGGCATTGCAAGTGTATTTCTATAGCTATAATTATTATACAGTACAGCAATGAGGACCAAATTCTGCCCTCAGTTGAATGGGTGTGTTGGTGAGAGCTGGGAAATACTCAGTGTCACTTCAAAGGGCTTTGTGTCAGTTTAACTCCACGAGTCACTGTACAGCCACACTGCAAAAGCAAGCTCTGATTATGGCTAAGCAGGTATCGCCTGATGGAGTATTGACAGTGTCTTCAGTGAAATAAATTGTCCTTGAAACTATTTTTTCCTGTAAAATGCCATTTCAGTCAGTTTTTTCCAAATCACACTAATTAGTAAAGTCATTTAACCATCATTAACAAGGTACATATTTCCAGAATTTGTTATGAGAGATGATGTTGTTTCAAAATGTATTTTATATTTGTTATCCAGTTTAATGAAATTTAAATAGCAAGTTGATATGATAGTTCATTAAGATGTAAAATGGTCAAATACACTATTTTCATTTTAAAATGTCATGCTTTTAATTATGTTGTTGCTATTTAGTACCATAAAAACGTCCTATTTTCTAGGTCAATGTTTCATATTTGTGTTATGATTAAAAGAGTTTGGCATTTTGAATAAAAATATACTAATTCGTTGTATTAATTAAAAATAATGACCTCGAAGAACGTTTCCAAACTAACCTAAAGACGTCAGCACAGTGAGACATGACAGTTGTGCCATATTGTCACTATTAATGACAGCAGCAAAGTAAAAATGTACATAAAAATGAAAAAAAAAAGAAATTAAGAACAATTTTCATTTTTAAAACTCTGTCCATGAAATCTTCAGTCCACTGAAAGGGTCACAGGTACTTGGAAAGACAAAACCAGCTTTTGAAATATTGACATTTCATGTGAAACATAAAGGGCAGCTTTTGCACAGGTAGATGTTTGTTCTTCTTCAATACATGTTGGCCTTCTCGGAGCGGAGAGGGCAAATACATGAGAGGTGAAATCACAAAGCCTTTGAAGTGTAGGCATAGATTTTTAATGAGTTTGTTCCCAGGTTTGGTAATTTGTACACATAAACTGCTATTGCCATATACTTAATTAAAAGTACCACCTTTTTTGTTATCTCTGTGTGTGTGTATGTGTGTGTGTGTGTGTGTGTGTGTGTGTGTGTGTGTGTGTGTGAAAATTTATGGTTTGGAGACATGAAAAAAAACTAATGAAATTATAATAATTACTTCTCCTAAAACTGGTTCAGACACACAGCACACACTGATTAGAGACACCAGGTTCTACTCTGTGTCATAGGGCAAAATATCATTGAAAACAAAGTAAACGATCACTAATTGTTTTGTTTCTGAGGAATGCAAAATAAAAACTCAAGGGACCACTGACAATAAGTGGTGGTTATTTCATTTCCGATTCTCTATGTTCCTTTTTGGAGCTTTCATCACTGAGTTTGAGGCTTCCCTCCTCTCTAACTTCATTGTAAGTCCTGGTTTCATGTGTCACAGATCAGTGAAGTAGCTTATGGATGAACATCTATCAGTTCCTATCACGAATCTTCTATCTAAATTAAATCCTGTTATTTTCTGTTTGCCTAAAGCTGTAACATGTCCCCTCTCCAGAATCCTCATGGTTTCAACAACACTTTTCAAAGATACCTCCCAACCCTCCACATCTCTTACATTTCACTGTCTTGAATGCCCAGATTCAAAAAGTGGAAACACTTAATGCTTTCCTGTGTATGTGGCTTTTCAGATCAGTGCAAGTGGCTTTATGGACCCCTGTAAACCTGCAAACTACTCTTGGGGAGCTCTTGTTCTAGGTATTTCGGTCATTAGCAAGACAAGCCGCAAGTACCTTAAATTAAAATAGATCTTTGATTTCCCACTAGGACATCCAGAGAAGAAATTTACTTCAATTCTTTCATGAAACTTTACAACTCTGTCTCGCCAGCGCGGGCTGGAGCCCTGGTGAGGCTGTCATTTGAACTGGAGCTGAGTTGCAGCCTCTTTTGTTCTCTGCTCGCCTCAGATGCCGGCTCGCTGCCTGCTGGCGTGCCGGAGTGAGCGGGATGACTTGTGGTGACAGCTGTAAAGTTGCGGATGGGAGCAGAGAGAGGATAAAAGCCCTTGTTCAGTTAGGGGGGGGTTATATCTCTCTGTTGCCATAACTACACAGAAGGAGAAAAACATGCTTCTTTCATGCTTGTCTAGATTCAAAATTGCCTGTTGTCCTTTCATAGGTTCAGCACCTTTGCAGGTTGGTTGTAGTAGCATTTTCGGATTATGAAATGATTGTGAAATTTGTATATTGCCTTCACAGTTGAAATTTTGACTTAATCACCGTGCTTTCTGAGGTGTTCCTTTGTTTTCATTTGTATTTGAAATATTTTAGCCAAGTCTTATCAAACATCTTCATTATGTGAAAGCCATTCAGCTCTCAAAATAGTCTTTATAAGCTTGCTTAATTCTTAGAGAGCCCATAAATTTTAATACTCATTAAATAAATCTTTGTCCTTTAATCTCAACAGACTTCTTAAAAGTGTATCTTTTTTTTTTTTTAATTCTGAGTTTGGTAAGGCAGCTACTTAAGCACATCCTGATAGCTTAATTCTCTATGAATAGAAACAACATTTGCAGTTAAATGGTTTCTTACATTATCAGCTAGTTATGGTTCATATTCTCTTACCGTACTGTACAAACCCCCTGCTCGGGCAACATGGATACTAGGAAGTGACTTTACTAGGATTTATACAAAGTACTTAATATTAACAGCAATACCTGCCAAAAGTCTGCTTATAAATAAAGTTTTCAAAATCAAGGTTTACGCTATTACAGGGAAACGTGAGTTAGGCAGAAGAGAGAAGGACGTTTTACAAACTGTTTCCTAAACAGCTACAACACTGTTAGGCTTTGAAAACTTTACTGTGCTTAAAAATGTAGAGGGAAAAAGAAACAATTATAAAGTCTTTCACATCTTCAGGACAGATAGAATCTAGAGATTTGAAATTATTGTAAGTAGGAAGATGTTCAAAGGAAATCTTGACACAAATTACGGCTTTTTTTACGTAAAAAACCATGTTCCTAAAGCTCAGGGGGCCCAAAAAATAGCTTATTTATCTTTTTTTCCAAACGTGTAGTCATTTATGATTCTTAGGTAAGTTAACAGCCCTGTGTTTAACTCTTCCAATAACTTCTGTAGTCAGGAATAGTCATGATTGCAGCTCCCCACACCTGCTGAAGCTACAGAGTAGGAAACCAATTGCTTAAGTGGAGTCATTGGGTTGCAGAATACCCCAGAGAGAGCCTAGATTTGACAGGCAGTGGGTTTTGGTGGTTTTTTTGGTGTTTTGGGGGGTTTTTTGCAATATTTGATTACACTTATCTATTCTGATAGTGTAATGAATCACTAAGACTCGTTGTGAGAACACAGTCTGTACCAAAGAACAGCTCTCTATGATATGAAATCTCCACTGGACCAAGAAATGCTGTCACATGCATTTAACCCAGTGCGTAACACATGCCTGGTACTAAACCATCCACTGAGTATATAGGCCTAAATACCGAGATTTAATACTTTGTTATTTATAGATGATGTATAATATCTTCTGAAACGGTGAGATTTCAGTGCCCAAGATTTGAGTTGCTTTTATTTGCTTTCATTGGGCATCCTGTACTGTAGTATGTGAATACTAGAAATATGTGTGTTACCACTGGCCAGTAAAAATGCATTAATTTCAAAGAATTGTGTTAATTACACTTACATACATTTTATGTAAGCCCTGCCCCTGTTGAAGCTGGGCAGCACTGCTTTGTTTACAATGGGCAGAGGAGCAGCCTCATGCTTGCTAATTAATGTATGTTAAGTGCTTTGAAGTCTTTGATTGTCAGGTGTTACACCTTAGAGTTGTGTTGTTTTGGGGTTTTCTTTGCCCTAATAGATGCAGTTTGCTCTGGATACATCACTGATTTATTTTCAGAAACCTGTATTTTTATATTTTCTTCTTTTGGAGCACAAGTGTTTTGTTTGCCAGCTGATGGTGCACATGTGCCTGTGGCTCTGCTAACACACAACTGGCACCAAAACTGGTCAGTGTTCCCCTGGTGCTGCCGTGTCAGGAGCCTGTTGATGATCACATCGGTTTCACAGATGGGTGCTGCTTGTTCAAAGCCTTCAAAATTAGGAAACATTCAGCTAATGCCTTGCACTACATGAAGAGATCAAAAATGTCCAAAAGCTGTCTCCTAGTCTTCTGCTACAAGCAATTAGGATAATACTGAATCCATCCCAGACCACGTAGTAATAAATATTTTAACCTTCCTTTAAGTGTGGATTGATATTCAGGGCTGCCTGCCGGTAAACAAAACAATCAGAACTAAATTTCCCTTTGAATCTGGGATGTTCTGTGTTTCCAGTGCTCACAGACTATTTTTTTCCTTCTCTTTCTGCCTGTCTCTCTCATTTTGTCTCCAGAGAAAATTATTGTCTGCCTGGAAATCAAGTTACAGTGCTAACTGACATAGTGGCATGTTAGTGGAGAGGGGACCAGACTGGCAGTTTGCTGGAATCTCCTGGGCTTTGTTTGCCTTGGCCAGTATAGAACAGGCTGCAGCCAACTTTGTGTTTAAACAGGGGTGAATCCTGAAAAAAACCCAGCAGATCCTGATATAGGAAGCTACATTTTTGTCTCAACATCTCAGTAGGTATTTTTATGCTGGGTCCTTTGGTCTTGCTGCCTGTCCTTACATGGATCACAGTCTGTGTGGCAAAATAAAAGAGATCAAATAGTCACTGTATTCTATTCTTTGTGTCCATATATGTAATATAAATGCAGTTCATTTTCAAACCTGGTCACATACACTCACTGTGCATTTCTAACCCTGTTTGATTATGAATTAGCAGGCATGGATACCATAGAAGACTTCACCTCATAAATCAAAGCAGCAAAGGCATTCTAGCCCCTAGACTCCCTTTTTTATTATTTTAATGCATAACTGTGGTACCAAAATCTCTCTAAAGTTGCATTTAAAGCATTTTCTTTTCCTGCAGATTAAGGGTGTAGTTCATCTCTGAATAGAATCACAAAATATGTTGAAATAGTTCTGTGGCCTAATATAGGGAAGTATCAACTCTGTTAATGTGTGAAGGCAGCCTTGAGGTACTTCCTAGCGTCAGCTCCAGTGATGATAACAGTCTGAAAATTAGTTTCAAAACATGATGTGGTGATTTCCCTGTGTTTTTAATATATTTAGAAAGATTCCATTTACACATAAAGTTGCAGTTGTCTTCCTCAAGTGAGTAATCACCACAGCTGACTTTGTTGACCCTTTCTCATCATAAGGTGAGAAGAATTTGTCTATGTGAACAACTAAAAATTATTTAGCACAACAGGGCATCTCATTTCCAACAATCCTTTGAGTGGAATTATCATATACAGCCACATATGTGTTGTTGAGCAGGATTTAAAAATATTTTCCAACTCTCCAGCATCTGTTACTGTTTTCTTTAGCAGCACAGGTGTCTAACAGTGTCAACACAACGAAGATCTAGACAGGTTGGTCTGCACTACAAAGTCCTACTGCCGTGGCTGTATCAGCTTGGAGTATGACAACTTCACACCTTGCATTTCACATTGCTGTGCTGACAAAACCCAGCAGAAGATGACTCTCGTTGTCTTTTGTTCAGGGGCTGGTGTAGCTGTGCCAGCAGCAATACCTCTCCATCAGCATATGCTCCATCTTCACCAGGGTGTGTAGCTGAGTAGCACAGGCTCAGCAGGGCACAGCCTCACAGTGCTCCTGCAGTCACTATTGAGCTTTTCTCAGTTCATTTTATCTGGCTTAAGGGCTTAGGAAAGCAAAATATGCAGGAGATAGCCATAACCAGTCAAGCATTTTCACATGCTTTTGGAGCAGGATGGTGTCCTGGGGAAACTCCATAATGAGCAGAGGCTGTGAGAGGAGGACTGGGCACACCAGTATCATGCAGACAGTATTTTGCACCTCCATCCCAAGCCTTTAGCAGCCTTGGCTCTTTGCAGTGCAGTACAGAGTGAGAGTGCTTCACCATTTGTCTGCCTCCCCCATCTCTCCAATAAAGGATCCTTGCACAGGCAGTCCCTGCTTTCTCACGCCCCCTTCCCCTTCTGCTCTTGATAAAAAAGTTCAATTGAAATTGAGATCCAATAAGAAAAAAAGATTAAAGTGTTTATCTGCAACACATTAGTTCTCACCTTCTGCAAAAAAAGAAATTACTGTTTGTCTGAATTAATTATTTAATCTCCCTTCGTAATCCCTGGGGAGAGCAGTGCATCTTACCTGTCTAAGCACAGAACAGGTTGGGTTGTGCCTGAGACAGGTTCTGTCTCTGTTCGACTGCAGAGACCGTTCAGGTAACTGGATGTATAATCTTCAGGGTCCAGGAAGGAAACCAAAGATCACAGGGTAGTATTGGGTATTAAGAAAAAGTTCTTCACCCAGAGGGTGGTTGGGCGCTGGACAGCTCTCCAGGGCAGTGGTCACAGCACCAAACCTGACAGAGTTCAGTAAGTGTTTGGACAATGCTTTCAGGCACGTAGTGTGATTCTTGGGGCTGTCCTGTGCAGGGACAGGAGTTGGACTGAATGACATTTGTGGGCCCCTTCCAACTCAGGATATTCTATGATCTGAAACATCCTCATCTCTTAATGATTCTGGCCAGGATTCACTCATTTCCCTTTTCCTCCAGTATTACCTTTCAGGCCAAAAGAGATTAAAGGACCTATTTCTTATCCTCAGTCCCAAGCAGAAAGCTGTTCTCCAGAGGTGTGTGCTCGTCTTCACACCACATGGAATATGCTGTAGCTGATTTTTGTATTTGTCAACTGGGAAATAACTAACGCCCATCCTGGGAGACTCTAAGGGATGATGTTCATCCTGGTCTGCCAGGTCAGGGTGTATGGAGGAGTGGAGAACAGCATCAGCCACTGCAGTGCCTAGTATATCTGCTTAACTTCATCAGCCTGGCTAATGAGGCAGTCTGGGCATTGAGTTATCCCTGTGCAGCTGCTTCAAGCCATGGATCAACAGCACGAGGGTACATTCAGTAGGTGATTAGGGCACTCTCCAGGCTTTGGGGTTCTCTGTGTGTCTGTGGATGTTGTGGTGAGGAGAAAGAGAGACTTGTCAAACTGGCAAAAAATCCTGAGCTCTTGTGCGGTTCATGTAGGAAGGGTTTGCCATGGTGAACTCCTTCCTGTCCCTCATAGCTCCAATTTGACTCCCAGATCTTCTGCTTTGTGATTTAGTTTCTCATATCTGCACATACTCTACCACTATCAAACTAAGCAAGTGTGGGCAGCGTTGGCACTTAATGGTTAAAATTGTTGTTTTGCATAACTAGAGCATAACCTTGGGAATTAATCTCCATACTTATTAAGGCAAGAAGGTAATTGGATTTTCCTTCTGGTAACTTTTCTTGTCTTTCCCACATTTTCTGTCCCAGTCATGAAAGCATGAGCCTGTATGAGCAAGCACTGGTCTCTTGCACATTCCTCACAAGAATAATTGGTGATGTTTCATCAATTACCCTTTGCAGTTTTATAAGAGGTTAGCTTTTCTAAGTAAATTTTTTAAAAAGCTGTTTGTAAAAATTGTTCTTCCATATTTTAAGGCTCATTATATTTTAGCTCGTTCTGCCCCCTTTTAAAGTTTTATCTACTAGAATTTAAGTAAAGAGTTCTTTATTAAAAACTGAAAGAAACCTGAGAGCTTCCATTGTGCCATGGGACTGTGCATTAGAGAGGGTCTTTAAGTATCTGGTCTCTACTGTGCTTAAAATACAGAATAAATAAACTTTGGGAATAAGTTCCTGGTTCATTTTTATTTCTGATCGTAAGTAATTTTAAAAAATACTCACTATATAATTTCTTTTCCCTTTACTTGGTCTACACTATTGCACAGTTGTGCTTGGTCCTGTATTTGATCCAAGGCTTGTGGGCTCTTTAGTTTAATTTGTAATTTGTCCATTAATTAAGAGGGAGAAAATGTGGTGTGATGGCTGGAGCTGGGGACCAAGAATCAGAGCTTCTGAGTTCTTCCTGGCTCTGTTCCTGACCTGAGGAAAGTCACTTACACCTTCTGACCTATATTGTCTCTGGGACTCTCAATATAATTACATTAAATGCCCCCAAGCAATGACACCAATGATAATGGCAAGACAGAAAGTGCTGCCTTTCACAAACTCCTCAGAGATGTTCAGTTGCAGGTTTCAGGTCATGTCCCCTTTAGGTTCAGCCACCACATAGCTCATGTAATTTTGGGATGTCCATTGTGCAGTTCTTACGAAGAAAGTATTCAACCAGTCTTTCACTGAGAATGATTTAGGATCAGCACTGATGAAGGACACAGAAAGGACTGGCTTGGTTTCTCTCATCCCAATGTGTGTGTGCACCTGTGGCAGGAAGGGAAAATCCCTTGCACTAGGGTAGAGCACTGGCTGTGATTCACTGAGGAGAGGGAACATCAATGCTCACCCTGCTGAAGCCTTGCACCTTAACTGTCCTTGCACTTCATTTTTACCTGGATCTCATAAAAACGTCAAATGAGGAAAAAAACCCAAACAAAAAAACCAAAGTCTGTTAGAAGAAAGAAATGAGAGGAATAAATAACCAGTAGGAAATTCCCAGCACATCCCTCTTTGAAGGTTGCAGGATATTCCATTTGTTGGAGGAAATGCTGAAAATTAGGAGGAGCCCAGAAGAGGGACTAGCAAGAGACAGCTGAGGTCATTTTTCACTGCCAGGACTGCACTGTGTTGTCTCTTCTTTTACAACTCATCGGCAGGCATTATTACCTGGTGAAAAAATTTGTTTTGCAACTCATCCTGAGTCCTCATAAATCATTAATGCCTGGCTAAGCACAGTGTGAGCATTACAAATACTCTGAGAATGAGGGCCCATTCTGATATAACCTTGTGTCCAATACTAATGCCTGCTAGTTATTTAGTAATACAAAGGAGCCTGAGCAAGGAAGATCGATGAATCAATGCAGTCTCCTGACTTCCTTCTCCCTCTCCACCTGCCTCTCCTCTTTCTAGTTCAGATACCGAGCTGCAAAAATTCTGGACAGTTCATAGTCATCTCTCTGCAGACAGCACTATAACAATTTAGGGGAACAAGGAGGGAAGCACGGCCTCCAAATGTCTGTAGGACAAAGAGGAGCTTTGGTTTCTGATTACAACTTGTTCTGATTTCTGGGTTTTTATGAGCCAAATTGCACCACTGCTCCAGACCTGTTTTCTGGTTTGCATTCCTGAATGAATGCATGCAGCATAAAGCACACTCAAGTGTGTAAAGAGCATAGACAGAAGCCGTGCCCACGAACTGCAGGACTGAATGTAATTAAAGGGTGCTCAGCAAGTCCAAATAATGAGCCCATTAGCTGGGGCACTTAGATGCTCAAATCAGCTCTCACAATACTGGAGGCAGCACAGAGAGCACCACATCAATAGGTGCAGTGGCTGAGCTTTGGGTCTTGTTTCTCAGTAATCTTGGCCACAGTCAGGAGTTCAAGGATGGTCTGTACTGTCCTGCTTACCCTGAGCTCACTTCCCAAAACCCCCAGACCATTCAAGAGTACAACTAAACTCTGTTTCCTCTCCTCTCCTCTCCTCTCCTCTCCTCTCCTCTCCTCTCCTCTCCTCTCCTCTCCTCTCCTCTCCTCTCCTCTCCTCTCCTCTCCTCTCCTCTCCTCTCCTCTCCTCTCCTCTCCTCTCCTCTCCTCTCCTCTCCTCTCCCTCTCCTCTCCTCTCCTCTCCTCTCCCTCTCCTCTCCTCTCCTCTCCTCTCCTCTCCTCTCCTCTCCTCTCCTCTCCTCTCCTCTCCTCTCCTCTCCTCTCCTCTCCTCTCCTCTAGCACTGGATCCATCTGTGCAGTTGCTATTCATGCAGTTGTGCCCTTTGAACCCCATAATAATTGATCATGAGCTTTAAAAGAGGGAGATGGAATGAGGTGAGGTGGAGATTGACCCTTTGTGTAAGCGTAATCTTAGACTTGTATGACTTAGTCGTGGATGGAGCCCTTGTCCTGAAAGGCTTCTGCAAGGAAGGTTGTAAAGTCACAGATACAAGAGAAATGGAACTTGAATAGAAACTTAGGAAAAGTGAAAATGGGGGTGAAGGACAGTGGTTGGGTAAATTTGAAAAGGGGAGAGAGTATCAGAAAGTTTAGAGGGAAAAGTAACAGTCTTTAAGACGTGAAATGATAGAAAATGGTTGTGAGGAAAATGGCATTGCTGTAGATGAAAGTGGGAAAATGGACCGAAACAAAAAAGGAAAAAAAATGTTCATATGTGAAAAGGGACAGAAAGATGCTTCCTCCACAAATACATGCAACTGATAAAACAGCTGGTGCAGTTCCTGTGAAATCAGAGACCTCAGTCACTGTGGCCCTCAATCAGGTAGAACACCCCTTGTGCCTAAACCATCCTTGGGCTTTAGCTGAGACCCGAAGTGCTCATTGTGCAGTGAGACTTCAGGCATCACACCTCCAGCAAAAGCCTCAGACTTTCCTGCAGAGGACTGAACACTCAGATCCCATTTTAGGTTTTGCTTGAAATGTATCATTGTGCTTTACCTCAGCTGGATTTGTTAAAAATAGTCCCTGCTATAGCACCCACTGGACAGAGTGGTTTATTTTCCCCTATTATAGATCTGACAAAAGCCTGCTGTTATTTCTGTGCCCTCTCTAATGATCTGCTTGCTCTCTGGAGAGCACTGACCCATTTCAGCACAGAATAATTAGCCTTTCAGACACTACTGTGTTTCCATTAAATAGACATAAATGTGCAAGGTGACATTTATTTACTTAGGCCTGAAAAATATGCACCACAGATGTTGGGGCTTTGGAGAGCTTCAATTTCTTTTCATGGAACAGTTGTATATTTGCATGCTTTTGTGTCATTAAACACTAGTGCTTTGCTGGAATAATTCCTGTTGAGTTTCCTTGGGGAAGCAGGAGAGCACAGGGATTATTTGGGTCTGGGTTTCACCATGAGGCCCTTTGGCAATGCTTTGGCAGCTCCTGCTCAAGCCTGACAGTGGCTTTGAGCACAGTTAGAGTTACACACCCTTGAGGTCCCTTTTATTCTGTGTAAGGACTCCATGTAAGGAACTGTTGTTGATTTACAGATCTGTCTGAAGAGGAGTGTGTTCAGGGTGTTACACTGAGGAAATGAGAACCTTGACCTATTGCAAACATAAAATAAACCCAAAGTCCTTTAGTATTTAAAATCATCTCTTCTGTCATCTTGATCACTGGCTTCTGAACCGCCAGGCTATTGCCCAGGTGAAAAGTATATTATTCATCTTGATAGCCACTTTGGTCTGCAAAGTTGGAGGAAAGTCTTACCCTTAAAAGTCCAGGCAGCATATAAAACATGTAGGTTGCTTAGTAGTTCACATCCCCACATGGAGACGTGGCATGCTATCATTTCATTCTATTAGCACCAATAGGCTCTATAAAAGGAGGCATCACGCAAGGTAGGTGCTTTATTGCAGGATGGAAACACTTTCATAGGTTATTTTAATCATTATGATTCTTTCATGATGTGTGAAAGTTGATTGTTGCTGTAAATGAAGCCATTGAAGGCTAAAAAATAAAAATGCTGTGATGGTAAAAATCCTTGGAGTGCAAAAAATGGGAATTGCTATAAAAGGCAGTAATTTATTCTCTGCATGAGATTATTTTTTATCATAAGGATGCTTTTAAGCTAATTCGGAAACATATACAATTGTAGTCTATATCGTTGAGGTATATTTCAAGGTGCATTGATAATTTAGCTAATTTTTTATGCACTGTAATTTATATATTATTTAGAAGTGCTATTTTATTCTGTTAACTGAGAGGCTTAACACATTTTTGCTATGTTAAGGATAAGTTATTTTTGCAGGTCTTGTGGTTTTATTATTTTGACCCATATCCAATTCATATTGCATCATAATACATTTTTACTAAAATTATTCTAGTATGTTCAAAACTTATTTCCATTTGGATAGAAATTCATTAGCTCTTGATTTTGATTATAACAAATTATTTTAACTTTTCTGTGATAATGCATTCTCTGTGTTTCTGATTTGCTAATGCTGAAATACTTTATTTTCATTTTTAACCCTTCCAAATTTAGGAATTGTTTTTGCTTTTTTTCTGTGTATATATATTTCAGTTGTTTAGACCTACTGGTTCCTGCTTTTTTCTTTTTCTTTTTTTTTAATATGTTATGTTCGTAACTTCTGACTGTCTGTGTTGAGCCAATCTTACCAACAAAAATATCAATTGTTTCCTGTTTCTCTACTTCTTTACAAAAAAAAAAAAAATTAAAAGTAAAACGTAAAAATAAAAAACTCTTAATGGGAACCCTGGCACTGTCTGTCTTCTCTGTTCTGCAGAAATGTTGAAGGAGTTGAACCAGCAACGCAGAGCGAAAGAGTTTACAGACCTGAAAATTATTGTTGAAGGCAAAGAGTTTGAAGTCCACCAAAATGTTCTAGCTTCCTGCAGCTTGTATTTCAAGGACCTGATTAAAAGGTTTGCCTTCCTTCCAGCTGTGATCTGCTCTGTTCTTTTGTAGGGCGCATTTGTGTCGCTTTTTTTTCCTCCCCTCTCTTGCAGGTTTATGAAGATTGAATCTCCTGTCACAGAGCCAGTAGCCATTCTTTCCACCTCCTCTGAATGTATTTCCAAACTGAGACTCAGATCCATTTGTTACACATCTGACTCGTACAGTGTAATTATTTCTGATGAGTAGAGGCTGGTTTTGGCCGAAGAAAGTGTTCCACGAACTGAGAGAGCTAAGATTTAAACTCCACTGCTAATGGTGATTCAGTCCACAACTAAAAACTGCTGCTGTCGATGTTTGCCAGGCACTCTGTCACACACGACAAAAGTCTGTGCTTCAGGCTGCAAAAAGCCATCAGCGTTCAGGTGAACGGTGCTGAGACATCGTGCAAATGAAGCTTTTGGAGTATTGTAATCCCTTCACCCTGAAATCTTTGTTACATGCTTTTGTGTGGCTTTTATGGGCAAAGGGATTGATATTTTTTATTATTTGGGGACTTTTAAAAGAAGAAAAGACAACTGATTAATTTCTCTAGTAAAGATTGGAAATAAGATGATTTTCTGGTCAAAATGTAGCTCAGTCTGCATGTTGGACTAACAGTAGCTTTTTCATACAAACCCTCCAGCCTAGGGTAGGTACAATATGTACATTTTCTAAACGTCATGTCTCCACCTTCGCATTTTCCCCCTCTGTTTCTAGCTGATTGATTCTAAACAGTGCATGATAATCTTTTTTTTCCATTACATTGATTTTTCAATTTGTATGCTTCATATACTTGCATAGGAATAAATTGGTACTCTCGTACTATTAGTAAGTTAGAGTAGCAAGTAGGGAGAAAAAAACATGAGGATAACTTTCATTTTTCTCTCAATCATCAGCAAATTAATGCAGCTGCTGATTTTGCCTTGCAGTATTTTCCTGAGCAGACTGAGCCTGGACTGTGCTAAAAAATGGGATTAAAGAACATTTTGCTTGCTTGAAATCCTGTGTTTAAATTTTGCCAACTAACACAATAGTGACTGTATTTTATTTCAGGATGGCATATTGGCTGGTATCTCCTTTCAGTGTATTGTGTCCTTTTGCACAAAGCTGGTTCTATAATTATGGATATATATTACATTTCTATGATATAACTGTACTGACTGCCTTATCAATTATTCATAAAAAATATGTTGGCCTAGGAAGCATGTCTTTTCCCCTCTGTAAATCTAATGACTGCTAGCAGTAGCTATGCCAGATCTCTCCTGTCCTTTCTCTTCTGGCTGCTCATTATTATTTAATTGTTAAGGCTGCAGTATATGCTTTTCAGGGTGATAAAGAGCAGAGTCAACACAAAAGGAAGAATCTTAGAACCAACTTACAGAAATCAAATCACTGACTGGCCCAAGACTGTCATTTGGATTTTGCTGTGAAGACATCTGCTTGTGTGCAGAAGTCACCAGGCAACATCTCTTTCCAGAAGCACACTGATAAATTTTGCTGCTTTATTATTTAGTTATCAAATGGAGATATATTTTAGATTGAGCACTGCTCTGCTATGAACTGAGTTAAAACAATAAGAAAAATCAAAACCCTAGATTTTGTGAAAGTAAAACCCTAGATCTCAGCATGATTGTCTTTCAGCTGTCCACATAAGGCTTGCATGCATTATAAGAAAAAAATAGTGCAAGGTTTAGCATGGTTGCTAAACTCACCACTTTTTGCCTTTTTTCACATCATCAGCAGCAATAAATATTCCAGAGGTCGATTTGTGTCCACCATCAGGTCTCCCCATCCCAGTTGTCTTCCATATATAACCTCAGTTGCACACATGTAACCTTGATGGAGGCTAATGGAATTGCACAGGTGTATCCAAGGCAAAAATACCTTTATTACTGATGATGATGCTTGAATAAGATAAAATTCAGCTTGATGTCAAGTTGAGTTTGCAAAACTGTCAGGTGAGAAAAATAAATATTCACCTGTAAACTGAGCAAATGTATCTTTGTGAGACAATAAACTCAGGGCTGTGGGGTGGAATTTCTAAAGACTTGCTTTTTGTAAGATATTTGCAGGTTAAAGCCTTGTCCTTTCTGAAACCCCACTGAAGTCAAGGGCTCAAGTTGCAAGAGACACTCAATTTTTTGTGGGATCATGCCCTTAATAATACAGAATCATTATAGTTCATAGAGTTAGAATGTTTATAAATACAATACATCTAGAATCCTCTATGATATTTGTTAGCAGCTCCTTTGAGACAGCACTTAAAGCTTTATGTGATTTATACTGCACTCCTTGTGTTATTACAGAAATCCAAACAAGAAATAGCAGTTTTTCTTAAAGAATAAAAGATCTCTCTTTATATTAAATATAATAGAAAGGCCATTTCAATCAGTTCAAGCCAGGGTTAAACCCTAGTGTCATTTCAACCAAAGGCACTGATGTGTCACCAGAAACATCAATGAGAAGATGATCTATTCATGAAGGTGCTGTGTACATCTATAGAAACATGCAGAAATAGAATCTTTCAGAGTATTTACTTCAGCTTATTATTTGCTACAGGCCGGTTATTATTAACCTCATATTCTGCCATTGATTCCACTATGTGTTCAAGTTGGTATCTGATGGTGGAATAGCAAGTAGTGTCTCAAAAGAATAAAAGAGAAATGTTCAAAATCAAATAAGATCAATTATTTCCTTCTCAAAGTAAAACCAAAATACAGATAAAAAACATAATAGAACTAGAGTTATTGCTCATCTTGAGGAAGGCTATTTGATGAGAATTAGTCACAGCAGGGAAGAAAATATGTTGTTTTTATTGCACACATAAAAAGATGATAACCAGGTTTGATTGTCCAAAATCGTTCTAAAGTTATTTACAAAACAAATTCGGTAATGAGAGTGCACTTTGAAACCCCTTTAGTTTCTCAGAAAATGGCCAATTTAAATGAGCATTCTGTTCCTCACCCAGAAAATTCTTCATTCCATGTGATTTATCTTTCAAATATATAAGCCCTTTTGAGTCTGGGTTACTCCAGTCCCGAGCCTGAGCTCTGCACTATACCAGGCACCTGTTTTGGAAACAGGTTATCCCCATCAGAAGCTGCACAGCACTCAGGCCCAGGACAGGACTTGGTGTTCATCTCCCTCCCAACAGCAACTAACCATGGAAAGCAATCTCAGCCCTTTTCAGTGCAAAATAATCTGAAAAGGATTGGGTGTTTTAGGAACAGCAGGTGTGAAATGTTCCTGATATCTGCTCCACATGACTGTGTGATGAGATTCAGGGGAAGAGTGGGGATCCATGCAGGACTGCTGCAGTATAGGGCTTCAGGAGAATTTAGATGATAAACAACAGCTGAACTGGGGTTCTGTCCCCTAAATGCCATCTTATATATTTTGAGTGCACTGTCAACCACATTGTCTCCACCCTGCTCAACTTTTGCCTCTAATTTGCACCTATATTTTAGCTATTTAGGGAATCAGCTGTCTCAAAACAAGAGCTTAATTTAAGGTACAGACAATGAAGAGAAGAACCTTGAAGGCTTCCTGAAGCCTTTTTCTCCTAATTCAGGTTCCTGTGTGCAGGCAGGTCCTGCACAATGGTGATTATGAAAGGTGATGAATCACAATGAAAGGTGATTACCTCTGGTGTTAGGTAACCAGCATTTAGGTCCAGTGTTAGCATACAAGGCAGGTTGAGTCTAACCTCTCCTTCTTGACTGTTACTGCAGTCTGCAGAGAGGGAGACAGACTGTCCAAGAGGCAAGTCCTCTCCCCACAAAATAGGTGTAGAAGAGATGAGGTGAAGGAGGAGGCCATCCTCCTTTACTGTAAAAGAGAGGGTGATTTGCATAGGCAGTGAACCTATGATGGGTGTTCCATCAATTCTCTCAGGGGTCCAGCCTAAGCTGGCTGTCTAGACTTCTCTACAGCTGGGACAAAAGATGGCAATTTCTGCAGGACGATGCATCCCACCTTTCGATAAATAGCATGAATTGCCTTCTGGAAGTGCTCATTGTTCATGACCCAGAGAGAAAGACCAGTCACCCAGCCTGAATCATAGCTGACTAAAAGGACATGAATGATTTCCTATGGAAACTAGTGTTTTTCTTAATGGCACATACTTATGCTTATGTGTGTACAAAGAAAAAAAGAGACAGATCCAGATCCATCCAAAAAACCCATCTCCAAAATGTGCCTCTTGCAGAGCACAGATTTTCTTATTCAAAACATTCTTGGTTTGGGGGAGGAAGGAAATGAGCTCTGGTTTTGTATCTGCCCTAGAAGAAACGGTGGAAAGTGGGTGTGGGGGTGTGGGTGTGGGGTGTGTGTTCCGGGAGGAAGGAACAAATGGAAAATCCCAGGAAGAGCCATCTTTTCTATTTCCAGCTGTATTTGGGATAGACAAATGCAGCTGCTGAATAAATGGAATTTCTGATATTTCCGTAACAAAGAAATGTTTCACCAGAACATTTTAATCTGCTGCTTTCTTCTTCTTAACCCCAAGTACTGGAATCTCTACCAAATATGACATTATTTAAAGACAGCACTTGATGTGAAAGTCTCTTCTTGGCCAAAAGGCTTGCTTTTGTAAGCAGGCTTTTACCAGTAGACTTCTCTCTGGTCAGTTACTAAAGATACACAGATCTTGTCCTACAAGCTTTATCTTTTCAAGATTAGATTTTAATGATGCTTTCTAATCTTTAAGTCATCTTGGGTGCCTGATTCCACTGGCACAGAGCAGTAAGTTACATGTACAAAGAGATTCTGTCACAAAAAGCAGTATTTTGGATGCATTGTAATCTGGCCATGCTATGTTCATCCTTCTTTTCCTACAAAGTAGAGCCAGTGACTTCATGGCCAAATTGCTTTTCCACAATACCTTGCCTTTTTTCAAGTCTTCAGATTTTTATATATTTTCCCCCCTAAAGTGGGGTTGTATATACTCTCTGATGGCTTGAAGGCAGGGCAGGACAAGTAAAGCATTTAGGGTGAGAAGACCAAATTCCTCTCGCTTTACACCTACGCAGAAGACGAAGAAGTCATTCTGCATTTTACACCGTTGTGTGGAAAGGGAGAATTTGGATGCACAACAGAGAAACCTGCCACTATCCATCTGAAACAGCCTGACAAAACTGCAAAAGCATTTAGGTGTCTGGAAAACAGACTGTCTGGTTTGTGTTTACGTTCTAAAAAGCCCAAAATGAGAAATAGCAGATGAAAGAAAAATCTACTCTTAGTGACCCCTTCATGTTTTCCTGCTTATTAGGAATCTTGCTTTTAACTCTGGGAGAGGAGCAGGCAGCATTTCCACATCTGCATGCTTCAGCTCCATTGTAGAACAGAATGAATGTGGAAACAAACTATAACGTAGCTGAAAACAAAGAAATAGGGAGTTGAAGATACGATGTTCATTTCAGGTGCCAGGAGAGGTACATTGTGCCTGGAGAGAGAGCGCCAAGGGTTTCTGTTAAACCATTTAAACCTTGAGAACAGGAGGTCGCATGGGAGTGTAAAATATCCTTCACCCTTTACTGCCAGGGGACAGGTGTGAATTGTGCTGTGGACAAGGTTTTTCTCTTAAACGAGGCAGTGATAATTGCTGTGTGTTGGGCACAAGATGCTGGCATGGGACACAGCTCCCTGCTCTCAGTGGCCCATTTCTGTGAGCGGTGCGCTAGCTCTGCCTGCCCAGCCCCTCAGAGCTCCCTGCTGGGCTTCAAATTTCGCAGCTGCCAGACCTTGGAAAACATGTTTTCATCAAGCAAAAATGTATGGTCTTCTACATAAATGCATGGCAGCTTACAAATATTCAGTGGTGTTCTGGGCTGCCACAAAACCCATCGCAGGTGTCACAGCCTGGCTCTTTCTAGCCCAGCAAGCTTGGCTGCGGATTAGGAGGGTGAGTAGCTTGGGCTGGATGCTGCTCTGAAAGGAGGGGCAGAGCAATGTGCCCTGCTCTGAAGGGAAACCCTGGCAAGGAGGACACAAAGGCTCCTTTTCGAGCCTCGAGGTGTGGCACAGAAATTAACCTTCTGCCCTATAATGGCAGCACTTCACAGAGGCGCTGAACAGATCCCTGAACCTCTCACTCCTCTCCCTAATTGACAGCATCTTTGTTTACTGTAGCTGGGGCTTCTCACTCCCTTGATTTCTAGACTCAACCACAGATTCTGCAAATCTTACTCTTGGAATGACAGGCTAATCACCTCTCTGGCTCCAGCTGTACCTATCCACAAGCCTTGCAGCTGTCATGCAGCATCTCATAAGGTGCCAGTGCAGGTGACCTACCTATATTTACTTACATCTCACAGCCCTGCCTGGTCTTAACTCTGTTAAAATTTAGGGGTGAAAGGGAACAGTTATCTAACAAGGTGCAGTTCAAGATAAATGAATCGACAACAGAGGAAAAAATTTCCATGGCATAGAAACAGGAGCTATGTTCTTGAAAACTGTCATTTTTGGGCCAATTCCAAAAGCCAGTCTTGCCCTAAAATGATGGTAATCAAATCTCCAACTCCAGCTTGCTCATAGTAGCTTCAGGGATCAGTAGTTCACTCCTTTCATTTAAATCATCAAGCATTAGCCACTGCTGGATTGGGATAATGAATTTGAATTAATATGACCAGGTTATGATCATATCTGATCACAGTGCCCTCTTTTTGCTTGCACAGTGCTGAGCTTTGGTGCCTGAAATACTCAGAACAGTTCTGCAGTGTGTGTGGGCAGGGACTGATGGGGTGGGAAGAGCCATGTGTCCTTTCCTGCCTATACTGTGGCCATAGGTGATGTGCTGTAGTGCCTTTCATTGATGTCTCTGAATCTATAAATACTGTCAAAAAGCACTAACAACACCCTGTAGCTGAAGGAGAAAGAACCAGTGCCTGACAGAATTAATTCTAATTACTGAAATGCTGATTGGGATCTTTGGGCACTGCCATAATCATAGTAGTAGTAATAAATAATAATCGTGGTTATCATTATTTTATTATTGTTTTCCCTCCAGACGTTGCAATGATGAGAAAGTGTCTTGGATAGACTACCTAGATAATTACTTGTATAAATTTCACCACATTCCTAAGAAATGGATTTATTAGCTACATGCCAGCTCTGTTCTAGGCTGGTTTTTGATGGTGTAATAAATATCATTAAAAGAAATCAGATAGGAGTTGGGTAAGGGTTTGAGCTTTAAGTTTGATGAGAATAAATTTTTTATTCTGTCAACTTACTTTTAATCTTCCATCCTATATAATCCCCCAGAACCGGCTTGCATCTTTTATTTACCTTTAACAAATAGTAGCTCTCACCCAGGTTGTTTTGCCACTGAATTAGGCTGCCAGAGATACTTGCAAACAAGTTAGATCCCACACTATTAATAAGTTGGCCCAGTTTTTTTGCTTCTCCTCTAGTGCCTCGCGAGATGCAGTTTATTCTCAGTCCCTAGCAGAAGTCTAGGTCATGAAACGCTGTTCTTCCAAGGGCACTTGCTATTCACTTTTTCATTCACTTGCCAGTCGTTTAAGCCAGCATCTTCAAACTCGTCATCCTCTTTCTTAAATCTCAGCAGGGAGCCAGATTTGTGCCTCTGACTGTGATCTCCGACACTGTAGCGTTACAGGCTGCCGCTGATCCTGCCTTTAGAAATGGTCCTGGCCGAGCATTTAGATTGTGTTCCATCACTGAATGACATTAAGGGTATATAGGAAACGTGGCTCTTTTGTTTGCTTTATTTTATTCTGGCCATGTTGTCCGTGAACAAAAGAGTTTGCTCTTAATCCTGTTGCTCATCTTGGTTTGTAATGATCATTTCTGTGATGGTGAATTAGCAGGAGCTGCTGGTGCGTGCCTGAGCTCACAGCCATTAATTTTCCTGATTTTCTTCTGATAGAGCAGGTGCAAACTGGCAGCATTTGACCCTAATAAGTTACACTCGTCTTGCCAGATTTTGTTTGCCTGGAACAAGGAACATTATTTGTATCAACATCCTGATAAAAAGTGAGCAAATGGATTTGGTGGTCAGGTAAATTTTCCTGATGAATTTGCAAGCCTGTCTTTAAACAATGTAATTTATTTGATCTTGTGATTTTACTAGTTCTTTATTGTAATCATACAATAGCACCGTTCCAGTACATGTTTTCTTCTCTCATGAGACAGATGGATAGTGACTGAGGCTCAAAGATAATGTTTATCTACAAGATAGAATAACGAAGGCAGAGATTTGCAAGTTAATACATTTTGAGCTGATAAAACAATTCCAAAGGAGAAGCGATGCTGGGGTGTAATTTATTTTTTTCTTAAATCCTGTTTAATAAAACATTCAGTGCCTTATGACATACGTATTGCAATGATGTTGCTCTATAAATGTCCCTTCCTGTCATCATTTACATGATTGATTACCTTGCAGCTGCATAAACTTGTATAACTCAGTAAATAACCTATTACCTCAGTATGCACATGTTTCTTGGTGCATGTCGTGGAAATATATGTTGTATGTTTGAGCATCTATGCTTTTATATCTCATGAACACGTAATTATGATAAATCAAGATACTCAGTACAAAATACGACTTTCCATGTAGAGTGCTCTGTCTGATCTGTACATAGCTGAAGGTTGGCTATAATTTAAAAAGTTTCTTTTTTGCTTCTCCCAAGATACATAGACATGTGTGTTTTGAACCATTAATGACTCTGAAGATGATAAAAAAATCCAATAATGGACAGTTAAGATGCAGCATCATTGCACTCTCTTCTTTGCCTGGAGTTTCAGTGCTTTAAGGATTAAAGTAAAAAGTTAAAGTTCCATGATAAACAAGATGTTCAGTTTAAATTGTGTCAACTTGAACAGCAGTTTCTAATGAGCACACAGCTAACAGACTCTTAAGCCTCATGAGAAGCTGTCTACCCCAGTCTGGAGTCCTTTCTTTGGTAATCAAAATAATTTGACAGAGATAAAAAGAAGTAGCTTTTCTTCAGTTAAGTGCTTCATCTTACATAAAAACCTTGGATTTCCTGTTTTCTGGAGTCCTAAATACTGTCCAGGGAACAAAGCAATTCAATTCAGGGTGGTTTTTTTTTTATTGTCCTGTCTATCTTGGTAGGAAATATGTTGCTCTCATATAATGGGAACACAATTATTGTAGGATAAACATTTATATTGCTAATTACGAAAACAAACCAGCAAGATCAGCATGTTTGTTGAGCTGATAGGGCAGATCCTGGGAGGGCATTGGGGTGGAGAGGCTAAAAGGCAGCTGGGCAATGGGACAGGCCATTACTTTGGTCCGTGCAGGGAGGGAGCAGCCCCAAAATAGGGGCTTCAGTTTCCTCAGTCCAGGGTGGAGCTGGAGCTCCTGCCTTCTGCTGGCAATCCTGCAGCCTCCCGTCAGCTCAAACACTTGTTTTTAGGGACAAGGTTCAGATCCCTGAGTTGTATAGACCCTGAGCCATGGATAGTCAAAGACAACATTTTTTTTTTTTTATTACACTGCCATAATGAGTGTATTTTCCTATTTCTTAAAGATAGATTCTGAGTAAAACATGAACAAAATTGAGGTTATATTACAGAGCTAGCTCTTTGCTGCTGTCTCCTGCTGGGAGAAGCAGGTAGTGTTGGCAGGCTCACAGATGGAACTTGAAGAGGAAGAAAGAAAGATACATATCAAGTCCCACTTGTCCAGGGAAAGATCACAAATAACAATTCTAAATGTGACTTTATTTTAAAAGATAATCATTTATTTCAGTGCCCTTTTGGAGCACAAAGCTTAAATATACGTCATACCTCTGAGTCTACGGCGCAGTGAGTCATATGGCATCGAATGTAAATAGGTGTCAAACTCTGTCAGTCCTCCTGTTCCCAACCAGGCAGCCTGGGCGGAAGCTGAACCAACTGTTCCTAGGCAGTAATGTACATTTACATAAAATGTTTCACATTTTTCATGTTTATTCCGTGCAGATGGCTCCATTTTGAACATCCAGAATTTGTTTTGACTTTGTGACTGTAGCTTGTAAACAGAGCGTTGGCTGGCATCTGCACCGGGTATAGGTAGCTTTTCGTATTTGATCTAAAATTGAGTGAAGCTGTAGCCAAACCATTAGTCAGTCAAAATAATGTTGCAAGCCAGTTAAAGGCAGCATATCCAAACCATGAGGGAAGGCTGAATGAGAGGCGGTAGCACTGTCCATAAATTGACAAATTGATGTGCTCGCGGTGTTTCACTTACACAGCTACTTTAGCCAGACTCTCAATGTGGCTTTGCAAATCAAAGCATCTCACTATTAAATGTTTTGAACAGAATCACACAGACGTTTTTTTATGGGAACGTGTGGATACAAATAATGCAGGAAAAATACATAGATACACATCTATTTATAACTCAAGATGCAGAAAACTCAGTTGCATCACTATTAAGCATGAAAGCACTACTGCTGATTCTTGTCTGTGTGTATTACATGTTTGGAAATGATTTTCAAGGACAAATGAATACCAAAAAATGTAAATTTCTCTACTTTTTCTTTTGTCAGTTCCACTACTATATCTTGCAGATGAGGTATTAGGGTTATTTTTCTTGCTATCAAGTATTTAAACATTTTAGCTCTTTCCTATATATTAGTTAACAGAAAGGGACACTGATTCTGATTTGTTACTTGAGAGTGTAATCGAGCCATCTTTTGCTTTAAAGAGTTCCCTGTGCCTTTGTCTTCTCTAGTTGAAGCAATTAAGTTGAAGGATAAGTAGCCAGACTATGTTCAAAGGCATTGGTGAGATTTTCTCAGACTTAATTATTTCAGACAATGCAGAATATTTTTCAGTAACTCCCCCACTTACCCATTCAGAGTATATCTGTGCTTTTTGCTTATCTGCAGGTTCAGTTCTGCTTGCACATTGCTCAGGTCTATCACCTTGCAAGAGAAATACAGGATTTGTAAATCTGAAAGAATTCCCCAACAGCTACCATAAAATTAAGCTGTTAAAGAGCTCTTGGAGCTTGTTTAAATGTAGACCTAAACAAATCTCTTTGCTGTTTAGCTCAAGATAAATCTTTTTAAAAGTCCTGTTCTAAATCACTTCCCAATTTTAATGAGTTTATATATCAGCCTTTGCCAGATTTTTACTGTAGCTTTTCTCCAAGATTATAGCCATGATAAAGTAAGGACTAAAATTGTTTATTATATATTATTCTTCAGAAGCAAAACTTTTTCCCTCAGAGGCTGTTGGGAGAGTTATTGATTTTCTGCCACAATGTGAAATGTGTGACCTTTATAATATGAGCAATGATTACAAGGCCAATAAAATGACATCATTCTGTTTAAACTTTAGAATTCGCCGGGCAAATAGCAGAATGTGCCACATTTAATGATGTCCATGGACAATAAGGGTACATTGACGGGCCTCAAGTGAGACTGAAACTTGAAGGAGGCAGGCTCTCAATCCCCAAAACACCTCATGTTTGTGCCTGGAGGTGGGGAACAGGAGTGTATGTACCAGGTAGAACTGTGACTTTTCCCAGCTCTTAAGGCAGGAAGTTGGCGCTTTTCTGGTAACAGACTTCTCTTAATGTTTGCATTTACTGATGTCACCAACAAAACTCCTCCTGTTGTGACACAGGAAGAGCTATTTGGGGCACAGCTCTATATATTGCTACAGATTTTCCCAAATCCACTGCATATGCATTTACAGGACTAAATTCTATTCTTGTCCAAAATCTAACACAGCTTTAGCCACTTCATTGCAGTTCCTCTAGAGGAGCCAAGAGAAGACTTTGTCCCAAATAGATGAATTATAGCTGCGCAGGGCATATGATACTCTAATATGTGTGAAAACAAGGAACACAGAAACCTTTAGTCAGGCTTTGAGGGGGATGCTACAAACTGATTCACTGAAATAATTTCGTAAAGAAGTCTATGGAATTTCCCTTTTCAGTCACATCAGTCTGTTTCCCCACATTTTGTTCTTCTCTTCCTTCAGACACTTACTTTTGATCCATTAGGACCTGTTTCAGCCAATTCCCTGCTATTCTCCAGCCTTTAGCAAGCCAGATCCCTGGTGTGGAAGCCAGGGTAGCTGTGATTTTCCTGTGCAGGCTGAATCCAGCCTGTATTTAGTATTTGATCCAGCCAAACGTGGAGCCAAAGGGCTCGATGCTTAGAAAGCACAAGCAAAATAGCACAACACATTCAAGGCATTGCAGAGGCAGGAATAGGGATAATTTTCTTTCCCATTTCTGGCTCATTGTGTAATATCAATAATCTCTGTAGCTTTGTATTATACTTGCCGTAAGTGGCTCTAGTGATTGATTAAACACCTTAGCTTTTCTTTGGCATTTAATCAATTGCAGCAGCAGTTTATTGCTCGGTGTATTACAAAGTAAAAGAGATTATTACTTAATTATTGTGAAAAATAGCAGCTTGCAGTTGTTGCTAGCATGGGTATGTGTCTGTGCTGACATTGGTGTCACATCATCCTTTCCTTTGTGCCTCCTGGTCTCCGCGCTGGGTGCGAATGTGTGATTCCCAGCGGATCACGCGCAGTCCTTCCCGCAGCCATCACCAGCACAGGGCAATTAGTAGTGTTAAATAAATAATTGCTTATGGTAGGGCTTCCCACAGTGCAAAGAGCCCAACTCTGTCGCTTGCTTGATGCTGCCAAACCTGCCTGAAATTTTAGGCATTGTTTTTATGAACCAGCCCATGTGAATATTAGCTCACTGTCATGTACAAACCACTTTTGGGAGCAGTTCAGCAAGAGTGGCACTGGTACCAAGAGGTATTTTGACAGCCCAGAGTGCAGCACCAGATGTATGTTCAACTGGAAATAAATCAGATATGGGGTATATTATTGGGGTGTGAGTGTGAGAAAGAAAAAAACCCAGCATTTTGTGACATCCTCTTGAGGATCTAGGAAATGGCAACTCTTCTGTGTTGACACCGGAGGTTTTCTGCCTTGGCTGCAGAATTGAATCTATATGCAAGAGTTCAGAAAGAATACTCTTTCTGGTGGTGTGATAAAGCATTAAGGATTCAGGGCAGCATACACATCTGTGCTTTTAGGGGTATGGCAAGTGTCATGATCAGTATGTGTTCTCAGCATCTGCTTGTGGCATAGGGTCTAACCCGCCTGTGTTGCCATGCAAAGGGACAGTTCAATATTTAGAATTTTTAAAATAGGGTTTAATTCCTTGGTTTGCTCCTGACTCTCTATGATCATGGGCAAGTGGTTTTGCCTCCTCCTGCCTCAGTTTCCTCCTGTGAAAGGGAGTAACCATTGTTCTCTACCATAGAGAAGACTGTGAAATTAGGGACTGCTAGCTGCTTCTCTGTTGAAAACAAACCTCCTTAAAGCTTCGATCCTGCAGGGATTCATATGAATTAAAGCTGTGCCCTTGACTTGAGCAGCCACAAAGCATCCATTGCAAATTTTAAGCATTTTCCCAAATGACTTTAGGTGTTGTTGGGGTGGGTGGTTGGGGTGTCATGCGGGAACAAAACTGAACCTCGTATGTTGTTTATTTTTCCTCTGTGATGGTAGTAGAGGTCTGACCATTGCCCTTCTAGGCAGCTGTGTGAACCCAAGAGGTTGGTAGTGCTCATGGTAGCTTTTGCTCGTGCTTAAAGCTGGCGTTGCCTGTGCATAGTGATGCTTTGGCCAGTCTGTATCTGTCACGCTGCATCGTGTGTGGTTTTGTGTCACTCGTGCAAAGGCTTTGCAAGTACTCGAGCAGACTTGGAGCGAGCAGACGTTGACTGTCCAGTGACAGACAAAAAGCTCATGTTTCTTTGAGAAGGTGCTGGATGGTCCTAACCTTTAAGAGTTTATTTTCTTACTCCAACAGATTTCCCCTCCCCTCCTTGATGTTACCAAATTTATCATCACTTTTGTCTTTCAGGTGTAACCTGTCTTTAGTGTTGCAGACACATCAGCCATGCATTAAGAACTGGGCCCTTACTTTAATTCAGTATGACTTTCTTTTTGTCCAATAATTTCACAAGCACTAATGCACACTTCAAATGCAGGAGATACTTTGATCCCCAAATTGTTCAGCACTTCATGCAGGAAAAACCATAGGCCACAGTCATGAAACTCCTAGAGGATGGCTGCTGGCTTCCTGTGGCAGAGCTGATTGTTGTTTTCCCCCCTCTCCCTTCTTTGCTCTAACCATTTTGTCTGTCTAGCTTGTCTTGTATTCAGTTTTCAAAGCAATTGCCATGAAGGGCTTCCTTTTTTTAGTGCCTAAAAGGGAACAATAGATTTTTAGAATAAGCATATATTATATTTTATATGGCTATCTGTATACCATAGATATCATATTGATTGTATCTGTAATTTAATATAACATACTGAGAAGTTCAAGCTAAATAGAAATTAGTATTTTTTTATTACTATCTTTTATGAAAAGGTCTTTAAATGTATCCTTAAGTGCACATGACATCTAAAATTATTCCATGCTGGATTCTTGAAAAAGTAGATGACCTTTTCTCTTGAAATTGGAGAGTGGTTTTTGCTTAACAGTTATATTATGCACAGAAGATGAGATGTTAACCAAGATGTTAAAATGTATTGTTTCCCTTTGAAAGCTAATCCTGTTCCTCATTTTCATTAATGTTGGATCATTCATTTTCCTTTTTTTTTTTTCCTTTCCTTTTCTTTTGCAACTGTTTTTGCATGAAAATGCAAAGTAGCAATAAACAAATTTTTTGTAAGACTTGCTTTAAGACTCTTCTCTTTCAGATCCAGTTAAAGTTTTTAAGTTCAGTTATTTTAAAATTCATATTCTTCAGTTCCGTTAACAAAAGTAATGGAGAAATATAATGAGGTGCAAAGCGATTTTCTAGCCCTCACTAATCAATAAATGCCAATAAAATGGGGATGGTGTAATGTCCATAATTTAATTGTCTGCTGTTACCAGGTCACCACGAGACAGCAGCAGAAGCGGGGAGAAGCTGGAATTGGCCATGTCCAACCTCACTGCAGACGTCCTGGAGTTACTCCTGGAGTTTGTTTATACAGGTTCTTTGATCATAGATTCAGCCAATGCAAAAACCCTGCTGGAAGCTGCCAGCAAGTTCCAGTTTCATACTTTCTGTAAAGTCTGCGTTTCATTTCTAGGTAAGAATCTCTGCCTCTAGTAAGGTTTTAAAATCTTGTGCTAAGGTTTGTAAACCTGTCATTGAACAACTCTTAAAAGATAATTGAGAAACCCAAGATGAAACAGAGTAAAGTAAAGTAAAGCATCAATAATCGGATTTGTGATTTGGATTTTGAATGCTGACATGATGGCTAGTGGAAAATGGTCTAGAGAAGTGTAGCCTGATGTTTGAGTGGCAGCAGCTTTCACATCTTGGATAACCTGTTTTGTTGAATTTCTTTTTATACTTGGAATCTTGATGACATTTTGTTTCGCAGAGAGTGATCTCTGCATAGATACCAGGCTGTAACACACAGGTTGCATATAACTGTGACAGCAAATTTTGGGTAATACACCAGGCCAGCTTGGTCAAACACCTAAAGGGTTTGGAGGTGGGCTCAATGGTGGAAAATTCGTGCAAATCTGCAAAAAAGTTAAGGACTGCATTGCAGTATCTGCAATTTTCTTGCATTTTTGAGAAAGTCCTTCTTTACGTATCCAGTGTCCAGGTTGAAAGTTCATAGGGGTTGTTACTGCATACAGAGCTATGGCCTGATGCCATCACAAAGGTGGGTGGAAGGAAAGGTTGCTGTGCCCACCCCTGGTCACTGCTGTGCCCTGTGTGCACAGGGAGCATTTCCTCAGTGAGAGTCTCCAGAGCAGCATCTTCGCCAGTGCCTTGGTCCATCATCTCATGGCCATAAGAAATCCATTCTTGTCCAGAGCACCATGACATCCTGCTCCTTTCCCTTTGCCTCTGCTTTCCAGCACAGAGTATTTCAAAACAGTCCAAGATTTCCAGCTCAGCTAAGCTTTGCTGGCCTGAACTGGAACCAGACAGACACATTTCTGTGATGGCAGAAGGGATGCCAGAACTGGAGCTCAGCTGAAACACACTGGTTCAAATTTCTGCCTGTACCACAAGCCACTCCTTCACTGTCATAGCTGTAATATCAGTTTATGAGGCAGTAATAATTTAAAAATTACTAACACAAATTTATTAATACAAAAAATTTGATCTTGATGTTACATGACTTACTTCCCAGGTGTAAGTACCAGGTAACCTTTTTTTGATATCTGATTTCTG
The DNA here is from genome assembly GCA_024500445.1 of Entomyzon cyanotis. Taxonomy (NCBI): domain Eukaryota; kingdom Metazoa; phylum Chordata; class Aves; order Passeriformes; family Meliphagidae; genus Entomyzon; species Entomyzon cyanotis. Next base: position 67,815,783 of record JAKEPQ010000871.1, read on the forward strand.
CTTGAGCTTCCTTAACTCCCAGCTTGGTGTGGGAGACATCATTCTCTCTGAAGCCCAAATGAACTGTAGGTTCTTCTTGGGCAGTTCTCATTTAAAATTGACATCTACTATTGCAGAACACAGAAGATGAGAGTTTAGAAAATGCTGCACTCAAAAAACAACAAAAAACCCTCAAATGAGTCCAGTTTACTGCTGTGTTAATTTTCACTGCTAAGCCAGCCTGCTGGCAAGATGAGTGGTGTGACTAGGCTGGCACAATGCAGGCATCAGTAAAGAATCGCTGGCATTGTATTTTCCTTTCCAACATTTTATATGTCCCTTATTTCAAAGTCTGTTCTCAAATGGGTGGGTACTGGTGATGTGAAATTTATGTTTTGCAGTCCCACCATGTCAACTGTGCAATTTGAATGAGTCTCTGGCTCTGGCATTGCCTTCTCCCAGCTTCCCTTCACCACTTTTTTTACAGTGAATAGATCTTGCAGCCGTTCCAGAAACACAGGGTGTGTTTCAGTTTTGCTATCACTGAAGATTCAGCCACAAAACCAAAATACATTTATTTCACTAAATCAGTGTGAGTTCTCTTTTCTGATAGTTAATATTTTAATTCAGTGAACCATGTTATGGTATGAAATAGCAGAGTTGGTTATAAGTTCAGTGATATATGGAGAGTCACTGGAACTTTGTATTCTCATTTGGAGAATTCACGGAGTGTAATTGCTTATTTTTATTTATAGCTGTGACTCGATTGCACTACAGAGACAGCAGAGCATTTGCCATCTGAAAAGTTTAGGGAAAAGCATTTTGTCTTCTCTGTGGCTGTGTTTTTATTTTTCACCTCAGCCACCTCTGCTCTACACAAAGCAAAAATACGATAAAAATCAGGGTTTTTTCCCCAAAGGGTCTCTGGAGGGTTCACCAGTATAAATAGTGAATCTTTGCCATCAGTAGCCATGTCTAAAAAGGGAAAGAAGGGGAGGGAAGTTCAAAGAAGTGAAACCCCCAAATTATTAAGTCTGTTCAGCATAACACTGCACAATCTCAGAGGAAGTTCAGGTCATCCTTTTTCAGCCATGAAGATCCAGAATGATCCTGTCTGGTTGATGTCCAAGCAGTTTTTGTGTGTCTATCCTGGGCCTCTCAGCAGCCTTGAGCAGAGACTCAAATTTTCGTGCACTTTCTGGTGAAAATATGTGGCAAGATGTCTTAGGAAAGTAGTTTCATTTCAGTGGGAGATTTCTTAAGTGGCTTCCCTGGGATAATTATAGCCATGTTCTCTCTCTTCCCCACATGCTGTCTCCTCAGCTTTTGTCTAGAGCATGAGAAATGACAACACTTTTGTGCTGACTGATGCAGCGATGGTGACAGGTTCATGCAGGCACTGTATGATAACTGGGCAAATGTTTGCAAACTGGTCAGCTTATCATAGGTATTTCCTCCACCCATATGGCTGAAGACTTGAGCGTTTTTTCTTAATTTTTTTTATATTTGTTTTACACTATCATCGCTGTCATGGCTCAAATTGGGTTTCAGGTGATCCATCAGTATCACAGTTTGGGTCCATGGTGCATGGACACCCATCACAGCAGGGAACACATTCTGAGCTTCTACTTCAGCCTGCTGCTGATGAAGTAGAAGTAGTCTTCCTTAAGCCTAAAGAAGTTGGTGGAACCTGGTAGTTTCATGGACCAGAATAGGAAAGAGCAGGAGCTCTGAATTTTCTTAGTCTCCTGAGCACAGAGCACAAAATTAATGTTTGGAAAGAATCCTAGATGGAGCAGTGAGAAAAACTGAACAATGGGCCAGTGTTGAGATCTGCATGAATAGGCACCTGAGGAAAGAAGAGGCCTTTATGGTCCTTATGAATTCAAAAGAAAGTATTATGTGCAATTTTTCTGTTCATCCAAGTTGGAGAATTTTGAGCCAGCTGCAGAACTGCACTGCCCAGCACTGGAGAAACTATAATATGTAAACTCCAACTATATCTGGAGATAGGAGAAAGGAAGAAGACTCTCACAGGAGAAGAGAAATCTTTTGGACAACTCATTAGACAATGAATGCATCCAAAAGTCTTCCACCTGTCTCCCATCTTCACATGCTTTTTGACACCCATAGGAATACCTGAGGAGTAAATTCCCCAACAGAATGTGCACAGAGTATCACAAGGAAGTACACATTTTGTGCTATTTTTAGTGACATCCAAGTCATCATCTAGAAAGCATGTCTAAGTGAAAATGCAGTGCTTAATGCACACAAGAGGGGGTTTACAACCACCACTGAGCTTCCATCGTACTGTTACCACAATCTCACAGAGTAATCCTTCTTTCCTGCACACTGTCTTTCTCTGGCTTTATCTCAAGTCTCCCCACTCCCAGAAGTGCAGTTGGAGCAGTCTGCCTGGCTGATTGTCTCCTGATGACTCTGCACAGGATCCAAATTCACATATAACACAGTGGAAAATACCAGCTGCTGATCTGCATTATCACATATAGGAACAAATATGCTAGCCAGCACTGTCTCAAACAAGTGAGAACCTACTAGATTACATCTGATATCCTTAAAGTCCACTCACGAGTCTGTTACAAACTGTCCTTGAGCACTGGGAATATCTTAGCAGTCAGCATTTGTGTTCTGAATGGAGACAAGGTGAAACTTCACAAAAATGTGTTGTTACAAGCCCAGTGTCACTGTGACAAAACAACAATTATTGTAAACATGCCAGTGTCCAAGGAAAAGCAGCTCAGGAACACACAGAGCAGAACTGGTCCTTAGCTGTCTTTGTCATGCCGGCATTGAGTTGTACCCTTGGATTGCAGTCATTTGGGAGCTATATTATATAGCAGATGTCTGTGTCTAAGTGGTCATGTAGATTCCCTTTATTCCCTTTATAGTCAGTGAGGAGTAACAGGCATTGGTAAGGCAGGGTTCTGCTCATCCTGGAGTGGTCATGCACTCCAGAATGAATTAATCCAGAATATTACCAGATGGCTACTTGGAATTGCTTGTTTATGGGTGTACAGGGATATTAATGTGAATGCACAGTTACACCACAGACAGCTGGAGTCAAGAGACATAAGTCTTGCCCCCAAATTTTGAGTCAGAGCTGAAAAACGGGAGATGAGGTGGTGTTTTTGTTCATAGGATAGAGATTTTCCATATCTCCTATAGCTGTTGCCCCAAGCTCTGTCTTGCTCACCTGCAATGAATCGCTCTGGTTCACATGCCAGCTCTCATCCTAAACAGACATTGCTGTGCCCACCTTGCTGTGTGCTCATCCCATAGAAGTGGAGTGCAGAGAAGTGTGTCACCAGCCTCCTGCACATCCCCTAGTCCCACATCTCCCTGGGACCCCTCTCCCCAGGGCCTCACGATCATTCCTTAACCAGATAGGGACAACATCCCTGGCATCTGCCACCAAGGGGTTTCTCAGGGAAGAGGAGGGAGTGAAGTTCAAAGGGCCAACATGGACCTGCTTGGACCCGTGTGCCAGGCTGCATCAGTCACCTAGCATTGTAAGAGGTAGAGGAACCTGTCCAGATCTGAAGAAATCAGTTGTGAATAGTATTTTTCTGTCCCACACCACAGTCTCAGCTGGAAATGGGATGGGGATCTCTCCTGAGAGAGGCAAACCCAGGCCCTTGAAGGCAAAGAGTCTTGGAAGTCTTTAACATTTTGTGCTGCTTAATGAGTCAAAACTGATTATTACCTTCATTATTAACCCTGTGAGGATAACGTGGAACAGTGTCAGATTGGCTTTTGACTTGAGAGTTTGCCAAGAGATGAAGAGAGTTTTGGCCTCTGTTAGATGAGATTATTTTACCCCCAGCTGTATGTACAGCATGAAACTGTGCCAGCAGACAGAAGCAAGGAACCTGGAAGAAGTTTTTGGTCTTTTGAGGTTTTTTTATGGGCTTTTTTTTAAGGTTTTTTTTCTTCCTTTTTTTTCTTTTTTAACAGAAAAATTTCATAGCTTTGGGCTTCTTAGCTATCAGTTTACAACCTGTCTCTGGGCAGTCTTTGGGTGACAAAATCTACTGACAGCAAACAGTGCTGCTGTTGGACAGTCAGCTTGAGGAAATGGGCTCCTTGGAGTCAGTACAATCAACTGATGCAAAATGAGATAACCTAGTTTTGAGACTGCTGCATCTGTAAAAGAAAATAAGAAGACTTGGGAGGGGAAGAAAGCAAAACAAACGCACAAAACTCCTAATCTCATGTCAGATTTTAAAAAAATAGAAAAAGGTGGTTCATAATCCCATTTTATTAAAAGCTGCACATAGATAGTGTGCAGGTTTTCAATCTGATGAAGGCAGAAGCTGGGTGTAGGGAAGAATCCCTGAGCATTTCCAGCAGAAGCAATCTGATGAGAGTTTTGTTTGAAGAGATATTGGGCTATTGCACATTCCTGTCCAGTGCTCTGTCATAGTGCACTAGGATATGACTCTGCCAAATGTGACAGACCTCTCTGACAGCACAGGAGCCTGCCACTGGTACTGATGCCTTTGTCATCTATTGCAGTCTATCTCTTATTATTTTCTTTTTTTAGTCCTATATCTTAAAAGAATATATTCTGCTTATTAGTAGTGGCTTGGTTAACAAAAGCTGCGAAGCATCTGAGAGTTCCTCTTATAAATGCCTAAAATTGGTGGGTTTTTCTTCAGAATAGCTGGAAAGGAAAAAAGTACAGTCAAATGTATGGTGTAGCACACTTCTAACGCAGGGCTACACACTGTGCTGCTGCTTCTGTTTGCTGGAAAGGAGATAATGCTGTCTCCTCTGTGCATGATTTTCTTTGAAACTCACTACATAACGTTTAACAGAAGGCGTTAGTATAATCTGTGTTTTGCATAAGGGATGTCATCACATTCAGCAGCAACAAAGTTCCTCTGAAAAAAAAAAGAGGGGGGAGGATTTTTTTTTTATTTGAAGTAGCTTAGTAGCTGAACAGGGCAAAAATTATCATAAAGTGACTGCAGCATTCTCAGAAATGTCCTTAGTGCTGTTTGCATTTATTCTTAAGTGTCTGCACTGGCGTTTACATCTTTGCTGTTCCTTAAAGCAACATTGTAGGCAGTAGGAACAGCGGCAGTCTCTTGGCTGGGTTCCCATCCCTTGGGAAGCCCCAGATCCTGTTATGTCAGTAGGTTTCCCCAGTGCTTTGTGGAGGCTTACACAAAAAGCCAACTCAGAAAGTACATTTCTCTCCCCATCCCCAACTCACTTGTTAGGCAGACTTTGATTTTTGTACTTTAAACCCCAATTCTAAATTAACTCAGGGTGCTGCTTCTAGTTTACTCCCTGAAATTAATTAGGGTTGGAGGTTTGTCTATGACACTTATTTTTCTCATGATCTCAGAACAAATGTGAATCCTGCTTTAATAATTCTCAGTTGCCTTTTTTGTTTTGTTTTTTGCTAATTTTAGAAAAACAGCTGACTGCTAGCAACTGCTTAGGAATATTAGCCATGGCTGAAGCCATGCAGTGCACTGAACTATACAACATGGCCAAAGCTTACGCCCTGCAAATTTTCCCGGAGGTGGCAAACCAAGAAGAGATCCTTAATATCTCAAAAGACGACTTCATTTCCTACATGTCCAATGACAGCCTGAACACCAAAGCAGAGGAGCTGGTGTATGAAACAGTGATAAAGTGGATTAAGAAGGACGCCGCAATCAGAGCTCAGGTAAAAATAATCTCAGCAGCCTCACTCTGCTCTGTTCCCATGAGTGCCTCTTTTAGAATAGAAACCATCTCCATGCAATTTTAAACATACAGGTGTGTGGGAGATGGGATGGGCAGTTCAGATAAAAAAAGACAAAGGGAATGCAGGCTATGCACAAAATGTATGTAATTTCAAAATCTGATCCCTGTATCTGATCATTTAGAATTAAAATCTCATTTGTGACATGCATGGTACAAAGCTGGGGCCTCCAGTTGTTGACTGCAGGCTCAGTCAGAGATAAATTGGGAAGAATTATAGTTGTGTGAGGTGCTGCTTTAAGGGGATGCATTTTAGTAACAGCAGGAAATAAAAAATCTGTCAGAAAATCTGTATTTCTTTTGATGCCACATACTGAATGAGTATAACTCTAGTTCATAAAATAAAGATTCTGTATCTTTATTGGCTGCTTAGATAATCCCCTGGGTTTTATATATTTATTCGAGTTAGCCTTTCCTCAACCATATGAGCTATGCAGTCTGCTCTTGCCTAAAGAAACTGAGTCTGTAACTCTGCCAGGCACTGTTTCCAGATAATGCTAGAAGCAATGACTGGGTGGTGGCAATTTTCCTTGGGACCAGAAGTTGTCCCTGGTGATATCTAAAAACCTGCTACTTGCCTTGATTCAACTCTATGTCTGAACCCCAGACCTCTCCATCTGGAGGCCAGTTCTCTATACAGACCCCATAAGGGCAAGGTTGTTTTCCTCTGTCCCCTTCTTTGGAGGCCAGAGTGGTTTCTGTTGACCCCTAGTCACAGTTTTGGCTGGTTTAAGGTGGACAGTTGCTTATGAGCCAGACTGGATCTGAGGGAGACACTTGGCCATGTTGCCAATGCTGTCCCACACCATGACAGTCTGTACCTTCTTGGCTGAAATGTGAATTCAAGCACCTAAACATGCAGTGGGATGTTAAATGTGTCATTGGATGTGATCCAGAGCAGCTGCACATCCACACCTCGCCTCTGAAGTGGGAGCAATAGGAATTGCTGCTCTCCCCAGGCTGCTGGATAAGGGCATTAAGGACAGTGCGGTACTGCATGCCAGGCCAAGCCTTGCTGCCTGTGCTGCTCCACCAGCTGAGCCCTTGGTCCCTGCCAGAGCCTGCAGCCCCCAGGGCCTTGCTCCTGCCCTGTGTGCCCAGGAGATGTGGCTCAGCAGGACAGTCCTGTGCTGGGGACCTGCCCCACGCTCTGACTACCTCCTCCATGTGCCAGCAGTGCCATTTAGCATTGCCCAGTGTTATTATTGCCTAAAACATTCACACAGTGTCATGGATTTACTGAAATGCACCCCTTTCTGGCTCTCGCTGGCTGGAAAAAGACACTGTTTTACAGAGTGTTTCCCTGAGTGCTTGAAGTTTGATGGCTCTGTGCCACTCTGAACTTAATGTGACCTCAGGGACTATTCCCAGGGGCCACAGCTCAGGAGCCCTGCAGCAGGAGCCTGTTTGCCTGGTGCCAACAGAAGGTGTCACTCACCAGACGCTCTGGGTTACATTCTCAAAACTGTGGTTTGAAATATTTCCTTCTGCATCCCACTGTGGCAATGTTGGGAATTTGTTTTTTGAAGTGGTGGTTTTTCTTGCTGCCACCTTCGCCATCCCCTCCTCTCCTCCTTTCGTGTTGCAGTTGAGTTGCTTTTCTGGGTTTTTTTATTCCCAAGTTTCCTTCCCCTCTGTCCTGGTTCTGTAGTGCTTTTGTAGTTTATGATAGCAGTTTTATCTGCTTCTCCAAATTTCTCTATGGTGCTTTGGTTTCATGCTTTACTTTACAAGAGCTTTTAATTTTTAATTTGTATTTATCCAGAGATAAGGGTTTTGAATAAATTACTATTAAAGATACCAAGAAGAAACTATTTTCCTGCCCAATCCTACCACTAAGCTAGTTTGTTTAAATAGTAGCTGTCACTTTTCGTAGTACTCTGTGCACTGCTTGATCTATTATAAAGCTCTTAGTTAAATAGGTACTTATTTTTTAAAAGTAGGAGCTCACACTTACCATGAAAAGTACCATCTTTACAATAGTGACTTCTGCATTTTCAGAGCCTGGGAACAAATAGCTTCCATGGTGGATAGGAAGGAAGGTAGACCTAAATAATCTTATTTCTAATGAAGATGATGATGAGTAAAACTTTGTGCATGGTGTGCAGCATGGCCCTCCATGCCAGGAACTGCCCAAGCTCCTGTGAGCTGCACAGGCTGCTCAGAGCTTTGGGGAACTGGGCAGCTGTGGCAATATTGAACACAGGATGAACCTTCCTGCAGGAGCTGTGCATGGATATTCTTATTTTATTCACAGTTTGGAGATAGATTCTATGAGCTGCCTTTAGACTCTTTGGGGTGGAGAACATTAGGACTGTTGGGGTCTCTTGGGAGGGTTGATGGATGCCATGAATTGCAGCAGTCCCAAGACATCATTCCAGCTCTGCTGCACTCCTCCTCACTCTGGTGACCCGGTCTGGTTTTATTTCTCTCTCCCAGAGGTAGTGCTGGCACTTAAATCCTTCAGGGCATGGATTTCCAGAGCTCCCACTTTTTTCCTATCTCCCCATCTCCCCTTACATTGACAGTTCAGGCTCTATTGTCACATTTTTATTTTCATTAACTCCAATGGCAGGTGACTAAAATGCCTCTTTGGCAGCTTCTTCCAAGCCCTGCATTGGTGATTCTCCCAAAGGTGGAGGTCTGGCACAAACAGGGAAAGGTCTGTGCTCTTCATCTCACCTGCATGTCCATCTTCCCTGGCAGAGCCTGGCAGGGGCTCTCTCGGCAGAGACATCCCCGCAGAGGAGCTACTCTCTGAATCAGCACCCTCTGCCCCCAGGGCAGCTGCAGCCCTCCAGAACTCCTTGTGCTGTAATGGCTTTGTGTCACTCTGCAGAGCCTGGGGACAGTAAATCTCACCACTTGTGTTCCCCACTGCAGCCTCATGCCGTGCTCTTACAACAACTTATCCATCACTGCCTCCCCTCCTGCCTGATCCCCTGCTGAAAGCCTCTAGGAAGGAGATTTTCAACAGAGCCTCCCATTCTCCTGCAAGGGCGTTGTTTGCTGTCTACCTGCTCTTCTCTGCCTTTCTAAAAGCTTTTCTTCAGGTGTCTGACTGTTTCTGCTTTTGTTAATTCTTTCCCCACCAGGCTGGAGGGCAGTGACAGGGAAGGAACCAGAATTTTCTTGCAAGGCAAGTTGAAAAGCTGCGCTCTGGCTGATGTTTAATTGTGCACATTGTGTTCATATGAACAGTGCTCATAAAAGTGCTCTGTGGCATTACAGAAGACAGCACCTGAGCCTTGTTACAAAGAGAGAACAGCAGTGCTTTAAGGGTTGCTGATCATCTGCATAAGACAAAGAGGCAGTTCAGAGAGTGACATGTTAAATCAGGATTTGGTAAATAATTGTATCTCCCTAGTGCATTGGAGCAGTGCCCCAGCTCCTCTGGTAACATTTATGAAGCAGGTTTAGTGCTGCTGGTAGTGCAATTTAAAACTGGTCTGACCAGGAGAAGCAGCCTGTGAGGTGAGGTCAGGAGTAGTAGGTAATTTCCTGTGCCAGTGGACACAGTGCAATGGTTGTAGGAGTCCTTCTGATTGCTGTCACTGAGTGCAGAGCCTGCATCTGACTGACACATCTGGGAAAGCTGCATCTACTCTTTTTTTCTGTTTATTTCTCTTCCTGACTGATGGACGAGATTGTAGGGTTCATCCTAACAGTTATCCCCTTGATAAGCTTATTACAACTCCAGCGAACTCATGCAAAAAATATATTGTATAATGGAGGCTTTTCTGTCTGAAACCAGCACAGTCTGAGCTGCCCAAACAAGGAGAGATTTCTCCCAGGCCCTGCATAGTCTTCACCTGAGCACTTCCCCCAGCTCTCTGCATGGCCTTGGGCAGCTTGTTTCACCTTTTTGCCCCCATTTCTTACACCATAAGCTGGAGGGAAGTGATGCCTCCCATGGGGGCTATTGGGAGGATCCAGTGGATAACGAGCCATATTGTCCACAGGTATTGATGACTGCCAGAGCTGCTCAGAGCTGCAGTCATGCCCACCATCCACAGAGGATGGGAAAGATGGGAAGTTGCTGGATGTGTAGCAATTTGCTGCCTGTCGAAAGCAGAGACATACCAAAGTTCATTGGAAGCTTTCCCACTTTCTCTTCCAAGTCCAAAGTTGTGTCTGTTTTCAGTGATAGAAAAAAACATAGTACCATGTTTATTAATGACAGAAAGCCTGGGAAAACAAGAGTTCCTATTGCATGAAGCTTCCCTCTTACTCTGAGAAGGGTCAAGACATGAGAGAGGGTAAATATTTCAACAAGTTGCGCAGAGAAGTGCTAGAAGGGAGACAGATACTGCAGTGATGAGTGACAGACAAGAGGCTCAGCTGACAGTCACCTTTCCATGCACTCTGCAAGGATATAATCATGTGCCCTTTTTCCAAACCTTTTAAATCATTGTGTCCAGCAGCAATGCAAAATGTCTCCACCATAAAGGCATTAACAAGCATTCTATGAACTTGTGTCCTCAGAGGCAGATTTATCTAAACAGCATCTTCATGGTGTCTGAGAACCAGAGATGCGTAGACAAATTTGAGGTAATTTAGAGAAGAGCAACACAAATGATTAAAAGACTGAAGGAACTGATGTGAGAAAAAAAAGATTAAAAGATGTGAATATGCATGACTTGGCCTAATGACAGCTAAAGAGGGATAAACGTCTACAAGTGTTTGAAGCCCCAAGGAGGGGAGTTGCCTGGAAAGATGCATGGGAATAACAACAGTAAAGACCACTGGGAATCAATTTGAGACTTGGCAAATTAGTCTAACACTAAGCAAATTAGTCTAACACTAAGCAAACACAAAGCCCACCTGTAAGCCCTGTATCTGTCAGCAAGGGTAAGGAAAAGTGATGGAGAGAAGCAGCAGAGGATTTATGTCAAAAAAGCTACAAATGCCCATGAGCTATATTTTGGCAGTGACAGAGAGTGGCAGTTCGAAGGCAAGACGCTACAGAGGAGAAAGGGTTGGTAACTGTGAGAGAGCAGATGGGAGATCCCTTATTTCTCCAGCACATTTTAAAAAGCCTCCATGCAGAAGAGCAGTTTGCTTCAGGAAAATGGAGAATCTGACAGGTAACAATGACAATTCCAACTCTGCTCTGCAATGACAAGGAGGTAATGATAGAAGCTGATACCCAATAGCAGCATGTACAAATTACTTAGTTCATCATAATAAGAAATTAATTGATCAATCAATGTACTCAAGGGCATTAAGTTTCAGGAAAGTGTTGGAATAAATATGAAAAAGGATGCTTCCAAGGGAGGCTAAGTGAATTAGGCACTAACACTCTATAACAGTTCAATTAGGCTTCTTTGAAAAGCCCACACTACCCTGGTGCTTTGAAATCCATTTGTGGGAAGAGCAGACAAACGCAGAAAGATGCCATAATGAAAGTACAAGAAGCTTCAATTTCTGTGAAAGTGAAAAACGCAAGGGATGAGCAGTAACCCCTGTGATTTCCTGGGGATGGGCTGCTCAAAGAGCTCCAATCTGAATGAAGCTTTTGCAGACACTCAGCTCCCGTATGGGCTTACAGAGGGAGAAGAAAAGGCAGCAGCAGGAATGGAATCAGTGCAGGAACATGCCCTTAGCTATATATTGGAGGAAGAAACTGCATTAAATAAAAAAGGATACAGGTGACATTAGCAGTTCCTGAAATTCCCTTTCTACTAAACTTTTAAGTTTTTTTTAAAGGGATACCCTTGACAGAAGGTCTACAGAATTATTTCTCTGAAGTTTTAATTGGTTTGAGGAGCTCCCTTGTCTCTCAGCCTGCTCAGTCTCTTCATTTCTGGCTTTTTCAACACATTTTCCTGTTTTTTTACAAAATCTGTCTCTGCTGTTGCTGAAGCAACAGCCTTACAAAGACCCACATCCAAAAGCAGCTCCTCACAAGTACTCCCTTGCCTTGCCTTGTGCTGCACACGGCCCCAGCATCAGGACCGACCTCCAGAAACAAAATCGTTTTATATTGCAGGCAAGAAGCATTTTCCAGACTTACTGCACATGGATTCATGTGCCAGTGTGTTGTAGGGATGGAGGCATCAGGAGTTTACTTGGTTCTGTGAAACACCTGAGAAGCTACAGCTGTTTTGTTGGTTTTGAGTGTGCAGCTGTTTGCTGTGCCTGGAGAGGTGACTGCCCATAAGCAAAAGAAACACCACTTACCCCTGGCACCCCTCTGGGGGAACTTCAAGGGATTATTTCATAGAGTTTAGTCAGCAAGCTAGAGAATGCATGGTAAGAGTGAGGCTTTTTTTAATCCTTAGTATCAGGCAAATTCCAAGTGTGATGGATCAATGATTTATCTTCCTGTGCATTTAAAAGCCTCTCATCATATTACTGCTGGAAATACCAACCCGAGAGCTGCTTTGCAAACAGCTCAGAGAACAGGACAGCCACTTGCTGGTGACATTACAGTGTTTAGTCAGCTGTGCTGCCATAAAGATGTCATGTTGAAACCTGATTGCAGGAAGACAGAGGGGCTGCTCTTTCCTTCTTGCTGGGATGAGATTTATACATGGCATCCTGCCACCGAGCCACCAGCTGAACCCAATGCCTGCAAACCAGATTTTCTGCCACATGTTTATCTCATGATATTAGGAGGCTGTCGGCTGACATGCTACCGAGCCTTTGGGTTTAATCTGAAGGCAGCATTGCAATTCCAAGAAGTCAGTGTGGGTGATTAGTAAGTACTCCAAGCACAGCAGAAAGCTTAGTTGGGCTTGGGTATGACCTTGGGTTTAGGAATGTGCAGGAGTTTACTGGAAACATAGTGTGCCTTTGTAATACCCAGGGGTTAGATGTATCAAACAAGTCCCCTCATTACCAAGGAGCAGGGCAGCACTGGGAAAACCTAGCCAAAGAAGGCTCTGAAAATGGCAAAGCATTGGACCAACAGCTTTGGCTTGCCCAAACCAGCCAGTTCCCTGTCAGGCTTGCATTTGGAAACTTGGAGCCAGCAATATTTTGAATATCAGGTTGGGTAAGCTGTGGGGTAAGCCTGGTTTGGGCTGCGGATGGTGGTAGGTAGGGACCACTCATGTCACCTCTCCAGCATGCCAGTGTGTGTGGCCAGCACACCACATCTCCAGTCATCACCATCAGCACAGGTCACTGGGCAGTTGGTTACCTGCCCACAGCCAGGTGTTTTTTAATTAGCATGTCCTGTTCTCACTTGAAGGAGTCCAATGCAGTGGGGTTCTGCTCCAGATCTAGCCCTGATGGCTTCCTCTGTCCAAGGAGGTTCTTGCTCTCACACTGGGATGGTGTGTGATGTAAAGCTACTCTGAGCCCAGGGTTCACATCAGATAACATAAATCTCCTTCAAGGCTCTCAGATGAATCAAATATATTCCTACTTCATAATGTTTTGAAAACTATTGCAATTATGCATAAAGGGCTGAAACAGCAGTTTATTGAAGCAAGACTATCGTAATGTGGGTATTCTACCTTCTGTATTTGTATTTCTAGCTGAAGCCTGTTTCTTTAGGCAGAAAGTACAAAAGGGCCTTTGTAGGGATAACAGTAAACTAGAGAGACAGATTAATTATAAGGCATAAGGGAAACATTATTTTGACCTCGTTGGGCATTACTTCAAAAATGTTAAAAATCTTGAGAGCTTTCCAGTGGAGCATTTAAGGAGCAGGAAATATGACTCTGTAGCAGTAGACATACATCCTTTAAAACCTAACTGTATACTGTTTTGGCCCAAGTCTGTGCAGGAGTACAGTGAGAGTCCTTTTGGAGAATACTTGTGAGGATTTTACTGGATTAGAGATTTGAGAATAAAAAGATTATTTTTAATGTGATAGTGAAGTGGGTTTTGTAACTGAGACTGTGACAATGCCAGAACAAAGCCCACTTGCAAGCAAGCATTCATAATACTGCTGTAAGCAGTAGGAGAAGAAATGGCATCAAAAGTTTAGCAAAGTAAATGTTCTCACTCAAACTACCAGTCAGGAATAAAAAAAGCATTAGAGGGTTTTGTAGTCTCATTTGCTGAAGCACTGACCTGCCTAATGAGATGGGAGTAATTTGTGTGTGAACAGATTATTAGAGAAAGGCTTGAAAGGGTCAGCTTCAAGATATAGCTGGTCATGTTCATCACATATTCCTCTAAGTCAATGCTGACCCAATGATGACACTTAGGCTTCCTCATAGTATGATCACAACCTTCTGAGCACAGCACCCAGCACAAATGGACACAAAAATCCCGCCAGAGGGTAGAATTAATCACCCTCCAATTAGGATTGACATGCGGTTGTAGACATCTTAGTGTGCTGTGGTCTGAGGACCACACTCCATTTCCCAGGAGCTGATGGCTCACAGTTCTGGCCCAGAAGGGGACAATGATATTCTCTGCTTCCCCTGGTACTCAGTGCATCCTCTCAGCTCTCATTGCTCTGGGGACTGTTAAGTGTGTTGACTAAATCTCTATTAATTATAACATGAGTTTACACATGTCTGACTGACAAGTAAATACTTGGCTCTTGTGCACCCATTTAGGTGTCTGAATCTAAAGCTGAATCTCTCCCTGGAAATGTTTAGGTAATTAGGGAAAGATAAGATCTCTTTAAGATTTTTCTCTCCATGTTTTATATGAAATAACACCTGTGATTGCAGGCTGGTGTAAGATCCTGCTAGCTTTCTGTTCAGCCACTGAAATCAGTATCAGTGAAACAAGTGCCTTGAAGCAGGACAGATAGTATCTCTCAGAATTCTCTGCTCTACTGTGTCCCAAAAAGACTTTGCTCATGTGGCAGCAGAACCATGTGGCTCCTACAGAATCACCCTGGCCATGCATGGGGTATCTGGCAGCATCACCACTCAGCAAGGAGTGTATGGATGAGATCTTCTGCTGGTGCAACACCTGACCAGCTCCCTTCGCCCAACAGGAGCTATGCTGAGGTTCATATCACCTGAAAAAAACAGTCCTTGATGGTGTTCAAAAACTTTCCTAGCATTTTAAACAATAAATTCTTTAGATTTTTGCATAATGGTGTCCATTCTCTATGAAGCCTGAGATGTGGTCTCCCATGTTCATGAGTTGGTATCTCCTAATTTTAGGCCCAGAAGGGACATTAATATTCTCTCCTTCACACTGGCATGTGATGCAGGCTGTAGTCAAAAGTGATTCCCAACAAAGACCTGAGAAATATTTCTACTTGTCCAGCCAGCGCCTGCAGCCAAGCAGGGAGAAGAAAACATCCCCAGGGTTACAGGCAGAATCCACAACTCCAGGGAGCCGAGGTGGATGAATTTGGCAATGTGCCCTGTGCATGTATTCTGCTGCTTTAGTGATAACTGGTAACATCAGGAGGTGTAGTAGATGTTTCATAGCTGTGTAAGGCACAACGGAAAGACAAGAGAGAATGGAGAGCAAATAACAGATGGTAAGGAGGTTGAAATGCTTTATGGTGCTTATTCCAGTCTTAAATGAAAAGGATAATAGTAACAGGATATTTAGTACAATCATAGCTAACGGAGCTGGGAAGTCTTCATAAGGGAGAATCCAAAAGAAAAAGGCTTCTGATTGCCTAAATCACTTGAATATTCTTAAATCAGTGAGGCTAAATGAAATTCACCCTTGACTATAGTGCTTAAAAGAGCTGGTGCGAAAAGAGGTTGCTTTATAAAAGCTTCTCCTGTCTTGTGGAGACACTACCATGGTTCATACTCTTCAAATCCCTTGGTGAAAAACACTGCAATTCTATGTACCCTTCATGCTCTCAGCACCAAGCCCGAGTCGTGACTGCATGTGGTCGTGCACACACACACAGAGCCAGCTTTCTGTAGCTGTTTGAGCAAAGGGAAGAATAAGAGTGAAAAGTGACATGGGTTTTGATATGTGACATCAGCTTTCAAGCTGATGAAAGGGAGCAACATGTTCTAATTATTATTCCCCTTCAAAATAAGCCACAAGCTCAGACAAAGAGGAGAGAAAGGAGGGGGGGAATCCAGGAGAGAAACAGAATCACATTTTCTCACTTATCTAATTAAAGCAAGGTGGGCGAGCGAGAGGGAGAGCTCGCTGTGCTCAGGCAGCAGTGCTGCCCCATTTGTTCAGGAAAAGGTCAGAAATGGAGGCAGTAACTCCACTGGGCCCATGGGAATCGCCCCATCCCTATTGGAAAGGGGCTGTTCTCCCAATGCTAATTCACAGTCAGCTTTGGGACATGATAGTGTCTGTGGAGCCCCATGTCCCTATTTAGTGGCACAGCTGTTTGTGCTGTGTTTGGCATTGCTCTGTGTGGTGGCTGCTTGCAGTGCAGAGCAGCCTTGGTAGTGTCCCACCAAACCAAGGCAAGGTGCTGGCTCCTCTCTACACCCTATATGTTTTCCAATTTTATTTAAACTGCCCTTCAGCGACTTGTATTGCTTCCTGAGCAGCCTGTAGTGGGAATTAACCTCCCCTGTGGGATTGTCTCGCTCATCCCCAGTGTACCCTCTCTCCTCATTATTCTCCCGTCCCAATGCCACGTTTCCTCTTGGCACCCGTGTAAGGTTAAACGCCTCCAACCTTCTTAAAAAAAGCACTTCCTGAAGTCAGAGCTTTGCCACCCACTGCCATATGTCCACTGCTCCCTCTCTTACAAGGTAATGACATTAAGATATCTGCAGCCAAGTGCCTGACGTTTGTGGCTCCAGGGAAGGAGCAGCCGTCGTGCCTCCTAGAAAGCGCCTCAGAAATGAGTTTCAGCAAGGGAGGGAGGAGTGTCTTCTTGTTTGTTTTGAGGTTGATGAAGTGATCTCAAGCCCTACTCAGCCCTGTGCCACACCAGAGGTAATAGCAATGAGTCAGGAACTTACTGATCACAGGGGTGTTTTTTTCCCAGAAGAGAAGTACTGTCAATTTTCCATCCCTTTTGCATCACCAAACAACTTCTTTATCTCCAAGCAATTGCCGAGAGGCCAGGCTTCAACTCTTCAGGCTGTGCCTAAAATTGCCAGCTCCAGTGTTGAGGAAAGCTGGTAAACAGGGCACTGGGAGTCAGCCTGTGACTCTTCATCTCCTTGATCAGAGATCTGCATGGATCTGCAGGCACCTGTGGGGTTCAGCTCCCCACAGGTTGTTGCATTTTTGCTTCGACAGAGCTTGCACCAGGCTGATGTGACTCTCCAGTAGGAGAGCAGTGTAAATTTGGAGAAGACATCCCTTTTTTTGCTTCTAAATTAAGCCTGCTTCTTCAGTTTGGGTGGGGAAAGGGGAAGCCCTGGAAGTGCTCACAGGTGCTGCATCCTCCACCTGCTTGGCTAGCCCATTACCCAGTTCAGGCCATATCCCTGCCTTTCCTTCTCCTTATGCTCCTGCTCCATTCCCATCCCTGCCCCTGCTCCTCCTGCTCCTGTTCCTGCTGTGACTTGGCTCTCACATGCTGCAGGGACACACACACTGCTGAAAAAGAAAGTAAGAGCCAAGTGGCTTCTGGAAGACCAGGGGCATCTGCAGGCCAGCAGATGCTGCTGGCGCCCAGTGTTTCTTGGGACCAGTCGCACGGACCTCAGGAATATTTATTTGCCTCCTGGCCTCAATCCCAGTTGGGATCTTTGGATGCTGCCGCTGTATGAATATTTATTGCAACAGATGATTATCCTTTCTTTCTTCTCACCCTTAGTTTGCATCCTATTTGTGTGCCTTGCTTCTGTGTTTTCCCATTGCTCTGCTTTTCACTGTATTCTCGTGCAGTGTTGTGATATACCCAACTATATATGAAAAGAATAATCTGGGGATGGACTCCTGCTTTTTCAATTGCAGTTTTCCCTCTTGGGGTTTTGTTCTCCTTTAAGCCGTGTTTGGTGACAGACAGCTTCATTTGCTCAGGTATCCTTTACCCTCTGAGGTTTAATGTATTTGTTTAGAAGATGAAACTTACTGTCAGTATTTCTATAGCACCCTCTGGAGTCAGACTTCCCTAAAAGCTAGAGCTACATAATTTGCTTAACCAACAAATAAATTCTACTAATTGAAAGATTTTTAGCAAATCGGTTGACATCATTCAGGCTCTACCACAGTTGTTGTTGAAATCCACCCTATTTACTGACTTCTATTTCACATTTGTAGTGCCAGAAAAGACTTGATTTGAGGTTTTGTTACAGTGCAACAACCATACTCACATTCCAAGTTCAATTCAGATAACTCAAATGCTTACTCCACGTCTCCTCTGCACAAGGTGTTATATTCAGCCTGAGTTCAGAATGATCTTTTACTTCCAAAAATTCCTCCATGCAGTGCTGTATAACAGGAGTTGTCACCTTTTGAAGATTATTTTCCATCTCTGGGACCAAACCCAGCCTGGGCCAGGGAGCTGTGAGGGCTGCATTGTCTCTGTCCCATGCATTTGCTAGGCAGGGCTTGTATGCAGCATCCATGACAAGTGTCTTTCCAGGCTGGATGACAGGGGGTGGTTTACAGGGAAGGAGGTGGAGATGCCAAGCGGCTGAACTCTGACATGGAGGCTGCACGTGTTGTTATTTCTCCCCCCTCGCAGTATGCCGCGGAGCTGCTGGCAGTGGTGAGGCTCCCCTTCATCCATCCCAGCTATCTGCTGAATGTTGTTGACAATGAGGAGTTGATAAAGTCTTCGGAGGCTTGCCGGGATCTGGTGAACGAAGCCAAACGTTATCACATGCTGCCCCACGCCCGCCAGGAGATGCAGACGCCAAGGACCCGGCCCAGGCTCTCTGCAGGTAAAGCAAAATGTCCTTCAACAGCACCAGCCCCTGCTTCCACATTTCTTGGACATGGTCAAGATATGCCCTGAGATGGGGCACAGACCTTGGCTCCTTCTCTTGTCTCTTTCCCAGAATCAGGTGGTATTTCAAGCTCAATTTTCCATTGTTATTTTCCTTAGGCATTTAAGATCCTCTCTCAGTGGGTGGGCATGGGTGTTTGGATATATGCTCCTGAAACTGGATTTAAAGAATTATTCTCTTCGGCAGAGACTGTAATGCTCCTCTGTTGTCCTGAAAGTGAGCCCCTTGCCCTCTGTGTCTCAGTTTCTCTAGCTGCAGAAATAGTTGAATAATTTGATTCTTTGCCATGTATGGCAAAGAGGAGGATCTGACTAATATTCACAAAACAGCTTCACTTTCACAGCCTTTTGTAAATACAATATTTTTATATGGTGAGGTTGGTGTAAATACAGTATTTTTATACTGATGAGTACCACTTCAGGCTGTTTATTGCCTCCAGAACAAACGCATCACACATAACATCTTCCCTTTTAAAAACCCAGCAGCTATGAAGAACTGAGTCTTTTTAAGAAGTTTCACACCCATTTTTCATTTTTTGAAAAATGCATGGAAAACCCCCACCTTGCCAGCTGAGCCCATATCATGGTGATGTGGGAAATATCCTAAGTATTCACTGAACAGAGACTGCAAAAAACTGTGGGAAAACTGCATCGAAGGAGTCTGATGAAACAGGTGAATTGTTTTAACATGCTGCCTGTACTTCTGCCTCCCATAAGTACAGCAGAAAGCCAGACAAAACTTTCTGTCACTGCCACTGATGCTAATGTGGCACGGAGATGGCATATCAAACCACAGCATTTGCAGCTTCGGAAGACTGCCTCATCAAGGCACCTTTCAAAAGGACGAAGTGTAGAGGACTTTCAATAACAATCCACCCTAAAAAGTCTTTCATTGAAGACGACTAATGGTGTGATGTTTGAAGGGATTTTTGAAAAGTGCTTATTTTATGTATATAAAATTGTAGGTGTAATGTGATCCATTTCCAGAAGCTTGTTGAGGAGGGAAAAGTGATTCTCTCAGGGTAAAGGAGGGTGATTGTAGTTTTTTAGGTCAGAGTCTAATTATATAGAATCATGTTATTTTGCATATCAACAGCATTCATGGAGGCACAAAGGATCTCTAAACACCCTTTGTGGACTCGCTGCTGCGTGTCACATGCCCTCTCGAGGTCATTGATTATAATCAAGTTATGTCTTGCACAGGTGATTAGATTTTCTAGTACAGTGCAAAAATAATGATCTCTTGTTACTGAGAAATATTTATTTAAACCTGTACAGCACTTTATCTTAATAACTTTTAAGAGAGTAACCTTGCTTGAATGACACAAATATATTTTTTGAAAATGCTAATGAAGAATGACGATAATCCATTACTCTGCAGACGCATTTCTCTCCGCTGCTGTCCTAATCCCTCTCGCTGGCAGTCTCGCTCCTGCCCCGCACCTGTGCACACTTATCTCTGGGCTGGGAGCTGTAACACATCACAGCAGTGGCTCCAGTCAGGGGACAGCTCCTGAAATGGTGATTCCTTCCAGCTTGTGGCCTCTTGGTCCTGCTTCTGAGCCTACCTCTCCTGGCAACACATTGCACAGGGGCTTCCAATTGCTGCAGAAGGGGTTTTAACACTTCAGCTAAATGCCAAGTCCAAACTATCCCCAGCACTTGACTCTTAGATGGAGCCAGGAAACATCCCAGGGTTATATTATGGCCCATCTCTGTGGGAATGAGTCTGGAGAGGAGTCTGGAATAACACAGAGATCAGATATGACTCAGCTGTGTCTGTGAAGTGGGAATAAAACTTCAGAGATGTGGACTGCAAAAGTTTTGCATGAACAGAGAGTTTGGCTTGCTGGACACTTGGTGCATTATGGGCTTGGGGGAGCTGTTCAAGCACAGATACAGCTCAGTTTATAATTATATTAAGGCAGGGGCCATCTCTGTCACCTTTCGTAGCACCTGGTAGACCAACACCATGATCCACGACTTGAGCACATGTTACCTAGGTCTGGGAAATCTGCTATCTCTGGAAAAAGCAAAAAACACCCAAAAATAACCTACCAGAAAATTATATATATATTTATATATAGAGAGAGAGAGAGCATGCAGAAAGAATATCAGGATGAAGATCCATAACCATGAACTTTCTCCAGACATTAGCTTTTAAAAGCATGAGAAAACTTTCTTTACCTTAAAGTCCAAACATACTTTTCCTGGATAATGACCAAGCTCCAAAGTTATCACAGTCCTTGAGAAAATGCCCATTTTTTTCAATGGAAGAGAAATTTGCTACCTGCAGAGATCACTCAAAGACTGTTGAAATGAATGGACATCTTTACATGGAACTGCCTTTTTACTTCTTTCCTCCCAAGTTTTGCCCAGATGGCATTCTCCCTCCCTAGTTCTCCCAAGAGTGTTCATAGTGTCATCCCTCACCCACTGCTCCCCCTACACACACATTCCTGTTTTTTCTCACCCTTCGCAGTTTGATTGCAGACTCTAAACAGATTTATATATGATACATTAAAATTTCCCCGACTGATGAGTATTTTTGGATGGATTCCTGCCTGGTTGAGAGATGCCACTTTTTTATAATGCTGTTTTTCTCGTTTGAATCCTAGGAGTAGCCGAGGTTATAGTCTTAGTCGGGGGTCGCCAGATGATTGGCATGAACCAGCGTGCTTTAACAGCAGTCACTTGCTTAAATCCTCAAAACAACAAGTGGTACCCTTTGGCCAGCCTGCCCTTCTATGACCGAGAGTTTTTCAGTGTGGTCAGCGCTGGAGACAACATCTATCTGTCAGGTAAGCAGCAGATTCCATAGAAACAGAACCACAGAAGAGTTTGGGCTGGGAAGGACCTTTAAAGGTTATCTCATCCAACCCCCATGCCTTGGGCAGGGACAGCTTCCATGAGACCAGGTAGCTCCAAGCCCCATCCAACCTGGCCTTGAACACTTCCAGGGATCCAGGGGCAGCCACAGCTTCTCTGGGCAACCTGTGCCAGAGCCTCACCAGCCTCAATGTAAGACATTTCTTTCTTACGTCCAATCTAAATCTATCCTCTTTCAGTTTAAAACTCTTCCATCTGACCCTGTCACTACAGGCCTTGATAAAAAGCCTCTTTCCATCTTTCTTACATGCCCTCTTTAAGTACTGAAAGGTCATGGTAAGGTCTCCCCAGACCTTTCTCTTCTCCAGGCTGAACAACCTCAGCTCTCTCAGCCTGTCTGCACAGGAGAGGTGCTCCAGTGCTCTGCCCATTTTCATACCCCATCCCTGGACACAATTCAACAGGTCCATGTCCTTCTTGTACTGGGGACCCCACAGCTGAGCGCTGTACTCAAGGTGGGGTCTCATGAGAGCAGAGCAGATGGGGAGAATAATCTCCCTCAGTCTGCTGGTCACACTGCTTTTGGTGCAGCCTAGGATACAGTTGAGTTTCTGGGCTGAAAGTGCACACTACCAGGTCATTTCCTATATTTTGTCCACCAGTATCCCCCATTCCTCCTCTACAGGGCTGTTCTCCATCCATTTACCCCCTAGATTTACTGGGCTGGGAGAAAAGTTACAATACAGGCAGCCCAAACAATGCAGGACCTGCCGGAGTTTTACCCAGCTGCTCCTGGGGATAAGCAAGGAAAAAAGAGAAGTGGGAGGAATGTTGGGAGAGAGGGATTTCTCTGCTTTTATCATTCTCCATGTCTCTGTGGTGTTAATGTTCTCTCAGAGCAGTAAACAATAATATTTGCAGTTGCAACGTGAAGAAAATAGGTCTGACAACCATCAAGCATGCAAAGAGGTTTCACTGCCATAGAAACACAATTTAAAATACTGGCTGTAGTTGAATCTAAATGGTAGGTTATGGAATTTGAGACAGGCAGACTGAACTGCTGAATATGTGACCTACACTTAAAGTATTTGCTTACAGGAGCATTCATGTTTTGTACTTGTTGAAACCTCTCCTTTGACAGTAGTCACTAGCCCTATAATCTTCTTCGTTTTGATGAAACTGAGACCATGCTCTTTAAAAGGCTTTAACTCCCAAACTGTGTGTCAACACCGTGCCCTGAGCATCACAGTATCTGGATTTTTGCAGTCTGTTGGTACCTCTGCTTGGCTGGAGAGGGAAAAGCAAATCCCACCAGACAATGCAAGGATGCTCTGATGGCAGCTGAGTGGAGGCTGGATGATTAAAAGAGGAGGTTGGGCAGGGAGGTGCGGATGTGTGTGATCCGAGGATGTAGGGGACCGCAGATGCACCTGGCATCTGTACCAGTAAAGGGTTACAGCTGTTGCCTTTCCCTTGCCGAGCTCTCTCACTGCATTTTCTGCAGTAAATTGCTGCCTGTGGTGTTAAATTCCATTAATACTGCATAGAGACCCTAAGAATTGATTGGAAATTATTTCTTGATGTTTTTTTCCCCATGCTTGTTTGCCCATGCTTGAGAGCAGCTGGAGCAAAAGTCTTCTGGGGAGGCTTTTGTCAGATGTTGGCTTTTAGTTATTCTTAGCTGAGGTCCTTTCCAGTATGTATAGACATTTTAGGCTGTGCCATACCTGGGAACAAAAGCTTGGAATCCTAATTTCAAAGCTTATTTCAGCTCTTGCCCTTGAACCTGGATGAGTGACTGGATGCTATTCTGTGGCTGCAATAAGGACAGCTGGAAATGTAGCCAAGAGTCAGCTGATGTTTTGCTTTGCTCAAATGTAGAAGACACAGGAAAAAGGGAAGGGGAACCAACAGAAGTGAGAATGGTCTGCTGCAAGCTCCAAGTACTGAACCCTGCACTGCATAGCATAGGTTTGGAGAGCAAAATGCTATGGAGGAAGTCTGGTTTTCTCATTAAACCATGAAACTGTGTTTAGTTCATTTTCCTGGCTTGACCACTGACTCATAGTGTGGTCTCAAATAAATCATTTCACCTCTTCGTGCTTCAAAACAGGACAGTAAAACACCCACTAAGTGGCTACCTTGGAAGCTTCAAGCAGAAGTCAAAAAATGACCAATATAAATATTTTACAAGATCATCTTGAACTGTTTTACAGGAGTGGTACAGCTGGTTCTGTCTTTTACCAGCAAATGAAAATAAATAAGAAATTTGTCCCTGAAAATTAGAAATTAAGCCTGTAGTGCAAGCACTGACTTTATTCTGCCCATATATTTGCTGCTTCAATCCATCACTGTATTAAGCATTTTAGATTTCAGGCTGGCCTGTGTCTCGTAAGCCAAGATAGACTCGGCCTCCTGACACCTTCTTGCAAGTGTTGCAGTAATTTAATAGACTGGAAGTTATTTATGAACACTGAGAAGGGTCTATCCCCTTATGTATGTGTCCCTCGTAGTCTGACATCTTGATTTCTTCATGTCATCTTATTAAAAAACCCTCAGCCTTTGGGGCGCATGAATAAATGACACAGATATGCATCATCGGAACAGATGCTCAGTATTGAGGGTGATTTATTTTAATTAGTCAAATGTCATTTGAAGAGTTTTTACTTTGTAACTGGCTTTGATTGCTGTGTGCAGAGCTGCTGCCGTTCCAGGATCTCACGTAACTCTCCCCTTGTCTCTCCCCCGCGGGTGCCAGGCGGCATGGAGTCGGGTGTCACGCTGGCTGATGTCTGGTGTTACATGTCCCTGCTCGATAACTGGAACCTCGTGTCCCGCATGACAGTGCCGAGGTGTCGACATAACAGTCTGGTGTACGATGGGAAAATTTATACCATTGGAGGGGTCGGTGTGGCAGGCAACGTTGACCATGTGGAAAGGTAAAAAAAAAAAAAAAAAAAAAAAAACCTAAAAAACGTGCTGTTTGCTGGAGCTTTTCCTTCATGCTATGCTAAAGGACCGTTTGCCTTTTAAAGGACACATCAAATGGACTGTGTGTGTTAAAATAAGTTTTTAGAACAGCTAAGAGAGTAGGGAAGTGGGCAGGATTAGATTTCATTTAAAAGCTTCAATGGAAAGCATTGTTTCAAAACCAAAGAGGAAAGTTGCCAGCTCCTCAGTTTGCTCAGGGGAGTGAAGAGAGGAATTAAGCTTCTTTGGACATTTTTCCAGGTTATACAATGAATTAATAAATTCTCTTTGAATTTAATACTGATGAAAGTCTTTACAGACCACAATAATACTTTTTTTTTCTTTTTCTTTTAAGTCCAAAAAAAGCAACGGCAAAGTTTCTTGTATGTATTTTCCTGGTGGAGCACCTCAGCCTTGACCTGGCTGGAAGATCCTTCCCTTGGTGGTCTTGGCCTGGGGCTGGGACCTGCCAAGTTCAGAGTAAAACAACCAGTAAATGAAAACAGTTTTGAATTCCTGGCTGAACAAAGATGGGAGAGAATGGAAATTTCTCTTTTCAAGTTGACTCCAGATGTAATTTTTTTATTTTATTCACATGGAACTTAAAAAAACAGGAAGGAACAAAAGTGCAACAAAAATATTTCAACACGTACAATTCTAACCAATTTCTTGTCACCATGGCATTCAATAAAGGCATAGATTTTATATGTATATCAATGTTTTCATTAAAAAATAGAATTCACTTTGAGAAGCAGTTTATGAGAATATTCTATTCCAAAAATATTGATACAGTGCTAGCTTTACCCAAACACTTAATTGGGACAAATTTTTTGGAAATGTTTTTCCTAAGTGAATGTGGCAACCAAAAATATTTTTGTCAGTTTTAAATGCTGAATTTGAATATTCTTCAGCAACATTTTGAAGCAGGCATTTTCCAGTAAAAGTTGCCTTAACAGGCAAGACAAATAGGGATAAGTCATTAAGAAGGATTGAGGGGAAGAAAAAAAACAACACATTTTTCAAAAGGTTAGGAACTGGTGTTGGTGATGATTCTCTCAGTAAATAAGGGAAATGCAGAGAGCGAAAACTGAATGAGAAATCATAGCAGTGAATGCAACATGTGAAGGTTGCTTCCCTCCTTAACCCAGAGCTTAAGGTGGGCACTGCCCACAGCACTTGGTTTGAAGCAAATCTCACCCTTTTCAGCAGATTTGTTTCTGGTTTCTGAAGGTATTTGTCCCCTGATTTTGGTCAGGAAAATTTTTCAATTTTCCTTGGGCCTGATTTCTGTCTCTGCTCTGATTCTCAGCATCTCCCTTTATCAAGGCATCCAAAATGTTGGTCAGTTGAATGGACTCCAAATGAAGCAGAGTCCCCCCCTCCTTCTCTGTCATCTCAGTCACCCCAGCCCTCGCCACAGATGACATTGCAGCCTGCAAAGTCACACTCAGGCCCTCAGCAGCCCCTGCTTGGCTCAGGGAGAGCAGCTGAGCTGGTTTTCCTTTGTCACAAGCCCACCAAGAGACCTGGATGTGGGAAAGGAGCAGATTTCCTCCCTATCATTTCTGCACACGCTGTTGCAGCCACAATAAGGATGTCTTGTCATGGGGATTTGCTAAACCCATGGTTATAATTAATCTGCTGTTGTCTGTAGAGTGACTTCTGAGCAGAGCCATGGAAAAAGTGCAACATGGCCTCCTTTGGGCCATGAGAGATGTTTGGGGGTGTTTCCTTTTTTATTCTTCAAATTAAAATGACAGTAGGGGGTGACAGAAGTGAAGCACAGCATGGCTGAAGCTGTTTTGGAAAGGAGGTTTCGGGGTCTGCTGTCAGAAATGCAGGTGAGGGAAGGCTGAGCCTCCTAGCTGTGCTGAGCAAAGTCAGGCCTTTTCACACAAAAGCATTTCCCATTAGGACAGGGCAAGATTCAGGAATTTAAATCACTGTACCCATTTTTGCGAGCAATGAGGCTTTCTGAAATTGGATTGCAATTTAGGAAAAAAACACAGTAAAATGGAAGCTAAAATCACTTAAATTGCTGAGTTGGCTGCTGTCTTACAAGTGAATGCCCAGTTCTTGACTGTTCTTCCCCACCGCCCCACCCTACAGCTACAAGAAACCAACTTTCTCCCACCATATTTCTGTGTGGTTTGCACATTCCTCTTCAAGTACTGTGTTGGTTAGGATGGGACACTGTGGTACAATCTCTCAGTGGGGGGGAAACCTGTCACTCCAGCAGGTCATAAAAAATCACTAAGTTAAAATAATGTGACATGTCAGGTGATGCCAAAAATTACATTTAGCTCTAAAGTTATCACTCGTCCCCTCAGGGTGGAATTGCAGACACACACTCCTGGGGTTTGGGTAGTTTTTCACCTCTTAGGAGTCTCTGGGATTACAGCCCTGTTATCCCCACAGACGGAGGTGCAGAGGCTTGTCCAGGCTGACACAAAATGCAGTCCTGGGCTGTGCCACCAGTGTGAAGGGCAAGGCACTGAACATCCTCCCTCTCTGGGCCTCCTACCACCTCCCCTGGTGCACATACAGCTTATCTTTCCCAACCACATTTTGCTCTCTGCTTGCTCAGTCAGCCCAAGTGTGACCATGGCCAGCTTTGGCCAGGTTCTGACGTGTGTCTGCTGGCATGGTGAAGGGCATGTCTCCAGTCCAAAGTGACCTACCCTGACCCCACCAGTTAGCAGACCCAGAGCATGCCGTCTACAGGGTGTCTCACTGTAGTGGGTCTTTGAAGACAGAGAACGTAGCATTTTCTCACCTGTTTCTCATGGAATTCTTTTAATATTTGATCCTAAATGGCTAAAATCTTACAAATATGCTTTTACAGCATTTTGCTTTTTAAAAACGAATGTCAGACCACCTTAGCTATTCATGATGCCACCTACTTGCACTTAATACATCTGCTGCACCATTACAAAGCACTAAAGCAAGTAGGGACCACGAGACTCCTAATGATTTATGGCATCAGCTCCTGTGTCCCTCTCTCCATGCTTTCAGTTGTGTTGTTGGGGCTGAAGATGCAGCTTTACCCAGAAATTCTGCTGCCACTTTAAACAATGGGTGTTTTCCCATCAAACTCAGCAGGGCTGAGATTCTTTACCCTTATCTGCCATTTGTCTGTAAGGAGGCAGCAAAAATTCCGTCTCGATGGATAACATTATGGGACTATCAATCACAAACAGATGAATAGGAGTCATTCGTTACTCATCTTAAAACAATATGCATGTGCCAGAGGGGCTGAGTTATAAGTCCATTTTTGTGGCTGTGCATGGGTATGTGTTCAGGGAAAGTTATGTTTTTGCAATGAGTGTTTAGGGAAATAACAGTGTGGCTGCAGTTCTCCATCAAGCCCCTCTGGCAAGGTTCAGTGTGACAAGAAGCAAGTCATTAGGTGTTAGGCGAGAGGGTATTACACTTTCTGTCTTCTGAGATATGAGTTGAGTTGGGAGCTGGCGAAATGAGGTGGATCCACGAACCAGGTCTTTAGATAATGGATGGGCCCTGTAATATATGCAATTTGAGAGCTGAGAACACTGCGTCTGCTGACAAGACAATGTATGTGACTGCAAGTGTGGAAATGTGGGTGCTTTGTGGTTATTATATGTTTGAAGGACAGAGGAAGATTAATCCCCTTGACCTGACAGCACTTTTACAATAGGGTTGTCTAAAATTGGGAGATTACTTTTGTTGGCAGTGCATACTTTGAAGACAGTCTAAAAAAGTCAGTGTAAAGAATAAGCTTTATACACTTTAGAAACTGCCTGAGAACCTACTCTTTTACTGAGGCATGGTCATGGCAGGAATTAGGGGTTCTCACCTAAGGAAGGGGTAAATTTCATCACCAAAAAGATTCCCAAGCACTGGAACAGGCTGCCCAAGGGAACATTGGAGTCACCATCCCTGGAGGTATTTAAAAGTCATGTAGATGTGGTGCTGAGGGACGTGTTTTAGTTGTGGGTTTGGCAGTGCTGGGCTAATGGTTGGACTCAATGAATTTTAAAGATCATATCTTACCTAGATAATTGTATGATTGCCTTAAGAAAATTAAATATATGGCCTTGTCTTAGGATAGTTTCTAAACCCCTCAGAAGAGGCAGGAGAAAAGAAAAAAGGGAAAAAATAGTAATCCATTACTGTGATTTCAAACATGTGAATCATCTGAAGAGCAGTTCAATGTGGCATGGTACAGCTTTAGTTTAAATAGAAGCTTTCCTGCAAATACAATTAAATAATGCTTAAATAACTGAAGGATTTCTTGCAAACTGACAGAAATGGTCAGTGTGTAAGTGGCTGACCATAATGTAAGGTTACAATGTGAATAAATGAAGATACACATATGGCTGTTTAACCTAGCAGGAAAGAAATTAAGAGACTGAGAAGAAAAAAAAATACTGTTTTCAGGTACTGAAGAGATCAAAAGTCAAGAAGGCAGTGAAGCGAGTGGCACAGCTTGAAATGAAGGGTTTCTGCTGTTAATACTGAGGTGGTAGGGAAAGAGCAAGGAAGGACGTGTTGAATTAAATGAATGAAGGAAGGGGAAGATCAGCCCCACAGATGAAATCCTAAGAGTGGAGAGTTGTGGAAACCAGCAAGGTTATTTCTGCATGTGCTCTCTTCAAGCCTGAGCTGTATTTTGTGCTGAGTTCAGATGATTTTCCATATCATGGGTATATAAATTATCTCTATACATACATATATACATTATATATACAGATAATGTGCATATACACACATATAAAAACATACAAGGTATATGTAAAGAATACATAAATCAGAAGGTAGTGACTGCACAAGGGTCAGATGAGATCCCTGTGCCCGGTGTGAGCGACACGTGAAGTGACAGGTGGGGACACACGTGTCCTGCAGGGCCAGGGACCAGCAGATTGCTGGGGCAGAGGGAGAAGGAGTGTGAGGGCAAGGGTGTAAAAGCACACGTGAGTCCATAGCGTGCAAGGACTGCAGAGCAGGAGTCAGTGTGTGAAAGGAGATGTCCTTGAAGAGTCAAGTTCAGCAGATTGGATGGGCTTGGTGGGCCCAGAGCCAAGGACAAGCATGGACACACTGGGAGGGAGCGGTGGAGGAGAGGCAAGAAAAACCTTTGCTTGGCTTGAAGCCAGCTCACATTATGTCTCCATCTACGGCTTCAAACAGGGGATTCGAATGCAAAGCTTGACTAATGGAAAGAGATCAAAGTGATTATTCTTTAAATCAGTTTCCTCCCTGCTGGCCCTTGAGCAGGGCTGGTGTGACAGGCAGCCAGGAGCCCCACAAGCACCAGTGGCCGTGGTGTGATGGCAGTGCCAGAGATGACACAACAGATGGAAAAGCCCTAGGGCAGGGAGGTAAAGCAGGTGTCAGTATTTTCTGTCCTGGAAGGTTACAAAGGTTCACCTTCATTCATTTTTAAACCAATTTAGTTAATCTGGTGCAAATCCTTGTGTGAACACATTAAGAGCTGACTTGAGATAGACCAAAATGATGGAAACCTGCCCTGCAGAGACTTAAGGAGCTTAGACTACTTAGTTTATCCCATAGAAGGTGAAGAGTTGACTTTATTATTTTCTGCACATCCATATGTGAAAGGGAGAGATTTGATAGCAGACAGCTTTATAATCCAACAGGGAAAAAGAAACAAACTTTCTGGTGGGTGGGAACTGAAGCAAAACAGACTAGAAATCAGGTCTACAGTTTTTCAAGGAGGGAGTGAACTGGGGGAATAAATTCCCTGGGGATGGAGGGACTTGGTGGACAGCTGTCAGGAAGCCTTGAAGGCATCAGCTTCTCTCCTTCAGCCTCAGGGCTAGGGTAGACACTCACTTAAGAGAGTTGCTTCCCTGAGCAGCCCATGTGAAACCCGCATTAGATGCCCATGTTGGGTGGACAAGGACTTGCTTCCACCTGCTTTATGGTTCACTGATTTTTTTAACCGAATGACCTTCAAGAAAAGAGTGTGGTTTTAAGCTTTACCACAAGCACCTGTTTCCAGTAGATTTTCAGCCTTTGGATTTCAGCAGATGAAGTGAAACTGGTCATTTTTGGTTTCTCAGTGGCAGATGAAGAACAGTAGGAGAAAGAAAGATCAGTTCTGTCATGGTGGAGCATAAACAGAGAGCAGTGAAGGTGGGTTAAAAATGGGGTCTGAGGGACCTGAAGCCCCAGTAAGGAAATTCATCCAGAAAAAGGATGATAGTTTTTATAATTTGAACCTTTCTCCAGTATTCATACAGATATGGTATTCAACCACACCCAGCACACAGGATGTATGAAGAATATAAACTTTTCTTCCCAAAAACATTAGGACAGTGAGAAAGTCATTGCCAAGAATATCCTTGTCTTGGGAGCTGAGGTGTGCCAGGTACTTCTGCCAGCAACAGGGAAGGCAGCTGACTGCTCACCTCCCCCATCTCAGACCACTTTGACTGCCCACAAATGTTCCTGGTGCTAATACACAGTGGATGGTGTGAGACAAAATGTATCAGGTGATAGGTAGAATTTGTCCTAAAGGAGGAACAAGAGAAGGAACACTAGGTCAGTTCTCAGCTCTGTTGTTTTTCCCATTCTCTAAACAATTATAGCAAAATTTTTAATGAGACATCAAGAATTAAATTACCAATTACTGCAATAGCTGACTTAGCAAAGTGTGTCTGAAAGCAATGTGTGAAACTTTATATTATGTGAGATTTTTTTGCATATCTGCTCGGGTGGATGTGAGTGCTGCTGCCCCTGAGTGCTGTGGGTGAATGCAGGAGATGCAGCATGTGGTGACTTACCTGGAGGAGCTGCTTGTGCAGTCAAAATGCATCTGCAGGCTCAGGGTTGGTACAAGAATCAGCCCAGTGAAGGTGTGTCACCTTGAATGCTCCCAGCACCATGTTGTTCAGTCTTGTTATATTTCTTCCCTTTGATCACTTGTTGTAGATGAATTTAATTTCTCTGTAACTAATTTAGAGCATCATACAAGGCAGTTCGCCACGCTCATTATAAGGGACTTTCCTAATTTTTTTCAGTTAAAGTTTGCCTCCCTCTTGATTTTGCTTCAGTTTTATGAGTGTGTTAATTACTTTCAGTTATATTACTTGGAAACTCATTAGTGAATTTTTATTAAGCACATTATTTTCTGCTGTTTCTGCCATTTGTACCATTCCTCCTTTTTATTTTCCCCAAGTTTGAGCAGTTAAAATTTGAGGGACATGTTACAGAGGGAAAATTCCCCTGTTGCCAAATCATATTTTGCAGATGGGTTCATGTTCATCAATTCATTTCATGTTTGCATATTGCATATCACCACCATTGAGAGCAAAAGCCCTGAATGGGTGATGAGGGCTTCTGTTCTGGCAGTCAACAACTCTGAAAAATTACTATGCAGGAAACTCCTGTTTGACTGCATCTGTTATTACATGGAAATATAGAAAGCTAAAAATCACATTATTCTCCACTGTCTCCAAGACTCATTTAAAAGCAGCTATTTGGATCCCTGCCACATTATCTTTAAAAAAAAAGGGATGCCTGTACCTGTGATATTGTCTAAAATGAATCTTCATCCATGGATTGTTAACTGCACATCCCTTATGGTCAATGGCTTAATTAAATCAGATACTGATGACCTTAAAACTAATTTAGCACTTTCATGCGTACTCTTTTCTGTTTGATTCATGTCAAATACAAATGCAATGGTGAAATCTTACTCCAGCATTAACAGTTGCAGCATCCTGAAATGAAGCACCGTAGCTTGGTTTGAGGAATGGAAATTAAATGGAAGCAACTTACTCTGGCACAAAATCTGTGTTGCTGGTCAGTTAACTAGAGTAAAAGGAACCATCATGTTGCATTACATTGCAGATGAGATGTGTTCCACAAGCTGAACAACTGAAGTATATTAACAGTTGCCTGCCCACAGTCACTATTGGATATCTCTGCACTGATTAGCAAGAATAATCTCATTGTATACTCATTAAAAGAAATTAATCAGTGGAAGACATCTCAACAAAGATGTCCTGAGTTTTTGTACCTTGGACTATAATGAGATTTGAGAGGCATATACAGAAAACAGAACCAGCTTTCTCAGGGTTCCTATCAATGTTTTAAAACCTTAGAGAAAAGCATTCATTACACCATTTACCAAGTGGCTGAATTTGTAGGATGTTGAAAAAAACACATTTCCACCTCTGCTTTTCTTCTACTTGCCAAGCTGCCTTTCTGTGTGCCCCAGCCTGCCTTCTGTGCCTGTCTGTGCTGCCCAGGGCTGCTCACCCTGAGCTCACTGCGCTGCTGTTGTCCCCAGGTACGACACCATCACCAACCAGTGGGAAACCATCGCGCCCCTGCCCAAGGCTGTGCACTCAGCTGCAGCCACCGTGTGTGGGGGCAAGATCTACGTCTTCGGAGGGGTGAACGAAGCCGGCCGAGCCGCGGGGGTCTTGCAGTCCTACATCCCTCAGACAAACTCGTGGAGTTTCATAGAGTCCCCGATGATTGGTAAGCCATGCGTGGTGTCAGAGTAAATCTCTGTGCTACAGGTGTCTTAATGCCTTTCCCAAAAGCAAAGGAGTTGTGGGGTGGGGGGAATTGCTTGTGTTGTCAGGAATACATGGATATACCAGAGAGGCAAATATCTGGATCTCCACTGAAGGCAATTGTCACTCGTTAGTAGAGACTAGTTACCAGCTAGAAGTGATGAGTTCAAATCAGAGGAGAAAGGAAGTCAGTTATTAAGTATGAACAATTATCCATTTTAGATTAAAAAAATCTCCAAGTATAGTGAAACTTCATGCCTGCATCATGTGTTGCTCCATGTGGGTTCACAGCACTGCTCAAGTTATAGATTATCCCTCATGGGTTTGTGAAAATGCTGCCTGTCCTGTGGGAAGTGACAGGCATTCTGAGGTGGGATTTATCAGTGGTGTCCACAGGCATATGTGCTTCAGAGGCTGACATCTTCAAGATGTAGTTTATTAAAACTGTGTTTATTAGTTTATTATGCCCCTCAGGTCACCAAACATAAAGAGCAAGACAAGAAACCAAATTTTCCAATGTACCAGGCAATGTCAGAGGTGTTGACTTCCTTCCAAAGTTAGAACAGCGCTCATAAGTTTGCAACTTACTTGCTTTGTGTGGTGATTTGCACCCTGAGTGTTTAGGCTGCTTTTGGAAATGAGATTTAGCGTTCAGCCTGGTGAGGATGCTCCTGCAGGGCAACAGCTGACCTGGGTCATCTGCTCTGCATTGGGCTGTGCCAGTCTGCCTTCGGTCTGGCTGCACCCAAGTGGCCAAAGAGACAACTGGCACACAGTCAGTGCAGAGAAACTGCTTTTGGAGTGGTTTGCCTTCACATCCTTGTTCAGAGAATCATATAGTGGTTTGAGACCTTTAAATGTCACATAACCCAAGCAATAAGCAGACATGTCGTTCACTTATTCAGGTTGCTCAGAGCCCTGTCCAACTTGACCTTGAAGTTTCCAGGGATGGGGCATCTGCTCCCTGTCTGGGCAACCTGTTCTGGTGTTTCACCATCCTAAGCCTCTTAGTTGTGTTGGAAAAAAAAAAACATTTCTCACTACTGAGCCTGAGAGCAATAGGAGTAGCAAGTAAGAAATTACAGAAGGACAGTTGTAAGGTATTCAGGTAAGGCCTAAGCATAATCAGAAACTTGTAATAAGCTGCTCTTTCTGTTGCAGCAGCAGTGATTCCAACCCTTTTTTGGGGGTTCCCTGGTAGATGAGGACGGGAGGAGCTGGCCCTGGGTGGCCACAGGCTGCCCTGCCCAGGCAGTAACACAACATGACACGCGTGCGATGCAGCGTGCGGCGCCCAGCAGGAGGGCGTTAGCGGCCAAAGGCGTGTTTATGTAAGACGGTGGCACAAACAGCCCCATTGCCTGGCTTTTTCCATCACGTGGCTACAGCTATTGCTGCTCCTTTAATCCACTGACTGACAGGATGAGGTTTTCCTGGACTCACAGCATATTGCAAAAATGAGTGCATTATGCTGAGTTGTATTCCTTTTCCTTGCCATAACAGTGCAAGTGCCACAGGAGCTAAGGAATCATCCCCTGGGCTCATTAGACTCTAGCAAGTGTCAACACCATGTGTGTTTAGAAAAAATAATCTTAACCATGCAGAGCTGGGTTCATTACCCCTTGTTCTAAGAGATTTGTACTATTATTTCTTAAGAGTACAAAAATACATGAAAGATACTCATGAAGTTAAAAGATGGTATTTATGTTTTCTTGGTGTTAGCAAAGTTCATTAGGTAAGCCAAAGCCATAAAATATATGATAAAACAAGGAGTTCTTTGTTGGGTAATGTATAACGTCAGTTTACTTGCAAATAACTTACAATAACACAGAGTCTGAAAAATGGCACCCCATGGAGAATGTCTGGGAATGTGAACCGATGTGATGCCTAATCTTCACTACAAGGCAGTGGGAATGTTGGAAATACATTTTAGTTTCTCCAGCTCTACAGAAACCATAGCATCACCTGTATTTTTAAAGTATCCCCCAAAGAACTAGATGAAGTGCCAGGTACAGTACAGTCTAAAAGAAAGAGGAAGTAGAAGGAGCCTTTTGCAAAATGGAGCTGGGATGAATCCTGACATGATCACTGCCAGGGTGCCTCTGACAGCCTCAGAGCCTTTTTGTGTTGATTTGTGAATTCCTAAGGTGTACCTCTGAGCTAAGGAAACTGAGATGTCTGATGGTGAGTTGTTACAAAGTCACCTTAGAGATCAGTGAAACCTGTTTGACCTCAAATAGGACAACAGTTTATTTAAAAATGCCTCAAGCATGCTCAGATATGCAACAGTAGCTGCAGGTATTGAAAGAAGCCAAGGTCTGTGGAGATTTTTAGATCAGTAGTACCTGTCTCAGTGCACTGTGCTATTTTATGATAGTGAGTTGAGCACAGCCTAGCACACGTTTGAACCCAACAGGTCCATCTCTTTCAAAGCATCACATGCCAGCCTAACCCAAGGCAACAACTGGCATCAATCATGTCTTGTGTTTTGTCCAATCTGAGTGGAGGTGGAGCAGGCTGGACACTGACATCCTGCCTCTGCAGAGGAGATACAGACTGGGGACTGATAGCAAATCCAAGCAGCTCAGCCTCGGAATGGGCAGATGTTCCTGCAGCAGTGCAGCCCACAGCTGGATGCTACTGGGATGATGGAGCCTCATGGGGCTTTCACACTGCATGTTTTTGGTAAACCACTTTGCACATCCCCTTCTTTTCAGATGTGAAAACAAAAGTCCTACATGAGTAAATGAACCTGGGCTATGTACTTGCAGCACCTGCCTTCCCATTTCTGGCCAAGCTGTCCTATATAGCTGTGCTAAAAATGTATTCCATGCCCAGCTTCCTGAGCTTTGTCTTATTTAACAAGATGGCCATAGATATGCTGAAGTCAGGGATTCTAAGTAAGCCTAATTACTTGGTCACTGCCTTTTAGTTCACTTTGTGCCTTTGTGACAGGGCACTGAAATATTCCTTTTTCTGATACTCTGAACAATCAGTGTGGAATTACAAGTTTTTATTTATGTTTCTGGATTGTAAGAAAAACAGTATTTAATTACCACCACTATTAAATTTTAAAATCGGGTGAGAACTAGAGAATAGATATCTAAGTTCTGTGAGTATTTTCAGTTTCTAATCCAAGTATCTAGTTCCTCACCATACCATTTACTCCTGCAGTGATAAGTCTGACCAAAGTGGGACAATCACAGACCTAAGAATGGAAGACATTACTGGAAAACAGCACTAGAAGCATCTGTACATTTTCACTGCACTGTCCTGTGGCTTATTTTGGTTAAAATGCATAATAATAATAATAATAATAATAATTTATTTTTTCACTTTAGAGAGAAAATCAGATACATGTCTTGGCCCTCTTCCAAGACCGATAGTTTGGTACTTCTCAGGAAATGTGTCTGGCTTTCACCTGAAAGTCCCAAAGCAATGAGTGTTTCATCTGATCCTTCAGTGTATTTTTCTTCCCATGGCCAGTTCTTAGTGGTTTTTGCCCTGCTAAGCTTGAGTTTTTATCTCACCTATTTCTCCTCTGTATATGCCATGTCCTCCCTTCAGAGCGATTTTTTCCACTGCTCAGTGTGTTTCCCTATCTATTCTCTGCCCTCTGCCCAGCAAAATCAGTATTTTTGTGTTGCTGATCTGTTGTTTATCTGATGTACTCCTTTCCACTCCTACCTCTCCTTCATCTCCATGGCTGTTCTTTTTCCAACTCTCTCCAGTTCATCAACATCACGCCTGTAAATTTGATGCTAAAGCTGCCCTGCAGTGGCAGGTGGAGCCTCCTGCTTTGGCATGAGCCATTCCCGCCACACATACACAAAATGTGGTGTTTGCAGGTGAGGACACTCAACTTTGGGGTCTCCAAGGAGGGTTTGCTCAAGGGTCAGTGGGGAATCCAGGTGTGTATTTGGGAAAGATCAGCTCCCAGGAGAGCTCTGAACCACAGGGTGACATCCAAACCCCCACTGTTCACGCAGCATCTTCACCTGGGCTCTGTTCAGGATCAGACCACAGTCTCCTGGTTATCCTATCCATGGCTGGGCCGTTCTTGAAGTTGTCTGTAGAGGGTTCAAGGAGAGGAAGAGGCACTTACTATTAAATGCAGGCTTAGTTTGTATTAACCAGACTTCTTTTCTAATCTGCACCATCAAGCGCATCAACCTCCCCACGAAGAAGCCACACCTGTCAGGAGACAATTTGGTTGGAGTTCTGCCTGGACTGGTGGCACACCTGCCTTTTTTCCTCCCTGTAAAAATGTTTAACTAGCTTGTTTATAACAACCTTTTTCCATATGAAGTGCTGCTGCCATTCATTGTGGTGACCCTTCAGTCCCTGACCAAGTGCATTACTGGAAGGCAGGGTAAGATCTCTGAGCAATCACAGGAGGGATGGCAGGACTATGCTGCTTGGCCATGTAATGTAGGGAGGGATGTGAGAACCACGGGCACACCCCAGAGAGCAGGCTGTCCTCCCTAGGTGAGGGGCACAGCAGCAGTTAAATCAGCAACCCCATGTGGAGTACAGCTCTGGCTCAAGCACTGTCAGAGTGCACACTCCTTCCTCCAGTGACCTGTCACAGAATTAACCACTGGCTTCTTTTCCTGTAGCAGCAGCAAAGGACAGTGATGTTGCCATGTTATCCACTTGGAGAGAAGATTACCTTTTACCTATTATTTCATTTACATTTATTCTGCTTTCTAATCTCAAGTGTGTTTGCTGACCTGGACAAATCCCATTTAAGATTTTTCAGCCTGAAATGGATTACAGTATCCAACAGCCTCAACACTTCAAACTTTGGAGGGGAAAGGAGGCTGCTTCTCTGTTTCCATGCTTTCTCTCCCCTCTCCTCCTTTTATCCAGCAGTCTTTTGAAACACCCAGTGGCCCTTCTGTATTCCACAGAAGCTGTGACACCTAGAAGCTCATGGTCACACCCAGAAGCATTGATCACCTCCTCTCCAGCTTGCTGCACATTGACCAAAACCAGAGCCAACCAGAACATGCTTCTGCAAAATTAAGCTCCCCACCAGCTTGCACTGTGACCATGTTAAGGATTTCAAAAAGCAACAGAAATTGGAGTCTTCTGAGAGTTTGCTTGAGGGTACCAAGCTCTGAAAAAGACACCACCACAGGCAGAGAGGGGGTAGCACCTGGGATGAAGTGAGGTTAAAGATTGAGGGTGGTCATCCACACCTAGGTATCAGGAATGATGACTTGAGAGTCCTATAATCCCAGTATTTGTGAACAATTTCTGTCCCCATGGTAAGAAAACAGAAATAAAACCCACTGTTTCCTCTCTACACATCTCTTGAGGGGTGTCCCTCTTATCTTTTTGCCATATCTTCATCAGGAACGAGACTTTTCTGTGAACTTCACCCTTCCTGAAAGAAACAGCGAATATTTTTCTGTTTCTCTATCTCAGACTTACTTGAGACCAATTTATGAAATTATGGCTAAAGACAAAAGCAGTAAAAAGACAAGAGATAGGAGATGTATTGAAAAATTGATAAGAATCAAACACAATTGCCTCTTCAAAAACGAAGAAGAGGAATATAAGACTGTCTGCCTATCCAGAAGGGAAAAAAAAACCCCACTATAAAAATACCCAAGGGGTTTCCCTCTCATTCCTTAACAAAAAGAAATCTGAAGTCAGTGATTCAGTCCCCCGAGAAGTCACTATTTCTGCCGTGAGGGAGCCCCAAATAATTTCCCTGTGAGATTTGAGAGCTGAGGGTTTTTTTTTTAATGCAAGAGTTTCATTCTCCTTCAAAACAGTGCTAGTCAGAGGAAAAAAAGCCAAGAAGATGTGATAATTAAATATGGAAAATTTCTGATGAGTGTCTTAAGTGGAAAAAATGTCACATATGCAAGTCTGATTTGGAAAGGGATGCGAGCCGGGTTGTTAGGACAGATAAGCCTTTCTGATGAATTATAGTGGCTTAGTGGCACCGCGAAGAAACTGAATACTCCTTGTTCTATTTTCTGGATGAATTAGTTTCTTCCCATCTGTTCCCAAGGATCAGTGACATTTTCCTAATACAGCCGTGGTTTTTGACATATGCCTGTAGATACTCAGCGTAGTAGGAGCTCAGCTTTAACCCATCACATGGGTTCTGTCTGTTTTGCTGCCGGGTGCTGCACCCCTGCAGGTCCTCCTGGGCATGTGCCAGCGTGGGGTGGGATGAGCTGAGCCAGACCACCCCGTGGCCATGCTGGGACAGAGGCAGAAAGCACAAAGCCATTCTTTTCCTTCTAGTTTTACTAGTTCAAACTCAATTAAGGAGATTATCGCTCTTCTGGAGATGTTCATCAGCTTTTGCTTAACTCCTGTCAAATTAAATCTCTGTTACATATTTAATGGAATAAGGTAGTTGTAGAAGAACCTCAGGGTTACAACACGTCGTGCAAGAGGTAAGCAAATCCCAAAATAAAGCTGCTGGATCTGGTTTAAGCCCATCCTTTTCTGTGTTCCTGAAAGGACACAGTAATAATGCTGTAGATTTGGGAGGAATATATAAACCCCTTCAGTGTTATGTAGAGGCTGCTAGCAGAGATGTAAGAGCACAGTAAAGATGGTGTCTCACCTCCTCTCCAGCTTCTGCCCCCAGGTCCCCTTGGGAGGAGGTTGCAGGGGCTGAAACCAGGAGAACTATGTCCAGGCTGATTCCCTGTTGGAGGTGTAAGAGGATCAACGTTTTCTGAGCATACGAAAATGCAGTTTTGGAAAGGCTTTAACTTACAACTACGAATGGAGAATTTTTATGTGTCCCCTGACCCCAGGATGGCCTCCCAGGATACATGCACTTCACACCCTGAAGGGCTGGGCCAAAGGGCTGAGGCTCCTGCTTCTTAGAGAACTGTTGTGAGGCTTATTTTAACTCAAAGCAATGTATTTTTCCATCTTTTGTTCCCAGACACTGCTGATTGGTTTCGCAGAAATGTTGATTAAAAAAACTGTATCTCATCAAGACAGACATCATCATGAGAAATTTCAGCCCAACTGGCTCATATTTAATAATGTGCATATGGCGTGCTAGCAGCATAAGGGACAAGCCAATTAATTAGATTAGAATTATTTTATTCAATAATTTATGATTAGTTTTACTAATATTTCTAATAATGCTGCAGCTAACAAGAATTTTAAAGCATCCTCAGAAAATCTGATTGAATTTGACTCAGGATGAGAGAGTTGCTTAATTTCAAACTCCAACCTCTTACAGTTTGTTGTTAAATTACAGGACTGCTTGGAGATAGACACACATCTGAAAATAAAAATGCAAGTGAATTTATGAGACAGATAAAGATGAAAAAGAAATCAGGTCTCAAAAAATTTTCTGGAAATGTGTGGGTGACCTTCCCCCTAGCAAAAACACAATATAAAAGAGTATCAACTATTGGATATTATTAAGGGGGTCTCTGTGCTGTGGGTTTCTGCTGTACTTAGCTGCTGCAGAGGCATAGGAACCATCTGAGCTAAAATTTGCAGCAAATCAAAATTCTGAAACAATTTGACATCCTAATTTCTTGTGTAACTGTGGAACTTTCGTGGTGACTCTGTTAGGCTTCAAGAGGGGATAATTGTTCTTTACCAGTTTAGAGGGAGGCGCTTACTGGGGGATGAAGTGATGAACTTTAAAAGTGCCTTTGAGAACTTGGAGAGAGGAGAGCAAAACCAGGAAAGGTTTCCTCATTTTTCTTTCCCTAGCCTTGGAGGTTTAGAGAAACGTGACTTACCTATAAATAAGGGGAATGTATAAATAAAAAAACAGTCTCCAAACCTGAGCCTAAAACTGATCTCAGTGTTGCTTTCCATTGACAGATAACAAATATGCTCCTGCAGTCACTCTCAATGGGTTCATCTTTATTCTTGGAGGAGCTTATGCACGAGCAACCACCATCTATGACCCAGAGAAAGGCAATATTAAAGCAGGTCCCAACATGAACCACTCCAGGCAGTTCTGCAGGTGAGAAAAACCATTAAAATGGAATTACCGGTGCCTTAACATTTTCTGTGGATAAATAAGCTACTACAAGTGAAGGGGAGAGGGGAAGGGAGGTGTGAACCTTTTGGGGTTTTCCTCATCTCTTTTCTGTACGTGTTCAGGCACACAGCATTTCCCAAAGTGTACATCCAGCAGTCTGTTATGGTTTATGTGTCTCCTCACATTCAGGCATGATGGATCACGGGGAGGGATGTGTGTTGGGCTCCTCCAGTGATTACAGGAATGCTGCTTTCCTCAGTTTGCCACATGTAACTAGAGGATGATGAATGCCCTCTGTAGGAGAGACCACCATAATGTGGAACATGTTTTTGCTAACCAGCTATAAGATCCTTGAAAGACAAAGAATACTGAGTAAGCACCACACACCGATATTAATTACTATTATTTATTAGGTGCTTTTGATTGCTTTTTGGGCTCGCTTCCCTGATTGTGGTCACGAGTTGAACAAATTTCACAAATTGTCTGACAAAAATATAACTTGGCACCCATTGCAGGTACTGGCAGAACATAAAGCCTTTTTAAATAGTTTTACATGGCTGCTACTGAAAGAGGGGCTTGTTTAGGGCTGTACACAGCCAGCCCTTCACAGAGCAGATTCCCATGCTGGGGAAGGGCTGAGCTCTTGGTTTCCCTGGAAAAGCCACAGCTGTTCTCCAGACACTGCGACAGGCACCAGGTGAGGGTTTGTTATCCATGTCTGGTGCAGCAGCATCCTGAGGCACTGAGCCAAGCCAGCGGGGAGGGGATGTGCCAGGCAATGTCCCAGCAAAACACTGGCTGGGGCAGGAGGAAGAGCAGCAATGGGGCACCAGCAGGGCCCACAGCAGACCCACATCTTCCAAGTATTCAGCCAACTGCACCTTGTTCCAGGGGTGTCCCTGGCCCCCCTCCTACTGTTGGAAAACACCTCCATGTTTTAGCTTGTCAGATTTAGCTGTTCACTTTGAGGCCAATGAGAAAATGCCTTGTAAGAAAGCATGCTCAGTTTTTCTCTTCTTGCTGTTTTTTTGCCATTTTCACCTTTTTTTCCCTTCCTTTTATAAATTTAAGGGGCGCCCTCTCTTGGCTGCTGGAGCAGATATTGCTGTCAGCAGAGGGGTTGGAGCCCCAGCTCCAATCCAAGCCAGCTCCCTCCCAGTGGCTGCTGCCTTGTTCCCCTGCTCCAAGGGCATATCCTCCTAGTCCCTCCACTCTAGCAGGAGGCAAACAGGACGAGGAGTGCAGTGCTCAGGCAGCATATAATGCTATTTGCTCCTGAAAACCAGAAATAACAAGTACAATACCACTCAGGATTAGAGCCCTAAGCTGTAAAATGAAACATGAGGGACTTGGACATTTGATACATTCCTGCATCTTCCCATCCATCAGAGAGAGGGATGAGCTGCTCTTTGAACATCTTGGATTTGTGAAAATTAACAAAATCTATTAAATATGCAAGAGAAATTGCATGGCTGATTTCAACTGCTGGCTGAGCACCTCACCTGAAAACTTCCCAGGGTTTCTGACATGAAGGGATGCTTTGCTCTGCACCCTGCGGAATAGAAGCCAGTGGGAGACCTTGTGATGCACCAAGGAAAGTGAACGGCTGACCTAAATATCACCTGGTGTTTAGGCACCATAATCAACTGGCTTTGTTTAAGTAGAATTTGCCACCCATCTATAAAAAGTAACTTAAGTCTTTTAAATTACTTTTTTTTTCTAATGCCTAAAGTGATAGTGGACAGGAAACCTACATTAATAGCAGAATAATCACCAAAATAAAAAAGTACATATAATTGGATTCAGAAAAGGCATCATTTCAATGATTCTTGAAAGTGCTGGGAAACAGTCAAGGAAAAATATTTCAGCCTAAAGGACATGTAAAGCCTGTGACAAAACCTAAATAAATCAGTAGGTATGGAAATAGGGAAGATGGGAGGGGCAGCAGTAACAAATAGGTTAAAAACCTGCTGCTGCTACAGGAGGCTGAATGAACCAGTGCTGAGGGCTAATAGGAATAAAAAGAAAAGCACTTTAAATCTTTGGGGATCAAATTTGTAATTTTAATCAGTTATAAAACTACTGCTGATGAGACTGATGAGGTAGAAAAGTAAAATACAGACCAATTGGGTGGGTGTTTCCCATCTGTATTTGGAAGGCAACAAGGAGGTTTGGGTCCATATTTTGCTGTGAGGGACCAAAATCAGTCACTGTTGGCAGCAATGAAAGATGGGAGTTCTGAAATTATGTTCTCAGATTCAGCAGCCCAGCTGTCTTAGACACAGGTGTCTTTAGAGACTTCATTGAGAAGCTGATTGAACCACTAATGTTGATTTTAATAACGTTTCAAGTTGAGGATGGATCAGGGCACTGCCAAAGCGTTTCCGTATTTCAAAAAGGTGAAAAGGAGAATTTCAGTGCAGCAATTAATGCTGCAAAGTACCAGCATCAAGCTGAGTGGTCTCACTTAGCCTCATGTTGGTCCTCTGCAAAATACCAGAGTGGTTAATTTGGGATTTCATCAACAAATAACTAGATGCTAATAAAATAATGAACATCAATCAATGCACTTTTCTGGAAAATGAGGTTTGTTAAACCACCCTGTTGTCATAGAATCATTTAGGTTTGAAAAGACCTTCAAGGTCCTTGAATCCAGCCGTAAACCTGACACTGCCAAGTCCACTGAAGGTGTTGGGAAGCCTGGTTCTTTGTTTT
Organism: Entomyzon cyanotis; assembly: GCA_024500445.1. Lineage (NCBI taxonomy): Eukaryota > Metazoa > Chordata > Aves > Passeriformes > Meliphagidae > Entomyzon > Entomyzon cyanotis. Next base: position 67,859,347 of record JAKEPQ010000871.1, read on the forward strand.
GGTTTGTAATACAGCACGCCTGGCTGCTAAAGACAACTGTGATGCTGTAATATACTGCAATTTCTCCGAGGTATTTGGCTGGCATTATATGGAATTAACAAGGCGCACAGTAGAGAGATTAAATCTGCTTCACTGACAGATCTCAAAATGCAGTTGTTAATGAGAAGATATCATTGAGCAAGGCCACTGGTAGCAAAGCATTTCTTATTCTTCAATGCTATTTAATACATTTACCAACAATCCAGCTAATAGAAAACCTCTCCTGATAAAGGCTGCAGGTGGCATAACATTTGTTGGGTACAAAATATTACAGAAGGAGCCATTTTAGCAGCTACCTGAATATCTCAGTTCAGCTGTCTCAAGCTAGCAGGGGTATTTTAAATACAAAGTAAGACATGGAGGAAGCATACTCATAGCAGCCCTGCTCCCTTAGAAAGCCAGGCTCTCAGAGGAGGACTTAAAGGAGGTCACTCAGAGCAGCACAACATGAGCTGGCATCACAGTGCTCTGGATAAAAGGTCAGTGCAATATTGGAGATATAAAACAAGCCCTAACACCAAAATGAAAACAAGCTGAAGCTGGGCAGAGCGAGTGGTGCTGCATACAGCACTGGAGAGATGAGCGCAGGCCCTGGGTCCTGCATCAACATGTGAAAATATCAGCAGAAGTTCAAAGGGAAGCTGCCAAGATGACCCCAGATTGCAAACCAAACCTTTGACTTACAGCTCAAGGAGTTTATCAAAGAAAGGCTGAGAGGTGACTTGATCACTGGGAGCAAATGGAGAAGATTTCAGTCTCACAGACAAAGGCGTCGCAGGTTACAAGGGCTGGAAAGTCAAGCTACACATCTTGGCCTTGAAGTGAAGCACTTTCCCAACAGCAAGGATAATTAAACAGAGGAGCAGCAAGGGAGCGGGTGAACTCACCAACACTCGCTGTTTTTATGAGGAGATTAGATATGTTTCCAGGAGAGATGCTGCCTGGGGAAATGTCCATGGCCTGCGTATACACAAGCTCAGATTAACTAAGAACAGAGGTCCCTTCTGACCTTAGCCTGTGCATCTATAAATTCCTCATTCCACTCATTAGCATGGATCACAAAAAACATGGTTTAAAAGCAGCAACATAAACAACTTAAAAATTAACTGCATGCTATTGATCTCCTCTCACCAGGAATCACTCGATACCGAATTTGCTGGGAAAAATCTTGACCGCATCACTTTTATTTTTATCTGCTTTGTTTCTACATGTTAGTGATGAGGGAGCATGATAACCTCGAGCAGAGGGAAAAGAAATGTGTGTGACATTCCCTGCCTGTGAAAAATTAAAGGTCCGTTCAAATGGTTTTAATATCAAGTTAAATTACTTCTAATGAAAAATGAAAAATAAATGGTTCGGGTCTCCAGCTCACAATCAACAGAAGAGCAAATTGAGGATCATTTTCAGATTAAGCCCAGCCTGATGGAAGTCAATAAGAAATTCATGCTGATGTAGAACTAACCCTTTGAAAGATGGTGCTAAATGAGAAAAGAGCTATAACAGGCCTGGAGCATTTTAAAATTCACTGAGAGGTTGAACACCTTCCACACAACAGGTGAGGGAAACATTTGACATTTCCCAAACATCAGGCAAGTGAGAGCTTTTCACCACACACACCCATCTCAGTTTGGCAGCCTCTGCTCATTTGCAGAATCTTCAGATGGTGAACAGCAGCCAACAGGAATGAAAAGCCAGGATGAGAGGATCACACCTTGCTCTGCCAGACACCTCCCTCCAAAATGACTTGCAGATATCACTCCCCTTCAGCATGGCAAGGCCTCCCTTTGCAGACAGGAGTTCTCCCTTCCTGCAGTGCCCTTCAAGGGTTTATTTTTCCACAAGTGAAAAGAATACCAAATGCATTCCTGTGCATGATTAAAAATTCCATATTCTGCTTGCTTAGGATGCAGGCAGTGTGCAAACAGGCTTGTGCTCCAGAGAGCCTCCACGGGGCAACAGCAGCAACATGGTGGTGCCAGCAATAATTCCAGAGAAGCTAATTTAGTACCAGCAATTCCCAACAGACACCAGAAAAGCATTTTCCTCCTCCTCCTCTGACTGCTAACCAGTAAGATTTATTAGATGGTTCTGCTGAATGGAAATCTTTAATAAAACTTAGGCTGAACAGCACAAAACCAGGGTCAGTTTGGGGATTATTTTGCCTCCCACCACCTCTTCTTTCTAAGTAAGGCCTTGTTCTTGAGCAGCAAAGCATGGTGCCTCCCATGCTGACCTGCCAGGCATTGCTGACCTGCAGCACCAGCTACAGCCTCCCCAGACTGGCTCCTTTCCTCCTTGCAAAGTTCATGGTAACTCCAGGCACTGGAAGGGGTTGGAGCACAGCTTGTTTGGATGGATATTCACAAGTGCAGCTATTATGGAGCAGGGTTCCTCAATGGCCGTGTACTTCCCAAGCCTACAGACGTGAAGGTTGGTGTGCTCAACAGGCAGCATTTGCAGCTGGAGGCGTTTGTAGTCCAGAAGGGAAAACCAAAATCTTCCAGCATATCTGGAAGGAGCCATAGGTGTGGGCCTGTGCTCCATGGACAGCAGTGAGAATTGCTGCAGCAGACTACAGTAATTTCTGTAGGAGCTGATGACATGAAGGACTGCGGTGGGCATTAAAGCATAACTGATACAGACAGAGCACTCAGGCCATTACTGATGTGCTGTGGACTTTGGAGTAAAACACTGCTGGTTTTCAGCAACAAGTAACGATGCCACATGATGGGTTTGGATCATTAGCAAGGGAAAGTGCTCACGGAGTAGGGCAGAATATAACTGGAGCTTGGCCAAAACACCCACACTAATAATCCTGCTCCGAGAAGGGGCATGATATCCTCCTAATTGACCATGACTAATCTGGACCCTCATTTATCTATCTCGTTGTAAAGATGACACTTCTGGCAGCAGACACAGCCACCCGAGCTCAAGCCTTCTCCGACATAACAACCTGGCTGCCAGCACAGCCCTCTCAGTGCTGGGGGCTGTCAGCACTGCCACCAAACTGGGGACAGTGCTTTGGCTCCCAACTGCCACCACCCACAGACACAATGCCAGCGCTGCCTTCTGCTCCGGCACTGCAACCCTCCCTGCAGGTGTCTCAAAAGGGTCCCTGGTTTAAAAGAAAGCTGAAGGGGCACTTGCAGCTCTGCCTGGCACTGCCCAGAGCTGTGTCCCATGGGGGCTGTGATCCTGGAGGCTTCCCTTGTCTTAACACCACATCTGCCCAGCTGATGAGTGTCCTGGAATCACAGAATGTGCTGAGTTGGAAGGGATGCACAAGGATCATCAAGTACAACTCCTGGCCCTGCATGGGACAACCCCAAGAATTCCACCAGCATCATTCAGTTCCACCTCCAGTGAAGCCCTCCTGAAATCTTAGGGCAGGAAGGAAATTCATCCATTAATAAATGCAGGGATTCTTTTTTTTTAATTTCTTTTAAGCAGATCCTGTGTCTATCTAATTTCAAATACTCAGTAATATTTGTGGAACTGCTCCAAATAAATGAGTGTGCTTGTGCATGCATGGCCAGGAGTGAAGAGGGAGAAGAGCATTGTTTGAGGCTTCAGAAGATACTAAGTTTCAGGCAGTCAAAAGAGTACTATAATTCAGCTATTTCAAATCTTTTGCAACCCTGAGAGTTACAAGACAGAATTTTTTAAAATTATTTTTTAACATTTCCTGATGAGGCTGATGTGATCCTTAGGATTGAGCAGGAAATTTTAAAGCAATAATAAACAAAATTAACATTTGTTGTAGTCCCACTGCTTGATGATATGTCCTGCATATCATTGGGAGAGGGAAGTGCTGGAGCAAGAGTATTCATCTCTCAAACATACAGAAAAATAGACAGTGACATCCTCCACTTCCAAAGCTTACTGCCCATCAGGAGACTTTCATCTTCCCACTCTACTCAGCTCTTGTCAGGCAGCACTTCTGGTTTCCACAGTTCAAAACAGACACAGACAGACTGGAGAGGGTCCAGAGGAGGGTCATGAAGATGATCAAAGGGCTAGAGCGCCTGCCTGATGAGGGAAGACTGAAGGAGTTGGCTCTTTTCTCCCTGGAGAAGAAAGGCTCAGGGGACCCTCACAGAGTATTGCAGCACTAAAAGAGCAGCTACAAGGAGGACAGAAACTCTCTCTTCACAAGGAGCCACGGGGAGAATATAAGGGGCAACAGGTATAAGCTGCAGGAGGAGAGGCTTCATCGTGATGTAAGAATTTTTTACAACAAGATCAGTCGTTCACTGGAACAGCCAGGGATGTGGTGGAGTCCCCATGACCAAGGGTTTTCAGTGTGATTTCAGGATGCAAGATAATCTCATCTGGTGTCCCTTTCCCACAAAAGGTTGGACCAGATGATCTTTCAAGGTCACTTCCTGCCTGGGTTCTATGACGTTTTGGCTCAGTGATTCAGTTTGTCCATCAAGTCCTTTACAGTCAGAGAGAAATCTTGTCTGCCATTTGCTAAGGCTGGGCAAGGACTGAAAGGTGGATAGGCAGGGGAGATGCAAAGGGTGTTTAGGTTACACAAGCACACCAATAATGGACAGCCAGGTCCCCTCTAGCCCTTGGCACGCCTCAGCCTCACTGAGATTTTCCTGGGAGTGTGGTCCAGAGCTTTGTAGAGGCCAGCAGATGGATAAGATGACCCGTGGCAGTGTCAGGGGACAGTCACAGTGTGACCTTCTGACACTGAGCATTGTTTGGGAAATGAAGGATGCCCAGGCACCTCAGGAGAATCGGTCATAGGGCAGGAGAAGTCTCTCTAGTGAACAGCAGTAATTACCTGCAGAGTAGAAAGCTGGGTCACTCATTAGCCTGCATGGTAATAATTTGCTGAAACTCATTTTTTTGGAAGGAGTGGCTGAAGTGATCTGGATTTGGATGCCCATTACCTTCACCCCGGGCATTCTGCTGGAGAGGTGGCTCCACAGCCAGGGAAGTCACTGCCCCGAAGCCACCAAAGGGTTTGGCTCCCTGCAGCAAAGCTCTGTGGCACAGAGCTTCCTTCCTTCTTTTCCCAGGCTCTGACAGCCTGTAATCATTTCATCTCTCAGGATTAATGGCACCAAGCAATAAACTCACATCCTAATTATTGTAATTATTTCTTTCTTTGTATGTCAGCCTTGGTAACGATGTTTTTACAGCTGATGGGATGGAAGGGAGGGGAGAAATGAAATATTGTCACAGTAATGAAGAAAGAGCAATGAGCATACTCCTTTCCACTCACTTTTCTCAAGGTTTTAGAACCTACTTGAGTTTTCTATTCCCTAAGGTTCCAGAAATTAGCAGTGATTGTCCTAATACTGCAGAGTAGCAGCAATTTAGGATTAAATTCCTAATTATCTTAAGCATCTACCTGCCACTTTAGCCCCAGAGATGCCTGAATGTCTCCAAAGTCCCCTGCACATGTAAGTACCCACTGTGTGCTCAGACCTGCCTATTTCTCCATAGCAGGAGCAGCTCACTGCTTTGCTTAACCTCAGGCATGACTCACAAGCTAAGCATTATGCCAGTCTTATCTCAGGGAGTTGCATATGGAGAGAGAGAAGTTGCTCTAATCACCATTTAAAATTCATACAGTCTTCCAGAGGGTGGAATTCAGCATCCATTTCTTCCCCACTGTATTAGCACCATGATGGGAACTACAGGGATTGAGCTGCTTGTCCCAGGTGCTGGGCAGGAATTCTTTCCAGGGCTGTAGCCCAGGTTCCACAGAACAAAAGCAGCACTTTCCCACTCACTGTAACCCCAAATCCAGAGCATGGGCTGGGGAGGAGCCCAGACCAGATCATTTTTGGAAGGTTTGCTTGGCTGCTCAGCTGCTCTGTGGCAGCAGCAGCTCTGCCTCAGAGTAGCTCCTACTGAGCATGTCATGGAGGAGACTTCACTGGAAGGAACATGGGTGGTTAAGATGCCACACAAGAATTTGTAAAGCACCCACATCCCTGTTTAGAGACCCAACGTGAGATGCTGGAGGGAATACCAGCACTTAAGGCTGGATTTCAGCCGTGCAGCACAAACCAGCAACAAAGGGCTGGTGGCTGCTTGGCTCCTGTTCCCATGGTCACCTGCAGAGTCTTCCCTCTGGTCATTCCATTATTCCCATCCAGATCAAAAGCTCCGTGCAGAGGAATATCATCAGTTAATGAGCAGTGAGTGGCAGACCAGCCCTGCATGTCAGTGTGACTGAGGACTGAGATCCTCTCTGTGTTGGTGTGAGGTGCTGCCATCTACACCAGCATGTCCACACCAGTAAATTAAAACTAAGGCCATTCGTGGGCAGCAGACCTTGATCATCAGCACTGATGGAAACAGCCCCAGGCTCTGTGCTCCATACTAATACTTGTTTCAATTGCCCATTACTGATACTTCTGCAGACAGATCTTCTTGGGAAATCTTCAGGAGTTTGTTTTGGTTTTCCCCCTTGATCCAACAAAATTGATAAATTAACCCATTTGAATTGTTTGGGGTTTTTTTTTGCATCAAGCATTGTGTAGAAGTACTGTTTTAATTAGTAATCAGCATTTCATTAGAGAACCAAGGCAGCACAGCTGCTTTGTAACACAGTTCGTCTCTGACATTAGACCCTCTTCCACATCCCAAACCATATCCCAAACAAACAAGCATTCACCTTCTTCAACTTCACAATCAAGAAGAAAAAAAAAGTGAAACAAAACCAGCAACCACTATCCCAGGGCCTCATCTCTAAACTCTCATCCTGCTTGTTTCAGCAGCTCCTCCACCACATCAGGAGCCTGGGTTGGGACAATCATTCCCCCTCTTCAGGCCAGATTTTGCAAGCTGTAGTTCCAGTCTGCCAAAATAGTAACTTGTTCCACTCCAGAGATTGGCTTCCCATCCCTCAGCAAATATCCTAAGTCTAAAACTGTGGTTTAATTTGCACATTTGTCTGATTTACTGGGTTGGCTGGTCCTGCCACCTCTGCCTCCTCCTGGGCATAGGGACTGAGCCTTGGCAGGAGCTCCTGCCAGGCATCTCTCTGCCACCAGCTCTGGCTCCTTCAGAGGTGGGCTCCTTCTCTTTCAATGCCATCTTTCAGGATGACACTTGCTTTACTCAAGTCCTTATTCTTCCCCATTTCTCCCTGACGTTTGAAAAATAATTACCCGTGGTTCAGTAAGTTCATTAGCAAACTCCCTCAGGACCCTGGGCTATGCATCATCCAGCCCTGCTGATTTGTGGATAGGCTCTAATCAAGTGTTTCAAGTCTCTCTCTCCTTCCTCCTCCTTTCAGATTAACAGTTATTTTGACAAGATTCTCATTATTTCCTATTTCCTGGCAGTACCCAGGGACTAGGCTTATTTGAGTCCTCACTGTTGTCATTGTGAGTTTATTTTTAACCTCAGGCTCTGCTTCTCCACAAGGACATCAGAGTCTTGTGTTCTTCAGAAGCACGTGGCTGTCGGTGCCATTTTAGTCTCAGTTCATCCTGTGTCTTCCAGCGCTCTCTGGCTTTTGCCTTTATCACTTTTTATCCTTCTTCTTCCCACTACTTCAAAATTAGCCAGACAAAATTAGTTTACTTTTACCAAGCCTAGAGGATCACTACACTTCTTATATCATGGCCACCTTCTTGGTTGCAATTAATTTGTCATCTTCCCCTCCCTCTTTTTCTCCCTGCCATCCTTTGGCAGGTACACACTCTCTGAGTCTCCATTTTTCTTCCCAACACAATCATTCACCAGCTGCTCTCCAAATGGGCCCAGCCACCAGAAAAGCCACCAGCAACCCCATCCAGCTTAACCTTTTTGAATCAACTTGGAAGGCAAATTTGGGCTTCATGGCAGACGAAAAGCAGAGACACCCCCACTTTTGGGCTCTCCCCATGCAGTGGGAAGGTGGCATGGAGAGCATGGCAGGCCCTGCATTGGCTTTCCCCACCCACATGTCCCTGCCATGCTCTGCCATTCCCAAATGCACACATGGGAGCACAACCCCATCTTCACCAGCCCAGTGCAGTGTCCTGCCTGTGCCCAATTGATGGAGAGGCTGAGGCATAAAGTGGAAAGAAGAGGAAGAGATAAGAGTAAGGGGCAATTTTTCTTTCAAATACCTTGCCCACCTACGCTCCTTCCCTCTTACCAGGAGCCTATGGACCATGGGATTAGCCCATCCCCATTATTCTTGATTTACAAGAGATATTTGAAGTCAAACACTCTCACTTTAAGAAAGCAGTAAGGTTTTTTGTCTTCTTTAGATGCCCACAAACAGCTGCCCTGCCATTCCCTCAGCTGCACAGCCCTGATTGTCAGATCTGTGTGCCCCAGCTCTGCTTTCCCGTGGACAGCTCTGGGGTGCACAAGGACAGTCAGCAGGACCTCCAGGCCACCATGCCAGGGCATGACCACAGAAGGGGCTGAAGCAACAGAACATATTTTGAATGTTTCTACCTCACCCCACCCCCCTATTTTGCTGATTTATTAACCAATTAAAGAGGTAACTTGAAGCAAGAGCTTATTCCAGCTGAGGTAGTGGGAACCCCAGATTGCTTGGATTGGTTTTGCATGTGCAAAGTACTACAGGGACTTGATCTGCAGATCTGGATCTGCTTTTGCTGCAGATCCCATGAGTGGGCTGGAGAAACTTCTTACTTGGACTTACTCTGTTGTTTACACTAGAGACAAGCTACCTACCTGGCAGGAACACAAAAAGGATTAATTTTGGGGAGAGAAAGGGAGAGGGAAGAGAAATGCCCACACAGCTTTGTACAAATAAGAATAAAAAGTGTAATCATTGTTTACCTCTTGTTACAGAAGATTGGGTTTGTTTTAAGCCTAAAAATAAAATTGCTCAGTAAGACAACTAACTAAAACTTACTTTTTTTCGAAAAACACAGTGCTGTGGTTCTGGATGGAAAAATCTATGCCACTGGTGGGATCGTCAGCAGTGAAGGACCTGCCCTGGGAAACATGGAAGCCTACGACCCTAAAACAAACACGTGGACACTTCTACCAAACATGCCCTGCCCTGTTTTCCGACACGGCTGCGTAGCAATCAAGAAGTACATTCAGAGCGGCTGATGTTCCCAGGAGTTGGATGGAGAACTGTTTGTACCTGTTGAAAGCAGGCAGGAGGAATGCTATGACTTAAGGAACAAAAGCAGCAAAGCCAGTCAGTGAACATATTGCTCTAAAGTCTTGAATAGTGTCTACATTGAATGTAGAAAAATCATCCTCACCTTTTGGTGAACAAGGAGCAGAGAGCTCCGTGCTATGTAAGATATTGTAACTTAATAATGCAAGGGTGTCACTAGATGTTATAGTGGCACTTGGTCTGGACATCGGCTTTTGGTCAACCCAGGTGCAATAGAATTTCTCATATTTTTTAAGCTGGGGAAGAGAGGAAAAAATAATCTGCATTTTACTTTAGAGCTCAAGCTTGATTCTTAAAATAACCATGCAGATTAGTTTTACTATTACACTTTAGGCATCAATCTATTTGAAAGGTCAAAGTGTCCTTACCACTTTGATTCCTTTTTTTTACATTTGTTTTTAATACACGCTTTTCAATACCAATGACTGAGAGAAATCTTGTGTGACAGATGCTTACGTTGATGTCAGTCTTCCATCAGATCGAACAAATCTTTCAGTTCTCTAGAGAAGAGCCCAAAAGTGGGGTGAGGTGGGGACTGGGGAGAAGTAGAATAGCCATTGGTAATAAATTCCATGTAAAATGATGAAAAAAAGGTCTGTTGGGCTGGATGAGTTTCTGCTCCCGGTGATTCTCGTGTGGGCACACGTGGCTGTGCCCAGTGTGGGGTGAGGGCTTCTAAACCTTTTCCTCCAGATTTCTGCTGATGCACTTAGCAGGGCTCAATTCCCACAGTGCAAAATGGAAAAGGTTCAATTCCAGAGGCATTCTCCTGATAAACCCACTCTTCACTCCTGGCTGGAATCACAGCAAAACGCACAGCATAGTGTGGGTTTGCCACGTGTTCATCAAACACAGAAGATGCCTCCTGTGGCTACACACTCAGTTTTGGCTCTCAACCAAAATTCCTTATGTTGGGATACACGCCACTATCTTTTATGTAAAGTCTGAGAGGTTTTTTTTACTTTGCTTTATTTTTCAAGTTCCTTCCCTAGGTGTGGAAGCCTTATACTTCTTATTTACAGATTTTAAACACATGAGTTTAAAGCCCATGGTAGAAAAATGCATAGACTTAAGCCCAGTGTAAGAGACTTCAAATTATTACTATGTAGAGTTGTAAGTATATGCACAGCACAGGGGTTATATTTTTATATATATTAAAATATTGTCTATCCAGAGAGCATTGTGATGTGGAAATTCTTTATAAATTTATACATCAAAGGAACAAATGGGAGATGGACCGGCTAACATAGAGGGGGCAGGGGAAAGAATCTTAAAATTCACCAGTAGGAAGTAACCCCAAGCTAAGGATTGTCTGATTTCCTTCCAAGTGGAGGGAAAAAAGTTGCCATACTTGCCTTTGCAGACTCAAATCCCAAATGCCATACCAGTAATTCAAGAAGGAGGGTCCTGTACAGGGTGTGGGTGAGATCTTGCATTCAGTATCTAGTTGAATTTCATACCAAATACAATAGCCTTTTTATATGGAGGGAGGTCTGCTTACAGCTTTGGGGAAATCAATGCAGATGGTTAGCTAATCATCTTATTTTATTAATAATCATTTATAAAATAAAATTTAAAAAAAAAAGAAATTTGTATCTTGTATTTAAAGAAAAAGTGCTCGAGTCAGCTGAGTCAAGCTATAGGGTGACTCAAGCCTCTCATTTTGACAGTGAGGTTCCAGCCTTTGTTATGCAGTTGTTTTATTTATTCTTTAAAGAAAAGAAAAATAATAAGCACAACAAAATTATATACTAGTATGTCATTTAAAGTATTTATGTCAAACAGGGTGCAAGTGTGAACCTAAAGATTGGAGCACAAGTTTCTAACTGCCTGGGGCAGGACTAATTTTAGTGTTGGTGTGTGTCTACCTCCAAAGGAGGTGCTACCTGTCAACAAGACTGAAACACATTCGACATTTCCAATTTAGCTTATTTCTTCATTTCTCACACTGGAACAAAACTGGCTATTTCTGTGAATAATATTAAAAACAGGGTTATCTGTAATGGTATTGTATATAGTTTATGTTTACTGTTAAGTTCTTGTTATATTATAATAAATATATTTATAGATCTAGATTCAGCATCCAGATTGGATTAATTTTGTCATGACTGATCAAGAAAAAACTGTACAAATGGGGACTTCATGTTTCAACCCAGACAAGGATGAAAATGTACTCATTCCATCCAACTACTTTCTCTTGCAAATCCAAAAATTTATTGTTGATACTTAAATGCTCAGGAGCTTCCAAAGTACTTTCATTCTCATTTCAGAAAAAATTCTTAGAAGTAATTTTAGATTTTATTTAACAAGACTGTTTCTTCTTCATCCATTTTCCCAAGCATACTATTAAGTAAAGAACAGAATGGCTCAAGATAGTTTAGGAAATGATCTTGAAAAGAAAAAACACTGATAAACAGCTTTTTTACTTTATTTTTTAAATGAAAGTAACAATTTGTGTTGCACTGCTTCTGCAATGTCTAAAAGATGAAAGCTGCATTTGCCCTGTGGTCAAAATTCCCTTCCTATCCAGTGTGGGAGCTCTGTACCTCACTGGATACATCGTTCAGAGAGCAATTCCATGCAACAGTTCATGGTTTCTTTGATGTTTCATTAGGGTGTCATCTGGTAGTTGTAAAACTGGATCTGGAACAAAGATGAGCCAAATATAACTAGTCTCAAATACCACCACAGTGGAACATTTCAGCCGGATCTGAGGAGGTAATTTCTGTTCTGCACATTAACAGGAAGAGCCTAACATTTATTGAAATTGTCTCTGGTTCTTACAGAGTATTTAAGAGTGTGAACTGCAGTTTTTAAACATTTTAGTTTAGGCTTAGTGGCTCAGGTTGAATAGCCTGTGAAGATTACTAAAAGCCTTGCAATTCAATATTACAAAACCACGCTGCAGTAATCCAGACCAAGTAGGCTGAGTTGCCAACCTTTCATCAAGGCTCTGCAAGGATCTCTTATTCAGCACTAGTCAATAATACTTGGCGGGATGAACAAGACACAGACTATTTACTTTACTTGTATGTGGAAATTATTTTAGTTCCCCTCTGGGAAGTTGGCTGAGCACTTTGGCCAGATGAATCATGCGCACATACCTGCTCAGAGATTTTTCTTCTTAAAAGCTTTAAGAGATTCAGGGGACAGGCTGGCTCAGCAGCCTAATAATGATAAAAACTCTTTTGTTCACTTGTGTGACTCTCCCCTGGCTCACCTGGGAAGGGAAGTCATCTCCAAATGGGGCTGTTCTCCATGTTCAGGTAATCACCTACCCCTGACAATTTACACTAGTCATCCCCCTTTCTCCCGTTGTTTCATCTAGCAACAAACACACTGTACTAATAAAACCTCAGCAACCCCATCTTTTAATTAACTGCAGGTAAGTGTTAAGGCTGAGCTTAGCACAGTGCAAGTGGAGCAGCTAATTAAGAGCGTTGGGTACACTCCAGCTTGCCCTTGGAGGGGTCCAGACAAACCGATGGCCAGCAAAGCACCCGCGTTCTGCAGCTGCAGGGATTAGCCAGGAGAGCAGCTGCTCCCACCCAACTCCACCAGCACAAATAGGTTTAATCAGCACGGATGGGAAAGGCACAAGTGGCTTCAGGTACTCAACCACCCTCCTAGCTTCTCGTGAAGAATTTCTCAGGGAAAAAAAAACCTATCCCAAAGCTTTTCTCTGCTGTTTCCAACACAAGGGCACTGCCTCAGAACGACACCGCCTCCCTGTCCCTACTGAAAAAAGGTGACTTAGTGTAATGTAATATTGGATAAAACTACCAACAGCATATGCAGTGAGGACTTGGCAGGCTGCAACCCGTGCCAGGTCTGTAAGGAGACACTGACTCTGTGTCTACTTGGACATTTTTAACTTGTCATGCTAATACAAGCCTATTAAATTGGACGAGACCCTTAAGCTCACCCCTTAATGCCTTCTTTCCCATTTTAAGTCAGCTCAAAAACAGGAGCTGAAGCGTGCTTCCAGCTGAGGTAGAGATGCCAGCACTTCCAGGAAGGCAGCAGCAAGTTCCCATCATCAGCGAGTGTTCTGGGTTGATAACTTTAGACTGCAGAAAAAGCCAGAAAGAAAATGGTCTGGAGGGAAGCAGATGGATGCATCCTGGGCATGGTGTTCCCATCACTCATTACATTAAGCTGGACAGCAATACCGGAACAGAAACACCATTTTTCCTCCGAAAAGCCAAGCTGTTTGAGGCATGATTAAACACTCGCTGAGGTTAGAATTCATGAGAGCAAGAGCTGCCATCACAGGCTCCTCAGCCGAGCTCTGGAAACCTGGAAACAAAAATCAGAGTGGCAGACTACCATGAAAAACAACTCTCCCTTTGCTGGGCACCAGTGTTTTTTCTTTTGATAGCACACACTACTTTTAGTAAGTCCTGTTTAGCTAGCAGATTTCTTACAGAGTAATAAATTCCAATTTTCTTTATCTAAACAAATTCTACTTCAGTTGGCAGAAGCTTTACATGCAGAATTAAGTGTTTTGGCTCAGTTACTACCTGGGAGAAGGAAACTCCAGTGCTGCCATCAAGCCATATCTGCCTCTCAATTTTTTATTAGTGGTGGTCTGTACAATGAAAGTTTGAAAGGCTTCCTGCTTTTAATTTCATAAACTGTTGGTTTTGAGCAGTGTTCTTTCTTCCTTTGAAGTTCATACCTACCCAGATCTTACACAGCAAGATTCATGCTGGCAAAATACACTCAGTATCAAACTCTTTCACAACCTGTCCAGAGAACAGCACTGGTAACAGGGCTTTTACAGCTTGAGAGGCAACTGCAACATGTAGCTTGTAAGGAAATTAATACAGAATTAGGGACTGTGATAAGACAGGCTAAAGGTGAAGGTTGCCTAAAGCCATACCTCACATCACAGGTGATACAAACACCTTTACTGTTGTCCAGCATCAGTGACTTTTTCCCCATATTTTTGTGTCTAAAGAGCAGACACCTACCTAAGGTCACCTGTGACACTCCTACATAAACATCAGCCTCTCACCTCATTAAAAACAGTATATGTTAATAAAAATAGCTCTTACAGGTAGAAATGAGCCAATTGCTCTGCATCTGCATCTTGGGAACTTTAGAAGTCTCTAATTTCTAATGCAAAGTCCTTGTGCTGGTGGACAGCATCCAAATGAGGATCAAGGAAATGAACAGGGAAAGAATACACCAAATGCTCTAAGAGTATCCTAAGCCTTATGCTCTACCAGAACTACTGTCCCTCTACCACAGAAACAATAATCACCTCTTACAAAGCAAGCCTAAGCTGCCAAGCCCACTGGAATTTTGGTAGCTGTTTGCAATAAAAGAGTTCATCTTTCAGTAAGTTACATATTTTTGTGTCCAGTGAATGCAGTGCTCCATTACTTGTTACATCAAGTTCAACTTTACCTGCTTCAATTTAGGCCCAGCTTTTCTGCAAGTTGCCCGTTCATGGACTGGAACATTTCAGACTGAGAAAGTTGAGGCTGTTCAGCCTGGAAGAGGTTGCAAGGACACCTCATAGCAACATTCCAGTTCCTGAAGAGGGCCTACAGGGAATCCAGAGAGGGACTCTTCATCAGGAGCTGTAGTAGTAGTAGTAGGAAAAGGGGAAATGGGCACAAACTGGAAGAAGGGAGATTTAGGTTAGATATTGGGAAGAAATACTTACTGTGAGGGTGGTGAGACACTGGCACAGGTTGCCCAGGGATGCTGTGGATGCCCCAACCCTGGCAGTGTTCAAAGCCAGGTCAGATGAAACCTTGAGCGATCCGGTCTAGAGGGAGGTGTCTGTGCCCATGGCAGGGGGTTTGGGACTAAATGATCTTTAAGGTCCCTTCCAATCCTTAACATTCTATGATTCTATGATAAAAAAGCCGCACACAGCCTTTCTGGGGAAAATTAAGAGTGGAAATGTGGCAGCCTGGGAGTGGCGCATATTTCTGTTTTCTGCTGGCAAGAGGTTTTCCCTATAGAGATCAATACGTCCAGAGAGAGTATCAGACTTTCCCAACTGGATAAGGGGTTTTGAATTCCAGAGGTAACCTAACACTCAACCATCTCCAGAAAGCCCACAAGTCTCTGCCCTGCTGACATTCATTTTTAATAACATGTGGGTATTTCAGGGAGTGCCGGTAATGTGACAGTTATCAAAGGGCAAGTGAAATGACTGGGTAATTACAGGGCATTCACCTGACATCAAACCCAGGTAAAAATGGAAAGATGATATCTAACTAAAGTGATCATGAATCAAAGAGATAAGAAGAAATACAATGATTTTCTAGAAAATTGGTTGTATCACACAAAGCTGATCTCATTCCCTGACAGGATTACACATTTGATTGATAAGGTAATAGATTTTCAACAGCATGTGACAAAATACTTCAACTTCCTCACTGTACAGTATTCAGACAGCAAATATTAAATGGGCTAAGAAAAGGCAGATTAATTGAGGAATATCTAATCTGCTTGAGTAATTCTCAATTTAGTACTATCAGAGTGTTTCTAATGGGGGAATCCTCTTCTCCTGAAGTTCTTGAAGGAAAATGTTGACATAAATCACTAGTCACAGACCTGTGGAAAAGGAGATTAGCTGAGGGAAAGATAATGAGGCCTGAACAAGTCATTCATATGCTGCTGGCTCCTCTGGCTGGCTGGGACCCATAACACAACTTTTTATAAAGCTAAGCAGGACCTCAGAGAAGTGGGAATGGGGAAGGCTGACATTCAGGATGGACAACTGCATCATGAAAAGCTGCAACTCTGAGTCAAGCAACAAGGGTTCCCAGCCCAATTCCACTGTATAAAAGGCCTAAATTGATCTTTGGATGTGCAAAAAGGGGGCCAGGGAATAGGAATCAGTGATTTTTGTCTCTATAAATGGCACTGGTGGGACCTATGCTGGAATATCACATCAATTTCCTCTGTGAACAAATGTTTTAGAAGATGTTGAAAAATTGACCTACTGCAGAATAGAGCCACAAAATTGACTTAAAGGCTGGAGAAAATGCAGTGAGAGCCATAAAAAGCTTGTTCTTCAGCAAAAAGAAGATGGAGAGGCTACTTGAGAACAGTGCATTAGTGTCTTCATGCGGGGGAAAAGCAGGTATGAATAGTCTGCAACATAAAGAAAGGACAAGAAGCAGTGCCTGGAAGCTGAAGCCAGAAGAAAACAAATGAGGAGTGAGGCACGTGTTTCTACCCACGAGTTTAACCACTCCACAAAAAGTTCAGAGAGCTGGGCAGATGTACTCTGCAGACTAAATGCCTTCCCCAAAACCACTTTTAAGCTATTCGGATGTTAGCAGGCCCTGGGCATGCAGGAGATTAAATTATACATGCCACAGCATCCAATTCAACAAACCAGTGTTTTCTGCTGGCACTATTCCCTGTGAATAAACTCAAATTTTTGTAACAAACTGCTGAACATTTACCGCATCATTAGATGTCAGCTCATTTCAATTTCCAAAATTTATTCTCATGCATTAAAAACAATGTAAAATTTACTCTCAGGTTATGCTTTCATGGCTGTCCTCTGGATCTTGTGAAAAGGATGCTTTTTGTTTTTAAAAAAAAGCTTTTTGCCTGCTGAACACACTTTAGATTTTAGAGCAAGGCTCTGAAGCACTCAAACCCCAGTATAAAAGTGAGAGACTAATTTTAAACCAGTTACATCTCCAGTGCTTCATGAAAATGTAGTCTCACATGCTTGTATTTATGGTACTTCAAATGTCTATAGAAAACAGTAATTTTTTACTAAACTGACGTGAGTAGTCATGTACAACATGTGACTATCCATGTTACACTTCCTTTATCTCACTAAACCTTTTGTAATGTCACAGAGAACACAGTGGGCATCACTTCAAAACTTACGTCACAATTATGTTCATTAAAAACCTGAAACATTTTAGCAATTTGTCCTTCCCTATCACCAAAATCAGGTATTGCTGTTCTTCCAGGCAGCCTCTACACAGTAGGGGATTCCATAAGGTGCAACAAAGTCAAGAGAATGCCAGATCTTTACAACAAAACTGTAGCTGGTGCTTTGGAGATCACAAATAGGTTCTTAACTAAAACATTATTTTCTTTTCCTTCTACAACAGAAAGATTCCTTCTTATAAAATTAATTTAGTCCAAATTTAATGTAACATTTTAAAAATATTTAACATATTTTCTAGGAAGAATTAATCCTCTATATTCTGTTTCATTCCCTTTGATGAATAAATACTTCAAAGGGAGTCCTTTTGAAACCTGACCTCAAGTCTTTCCTTCCTCCCAATCCAGAGTCCCAAAGTGCACAGGTCTTCTACAAACTCCTAGTTCCATGCAGACACAGTCAAGCATCTCTAGGTTATGGCACAAATCAGATTTTACACTGATGCACAGGGGTTTTCTCATGCCCACAACAAAACCAGGAGGGCAAAATGGTGTGAGCACTCCCAGCAGGCACCCAGTCTGACAGACCTGCACATTTCTCACATGTACTCTGCCAAAATCCTGATTGCTGAAAGACAGAAGCAAACCAGAGGAGTCCAGTACAGCAGAACCAACCCCACTTCATCTGTTCACCAACACATCCTGGGGGCTTCATCACTGACACCCCAAATGTGGAGCCTGAACAGCCTCCCCCTCTGCCCCACTCGTGTCCCTGGATGTGAGGAGCCTTCCAACACATCACCTCTTGCACCTCACTCCTGAAAGCAGCATTATTCCACATCAGCATTCCAGACCAGCCAACCTCAATGCAAATGGCCAGGTTCACACTAATATTCCACTAAAAGTGATGAATCCATTTTAAATCTTAGCAGCTTATCGTATTTTTAAAGGAAAAGGACTTTTCCTGATATAGAAGTAAGGCTTAGTATGGCATAACTCAAATGCAATTCTAAAATAAATGGAATTTCATAGTAGTCACAACCATCTACTGGCAGTGGGTTCAACCAAAATATACTCCCTATGCAAATAATCACAGTGGAAAAAATGACTCACCTAGAAATGGAATGAGGCTGAATTAATTAGTGTTAAAGTTTATAATCCCTCATTTTTACATAATAGTTACATGACCACAAGTGAAGCATAAAAAGAGGAGGAAAAAAAAAAGAAGTGTTTGGCTTCATTAATCAGTTCATAAGTTTACTGATTTAGCTTGCAGAATTTATTCACATGCAGTGCTGGCTTAAAACCCCATATATCACAAGTCCAAATCCTACCCAAGATACAGAAGAAAAGGATCTCATTATTAATTTATTTAAATAAATTATCTGAAGAGCATAAGGAGGAAACAGAGAATGTGCAGCACTGCAAATTTAAGAAAATATGGGAAATTGCATTTCAAAACTACATTCAAGGCAGAAACCAACAGCAGAAGGAAGTAGCATTAAGCAGTGAACACTTGACAAATATGAGTGTTGCACAAACTTCTACTAAGGCCTTAGGAACACCCAACCCAACTATTCTCACTGATTCACGCTTTTGAAGTACCACTTGAAGTTCACTAAGTATCTTCACAAGAATCCTTTTGTTGGTTCCCAAATATTTTGCCTGTTTTGACTCATTATTTTTACAACCACTGTCAGAAATCAGACCTGAATCTATGCTCTGTTAACACAGCCATCCTCACTCCTGAAAGACAGAGACACAAGACTTCACAGTCTTGTTCCTTTATTCAGACTGCAAGCCCAAGTGTGGTGCTGGTACCTGCAAGGCCATTTAGGTCAAAACCCACCTGCCCATGCTGCACCCAGGCTCTCACCAATCAACTTCATTATTACACAACAGGTATTAAATTTCTTATCTAATTGTGCTTTCAAAGCTGCATGTAAAAGTGGAATTGGAGTCAGACATGAAGTTAAGTCACTACTACCCCCTTCCCCAACTAGGAGCCCTACAGTTTGAGATACACAGAAAGGAAAAGAGGAAAATGTCCAGGGGATGTTCCATGTCCTACACCTCATGAGTTAATCTATTAAAAAAAACCAAAAACAAACAAACAAAAAAACAACCCAGGGTTGAAAGAACAACTTTGATAAATCTGACAAATAGAAAGGAAAGAGAGTCTTTCCTTAAAAAAAACCCTCTAATTAGAAGCCATTTGTCTAATGGACAAACACTGAAAGCAGATATTGGACCAAACTGCTCAAAATAACTGAACAGCAAGATCCCGAAGTGTAACATCTAAACTGCAAAATCAAGGAGGTCTGGTAAGGAAAAGATTCTTATCAGCCAGGAGGCAGCATTTCTTTTAAATACACTTTTAAAGGAGCTAAAGCTGTGTTTTCTTGTCATCTTTATTCAAGTATTTCACAGCAGTTATATTACAAATTACAGTAAAATGTTCAAAATTTCCAGAAGTTCAAAAAAATTAAATAACTTACTTCAAACTAACATAAAATGAAGTCAAAATGCAAAACATCAATTTAAACACAATTCTGAATAAAACTATAGAATCCAAAATATACCATAGCTGATGAAGAAGTCTACTTAATCCACAAAGTAGACACACGTTAATGGAACCAAACAGGACGCCCCAATGTCTAAATAACCCAATGCACAAGATACAAAAGATGCAAGTACAAGCCCAAATTCAAGCTTATGTTGTGATTACAAAATAAAACAAAAACAAAATAAAAGACTTATCAGCTGCAGGACCTGACCTTCAGGAGACTGAAGGTAAAACCAGCGCCGACCCACCAACTTAATCAAAACAAAAAAAACCAACAAAAAAAAGGAAGACAAGATATTACAAAACCCAGTAATCCTATAAATACATTGGCATATGAGGAAATCAAGTAACAACACAGAGGACACAAAACAAAACAAAAAAAAAAATTATCACAGGTGAGATTCAAGCTTGCAAATACAATTAACTCCATAGCCATCAACGTCACCCAAGAGCAACTCTATCATTCCAAGACAGCCATCCCCAGGGAATCCTCCTTCCTCCTGGCTGGCCACATCCCATCAAGCCCAGCACAAGGACTCACAAAGGAGTTTATTTGCAATTTTCACAACAAGAAACAAGGAAGAGAGGTCAATTTGTACAAACTCTTGCCAGTGCTATGTGGCAAAAAAAATTAAAAACATACAAAGAGTAAACAAGTTTAGACCACATGGACAGATTAACAGCTGTTTTAACTCTATAACCACCAGACATCTGTAAAGGAAAACAAAAACTCAAGTGTGGTTATTTGGGCTAAGAAGGCGAGTATATCATTTTAGGTAAGCTGTCCACTAGAACATCTGGTATTAGCTACGTTTCTCTAAAACAACATGGCAGCTCCTCATTTAGTAAAGTTGCCTCTTAATGATTTTTCCCAATCAACAACTGACAGTAGAAATTTTCCTTTAGAAACCTGACCTTTTAGAACCATTTTTAATGCTAGGCATTAGCTTTAACTTGCTTTTTACACTCACTGGTGACTAAAATTCTCAACTGTTTTAGTTTATATAAATTTATTATCTTCTTAAAAATGAATGCAGTTTTATCTTCCACAAGTGCTGCTGTTACTTGAACAAAAACTTCTTTGAGTAAGTGAAACTGGAATAAATATTTTTAAAAAATTCTGCAGCAAGAACCTGAGACTTGCAAAAAACCCCTTTATCAGAAACTTGCTACAAAAAATCTGCTACATTTCATTTAATCAAATCTTAAAGTTTGTAACAATTTCCATCAAAATACAAAATGCTGTTAATGTACCAGACACATAAATATCTCAAACAGGTATGATGCTAATAAATACTAAATGAAACATGGAAAAAAATCCCATAATCAAATCTGAGATCAAAGAATCTCATTTAAAATGTGTTTTCTGCTTGTTTTTGTTGTTTTTAATCGCACTTTCCCACCTAAAAAATACAGCTAAAAATGCATGGGTTGCATTTAGGTGTAACTAGATGTACATGAATGCTTAAAACCTTTTTCTGCCATTACCTATGAAGAAAAACAGTGGCATCGGGGGAAGAAAAATATCTAAGATAGACTGATGTTTAACCATAATGAACAAAGCACTTTGGATTACTGCAGTAGCCCAAGGGCCACGTTTGCTCTCTCTGCAGCACTACCCTGGGATGAGCCATAGAGGTGGAGACAAGTCCCTAAGCCTGGGTTTGTACACGGGAGCAGCGTGATTACAGTCCTCCATAAACACTGTTGGTAACTAAAATACAAAAAGCTGAGGTAGCTCAGTATCTCTGCAGTAGTCTGTTTTCTCTCATTAAAAACCAATCACACTGCGTTGCATATTTCTGACAGACATTTCTGCAGCTACATAGGGACAGTCACAATGAATGGTTCACGATGGGAACACCAGCCAACTGCTCTAGAACACTTTCCACATGGGTGTGAAATAAACCAGCCCAGGTAATGTTCTAATACCGAGCTTGTGATGAAATATAAAAACTGCCTAGACTGTTCTCTCCAGTTGCCAGAAAGGAAAGGTGTTGAACTACACAATTCAGACCCAAAGAACTCATAGAACAGATGGATTCAAAAGGCTCTCCTCCAATCCTCGCAACAGTAACAATGCTTTGCACAGAACGACTTGTGAAACCTAAGAAGTTTTATTTTCAACTGAGGTTGGGCTCCAGGACTCTGACCAACTATAGTGTCTTCTTTCCTGCACTGCACAGTCCAAGTTATATTACAAACACAGACCTTCCCAATGAAACCTGCCAGTATTAACCTCGCTTTCCTTAGAGAACTCACACTGGAAAACAAGGAGATGGTGGGAAAATGCTTCATTTTTAGCAATACAGAAGAGTTTCACTGTGTAACTTGTTTCTAAAACAAAATATATACCAATGAAAAAGGAATTTCACCATTTTGGTAAAGTATGTGGCTTTTTCAGTGTGTCTTAGTTTAGTTCTGTAGAGTAAGACAGGCATTATAGAACCATAATACTGGTTGCCATCCAATGAAGAGAATACAATTCGTCCTTTTGGAGATCTTCATTCTGCAGACAGCTTTCTAACATTGCCATTTGCTATAATCCAAACAAATTGCTTAGCCTTATCTTTCTCAATTGACTAAAAGGCACATTAAAGGCAGTTCTAGAGAGCCTCATCTTCAAATTACTGTACATCCAGTTACTCAAGATTCCTACCACAATGCATCACTGCCTTCTTTAGGACAGATTTTTTTTGTCCATAACCCCAGAGAAGAGAAAAATTGGAAAAAAAATAAAAAAAGATTGCCTGTTTAAAAATATTCAACTTAGATCTGCTCTTTCCAGTCCTCTTGTATGTGTTGGTCTTCACTTTGCCTGAAGTTTCCCCAAAGATAATGCATGTAGAGTGAACAAGAGCAGGAATGAGAACAGTTTCTGTAGCACCAAAAATCTCCAAGCTGTGGCATTGTATTCTTTATTTATATCAGATACAACTATATGAAGTTCCGTTTGGTTCTTGTAGGCTGGTTGGTTTCAGGTACCTGAGACAATAGCACCAAATTCAACAGAAACAAAAAGAGAGAGCACTTAAGACCAAGGCTCTGCACATACTTGGTGCAAATGGAAACTGAATGGCTCAGAGGACTGCTCTCCCATGAGCAGTTTGAGAGGATAAACCCACCCATCTTGACGAGTTCACAGGAATGTTTCAAACACATGAACTGTTCTTTCCATCTCCTGCAAGAGACACAGAACATTTAGCTATTCATAAACATGCAGAGACAGAAATAGAGTTATGAAGAAGTAGTTACTGTGTTATTTTTTAGAAACTGAACAAATAAATATATGAAAATAGACATTTCTGTTTATTAGCTGCTATCTGCTAGCAAAATATGATAAAAGAGGGAACTCATTAAAGAAGTATTAATGCAGAAAAGTACTCATAGTACTATGACTGTCCATGAGAAAATTAAGGCTTATTAGGGTCACTTACATAATTAATGTGCTCAATATATATCAGGAAAGCATTGCAGTGGCACACTGCATGAATTCAAGTCTTATGCACACTTATGCTGTTGGTGACCCAGCTGTAACCACATCTCTGCACAGTTTGGATAATCAAAATAAACATCAGTCTCTACAAACTCCTGTTGAACAAATGCCTTTTTCATCTACCTAACATCTTGCACAGACTTTCAACGTATTTTTAGGTGAAGATGGCAGAGGAATAGCATGAAAATGGTTTGAAATATATTCTGCAGGAACTCAACAAAACCCCTCACTATGGCTTTTCCAGTTTTTGTTGTACATTATTCATGGAGAAAAATATTTAGAGCTCAGTGATCCAACTGGAAAGTAGCAATTGTTGTCCTTTTCTCAGCAGGGCTGGTTATCAGTTGAATCAGCAAGCTGATCCAAACCCCTCTGTTTGTAGTCAGTCAAACACCTCTGTTCTGTAGTCAGAACAGTGGTGATGGAGGCAATGCACATCCAGAGCTGGGATCAGCCTGTGCCAATGGTGAAATGACCAACTTGCTGTTGATGTACAGGAGGCCTTGGAGGGCAAACATTTCAGTGACAAAGGACAATAGCAGGGCAGACACCTGGCTTCCACCAGGCCACACTGATCTTCCCATGGCTGTACTTACTGATCTAGAAAGTGTTCATGCTTCTAAGGCCTTGTATGAAAGTCAGAATCAGCAAACTGCATGGAGCAGAGGTGGGTAATTGGTTTTTGGCCAAGTTACACCAACACAATTAGGGGCAACTGCAGCAAAGCCAGGTCAGGGTGTCTGTGAAATCACTTTACAACCACTGTTAGTCGTGCCACAAATGTAGAGACTGCTTCTACTCCATGTCACTCTGCTAGAATGTGCCTTTCATGCTGCTGTATTCTCTCTCCATTTTCCTCCCTTTCAGGTTAAATTCTTAGTCCCCTTCTGAAAATGCATTATTAGAAACAGCCTCCAGTTTCCAAGTTACTGCACTAAACTTTTTTCTTTTTTTTAAAGGTTCTCCCTGCTACTAGAACAATAAATTGACAGATTAACAGTTCTTGAAAAGATTTATCTCACAATATTCAGATAAAGAATAAAAGAAGCTGTACAACATCACCTCTATAAGTTGTGACTTGTCATAGTCTCTACGATGTCTGTAGATGCATTGACTGAGGAGTGAATACAATCTCTCAAGTTGGTCAACAGTCAGGTTGTCACTTTTCTTAACCACCAAATCAAGCAGTTTCTGTTGGAACAACAAAAGGTGAAGTTAAGAGGGGTTTTATAATCAGTTTTAAATTTTTTATAAGGACAAATCAGAAATGCAATCTTGCTGAAGACCTCCTTCGAAGGGATCATACAAATGAAATGAACCACACCTGGCTATCAGTAAGGCCATTGGTTCCACACAGACACAAAGAGGACTCGATGCCTCTTTTCACTTTTCCACTCATACCCACAATTTTATTCTTGTCTTAAGATTTTCTTTCCTCAGTATAGCTCAGGCAATGTTTGTTCTTTTGGAATGCTGCTTCATCCTATTTCATCTTCGTCAGTAATTGTAACAAAGCAAATCCTAAAAACTGCTTTGATGGCTAAAGCAGACATTTTTAAGAACTTACACTGGCAGCGGAAAAAAAAAGTACCACCACATGAAGACACATCTAGATTTGTTAGTTAACATAGTTAACATATGGTACAAAAAAGAGAAGGGGGCAGAAGGAGAAGGTAAGACATGTAAAATTTCTCAGAAACAAAAGGTGAAAGTATTTTACATAGCAGCAAAGAGTGAAATTTAGGACTGTTTTCTCTCCTGTTATAACAATTCTATGATTTCCAAAGAGATTATCATCTGTACTCAACAGAAAAGGGGCTCTAAATTTCATAGGTCACAGTAGGTCAAGCTACTTTTTACAATAGAAGACAACAAATTTTATTGCAACTTTGCTTGAAATGGGGCAAAACTGAAAGCAAATTAACTAACAGTCTACGATGCCAAAACAGCAACACAAATTCCCATTTGCTTTCCAATGCACTAAGTTCTCTCCACCAAGTATACCTACAAAGGAAGGGAAAAGATGATGTTAACTCCCAATTACCAGGCACCCAGCAGTTTCTTGGTACCTGGCATGGCAAATTAACACATATGAGTACCTGCAAAAATGGCAATTAAAACAGTGGACTGCTGTGTCATTACTGGATTACAAGGGTAGCAATAATGGGACAGTAAGGATTCAGTAGTTTTATTAACTTTTCATCCAAAAAACACTGATTGAGAAATCATTTCCAAAAGTCACTGCCATCATAATACTTGTTTGCAGTCAAAAATAAAGGACATGTTGCTTCAGAACAGAGAAAAGAAGCATTTTTCATGGAGTCTATTAACAGTTCAATTTATTTCTTCAGTTTTGTTACCTTTAGTCTATCATGGTCAACAACTACAGAAGGTAAGGGATCTGAGGGTTCCCCTGGAACCTGCTCCAAACTCGTGGGCTTTGACTGCTCCACGGCGACTTTTCGTGTTTTCTTGCTTTTGAATATACCTGTAATTTGAAAAACAATTATCAGGATAGTCAGTCTCACAAAATGCAGCTTATTTCTTCACTTCAGCTTGATTTTGCTTGTTTAGTTTGTTGGGTTGTTTTGAATCAAGCAAGATTGTAGCAGTGCACATTATTCATCAGCTTTGCCAAATTCTGAATGTTTACAGGTGTACAAACCCACAGTTCAGAAAACACACCCTAAACTGGTAATCTTTAAAACCCAATTCCAAAGCACCAACTTTGAATGAAAACTGAATTCCACTAGGAGTTTTCTCATTGTGTCTTTCTATTCAACAACAACAACAAATTAAATAGCTTCTAAGACAAGATCAGATACTAAGCAAATGCTGAAATTCTTTCTGCTTAAGTGAAACAAATCTTCATTTTTTTCTCTAAAGCATCCCATGCCTTCATCACCACAGTATTGCAACATCTGCTCTACTCCCAAAACCTCGTGCTTTGTTACACATTTCTGGGTTTTTCCACCTTTGTATTCAAGCTATTGTCCAATCCTGTCGCAAAGAACAAAATATTTTCATATCTCCTGATTCTCTCCCTACCTTACTTTGCTATTTTTCTCCTCAGCTATTTAAAATTCCTTTTCTTCTGAGGACCCCTGCTATTATAACCATCCTGAAGTCTACACAACTCACCTACCAAATTCAGAAATGTAAAGGCTCTTAACACATCACGCTCTTCTTGTGATATTCCTAGGACCTTCCTTGTACTATTCTCCTTACCCTTAGAGAAAATATGTATGTACAAACACAGCCAACATGTATACAGTAATCTTCTTGTAACTCAGATCTCTCATTAAAGCTCATTTACTTTGTAAATCTCAGCGCTAACTTTTGAAGTAAAGATTTCACTCTGTTAGGTAATTCTGAAAAGCTCATTAAAAAGGCAATCATGCATAAGGCTTCTATTTCTGTTCCCGGAGGAAACTGTCTCTCTTGTCTTCAAAGGACATGGCCCCTTCTTTTATACACCACCAGGATTTTCCTTCTCCTTCTCTTATCTTTTTCCTGTACTGTTATTGTGTTCACTGTGACTCCAAAACTAGATACCTTCTCTGACAGATAAACAAATTTATCTAGTTTTTGCTATGAGTTAAACTGCTTCAACTTTTGCTATGAGCAAGTTTTTAAAGGAATATATTCTGTATTTCTATGCTTTTTTATCCAATGTCAATGATACTTTTATCATATTCTCTAACAAAACAAGTCAAAATCCATCATGTATATCAAAATATAAATCAGATAAAGTATATAGACGAAAACATGTATTATATTAATCTCTATTTATAATATTTTTTAATATAAAATTTTTGGTTTAATGTTATCTCAGTATTTACAGTACTTCCCACAAAGCTGACAAACATAAAAGAGCAGTGTTAGTATGGAGATACACTTACTTGCCGAAGATAAAAATACAGCAATTCAAGAGTGCACTTCTAATTTTTCAATGTAGAATTTAATGCTGTAAGCATACTAAGAGTCTCAAACAGTCAGCAATTAATAAAATATTACTACATAATAATAATTGTAACGTAAGATATTACAAGTGAGATATTCCCAAGTAGTGAAAAATACATATATTAACTTGAACACTGAGATAAAGACAGAAACATTGAAAACAAGTTATACCTTCTTTATCTGCTTCAGCATCTTTAGTTTCAATGTCTGTGCTCTGTAGTGTTTTCTCATTATTGCTGCAATGTGGTAACTCAGCTTTCACCAGATCAGTTCCTTGACTTTCACTGGAAGCTTCCATTTTCTCCTTTAGCTGATCTTCAGATAAAGATTTTTGCCTGTTACTAGACCCATCAGTGTTGTCACAGGGTGAAACAGCATCAAGTGATTCCACTTTACCATTATGGCAGGCTGGACCAGGTACACCTTTGGAGCTGTGTACAGATGTCTCTCCATTCACACAGTCCCCTTTCAACACAGCATCCTTCCTTAATTCCTTTTCAGCACCCAGGGTAATGCTGTCAGTTATTAACAGGGATTCATTTGAGCTCTCTTCTTCTGTGGATGCAAAATTGTTTTCCTTTCCTGATGTCCCATTGTTAAGCCTCTGCTCTGCATCTATATCCATAATATCACAAGAGGATTCATCATTTGTCATAGAGAGGTCTCCTGTTTCCTCTCCATTCTCCTCAATGCAGTCAGTGCTGATCTCCAGCTCTCCATTTTCCAGCAATTTACTGTCCTCACCATGATTTTCATCATCAGCAAACTTTGCCTCATCTTCATCTTTCTTCAAATTATTGACTTTCCTCTTCTTAATAATGCCTTTGCCCCACTGTGAGCGCCGTCTCGATTTTCTCCGTATTCGAACTGAAAACAAACAAACATTTTTAGATACACAGGTACACCTTTACAGAGTAAAGAGACCAGGATATCAGAAAATGCTGCTGTGTGAGGCAATCAAATATCTTCACACTTGAAGGAAAAATAAGCTGTCTGTTGATTTCAATGTGAGCAATTTAGAGGTAACAAGGACTTTTAGAAGTGTAAGGAGGGGACAGTCACACACTCAATTCCTAAACTATGGAAACAAGAAATTCCTACTTAAAATAGCTAAGCAATAATGTAGCTAAGCAATTACCCATTCTCATTTGGGTAATGCAGACCCCAAAGACAGTTATTCTCATTTTCCCTTCTTAGACCCTCAGTGATTTGAAATGATTATACAATAAAAGAAATGGAAGTGCAATCCATGGATTCATAGAATAATGCAGGTTGCAAGGGACACAAGGAAACCTCTAATCCAACCAGGGTCAGCTGTGAGAGCTGTATTGTGCTGCTGAACTTGAAGCAACATGGGCATGTGATCATTTTTTCATTATTTCTGCATCCTTACTTTTTCATTTTCTTATTTCTTAGTTCTACTTTCCGTGCCTTTGAAAAATTACATAATAAACTATCTTTCAGAAAGGGCATTTTATTTTATTAACCTACCTACAGTGAAATACAACTAACATGTACCAATCCAAAGGCTTTGGGCACATTTGTAATTTGATGAGCAAATGCAGAAGGAAGACCATTCAAACCTAATGCTACTGTCAACATCCTTTTCAAGAACACTAACTACACACAGCTCAGAAGACCAAGGAAGACACTGGGAAAAACTGAAGCTTCTATGTGCAAATTCAAGCAATGATGAAGACTGCTCTCATTTTGCAAAACTGCTGAAGTTGTGGCCACGTGACAATAAATGAAAATCACAAGTTATCAGAGACTGACAAATTTTCTTCCATTTCAAAATGAATTCTTATGCTGAGCACCCCCATAATGTTCTTAGTATTTGTAAGTTGCTTTGATTTATGGGGTATTAAGTCCTACACCTGTGTCAACCCCACACTGAGTAACAAAGATCTTGCTTTGAAGGTGCAAGCACTGTGCAGGTACAATTAATTGAGAATTAATTCACAGACACTCAGAGAAGCACAGTTGTACTTCAGAACCTCTCACTGTGAGTGCTGTATGTAAGCAGGTAGTTTAACCACTACATTAGGAATAAATCTTAACCTTTTAGCTCTAAAGCTATCTAAAGATACAATGACACTGCAATAAAAACAGTGTCACTTGGAATGTGTATTTATTATTACAAATAATCCTTATGGAGAACTGCAAGATTTGAGTGGGGAAAAAAGAAATCCCCTTTCTCCAGCTATATTCAAGATTTGATAGTGACTTCTACAGTCAGTGTCACTGTTTTATTGATGACAAACTACAACCTACTCACACAACTTTTCAGGAGTTCATGTATTTTTTTCCACTAGATTATGAAAGAGATTTTCATTAATCACTGAAGCAGCAAATCCAAAACTAAACAGGGAAATGTAAACTTACAGAGAAAAAAAAAATACTCTAAATCCTCTATTAGGCAATGGGTTGAGTCTCAGTGCAACTCCAAAGATGGGTAAATAAAACACAGAAGGAGAGTAAAAGTCTTTTTAAGAAAATCTAGTATGTCCTAAAAGTATGAATAAGTAAGTTGTAATTGTTAAACGTACACTGATTTTTGGCTTCTTAGGCTGACTTTGCTGCAATTCAGATAGATATATCAGATATATTGTCAACTATATTTGAAATTTTTTATATCAGGGAATTGTACTTCAAATATTTTAATGGTGGACTTTTTATTTTCTAGTCAGTATGATTCATGACATACCATCAGCTTCCTGTAGGTAACAGAATGGGACAGCTATTTACAGAAGGAAAACTCTGAGTGACCTTTGTTTAAAAAACGAACAAAGTACATACAATTGCAACTTAACGCCTTAACACCTTTTCAATTACTCCTTTTAAAACTACTTATCAGAAAACTCCCCACTGATACCCAGTCTTTCGGCAGTATTTGTGCCAGAGGCAGAGGAAATGCTATTGTCAGAAGAATCCCGCTTTATAAAACTGAGCTTCTCTAACTCAAACTATTATAATACCAATTATTCACACATGAACACATTCACTTGCCTTCTAAATTGGCCAACTATTCAGTCTCTAATCTTCATATAACCTCTACAGATTTGCCAAAGGGATCCTCATTTCAGTTCTAGCTTCTCTCTGGTTTGCTTTTTTGTAAATCACTATTAGGCATTTTTAATGACAATAAATATCTGTCTGACCACAAATCACACCTAACATTTCACTCGGGTTCACATGAAGTTGGTATCAAAACAAAACTTCCCCTGCTCTTTTTTTCCTAAGATGCACAATCTATGTAGTCAGCATGTTTTAACTGCTATGTAACGCAATGCAATTAATCACTGAATACAAATTTACGTTTTGTTAAGCAGTAGGTGAAGTTTCTCAGTTCTTCCATTCCTATGTTAAGACAACTTCAGAGCAATCTGAAAGACCCATAAACAAGGCAGACAGCACCCCTAGGCATGATTAGAAAGAAATTCTGTACTGTCTTACTTCAGGACTAGTCCTCTAGATGAAGTTAAGTAAAATGAAACCTGTAGCAGACTTTCCGAAATTCTGAATTCTTGTCTCTGACAGGTGTTGCTTGGAGATTCTCTAGTCAGATACACTAAGTAATGACAACATTATCTGGTGCAGTAAGAATCAACCCTGAGCAGAGCACAGTTTTTGGCTATTAAAGAACAGTGATAATAAAATTAGAAAAAACAAAAAAACAAAAAAACACCAAACCCCAAAACAGTAAACTATTTGAACCAAAAAATTCAACTCCTTCCCACTTTGCTGAAGCATTTCTGCACAACCTAACCATGACCTTTCTGTTTAATAGGGTCTCAGGAAATGAGATCTCAAAAAAAATGGGTGAATGGCACAGAAGCTTCAGAGTTGAGGTATGCACTGCTGCTGTGCCCCAAATCCAGCAGTACAGTGACAGAGCTGTAACTACAGAGAAATAAAGTTAACAGTTGGAAAAGAAAGCAGACATAATTAGATGATTCAAAGACCATCAATTAGTAACAAGCAAATCTGCTTCCCTTAATGTGGAAGAACCCTAATAAGATGCAGCAAAGCAGAGATGTTTCTCTTGAAATTTCTGTAGTTTGACTACTACAGTAAAGTGAGTGCAGCACAGTATTCAAGGCTAACAAGTTCACTTTATGCTGCAGAAAAGACCCTTCCATGTTTCCACACTGCTTAAAACCCATCAGAGAATGTGAATCCTCTGTCACCAAATGATAAAACTGACATCCATCAAACTGTAAATTCTCTGCTGTTACTTTATTTCATGAAGAATTCCTGGGGATTAAAATCCAAAGAAGATTCTCACAGCAAGCAAGATCACCACGGATCTAGATTTTCAGTCTGCAGTATCAAGAACCACTTAAAGCAATTCTCATGTTTTAAGTTTTTCTTCAATGATCAAAACCCTCAACTCCTTTCTGATGTCTTGTGTGTAAAGTAACTCAAAGCCTTGAGAAAGCACTTAAAAACAGCAACTTACACTCTCTTATACAGCATCCAGGATATCTATGTACCTGCCACAGTAATTTAGCTGCTTCCAGTAGCTCCACATTCCTTAGCAAGAGGCACTAAATAGTCCACTTGAAAGTCTCTGGAGTTTCTACTCACTAAGTCCCAAACTGCAGTCAGAGATAAGCAGTAAGGAAGAACAGATCACAGCTCCACAATGGCTTAAAAAGCAAAGTGAGGTGCCAGCTTCCACTAACAAAGCTATTTCTCCCTCCAAAGCCAGCTATAGTATTTCCACTGCCTCATTTGTGCCTGCACTACTGTTCCTGCAGTAAAACAGATAAGGGAACTAAATCCATCTGAAACGTTAGGTTGTTGGGATTTTTCCTGGGTTAGTTCTCAGCATCTTTGGTTCAGCTTTCCAACTCATGAATGACAGTGCTGGCACAGGGAACACGATGGGAATATGCCACCAATGACAAGGCAAGACAGCCTCTTTAGTAGTGACCTGCAGTTTGACCAGCTTAAAGTGACTGTGGAACTAATCCCTAAAAAATGCCATTTTCTTAACCTGGATGGAGGGCACTCAAGGCACACACCTGACAAATACATGAAAAGAACTGCATGCAACAACTTCACATATTTATGACCTTTATCAGCTAATATGGCAGCTTATGTTTTGTAAACAAATGCTTGAAGAACCTGGGCATTTCTACTCAACAAGCAAGAGAGACAAGTTTCGCAAGGAGGAACTGAAATGGGTACCAAACCAATCCTGGCTGCAGCATTCCCTGTATTTTCTTCCCCAGTCAACTGCTTTCCTCCACCCTCCCCAGTAATGCTCTCAACTCAAGCTCTTCCCAGTATTTCTCACAGAACTATCCCAGTGTTTCCTGCTTCTCCCACCCCAGCTGAGCAGGACACAGGACACTCCCTTTGAGGTGTGCATGCCATGCCTGGCCAATCCCATGTTTTATCTGCAAAGCTACCAAGGCCAGGCAGGACCATTTTCAATCCATCGCCTCTTTCTGCAGTAGACACGTGAATTTGTCCAGCTACCAATTTTCACAAAACCTGCAGGAATCTAATCTTTCAGCTCTCAACTCCTGTCAAATCTGTCTGAACTCTGCTAAATGATTCAGAAGTTATTAAGGGAGCAGAGATGGACAGAGAGCACGGGTATGATTTTCTAGGGAAACCAAGATAAAAATATAATTTACATGAAACCAGACTAATTATGTTAGTAAAATACACGGCAAGACAGTCACACTGGAAAATTAAAGAGGAAAATGAAGTCAAAAGAGAAGAGACAATCAGATTAACGTCACCTGTGGAGATAATTTTTAGACTTTCCACCTCTATAGATCTGCTCATTTCCCCTCTGCTGATTAGCTCTGTACAACAACAAGTATTCCAGCTATTCACATCCTTGGTACCTTCATGTGGTGGTTTTGATTGGCCCAAAACATCAGTGAAGTGTTTTTAACATCTAGGAGAAATTGGGACCCCTCAGAAGCTGTTGTAGTAGGCCTGGGGAGGTGTCTGAGGGGTGGGGAGTGGCACAAAGATGCTCCTGTGTGTCCTGAGTGAAAGTTCTGGAAGTTTGTACATCAAGTCCAGCAGAGCCAATCTCTGATGGCTCTGAAGGTGATGGACATGCTGCCGGCCAAGTTTGGGCCAACTGGAGGTGCCAGTTACGCCTCTGTGAAAACATATTTAAGAAAAATTCAAAACAAAGCAGGCATGCACTTCTTTCACTTCTTTGTAGTTGGAGGAGGAGGAGGTGGAGGTGAAAATATGTGAGGGAGAACAGCATGGAGACGCCAAGGTCAGTGAAGAAGGAGGGAGAAAGGGGTGCTCCAGCGCTTCTGGCACCGGAGCTGAAACTTTCTGCTAGCCGTGGTGGAAGCTATGGGGGAGCAAGAAGTTTCTCCTGCAGCCCATGGAGTCCATAAGGATGCAGAAATCCACCCACAGCTCACTCCAGAGGAGCAGGTGGATGCCTGGAAAAGACTGTGAACCAGTGGGAGTCTCATCTAAGAGTTAAAACTGCAAAAGGCCTTGACTGGGAGAGAAAGGCCTTGCTGCTGGGATGGAAGCAGCCGGGCCTCGGCTTGGTCTGCACAGCACCCTATGGACAAAAGAACTCATGTTGCAGCAGAATTCGGGCAGGATGTTGCTCATGAGATCAGACCCACGCCAAAGAAGTTCCCAGAGGACTGTCTCTCGTGGGAAGGACCCCTGGCTAAGTAGAGAACCTCTTTTCCTGATTGGACTGACCAGAGGACCCCTCAACCTGCCCCCTGACTGTGTTGCTGGTTTGGAAAGAGGGAAGGGGGGAAGGGTGAGTGCAGAGACTGCTTCTTAAGAGGGTGGAGGTGAGAGCAGAAAACTGTCTGGAGAGAGAGAGAAACAAGTAGAGATAAAGAGTATTTGTAGTAGAAGAATTGTAGTGATGAATAAATTTGAGAATCTGCTCTGTGGACTGAAAAGAGACCCCACACCCTGCCCCCCCCCCCCCCACCTGGTTTGTGGATTGTAAAGGAGGAAAGGGGGTGAATACTATAGGTTCGTAAGAGGGAGGGGGGAGCGAACCAAATAATGTATGAAAAGTTTATTTTTGCCTTGCATATATCCTCCAATTCTGTTAGGTAATTAAATCACTTTTTTTTTTTTTTGCAACTTTAAGCTTGGAGCCTGGTTGCCCTCTTTTCATGTGTCCTCCTGGCAATGTCCTGTCTGAAACCCATGACACTTCAGTTGGCTCTTAAGGACTACTGAATGACACCTTCCTGCTGCAAGAGAGCCATGAACAAACACAAGAAGGAGTCATGGCTACTGGGTGTTTTTTCTGTCAAGGAGACACAATTTTTAAAAAAACAAAACAAAATAATGCAAAGAAATCTGAAGTTAATAAATGGGTAATATTCCCAAGAAAATCCACAACTTCTGCAGACAGAAACACCAAGTCTTCAAACAATTTAAAGCAAACATTGCCACAGTTTTCAAAAGGTAGGAAGGAAGGGATCTATCTGGTCTGAAAACTGTTCTTATTACATCACTTGTGCATACCCCTTACAGGGAAAAAAACTCCAAACTATTTCAGAAGATCTTCTTACCCTGTTTCTAAGAAAGCTGATAATGCTTTCAAGGAAACTTCCTTAAGAAGGCTGAGCCATCTTGCATTACTGAGTTATAAAGAAGAGAACAAGAGAATATAAAGAAGTCACTGATCAGGTAAATTGTAGAACCCACTTAGCCTTCTGTCAGAGAAAAAAGACACTTGATTAATTCAATAGGTAGGTATTTAATAGTGATGAAAGAAAATTTCTTTGTCATTAGATATCACCAAGTTCAAAAGTTTGATGGGATCCCAAAAAAGAACAGGCAGTCAAGATTTATTAGAACTCCCACAAATTCACTAAATTGCATTTCAAATTATAAGAATTAAAAAGCCCATGGGGTTTAAAAGAACTGTTCACGAATGTGGAATCATCAGCTATGCTGGTATTTCCTTCAGGCATAAAAAAAATTATTTCTCAAATGTTTGCAACTTTATTTTAAGGCATCTTGTTGAAGGCAGCATCAGATACAAGAGATCAAACTACTCCCATCCAGAATGCCAACTCCTACACTACCCAGAACAAAAATGACAGAGAAACAAAAAGAGGCAGTTGTCCCAGCTCTGAATAAAGACATCCTCACATTCCAGGAAACCTTTTTTAATGGTGTTTATCAAGTAACAGCACTTGCCTCTATCTCAAGTGAGAATTAATCCAAGTCATATCTGGAAAGCAGGAGGAGAAAACAAAGCAGTAGCAAACACAGGGTAAGTGACAAAACAGCAGCTATTAGGAATTTCATGTTAGCATCTGGATGACTCTTGATTTGCCAATATCCAATTTCAGAATTCAAACTCAGAACCAGACCAAAAGGGAGAAAATAGTTCAAATAGTAATAACCATATGACACCTGGTCTGCCATGTCCTTTAATAAGGCATTGCTGCAGTCACAGAAGCCTGAAGTACAGCAATCACTGACACCACTGTAACAAAGTCAAAGAAGAGACACTAAACAGATGAAAATCGGACAAAGACTGAGAATAAAATGGTTTCTGAGAAAGACTGTAAATGAAAGACCTTTTCTTTCTAAAAATCTTTTAAAAAAGGACTCCAGCCAAAACAAAAGCCTTTCAATGATAAAGCAGAAACAAAATGTTTCATTGGACAGAAAAAAAAAAAAAAAAAAAAAAAATCACAATTTAGGCAGAAAAAAAGCTAACCAAAAACCAATCAACAAAAAAAAATCCAACACAAAAAGGTGCTAAAATAAAAATATTATTTATTTAGAAACTACATTTTGTGCAACAGTTCTTTAGATCCTTGCTTGGTCTCCCTACAATTCTTTCTATAGAGACTACTTATCACTTAAATTATTGGAAAAAGTTAGCAGTGTGTTTACTTCATATTTCATAAAATGACTTTTATATAAAACTTATGTTTTTAATAGTTTGCATGACACAAAGGATTTAAATTTTCTTTAGTTGCTCCAAATGCCATTTTCACAGCTATGCTATTTATCATATGGCATAAAAGACGTCTTCTCTATGAAGAAAACATAAAATCTGCAGTCTATCACTACAATATATTATCATTAAATGCTGCAAAAAAAAAGATAAGAATGCAAAGCCAAATGTTCCCTGTAGAGTTTATTTATACATAATACTAAAGGAAGCAAGTGCAAGACAGTAAAACAGTATGTAACATGCCCCATCTACTGGCAAAATGGAGCAGTTGGATAGTTTTATCATTTAGGATCCCAATGATTAAAGAGATGCTAATGCTTTCTGAGCTGACATGTATCTAAACAACTTAATCTAGCAAACACACCAAACTGCACACTGCTGGTAGTTTCCTTTTCCACACAACTCCATATACAAAACGAGACTTTTCTCAGCAGTGCCCAGCGACAAGGGGGAATGGGCGCAGACTGAAATACAAGACACTCAAAATTAAGAAAAAGAAATTACTGTTCGTGGCCAAGCAATACAAGAGGCATGACATGGAGCCTTCATTCTTGGAGATGTTCAAACCACAATCGGACTAAGCCTTGAGCAACCAGCCCTGAAGGGAGCTAGACTAGAAGATCTCCAGAGGTTCCCTCCAACCACTGTAGCTTTGAGATTCTGTAATCACAAAACTGCTTCTATCAGAATTCTGACATATGTCCCATTCCAAGCTCCCACCAGAATACTTGCACTCTCCTCAAAATACAGTCAATAATGAAAATATTTTAAATTGTGGCAGAACTTCCCCAAATAGATTTTCAGCAACTCCTGTAATGCAATACGTTTAAAACTCATCTATACAGTGAGACACAATCCACATAGCTGTATCTTCAACAAGGGAAATGGAAGCTGCAGATGAAATGTAACACAGGAACGTGTATCACCATGCCTTCAAACAGAAAAACTATTTGTCTGCCACATTTCCAACAGCTCATCTGGTCTAATCAAATTACCTAAAGGCAAAATAGGCAAAATACCTAAAACACAATAAATCACAAAATAATAAGTAACTAAAAAAACGCAGTAAAGTTTTATATAAAATATGTAACCTCAGAAAACAAACCAACACATTATAATCCAACTGTCACTCTCTACTGTGCCAGCCCTGAGCAGGGCCCTAAATTTGGCAAGGCTGCTGCACTGTCTCCAGTCCACTCTGTTTTTAGAGAAGATACTTGACAATAATTTCTTATAGAGTTCTCAGGTTTGTCATCTGAATTAGCCTTTTTGCAGCTATTTTCTAAAATACTGTAAAACAAAGCTCCTAAAAAACAGTGATAATTTATCAAGAAAATAATGCTGTGATTGGTGATTTTTTCCTTAGATTCCTCTAAGGGAAAAAATTAATTCAAGTTCAAACAGCAGAAAACATGCAATATATTCAGAATTATTAACTGAAAATACAGTTTTATCCTGTTTAATTAAAATACTTTAATTTTTTTCCTTGTTACTCTGTGCAATACATTACAGACTTAAAAAAAAAATTTCTTGACCATAACAAAAATTCCACTCTCCCTCTAAAATAACCCCTCTTCAGAAATCCCTTCTCTAAACTTACTTCTTCGAAGCATTTAAACAATCACAATCCATGGTTTCATTTGCTGCTATTTGAGCTCCCCACAATCTGCTCAGTTCTACTCCTACCCTTCTCTAGCCTATCCTCCAAGTACCCTTTTAAGCCCATTTCTCTTCCTAATTTCCAGTCTCTGCTGAACTGACCACATCAATCTTCA
Source organism: Entomyzon cyanotis (assembly GCA_024500445.1). Lineage (NCBI taxonomy): Eukaryota > Metazoa > Chordata > Aves > Passeriformes > Meliphagidae > Entomyzon > Entomyzon cyanotis. Next base: position 67,897,150 of record JAKEPQ010000871.1, read on the forward strand.
GGAGTGTCCATGTACTACTTGAATCCCTTCTGCAGATTTCTGATTGCTCATCAATTCCTGGTTCTCTCTCTTGATTACCAGATGCATCACATCCCTCCTGGACTAGTTACCTTTCCCAGACTCACCCTCAAAAGCCAGATTTTCATTTGATCATAGTCCCAAACACCACTAAGCCTAAAATTTTCTTGCCTTCCAAGTTAGATCATGAAAATACCAACAGGATCAGTGCCTTAACAGTAACTTTGTTGTTTGCACAGAGACACTAGCAATTTCCTACAGCTGATGGCTCAAGTTTTCAAACAACTGCTGCTGCCTCCACAACAGAGGGGAAGCAAGCAAGGTAGTGGAGCTGCTTTGGATCCAAGTCACCAGCTGGGCTGCTCTCCCCCTTCCCAAGGGATGTCCAGCTTGGAGGGCTATAAACCCCACCGTCTGCTGCTCAGCATGCACAGCCAACAAAGGGCTCTGTGCATCAGCCAGAGGGAGAATCTCCATCCTGGACTTCACAAGAAATTAAAAAAAATAAATCGGGAATCCCTTCCCTCCACTCTCTGTTTTTGCATGAGCTGCCAAATGAATAAAGAACAGCTTGGATCCACATCATCAATTTATTATATAACAATTTATTCTAACCATAATTCTGTACGATTGACTATAATTCCTTTAACGGAAGAAATTACGGCTTCGGGAAATAAAATCATACACCTCTAATTAATTAAACCATTTGACATCAACACTATCATTCATACATAAACATTGTTCATCTCTGGGCAGTTATCACTATGCCTAGAAAACAATTTCTCATCAAGGAAAAGCACCATGAAGGAGAGCACAAAGATGAAAATGAAAATTTGTCTGTTTCAATCTATCAGTTAGCCATCAATCAATTTGCCAGCAACAATTGATAATGCTACTAATAATATATTAATAATGGACTCCACATCTTCAGCAGGAAAGCCAGGCACAGCTATCAGTATATCCTTGAAACTCACTTTCTCTCATAGTCTTTATTTTCTTTATAATGAAAATATCTGTTATGTATTTACCTGTTCTAATCAACTTACCTCTTGAAAATAATTAGCAGTGCCTCTGATTACCCAATCACACCTCACAATCCTAGACATTTTGATCATTTAACTGGATTAATTCAGTAGGGTCCAGGAAGAGTATTTTAACATCCTCCAGTAATGGTTACTACTGAAAACCATTGCCATAAAGGAAAACACAGTTAAATTTGCAATCTCTTTGCTAGCTTTCAGCATGACATTGAATGTATTGAAGGTAGGAACTGAATGTAGTGCATGTGAGAGAGTATTAAGCAGTGTAGAGGTATTTACCTGCTAATCCACAGATAGTAAACAAATCTGAAAACTCATCAAACTACTAAAAGTGTTTTTCTCATTGGATCTGAGTTGTCTTACACTGAAAATAGTCTTTTACAATGAAAAATGAAAAATCCTCATATTGCATTAGAAAAACAGTTATTCTTTATCACAAAACCAGAAATCCTGCTTTTTTACAACTTCTTGGGCAGAGATTTTATATATTCATAAAAGGAGTATTTCTCAGTTCCATGTGTTTCATGAATAAAATTACTTCTGGAAATAATCAGTAAGCAGCAGTAGAGACACATTGCGAATGTCTGCCATTGAAAGGACATCCAATTTTGTGCAATTTTCACCCAACGTACTTACAAGCACATTTGTTTGCAGAGTTGGGCCACACGGCCATGGTGGGTTTTTGTTTGCTCCGAAACGCCTCTTCAACTCTGGCTTCTGTTTTCCGTACAGTGGAACCATGAGGATTTACCTGTTCTGCTGGTACTGATAAGCCTGCATGCAAAAGACAACCATACCTATTTAAATAAACCAAGCTGCAGGAAACTACTGAATCAAAGAAGAAACCTGGAACACCATACTGCAATAGGAATACATCCATTAATGTTTAGCTGGACATTCAAAAAGAAGATTTTAATCAAGAATATTTGGATTCTACTGACAAAAGCAACTCACTGGTTGTATGGTCTTAAACTGTCAGCTCTTATGGATTAGAAAAATGTCACTGTTTCTCACACTTGGGTCCCTAAAGATTGATTCTTTTATCCATATTTCCTCTACAAGTGAATTCTTCCTGACCATTTCAATTTTTTCCTTATTTTAAACAGATGATTTAAAATAAGTGGCAATTCATAATGGCATTGTATGCCATATCAAAAAGAGTATCTGAGTAAGAGCCTTGTATTGTCACTGTGATCTATGTTATGCAAAATGGATCCATTTCACAGTCAATATGAGCTCTTAAATTAAGAAAATTCAATTCTGCTTTCAACAAAAAGTAAGGTTTGCTTTCTGTAATATAACTTCATCTCATAGCGTCTACTGCTTTACAGGTTTTTTAATTAAATTCTAAAAGGGCAAACTTTCATACTGGTTAAGCACATTTTAAAGACATAAATGAATATCTGAAGTTTCATATTTGTGATCTACAATTTCCTATCCATCCACTAAAATGGTCTTCAAAGTGTCACACCATGTCTTCAATAGAAATGGGAACTAAGTGATCAAGAGCTGACAAGAAGCTCCAAAACCAAAGGATGCAGAAATTAAAATATTCACACAGAAACTCTCACCTCACAATTAATAATTACAGCGTAGGTTTCTAGGCACTATTACTAATATTTTAAACTGCACATCAAACGTATTTCAGTACTCAAAACAACTATCACTTCTAACTTTTTATTTGCTGGTCTCCACAAGAAGTTGCAAATTTCAATAATCTAGGATTTATAGTTCTTAATTTACCAACTTAAAACTTGCTGTCCTTACGTTTAACATCTTTCAACAACAGCACCTCATTTCTGTAATATAGGAACAAGAAATTCTAGTTTGACTCCTACATACTGACTTTATTGTACAATTTATCTTTCTGTTACACTGCAGTATTTTTGAGACTGGTGACCATTCACAGTACTAAGAAAAATCAGATCTGTAGGAAAAAAAATACAAAACCAAAACAAACACAACAACCAAACAAAAACCAAAACAACAGCAGCCATTAAAAAAAAAAAAAAAAAAAAAAAAAAAGCGGGGGGCAAAACCAAAACAACACAAAACCCCAGGAAAGTCGTGGTGGAAGAAAAAAGTGACATAGAAAATATCTTCCATTTTACAACTATGTAAGATTGCTAAATACCTTGCTAACCAAATTGTCAAGAAGATGGATATGGACATTTTTAGCCTTTTTCATCCCTTGCTCGAACTGCTCTGAAACAGGGTACGTGTCAAAGACTAGACTAGCAGATGCACTGTGATTGTCCTGATGTGCTCTCTTGCTGAGGATATTCTTAAGTGGAAAATGGGAATAATAGCAGAGCTGATCAGCACTCACATCCCTTCCATCCATTACAATGACCAGTACCAAGACCATATTTCTGAAATGTTATTATCCATGTGTTCTGCACCACCACAGTCTTTGACACAACTCCTGATCCATGGACAAGACAATCCCTTGTGCTTGCCTTACAGCATGAGGCCTCCCCAGACCTCAAGAGCTTGATATATTTTCCTCTGTTCATAAACAGATAATCTAACACAGCTTGTTCCATGCATTCCAAGTCTTTTGGACTTGCTTTGGTTAGCATTCCTTGCTAACACAGTCAGTGATCCTAGCCTTGCACATTCTACAGCTGCACCAACTGCAGAACTCAGTTGTCACTGAAACCACCACGTGTGGTCCAGAAGCATCTCTAAGTGCCACGTGCAGGTGCCACTTGTGACACTCTAACAGTTTCCAGGCCAGTGTATTTAATTCACTTTGGATCCTGCCCATTCCTGTCTGAGAGCTGTTTTCTCCCACAAACAACTGGCCTGTACCTGAAGGCCCACAAACCAGCACCTCACACCAATGGTACCTGCTTTTCCAGATTTAACAAGTTCATTGCATGATACCATCAGCCTCAGTTATGACTTAATACACTGCCTTTTCTTTCAACAGAGTCTGTAGGTTTTGTCCCCAGAAATACCTATTACTGGGCCACTGCCATAAAAAGAAGGGCAGCATTCTAGTTCTTGCAAACTTGCAAGAAAAGACTACAAGCCATAGAGTCATTCTCTGTAACAAAGAGCTCTTACAAACATTTATTTTAACCTCGGAAGCAATAACCTTTAACAGTCATGGGGACTTGGATAATTAACTGAGCACAGCTCACAGCATGACACTGCAGCCAGAATTGTGAATATTCTTATAGTTCTAATAGAAAAGTATAGAGGAGAAATGAAGGCGTTATATTGGCTCTGTTTTACAACTACAGGGAATTACAATTGGTTCATTTATCCACAATTCAAGACACACATTGGAAACCTGCACAAAATTAGACAAAAACATGCATGACTGAATAGGAAAATAAAAAGAATTGTATCTGTTTTAACCTGAAGAAGAGAAAGCCTATAGATACTTGCACAGTTCAAAGACATTTATTAATAAAGGGTCTTCAATCCATCTACAGAAGTATTTCAAGAATCAGCAGCTGAAAGGTAAGACCAGCCAATTCAACCTAGAAATCAAATAATGGCGCTTTATACCAAAGCAGGAGGCAAAGCAAGAAACAACTTGCCAAGGTAAAGCTGGAATTATTGAAATCTGTAATCCCTAAATCAGCATGCAATTTTGTTCTAATGTTACAGTTCAGTGATTTTCAACCTTTTTCAACTTTGAAAACTTTAAAAATTTTCCATGGAGGTAGAGTCTTTTCATGTAAACAGAACTGTTTCCTCTCTGGGAATATGTTTGCACTTTTGATAACTTTCCCAGGTCACTTCAGAAACTGTACACAGGCTTGCATGTCTGTGGACTAAAAGTTGAAAACAACTGCATTAATTCAGTAGGGGGCTGTATTTCCTAATTCTGGGCTGTTGAATTGTCAACATCATGCTCCCTTCAATGTGGATGTAAGGGTTGTTTCTTAATCAAAAGTATCAATATCTTATCTCCAAAACTACACTTGTACACACACCAGAGTGAACTGAAAATCCAGTGCTTTAAATGCCATTCTCCCTTATCATAATTCTTAGTATACTGTATTACAGGCACTTTCAGAACCCAGCTCTGGTTCCACCACATCCACATCAGAAGTAAATACAGCAACCCTAGCATTTACCTGTTCACCAGGTCTATAATACTGTCAGTAATAGTAGCCAGTGCATCCTTCCTCTGGAAAGAACAATGATGTCTTATCAGACCAGCTCACACAATAGGAGAAAGTAGAAAACTTTCAAGCTCAGTCACCCTTTAACCTGCACTGTCCAAATCTGACATGCATTCTGTATTTCATCTTAAATTTAAATTTTGTTATGGAGATCTGTAAATTCTATCCCATTTATCTACAGAAGCTTTTCTTGTTGCCCTTGTCCATGGCCAGGTTGAGTTGTCTCAGAGCTTTATCTTTTCTAACCTGATCTCTGGCTGCTCAGTTTCTCTGTATTCCTCCCAAGTTACTTTTCTCTGTTTCCCCTCTCTGCAGGCCCCCGTTCTGTGTTTAAGTTTGTCGAGAATCAACTTGTTCATCCACACAGGCCTCATGGTGTGTTTGCCTAACTTCCTCTTTGTTGGGAAATACCCCTCCTGAGTTTGGAGGAGATGATCCTTGAGTACTAACCAGCTTTCCTGGGCTCCTCTTCCCTCCAGGGCTTTATCCTGTGGGACTCTACCAAGCAGATCCATGAACAGGCTGAAGCCTGCTCTCCTGAAACCCAAGGTATTGGAACTTTGCTGTGCACTCTCCTGGCTGCCCTAAGGATCTCAAACATCACCACTTCATGGTCACTGCAGCCCAGCTGCCCTTGAGCTCCACAGTACCCACCAGCCCCTCCCTGTTGGTGAGAAGAAGGTCCAGCACAGCACCTCTCCTTGGGGGCTCTTGAGTAACCTGGAGAAGGAATTCATCCTCTACACATTCTAGAAACCTCCTGAATTGCTCCTGCCCTGCAATGCTATCCCTTCAATACAGACTGGGGTGGTTGAAGTCCCCCACAAGGTCCAGGGCTTGTGAACATGAGGCCATTCCTATTTGTCTATAGAGGGCCTCTATATATGTTGTGTTAGGATAAATGAAGTTAAACATACCTCTTTTTCTTCTTGCTTCCTTGATTTCTTCACACATCTTATTAAATTCTGGATCCAGCTCAGCAGCAATGATAGCATGAGCAGTGTCCTTCAAGGTACATGCTCTATGTCTAATTATTTTATCTAGAAAACAGGACAGCACACTTTTTTATCACAATTCTAAAATTCCTTAGCAATTCAATGTTGGTTTGTATTATATATTACAACACTCATACAAACAGAAGTTACTGGGAAAAATTACAGATATATGAAAATGGAGATGAATCAATGCCACAGCAGACTCAAAAATCACAACTCAGCTATTGAAGAAGTACAGTAGTTTTCAGAAGTATAAATTGTTATTTTAATCCATGGTGGCATCTATAACCAAACGCGAACAGTGAATGATGAACACACCTAAACCAACTTGCCATCAGGTGTAGCCAGTTTCCACAGGCAGATATACACATTATACTGGAGGGCAAAGAGTCTCAAAGCAACAAGAGACTTGTCCAGGAATTAATTCACCCACTGGGCCCTACAAATATTCACACAGTTACACTGCCTGCAAAATCACACTGGACATCACCTGCATCTGTAAGGCAGACCTGCCTCACTTACGTTCCTTCCCTGCTGTTTCTTTCTTTAACCTGAAATTATTGCTTAATTATTATTTAACAACTGATCAAAACTGTGCTAAAACACATTATTTTATTCCTTACATTGAATAGCTGTTTCTCATTTTAATCCATTAGAAAAAACTGGCAAGAAACAAGCCTCAAGTATGCTACATTTTCAGGCCTATTTGCAGAACAGGACAAATTGCCCATGCTGGAAACCTAAACTCAACTCATGAAAAAACAGACCAGTTCCCCTACCTTTGCAACACACAAAAGGAATTACTCCACTGTTGAAATTTGAAAAGTAATCATAACTTAATAAGTAAGCCCATATGTGGAGAAAATTGACATCTAGACATTGCTTTTCAATGAACCTACAACACTCATTGCTTGACTTCAGTACAAACATATTTAATTTGTCAATCCATCCATATTTAATTACTTTTTCCAGCTGATAGAGGTACTTCAACAGTAACCATCAACATTAATGTCTAAAACATACTATACAACTAGCAGATTTAATGTTTTAATAATCTTTAAAGACAACAATTAAGAATATCACCAAATATTTATTTTGCAATATTTGTAATTCTAGGAAAAGCAAATTTTACGTCTGGAAAAACTGCTAAGTGAAAGAGACAATCCAGTAGACAGCTCACAAGAGCCCAACATGTTCTCCAGGGAAAACTACTGCCCACTAAATCTACTGCAAGTTGGAAGTTTCTCCCCACGTATTTCCAAAGCAATATATTTTGTGATCACCAAAAAAGACACACTGCACTTGTTCCAGATGTAATTTTGAGATATTAACCTTCAAAGTTTTGGTCAGATAATAAAGTTTAAGAAGCCCTTATAAAAGAGGCAGGGAGGGGAGAGACAAAAACAAAAGGAATCAAATTGTGGTATTTGATTGAACCACTACTTTCCTCTAATCCTGTGCTGGGCAAGCCTTTCCCCCAGACAGTGCTCCAAAGAAGCAAACACTCATGTCCAACATACAGTGGTTATGTTTCCTTCAAGAACATTTCCCAGTCAAACAATGGAGGGAGAAAACTGCAACTTGTCTGAAATTTTACAGCAAAGTGCCAGGAAAAAAACCCAAAGCAGCCAGTTTTTGAAATCCACACTGCAGGTAAAATCAGCTAGTCTGATCCTCCCATTGCTCTTCCAACTTAACAGGACAGAAGCAAGTACAGTATGAGTATTCCACAAATTCAAGCATGAAGCATATATGGCCAGCTTTAACGAATGTGAACATTTATAGGTTAATATTCAGCTAAGGAATGCACCTGAATGCATGGAATGCTTCCTCTGAACAGCCATAATGTGCTGTTTCATGTGTGTTCACACAACAGCCCAAGAAATCCTGCATGTCAGAAAAGCAACACATGCTCTGCTGTTCACAGCAAAGGACAGAACTATTTTTCATTACCTCCTATCCAATACTGAGCCTAGAAAGAGCCAAATCAATTTCTCCCAGCTCAGTTCTGACTGCAAGGAAAATCAAAATATCCCTAAACAGGTGCTCTTCAGATACACTCAGAATGCCAAGCGCCCATCAAGGGCTTTCATTAGTTCACATCAACTACACATTACAAGTTCTCAAAAGAGTGTTATCAGGAACACAACATAAATTATTTCTTTTAGTTGAAAGGAAATAATGCATCATAAACTGAAGAAAAAGTTAATCTTTTACAAATATGAACCAACACTGGGTTCAAAAGGCAATGTGAAACAAGTCTGACAAGACTATGCTGTATCTAGTTCACATATGAGACACTTGTAAATGCCTCAGAAAATCAAAAAATTGAGAAAAAATACAGAAAAATCAGGTTTCAACCTAGTAAAACAACTTCACAGGATTTCACGAAAAAAATTTTAACACAGTGGACTACATTTGTAGATGGACCCTGATCTCCAAGTATCACATATATTAAATACAACTCTACATTAAAAGGGTGCTTTGTTGTTGTTTTATTGATGACTTTTGAAACTGCCAGCCGAAAGGCTTCTTTTGGCACTGTGCACTGTAAAGCAGCCTTAGCAAAGAGCACACAAGATGTTCTTTCCTTAGTTTGGAGCGTGAACAGCTTTTACATGCACTTTAGTCTACAAATTCCTTTTTAATTGAAAGCATCCCATCACACTTCGTCAAGACAATACTCTCTAATCTCTCCTAATCAGCTGCAACTGACTTCCTTGCCTGGTGATTTATCCTGTTTTATTCCTATCCCCAAATACATAGATTTTAATTTCTGTGTATGAACTCCATGTTCTAAGCTAACATGGAAAAACAGCAGGCCACTGCCAGATTGTGTGCAGGATTCTCTACAGAGCTCTCCCAATTACAGTGGGGTTTTATTGCATATACAGAGTCTACTCACTGAAAAGGAGCTATCAAATTTGAAAAGGAACTACAAAACATTTATTAGAAAACAGCTCTGAATGCTGTAGTTTTCCTGCTCTTCATGTACCCCAGTGCACCACATGCCTCAGAATACTAAAAGCACAGACCCTTCGGACGTGCTTATCCTAATTATCACAAAGCATGCAGCTTATCAAAATGCCTGAATAGCAACAAAATACAGCATTGAATACCAGGCTTTCAGGTCTAGGTAGGCCAAAAAGAAATAGGTTCTTACCTCCAGGATCTTTGTCTGGATTGTACTCCAATGCATTGCTGCAGATCAGGTCAATGTCTGTTAGAAAATCCTTGGCTGTTAAGTAGTTGTGTTTATCAATTTTGGTTATTACTGTTGATAGGTCCATTGGCTCTTTGATAACCTCAAGGTAATCTGAAACCTATAAACAAACAGCACACAAAAATGACACAGGACCACATGAATTCTTAGTGAACACTGACAATCACATCTTTATACCTGGACTCATTCCACATGCTTAGCTCTAAGACATTAATTAAACATTTTGAATGCTAAGCAAATTTATGTTAAAAATTGAAGTTTTATCAGGCTAAAAACATAGGACTTCCAAAGCTGCTTCTCTTCAAGAGCCCACCAATTTATCTTTCAAAATTAATTAAACAGTATTTTTGAGGCAATACATGTTAATGTAAATGTATTTTTCATTTTAGACTGATTTAGTTAGAGATTTTTATGGTGCTGTAACACTGTCATGTACTAAAAAGGCAAAAACCATCAGCCTAACTTGAAGCCCCAAGAAAAAGCAGGGAAGCTCTATTTTATTCACTTTGTAGGTAAAGTTCTCATTCAACTAAACAGCCAAATTATCAGTTTTTAAATACCTTCTATTAAATTGTTTCTTCAATCACTTGTTAAAGAAAAGTTTGGTTTTATTGACTGCAGATGTTAGATTGGCTGTACAGAAGGACAATCTAAAGAAAAAGCCTTGTGCCACAGTTTACTATGAACTTAGATTGTAACTGGAGATTCAGCAACCACCAGGGCACATTAAAAAGTGTTTAACATAATTAATGATACCAAAAGGGTCTCAGGCTTAATAGTCAAATGAATCAGCACAGCTGCTGCAACAAAGTTCACCAAAAAGTCCATGAATTTGTTATTTACTTCAAGGAAAAAAAATATACTTGAATATTTCAGTGTGATTTAGATTAGAATTAATTAAAAGCACTGGCAGCCTCTAAAACAGCGTTGCATTTTGTTCCTTTGAAATCACCCACATATGATGGTCACTGCCAAAGCACTTAAGAGTTAAACACATATTCTGATCGAGCCATAATGCCTCTATAAGAGTTTTTTTTAATATATTGCTTGCATACACATATTACAACATAAACTAACATTAATGCATTACTTCAGTGGACAGCAGTGTGTCACCTAACTCCTTAAATACAGACATTGAAATTTATTTTGATGAACTGAAATGGTAAAATTTCTCTTTTTGTCTCCCTTCATGGAAACATGATGGTATCTGGTTCAGGGAATGGAAAGCCAAGCCACGGGTTTCCTTTTCTTGTTAGCACACAGCATGAGAAAACCTTCACTGGAAGTTGTAAACAGAGCTGCTGATTTAGTCAGGAAAATCCTTGACTTATCACACAGCAGCATTCTCTGCAATGCAAGCAGAAGTGGAACAAACCTAACACATTTTCTAAGGAAGTCAAGCAGACAGGCTGTTGTAGAAAAGGCTAGTCTTGTGCTTAAATGCAGCAGGTGGAACAAAAAGGATTACATTTGATTTCTGGTGCTGTGATATATTAGCAGGGTTCTGGCAAGTCTTCAAATAACAAATTCACATTTTGATTCTCTCTATCTAAAACATGGACAGTTACTTGTTCTTTCTCTATGTGCCCTCATTCATGTAAGTTTAGACCACAAATTCTTGACAGAAAGGAACTACCTTCACAAGTATTAAGAGTTTCCTACAATAATGGACCTCCCAAACAGTTTCACAAGAAAAATCAAACCAAGTTACTGCTCAGACCATGCTCACACTGCAGGTTGCCACATTAAACAGCTCACCAGGCTTTCAAAAACAGTCAGCTGAGGAACAATATGGAAAATGCAGATTAAGAGAGGACTGCACCAGCCCATAAAAGATGCCTGTTCCATCCTGCAAGGAATTACCCTCCAAATCTGCTTTTTACAGAGCTGCACTTCTGATGTCCCATATTCATATTTTAGTATCTTCCAAAAGAGATGCTTCTCTCTTCAGAAGCAATTAGGGTTTTGGTTTGGGTTTTTTGGGTTTTTATTTTTCAGTCAGCAAGCCTGCAAAGCTTGCAGGGGGCCAGCATCTGATCTCAAAGTCAGACCAAACACAACCCCATTCATACAGCAACACCTGAAAATAGATTTGCAGATCGAACTGTCATCAGTTAGATGTGTGCAGTCCATAATCGACCAGTTAATGCCTTATAATGTGCTACCATCTCTGAGTAATGGCATCCACAAGCATTACTGCTGAAATTATGCAACAATACTATTAATGCTGAATGCATTACAGAACACAGATCACTTTCCCAATATTATCATGTTTATGATTACAGTGCTATAAACACTTCTATTAGAGAGTTGTATTTATGGTTTTAAGTATTTCAGGAGCACTGGCAGGGATAGGACAGTTGGCATTTTAAAATGCTGTTTTCAGTTCTAAAATGTGCAGGAATGCACAAGGTTTTTCCAAGGGTACTAGTAATAGAACATGCTTCAAATCCTTGCAACATGGACGTTGAGGCTGTGACTGTATCACCAGCTAAAAATCAACATCTTAGATTGGAAAGATCACGGATCAAACATCTATTTTTCTAATTAACCTAACCATTTCCTTTTTTCAATTTGCATTCTTTTTCTACTATTTTCAACTTCATTGTTTGCACATTACTGAAACAAGACCTCTTCAATATCCACCGGTTTGCTGAAGATGTTAAAGCGTTTGTCGGTGGCCAGCCTCTTGGTGACATCCCTGAGAAACAGGCGCAGCTCCCGCAGGGTGTTCTCCTCCTGGTCCTCCATCCGCTGCTTCTCCGCTTCCGACAGCTCCCGGGCAGGACAGGGCAGGGCAAGAGGAAGAACTTCCAGGGCACGAAGAGCTAGGGAAAAAAACAAGAAGTCAGACAATGGAAACGTCAACAACACAGGGGCTATTGGGATTATGCTGCTCCAGATTTCCTTATATGTATTTAATATGCATCATGGATCTAACTGTCACTGCATTCTTGACTCCACAGCTCTCCATCTTCCACAACTGTTAACTATGAAATTTACTCTGGGAACTGATTAATGCTGCCACATGGTAATTACACTAGCTGTTAACTACCCACACCTTTTGAAAAAGGAAAGTAACACAAAATAAAACATTAGGATCACTTTATTATTGGTTTTACTGTAACTTAGTTTACCAGCCTGTTTCCTTCTTGGTGGGGGCATTGCTGCCTCATCAAGAATTAAGCCTTTGAAAAATCGCAATCTGTCTTCTTCACTTGGTCTTTGAATATAAAAAACCTCTTCATACTGGATTCTGAAAATACATTTCACCTAAAAAAAAAAAAAAAAAAAGCCATAAGAAAGTTGAGCCCCCACTGAAAAAGACAAGAACAGCGACCATATTGCAACACCAGTCCCAAACTTTTAAAAATCAGTCACAGGACAGAAGATAGTAAACTCTGCCTGAAGCTGTGTTCACAGCAAAGGGAAAATAGATACTTGTAATTCTCACTGAATTTTCTATGGAAACTAAACTTGCAGAATCCTATGATCCTAACAATGGCCACCCCTGCAGTAAAAGGGGAGTAAAAGGGCAGGAGGAAAAAAAAAAAAAATCAAAGAAATGCTGAGAAGAAAAACCAGGAACCCACCCCATCCTGAGCCTCAGAATAAGGCTCAAGGTCAGGCCTTTAGACTAAATCTGCATTTAATTATAACGGAGTCATTTGTCAAAAAGAACAACTGACAAAATAAACAAATTTGTCTTCTCAGCATAGTAACATGGAGCTTATGAAAATCAGTACTATGGACATACATCCCTCATTAAGGAAAATTACAAACATTCAATTATTGTTACATTTTCTGTTTGACATATTTTAAATTAAGTTAGAAAACCACTACAAAACAAAATTATTTTACATGATTAAAACATTCAGAAGAGCACAGAACTCCCTAACAATCCCTCCTTCCACAATAAACTTACCTCTTCAGGCAAATCACTAAACATGGACTCAGAGGTAGACAGTAGAAATATAGGTGAGAAAGATGGTATATCTTGCAGCAAAGTCAGGAAAGTAGCTCTCACAGTTTCACTGACAGCATCCCACCAATCACCAATATGAGGCATGTAAACTATACTTGGTACTGTTCTTCGAGCTTCACGAAAGATCTAATTAAAAGAAACAGTGGTATTTAAACTAAGGAACTAATTGTTACCATCAGTTGTGAGTTACAAAGTTCTCGTACATTAGAAAATGACTCATGTTTGTGGTATTTTACAGACAAATGTTCCAGCAGAATAGAATTATCTAAAGACTTTCTAAACAAGTGTTTGTGACTCTTAGCTACAGCATTCAATTATTTTATATCAATGTGCCAGGAAGACTACAGAGCAGCTACTTTGTTTTTAAAATACGTGTGCTTTAAAAACTTGCTATGAACAATCAAGATGAAAATTAACTGTTTTGCAATCCATGCAATATTCACCACAAGCCATTCTGGAATGTAAAACATTTAAAACTAAGCAAATGAATCTAGAACCACAGCACGCCAATCCATACACAAGTGAATAAAATGAACATCAGGCACTGAATACCTATATTAAACCTATTTAGCATTAGGTATGTAATGAGGGGGCAGGTTAAAAATGTAATTACATTCACTAGTCACTGGAGAGATCTCCATCTCTATCTCTAGAGACCTCTTTATTTTAAACAGGAAAATAGACAGAGCCTATGAAAACCTGGATTTTACGTTACATTCCAGCTGGCTGCCTTTATATTGATGCAACCAGGATGACATAATTGATTCATTACAAAGGAATCTGAAATGTCACCTGTGCACATGACTCTTCAGGCGTTTTGGCACTGACTGAATAAAGAGCTGGCAGGTCAAGCCTGTGTACAGAGAATTTTTCCAGGGTGTGCAATAGTGCTGGAGCAAGGTGCGAAGTCTGACCCGAACCTCTTTCCCCGGAGAGCAGTAATCTCGGTCTGTAAGAGGTTGGCTGGTGATAAGCTGACCTGCAACAGAACAGTGACAAAAGTCAATTAACATGCCAATGTTATCAATGGACAGATATATGAGATATTTTAGAATCCATGAGACTTTCAGTAATGGGTAATAGCTTCCTAAAACAGCCTAAAAAGATTCAACTAACTCGACTATCCCTCAACATTATCTCAGGTGCCAACAACTCAAGATTTGTCTTTGGTTTCACAACCATTTAAGTCAAACTCATCTGTGTGAAGCTATTCATATATTAAAGTCGTGACAATTTTCATTATAACCAGTTTATTTAAAACTAATTCCTTAATCATACAAAAAGACTTATTGGACATCCAGTAAAGACTGCAATTTAATCATGTCTAGTTCAGTCCTAACTACTAACGTTATCTCTTCAGTAGCCTCAGGAATCCCAGGTCAATCCTTTCATCCCCTAATAGCTGCCCAAGATTTCCAAGAATCACTGAACATTTCAATAGTTTACTTATTAAAGAAACAGGACCTGAAGTAGGGTTGAATAAAATCACTATGCATGATGTATTTTAGCATATTTGTACACTTGTATTCAGCAGACTTCTGGACAGAAGGAAGACTTTAAAGAAAAACTGCACAGGTAAATTTTTTGGGTTTTGTTGTTGAGAAGAAACTCTAACCAGTCCATAAAAGTGTGTTTGGTACTTTGTGTTTGTTACTTTCTTTTGGGTGTTTTTACCCAGTTTTATGGACAAAGGAGACACAAAGGAAAAAGAATTAAGTTTTTCCATTAAAAACATTTTCCATTTATATAAAACTGATTATGAAACAATAAAGTTTTTAATTAATTTGTATTTTCTCTCATTAAGGCATTTTTATCTGCCCATCAGTGAACTTGGGCAGTGGAACAAGACTTGCTGGTATTACTTCATGGTAATTTAACTTCATGTTAAACATTTTGGGACAGTGATGAACACTGCTGACCTTTAGCAGTGGTGATTACACACTCAGATAACAATCAAAATGCTGAGAAAACAGACTAAGGGAGGTTTACATACCTTGCAAAAATAAACAGTGTTGAGATTCTTTTATTTAGACACACATCCACACAAATATGTATTGTTGCTTTGGGTTTGGCTTCCCCCTTCCTAACCTCACAACAAGAGCTTAAATTTGGCATTAGGAAACTTAACTATGTCCCTCCAACTGTCTGAAATTAAATGCTTATTTTTAAGCTTAGATATCCATAAATTCTGTTCTGGCATTATCATCTAGCACAAAAATTTTAGCAGTTTTCCACAAGATGGCTCTACTAAACAGTAACACTAATGAGCAGTTTTTCTAACTTCATTTTCTTTTTTCAGCAAACTCTCTGCAGAAACCATCACACAAAGTATTCTGAAACTATTCTTAATACAAACCAAAGAAATATTAATTACAATTAATTACTGTAGCCAGTCCAATTTATACAGGAAACACTTGTCCAAATTTCATATGTATTTTCTAAATTCCTGTTTTCCTGAAACTTACCATGAAAAACAATGAAAAAAGCACATTAGAAATGCTGAATCCATTAATTATAAAGAATACTTCCAAAGAGCTGCATACACCAATGCTCAACCACACTTTGGACCAAAGCACACAATCCCTCCAAAATATTCCTACGTACATCTCTTCTCAGTTCTTGATCTTTCAAATTAAAGTAGTTTGTTAAAATTAAGAATTCCTGTTAACTTCTAATCTACGTTTGCCTATTGAAAAACATTTCTGATTCCTGTGTGTAGGATGTGGCCTTTCCCAAGCACACCTCCACATCTAAAACTCTTGTCTGTGCACTTATGTTTCCATTATAGAACACCACTGCCACCCCAAAGCAAAAGAACAACTTTCTTAGCTTTCCTAATGTAAGAATCTCCTGGTTTTATCTATGTAGTTAATATGCATTTAGAGAAACACTCACATTGTAAAATGAAGGTAGGGTTTATGTATAGCAGCTGATGACTGTTTCTTTGGTGATCCTGAGTGACAGCTCGTCTCAAAAATTGATGAAGCATTCTCATCTTCACTATCATCTAATATTAGACTGGGTACATCTGTTCCAAGAGATGTATTAATTAGAACTTTATCATTTCTAAGTACATGCACAACAAACAAGACAAGATATTACAATTTTCTTTGTGTCAATTATAATAAATCTTCAAATGTAGAAGAAATGAGTTAAAACTAAGTATCAGACTTCACAATAATAAGTACTTATTACTTCAAAAACCAAAACAAATTAAATACTGCAGAAGTCTAATCATAATTACAATTTCTTTTTTTAAGCCATCAAGCTAAGCAACTTCTCAAATACAAAAAAGTTTAAGTTGTTACAAAACGCTTCCTTCGGGTTTATTTCACAGCAAGAGTTTTCAAGGATGAAGCTATAAAATTTGTAATTCCTCAGACTACACAGAATTTTGTAATTATTTCCTTGTTCCAAGTGTCCAAATTCTCACAGGTACACTTCTTCCAAAATTATTCTCAGCATGACTACCTAGACAATGTATGTTTATGAAGAATTGTTTTCCACTGCCTGATAATCTGCTGAAGAATATCAAATCACTTTTAATCAAAATCAGTTCAATGCATTCCTTATTCATATACTATACCTTTACCTATTTTAATTCCTTTGGTAAATACAGTAGCACAATGAACTGAAGTACTTTCTATATAGACCTTGAAAGAAAAAAGCTGAAAGACTGATTGTATTCACAAGACACACTGCAGGGACAAACAACTGCAAAAAATAATAATATGGCACTAAAACAGAACAACCAGGTAACAGGTGGAAATCAGGTAAATTAGCTCCCAGAGCTGCAATGGGATTCAGAGTTACCTGGTGTGATTTGATAGTGGGAAGGAACTGCTGCAAGATCTTTACTTGCCCCAGGAAAGGAGCTGAGTTTCTCTTGCCCCATGCAAGGCTACTCGTTCTCATTTCCATAGGGAAAGAAGTCTGCAGTGATGGGATGAAAATGGTCACAGTCACTCAGCTGTACAGCAGGACCACTGCAGAGGCCAGGTCTGCTGAGCAATAAAATGCTCTGCAATGATGGACTGCATTCCTGAGAGCAGCCCAGAGCCACTGTAGCACACTGCTGCTCAGGACAACCACCAGACATCCCAACAGCAGCTCAAGGTGGCCACAGCCACTGAGGAAAAGGGACTGCTGTGAAATGAAAGTGGGAAATACAGAGAAATCCAAGTGTTATTCTCAAATACATGATCCACTGCATGATTTGTCAGATTTACATGAGGCAATGGCACAGGTAGGTTCTGCTACACTGATCATATGATCACCAGGGGACAAAGGAAGCACCTTCAAAGCAGTGTTAAATGTTGGACAGAGGTGCCATCTAAGCCACGGGAAAAATTGTTCCAGGGTTCCACGAAAAATTGTTAAGAAACAACAAAGGTTCTCTTAGCTGGCTGTATAATGTAAGAAACTGGATTCAGACTAGGCCGGGATAGTAGGAATAGTAGGAATGATATTCTGCTGGCATGGGATGAGGATGTGTCATGTCCCTTGTCAAATTATGATGCAGTCACACACCTGACAACCATTCCTCAGGGAGCAAAGATGAAAAAGGCTTGCAGACCCCCAGGAGTGGCCAAAAGCCAGTCCAAAGCAAGAAAACACAGCACAGAAGCTGCTGGGTGTTTAGCTAAAGCTAAGGATGGAGACCTCCAAATCAACTCAACATAGGCCTTCTACCTCTAGGCTCACTGCAGTCCCTATAACAGACAGGATTTCCAGTATCCCAAATGTAGGCATAGGTAAGTCCTCACACACTGGACACAGCTTTCTCTTCCAAAAATACACTGTTATTTTAAAAGGCAGCCCATCTTTTAATCCCAAGCATCAAATCTCTGTGACATCCTCTGCTTGAGCATCTGACTCACTGAACTACACAAGAAAGAATAATCTTTGGTGAAGGGCAGAAAACCTGATGTGCAGATTGTAAGCACACCTGTACACATGTGCTATATATTTGGTTTTGAATTCAAGAAAATTTGAAGCCCTATTGTATAATCTACATTTACATATCATCATTGTACCTGAAAGTGGATTTTTCTGGTTTTAACAAAGATTAAGCTTGTTATTCAATATTTTTTTGATTTAAGGGGGTAAGGAAAAAACCTAAGGAAATGTTAAATGAAACCTTAGTTCATGCATCTTCAAAATCAATTATCTACAAACATTTAAAATGTTTGCACACAGAGCATACCCAGAGCAGCAAATTATCTAGTGAAGCTACTATTTAAATCAACTAAAGCTTCCAAACTGAATTTGTTAGCAGTAATGAGCAATAATAAATAGGAATGTAAAAAATGTAACCAAAGAAAATATTCTGAACTTAAACCAATTCTTCAACAGTAATGACAATTTCTAAATTGGGTGCTACCAATAGGTTAACAGCATACAGAGACTTAAGCATCTTAAATAACTTTGGTTACAATCAAGGCAGCCCAATAGGATCTAACTGCAGCTGCAAACCAGCTCATTTCCCCCTACCCTCCAGCACAAGCTCCCAGGACCCATCTCTGGCCAACTCCAACACTTGTTAAAACCTCCAGCTACCCCACAGTCAGCAGAAGACACATAAATACATCATTTCTGGATGAGTTTTCTGGCCAAAAAAGTTTAACAAAGGACCTGATGTACTCAAGCAAGTGGAAAAGATAGAGCAAAAATGCACAGCTGGGCTGGAGGACTGCAGCAGCCAGCACAAGGATTAGCTGAAGCTGCCTGGGCTGCAGGCTGAAAGCGTGCTCTGGAACAGGAATGAGAAGAAAGTCATGGCTGTCACAGGTTTGCTTTACCACTGGGCTGTTTTCAAGTTAATCACACACAACCCCAAATACTGTTTGCAGAGTTGGGGGGTGAGAGCGATCCCAGATAAGAACAGTAGATTGCGTCAGAATAACCAGATATCAAACCCAAGGTATCTTGTTCAACATTTAACTTCCAATAAATGACCAGGGTAACTATTAAAGTATGTCTCAGAAGAACTGGGTAAAAAACCCCAGAACTTATCGACTCATTACCAGCCTAAAAAGTCAATCACATTCCTTCTGACTCCCTGATTCCTTGGTGCACTCACACTGCTCCCACTGCTCCCACTGCAGCAGGGTTCTGGCATTCACTGACCCCTTAGCGAGTTGATTTGACTCACTAATTTGGCAAAAAAAGCTAACTTGACAAAACAGCAAATAGTTCACTTGCTAACAACAGAATCAGCTCAGAGGATCAGGAGCACACCAGGCCAGTTCAAGGAGAGGGAAGCCTTGGGACTTTCTTATAAATCAGAACATGATAATTACATAGACTCAGGTAACTCAGCTAAACACCTGCTGAGCTGTGAGACCCCCAAAGGTTCTGCACTATCAGCACGCAAAGGACTGGGGACAGCTAACCAATGTTCAGGACAGAAGCACCAGTTTCAGGTCCTGATACACTGAGCAACATTATCTCACTGTTTTGGGGTTTTTTTGTTCTGACCTTTAATTATGCCCCATCATTTCTTGTATTTAAATTGTAAATTACTGGTGAGTTCTTTTTTTGGATGGCCCTCGCACCCATGGGACCTTGCTCTATATAGGTCAGGTCATTAGATTCTACAACAACTTGCAATCAGCAATTATGCAACATCCAAGCAAATTGTATTTATACCCTAACAACACTGATGCAAATTCACATCAGATTTAAGGCTACGTGGAGAAGAAAGCCAGCTGAAATTCTTGCAAACTGAAAAACTGAAACAGCACTTTCAAAAAAACCCAAACCACTTACCTTCACTTTTGTCACCCTGGCTGAATTCAGCATGAGGGAACACTTTGTGTAGGACCTCGAGGAGCTTGGTGAAGGTCCTTTCCAAGAGTGGCCTGATGACAGGGGACAGTGCGTGGCCCGAGGAGGTAACAGCCCGTTGGGAAGCAGGCACAATGTTCTGCATCGCATGGTAGAAATCCTGGGCGCTGAGAACTACTGAGGAAACGTCCAGCTGGAGCTTCTGACTGCTCATGTAAATCTGGGGATAGCGGCGTCTCAGGGCAATCAAGGCAGCCTCAGTGCAAAGTGCTTTTATGTCTGCTCCACAGTACCCTAGTGCACACAAAAACACAAACACCTCCCATGAAACAGCACTGCTGTGCCACACGTGTCTCAAACATGCATCCAGCTAAAAACAAACCAGTGATAATTGTCAAGGTCCACAAAGTATCTGCCAACAGGTATCAGGTCATAATCTGGTGACAGTGTTGTTTACCAAGACATTAGACAGGTTTATTAAGATATACTAAGAAATTAATTCCACATGGAGGTTAAAATGACCTCTGTTTTCACTATATCGTATGATACATAGTGTGTTTTCAGTCCTGGGTTATAAGTCTGTTACTACTCTTTCTTTTCCCTTAATATTGTCTAAAGTATGTGTGCAATTTTAACAGGCTAGTCCCTCTCCTCCTTTTTTCTTTTAATACCTCTACATGAACATATTCTTTAATAGCAAAGTAATTTTGTTACGCTGAACATCACCAACTTTAAACTTATACAGTCTGAGAAAATGAGCAGTATAACGAAAAATGTTTCATGAGTAGAATATGGAAGAGATGAAATCTCTTGTTAACAAAAGCATACTCTGGATTCTTGGAAAAATGTAAACTTCTGCTATCAAGGAAAATGTTTCAGACTTTTCAAGAGTTTCATAACTTTATTAATATAACCAAAAATAGAAATTAAAATGCATTAAAATTTTAATTTAGCCCATCTTCCTAAGTATCTACAGGTGGCTACCTATAATTGCTTAATCATCATTACTGAAAAACATAGATCTGATAATTATGAGATACAGAGAGACTTAATACCTCTGAGTCTTTTGCAGTACTAATGGTTTGGGGGTTTTCCCCAGGGCTAGAAATTAGATTTCAAGTTTTTTCATCTCTCTCGGCAAGAGACGTTAATATGCCTCTACATTTTGAGGCACCATAGTTCCATCTTTCAAAAACTGTAAAACAATATTCCAGTGAGAAAAGCCATTTAGAGAATTAGAGTCACTATAGGAAAATGTGTTGCACTAAGGTACTGCCATATAAAAGTTCATGGGTTTGTAATGAAGTGTTTATAGAAGGTAATTAATCAATTCTTTAGTTAAAACCACTCCCCCTCCCCACCAAGTCTTACACCATTTGAGGTTTTTTTTACTCAATTTTTGTACTAGGACAGAGGGCAGGTTTAGATTGGATGATAGGAAGAAATTCTTTTCCTGTAAGGCACTTGAACTGGCTGTCCAGAGAGGCCATGGGTGTCCCATCCTTGGGAGTGCTCAAGGCCAGGTTGAATTGGGCTCAGAGCAGCCTGATGCACTGGAAGGTGTCCCTGCCTATGGCAGGGGGTTGGAACTAGATGAACTTTAAGGTCATATTCTATGACTCTATGACTGGTCTTTTGGCAGCACCAAGTCTCAAAACTGAGGCCTGCCTTGCTTCTCTCTCTTTAGCCATTGATGTTCTCTCAGTGCTGCTGGCACATGCATTTTTACAAGAGCCATACAGTAATAAGGAACAAAGCTGATTCTATACACCGTGTTTAAAAATAAAAAAGGAAGCAATTAATATGGAAGACAGACACCTTTCCATCCCCATCTTTCAGATATATAAATTTGGGGGATAATAATAAAAGATACCAACTTTTCAGCTATAAAGATGACAAATTGGATGAGACTTCAAATTGCACCTTTCTTATATATACTTGAAAATAATTTTTCTAAAAAAGCAAAACAGAAGTAAACCCAGATGGAAGATCACCATAAATATAAGACAATTCCTGCAATTTTAAACTAAGCTTTGCAATTTTATAAAAAGGTTAGTAGCTACAACTGTGTAAATCTGATGAGTCCACACCATGACTGTTATCTAAAATGTATGCAGCAGTTCACATTCCTAAGTTACCTTGAAATAAATACACATTACATTTGAAATATGTTCAGATATATCTATTATATTAATCAATAGGCAACTAATTGTTTTCAGGACTAAAGTTATGTTGTTTGGGGTTTTTTTTAACTTTCATTTAGCATAAAATCCAAACTATGCAGGCACACTCCAACCATGTAAAACTATTAGACAGTAGCTACAGGTGCATCAGAGAAATCAAACCACAGTTCTAAATTTTGCTTTGTTTTTAGATAGCAGATATGACATTCCCATTTAAACTGGTCCACTTCTCACCCCAAAACCACACTAGATTAAATAAAAAATGAGTGTGGGGAGCACTAAACCAAGCTGAAATCAAAGATGTGCTGGAGATATACAGCACCCTGAATGCCTGTCACCTTAGAAACTAGTTCAGTATCTTTGTGACAAAAGATGCAGCAGCTAAGGAGCTATATTCTTCCCAACTTTTCTATTAAAAAATGCTGTTATATCGCTTTCTAACAGTCATTTTAATCACCGCTTGTACATCTCCAAAGAATTGCAAAATTAGGAAATAATAGCCTGTAGCCTATTTTTAAAATTAAATTCTCAGGTGATCAGATACACAATTAGTCTCCATTTCTACTTCTCATTTCTCAGGAGCAATTACATTTGAAGACTAGTAATTGGTGTCTTTTTTTGAGGGGCTCTCTTGTGCATACTGTACATCCATTTCAGCGACAGGAAAACTGCAAAAATCCTGTACCTTGTGAAACATTAAAGAGCTTTTTATTTCTAAGAAGCAAACACAAACTGATTAAGAGGAAGAAAAACATGAGTGAAGTATTGTCAAAGCAAAATAAAATGTATCATGCCAACAGTAAATACCCTGAATCAATTTTTACCCAAATTGACACTGTAAAATAAACTCAGGGTTCAGTGCATTTGCTTCCATTTTTGAAGCATCTCACAAAAGATGTTCAATTTGCCAGGCAAAATGTACTAGCACACCTTAACTTAGAACAAAATGAGGATTCCTGTCAAGTAGCCCATTTTCTTTTATCCAGCACCACCACAGTACAGCTTTCAAAAAGCAGGACAGCAAACAAGTAGATTCCTATGTAAGTTTCCAAAGAATGCACTTTGATCACCAAAATTTTCCAGCCATCCTCTTCCATCTCTACTGTGCAGAAATTATGTCCTCTTTAAAATTTCTTCTGCCTAAAACCTACCCTTAAAAACCACAACAAAGTGCAACTAAACTGGTGGAAGCATTTAGGTGAACAATCTTGACCACTTCTTCCACTTCATGTTGTGCAACTCCCTACAAAACTCCCAAAATGACTGCAGGGAAAGAGAGTTAGCAAACAACTCAGCATGATGACAGAGATGAAAAATAACTACTAAGCTTATTTTAAAAAATTGTGAAAAACAAGAACAATAATGCCAAAATTTCCCACTCCATCATTACATGAGGATGGGAAAGAAAAATTTAACATGGGATCACTTTGCCACAAAATGGTCCAGCAATAATAAGCACAGAACAGAGTATTTTTAACAAGCATCTTGAGCATGATAGTTTGCTTCTCTAAAATTCTATTTAACATTATTTAAATAATCCTCACTACATTGTAAAAGGATTCATCTGCAAGATGCCAGATGGAGGAATTCACATTCTTTCAGTTGCTAATATGTTTTGTTTCCTGCAAGACTGAGCTCGTAGGTGTCTCTCTACCTACAGAAAGCTACCATTCAGAACAAGGGAATAAGCACAAGAGAGAAGAAAGGATTTATAAAATTCAGGGTATCTGGGACTCATCTCCAGTAAGGAGAAAAAACAGAGTAATTATGTGTGTTTACTGAAGGCATTAATAAGACATGAGTGTGGGGTCTTCTGAGCAATGCTGTGCTCTCCCCAAGCTGCTTCACTTCGTCTCACACACATTGCAGTCATGAGGCCATTCACAGAAATGGAGTCTTTAATTCTCACAGACACAGAAATCCACTAAAAGGTTGTAATCCGTAACACCTGGGACAAAAATTAACCCTCAGGAAATAACCTATTTTTTCAAGTCCTGGGGCTTTTCCCTTCCAATTTCCTTCTAATTACACCCCTGGATCTTAAGAAGTTCTGAGTCGCACATACACCTGCTTCCCCAAAGTCATTTGCTTTGGGAGTATTTCAGCAGTTCTCTTCATTAGGATCCAAAAGCTTGGAGTTAAGCATTGCCAAGTCTGCTGAACTGGAGAGAGGTATCAACCATGCTGTGCCAAAAGCCTGGCAAGCCTAGGCAGCTTTCACTTGGGGAAGAGGGAGTGTTGTTTTATTGTGGGGGGAAGGTTGTTTGTTTGTTTTTAAAGAAAACCTGCACACAAGAAGAAACAGCAGACTGATATAAACTGTACCACAGACATACATGTGTGCCAATGAGTCCCACGGGTAATGGCCACAAAGAATCTGGAAAGTCTGCTTAAATCGCTACTGCTGCAGATTTCACTTATAGAAATGATGTGGCAATCTCAAGATGAAGAAGATACACAAGTCTTACTCCAGCTGTTTTGAAAAGTCTTTGTAATAGTCAAAAGATTTTCATCTGGGATGTATGGAAACACTGAAATTCCAAGATATAGACTGCAGACAATCAAGTGTACAGTAGCTGGAGAGTAGGAAAGCCAAAGAAAACAGAAAAGGGTATTTCTTTTTGTTAGCTGACTTCCACAGAACTGACAGGCTTTATGGAGCACAAAGAATGTCCTCCAATCAAATGTACAAATGGCTTTCCCTGTTGTCTGAAATTTTAAAGTAGCATGTTCTCAATGAAAAAATGTGGTGCATTTTTAAAGAAACATCTATGGTTTTTTCCCACCTATTCCCCTCTCTCCCACTAAGCAGCACCACGTCTTTGCATAAATCAAGCAGTGTTTACATGAAATGGGTTTGTCATGTGCTGTCTTATACCCGGCAAAGCTTAAACTGGAGTTTGCTGGATAGTTATGTTTTCTCCTCACCAGAAGATGTTGAGGTCTTTGTGCATCAAAAGCGGAGGGATGCTGCTTCGATGAGAGATGTCCCTGTGGATGAAGAGGATAATTCGGATGTACTGTAGCTGACTGAATGGACCGATGTTCAATCTAAAGTTCTTAAGATTCCATGATGATGGATTCCAAAGCACAGATATTTGAGACTTCTTTTTCTGAGAACTTCAGTTCTCATCCAAGCAGATGACTGACAGAGGATGTACCTTTGCATGACAAATTGTTGAGAAGATATTGCGGTGTGTGCTTTAGGATCATTTCCTCTGTTAAATTCAGTATAAAAATATCTGGGTTTATTTCTGATTAGATTTAAACAGCAGGCTTATCTTGAACAACCAACCTCCATTCAGTACAGCAGGTCTTTGGGAGGTCCAGAGGTATATTTAATGTATTCATGGTGTGGTGCTTTTTTTTTTTTCCTACCTGTATCTACAGTTTGAGGTTGTTCTGTGTTAGCAATCTGGAAAAAAATTTCATCTTTAGAAAGGCTGGTTAGTTTTTTGGATAGATGTCAGAGGGAAGCATGCCAGTCAGTAAAGAACAAACAAAAAACAAAAAGCCCACACAAGTACCAATTTTTTCCCTCAATAAATAGAAAGAAAAATCCCCGATCTCCCTACCTCTTTTGTAAGATACTATTTAATGGGAAGACTACCTAAAGATTCCAATTCCAACTTCATTTTGCTTCTCTTTGAGGGTATGCATCCTATATAAGGACAGTGGTGTTACAGAAAAGAAACGTGGTTGTATTTTCAAATGACTACTAGCTACTCATTTTGTGTTTTAGTAAGACTGAAATGTATTTTGTTACTACAAAAAGAGTGTTGTTCAAAGTACAGAAGTTTAGAAAGGTAAAGATTAGAAAATATCTTCTAAGTTTTACACAGAAGAGAACGCCTTTACAGTAAAGGTACTAACATCATAAACACTCACCAACACATTTTTCAGCCAGTTCTCCTAAGAAAGGATCTGACAATTTGGGGTTCCAATCCCTGGTATGAATTTGCAAAATGTGCTTTCGTGCCTGATTTTAAAAAAAAAAAAAAAAAAAAAAAAAAGAGATTAAAAACTAGCAAGCCAAATCCAGAGAAAAAAATATTAATTTATTCACGTGAACCTATAGTTACTTTACCTGCTTTTGACGTGTAACTGAGACACATAAAATAGAACTTAGCACTTGAAAGTCTCTCAAGAGCAAAGCTTTTCCCTTCTTTTTTAATGCCGTATATAATCAGTACTTTTTTCACCAGTTATACATTTTAATTTCTCTTTAATCAACATTATTATACATGAACTGATAAAAACTCATGTTCTATTAGGAATTATCATCATTTTATAATTTCATTTTAATTACTGCACATATGATTAACAGGTTCTACAGTTAAAGGCCTCACCAATTAATGTATTGCTGAGTAGCACAGCACATACACATGAATCCCAAAAACAATTCCAGCTAGAAGTTCTACAGATTCCAAATACATCTATACATATACAATGGAAATTTAATTTTAGGAATAAATTCATGAAGTATTACGGCTGAGTTTAAGGAAGTTTAGAATAAGGAACTGAAATGTTTCTGTTGCCAACATTGTAATGTCTGGCTGTGCATCTACGTTTTTTACATGCTTAGAAGTCTACAAGACTTAAAGTTATTTTCTCTTACCGTAAGTTTCAAACCCCCAAATAGTTTGGGTTCATTATATAAATCCATAGTTTTTAGATAAGCAATTCAGTTTATTGTGAATAATTTACCTCTGTCTAGTTTTAGCTATATCCTGAAGATGTGAAGCTCAATACAACTTTATGTATACAATCTGTCTGTACTAAAAATGTCTTCCTAAAATTAAGCATTCTTACAAGCAAGAATGAATATTTTTATTTCATAAGCTTGGCTGTCAGGCATTCAAGTGTTTAATACACTAAAGATGTTTATTAATGAATCTCCTTTCCAGGTTTTACCTTTTTGTCAGGCAAGTTGAAAAGAAATTCCCTGTCAAAGCGACCAGGTCTCCTGAGTGCAGGATCTATAGAATCCAGTCTGTTTGTAGCACCAATTACAACTATTTCACCTCTGTTGTCCAGTCCATCCATGAGGGCAAGAAGAGTAGACACTATGGAGCTAAAAGAGAGTTTTCAGAAAAAGAAAGTACAGGAAACACTGCAAGAATTTTTGCATTTTCAAATGCAACATGAATACATTCAAAATTAAAAAGTGAAGCTACAAACAGGTGCATAACAGTTTCAAGTCTCATATATTCCATTGACCTCCTGGTGTGCTGGCCCTAAATTTCTCTCCTGTTTCTCTCAGCAGAGTGGAGGGAGACAGACACATAAATACCACCTACAGAATGACAGGTACAAGTGTGTTGCCATACAGAGCCCAGCAAAAACTGGGATCAAAAGAAGCCACGAAAAATTTCGGCCACCAGCAAACTGTCGTAAAAAATGTTTTAAAAAATAACATGATAGCAACACAAGATATGTTTGTACATTACACCATCTAGAATCAAAATCACAGGTGAGTTCAGCTCATTCATAGAACATTATAATTCATCATGTTAGAATAACATTTTTCCAACTGTTATTCGATTGGGCTGGTAACAGACAATCTAATCTGTTTACAGCACAAAACAGCAAACCAAGGAATGGCTGTGGAAATCTTGCAGTTAATAACGTGGCTGAAGGGTAATTGTCATTGCAATTCAATTCCCTGGAAATTGCAGTCTGTCTGAAGGACCAAAAAGATGACTTTCTACACCAAAAAACCAATTTGTCCTTTCTAGTGTGAGTGAGCTTCAGAAGAAGTAAAAACCTTTCCTGGGAAATGAGTAAAATTACATTTAAGAGTTTACCAAGATAATGTACCCTATACCAAGATAATGACAGCATACAAGAAATATTACCTGTGAATCTGATCTTGTCTGCTAGAACGAACTGGAGCCAAGCCATCTATTTCATCAAAAAAGATTATAGAGGGTCTCATCAAGTATGCCTGGTATGCAATAAATAAAACAAAAATGGAATTCACTGTTAATTCCTAATTTATCCATCAACATTGAAAACTGGTTTCACTAGAAAGCATTAACATGCTAAACTAACACATAAGTGAAACATCTTTGTTAGAAAGTGTAAAGTCTGAAATGAAATCTGAATTTCCAACTCCAGCAGTGTTTCAAAGCAAAGCAGAGTGCAGTCTGCTTTGAGTAAGCAAGATGGCACCAGTGTACCAGATTTACTGTGTGCTGGACAGGTTAAAGACAAACACACACCTTACACTCAGTTACAGAAAACATGAGCTTATCTGCTCATAATCTCTTTGTTTAGACATCTCTGACAACTACTTTTCTTTGAGCTACTGCATTTCACTGCTTTGTGTGACTCTCTGTTCTGTCCAATCTCTTCTAAGCCAAGAAGGAGCACAAAAATGGACACACAACCAATGCAATCAAGCACTCCTCTCTGTAGCATTTATCTTGAACATGCCAGTCTAACTCAAACTCACTGATTTTTTTTTCAATTTTTACCCAGACTGCTTCATTAATGGACAAGTCAAGAGATTTCTTTCTCTAAGTTTCCAGAAAAACTACTTTAGGCATTCCTCTATTCTTGTCATCTAAATATTCCACTTGGAAAAATCCTCCTTGATTTTTGGAAATTTACAATTATTTCATTTCAATTGCAAATAACTTTGTATACCTACACCACAAAAAACAACATACAGAGAAATCATATGAAAAAAACATATTTTCTTCTAACCTGATCAAAAAGGAGTCGAAGCTGACGTTCAGATTCACCAACCCACTTACTGAGACAGTCTGCTCCTTTCCTCATAAAGAAAGCCACCTTTTTGTCTCCTTGACTGCATTCATTAGCTAGAGCTCTAGCTACCAAGGTTTTACCTGTTCCAGGAGGACCATAGAATAAACAGCCCCTGAAGATAAATGGATCAACACAGTCACAAACTTATTTTATGTCTCCTGAAAAACTCCAAGTCAAATTTTATAATGAAGACAGGGAGCCCGGAGAAGAAAGACTTAAGATCTTGTATTATTTTGTGTATTAACTTCATAAAATCCAAGTTTGTGTTATGCTTTCAAATCAGTAAAACTTTGATTTGTAAAGAACATTAATCAAAGGCATATTAAGTGTCCAAAGCATTTTTTTACATTCATTAAATATCACCGCTTCAAATATTAGGTCTTAGGTAACACCTTAATCAGTGTTTTTTACGTCTTTGGAATGAAGTAATTAAGTGACAAAAATACCCCCCATTTGCAATTTACTTAGATACCATGTACCCATATAAATCACATACCAAGATGCCTGATCAATAAATGTTAAAATCACAGTGTAATATTATTGAGAGAAACATCAGCATTTTGCTTGATCTAGTAAAATATTTGACAACATAATGGGAAAAAAGGCAAGGTGCTACTAAATAGAACACATGAGAATTCTTTCTTTCACCCAGTCACAAAGTTTACCTTCTTATCACAAGAAAAATACACTAGGGTTTTTTAACTCTTCCAACCTGCTTATTACATGTTCTGATAGCAAACATGTAAATCTATTTGAACTGCAAAACACTTGAGGGAAAGAATCAATCTCCTATGTGTTTTCAATTCTTCAGAGCTTAATAAAAAAGCAACATAAGAATAAATACACCTACCTTGGTGGCTGAATTTTGAATTTTTCAAATATTTCTGGATAGAGAAGAGGAAACACTACCATTTCCTTAAGTGCAAGGATATGATGGCTCAATCCCCCTATACTATCAAAACACACCTTAGGGAAAAAGAGAGCATACAAAGTTTATATTGTAACAGCTTTCCACAAAAGTACCTTTACCAATAAAGCGTTTGAAAACAAATTAGAAAAAACACTGCATTGATCAACAGGATCTCCCTGAATTTTGAAAGTGTGAAAAAACTAGTTGAGAAAGTCAACCCTTGGCTGCCTACATGAGGCTTATTTGGTTTGCAAGTTAACTGTGCAAGAGATGCCAGGAAATCTACAGAGATCCAGCCTAAGTACCAGAGCAAACACTTTGTAGTCCAAATGAATAAAGAGACAAAAGCTTTGGTAACAATAAAATAAAATTTAAAAGATCAGTGAGCTTTTTATAAATTTACTCCAAGCTCAATGAGAGGCTGTGGAGAATTCTGCTTATGCATAATTGAGGGAAGGAAGACAGAAAGCACTACCAAAACTCACCGATTTATCAACAATCATAGGGTCAACATCAGCCAAACTTGCCCCAACTTTTACACGTTCTCGGAGGATTCCACTAGCTAAGTCTTCTGCTCTGAAGTTTAAAGGCAAGCACCTGTTCAACAACAAATACCAAATAAATACTGTTCTGTTTTCACTGCTTGGAGAGGTAGAACCAAGAGATTAAATGCCTTTTACTACATAAAGAGGTAACCTTCCCAGATTGTTAACAAAGCTACTCCTTTTTTTTGTGTGGTAATTATTGTTATATATCTGGAAGTTTCTTAACATAAAGTTAGTCTTATACTTCCATACACACATTTCAATCTGAAGAACTAGGCCAGATAGATTATTTTGATTAAACACAGAAGAAACAATATTTCCTTCCCTTAAGCCCCTACATAGATATGACATCAGGCCAAGTACATAGTTAAAGGGAGGAAGAAAGGTACCAGTAAGACACAGGTTACAGTCAGAACTACACTTCTGGTAGCTGTACGTTGTTTGAATTCCTCGCAGTGGAAAAGGGAACAATGTGGCAGACAGGAAGAGATGGAAAAGAGATGAGGAAACTTTCTTTTTCTGCTGAACTTTCCTACCTATATATCTGTGGCAGTAAATAAAATTATTTATAGCTCTTCCACTTTTAGATTGCTGCTAAATACATGACAAAGTCAAAAAAATATGCATTGGGTGCGTAGAATGCATGAACTGTTACACAAGAGGAAGAGGGAAGAGCTGGGAGTACAACTGAATTAACTGGGACCAAGTTACAGCAAGAATAAAAACCTATTTTAACCAACAAGAATTGTTTGTTTATAACCCAATTGAATCAAACAGCTATTCTTGTATTTCCATCTTTTTATCTATACTATTAATGACCTACTCATAAGACTCCAAGGTCTGTATTAGTATATAACCAACACCCCTCCTAAACCATGTCTGCAAGTAATTACAGGCAGAATCAAAAGTCTGCAGAACTCATAAAATATTATAGACTAGTTCTGCTTGTTTTCTGATAAATAATAAAATCAAACCATTCTAAAGACCAAGGATGTTTTGATACCTGTTTCTTGCTCTGGCTATGCTTTTAGATTTTCTTCTTTCAAAACGTTCTTCATCTGAAGAGGTTGTATCGCTGCTGTGAATGGCATGCTTCTTTCTCCTATTGAAATGGCAAAACAAACAGAACACTCAGTCTTTTTTGCAGAGAGAATGGCATTGTTTTGGTTCTTCTATAAAAGTGGAATTAAAATGGCAAGCACAGAATTGTTCGGGTTTGAGATGCACGCAAATTTTAGCTTAAGTATCAAAATAATCTGAGAGGGAAACAACAGCTCTTACTGCCACAGCAATTATCTGACTTCAACATGAACATTACTGAACAGTAGAGTCCCAGAAGTTATGTGGTCCAGTCCACATTACCTCAGCAATGTGATCTGAATATTCAATCACTGCAACCATAGCTGCATACTATAGCTGCATAGCTGCAACCATACTTAGGAAAGTTTCCAACCACTTTAGCCACCTCTAACATAACAGACATACCAAGATCTCATTACTCAATTTGATGCTTTCCTTTAAATATTCTTTGAAAAAGTTCTATACTTTGCAAAGTATATAGTGTCTTTTTATGAGGATATTAATTCTGAACAGCAGAACAGGTTCACAAAATACCTGTACTTCTGATCTGAATCCAAGTAAAATTACTATCCAAAGTCTGAATGAACCATCTCTTATTTTAGTATGACAGTATTTCAGAAAACTAAGTATTTCAGAAATATTATAGAATGTACACTAAATCTTCTTACAAAAAGGTGTTGAGTTTGATATCAGTTTGAAAAAATCAGCACTTTTTGCATTAAGAAGTTGGCTACTAGTTGGCTAGTAATAAATCTTGGATGTTAAGTGAATACAGTGAGCTGCATCATTTGTATGAACATGATAATGCACCAAACGAGATGGTTTTTGCCAATGGATATCATGCTCTGTAAGTTTTACTGTTCAATGACCAAAAATTGCATGCATTTTAAAATATATCAGAGAGAATATCACACAACTGGGAAGACTTTTTATGACAGTGTCCTGACAAGAAGGGATAAAATGAGGGCTGAGTAATGAGCACACTAAAACTGAAGGGATAATAACTTTCACACCCTTCATATATGAATAGTAAGTACAAGTCCAGAGATTATCCAAAAAAATGTCATATGCACATCAAAGAAAAACACTCTCTTACTTGTATTACAAAGAAACTTTAGAATTGTAAGATTCAGCTATTACTTTATTTACTTTTCATATTTTCACTATGCCATTACATGGAGCAGTAAGACAAGAGTTTAGCAATAACTAGTATTCGTTTACTTGGATTCTGTTCATGGACAGATTTGTCTTTTTGAAGCTTTGAGTAAGTTTAGTTTTTTTAAATGCTTTAAGCTGTAATTTCATCTGTTTTATTACATAAAGCCTACTGACAGTTTCCAAGACAACTTGGTGCATTCCAGACTTCTTTGACACAAAACATAAGAGTCAAAAATTATGCTTGCTAAATATTTTATTAAATTGTCGATGGTCCTTGGATGAAATTTGAACTGAAAAAAACCAAAACCCATTAACCTGTTTTGCTCAGTTTTGTACAACAGAAAGGGGATATTTGTTAAACTGAAACACTGGATTTAAATATTATATACATGACCTTACAGAAAAAGCTACAGTGTGCCATGCAGAATTCTTTCTAGTACTTGTAGCACACCTGTTTCCTTTCTGTTTAGCACAAAGCTGCTACTGGGATTACAAAGTGCCATGACACTCCTGTTTGGAGGCTGATCAGGGTCTGAACCTAGGATACAATTCAAGACCCACTCGCATGAATGAGCTGTGCAACTCACTCAAGAATGGTCTGAAAATCAAAAGCTACCAGAATGTACTAAAGGAAAGCAAACAATTACATACCAACAGACTGACATTTACCTGATATGGCTTCTTCTTGCAGGAGATCTGTGAATGTCAAACAGCGTATTTTCTCTCTTTTTTTGATGAGCTGGCACTGTAACATTACAAAAGAATAATAAACTAATCTCAATACAGCACAGAAGTGCTAGATTATCACTTCATCAATAAAGGTATCACTGGTTTCTCCAAAAGCTTAAATTAAGGAAAGAATCAGGCAGGAGGGAATCAAACCTCTCTGTGCTTTGTCAATATCACTGTACTTGGCT
This sequence comes from Entomyzon cyanotis, assembly GCA_024500445.1. Classification (NCBI taxonomy): domain Eukaryota; kingdom Metazoa; phylum Chordata; class Aves; order Passeriformes; family Meliphagidae; genus Entomyzon; species Entomyzon cyanotis. The sequence goes on from JAKEPQ010000871.1 coordinate 67,930,912, forward strand.
TGATGCAGGCATGGGAATTCCATCCTCACCCTCCTCAAATTATCAGAGCTGTGTCTATCACTGCACAGAATGTAACTCATCCAGGGCACTAGCATTTCTAGTTTATTTGCAGGATATGAAACTCCATACAGATCCCTCTTCATAGCTGATAATATGGGATGTCTTGGAATTTCTCTGAACAAATAAATCACAGCACTTCTCCATCAGAGAAATCACTTTCTGCGATTCTCTGACTTGCAGAAATGGTTCCAAGCTGCATCAGGGCAAACTCAAACTTGACAGGAAGAAGCATTTCCTTACTGAGAGACTGCCCTAAGCCTGTCATAAGAGGCATTTGGACAAAGCCCTGAGCATGCTTTCACTTTTGGTCAGCCCTGAAGTGGTGAGGCAATTGGACTAGATGATCACTCTAGATTCCTTCCTACAGAAATACTTCACATTTCTTACCTAGGCAAAATGTGGTAATTGCTGCTATGCTATTTATCTACAGTTCTCAAGTAGGCTTACCACTCAAGAAGAGAAGCAGGCATAACAGTAACTATTTTTCCTATGTAAGCACCTAACTTATTAGACTGCTTTCCACCAAGTATTTCTTGACCTAAAACTGCTCACCTCCAACCCTGAGCCCAGCACAGGGCAGTACCTGCAGAGTTCAATGAGGCAGCAACAACACCAGCAGTGACAAACTGACAGCCTGTGTCTCGGCAGTCCCATGTGCTGAACCACATCAGGTCAGGATGCAAATCACACACTGCTGCATCCCTGTTACTCTGCCAGGGGTGAGGAGTAGCCATCCCATTTTCCCTCCCCATACCCACGGTATTCTTGCAAGTCAAGAGAGTAGAACAGCACGAGCACTGTGGTTCCTCACCTATTGGAGGGGCCTGGTATCTTTCAACAGTCTTTCTCTGTCTGAGATTGTATGGTCGATCATTTTCTTCCCCTTCAGCTTCTTCTACTTCTATATCTCCGTCTTCTTCCTGAGACTCTGTTGGGGGATAAAAGTATTTTCAGAGCCCTTCCACTTCATGTCAGAGCTACTTTCATCCTAAAAAATTAACATTTCAATGGTCAGTGAGAATTACTCCCCATTTATTAATTAACACTAATTGGCAAATCACTGGAAATTTGAAGACCATGATAAATCTACAGCACACTGTCAAATTTCCTTCTAGCTTTTTACAGAAGGCTCTGGAAAGGCAACAGAAAGAAAAATAAATGCATTCAAAACAGCTTTAGTTGTGAAGTACTTCAAATATCACTTCTATCCACTATATTCTTCCTTCAATTGTTCTTCAAATTAAGAATAATGCCTTTCTTCTCTTTTCCCATAGGAGCCTCAATAAATCAAATAGTTGACACAGCATGAAAATAAGTACAACTTTACCATTCACAGTATCATTTTTACACAAAGCAAAGAAAAATGGTGTATAAAGGCACAACCTAGTCTGTTAACAGGATCAGAATTTCCACCCATGGATCTCAGAATTAAGACTGCATTCTTATTCACTGGGACAAACCATACCTTTTACAGCAGTTTTAGTTAAAAATTGAGATGCCCTACACTGAAACCTCTAAGGATGCCTGAAGTTTAAGTCTGATTTCTTAAGGAGGCCGAGCATGATGCTGATCAGGCCATCAAAGTTAGACACAATCCCTTCTTTGCCAGTGATTTTTTAACCCATTGACCAGTTTCATTCAGAATTTTAAAGGAAGGTAGAGTTTCAAATACAGTTGTGCACCCACAAGCCTTCTAAAATATCAGTGGACAGAAAACAGGCTTTAATTAATACCTTCCCCCAAAGGAAGGATGCAGGAAAGACTATTACAAATTCTTTCTGGTAATTGCCACTCAGCACATGAGAAACATCAAGTCAGTTAGAACACACATAGCTGTAGACTACATTCATCACATCCTTGCTTCCACCAGAGGATTATTACAGGGCGTGTAAGGAAAGTTCAAATGACTTTGTTATGAAAAACAAAAGGAAGAAAATGTAGTATACAAACATTTAGAATCCAGCTTTGTTCTGCTTTCTGTAGTGCAATATATTGCTATCTTATGTGAAGTTTTGGGGCTTTTTTTAAGTATTTCAGACAAGCCCTTAAAATTTCTTACAACCCATACCTTCTTCTTCCCCTTCTGTGGACACTTCATGGTGGTTCTGAATCCCATAGCTATTTCTCCTCAGTGATTTCCTCCTCCTTTTCACTCGAGAATACATATCCATGTTTTCCTGGAATAAAATTCACATGCACTCCCATCAGTACTGTCCCATGTCTCTCACAGTGTTTGTTGCAGTGCAGTAAGTAATGCTCCACACAATCTCTAGCCTTCAAGTGTTTTTCCAGCAGAGCTCTCCACAGCAGACTACAAAAGTAGTCTCATTTAATAGGTGCTAAAGTAAATCTCTTAGACAGGACCTAGTCCATCAACATAGAGTAACATCAGTATAAAGGTGTTTCCATGACAAAAAAGCAGATGACAGTCCCTGGTCCTGTTTTTAGGCGACTAGAGAGTGCTTCAAACCAAAGGAAAACCACCATAGCACATCATTAGAGCATGAGAGTCAATTTATTAATAAAGAAAACATAATTTAGTGAATACCTATAATTTAGTTCTGAATTTTAGTTTATCAAAGTTTAGTTTATAAATTTTTTAACGTTATACATTGAAGAAAAACAGAAACCTTTAGATAGAGCTACAGACAAACATATGGTGTTTGCAAAAACAAATATGCTCTGCCTTGCTATGACTTTTATCCAAGATCTCAGACACTCTGCACTTACAAATTCTGTATCTGTCCACATCCGTAGCCTTTCTACTTCCCCAGATCGCCTGTTCCTCCTGATGTTAATATTATCCATTTCCTGTAGGACAGCTTCAGCAGTACTAAAATATATGCAACAGTTAACACACACAAAAGATCAGTCTTAAAACAGTAACATGCAGAACTTTTGTCATAGCATCCAATATCTTAAGCTGGCTACCAACTAACTATAAAATAAACCATAATAAAACCATAATATAAACTAAGAAGTATAAAAAAGAAGAAATGATGATGCTATTGAAGTTTGGGGTTCAAAATAGAGAGTTGTATTTTAAAAACCTTAGGAGAAGAATTTTGCTCAGTATAAATTGTGGCAAATAAATTTGCAACTGCTTAGACATTAGAGGGTAAGATTAGAGGGTGTGTGGCTAGCACAGGTCCTTCCCATGGGAACATTTTGCTATATTTCATAAACAAGATAAAGTTTGGATGTTTTGCAAACAACTTCTCCGGATTGAGTCAGTTCAGGCTTGGCCAATTGTGCCTAGGGGGAGGTCTCGAGCAAACCAATCTGGAACACCTCTGTAAACTCTATATATATGGAATTCAAAACAATAAAGCGCTCTTCTCCTCTCTTTCCTTGTCTGAGAACTTGGGTCATTCCTCAGCTAGCCGCTCAACAGCGACAAGGGTGAGATTAAATTTGCAAAATAATAAATTAAAGCTTTTTACCTACATAATTATAATACTGGGAATACATTAATTCCTCCACACAAACTTTACAGTTTCTTACCGTGGCCTCAAAAAGACACTAAAACATAAAGGATTTTCTTTTTGTTAAATCAGTAACATCTAGAATCTCATCATTCAGTATTTGACCTCACTACCATTTCTCATGTACTATTTAGTCAGCATTTTCATTATCTGGAGTATTTGTAAACAGCTGTCAAAACAATGGTGGTATATAAGTAATAACCCTGGCCAAGATGCTTCACTATTAAGAACAACACAGCATTAGCCAGGCCCAGTCAATTATTTGGCCACCTGTCCTGAAGACCACGTTACTGCTCTCCGTGGTGATTAGAGTAGATTTTAATTGGAATTCCACTATATTTGTGCAACATTTGTAGGAAGACAGAAACTTTCATTTCCTTTTTTTCAAGCTGTTTAAAAGTAAAACTAAAGGATGAAAGCCTGCATTAGAAAGAAGACAGTGGAAGCTCTAGTGATGTAAGTGAGAAAAGTCACGATTTCATTATGAGAGCTCCTCTCAATTTTAAACAATTCTTCCAAAACACCTGTGATGTGTGACAGAACCATTTCGAGTAAAATCATGCTGTAGTTTGCTACCAAAGAAAATAGCGCTGGAAGGGACCTGGAAAAGTCTGCATGCTCTGCCAGGCAAGAGCAAACTGCAGAATGATTAAATCATTCCAGACAGACATTTGTCTAACCTGTTCTTAAAAAACCTCTAATGACTATGGGACACACTGTTATCAGTATAAGCTCATACACAGACTTCAGTACCATGATCTTATCAAGTTACAATCTTCATGGTAGACTTTTTCCTACTGTTGATGAGAGGGAGATTCAACTGCAACTAGAAAAATAAATGTAACTCAATAGAAGTTTGCAAAGTGACACCAGGTAGTTACTGAGTAAGTTGAAAAAGGAAATTAAATTTAAAAAGGATTCAACAGAATACATTTAACAATAAAGATCACACTTGGCAATTAAATGTTTAAATCATTTTCCAGCACTAGAGAAAGCAGTCTCTCACAGATGTGACTATTAAAACCTATTTTACAGGTGGGAAGACTGGGACATATTAAGTCACCTGCCCAGGGCTATAGAGAAATAATATTTCAAAAAAAGCATTTCTGGCTCCCATTCCTATGCTCAGACCAGACCATGCCTCCCTGTCTGACCTACTTTGTCTGCACAGTAAATGTCAAAAAGTGACACCCACCCTATGTGAATTATTAACAAATGGTAAAAAACAAAAACAAAAGAAAGCTACAAAGTTTTGATATTTTATGATCAAAATCATACAAGCAAAATCTAGAATGCTTCCAAGCACTGCTGTTAATCACCAATTTACATGACATTTAAGGTATCACTACATAAACAGGTTACCAAGAAACAAACTAGGGTGTGGATTTATAGCATGTCAGGCACTCTGCAGTAACTGCCAACATACAGTTTTATCCAAGTGTAAATACAGAGTAACTTATTCCTCAATGAAAGCTGCCCTGCATTTAGACCATGGATACAAAAGCAGTCACAGCAGAGACCCAGCTGTAACTGAAACCACAACCTAGCTTGTCTCAATGCATCCCCACAGTAAAACACAGACATGGCACTGGAACATGGGGGTTTCTAATTTATAAAAATCATTAAGGTGCTTTGTGAATACAACTGTAGTATCCCCACATACCTGTTTACTAGCTGATCAAACAATAAACTCTGATTCAAAGTTTCAAATCTGTTTTTCCTGGACCGACAACTTTTTCTGACTTCTATATCTCCGTTTATGCAAGCATGGTCCCCATCTCCCTTTTTTTCCCCTCGAAGGGGATGGCTTTTGAGAGCTAAGAGAAATTTGTATTACTACTTCAAAATGCAGGAAACAACATTTTCACAAACAAGAATTAATAAGAGAATACTTAGCAAGGAAAATAAACCAAAAGTGATTAAACACAGTATGAGCTACAGAACTGTATTTTCTTAATTCCTATCAAAGTTATTTTCAAAGTTATTTCTGCATATTCAAGCTTGTTTCCTTAGATGATAATCTTATTTTACTATGAAAATTTGGCAATCAAATAAGCATTCAATATTTTTAAGTTAACATCAATACTAAAATGCACACTTGGCCCACAGTTCCAATTCTTAGTCTTTCAAATACAGTATCAAAAGGTCAGATACAACATACTGACTTCACAAGCAAATCTATCCCAGCTACTCTGTACAGTGCCAAACAAAAAGATCCCACCGCTGATTGTTCCTTAGGCACAACAATAAAGTACCAAATATGCTTAATGAAATAACACTTACATAAAGTCAACACAGAACTAAACAAGACAGAACTGATGAAAAAGGGACACAAAAGACAAAGTGGTTTTAGCTGAGATAAGCAATGAAATGGCAAGTTCATAAGGTACAAGCTTTTAGGAAGACTGTTCAAGGTAGCAGAGCTGCAGACAAGGCAGGTCTCTCTAAAGCAATAGCAGAGTTAAGTAATGTTAAGAACCATAGAAGGCCAAATTTCAGATGAGCAAAGAGTAAGTAAATAAAAGAGACCAACTGGGAGAGGAAGGCCAAAATTAGTTCATAACAATAATTTGGGAATTCAGGAAAACATCAAAAGATCATGGCCAAGAGGTCTGAATTGAGAAGAGAAATGGATTTTCATCTAAAAATGTTCCCTATATCCACAGAGAGTATCCAAGACATTGACAGGAGAAAACTGAGCCAAAACAGTAACTTTTCTGGTCAAAATGGTCAAAGAAATCAGTTAAGTTACCAAAAACATATGCCACTGAAAATCATTAACATAAAACCGTTTAATGTGAAAGTTCATACGAAAAGGTTCACTATAATTCACTTACACAAGCTACGTCCATTTGGTAGTGTAGCACCAGGCTGAGAAGTTAACCTAGGAAACAATCAGACACACAAATAACATTAACATTCCTTAGCCAAGCAAAAGGCACACAGTGAAAATAGAACTTTGACTATATAATGCTCCATGATACTCCATGATTTCAAAACCATAGCAAGATGCAGCCTTGGAAGAGTCTGCTTCATGCCCAACACCTTAGTGAGGATAAAACTGTTCAATACCGATTATATGAATCCTCCCAACTGTCTAAGTATCCCTTTTATTAATCTCCCTAGTATTTCTTCTTGCCCTTGTCCTGTTAACTCTCCCCTTAAATTTCAGAACAGAACCTTGGTATAGCTCTCCAAAGGCAGCTATCATTGCAACACCTCGGATAAACCAGTAGAAGCAACAAAACTTTTTGGAAAAGTCTTGGTGACTCAAGATCGCTCTTAAGGACAGTGCTTTGGATATTGGCAGACACAATGAAAAACTTCAGATGCAAAGACATGTTGCAATGGGTTCTAAATGAGCAACAACCTGATTTTCAGTACCCTGGCCAAATTTCACTTGACACAATGATCTAAATTCTCCTGGCCACATTAAATATTTTTTTATATTGACATTTGTGGGAGGTACAGTACAAGTCTACTCTTATAAACAAAAGAAACAGAAGGTGCACGAGTTTCAATACATTTGCAATAACCATGGCACATTAATATGCCAGATTTAATTCATTCTGTTTTAAAAGAGAAAAATAAACAAAAAAAAGAGGTCTATTTTGAGATTTACAAAGTTTTTAAGCAAACTTCACCCTAGCAGACAACAGCCCAGTAGTGATTTAGTCACTCTTCTATAAAGAGCATTGCAAGGAAGATTTTGACATGTACATAAATATGGAATACCAATCTACAAAAGAATGAGTATTAACTGAAAGATCATGGATAAGGAACATACTGTGTACACTGTCTCATATTTACTTTTAATCATGTGAGGAGCCTTATGAACACAAGAATGCTTTGTAAAATACTATTAAATGAGAGCTATAACATAAAATTAATTACTTCTGCTTCAAGTTATAAAAATGTGGCAGGACTGAGGTTATATTCAGTAAAATTTACTTAGTAGGCTGAAAGAAGAATGGAAATAAACTTGACCATTACCCATTCCCTAAAGAGAGCAACTCTGATTCCGTAATTAAAATGTCATGTCTTCTTACATCTTGAATACATAAAAATACCAATTACATTACTAAATTCAGATGCATCAAGAATCTAAAATTCAGACCGCATCTCAAAATTACTTTCTATTTTTGCACAAAAATGCACAGAAAGGAAACAGAGATGAGAGGATTGATGCAATCCACATTCCTGGAGTTGTAAACTGTAGAAAATTGAGTGAAAATAACATGCTTCAAAAGTACACTCCTGAGCTGCAGCTGACTGCAGAAGTAGCATAAGTGGGATAACAAAACAGGAAAAATTGTATGAATTCCTTCTTTTCTTGGCACCAATTACCTGGACTGTCCAGTTGAGATGCTCCATTCCTCTCGCTGCCCAGTACTGCGTGATTTTGATTTGTCTTTGCACACAGGATCAGCATGTTTTGAGGTACGTTTGGCAGGAGGAGATATGTGGCTATCACTCAAACTAGCATCACTACCTTCATCTTTCTGAAAAGAAAAAAATTATCATACTTAAAAATCATACTTAATTGGCTCACTTGCAGATATCCTTACAGAAAAAGGGGAAACTTCAGCTTAGGAAAAGGAAAGTATCTGTCAAATTCTCAGTGACCAACCTGTGTGAAATATTAAAAGTGCTTATTCTGAAAACTTTACCAGAAATGATGAAAATATTTAATTTCAAATATGAAGCTTCTATAATAGTTTTCATGTGTTTCTGAACAAGTATTTTCTTTCTATAACCCACTGTAATTTTTTATATCATACATGACTATGCTATTCTCACCTTACTTGCAAAAGAGCTAGTAATGCCATAAAGAGAGAAAAGGACTGAGCAAAATTAAGATACTTACAAACACAGCCCTAATTTATTCTACTGACATTGTCTTTAAAATGCTTAAACAAACACTATTCCTTCTTGTAAGAACTTTCCAGTACCTTATTCTACCCATCAAACTGTCCAGCACACAGCCAGGACAAATGGAAAGTGGGCTTTATACTTTTACGGCAGATTCTGTTCAACTTCTCAGTAACAGCACTAACCACATTAGTCTTAACACCTTTTAAGAAGCACTGAAGAATACCAAGAGGGATCTTTTTCCTGTGGCACTTAGCAAAGGTAACAGACAGAAACTCAAAGATAGCAGCCAGGAGTTACTCCAGAGTTGCACAGAAGAAATGGACAGGCAGCAAACTTCGGAGGATCTGCTTCTGTTAAGGTGAACTACCACAACAAAACATAGTACCAGGATTCCATAAACTACAAATTTTAGCTCATCAAAACAGTCTTGATGCCATCCGCTGGGACCCTGGGTGAACCTCATTAAGTTCAACAAGTCCAAGCCCAAGGTCCTGCACCTGGGTCCAACAATCCCAAGCACAAGTACAGGCTGGGTGAAAAATGGATGGAGAGCAGCCCAGGGAAGAAGGACTTGGGGGTGTTGCTGGACAAGAAGCCAACATGTCCCCACAATGTGCTCCTGCAGCCCAGAAAGCCAAAAGTGTCCTTGGGTGCATCAGCAGCAGAACGGGCAGCAGGTCAAGGGATGGGATTCTCCCTGCCTATCTCCCCACTCCTGAGATCCCAGCAGGAGTCTTGTGTCCAGCTCTGGAGCACACAACATATGAACGACATGAACCTGTTAAAGCAAGTCCAGAGAAGGCCATGAAGATAATCCAAGGGCTGGAGCAGCTCTGCTGTGGAGACAGACTGACAGAGCTGGAGTTGCTCAGCTTGGAGAAAGCTCCAGGGAGACCTTACAGCACCTGCCAGTATCTAAAGAGGCTATAAGAGAGTTGGAAAAGGACTTTTTAACAAAGGCATGTAGTAACAGGACAAGGGGGAATGGTTTTAAACTTGACAAATGTCAAGTTTAGGTTAGATATTAGGAAGAAATTCTTCCCTGTGAGGGTGTTAAGACATTGGCACAGATTGCCCAAAGAAGCTATGGCTGCCCTGTCCCTGGAAGTGTTCCAGGCCAGGTTGGATGTGGTTTTGAGCAGCCTGGGATAGTGGAAGGTCTCCCTTTTCCATGGTAAGGGTTTTGGAACTAGATGATCTTTAAGTTCCCTTCCAGCCCAAACCATTCTATGATTCTATTATTAAAAAACTAAATATCCTCTACTGCAACAGAGAACCAATTTTCAAATATTAAGGTCCAAAAATATCAGTAAGCACTTGAACTATGAAAAGAAGATAATTTTACTTTTACAGAAGGAGATGACCACAGAAATCCCATTTGTTCATCAGGCTTATTAACAACAACCATCTGATTTGTACTCCAGATATTTCCACATCACATCTCATGTACTCAAGAAAATTTAAAACCACTTATTTTTTAAGAGGGGAAGACAGAATATCACAGCACAGTATTTAGAAAGTGAAATCCAAATATATGGATGCAGTTTGACAAGACAGCACCACTGACACGGGGAGAGCCCAGGTACCCCCTCTCCTGACTACACAGCACCACTTCAAGCTCCTCTGATCTTCTGACGTTTCTCTGACCCAGCCATAAACCAGACCAGCTCACTAAAGCTTCAAAAGCTCACTTTCCTTCTGTTAGATGAGCTTCCTACCTTGTCAGTGATCTTAATCATTTCACTGAGAGATCTGACAAGTACAAAAGATAATGCAAGAAAAAAACACAAGCTGAGGACAAGGCCACTGTCTGCAGGAACAGAAAGCTGCAGGTGAAATAGGCTCTCTGCATCACACCTTAAGATTTTGTTCTCAATTATATATTTTTAACAAATATTAGCTAAAACTGAATACTTCTAATACCACTAATAAATTAATACAGTATTTGTCGCTGTTGAGTGGCTAGCTGAGGACTGACCCAAGTTCTCAGACAAGGAAAGAGAGGAGAAAAAGGACTTTATTGTTTTGAATTCCATATATATAGAGTCTACAGAAGTGCCCCAGATTGGTCAGCCCAAGACCTCCCCCTAGGCACAATTGGCCAAGCCCGAACTGACTCAATCCGGAGAAACTGTTTGCAAAACATCCAAACTTTATCTTGTTTATGAAATATAGCAAAATGTTCCCACGGGAAGAACCTGTGCTAGCCACAAGTATTCATTATGATACAGTATTTATTTACTGCGTAGGTCATAAGTGATAATACTTATAAATACTTTTGATCATACTAAAAAATACTAAACACTGAAAACTAGTATTAAATGTCGACCAGCCCATGTTCACATGTCATTTAAAGTAGCTTTAGCTTTGATAATTTTTGGCCTGTCAAGATAAATCCAGGGAAAGTAAGTGAGAGGTCTATATGAAGATTCAATCTTAAGACTCACTTAACTCTAGTTAAAAAAAAAAAAAAAAAACCACAAAAACAAACCTCACTTTTTTCTTCTTCATTATTTCACTTCTTCAGAACATGCATCAATGTAACACAAAATAATATCTATATTAAAAGCTCATAATTAGTTAAAATTAGATTAAGCAGAATTTGGGATGTAAAATCAAGACTTGGTCAAAGTGGCAGCAGAGGTAACTACCACCATTCCTGCATACAAAACACCTGCACCCTACATAGCACTGTAAAATACACAGGCACTTGGCTGTTCTCCATAACACTGAAACTACAAAATATTAACTTCTTACAAAATTTTAATAGCCTGTATATTTACTGCTGAACACAGTAAGCATTTGTTGTGTTTATTTTTGCTTTATTCAGCCACGAGTTTACCTGGGGACTTAGAGAAACACAACCCTGCTTAAGTCAATTTTAGTAACTACTTTCTGAAACTACATGAGCTCCCCTGTGAAGGACAGAAGCAGAGTTTCAAGACAAGCCACAGAACCAGTCTGAAACCGGCTAAGCGAGACAGAGAAAATGAAACTAGCAAAGATGAAGCAGCATGTAACAAAGTTTTACAAGGGGTAACATTAAAGCTATTTTGCCAGCAGTGAAATTAGTAATGCACAGGTTCCTGTACTCCATCTCCACCCCTTTCCATGCAAAAAGCTGAACTCCTCCAAGTCTCCTAAGATCACCTTCTCTGTGCTTCCTCCAGTGCCTTGTCTCTGGTCCCAAGTCTCAAGATCAGCTAGGATCCCTCATTTGTCCCATCAGCTGGCAGTGAAAACAAAATATTAGCAATGGAGACAAACTCTGCTACTTCAGGTCTCCCTCTGCTACCAGAATTCAAAAAATGTATAAAAGCGGAGTATTTTTGAGATCTGTAATGCTGTCAAATGAACATATACTGGCAAAAAGCTTCAGAAACTGGAAGAGCAGGCTGTCAGTGTGATCACATGAGCGATCAGTTTCTTGCAGCTGCCTAAGGAACCACACTAGCAATTAAGGGGTTTATTTAATTAGGTTATTCTTTGTTTAGGCTATTATTTTCAGCTGAGCCTCACTTGTCTGTATATTGACTCTACACACAAACTCAGCAAGTACAAACTAAGTTAAAATTTAAGATACTCAAGTCCAAATACTAACCATGTTAGGATACATGCTGTGTAAGATGCACTAACATAGAAAATGTTTTACCATGAAGTAGTGAAAAAGCTACTACAAAGCTGAAATCACCAAAATTTTAAATATATCACCAAGAATCCAAGCTCCACCTTCCAGTTAACAGACAATCTTAAAAGTTCAAGCTCTAAGGAATCAAATCACATTTAGACTACCATCCAGAACTTTCGCCTACCCACAGCGAAAGAGGGAGATAGAGCTTTCATAACACTCAAGAGATTACCCGAATGGGGATATGCTAGAACAAGAAAGGAAATTAATTTCAATTTGGGAAGCCTTTACAGAGAGCAGTCTATCCACTGCTTCCTCCCATTTATAGCAAAACAGCTCTAATGATTCCACAGCACTCAACTCGCTCCCTCAAGGAACTGGGTCTCAAACCATTTATACCTTTAATGATTAAAAATAGCACTTCAGTTTCAACCCAGAAACTTATTACTTAACAGCACATATAATGAAAATGTTCTGAGACTAGAAAGATATGATACAAGCATCAAACTTAAAAATTAAGAAATTAATAATGCAATTGCCGAAGTAGGAACCAATGCACTGAACTCAAAGCTCCTAATGAAACACTGGCACTGAAGCAGCAAACACACTCACATGCTGAGAGAATGCAGAGAATATGAATTAATAAAATGTTAATCATGTCAGGAATTGCCTTCAAGCATACCAAAGCAACAAAGAAAAAGCAAGCACAGAAGAATAAAAAACTGACTTTACATAGTGTCAGAAGGTACAAAGAGAGAAACAAAATTTAGCGCAACTGCATTGATCCAACAGGAAAGAGAGACCCAGCAAACTCCAGCTGTGATCCAGAACAACCAGAACCACCTCTTACTGAAACCACTCTAGCTAATAATGAGTAAGGAAATAACTGGAATTAACGGGATACCATCCATGGTCTAGATTGGCAAAACACAGTCTTCATTATCTTTGGATTCAAGAGTAAAATGGAATGCGACAGCTGAACGAATACCACAAATCAGCTGTTGAGCTAAGATTCAATTCAGGCAGAGGCACTTTGGCAAACTGGTAACACACCTTTACTGAAGGCAATTGAATGATGGCACTGATAAATCTAGAAACAAAAGCTAAAATGAGTAATAAAGCAAGAAAATATATATAGCTGCATACTTATCCCTATGCTTTCTCTGCTTTGTATGAAAAGAAGAAAGACAGAAAAACTGTTTATTATAATTCAAATTCATGAGCAAGCTACAAATATACTGGTATACACTATTACCTATAATCTCTATCCATCCCTAAATTTCAAAATACTAATTTGATACTAACAGAGCTTTATTTGTAACATGTAGAGTCCTTAAGTTTTGGAAGAATACAAACTAGAAATCAATTAATAAAACTGACCTTTTTCTTCTCAATTTATCCTCTTAGAACAGTGATTACACCAGTTCAGTCGTTCAGCAGGACTGAAGAACACACATACCAGGGAAATACTCACTGACAGGTGCCTTCAGGTGTATCACAGGAACAAGCTGGCTAAAGCATGACATACGATTCATTTCCAAGTTAAAATACAAAGATTACTTATAGCATCTTGAAAGGGAAAGGGGGTTTTGTTTCTTCAGTTTTTAAGTTGAATCCCCTGGCCAACAGAGAAACCGAAGACCTCTTCACTACACTGCTGTTCTGAACACCCCAAAATATTCCTAATCCAGGAGTCTTGGAAAGAGAGGATAAATACAAACCATCTCTACCACTGTCATCTCCAAGCATGTGAACACAAGTTCACCGAGTTCTCAAGTAAGAGATGATATAACATTCGAACCACAACCACACCTTGCAATTTCTGAAAAAGACTCTGTCTGGTTTGCCACAGGTTCATCTGTACTCAGACACAGGCATGCAGACATGAATATCTGAGTTATCCACCATGGTCAAACTTGCTGTCCTCGCCATACAGTTTGTGGGACACACCCTGCTGACTGTCTGCCGCACCCTGAACACTTGCATGACTGCTCACACAACTCCCCACTCAGACAGACAGCTTTTCAACCCACTCTCTTGAACATTGCAACTGTTTTTTTGTCCTTTCTGTGGCTTCTTCCCATGTCTAAAACATTAAACTCATGCATTGACATTCAATCTTCAGCTGACCAATCCTATTTCTCTGCATTTTGTTAAATGTACAAATAGCTTTTCTTTTTAACCCGCTAAACAAGCAGGAAAAACCCTGAAGGTTACTTTCTCATAATAATAATGAAATAAACATTTTCAAAAAATCTGTTTCAGCTACAGGTTTTCAAAAAATGCTACTTCTAACTTTAGTTAAATCGTAGCTTCTGATATTGAAATGTAACTTTTTGCACTTCATTTAACTCTCTGAAAAGACAACTTCAGACATGTCTCAATCTTATTTTCACTAACTTTGGAAAAGCTAAATCCAGGTCCTCTGGTTATTTCTAACTTTCCATTTTCTAATTTAAAATACATTTTGTGATAAACAACACATCTTCTTGGACGTCCCAGAATATTAATCTGGATTCTGATTTTAATAATACATGTGAAAAAGTCTGGTCTGCCTTTTTTCCTACCAGTTCATGCAAAATTCTTGAATGGACTGTCTTATAGAAATGGGCTGTCCATTAAAAGATCTAAAATACTCAGGGTTATTTAGTGCATTTAATAAACTTTTATGTCCCACAGTATAAAAAGACAAACTTGCCTTTCCAAAGTAAAACTTTTATTCATGCAAAAAACGTGACTGTGTCCCCAGTACCCAATTAGTTAAGCTCGCATCTCATCTTTACACTCATATAACTATTCAGTTAAAAAATAACTTGCTTTCTTTGAAACTACAACACATTTCAAACACCAATAAAATACACCAAAAACACTGTCTAGCTGTCTGTCCAGTGATTCTAGATAAGCCACTTGTTCCCTTGTGTATTAGCTTCTGCAAAGGTAAAATGTATGGATTAAAACATTAACACCTAAAAATTTCATTGTATTAAAGATCTGCATTTAGATCTATTGAAGAGTGTTAGGTAAGAGCTAGGTATTCTTCTTAATGCATTTCTGGGCTAGGCATACAAAACAATTTTTAAAAAAATCAGAAGGCTTCACAATCTCTTTGAGATATTACAAGTTTTGTTTGGTTCCGAATTCTACTTACTAGATCAACAAATTTTCTCATGACTGCGATCATGTCATCTGACCAGAATCTAATAAATCCCTTCAAATCCTATTTCCATTTCTTTTTAAGTTCACCACTTTGCTTTGTTGCCTCTTCACCAAAAAGGAGGGAAAAGAAAAAGGAGTAAAACTCTCCTTTATGCTTGGTACAAACATTCAGTAACTGAAACGCTCTCATCATCATGCTCAAACCAGGTACCACACCTTGCCTTACACATCCACACTATGCCCTAATTTCAGGATGACACACCACACTACCCACTCTCTCCAGCACCAACACATCCTCACAAGCTCCTCTGCTCCCCACTCCAACCCACATTTTCCTGGCAAATGCCCTCAGCCCTTCTTTTAGGGGAGAACGGGCTGACTGCTTGGTGCGAAGAGGTAAGACCTGATACACTCACCTGGGGAAAGAAGGTACAGTGACTCAACTTGAGGTCTAACATAATACAGCAGACTGTGTTTGTGATGATATACAACATATCTGCTGCAGACTGAACATCTGCCATTGTGTCCTAAAAACCCAGTGTAAGAGCACTTTTACTTCAAGGCTGGACTGGATGGGGCTCTGAGCAATCTTGTCCAGTGGAAGGTGTCCCTGCCCATGGCAGGGGGTTGGAAGGAGATGATCTTCAACATCCCTTCCCATCCAAACCATTCTGTGCTTCTGCCTGAGCCTTCAAATGACAAGAATCTGAGAAATAAATGCATTGGGATTAGAGCACATTTAACTACCTTACTAAGAACTCCAAGTTTCATGAATGTCCTGATGTGTTAACCTTGCTGATAGCTTGAATAAAGACAATGTCAGCTTAAAAGAACGAATCTCCTGGTTGCAGTTCTCTAATTTCCACTTGTTTGCACACAGTCATTTATTAGACATTGGCTCTCCACAGGTGTTAAGGAAAAATAATATTCATGCTTAAGTGCTTGATGATCTTGGAATAAACAACTATTAACGATGTATTTCATTAGTGGTAATGATAGTAAAGAACGCCTCAATTGAAGGATGATCTAAATTCTTTTAAAATTCAGCTTCTTATTTTTTTCAGTGAACAATGCTCACGTCAATAATAGTCATTAAGAACATAAAGAATACCATCATCTTGTCTTTTTCAGAAAAAGTAATGCTTCCTCACTCGTTCAGATTAAAAAAAAACAAAGCATATTTCTTGCACTGGAAGATCTGCTTTATTATTTCAACAGATTTCTATTTTATTTCCTGGAACTCTTCAACCCTAGCATTCAGGTTATTTAATAAATGTGAAAGCTTTTAAGAGAAGTTAAAAGTTTACAAGTTAAAAATACAAGCACTGTTAATTGGGGACTTTCACACCTGCAACCATTCCCTCTGTCTGTTACAGAAAAAGACACCTGCTCGTATCCACACTGAGTGAGTGCCTTTCAACAGCTTCACTGTGACACACAAAAAACTCTTGCAACCTACAGGTTACTTTGGTCATGAACGAAAGGGAGAGTGACCTACAGAGCAACCTCTGCCAAACTGTGACAGAGTCCATAAACAGTGAGCTGAGGTTTATCCTCCCATCAATCATCATCCTGCTCCAAGCATTTCCAACAGGAGCGCTCCTCTCTTCTCCTCTGCACCTCACCAAAATTAGGGTGACACTGAAATTTCAGCTGCTAATCAAATCAGAAGGATGGAGAGGAGGTGAGGAGAAGCCAGAGGATGTGGGGAAGAGGATTAGTTTCAGCTGGACCGGTAACATGATCCCGAACCAGCTGATCAAATGGCCTGGCAAGCATTAACATTGGCGAGTCTGTTGTTTTCACAACTGCAGAGTTCACAGCCAGAGCTCACAGCTCGTGTGAAATCACACACCTGCAGAACAAGTCCACTGAGAAGAGTTCTCAACTTGTTGTATGGGGTCCACACCTCAACTAAAGTTTTTCTAGTAGAGCCACTTAAGAGAAGTTTTTAAAACCACTGATCCTCCTAATTTAACACTGAAGGAATACTAAAAGCAACACATTTTTAGACAGAATTACATTAACCACTTCTGTGAGTTTCTAGACTCTGTTAACAAAGGTTTTTAAAGCAGAAATTATATTTATGTAACGAACCAAGAATAAAGAATTATTACAATTCAGATGTAGAAAAATGAAAACATTTGAATGTTTTTTCCTACCCTCAGTCCGTAAAAATCCATATTGTTTCTGCTTAACAGTCACATCCTAAACAAAACTTACTGTACATGGCCTCCTTTAATACTACTGTAAACCTAAATAAAGAAGCAGAATGATCTGAATGAGCATAGCAAAGAAGAGAAGAGAGTGAGAACCCCTGGACCAGACTGTTCCCCAGGGTTTGGACATGTCCAAGAAAGAGGCTCAGTAAACTAAGCAAGGAAGTGTCTCTAGCAAGGGAAGCTACAGGAAGGTGGACTTCTGTGTGGATAAAAACATGGGATTAAAAACACTTCTGCACCCCTAGCTACAATGCATTTGAATAGAGTATTTTCCAAAGCGAAAAAAAAAAAGAAATTAAAATTTGTATACAATTGTGATGTGAAATCTTAAGATTAATGTACTGAAATTTAAATAATAATAAAAACAAAATTTGAAGCCTGAAAGATAAATCAGAGGAATAATAGAGGATAGTTATTAAGTATTTGGAATGAGGGACTGCTGAAGCACGACAACAAATTTCATTGCAAGTAATCTCTTCCACATGTAGAAAATGAACAGGTTCTTCAGGTTATTTAAATAGCTTGGCTCAACTACTTATCCATTTAAAATGAAGGAACTGACTGGAGGCTGGAGAAAAGTAAAATGCCCCTTTCCCAAATTATGAAAACACCCAAACCAAAGCATCTGCTCCAAGAGCAACTGGACACAAACTTTCTATCAAAGTTTTACATTAGCTAGGCCATCAACAGACACTACTAGAAGCATAAAGGTAAAAACACACAGTTCAGTACAGGCTACAAGATCTATGGAACTTGGAGGAGCTTTTAAAGTCTGTACTTTTAATAGAACTAAAGCTGCCTCCTTCATACCTAGTTCAGCTGTAGTTGAAGCTAATACAGCATACACATACTCAGTGCACAATGAAAAGGCTTGCAGAAGATTACACATTAATCTTACAACTGGTTGAAAAGTTACCTGTTTCAGTAGCTACCAAGCAAAAGGAAACCAAATTTATTCAGAAAGAGAGTCCAACATGTATAAATGCAAACCAATACTCAAACAATTTAAAGGAGAATGGTTAAAATAAATCATTAAAATCCCATCAAAGGTAATGAAGACAATATTTCAAGAGTGAAGTCAGTCTGAAAAATTGTTTAGAAAAACCAGCAAAGCATGAAGTGCACACAAAAAAAGGATAAAAACATATTGTCAGCTCCCTTTGCAATAAATGGGTTCATGAGTGATATTACCCAGAGAAAAAGTAATCCATTAGAGCTAAAACATCTAATAAATGATCAGCAATCTTTCAAAGGGTCACAGCTACAAAACAGGACACAAAATTCACAGCAATAACAGCATCAGCTCATTGATGCCTACTTGCTGCATGCTTTGGTTTGAGACAAGTTTTGTAAAGTTTTACACAGAAATCATTCAAAGCATCATTAGATTGGAATTAAAACTTTTCCACAGCACAGCAAACACTCAACAATTTAGGGTATGACGTACAAAATCATACAACAAGCAACTGAAACTGCAGGGGGGATGGAGGTGATCAGAATATAATTACCTGAGCCAATTATCTTGCATAACCCAAGCTGTATGCAGCTCTAGCAAAATTGTCATGGGCTGTCCCACAGCCATCGGTCAAACCTTCTGCTTCAAGTCCAGACAGACACAGTAGTTGTAGAAGCAGCTTTTATTAGTATTACTCTGGGACAAGCCCAGTGTTCAGAGGAAGCAATGCAGCACACAAAACATCAACACCATTTTCCTGAGTACTCTTTGGAGGCCTTATCCACTCACTGGATTAGCCCTTAAACTGCTTCCTTTGAAGGCCCTGGAACAGCAGGATAGCCAGCTTCCAACAGGATGCACCACTGCCTCCCAAAACAAACCATGGACACTTCAGAGGTGTCCTGACTTCTTAATGCGGCCCACACTGATTTGGCAGGATACATAAGAAGATTTCAAACTCGTGACAGCCCTTCATAACCACAAAAGGATCACAAATGCCAACTGTATGGTATTTTGACAGAACCCTGAACAAAGATTGTTTCCAACAATTGCTCCATTTCCCACTGCTCACAGCTGTATTAACACCACACAGCCAAGGAATGGCCAGCATGATTCATTTCACAACACTGATTTTTCCCTGCTAAGTCCCAGAAGAGCAGCAGACCGCTAAACCAGACAGAGCCCAAGATTTTATCACACACTGAAAAGATGGGCTTTCCTGGGAATCTTCCTTTAAATTAAATTGTTTGGAATAACTTCACAAGGCTTTATATTTCAGGATGTATTTCAAAGAACTGTAAAAGCATTAGCCTCAGCACCTTAACTGATATTACTGCAAACTCAAACAGGAGGGCAACATAGTTCTTTAAAACATAGATATTGGACAGGAGCTTTTTTCTTGAAGAGCTTTACATGCAAGTGGCCAGCAAGTGTCATTTATCAAGCATAAGGAGGAAAATCTAACTGTTTCTATTGTTTTATTCAAAACAGTAGATCATCCAGAACACCATGAAACACTTTGCACAGACAATAAATAAAACATGCCAATCAGGGTCTCTCATAAAAGACCACTTAATTTTTAGAAAGCTCTGTCAGTTATGTTTAAAACTTGTATTTTAAGAGGAATTATAATACATGTTTGAAACTAATTTTCTGTTTTCAACAGCTGACCATTAAAGGCTTTCCAAGGAGTAAAATACAGCAACGATTTTATGCTACAAAAGCTGCATTATCACCCAGAAAGCAGAAAACATTTCTACTGCTACAGAGTGAAAAAGTACAGTGAAAGACACTGAAATACACTGGCATTACAGTGCACAAAAAGGCTGCTTAGCTCTCTACCTTCCCACACTCCTGCAGCCCCTGTTTGCTCCCATTAGCAGTTAAGCACAATGGAGAGCTCTAGGTTGCACCGCACAAGTTGAACGATGTTGGCAGCACTACTTCTAGCGAGCATCATGTGTTACAATTATCACCGTGCCCTCAAGTAGCTTTTAAGGCACTGCTAATGCTTTCTTGGCTAATTAAATTAAGTTAACCTTGTATATATTTCTAAAATGTCTAACTAGTACGCTGATGTGATTTAAGAGTGTTTATTACACAATAAATTCTTGATCAACACTTTTGATTTGTGCTTTGAGATGACTAAGAAAAATCATTTCAATTGCCAAAGAAGTGTTACCAGCAATCACAACTCAGTGTCTGAAAATATCAGCTATTAGTAGCTACAACTTGCAAATTTAACTACTTATGGTCAAAGGATCCTCAATTTTTTCACAGTGTGAATGAAGTCCACTAGACTGTAAGCATTGTGTTAAAATTCTACGTCTCTATAGAAGATTTTCATGAGGTTTTCTTGTCAGAATGCTACAAGATAAAGCTCGAACACTTCCCAAGTTTTAATGCTGAAAAGAAAAAAAAATCTGTATTTTTATACACAGATGTGTAATTTGTATAGCAATAGAATATTTATGAAAGAATATATATTTATGAAAGCATAGCCTCAGTATCTACTAAATAGCATGTAAATCATTCCTGGAAACAGGAAGAAAACAAAGCCTGTTTTTTCCCCTCTGTACCCTCTCTATGCACTCTGCTATGACATCATCTCAGACAATAAACTTCTTGGCTCCTTGATCCATTTAGTGAGGGATTTTGTTCATTTTAATCTGGCTTCTGGTCAGCAGACAGACACACATGTATTCATCTCCATCACTGACTGCGTGGTCGCCAATCAATAATTCAAACCAGTTTACTTTTCAAAGCCTGACGTCATTGCTTTCTCCAAGCTGAGTGAGTACTACAAAGGGAATACACAGAACATGATAAAAGCATTTAGACTATTACAGTCCATTCCCACAGAATGTGTGTTGCCTCCAGATTCAGATCAAACAAAAAAGGACTCTATTCACATAAAAGTCAGCATAATATTGAAGCAGAAGACTAGAAACTTAAGTTCTTGGGAAAGGAGAGAGTCAAGCCTATCCTGATAAATGTGCAAAAAACCCAAACAAACAATTTTTAAAAAATTTTAAAAAATCACGAAAAGCCATGAAGAAAAAATAAGAAGGAAACAGGAAATAGGGAACAGGTAGAAGGCAAGTCCTATCCTCTCATTTGGTTTACTCAGCATCTTACAGGATGCCATTAGGTTACTAACTCAGTTTTTGTTGCTAATAAGGAACGGACAGATAATCTTTTAAAATACATCCTGAAAGGTGGCTATGAGTATTCTCACTGAAGAGCATTTCTCAGGGAGTCCAGGTCAGAACCTCCATGCAAGAAAATTAAGTCACACAGTGCAAACAAGAAGTGTCCCATCTCTGCAAGAGCTCCAAACTCTAGCTGCCCATTAACCCGATTAACTGCTGGTAGCAAGGCTGGTTTGCTGATGTGACACCCAAAAGATTTAAAGAGGACACACTGTTCCGGTTAACTGAAAAAAAAAAAAAAATTACATACAAGTGCATGAAGACGATCCCAGCACGCTTTCTGAACACAGCCTCACTATCTGTCTCCCAACAGTCGCTTCCAAAAGCAAAGGCTTTGTCTCCCTACTGCTATACTTATTCATGTCCTAATCACTGAGATCCTTCTCTGGCACTACTTCAAGAAGATTCAGAAGCTCAGAAAGACATTGTGTTGCTGACAGTACTTACATCTGAAGAATAAAAAGAGCTGTACAAAAACAACTTTAAAATACAGTGAGATATATACATTTTACAAAACATGCTGGTTGGGGAAATAAGAAAAAACCTTTCTCGGATAACTTCTGCTCATATTTGGCAATTACATCTTAAAAGGGAAGAAAAAATCCAACTCAAACGCATGAGATTTGTTGTAAAGCGAAACAAGTTCATTCCCATACACCAAAATTTACATTTAACTTTAGAAGAAGCGCTCTTTTAGAAGCGTGGGCAATATCCTGGGAAGTATTTAGAGTACTTTACCCTATTTTGCACAATCTCCTTTCCTTACACCATGGCAATAACATAATTTAAACATTTTAATGATTTGTAGTAAAAAAACACTGCTCATGAATTAAAAATACTTGGAAAAAAGCCCAGGCTAGTCTTCTTAGCAGCAGTAAACTCCCTGAGAAGCCAGTAAGGTTACTTCAAACTTTGTTTCACAAACCACAAGACCCACGATATGCATAAACAGAAACTGCACACCAGAACAAGCAGAACAGCTTTTTACAGCTATGGTGCTGCACCCCCAGGAGTCCACTGAAATTAAACAAGGAAGAAATAGGGAACAAGGAAAAGTAAGATGGGGGAAGGGAAGAACTGCAAAGTATGAAAGAACTGAAAGAGAAGCATAGAAGGTATAGGGTATCTTGCCAGTGATTGATATTTTGTTCAGTATTTTAGACCAAAAGGATGCGATAAAAGGTTTTGTGAGAATTCCAGGTGTCATCCTTCTGATCTGCCTCTGGCTGCCGCTGCTGCTTTTTTATTCGGCTGATTAACTTCCTCCTTTGCAAGGCAGGGACATTGGTCAGTTGGTGCAGGACGGCCAAACACTTGGACCCTCAAATTTCACTTCCATATTTACACTGGTTTTATGATATACAATCAGAGCAGGCAGCCATGAATACTAATTTTTAAATCTTTAAACTAAAATGTGAAGTTTCATCAACCAAAGAAAAAAGTCCTGCCAACAATTCCTCCTGTGGGAGGAATTTCTTCACAGAAAGGGTCATTAACCATTGGAAGGGGCTGCCCAGGGAGGCGGTGGAGTCACCATCCCCGGAGCTGTTTAAGGGAAGACTGGATGTGGCACTCAGTGACAAGGTCTGGGTGACAAGGTGGTGTTGGGTCATAGGTTGGACTCAATGACCTCAGAGGTCTTTTCCAACCTCATTGATTCTGTGATTCTTCGACAATTAAAAACAAAAGTTGCAGGTTTTGTCAACAGAGCTGCTTAGAGACAATGAAGAAAGGAGTCTCCCGAATTCTTTCTCCCAGTTCGAATTTACCAAATGTTAATTCTCCAAATCGGGCTGTAGAATTTCACTTGCCGTTAGCCCGACTAACCAAAGCTACCCCAGCGAGTTCGGCTGGCAAAGCGTTCAACTTAAACTTGACGGCAGAAATCACACCCTCCGTGCCACAAACACGGCTGGGGGCTTTTCCCCAACACCAGCTGCCTCCCGCCGCAGCCGCCGGCCGAATCGAGGTCATTTAGGGGAAAGGGGGGGGGGGGGGCAGAAAAAAAGAAAACACACACACGAAGCAAACCCGGGCCGAGGTTTATTGCGAAGTTGCTGCGGGCGCAGCTCCCAACTTTTGTCTGGCGGCGGCAGCGCCGGCCGCGGCCGCAGGGGGAGCCCCGCGCCGCCGGACCCCGCCGGACCCCCGCCCGCCGCCGGGCACCGGCACCGGCACTGCGGCCGCTCCGCCGCCCTGTCCCCGCCGCTCCCGGCCTGTCAGCGCCCGCCGCGGGCCCGGCGCTGGCCCCGCAGAGACTGCGGCTCTCCGCAGCCGCCCCCCGTGTCCCCGCCGGCTCCGCGGTGCCTCCTGGCCGCGGGCTGCCCGCCGGCCCCGCTGTCCCCCGACAGCCGACAGCCGTCTCGGCACCCGCCCCCCGCCGGCTCCCCTGACCGCGGCCCCCCCACCGGCACCGGCGGCGCTGTCCCCAGCGACTTCCCGGCCTCGCCGCCTCCCTGCCTCCCGGTCCCCCGCGGACCCCCCGGTTCTCACCCGCGCTGCCGCCGCCTCCTCCAGCCCGGCCGCATCTGCCTTGGTGCCCCTCTTAGAAGAGCGGGTGCGGGACGAGATGAAATGGCTGCCGGCCCCGGCCGCCGCGGCCGCCGCTTTGCCCAGGGGGCGCAGGGAGCTCTTCCTGGTGTTCACCATGGCCCCGGCGAGGGGGGACACGGGGGGCGCCGCCGCCGCCGCCGCCGGCGCGGAGGGAGGAGGGAGGGAGGGCGGACAGGCGGAGGCTCGGGCAGGGAGGGGAAGGGGAGGGAGAGGGGGAAAGGGGGAGGAGGGAGGAAGGAAGAAAAGCCCTCCGGGGAAGCCGCTCTGCCGGGCAGAGGCGCAGCCGGAGCCGCGCCGGCTCCTCCCGCCGCTGTCGCCGCCGCCTCTCGGGCTCAGCCCGGCTCTAACTGGCCGCCATTACTGTCCCTTCTCCCTTTCTCTGCTCGCTCCGCGCCGCCCCCGCGAGCCGCCGCCGGGGGGCGCTGCGGCCCCGGCGCGGCCGTTCTATCCCGGCGCCGCGCGCTCTATGGGCCCGGCCCGGCCCGGCCCGGCCCGGCCCGGGGGAGGTGGCGACGGCGGCCGCGGGTGCCCCGGGAGCGGCTGCGGCTCCGCGGCGAGCACCGAGCGCCCGCAGAGCCTCAGGGCCCCGCCGCGGCCTGGCCGGAGCCTGGCGAGCCGCCGGCCGAGCCTGGCCTGGCGTGACCCCGCGGGGCCGGGGAGCCGCCGCCGCCCCCGAGGGTTGAGCGGAGGGCTGGGGAGTTCAAGGGCAGCGGGAGCGGCTGCCGGGGCCGCGGGGGTGAAGGGCAGGCTGGCAGCCGGCAAGGGGCTGCTCAGCCCGGTGCTGGGGCTGGAGCCGCCGGGTCTGATCGCCCAGGGAGCCTTTTCCCAGGCGCTGGCAGGACAACTTGGGCGAACAGATCTCCCAGGGATGAGATCTCCGTAATTTCCTATGGAAAACTCTTTTAATGGTCTGGTGAGCCTCATTATTAAGAAATCGCCTTGACACCCAGGCTGTCGGGAGTGCGCCTGCTTCTCCCATCGCGCCCGTCACCGGCAGCATCCCCTGAGCTTTGCCTCAACCTGCGCTGATGTTCCTCGCTCGGTCCTTGGAAAGCTCATCCTTCCAACCTCCCTCATCACAGATGCGTTTCAGAGGGGCGAGGAATACAGCGCATTATCCTGCACGGGCTGCCTAAACGCTCTTCAGATTATTCACAAACTGTAACCCTTCAGCCTATTCACGGACCCAATTCCTTGTCGCCGGTGTAAGAATCATTCTCTCTCCACTTGTTGCCCTACATAGAACTTACCGCAATGCCTGCACATAAGCCCCGAGACCAAAAGCTTTGTGAAAGAAACGGAGCTGAGAAACACAAGTATACAGCTGTAGGTGACAAAGTCTCAGCCTTTTAATTTTCACACTGACTGATCTGGCACTGCTGGGCAAGTCGTTTCAGTGCTTCTTGCTTCTTTAACCAAAAAGAATAGTATCATGAAATTACTGAGCACGTGGTTATGACTGTTAGGCTCAAGTAAGCTTTATCAAAGTACTTCTATTGTTTAAAGATGGAAAGGGTGATAATGTTTCAGTAATGAACAATAAATTTAAAAACTACTATTCTGTTTTACCTCCATACTCCCACATCTTTATTTTCAAGATTACAGTCTGAAAAAGTATGGTAGAATGTGTACTTAAAAATAGAAAATACGCAACAATGACATCAGGATATATAATAAGAAAATGGGCTTTTTAAATATCCAAGCAAAAAAATCTTACTGTGAATAGCAGCAAATTTTTAGTTTTATTAGATACTCCAAAATACAGTGCCTTTTCAGGGTAGGAACTTTAATGTCTCATCTGACATTCTCTATTTAGAGCTTGTAATCTGTATTAGCAACAGTACTTCATCTCCTGCCCCAGAATCTGCAGTGTCTTTCAAAAGCAGTGTAGTTCTGTTCCACGAGATTAATTTTGGAAGATTTCATATCCTTTGTTTCTTCACTTGCCTGTTTAAAGGTTATGAAAGGATGTAGCCATTTAATACATTCCAGGCTAAAGGAGTATTTTAATTAAAAACCTGAAGAGGTTTTGAGAATGGCATTTGAAAATCATCCTTTTATCCTTTAAAAGTAGGAAAATAAGCAAACTGCAAGAGACTGTCCCTTACTAAACACCGGGAGATATGTGCAGTAGGAGTGTCACATCATATGTATCATGACAAATAATACACTTTTCCATTTCTGTCCTGTGGTACTGGTAGGCCACGAAACTCGGACATGATTCTCAGATTCTGTTGGTCTGGAAATGAACAGTGTGTTGATCTTCAAGTTTTTGTACTCATCATAAAAATATCCCCATTTTGGGAAAACCAACAGATAAGTGGCCCAAAAAAGGGCCCAGGCTGCAGCAGTTACAGTGAATGTCATAACTCAGGATTGCAGTCATTGGCAGGGCTGTTTGGGGAAGCTTGCATAACATCTGCTTGCAACATGCCTGATTCAAACCAGCACTCCTCCTCTCATGAGCACTGATGACTTTTTAAAAGTAAAATAGACTTGGTCAATATGCAAGCAAATTTATTTTCCTGGGTGCCTGTCCAGATCTGCTTGAAATAACAGAAGTTCCCCAACTCAAAAGCTTTTATTTTATATTTACTAAATGTTTATACCATAGTTGTGTCCTTTTTTTCTTTTTTTTTAGTGGTCTGATCTCATTCCTGTGAGCCATACCCAGAGAGCACTCTTTATGATGCCGCAGGGACTACTGTAGAGAGATTGATGTAGTTAAAAATCCCTGATCTCTGCTTTGAACATTTGTAGTGCTTCATTCTCATTATGTTAGCATGGTAGGAAACAAAGAAAGACATGCTTCATTTTGGATGTTTACTCCCTGTTTTTCACAGATGGTTTTATTTACAGGTTTCTTAGTTGTCTTGTTCCTCTTAGAAGGTGTGGCTGGTTATTTTGACTGAAATAGCTTATGGCTTTATAGCTTCCATGTCAGCCTCATCACCATTTTTAGTACTGACAATATAAATAAATCAATCATAAGTTACAAGGTTTGCTTGGTAGCTTTGACTGGATTTTTTTTTTAATGCAGAGAACATGTTAACATAGGATTAATATTTTATATCACACATACTTAGAGATTTAAATGTGGTTTTACAATGAAAGATGAATTACTGTAGAAAGGGATTTAGAGTAATTTCACTAATCCAAGAATTTACTTGTTCCCATTTTTTATATCTGTTGTTGGTTCAAGTGTCATATGAAGACAGAGCAGCATTAAAAACCTATTTAGACTCCCTTCAGCACTCTACATGCAGGATATGCTTGGGGGAAAAAAAGTAAGAACTCTGAGTAGTGACAATGAAAAAATTAAGGGGAGAAGGACTGAAGCCACATGCCACTAATTTTTACATTAAAAAAAATCTGTAGCGCTCCTACCCAGTAAGATTCAGTTTCAAGATTTGTAGTTTGGTCTTATAGACAGATGTCTGAATGCTTCTACCAATAAATGCCATTGGGAAGGACCATACTTCAAATTGAACCAAATTGAGTTTATAATGCATGCTGAAGCTTACAGCAGTGTTCAACATCCTTTTATCTCCAGTTGTTCAGAAAAGAGATTAAGGTATCTGAAAAATGTATTAAGAAGAAGCCACGCCATCTGCTGAGGCAGGTACACCACTGGGAAATTGGAAAAATATGAAAAATTACTTGAGCAAAAGAGTCCCTTTCCATCAAAAAAGAGGTGGGGAATGAAGTCGTATTGGGACATCATGATGTAAAAAGACGTTTAAAAATTACCCTGGATGGAAAGCCTTGTTTGCTATGTGAATGGTATTTAATGATACAAGAAATATTTGGAGATGGAAGATTTTGTTGTCACATGTCCCTGTTTTATCAGGAAATAAGGAATGGGCTATGACAAAAGAGAAAGTCCTTCATCTCTTATTCAGAACTTTTGCAGAGAGTTTCATCCTAGTAAGGACCGGAGGGCTCTATTCAGTGAGTTACCATTTGCTTCAATCATGGGCAATTTACCAGAGATTACTTTGCAATATCTCTGAATAGCAGTAACATTCCAAAGAATAGAAATCAAATCATCTTTTCAGGCCTCTATTTATAAGCTCATATGTGCGCCTCTCAATCATGCTGTCAGCTCCTCCTGGTTTCAGTTGTATCTTGAAATAAAAAAAGATTCACAAGAGATCCTGCTTTTGTAAGCCCACCCTAAGCCTTTTCCTGAGGGGGATGTTAGGAAATTAAGATTGTGTGGTTATTCCTTTGAGAATTGTCCACTATGAAGATATGCCTATGGGATGTAAGTTTGGAAACTTTAAACAAGCAGCGTTCAGTAATCAGCATTGGTACTACCTTGAACTGGAACACAGAACATGATACAATCACTCCACATTGCAGGCATTTTGCTTTATTATTAATGAAGGCTCATTATTTGAAGACTACAATTGTCATTTTAAAATGGATAATAGTTATGATTTCAAATTAAACATTTAATGTCCAGCCCCTGTGGCTAGCACAGGTCCTTCCCGTGAGAACATTTTGCTATATTTCATAAACAAAGATAAAGTTTGGATGTTTTGCAAACAACGTCTCTGGATTAGGTCAGTTCGGGCTTGGCCAATTGGGCCTAGGGGGAGATCTCGGGCTGACCAATCTGGGTGACCTCTGTAAACTCTATATATATGGAAATCAAAACAATAAAGGTCTCTTCTCTCTTTCCTTGTCTGAGAACCTGAGTCATTCCTCAGCTAGCGGCTCAACAGCGACAAGCCCCATTATCAACACACCTATCTGGAGATTGTTTTCCACACTAGATAACGTCAGTGCAACTTGAAGCGGGATCAGAGAGTAGGTTTCTTAGATAACATTAAATGGGAGTGGTAAAACTTACCTCCTAATATTTCAAAATTATCTTCCCATCACGTCTGGCCATTAACTTCCATAACATTTTTCCTGTTGATCTAAGGTCACAGTAGATAGTTTTTCTAATAATAATAATTGTGTGGAACTCAGAGGCTGATGATATTGCAGCCAGGCATCTGCAGGGTCTGTTTTTTACTATCATTCAGGCTGTAAATTACTTCCATCTTGGACAAAAGTGGCAAATCATCTCACTTTGGTGCTTATGATCATTAATCATATGAAAGTAGCACCGCCAGCCTGTTACTATGCTGGGTGATGTATAGCTTTGTAGTTAAAACCAGACTCTGTCCTAAAATGCTCACAATAAAAATAGGCATTTATGAACACATGTGTAGATAAGCTTTAGCACCATGCCAATGCATAATGGCTTGATTAGGATCACATGGCAAGTCCATCAAAAACATTATTGGTTCATAAATATCCCTAGTCCTCACACACAATCTTAGCTTTCGAAGTGTGTTTTCTTGTTACAGATCCAAGAACGAGCTCATAAAATACTCTACCATGTCATCATCGTGGTTTCACTTAAAAGTGTCTTTGAGAATTCACGATACGTTATTTCCAAATGTGTGTTATCTGGTACAAACAGTTGCTCAGGCTGCCTTGGATTTTTCATGGGCTTATGCATTTCAAGCTAATTTTAAAATTGAAGTTATATTCACTTTTCTTGTGTATTTACAGTCCAAGAATCCAGCAATGTGTGGATACTCCTTTCCATGCATGGGGATAATACCTTCGTCATGAATGCTGCTTCTCCCATGAAACAACGACTTGCCTTTCCAGTGCACAGCTGACATCCTAGAAAGATCAGGTCCTTAAGCAGAGCCCACTGTGTGGCAGCCTAGAAGGTTTAACATTCCTTTAAGGACCATTCCTTCTATGCAGAGGAACACATTGTCTTAGTCAGTGGAGTTGCCATGTACAGGATAACCAGACCCTGTTCTCAAATTTATTTTGCAGTCCCAGTTCCCTCACAATGTGTTCCTGCTCTGTGTGCACACACTTACAAAAGGCTTCAGGCAACAACTCCTCTCTCAAGTTAAGGTCAATCAATACAGCTGATGTTTAATTATAGGTAGCTAACAGTGTCCTCTGGCATAGGCTAACCTTGTTAAATATAAGGTTTAAAAATACCCCTTCAAAATTATTTTTCTGATTGTTTTTATATACCCTGTTGTGTGCTGGTTCTTCAGTGACCTTGACGGCACTGGCAGTGACAACTAAAACTCTGCTTTACTTTGTCAACACTGAGATTCACTCCTACATTATAAAACAAGTTTGGGGGTTGTCACTATCTTCCACACCAGTGCATCTGATCTCTCCCGACAAAGGGGCATAAGATGGTTGTATTCAGCTCATGAATACCCTGCTAGAGGTTTTTCAGCAGACACAGTCTGGGCTGTTTGCTTCTATTCAGCACACGGTAAGAAAGGACTGTTTGCTTCTGTTCATCTAGTGTACTGCCAGAGAATAAGCTGTATGAAATGCACGGAGGCTCAAACTATTTTAGTGATGTCTTGATTGAAACAACATTCTTGTAAATTTCCAGCTTTAAAGAAAATATTTTTTACATTATACAAGAGTTGCAGATCTTTCTTAAGATTTTTTTTACTCCTATGCTTTGTCAACAGCTTGACTCCTGAGGGAGGACTGCACTACTTAGAAGAGCTTTTAAGAAACCACTGAATTCACTAGGACACTGATTCCTATTGTAGTAGGTCAGCATGTCTCCAGCTGTACTCTGATTTCTAGTAATAGACCTAATCTTCTAAATCAATATGTGATTGCAGCCAGGACGCCTACATCACTACACCAGGTAAGTCCAACCTTGCCTCCTTCTATGCTTACCTTTGGGTCTGTCAAATTATTGCAGAAAGGGCCCCCAGGGAAAGGTCAAGCATATTACTGAACTTATGTGTTTAATGAAACAGAGACAGTGTACTTAAAATATGGGAAGAAAATTTAAAACAGTTCAGCACTGCAAAACAACTTTCTGATGTTTTAACTAGGGTTTTTTAAATTCCTTGAACTTTTCAAGAGTGTCATGATATCCATAGTTTAAGTTCTAAATAAATAAAACCTGTTTAATAGAATGAGTAACACTTGTAACAAACAAGTGTCTTCCATTCAAAAATGTCAAAGTATTTTAAACATTAAACAAAACCAGGGATAATAGAACCTAAACAATCCATGTGTTGAAATATAAGATTCTATGTATTTTAACCAAAACAAAAACCAAATTTCTTACTATCTTCCCTGAAGATTCGAAAGTAGGAGCTCTAATTAGATCTCATCCAGTTAAATTTTAACGATTAATCCAAACAGCCTTCAAAAAGCTCAGTGCATTGTGACGTACATTATAAAGACAAGGAAATTATAGCTGTCAAGTGTCAGATTTTACTTGTTACTCACCATCGCTGAATTTTGAGACTAAGCATCTTATTTTAATATTTCTGAACGATGTGATTTTAATTGTTGCGATTAAGGGATTGCAGAAACGTGTCCCACGTGAAGACGACACTCAATGAAGTATTACCTCTGCTTTTAGAATTACCTTTGATCGCACTTGTAAAGTCGCAGTGGATTTCCCATTAATTAGTGTGAATTAGCTAGTTGTGGCTGTTCAATTTAGGCTAATTCTGAATGTTTTATACTGCATCGCTAATTATTGGGGGGAGGGAAACCCCAACGCTTATTACACAGCGCACAGGTGCAAGGGATGCGCTCACTCTGCTCCGTGTGTTTCAGGAGCTGGCGGCTGCTCCGCGGTGTTGGCCTTGGATACTCGGATAGCTCCTGGTCCACCACGGGACCTCCTCGTCCCGCAGAGAGCGGCTTCTCCCAGGCCCAACACAGCGCAAGGAACTCAGCTAAACC
Source organism: Entomyzon cyanotis (assembly GCA_024500445.1). Classification (NCBI taxonomy): domain Eukaryota; kingdom Metazoa; phylum Chordata; class Aves; order Passeriformes; family Meliphagidae; genus Entomyzon; species Entomyzon cyanotis. Next base: position 67,962,825 of record JAKEPQ010000871.1, read on the forward strand.
CTTCTTCCCCGCCGGAGGATCCCATCCCATTTTCCCGTATAATTCACCCTCGGGAGCTCTGCTTCCCAGACAGCGCGCCGCTCTTTTGTCCTCGGTGCGAGGCCTCGGCTGAGCTCCGTTTCACATCTGTCAACACTCGCCCGTAATTAGTGCTCGGCGCACAATGAGCCATTCCCGCTCTCCGAAGGCCTGAGCGTGCGGCCGCTCCGGGGCTGGGCGGGTGCCCAAACACCGGGACATTCCCCACTGCTGTGGATTCGCGGTTTGACAGACGGACACCCACACCGTGTCCTTTGTTCCGCTGTCGGGACAGAGCTGCCTTCGCAGTCTCACACAGGCCGGGCAGGGATGTTTATCTGTGCTGCCCTGCGCCAGGTCCTACCCGGGCACCGCCGCAGCACTGCGGGTCTCCGGCTCGTTCAGGCGGGCCGCGCCGGGCCACAAGCACGCCAGCCCTCGCCTCTCCCCGGAGGGCAGGGCAGGGCAGGGCAGCCCCCGAGGAAGCCGCCTTTCCCCCTCACAGCGGGCGCGGATCCCTACGGACACCCCTCGCTCCCCCCGCAGCCCCGGGGCGGAGCTCTGCCCGCCCCGCCCGGCAGCACCGCGCCTGCGCCGCTCGGGGCGGGACAGCGAGGAGTTGCGCGGCGGGCGGCCGGTGCCGCGCTGGGCGCTGCGGGACGGCGGTGAGTTCGCTCTGGGGACGGGCCGGGCAGGGGCAGCGCGTTCCGCGGAGCCGGCGCTCCCTCGGCTCCCGCCGGCTCTCGGACTTTGCCCGCGGCCGTCCCTGGGGCGAGCGGGCTGAGCCTCTCCGCTGCCTCCGCCCGGCGGCTTCGCCCCGCTCCGAAGCGGCCGCGTCCCGGAGCAGGAGCGGCCCTCGGGGGACCTTGCCCGGCGCCTCCCTGGGCATTCTGCCTCCGCGTCGGTACCGCGGTATTGCCTCATCGCCTAAAAATACCTGCTGGCCGCCCGGCGGGGCGGGGGCCGTGCTGGCGGGCGGGCTCGGGCAGCGGCGGGAAGCGCGCAGTGTGTGCCTGGCCGGCTCCGGGGTGCGGGTGAGGTCAGGTGTCGCAGCCGCGGGCTTGTCCCAAAATAGGCTCTTCGACCTGCTGTGCATGAGGCTAATCCACACACAGAGCCAAGGGACTTGATGTATTTGCGGTTCGAGCAAAAAGAAAGGCTGGGTGACAAATCAAAGCCAGCGCGACGACTGTCAAAACTTTTCACTACTTATACATTTTAGCAATCAAAAGTATTAATGCTTATTAGCTATAAGTTTACGTAGTTCTCTTATTAATGAGTGTTCTGTCTTTTACTGGTTAAATTATTCCTTTGCTTCTTATACTAAGTAGTCTACGTGTTCAGCCTTGCCCTTTTAGGTAGGTGGTGGTCTGTGAGTTGCTGGTCACAATTTCACCCTGCCGGAATTATCTTTTACCCACTTGGAAGTGATTTCAGCACAGTTGCTGAGCTGGCTTTATTAGTTTCTTCCTTATCATGGAAGTTCTGCCCAGTGTCCTTGTGGCCTGTAAATTCTGCATTCTTTGTGTCCACTGTCAGTGGTTCATCCTTCTTCCCAAGCTTTGTTAACCTCCCCCTAGGTCTGAGATCATTAAAGCATGTCAAGTCCTAAACCTTAACAAGGCAGTTACACAGACAAGTAATTTATCTTTCTAACACCTGGACATAAAGGCTGGGGACAGGTTTCTCTCCGAGTGCACAGCTCCTTTAGCCAGCTGGACAGGAAGCATGAATGCTATGGTTTGTACCTGGGCACATCAGTCACGTTCAGGCCATTAGGTTTGGTGCTCATCTCACTATTAATTTGTACTTGCCATTTCCCTGTAGCCTGCTGTCTCTCTGTGGCACAGTACAGTGCAGTTTTCAGCTGTAATTTCTGTATAGTGCAGGGAGAGACTGTGTTGTGCTGCAAGCAGCTCTCAACTGTGGAAGTTTGCCAAAGTTAGTAAGGGGTTAGCAGGTTGTCAGGGATGGGGGCTGCATGTGCTTCTGTGGGTATTTCTGCTCTTCACAGCAAGGAAAGCCTCATAGGTAGTTTTTAGTTTGTTTTCCTTGTATTAAAATAACTGGAACTGTGGGCTCAACAGTATCGACTGTAAAATTATTTGCCAAAACAAATATGCCTATTAAGGGCTGCCTGTTTGGAAATCCTGGCTGTGAAAGGCCTCTGCTGGGTCAGTAGCCCATCTTGATGGGGCTGGAAAGCCCCTGGGGCTGTGTGGGAATGGCTAGGAGTATCCTAACCCCAGTTATTAGATGTAGCTGTGGTGGGCTGCTGGCATTTGCAGCTTCTTCCCATGTTTTAAATTTAGTTTCCGGAGGTGGTAGTTCAGTTCTGAGGTACTTTTTGCCACTGACGCAAAAATTACGTACCAAAATTTTTAACACTTTACGTGGCAACTAGAGATGTCTGTCACAAGTTGGTGAGAGGAGGTGGTTTGTGCTGGTTGGGTTGACATGCTGAGCTGAAGTGCTTGCAGTGCCTTCTGATCGCTATGTCCTAATGGCTTCTGGTCATAATAAACATCAATATGCTGTATAGGATGATCCTTCACCTTGAGAGATTAACACAAACATTTCTTCGAAGTGTAATTGCTGTTGTACTTTAGAAGGAACAGCAGCTTTCACAGCTGACCAGCTTTGAATACTATTCATGCACATTTGAGGCCAGCCTAATGTAGCCAGAGAGCTAATTTGAAGAGCTGCTTCATTGTGTCTGTTTCTTTTTAACAGCTCTGATGACAAGTCACAGAGGATCAACAAAAGCAGATGGCAGGAGGTGGCTCTTGTTGCTTTGGGGAGTAGCCTACTGGAGTGAAAGATTAGAAGATAAGCACATTAACACGAACCACAAAGAATTATTTTGGTCTAAACACAAAAACCCTTCGTACCAGAGTGTGTTAAAATTGAATTTGAGAGAAGTTTGAAGAAATTACACTTTTTAAGCATGTAAATTTCATTCTGCTTCCTTGATACTGAGAGGTTGGTTTTTTTTTCCTCATGTGCGGTACAAAGTTCCAAGAGCAACAAACAGATATGCATATAACATCATCGAGTACCAGCACAGGCTTGCCTGATAAATGTTGGACTCTGGCAGAACATCTGTAGGGGAAAAAAAAAGACTATACCTCATCTTTTGTGACATGTCAAATGTGTGCAAAATATGTTTTGACTTAATGCATAACAGCACCAGTTAAATTTAAGGTTGAGCATTATAAGGTTTTTTTAGAGGCTTATATATTTTTCTACAGAGTGTGTCTCACATGGATTTTAACTTTCAAGTTGAAAGAATACCAATATTAAGTCCAAAGGAGCATGAATTAGTACTGCATGAGGTGGGTTTTTTTGGTTAGTGCTGCAGTGAATGCTGTTTTCCCCTAAACTCTACATCTTGCTGAATTAGATCTCAAGACCACTTAAAGTTTGTGTTAGTGGTGCTGTGCATACTGTTTTATTCAGGAGCGTGATGGCTGTCACTACTTAGTTTGATGCTCTCTAAAAGCCACACACAATGTCATGACTTTGTCCTGAACCTGCTAGGAACAGAACATCATCTGTGTAACCAGTGTTCATCAGGGATAACTCTCTGAACACAGTTGCAACTTAAAATTTCCATTCTCCTATGGGCTTTTCCAATTTTAGAGTGATTTTACTTTTTAAAGAGTGTTTCAGGGAGTTTCTGGCTTTTTGTGACTTTCTGTAACTTTTTTCAGAGCACTCAGAAGTGACTAATGAGATCAGTGTGGGATTCTTCATTTCTTGTGACTCAGCAGACTAATTCTGTAGCATATTTAGTACTTACAAATTCAGGATTTTCTTGTTGCTAGCTAACATTGGGCCAGAAATGATAATTCACTGTTTCTGAGTTGCTACAACAGTGTCTTGCAGTAAGGTAGGAAGGGCAACCTGACGAATTTTGTCCCCTTCAGTAATGCAGAATTAAGGTGAAGGTCACTCAAATGCCTGCAGTGGCAGTGCAGTTTTTCTGCAACCATCTCGTAGTGCTGTGTATAATCAGGGAAGTTTAAACCATGCCACCCAGGAAAGGAATGTGGTATTTTTCCCTCCCTTGGCGGAAGTGTGGGCATGTATTTTCACATAACATTTCACTGTTATTATTGTGGAATGTATTTTGTACATTTATGAGAAAGTAACCTTGCTTCTGAACGTCTGGAACAGATGCATGGTTCATGTGTCATTAAATTAGAAACTGCAGGAAAACAAAGAACCATCTGGAGACTTGGTGGGAGGGAGGTTGAGGTTTCTGTTTAAATGTATTACCAGCACAGGAAAAAATATAAGGAGTGCTTCAGCTACAAAAGGAGGCAAAGTGTGATGGGCATTTTTTTTTGTTTTGGTTTTAAACCATTTTCTTTTTGTAATTAGGGGAAGCACCAGAATGAAAGACATGGACAATATCAAAACTGTAAAGAAAGAATGGTAGGTGCCAGTTCTCCCCTCCCCATTTTTCCTCTTCCTTTCACACTGCTGTTTGTTTGTCCTGTCATTACTTTTCAAACTTTATGTTAAATTCTAAAATAAAATATTTTTACTGTATTCGTCTGTTCCGCATATACTGGAGGTTTTCAGAAAATCCTATTGTTTTGCTGAAAGATTTTTCACATACCTGAAATGTTTCCTAGATGCAAGAAGCTGTGTAAATATTTTTATTTAAAATAGACAGGCAGCCTTACAAATTGCTAACTCACTGTGCAGCTCTGCATTTGATATGGAGTTGTTTGCTTTTCCAGTTCTGTTTGTGAGGTGAAACATAATGAATAGCTACATTAACATTTCAAGTTGTTGGCTTTTTTCTATTAGAAAACTAAAATGAGGACAGCATACTTCTGAAATTTCTTCTTTAAAGTTGTTGAGGTTTTCTTTTGTTTAAGATGTTAGTCTCCAGGGATTCTTAGTGTTGCATAGATGCACTGCAAACAATTCCATTTTATGCAAATGTATCTAATTACCATTCCAGTAAGCATTGCTGCTCTTGAATTCAATGCAGAGTTTTATGTAAAACTGGGTATTTTTTCAAGAGCTGGAATTTTTATTTTCTGAATTGCTTAAAATAGACTTTTCTGAATCTCCAGTAGGAGAAACTCCTGCAATGTTTATGAAAAGCTGCATAATCTTCTTACTATGCAAAGAACCTATACTTAGATAATCATTCATTCAGGTTGCATATTTCTGCATTTTGATTTGTGAAAATTTAACAGAAACAGCTGTCACATATACAACGTTCTATAAAAAGATGTGGTTGATGTATCTTTTTTCAATACTCTGGCAGTCTCCACAGTGTTGAAGGCTTCTGTTGTATTTCTTCAGTGTGCTCCAGTGGTGTTGAGCCACTTGAGTTTCCCTAATGCACTTTCCAAAACAGTAATGATGGTGCTGGGAATGGGGAGGTTCAAGTGTGGGTAGAGGAATAAATCCTAGGGCAATTTTCTTGTATTTTTTAAAACTTACAGCAAAAGTGCCCAAGCCTGTATCATGGAAATGCATTAAGGAAGGCCCTTTGTTGGTGTGCAGCTAAGTGTGTGATGGTTAGATGTATGAATCATCTAACTTGCATTCCTTGCCCTGATACCTAGTTTAGAAGCTTTGCATAGATTAGTTCACCTTTTCTGATGTTGTTCTTTGGCTTGTGCTTTTGAAGCACAAATAGTAGCAGTTAGAGGTTGGTAAGAAGTTTATTGAAAAGGCACAGTGCAAAGCTGACCCAGTGTTTTGTAGCAGCTGAGTAACCTGGTTGCAGGGGACTGTGCCTTCTATACTTGGTCCTGAGCTTCTGGGGTACTTACTTGACTTCTTATGTGTCCTCTGAGGAGTCATTTTTGCTTCTGTCTTTGTTCTTGCAGGGTGTGTAAATCAGGAACCGATGATCAGATTTTGAATGGTACAGAACAAAACTGTGACTACTTTGTAGATAACCTATTTGAAGAAGCTCAGAAGGGTGGTGCTATGTGTGTGCCCCCAACTACAGTCAAGAACCAGGTACGCAGTGAAGAAAAAAGACTCATGTTTGATATAACAGCACTCCAGGAGTATTCTGGAAAACAGATGCCAGATGTCCCGCAGTCTTTCCCAGTACATCAGTAAAAAAATGCACACAGAATTCAGAGAGCTGTAGGAACATCTTCCCATTTCCCAGTCAGCCAGGCCTTTACTGCTGGGCTTTTGGCTGTTACTGCTTTTTAGTGGATTTTGAGTCATTCTGGAACTCATACTGGGATTGGCTAGTGCACTTCGGCTTTATTAGTAAGGAGAGTGAGGTGAGCAGGAGTTCAAGGAATGATGAATACTATTACATAAGAAGTTATTTAAGGAGCTGCAGCCTTTTTATGCAGAGGCACAGCCCAAATATTTTTCATTTGCTCTTATTCATATAATTATGCTGGTAGTGGGATGTTCAGTGTGGGTTTGTATCTCAGTGATTCTGTCCTTTTCATGTTTTTCTGTTACTCATCAAAGACTGGTTAGGGGAGGGAGAAAAGGCCATGTAGAACAAAGATGACAAAAAGAAATTTGGAGTGGGCATTGCTAGAAATTATGTTCATGGATTCTTAACTGACCCTGGAAGAAATGAAATTTCAGGAGCAATATCTTAAATTGCAGTTCTGAAATAGTGTTCCATGGCATTAGTTGTGTCAATGCTTAAATGGGAAGTTGGTGTGGAATAATTAGTCCATGTTAAATTTGCATACTGGCTCACTGTAGAGGAACCTTCCCATAATTAGAACTCTTTCCATATGCATTGGTGCCATGAGACACAAGCGTTTTTGATGGAATCTAATCTTGCTGAGTGCTGTCTACTTCTTTTGACAGATTACCCAACGGAAAGAGAAGAAATTTTATTCAGCACTTTGCACATGCTGTTTATTTATGTAGCAATCACCTAACAAATCAAACTGAAAAAAAAAAAAGAAAAAACAAAACTTGTCAGGTACTATCAAGCCTAGCTCAAACTAATTTCCAGCAGAGGGGAATTCTGCATTTGTCTATTCCTCGTTTGTGGCTGAGTATCTGTCAAGACAATGTTATTTCAGGGATCAGACCTGGGTAATCAAATGCTTCCTTAAATGGCATGATGCATAAATATGAAAATACAATCCCAAATATCTGTGTTACAGTTGGAGAGATTTCAGTAAATAGTGTGGAGGCTGCAAGTTGGAGTAGTGGATGATTTCTGGCAAAGTTAAGGAATTACTGAGAATTTATTTTTTCATTCCTCTAACCAGCAAGGTTTTGAATACACCGAGGAATTCCAGGGTAACATAAGCGTATGACTGTCTGAAAGTAAATTTTCTGATACTTGCTTCATTTCCCAAGTGAAAAGCTTCTGCATGCATCATCTCAATGCCTTTACTTTGAGAAAATCCTCCTGAATGATTGGAACAAGGCTTTACTCTAATAAATCCCCAGCTGAACTATTCTGGCAGTTGGTGTTCCAACACCAGGCATGTGTGCTCTCAAATTAGCTCTTGAAGAGTTGCAGCTGGCTGGGATAGTCCAGCTCTTTTTTTTTTTTTTTCCTCCTGTGCTGAATTGAAGGAGCGTTTTTGACCTAGGAAGCCAAAATGATTGGGGGAAGGTTTGTTTCTAACCCTGATTGACACAAGGTACTTAAAAATGTCACTTACCCTTGCAGTTGCTGTGCATGTTGGCACAGGGCCAAGGCAGATTACAGTGAGCCTGCTCTCAGTATTTTTAGTCCATGAACTGGATGATTTATAATCACAGGGTATGTGGGTATACCAAGCTCCTTTTACATCAGTGTTATAATGAGAATTGTTCTTACTTTGTAGGTTGATGTAATCATTAAACTTTGGAAAAATGGGTTTACAGTAAATGATGGTGAACTTCGGAGCTACACTGATGCTGCAAACCAGCAATTCTTGGAGTCCATTAAAAAGGGGTAAGTGAGTTTTGTGTTCTTAACCAGCCTGAGTTAATGTGCTTTGGGTAGCACTTAGCTTATGCTCTAAATTTTTTACGTGGCTTTGCTGCACTGCAGTGTCCCTGTAGGAGCACAGGCCCTGCCAGTCTCGTTCCTGCAGTGCTAATGGCTGTTGGAACATCAACAGGTTTAACACAGCTCTCAGTGGCAGTAGTTGTACAGTTGCTGATGAATAGATAAAAGCTGGTGTTGATGGGGGGCACAGCAGGTGCAGAATGAAATAAAGAATAAATCAGTGCCCAATAAGAGCTACACATCAAATGGTATTCTGACTAATGAACTCGATGCACAAGGGGTTGAGCATTTCTGGTTTTATGGTCTTCGTTTTCTTTTTGTTGATGAAGAGCTTTAAATGGGCACAGATGTTTCATGTAGCATCAAGAAACCCTGATCAGTCTTAAATTTCTCACATTTTTCCAGGTACAAACTTGCTGTTGTGTGTATATAGCAGTTCTACATTAATCCCTGTGTTAAAAGTTAACATGCTGTCCTGATTTCTGCTAGTGTTTTCAGTTGTTGCTTTAAAAAAGGAGTTTGACCATACAAACCAGTGTGATTTTTGAGCCTTTAATTCGTAGTCTGTTTCCTCACCCCATACAAATGGAAAGGAGAATATAATTTTATGGATAATATAATTTAGTACCTCCTTATCAAGCACGTGGAATTACTAAGTCATTATATTTTTCTTTTCCATATTTTGCTAGGCCATCAAAAACACTAATTTTATACTATTTCTCCTGTATGGCTGTCACCTGTGTTAGCTGTAACAGCAATTAACTGCACTGTTTAAAGCCCTTTGTGTGCATTCATCAAAAGTTTGCCACTTTTATTCCACTGTTTGCCTGTGAAGATGCTAATTATGAGATGGTTTTTGCATAATCATTGGCGGTAGAGAAGCATTTAGTACAGCCCCTGTGCCAGCTGAGCCCCACCACCAGAAATTGTACTGTCTGCATCAGAGCTCAGAGACAAAGGCATTGTTGTGTTCGGCTTAATGCGATTAAAGCATTACCAAGGTGATGTTACTGCACTGAAGACTGGAACTATTAGTGATTATATAATTTTTAGAAGCTGAGGTCTGTGTTTATTTGTAATTAAATACGCTGTGTCTAAACTCAGTTCTTCCTCTTTAAAAGCCTTTTTGTTTTACTATGGAGATAAAATAATTGAACCTATTGCAGCAGTGTATGGCAACACTGAACTTCCTACACATCATGTGTTTAGAGTGGTTACTGCTGAGTAAATTTGAACATCATTCAACAACTTGCATAACAGGGTTTTTTTAAAATTATACACTTTCTAGTTCATTTGCAGTTCAGGAACTTGAAGTTGTTTGTATACCATGCACTTAACCTAACTCTTAGTAAATACTTGTGAAGTTGTTTTTTAAAAGTATCATCCTTGAGAGGCCAAATATTGAACAGGTATTAATCACTGGTCTATTTTGTGTACTGAAAACAGTACTTTTTTTTGACCTTTTGTTTTTTTCTTAAGGGAACTGCCTTTTGAGCTACGGAAAGTTTTTGATAAGGAGGAGATAGAAGTGAAAGTGGAAGATAAGAAGGATAAGGTGTATTTGTCGTCAAAAAAGCCAATGTTTCATCCCTTTTCTGGACATGGTTACAGATTAGGAAGGTGAGTGGGCTGATGTGATCTATGATTGAATAGCTGAAGGGAACTATACCTTTGGTGAAGGATCATAATTCAGGTTGGAAATGATCTCTCGAGTTTTCTAATCTAAGCTCCTGCTCAAAGTGGGGTCATCTGTAGAGACGGATGAGGTTACTCAGGCTTTTATCCAATTGGGTCTTGAAATCCCACAAGAGCAGAGGCTGTGCAGCCTTCTTCAGTGCTGGACTGTCCTCATGGGAAAATATTTTTTTTTCTCCTTGTATCCAATCTGAATGCCTCTCATTTAAGTTTCTGTCTACCATAAAGAGCATGAGCCCCTCCTGCAGACCCTGGCAGGCTGCTGTTAGGTGTCCCACAGCCACCATCACTTCTTCCACAGTCTGAGTAAGCTGCTCTCCACCAGCCTCTGCTGACAGAGTGAGTGCTCCATCCTGCAGGCATCTGGGTGTCTCTGCAAGAAGCTTGGGGGATAATTAACTCCCACAATCCACGGGACGTGTTGCTGTTTTCAGACAGCGAGGATGCTCTTGGCTTTCTTTGTTCAAGGTCTCAATATTAGCAAAACTGTTTCCAGCTGAAATGCTGTCACTCTTCTATTCTGTGATTTAAGAGAAAAGCATCTTTTAAAGCTGTATGTGCAATAGTTTTGAGAAGAGGGGGAAGTATGACAGTTCCATAAAGGGAACTGAAGAAGACAGAGGACATTTTGCATTCTCTTAAAATTGTTCGGTAATTAATCATGTGTTTGTTGCAGTAAGGCATTTTAGCATTTTGCAGTGATTCAGGTCTCTTTTGTAGTTGGAGAGTGTCAGCCACTCATGCCAATGCTAAAACTGGACTGGATTTACAACCAAACAATGCTTGTATTTTGGAAGGCTGTTGTAGAGCATCAGGCCAGGAGTTCCTTTATTTGATCCCCGTGACTTTTGCTTACTCCAGCTACATATTCTGCTTGATACATCCCTGTCATGCAAGACTGGTGTGCCTCTAGAAGCAGGCTTGGGCCTAGGGAACAGGACACATTCAATGACTAGGAGTCTACAGGAGGTATCACAGATGGCACTGCTGAGTGACCTGCAGGCTTGGGTTCCTAAGCTGTGGTGCAGCCTTAGGTGAACAGCTTGTTTCAATTAAGTAGGAAGGGTTTGGCTGCTAAGGCCCAGAGCTTGTGCTTAGAGAAAGCCTGACCTGGGCAGGAACAGCTGAGGCAGGGCAAGAAGATAATGTGCAGAGCAAAAGACTGATAAAGGTAAAAGATGAGTTGTTCCAGGCTGACTCAGAGAAGCAAGTACCTGTTTTATGAGTTTCATCTGTTTCTGTAGCACAGTTCATTCAGTTGCTCCATGCTTGAGTAGATACAATCAGTAGAGAAAACCTTCCCTAGAGAGATGGATGAGATGCTGCAAGACTTGCTTTTGGTGGCACGGAAATCCTGAGCAAACAGGGATCAAGAACTTTACCTTATTTTATCTACAAGTAGACCTGTTTATAGCAAAACCAAAGAGATCTTCAGTATGCTGTGTTTCTGCTGCTAGCCAGTGCTAAATGGTAGATTGTTCAGTCACTTCTTGTGTTCTGCCATGCCTACAGCAAGTAATGATCTTGCTTCCCAGTAGGCCAGTTAGGTTTCAGAAACATGCTAATCTGTGAATTTTGGTTGACTGGTCTTGTACACTGACACATCCTACAACTTGCTCAGCATGTATTTTTCTCCTACTCTTGTTAGTCCTATTCTGTGCTATGCTGTCAGAGCCTTTTCTTTAAAGACAAGTAAATATTTTTGCTGATGTTGAAAACAAGAGCCATAACTGCTCCTACTCCATAAAGTAGTGCTTGCTTCCTGCTATCAATAAATGTCCATTGTGTGTATACACTACACTTGCAGCATAAGAGCTTTGTGGGGCAGTAACAGAGCTGGCTGAGACCTGGAACAATTTTTAAACTATAGAACTCCTTTTCCACAGTTGCATTTGTGTGATTAGTCAGAAATGAGAGAGACAAATGACTGAAAAATTTACTTCAGCTCATGGCCTAGCTAAACCTCTGCTTAGCAAATAAACTTATAAAATCGTGTGTACGTCTTTTTGTCAGTGTTCTCAAGTGGGGGTGGTTTGTGATGGATGAACCATTATGAATTGGTCTGTTGATTGGTTCTCAAAACTTTTGTTGGAGGGTCTAGAAATAACATATGTGTTGATACAGCTCAGACAAGCTTGATCCTCTGCCTTTTTGTTTTACAGAAGTAAGACTTACGACAATTTTCCAATGTACCTTACGAACCTGTGTAACTAATGGGTATATTCTGTTTTATCTATCACTGTTCAGCTGCATTTCATAGTTCAGGATTATGACTAGATTTGCAACCCCACTTTTCTATTGAGCTAATCTGTGCATCTTTGAGACGCCTCAGAAACATGTTAATTAAACTATTGACTGAAATCCCTTGTAGCAAAACAGGCTTGCTCTGTAACCTCATTAGGGTAAAGCATTGTGTGTCAAGCTGCTTAACTATCAGTCAGGGTAAGGCATGATACCTAACTCCTGGGCTTTTTCTTGTCAGAAAATTGACAGGATGCTCTTACATCTCTTTGATCTCTAGTTTACATTTTTCTGTTGATAATCTTGTAAAAGGAATAAGCCTTAAAAGGAGTTACAATGCTTCGATCTCAGGCTAATAAGACTTAGATTCTTGGGTTTTGGCTTTAGTCAAAGCTCCCACCACTAGATGGCTTTATCTGTCAATTCTGCAAGAGAAAAGATTTCACGAATAGAAATGCTTTAAATCTTGGTGAATACAGATGTTCTGACTTTCTCTTAAAGCTTCACTTAATGTGTTGGCTCCAGTCTCACACACACTTGCTATTGAGAGAATCACCTCCAGGGCCTGCCACTTATGGAGATGTGACTGTGAAGGAAATTGGTTTGATAATGACACCAAAATCTGTGTCCACACAAGAGAATTGTCTGAGCTACAGCTGTGACCAGTGTAGCCCAGCCCAGCCTGAGCCAGACACCACAGCTGAGCACCTCTGCAGCCCCTGCTGTCCTGGAGGCAGCTCACTCACGCTGACTTCTGTCTGAGCCAGCAACTGAATAAGGAGACAGCGAGAGCTGGGCATTGATGGACTGAAGTATGACCTGAATTTTTTTTTTTTTTCTCTGCTTGTGGAACTGCTTAACATTATCTTGCTGGTAGTCAAGCTTTTCCTCCTGATCTGGAGGGCTATTAAGTTTTATTTCATATTGAGGGCAAGCATGAATAGAATCTGTTTGTGAGATAGGCAGGTGGGTGATAGTACATCACTTGTACTTGTAATGCCAGAATATTTTACAGGTGTGCTTCTTGTAATTTGTTGGTGCCAAGTCCTTGTGCCCCAGCTAATTTCTGTGTAATGTAAAACAGTACTGTGCCTCTTATCTGTGCCCAGTCACAGTGAACATCTCTTATTGCTCACTTGGAAATGAGATTCCTTGATTCTCAGTCTTTTTGCTGAGTTTCTGTGGAAGATGTAGAAGATGCCTATACTGGTTGATATCCTAGAAGTTAGGGCAGCACTTAACTAGGCAGTGAGCAGTAAAAGTTTTTGAAATACCTCTGACTAAACTTGAGCCTAAAACTCCAACTTTATTAGCCTGAACATACTAAGTCATTAGCTAATAATAAAATAGCTGTGATTTTTCTGCCTTATGATTAAACTAAAAGAGGTACAATAACATAAAAACAGGGTTTGTCTGCAAAGCAGGTTTGCAGTATAGTTAAGACTGTTACTCTATGGCCATCAGTTACCCATTTCTCTCTCAAGAAACTGTAACTCACCAATTTTCTGTGGAAAGAGAGCTTTTCTGCAAACTGCCATGTAGTGCTCTTGTAGTCAGTGACCACAGCTGAGCTCAAAGGAGAAATGGTAACTCCTTAAATCACTGGTATTGTTCTGCAAGCAAACATCTGGTTATACTCACAGGAGCTGAGAATGTGCCCATTGGATCAGGCCCAGTGAGGACTTAAGCTGTGCATGCTGAACAAGCTTTGTCATGAAAGAAGCACTAAGCTCTAGACATTTCTTCAGAATAAAAATTTTTGCCAGCAGTTTTTTTATTTTTTAAGACTTTAAGACCATGCACTTGGACTGAGGTCCATGTACTCTGTCAAGCCATTTCATGAGTCTTTGCCCCTGTGGTTGGGTCAGCTGTTGAAAATGTCTTAGGAGAAAAAAATCCAAATGCTGTGTGCATCAGTCTGGATTTTTCACATTAAGTCAATTTCTCTGATAGATGAGTAATTCTTCTAAGCTGAAATAGATGATGCTGGAGTCTAAATCAAGACTAACAACGTTCAGTTAAATTGAATTACTGTAATCACATTACACTGAAAATTAACTTTGAGTATGCAAATTCAATACTCAACCCCCTTAAAGTTTCACCTGTGTGATTAGAGTACAAAAATGCATGAAGAATCTGCAGACTGTTTTGTCTCTTGTATAGTCATATTTAATTCTCTGATATTTGAGTTCTTTTCCATCTTATACAAATGTTAAACACAAGCAAAGTGAAATTCTTTAGCGTGTTTTAGTCTTTAGGTGAAAATATTGGCCTACATGTTGAAAAAAAATAAGAAAGAAAAAAAAGCTGGTGTTTATGTCAGTGTTCTTATATTTGTTAAAATAAGAAGTTGTCACTGCACTCTGCCATGGGGCAGAAAGCTCCAGAAGCAGAGGTCTGGAGGGAAGTTCAAGCTTGCATATGTAAACAGGAGCCATAACCTCATGTGGCTTTTCTTTTCAGTGCTACTCCAAAGATAATCTCTAAAGTGAGAGATGATCATCAAGGATCTGATGACAAAAGGCACCTGCCTTTAGTACCCTTGAATGATTTGGAGCCTGTCACCAACGTCCAGATCTGGTTAGCTGATGGGGAAAGGATAATTCAGAAATTCAATGTTTCTCACAGGTAAGATTTATTTTACCACTGTCATACGTATTTGCATCTGAATTATTTGTCTTACAAATGCCTGTAGATGCCTGTGCATATAAGTCTCTAACTTCTATGAATAATCTACCTCCTTAGTACACTTGGCATTGGACTGCTCTTCAGCTGTATCTGGAAAACCTAGGAAATTTTGAGAAATCTTTTAGCTGACAAGAGAGGGTGATAAGAAGGAATTTGAACTGATGTTAAAAGTTGGCTCATAACTGAATGTAAAGGAAAATCTGAGGAAACTATAGGAGTTCCTTGTAGGTTAATGAAAGTTAAGGTGTACATGTTGCTCATTACTAGAAGAAATAGCTTCTAACATGATAGATCTCTCACAAATCAACTTCAGCTGGAGCAAATGGCTTAGTAAAAAGCCTGCTAGTCATTTGGCATAGACAGCACCACAGGTGGGAGCTGGGGAATGAGACTTCAAGTTAAGCCAGAGAAACCTCTGGGGAGGGCTGGAGCTGGTATACTGGCCAGGGAGCTTCATCCCCCTCGTGCCAGCATGGACAGAATAGAATGCACACGGTGTGTTTAATTCTTAATTAATAAAATTTCTAGTTCCCAAAGAGGCTTAGAAATGGGGATAATGTCAGAAGGTGTCAGCACAGCACATGTATGCAGGAGCTTTGAGAAAGTGGGATTAACACTTTAACATTAAATTGTGGAGCTCAAAATTTCCAGATTTGAGAAATTACTCCAGTACTATACAGTCATGTCGTGTGGAAAGGATATGTTGCCTGTGCTTCTCTGTGAAGCAATTTAAAGGTATCACAGATTTAATACAACCCAGGCTGCTGTCAAGATAAACTGTGTATGTCTGTAGCTGGTCAGAAGGAAAGCTCAGCTGTTGAAGGTTAATGACTGTAGTTTTTTTTCTTCGACTTGTACTAATTTATTACTGTTAGTGGCCTGAGATATGAACTGAAACACTGTTGTGATGTACTGCTGAAGGGTAAATTGCTATTTTAATTATAAATACTTTAATGAAGGGCTTAATATCGCAATTATTCCAGGTTCCACACATTTAAGTATGTTTAGAAGCTTTTTGTCTTCATGGTAAATAGTAGTTTGAACAGCTGCTAAGTGCTTTTGAGAGAAAAAAAAAACATCTGAGATAAGCAGAACAGCAGCCTTACTGGTGTAATGCTCTTTTTCAAGTAGTGTGCAATAAATGTTCCATCATAACATATCCTCTTGCCACAAGACCAGCACGTTTGTGCTGTACTCAGTGTTTGTGTATGACCTGGTAAGAACTAGAGAGAAATCCTTTTAGAGTACATATCCTTAAGCATGATGATTGCAGACACAGCATTCCTTTCAGTGCAGAAGATAGTCAGCTATTTGTTAACTAAGGTATAGATTAACAATATGTAGCACATATATTACAGCGTCTGGATAAATGGATTACTTTTAGCTTTTTGCAGCTAGATTTTGCAGGTGCCACAGTAACTGCTGCCTTAGGTATGAGTTGATCACTGATGAAAAGTTGGAGCAGAAGCACAGGAACCAGTGTAGTGTTGCAGTGTGGGGAATTGAGACACGAGAGTGTAGCAACTAGGAGAGCAGAGCTGTAGGGATAGCGCACAGAGCTGTGTCCTGGGTCGAGTTGTGTCCCCTCTTGAGCACTTGATAGGTTAGTGTGACCCAGGAGCATCAGGTGTGGAGTCTGGAAAGGAACTTGTTCACCCTGATGCAGAGAGCTGGTGGCTAATTGCCCAAGTTGCTCTTGGAACCCAATGAAATTTGATACAATGCATGTAGACGCTTATAAATGTCTAACAAAAATTTAGTCCTGCTTGAAGTTTTCCAGGTTCTTGGCTTATAAGACCAAGCAGTGTCTCTGTACTGAGGCGTGTGTGCACAGGAATTAGTTTTTATTTTGCTGTCTGTATCTGTCCTGGTGACTGTGGCTAAGGCATGGAAACCTGGGCATCTCTGCTGCTAAATTCCTAGGATGTCATTGCCCCAAGCCAGCCAGCACTTCCCCAGTCAATACCTAGCCATGGTTCAGATGTTGGCTGAGGTCCTGGACCATTCCCAGGAGACAGTAAACCTCATGTGGGAGAGGATGAGTTTAGGAATTTGCCAGTAGCCAGTCTGCCAGTTGGCCTCAGGATCAGAGAATAGACATTGACACCGTGTTTATTTTTTATTCATACAGATATATCTTCTCGTCTTCGTTTTCTAATTAAATTGGTCAATCCTGATTGTTCCACAGCAAAACCTGTCTTGCTCACTTGTTGCAAGGTTCTTCACACCTTCACAGACAGATTGAATCTGTAATGAATTCACCATGCCCCTGGTTTGGGAGGATGGCACTATACTTAGACCTAGCTAATAGATCAGCTGTATTTTTGCAAACCCTTTTTTCTTTATTTTTATTATGGTTCCGCTATGTGAACCACACACTGGAGGCATCTTTATTCTAGCTCTTGGCTACAGAGCCCTCGAGTAAGAGCTCCACCAGCTGGTTAGGAAATGGTAGGTTTGTGTAACTAGCATCTGAGCCACGGTGGTGCATTTGAGTGCTCAGAATAAGATACTTATCCCTGCTCCCTTGGGAGTACTCTCAGAGCATGCAGACCTTGGTCCTTGCCTCCCAAGTGGATCAGGCATTTCAGGATACCACTACATGTATATTGCTCCAGTTCTCTGCTGTCAGGCATTACCTGAAGAGGTGTTTCATTCCTGTCCCATGGTGGCTGTGTGTGTTGTGCACGTGTGTGGGGATTGCAGTGCCAAAACTCTAATGATGAGTTTTCTTACTTTATTTTCAGAATCAGCCATGTCAGAGACTTCATAACAAAGTATCAAGGATCTGAGGGAAGTGTTCCCTTCACACTGACAACCTCCCTGCCTCTTCGAGAGCTGCAAGATGAGACACTCACACTTGAGGAAGCAAAGTTGCAAAATGCTGTTGTTGTTCAGAGACTTCGGAAAACAACTGAACCTTTCAGACTCTTAGTGATAAAAACACCTGACAATGACTATAAAACTGCTGCTACACCTAATGGACAGCTCAAGAATGAGCAAAAAAATGCTATCAATAGTACAAGATCAAATTAGCGTTTAACTGACCAAAAACTATCTGCAGGGGGAACTAGGCAAAACCAAAAATGTAACCAGCAATATGTGGATGCCCTCACATCCTCATGCACTGTGCTCTTAAAGAGCAGAACGGGTGCTGTGCTGTCATCTGCTATAATAGAGGTATTTCCAGCTATATTGGGTGGTCAGAGCCTGGCTGTATAATGTAGCAGAGGTAACTGTACAGCAGATCATCCTTAGAATTTCCTTAGGTAAAAAGCTTCTTAGTTACTTAATAAGTGGGTCTAGGTGGAACAGTTCTCTGAGACTTAATTACTACTGATAGCACCTTCTAAGGAAAAACAGTATTTATTTTTGCACTTTGGACTAAAGTGAAACATTTCACTTACATTGTGGTGTAAACTGCTGCCATTTGCATTCTTCTCACAGTAACTGTCAGACAACCTATACTGCAGGGAAGCTCACATCTGAACTCTAACTTAAAAATCTTCAGGATGTAACTTTTATCACAAGATCTGCAGTGAAATAATGTTCTGTCAAGTCTGCACATGATGGTAGGTGCATGTGGGAGAAGATAGAAATGAGGTAGTCTGGTGCATACTGCATATGAAGTGCCTCAAAGTAAGCTCTGAAAGAATTGTTCTTACCAATGGTTGAAGTGGTTTCTGCTTCTTTTGGGCTGCTATGGGTGACTTGCAGATCAGGTGATGTTAAACTACCTAGCTCATTAGCACAGACCCACTTTTAGCTTTGTCACCCAGAAACTTCAGGGGTTTTTTTGCTATCACCATGCGGGAATAGTGGCTTAGAGGGACACAGTTGTTTTTGTACTGTTCATCTGCCTCTGTCCTGAGCTGCCCAGCTGATCAAGACACTAATCGCATGTGGTCAAGTCTCACAAATGTTGAAAATCCTTACTTGAAAACTGAACTTTTTCTTTCCACTTTGCCCCGTTTCCATCCAAATCTTTTATTTTGCTATTCATGTACTTGAGGCATAAAGTTTGTAGCCAACTATTCTATGTTTTGCTAAAAGAAAAAACAACATAAAGACTAAATATTTTGTACTGTGTTTACTAAGCATGTGGGTTTGTGAATGGAGCTAAAATCTCCAGGTAAGACGTATCACAGGACCTTCAGTGTTTCCTGACTTCTCTGTGCTACCTGTGCCAAAGGGTGGTTGTTGGGGTTGTACTTCTTTTGTGTGGTTAAATGAAAGATGGGTTTGGGTTTTTCAAACTAGGGGTGCACTCTCCTTCATTCCCAGGGATCTAAAACTGGTTTGTTTCAGCATCTCTCATGGTGTATTTGAAATGGAAGTGAACAGCACAAATACCTGTTCCGTGTCCTCAGAAAGCAAATTTCTGAAAACTGCCTTTAACTGTTTCCAGTGCTATAAAATTCCTGTGCTACTGTGTCATTCAGGTTTATGTAGCAAGGGGTCCTAACTTCTACATGAAAAACAAAAGTAAATGTGCAGACAAATCTGCTGGTAAAATTGAAAAGACAAAGCACCTACAGACACAGCTCCAAGCCTCAGTTCCCAGAGCTTCCTGAACAGGGAATTTTATTAATCAGTGCTTTTGAATTTGTCTTAATGTAAAACTAAATATTAGAAAAATCACATGTGCTTGATTTTGAGCTCAATTGTCCTTATCTAAAAGGTGCATGAAATGTTAAAAGTAACAGTGTACTACTTCTCTACAGCAGCGAAATTTGAAAAATAATTAGTGTAAGATTGAAATAGAAGGGAGGAGTGTCAAATTTTAAAGTGGGTAAATCCATTTTCCTTGCTGTCCTTTGGAAGGAGCAGCAAGTATTTTGTATTTCAATGTTGATTCATGTCTGCTACCAGCATTTTAAGAGATTGGACAGTTTGGTGCTTCACTAAAACCAACTGTGTCTGGCTACAGCTTTGGTGTACTTGAGTGTGCATTTACAGTTTGAAAGTGTCATGGTCTTAATTACAAAATGAGAGAAAAATCTTTGGCAAGTCTAAAGTGATGCCGGCTGCATTAATCCCATGCTAGACTAGAGGGTGCCTTTGCAAACTGTGATTGAATAATTTCTAATTTGGATAAAATCTTTGGAATGAATAGAGGACTTCCTAAATCTAATTGGTTTCCATTAAGTTTGTAAAGACTGACTAGCTACCTGTAGTGTCTGGACAGTCTAATCTCTTGCCCAGTGCTATAGACAGCAATTTTGCATTGGTCAAACAACAGTGAAACTGGCTTGATCAATGCTAGAGCTTGTGAAACACACAAGTACTATCAGTTTTGCCTTGTTTCTTCACAAGCCTTTGCTATTTTGAGTAAAGCCTGTGCATTAAGATAATTTACAGCAAAATTGCAACAGCCAAGGAAAGAATAACAAAAGGAAATGTTTTCTCTAGGTTTTCCCTGTGTGAAGAAACATGCAAATGCAGGTAACAAAGATCTAATGTGTATGAGGACAGGTGTGTAAAGAGAAAACAATCTAAATGTTGAATTTGAAGGTTAGATGCATATCTTGTATTTAGCTTGGTACTGGGCAATCCATCCCTGTTTTGAAGCTCATCTGTCACCAGCCTCTAGAGACCCCTTTGGAGCCCAGAAGCTTCAGAGAGTTTTCAACAAGGTGTGTTAAGGCCACAATCCCAGGCTTCTGTTAAAGGTCTGGATTTTAGAAAACTCTTTAATGCCTTATTCTTTCAGAATGTTGCAATTTTGCTATACTTATTATCAAACGAGGCTGCACAGGATTTGAACCTCAGTACTTCATGGCATGGTTTGCAGCAGCTGCCCAGTACCCACCAGGTGACCCTGCTAGTAGCAGAGCTCTTCTAATCAGCCACACCACAAAGCCCTGGGTGTAGAGATTGGTTAGTCATCATCTCCCCAAGACAAGCAGATCACAAGTCCTCCTTTTGGCTTTGATAAACCCTCTTGTCTCAGGCTGCCTCACTGTTGAAAGGATTCCTACTTCAAAATGCAATTTGTATTTCTTTCCTCTGATGCAGAGCATGCTTGTAAGAGCACTTTCCCAGGGGCAGGGTGGTGGTGAACTCTCACAACCTAGATAAGAGTGTTGGCTCAGGGGCAGCAGAATCACAGAATCAATGAGGTTGGAAAAGACTTCTGAGATCATCGAGTCCAAACTGTGACCTAACACCACCTTGTCAACCAGACCTTGGCACTGACTGCCACATCCAGTCTTTCCTTAAACAGCTGCAGGGACGGTGACTCCACCACCTCCCTGGGCAGCCCCTTCCACTATCTAGCCACCCTAATAAAAGAATTAGCAGCCGTGTTCTGTGATCTCGGTCCAGCTGACAGGACAGCGTTGCTGGCCGGCGTGGTTCTACATCCCTGTATATCGGGAAACCGCGCATCTCTTCAAAGGGCAGAGCTGGCGTTTTGGGGCTGTGCATGAGAGCAGCCCTGGCTCCCTCCAGCCCCGTAGCCCGTCCTTGAGCCCCGCACCGTGCGGAGCTGTCGCTGCCGGGAGCTGCCCCGCTGCTCTCCCCGCGGAGGGACGGAGGGCTCGGGCTGCGGGAGCTCTGCGGGGCGCGGATCCCCTGTGCCGGGCCGGCAGGGAGCCGGCCTTGGCCCCTGCAGGGCGCTGGAGAGGGCAGCGAGGACACCGCCCGCTCTCCCTCGGCTGCGCTCGCCGCCCCGCCCCGGGCGCAGGTGTCGGACGGGGTGGGATGTCCGTGGTGCCATGGCGGGGGCTGCGAGGGACACCCCGGCGGGCGAGCAGGAGGTAGGGGCTGCGAGGGGCCAGGGCGGCCGTCGGGAGGTTTGGGGAGCCCCTCGGACCCGGCCCGGGGTGAGAGCGGGGTCCCGCCGGGCCGGCGCTCCGCTCCCATCGGGGCGCTCGGCGGGGCTGGGGCAGCCCGGGGCTGTCAGGAGCTTCGTGCGCGGCCTCGGCGAGTACCTGCAACAGCTCTTCAACTCCTCCCGCCGCAACCCCGCTGTTTTCCCTGGAATGCGCTGCGCGGGATTTGCTTACTGACCGCCGCGGTGCCACGGAAAAGCGCCTTCGCTTCCCAGCTCCTGTCCCCTCCGGCGCTGCCTCCCGACCCGGGGCAGGTGGGATATGGGATGCGGGAGGCAGGAGGGGTTCGCTCTCCCTGGAGCCTCAGCAGCTCCCGATTTCCCGGTGTGTGTTGTGGTGTGAGCGAGGGGATCTCCTGCTGCCTCCTCAGACTCGGTGCTCGCCGAGGTGGGAGTGGGAGGCAGGTGAGGGGAGGGCAAGGACTCCCCCAGCTCCATGGCTCTTGAGGAAACACCAGGTAAAACTGGGAAGGGGCAGCTTCCAACCAGAGGGACCAAAGGAAGCCTTCCACAGCATGTTGGGGAGCATTCAGACCACGGAGCTCATTAGACACCAGGCACGTGCTGTTCGGGCTTGAACTTTCGTGTTTGGAAAGCATCTGGGTGAATTCACGGCAGAAGTGTGGAGATTTTGCACAGAGACACACCGTCTTTGTCTCGCAGAGTCCCCCAGAGCTGCGCTGCCAGCAGCTGGAAGAAAATCCTGAGAAAGCACCACTGTATCCCACCTTATCCGTACACCCGTTCCTAGGTGTCTGCACACAAGCCTTGGTCCTGTTTTCTTCCGCTCAAGGGTGAGCTGCTGTCACTAAGAAACCTGAAACCAGTCCTCAAGATGCTCGGTGTGAGGGACCTGGGATGCCACCGTGCCTGCCGCACTCGTGCTTTCAAGAGAAGGTTGTTTGGTCACTCACAGAGCAGAAACATTACCAGTGTTAATTCTATGTTGAAAGAAAAGCTGACTCAAAAGCTGCTCCTTTCTAGCTACATTTCATTGTTTCTCAGATAAACCTAGACTAGCATTTATCTTTGAGTCACAGGTTTCGCTCTCTGCTCTTACTGCTTTTAAATGACTTGTTGGTTCAGTTCTGGACTCGACTGATAACAAATAGCTTAGGACAAAATGCAACTGCTTCCCATGCCCATAATGCACAGTTGCTGAGTTGTTTTCAGTGTGCTGAAATACTTTCTTTAGAAATAAGTTGGTCTGCTATAGATATTGTATCCAATTTCTGTTCTGTTGGGGAAGGGAAAATTTACAAATATGGTTTTAACTTACAAGAGAATTAAAAATAAAAGAACTACAGTGTAGGAGAAGCATTAATTTTCCATAACAATGTTCAAAGTTTCTATTTAAGGAGCAAAATCAAATCTCTCTGCTATTATGCTTTCTTGGTTTGCCTTGAAACACAATTAAATTTGATATGATGGGAGGATGTATAAGTGTGAAATTGTCAAGTTAATCTGAGAACAAAAAAAAAATTGTAACATCATTTGACTTCCTTCCTCTTACCTCTCATGCCATCATCTTGCATTTCTCCTAAAGCTTGTAGAAGCAATTTGGTGTTGACGTTCAACTGCACCACGGGGGTCTTAAAATTTTCATTGTCCTTGTATGTTTTGTTCGTTATTTGACCACTGCCTACACATTCAGATCTCTAGTGATTTGTGGAATACTTTCAGCTTGCTGATGAACCTGCCCAGCTGAAGAAGCTTTTTCTGGATCTCACAGGAAGCAAGCATTTTGTGTTTTTTGAGGAGGCAATGCAGCAGGGACACCCAGCCCTTGGAGCAAAGCCCTGTGAGCTGCTGATAGCCCCTGCTCTGCTGTTGGTCACACACTCCTGCTCAGCGTTATCCTTCCCAAGACAGCTTCTGTCAGCATTTATGAGCAATATCATGCAAACCCAACCAGGGCTGGGGGAATTGCTCCTCCGGATCCTGTAACAGGCAGCTGCCATGTGCATCTTCTCTGCAACTGTAGGAAGTTAGAAGGAAATGCTTCAGCTTTACTGGTGCAGAGTCCTACTGTCATTTTATCACTTTCCTTTGTGTACTGAGGCAGAAAATCTGGTTGTTACCATATAAAGTCCACATGGAGAGGCAAAAATCTATTATGAGCTACTTCTTTTGAAAAGAGACACCAGAATGTAGGGTCTGGAGGATTGCTTCCCAGCAGCTAAAGCTCGGGAACACTCAGTGAAATTACCAGGCAGCAGATCTGCAGTGACAGTGGCATTTCCTTTCACAGGATGTGTCAATCACGTTTAGAACTGCTGTGGTTTATGGGTTAATGTACAAACAAGTTCCAAAAGCAATTAGGCAAAATAAAAGGAAAACAGGTATGGAACAGTGCTCATGATGTAACCTACCTTTCAGGGAGTTTGTGAACTGCAGCTTCCCTGTGCTTCTGTGGGTGACCAAACAGGACACTTCTGTATGCCACGTGTATCTGACAGCTTGTTTTATTCTGAAAATAACATTCATAACCAAAATTTAATTAAAACTTAACTACTGCTGTGACCAAAGTATTAACTTTGTTTCAAGGTGATCTGGGAGCACGGTTCAGAGAGTAGTTGAGCAGCATTCTGGGTGTATGTGGAATTGCATTCAGACTTCATAAAAAATGTACTAAGATTTAAAATTTTCTAACCATGAAACTGCTGTAAAGACAGTAGTACCACCTGCAGCCTGTAAGTTCAGATCTTGGGTGACCATTTCATGTACCACAGCTTTAATTAGATTAAATATTCAGAACTTGATATCCTTTGTGTTGTAAAACCATTTTGGAATTATGTCTATTACATAGAGGCTTTTTTTTTCCTGTTACCACAGCCTTAGCTATTGAAAGGATAAGGGGCAATGGTCTTTAAACTGAAAGAAGCACGTAAGAATGACATATTGTACAATGAGGGTGGTGAGGCCCTGGCACAGGTTGCCCAGAGAAGCTGTGGCTGGAAGTGTTCAAAGCCAGGTTGGACAGGGCTTGGAGCAGCCTGGGATAGTGGAAGGTGTCCCTCCCCATGGCAGAGGGATTGCATTGGATTGGATGGTTTTTAAAAGTCCTCTCCAACCCAAACCACCCTATGAGTCTATGAAAGTTTCTAGTGAAAGTAAGCGTGAAATCAGCATTACAGATCTAAAAGTTATTTCTGTTTTTGAGGTTGAAATAGGATACAGAATTTGCATAGCAGTGGTTTATGTCTCTTGATTTCAGCTGAAAGTCATCTTGCCAATGCTTGGAGATCAGGAGGGAAGGTACCAAGGGAAAGCAAACTTTTAAAGTGATTTAACTTGTGGAAGATGAAGGAGAGGCTAGGAGAAGGGAATGACTGAAAAATAAAAAGGTGAGACAAAGTTTTAATGTATGCAGCCCCTGGAACAAAGCTCAAGGGGACTGCAATGGGTCAAGCTAGCAAAATTCTGTGGACCCCACAAGTTTAGTAAAGCTCATATTTAATAGGACTTATGTATGGAAAATGGAGAGTTACTTTGTACAGCAAATACGTATATAGTCTGTTTGTTGTGTTTGCAATCTCTTATAAAATTAAATAGTATGTTGTTATGATGAAGTTTGTCTTGTGACTGTTCATCACTCGTTTGGTTTTTTTCCTGCAAAGAAGAAAATTGCCAGTGCAGAGTAAAATGAGGTCTGCTGTGGTGATAACGTTTTGCAGCTCATGCCCTAACAGTGTCCACTTTGCTTGGGTGTAGCAATGGGATCCCACCCTGTCTTTTTCTGGGAAAACACAAAAAGGAAAGAGTCCTGATACTTGTGCTTGTTTGTTCACACCCACTCTGATAAAACAGTTCAAAGGGAAATGTTTAGATGATGAAAGGCTCTGCCTAGAAATCTAAAACTTCTCAAAACTGTTACGGAGCAAAGATGATGGGTTAATAAATTTAAAAATGTTCAGAAATTAGGTAATGTGTCAGAATATCATCATTGTGATGGATTTCATTTCCACATCTCTATTTTTGTCCTGATCTAACATAAGAATTAAGGGCTTGTGTAGTCAGTTCAGAGAGAAGGCAGACCCCGGATTAATATTGCTGCTTCTCTTCATGTTTCCTGGCTCCTGTTGACAGCAAATGTTAAAGAGGGACTAAAGCCTAAAAGTCAAAATTTGGAATGGATGTGTTGTGCCTCTGAAAGGAATATAGGATTAACAAAGAGTAATTTTGTTCCTTTATTTTGAATTTTATGGCATAAAATTAAATCTTAAGGTTTTTTTAAAGGCTTTCCAGTATTCTGGAACTTCCACTATTGGAAAAAAAACCAGTGTTCTTCATTAGAATTTCTATTAGAAACTGTGCAATTTTTGTATGTTAAATACTGGTATGACACCTTATTTTCGACATGTATTTTAGTTTTATTTGGCAATTATATTCAAGAATATTCTTGGATGCTTATGGTACTTTTCAAACATGAAAAGGCAAATGAGAAAGCATCATTCTGCAAAATTTTTCAAATACACTTGGTGTGATTTTCTAAAGAAGACTTGGACCCAAAATCACTTTCCATATTGTGGCAATTTTCACAAAGATATAGAAAAGTCAGGTCAAAAGGAAGGTGTCCAAACTCAAGTGATTTTGCCAGTGTCACACCAGCATTTTGTGACAAAGGAAGAAACAAAGCACAAATGTTTGGGATCTGTTTGGGCTGCATTTGACTGTGGAACTTTCTATGAATGTTGTTTGATTACTGTGGTATTGAGAGTATTTATCAATTATTATTATCTGAAAGATTAATATAAGAATTAAAAAAGAAAAGTAAAAGTTTTCAACCTTAAAAAATATGAATTAAGCATTCAAAGGCAAAACTAAGCTCAGGTAATAGTGTAGCACTTCTCTGCTGCTTCTTGCTAGTTTGTAGACTTGTTTCTTTTTGATAGCTTGTGAGAGGAAGGTAGGTAAGCCTGAGGGTCATCACAACTCACTTTTAGGATCACTGTAATCTGTTTTCAGGGGCTGAATTAGAGAACAAACCCATTAAAAATCAAAGTAATGAGCACCCAAATGCCTGTTGATGATAGGGCATATTTATTAGTAGAATAGCTGTGAAGCAAATCCATTAAAGTGGTGTTAACTATAGACTTTACCCTTACCACCTGTGCAGCTTTTAACTTGTGCTCCTCGGTTTACTCACAGTTTGTTCTGCTTCCTCTCGCCCAGGAACACAGGCTCTCCATGTGCAGCAAACTGTGCTATGCCATAGGAGGTGCCCCAAACCAAGTGGCAGGGAGTGCTGCTTCTTTCTTCCTGCAGATCTACCTGCTAGACATAGCCCACGTAAGTAGCACAAAAACCACTTGCAGACTGTAGACTTAACTTTGGTATTGCCAGCCTTATGTCTCTGGAATGATAAAAGAGGAATTAGCTAATAAATATTTTAAATTGTCTTGTTGTCATTGCCTCTAGCTGTTCAGCATCCTGAAAACTGCATGAACTTGTCCAGAATTAATTTTTTCCCCACTAGTTTCCTTTCTGTCTTGAAGTGGCTGTTGTTTGCTTTTAGTTTGGGATCACTGGGAGAACTCTGGGTGCTGTAGAGCTCACACACTTGCAGACACAAGGAAAAGCAGTTCTCAGTGTCAAGAGTCAAAGAGTGTAAGATACAAGACATCTGAAACCATGTGCAGGTTGTGAAGTTTTGTTGATTTGGTTTAGGTTAAAAATCACTCCAGTTGCATCAAGTAGTCAAAACAATTTCACACAAATTTTATTTGGTTTGTCTGAGGTTATTTCGTGGCAAAGAAAGCTGAATTATTCTTCCTGAAGGTTCTTTGCATCCAGTCTGTGGCTCCCTGGGGCAGAAGCAGACCTGGTGAAACAAAGCAGTAGGAGTCATCCCATTCATCTGATTTTCAGCTGCTCCAGCTAGATTTCAGGACAGCAGAGACACAAAGAAAATCAATCCATAAGCAAATTTTACTGTTTTGGGCTGTCTTGTATGCATGCATGGTAACTAGGTGGGATGGATAAGGTACTAGGATAGAAAAAAGGATTTTAGGGAGTTGAGGCCAAATTGCAGGGACTGTGAGAAAAGCTCTGAAACTACATGAGGGACTTAGGCACTGATGACTGTTTCTATTTGCTGGGAAAACCAGGAGGTTCTGGGTCACATGTCATTACCCATTTGCTGTCTAAAGACAGGATATTATGACTAGAGGTGTCCAGAAGTTGGGGGTTATGGTTTTCCTATTAAAGTCTGGTGTTAAAAGCTGACTTGTGACTTAATAATTTGCAACACAATAAGATGGGCATGTACAACTGAGATCATCTTGGGTGTCTTGTTGAGATGAAAGTCACAAGATGTAGAAAAGGAGCCAGTTTTGGACAGCAGTGCCAAAGATGTCGAGTGGATGGCATGGAATCTGAGGAACTGGAGGTGGAAAATGGAGCTTGGGGGTACAGCAGGGAGGTGGAGCAGCTCTGACTAAAGCTGTTGCCCACTGACATCAAGGATGGCAACACAACACCTTGGAGATGATGAAGCAGGAACTGAATGAGAAAGACCCTAACATCATTTTCCCAGGGTGCTTATAAATATGGCAATTTCGCCATTCTTTGCTTATCACAGAGACTGAAAATTCTTGAAGCAAGGGACTGTTCCTTCATGTGTTTGTGTACAGTGTCCAGGAAGCTGGGGGCCCATCCCTGCATCTTTGGGCACTACCTAAATAAGTGACATCATCATAATGATTTTACTAACAAGCTTCTACTGAAACTCAGTAATTTTGCTTAATGTTTGTAATGATATACTTACACTTTCATTAAGGGGCTTAATTATTTGTTCCCTGATGGTTTAGTTTGTTCTCTGAAGTAGCCCTGCAGGGACAGGATTTATTTCAAGGCCTGATAAAAAGCTCTGAAATCCTGTGTTCTTTCCTACACATTCTCAGGGGAGAGAATGTAATTTTATAGTCACTACCTGGATTTAATTCTTACCCACATAGAGGACAGAAGTGTTTTAGCTTATTGAGAGGTTGTGATACTCAGTAAGTGCTATATTTCACATGTAATCTGGATCCTTTCTAAGAAAGAGATACTTCTATTCATTTTCTGTAATTAATTAATTAATTTACAGTTTTAAAATTTGAATTCCATGTTCCACCTAAATTACTTGTATAGACTACAGACATAAATATAACTCGAAACCACACAGGATTCTTGAGTCAAATTACTAGAGAACACCAAAATTCTCTGATGAAAGGATCCTGGTCTTTATTCTTTTTGAGATGGGCAAATTTAGCTTATTTTATCTTGTATTTTATTAATGCTGAGAAGTTTCTGGCATTGGTGCTGACAGACACATTCAGTGCTCATCCCAACTTCATCCCACCATGCAGCAATGGAATGCTTGAAGAACCACTGTTGTTTATCTGCTGGACACTACCATTCCCAATCCTTCCCTGTTCACAAACTTTCTAGGGTGGAGTTTCTGTCTCAGAGCTGGTGGTGACAGGAAGATTGACTGCCTCTGCAATTTCACCTGATTTGGGCTAAAATCTGTCAGGTGTGATGACAGAAGTCTGTAGCACCTGCCTTTTGTCCTGGTCATCCAGGACATTCAGAGGTCACTGCTTCCTCCTTTCACCTCTGGGAGAACACCTACAGCAAATTCTGCAGGCAGGGGAGCTGCACCAGCTGGAAGCCTGGTGATGCTGCCTGGGAGAAAATATCCTGTGCAGGAAAGCAGGATACCTGCCCAAGCTTGGTGTTGTATCAGCTGTGTTTTCCAGGCCTTTGGAGCACTGATATGATGAAGCACAAAGGTTTTGTCTGCTCTTGCTGTTTAAGCCACATAGGCTGTTTCAGCATCCTCTCTCAATAACTGATGTGAGGAACATTCATATTTATATAGGTGTCAATAACCTTTTTTTCAGGACTATAGTTGCAATGACATGAACTGAGCACTTGGAAGAGAACTCACTTTTTTTAACCATTGTGTGATGGGAATTCTTGAGCTCTGTAGAGATATGTGTGAAAAAATAACTGCGTTGCCTGGGATAAACTGTATTTCTATATAGGCATTAAAGTATGGTCCTCCTGGGTTAATTTCAGAGGGTTTACTACTTGGCCATTATATTCTCATGTAATCCATGAACATTTTTCAAGGGAAATGTGATGGACACGTGCTGACAACTTTGATTTGAATAGATGTGCCTTATACAATTCAGTTGTCACCGTTCAGTCCTGAGTGGATAAAGTCTGTTGTGCAGCAACCTCTTCCTCAGCCACGTGCCAGCAGTTGTCAGCCTTGTTGCTAATCTCAGGAGAGGAAAAAACCTCAGTGCATGTAAACAGCCCCCTCTGCCATTTTCTAGATCAGGCTGAGATAAAGATAAAGAGAGAATGGAGATGGGGGGGGGGGGGGGCGGAAGCAAGAGGGTAATTACACAGGGAGTCTGTCAGATTGTATGACTAAAACAAGGACTTTGCTATTTGACTATCAGATTCATTTTCCTCATCCTAAACACATTCAGGATCTTTCCTTCCTTGCATTTTTCCCCTGTAATCCCTTCATTCACAGCACCTATCTCAATGTCTCATTTGTTTGCTGTGGGTAACCAATAGGAATTTCTATGACAGCAGCAGACGTATTTTGTAGATGAGCTATCATTATTCTTTAAAACACTGAGGTGTTTTTTTTCTGGAAAGTTGCTTTATGCCATTTCATTGTATTGTGAAACAATGGATCTTGTTTACTGTGTTCTGCTTGTACTTTCAGATTACTCCTTTTCATGCCTCTTTGGTGCTGTTCATTGGCAAAGCCTCAGGTGCAGTTACCGACCCTGTTGCTGGCTTTTTTATTAGCAAAAGTAGATGGACAAAAATTGGCAGGCTCATGCCTTGGTAAGTATAAAAGTGTACATGTATTTACATATATGTGTGAATGCTGAGTGTTGTGATCATACAGCCATCACATTGAATAAGTCTCAGTGCTTGTATTCATTCCACATATATAAAATAAAACCAAAAAATTGTCATGTCATCTTTAACTTGTTCAGCCAAGAAAACACAGATGTGATTTTCTACCACTGGAGACACACACAATTAAGGCAAAGAGACTACACTGTTAACTAAACTGGAAGCTGACCTCTAAAACTTTCTTAAATCTGTGGTTAAATTTTCATCTTTGTCTAGATTTCTTTAGTTTGACTTCAGTCTTCCACAAAGTTGCTCAGCAGCCAGCACTGCCCTGGCACTGTGTTAGGTTCTTCTTGGAGCACTCATTGGGGTCCTGCTTCTCTTACATCCCATAGTCAGGACAGTAATTAAAAAATCACCATGACTCTTACGATGAGTGAGATGCTGTAAGGTTTTGATTTTTTGTGAAGGAAGAGTGTGATATTTCACTGTGACATCTCACCCTCGTGCACATGCTGTCCATGTGCTCTGAGGAGAGGAGAGGTTAGAGCAATGAGTACTGCACCTATGGGGAGAGACTGAGAGGTGGGAAGCAGAAAAATAGGAAAAGATTGGTCCATGCTGGAGAAACTCAAACTCATCTCTGTCACAGGGCATGTATTTGTTGGGTTTTTAATGTTTTGGAAGTCAAGGGGAGACTGACTACTTTGTGAAGTAGGGAGTCTTCCATCACCTTTTATCTCATGTAAGGATGTATTATTAGGTATTTTGAATTAATTGCAAATTTTGAATTGATATAACCCACAAACTTGATTGACAACAAAAATCTAAGAGCAGATGTTGTGTCCTGAGCAAGGAAGTTGAAATTTCAGGGAAAATAATCCCATTTTTTTTGCTGGTGGTTCTCTTGCTGTTGTGTGGTTTTAAGGCTACAGAAACATGTCCGTGGGCAGCTTATACCTGACAAAATAGAGAAGGCATGTACATGTTGGGAAAAGGCTGAGATTAGCTGCTCTTGGCCCAGTAGGAACAGGGCTTTCAGGCTGAAATTGAGCTTTTTGTCAAGCCTCATGGGAAAAGAGGAGCTTGCCGCTGTTTCTCTTTTCAGGATTTGGTTGGAGGCCAGGTAAAGAGTGTGGTTTTTAATGACAACTGAATTAACCAAGTAAGAAGGCTATTCAAAAAGACAGTAATGAATTTTTTATATAAATGCCATTAAAAGTATGTTGATGCTATTTTCTTTTAAGTTCTCTAAAAACACAAGAGCATGTGTTCATTGTTAGTTTTAAATCGATGTTAGAATGATTCCTGTCGTGGCACAAGCATGAACTTATCAACCTTTTTCACTGTAAACCACCTAGCCATCTTGCACTTCTTACAGGAAGAGTGCTTATCTAACCCTGCCTTTCACCAAACACCAGCTTTCTTTACAGGAGAATTTTGTCTGGGTTTTTTTTGGTAATGCTAATATTTTCATGGGAATTTTGTTCCTAGACTTTGAGAGTCAGGCCATTTTTATACAAAGAAAAAAATAGGACTTCCCTTAGGTTAAAAATACTTTAGAATTTTGAAATTTTTCTGACTTCCTAATAATCTATAGTGAAGCAATGGAATTTTTTCAGTCAGAAAAGCTTGCCAGCAAAGCAAGAACATTAGTAAGGGAGGTGAATGTTTAACCATCGCTTAATACTGTCCTCAGTATAATACAAAGTCATCAATCACTTATTTAATGGCTTTAAAAGGCAGAAGCAGACATTGACTTGAAATACTGGTTGAACATTTTGTCAAAAGAGATAATAGCAGATAATCAGATATTCAGCAACTTCAGCAAGGCTCTGGAAACTCTCTGACATTAAAGAGGAAAGGAAAATGTGGGAAGAGGATGAAAGGGGAGAGCAATACTAAGAGGATTTTTTGCTAAAAAGTTGCATGAAAAAGTGACTGTGAAGATATTTTGTGTGGTGACTCTGTCTGGACACCATCTGGAGGAGCTCACACTTTTGGAGAGAAAGGTAGATTCCCTGAGATGTGTTGGGATTTTGCCCTTGTTTGTGTTTTCCATTGCTGTGGGTGAACTGTGGACTGGGGACCAGAGGGACAGAGAATACCAGAACCTGGCACTTTCCTGGTAAATGTTCAGCTCCCAGTGATGCTGTCCATCCCAAAGAGCAGTGTGGGACAGCCATTGTTTTACTAAACTATTTACCCACATTACTCTTTTGTATTCCAGGTTTTCAGTTCACGATTGCAAAATAATCAGCTGACCCCCAATGTCAGTAGTGCTGTTGTGAAGGGATTAATCTGTTTTCTCTTTTATGTGTTTGGAAATTTTTTGTTAGGGTCTTGGTCATCTAAATACATTGTTCAATGCCTGATTTACAAGAACACAGGGCAGCCCTGATGCTGCTGCAGCTCAGACTTTTAGGAAATAATAGCATCTGACCAATTCTCTATCATGGAGTTTGACAAGTGCTATTTGCCTGAAAAAATTTTTAGACTAATGTAATTAATTGCCAGTTAATGGCAATGTCTGGAATATAAGTTTCTGTGGTTCTTTTTTTTAAGCCACCTTCCTCTCCAGAAGATGATCCTTTTGAGTTTGAAGTGATTAGGAGTTAAATGGAGGAAATTATCATATGCCCAACTAGATACGGAGTGTAGGAGCTTTCACACTGGGCTGTCCATTGTCTCTTATGCTTTCTTCAGTATTTTTAAGTGTATCAGCATATTTATTCTTGCTTGAAGTAGCAGTGAAGAGACTAAGTTCAGGGGAAAACCAAAAGCACTAAAATTAGAAGAGGGAATCTCAGTAATAAGTAAGCTCATGTAAAAATTGCTGGAGCATGCAAAGACATGATGACAGAGCTTAGTTTTCAGTGATTCTTTCTAATAAATGTGTAATCTGAGACATGTGCCAAGGAATGGCAATATAGGTGTGTTGTTATGGAGCAAGGAAATTGTGTCTCTTCTGAGTGGGATATTAATTTAAGTATAGCTCTTTCCTTTCAGATTTGCTGGGGTTTTTCAATTTTATGGAAGTATTAATCTGTGTATTTATACATTTTATATTATATATGAATATATTTTATATTAACCTGTGTATTTAATGCACACTGACTTAAAAGCACGGCATTAGTGTACATAGAAAAACTGCACATAAAATAAATTATATTGTATTCATTATTAGCAGGAAAATTGAATGTGCTTTGCTATCATTATGTTGAGGTTGTTGATATGTATTAATCTTCTTTCCAGGGTGCTGGCATGTACACCCTTCACAATAGTATCCTATTTTTTTATGTGGTACCTGCCTCCTTTTGCATCAGGAAGAATTGCTTGGTACCTGACTTTCTACTGCCTTTTCCAAGCACTGACCACAGTAAGTGGACTACAGATCATGATGTTCTCAGCAGTAACTTGCTTGTTTCCTGTCTATATTAATGCAGTCGTACTTAGTAAACTCTTTTTCACATTTTACTTCCACTTCTAGTGAGTTTAAGGGACAGGCAGATGTCCTTTTATCTAACTCTCTGCTGGTTGAGGGTTTCTGCCAATGCTTTCTCTGGGAAATGAACTGCTAATTCAGCCAGGTTACCTCCAGTGCCCCCAGCTTGTTCTTGTATAGATGTTCAGATTCCTAATTCCAGTTAGACATCCAACTTCTCATAACTTCTGTTCTCAGGAACAGATTAGGAATTCTGTATTCCTGTGTTAAGCTTGAAGATTTCCCTAGGTCCTTTGTATCCCCAGTAGAAATATGGTTCAGATGACATTCCATTATGGTTTTAAACAATTTCTTTGCTCTTTCTTTTGAGAGAGACACAGATTTTCCATGGCAGAGTTTTGAAAACATACAGATTTGCCATGTTTGATGCTGGTGAACAGAAATGCATTTTGTACAAAGCAGGATGCAAATTGCAAGACCTAGTTTGGCTACAGATCTCTGGGATGGTGGGAACACCACAGAGAACTTGATCCTTCAAGCAGGTTTATGTCGCAGTTCCACTTCACAGCAGTCTGAGCGTTTGGCCTGTATATCATTCCAGGATTTAAGAATTTTTTTTTTTAATTCATCGCTATGAGGACAGGATTCCACTCACATATTGACCAAGGTCAAGCCTTTAATGCTCAGTAGTTATTTTCAATGAAGTACTACTGGAGATAGGACTTTTCCTGCAGTAAAAGTGGGGCTCCTTTACCCAGCATTGCAATAAATATTACTATTGCATTGTTTCCACCAAGATTTTACAGCAAGGTATCAATTGCATGCCAGATACAGTGCTGTAAAAATAATAAAGCAAAGCTCCTCATCTGCCTTTTTGTCAGTGCATGGACATAGCAATTGGGTGGTTTTATCTATTCTTAACTCAAGGAGTGCGTGGCAAAATGGTGCTTGAAGACATAGTAGTTTTCGTTATTATCTCCTGGATTTACATTATTAGACAAATATTTTAAATATTTTGAGTGTTTATGTAGTGTTCTGGCTTGAATAAAGTGGGAAATTATATTTCTTCTTTATGGCTTTGCCACCTGTTAGTTAGTTCAAGCTAGGCACGTGATAATGTCCTAGTGCAAAGACAGCCAGGTTCTTTAGAGCCTATCTGTGGAGGATGTTTCCCCAAGGAAATTGAAGGAGCACAACATTTAGGTAAACCCTCTTGGTATTTTATTATTTTTTACTTATTGTTTGTGTTCTGAAAGATACTATTTTCCTTCTATATGCTTTACAAATCAGACAGAAAATGGAGGTATTTGTGATAAAAAATTGGGTGAGAGTTCTCAGTGTTCTGAATGAATGTTCTAAATTAATTCTAAGGTCCTATTAAACCATTTTCTTGGATATCAAAGGAACACAGCAGTTTTACCCTGACATTCCCTAAGTCATGTTCTTTCTTTCCATAGTTATTCCAAGTACCATACTCTGCTCTCACCATGTTTCTCAGCACAGACCAGAAGGACAGAGATTCTGCAACTGCATATCGTGAGTGTGGTCT
The DNA here is from genome assembly GCA_024500445.1 of Entomyzon cyanotis. NCBI lineage: Eukaryota > Metazoa > Chordata > Aves > Passeriformes > Meliphagidae > Entomyzon > Entomyzon cyanotis. Next base: position 67,998,145 of record JAKEPQ010000871.1, read on the forward strand.
GGGCTTTCTCTTGGGGATTAGGGCTGGGTTTTATTGAAAATCATTCTTAATCTATAGGAAGTTCCTAATGATTTGTGTCCCTAAACTGGACTTTTATAAGAATGTCTTAATATGTGTTGAAAACTAATTTGTCTTCAAAGGAATTGCATTTTTCCAGCTAAGTAGGAGACGATAATATTTCATTGTCTCAAATTGTCTCATTAGCTATAAACTCTTTTGGGTTTATTGCTAGCCAGAGGAAGCAATAAAAATCACTCTTAAGCAAGACAGGGTAAGGAATAATGATTTCATTTAAAGGTGTTTTGTAGGGGAAAACCAAAAAACATTCAATTAAAGAAAGTGCGAAAGTAATTTTGAGGAGTTTGTTGTTTTGTTTTGTTGCCTTAATTTTTTTAGTTCATATTTCCATAGGTTTATGTACATCATGCTATAAATTCAAATCCCAAACCTGTTTTCTCTGAAAAAAAATTGAGAACTCATAGAACCAAGACAGTTAACCTCACCAAAAAGGAGAGTAATTTCATGTGGTTGTTCACACCAACTGAAATATCTTTTTAAATTTCATCTGTGTTTATTTAATTAATTCTGACATACACCAGGTAGCTTAAGGGCAGATCTTTAATAATATTACTAGCACTCTGACTGTATTAGTTAAAATAATGAATCTTTCCAGACCATATCTCTGGCTCTTCAACAATCAAAACCAGACAAACTTTTTGCTTTGATGCAAATCAATCAGACCAAATTTTAGTACAGTGAAAATATTTTCAAGATTTCCTGTATAGATCATAAATTGAATGCAAGAACAGTTTCTTCCCCTCCTGCTCTCCTCAGCTCTGTTCTCATGCCTTCTTTACTGTGCAACTGCATTAAGCAAGGTAAAGAGAAAAAAGTCAAATATTGCTTGAAAGACTTTTCTATGTCTTAACTTGTCCTTCAGTGTTGCTTTAGAATAACTTGTAGAGGTTTTGTTGCATCTGTTTTCTCTTTCTGGCAAGATCTCTTTTCACTTGATTAAGTATGTTAAAACCCACAGAGGCACTGTGAAATAGCCAGAAGTGATAAAAATGTAATGTCAAAAATTCTAGATACAATATCCCCTGAGCAACCCAATCCCTTTCCAGACACATGGAACAGTTGTAATTTGCATTATCATCAACTATCTTTAAGAAAAAGTCTGGGCTGGCAGTCACAGGACAGGAATAAACAGCAGGAGATTCCAGTTGTGTTATATTCTTTGGCACTGACTGTATTCTGAGTCATCTGGCCTAAATTCTAACTAAATCCATGTACCTAGTGTTTTCTATTGTCTGGTTTTATGTCTTCAGAGGCTACGATCCAAATAAATGTGCTTTCTGATCTGCTAGTCCCATGCAAGGCTTCATAGGCATGTGAAATTTGTGCTCATAAAAGCTGTTGAGCTCTGTGGCTGAGAGGTGTCACACATTTATGGTGTCATTTTATTGTTCAGAAAGGGTTTAAATTTTGAGTGTACAGCAGTTCTCCTAAACCAAATTAAGGTGGTGGAGTGAACCATAGTTTTGACTTTTCAAATGTTGATATTTTTGTGTATGTTGAAATAATATTTGTTTGGAGCAAAGTTTTCTTGTAATGGTTGTGATTATGTGAGGGATTTTTTTTTTTAAAGTGTTTTACTTTAACACTTTTTGCCTCTCTTTGGGTTTTATAGAGAATTCTTCTTCTTGATAGATTTGGATGCAGTCAGTTGTTCAGGCATTTCTTCAACTGTTAAAGGAAAACAGCTGTGTAATATGAAGTGTGCTCTTAAAAATAAGTTTGGGATCAGAGGATCCATTACCCTCTGCTGGAGACAAGCAGAACTGCTTATTGTAAAATTTATTCTGCTGTTACCATGAATGCAAGGTAGAAATACTGGTTTCCAAAGTTGCTTTAACATAAATCCTACTTATATTCTGGCCAAAATATAAACTGCTTCATAGTACAATCTGCTGGCAGATCAGCTTTCTTGGCTGATGTGGAAAGTAATACATCATAAATTCTGAGCACACAAGAGCTTTGAAGGGTACCTGTTCCTCAGCTCTTGCTACTCCTTAGAAAATAAAGTTTCACAGTGGCTGTATTTCTGGTGCCTCTAATGATGTTTCTGAGTTTTATTCTATTCAAGTGCTTGATAAAATGCAGATGTAGAGTCCTAGACAAAGGCTGTAAGTGTGTAGGTGGTGTTTCGAATGAAAAGTGTGATTTGAGTGCATTGGCTTTGCACTGAGTTTGGAAGCTCTGCAACACCCAACTGAGACCAGTTTGTGTCCAAACACTTCAGGCCAGATTGGGGTTAGTTTTCCACCATCTGCCAGGATTTTTGTGTGTATGGACTGAATTGCAACATTGCTTGTAAGATTGGATGTGAAGTTTGGGGAAGGAGCTTTATTTTACTTCCCATTGGTTTAAATTGTTACATAGCACCTCAAATTTTGCATTCAGAAGCATTCTCAGATTGGGAACAAAGTGGCAATGGTTTAAATGGTCCAAGTCTCCTAGGGAGCCTCTCTTCCCTTTTCCTTCCTGGATTTTGCATAGCTGCACACAGCCTGCATTACTGCACTGTCTGAACCCCTCAGTCTGTGTGCTTTGCCCTCCCTTTAGATAGTGAAGTATTTTTATTCCTTTGCAGGGACACACAAGAAGCTACGTGTCTGAGGTCACCTAGGAAGGCTGTTATAGATCAGGAAACTTGAACAAACATGAACCTAGGAGCTTTTGAAATGCCTGTCACTTCCTGGATAGAGTATGATAACCACCAGGACACAACCTGCTCTGGAAAGAGCCATTCAGAATCTCCCGTGGTGCTTCTGGGAGAGGAACATGGGATCTTGGGAGACACTGAGAGAGAAAAAATAGAAAAAAAGCCTAAAGTTTGGGTCAATGAGAAATCCATTCCTTTATAAATGGGGAGGTTTGGTCCCATTTCCGGATCTGTTCATGCATTCAGCCCTGTGTGTCTTTATGCAAAATGTGTAGAGAGTCTCTACAGCTAAGACAGGAATTCAGTTTATCTCCTGGCTATGGGGATGCTGGGTATGGCCACATTGCAGGGAAACAGGCATGGTAGGCTTGAAATCCCTCAGGGTGAGGAGGGTCTATAACCCAAATTTCTCACCATTCACCTTGACAGAGCTGCAACACCTGGTCAGGCTGTTGATTGATTTCATGAGATGATGCCCATGGTTAGATTTTTGCTTTCCTAAGTGGAGACTTAGGTTGGCTTTTTAGATGACCCCTTTTTCTGGTGAGAGTTAGTGATCAGAATTGTTCTCTGAGGTTGAGGGAGAGAGTTCTGCCTGACTCTGGCCTTGGGCAATTAAGAACAGCACCTGCTGTTTCCAAGACCTTTGTAGCTGTACTATTTCCATAAACCTGAGGTAAGTATCAATTTATTTTACAGCTGGAGGACTCAGAGGTCTGATTAGATGAGTGTTTCACAAGTTGCTATCAAGTTTCAGAGGAACAGTCTGATGTCATGACTCCAAGTCCTGCTTTGGAAAAGATGGCATTCAACACATAGTTCCACTCTGGTCCTTGAGATGAAAGGTCTCCACATTATCCCTTTGTGGCTCTTAATCTCAGCATTCAGCATCTCTCACACAGCTTGTATGGGAAAGGTTCTTTCATGGATGCTTATTCTCAAAGCTGATCAGAAAATAGATGACAACACTCTTTTTCTTTGAAACTATTCTATTATTGACCTTTCAGTTTTGCTGTTCTTGATATTGCTTGTTCCTGTAAAAGGAAGTGGTTTGATGATGTTTCTCTTGATGTCAGTGAGACAGATGAGCAAGATTCTCATCCTTAGTGCACATTTATGCTTCTTTTATTCAGGAATGACCATGGAAGTGCTTGGGACCTTGATTGGAGCTTCACTTCAGGGGCAGATTGTGGCCAGTGCTCATGTCTCTCCCCACTGCACTGCGAATTCCTCAGCAAACACCACTGACACTCCCAGCATTCCAGACCCTGCAGATCCCCTGTCTCATCAAGTAAGTGTCTATGGGAACACACAGAAATATATAAAATACATAGAAGGGTGGGATGTTTCTCTAATACCAAAGCATATCCAGCTGGATGAGCACAAGCACAACTTCCTTGAAAGCAGTAATGCTGGAGCTGAGGCAATGACCTTGTTGCAAACAATGCTTCCCATCTGCTGTCTTTGTAACCTCTCCTCAGTGTGACAGCAGAATTCCTCTGAGGAGCTTTGCAGGAAGTGCCAAACCTGTAAAGTAGCTGGGAGGGACATGGCCATGCTTTGTTTTCAATGGGGGCCGATTTACAGTTTTTATAGAAGCTTTTATAGTAAGAAAAGCACAGTTGGCCCCTCCAGAAATACTCCATCCAGTTTGTGGTCCCCCAGAACAAGGAAGACATGGACCTGTTAGGGCAGAGCCAGAGGAGGGTCACACCAATGGCCAGAAGGTTGGAGCACCTCTCCTGTGAATAGAGGCTGAGAGAGTTGGGTTTGTTCAGCCTGGAGGAGAGAAGGCTCCAGGGAGACCTTATTGCAGCCTTTCAGTACAAAAAGGGGGCTTTTAAGAAAGATGGAAGAAACTTTTAACCAAGTCTTGTAGTGACAGGACAAGGGGGAATGATTTTAAACTGAAAGAGGGTAGATTTAGATCAGATATTAGGAAGATTTTTTTTTTTATAATGAGAGTAACAAGGTACTGGCAGAGGTTGCCCAGAGAAGCTGTGGCTGCCCCTGGATCCCTGGAAGTGTTCAAGGCCAGGTTGGATGGGGCTTGGAGGAACCTGGGATAGTGGAAGGTGTCCCTGCCCATGGCAGGGGGGTTGGAATGAGATGATCTTTGAAAGTCCCATCCAAGCCAACCCATTCTATGATTCTGTGAAAAAATGGTGGCTGTAGCAGGGTCTTTCAGTTCAGCAACACTGATTTCCACAGGAGTTCCACTGGAGATCTCCTGTACAGATTAATGGCAATTTTGTGAACGAAACTCTTAAGTCCTATTTGGAATCTGTACTTTTGAGAAGATACAGAGCACTGTTGAAAGTAAACGTTTGGTAACAGGCAATTAGTGGGGGCAGATTATTTATTGAGGCAGGACTGGATTATTATGAACTTGAAGTACCTCCATCAGGAAATATTTAGAAGAGGGCAAATCTTGACTTTTTTTAGTGCCCTTCAGGAGTATGATCCTGACCCTTTTTGTCATAAGGACTAATTCTTAACTGCTCACGAGGACACCTTGTTCTAAAAAGCACTTAGCGAATGACTGTTATTATTTTGCTCATTATTAAAAAAAAGGAAGTGGAAGAAATGGTTATTTTTAAGCTTTCCTGAAGTTGTAACTATTAGCTTATGAATGGACCTTTATTACTGGAAGCCAAGCATGGGTATTGATAGAGTTGTAGATGGACTAACAAGTTTTGCTCACGGTTGTAGAATAATATTTGGCCTACCATGAATATCCTTGGTAGTTTAAGCTCAAATTACACTTAATGATGGCCTATGAAACACAATGTTTAATTCAAGTACTTCAAGCAAATTAACAAATACATTAAAACAAAACATAAAATATAAATAAAATAATAAAAAACCATAAAGAAGTCTCATTAGTATCCTTTTATTTTCAGCCCCTTATGTTCTGGCTAGGCTTCCTTTTAAGGCTGAAATTGCCTTATTTAAGTTAATTCAGGTATCTCCACTCTGTAGCCTATGCAAGCCATGACAAATAGTGTGAAAGTGCTCTGTGACTTAATTTATAGCTGTGATATAAAAAAACCCCTCGAACCTTTATCCTACATAAAAGATAGTCCTGTATTCCTTTATTTTGCCACTTTATTTTCTGAAATGTAAATATCTTAACAATAATTTTTTTCTTAAAATTTGCCTATTCTTACATGGTTCATCTGAATACCTTTGCACCTATACTAAGTGACTTTATATTTGGACATATATTCTTGTAATTGCATGTTTATTTACCAACTTCTTCTTAGATTTGTAATCATTTCATCTACAATATACAACCAATAATTTGCAAATCAATTTTCCTATCAAATAATCATAAAGCTCTATAACCAGCACTTACTTTATCTTGGCTAACACAGTATAAAGTAAATTATTACATCATACTAAAGTAAAATATCTTTAAAGATTTAATCCAAAGTCAGTGTAATCAGAGTTAGAAACAATAAATGTGATCTGATGGTGTGGGAGATGTGCTTTGCTCCGCTGGCTAAAAGGAAGCAAAGATTTCTGAATTTGCTTGAATATTTCACTAAGTAACTGGGGAAACCAGCATGCAAGCTACCATATTCTCAAAACATTGGCATGTAAGTATGATTGCTAAAATTAATTATTAGCATTATTATCATCATGTATAAATGCAGAAACTGTAGTAATTATGTTTACATCAGTGCTGAGGACTCTCCCACCCACTATGAAGTTCCAGATTGCAGTCTGTGTATCTAGATCAACTGGACTTACTGAAAATTAGAATCCCTCTGTGCATGATGCATGGTTTTGATTAGGTGACTATGTATGTCTGTCAGTAGTCTCAACATAAGCAAATTTTTAAAACATTCAGGTTGCCAACACAAGTAACCCTTTTGTTCATTGCCTCTTTTTTTTTCCCTTTTTTCCAAGAAGTATATACTTATGTGTCCTGAATTTATCCTAAGGCAGGTGTGGTTTATAAATGAACTGCAGAAATGAACATTTTTCAGAGAGGTGGCAGACAGGCAGTTGGCTGTATGCAGATGGGCATTTCTTCATTTGCAGGTGACTCACCAAGAAGAGACTGAAATTTTCATAACGACTTGTCATTCTGTCACAATTTCAAATGTTCTTTTTTTCTTTTCAAAGGCAAAAGTTTACATGATTGCAGCAGGGGTCATAGCAAGCATATATCTTCTTGGAATTGTTGTTCTTTTTCTTGGAGTAAAGGAAAGGGATGGTAAGTTATATTTAAATATGCCTCGATTTAATAATAGCTATTTCACATTCATTTATTGAAAATATTTTTATTTTATGTATTCCGCTTCTCTTAGATCCATATGCCTTAAATTCAGACAGAGCAATTCCTTTTTGTAAGGGACTTGCACTCACCATGAAGCATGGTCCATATGTGAAGCTTACAGCTTCATTCCTTCTCATCTCGACAGCAGTTCAGGTAACTTCAGACCCTCCAAGTCTGTGCGTTGGCCTCATTCCACTCCCAGCATGGGAGAGTCTGAAATGCTAATAACCTTTGGCTGGTGACTGGAGGGGTGATCTAGGGGGTGTTGCCTTCCCCTGTAAATCAGTAGGGAACCAGAGTCCTCTTTTGGTGCCTGGGGTCCTGTGTGGCTGGAGATGGCTTTTAAAAAGGAGAAGCAAAGCCAAACTCCTGACCATTTAAAGGCTTTTTTCCTTTTCTTTTTTCCGCAAAAGGTGAAGAACTAGTCCTAGTGACCCAGACTGGGTCATTCTGTGTTATCCATCCACAGTCTCCTGTGGTTTCAGTTGCTTAGAGAATGTTTTTTCTCTTCTCTTCTCTCTGTTCCTGTCTATGTGTGTCTTGCTTTAAACCATTGCCCCTTTCCTTTGCATAGGTGGCTGTTCTCAGGTAGTGGCTGAACTGGGTCTTGTGGAGTCTTTTGTGATGGAAGGCATTAGGTCAGAGCGAGAAGACATTCAGAGGCAGGAGGTCTCACCTGTGTCAGAGTTAGGTTGAGCTCATTTTCAAACAAGGATCCGCAATTGGATGTGGCTCTCATGAAAAATGCGGTGCATCCTCCCAGAGAGAGGAGCTGTAGAAAAGCCACTCAGTAAGAAACCCTCACTCCTCATAAGTACAGCAGGCTTTTTAAGCTTGATTTTTTAGCTTTGTTCAACTCAGTAAGTACGTTATTGCGATGTGAACTAGTACACATCAGTTGAAGTTTGCTTTATTTTGAAAAGCAAATAATTTTCACATTTTTGCCAACAGATTCTTAGTCACATGAGCCATTGATCAAGTGAGTATTGGGACAGAAGGCAAGAGTATGACATGTAAGAGAGCAGTGCTGTGCTCACCAGCAGTCCTGGTGAATTAGTAAGTTCCTTGGAGGGGCTGCTTAAAAGCCAGAGAAGCACTGAACATTTTTGATGGCCCAGATTTGGACACAGCATCTGTTAGTCCTAGCTGGAATACCCAAGGGTGAGAAACAATGTGAGAAGTTATTTCTGCCCACCTCTGGGAGCTGGTGGTACTGTGAGCAACTGCAGAGACAGGGAGATGAAAGATGAAAGGTCTCTTATTGTCCTCATCCTTCCAGCATCCACTCAAGGAGTAGGGATACAGAGCACATCTGGTTGCTGGCAGCCAACTACTTGCTGACAACACCAGGAGAGGAAAAGATCTTCTGTCAGTCTGTATCTCTTTATTTTTCTATTTGTGCAGGCTGAAGGGAAGGTGTGAGGGGAGGCAGAAGCTGGAAGCTGTGTTACTTCAGCTCAGCCAGCATAAGCAACCCTCGCTGCCATTATTTGAGGGAGGGACACTGATTTTGTGGAATTTAGAGAGTGGATTGCTGATCGGCAAAAGGAATGGGCAGGTAAAGATGTGTTGGCCATAATTTCAGAGTGTGCTATCCTATGTCTAAAATCAAGGGAGCATAAACAGGGGTGCAAGCTAGGGAAGGCTTTGGTGGCAATGGAGATGGGATACAACTTTTGGGATATCCTAATTTGTATACAGATGATTGGCCACTGGTAATCTACAAGCACACAAAGGAGCAAGAATTGATCATGCTGCTGTGGCATGAGTATTAAATCCTCCTCTGTCACTCCACTTCTGCAGAATTGCTGGAGCTGGTCCTCAATCATAATCTGGCTTTCAGAATCCCCACGAGTTCTGCAGAAGCACGGTGGTGGCAGTGGCTTCACCTGTCATAACACAGTGCAGTAAGATCCTCCCATCTGCTGAGGATTCAGACTTGGGGAGATATCTGACCCAAAGCTACACTCCATAGCTGAGGTTGCAGGCAAAACCAGCTGCTTTACCGCAGGAAGCTGGCAGGAGTGTTATTGCAGCTGAAAAGTTACTTGTTTTGGAGTCAGAGCTTCTGGAGAAAGATTTATGGCCTTGCTGTGGAAAAGAAAGGGCAGCTTCTTGCAGTAGCCTGCAGCTGTGACAACACAAGGCAATTGGTACATAGGTAATAAAGCCCTGAGACAGAATCCTTTCATAGGGCCATTTCTGTATTGGTCACTCTTATGCACTATTAGGTGTGGTTTCCCTGTTGCTTGCCCCAGTGTTATTTGCATGTCATTCCAGTGATAATGGGACAGTTATTGCTTCTTTAAATCATTGCAAACAAGGGAAGAATGAGAGTTCCAAATCCTACATATAGCACATCAGTCACCGACTATATGTAACTAATATGGAGTGTGATGTAATTTTTGTCTTTTTTAAATTTTCCTCTCTCTTTTGGTGGTCACCAACTGTCTTCAATTCAACAGCTGGAGCAGGGCAACTTTGTCCTGTTCTGCACTCATGCTGCTGGCCTCCGCAATCACTTCAAGTATTTGGTGGTGACCATCTTGGTGAGTTGCACTTCTCTCCCAAATGTTACCTGGTTCTCACTGGGCTTTGGCACAAAATAACAGAAGACAAGTAGAATTTTATGTCTCAGCAGAGCTGTTAGGAAGGTTCACTATCTTTTGCATTGTCTGTTTGAAATAAAGCTGGTGCTCCCTACAGCACTTCTAAAAAAATAGTGGTTTGGAGCTTTTAATTCATTCTTGATTGTTTTTACCTGTAAGCAATTTTCTGCTCCTATGAAGGGCAAAAGCTGCTTCTAGAAAGGACGTCTGGAATTTTACCTGCTTTTTCCCTTTCCCTAATCTTATGTGCTGAAAATTAAACAACTTTAATTTGCATATTCATACACACGACTCTTCTGGCAGCTTGCAAGGATAAATATTTAAAATATAATATTTAAAATATCCAGAAACATGAAGACTCCTCTCTAGAGCAATTGGCCATGTGATAAGAACACCCTTTTACAGCACCATTTTTCTTGACATGCAGACGTAGAATTCTGCTTGCTCAGGTGATACTTTTCCCTTTCCCACATTATAAGACGTCTTTTCCGAAACCATTAAAACCAAAATGTTGGAGAGCATCTCCAACATGTTGGGTGTCTTAAGGCTCTGCAAGTGATGGGCACTGAGAAGAGAGATAAGAGACAGTGGAGTTAAGTAAGTAAAGACTGAAATATAACTGTAACAATTAGATGACATTTAAATAAAGGTCAAATGTAAGATTGCCTTTGGTGTCAGTACTTCAGTGCATTGGTGCTGTGTTGCTTGGTGAGTATTTCAGTATATGAAACAGTAATGTTGACTGCAAACAACTATTTCTCTTACAGATTGCTCCTAAGAAGGGACACATAGTATGGGACATGTACTCTAAGTATATCTTAGGATAAGTTTATCTTGTACTTCAGCTTTCTTCCTGTGCCATGGGGTAGAGCTAAATTCACTTATCATTTCTAAGGTTCAAACAATGCAGCAAAAGGCATTAGCACAAAGTGTGACTATTTGCAATGTGTTTGAACTTTAATGACTGAGCACAGCTTTAACTGCTGTGGATCACATTAGAAAAGGAAATTTTAAGATGCTGTCTTCTAATATTTGACTGTGGAAAATCCTCTCATGAATAACTTAATAATGAATTTTAAAAAGTCACTCAGTGGATGAGGAGAAACAGGAATCTGCATGTTCACCTTCCTTTCAGGCCTTTATGTACCAGACAAAAAGATGTCTGTGAGCTCTACAGCTGCATAAGACAGTGGCAGTATGAACAGTACAGATTTGTGGTTTTGTCCCTTGTAGGTATCAGCAGCTGTGAGTGTTCCCTTCTGGCAGAAGTTTCTGCAGAGATTTGGCAAGAAGTGTGCAGCATGTGGGATTTCGGTAAGCAAATCCTCTGAGAAAAAAAAATCTGCTTGTGCTCCTTTCATTTGACAACTGGAGCCACTTCAGGAGCTCTTTCAAGTGCTTATAACCTCAATCTATGTGAAATTTGCTCTGTTTCAGAGTTTGTTTTAAATCGTTATACCAAATTTCAGACAGGTTCCAAGTTTCCAAGGGAAACTTTTGAGAAATTGATTGATGCTGGAGGGAGGTCCCAGTTTATTTAAGAATCTGCACAAACTCTCCTCATTTGACTGCTCTCAGAAGTGAGCCTCATTGAGGTTTTATAAATTCAGATCTGAGTTGCCTCCCATTGATAAGTTATCTGTTGTACAAGTCTTGTTTTGTCTCTGTATATGGTGCTGAGGTGTCTGCATTGGTAATTCAGTCCCATGGAAGGAAACAAACCTCTGTTACACATCCCCCTCCAGGAGCACCCACATCCCTCTGAATACAGAGGGACAGCTATTAGTGAAGTAAAGAAAAAGGTGACCTACCTGAGAAAAGAAGCCCAGTTTAACTCTGACACAGCTCTGCAAAGCCAGCTCAGTGAGCCTGCCCTTGTCACTGATGGATTATTTTAAGTCCCTTACTTAGTGCAGACAGCAGCAATTTTCTGTCATCATCCTTGGTGAGTTATTGTATAGTCCTGTTCCTCCCCATTTTCCCCCTGTTTACCTTCAATTACTTATGAAAGAGGAAAGAAAAATTGCCTTGTGCTCAACAAAGCAGGAGGACTTGAAAAATCCAGCCCAAAGCTATATGTCAAAATCTGAACAAAGCTGAAAAATTTAGGTCTGGTGACAGTTATTGAATAGAATTGAACAGTTATAATTTTTGGAATTAAAAGCTGTGTTGGAATGACTTCCAAAGAATCAGAAGTAACTTTAAAACCCAAGTTCCAAATATGCGGAATTGTTATGTGTTTTGAAGTAGGCATCTGGAATCCAAGCCCCATCCTTATTTCTTTTTACCACTTGAGAAAAGAGATTTGCCAAAAGCACTATTGGACCATTGACTAGACCTGGGAATGCAGATTTCCTCCTTAGGAAATCTCCTCCTCTGTCTACTTGGCCACAAAAAATGCTTTCTTCAACCAGCTTGGCTCTATAAATTTAGTTTTACATGACTGGAAAGGCTGTCAGCACCTCTGTAAACATGGTTTAACTTAATTTTACAGTTGAGTTGCTTGACTGTTATGGTCTAAGTGGGGGATGGATTGAAAAGAAGCCACCTCTCTGTTTCACCTTGTAGACATTTCTCAAGGGACTCAGTGTGTGCTCAGTGATGGATTTTGTGTCTGACAATGCATCACAGGAGCTTCCCATCCTACCACCTTGTGTGATCTGTACAGCTAATCTGCACTCTCCCACTGTGAAATAAAAGCACATAATTTAAGGCTCCTAAGTTTGTCATTGGGGAATGTTCTGCTGGAAGGGAAGGAGAATACATTTCTTTTTCTCTAAAACCTCAGCTTTCAGAGTGAACATGTGATTTGAAATTCAGTTTCCTGAAAAAAAAGTCCCACTGCTCCAGACTAATTTTTCTTGTTAAGGTGATTCTGTGTTAAGAGATCCCTCAGTGAGGATAGAAAGAAGGGTGGGTGGATAAGCAACTGTAATCTTGGCTTTCTTCCACTGGTATTTCTCCCTTTTTACTCATCCCTCCACAAGAGGTGGCCAACAGTTGTTACTGACCAAGCATCTAAAGTTCCTGGAAGTTTAAAGCCTAGACTTCAAGGAATTATGGGGTAATACCCAAGCAAGATCCTTGATAGCATTCTTCCCATGACCAGGTTGGTGCACAGGCTAGAAATTATTCTCTTCTGTTTATTTCCTTCACCACAATCATGCAGGTGTCTGCTCTGCCCTCACGGGGCAAGCACTGAACTTACACTCACTAAGTCTCAGCTGGTGACTGGAGGTGAAGTTGTCATGAGAAATTTTAGGAAGTGTGGCACCTTCTTGGTTCATGGTTTTGGCAAGGTGTCTAAAAACAGAAGTTGGCCCTCTCCCAGAACTCTAGCTTCCATTCTAGCCAATAATATCTTTTGGAGGATTTAGTAAAAATAAAAACACCACCTCACAGATATTCAATTGTTTGTTTGCCATCCATGAACACTGTGCACTGTGGAGACATGCCTTGGGATGAGTAGTGGCTCTGCAACCCCATTTCCACTCTCCCATCCTATTTCCACTCACGTCCTCCCTGCACCTTTTCCTGCTTTGCCCTTCATAATGTGCTGCTGCACAGACCAGGAGCACCTTCAGCATCCCAGCAGGGTCACCTTCCACAGTGCTGTCAGGGGATGGATGGAAGGCATGGGATAACTACAGGGTATTGTTCATAACTCAGAGGGCAGCAGCCCTGTGACGAGGGAGCAGATGTCAATAACAGAATATTTGCTTTACAAGTAAGAAAGAAGGAGCTGCATTAGCTGTTTATTGCAGTGGGAGCACTGCCCCCATGACTGTGCTGCCACTGCATGAGAGAGACTTTAGGGCATTGTAACCTCAGTCCTGCCGGCCCTGCTTCTCTTTCTCTAGGAAATTACAGTTACAATGATTATTATTATTATCGATCTAGAATTTTAAGTGCTTTGGTTTCTGAGTGGGTGCCCCATGTGGAGTCTAAGGCAGTCATAAAATTGCTTATAGACAGCATAAAATCTTGTGTTGCTGGAGTGCTCTCTTGTGGTGAAATAACGATTTTGCCACGACACTGGGCTAATGCAAGGATTATCTGCCTGTGCTGGGAACTTGCAGTCAGGAAAGGTTATTTTCTGCCTCCTTAGTTTGGGAGCAAATGCTGTAGATGGGAAATGAATTTAAAACATAAGCATAATGGATTAGGCTCCAGGACTCCCTGAATCACTTATCATACAGACCTGTAAATAGCAGTGCTTAGGGGAATCACTCTCTGTGAAAGCTCTTCTCATTCCCTCAGCTCCCAAGCTGCACGTATAGAGGATTGAAACACTTAATGTTAAACTAATCCCCCATCATTAAAAAGCCCTGTAGATAAGCCCCTGGTTCTGGATTCTACATGTGCTGCTGTGCCTGTGCTTCACAGGCATGGGAGATGGAGCATGTGATGGGTATAGGACAGCTGGGCAGTAGGCATTCAATCAGCATTTAAAGTAGTGGATTTTCAATCCTGTAAGCCCATTGCTTCAAGTTGAAGTTGAAGAAATCCAGTGACTATGACTACTGCCAGAAAACAAATCCTGAGCATCCCAAATTAATTTGGTTTTGAGGGTAATCTCAGTGACTTGTCATGCCATGTCATGAGTGGATCCGGCTGTGTGGAGTGGAGTAAACCACTCTGACTTTTGGGTTTAGTTATTGCTGAGTACTGTATGGCTTTAAAGTGGTGATTGGAAATGAAAGCAAATTCTTCTTCAGTCAAGACTGAAGGCGATCCGTGAAATGCTGTATTTACAGTTTAAAAGGACCACTGAAGCCTTGCCATTCCCCTTGAAATGCAGTGGGAGGATGTTCCAAGGCATTGTCTCTAATAGTAAATTAAATAGTTCCACTGGCCTAGAATTGACACTGACATTTGGTCATCTCGATTACTCAACTGGCAGAAAAATCTTTGCCCAAGCTGATTAGCAATCTCCCAAGAATTATCAGTGTTCATGGGTAAGGGAAGAGCAACTGACAATAACTACCTGGACTTGTGCAAAGTATTTGTTACTGTCCTGCATGACATCCTTGTCTGTAATCTGGAGAGGCATGCATTTGGTGGATGGACCACTCAGTGGATAAAGAATTGGCTGGATGGTCACACCCAAAGAGTTGGGGTGAATGGCTCAATGTCCAGGTGAGGAATGTCATCCCCAGAGGTCTGTATTGGGACTGGCACTGTTTGATATCTTTGTCAGTGACAGTGACAGTGGGACTGAGGCACCCTCAGCAGGTTTGCTGATGACACTGAGCTTTGTGGTGACACACTGGAGGGAAGGGATGCCATCCTGGGACCTGGACAGGCTGGAGAGGTGGAACTGTGGGAACCTCATGAAGTTCAATAACGCCAAATGCAAGATCCTGCACCTGCATCAGGGCAATCTCAAGCACAAAAACAGTCTGGGCAGTGAATGGATTGAGAGCTGCCCTGAGGGGAAAGAAATGGGGGTGTTGGTTGACAAAACACTCGAGATGACCCAGTAATGTGCACTTGCAGCCTATGAAACCAAGCACTTCAAAAACAGTGTGGGCAGCAGGTGAGGGAGGTGATTCTGCCCCTCTGCTCTGCTCTTGTGAGACTCCTCCTGCCCTGCTGCACCCAGCTCTGGAGCCCATAGCTTCAGAAGGACATGGACCTACTGGAGTGAGTCCAAAGGAGGACCACAAAAATGATCAGAGGGTTGGAGCACCTCTCCTATGAAGACAGGCTGAGAGACTTGGGCTTTTTCAGCCTGGTGAAGGGAAGGCTCCAGGAAGACCTTAGAGCCCCTTCCAGTGCCTAAAGGAGCTACAAGAGAGCTGGAGAGGGACTTTTTACAGGTGCATGGAGTGATAGGACAAGGGGGAATGGCTTTAACGTGTCAGAGGGAAGATGAAGATTAGATACTAGGAAGAAATTCTTTACTGTGGGGGTGGTGAGACACTGGCACAGGTTGCCAGAGAAGCTGTGCATGCTCTGTCTCTGGAAATGTTTGGGGCTGGGTTGGATGGGGCTTGGAGCAACCTGATCTAGTGGAAGGTGTCCCTGGCCATGAGAGAGGGGCTGGAACGAGACGATCTTTAAAGATCCCTCCCAACCTAAACCATTCTATGGTTCTATCTGGGCACAGTTTGGGAATCAACCCACTTTAGTGCTCTTCACAAAAAGTATTTATATGGCCATAGGTCTTTCTGAGATCATGAATGTTTAGGAGTATGAATGTGGCATGGGTCTGCCAGTTGGCCTCAAGACTGGTAAATAGGCTTTTGGGTCTGTTTAATTTACTAGTTCAGTTGTAGCTCTAATACTGCTAACAGAGACAATGCTAGTATCACTTGTCCTACTTTTCTCCAATTATTCTGGATAGTTAAGTACAGATTGGCTCAGGGTTCTTTGGAAATGCTATTTCACTAAAATACTGAAGTGTGAGACATTGCTGTGTGTGAACTGTTCTGTAACATCGTTTTGTATTTTGAAGGGAACGATCTGTATAGCATTGAGCAGTGCATGCTGTAACTTAGATGTAATGCTTTTCTTCCTCAGTGGATGATTCCTTTTGCAGTCATGCTAGTGACCATTCCAAACCTGATCCTGGCTTACTTCGTGGCCTTCATCTCTGGTCTGAGCATTGCAGCATCTCTTCTGTTGCCATGGTAGGAGAATTTTGTATTTGAGGTGGGGAATTAATGTGTTTCTGCACTACATGTATGTACTACTGCACAGAATGTGCCACTGAAAGAGGCAGAATATGGCAAGAGTCACTTTTTCCAATAATCTTTTTTTGCTTTTATAATAGATGCTATTTGCAATGATGCAGCCTCAGTTGCCCTGTTGTTAACAGATTACATCTACTGTAACTGTAGCTGTTCTTTGTACATAAGAGTATGTAAATTAATAATCTAAGTATCTATAGAACTTGTGATAACACTGCTTCAGGAATTATGAAGTTAGGCAAATCAATTAATGCTGAGCAATTAATGTAGCAGAGGACACATAGGGCAAACTATGTCTAACCTTACTTTTAAAAGAGCATAGAACAAGTAGTTATAGAACAAGGGGTAATGGCTTTAAACTGAAAGATTATAGATTTAGGTTAGGTTTTAGAAAGAATTTCTTTACTGTGAGGGTGGTGAGGCTGTGGCACAGGTTACCCAGAGGAGTTGTGAATGCCCCATTCCTGGAAGTGTTCAAGGTCAGGCTGGATGGGGCTTGAAGCAACCTGGTCTAGGGGAAGATGTCCCTGCCCATGGCAAGGACTTGGAATGAGATGAATTTTAAGGTCCCTTCCAACCCAAAACCATTCCAGGATTCTGTGTATCCCTGCTTGAGCAGTCATCTGTTATAGATCAAATAACACAATGTTATTGTTAAAAGAAACCAAGAATTCAAGGTCCTTTGCACTTGAGGACTGAAAATAAGTGGGGAAAAACAGCTCAAGGATGAGCATGGTAGGACATTTACCCTTCAGATTAAGTAATTATTATTCAGGTCAAATTAACCAAAAAGCAAGACTATTGCTGAGCGCACCGTTTTTCATAACTTGTTTGTATAATGCCCTGAAAACTCCAAGAGATCACAGAATACACAGTTTGAAATAAGTTGTCAGACTACATAAGCTTTTCTGCACAGAGGGTGAGAAGCCCTTTTTTTTCCAACAGTAAGTGATTACATATATTGGAAATAAAATGGCAATTCACAATTGACATTTGAGCAGCTTCCATTTTAGTTCCCCATTACCAAATTCAGTCTCTTTGAAGTAGAGAGAGAATAGGCTTCATTGGTAACAACAGAATGTTGTTACCTTGTCAAAAGAGTTATTTCAGAGTGAAACTACTCAGAGATTCAGAGTCCCTTGAAATCTTAAAAAACATGGGGTTTTTTTGTTGTTCTTTTTTTTAATATCACAACTTCTGATTGGAATGACAGGCAGACTGGGAAATTTGGTCACCTCTCAAGTGTTTGATGGTTTTTCAGTGGTTTTCTACATTGTAATATGTGGCTATGCTTTTCTTACACGTCTTTTTGCCCTCCTCTACAGCAGTAGAACCTTTTGAACGGGATTCTTTCATGTGCATGACTACATCAATCAGCTTAAACATGGAGAAGGGCTGTGCTCTATTTCATTAAGTTTGGACTTTGAAAAGAAATTTTGGCTTGAGTTTTTCTTTTATTTTGCTCACTTCTAGGTCAATGCTGCCTGATGTTGTTGATAACTTTCGCCTGCAGAATCCCCATGGAAAAGGACCGGAAACCATTTTCTATTCTTCTTATGTTTTTTTTACTAAGATGTCAGCAGGAATTGGCTTAGGAATTTCTGCAGCAGGACTGGAGTAAGTAACACTGTGTTTCCACTTAGTGGATCTACTCTGAAAGCATTCTGAAGTTACTACACCTTTACCCTGTGGAGTTAATTGCCTTTATGCCCTGATCCTGAAAGTGCCAGCAGCTCCAGATGGCTGACCACTAAAGACAGGATTGTTGCCATCTAGGCCAGACCACTGAGCATCAAGTTACCAGCCCTGACATGTTTCAGTTCAGAAAAACCTGACTTCCCTTTAGATTTCACTTTTTTCAATTGCTTATGTAAATTTGAGTGGTTTATATAAATAAAGAACTGAACATGGAAGTGCAGCAGATGAAGGTCCCCCACAGGTGATGCAGCTGCTTTGTGCATTCCCTGTTGCTCCTGGACTGAACTATGTCTATGAACTTGTAAGTCTTTACATGGATTTGAGTGCTTTCATGGGTGCCAGTGGCCTGTTCAGCATAAAAGGATCACTTATTCCTGCATGGGTTTAGGAAACTGGATACTGATTAGGGTCAGGAGCAACCTTTCTCACAGCTCTGCCTGTCATGTGGACCATGTCACTTCGGGAGATGCTTTGTGGTCTCTTTCCACTTTGTCTTGTCTGTTGTGACTAGACAGGTTGAGAAAGAGGCCAGGCATCCCCTGCCCTGCCTTTGTGCAAGACCTGGCAGAAAGGGCTTGTTCCTGTCCCTGCTACAGCACACAATAAACACTTGGAAGGGAACTTGTCTGAAGCACTATCTAGCCCTTGGCTCTGGATTAGGTTTTGCTAACCAGAATGTTTTGCTTCAGGGCCTTGAGCTGAAATTGCTAAATAACAGGCAATGCTTGGCTGAACATTTTGGGCTTAGGAATTTTAGCAGCTTATTTCTAAAACCCTCAAACAATTTGCTGTTCCCCAATTAGCCCCTTTTCAATTGCATTCCAGTTGGGTCCCAGCAATTTGCCAAGGCAGATGTTTGTGGGAGAACACAGAAGACATAGTGATGCCAAATGAGCTGTAGCTTTCATTAGGTGGGTGTTCAGAGGAAAAAACTCATTCCACAAATTGGGAATAGGAATTTGAGTATATCAGCAGTTGTGGGGCTGCATGGAAGCCCTGAATCAATGAAGTGTGCGTACCTAACTCGGAGCACTTGAGTAAATTTGTCTATCTTGAGACGAGTGCTTAAGTGTGCGTTTAAATTAAAGTTAATTATTGCTGTTGAAATTGGTCAAATTACTTGCATGCTTTTAAAGCAGAGCTTGAATACTTTGCAGAATATTAATAGGAAACACATAACAGATCAATTTCATAGAACCACGGAATCACAGAATGGGTAGGGCTGGAAGGGACCACAGTGGATCATCTGGTTCCAGCTTTCCTTGCTCAAGCAGGGTCATCCCAGAGCACATGGCACAGGATTGTGTCCAGATGGTTCTGGAATATCTCCAGTGAGGGAGACTCCACACCCTCTCTGGGCAATCTGTTCCAGTGCTCGGTCACTGCACAGGGAAGAAGTTCTGCATCATGTCCAGGCGGAACTTCCTGGGCATCAGTTTATTTCCTTATGTGGAATTCCACAATCCTTTCTTTAAAAGTATGCAAGTAATTTGACCAATTTCAACAGCAATAATTAACTTTATTGTTATATATAATAACAGTAAAATACAGCAGTAATGCAGTTATCTGAAGTTGAGTACAAAAATGAGGTTTGAAAAACTTGATTTGAAATGTAATGAGGAGAAGGGAAAAAGAGAGGTGTAGGGAAAATGGGAGACAAGTCTTGATGAATGTTGGGGGAGAGAAGGAAGCCTTCAGGTGAACAACTGCCTTTCAGCTTGGACATACACACACCACTTGTTTCCATCTGTTTAGGTTTACTGGATACAAGCCAGGGATATGCAGACAGTCAGACGATGTGATCCTCACGCTGAAACTCCTCATTGGAGCAGTCCCTGCTGTCCTCATCCTTTTAGGTTTATTTATACTCCTTTTCTACCCAATCACTGAAGAAAGTCGGAAAGAAACAAAGCTTGCCCTTGAGGAGTTAAGGTAGGTTTGGACTGGCAGTGAAACAGCAGCAACACCACCACAGCAGCTCTTAATCATACTGTGAAAATTATTATTTTAAAATAAGAATATAGATATTCCTTACAATAAAACAAAACAATGTGCTTTCAGTCAAAAGATTAATGGAACTGAACCATTTCATGTTCCAGTATCTCTTTTTTGTAGTGCAGAACAACCTGCCTAGAGGACCATTTATCAGAAATTTCAGCTGCTCTATTTTACTTTTCTTCTGGAGTGGCTCACAAAGCACTATTGTGGTACTTTGTTTCAGGCCAGAAATGAAGAATATTCTACATAGATTAAATTTCTGGGGAAAATGTGAATAGTTACAATTTACATTTATATAGAAGAAAATTGTGTTGTTGACTGCATTCTTGGTGTTTATGTAATACAAGAAACATCCAAACCACTTAGAAGTGTAGGCAGAAAAGATTGTGGGAGAAAAAAAGAGGTCAGCTTTGAGCTATTCTTTCCCTTTTTACCCTATCACTCTCCCTCCCTCCCTATTTCTCCTTCTCCTAGGAAAATCTTGTCTAGCTCAAATTCATCCACTCTGTCAACTCTTGAGGACAGATATAAGGACAGTCCTAGCAGACTGATGGATAAAATACCAAAAAGATAGGTTGTTACTCTGTCTTGATTTTATTATCCCAGTTTATTGGAATTGGATATTGATTTCCATGCTAAGGGGTCAATTCATGCTAAGACCTAAGCATGTGTGTCTGGGACCAATTCATGCCCTAAGATATCGAAGATATGTGCATGGGGTTGGCAGATATGACAGACTGGAGGGGACAGAGTAAACAATCTAAAATGGGACAGGTGCCTCTGTTCAGGGACTTCAGTCATTGTCCAGAACAACCACAACTTGCTGGAGATTCTCAGCAGTTCCAGATTGCCAAACTCATCTTGCTCTTTCAGCAGTGAAAGCCAGAAGTGTGTTCATTCATCATTTGTTCTGCTTTTAACAGGAGGAGCCATCAAAGCCCAGAGAACTTGGACAGCCACAAAAAGGACACCTCGGTCTGAAAGCTCTGAACACAGTGGCTCTCCAAATGCAGACTCACATCCCACCAACAAACTCTGTGAGAGTTTCCCAGGTCATCTCTCTGCTGACATTTTATCAAAAAGGACAAAGGATGATTCTGACATAGTCAGAAATCAAGAGAGGACACCATAGTGCAAATATACACCTAACTCCATGCACTGTGCTGAAAAAGACATTACAGATGTTCAGAAATGCAAGCTATTGAAGGCTTGGGGTTTTTTTTTTTTTGTTTGTTTGTTTGTTTTTCAATGATTAATGGGAAGCTGTGATCTTGTTGCATGGGAGATTTTATGCATTTGTAGGTCAAGGGGTAAAAAAAGTGTAAATGTGACCATAAGAATTTTGGAATGTTCTGAATTGGAAAAGACTCACAAGGGTCATTGAGTCCAATTCATGATGCACCACCCAAATATTAACTCACAATTTATTTCACCCTTGGAGGCTGGGGTGGATTTGGAGCACAATCTCTACCTATATCTTGCACACTCTTGTGTTTGGAAAGCACTTGGGAACCTGAAGTATACTACATAAAGTCAGGAAATGAAGCAAATCACTGATGCAAACATGTTTTGTGGATTTTTTTAAAACTATTTTTTTGAAAGAGATTTTGAAGTAGTTTAGTTTGTGGGTCCTATAAGAAATAGAACCCTACATTTCCCATTACTGATGTTTCTTGCTTCTGAAACCTGTAAACTCACCTTTGTCAGAGAATGAGAACTTAACATTTTCAAAATCAATATCTCCGCTGAGGGTATGCAAAATCAGTCATCCCTTCCAAAAATTTTGTAATTCAAATTTCTTTAAATTTTGGCCTTTAAGTAATCACCATACCCATTTCTCATATGGTGTAAGCTCTCTGCCTCACGAAATACCACGGCATGGGTATTAGTCTCAGCTTGCACCTATTTTGTAATACTGAGGCTACACCTGCCTTTTAAACGGTGGTATTTTTTCAGTCAGGGATGTTATTGTGCATCAATATGTGATATTATACATCAACTGAAACCTCATCTCTACTACAGATTTACACTGTTGAGCACATTTTTTTAAGGAAAGACACACCTAACCTCAGGCACCTCCTGGAGCATTGAACTTCAGACCTGTCCATTGCTGGCTTCTGTAGTCAGTGCAGGTAGAGACCTCCAGAGACTGGCTCCAAGCTCAAATGACTGGACTCTGAAGATGTAAATCCGGAGAGAGAGGAATCCAAGAGGTTTGTTCACCTTGAAAAAATGAACACAATGCAAAACCAGACAGGAATTTCATCGCACTGCCTTCACGATGTGACTCTGTGCCTTTTTGCTCTGCCACAAGTGCCTTTGGAGGACAGGCTTGGTGCTGTTTGAGAGCATCTGGAAGGAGCAGTAATTTGCTCAGGGCCATCTGGGAAGTGGCTCACAGTGCTGGGACTGGACACTGGGAAAGCTTTTGCTGAAGGACACTGTGAAGTAAAATCAGTGCAACCACAGAATGTCTCATTAGTTTGATACCAAAACCTTGTCAGGCAAGTTTGAAGTCAAAAGCCTTATGAACTGTCCTAACTCAGCAAAATGCTTAATCATGAGGGAGTTTCTAAGGATATATTTTGAGTGTGTGTGGGTAAGAGTTAAATTTAAGATTCCTGTTGACTTGCCATCTGAGGCTGGGGTTTTTTGTTTTTCTTTCTTGTTTCAGTTTTTGGACAAACCAAGATATGTGTGCCTGGGGCATATGAGTTTACAACAATAAAAAACCATAAGCCTGTTTACAATTTTGGGTCTGATGGAATTTGAAATAGCAGATTTACTGCACTTTGAAGTAGGTAAGTTATGTAGCAATGTCACATTACTCCAAAACATCACAGAGAATAGTTTTGGGCATTCAATTTATTCTGTAATATTTGTGTATTTCTGAATGGTCATGTTTAAAAATAACCAGAAGCCCCAATAAAGGCTGTTAATGTTTTTTAATGGGTTATGTTTTCACCTGCTATGAATCTGTAGCTACAAGGGAGTGGGTCCATGTCACTTTATATAAACTGAATACTTAGCCCAGCAATAAAAGGGCCGCAGAAACTGCTGGCTGGGGTTGAGTTGAGTCATTTGAATGTGGCTTAAGATATTATTTCTAGATCAGTTGTGCAGTTGCCGCTAAAATTGCATAACACCCAAACAGAATTCAGACTCTTGGATGGTAAACTTGGTAGATTGTAAACTGTTTCCTTCTTCTCTGGAGAGACAATGTGATCTTTATCTCACTAAGATGTACTCAGTTCTCACTTTACATATGGTACCAGCAATGGGAACTGCCAAAAGAAAATAGAAAGCTTCTGGAGAGAAAATGAAGCAGACTATTTTTATATTTTGAAAATCTCATTATTTTATTCCAGATTTTGTTGGGAAAATGAATGTGTTTTTGTAAATCAAAAGAATGGAAGATTAAGTGCAGGATAAGATTGGTTTTGTAACTCTTTTTTTAGGGCTCAGTGTTGGTGCAGTGAAATGAATGAGATTTGTTTGCCTCCTTGTCAGTTTTAAATGTCTATGCCTTATACATGTTCAAAACATGTGACTGAAAGAAGCAAATTCTTATGTTGACAACCATTCAGATTAAATGCTAACCTAATGTAAACCTCTTGCCTTCCTGCTGATTGGCAGTAACAGGGGCTGGGTTCAATCCCCAGGGGTTCTCCTTCACATAGTATCCAAATACAGTAGTAAGAATATGGGAGATTGGATTAAATCAGTTGGGTGCCTAATGGACAGCACTTCCCCACCTGCACACAGGAAATTCCAACAATTGGATTTACACAAAGAGGGGAGGAAAAGAGAAGGATAACACTTGACATGCCACTGGGCAGTGCTCTGTAAGGCAAACCATGTCCAATTCCTTGTCCTTGCTGAAGTATAGTAAGGATAGCCCAAATCTTCCACACTGGGCTGGTTACTGGCAGTCAGTAGCTGAGCTGGTCACCAGTCATGAAATAATGGAATCACTATGGTTAGAAAAGACCTTTAAGGTCGTCAAGCCTAACCATCAACCCAGTCTTCCCTTCCAGTTTCACCCCTTGTAATTCCTGCCTAACAGCAATGCTGAAACTTTCCAAGGTTACACCACCTCCCTGCGAGCTCCTGCTGGTGATCAGGTAACCCCATATCCCATATCCAAACCCCATATCCGAGCTGCTGTTCCCCCCAGGCACTGCTGGAGGGGGTTGCTTTGGCCACCAGCTGTGCCTCCATGCTGCCCTCCTGCCTCGCTGTCAGCTGCCTGTGCTGAGCTCACTGACCAGCCTCAGCTTAGTGGGATTACATCCCTAGTCTCGAGTCCCCCACTTTAACAGGTGGGCACCACCTCAGACATCTGTCCCTGCGGAGTCCCTGGAGGCTGGGACCTTCTGTGTCAGGTCACTGGGTTTTCAGGAAGGGCTCTGGAAATTTGAGTACTAATTCCTTAAGTCACTTCTGCACCTTACAAGAATCACTGCTCGATTCGATCCCTGCTGCATCCTCTCATCTTTATGCACCTTCAGCATTCCAAGCAAAGTAGTTGAAGTGGAAAATATTTTAAAGCAAACCACTTTTGGGTTCAAAGTTTGGTTCCAATATCACTTGATCATTTCCTTCTCTGCTTGCTTTTCTGGGCTGTAGACAGAAAACAAAAAATTAAATCAATCTTCTTGAGAGGAGGAGTCTCCCCAAGGGAAACTCAGGTCCTTTCAGGCCTGGTATCTGTTGTCCAGCTCTAAGATGAGGAAGAGAGGGCAGGTTAGCTCAAAATTCCATGCAGACTATAGCAATACACTACAGCAGTTTAGTGGTCAGTCATATACCTCATAGGAATTTCATACTATAGTTATGTAAAAATAGTCTCAAAGTGTTACAATAGCCTTTCCTCTAAGAAAATTTCTAGACTGATTAACAGGAAGGTCAGATGGAATCATACTACTGGTGGGCACAGGAGAGAGTTTTGTTTTCATGCAATTTCACCGAATTTTTTTTTAACTTTCTGCAACTCCACAGTTCAGATACTCAGCAAGAGTGCTGAGTATTATGGTTACAAGAACATGTTTGTGCTGTAGGCTTAAAGTATGAAATCAGATGGCTTTCACTTCACATAGCACCAAACCCGCTGCACAAACCAGATGCTGAGAAGCTTCATTGAAAAGATGAAGCAGCAGCATCTGTCTGTCCCAGAGGGAGAGGAGGAAACTTTTTGCTATGTTGCACCTGAGACACGAAGAGAGGGATAATGGTCCTTAAGCTGTGGTGCTTTTCAGAAGGGTTGGGTCCTCAGTACCACTTTAGAGACATTACAGAGGAGCAGCCTCTAACCCCAGCTGGAGAGCAGCAGTGCTGCTAGATGCTAGGGAAACAGGTGTATTTACTCTGGAACTGTGGAAGCAGAAATAAACCTTATTTCCTGAACTATTTCTTATCCCAAATGATCTTAGATGAGACTATGGATTTCAGCTACACCCTTCAGCTGTCTCTCCTCATTTTTGCTGTGCTCTGTCACAGATGGTGAGGAAGGGCTGCTCAGGTCTCATGGAATTGATGGTCAGTTGCTCAGCTTCACCAGTAAAGCTCCACTTTGGAGGCCCAACACCCATCCTCTGCCAGCCTGTCTGTGCTGATGTACTGAAATCATCTACATTCAGGAAAGGATTTCCTTTGCGTCTTAGTCTTCTCCATCATGGAATTTCATGTGTTTTACCTAAAGCACGTTTTTGCCTACCTAAAGCCAACTCGGACTTGTTACCTTGATGATGTAACAAGTGTACATGGGGTGAGAAGTTTCTGTTCAAACTAGCTGCAACCCATGAGGAATTACCATGGGGCAACCTAGTCTAGTGGGAGGTGCTCCTTCCCATGGTGGGAGGGTTGGAATGAGATTATTTTTAAGGTCCCTTCCAACCCACACCACACAACTCCATGATTCCATGAAATAAGCAAGTCTCTTATTGCAAGGATTTCATTCTTCCAGGATTGTATTTTAAATGCTGTATTTGTCCACATGCCCAGCGCACACCATGAAGAACCAGTGTAACCTGTTGACCAAACCACTAACAGCTTTTAGTGGGTGTCTTGCACTTGCTGTGTCTGCCCCAGTTACCTCACACAGTGATGTCCTTGGTGCTCATCTAGGGAGCTGGAGGAACTCCACAGATCTCTTTGGTGCAACCTGAGACTGAGCACACTTCTAGTAAGAGACACTGTCTTTTGTCAATCTAATGCAAATAGGTATAATTCCAAAATAAGCAGCTTATTTTTATACATGGCTGTATAACAAAATTACAGAAGTAGCATTTGAGGCATGAGCAATTCAAGGTCAAGGTGTTCTGCAGAGCCAAGAGCACCCAGCCCTAACCCTCTCGAGGATTAGTGGGACATTGGAACCAGGAATAGGCATGAAAAAGGACTGTCAGGCAGCTGTGAAGAAACATGGACCATCCCCAGCATCCAGCCTGCTTTGAACCCACACCCAGTGCTGAGGCTCTGGATTCAGTGACTTTCTGCTAAGGACAGCTGTAATCAAGGTCCACCTTCTGATTAAACAGTGACAATTACTGAGAACAGATGATTGTTGTGTAAAGGACTGAGCCCACAATTGCCAAATTATTTCACCTGTTTTCCTCTTCCCCTGTTCATCAAAAGCTATAACTTGTAGTTTCACCATCCACCACTGAGTGCTCACTGCAGCTTTTGCTAGTTTTGTATCTTTAATATTGTATTTTTGTGGACAGATTTCTTTAGACAGTGGCTAAATTTCCAAACAGGCAATAAAAAAAAGAGATTATCTTAGTCCTGAGACAGCAGCTCCAGTTCTATAATCTAGCTGCTTGATGCCTTCTCACACAGTAAGTGCCACTGTGAAAGCCTGATAAACTGCTTAATGTTATCATGCTGTGATTTTATGGGGAGCAATCTTGGATTAGTCTTTTCTTCAGTGCTGCAATCCACATTACATAAACTTGTGCTTACATAAACTTTTTCTAAATTTCCCCTTTGCATTTTCTCTCTCTCTCACTACAAAAGATCACAGGATATTTTCTTCTGTCAGACTTTAATTGGATATTCACACCACAGATGGTCAGACACATGAAAACCACTTCCCCAAATCTATAGAGATGGAGGCAGAGAGGTGTTATGGGCAGATACAGGAGGGGAAAAGGATCTTGCCTCCACACAATATGGAAATTCCACATGATTCTACTTTGTCCCAAACTCCATGAACCTAAAGTGGCGCTTACACCAGCACAAGTCCAGGTGCACTTCTGCAGGCACTCCTAAATAAACCAATGTAATATTTCACCAATGTAGTACTTCCCTTTTGGCAGAAGGGAAGAAACGGGGGACAATGCAGCATTTTCAAGGATTTCTTTATTATCCAAGTTTACTATTGTCTAAAAACACCAATGTATTAAAGACCAAGACGGAAACTTGAGCTCAGAAACTTGTAAGAATGCACATTTTCAACCTCGTCTGTACTGCAAGAGGCATAGTTTAAAAACACTGCTCAGTATAAAAAAAAGTTAATGTTTCCAAGGATCAAATAAATAATTTACAATGCAACAAAAAATTATAGAAATCGTTCAGAGATTTGAGACTGTTGTTGATAATTTGCAGTCCCATACAGTAAACATAAAAGCCTTCCATCATCAGATAGGCATTGGACAACCACTGTTAAAAATTACATTTTATTGTTGGGCTGGTCTTGAGTGCTGCTGCTGCTGTCCAAGGTCTTGGCGGAGCAGTCCCTCAGGACTTCCAGAGAACTGGTGATATCCAGGCTTTCAGAAGTGGATCTACACTCCTGTGTGGAGCTGATGATGTCCAGAGTTTTGGAGGAGCGGGCACTGTAGCCTTTTGCACTGGCATCTCTGATGAGGATCTCCTGTGTGGATGTAAACACTAATGGGATGAAGCCCTCGCTGTCGGCTGTGAGAACAATCCAAGAGGAACCTGTGAAGACAAGCACATGGCTGTTGATAAATTTCTGTGTAATTAGCGTACGTTTAAGGCAAAAAACAAATTTCTTTGAGAATTAAATGCTTTTGTATATTTACAGCTTTCTAGAAAAAATAAGGTATGAAAAGATACAGGTTGTACAATCTCAAAAATAAAGGACACTTGGCAATTATGATAAATTTTGCCACTAGGAGATGAGACAATAATAAATGTATGCTTCAAATGAGGAGGAAGAATGAAATTCTGAACAGAATTCATAACCATCCACACTTGGTTTTAATTAGGTATTGATAAGCTATTTCACAGTGCTAAAGCTGTGCAGATACTCTAAAAACCACAGATTTACTAAATTAAATGACAAATTAATGTAATAAAGACAATTTAGAAACTGCTTTTATTATTTCACTATACTTAATTCCAAGAAATACAGGGAAGAAATACTTTACAATACTGTACAAACTCAACATCTCTGGTCTATTTGCTATTTGACTTCATATTTGTAAAAAATTAGCATTTTTTTACAATTTGAATCTGAAATCCTGACGTCTACCAATACATATAAACCAGAAAACTTTTGTATTTTTATCCATTAAGCTGATGAAGCAAGAAAACAGAGCATGTGGGGGGTAAGGGAATTCAGAGAAGCATTTCCAGCTGTTTGTAAATTTACATTACATAACTTTACGTCACAAGTAAGGCCACAAGAAGATTGTAGCTTAAAAGCACACAACCCTCTAATCTTTAGTCTTAATTTGGACCAAACTTGAAAATCAATACATCTCAGGATTTGAACATACCATTCCTACTTTGCATCTGTATATTTCAAACAAACATATTCCAACAATTCCTTAGGAGAAATAAAATTTAGACAACCACAGGAACAGCAGCCTTAGGCTTTGGGATGGTTGCTCAGTAAACTGCAAGCAGGCAGACAACAGATACAGGGGGCAAGTAGATAGAATATAACACAGAGAATACCTGTAGTAGTGAGAGATCAGATTCCAAAGTGTGTTTTCTACCTTAGCCCAGAATAAGACACTCAGAATTGACACATACACACATATGGGATGGGCATGGCATGAACTGGTAACAGCAGAGGAGACCACAGCAGTAGGAGGGGCAGCTTTCTTCACAGCAGAATCTCTTGTGAAATGCACTACTGAAGTGTACAGAGCTGCTTCTGTGCTACAGGATTTCCTAAAGCAGACTACACGCTGGAGCTACAGATTCAAATATAGAACACCGTACTCCCAAAACCACCAGTCAACCCTACCCTCCTGGCTACTCAAACTTCTCTCTTTAGACCAGCTGAAAACAAGTAAAACACTGGCTGGAAGTAACTTTCCTGTATAACTAGGTACTTGATAAGGAGGTATCAATACATAAGTTTGCTTTTTTTTTTTAATAATGTAAAGATTCTTCTCAGTAAAAGAAGATTCAGAGAAGAATTTTTACATTACTAAAAAAAAAGGCAAAATTTTATTAATCTTTCATTATTTATTTCTTGGGTTTTTCCCTGGATGGAATATGCATATTGCCATCCCTCACTGACAATGACACAAAGAATCACGGAATGGTTTGGGTAGGAACGGACCTTAAAGCTCATCAAGGTCCATCCCCCTGCTATAGATAGGGACACCTTCCACTATCCCAGGTTGCTCCAAGCCCCAACCAAACAGGTCTTGGACACTTCCAGGGATGGGGCAGCCCCAGCTTCTCTGGCAATGTGTTTGAAGTGTTTGTACTCTTGGATAATCCCAACTTACCGTGTTGCATTTCCACAAGGGACAGGTTGAATATCTGCTGGACGATGCTTAGGCGGAGTTTACCACCACAGAGAAGAACAGTCCGACTTTCATCTGCATCACCTTTGGAAAGCTGCTTCTGAAAATGCAAGAAACAGTCATTAGCTACTGTGATGTATAGTTAAAATGGCATTACTCAAAATAGGATCACAGACATGTCTTCAGTGGCATCATTTACAAAAAGTCAAATGCTACAAACATTCAGACCCATTTGCAGGATTTACCCTCTAAAGTCTCAGCTCTCAAAGTGCTGAGGAGCGAGTGACAGCAGCAAGGAACAGTGTTCATCCAGTACATGGCAGAACAGGAGAGAAAATCATGTACTGCTGCTGAAGAAGCCATGAGCTTCATCCACAGCACATTCCTCATCCTTCCATCTGTGAGGGACATTTCCCCAGGGAATTTGTAAAGCTGCAGGTTTTCCATCATCAGCCTTCCCCACCCACCCCCGATCCACAGCTTTAGAGGTGAGAACTCCAACTCATGAATGCTAGGGTGAGGAACAGACTCACAAATCAGAAGGGCTTGCTTGTCTCATCCCAACCATCACTGCCCCAAGCCTTAAATCCAAAAAGCATCTTCAAAGAATATGCCCAGTAGGGCAGAGCACAGCATTTTTTGTATCTGTTATTATAATTATTAAATGTTTACAATGGGAAACAATGAAGAGAGTAAGGGAATATGATCTAGAACTTAAGAGTTCAATGCTACAAAAGTTGATAATTTTTTGCAATAATAAATCTTAAAAGTAAGAGCTAATTGAAAGCAAAATGGCAGTTTAAATTACTTTGAATATTGACTAAGGCTTATTAATCTGAATTCTAGAAATGACCCAGTACAGCTGTGCCAGGTTTTGGTAGTCAGGTAGCTTACCCTTTCTAGCATGAGATTTGCAAGAGCAAATCTTTCAGTCAAAGAAAATGTTTTCCACATGAAATTTCACTTTAAATCCATTTTTAAGCTATGTTAATGGAATTATCTATTGTGTCCCTGAGGGCCTCTTTCCTCTCCTTGGATGGTGCTCTCAATGCTAATTAGCAACATTTCTGTTTCAAAGCCAAAGCAATTTGCTTTTGTTTCAGTCTCCATTATTTTAGCTGTCCTCACAGGAGAGCAGATTGATACCAATTCCCACACATGGAAATCTTCACTTGTCTAGTTTACTATACAGAAAGCTTTAGAAGTTGCCTAGAAAAAGCATTCCCTTCCTAGATCTCCATAAAGGGTTTTAATTCTGCAACAGAGCTGCCACATGTGGGTCCTCTGGAGTCCCAGCAGCCTCAGTGCAGAGCTGAGGGGCTTGGCCCAGTGGGAGGTGGGGACAGGGAGCTGCACATTCCTGGATATCCCATTGCTTTAAAAACATTGGAAGCCTGCAGGGTAATGGGATTTATAACCATAGTTCCACTGCAAGAACAGCATGGAAATCTAATCCTACTGACTGCTACTTGAGCATTACAGAGAACATACAGCCATAAACAGTTTTCATCATTAAGGCTTCCTATATTAAAATTACCTGGCAGGTGATGTTAATAAATGAGGGTTCCTGAGAAGATGGGTACATTGGAAGATTTCTCTTCCCAGATTTTAGCAGCTCAGTTAATTCAGAGAGCTGATGCTGCAATTCTGTGAAGTTACCAGACAATTTTTCCACATTTTTCAAAAAGTAACTCGCCTCCTTTTCACTGAACAGGTTATTCTTGTAAGAATTGGGTATTTTGGCAGCTGCCTCATGCTGCCTTTTTGGAGATGTTGGCTTGTTGGAAGCATTAGACAGTGCCACACTCCGATTAACTGGCTCAGCATCCAGAGTCTCAACAGCCGGAGGAAAATGCTTTTTGTCTTTGAGGTCACTGATGTTCAACACCAAGTTTTGTTCATAAACAGGACTCTTGATTTCTTCAATGAGTTTCCTTCGGCTCGTAGGGGACTGCAGGGCAGAGCGATCTGGGATCAGGAGCCCACGGCTGAGAGGGTGGACATCTCTAGAGGGATCATGAGGAATGCTGGAAAGGTTCACACTGGAGCTGCCATCAGCTGACACAGACCTTGAAGGACCCATATCAAATGTTAGTTCCTTAATCATCAATCGGATCATATATTTGTCTGATCTTGAAGACGGAAGAAAAGCAGGGTCAGTGAATTTTTGTCTTCCAACCAGTACCAGTAATAATTTATTGGTCAAGAAGCACAAACCCTTTGGCTTCTCACTTTTCTCCAGCTGAATTTGTTGAATATTGGGTAAATTGGATGAAGTCAGTGAATAGACTAAAATAACGTTACAAGTATTGGAGGCAACAGATACAGTCTGAGTTTTGCAGTCAAAAGCCATTATATCAGGAACCAGAATGCCTGGGATGCTCACTTTTTTGGTAGAGGTAACCTTCCTTTCAAAAGTCACCAAGATGAGGTGTGAGGAATCTTGGCCACTTCCCGTCAGGTAGTCCTTGGGCCTCAGGTGAAGGAGAGGGCTGGTATCAGCACCCTGCTTGCTAGAAAGTATGTGGGTTAGGTCCACAGGGGATGTAACTACAGACAAGGGCTTCTCAGAGTCCAGTGACTTCTTCCCTCCATCCAAGGAATACTCTTCCTCCCCACACAAGCTGGACTGCGAGGGGAAGGACTCAGTTTCAACGCTTGATGGAACTTCGAAGGCAGCACCAGCATTTAAGCCACAGATCTTGTCCAGAGGGAGCTCGGTGGCAACAGCGACTTGTAAATTCTGTGTAGCTTCCACGGCACAGATGTAGCCTCCCACGTCAAAGATGGGGCAGAAAGAGCAAGCGCTGAGTGTTTTCTGAGCATCATCCCAAATGTAAGAATGGAGGGCGCTGCCCACCCCCACCACCAAGCGGTTGCCTTCCTTGGTCCAACAGGCACAGTGGATGAGCCCACTGCCCTTGATGTCTGCGCTGATTCTGGAGCTGCTGAGGTGGACAGAGGGCAAGACGGAGGCGTCCCGGGTCGTCAGCACGGCCAACACCTCCTTGCTGGGATGCCACACGCAGCCCTGGGGGAGCACGGGGTAAGGCTCGCTTAAGTCACAGATCTGGGAAACCAGGAGCTTGTTCCTGTCGGCGCCGTTGAAGCAGAGCTGCCAAATGGTGATGTGCTTCTTGTGCTGCACGGCGAGCAGGGCTGGGGCCTCGGCAGGACTTGGCCCCCAGTACAGGCCGTGCACGTGTTCAAACTGACCCACCACGCTCGAGTCTCCGAATTTGGGCTCTCCGTTCTGCAGGTGCAGCGCAGTCAGGATCACCTGCTTCCCATCTGTCCAGGCCAGCCCGTGCACGGGGTGAATGGCCTGGTGTAAGGCATTGAGGCCAGTCCGCAGCAGCTTCGCCTTCCCCAGCTCCATGACTTCTAAAGAGAAACATCTACGCAGAATAGAATGAGAAGGAAAAATAAATTATTGTAGAGGATAGAGGACAATACCTGGATGATTATTTAGCTAATGACCCTGCCAGTGCTGGACCCTTCTTTCCAGTGAAGTCAATACACATGTAATGCTCACCTACGCTTAACTCCCATCCCAATGATTTTTTTGTTCATGATGTTTCCACCATGAAATGCAATTTTAAGAGAAAGAAACTTTGCTGTTTCTATAGGCTTACCATCAGATTTCTGCTGCATTTTCATTTCAAGACCAGTCCTTTCATTCTAATTAGTAAGTTGCTGTTCTCAGAATATTTTCTAATTACTTCAATATCAACACATCTCAAAATATCGCCGCTCACTCTCAACTTCCTGGACCATTTGTGATCAGATGAAGTAATCCCTTACAAGTATAGCCAAGCATTAATGTATTATCTACAAATCTGATCCTGTATTAAGTGTGTGAGAATGAGGCATTTGGATGGTTATGCCAGAAAGCTCTCTAGGAAAGCAAATACAATTTTGATAAAAGTTAGGATGAAAGCAGATTTTTCTGAGGAAATGAACAACTAAAGAATTTAAAAGAAGCCATACACAAGGCATCAACACTTAGGAAAACTCCACGATTTTAAATGTATTTCTAGTTTTTGAGCTGTGAGCAATCCCTACTCTATGCACAAAAGCCAATTCAAAGGAATTGATGATGTTCTAATTTAAGATCTCCATACAATTTGGCTCAGATGCAAAGCCATGGCAAAGAATGAGTTGCAGCTTTAGTAAGAAACATGAAGAACAAGAAGAAACTTTTTTTAGAAAGTAAAAACTGTAAAACTGGAAGAGTTTATCACAATGTGCAGGGCCTGTCACCATTCAGTATTTTAATTACTTGTGGATGGCCCTAAACTGGCAGGAAGAGGACTGCAAGAGTGGACTTCAAAGATTCAAATTGTATATAACGTTATGTTATGATGGCCAAGGTGACGTCTTCTCAACCTAATAACAAGTGCAAAACAATATACTTAGTAAAGAAAAAAACCCCAGCAACTTGGATACCTCTCCAGGAATAATTCCCTAGTTAATGGTACAGCAAAAAAGATCTGGTTTACAATGGATCACAATTGGTGTATTTCAGTAATGTGAGAATGTTGCCAAGTAAGAATAACTCATTCTGGAATGCTTTAAGAGGGATGCCATACACAAGGAAGATAATTACCCCACTTCCTCATTGCTAACAACATCTCCACTGCATCTACTTCTGAGTTCAAGGATTACGGAAATGCTTAACAAAGCTTAGGGATCAGAGAAACACATGAAGTGGGTTCTCTGTCTGGAGAAGACTGTGAGTGGAAACTTGAGAACCTCCACCAGCCCACTGACAGGACATCCATCCACTGTTCTCCAGGTATACTCTGGATAGTCCATGATAATAATCAGCTTAGTTTCAACAAAGACTTAGGTCAGCTATTAAGAAAAAATTCCGACTATAAGTGATAGCTAAGCATTGAAGCAGGTTACCTTGGAGAGGAGGGGAAGGCACTCCATGAATTTCATAATCTGTAAGAGCCAATTAAGGAAATGTCTGTCAAGGATAAGTTTAAGTACACTGAATCCTGCCTCACAGAAGAGCACTCAACATACTTCCAATGCAACTTCTCCACCATCTCCCTGGCCTCTCCTCTGTAACCAGCCTCAGTCCTGTGAAGCAGCCACCACCTCCGGGGAAATTACCACTGGATGTTCGCTGTGCTCAGAACCCCCACACACTGCTGGGCAATACTTACTGATGGCAGGGAGATTCGAGATAATGTGCCTCATAAGACACAACAAGATGCTAAAGCCTCCTGGGCCATCTGGAGAGGTTCCTGTGTCACAAGGGGCGTTTTCGCTATCCCAGCAGGCCTGGAAAAGCAAAAAGAGCAAGAGACCCACTGGCCGATGCATTCCAGTGACCCGTACCGAAATCCGCACCGCCTCCTGCAGCACCCCGCCCGGCCCCAGCTCCCCGGGCAGGTGTCACACCGCAGGCCGGGTGCTCTCCGAAACGCGGTGCCTGTCCCAGCCCCAGGGACAGAGGAGCCGCTGCGGCGATCCCCCTGGCACCGGGCGGGCGGGGAGCGTGCCCAAACCGCCCGCCCGCGCCGCCGCTCCCTGCGCGGGCCCGCCCGCACCGATATTCCCCGCCTCCCCGGCGGTCCGCCCGCCGCCTCTCCGCCCCGCCGCGCTCGCGGCCTCGCTCACCCGCCCTGCCGGCGGCCCGGCCCGGCTCCGGTGAGGCGGTCCCGGGGCCGCGCAGCCCCGGTGCGCTGGGCTGTGGCGGGCACCGCCTTCCCGCAGGGCCGGACCCGCCTCCCCTCCCCGCGCAGCACGGCCCAGCACCGCCCGGCCGCAGGGGGCGCCAGCGCCACTCCTCCAGGCCGGCCGCTCTGCAGCGGCGGCGCTCTATGGCCCGGCAGGCGGTGCCTCGCGCCGCTCCCGCCCCAGCTCCGCCCAGAGCCTCTGAGGGGCGGTGAGCGCTGAGCGGCGGCGGGAGGAGGCGGGCAGTTGTGGATCACAGGATATCCGCTCCTGGGATGCACCCACGAGGATCGTCTAGCCCAACTGCTGTGTACAGGACAGTGCAAAAATCACACCGTGTACCTGAGAATGCTTCTTGAGCTCAGACAGGCTTGGTACTGTGATCACTGCCCTGGGGAGCTGTTCCAGTGCCCAGCCACCCTCTGGGTGAAGAACCTTTCCTGATGCCCAACATAAACCTCCCCTGGCACAACTCCGTGCCATTCCCTCGGCTCCTGTTACTGGTTGCTAGAGGGATCAGTGCCTGCCCTGCACCACCCCTCGTGAGGATGATGAACAACACAAGGAGGTTTCCCCTCAGTCGCCTCCAGGTTGGACAAACCAAGTGACCTGAGCTGCTGCTCATAACGTTTCTCCTCCAGACCCTTCACCATCCTTGTGGCCCTCCTTTGGATGTCTGTCTTATATTGTGGCACTCAAAACTGCATACAGAACTCGAGGTGTGGCCACAGTAGTGCAAAGCAGAGAGGGACAATCCTGTCCCTTGACCAGCCATCAGTGCTGTGCCTGATGCACCCCAGGGCATGGTTGGCATCAAGCAAAGCATCACCAGCCGATTTAAGGAGGTAATTGTCCTGTTCTTGTCACTTCCATCGCCCCCAGAGGTCATCCACCGTGTGACACCTCCACACAGCACTCCCAGCCTGCTCACACCTGTGTGGCTCAGAGGCCTGAGGAGGTGGCACAGGAGAGCAGAGATGGGAGGACATCAGGTCCCTGGTGTGGTGTGTCCCATCCCATGAGGTGGTCACATTGAAGTGAAGAAAGCATCTAAATTCAATGCAGAGCTACTCCAATACAACTTATCTGGTGCTGATTTATTGCATTGAGCAATAAATAAGTATAAGAGATTCTGTAAAAGTCTCTGAGGCCTTTTGAAAGTTAATTATATTGTGTGACTGTGCCACTTTGCCCCTCCTCAGCACTGCAGAGCAGTGTGAACATCATACCATTTTTGGAACCCACATTCTTGATAGGATGTTGAAACACTGGAAAAGGTGCAGTAAAAAGAGCTGCCAAAGGTGTGGAAAAGAAGTGCTTAAAATAGTTGCAAGGTCAAATGTGTAAGCAGCTCAAACTTAGCAAAAGAAGAACACTAGGTGGTGACTTGGCCATATCGCATGAGTGCCTGTACAGAGGAGGAGAAAAGCACTAAAAAGCTCCTTAAGTTAGTGAAGGAAGGTTTAACAAGAACCATGGATGGATTCAAATATATAAGACACAGCTGTGAGTCTGACCACTGGAACAAACTGCCAGCAGAGCATCTTCACATTAAAGCTTGGTGATTTTCAGGGACATACCATTTTAAATGCAGATTTTGCCTCAAATTTCTGAAAAACTGCTGAAAAAAATCTGAAAAATTCCTGAGCTCAATAAATAGATTTTAGATACCTACATATCTGTGGAATACAAGGTAAAATTCCAGATGCTGTGTCCAGAAAAGCTCAACATGATTTGACTGCTTTAGACCTCACAGGGCACTTGAAAGATGCTGAAAGACAGGTTGGTGTGTTTGAGAAGGTTTCAAGGAGGAAGAACTCCTATGTGCTTGTACTGGCACAAGTTTATGGAAGAAAAATTCCTGCCATTCAAACTGAAAGAAATTAGTTTCCAGGTTCCTTTGGAAGCTTGTTCAGCAAAGAAGTGCCCATGGTATAGAGACAGGGATGGCCAGAGGTAGACAGCAGGGTTTATTTGAACCATTGCATTTTTGAAATGAAAAAGAGTCTTTCTGCCAGCTTCAGGCACTTGATGCTGTGACTTGCAGTGAATAAATAAATTATACCAAGATTTGAGGTAATGAATAGATTTCCAAGGTTATGCTTTTAGTTTAGAAATATAAGCAGGGGATCTAAATGCCAGCTTTGCTTGGTGCTCCATAAATACACTCTAAGTGTACGAGAATTTAACAGAAAATGAACGAACATGGTTTTGATTTATTGTCTCTGTTAATCCTCTGTCATTACCAACAGACAGGGTGCAGCTGTAGACAGTCCAAAACTAGCCAAAACAGAATGGATAAGGAAATCTGAAAAATTTTGTACCGTAATCAACCATAGAATGGCTTGGGTTGGAAGGGACATTAAAGATCATCTTGTTCCACCCCCCTCCCATGGGCAGGGACACCTTCCACTAGACCAGGTTGCTCAGAAGCCACATCCAGCCTGGCCTTGAAACCCTATGGCAAAAGACAATCCCACCTCCTTCCTTCCCACCACTGGCTTACCGGAACAGCTCACTCAAGCCAATTTCCCAAGAAGTTCTGTTATACAGATATTTAATCTACTCTTATCTTCATAATATCTGTTTTTCTCAGCAGTGAGTCTGGCCAAGCAGCATTGTCATTGGTGTCTGGGACCCTGAGCCACCAGCTGGCTTTATTAGACAGGAACAGTTTTCTGATTACAATTTTAATCATGCAAAGAACTGTGTTGAACAGTAATGATTTCACTTTTTTTTCTTTTCATATAAAACTTAAATTGACCATCCATATTAATAGACCAAAAGAAACATTTAAACCACAGAAAGACCACAGTTTAGGAATGCCTCAAAGACATTTTCATGCTAAATGATTGGTTTTGTTTCCTATGCAAATAATAATACAATTAGGTATTTTTAAAGACTTATTTTCTTCTTGTAAATTCTCTTATATGTATAATTGCTAATAGAGTTGTACAAATGAACTGAAAATATTACAAAAACTCAGAGTTAATTGAAAATCTGTAAAATAATATTTTCATTGAAATGAAATGGACTCAAGCTACCAGAGTGCAAGAATGGTGTGCAGGTAGTTATTATTACACCTGGGTGTTTATTTCCATGCCCAACAGTGTGTGTCTTATTTGTGTAACCACAGCCTGGTTATTTTGACATGTAGAACAGCATGAAAATGGCTGGAGGCTGCTTGGCCAGCAGCCACGAGCCATGGCTGGTCACACAGCCACAATGTGCATAGACACAGTGGTTATTCCTCAGCAGCTGTACTGCAAGTAAACATCTCTTGTTTTCTTTCTTTCTTTTCCAGACTTCCCAAGCTGTTCACTGCTGATACATATGATGTGTCTATGACTTTGGGGATTTTAACGATGCAGAACCCCTCAGGAGATGTCTATAAGGTAGAAAGTGGGTCAATGAAATTATGCAAAGAAAAGTGTTTAAAAGGCTGAAATTACGGAAATCGTTTCCTGTGGTCATGCTCATTTAAAGCACACATTTTGTTTTTTAAAAACATGTAATTGCATTGAGTCAGGTTTATCCTTAAACACTGAACAGACTCACAAATCTGTTCTGAGGCCCTGCATGGAGAGCAGATTTGCCTTCTCATAACTTAATTTGTTGTATCATTTGGGTGTCTGCTTTTCAAATTAGTTGAAAAACAACATTAATAAGACTATAGGAGAGTCTGAGACAAAACAGTTATGAATCCCTGCTAGAGGAAGGGAATGGCAGGGAAGGAAGGTGAAATGGGTGTGATGAGGAGATGTGTATAGTTATGTTTGCACTCTGTAGATTTTTTCTTTGTTTCTACTGAACATTTACACATTTAATGAACATGGTGTTATAGAGGAAAAGAATAATTTGAAGATACTTTCTCTTAATAAGCATCATCTTGAAAAAAATATATATTTAATCCAGGCTATGGACACTGCCAAATGAGCAAATTGATCTCATAATCGTATTTCTTAATGGGAAAAATTAATGAAGCACTGCCACGTAATTTAGACCTCTAAAATATGATGTGGTAAAGCCTAGGATCAGCAGCTAAAAGATACAGATGTTTTATGTGCTTTTTATTATCAGATTAAAAATGTTTCTTCTTCATTTTGGGAGCTGATTAGTAATGAAAGTAATATAAGATGAGCAATTTTGCAGAAAATTGTCTAGTCCTGAGTCAATATCATGGTGTCAGAAGTCAGACAGTGCTGCGGGGGTGTGAATGGGGTCCTTGCATTGTGTCTGCTCAACTTGGCTGAGAACAGCCAGACAGGGTCACAGTATTTCCACAGCACAGGCAAAAATTAATTCTGTGCTCTGTAACACAAGGTCTTCCAGGGGATTCCTTGTGGCTTCAGGATCTGAAGAATGGAGAGGGTCAGTGCAAATTTCAGGGATTAGAACAATGACAAAGTGAGTGGGAATCGCTGCTTTTCTCTGCAGCTCTAGCTACCACACTCTCTTAAAATAGCTACCTCTGCAGGTCTCCTAAGCCTGCCCTACCAGGTTGCACTGCACAGGTCCAACTTCTGGCTGTTGTAGAGACAAAGGAGACTCAGAATGTTGTTTATATTAGTTTTCAAACAGTTGGTTGTTTCCTACACCAGGAAGAAGACATGGGAAATGTACAAAACTCACACAGGAATGTTTAATCACCCTCTGCAGTGGTTCATGCTCTGACAGCCCACTTTTTCTGTGTGTGAAAACCTGCACCAGTGCTTTTCTGTGTCTGAAATAGGCCTTCAGCTGAGTTCTACCCACTCTGCTGAAGTTCAGGAAAGACATTGGACGCTGGCAAAAGGCAGAGAAATGAGGTCCAAGGTGGATGTCTGTGAGAGAAACTTTAGAGTGTTACTGCCCAGAAAAAAGGAGACTAAAGGGAGACCTAATGGACAGAACAGTTTTCAAGTATTTAACAGACAGCTGCCCCAAACAAGGATGCAAACTGTGAATAGTCAAAATCTCTGGTTTTAGGCAGGAAAACGGACCTTCCAGACCTGGAACAAAGACACTGGCATAAAGCTCTGTGTCAGCCTAATGTACTTGTGCTGCTGTGGAAGTGCTGCAAAGTAAAAATCAATCAGGAGACTTATCACAGTTTGTTGTATGTCATAAATAACATGCAAGACCAGAGTAGCATAATGTATATTAAAAATAAGACAGCTTCTTAAAAGTCTTTCCATTTTAAAATTGATTTATGTAAACCAGCCATGTTGCAAATAAGGATTTTTGATATGACAGCATTCCTTAGGAATAATCTTTCCAAGGACATTTCCAGGCATACAACTTCAGAACAAATGATGTCTTCTTTTAAATTACACATCCTTGTAACTGTGGTTAATCCAGAACCAAGCTGATACACAAATCACATAATTACAGATATTTAACAATATCTTGTGAAAGAGGTCATTCAAATCTTAATCTCTCTAGTAGGCATTTGGATTCCCTTTTCCTTGTGCCACCATATATACACATCTTTTCTCCTTCTTCTCTGTAAGTGGTGTCAAGAGAAGCCTTTCTTGTGCCTGTAAACCTGTAAACAATTCAGTTCTAGATACTTCTATCTCCTACTGATACATTTTCTATTTTCCTTTTATGTAACTAATCTGCAAAAGTACTGCTTTGATCTTTGCGTCTTAGGTTAATCCTCCATTTCTAGCACACCATTGTCATGCACAGTTTTCTTTTATGCTATTAACAGGTACAAGTGTTTTGAGATAACAGTGTATCAATGAAGATCAGTGTAGCTACATTTTTTGTGCTGATAACAATATCATTGATATCTAAACAAAATGTTAATGAGGAAAGGTAGACATGGAAATAGAGATGACAACTGTGTACAGGTTACATGAGCATAAGAATATTTACAAACTGAATGAAATCGTGACTTGTTTGAAGTTAAAGGGAAATTTTGACAGTAATTTGCAGTGGAGCCAGCATTTTGACTTTTCTTAATTTGACTTAGGTGAACTAAGTTTCTGAGGGAAAGATAACAAGGGAAGCAATTAGCATCATGCAATTCAAATGGTGTTAGGCTGTCTAAGGTAGGAAACATGCAACAAATGCAATGAGCCATATTGAAAATGCACCTAAGTGTAACACTTACAAAGAAATATATTGATAATTAGAGAGACGCAGAAGTCACTGGCAGAGAAAAGGAATGAGCTGTGATAGCAATGGACATGTTAGCATTTGTTGTTTTGCCTTCTATGCTGGCACAACTGTGCAGCTGAGCTGTAGGTTGAATTGAGAAACTGATCCACTTTAAAAGTGTTTTGGTAGGTATATTCAGCCCCATAAATATTTGGGTCCATATATTTCCATCCAGCAGCTGCAGGATGAATGAAGAGGGGTCCAATGGAGAATGAGGAGTCGTGTCACCAGTATTACTTTGGAAAACTTCACCTCCAGCTAAATCTCTGTAAGGACATCAGAGATTTTCTTGCATGGCAAAAGTTTATTTTTTGACTGCTGAGATTAGAACATTATTGTGAATTTTGTACTATTTTTTAAAAATAATGTTTGAGAACTGTGTCTTTCCATACTGCCTTTTATGTTTTTAAAATTAACTAAGTATGTTTGGTTGGAAGGGAGCCACTGTTTCCTCTGAAGTGAACTAAAAGTTTGCATTTGCCCAGAGTTTTGGTTTGGTTTTGTCTGTAGTGTTACCCCGTGGTGTTTGGGTGCTCTCCTGGCTGTGCTGCCTTCGCTGGTAAGATGCCATGGTACCTGCACAGGAGTGATGGATCCTAGCAACTTTGGAGTCTTGAATGAAGGGTACCCCAATGTCATTAGCTGGGGTGTAATGGCAGCTTTCTCCTTGTTCTTTAGATAATAGCACTAGCAGGAACTGCCGAACCTCAGAAAAATGAGTTTGCATTTAACATCAAGATTGTGAAATTGCTTCAGCCTGTTGACAAAAATGAAGGCACAACATTAACTAATTAACAAATATATAAGCATATAAAATTACTATTAACATGTAAACCACTGATACATAAGTTAATTTCAGTTGCATGTGACAGTGGAAAATAAACTAATCCTTGCATGTGTGAAATGTCATAACTCCTGGGATTTACCTTGCCTGACTTCACGTACTTATAAGTCAGGTTAGATGAGTTCAGCTCTAAAGGATGGGTTAGTGCAACCTGGTACTACGTGTTAGGTTTTTTAAGAACAGGTTAGATAAATGTCTGACAGGAATTATTTCAGAATAATTGGCACTGGTTTGGGTTAAAGAGATGGACTTTTCAGCTACATTTTGGGTGGGGAAAATGATCCAGCGCTTGTGGTTTTCTGTTAAGACAGGAAAACCTGAAAGTAAAAATAGCTAAAAAGAAGTTCATTGTCCAAGCTGAGAAAACACAGAAGAAAACGAGAATCAGAGGAAAGAAGTTAGGCTTGATGATACTGTTGATACTATTTCAGTGATTGAAAAGACATTAAAGAAATTCACATGAGTATAGAAAATACTACTCTAAAATAATACAGGGGAAAATGGAAGAACTAGTTGAGGGTAATGGTAAGTAAAGGGTCTACTTTATACACTTCCTGCTGTGATCTCTCACTTTTTAGCTATTTTAAAGAATAACAAAATAATATTTCATTGTGCAAAGTCAGCATCATAAATTGGCCAGCAAAATTTCAGATCACTTTGATTTTGCTGGATTTCACTTGTATATTGTGTTATTATTGTTCTCATGAAACTGTCTTCAAAATCAAAAAAGAGAAAGCCCATGTGGAATATAGAACTTCTGTTGTTAGCATTTTCTCAAGAAGTGGGCCAATAAAAAAAAACATGAAAAGAAAGCAGAATGCTGCATGCATAGCAGGTAACTTATGGAAAACGTAAGGTAAGTTTTAACTTTGAAGCAGGTTGTACTTTTAAGTAATGCTATAGCAACTCTTAAAAATATACTGGGATGCATATCAGTGTGCTGGATAAAGACGCAGAGTAATTAAAATGGAAATTTAGACTTTGTGGTATGTTGTTTATTCCCCACAGGGGAAATGTTTTGGAGAAGCTGGTACCCCATTTAGACTTCTGAGTGCCACTGGTGTGGCATACTGAGTGTAGTCATTCTGCTTCCACTTCTAATTTAAGCTCCTAGTCTTCCCAGCTTTCCTCTGGTTTAATTACAGAATACAGACTTCCCTGCTGGGTGGCTCTAGACACGAGCTTAGCACAAACAGTCTTGTTATTCTTCCAGAGGAGAGTGTCCTTTCTGGTGACTGTCTTTTCTGGTGACTGTCC
Source organism: Entomyzon cyanotis (assembly GCA_024500445.1). Lineage (NCBI taxonomy): Eukaryota > Metazoa > Chordata > Aves > Passeriformes > Meliphagidae > Entomyzon > Entomyzon cyanotis. The sequence continues at coordinate 68,041,831 of JAKEPQ010000871.1, forward strand.
TTTCTGATGACTGTCTTTTCTGGTGACTGTCCTATTTTGGTGACTGTCCTTTCTGATGACTGTCTTTTCTGGTGACTGGCCTTCCTGCTGGTGAAAGAAGGAGCTAAAAAAGGGTGTTGGCGCTTCACGGCATTTAGACGACCTGAACAACTCCCCTTTCCTAAACTGATCTATTTTGGCCCTATAAAATAGCGTTTCTGGAGGATGGTGAATGCTTCCCAGTCTATGCTTTTCTCCTTTTCACAGCCTCCTCTCTGCTCAACTTGTTTAGTACAAACTCTTTCTCTCCACATGCCTTTATCCCTGTTTTTGCAAAAATCTTCTGTACAGCTTGTGCTTAATAGAACAGTCATTTTTTATCTCTCTACTTCACTGATTCTCCATCTGTTCTCCATCCAAACCAAAACTGAAAATTTATCCTCTGCTTTGCATAAATCTCTTCAACACTTCTTCCAGCGCTTTTATTGCTTTCGATTTTAACTTCATAGCCCTGTGATAGACACTAGATAAGATAGCTCTGCATTCTGCAACTCTCCTAAATCATTACCTGCAAACAAATATGTCTTTGTTCAATTGTTGTCCATTTTTGAGTATATCTATATGATTTAAACACTTGTTTCCAACCATATGTACATAACAGCGTATTCGTAAATGTGGGAGCAGTTCTATTCTTTAAGATTATACAATTTTAATTGATATATATACTAGTGTTTCCTAGGTCTTCCTATAAAATTGTAAGTGTCCAACAGGATAAACTGGAATCCTTGTTTGTTACCAGACTCTCTGTGCTGAGTGATGATACCTTCAGATATATTGGCTCCTATTTAACCTTTGAATCATACAGCAGAGAAAACAATGTCACCAAAATATAACAAATCCAGAAATTCATTAAGCATCACAGATCTGAGGTTTTTAATTTTACAGCCAGTTATTCCCTGAAACTAATTGTTTTGTCATCTGAAAGTTTATTTGTCCTTATTTAGTTCCACCAAACAGAACCAAACCAAACTTTGATAGCTGTTCAAAGAATCTCCTTCCATTCCTGATCTTCTCAACATTCAGATTGTTTTAGAGAAGAGTAGTGCATGAAAAACTAAAATGGTAATGTGCAGAATGACAAAGAAATATCTAGTTGTAAGTTCTGGGGCATCTTTAATGCCTGGATACTCGCTAATCTATGCTAGTTCAGATTTTCACCTTCCCAGAGTTCCCCTGTAACATTTTTGTGTTTCATTACTTTCAATTCAAGTACACCAAACTATAGCATTATCACTCATAGAAGATAATATTTGTGAGAAAAATTTCATTGTAGTTTTTTTTTGAGCCTAAGTAGTCCTCTAAAATATACCCTCTCATCATTCTAGCTAGTTATAATTAAATTTTATTTTGCTTGGCCGTAACATAAGCATTGTAAATACCCAAGACTTATGAGACACAAGGATGTTATTCAAGGGTATTTTCAGGATTAGAAACATCTGCTGCTTTGAAATGCGCTTTGTCATTTAGAAATCTGATCATGTCTTCCCTCACCATGCTATGTCTGTAAACCTCTGTGTTACTTATTTGATTTCAGTGATTTTTGCTGATTTCAGTGAAGGAAAGCATAACTTACATCAAATTTGTAAAGCAGTAATAATACAAATAGCCATTTGAACACAATTCTAATGCAAAGAAGCAGGAAATCAAATTAACCCAATAACTGTAAAGTAATTGGTGTGTTTAATACTTAAAATGTCATATTTATTTTTTGTTTGGGGATTTCTTTTACAATCAGGAATGCTTCTTGAGATTGCTTAAAGAATCTTTGAAAACAAGGTACTAGAAATATACTCAGCTGTGTTGCATGCCTGTGGTTGTAGGTGATTTAGAATGATAAATCCTTTGTCCCTGGGAGGATACTTGCATGAAGGAGACATTTAATTCAATGAAATGAAACTGCTTATTTCAAGAATTGAAACTGTTCCTTATGAGATTCTTGGCTGCATCACTGGAATGGTGCAAATGCCAAACCTCCAAACCCATTAAGGTCCTTCAGAGCGTAGATCTACATTCTTGATCCAGCCTCCGTGTGGGGTGAAGTATTCTAACTTCATTTCAGTATCTGTGCCCTATGGATGGGCTTGCCATGGTTCTCAGGAAGGGAAAAAAGACTCCCCAGGAGTATTAACAAGACCCAAAATGCACAGAATGAAAAATAACTCTCAATAGTAGCTTAAGTAAGTGTCCTTCCTTTTCTGTTTCCCTGGCTGTACAGGGTGAAGCAGGCACACCTTTCCATGGCTCCAGCAGTACAAAACACCCTTGCACACACGGCTGCTCACTATCCTTTATCCTTCTCTTTGCATTTCAATGTGGCAAAGTTAGGGAGTTCATTCAGTTCTTCCCTTATTCCTGTTTCTCTCATCCTAATCACAATAATCTAGTTTTAATGGATCTGCCTCTCACCTATATCTGCATTGCCTCTTGTGTCTGAGGGTGAGGTTCACCTGACTAAATTAATTGTTTGTGTTCAACCAGTCCCCCTGCTTGCATTTGCAGTCAGTGGAAAGGAACAGGCACTTATTTACTTATTTAATAGGGATGGTTCACCACGATCAGTTTTAGAAAGCTCTGTTAGGGCATAAAAAATCTGCTGTAGAAGTGCTTTTCTTTTTCTCACTGATCGTGCAGGAGTATAGATGAAAGGTTCAGTGTAGACACCTGCATTTAGCCAAATGAAATTTACATTCAATGTCTTTGATCCTTAATTTATCTTGCAAGATTTTTTTCTTTCTCTTCTGTGTGCATGTATAAATCCACATGCTGTGTAAGACACTGACAGGAGACACTGATGCAGCCTTTTTAGTAATTGAACATTTTCATATAAAAATTAAGGATTTCTGAAAATGTTGCAGGTTTCCATGGGATCCAGCTGGAACAGAAGAGAGCCTGAAGCAATTTTTTTTCCCCCTATCCTGGTTTTCCTTAATGAGTATAAAGGCTCTTTAGTTGTATTTTCTTCAGTTTTTGTGTAGACTGTAAACCTGCATCAGCTAGATTTGTTACTGCATGATTTTTAGCATAATGCTGTTCCTCCAAGAACATCTTGACCTCAGTCAAAGTAGTCAATAGTCTCTCTGCTCCAGTCCATGACAGCTACGAATAACAGCAAGCTGTGGTGAACTTCATTGTGGGTGCAGTTCTTCAGAAGGAATAATGAGGGTCCAGCCAACCCAAGGATGTAGCTATAGTGTAACCATGCCACAGATTTTACAGTTACAATACATGGAAAATACTGAAGACAGCTTTCTAGTCTCTCAGTGTCTGAGACCACAAAATGTCTCTGTGTTGTAGGAGAAAAGAAGGTCGTTGGGCTTCTTTGTCCAGAAATTATGTCACTCTGCTTGGTGGTCGCATTGGGATGCTTTTTTTGTAGGAGTGGCCTCCACAGACTTCTGGACTGTCAGTTCCATCCCTTATGATTATCTCTTGTGTGGCTTTGAATATTAATGGCACAAAGCCGTCCTTGTCTGCAGTGAGCACAATCCAAGAAGAGCCTACAAAAATTAAGCAAGAAAAAGAAAATGAGTGCACTGCTATGGTTACGTAAACGTAGAAACACGTTTTTAAAAGTCAGTGAGCACGCAGGCAGAACAGGCTTTCTTTTTGTGCACTAAAGCCTTATTAGGCTAATGACATTAAGGTCTGACAATCCATGCTCAACACACCTTTGTGCAAAGGCAGTGAGGGGCTAAATGAAAGGTCTTGCAAGGTTTGAGGATTTTGTCCCTTATTTAAATGAAGTTTAAAAAACAAGGTGCATCTTTTCTAGTTCTGATAAACTATAAATATCTTCATCTTCTGAAAACTCAGCCAGCCTTTCCATGCTGACTTTTGTTCTAGTGACCTCTACTTCTGCTTACCCTTTTCTCTCATCTGCACTACCCAAATGATGAAGAGAGTACAAAAACTGGAAAAGCTGGCAACAAAAATGATTTTGCTGCACTTGTTCTAGAAGGGAGTAGGGGTTTCCATCTCCTTTACTGTTAAACCAAGATTGTTTGGTATGTTTTCAAATTCGTGGAGCAAATAGAAGAAAGTTACACCTTGAAGATGATTTGCAAAAGCTGCTACAGTTAAATTTCTTGTCTTTTAATTATTTATTGAATCTTCTCATAAAGAGAATGAACAAAATATGTATGACATTTTTAATACTTTTTTCTCCTAAAGAAAAAAAGAGACGAGATTTAAAAACCGAAAGACATCAAAACCATTTAGGTTCTTTTTCTGTATTGCACAGAAGCTGAAAATAAACCTCCCCCAACTTTGTTATTTACTTTTCTTAACAAAACAGCTTAAAAATGAAGCTATATATATATATATTTTTTTTAAGTGATTCATCTAGTTTTCTTTTTGGCTGGATGTTGCAGTTCTTATAGAAAATGGTGAATTATCTTTTTTTTCAGTTTGACACTTGGTGGAAAAAAATCTGTGGCAACTGAAAAGCATTGTGGGAACCCTTGTATGACACACTTGCCTTAGAGCATGTGATCCTGTCATTATTGAACAGGGGCATTAACTGGGATATGAGGGAAAGAAAGCCCTAATAGGTTCTGTGTTGGGATTTTAGATTTTGCAATATAAAACTGGTTTTGACATGGAATGTGTAAAAAGGAAATGTAGAAAATCCAAAAGAACCATTCTTAATTTTTGTTAGTCATAACTAAGCATGCTCCTGGACAAGGTAAACGTCCCCTTCTTAAACTACTACCAAAGCACTTTTCCAGGCTGGTTGTATGTTGTCATGTCACCTGTTACATCATAAGAAGATTGTCTTTCCAAACCATGAATCTTTAATCTTCTGCTCTTAATACTTTCTTTCTAAATCTGGACAGACTTCAGATTCTGTGAGCAGTGGGCCTGAAAGTGGAAGTTCTACTGTGCAAATGGATATTACATTGTTCATCAAATTGATGAAGCATACTCTCTATGTCAGACTCTTGGGACTTTTTATTTTCATCCCTGGTAATGCTGGAAATTCTCAGTGCCATTGATAACACTTGCTCTGAAGCATATCCCATGGAATATTTCAGTAGAAAAGCCTTGTGCAGAGTGTAGTACCCTTTTACTGTGAACAGTTATGATGATGATGTGCCAAAAAGTGAGACTCCTGTGTGCTGCTAGCAGGGCACTACACCACAGACTATATTTAGCACAGGTAATGGCATTACAGTTCTGGGCTTAAAGTGCAGTTGCTGTGGGCATGAATTTGGCTTACAGTTGTGAAGTTTTTCCCTCCAATCTATTAATGTTTAAGTGTTTACTCATAGTAAAAAATGCCAGGCTGTCATTATAATACAAGAATGCTCTTCGTTACATCCTCTTTAATTATATAGTATTAAAGGATGGGGGTGATATTTTTAAACTTCACATTTAATATTTATGTCTTGTGTAAAAAAAAACTTTTAGGAATATAATCAGGCACCAGCCAGAACTGAATAAACAGCACATAACTACTTCTCTTCTAAACCTTATAATTTTGCAGGATTTTGGTGAGTTTTAGAAAGATTCTTGTTTCAGTTTTTCTTTTTGCTGTAAGCAAACAGACTTATTATCAGGAAATACAAGCAGAAAGAGGGACACATTAGGATGATTCTGAGACATTATCTTTTTCATATTTCTGAAGTCTCATACATGAAATTGAGGATCCATGTTCTGCTAATTAAGTATTCAGCTGGTCTACGGAGCTGAAAATAGGTTTTCTCAGTCCCCTTGTTTATTGTAGTCATCTCTTTCCAAAACCAAAAGCTGGAAATACAGGCCAAAAATGGTCTTCTCCTTGCCCTGCAGCACTGCATCATGTTCTGCAGAAGTCTGCTGGGAAATAGTTCAGGCCTCAACAGCAGGTAGAATTTTTTCATATATGCTTCCACTGCTCTGGACAGCCAAGGAAGATTCCTAACAGAAATATGGAACCTGCATATCCTTATCCTCTGGAACAACCTCAGAAAGAGAATCACAGTAGACTGTGAAAAGCCATCAGAAGCATTATAGAGAAACAGTTAAAAAATGGCAGTGTGTGTGTTGCTGAGAAGGTGTCAGACAGGAACAGACAGGGACAACACAATTCAGAGACAGCCTGGGGCCAGGGTTCCCCATGTGGCATCTGTCCTTATGAGTTAATCAGTGGCGAGTGGTAAAAATGGGACATTGGCAAATAGGAACATTGAGCTTCATTTTTTATCTTACATTAAAATAATCCCAAATGTTACTTGATACATAAATATATATATCATATTCTGAGAATGAATTTTTCTCCAGCCTACACTCTGTTGTCAGGTCTGACACGTGCTTGTAAAGATGGGCAAAGCAAAATGCCAAAAGGTCTCAGGGAAGCATTTCTACTTCCAGGTAATACAGTGTACTGATTATTTTCTCAGCCTTCCTTTGCAGAGGCACCTAAGATATTACTCTGCTAATAGGTAGTTCTGCAGTTACTTAGCATTTAAATGATTTCAAGAGACTCTGCTCTATTTCAGACAAGGGAAAACACACACTTACCAAAAAAAAGTGAGTTAGCTCAGTTTACTACAGTCTAGGGTAATTATTCTATCACAAAATGCCTCTTTTATGCTAAAAAATCTCAGGTGAAACCAGATAGCAGAAATAAAAAGAACATACCATGTTTCATTTCAATAACGGGCAGATCAAACAGCTGCTGGACTAAACTCAAATGGATCTTGCCATCACAGAGGAGAACATCTTTTGTTTCTTCAGTAACTGATCCATTTGAAAAGCTTTTCTTCATATGCATGTATATAAAAGAAAAGATCTTGTTAATGGCTTAGACATTGAGCCTGAGTTCTTATAACCATTCCTCTGCTCTTATTCCTTTCAGTTCTTTAGTCATTTTGCCTTTTCTTTGTCTGTCTTTCCTACAGTTTATACATGACATCATCATGCAGGACCAGTCCAAGCACAGTCTTGTAGTCCCATGTGAGGACGATGAGAATGCCTCTTTGGTTTTTGCTTTGTGAGCTTCTGCAGTTCAAATCTGCCTCAGCCCTCTATGTGTACTGTCCTGGGGTGTGCATCTGTGTGGCTGCTGGGGCTCCCTGCCTGAAATTTAGTGGAAGGGAATGTATCATACCTGGAATAACATTGTCCCAGATGCTTCCAGGGTAAATGAGTACACTGCTCAGTTTCAGCTGTATGCGTGGGTGGGTTTGAGAACCACTGGGCAGCTATTCCACCCTGGTAAAATAACCTCAGGGTTGTTTTGGCACAGGGACTATTGCAGAGAGACTGGACATAGCAACAGTCTCTCTGAAAAGCTGTCACAGCAAGGCAGCTTGGGAATCCTGTGACTTGCTTTGAGCAAGAGGGAAGGTATGGATTTACAGCCCTGGAATTTGCTCTGATATTCACTGAAAGAACACACTTGAGTATAAAGGTGGCTTGTTTGTGCTTCATGAGATTAAGGTGGCCCTGAGAATCAACATTTTTGCATTTCATCATTCTGGTCACTGCAAGGTGCAAGGACACAAAATAGTTGAGCTACTGTGGTCATGGAGTGGATATATATTTGAATTTGTATTTTCCTATCTGCTATCATTTGAAAGTCCTTTTAACATTGAAAATTTTGTAATGACCCAATGTCATTATGAAATAGATGTGAATGAGACATTTTCTTCTAAATAATCTTGTTCTACTTTGTCCTGTGAATTTCATTTTGTTCTTTCCGTGCTTTCTCCCTGTGTAGTTCCATGTGTTATGTTTTGCTTTGTTTCTTTTCTTTAGCATTTTTATGTTTGCAATACTCTCAGATTTTACATATTTGTTATGTCAATAAATGGTCTATTTACCCAATTTCCTAGACCCTTCTGTTTTGTACATTCAAAAAGGAATCCAAGGTAATGGTTTAGAATGGGCTGAAAGGATCTCATCTATCCTAACTCCTGTTCTAGTCCTACCCTGTCTGTGTCTACTTCATACCCTTGAATCTTCCTTGCTAATGTAGAACTTACAGTTGAATGAATTCACAACTGCATCTTCTATTTGTGCGCACAGAAAGCTAACCTTTGACTAAATAAATGTCTCTTGTAATGCTTGTCTTCATGTCTAATTGTGCTGTCTTTTGACAGTTGCTCTCTCAGTATGTGTGTGCGTTTTTGCTGTGTAACAACCTTTCTAAATCAATCCCTTTCATTTTTCTGTACACAGTATCTGTGCTGTCATGCAACCACATTGCATTCGGTAAATCAGAATGTCTGCTAACTGTTGCAAATGTCTTTTTCCCCACTCTGCTATAAATTGCTCATGCATATAGTCTATGGCTGATTGTTATTTATTTATTTATTTATTTATTTATTATGATTGATTTTATATGTAAGAACAATAAAAATGTCTTTCCATTAAAAACATGAACTTTCCAACTTTCAAAGGTCTTCTCATCTTTTTCCACATTCAAAACAACCAAAAATTTGTTGCTTATAATTAATGAAGGACATAACTAAGGAATGCATCAAGGAAGTATCATTTTCTTAGACATAAATCTATAGCAATTTTTTGTTACAGCTGTAACTATTTAAGAGAACTTCTTTGTAATTTTTAGGTCTTTTCAAATTATGTAGTACTATATTCTGTTTAACCTAAAACCACCTGAAACTCAATGGGCTGAATGTTCAGCAGTGAGCAAGTGCTTTGCATAAACATTGCAAAGATGCTCTTTGCCTGTGTAGGTATTTATGCAAAGCTTTGTCATTGCTGCAGATTGTGGACTAGGACTTCTAATAACTATTTCATTTTCCTGAGTTCAGGTTGAAATAGCAGAGTTTATTCAAGCTGAAACTTCATTTAATAAATTATAGAAAAAAATGGACTGTGAATGAGATAAGCACATTGCCTTGACCCAAATGATCCGCTTTTTCCTGTAGATATGCTTCAACTCAAGAATTATCAGAAAATAATCTAGCTCTGTCTCTCTTGACTTGAAATCAGTTGAATGCGAATGTATACTCAGGATGAGTTGACTTTGTTCTAGTTTCTTTCCTACATAGTCTTGCACATTATTACTGGAACAGCCTTTGGAAGTGGAAGACATTTTTGTATACGCACAACTGCATGACACCTATTTTTTATCCTAAACAGTTTTTCTAGTACAGACCTCAAAGATCAAGTCTCAGTTGTTTGTCTTCCATCACTTGTGAATGTTTCTATGAGCTATTTTCTCTGTCTTTGTTGTATGCTTATGTTTATAATGATAAACATAATCATCTTATACATTTATTTTTGACCTTTTATAAAATCTGTCAGGTCAAGAATCTTACTTTGTTATAATCTTCTAATTATTTAGCCTTTTTGTTTAATGCTTGCTTTAAATGATGATAATGTGCCTTCTCTTTGAGGAATGTGTTCACACATGTCATATCACAGATTAACTGATTTAAACCTGTACCGTCTTGTGAGGCAGGTAACTCTTAGTATCCCCTTTTTATAGATGATCATACCATTACACAGGGAGCTTAAGAGATTTACTCAAGGTCATGGAAGAAATTTGTGACAGAGTTAGGGGTACAGCTAAAAGCTTGCCTTAGTGCTTCCTACTTCCATGCCTTAACACCAAGACATTTTTCTAGCCAAATCTAGATTTACTCCGCCTCTTCCCAAAATCCATGTCTGGTTTTGTTATGTTGTTATTTATCTCAAATAGGAGTCAGAGGACTTGAAATTCCCAGATTAAAATCCTTTGTTAGTTGCTTTATCCTAGAACAAAGTTTATTGGTAGAATAAGAACATGTTAATCACAGAAGAAACAAATATATTTCCACATACGTGAGTGGATATTTTCAGATTAAGTTTTTTTAGCCAACTTCCTGTAGTATGTCAAGTCCAACTCTCCTTCAACAAAAATCCAACAAAAAGAAACGGTCAATTCAATAATTGTTTTCCTTCACCCGTGTCAGCCTGCCCCAATCAGATTTTATAGCCTAAAAAGGGTGTTCTGGGCAGCAGCCAGCCCATCATAGCAGTGCCAAACTGTCTTTCAAAACTCACATTTTGGATTGCAAATATGTATGAGAAGAAAATAATTTACTAAGGCAAAAAGGATTCCTGGGTGAGATTTTGTACAGTGTGTATCTGCAGAATAAATGAACATGCCTTCTCTCCCTTTTTTGAACCCCACTGAGCAGTCAGCTGGAGTTGGTTCTGCCTCTCGACCTTTTCTTCATTCGTCTTGTATTGCCTAATGCACTGCCTACAGTTGCTTGCATGCTAAGATCATCTTAATGAACTTAAATTCAACAACTGATCATAAAGTGAAGTAAATGAGAATGTGCTACCAATCAGAATTGTTTTTACTGATGCTAGGTTAGTGATAAGTTGAAGTTTCAATGTGTCTTTTTTGCCCATGGATGTCAAGGAATGTAAAATGTTTTTTAGATGAGACCTGCCAGCTATTTTCGCAGTGCTGCATTACCTGCTGAATGATGTGCCTCACTGATGTGCCCACATGCTGCCTTTGTTCTTTTCATAACAGTATAGTATTTTGGATTCACAGTTGTCTTGTAGTCACTTAACATGTACAAGCTTTTCTCATCCTTGGTTGTTTCCAGCTAATGAATATCCAGTTTAAAGCAGAAATTTCATCTCTTAATCCTGGAATGTATTACTATGTGCTTTATATTAGTTCATTTACTTCATTGTAATCTTTTTTTTTATTCTACATGTTAAAGTCATCGGTTTGCAGGTGTGAAATCCTGATCTTCTATTGCAAATGTTACTGACCTCATGTCATATGCAGATTTTATAAGCATAACTCAGCAGATCATTAATGAAACTTTTAGATGAGCCTGAAAATCCATCATGAGAAAATCCACTAGTAATTTTTTCCCCATTTTGTTCTATATTACTATAACTATTACTATCTCCCTTGTAGCTAATTCCTTAACCATCTTATTTTTCTTCTGTTAATCCCTATTCTCTTCTGTTGAACAAATAATTTCCCCTGTGGCATGATTTTAAGTACTGTTGAGAATTACAGGTATTTTAAATATTCTTCATCTCCTTTGTGTTAATAATCTGTTCTTTTATAAGGGATTGGTAGCAGGTTAGTACATGCATTGTACAGTGAATTGTGCTGTAGTTGTCTAGGAGTCTGTTTTCATGCTTTTAAACCGTTGATTTCATCTCTCTGTGTTTTGCTCCACTGGTGGTTTCAGGTTTGATACCTTAGTACACAGCTTTCTTTTACCTTGCCCCCATATTCATTGTGCAGGATGAGAAAAACTAATAAATTAGCTAGACGTGGGGGTTCTGTCCCAGAAGACAATAAAAATCACATAAACAGCTAAGGAAGAGAGCATTGAAGAGGAAGGAGAATTACAATATTTTACATTCAGAATATTGTGTCCCATTGAGCCTTGTGCAGCATTGCCACAGGTAGTGTTCATTAGTTTTGGCAGCTTGCACTGCTCCCCTGTCATTATTTCCACTGTTGCTGTGATTCCTGCCTGTTTTTTGGTAGATTCTGGTTTTTATTGTGGTGGAGATATCAGTATCTTTCCTTTCCTTGCTCTTATGTGGGACATTCCAATTGCAACCTTAATTAACCTGGCAGAGAAGCATAAGCCTGTAAAATGTTTATGTGGGAAGAGATCTGAGGTGCTCAGAGGTGCTTAAATCACAGTGCAGGTTGCATTTATAGGGCACATCAGTATTCCAGGTGACATGATGCTGGGATTTCTCTCCTCTTGGCTCACTCTTAATAGCTCTGCAACTACTGTTTCAGGTGTACTGTCATCTAAGATATACCTTTTTTGCTTGTGCTTCCATGATCTTTATGTATGATCTTTACTTTCTTTGTGCAGTATGAAAACTTGGCTTCATTTTTGACATTGCATGTTCCTTTCCTTTTGTGTCTGCATATCCAACAAACAAATCATCTGCTCTAACAAAAGGAATTGCATCTCCTCTACAAGCCCTGCTTGTCTGCTATTGATTAGTTTCAGAACACCGTTGACAGAATTTGTTCATAACAAATTCCTCAACCTTTGCTCAAAATGTTATCCATGCATTAATCACACTTTTTCTTGACTACTGCAGGTCTTTCTTTTACAGTCATCCTAAATCTCTTCCTTCTAAATTTCAGGATAGCTGACTAGTTTCTTACTCCAGGGAGCAATCATATCAGCTTCCTCTTCCATCATTTTCATGACTTACTTTCTATTGCTCAACCCAAGTCAAAATTGCCCTTTGGATTTCAGAAAGGTTCATGGTCATTACAGCTCATCATTGCAACCTGGTCTTCACTCATTTTACTATGTCCCCCTTATATTCCCCGTCTTTATGTCATGTATTTCTATCAGAACTTTACTGCCATGTGTTTGGATCCTTTCTGTTCATCTCCCAGATCTGTGTAAAAAAAAAATTTGTTTATTTTATAGCTAACCTTGGCAATAAAGGTTCCCACAGTAAATTGTATGAAGATACTATAAAAGTACAAACTGACTTGTATACAATTATTGTGAGTGCTAAGAAAAGAAAGTCATTGTGACTAATTGCTGAAAAGATATTATTTCCTGTTTAATTTTGCAATATATGTTCTCAGTGGTATAAACTTTTGACATAATACTGCTTGTAAGCAAAATGTAAGAGTTTAAGGATATTCTTCAGATTAAGATGAATCTTATTCCTCCTGGAGAGGTTTGCCTAAATGCCGTTAATTTCAGATCCAGATTGGGTTTATTTCCACTGTAATTAGCTTTTGAATGAGACTAGTTTAAATATTCTGCAGCTGTTTCTTTTCTGGGAGAAAAGGATGATAAAAGGAGGGTTTTTTTGTTTTGTGGGGGTTTTTGGGTTGTTTTTTGTTTTTTGGTTTTTTTCCAAAATGAAACAGAAAAAATCTCTGACAGATCCTCGCTCTTTTTTTTTTTTTCTTAAATAATGTCTTCTTATTGCATTTGTCTGTCTGCCCTCCCACACTCCCCTGAATCACAAGTCTGTATGTGATGAAAGAGCAATAATATTTGCTTTTCAGGGTTGAATGATCAAGTTACCTCCAGTGGCTGAATGCCATTACACAAATGATAGTGCAGTGACATTTCCAAAGTGTGAATGATCGTGGTTTTCTTCTATGGTTACGGACTACAAAGAATACAAATTCTGGTAGCACTGCAGAGATGTGACTTCAGAGGAGTTAAACGCACTACAGGATAAACAAAGGTTTTGAAGACTATTAAGTGAACAGACATGAATTATTAAGTAATAAATACTTGGTTTTAGTTTTCTAAGCAGAGCAGGAAATACACATAAATATGTCAATAATGCTTCTGCACAACAGTGTTCCTAATTGCTTGTTAATTATTGCTACATTTTTATTATGTTTTAAACTTTAATTTTGTTTTTTAAATGCATAAATATGGTTATGCAGTTCTGATCATTATATTCTTTAATGCAATAGATTTCTCAATCAAGATTGAGCCTCTACTGTGCTGGGGATTATGCAGACACTTAAGAAGACATGCACTTGGCACAAAGAGCTGGACGATAATGGTCACATTATTGACTGGACTGCAGTGCTCTTAAGGCTTAGAATGTTTTCCACTGGCTGATATTTATATCATAAGGCAATAAAGCTATTTCCTGACTTTTTGCTCTGTGAACACAGAGTCTGGCTGGAACCCACAGCCCAGCTGGTCTCTGAGCTCACAGTGCACTGAACAGCCCCTGAAGGAGTAACAAGGTTCAGATGTCTGAATATAAACTAATCAAAACAACTATTTCTCTGAAAATTATTAGCTGCCTATGAAGCAAATATTTCCCTGTCTGTCTGTAGACCTTTATGCCAAGTCTATTTTTCATTATTTTTTGGCATCATGCTGTGATCCTGTTAGATTTCAGAAGAGGGGCTGAACTATGCAAGGCATTAGTTGAGACTTCCCCAGGAAAGCTGTGTGTGTGGGAAGGCATTAGTGGCACTTTTTCTGAGTCATTATAATGCAGTGCTAGCAGTGCTTACTGCTGTCTTAATGGGAAACTAACCTGTTCAGATAAATAAGGCTTCCTTTCTAAACACCTTTTTTTTGAGCAGTATTTTAGAAGTACTTAATTTTTTTGTTGTTGTTTCCAAAAGGAAAAAAAACAGGTTAACTAATTCTTACTGGTTGTGCAAGCAAATGTGCACAGCGACCTCAGATCTTAGATTAATGTTATGTGTCACAAATAAAACTTCTCTTTGGAAAGTGTAATCCAATTGAATCCTCGAGATAGGACTGCTTGCTAAATAAATAAATTGATTTATGTTAAAAAATCAAAATTAATTTGAACATGCTGGAGAACAGAAGGGCTTGCTTCTTGGCCAATAAAATCCTAAATTATTTAAAATAGACATGTTGCTTTTTCACCAGAATTTGTATAATGTGTTCAAGTTAAATTATTGACTAATTCAGATCAAAAGCTTTGCTTTTATCCAGAGAACCTAACACACCAGAATCTGCTTAAATGCCAAGTAAACAATTGCTAAAAAGTAATGAACATGATTGAATTGAGTCATCATTCCCTTAATGAGTGTTTAAGGGGGCTTACTTAGATGTCTGTATGGAGTCCTTCAAAGTAAAAGGAAGTCAGATTTATTTGAGAAATACATACTTCAGCATCATCTCAATGCAGTGTATTATTTTGACATAATGCTGCTTCTGTTGCAATAGAAAAGAATGCTTTTATAATTGGCATCTACATCCTGAAAGGGACACAGGTTTTATCACTACCATCAGCATGTTCAAAAATCTGATCAGTATAATGTTAGCATTCCTGCAAATAATATTAAGAATAATAGATAGAATTAATTACCCAACATACATTCCTTAGTTGAAATTCTTACTGAAGCCAGTAAGAAATGTGCCAGAATGAGGGTAGATAGGAACATGATGGCTTGACATTCTTATATGCATTTAATGAAATTATAGTTACATATTGATGGATTGGGGGTTTTTTGTATGAGGGGTTTTTTTTCAGAAAATTTTAAGTGGTTATATGTTTTACAAATTGAATATGTCCAATTCTGTGAAGGTTAGTGGTGAGAAATCAAAGTAGAAATAAGCCAAATTCATGTCATGCCAATTTAAATTTTCCATAAATTCAGATTCAATACTTTGTTTCAGTCTTCCTGTGAGTCTGGCTATCTTCAAGCTTTGGATTTGAGCTCAGGTTTAAATTTATTACATTTTTGCTGAGCTACTGTAGCACCCTATTCATCAGCTAATCTCTGCACTAAACTAACATATAAGCCTTTTGTAAATGAACAACTCTGGCTCTATTCTCTCTGATAGATGCGTGCAAAATCAGCTAATGTTCATGACAATTGTGCATAATCAAAGAACAAACAGACAAATCTCACATGTGAAGTATCCTCTAAACTATCCACATCATCTTGAATTATTGTTCCAATGATAAATTATAATTCCACTTTCGATTAAGCTTGATGCCAAACCTAGGTCACATTTCTCATGGGTTGATAAGAATAAATTGCATCCTCTTGATTTAAAGCTGTATTTAAATAAACACAAGATTTTTAAAAATTCACAGAAAGTTCCTATCACAGTATTTCTAAGATGACAAAACATTACCTGGTAAGTGACATGAACGACAGGCGGTTCCTGGGAGCATGGATAGGCTAGAGATATCCTCCTCCCGTTCCTCGCAAAGTCCGTGATTTCGGAAAGACTCAGCTGTAACTCATTGAAACTGCCACAAAGTCTCTCTAAATTTCTAGATATGTGACTCATTCCCCTTTCACTTGGCAAATTGTTGTTGTTTTTAGGAGAATTTGATGTTTCTTGGATCACACTGAACTGCACTTTAGGGGATGTTGGTCTGCTGGAAATCCTGCTAGGTGATCCAAAACCACGAAGAGACACTGAACGATTTGTAGGTTCAGCATCCAATGTTTCCAAGGCCACTGAAGAGTCACATGGGAGCCTTTTTTCATCCAGGTCACTCACACTTGATGAAGAGCTCTGCTCATAACTAGGGCTCTTTACTTCTTCAATGAGTCTTCTCCTGCCACTCGGAGATTGAATAATTGTGCTTCTTGGTATTAGCAACTCCCTGCTTTGGGGTTGGTCTTCTGTGGCAAGATTCTCAAAGAATTGTCTTTTTCCAGGTATATTAATAGAGGATTCAAAGTTACAAAACATATTCTGCTTAGTCTCAGGCAATGCTGAAGAGTTTTCTTCCTGCATCAATTCTTTGACCATAAGACGCATTACATACCTGTCTGAACTTGAAGATGGAATGAGATTAGGCTCAGGGAACCTCTTCTTGCCAATCAAAATCAATAAGAGTTTATCTGTTAAAAAGCATAGGCCCTTTGGTCTTTCATTTTTTTCCAGCTGGATTTGTTGAATGTGAGGCATGCAGGAAGAGGTTACTGAATACACCAAAACAATATTAGAAGTATTAGAGGCTACTGCCACAATCTGAGCTCTAAGGTCAAAAGCCATTATATCAGGAACCAGAATACCTGGGATGGTGACTTTTCTGGTGGTCGTAACCTTCCTCTCAAAAGTCACCAAGATCAAGTGAGAAGAATCTTGACCATTTGTTCCTGCAGAGTCTTTGCGTTTCAGAGTAATGAGAGGACTGGGATCAGACCGACGGTGGTTTGCAAGGATATGGGTTAAATCCACAGGACCTGATGAAGAAGAAGCAACTGAATCACCGCCTGATCTATCTGAATCTATGGACTTTCTTCGTGTGTCCAAGGAGTATTCTTCATCACCAAGCACCAGAGCAGACTGTGAGATTAAAGAACCAGCTTCTGTACCAGGGGGCACATCAAATGCAATGCCTGCATTGAAACCACAGATATTATCTAAAGGAAGCTCAGTAGCTACAGCGATTTGGAAATCCAATGTGGCTTCTATAGCACAGATATAACCTCCCACATCAAAAACTGGGCAAAAGGAGCAGATATTTAGAGTTTTCTGAGCATTATCCCATATGTAGGAGTGCAGGGCAGTGCCTATAGCAACTACTAAACGATTACCATCCTTAGTCCAGCAAGCACAGTGGATGAGTCCGCTGGTTTTGATCTCTGCTTTAACCCGCGTATTGTCAGTACGGACAGCATGCAAGACTGAAGCATCTCGTTTTGTAAGCACAGCCAAGACCTCCTTCTTTGGATGCCAGACACAGCCCTGAGAAAGCAGTGGAAATGGCTCACCAACTTCACAAGTCTGAGAAATCAAGGGCTTTTTCTTCTCTGCGCTGCTGTAGACCAGCTGCCAAATGCTTACGTGCTTTTTGTGCTGAACAGCAAGCAGAGCTGGGGTGTCTGTAGAGCAACATGGGCCCCAGTAAAGCCCATGAACATGTTCAAATTGACCAACAACACTTGAGTCTCCAAACTTCAACTCTCCATTTTGATAGTATAAAGCAGTCAGTATCACTTGCTTCCCATCTGTCCAGGCAATTCCATGCACAGGGTGGATGGCTTGATATAAAGCATTGAGGCCAGTTCTCAGCAGCTTTGCCTTTCCCAGATCCATCTTTTTAAGCTTTCTTTCTAATGGTGGTTGTTTCAAAGTAGAGAATCCATGGAATTCACTTGCAAATCACCACGAGGGAGATTTTTTCTCATGTCTCCTTCCCTTCCTTTCCAGCATCAATCTGGTTTTTCTGCTAATAATCCAAGAGCCTATATTGTGAACGCCTTCTCAGTAGGCCTGCAGCTGCTCTTCTAAGTATAAATCCATGTCAAAGCTGCTTTGGCTATGTCTTTTCCTGGGAGGAGTTACCATCTTCATGTGATTGCTAACAAGGTTTAACCAATTACTGTGTGTTTTCGTAGAAGGCTATTTTTAACTCTTCCGTGCTGTGAATATATTTAAAAATAACACTAATACCTTGACCTTCAGTGAATGAAGGTCTTTACCAAAGAGAGAGATCATACACTGGTAAGCCTAAGTATTAAGCTACAGCCTGAAATAATGACCTGACGCTTCTTTCAGCCAGCCTTTGAAGGATGAAAGAAGATTTAAACATAACTGAGAACTGTACAAGACAGACTGCAATCTCTGACGGGCAGCATCTTTCAAATAGACAAGATCTGAAATGGCTATGAAAGGAAAGTAGAAAGGGAAAATTGTGCTCTGTTCAGTTAGTAGTTACAAGAGAATGAAGGAAGGTGAGATTAAAAAATAAACAACCCCAAATTTAAAAAGCCCCAACTAAGTAGTCTAGAAGCAAAGAGAGCTGATTAGTGATTAGTGTTCATTTTACTGGGACATACTTTCTAGCTACAAATATCTATTGATTTCTTTCTTGGTTTTACCTGTATCTGAGGGCTATTCCCTCATTATACAGAAAAAATGCGGAGAGGAAGCCAAAATTTTCCCGTTTCTCTTAACCCTGCATCTTCCACAATATATAAAATAACATCATGCAAGATCCTTGAGTTGTCAAAAACCCAAAAGACCCAACCAATAAATTGCTGTAACACAGCAGGGCTGTGTGAGGATACAGCAGTTTGGGTGAGCTGTATTGTTTCAGGCCCAGAGCTGGTTCAGATGGATTGTCTTGAGTGTCTCCATCCTTCCCTCCTTAGCACAGCCTTCTCTGGGGTTAGCTTGGACCAAGCATGCATATGGCTGAGCATAAATAGTCAGGGTGGGATTAATTACTTTAATATAAGCAACCATTACTATTTTCAGTGCCCTAGGATATCTGAGACAGCCGCACTGAGCTGGCAGATACAGCATAGGACTTAGAGAAGAGTAGTGCCATTCTGGAGTGGCAGCTGGCAACAAAGAGATGATCCCCAGATAGTCCCTGGACTGCCTAAGATGGCATTAGAAGCTTATATACAGGTAACTGAATCCCATCCTCAGCATTGTTCTGTAATTCTTGTTTTGCCAGTACATCTCCTTTTAGATTTCATGAAAGTTGTGTCTCTTGCTTTTTACATTAATAAAAAGTGAATAAATTAAACTTGGGCAAAGGTTTACAAGCTATCAATGTAATCACTATGGTTAAAGATGTAAGATGTAACAATACACATTCTTCATCTTCTGCTGATTTATACATTATATATTTGTATATTACCACCTGAGGAAAATGAACATCTTGTTGAAGGCAATTGGATCTCTTTTTAATACCCTTTTTCCATGTGTATTTACTGAGGATGGTTATTACCACTGAAGAACTCCCCAGCTGGTGTAATTATACCACATTCTCATTCACAGCTACCTTTCTTTTCTTTTGTGAATTATTTCATGAAGATTACATTTAAAATGAAAACTTTTTTATATTCATCAAGAACAAGCCAGTAAGGATGACTGGAATCAGTAAAAATTAAAAAGCTAAATATGCAGGTTAGAAGATCCCTTTTTATGCAAGACTTGTAAATTCTTTGGTCTCTGTCTGTGCTTGTGGTGAAACCATGTTTTTTAATGATTTCACCTTACCCTTTTTGGCGCAGATGCCACATTGCCATACCTATTTGACTAGGAGTTCTGACTACTGGGTACTTCCTCCAAGTTGTTGTTGTGGGATTATTGTTTTTATATTAGTGGTAGTTTTTTACCCATAGTAGTTATAATGAATATATTACATTAAAATACAACCCCAGCAGCTCCATAAATTGACAGAGTCTGTATAATGTATATTTTTTTACTTTAAAATAATGGTGTTTCACTCCTTTGTTGTCTTCTGGCTGTATTTTGCTGAAACTGATAAAGCTATTCTTTGGCACAGCATCTCATCTTTATTCTGCACCACTGTGCTTTAAATATCCTAACAAAACTGTGTCACAGCTGGATTCTAGCAGCCTAAGATGTGGTTTGGATGCAGAAACTTCTGCCTCAGTGTGACTGAAATGCTCAGATGGTTCACTAGGGATAATGTGTATTCTGCCAGCTATGCTGACATCTTGAGAGCATGGACTGACTACTCGTGTGGAAGACTGGACTTTACTTGCTGTTGGGTTTTCTTTTTAATTTCATCATCTCATAAAGCATCTGCTCTTCAGCAGTGTCTGTGACATTAACAGAGGGTGACACAAGGCTGGATATATGAGATTTGCCAATAAGAGAATCATCCTCAACTTTGAAATTCAGGTCATCTCACAAACATGGAAGTCTCAAAAAATATTTGCAGCAGAGCTACATTGAGATTTTCATCTATCTCTTAAGGCTTTAGGAAAAAGGACTTAATCTGAAGTCATGCTTATAACACACATATGAAGCCATACTTCATCTGAAACATACTTATGTTGATTTCTAATTAATTATCTGAGATACACAGATACAAAGATGACAGCATCCACAAAGTTCCACCGGCATGGTAGTGAGATAGGGAGTCAAGTGAGCATGAATTTGCTGTGGCCTTTTCAAAACTCTCTAAGCCTCAGTATTCATTGAAATCTGCAGGGTTTGGACACACTGTGAGCTCTGTTCTGTAGCAATTGAGTTGGAACCTCAGACTCCATTTTGGGATAACATTTCAGAATCTCAAGGAAAATTTCCTCCTGTGGTTCATTCTATGATTGTTTTTTGGTGGGAGGCAATAATGTAGGCAAAGAGCTTCTGTGAGAACAGAATCCTCTGGTACCTCCATAAACACCATATATGACAAAATTCATTTAAGATAAGATTATCTTTCAGATTGTATCTTTAAAATCTGTAAATAATGGAAGACTTGTAAAATATACAAAGGGATATAAAACCTAAGTTATGCCATGACTATGAATTTAAACAAGTCATACTGGGGATCAAAGAAGGCATAAAGTGAATAAAAGAGACATCGAACTTTGTTCGGCACAGCCTCATTTTTTAGAAACAAGATAAAAATAGAGAAGAATAAACAAGTTCCCTTCATTCAGTGAGCATATTTTTCTGGAAAAAAATAGAAATAATTTCTCCACCACCTTGGCATGCACAAATCTCTGTAGCACACACTGAAAATAAAGGCTGGTAATTGAAAACTGTCTTGGCAATTAGTAGAGTTAGAAATCGGAGACACTCTAGTGAGCGACCACAGTCTTTACACCTACAATGAGCTAGACTCTGATCTTTTAGCATCTCTGTGCCTCTGATTAACTCTGGTGTAACCCAGAGTTACACCAGAGTTACAGATTCTGGTGTAGAATGACACCTATGGCTAAAACAAGGTGTTTCAGCTGGTGGCACCTTGGCTGGCATTGTCCTGCAGATTAATTCCAGCCAGCCAGACCTGGAATGCTTTGGTGCTTTGGAGGAGATGGTTTTTAGAAGTATCCAAAGTTGAAAACTGAACACTGAGTTGCATATAGCTGCCAGCTGGTAGACATGAATTCTCATGGTTCATAATGAGTGTTGAAAAATTAATCCTGCCTTAATCATTGCAGCAGGTGAGCTGTGCTTTTTTTATAATACTGATTCATATTGATGTTTTCTCACATTGCTCTACTTGCTATTGCGGGAAAGAGTGAACACTTTCTGTGTCCAAATGGATCAGAGCTAATGAGTTCCAGGTTCTTAAATATATTTACCTATCTATTTCTTGTCCAGGGGGAGATTGGTATCTAAATATCTCTGTGGATCTGAGTGCAGTGTCTTGCTGGAAAAGCTGAATTTCAGACTTCATTTTCTCCTTTACTCATGGTAAAAGAATTCTTCCAGGCTAAATCTTGCTTCAAGTTAATTAAATAGATGTTAATATTCCTGGTGACTTCAGAGGAAGAGATCCAGCTCAATATGTAATAAAAATGCAAGAGTAATAATTTTTCTAATACTAATTTAACTCAACTTTATGAAATGTCTAATGCTTTGTGGTATTTTTACTTCAAAAGTATTTTTATTTAAAGCTACTCACCATGATTTCACCAATTTAAGTAGATGTGTCATTTACTTCAACACTTTCAAGAAGCTTGAGTATTTATTTACATAATAAATACATACTAAATGTCTTTCTTCTTCCACATTGACATTTCTTTGCCTTGAGATCTGATTTTAAAAAGTAGTTATCTGTCATAAGCTAACTGGAACAGAATGTAAAAATTATGCACAGTTAATAAAGAAACAAAATACGTAATCTGTCAGAGCAGATCCACTGATCCATGCTTTGTAAATCAATGCTCTTCTGACAGGGATATGTCTGTGTGCTATTCCTGCTCTCAGAATAGGATTTTACTCACCAGCTACACTTTTTTGTGCTATGTCATGTAAAGTGGAAAACACCTAATGAAATATTGTAATTTTCACATAAATATATTGAAGAAACTGCTAAGAAGTTTGGATAATTAAAAAATAACATATGCAAATTATTGTGTAGAGGCAAGCCCCTCAACTTTTCTATGCAGGCTATATTCAAACTAAGGAGACTTCAGGCAGGAAAGTCGCCACTTCTTTCTAACACTATTTTTGTCATACATGTAGAACCTTGGTACTACCTTTCTGGAGCAACTGCCTGGGCCAAGGGTACCAGGCTGGCTTGATTTGTCATCTGTAAATAGAGGCACCTAGCATGGGAACACATACAATGGAGGAGACACTGCTACAGTGAGACGAAAGTTTTGCCTCTTCTTGTTGAAGTTTATAAATTCTATGAGCTCATTTGCACCTTCAGGGATACGCTGCTAGATGACAGCTCTCCAAATGTCATACATATATAACTGACTGCAGGGACCTCTCTGACATGGGACCTTGGGTTCTCTGAAATCCCCCTGGGTCTCTGGGAAGGCACCAGAGATGCTCCATCACATCATTCCAACCACAGCTGTCCATCACTCTTGCAGGAGTGTTGTCAACAGTTGTCTTGACGTTTGTGGCTCTTGGAACTCCCTCTCCTCTGTAACAGAAAGGCAAATATGCAATTCTAACATAGTAATCCAGCACATCTGGAGGAGTAGAGTTAGCAAAGCATCTGTTAATCACCCAAGCCTTCCCTTTTGTGGTTTAGACTCTTGTCATCCATTGGAGTGGAGAGAAGAGAACCAAGTCTTTTTAGAAGGCCACTTCATTCTCACTCTCATCAAGGACTTAATGTTTTTCTGGGCTTCACAATGCTAAAGCGAAACTGGTGAGCAATTAGGAAGGAAAGCAGGATGGTTATGCAAACATGGTCACGGAGAATGAGACTCATTTCTCATTTAATTGTAGGTGTGGGATTCAAATTAGTATTTCTGCGTTGAAGTATATATGTATGGCTGCCTACATGAAGCTAGTGCCCAAGCTTCCATTAGGCAACAGCGTGGAGCCTCAGCTCTCTAACATATCTCTGAAGCATACACGCTATAGTTGTCTAAGTCAGACCCTGCTTCCTGATTCACTTAAAAGTCAGTGGTGAGAAACAGATACTTTTTGGGGCATGATTCATTCCATCCTAAAGTACCTAAAATAGATGAGTAACTCTTGCTTTATGAGTCTAGCTGAAGTACTTGGATAGGACAGGGGTATGGACAGATAAATGCCAAGGAATGGTTGCGTAGTAATTACGTGCATGTCTGTTATAACTAGAATATTTATCAATGATCAGCCCACCAATACCTCATTCTAGAGCTACATGATTCCTACCCACATCCTTCCCACTGCTGAATGCCCTCTCTGTCTCAAAACACTGTTTTTTGACTTAAAGTTCCCATATGTACATGCCAGTCTCTTGTGCATGCTTTATAAAGCAATCAAGTTTTCAATTGAAACGCCAGCATGTACGTTACAAAAATTATACTGGGCAGAAGAGCATGAAATGTTCTTTAGGGTATATTTCGGTCTTGGCAAAGAGAGGGAATGAATGATCTAATGGGTCTTTCCATCTGTAAGTCAACATTCAGCTTCCAAATTATGACAGTCTTTTTCTTTCATAGGCATTAAATGTATTTGTTTTTGAAGATGTCTCTTATTAGTCCTTCTTTTTTACATGATGATGTAAATTTATACCCTTGAAGTAATATTTTTATGATTCCCACCAGACACATCAGATAACTTAGGAACCTCTTGCATGGCTAAATGCTCTTTGCCACAGTGTGCATACTCAGTTACATCACTCTCAGTTGAAAGCCCGTTGAGATTTGGAGAACAAAGGATAGTAATATTTTTAGCAGATTTACATTTGTCCCAGCTTGATAAGTTGAAAAGGTCAGTAAACTCCGTCAGCTCTGGGAAAATAATTTATTATTGTAAAGGAACTCAAGACAGCATGAGCTGGACATAATCCTATATTCAAATTGGTTGGTTGACAGTGTAGACAGAGTCAAACTCTTAGCAACGCTTGTTTTGGAAAGTGCACTAGAGAGCAAATTTTGCAAAATATATCAAAATTGATTACTTCTGAATCACGTGGGTTATAGTATCTATTCAGGCAGTTAAACTGTGGTTGAGAATATTGATTGAGAAAGATTGTGGGGTCTCTCTTATTTTGCTTGATGTATGGGGTGTGTTTGATGATAACACTTCCAATGGCCAGGATAGGTGAATAGTTTGTTGCTGCTGTCACTGCTAGAGCTGTTCTACTTGGGACAATTTCAGAAGTGTCTAAAGAAAGCTGATTCCCAGCTGTATTTGGAAACCCTGGTAATAAAACCCCTTTGACTTGGTCTCCCCTGGAAATGTTCATGCTAGTTAGACTTAATAGGATCTCCCTACCTCCCTGATATACACAAAAATATTGGAGAATGTATTTTAACACAAATCTGCTAATTAAAATGTAACAGTGGTAATACTGTGCTGCTATCCACCTTCGTGTTTAAATAGTTCACCTGTAACTGTTTGCATAGGCTGAAACTGAGCTGTGGTGGATGATGTTTTTAATCCACAGCCCTTAAGCTCATTGAGGCATTAGCTAGAATTGTATTGAAGGTCCTGTGGGATCTATGTTTTTACTGAAAGGCTACAATGGTTCTGTTTTGGCCCTCTTTTTTATCTTAGATAAGGGCTTAATTTAATGGAAAATAAAATTAAAAATACTTTTTCCTGCTTCCCTAGTAGGAAGGATTAGAAATGTTTCCCCTTGAAGGTCAGTTTAGCCTAAATACCTGTTCTCCAGGATTCAGCCACCTTGACTCTATAGGTGCACAACCTGAAATGGCTGATTCAGCCTTGTCTTTCTCTAAGAAAACTGAAGGCCAAATGCTGGGGCAGCCCTGATGAGGAGCTGAATACCAGAGAGATTAGTGTTTGTGTTTCTCCTAGAGATGAATGTAATAAGCCTGAGATTTTTAGTGGCTGTCACTGATCTGTTGACACTTACCTGGAATTAAAGCTGTCCCTGGAGTATCATGCAAAAAAACCCCCAACTTTTCACAATCTTTCTATGCTGTCCTACTTGTAGCTGCTCTGGTATGTTACAATCTGCCTCTCTGGCTGCTGAACTTTTAGTTATAACTTCAGATCATTTTGGTCAGAGGTTCTAGAAACTCATTAAATAGTGTTATAATTGCACATGCAGACTGAAGGCAAACAAATACAACCTTAATTTTCTGAGTCCATTAGCCAGCTCCCTTGATTCATTTATCTGGAGGATTGAGAATGCCAGTTAATTTCATTTCCACAGTTACATTTTCCAAAATCATTGAAAGGCTGATCAAAAGCTTGCAGCTAATATTTGCGGCTTGTTTGGTTTTCTCCTGATGTTTGAACTGCTTCCAATATGTCTTGCCAGTGACATTTCTCCACCATGCAGAATAAACACCAGAACTATAGAGAAATAGTTTTACTGAAGAGAGCAGAAAATATGTTGCCCTGTAAATACAAAGTTTCTCAGTCACTGGCGTCCATTCTGTAACTTCCATGGCAAGGAAATAACAGAGCTGGAATAATTATTTTACTGAATAAATGCAATAGATGTAATTCCAGTACTGTTCCACAGTTTGAAAGATAGACTTACTTATATTTTTTTTAATCCATTTTTTGCTATGAAAGATTGGGTGAAAGAGAAAATCTAATCCTCTTGGACTGTCTGCTTAAGATACTGTTATTCTTGGAAATTTTATTTGTGAGACTGCACTGCATGACCCTGAGTTTAGGTTCTGGGTCCCAAGGTGTAACTCGCCCTCTTTTATTTATGATAAAAGAGGATCTCTTCCCCTGAAGTGTTTGGAATCTAAACAGACAAGGTAGAATGATCATTCATGTTATGTAAATGAAATATGGAGGCACAGAGCAATTCAGAGCATATCTTCAATTCAGCAAGCTGCCTTCAAAACAGTAGGCAGTGAAGCAATATCACTGCAGCAATCTGCATGTGTGTTAATTAGTCTGGATGGATGCTGCAATTTCATATTTATATTGCATCTGAGGTGCTAGCTGGTTTTGTATTAGCCACTTCGGAGCATTATGTATTGCAAACAGATCCAAAGTGATTAAGGGTCATGCAGTCAATGTTGGAATTGTGGTTAACCTCGCTACCACTTTTGTATTTCCTTCTGTTCATCTTGCAGGAAAAATATTACAGATTCATGCATCAGTTTAGGGGAAGGGACCTTTGGAGGCCATATGGTCCAACTGCTTGCTTGGAACAGGGCTGACATCAGCTTGTTCAGGTTCCTTAAGGCTTTGTTCGATAACTCTTGATAAGATAAAAAATCTTGTGAAGATTTTTTTATCTATATTTAGTCAGAATTTCCTTTGCTGTGATTTGTGTCCATTGCTTCTTGTTCTTTGATTGGGCATCTCTGAGAAAAGTGTGGCACCATGCTCTCCACCACCCATTAGGTAGTTGTAGACAGCAACTGAGATCCTTCTTCTCTTTGACTTCTGCAGGCTGAACAAACCCAGCTCCCTCCTCCTCTCCACATTGTCCAACCACTCACGACAATGGAATGGTTGGGATTGCTCCAGTAAGTCCTTGTACTGGGAAGACAAGCCTGTGAGACCATGACTCTCTCTAAACCCATGTGGTTTAGGAAGTGATAAATTGCATTAATCTCTTCTGGAAGCAAACTCCATTATTAAGGTACTGGTCTTGTGGAATTTTTGCCTCCATTCCAGAATATAAGCTACCAATTTCTTGTCTCTAGTAGCTGGCGTTGTATATCCTGATGAGCTGGAGCTCTTCCCTGTGCATACCTGAGGCTACCTCACCTAGTCCTGTAAAAGGTTTTGAAGATCAGGTCTAAGACCTTCATAATGACTACCATAAAAGTGTTGTGAGAGAGAATATGTGAATATTTGAGTTGGGAAGAACCTCGTGAGAGAAGTGGCAGCTTTCAAGGCAGTTTTAGTGCTACTGAAAAAATCCAGCTGCAGTTTTGCACTCATAGCTACAGCTGCAAGAGGAAACTACAGATACAGATGTGGATGAGGAGTTCTAAGAGGAAGATGAGAATTTAGAATAATTGCTTCAGGAGGAAATTTTATTCTGTTTCGGGGCATTTGGAACAAGTATCAGTAGGGAGGAGGTGACTGTGCTGCAGACCTGTGGGAACCTGCAGACCTGTGGGAACCTGCAGACCTGTGGTAACCAGAAGTGAGACAGGCACATGGAGATTTTTGGGGCCATCGTCACATGTCCGTCACTGTGGGTGTGCCGCCAGAATTACCCTAAGCATATGCTTTGAGAGGAATCATGGATTCTGGCTGACTCTCTTTTGTCGATGCTTGTGATGCACAGGAACATTCGCAGTGACATGACCTGCTGAGCTCTGCAGGCTGCTGTTTATTTTGGTCAGGGTTTTTTCCAGCGTGGTGCTGGTTTTGCATGACCTGTACACTTTGGGATTAAAATTACTTGGTTGAGCATGTTGGTTCAGTGAATGGAAAGGTCTCTATTGGTAACATGTTTTTAGTTTGTTTTCACTGTTCGTAGAGCACTGGGTGGGTTACAAAGTAATGCTGATTCTTTATCCATGGATGCTGGTGAGGGACGTGTATTGTTGGGGGCTTTTTGCGGCTTCCATGAATTTTTACATTTGCAGAATTTGTGCTTTCCGTTTATGGGCAATTTAGTGCTTTGCCTTCCAGGGGTGTTCTTCATGTGCATGTGGAATCTATTACACATGATTTGTACTTCCTTTGTAGATTTTAAAAACAATGAAGAATGGGATTTCACAATATAGGAACTATGAGCTAAATTAAAACACTAAAAATTTGAAAATTGTTTGTCTTCCTGAAAGTGGAAATGCATAAATAGTTTGTAAACAGTGCTGGCTGTAAGGGTTTCAACTACAGAAAATGGAATATTCATCTGCTAAACTTTGAGGTTTTGGGTTTTTCTCATAATGACTGTGGCAACTTGTCCTCTTTGTGACCACTGAGTAATCTTAGATGTTGGAGTTATGTGGCTCCATCAAAACATTTGGGAAGGAGTGTCGAGAGAACCCCCTGCTTTTCCAGCCCGCTGTTTCTGTTGCCAGGATAGAAAAACATGCTGTGGGAAGGTCTTGTGGTAAATGACTGTTCAGGAAAGTGAGCTCTACAGAGCCTTGGAGAGAGAGACTACTGGATTTTATCCTTGATACAGATACACTGGATCCCAAAAGTGGAGGAAGTGGATGACATGCAATGATTTTCAAGGAGCATTCTTAATATACTAATCTGGTCTGTTTTGATAAGTTGGTTTTAGCCATTTCCTTGGCCATGAACTTTCCTTCTTAGTCCCTTTGTCCTTTCTGTTTCCCCTCCAATTCCCTGCCAATTCTAAATCACTTTTTCTTGTATTTCAGAGGCTTTCCTGAAGATGTGGACATTCCTTGTTCCAGTTTACTCTTCCAAGATCATCATGTGCTGTGGACTTGTTAACAACATGTATTTAATGATCTCGATGCCTCCAGTGAGTACTGTGAGGGGAAAAATAACATTACTTTTTGTTCAATATCTGTGGTGCCAAAGATTTTAAAAAATATTCATCCAACAATTTTGAGATACCCTCTCCAGATCCTTTTTTCTGTCTTGGAATTTGGCCTCACCTTTCTTTCCATGGTCTTGGCAATATGTGTACAGGGGATCTAATTAACTTATGCCCAAAAGAAGCATTTAGGGTCCCTCCATGGGGCAAGAGGCCACAGGATAGGATGCTTGTAGATACAGCATTTTAGACCTAGGTCACAGCTTGGTCCTTCCTAATCCCATCTTCTGGCTTGTGAATTTTGCTGTTGGTGGTGTTTGCTTTTTTATTATGATTGTCAGTCTGCCTGAGGATGCTGTGGTCTGTGTTTAAGGCCTGTTACTTGTGATGACACTTGAAGCAGATATTCTGTGATCCTGTCGGAACTATGTCTATTATGTCATTAGGTCCAATCTCCTGTCACAAGAGAAACTCGGGAACAGCTATTCTTCTCCCATCATGGAGAGATGTGTGGCCTGATCAAAGGAAACATGTAATTATAAAAGCTAAAGGGAACCCAGCAAAGTATAATTTGCTTTTATTCATTGGATTTATGCCTTCTGAAGCTCTGATCATCTGACAGGACACAGACATCTACCTGGAGCCTGGATGAAAGCAGTCCTTTCTTGTAAAGTCAAGAGCCCTACTAGGACACCATGTACCTAGAATTTCCCTTTATAACTCCCCTTATGCGCTCAGCTTTTCTTGTACTGTCCTTGTTGCTCTGTAATGACTCAGAGGCACCTCTGGAATTAGCAATGTTCATGCGTTCTTAATGCCTCTG
Organism: Entomyzon cyanotis; assembly: GCA_024500445.1. NCBI lineage: Eukaryota > Metazoa > Chordata > Aves > Passeriformes > Meliphagidae > Entomyzon > Entomyzon cyanotis. Next base: position 68,071,394 of record JAKEPQ010000871.1, read on the forward strand.
TGCCACTTACCTCCTACCTGGCATTTTCCTATTTCTCAAATGAATTTTTAGTATCTTTCTACAGATCAGAAATCAAGTGACACTCTGAGACTGGCAACAGAAAAGAATCCCCTTTCAGAATTTGCACTGTTGCAGACCTGCTCTGATAAACTGCAGTAAGTGCCTGCTTATTCTGTACATGGTACCTACAGATGCAGAATTCACTGGAATGGGAGGCAGGTGAAACAAATCCCTGTGCAGTCCTCAATACTACTTCTGAACTAATGTGAGCTCATGCTTTTCCTCACTTGCCCACTTTTGGGGAACTTCAGCCAGCCAGTCCTGGCATTTCAGAGTGTCTGACCCATAAGGAAAGATAGATACAGTCAAGCACCCAGGTGAAAAGATGGTCTGATCAGAGTAGTGTGAAAAGCTGTGTGGAGATGGTTGGTGCAGTTGAGACCACAGATGCAAGGGCCCCATTACCACAGTTATGAACCAGCACAGTAATTCCTCAGTTCAGTCATCCTGACAACTGCCCTTATAGAGGAAGATCTTTTTTCCTGAAGAGAACCCAGTTTGTAATAGCTAAAAACCCTGAAAAAGCAATGTCAGAGAAGTGCAGGTTGGAACTAGATGGATACAGACAGCTCTTTCAATTGGAAATCTGATGATGTTGCAGTTCCATTTTTATTTTTAACCCAGAAAAAACAGAACTGCAAACAGAACTATTCCTTTAGAGACAGTGGAAACTCTTGAGATTCAAATACACAATAAGTTTATGAGGAGATAGTCTATTTCAGGTGCACTCCTCAGAAGCAGTTGTAGCAAGGTTGAATATGTAATTTCATATCACAGGAACACCCTACATACAAGGATTTTCCTGTTTAAAACATGGATATGAAGAAGAAGTTATAAAGTGCTTTGCACTGAAACTCAAGGTCACTGCCAGCCTGCTGGAGACCTGCCGCTGCTGCTGCTGTGTGGGGTCACCACCGGTGGGTACCACTCCCTGATGCTGCTGTTCACCAACAGAATCGGGGGCACATTCCCTTCAGCATGCACACGTAATGTGCGAGTACGGATGCTTTCCTCCATGGCTCTTTGTAACGGGAAATGCCGACCCTGTCCTCGCACTCAGCCGCGTCCGGATGTCTGGATGGTGAGGAGCGCGGCGCTCGGTTTCCCTGCCGGCCCGGCGCGCCTGCAGCGGGACCCCACCGGTACCCCCCGCTCCCGCACACGCCCTGAGCACCCCCGCCGCTCGGACTCCGCACGGCCACGGTCACACGGGGGGCAAACGGGGGCGAGACCCCCGCGGGAGCGCCGCGCCAGGCACCATCGCTAAAGAGAGCCCTGCCCGGGGGATGGCAGCAGCATCTCCCGCACGACCGTGGGTTAGGGGGCGATGCTGGTGGGCGGACACCCCACCGCAAGACTCTCCTCATCCCCGCGGCCCCCAGGGCGCTCGGAGCGGGGGCGGGAGGACCCCTCCCCGTCCCTCCCCGTCCTCCCCGCCCCTGCCCCGCATTGGCTGCGGGCGCTGACGGGCAGCCAGGGCGGCCCTGCCCGCGGCCGCCCAGGGGCATTGCCCGCACTGGGGGTCCGGCCGCGCCGGGGAGCGGGGCCGCGCGGAGCCGAGCGGGCTTGAGTCGAGCCGGTGCCGCCATGGGGGTAGAGATCGAGACCATCTCTCCGGGAGACGGTACGAGGCCGTGCGGGGAGCAGCCCTGCGGCGCGGGGACGGCGGCGCCCGGTTCGGCCGGGCACCCGGGGGCTGCGGGAGAGGGAGAGCCGCGTCCCCGCCGGCGGCAGAGCGGGGAGCGGGAGCGCGATGCGGGGAGGCGGCGGTGAGGGAGGGCAGGCACGGCCGCCCCCGCAGCCCCGCGGGCACCAACCCCCGATGCGGGAGAGGCGGAGCGCGGCGAGGCGACCGCCCGGGGTCGCGGCGGCAGGGGCGGCGAGGCGGCCGGGGTTTCTGTGGCATCCGCTGACAGCTGCACAGCCCGAGCGCGGGGTCAGCGCCGGCGCCCGGCGGGGAGCCCAAACTTTCCCCGGTGGCGAGCCCGGCCTCGCCGGGGGCACCGGTCGTTCGTGGCAGCATCCCCCCGGCAAGGCACCGCCGCCTCCCGGTCCAGCGTGGGATGCTGGAGAAGGCTGAGGTCCAGCCTGGGTGGCAGTCACCTCTCCTTGGCGCGCGCTCCCGTTTCCAGAGCCAATTCGCTGTGTTCTGCTTTTCTGTAGCATTAGAATAGAATTCCATGAGGTTTTTGTGTTTTGGGGTTTTTTAAGAGAACATAATTTCTAACATACATATGTAGCTATATAATAGGCCAGATTCATCCTTGGCTGGTATACAACCATAAATAATTTGTTCAAGTTGATCACAGCTTAAGTTTCTTGGCCCAGTATCTTTCCTTTCTTTGTGTATGCTTTTAAATTGGCTTCTCCCTCTGTGCTGTTTAGCTCTAGGGATCTGATTCTTCTCTTGGTTGCACAGATGTAAAAGAAGAATACTTATATCCACATAAGTAATGGTACTGAGTTGGGAGTAGGAAGGAAGATGGAACTATCTCATAGTAGTACTTTCTATCTATTAAATAGATCAGGGCTGTCGTTGTAAGTAATATGCTATTCCAAATAAGGTTATATGGATTAATTCTCTTGGTTGCAAGTCTTAATCAAAATCAGCTGACTTTAAACACTGTCTTAAGACCACAATGAGTCAGTGGTCTTGCAAGTCTCTGCTTTTAATTTGGCTTTGATGTGAAATTATGTAGCTTCATTGGCTTTGCTGGTGGTACAGGCACAGCAGAGTATGTGTCCGCAAGGTCTGAAACTGTTTTTCTCAGATCTCTGTACAAAAGTGTATCATTTTAATAATACCTGTTTTACTGAGGGTAGGATTCATCTCACATAACTTTTCTCAGGTTAGCTGGCTAGTCTAAAGCAGTCTTCTTGGTTTTCTCTGTCATCTCCAGAGAATAATTCATCTCACCTTTCTCTGGATGGGCTGGCTTTCCCTCAAAACACTGCTAATTCTTTGTTGTCAATAGAGGAAGCCCAGGAGACTGGCATATGATAGTTGCCTGTGGTTTAGATGGCTGAATTTAAAAGAAATTAATCTCCCTTTAGCATGCCATGGTGCCCTTACTGGCTACCTATTGTACTGCATTTTGTGCAACGTGCAGCTAGGAATACTCCAGCCAGCCAAGCCAAGAAACAAGTCCCTTCAGGTGGCACTTGCAAGCACCATTTTCTCAATTTTTGTATTGTAATTCTTGGTTCATCAGATTAGCCTGCCCTCCTGCCACTTACTGCTCATGTGGTTTTGACATGGAAGCCCTAAGGCCATAGCTTGTGTGTTACTTGCTGGTTTATACCCTGTGAAGTGCCCTGTAATGCAGAACTTGTTATCATCTTAATTCTGACCAAAGGGGACAGAAAGCAAACTGAGAGATGAGCCTCAGTTTCATAGAGTCATGGGATAGTGTGGTTGTAAGGGACCCAAGAGATCACCTTGTTCCAACCTCCCTGCCATGGGCAGGGACACCTTCCACTACGCCAGGTTGCTCAGAGCTTCATCCATCTTGACCTTGAACATTTCCGGGGATGGGGCATCCACCACTTCTCTGGGCAACCTACCTCAATCCCCAGGTTTTAACTTTCTGTCAAGGACGTTCCTTTATAATTAACCTCATTGATACTTTTATCTTCTTTAGAACCTGGGCACTGCCCTGGCCAACCTTGAGAGCAGCTTTAATACACCATTGGCACCTAATTGAGCCAGGAAAGTCATCCCTTTGCTTTTAGTGGCTTTTGCTGTACCTAGAACAGGTAAAATGGAAATGGTAATTTCATTTTCCAGCGTCAAGCAAATTATTTAAGCTTTCTTTCCTTTAAGTATGAACATTTTTGGAGGAGCTACCAGGCTCTTAAAATAACTTAGTGTACCACTACTTTACTGTTGCCTAACGCTACAAAATTAAACTGCTTTTGTCTGTGAAAATTTTGTAAAGCCCATCCCTGCTAATTAAAGATGCCCTCATAGAGCTGTCTTTCTTGAGTGAAAGGCATTAGAGATGTGAATACAAATGAATTTTCTCACAATGTCAGATTGTGACTTTATTTGAACACTTCCAGCAAAAACATTCTGAGAATCATTAAAAGTTACAGTCCATGAAGTTTTGATTGTCCTTTTGCACTTACAGAATTTAAATGCATATGTAATGCACACACATATAGGGAGAATTATGTAAGGAAAATATTACTTAGTCTAAGAGGTAAACAGGAGCCAAGCTGGGACCTTTTACCCTAAACCATCCCATTCCTATCTTGCTTTGGATAGCAAGATAGTTACCTATTATTGATTTGGTAACACATCAGAATCATAGAGTTGTTATGGTTGGAAAAAACCTTCAAGATCATGAAGTCCGACCATCAACCCAGCACCAGCATCACCACCATGTACACCATTTAACCATGTCTTCAAACGCCATATTCACATGTTTTTTTAACACTTCAAAGGATTGTGACTCCACCACTTGCCCGGGCAGTCAGTGTTTTACAAGCCAATGCTTTATGACCTTTTTTACAAAGAAATGTTTCCTAATACCCAATCTAAACCTAACCCGGTGCAACTTGAGGCCATTTCCCCTCATTTTTCCCCTCACATTTCCCCTCCACTTCTTACCTGGGAGAAGAGACTGATCCCCACTTTACTAAAGCCTCCTGTCAGGGAGTTGTAGAGAGCAATAAGGTCCCCCCTGAGCCTCCTTTTCTCCAGGCTAAACACCCCCAGCTCCCTCAACCACTCCTCATCAGACTTGTGCTCCAAGTTGTATGAGGAGCCACTTACATCTGCAGCTGTCACGTGGATGGCTCAGATATTTCAAATATCTGAGTTCAGCATTGTCCTCTTAAAAGATAAACTTGTATAGTCAGGTCAATAAGAGAAAATAAAAGAATAACCTTTTATAATTTTAACAGGACGGACATTTCCAAAGAAGGGGCAGACGTGTGTGGTGCACTACACAGGTAAGGCATGTTCTGGATGTTCTCTTGATACCAACTGTGTTGCATTCAAGAGTGATTTCCCATTTCAGATGTCTGTTGTATTTTTTGCTTTGTTCTGTCACTCATAATCTATTGGATGTGTTCAGATGGACTTCCTGATTTTACTTCTAGCTACAGTACCTGGATGTGCCTGCTTGCAGATTTGCCAGGGGTAGCATTCGATGGTGAGAGATTTGCAGAAGAAGCTGCAAACCTGATTCATTAAGCCATTTTACTAGCTAATGAAATCGAGCATGAAACAGTCAAAATGCTGGGATCATATTTTTACGGCCTCTGAGCTTAACACAGACAATTACTGATTGTATATATCTTAAAAGCATGTGTCCATGTATTGGCAGTAAAATTCATTCCAGATTGAAGAAATCAATACAAGGTCTGTTTAAACACCTGCTTTATGGACTTGTGTGAATCTTAAGTGGTGAGCTGCTTAATGGAGCTGTTGATGCTGCACCTTTGTCAGAGGGAAAATGTCCTTTAAATCAATTTATAATGTTATGCTTTGTATTTAGCTATGTAAGGTGTCAAAAGGATGCAAAAATCTCTGCAGTCCGAGTTTCCAAGTGGGAAGTTCACTTCGCGAGCTGCCATTTTATGAAGTCTTTTCCTTAAAAAGCCAACATACAGGTTATGTAGGGATTGAAGCTTCTGATCTGGGCCTAGATAATGAGGTAATGTTTTCCTCTGGCGTTCAGGATGATAGGAGAGTTGTCTTTGGTTACTGTTGCTTTCCTTCAGCTTTGTACTTGCTTCTTTAGCTTACTACTGGAGCAAGATGGGAACATTTTCCAGTAAATACAACTAATGATGTAAGCCTGTTTGTATTTTCAATAAGCTTTTTAATATAATTTCGATAATACCACCATTCAGAAGGTTATATGGTGCACTGGCTCGGGGTGTAGGGTCTGGATTTAAGGTCCTTTTACTTTTATATATACAGAGTATTTTGGTCTGATGAGGATTTCTAGTTTGAATTAGAAGATGTTAAACACATGGATCTCCCATGCCAGTCTCAGCTCTACAGACATTTCTCTGTAACGTATGTATGAAAATAGATGTTTTGAAATTATTTTTGTGAAGATGCTGAAAGATATGTTTCTCTTCCTGTCCAAACTTCAAAAGGCTTTATGAAATAAAATTGTCACCTCCCACCCCTAGTTAGTTCAAGATAAATTTAAATGTCAGAACTGAAACAGGCAAAAAAATTTGAGCCTGGTGTCTCCCACAAAGCACATTTTTTCTGGATAACTTCAGAGAGTGTGAATGGTAAATGTGAAAAGATAACAAGATGCTGCATACTCCTATTGATATTAGATAGTGTCTTAGGTGAGGCTATCATAAACTGGCTTTGACATAAAAGACTTTATAAAAACTCATTAAATCAATCTCTAGCATAAACTGTGCTTTCTCTATATATCTTGCTGCTGGTCCTATAAAACCTCTCTTGACTCCCAGATTAGAACAGATATGAGGGGAAAGTCGTCACCTCAGTTCCACTGCTGGTGCCAGCAGTCTTTGGTGGTGATGTTTTTAAATTGAGCCCATGGTTAGCAGATAAAATATTTTCTTCCAGTGGTCTATAAAGCATGTGGGTAAGATGACATGTAAGTGTTGGGGTTTAATTTAAAACTATTTTATCTGAATCCTATATAGTTTCTTTTTGTATTGATGAGATTCCAGATATGCCTGGTATTTATCTTGGAATGATCTCTGTCTTATTTATATGATCTTATTAGGCCTCAATGTACTTAATACTTATCCTTACCACATTCCTGTGAGTCCTGCTTCAGGAATTGGGTAGCTAAATTACAGGGAAGTCTGCAGAGAAATCCAGAGCTTCTGTCTTGACACGTAAAATCTGAGTTAGGAAAAACTAAGACACCTAGGTGCACGGAAGTCATCCAGAAGTCCTGCTTTTCAGAGCTGATTAATATTGTATAGCATGTCTAGCTTTCAAGTTGTCTCCATATTTAGCCTGTGTGTCACTCTGGAGCTGGGCACAGATACCTGTGAGGAGGTGTTGGTTATGGGAAGTGAGGGAACCATGCACTGACTGGACTCCATCAAGGTGCAGGGATTGTTTGGATCCCCAGAAAAGCCTGAACTCATTGGAGTGCCTGGAGCATAGCCCTGATTCCAGGATCAGGCAGAGCAGAGACAGCCTCCTTCAGCCAAAAACACAGCCTGTGGGAGCCCATATGATGTGTAATGACTGAACAGTTGTTTGAGACATGGCAAACCTATCCCCAGTTGACTTTTGCAATAGAAGAGGGTCATAACTCTGTCTGCCACATCCTTAACTGCAGCCATTGCATTCCTGGGGAGAAGAAAGCTGAATTTTCCACTCCTTTCAGTTTAGCTTGGGACACTCAGCAGTGAAGAATGCAAGAGCCATGGGCAAGGAAAGGAGCAGGCAAGATGGTGAGTATTCGGTGCAGGCACTCATGCAGAGATATGGAAGGAGCTGCAGTGCAATCCCTGTCTTTGGGGATTAATTAAATATATATATATTTTTTTTAATCTAGTGATTTTTCCCATGTGATGGTCCCCGGTCTTGACAGCTGGGTAGGCCATGTACCTTCTTGCAGTGGCCCTTCTGCTCTTGTACCAACATGTGCTGTGGTGATACAGCTCCTTAGCACAAAAGTGGTTGGTCTGGAATTCCCTGAAGGGCTAGCTTTTGTGCATGCATAGAAAAAACATTGCCTTCCCACTAATTATTCCTGTCTCAAAGGAGAGGAGAGGCTGAAATCGGTTTTCTTCTGCAAGAGCAAGTTATGAATCTTTAGGAAGACTCCAGTGAGGAGTGGGCTGTGGGCTCTAGAGTGTCCTTTTTCCCCTCTTGCCTTCGCTCTTGCAGGCATGCATTTACCATGTGATGGGGAGTGATGGCAGAGAGTGTGGACAGGAGGGGACTGCTGGCACTACAGGAGTAGAAGGCCTGTAGCAACCTCTGTGTTTTAGGAGTAAGGTGTCTATGAGTTGTCCTGGTGGTCTATGCAGGAAAAGTCCAGAGAGGACCAAAGGCTAGAACTGCAGATGTTTGGCAGAGCTTTAGAATTCTGTCTGCTCTTCCTCCAGGATTTTATGATTCATCATCAAGTTAGGGATTCAGCAGGGTAGTTTCTAGTCTGACAACCCTACATGTTCTGGAGGAGTGGGAAGTGAGAACTGGAATCTCCTCAAGATGAAGGAGAGCTGTGATTGAATTTTACACTTCTGCTGTCAGCGCTCCAGCTATTAGGCTGTTACATGTGGCAGCTTTTCCTCTTTCTCTCCTTGATCAACTGGATACATAATCTCAGGATACTGCGTGGTCTGATTCCCAAAAGCATTGTGATGCCTTAAGGAACAGACCTAAGTTCCAGTGGCAGCAGGAGTTAAGGTGCAGCCTCACTAGGGAGCAGTTTAGAAAGGACCTCTTCGTTTAAGCAAATTGTTTTTAATTCTTTTTTTTTCCCTTAGGAGTAATTCTCAGATGCTTTACAATTAGAGCAGGATTTTTGGATTACCCTTCAGTAGTACCTAATTGCCCTTTCATAAGACGTCTTAGTTCCTAACTTTGGTCCTGTAAATCACCTGCTAATTTCTCAGCTTTGCACCGCCTGATTTAAGTACACAAATAGATGTCCAGATCATTGCAGAAGATTAGATAGGAGGACTGTGATAGAACATGAAACTGAGTCCCAGTCTTAGTATATGATGGAAAAATGTGGTCAGATTCCTGTATGCTTATCATTGTTAACAAATATAACAAATATAATAATTTCTTCTTATCATCCAGCATCTATGTTGAGTCCCAAAAGTTACCTGACACAATATTACAGTAATGGGATTAATAGATAAGGCAGAGCACTGGCACTGAAATACATTTGCAGCAGCACTGGTTTATGTCATGTTTTTTGTCAGAGATTTCATTGAGCAGGCTTCTGAAAGCCTTTGGCAATCTGCTTACTCCTTCTGTTTTCCATCTGCAAAATGATAGTTGTACTTTGTCTGCCTCCTGTAGAGAGATTGCAGGGAGTTTGAGATCTGAACTGCCTCCTTCTTCATACATTGTAATGGTGACCTAATCTTGATTGGGTCTTCAGGTTACCTTGGACTACTGACAGTAGTACAAGCAAACAAATTGCTCCTGGAGTGCATAAAAGGAATTAATGCATTTTCTGCAGTTTGGTTTCCTGTGATTTATATTTGTTGACTCTGGCAACAGGAATTAGCAGCGTAGAATTTTCAAAGATTTATGAAGATGATACAAAACGTGACTTTTGGTTATGAAATGCCCCTAAACAAAACCTTCACTGAGGGAGTGTATGCTCTGTCTGGAGACTGTGAGGTAAAACCTGCACTTCCGGAAGCTGAATCCCATTCCTGGCCCTCCTGGATGATGGTGTGCCTTCCTGCAAGCTTTGCGTGTACTGCATCTAAATCTGCTCATGATAATGACAGGGCAGCTTTTTTTCCAAGTTATTCAGAATTGACATTCTTTTGTGTTGTCCCATGTACCTTGTGGCAGAGCTGAATTCTTAACCTGTTCATCTTTCTCCTTGGCCACTTGTAAAACTCTGATTATAATACAATTACTCTTTTTAAGGAACTGATGATATCCAGTGTTTGTAAGGTGCTGGAACTGACTTATTTGAATGAGACCATAAAGACATTGTAAATCATTAATTATTTATTAAACTGGACTGCTCTCAGAATATTTTTCATAGACTTTTTAGGCTAGGGCTATGGCCCCAAAATTTTGCAATAGAAGAGAATATTTCAGTTGGAAGGGACCTAAAATTATCATCTCTTCTAACTGCCTGACGACATGAGAGCTGACCAAAAGTTAAAGTACGTCGTGAAGGTCATTGTCCAAATGCCTCTTATACACTGACAGATTTGGGGGATCAACCACCTCTCCAGAAGCCTGTTCCAGTGCTGGATTCCCCACTCAGGGAAGAAATGCTTCCTAATGTCCAGTCTGAGCTTTGTCTGGAACAGCTTTGAACCATTCCCACATATCCTGTCGCTGCATGCCAGGGAGAAGAGCCCAGCAGCTCCCTCTCCACTTCAATATTTCAATACTGAGAAGTTGATTTTTAATTATTTTTTTAATGCTTAAAGTGAAATTCCACATTGAAATAAATTAATACTCCTCCATTTATTTCAGCTGAGCTGTACAAATTCATTCTGTTTTAGGAAGCAGGCTTTTATTTAAAGCAGAACAAGTGATTAATTGTTCTTTTCCTAGTGGTCTGAGGACAAATTTGTATCATCTTCTTTTCCTACATATTGCCAGAATTACTTTATATTGTTTCTTCAGCTTTGGCAGTGGTATAATGTTGAGAATTATGGTTGTGTCTGTGAAGGTGAAAACGCTTTATATAACAAAAGCATACTGCATAGATATAGATGAACAGTAATTCATAGAATATGCTTGATTTATCATGATTAAAAAAACTATTTTCCATTTAACACAATAGAAATGTAATGCAATTCCCTTGAAATAACACTTGCCAAAAAGATCTGCCTATTTTTCTTGGCTCAAAATCAACCCAGCCTTAAGTGTACATAGTAATAGCCAGAGATTTGTCTATACTGACATACTCTCAAAATGACTAATGTAAATTTGTAGTAACTTTGCGGATTGTCATCTGTTTGTCTGGGAGCATGGCTGGATGCACATCAGCTTTGTGAAAGCTGTGTGCCAGGTGAGTACAGGGGGATGTTATTTCTCTGGTCCCGCTTTCAGAAACATCTGTACCACTTCAAGTGGGAGCTCTGCATGTGTAGCTGAGAGGAAAATTGAACTAAGTAAGGCATTTAATCAAAATTCTTTGTCTCCAGGAAGCTGGGTTTGGAAGAGGATAGTGAAGACTGCAATTAGAATTACCATTAATAAGAACTGTATTGTAACAGACATTATAATTGAGCCTTGATTTAAGGCCGGCTAAATCTTGTTTACCTGGAAGGAACTTAATTGTTTAATCAAGCATGTTCCCAAGAGACAATATACCAGAGGAGTGTGATGTCTGCCCATCTTTTGGGGACTGCCAGCATTTTGTATTTTTTTATTTAATGCCCTAGTTTGAAAGGATGAAAGCCTTTTCTTCTGTAGAGATTTTGGTGGCAGCTAAGCACTTAGAAACATCTATTTTCTTTGGTGGATTGTAACTGCAAAAAGTAGTTTTAGTCCTACCTGATGAACACGGTCTTTTGCTGCCCCTTAGAAACAATTTGCAAGTCTTAAAGTGTGTCGATAATGGGAGAAAAAGTCTCATCTTTACTTATTTAATATAGATTAGTTATCCCTGGAAGTATTTTAGCAGTGACTTTGGCCTGATAGTCATGATGGTGATCAGAGTCCAGAAACAAAAGTCTGAGCAGAAGAGATTTCTCCTGCCCATTCTGCTGCCAGCTTAGTGACTGATGTCAGATACATTACTTCCTCTATAATTTTTTAAATGACAGAAAAAGGGGCTGTGCCTCTCAAAATTGTAATGTAATTAATGTTTGCAAGTGCACTGAGACTTGGTGTAAGAAGAGCTATTGATGTGGAGAAGTGATTTGATGAATAAAAAGGTTCAGAGATTTGTAAGAAAGAAAGTAGCAGCTTCAGTGGCAGAGTGAGTGAGTGAGTTTAAATTGAACACCAGATTGTTCCTGGTGGAAAAGGATCCTTGTAAGAAACCGTAGCCTCAATTTTCCCAGTTGCTCCTCCTTTGCTGTGTTGCTGTGTTTGGTATCCATTGGTTTCACTGAAATCACTTGTGTTAGATGCTATTTAACGTGGTTAAGTGAATCAGAAAAGGACCTTGAACTATTTCAAGAGGATTCTTATGGGCAATAGCTGTGAAGCCTTGGCTTGGCTAAGAATTGGAAGTCTCTCTGTGCAAAGGTGCTCCCCATGGCATTGAGGTGTTATTTGGACAGCTGCTGATATGCTTTGAGCAAAGAAAGGGAAGGCTTCAGGATTGCCCATGAGCACTGTCTTACATTCATTTGGGAAGAAGAAGGATGAGTTTCATTCTTGTGGAGTAAAGAAGATTATAAATAGATTTCTTCAAGATAGCATACACGGACACTTTCTCCCCTGACAGACACTTCTCTGTCAGCATGAGACATGCTGAGTGATTTGGTGACTACTAGCTTCGATTTTGGAACACGTGCTAATCTTTACAGGATTTCCTTTCATGGAGGCATTGTAGCATCATGCTCTCTTCCTGTTGTGCATAGAAATGAAACTGCTAGCGAATAATTAAACCTCCTACTCCTACCTCACAAAAGCCTTGAAGAAGTGGATTTCAAAATATTTAAAAAAAAAAAAAAAGCTCACAAAGCAGATTATCTAAAGTACCAGAAAACTAATAGCCTCTGTTCATCAAGTTTTTAAAAGCTCAGAGCTAATCAAAAAAAGTGCCATCTTTTAGAAGCTTAGATTGCTGTTTCAAGCAAGATATTTTTGCTGGATCCTCTTCACACTTACTTTCAATTATCCCAGTGTGCCCTGCTTAAAGCTCATACCTACATTTGAGGACTTGGACCTGAAAGTTTTGCATCAATTCTTGATCATTCGAATTCCAGGTCCTTACAAGAATGATAACATTTTCTACTAATTTATGCAGCCAAAAATCAAAGAATTGTTGAAAAAACTGTGCAGTGAATAGTACTTTTTAGTGTAAAATGTACAAATTATCCTACATCAGCCAAATGAGAAACTCTTATCAGCTGGCACCAGTGATAGGCCTGTCTACTTTTATTGACAAAATAGAGCTCATATCGCCATATTTACCTAATTAAGTAGTCTAAATTGGAAGGTTAGTTACCTTGCTTTACCTAAATAGATTGTGGATATGCCTCTCTTTCTATTGATTAGATTAAGAGCTTAATACAGTTCCTAGGTTAGGCAGGGTGTGTGGAAGGAGAATATTTTCTTAATTAGACAACACGTGGTATCATCCCTCTGCAGTGGATACATGACAGGGATATGTATAATACACCCCATTTCAGGTGTATTACCTGAGCAGATGGTGTGCAGCCAGAGATCTCTGCAGGCTCGTGATTTTTAGCACTCAGTGTGTTGGTCCAAGTGCTGCAGGGCTGTGTGTGGGAGATCCCAGCGGAGGACATTGCCAAGGAGCTCACATGGTCCCCGTTTTTGGCGCTGGGAAGCAGCTGAGCAGGCAGCCTCGAAGGACACGCGCTCTGCCGCAGGAAGCGACGCTCAGCGTTGGCAGGAGTTCTGCTGAGTCTTGCTGAACCAGGGCCAGGGGGTGGGGGGCTTTATATTGAACGCAACATCTCTCAATTGAGTCATATTATTTAGCTTTAGTTACTCAAGGGCATTGTAAATCTTCCTTAATTTTTTTTTCACAAGACTGCTGGCTGCAGAAGTTTGTACTCCCTTGCACACAACTCAGTGTGAGAGATCTTAAATGTTGTAGCTGTGGTGTCATCAGACAGAGCCAGAGGGTCTTTGTAACTAAGGCAGCAGGTTCATGTACTTAGGCAGTGCAGTCCTTTATCTCCCATCCAACACCCTGGGACTTCTAAAACTCAATGTTGCAGCAGTGGTTGTGAGATACATTTGATTTCCCTCTGTCTCTTCAAGTGTGGTTACTCCTTCCAGATCTTTTCCATTTAATCCTGCATAGTTATTTGGTTCTTAGTTGTCTCTTGTTGTTCTAATTCACTTCCCTTTGCACATTTAATGATGTGACAACCTTGATTTAGCAAGATTGTCATCTCTTATTCTGGTGTCAGAAATGGAAGACTTTTGTTTTTTGAAGGTGGTTTCCTGCTGGACAGAGGAAAAGACCTAACACTTAATTAGTTCATTTTCCAGTTGGTGATTGCTGCAAAAAAAATACATGCCTGGATGCATTGGTTTGATCTGTTTTTTAATGGCCGAAGTGAAAATGCTATTTTGCTACTTCCTAATCTGTAAGTTGCTGCTGTTGCAACTTTGAAAGTAGCGGCTTTCTGTTGAATTTTTTCCCACTGCGTTTGAAAAAAAAAAAAAGCTGAAACACAAACAAGTACTTGTTTGGAAATTATACTAAAATACTATATAGCGATTGCAGTTAGAAGAACTTACATTTTTCTTCTCTTCTGTGGATAAATTTCTGGTTTTGCTACAAGCAGGGATTTTCAAGAAAAAAGGAGAGCTTCATACTTTTGGAGGTGCAATGTAGCCATATCTGGAGCACATAAAAGAAAATAGAAGGTGAGTCACATAATGGACAAGTTCCTGAGGCATTGTCATCAAGTGTTGCCATTTTGAGACTGGAATGTACGATTTTCAGCCTGAAGAACTAAAATAAATTATTTTATTTGTAAAAGCTGTAATTTTGGTGAAAAAGCCTTTCCCACATATTTTGTTTTGAAGATTGAGGATCTGAGTCTGGAATTCATAGATTGCTGCCAACTCTGTATCATAGGATCATGGGTTGGAAGGGACCTTAAAGATCATCTACTTCCAACCCCCTCCCATGAGCAGGGACACCTTCCAGTAGACCAGGTTGCTCAAAGCCCTATCCAGCCTGGCCTTGAACACTTCCAGTGTTGGCTGGGGGGCATCCACAGCTTCTCTGGGCAGCCCATGCCAGTGCCTCACCACCCTCACAGGGAAGAGTTTCTTCCTTATAACTAATCTAAACCTGCCCTCATTCAGTATAAACTGTTGTCACTACAGGCCTTGATAAAAAGTCTCTCTGTCTTTTTATTGAGCCTCCTTTAAGGATTGAAACTCCTACAATAAGTTCTCTCTTCTCCAGGCTGAACAACCCCAAGTTTCTCAGCCTGTCTGCATAAGGGAGGTGCTCCAGCCCTCTGACCTTTTCCATGGCCTCCTCTGGATCCACTCTAACAGGTCCATGTCTTTCCTGGACAGGGACCACAGAACTGGATGCATCCAGGTGGGAATCTCATGAGAGCAGAGTAGTGAGGGAGAATCACCTCCCCTGACCTGCTGGCTGCACTTCTGATGCAGCTCAGGGTATGGTTGTCTTTCTGGGCTGAAAGCACACATTAATGGGCCGTGTCCAGTTGTTTATCCACCAGTGCCTCCAAGTCTTTCTCCATAGGGCTCCATAGGCCATTCATGGAGACAAAGTCTTTTCTGCAGTGTCATGCTCAAACATCTGACCTTGGTTTGGGCTTGAGGTCACTCTCTGGCAGTGTCTCTCCACTGACGAGAGCAAGAGCTGCTCCTCTGTCACTCTGCCTGTGTGATTAGCTCCCCACACCCCTGTGTCCCACAGTGGCCAGCTGGCAACAACTCTGGAAAACCTATGGCTGTGTCTGTCCACTCTGGCAGGGGAGTTTCTGGAGAGCACAGACAGCCCCATTGATAGCTTTCAGTTTATTCTGTTCTTTGAATTTCTTCTGCCATCATTTGCACCTTGTCTTCAGTCAAATAAATAGAAGGGACAGGTTCAGATGCTTGCTTAGGTCAGTGGGCGGTGCTCCTGCACAGCACAGCTGGTGGCTATCATCTGACTGTGCCCATTTTGTCATGTCCTACCTTTTCCTGCCTGGAACTCAAGAGTCCTGACCTTTTATATCTGAACACAGAGGATTTCCAGAGCCTGTAACTATAAGAAGAGAGGTTGAAAAGTCATTGGAACAGGCTGGAAATGCCTCATTACAAAGTGATCCTTACCTGTGCCATTAAGACTTGTTCTATGTGAAACCAGTTATAAAGCTCATCTGACTTTCAACATTTTTTTGTGATCCCTGGCTGAGAGTGGGGGAGTTTTAAATGGGTATGAGTCAAATGCAAATTCAGAGTTGATTTGGTCATGAAGAACTGCCATCATTAGTCCCCCGTGGACAACTTACAAAGCTGAATCAAAGGGCTACTCACTTCATTCATAAATCGCTTTGGAAAAGGGAAAGCTTTTGTTTGTTTACTCCCCTTTAAAAGATAAGGACATTCAGAAGGGAAATGATATGTCCAGGGAACACAGTGAGCCTCGAGAAAAGTTAAGGCTAAAAATTCATGTGCTTTTAAATTCTGTATTATTATATTTACCTATCTACTTATCTATTGCATTACCCACCTATATATGTGATATATAATATAATATAATATAATATAATAGTTTATACCAGCTCTGTAGAAGAGCTGTTTCTTTTTTTTTTTTTCTTCAGATCTCAGAAGTGTTTACCTTTTGAGAACAAACTATTTAAATTAAGATAAATAGTGGAAAATCACAATGTACTTTAGTTTTTATTAGGTTTTCTGTCTCTCTCTAACCAATCTTGATTTGACTGGTTATATAAGCATTGTTAACAGAATAAGGGCTCAATCCTTCCCTGCTGTAAAGAATAGGGGACTTGATTGTAACGATTCCCTGTGTTTCAATAAAGTAACTAAAGCTTGCAGTACATTGATTCCCAAAAACTGCAGACTGCAGAGCCATTTCTGAAGTGCTTTCCTAAGACTGGCTCTCATAGCACGTTCAAAGCTCCTCTTCAGATTGAAAAGTTTCTAAAGCATTTCGGAAAACAATGTGAAACAAAGTAGGCTGGACCTGAGAGAGCGTGGAGCTATAAACACAGGGGCCAGAGGCGATGGAGTGCTGAGAAATTATTTGCCTTACAGCAAAAGAGCAATAAAATCTTGGGCTGGGATTTTCCCTGCAGGAGTGTGAGAAGAAACATTGACTGATTGCAAAGCACCTCCATACTGTAATGGAGTTTCACAACCAGTAATCTTTCTATTATTCATTCTATTCTATTAGTCTGTCACTAGGACTGGCCCATTTGTAGGCTACAAAGCATTTAGATGCTGACAGCTGTATGAGGCAGTAAGGAACATGGTTGGCCATTGTGTTTATAGAGGGTAGTGAGATAAGAATAGCTCCCAGTCTTCAGTGCCTGCCACACTCACTTGAGATTTCAGACCCCTCTGTACATCTTGTGGACAAGTAGCTGTGTTGAAAAAGCAGGGGGCACTAGGGCAATACTTGCCTGAACTCTTCTTTTTCCCTTGAGAGACTGATGTACAATGCAGGCCAAGAGGGTGTCAGCTGATAAAAGTCAGACAGATGTGAAGTGTTCTCTGGGTTTGATGTCGAGAAGCCTGTCATCCAAGAGGATCCAGACACTGTGTGGGATACCATGAATAAATTAATATCCCCAATGTGCCCTTCTACTGCACCCTCCTGTTGGTCTCTTACTATGCATAGGACCACCCTCCTTCTTCTAGTTTTTCTTCAATTCTTCAACAAGTTGTAATAGACTTCCAGAAGAATTCTCTGGTCTGTTTGTTTAGTCACACAAAAGTTTTTATTACAGTTTTCAGTGTTAGTTGTTTTGCAGCTTCTTAAGCACATTATAGCAGTACGTTAAGCTGGGACTTGTTTTCAGATTGCTTCCTCAGAGGATGAAGCAGTGGAGATTTTTAGCACATCCAAAAGAGCATGTAAGGGCAGCACTGATTTGAAAATGTTTCTTATGCTGCAGCATAATTGCTTATCACAGACACTGAAGGGGCCTACAGTGTGAATAGTTGGGGCTGAAATAGGGGATGCAGGGACATTCCCAGCTATTTCCTCCTGCCTCTGCATCACTCTGTCCTGTGTGTAGAGATGTTGTAATGGCTGCACTGTGAACTGGGCTGAAAATCTGACATGAAACAAAACCAGGTTGGAGAAGGAGGGAAGAAGTGGTTGTGAAGGACAGGACAGCAGGATGGAAGTGCAGGGTGATGGAAAGAGCAACAGCCACGCTTGTAACCCAGCACTGTTGCAGGCATGGAGTTCTGTGGTGGTGTAGGGAGCCAAAGCATTTGGATGGTTGTAGAGAAGAGAAAAGAAGACTTTCCTGCGGGAACAAGAGGGAGTATTTCTGCTTCTTTCTTACATTTCTGCCCTGTCCAGCTTCCCAGTGGTGCACAGTTTGAGGACCCTCCCAAAGCAAACTCTCAATCTCTCCATTGCAATAATATACTGGGACAAATTTGTCTTGTTAGCATGGTCCATATGTATAACACTGCTGTGATGAGGGCTATCTAATGGTGCTGTTATTTATTTATACAAGTGATCTCACTATAATTTGTTTGACTTTTTTTCCCCCCAAGAAAAGAAGAAAATATTTCCTACTTGAAGTGTGGTGCTAAAGAACATTTTTGGTGCACAGTTATTTAGTGGTGGGTGGACAGTCATTCCAGGGCTGTGGCTGTGGTGCACAATGAGAGCATTATACTTTGAACATGCAGACAAGGGTCTATACATGGGGAAAAGAATTATTGTTATTAATATATTTATTAATACAGTGTACATGACTTTGTTTAAAGGAAGTACTGTTGCCTTTCTGTTGAGCAATTGCAAATTTCAAACCTTTATAATTAGCTTCTTATCAGGAAATAAATCAATGTCACTAGCCAAGGTAACTTCTGAGCATGACCTGTATAAACCTGTCACTGAGCAGGATTCATCAGATCTACATTAGCTCCTGATGAAGGTAACAACTTGGATGTCGCAAGCACTACCAGGGTGAAGTATTTGAAGAACCCACCTTTCAGTGAAATAGTGACAGTGCCACACAAGATGATGTGACTATTTTTTGCTCCCACAAAAGATTCATGGCTCTTGGATTTAAAAGTCAAAAAATGGTTTTGCTGAACTTTCCTTTTACTGGTCCTTATGAAGCAGCATTTGCTAACTTAGAAATGCTTCTTTTGGTCAAGCTGAGTGAGGATGGACTTGATGACAGGTCCCTCATATGAGGAAGGTAGTTAGGACTTTTTTATGGGGAGAAGCCACAACCCACAGGTACTTTTCACCCTCCAGTTTGCCAGAGAGATGGGGAAACAACTTAGAAAAAAAATTCAATCAGCATACCAAATCTTTTTTAAACTGTGTTGCATATCTTATACAACAGAATACAGTATTTGCTTAAATATGGGATCAGCACTTACATATTTAAGATGGATAGGGTGGATTTTTTTCAGTTTGTTATCCTGTTTTTAGATGTATTTGAGGAAGACATCTCTAATACAGATGTATGTGTGCCATAGTATAAAGACAGTATAAGTATAAAGACTGTAGATTATAATGTTAAAAACTTCAGGTCAAAGTGAGTGTGGGTTTTTAGTGTTCAAAACATTTTAAAATAAATTCTGACTCTTGTTTTGTCTCAGAATTACAGTTCTGAAATGTATTATGTTGTGTTGTATCTTGTTCAGCTGGCCTTCTTCATCTGTGTTTTTGGTGAGTAATAGTAACAAAATTCTGATTTAGGGTGACATAGAAATGGAATAGACTATTTCAGCTGGAAGGGACCTACAATGATCATCTGGCCTAACTGCCTGCTCACTTCAGAGCTGACCGAAAAATACAGCATATTATTAAAGGCATTGCCCAAATGCCTCTTAAACACTGACAGGACATTTTGGGGTCATCAGTAGAAAATCTTGTCAATCTGTCTCTCCAGGAGTAGGTATATGGATGACTGAATAATGTTTCCAGAGGATCATGGGGTTTTCCATCAGGGTCTGCTAGGATTTCCTGTTACTTTAAATAGGAAACTTAAAAAGATACAAAATGAATATGCCAGTGTATATAAAATTGGCTTTTTGAATAGAGGACTTTCCAGTAGACCTTAAAATGGACTGGTGTCAGCCCCACTGTGGTGTTTTTATCAGTGGAGGAGGATATCAAGGTGATAAAAATTAACAGGTATAGCCTAAATAAAAGGTCTCATCCCACAGGTCATTGATACACAGTAACAGGAATCACTGTGCAATATTGTCACAAGTAAACAATGTGTTTCAGTTTCTATGAAACTCTTTACAAACTTGAAGGTGGAAGAGCAAAGAGTGATGCCTGTGCTTACAGATAGGAAGGCTTTGTCATGTGAAGCAGTGACTTTGAAAAAAGACTTGGGGAGTGGTGGTTGGTTATCCACTGAACACATGTTCTGAGCTGTTCTTTAGCCAAAAAGCTCACTATAATCTATGAACATATGAACAGGAGCACTGAGGAGAAGGCAGGAGGGCCAGAGGTCTCACACAGATATTTCAAAAATACTGTGCTCAATTCTGTAGTCTGCAATGTTGGAAAGAGAGATGAGGGTGGTAGAAGTGCTGGAAGACCTTTCTGAATATAAAATGCATAATTTTTTCAGCAGGGGTTAAGGGATGGTTTGCTACTTACATGGGGAATAAAAAATTGATAGGACAATTGAATTGATCTGTTAGTTCACCAAGAGACATATAGATATCATAGCTAGAAAGTGAAATTTTGCAAATTCACCTTAAAATAAGGACATTTGAACTGGCAATACTGATTTATAATTGAACACCAGTCAATAATTGCAATCACTTCATCACCCTGAGAAATCTTTAAATCGGCTCTAATTCAAACAGGAATTATTTAGTGAAAATCCTACAGTCTCCTTTAAAGTAGGTAGTCAGAAGAAGAAATTGTAAGGATCACCTCTGGCATATAGGTGCATTAATTAGCAGTTTTGTCATGTATTTTGGAAGCTCTGATTGCATTCTTGTTCAATGGTCTTTTCCTTGTATAAATTAATCCCAGAGGCATGTTCTTAGATTCATGGATTTTAGGGCCGGGCTGCCAATAAGTCAAATTTCCCCCCATACCAACATTTGAATTTGAACTCATTTGCTTCCCTAGGTTTAATCATGGCAATTATTTTTCTTCTTTTGCATTTAATCTTTTGTGTGTCAGGATCTTTGATACCTTTTTCTGTGTAGATATGAATGACAACTACAAAATGGTGTCGATCAAAATGTTACCTGCTTTTTCAGCTTCTGGGTGATGGTCAAGTAAATCACAGAATCACAGAATGAGTTAGGTTGGAAGGGACCACAGAGGGTCATCTTGGTTCAAACTCCCTGCTCAAGCAGGGTCATCCCAGAGCACAGGGCATGGGATTGCATCCAGATATTTCTGGAATATCTCCAGTGAGGGAGACTCCACAGGCTCACTGGACAATCTGTTCCAGTGCTTGGTCACTGCACAGTAAAGAAGTTCTTCCTCATGTGCAGGTGGAACTTCCTGTTCATCAGATTCTGTCCACTGCCTCTTGTCCTAATGCTTGGCACCACCAAAAGGTGCCCTCCCATGGGTGGAATTCACTGACACCAGAGGACAGTCACCATTTTATAGGAGATGTTCTGTACTGAGAAGAACAAGCTGGTACAGCTCTGGAACCATTTATATCCACTTGCATTCAGATCACCAGCTTGCATTGGATATCCTTAGAACTGGTAACTTCTCAGAAAAGTAACTGAAGTGTATTAAAGGGATATTAAAAAAATGCTTGATCAATTATAGAATGTAGAATCATGTTTCAAAATAATTTTCCATGCTTAGCCAGAGGCCTTAATTATGTTTTTAGGCCACTTTGGTTGATACAATTTTTATTAGATAATACTTATTGTGTATGAAAACCGAAATAGGTGCATTGAAACAGATGGGTGTTTGACTTCAAGGTTTGTCTTTTATGTGGGGTTACTGGGCAGAAACCGTGGACTGGAGCTGGGAATCTTACCAGGCAGCTGTAATGGCTCTTTCTATGCCAAACAGTGAGTATTGGACATGCGCAGCGGAAGACAGAGAGAACACTGACAAGAAGGGAGCCTTTCCAAGGGAATCTGCAATGCACAGGAACATCTGCAGCTCAGGAAGATTGACAAGCCATTGTGCTGCTTTGGGTAACAATCACTGTTTGTATAAATCCCCTTGCAATCATGTCTCATTTACTTGACATCCCACTACTTTGTTCTTCTTTAAAAACTTTATTTGATTGACTTTTCTGGAAAACCCTGCCTTATCAATGTAATACAGGCAAAGCAAGTTTCTGTAGGAGCTGTTCTCAGGAGTGGACACCGGCCATTGAAGCCCTGTCCCACTGTCAGCTCTGCCCTATTTTTCAGCAAGGCATTTTGACTCTCGTTCTGCTGTGTGCTCCTGCCCACAGGGTGCGTGGTTATAAGATTCTCTGTGTCACACACACATCAGAACTGTATCATGTTACAGGAAAACCCGATGTTGGCAAACAGCGTTCACAGTTTGGGCTTTAAGCATATCTCAAGGACATCTGTGTATGGGAAAAATAAAAATAGCCACATTGGAAAGAGCATGGAAAAATTCCCTACAGAGTGATTGTAAAATAAAATGATCCCACCTAGAAATACCATATGTACCTTTCACAGAAGTTCACCTTGATTTTTAAGTCCTGCTAACACTGGGGGTAGTTTGGGGACAACTCCTTGGGTGACTGGTTGATCTGCAGTGGTATGAGTGCATAGAGAGGTGCAGGATTGGTACATGGCTGGGGCTGTGGGGACACAGCAGGATCCTGGGATTGCCTGTACATCCCTGGGCAGTGCATGTGGCAGTGCTGCAGTCTGTGCATGGCGATACTAAGCACCTTGATGTCTTTCCCAGTGTAGGCCCACGTCATAGACGTGACAAGGAATAATATGGCTAGCCTCTGTTACTGGTAAAATACAGCCTCATCCCATGGATCGTTTCAATGTAAAACTTTTCACTTGATTTTGTAGCAGTTTTGTTCTGTTTAAGTATAAAATGCTACCTACTTTGTGTATTTTCTAGACCTAGTGATCAAACCAAATACACAACAAAACCTTTGTGAAAGACATCACAATTCTCATCTGTTAATGTCATACAGCAAAACCTCTCAAATTCAAATTCATCCATAGCCCCGATTTTGCTGATTTTTCTCGAAGTATCTAGCCATTGTTATTTTCAATAGAACGCAACTCTTCCTTTCTTGTGTTGGAGTAACCCTCAGAGATTTTCATCATGCTACTCACAACTGACATAATGAGGTTAATTTTATTGAGTGTATTTGGTTCCCTGTACCCCAGTGTTCATGATTCATCATTTCTTTTGTGAGTGAATAGTGAGATAATGAGATAGCAGGTTGACAAGGGCAGAAATACATTCAGGTTTAAAACGATGGATGTACCTTGTGAGCAAGTTCAGCCAAGTAGGATGTCAATCTGTTCCATGGGGCTTGCCAGGTCAAAGCTGACTCAGAATTAGTATTTATGAATACTCCATCAAAATATAAGCATGAATAAGGATAAATGTCTCATTAACACACACATCAGCTGATATATTCTGCTACCCAGTATCTACACACCAAAGCTTAGAAGTATAGTACGAAATTTCAGTATCAGAATTATAGCTGCCTGCTGTGATGCAGTGCGGGTTCTTCATTCTGGATAATAAAAATACATTATTTTTACTGTGTGGACATGATGAACTTTGCAATGTTCTCACTTGTCCATTTCCTCACTTTTAAAGGTTGGAAGTTTTCTAAGTGGTAAATGTCATAGATGTTTTCGCACAGTTTAGGAAGTTAAATTTTTTAGAAGAGATGTGTGGGCTTTGAAGTTATGGTAATTACTGTGGCTTTGTAATAGGTACACTTCATGTCTGGGGAAAACATAAGAAAATATTTAGAGTTGAAAAGTTTTAAAAATAATTTGTTAAAATCAAAGGACCTTGATGCCCAGGTGCATCTGAAATGCCCACAGTATGACTACCGCATCTTTAGACACCTAGTTATCTTCAAATATCTGCCTTTTATGCTGTGTTCACATGCAAAAAATGCTTGGCAGTGTTAATTTAATTGTTAGACTCAATGATTTTAGAGGTCTTTTCCATCCTAAATGATTCCATGATTATAAAAACTGTACCACTTGTCATTGGTGTTGTGTTTCTGACATGAGTGTGTTGATGCAAGCATTGCAGAGGTATTGGGAGAAATTTGCATCTTCAACCAACATATTTATAAAATAGAAAGTGTGTATGAGACCAGATATTACATTCTGCTATCCTGGTAGGTGTGACATTTTTAATCTGGTTAGTAGCTACTGCATTTTGTATACATTTGCAGTTTAAAGGAGGTTTTGTGAGCGACTCTGCAGCAGGCACCATGTGTTTCTCAGCTTTTACTGGACTTTTTGATGTTATGAATCATAGAGACAGGTCTGGCCACATTAAATGAAGATCAGTCCCATTTAGCTTGCAATTTTAAGTACTTATTAGTTTATTTAATAAAGACGTTGACTGCCTTCTGTTATGTACATGTCTGTGATTCACAGGTGTAGGAGATGTGGCATGTTCAGCCTCTGGCTTGGGAGACTCCACTGGGTTGGAGACAAGCACGTTCTCGTTCTCCAGCACCCCAGGCTGTGTCTACATTACAGCTGACAAGGGCTGGGAGCAGGAAGGTGTGTGAGCCACAGCTCCTGATCACAGGCTTGCCCCGAGGCACGCTGCACACTGCCCTTGCTGTGTGCCCAGGGCCTGGCTGAGCATTGAACTGCCAGACAGGCTTAGACAGAGTCCCTTGGGCTGTGCCCGGGGTTGCACTTGTGTTTCACTGTCTGAATATAGAGTAAGTCTGATCCGGAGGGCAGCCTTTGGATGACCCCAGTGTGCAATGTGGAAATACCTGAAGTCTCGGAGCATAGACAGCTCTCTAAGCTGCAAAGTTAGGTCGAAGATACATGGCTACGAAGGAGAGAGCGAGCAATTTCAGCTGAGGAAACATCCATGACCTCGACATGCCCCAGCCATGATTTTGTAGCTCTCCACTGGTGCTAATCCATGTTGGCTAAGACCCCAGCTGGGATCAGACAGGTCAGCGCCTGCTTAGAGATTTCTGACTGGAGAACAGAAATAGAGCCCAAAACAGAAGGAAAAGAATGAAAGGTTTTAGGATTAGACTGAGAATGATTACATTTGCCTTGGCAGCAGCAATAGCACACACACATGCAGTGTTGGGGAGCTGCTTCCTGATGGCACCACACAAAGTGCTCATGGAGCAGCCTCCAGGCTGTGCATCGGAACATTCACTCGACTTGCAAGTCTAAGCATGGCTCTGGAGCCAATCCCAGAGCTTGCTACTGGCCTCACTGGGCAGTTGATCGTGTCTTCTATTTAATCCTACTTTGGGCAGACTGAGAACCTGATGACAAGAATGTCCAATGCATGATTTAGCTCCTGCAGATGGTCAGGACATGCCTGCCTTAATTTCTTGCATGTATGGGCCAGAGGGGGAAAAAGCCAAGAATTCGATGGGCATGGTAGAGTAGTTGCGAGGAACACCCTCCTGGTACTCTGCAATGCAATGCGAGAGTCACAGCAGGTAAATAGTGTTTAGTCTGTGAGGACACAGGGTTGTGTTTGCTTTATGGGTCTCCTTAGGGCTACACAGGAAGATTGTTCATCTACTTCTTGAAGGCTGCATGTTGCTGCAGTTTGTGACATTTGTGGAGTTACATTATTGATTTTAGTTTCTTAGGAGAAAAGGCAAATGGAAAATTTTTCATTTGTACTCCTGGGCATGCCTTGGACATCAGGATAGTGAGGCATTAAAGCTCAAGGTGACTGAGAAACAGAAGATAGTTCATTATTTCACATCCAGCTGAAGAGCTGTGTTTATTCCTGTATTACATAACTGCTTTTTCAGACAATTTCTGTATTTTTCCATGCATCTCTGACTTTGCTTCCATTTATTCCAGTAAACATGGGTGTGTAGGAAGAAGGGGAATAATTGCCTTTGAAGTGGTTTAAAATAATGCAGTTATAGTCCTGTAATCAGGTGCTTCCGGATGTGGCTATTCATTTCACAGTTCTGCTTGCTAAAGATCTATCCTGCAGTGATTAGCCCGTGGCAGTTCTTGGGCTTCAAACAGAAATATTTAGGAAGGCAAAGTTGGGGAGATCTGCAGATTGAATTTATCCAGAGCGATAAACTGCTCTCCAGGGTGAGTGACAAATTTAGCCCTGGAAAAATAAGGAATGAGGTAGCCAGTTATCACAACTAAACAACCATTTTAATGGTTCTTTGCTTGCTTTCAATGCAGGTACTTTTGGACAAAGTTCTGCTCTCAAATGTTCTCCCCACACTACTATAGATATTCCCATTATCTTTTTTTTATAGCATTGTCTTTGTTTCCTGGAAGAGAGAAAAGAGAATGTGATTATATTTATATTGTAACATCATTCAAGAGCTCCATTGTGCTTAACTGGGCAAAAAATGGATTAAGAGAAACTCTCATTCTCAGACAGCTGAGGAAGATGAACAACAAAGAACAGAGGAGTAAGGGACACAGTCAGATGCACACATGTATTACTATTATATTTACTTTATGTTTTCAAAGGCAAATAAAGTGAGAGGCATCTCTCAGCTAAATTATCCATTTAATAACTCCTTTTCCCGTAATGTTACAACATGTTTGGGAGTTGAGGAGAGACGCTTATAGAGGGAGGTGGCCTCAGAGAGATGCATAAAGAGAGCATTCAGGGCATGGAGTGCCAGAGTCAACACCACCACTGGATCTCCAGGACCATTTTGTTTGTTTTGAGCATGTTTTAGCCCACGGGCAGCCTTGCCTGGGCTGACTTCAGAATGAGGTGGTTATTCTGTAGAATGTATAGTATGACTGCGCTGCTATTAATACCCCCCAGGGAAAGGGAGGCCGGCATGGCACAGGACATGTGAAAAGACATCTTGTGGCGTTGAGTCAGCCTGTGCTGTCTGCGGCTGCAGCCTGCAGTCACCTCGGGGCTGGAGCCACACGGCCTGAGCGGTATAATAAGCACTTCAGGCAGAGTCTGGCTCCCCCCATTTAGTCTCCCTCCACTTTTGGTCTGTAAATATTTGTCCTGTCCACATCTATTGTTGGCACAGAGACATCAGTAGAAAGTTCTCTTAAGCCTTTGCTTGCATATTTGGCTTCAGGCCAGCAAAAGTTAAACCCGATCGTCTTAGCCTCTCACTACCCCTGCTCCTTCTTTCTTTTCAGTGGTAAATGATGACTCTCTTCGAGATGGGCTGGATTTTCCTGGGGCAGGTTGGCATTCCCCCAAGGCATACACATTTAATGGCATGTGCCGGTGCAAGTAAACAGCGGGATAGAGGGGTTTTGTACACACTGTCTAATTTGTTCCTTGGCACCTTCCCCACCCACAGGGAAGGATGGCTGTCTCTCTATACAAGCCAGAGTTTGATTTATTTGTTTTTTGCCTTCCTTTCTGAAGCTGCCTGTAGCAGGCACACCGAATTTCCAAAAATGAAGGTGTTAATACAAGTATCGCTTACTGCCCCTCCTGTGACATCCATGCCACTGTTACCCAAAATGAGAGATGCAATTTGGATGAGTCAGGGAGTCTGCCCTGACTCAGACCAACTAATGTAGGAGTGTCTTGGGGTCATGCATATTTCTATTAATATAGGGTCAAACTTGAGTAGGTAGCTCTGGTTTGATTTACCTATATTTAGCAGTCACACCAATGCAGCAAGCACAGCCAAAATAAACCTGGCTCAATTTTCTTTGAATTTGTTTTTTAAAAAATAAAATACAGTCATTATCTTAAGGTAATGAAACATGTTCATTGTATGCCATGCTCAGCCAACACACTAATTTTTATGTCATGTTCTGCTCTTGCAGTAAAAAGTGTTGAAACCTAATTATTTCTGTGTCTCATACACTTTTTTTTTTTCTTCACACAAATTAAACCACAAAGATCTCTCTTGTATTCTGGTCCTTTCGAAGTATATGTGCAAGGACACTGAAGAGAGGCTCTATAATTTCTCCTTCCTACCCTCTTGGTAGACTCTTGGTACAAGGACAAATGAAGAAAATGTTTCTTGCTGTTAAGAATAAATTGTGGACAAATATTTTCACTGTATCTTTTGTAATCCCACCAACGTTTGTTAGTCCTGGGTCTAGCAGAGTAATTCCATATTAGAAAATCTTTGTGGTGCAAGGTTTAGAATGTGTTTATTTTCTGGCTTCCAGGAAGGCAAATTGTCTTTAAAACAGTGAGTGAGAAAAAAAATATATAGCAAGAAATTGGATAGAATATCTAGGGAGCTCAGGAAACTGTGTAGGAGAGTAGAAAATAACTATAGGAAAGAGTATGGTGGGAAAACCCTGTATCCCAAGTCTCATATCTCTGGAATGGCTCGGTGAGAATTTCTTCTCAGCTTGCATTGCTCTATTGACCTTTTTGAGGTTCGGTTGATTTATCCGAGCTTGAAACCTGACCTTTTGTGTGCAGATAGCAAGGTGGCATAGAACTTCTGTGTCCAGATAGCAAGGTGGGAGAGAGCAGAGCAACACTTCCTAATCTCCACAAAGGCTTCTGAAGCAGATAAAAAAGCAGAACCCCTGCTTTGCATTCTGTAACACTTTAGCAGAGCCAACAGGATGTGAAGCTGCTCTGAACAAGATCAGAACAAGGGCTACATGTTTCTGTAACCTAAAAAATACAGGTGACACTGATTTGTGTTCTCTTCTGAGCCGAAAAGATTGAGATGTAAGCAACCAAATGGAGACGTGGCCCAAAGCACTCAGTCAAGTAGCACTGTCACCACAAAGACAGAAATAAAGATCATATCTGGGCACCAGCCTAAAAAGGTTCTATGGACTGTTAAACCAATTAGGGATAAGATAACATGTTCTCCCAGTCACTGGGATGGAGTCTGTCTGCCTTAGAGTAAAAACATAATTGCACCATAGCTAGAAATGCTCACTGTCAACTTCATGTCATGTGTGAAACTCCATATCCTTTTAATGGCTGTGCAAAGCATTAGAACATTTGAAAAAAAAAAATCTGTTGTTTAAATCTTCCTCCCCTCTTTATTAAGCAATACCAAGAGTCAACACAGGTCTTGGAGCTCACCCAGAGGAAATTTGGTGTTTGATTTGAACATACACAGTGAATCCATAAAATTCAAACTTGATGTGGAGGCCAAGACAAATATATTTTGTCTTATAACTCCTGTTACATGACAACCAGATGTCATGCTCTCAGCCTGTGAAGCATTTGTAGCAGAAATCTTTGCAGCATGGCAAACAAGACCTTTCTGTGTTTTGTTGGTTGGTTGGGGTTTTTTTTCACTGCTAGGGCTTCACCTCTGGCCATTATCAGATTACTAGGTAGAGACACAAAGCTCAAGCTGACGTGAGGAAATAGAATTGTATGTATCCACACATGCACCAGCTCTGAAGAACTAATATTGCTTGTGTGTTTATTGGGTGTAGATATGATCCACCTTTAGGCTGCACTACAACAGTAAGTGTATCACTGCACAAGATCACAGGGAACCCTGTGATCTTCCTTGCTGATACGATTCTGTAATTTCCTTTTCCTTCCCATCCTTCCAGTCTTACTTGCAGCAGGAAGACTTAAAAAAAAAGGGGAAAAAAAAAAAAGAGAAAATATGCTATTGTTGGATTTCTAGTCAACAATATCCTGGGAAAAGCAGTGTTGGCTGTTCCACTGAAAAAGTTGCTAAAAGATGATGTCATCTGGCAGTAGGGACCAAAACAAGACAGGGTATTGCAGCAGCTAAAAATGACAATCTGCAATGCACCAATATTTAGATTTCATGGTCCTACAAAGGAGTTTGGGAAAAGAGGTGCAACTAAACACTGCTGGAGTTCTGGCTGCTTGCAGGGTGCACTGTGCCTGTATTAAACACATAATTTGGTGTAACAGAGGTAGAAAAATATTAGACCTGAACAGAAGCAGACAGTTACATTTGCTCCTGAAATGACTTCTCTGCTTAATGCAGTGTTGCAATCCAAATGCATGTAGTTTATTAATTACCTTTTTTCTTTTTTTAATCACGCTAGTTTCTTTTAAACCCTTGGGAAACACTGATGGAAGATGTATTTCTGAAACTGTTTAGCAAAATATTAATTTGAGATTTGCTGTCCAGGTGTCTGGTGTCGTCATGTCCAGAGTCAGGTGCTCAGATTTTTGCAGGAAACACTGTGTTATAGAAGGCACCTTAGTACCAAGGGCAGATCACAGAAGGGCTCACTGGGTCATTTGTAAGCAGTGCAAAAATTTATATGCAGGTTGGGTTTTTTTCTTGGAGAGTTGGCTGCTAAATAGCAACCCCACTGAGCTTTGAAATGTGTGATCACCTCTCCAAGAAGGGTGTGAACAGCAAGCATAAAAGTGAGGATCCATAAGGACAGAAGGCAATATTTAATCCTCCTGCTAGAAGGCAAACACTAGGGCACACAGTGCACAGGCAAGGCAGATCATGTTGTGACTGAGAAAGGCAAAGCACACAAAAATTGCAGAAATATGCATAGATCAAGAATTGAATTACCAGAATTGTTATGGCTGTCTTAGACTTTTGATACAGTAAATACTATAATAGCTGTAATTTCCCATTTTATTTCCTTTTTTTCTTGGCAAGTGTTTTATGACACAAACAAAGAATACTTACAAGTCTGATGAATGATTTCCAAAGACCCAGTATCCTGGGTGATTGCTGCCCTTGTGAGTGGGTTCACTGAAACTCCCTGTGCAGTCAGTCAGTCAATCAGCAGATCCGTGCGTAAGCATTAAAATGGTTCTCAAAATTGAGAGAAATTTACTGCCACAAGCCTTTTTCTTTTTTTTCTTTTTTTTTTTTTTCTTTTTTTCTTTTCTTTTTTTTCTTTTTTTTTTCTGCAAAACAGGAAAATGGAAGCAG
This sequence comes from Entomyzon cyanotis, assembly GCA_024500445.1. Taxonomy (NCBI): domain Eukaryota; kingdom Metazoa; phylum Chordata; class Aves; order Passeriformes; family Meliphagidae; genus Entomyzon; species Entomyzon cyanotis. The sequence goes on from JAKEPQ010000871.1 coordinate 68,101,955, forward strand.
CATCTTAAATGAATTGAGTGCTTACATGTTCCATAATGTTAGATCTTATGGATTACAGAGGGAGCCGTGTTATCTGGCCAGGGAAGATCTGGTCAATTATTTTTAAAAGCAATGTAGAATACTTGAGTGTCTGAGTGAATTATTATTTTAGGCCAGATAGCTGTACCCCTCTCACATAATTCTCAGCTTCTTTGATCCAAATTTTAGGTCAGTTCTGCCTTTCTTTTGTCTGGTTTGGCTGTCAGGATACTTGAATTTTATCTGATATGCCTCCCCTTCAGCAAGCTTCTTAAGAATTTAAGCTTTTCTCTTTTCCTTTTATGTTTGCTCCTTAACAGCTCTGGTGTCTTTTATCTTGGATGGAGCTAAACAATACTTGGCGTTATGTAATTGGGAAGGTGGTGGAGCTCAAGAACTCTTTAGACCTCCTCAATACTGAATTTTAAATATATTTAAATGCTAGTAATCAGAAAACCAAGCAATGAAGTCTCACAAGAATGAAACATTTCAGATGAACATAAGCCTTTTCCTTTTATTATTTTCTAAAGTAAAATGTTTCGTTCCATTCAACCCTGAATTGTATTTTCTCTGAAGTTTTGAAATTGACCAGGACATTGATTATTTTTTTCCACAGAAAAACACCTTTTGATACTGTGGTTTGTATGTTTTTGCCATTTGATTGCTAGGAACAGAATTTTATTGACTTCACATTGTAAGTTTCTCATATAGATGCTGCTTTTTCAGTTACACGTGCTGGGATTATAAAAGAGAGTGTGACCTGGGATAGAGCACAGTCTGGTCTGCAGCAGTCCCTGTGAGTTATGCAACGTATTCACCATCTCAGTCTTTGCTTTTACAGATTATATTACACATTTCACTGTAGAGTCTGAAATCTTCGGTCTTTTCATTGTTGGTGTAATAATACGTTTGTTTATGTAGTGCTTTGCTGTTTTGTCCACACTCAATTTGTGTTGCTCTCCACTCTGTTGTGCTGTTGAGGTATTTTTGGCAATGTTTATCTCTGTTGTTTGTGTCTATGGACTGACTACTATTTCTATCTGTGGTATCTAAACTGGCTTAATTTACTATGTCTTTTGTTTGCAGTAGTCCTGAGTGTGAAAATACTTTGGCTTTTGGAAAAATGTCATGGTCTGTGCAGTCCATCCTCAAACTCCCACCAAAGGCAGCAAGAACAATGCAGGGACAAACCCTACACATCAGGCACTGCTGATCTAACAAGACTTTGGAGCAAGGATTGGTTTCCCAGAGAGGTTGTGGTGGAAGTGTTCAAGGCCAGGTTGGATGGGGCTTGGAGCAGCCTGGGCTGGTGAGAGGTGCCCATAGCAGAGGGATTGGAATGAGATGATCTATCCGAGGTCCCTTTCGACACAAACCCTTCTATGATTCCATGAGTCTGTGAACTAGGATCCAGATCTCTTCCCATGCCACTGACTGTCGCTGTTGAGCGGCTAGCTGAGGACTGACCCAAGTTCTCAGACAAGGAAAGAGAGGAGAAGAGGAACTTTATTGTTTTGAATTCCATATATATAGAGTCTACTGAAGTGCCCCAGATTGGTCAGCCCGAGACCTCCCCCTAGGCCCAATTGGCCAAGCCCGAACTGACTCAATCCGGAGAAACTGTTTGCAAAACATCCAAACTTTATCTTGTTTATGAAATATAGCAAAATGTTCCACGGGAAGAACCGTGCTACACAACTGACCTTCCTAATTACTGCTTGTTTAGTTTTCTCCTAGCTCCATGGTTCTCCATTTCCAGTTACCATACAGATTCAAGGAGGGAGCATAGGGGGTGATCCCACTGACTCTTTGGTTGTCTGATGATGAGAATGCCATCAGAAAAGGCAAAGAACATGAGTTTAAATTCAGGGTTAAGGTGGAGTTGAACTCATAGTGTCTTGACAAGTGTTTATGATAGGAAAGGTGGGTGGCAGCACCATCTCTCCAGACCACCCTTTAAAAAGAATGAACTTTCTCAGCCTTGTGTCTGTCCTTAAAACTGGAATCAAACCTCTTACTCCAAAATGGATGATGATGCTAAATTTTGGAAAGAGATGAAAACTGAGGTTCATCTTTGTACTTACTGTGTCCTGCTAGCTGCCTATGGGCTGCACTTTACTCTGTGCACAGGCTTTCTGTATCTCACCTTCTGCAAGTGCCTGTTTGCTCCCATTGCTTCTGTAAGAAACTTCTGATTCTTTTTCTGTCTGTCACTTAGGTAAAATGCAAGGGGGAAGTCCCTAATAGGTAATACCCGTCTGATTTTCACCCCTTTCTCTGAGATGCTTCCCTTAAAATGTTTATTTTGCATTCTTGCTTCTTCACTGCCCAAGACATGTGAGTGGCTTGTTAAGGAGATGAAAATAAATACAGGCACTTGGAAATTCCTATTGTTCTTCAGAGAGACAACTCCAATGTCCAGCAGAGCAATGCCTGAGACCCATCTGTCAAGATAACAGCTGCCACTTTTTCCGTAGTTCGTTTATAAGATCACTGAGATCAAAACTTAGAGATGGAAAAGACCTATTTATAAGAACAAGCTGTGCTGTTAATAGCTCCTTTCCACTGTGGCTCGGAAGATACTTTAAAAGCTTACTGAATTAAGCCTTTCATGATGTCCAAGGCAAAGTATATTAGTTAATAATATTATTGCTGGATATGCTATTGACTGGCTGACCTTGGTGAAACTACAATACTTGTTTCACAGGGAATAAAATGAAGGTGAGTTATACTTACACAGCCATCTAGTGACACAGCCTATTCTTTTTGACATCCAGCTCTTTGCTCTGATCACAAATCTACACTATTCCATATTCTTGCAGGATTCTGCTCTGGAGAATAGTCCTGAGTGCATAATTCAATGTAGATTTAAATTACTGTGATCCAGGCCTCAAACTGCTACATATATTTTTGTACTTTCATTAATATCAGGGGAACTGTGCCAGTTCACAGCAACAAGAATCTGCAACATCAGGAATGATGAACAAAAATAGGAAACAAATGTGGCAAAAAAAAAAATCTCATAGCTAATATTATTTCAGAACAAACTCAAAGTTTACAGGCAGAGTGATATTTTATTTATGACATTGACAGGGTCTGTCTTGGAGCATATAAAATACTGTTTACATTGAAAACAATACTGCAGAAATATTCTTGTTTTTGGGGGGAAAGCAGGTGTGTTCCTAGTAGGTGGGAAGAACAAACTATACATCCATGGAAAGATTTGTCCCTTTGATGAGTATATCTCATATACCTTTTAAAATGATGGCCTAGAAAAGTAAAATAAGACATTCCTCCACCAGAGTGTTGCAGCAAATGACAAAGACTGCTCAGCAAGGTATTGGGTTTATCTGATGTTAATGGTAGGCTGAACTTCTGACAATACAATAAGGGTTACCCAATATATTACCCAACCATCACTTGCTGATGAACCCTTCTCAGAGTTCATTCAGAGACTAGAAGGGGCTTTTATCTCCTGTAATTCCCACAGCAGGGTTGCTGTGTGTATTGGTATATGGTAAGCAACTGGGTAGATCTGTGGTCTCCGAGTCTAAAATACCTCAGGCAACATAATCTACTGGAAGGCATTTGGTACAAAAATCAGAACCAGCTTAGTTTTAGGCTGTATTTTTTCCCTAATCTTGACTGTCATCAAGTAACTTTGGGTGGAATTAAGCTTGACTGTCTTTAGCTGCCTAGAAGTCTACAGTCTGTCTATGTCAATGGAGAGAGCGCAGCATCAACATACCTTCTTCATCCCAGCAAGGGATTCATCCCTTGAGTGAGCCAGCAGGATGTTTCACCTGATCACCCTGGAAACTCTGCGTGTTATGCTGGAGTGAGGCTCCATGGTGGCCTCAAATTGGTGTCAGTGAAGTAATGTCTCATTTTTCTGCATGGAATCGCAGGCAGGAGGAGATGAGTCCCCAGGAATTCTCCAAACACTTGCGAAGGGAGGGGCTGTTGCATAATGCCAGCCAGGAAGGTTATACCACATCTCTAAAATAAGACATATTACAGAGATGTCTGACCAGTCTAGATGAAAATGTTGGATGAAAAGCATTGGACTTCTGTGTTATATATGTTTTATGTACATATGAGATCATGGTGGAACAGCAGTGTCTGTCTCTGACTTATTTAGAGTGTATGTAATCTTGGCATATTGACTGTGCTTCCCTGCATAGCTCAGTAAACACCCATTTTTATAAACTGTTTACTTCTTTGGTTGCATCCTGTGTGTGTCTCTCTTTTTCCAAGAATGTTTTTTATTTTCTCCATCTTATTTGAGAACAGAGTAGCTGCTAAATCCTTTGCACGACGTTAGACGATTGCTGTGTTTGTCAGGATGCAGCTTAGTAAAACACTCCTCTGTGAAGGAGCTCTGGTCATGCTGAGCTTTAAGAAAGTTGGATGTGATAAAGAACCAGGTAAACAAGGACCTGTGGGAGAGAAAGAACATTCATTCACCAGGGATGTGGGAGGGACTGTTATTTTTGAGCTCCAAATGACCTAAAGGCCATTTTAACATCTTGGTGCTGAGTGGTAACACATCAATAATATACGTTTTCATGCTCAAATTTATTATCTTTGGGAAGACAGCCCAGAGAAGCTGTGGATTCCCTTCACTCTGGAAGTGTTGAAGACCAGGCTGGATGGGGCCCTGAGCAACCTGATCTAGTGGAAGGTGTCCCTACCCATGGCAGGGAGTTGGAATGAGATGATGTTTGATGTTCCTTCCAACCCAAAACATTCTGTGATTCTCTGCATGGCTTCTTAATTCAATGCCCTACTAGAGATGGGTAGATTTGTCACTAGGCTGTTGCTAACTTGAGACAAGGGAATCAGAAGTGTTGCACTTAAATTTAGATTCTTAGCACAAATTTTATTCAGAAGGAAGCACACTGCAATGTCTAGATAGTTGAAAACCAAAGAATGCCCAATCTGAGAACAGCTTGTTGTTAAAGCACACCTAACTGCTGATAAGATGGTCATGTTGGGCTGGGAAGGTCTTTCTTCTGGCAGTTTCTTCCCTGAGCAGAGGAGGAATTAAAACTTGGACTTTTTACCCCAAATCCCCTCAAGTAATCTCAGAGCCATGCTCAGAGCTTTCACAAGGAACATCTGAAGATGCTTTTCTGGTGTTTTTCTGTGCTCCCTGTGCCCCTGTCTGTGCTGAGAAGCTCTGGACAACCCTTCTTACGCCGTACACTGATGGACAGTGGCTGTCACATTCACATCTATTTCAGTGAGGTTTAACCTGCTACAGAAGTGTGTAACTTCCCAGTGGGAGGTCACCTGCACAGCTGCGTATGTGCCACAGGCTAAAATGTCAAATCTATACCCCCAGTACATAGGTAACCCTGAAACAAAAAGGGAGGAGGGAAGGAAATACATGTGGTATAGGATGAGACTAAGAATTAAACCAAGAGGAAAAAAAAAAGATTATTGTATTGTCCTGTTGTCATGGTGCATTAGGTGCCCAGAATTCTTGGGGCAAGCTCTGCTGCTTGTGTTTGTGGGAAATCTTGCAGACTCTCTTCTGTGTATTACAGCCATGCTTGAACTGTTCTTCATGCTTTTTGGCTACTACCAGAGGACAGGGACAGAAAGACCCAGACCAGTCAGGAACATTCCCTGTCCCTGCAGACCCTGTGTTACAGGACATGGTGTTTAGGGATAGAGACACAAGAGATGCAAAGTATTTCTGTATTAATATATTCTCTCTAAAACGCTGCTTTAGACATCTATCGTCCCCCTCATTAGCATCCCCATGCTGACCTGATTCTGCCATGCTTATTCAAATGAAATTTGCCTTATGCTGCAGTACACATATATTTTACAGCTGAACTTTGTAACAGTAACAGAATCAAACTCTAATATAAAATTATTGTTTTAAGGCAGTGGGATACCAGAGGAATTGTTTTGGTCTCTTTACAACTTACGTAGAATATGCTTAGTGAGCCTCATATCTCCCTTGAAGGTAAATCTGCTTTTCCTTCTCTTAAAATTATGCAAATCCCTAAAGCTGCTAGGACAGAATAATGCCTTTCAGCAGAGTGAAGTAGACAATTGCAGGTAATTTTCCTGGCTGTGAAGTCGAGCTAAGTGCAATGTTCTTTCATATTGTCTTGTGGTTGTACGCAACAGTGATTCATAGCACACGGTGATGCATTATTGAAGAGTTGTCTGTTGTGTCTTCATTGCATGCTGTCAGCTGCATAATAAATAATTGATTGTGCTGCTCTTACTCCACATTAAAGATATATGAGTATCTAATACACAAAGAAAATGAAGCAGCAAGGCTGCCTGTGTTCAAAAGATGAAGCATTACTGAAGTGCGCTGCGGCAGCAGGAGCTGGGAAGTGCCCACCACCGCTATCCATTTCCCACTTCTTCACTTTGAGTCAGTTTGTCATGGCAACAAATGGCACATTCAAGTCCTTGCTGTTGCCTTTCTAGACAAAACAAAATAATTGTGGTAAAGAGCTGATATGCTGGAGAATTGTGCATATCCCCTTCCCCACTTTTCTTCAACTGTTATCCCTCTAGACTGAAAATTCCCTTAAAATATTAATAATTTTTTCTTAAATGGCTGCAAACTGTCAGGAAAATGCACTCTAAGACAGGAAATCCTTTTTTCCACATAAGACCTTATATTAAGCAGAAGAAGTGTTAGCAGGATAAAACTGCGTGATTGCAGTGGTACTAAACCTCTATTGCTGAGCCTTTACCTTGAAAACCAAGGCTTCCCTTCTTGGGAAGGAAACCAAGGCTTTCCTTCTTGGTTCAGTTGCCAAAGTCCCCAAACAGGACTCAGTAATATGTCCTCCATTCCAACATAGTGTAGGGAATGAAAGCATCTTCCAACTCACATTCAACACTCTCTGTTTCCATTACGATGGCTAGCAGTAAAATTGATGAGACAAGAAATTTGTCCAGAAGAGTTTGCTTTGGAAGTCAAACCAAGGAAATCAGAGGTTTATGCTACTTGGAGGATGCTCACAGCCAAGTATAACTGTGGGTTACTGGGAGCTGTTACAACAAAAATGTGTGAAACAGTGAATTGCGTTTTGAGATAATAATGAAATTAAGATGGAAGAAGTGTGAGATGTCTGGGGTCTTAGATTCTGATGGAATGAGTTGGAGATCTGAGTTAGGTTCTGGGAAGCAGAAGCAAAAGACACCAACTATACTTGGCTAGAAGAGTGTTGCCCAGATCTCTGCGTTTAACACCAAGACATGGGAACTGTTTTTGTTCCTGATGGGAAACCACCTGTTTTTCAGGGATGTAAGCCTAAGATTCAGCCACAAGCTAAGATTGGAACACCACTGACTGCAGGGGATTATCCTGCTTTGCCATGGTATATCAAAACTGAGTCCTGAGGAGAACTGATCTATTTTATTGTAAAATGCAAGTAACAGCACAGTGGAGTTCTGCTGGTGTGAACCAACCTGGGATGTGATTTGTGACCTTATGGATGTGTTTCTCCACAACTCCTATGTGACTGTGCTGCACTGTGCCCTCCTCTATACATTGGGAAGGCATCAATGTTGACACAAAGACTTTTGTGCAGTTACTAGAATCTTTCTGGTAGTATATTTTCCAGGACATAAGTGGATATTAGTAATAGTTGCAGGTTGTAAATGGGGGGAAGATCAGAATTTCTAGCCTCTGTGATATTCTCCAGACAGAATATGGATATATCTTGACATAGAAACAATGTATTTTATGATGCAAAAAAGAAACACTTGACATTAAAAAGTCTTAACCCATAGCAACATAAACTCCTCGGAAAGTCCTAGGAACCAAAACAAAGGACATGTTTCTAACAGTACAGATTTATTACAGGGCATAATTGGAAAGGTGATTGCATTGAGGGGTATCAGAATATAGTCACTGTCCTGAAGAGCCACTAGTCTACTAGTCGACATAGAATGAAACAGGATAGTGAACTAGAAACACCTTCTGAATATCTGCCCCTCTTCCTGCTGCCAGAAAGTGTTCAGGAGCTAGCTGTCTTCAAGTGTATGTGTTGCCTTTATGTTCCACAGGTAATTACTGTTTGAAAAAATAAGGGAATGGAGTACTTTGTAGATGAATGATGCTGTTTTTTGAAAGTCACCAATTCAATTCAATTTATCCCTCAATACTTGTGAGGTAAGTGAATCCCATTGTACAGGATAAAAAGAGAGCAAGTAGTGAAATCAAGGGATTTGTCCTGGATTAGGATCTTCATCTTCTGATTCCTAGAATTTGTCAACACTGCAAAGACAAATAATTCAGTAAACACTGGAGTCAGTGAAGCCTGGGATGCAATTTGGCCTACTTCATTTAGGGATGGATGGCTGAGTTAATGCTGCCTCACTAGGGCCCTATAAAAACCTGGCAGTCTATCATTTGGTTTAACTTTTGTAAGGCAGTTGACTGAGAATGATAAACAGTTCCAGGAGGTTATTTCAGCTCTAACCTCTAAATCTAGGTGGGATGAGTCATTCTTGGAGATAAGAATGAGCCATGAACTTTCTCCATGAACTGTAGAAGTAGCCTAGGTGGCAGGTTGAGACACAGTTTCTACCTCTGAATTGGATAACATTAGCAGTGGAATTTTTACATGAATTTTCCAGGTTCAGGCACAGAAGCTTGACAGACTGTCTGTGGATGGCCTTCAGTGTTCTCTCTCCATCCATCCTTTGTATGAATAATAGTTTGGCCATGGTTTGGGGCAGGGTTTTATTGGGACAGAAGGTGTATTAGGTGTCTAACAGCTGGGCTGGCTCTGTGGATTTGTGCTATGTGATTGCTTATATTCCCAGCTGAATCATTCTCAGATGAAAAAAGAAAAGAAAGCAAAAAGAAACTTAGTCTGTGGTCCAGCCTTTCCATTCCTGACTTCTCCTCAATAACAGAGTTTCTCTGATTACAAAGATTGAGCCATTTTCTTGGTAGAAACTCTTATAGACTCTTCCTTTTACATGGATTTTTTCATAATATGCGTAGGATCTTTAAGTTGGTATGATCCCTGCGCCTCTGCTAAACGGTGTTGAAATTGGCTCAAAGACTCAGAAGTTACTGGACAAGTGCAGACAGTGTCATTTCATTAGACCTCTACCCTTAGGAAACAGACTTCAGTGATGGCATCTTAGCTGAGGTCAGCTGACCTCATTTAATTCATGTTAAAATGTAGTGCAGACACACCTGCAGACACACCTGTGTTTTAGTAAGACATAACAACTTGTGTTGAACCTCGCCTGAAGTTGTGTTTTCACTGCCAGTTCAGCCCAAATGGCATTGTAGTCCTGGCAGTTTGGATGGATCTGTGGTCATGTTCCCTAACAAAAGGATCATCTACTGCAGCTATCTATCTGCAGCTTCAATGAGCTGAACATCAGGGATTCAGTAGGACCCTTGATCAGAAACGTCTCCTTTTCTATACCTACCCAATTTTTAAAACCTAGTTATCAATTAGGACGTTGTAGATCAGAATGTTTTCAAATCCGTGCCATATACTGATAACCAATTTTATACAATTAATTATTTTAATACAATGATTTTTCCCTTTCAGAAACCTAAGGGGTTTTTAACAAGTAACCATGTAGGCATCTAGATGTCCTTGCTCAGTCAAAACTCATTGATCGTTCTGACTTGCAAAGCAGTGCTGTTGCTGAGTTCCAGATTGTGGGGGTTTTTTCTCCTTGCTGTTAGCTAGATAAATAAAGATGCAAGCTGAAGATGGGCATCCGTCCTTGTTGGAGAATATTAACTAAATCAATTTTTTCACCAAAAAAAAAATCAATTGATGCATTAGCAAGAGAAAAAATAAAGCATTGTGCTGTTTTAGCTCCCAGGAGCCTGCATAGTGAACTCAACTCTCAGAAAGAGAGATAAAAAAGATCTAAAGTTCAGATCTAAATCTGTATGGGAACTTCTTCGGGGCACATGGAGACTCTGACTCATTTCTAGACTGGATATGCATTTAAAGGGCACTCACATAAAAATTGACCCTCCTGCCAGAGCTTCAGTGAATACAGACACATCTGACTCTTTGAATCCTGGTTTGTCCTCCAAAAGCAGTAAGGTGATGACAGAGGAAGTTACATTTATGAATTCATAACCTCATGAATTTTCAGCTGTTGCTGAAAATAGGATGTGGCTATAACTATAGAAAAGCCTGATTTCTTCTACAAGGCCTAATGCATCTTCTGTGTGCTTTTGATGTGAAATGAATTCTTTTTTATATGATGCATCAGAATAGCAAGCTCATGGGCAGATGGAAATGTTACTTTAAATGGGGAACACTGTCCAGGAGCTGCTGTCAAAATCTCTGAAGAGTTAATTCTGATTGTTCTGCTGGTTTGATGTGGGGTGTTTAGTAAACCATCAGAGCTTTAAGCTAAGAGTTTTAATAGGCTTTAGTTACAAAGTGAAATGAATGCATACTAAAGTATTATGGAACTTTGCATTTGAATCTGAACTTCCAGATTTAGGCTATTTTATAATAAATATCTTCTTTACCTCCTTGGGCTAATGTGAAGAATAATTAATGTTTGCATACTACTTTGAACATGCAAACTGTAATGACAGTACTAAGTTTTAATATTAAAACTATTAAATATTGTGATTCTATAATAGTCTCCTTCCATTTCATAGAATCATAAGGTTTTATGATGTGTTTAAAAATAAAACTGCTCTGAGGAAAGACTGTCACTTAAATTTAAGATCAAATACTTCAAAAAGGATTATATTATATGCCTGAGAGTTCCCCCTGAGCTTCTTCTCCGCGCCTGCCCTCCCCCATATACAGGCTGAATTTCTATATTACAAATGAATCCACCTTAGTCTGGAGCTGGAAAGCCTTGTGCAGGAATGGCTGTGGCTTCCCAGCCTGCCTGGAGGGATTTGTGGATATCACTGAGCTGATACATTGCATAATATGTGAATTTCCCCCTGTATTAGTGAGGCCACACCTTGAGTTCTGTGCCCTTCAAATCAGGAAGGACATTGAGGCACTGGAGTGAGTCCAGAGAAGGACAATGGAGCTGGGGAAGGGTCTTGAGGGTAAATCCTATGAGGAGTGGCTGAGGGAACTGAGGGTGTTCAGTCTGGAGGAAAGGAGGCTTGGGGGGACCTTATCACTCTGTACAACTCCCTGACAGGAGAATGCAGCCAAGTGGGGGTCAGGCTCTGCTCCCAGGGAGCAAATGACAGGCCAAGAGAAAATGGCCTCAAACTGTGCCAGGGGAGGTTTGGGTTGGACATTAAGAGGAATTTCTTCACAGAAAGGGTGATTAGACATTGGAATGAGGTGCCCAGGGAGGTGGTGGAGTCTGCTGGATGTAGCACTTAGTGCCATGGTCTAGCTGACAAGGTGAAGTTGAGTCATAGGTTGGACTCAGTGATCTCAGAGGTCTTGTCCAACCTCATGGATTCTGTGATTCTGTGATTTTGCCATTCTGTGTACTTGCATCAAAGCACACGTACAATACTTCATTATTTTACTGTGAAAAACTAAAGGGCTATGTCAGGCACTAATGGCTATGAAACATGTCAGGTTATTCCATAGTTTTCTTTCTAAGACCTTGTGCACACACATAGTTGTGTCTGAAGGACTAGCTTGGACAAATATTGACTGGCCAATGGCTAATTCACCTTAATATGGCATTTGCTTTGAATATTGATGTAAAATATCTGGACAGGGAACCCCACTGGAATAATCAAACACTGTGTGCTCATACCTGCAAGTCCAGAACTCCATTGCCACTGATTTAAGTAATACTGAATTTGGAGACATATATGTCTGAGCTGTTGTTTGGACTTCCCTTTATTCATTGCAAAGAAGTAGGCACTGCTAGGATGTGATTCATTATGGCCTAATGTACATCCCTCAGTCTGGTTAGATGTATTGCCCCCTGAAAGTGTATTTTTCTCTGACTTGATTATCTGTTTTCTCTGACGTGAGTAATTAGCTCTGCAGTAGCTGGCTACATCTTAGAAGCCTAAAGGTTGGTAAAATGAATCCTACATTTTTAGTCTCTGTTTTTCGTTCTGGTGCATCTCTTCATATTTACCTTTGATTCATAGTACAGACTTCTTTAGCAGGCAAAATATGCCTCATTTCTTTTGTTATTGTGTAATATCTAATGGTTTTCACTGAAAAATAAAATTTGTGTATGAAGCTGATCTGTTAATATAACTGCTTTAATGGAAAGAAACTAGTAAGACTATGTCTTTGATATTTCATCTTAAAGACACTTTTTCTCAACATTTTCTTTCAAAGCTGGACTTGTTAATGTTCTATTCAGAGACTGTCTCAGGTTAATGAACTTCTCTTTGTACACCCCCTTGCGTGGGAGAGTCATGGTGTATGTCCACAACACTGGCTCTACAGCACTACAAAGAAAGGATTGATTCTAATATATAAATATCAGCCAAACCCTGCAATATCCAGAGTGTAGCATTTTAAGTACCAGTTACCTCTAAATTGAAAGCTACCGTAATTAGCCATGGTTTGAAAAGAGATTGGGAAGAGACAATCATGTAGTGCTCTGTGAAGGTTTGTCCATTTGCTGAGGAATCTGGGCATGTGTTCAAAACCCATGGATTGAAACAGTGCCCATCCAAAGGAGTGAGGAACATGTTCTGTGACTCTCTTGTGGCTGAATGAAAACATAAAGAATGAGAGTAGTAAAACATTCATGTAAATGTCTTTGCTGTTTTCATATTTGTGAATGTAGAGTCTCTTCTGCTCTTTCTGTATGAGAAGTAGACACATGCAGTTGCCATGTTGTGTAGAAGTTTCACACACATGGTGTGGGATGGCCCCGTTTGTGTAACACATTATTAGGGGCAGGCCTGGATCAGGATCCCACCTGCCTTGGGATTCTCTCTTCTGCTGCCTCCCACTTGTTCCTTGCCTGCTCTTATCCACCTAGGCAGGGAGCTCCACCATGCAAACAACAGCTCTTCTGTATGTCTGTGCAATGTTTGGTGTTTGGTGCAATATGGGTTATAACCTGTTGCATTGAGGATAATAAAAATTATATATTTCCATTTTAGGGTCTGAATTACAGGAAGGCAAAGGTAACAATAGGGTACCACTGCAGTTGCCTGTACTGCCTTATTCATTTTGGATGAGGCTTCAAATTGAAAATGGAAATGAACAGCTGATGTGACCAAGACACATCAATTAATTGTGTCAATCCTTCCCTCTCCGCCAGCACTTAAATTTAGATGTAGCTCAGACTGAAACTGTGTGTCTTGTTTTGGCAGGAATGCTACAGAATGGAAAGAAGTTTGATTCCTCCAGAGACAGAAACAAGCCTTTCAGGTTCAAGATTGGCAGGCAAGAAGTCATTAAAGGATTTGAAGAAGGTGTTACACAGGTACTAATAAATTGTTCTGGCTGAACCTGGAGCTGACTGGAGGGTGTGTGAGCTCAGCAATGTCCAGGGCAGTGGTGACAAGACCAAGTGGAAATCACAGTGTAGGATATGGAGTGGTTTTGTGAAAGTGTGGTATATTTGAGCACAGTATTTGCTGTAGTTCCCATCCATCTATCCACCCATCCATCCATCCATTGTTATCCCCTGCCCATGAGCCTTTCACTGTGGTATGCATTTAGGAGGGGAGAGGTGAAGTCCCCTCCCCAGGTGCCATATAAGCCTTGTCCCTCCCCCATGGGCAGCCCTACAAGCAGGCAGCAGTGGCCTCTGAAATGCTGAGTGGCAGCTTTTTATGAAGTGACCTCTATTCAGCTACTCCATAAAAGTCCAAGCTGCCATTTTTTATGACATCCATGACCCAGCCACAGATTCTGACCCTTACTGAATAAGGTACCAAACTGCACTGTTACATTTTTATGACTTCAGACTCCCAGATGCAAAACATTCACTGACCAACCCTATGCTGAGAGAAAGAAAACTGCCCTGTATTAATTACAGTTTGGGTGTCAGCACAGTAAAAGCCCCACAATACAATTCATTGCCTTGTGTTGTTTTTTGTGCAATGCTGTGAGGGCCCTCCCACACGTGAGGAGTGTGATTAGGTTCACAAGTGCTCAGGGTCACAAGTGAATAAGATCAGGGTGCAAATTCCTCCTGACTTCCATTTCAGGATCCAAGAGCTCAATGTGGGAGGCAACTGCTCAAATACTCTTATAGGAACAACTTTAATAGGAACAACTTCTTATTGCTTAAATAGAAGGGAAGAATGCAAAATGAGAAACAATCCACTGAGCAGTGATGCAACCATGCTTTTCCAGAAAGGGATGGAAGGGACAAGGTTTTCCAGCCCTATGGAGAAAGCAATGCAAGCATTCCCTTCTCTCCAGACAGAGAGGTCCATTTGAGGAATCCTAGACTCTGAAAAATACCACCTTCCTCTGAAGGATTTGAGTTGGACTGTTTATTATTTGCTTTGCAGAAAGACTTAAGAGAACTCAGGACTGCAGAGCTGTAGGAAACAGAAGCCAGTGCAGATAAAGCACCAGCAACAAGTGCTGGGTGAATCAGTTCATCCCTTCCTTGACAGCTCTCACTCCCTGACTCCTGTCCCTTAGTTAATAAGTGGCCGAGAGCCATTCCAGAAATCCGTGTGGCCACACGCTGCCCTTCTGCTCCTCCTAGTGGATCACTGACACAAGCTGAGCTCATGGCTGTCTCCTTCCACCCCAGGATTTGGGGACTGTGATGCACACAGTGTCTTGGAACAAGGCAGGTCCCTATGTCCAGCATGCAGATTTCTCAAACCTTGGTGTAATGACTGTCAGATGTCAGCAGTGTCTGCATTTCTCTGCTCAGCTTCTGACAGTTCAAGTTTGCCTCATCCCTAAAACCCCAGACATGATCTACCAGCTGCCTGGTTTGCAGGGACACATCCAAGCACTGGACAGCTGGCCCCCTGCAAAATCTTTGTGGAGACCAGGGGAGACCATTAGCTTGGACACACTCAGCCCCATGCCATGAATACTCCTTGGATGTGGGAAAGTTCATATTCACATTTTTCTTTCATCCAAAGTAATCGATTCTGTAGCTTTGGTATATTTTATAGAAGCTAGAAATACTCAACCTGAAAAAATTCTCAGCAGGAGCTATCACATGATCTGTAGTCCAGTGAAGTGCCCAGTCTTGGGTGAGAGGTCTGAGTTAAAATCACTACTTCAAATCAGGGGTTGTTTCTTGGCCTATGAATATTCCATCACCAGTGTATGGTGCATAAACAGAAGTTTGAAAACGTTCCAGAATACTCAGTTGGAAGATACTCCAGATCTGTGTGAGCAGTTCCCTTCAGAACTAGCCTGGAGTGAGGGAAATCAGCATTCCTGCCCTTCCCAGGGGCAAGGGCTCTCTGCCTGGATAAGCAGCAGTGTGATGTCTGCACTGGGGCTTGGACTGAGTTTAGGGAAGTAAGTGCTGAACCTGGCTGTGTTGGGCACTGATCTCTCATGAACAGAGAGCTCTGAGGGCCTTTTCCCAGTGCCTGCTGATAGTGTTCTGTGTACCCTGCACTCTGCAGAAGGAACTCAGACCTCCTGCAGCTGGCTCCGGTATAGACAGGATGGACCAGACATTGTGTTAAAAACATTTTGTGTCACTTCCAGGCAGTTTAAATAACTACTGTGAGAGGCCAGAGCAGTCAGCAGGCTCATGTCCGAGCTGTTTGTGGCAGCTTCAGCTTGAAGTGAAACTGGCTGGACTCAGAATCATAGAGTGGCTTGGGTTGGAAGGGACCTTAAAGATCATCTCCTTACTACCTCCAGACTCAATGATCTTAAAGGTCTTTTCCAAGCTAAACAATTCTATGAATCTGGTGGTCCCAACACTCCTCAATTCTGTAAATCTGCCAGGTAGCGATTTTTTTTGTTGTTGTTTTCCTCCTAATTCTGGGGGTTTTTTGTCTTCTCTTTTCCTTTCTCCAACATCCAAAACCCAGATGAGCTTAGGACAAAGAGCAAAGTTGACCTGCACACCTGAGATGGCCTATGGAGCCACAGGCCACCCTGGGGTCATACCTCCCAATGCCACACTCCTCTTTGATGTGGAGCTTCTCAGGTTAGAGTGAACCTTCCCGAGGGAGTTGGCTGGAGACATCTGTTAATAACCATCTGTTCCTTCCTGCCTTGCCAGCGGTGGGAAGAATCTTCACTGGAATCCCAACCTTCCCTGCTCGAGCTGTCCTGTCAGTAGCGCCTGACGCTTGGTTTCCTATGCCTTCCTTCTCTTTTATAACTTTGTGGTGTCCGTATTTGCCTTTTATTAGAAGCTTTGCTCTGAGGAAAAACGTCTCCTGGTGTAACATTTCCGAGTTGTACATTTTGTTTAATTTGCATGTACGAATTCACAGTGATGACTGAAAATATATATAAATATAAATATATATATATATATTCCTTATTGAAAAAACCACTGCCTTACTGTACACTTAAACGAAGAAAAAATAAAAACCACAAAAGGTGCTCAAAAAAAAAATCCAATGTACGCCTTGTACATGAAAGGGCATTAGCCAAACAGAGTTACCTGCGCTGCCACTTTTCTCAACTTGTATGTTCTGCTTGCTGCTGTTTTAAAAAATACTGTTTCATTTAAGGATTATAAGTATATATAAAACAATAAAATCTTGATACTTTACAGTTTCTCTTCCTGTTTTTCTCTTCTGGCTTTCGGGATGCTTTTTGCTGTACAAGAAGTTCTTCAATCATCAACTCATTTTTTGTTAATTATTCCTCTTTATGAAATACATGTAACTCCATGCTTCTATTAGAGATGCCATAGCAGAAGATCTCTGTGGGACCAGAGGTACCAGGGACATGCAAATAAGGGCTGCTGGCACAATTTTCCTGACTCTCCATCTCCCCTGCCCTGCTTTGGCCCCTCAACTCTGGCCAAAATTTGGCTGCTGAAGAGTTGGAAAGTGCTGCTTGTCAAAGAGATGCAGTGCTGGACTAATTCTGTGCCTTTACAACAGTAAAACTAGTGTAATATTTTCTACTGGAACTGAGCAAGGCTAGAAAAGAGAAGGATTATGTGCATCCACCTTTCAAAAGGAATCTGAACAGTGGGATGATGTGGCCACTGAACACACTGGGGTTTTTAGGCTGCATCAGCTGCTGCTGTTTGCCAAGCCTGCAAAGTGACCATGTGTGCTGGGCCTCTGGCACTCGAGACTGAGCAGTAGTTATTTCATTTGCTGCTTATATTAATTCATACAATGCTGGTTTCTCCTCTGGAGACAGGAAGATGTGTAGGCTGTAATTTACCTGGATTTGGGAGCAGGACCTGATCAGCAAAGCTCTGTGCTGTTATTTTGCCTTGTCTAAGTCTGATTTCTTTCCATTAGGCACATTTTTCTTCTTTGCAGTAGAAAACTAGAACATCACTGGGTCATGATGTTAGTTTTATTTAACTGGACTATAAACTCTTCGCATCGTTTTCTACTAATGGATGTTTTCATGGGAATGTTTCAAACAGTTATGCTGTTTTCTTTTATCTGTGTAAGGAGAATGCTCCCAGCATGAGCAGTCAGTCAGCACAGCTACTGAGGTGACCCCAGGTGACACCTCCTGGAGATGGGAGAGGGAACAAGCACAGAGAAGCAAGACTGGTGATCTGGCCAGGGACCATGGCTGGTGGTCTTCTCTCTCCAGATGTTCATTTTACCCCCAGAGCTGCATTTATTTCAGCTTGTTAATTAATAAACCCATAAAACCATATCTTACCAATACAGTTTGTAATTTAATAATTAATTTAATAATTATAATTTAATCCACATACACTGAGTGGAGTATTTTTTTTTTCTCACTCTGCTTTCCATAAAGAAATGAGGGATTTTTAGAACTCTTTTTTTTGGTGGAAGTCTCAGATCAGCAGCAGCAGCTGCGTCACACCTCCATTTTACTAGAAGTTCTTCTATTTAGGGTAGGCTAATTTCCTGTTAAAAAATTGGTAATGAGATCTGTCAGAATCTGATTTCTACCAGCTCTCCCAAATCATTTTAAAAGGTCCTGCTCTTCTTTGCCACTGCCCCAGCCTCTGTTGCTGGCCTTCATTTCAGCACAGATTGCAGCTGCTGTGATCTGGCTGCAGCAGTTGCAGAAACAAACTCCTGGGTGGCATGGCTCTGTTGTGCCTGTCAAACACAGTTTGATTCAGCACATTGGTCTAAGCTGTTCGTATCAATGGTGCAGTTTAAGTTAGTTGCTTATTACAAAACAGAAAAAGCCTGAAGTATCATAGAATCCCAGAATGGTTTGGATTGGAAGGGACCTTAAAGATCATCTAGTTTTAACCCCTCTGCCATGGGCTGGGACTTTGCACTAGACGAGGTTGTTCAAAGCTCCATCCAGCCTGGCCATGAACACCTCCAGGGCTGGGATATCCACAGCTTCCCTGGGCATCCTGTTCCAGTGTCTTACCACCCTCACAGTGAAGATTTTTTCCCAATATATAATCTAACCCTGCCTCCTGTTAGTTTGAAGCCATTTCCCCTTGTCCTGTCACTCCATGTCCTTGTCAACAGTCTCAATCTTTCTTGTTGGCTCCCTTCAGGTACTGCAAGGCTGCAATTAGGTCATCCCAAAGCCTTCTCTTTCCCAGGCTGAACAATCCCAATTCTCCCAGCCTTTCCTCATGGGAGAGGTGCTCCATCCCTCTGATCACCTTGGTGTCCCACCTCTGGACTCACTTCAACAGGTCCACATCCTCCCTGTGCTGGGAACCCCAGGGCTGGATGCAGGTGAGACTCTGGGGTCTCACCAGAGGCCAGCACCTGGTTTGGGCCCTTTCCTGAATGCCCCAACAGCAAATGGCAATGACAAGGATTGTGTGAGTGACCCTCGATTGGCCCTGTGCTTCCTCTATTCTCTCTTGGCCTTGCTGGTTGGGAGCTTCTGCTGCATCTGACGCAACAGGCAGGGCATGGCTCTGCCCTTCCAGGGTGCTTACCGGGGAAACCACGTTCCTGCTGGGCTCCAAGACCTGATCATATTCTGTCTTATCACCTCTATCTGCAGAGCTGCTGCTGTGCTCTGCCCTTCTGCCCTCACAGTACAACCAGCTATTACCAACTCCGTAAAATCCTTATTACAGCTGGCTGATGAAGCTCTCCCTCATCGCCTCCTCTCCACGGAGACCTTGGTTGGAAACAGGGATTATTACATTTTTCATGCCAATTTCATTAAAATGAAAAAATCTGAAAGGAAAACTAATTGTGCTTTGTGATACTTAGGGAAATTAAGTCTTCAAGGAAATGTAATCTTCAGCTCTTTATTCGACTGCAAATGCGTTCATTTATTTAATTGTATCATCGATCAACACAGTACATATAATTATTACCCCTATATAATACATTGGAAAAAATATACTGTCATTGCCTGTGTAATCAGATATACTCTTGTTACTAATTTCTAAACAGCATCAATGGGAAAAATATGACCTTCCAGTCTTAATTTCATGCCCTACTTCCTGAAAAATTAAATGGGAAGTGAGCACACACAAAACCAGCGCAGATGCAGAGTGCAAGGCTGGTAACATCTGTTTTATTTGCTGCCCCTCTGCCATTCATAGAGCTGAACTCATTTCCCTGTTCTTTGATACTACATTTCAAATAAAATCTTGAGCAGATCTCATCAAAACAGCCCTCCGGGCATTCCATTTCCATTCCCCCTGTCTTGCAGGTACAAATTATTATTTCATTTTACATGTGCAGGGACACTGAAAGCCCTGAACAGGCACTGGAAGAAAAACTATGAAATGGAATATTTAATGAAAGGTGGCAGCTGAGCTCTCAGAGAAATCAAAAGCTGCTGATCTTGAGAATTCATTGAAGGAATTTTTATTAATCTTATTACCCTAAAGAATTGCTTTTTATATATGTTTTTCAAACAGCATCAAATCCTCATCAAAACAGACGCTGCAGTGCAAGCACCATGCTCTCTGCTATTGACAGAAGCAATGTGGTATTTGAATATGATTTTAAACAAGTCTGGCAGCACACAGCGCTGTTATTGGCACTCTGGTATTTATTATCAGTGTTCATTATTTATTAGGACCATAAATCCAGCATGGCAACAACCACCTCCAGTTCCTGTTACAGCAAGGAGCCTTCTCAGTGCCCAGCAGTTGGTGTAAATGATTCCAGTTATATGAGTGTTTAGCATGTGGATGTATATGTATAAACATAGCACATGTAAATATATATATATACATATATATATATATATATATAAAAAAGACATCTATTTGAGACTAGAGCAGTTTGTAACCCTTGAAAAGCTAAGGATGCTCACACAGAAGCAAGTCCTCCAGTAGGATTTCATTAATTTAAAAATTTACCCATTTTTAATGCAATCTAGTTTTTGCCTGAGAACTCTGTATTAATCTGATGGGCAGGATGTGGAAGCCAGGCTGGCTGTGGAGGGACTGCTCACCTAGCCCTGCTTCCCAGCTCTAGGTCTCCCAGTGCCTGTTCCTGACCTCAGCAGGGGTACCTGCAGCCTGCAGGGCTTCTCGCTGCAAAAAGCAGCATCAGTTTCAAGGGAAGGATGCAGAGATGGAGGAATCACACACTAAGCACACACTAAGTGTGGCTCTGGCTCACATCCCCAGTGCTGGTGTGCAAGGGAAGGCAGGGCGGATCTGCTCCAGAGGGATGCTCCCAGGTTAGGCACAGGATGGGACTTCAAACACACACCCAAAGCTGAAATCACACCTGAGCCATTGTGGCTTTCTTCCCCCAGAGCTGGCTTGGTGCTCACTGTTCATTACTGAACTCTTCTTCATAGCATATAATTTATTTATTTTTAATAACTTCCTTGAGCAACAAATAAAACAGCACCAGACATTCCATGCAAAATGACAAGTGTTTAGTTTGTCATTAGTTCCAGATAGTAAATGTGAATATTGCTGTGAGCCCCTTCCAGCTGCCAGACGAGGTGCACAGCATAGGGCAGCTGCCAGGGATCTCCTCCAGGTGAGAGCTGGGAATTGTTCCACAGCTGGCATCCTTCACCAGTGACACACACAGACATCACTGCACACAGGACAGAAGCACTTCAGCTCCTACCTGCATCCACCACTCAGGTGATGAGTGACTCCTAACAGGACAGGCTACATGCAGGAGGAGCACAGCATGAAACAAGCCTTGATGAAAAAAAACAAAGCATGTAGACATTTATTTTTTACCAAATGGACACATCATTGTTTCTCAAGTGACCAATTCCAACAAAAATCTAGTTTCAGAAAATGGGAATGTTCCTTCATGACAGTACAATGCACTGAAACGACAAAATTAAATTGCAAATCCCAGGTGAAGTAGGTTTGTATCTGCCCAGGTTGTGCACTGGCTGGAAGTTGTCTGGTCAGGGAGTGGAACATCACATCCATGCAAATAAATCCTCCCCAGGCAGGATACTACCCATGTTCACACAACTTCCAGCTGGTTCAGAACAGAGGTAGAGGTTATTCTTTCCCACTTCCAAAAGATACTGGTAATGCACACTGTATCACACTGATTTGTATACACAGGACGCAAGTACTGAAAAAAGAGCCAAAAAAGGTAAATTTGTTTTTGGAGATGTTTTTCCTCCACCAGATGCAACACTTAAAAATGTATGTACAAAAAATGTTACCAGTTCAACCATGCCAAGCAGAAAACCATCACACTAGAGGTATCAAAATGAAAACCTTTATCTACAGTCTCATTTTGGTCAGGTGTTCTCCAGTTCACACAAAGTCCTCACTCCAAACCTGGGACACACAACAAAGCCCCCACACACTTTTAGCTCAGCCCTGTGGCAGCACACTGAGAGCAGGGTTGTTTCACTGCAGCTGATCAGAACTGGCACCATCACTGGGAACAAGGTACTTGCACTGGAGTCACCATAGCTGGATCCTTTTAAGAGGATCATCATCCTCATAATTTCATCTTCTACAGTTTATGAAAGACACTTTGTTACAAACATGGGCTTGGTCTTGCTTTGTTCAGTCAAACACAGAACCTGCTCCGAACCTTCTTGAAAGCTCTTGCTAGAAACAAGTCAATGCAGCCCTTACCAGGTCACCCTTAGCACAGAGAAGCCATGTTGCCTTGGGGGATTTAATATTAAAGCAGATCTCCCTGTGCTCTACATTTGTTTAATTCTAATCTGAAGATCTAAAGACTCATATTGCATCTTATCAAATTTATAAGAGAAAAAATTATACTTTGTTACAAACTCCTATGTTTAGGCCAAGAACTCGATGGCAGGGCTCGGAAACAGTTTTCCAAAAAAGATCAGTTTATTTTGGTGGGTCTGTGTTAATTCCATATTTTTCTTTGAGAAGCTTAAGCTGTTCTTCTTTCTTCTTTGTGTCCATCTTTTGGAATGCCTGTAATTAAGAAAATAAAAGACATGAGAAGACAAAAGAAGTCTCTCATCTTATGACAAGTTATTTCCCAGTATCTAACCAACACCACTGTGAACTAAATCACCATCAAATACACACAGCATTGTTTAATTTTTGCCCTGGAGAATGTCACAGGGCCCTGGACATCATCAGTGACAGGGAGGACATCAAGAACTGGAAACCTTTTACCCATAAACAAGATCTCACCTCCTGCTGCAGCTGTGCAATTGTGGGGCCTCTGCACCCTCTTCTCCAGAGTACACTCCTCACAAACACCTTTTTCACACCCTTTGTCTAAAGGTACTTTTTTTGCCCACAAATCACAAAGTAAAGATGAAACCCTAACCATGTATCCCATCCACTCCCTCTAACAGTTTGGGTTTATTTCTTAAAAATACCCAAGCAACTGTCTTTACTAACTGATGTTGGGGTTGTGTTTTTGTGACAGCTCTGTTCCGAGGTCACTTGCCCTGCCCTGGTGCACGTACCCTGTTTGCATTGTAGTACAGAACCACGAGGTATCTGTTGCACACGTTGAACCCTGACAGGTGGTCACAGGCGTTCTTGGCATCAAAGATGTCCTCATAGACCACGTAGGCTGTGCCTCTCGTCTCAGGGGTATTGCCACTGCACAGCAAGGTCAGATTCAAGGTTACATAAAATGAACAAGAAATAGTTTTATTAGTCAAATAGTCTATTTATTTCACAGTGGCTGAGATTAGGTGAACTAATGTAACTTCACTAAAAGGCAATTTATTATTTTTTCTAGCTATTAAACTACATCCCTGCTTTCCACACCAAACAGTTCAAAACCAGAGACAACAGGAAAATGTGCTATATTTTGCTCCATAAAGGAAATGCACCTCTCCACAAAAACTATCAGAAGCTTTTGCCAGGGCTGCCATGTGTCTGGAAATAATTTGAGTCTTTATTATAGCAAGTACCTTGTTTTATTTAATACTACAAGACCTGGCTGTCAGTTAGTGGCTGTCTGGATCAGATGTATTCCCAGGATGGAACAGGGCTCCTGACATATCACAAAGTCAATTTAAGAGAGGCAGAACAGCCCTGCTGCAGATGCAAGCCCACTGCAGAGGCTCATCACCCAGTGGAGCACCAATTCCATGCCCTTTGCCTGAGGGATGTCTGGGCACATAGCACTAATGAGCCCAGGGAGACTGCAGAGTTTACAGATCCCAAAGGTCTTCATTAAAACACAGCTATAGAGACTTAATTATCAGGACAGCTCTCTCTAAGGTGCTTCTGAGAACTCCCGAGGACAAATGGTATCACCTGTATTCACACTGGGAAGTGGAGAATGGGATAAAAACTGCACAAAGCACAAAAGCCTTTACACAGGGGCTTACACATTATGCCTTGTCTCTGATGATGTTGGGATTTCTGTGGGAAATTACATGAATTAGTAGTTCTGAATAAATTACTGGATGCACACACTAGTGCATCATTCCAGTGGAAAGCCCCTCACACATCCTAAATCTTTGTATCCCACTGTCATGCTGTTCCAGCCCACATGTTTTCAGAAAATTTAAGTACCTGGCTCTCCTTTATGCTCATTAGCAAAGAACTCCACCTGTTTAGCCAGGCAATGTTTACACTACCCCTTGTTCCCTCAGCCACTTCTCCAGTCACATGCACTGCACCTCCCTGCACAAGAAGGGTCTGTCCAGCTGCACACCCCAGCACAGCACCAGCAGCACGTGTCCCCTTGGTGCCCTTCTGTACCTACTGAGGGCAACTCTGTAAAACTGGCTTTACTCTGCACAATGAACAATCAAACAGGCTGCCCAGAGGAGCTGTGGATGCTCCATCCCTGGAAGTGTTCAAGGCTGGGTTGGATGGGGCTCTGAGCAACCTGGGATAGTGGAAGGTGTCCCTGTGCAAGGCAGGGAGTTAGAACAATATGAGCCTTAAGGTCCCTTCCAACACAAACCCTCCTCCTCTGATCAAAGCTCAAGTGTTTGACATTTGAACTGACCAAAAGAATCTCAGAGTTGCTGCACACATGTACAATCTCCATGCATTTTAGATGCAAAGGCACAGTCACATCTCCACTATCCAAACCCCATGTGGCTCGAGGACATCCTGTCTCTGGCACACAGGGTTGCTGCTGGTATTTGCTTCAAAGTCACAGGTCCAGCAAGAGCAACATCTCTTGTGCTCCCACTGGTTAAGCATCTGATACTCAATAAACAGGAAAACTCTGTTCAACTTTTACCTTTCCTATTTTTACCCCAAGTCAAGGAAAAATCTCAGCTGTATTCAAAACTTTCTTAAGCAAATAAGTCTCTCGTATTTCATCAACTTCTCCAAGTTCACATTAAATTTAAGCTACTCCCCCCACCTCCCAGCAGTACCATATTCTAACAAATCCTCACGTTAAGAGCATCATCACATCCTCCTCTAGCACTTGAGGCGCTGCTCCAGGGCATTGAACCTTTCCAGCTATGAAACCCAGCTGTCACCACTGTGGCAAGAACACTGACACTGGGGCACGTGAAACCCTTCACGGACCAAAGAAACTGGAAATACTCACACTCTGATCTGCCGGATGGGCCCGTACTTCCCAAAAATGTCGTACATCTCCTCGGCCGTGATTTTGTACGGCAGGTTCCTGATGTACAGGATCCGGTTGACTTCCGGAGGGAGCCGAATCTGATGGGGGAAGGACAGGCGCTGTGTTAGACCCAAAGCACGTACTGCAAACCTTAAACCCAGCGGCCTACGGACTAAATCCTGGAATCGCTGAACACGGAATGGCTGTGGCTAGAAGGGCCTCAAACATCACCCAGTGCCACCCCCTGTGCGTTCCCGTCAGAGCGGCGGGGTGCCTGCAGCGGGACCAGGCCGCAGCCCAGCCCGGCAGGGACTGACAGCGCAGCGCACTCACGTTGGCTCGTTTGGCTGCTTGCATCGCCATGGCGGAGAGTGCTGGCTGGGGGCCGCGGCCGGGGACAGAAACACGGCGGGGAAGGAGCCTGGGGCGGAGACAGCGGCGGGGAACGAGTCCGGAGCGGAAAGAGTGGCGGAGAATGAGTCTGGAGCGGAAAGAGCAGCAGGAAACGAGTCGGAGCGGAGAGAGGGGGGGAAGGAGCTGGAGGGAGAGAGAGAGGAAACGAGTCCGGAGCGGAAAGAGTGGCGGAGAATGAGTCAGGAGCGGAGAGAGCAGCAGGAAACGAGTCCGGAGCGGAGAGAGCTGCCGGACCGGCAGCGATGCGCGGGAAACCCGGATGTGTCCCGGCGTGCACCGCGCGCTCCCTCACGGAACCGGATCTGTCCCGGCGTGCACTGCGCAGGAAGAGGCAGCGCGCGAGCAGCCACAGCCCTCCCCACGTGACCTCGCCCCGGCCGCGCCCCTTAAGCCACGCCCACCCTGGGCATGAACCTCCATCCCCGCCCTTGGCCCCGCCCCTTAGCCCCGCCCATCGCATCGGCCCCGCCCCCTTTCCCGCCCGCTCCCCACAGCGCCTCAGTGCTCGCCCGTCGCCGGCCAGGGACGTTGGGCTGGAATTGCGACACGAACCTCTTTAATAAACACCTTCTTATCCTTTACCCCTGCTCGCCACCCACGCGGATCGATGCCGGGTTGGGTGCCGAAGCGGCAGGGTGGCTGCAGTGCCACCCCCGCGGTGACTGTCCCAGAGCACTACTGCAGCGGCCCTTTCTTGAAGCAAACGGGTATTTCGATGACGATTTTGCCGATGTTCCTGTTGTCCTCCATAGCCCTGTGTGCCTCAGCGATGGCGTGCAGGGGGTAAACGCTGTCCACGAGGGGCTGGAGGCGCGAAGTCCCTCCGGAAAAGTGGGGCAGCACCTCCTCTGTGAAGGCTCTCACCAGCCGCGCCTTGTACTGCGGGAAAAAGACAGCCTCGGGGTTATTTCAGTTGATTCACGCTCTGAGGTGTCTCTGAGCATGCCGTATAAACTGTACACAGCCCTCTAGGAGACGTCTTCCGACATCCTCACAGTGAAATGGAGATAAAAACACCTGACAGGTCTAAATTACAACAAGAAAGCTTTTAGATTTATTACATCTTAATTGAATGAAATTCTCCAGAGCAAGCGGTGTAAGCTGAGTGCAGAACCATTTAAATCAAACTGATAAAGTTATTGAAAATATTCTGTCTTAAACCATGCACAGAGTCTACCCCAGGGCTCTGCTCCTCCTGTCTTTCACTGTCATACCTGAGAACTTTCCACAAAAAGTGGGTTTTCCTTTATGGTACTCATGAAGCACATTAACAAATCCTAGATATCCCAGGTGTCATTCCTCTCATTCAGGGAGGAATTTGATACAAAACAGAAAAAGGACATTATGATGTAATTTTGTGACATTTTCCAAAGTATGTAGTAAGAGTTCAAGGTGGGACTTTTTTTTGGCAAAAGTGTGTTTAACACCAGTTTTAAAAGAAAGCTCTCAAAACTATAGTAATTTTAAGATCAAACTGCACACACTGCAGTTTGTCACTACTTGCCTCCTTGTCTCGGGACCGTAACAGGCTCGTGTGAATGCTGGCTCTTTTGGAAAGCAGCCTTGCCAGCAAATCCCCATGGACTTCACCTCCGCTCAGCAGTCCATAAATAATCCACCGGCCATCAGTGCTCAGACAGTTGATATTCTTCTCCCAGTATGAGCCACCAACACAATCTAAAATAATATCTACTCCAGAACCTCAAGTAGAAACAGAAGAGATTTCAGCAATGAAGTCAAGCTGCATTAAGAGTAGGATCATTTCAGGCAAAACTAAAACCTGGTTATTTATAGGTGCAGAATCAACCCTTCAATTCTTATTTAAATCTTTCTGCTAAAATTAGGAATCGGTACAATGATTTGTAAGGAATTACAGAATCAGGCTCAAAAAAAAGAATCATCAGTTACCCATAAGCAAACTCAGGCATAAAATACCCCAAATGCTTTAAAAAGCTACATTTTTCTAACACTTCAAGCATTAAGTTGGTGAGGCTCTGCTTGCCCAGAGAAGCTGTGCGTGCCCCAACCCTGGAAATGTCCAAGGCCAGGTTGGATGGGGCTCTGAGCAACCTGGGCTAGTGGAAGGTGTCCCTGCCCATGGCAGGGGGTTGGAACAAGATGATCTTTAAGGTCCCTTCCAAC
The DNA here is from genome assembly GCA_024500445.1 of Entomyzon cyanotis. Classification (NCBI taxonomy): domain Eukaryota; kingdom Metazoa; phylum Chordata; class Aves; order Passeriformes; family Meliphagidae; genus Entomyzon; species Entomyzon cyanotis. The sequence continues at coordinate 68,129,481 of JAKEPQ010000871.1, forward strand.
CCAGGCCATTCCATGATTCTGTGATGATTCAAACACCAAGTGTGAGGATTTGGTCCCACAGTTCCTTGGAGAGGCGACAATAACAAGGCACAATATTTATGCCCCAAATGAACAAGGAGAGCCCATGCAGAAAACAGCACAATTAAACTAAGGAAAGGCCCATTCTGGGCCAAACAGGATGTCAGGTTGTGCTAACAGGGTCACTACTGTCTGCTCCCTCACCAAGTGACAGCTGAAATTGAGTGTATGTGCACATGCTGGGAGGTACATTCACACTTTCACAGAGAGGTTTTTACCTTGGGTGAACTCCAGGACCTTTTCACTGAAGTCTTCACTCTTGTAGTTGAACCCTGCAGCTGCTCCAGCATTTGCTGTTGCTTTCAGTTTCTCCTGAGTTCCTGCTGTCACAATGGGAATAGCCTTTGCCAGTCTCACCAGCTGAATGGCTGCCAGGCCAACCCCGCTGGCTCCAGCGTGGATCAGCACTCTCTCACCCTCCTGTACTTTACCTGAAGGAGAGCATAAGGAAAGGGGTCACCCTCGGGGCATCACCTCTGGATTAAAACATGAACAGTATGGAAGATACTGAAGAGAAGGTTGAAAGAGATGCCCTTGAGTGGGGTTTGTTTACATCTTCCTATCCTTCATAGAAGAGACAAATCCAGAAGTAGTGGAGGTCGCAGTGTGCTGACAGGACATCATTCTACCAGCCTCAGTGGAAGGACTTTGTCTGGGCTATGTGCTGTTCTGGGCTTTCATGACCAAGGTGCTTAGTGAGTGCAGTCACAGCCTTTATATATAATCAGTAGAAAACACACTTGAAGGTTATTCATATTGAGAAATCAGGCACTCAACAATGGAAAAAGACCAGAAATTTGGTGACATTAAGGACCGGTCTTACCAATGATTTTACCATCTATTGGGTGCATTAATTTGTGTTATGCTGATTGCCACTGAAAGTGAGGTACCAATTAGCCTCCCACTGATCCCCAGGAAGCAACACTGCTCAAAGTAAGTCTGCAGGGAAGTTATGTTTGGAACTTTTGTTCCTTACTGGATCTTTTAGATGCTACTGCTGACGAGTGTATAAGACAGATATTTCTCACCTGAGGAAAACCCTGGCAAGTGCTACTTTTCATTGCCTTGGCAATGTATTTTTAAAATAAAGAGTGTGGGCTTCTGTCTATTTTAAATCAGCTCAGAGTGGATTTTACCTACAATTAATATCTCTGTTAAACAAGATACAAGGTGTTGCCTACTGTAGATCCACAGGCAATTAGTGATAAAGTTCATTATATGGTCATGCTTGCAGTGAAGTCAAATCCTTAGAAGTAGGATGTGTTTTCAGGTGTGTGGAGAACATGGAAATAATTTCAGGGTTTAGGCTTAATGGAGTGTGTCCCTGTCCATGGCAGAGGGGTGCAACTAGATGATCTTTAAGATTCTTTTCAACCCAAACTATTCAGTGATTCCAACTGAGAAATGCAGACTAAAAGAAACCTGACCATCTTTCTATGTCCTTCCTCATAAATACGCAGTTAGCAGGGTAGGTTGGCACTGGGGAGAGGTGGTCAAGATTCATGGATTTGTGTGTGGCATATCAGACTCTGACCCACAGGAACAAAGTGACAGAAAAAGGTTTCTTTGAAGGCAAACAACATTCAGATGGAGGCAACAAATAGAGGATTTTGTAAAAGGAAGGAAGACAGGCTGTTTTGGTGGGATAAATGGGCAAATGCACCTCTCACCTACAAAATGGAGCAGCTGAAATGCTGTTAGCCAGGCTTCAGGAATGGCTGCAGCCTGAATAAAAGTCATGCCTTTGGGAATTGGCATCAGGAAGCCTTCGGGCACCGTCACGTATTGTGCCTGGCCTCCCCCGGAGAGCAGAGCCATCACTGCATCGCCAACCTTCCACCGGCCCGAGCAGCCAGGACCCAGCCCAGCCACACTCCCAGCTGCTTCTAGGCCTAGAATATCACTTGCTCCTTTGGGGGGAGAGTACTTCCCTCTCCTCTAAAATAAAAAAAGAGAGAGGGCAAGGAGGGAAAAGCCAAACATCAATGAGTTTTATGACCTGCAGTATTTCATTTGCATGTCTCCAGCCTAAATTCCTCTTTGTTTAAACCCAATTTTGCACTGTCTGAATGTTGCAGTAATTTGAGGATCTTCCATCCTCTGGAAACACTTCTTGCTTCCTAAGTATGTTTTACTCTTAAAGTAAGAATAAGTTCAAATTTTTGTGAGTCCCCTTTGTCCAGGCCAATCCTTGCTGTGGAGGTACTATGGTCTCCATTTGCAGAGCGTGGCTTGCAAACATAATAATTTGAATGCAAATTTGGATACTTTTCTCCCACTGGAACTGTGCCATTGGAACACATCCTGTTCATCTCAAATGCCCAGAGAAGGGTTTAAGCATCTAGAATGACCAGAGCTTTGGTTTCATGTGTTTTGTTGAAAAGCAGCTGCCTTTCCACGCCAGCCCAGCACTGCCCTGACTCAGATAAAAACATTTATCTGCTGAATCAACAGACATCTCCTCTTTCAGCCCTATAAACTCCCCCACTCAAATGCTCACCAGGTCCAATCTCTTTTAGTTTATCAGATCTGTCAAGACTCCAGAGAGGGGCTTGAAAAATCAGTATTGGTTTTACGTGCATAAATCTGCTTAACATACACATACCTGGAGTAAATCAGCCCTATTCAGAGCACTGGCAGAGACCTTCACCAGAACTTCTCCTTCTCCTGGATCTGGTTTAATCACTTCTTTCATATATAGATTTTCTGGGCCTCCTGGGCAATCAAAATAGGCTGCAAACATTTTCTCTGAAAAAAAAATCCCACACTGAAAAACCTTGCATGAATGCAGGCACAATTAATTGCGTTGGAAAAAATCTCCGTAATGAAAAGTAAAAAATGGTTTTGAAAATTCCTGTTTATTTTCCTTGCCTCAGGAGGTGATTCCTGTGTGCCTGATTTGCTGTGGTACAGGATCTCACTGCTGCAGGAGTCTTGCAGGTACTTCCTCCGATGCTGTTCCTGGGATCCTTTTGGCACCAGCAGCTGTTGAGATGGGCTGAGTTATCAAGCCTCCTCCTGCCTGGTAAAATCAAATGTGGAACAGTCTTCTCCTTGCTCCCTGGATGCTGGGTGCAAGGAGATGAGGAGAGGGAATCACAACGGGAAAAACTGTGTTACTTGCTGAGAGCTGGATGGGCTGCAGGCCAGAGGCTCTTCAAGTAACCAGCACTGTGTGACAGAGCACCCTGCCCTCTGTAAAAATCACTGATGTCGGCACAGGAAAAGTTATGTGCATACCTAATTATTTGTAGTAAGACTGCAAATGTGGAATGATAAGCAGCTTGAAACCCCAGGATTGTCAATCCCCCACGGGGTGGTGCTCTGTGGCTATTTTATGGTGAATAAGCACTTCCAGTTATTTGTATAAAATGCAGTTTAAAGGCTTGTCTTTCTGAGGCTGGCTGTCTTTTCGTTGTTTTCAACCATTTAATCCAGTCCCACAAACTTTGCCTGTATCAGCAAAAAAATTCTATGGGAAGCCCACCTCATAACATCCTATAACAGTTGTTTGTGCTGTCTTAGTTGGGTCTAAATTTAGTAAATTAAAAATAAGATGTGAAAAAATTTTTTATCCCTCTTCCATCAGAGTTTGTTAACCTGCTTTTTTATAAATTATTGTCTTTGTTGCTAGAAGCACGCCCACAAAAATGTAAAAAACCCCAGTAACAAAAAACCAAGAGGATCTGAATATTTACATTGCTCTCAAATGCACCAAAAACCCACAGGAACCAAAACAAAAGCTTCCAACCACTTCAAACTCTCAGATCAGCCAGCAGCGGCCGAAAACAACAATTTCAAGGAGTTGTGTGGCTCCCAAGCACAGTCCCGAGCTCACCTTTTTCCTGTAAAGAAGGACGGACAATCTCTGCCCCGGAACAAACCCAGCCTGTCCTCGGGAGCAGAGTTCGATCCCAGTTCCTCCTCTCCCAGCTCTGCCCTTACACTCGGCTGCTCCCCTGCAGGGCAAGGGGAGGAACAGGGCGAGGTTGTTTTACTGTGAAGAGACAGACATGAGAAGTCAGAAATATTAGCACAGCTCACCATTAGTTCTACTCTATGGCCTGGATTATTCCACAGGTTGGCACAGAAATCTGCTTTCCCGCTTGGCTGTGCGGCAGAGCTCGGCCACTGCCCCAGCCCAGGGGAAAGCTTGGCCTCATGCCCGTGGCTGTGCCACTGTGTGTGTGATGGGTGTGCTCCAGCTGAGCAGGTGCTTTGATTTGGGAATTCCCAGAGTCTCAGACTCGATTTACTCCACCGGCACTGAGGGCACGGGAGCTGTGCCAGCCCTGATGCCATGGACCCGCTGGGGAGGCTGCCCTGGGCTGTTCCTGGGGGACAGTGGCATTCAGAGCTCACTGGTTCACTCCCTTCAACCTCGTGTGTTTCTGCCCGATGGTTTGGAATCAGAATCATTGCTGTTGTAAAAGCCTGATGACATCTCCTTGAGCTTTGCAGAAGGATCAGATCACGCCTTTCTCCATGTCCTAATCACCAGCTAGTGAGTGTTCGAGCTGTCAGGGAATAAAACTGACACTTCAGGCTATTTAAAAATGATAAATCATATGTGTGTCTATGTGTAGGATTTTTCTGTAGATTTTTTTTCCTGTTAATAATGAGATTTTTGGATTCAGGCTTTTAAACTCTTTTTTGAAACTGAACAAATTTAGAATCAAGTACAGCTAAAAATTCTTCTGTTCTCATGTGACTTGAAGAGCTAATAATTGATGTGTTTCTGCAGATGAAAAGATCATGAAGCCTGGTCTATAGTACACACAGCCTGAGTCAGTCCCAGTAGTGACGTTGTCCCTCCCTCACTGTCCCCAGAGAACTTTGTAATCCACTGCAGTTTAAAATAACTTTTTATTGCAGTCATTGACAATACAAATTCACATGCTAAAAATATAGTTTATTATTCAAAGATGTGCAGAACAGTCTGAAAATGTGTTAATGTAGCAATTTCCTTTGTCCCTTGTGCCTGTGGTGCCCTGCATAGCTGTAATGCCTATTAGAGAACTTACTTTGCTTAGTGAGATTAATAATTATGTTATCTGGAAACAGGCTAAAAGGACAACATTAGAAAGATAAAGCAGAGCATCTAGAGCCAAATATTGAAGACATCACTTTCAATTCAGTTAAGAAAGTTAGAAGGCAGATGTATAGGGTAGTCCTTTTATGAGCAGCAAGGCCTCAAATGGTCTTGAAAAAACATAAGGGAATTCAGCAGCTGGAATGCTATAAAGCAGCAATTTGTTGTTTAAATTGAATAAGGTTTCAAACTTCTATATTTTATTTCCTAATGAGCACTCTTGAGGTTGATGAATTCCAAGTTTTCTGTTGATTCAGCTACCTTTTTCTAAAGTAGTCTGCTATAATAACACAAGGAAATAAAAAAAATTAAATCAACAATTTAAAAAATCATACACAGAATTGCTGTAATGGAGATGCTTTTTTTTCAAGTTCAGGTCCTCCTCACACTATCCTGCACTCAAATTAGGACAGTGCTATTTCTATCTGAAAATTAAAAATACTAATACCTACACTCATGAAGTATTAGTTTTTCTGAAGAATAAACACTGAGCACTTCAAATAATTTTTACTGTAAATCTGGCCCTGGAAAAACTAAGCATTAGTCTTTGCTTAGGAACAGTGGCCAGCTATGAGCAATGTGACTATTTGCAAGAACAAATAATTTGTTTGGATATTGTTACAGGATTTTGAAAGTGTTGGCATTTTTTCCAATCTTCCAGCTTTACACTTTCTGCCTTCCTCCAGTAGCAGGGAAATTAAAAAAAAAACCCAAAAGCTCATATCAAAAATTATATGGCTTTTGAGCTAGGCAGGCTTAGGGCTCAGTAACACAATGGCACCTGGGCTGTACCAGCCATGGTGTGGCAGCAGGGCCAGGGCGATGACTGTCCCTGGTGCTGGGCACTGGTGAGGCCACAGCTCGAATCCTGGAGTCAGTTCTGGGCCCCTCAATTCGGGAAGAACATTGAGGGCTTGGAGTGTGTGCAGAGAAGGGAGCAGAGCTGGGGAAGGGTCTGGAGCTCAAGTCTGATGAGGAGCAGCTGAGGGAGCTGGGGCGATCAGCCTGGAGAAGAGGAGGCTCAGGGGGAACCTTCTCACTCTCCACAACTCCCTGACAGGAGCCTGGAGGGGGTCAGGCTCTTCTGTGAAGTTATAAGTGATAAAACAGGAGGAAACTACCTCAGATTGCATAAGGAGAGGTTCAGATTAGATATTAGGAACAATTTCTTCACTAAAATGGTTGAGAAGCACTGGAACAGGCTGCCCAGGGCAGTGTTGGAGTCACCACCCGTGGAGGTATTAAAAGACATGTAAATGTTGCACTGAGGGACATGGTTTAGTGCTGGCTTTGCAGTGCTGAGTTGATGGTTGGACTCTATGATTTTTAAGGTATTTTCCAACCTAAATGATTCTCTGTCTCTGTGGTTCTGGGCACAGACAGAGCTGTCATTGGATAGCAGAGTGGGCTTGTTTCATGTGCTGCACCAGTGATAGCAACTTGGCAGCTACTGCTGTCATTGTTTCTTTAGAATTAGGCAAAAATACTTTTAAATTTTTTCCTGGTATTGAATCTGGATCTATGCTCCCCACAGGCATCCTGGTACAGCCACAGCTTTGGGGTTATAGCATGGGCACAGCACATTCCATTTTGGCAGGTCTCAGGGCCAGAGAACAGTTCTGTGTCCATCTGCTTTAGAGGCAGAATCCCTGAACACAAAGTGGTTAAAAAGAACTCCTTCAAAATGTCACTTAAATGGCATCTTCCTTCCAAAAATCAACGTGAAATTAGCAATCACCCTTGCAAGTCAGCTGGGCTGTACCCCTGGCACTGGACTCTGATGCTGAGAGAACATTTGGATTTAGTAGAGCCCTGTGCTCCCTGCCATTATTGCTGCTTTGTGCTCTGGGTTCACAGAGTTTCTACCTCTGCTGTCACTTCCCAGGAAGCTCTTGATCTCTCACATTAAAGCCAGAGGTCGATGACAGAGACTTGGCTTTCCTTTATACCCAATGATAACTGCATTTTCCACATGCTTTTTGTGCTGACAAGGCTGTCACACAGCAAAGCCTGCAGCTCATTCATTTTCCCTCTGTTCTGTAAAAAGGTAGATGTATAAATCTTCATTCCCCTTCCCTTTCATATTGGAAAACATATTTTCCTCCATGTGAAATTCAGGAGTTTCAGCAGAAGAAATGTAACCAAAAAAAAGTAACAAACCCCAAAATACTATTAAAAAAAAAAAAAAGTTAGTAGAATTGATCGGCAGGAAAATGGTCCTCTTTCTCACAAAGGCCATAAAAGTCCATTTATGTTTTTATAGTGTAAGAATTTCTGGATCTTTTTTTCCCTGGCAATTAATTTTAATCTTGCTGAGGAAACAGTCCACAGTGAAAACATTAACAAATCAGATAAAACTTGCTACAACCATCAGAACAGAGCAGAAAGAGGGGTTTGGGGGTGTTTTCTGGGCTGGGCTTGACTGTACACCAAAATTATTTTCTTTTTAAATGGTCAGCACTAGGACAGTATGGGAAAATGACTGGGCAAGAAATTAAAGAAAACTGGGAAAAATCTTGAGGCTAAAGTTATAGTCACATTGTAACCGAAACTATGGGAGAAACAGAAACTCTCCTACAACATCTCTTCAGTGTTAGAGAATCAAGGAATTACTTTATTCTGGCCAGTATGTTATTCTGACCAGGGTGTGCAATAGAAATTATTTCATCCACACACGCCAGGGTTGTGCAGTGAAAATCATTCCATCACACATGGCTCTATGGTAGACTTTTCACATAGTTATACATACAAAACCCAAAGAAATTCACAATCATTGGTCTTAAATGGCAATGTTCTTAGTATTCAATCAACTATTGGTTATTGATCCCTTTGCCTTAGGTGCTAATTTGGTCCTCATTCTTTGGTTCTCTTATCAATCTTTTCCCAGACCAGGTGTCTCCAGCCGCCCCAGGAGCTAATGTTTGTTAATGTTCGTTTATCTTCTCTGTATCTTCTGGCTACTTCCAATCTTGTAGAATTTAAGCTCATCAGGCCTTACCCGGTGAACAGAGTCTTTTGAAGAGAAACTTCAATGCCCATCCCCCTGGGCAAAGGCGAACAAACACCTATTATGTAAAGTTACACTAAAAAAAATTAAAAGTTGCATCATTTTCAACAAACTGAGGGAGATTGGAGAAGATGTCTTGCTGTTGGCTAATCGCTGTCCTCGGAGGTAACACAGCACACCTTCGTCCCAGGGTTAGCTCAGATGTAATGCTATCACACCCTTCCATCCCAAAGTTACCCACCCCCAAGGTACAGCCACCCCTTGCTGTATGACTGGGGTCACTCAAGCTCCACCTAAATGTAAAGAAAGGGGAGAAGTTCAGGAAGTCTCCGTTGTAACTTCTGGGATCAGTCCTTGGGCTAAACCTGTCTTCTTCCCTTCAGACCCCACAGGCACATCTGCTGGGTAAGAGCCTTATTCTCTGCATGTTGATTGATTATCTTGAGACAGCTTTTGTTAGGGATTATCCGTGTATTGCTTTGAATACATTTTGCAGTCAGATACAATCACTGGCAATCCTTGAACCTCAACCTGTCACAATTTTCTATTATATTTATAAAGTGTGTTATTCCATAAACCGTTAGTGTGAGTCCTTCAAGGGCTCTGGCACAGGTAGCATACTTGACAAAACTGGTAACATACTGACTAAGAGCCGCGGGAATCTGGGAGGGGGCTCCCTTCCTAAACTGAAATAGGGAATTTGACTCTGAGCAGGTTAATTGACCCATTCTCCAGTACAGTGGGCTGTGCAGCGGGGTCCCCATTCCAGGGCATTGACAGGCTGATCGGGTTCAAGGTTCTCAGCTTTCCTGGGGTGCTGACAGACTGATCAACTATAAAGGGCTCGAGGAAACCCTTCCCCTGCCTTTACCTGACAGAAAATTGGCACAGTCGGTAGGATTGCCGTGGATAGGCTGATGCAAAAACACAAATGTGCCCCTTCCCAGGCTGGGAAGGTGCAGGCTCAAAAGTTTTGGAAAGATGAAGAGAAAGTGGTAGAAATCATTGAACAATGTAAGGCTGAGCAAAAATCCAAAGTGGGAAGAGGTAAAGATACCATTTGTGCAGTTTTAGGAGCATGTTTTTCTCGTGTACCAAAAGAATCTAAGGATACCCCTGTTTCCAAGCAAATTTTGGATGTAGAATATACTGCGTTGAAATCAGAAAACACGGTATTAAAGTCATCCTTAGCCTTCGAGAGGGAGACAGGAGAAACACTGGGAATCCAAGTTGATAAGCTTATGGTTCAGAATAACCATCTTAAAACTGAGGTTGACCACCTTAAAACTCTGTTCGCTGCCGCTGCACGCAGAGAGAAGCAGCTGCTGGAAAAACAGGCTCCTGTTTCGGATAGATGGCTCCACAAGCTGGCACATAATAGGGACCTTGAGACTTGTGATGGGGACATTTGGTGTGCTGGTAAAGATGCTGAAAGTGCAGCGATCACGGATCGTGACTCTTGTCTGGTCACCTCGAGACCATTAGTTAAGACTGAAACCGGTGCTGCCAGTGAAATTTACACTCCTGCACGTACAAACCTCTGGTCGCCAAAAGAATTAGTACAATTGCAGGAAAAATACTCAAGGCGAGAAGAAGAATCTGAAGTTGAGTATGTGTGGCGAGTGTCCCTTACAGGGGCAGACAGGATTCTGCTGAATGAGGAGGAAGCGAGAGGCTATTGGGGACTGGGGGTATTCCTCACTATCCCGCCGGGAGGTCATGATTACTCCTTAACTGCTCGGGCTGCATACTGGGCAGGCGGTGCAGAGCCCCAGGAGAGAGGAGACCCGCTGGTCATTCAAACTACGGGCATCTGTGACTTGGCAGCCTCCGTGCAGAAGGCAGCCTGCATACAGGCCATGTATGAGAGAGACCCCAGCAGGAAATGGCCCATGCAGGCTCCCATTGACCCAGCACACTTAACTCCTCTCATCCGAGGCCTCCCCGATACTCTCAAGCTATTTGCTGTGAAGGTCCAAGACCGCTTGCAAGCTGCTCGTGCTCTGAATAACGCAAACACCGATCCCGGTTGGGCTCCAGGCCAGCAAAGCCCTGTAACCACCTGGTACGAGTTTGCACAAGAACTGGTGTGTTATGGGCGCCGAATAGGCTGGATCAGTTCCTCTGTGGAGAAGCCTATGGACCATGAATGGCGAGTCAGCCAGCTTAACACTCCATGGTCCAGATTTAATGGAAGGTCTAATGAAAGGTCCAAATTTAATGAAAGGTCTAATGAGCGACCCAAATTCGATAAAGAATGGTGTGATCTGTGGCGCCAGGCCCGAGAGCTGGGAGTACCTAAATGCTGGTTACGTGGTGCCTCCAGGGAAGACATCCGTAAGCTGGTTCAGTCTTTAACTGCAGTGAGGAAAAATAGCAGGGATGGGGAAAAACAACCTCAGGAAAAGTTTTAGAATCAGGAAGAGCATGTGTCTTCTTCAGCAAGACAGGATTTAATTGATCTGATGGCAAAACCCCCACATTCCTGGGGAGGGAAACAAGCTGCTCTGCCTGGTGGGTATTAGCAGTATAGTGGCTTGAAAGTGAATGGCCCGAACTTGCAAATAATATTCCTCAAAGTTGGTCCTTACAAAATTATGGTTGAATTTTTAATTGATACAGGGGCTCAAATGTTAGTGATTACAAAGAAAACAGCAATTTTTTTTTTTAATGATACCCAGTTGCCATAAAATTAAATTTACAGCAATTGATGTAATAATAAGAGAATGTCCCACGGCAAAAGCCTCTGTCTGGCCTCTGGGGGAAATATGGTTAGCTAAGGCTGAAGTGCTGGTGGGGGCTGTGCTAACAAACCTTTTAGCATTTTATTTACTTTGTGGACAAACCTGAAAACTCTTGTATGGAACCTTATGGAGTTTCACAGCGAGAGGCTGTGGGTTGCCAGGGATGCAAACAGAATCTGAAAGAATATGAGACAAGTCAGACTGTGAAACATGTATCAATCTGAGACATCAACACCACTGCCTTCTTCCCAAGTTACTAACGTAAAGCAATACCCTCTGATAGGGTGGTGATAGATTTGGAAAAAAGAGGCATTGTTAAGAGGATTCATTTGCCTTACAATTCACCGGTGTGGCTGGTAAAGAAGCTAATCCAGCAGTGGTGTTTTACAGTTTTACAGCTGATTACCAACAGTTAAATGCAAATGCTGCAGCTTTAACTGCTGCAGTTCCGAGCATTGCTGAAATAGTAACACTGGGGCAGGAGGCTGCTCCGTGCTCGGATGGCTGCCCCAGATGTTTCACGATTCCTCTCCCAGAGCAGGATAAAGCACTTTGCTTTTAGGGGAGAGGGACTCAGTATACTTTCAACAGGCTTCCTCAAGGATAAAAAGATTCTCTCACTATTGCTCATAATGTTTTGGCTAAGGTCTTAGCAGAGATTGCTACTCCATATGACATTACAGTATAACAATATACTGATGACATCCTAATCAGGGGAGAAGAGCCAGAAGGCATCAGAGATACCATGAAAAATATTTGGGAAACACTAATCGACTTATGATTGAAAGTTCTGGAATCAAAGTCTCAGGGACCAGTACAGGTTAAATTCCTAGGAGTCAGCTGGATTAGAGGAGCTGCTTCTGATTCCCAGGATAGCCTAGAACAGTTAGACCATGGAAAGAATCCATCTAGTGCAAAAGAGTTGCACAAGTTGTAGAAGCTTTTCATTATTAGTGCAACCATATTCCTGGCTTCTTATTGCTCCTCCATAATTATAATTTGCTGAAAAAGAGAAAACCATGGGAATGGGCTGACCATCATAAGAATGCATTGGAATTATTAACAAAAGAGATTATTCCTACAGCTTGGGCCCATACACTTGACTGACCTACCCTTTCAATGACACAGAAATGAGATATTCAGATCTTGCAATGGTTTGCTATCCTTGGTGCACATGGTGAAATAAGCAGAACAGATGAGGAGAGAACAGAATGTGATCATTTGGGGACCCTTCTGCTTCCCAGATATAGCCTGTAAGGATTCAATGCCAGCTGTAGGTGTGCTGGAATGTCAGGAAGGCATTAATGACATCATGCCAACTGCTGCAGGGAATATTAAAGTATCTAAATTGTTGCTAAGTGTTGTTAAAGTATCTAATTGTTTTTAAAAGGACATTGATGGTGTCCTGTTGTTTCAATTTACACCAAATAAACCATTCCAAATTCTGGAGGCACCTCCACTAAAAGCATAATCTCAGTGGGTGTCTCAAGGTTCAGTACATCTTTCCTTCCAGAGGAAATTCAAAGTAATAAAGGGACATGCTTAACAGGTAAAGTAGGGCAAGATTGGGCCAGAGAAGAAGGTATCTGCTGTATATTTCACTATCCACATAATCCCTATGGTATTGTTAAATGTACTAATAGGTTGGTTCAGTGATTTGATAAAACCCATGAATCTGTGGTACTTGTGATTGTTTGACACCATTTACCTACTGAATAACAGATAGGAGCCTCCTGCACATCTGCTAACACAATTGTTTCAGAGGTCCACACTAAACCTGGGAATACCCTGCTGGGTTTTATGCTGGACAACCCGTGTTAGTACAAATGCCTCAAACTGCAAAAGTGCCAATGGTACTAGTCACCCCCAAGAACCTCTACACTTGGGAAGTTGGAGATTGCTCAGGAAAAATACATTGAATCAGTTCTCAATGTACTTCACACTCCTTTAACTTAGCCCTGCCGGTTGCATTTTCAACCGAGCATATTTCCTTTATTTTCTTTTTTTTACAGCAACATCAAATGAATTGCAGATGGATGGATGGATTAAACTACACCACCCTTAAATGTATACAGGGAATACTGTCATTAATCTTAGCTGTAATACAGGTTTGATTTGTGGCATTATTCTGTACTCTGACAGGATAGCTTTCCTTCATTCACAATCACAAAACAACCACACAGAAAAGAAAAACACCCTCTCACCCTGACTGGTGGTGATAGAAACATACCCTTCTCACCACAGTGCCTGGTCCTGACCTTACTGGGAGATATAGATCAATCAGTTAAATGCACCTGTAGCTATGGGGCTGGACCAGAACATTTTATAGTGTCATGTGAAAGAAAGTTTCAGGATTGTTGGCCTAATCTAATCTGTTTAGAGTGATGTGTGAAACAGGAAATTCAGATTTCTGGGGGAGTTTAAAATAAATGTCCTGAAATGTAGTCCTGCTACCCAGCCTTTCAATCCTGAGTAATCCATAAGTCTCTGAAATTGAACAATATATGATAAAAAACAGCTGTTGTTTAACCTGTCATAGTCTCTCAAAAAAGTTGAATTGTTCAACCAAAATAATATTTCTACAATCCAACCAGTTTGTTCCCCATCCTCTTATGCAGGATGGACAAGCACGGTTGCCTAAATGAACCGTCTTTCCCCAAAAGCGGGCAAAAAGAGATGTGTCTTTGGAACAGGATTGGGAATTCAAAGTAGCAGAGACTCTGAGGGATTAATGAACAAACTACTCATGATAACTAGTGACCTCAACAAATTGAAACACCCTCCACAGTCTGTCTCTGGGAAATAACCAATGGCTTTCATTGGATATTTTAATTTAGCAGGAGGGTGAAAAAACACCAGTTAATCATAGGTGGATTTGGTGTACTCTAAAACAATGTTTCTTTGGTCTTAGTTGTATCCATGCCCAACTGTGGATGCAGTCGATGGCAGTTCCAATTATAAGCGGAGGTGAAGAAGGTAATTTACCCACTAAATTCTAAATTCTAAAAGTGGTTTGGGATAATGTGATTGAGTTTGGAGAGAAATTCCAATCCTGATGGTATTTAGTCAGTTTTACCTATGATGCCATTGACAGTATGGCCACAGCTTTTGGGTTAACTGTGCACAATGCTTGGGTATGTATTATATACCCAATGATTGTGTGAGGGTTAAATCACAGTGGGACCATACTCTGTACCCTGGAGCAGAGAGTATGGGCCCAAAAGAATGGGAAAAAATGGCAAAGTATTGATGTCATTGTGCAAGAGTAACAAGGAGTCATTTGTGAAAGTAACACTCTCAAAGCTCAAGACATTTGTCTTGACACTGAACTAAAGTGTTTGCCATTTTGAGACACATCCTAGAGAAAATGCTGAAAATGTTTTCAGTTGTACATATTGGTGACAGAAATGCTTGCATGAGAAATCATTGTGATTCTATACTCATAGAAAACATTAGTGTAGATAAAAGTATTCACTCAAATATTTGCATTTGTAAATTCATTGAAATTATGGGATGAGATTTTATTTACTCAGCTCCTGTCACATCTTACCAATTGTTATGGTTTAATGAAATACTGATTCAAGACCTGCTGCCCACCCCTATTGGAACAAATCTCACCATGAGCAGAAAACTGTTACAACATGAAGACTTAAAACAATTGCTGAAATGATCTCAGGAAAATGGACAAAAGACTCTGATCCCTGTCCTTGATGATGTGGAGAAAATACATCAAGTTTTGGAACCAGTCAAGACAGATGCAGGACATCGTTGGAGGATTACCCTCTTTGGATGATCACCAGCTGCTTCAGGAATTGGTTTTATTGATATTAAACATTTTGCTTTTTGTTTTGATAAAGGTATTGTATGTTAAAGTTTGTATTGTTATAAGGCAATTAGCCTATTGGCTACCCCTGCAAACATCAGATAATCCATGCAGTACAAATGCATGAAACACTCTTGAACTCCATTTGGATATTGTGAAGCTTGAGTGACTACAGTCATGGGGTGGATTAAGTGGGAAAATGGGGGAAAATTAGAGACAGCAGGGGAAAAAAATCTTGAGGCTAAAGTTATAGTCACATTCCAACAGAAGCTGTAACATTAGGATATTTTTGGGTAAAATGCAGTTGCTACTTCCAGGCAGGAATGTGGTTGGCAAGCACAGAATTCATTCCATGGTGGTTCCCTATGCAACACTCCCTGCAGCCTGAAGCAGATGCTGAGGGATGAAACGGAGGGTGGAGCGGGGTGGAGACCCCACGGCCAGGCTCTATTCTAATCCCTGCAGGAATGGGAACTCGGTGGTACCACATAGCTGACAAACATACAGCATCTGCCAGCCGAGGGATACAGGAGAAGATGTCCTGTTCCTGAACCAGCAGCTGTGGTGAAATGACTCTTCTCAGATGAACCCTGCTCCTTACACTCTCATTGTAATAATGTCACACACCCCCAGGTATGACCACCCCTCCCTGAACACATGCTCTATTTTATTAACTGTATCTTTGAGAGCAAATAGAGGGAATTTCACACCAAACAGGAACAAAAGTATGTGTGACTAGAGTCCCTCAAGCTTCACCTAAGTGTAAAAAAATAGCGTAACAGTGAGTTAAGAGGGGGAGAAGTTAGGATAGGCTCAGTCATAACTTCTGGGATCGGTCGATGGGCTGACCCTGGCTTTTCCCCCATAGGCACACCTGGTGTAGTATTCATACTCTTGTGCCCGACCATCCTGCCAGTGCCCTGGAATGGGGATCCCCTGCACAGCCCGCTGTAGCCAGGTGAGTCCATCAACCTGTCGATTTATCAACTCGCCTTGCCTGGGGAGTTGATAAATCGATATAATTATACATTTTTAAAAATCAAGTATAAAGGTCTAGAGGAAACATCCCCTCTACGTGGCTCACGGTTATTGTGAGACCTGTCAGTGCAGCACTGCTGGGGGGAAAAGCCCTGACATTTCCCTCATCTGATGGTATCTCTGGCTGATTTCAGTTTCAAATTTAGTGTCATGGTCAGCACTGCAGGGTGAGGTGTGAAATCTTGTCATACAATTTAATGAACTGTAGATAAACCAGGCGGCCCGGCCCGGCCCGGCGCGGCTCCGCTCGGCTGTTCTCGCTCCTGATTGGCTCACTCACCGCGCGCTCCCTCTCCGATTGGTGGGAAGCCCTGCCGGCGGGAGCGCGCGCGTTGCAGTTGCCAAGGCAGCTCAGGACGCTGTGTGGCCGGGCGCGGAGGGATCCGGCCGTGCCTCCGCCTCGTCTCTCATCGGGGCCACATCAGGGCTGCCGTGTCGTTGTCCCCACGGGTTTCTATGTCCCTGTCCCCACAGGTAGCCGGGTCTCTGTCCCCACGGGCGGCGTCTCCTGATCCCGAGAGGCTGTAGGTGATGGGTGAGGGACTGTTTTTCCCGGCGGAAGGTCACAGAGGGTCAGTGAAGTGTTACGCCATTTTCCCCTCAGCGGGGCGGTGCTGTGCTGTGCTGTGCTGTGCTGTGGCTTCTCTTGGAGCTCTGTCATGCCGCCCGTGGCCCTCCCGGGGCCGTGCTCAGTGAGGGACCCCGGCACGGGTTTGGTGGGAATGGAGCTTTGCCGCCCACCTCCTCATCCCTGAGGCCTGCGGGACCCGCCGTGGCAGGGTGCGCGGCAGGCCGGGCCCAGAGGGGTGTCGGCCTTTCCCTTTGGCCGGCCTTGACCCAATCGCTGCCTCCGGAGTGCAAGGCCAGGCCAGGACCCTCCGGGCACACACGCGTTGTTACCTTAGTATTCATGGTCTGAAAGGTTCTGTTCACGGAGCTGCCCTGCTCGAACTAGAGACTGGTTCTCTTACCCTTCTCTGTCCCTGCACCGGAGGCAATCAGAGGGGACTGAGGCGCCAGTAAAGGCAGCCAGCTGTGCTTTTGCTGGGTGACAGCCGTGCGGTGACACGAGGGCCTGCATGGCTGAACGGGGCTTTTGAGAGGGCTGCAGCCATGTATGAGGGTACTTATATTTGTAACAGAGCGATTGAAATGTGTTTTCTCAAAGCTGCTGCAAAGACTTATGTTTGGGCACAAAGAGTGTGAATTTTAGCAGGTGGGTGTTTGGGGGTGAACCTTTTGCTTTCACTGAGGAAAAAAGAGAAACCTGTCTTTAAAACTTACTGATACAGAGCTACACTGCTGACAGCACAGAAGTTTTTTATCTATGTTTATCTAGGAAAAATTTTTGGGCAAGGTTATTCTCAAGTTTGATCGTTACAGAGTGGTTTGGGTTGGAAGAGACCTTAAAGATCATCTTGTTCCAACCTCTGTGCCATGGGCAGGGACAGCTTCCCCTAGCCCAGGTTGCTCAAAGCCCCATCCAGCCTGGCTTTGAACACTTCCAGGAATATGGCACAGTGAAACAAATGTCCTAATACAGAATAGCCGACCTGCTCATGGGATTTGGCATTTGCAGACTAACTGCTAGATTGACTAAATGCTTTTTTTATCCACTCAGATTTTGGAAATCCTTTACTGTATTTCTGTCTAAGCCTGTGATTAAACCTTTAGTTTCAAGACCTGCAAAACAGCTGCAGTCTCATGTCAGCGAGCCCTGCCTTTGCAGAGAGGAGAGTTGGCATCTCCTAGCAAGAGTCCAAAAAAGGCAGAAAAAGAAAAGATTAAGATTCAGTGGCAGCTTGAGTTATGAAGATGGGGGGTGGGAGGTGGAAATCCTGCAAATAGAGTCTTTACTACTTGTGAGTTCCTCAAGGCAGATTTTCTGTGTTTGCGCTGTTCTGTGTCCCCTGGGATCCCAATTCTCTGAGGTCAAACACCTCCTTTGCTTTGTGCTCAGTCTTTATTTGTGAGATGGATGAAGAGGGAGTCTTAATACTAGTTATGGAAAATAGAGAGAAAGTAGGCTAATGGTTGGAATTTTGTTTGCTTTACTTGTTTTATAAGCTTAGAAATATTATAATATGTATTTTCCTAATCTCAAGCTTGTTCAGGGTATCAGAAATGGGGTCAGTGCTAATCAGGGTGCAAGGTGCTGTTGTTTATCTGTGTAGGTCACACAGTGCTGTTTCCTTTAACTGGTTGTTGCAGGATGAAGAATAAACTGTGAGAATCCTTCCCCTGCCCCTCAGAGACCAAGGGATTGGATATGCTTTCCTGGAACTCAGTTGATTTGGTCTGTCTGGAAAAAAGGGAGACTCTTTTTGGAGCAGGGGACTTCTCACAGGGAACACCAGCCTCCATGGCAGGCACACCTCTCTGCAGACAAATAGACAAAAAATATGTTCATTTCCAGCTGGATAGTGGCAGAACACCTGCTTCCAAAATCGTGTATCCTAATTGTAATCCCCTGTTTTCCTCTGTGTCTGTTGTCTCCTCTGTACAAAGAAGGCAGGGAGTCACTGCAGAGGAAGTGCCTGCTGCCTGCCCACACTGCTAAGGGCAGTATGTATTTCTGGGTTTGGAGGCTGTCTTACAGAGCTGAGAAAATTCCATAGAGGATTGGGATGTCATGACCTATTCCACTGCAAATCTTTTAGTTTCCCTTGTGTCTGATGAAAGAATAGAAATCTTGCAGAACTATGCAGAAGGGAAAGAAGGTTCTTTGCACCACATGCATTACATTGGTTTTTCCCCCTTAATTTGGTTTGACCTGTGATACATGGAGGAAATGAGGATTTTTCTTTTACAGAAGCAGTTGGAGGGAAGGATGTGAGCTTGCCCATTTGAGAAAGGGAATTTTCAGGACATGGCTCAGCAAGGCCCTGAGCAATCCTTGTCTGTGAGGTTTGCTCTTCTTCAAGCTGGCATTGGGACCAGGTGACTTCCTGAGGTCCCTTCCAACACATGCTTTCCTCTGGTTTCTGACTCTCTGTCAGAAAAGACAGGAAAGCATTTCTGTGAGGATGCAGGAATATCTCAGCAGATGGTTTTTGTCAGTGGACAAGGGAATATGAAATGAAACAAGATGTAAAGACTTTACCTTGAATTGATGGTGAGAAATTTGAATCTGCACTTGAGAGGTCATTTGGGAGTCAGATATTGTCACTAAAGTGCTGGATTGGACAGAATAAGCTCTTAAATGTTATCTCATACAAAAAATGGTTGTTTTATGAATACCTGATTAAGAGAATTTTTGCAGATTCTTTTAACTAGATTAATTGAAGACCAGATTTTTTTTTTTTTTTTTTTTTTTTTTTTTGTAACTGAAAGATATGGCTGAAGACTTGAGGTCAGTATCTCTGCAGAAATAAGCTTTTCTTTTGTTCCACTCTTTACGTAAATAATGTTGTGAATCTATTGTTTCCTGGAAGTAGTGTGTCCCATGAATCTGAAATAAATAGGGGTTTAAATGGAGGTTCCTGTAAAGGGCATTTTGCCTCTGTGGTTCCACTGTCTCTATTATAAATCAATCCAGATACCCTGATGCACATACAAGAGAGGAGATGGAGTTTTCTAGCTGGAGCTCAGAGTTAGCACTTCAGAATAAGCTTCATCTAGTAGACCTAACTTCAAAAACCAATAAAATGTAGCCATCCCTGGAGTGGGATGTGGCAGTTACTTGAAAGGGACTTTTATGTGATTGAAAAAGGCATAAAGGGAAGAAGTTATAGTCTGGAGGTGAAATTTGATAACTCTGAAATGTTTCCAAAGCTGACAGACATTTTAAAATAATTTGTCAATCACTGTTCTTTGAAACAAAACGTACTGTCCATGGTTTGTGGAGGTGAGGACAGACAGTCCCACCAGAGGCAGTATCTGACTGAAAACCTGATACTTCATCTCTCTGTTTCACTTACTGTGACAGGAAAATGCTGCTGGTATCAGCAGTTAGAATTCCTGTAGGGATTTGTTTCATTCATTGGTAGGAATTGTAAGGAAATGAAGTTCTTGCTGTTAATAAAATAGTTTTATATGGTTTTGACTGTTTGAATGTTTTTCCCAGACTAGTCCAAGCATGGGAAGTGTGAAGGTTCCCTGGCTACAAAGATTTGCAAATCAGAAACCTGTGAGAAAAGCCAATCGGCAACAGCCTTGGAAGGTGAGTGACCCCCAACATGCCTTCTGCTGTAGGTTCTGCTGAACAACACAGGAAACCAGTATCTGTAACTGGGATCCCAGGGCATTTGTGTGTAACTGGGCTCCTGCGTTGGAACTGGCCACCTAATCCCACTGAGATTCTGGACAGTGTTTTCTGGTCTGTCTGTGTTCTGAGACTGCCATCCCTGGCTTGTGCCTGAAGTAATCTCTGAGCCCTGAGCAGGAGCTTTGTGCTTCAGTCTGTCCCTCCATGGCACACACAGAAATGGGTATTGCAGTTGTATTACTTCTTACTATTCCATCCTAGTTTGTGGCTTGGTGGTGGAACCTGGGTGAAAACCTGATCTTTGTAAAGCAGGTTGTCTTTTTATGCAGACCTTTTCCTTTCTTTACGTTTATCCAGAGGTTTTCCTCAGCACCAGCAGAATGGCACAACAAATACTTTTGATTGCAGCAGACATTTTGGGAAGGAAAATATTGCCAAAGATTGGCTAACACAGAAGGAAGGGCTTCTGTTGTGTGAAGGTGTGAGTGGAGGAATGAAACAGAAGTTATGAAGGGAAGAATGAAAAATTGTTGTTTGCAAAGTTCTGTAAAATCTTAGAGATGTTTGTCATGGAGAAGGAGAACAAAGAACTTGGTAAATAGCAACAGATTAAATGGGTTTTATCAAACTCTTGCATCATTTTTAGGAAGCTTTACTGAGTTACTTTCAGTTTGGTGTGTGAAAAAGTTTCCCATAAAACCTGAAACAAGCTTGTGACTAGTTAGAATCATGGATTCATGGAACAGCCCAGGCTGGAAGGGATCTTGGAAGATTGCCTGGTTCAGCCTTTAATGGGAAAGAGACACCAGATGAGGGTATCTAGCTCCCTCTCCAATTGCAGCTTGAAAACCTTCACCACATCCCTGGGGAGGTTGTTCAGTGAATGATTGATCTCACTGTAAAAATTTCTTTCTTATATTGAGATGAAACCTCTGCCTATGCAACTTTTTCCTCTTACCCCTTGTCTTCCCCCTGCAGCTTCAGGTGAAGTGAGAGCCTCCATTCTCTTTGTAGCTGCTCTGTAAGTAGTACTGTGATGAGGCTCCCCCTGGTTCTGCTGTTTTTCAGGGAGAAGAGACTTAATTCCTTCAGTCAAAGGAGACGCAACTCCTTTAGTTCTGAAAGATTCTTCAGACATGTATCATCCTATAGGCAAACTTCTCCCCTGTTCACCAGTGATGGTTCTGCTCAGCTAGAGTGATGGTCTCTGTGCTGCTGTTGTGGTGCTGATTTTAGAAAGGATCTGTGGTTATGGGAAGTAAATCTGTCAGGTGTAATACATCATACCAGTTGTTTCAAATAGTAGGATGAAAGGGTCTTAATACGTGCCAGAAATTTAGATTTCCTCTTTCTACTTCGTTTTTGGTGGTTTTTTTTTTACTCGTCTCTTCCTTGCTTGCTCTGATGTATGATGTCCTGCTCACGTCAGTGTAATAAACCTTTTGGAGTATGGAGCTGGTCAGCTGGGCCAGGGCAGACATGACTGAAAACTACACTGTCTATTGGAATTAAAAAGCAATATTAAGTACAGGAGTAGCAGGCTAATTTTCTATTCTATCACAAAATGCATTCCATCCCCAAATGATAGATAGATTTGGTCTGCACTGCCTGGACTCCTTGGCTGGAGTGCAGGAGCTGAGTTAATGAGCCACATGTTTGGCACAGGTAAGAAACAGAGGCAAGGAGCAAGTGGTGTTTGGTCATGGTGAGGAGCAGCCAAGGAGGTTGGTCTGAGCATGTGCATTCCAGTTCTCATTCCAGTTCTTCCCACACTTTTCTGTTGCTACTTAACCCAACTGTTCAGAGCAAATCTTGCAAGGATTTGCCAGCTGGGTTATGGTATAATTTGCCTTTTATCACAACACCAGTAATTATTTTGAATTTAAAAGTAAATCTAACTCCTACTCAAAGTCCTGCTTTTACCTCATGTGGGGTTTTTTTATGTTTTGTTAGGCAGCACCTGATCAAAGCCGAGACATCATTGCTTCTGTTCAGTGCATATTGGACAGAGAAAATAGTTTTGTGAGGGTAAGAAGTGGTAACTCTTTTCTCATTTGCTATGTGCTTTCCTGCATGTTAGTGTTTTTAGTTTCCAATCTCTGATTCATGAGAAAATGTTAATTGTCTGTATTGGAAAACTAATTCAGAGGTATGAGTTTCTGACCTTTTCAATCTCCTCTGGATAGGACTGAAGTAGTAACCCTAAATGTGAATCACAGGTGACTTGAACTCCCTGTTTGCACCTAATATGTGTTCTGTAGGTTTGGGTAATTGGTAACAGTGGTGCTGATTTAGCAGATTGCCAGTGCTGCAGGAAAGGGCCTTCTGCTGCCTCTCTTGCACAGTCATGAGCTCCCTGCTCTGCAGTGATTTCAGCTCAATAACCTGATGGGAAAAAGTGAGTAATTTTCCGTCAGCCTTGCACCATGGCTTCAAAAATTAAGAGTCTGAATGCCACAGTTCCTGAAAGGGTGATCTTGGAAACAAGTAGTGGGAAGCAGAGAGAGAGAGGAGCAGAAAGAAGGGCTGGAAAACAGGTGCCTTGGAGCAGTGAGCAGTCAGATCAGCCAAGCTGCAAAGCCTCGCCTGTAGAATCTTTAATGTCATTAGCCAATAGTTTATATGGTTTTTATTTTCCATTTCTTCCTCAGGAGGTGGACAAATTTTTTAGGCACAGTGATTTCCTAGATCTGAGAAGGACTGAGATCCTGTACAAAAAATACCTTGAGGATGTTTCAGACCCACTTATGAAGAAAATGAGGGACCGAATGGACAGGCAGTCAATGGAAGAATTGCTGAAAAGGAAACAAGAACAATTCTCTCAATATTTAAACTACTGTACAAAGAAGGTATCAGTGAGAAGTACATTTCTGTCCTGGAGAGGGCTGCATACACAGGGCTGTGGAAAAGATCAGGGGTTTAGCTGTTGTTCCCTGTTGATTGAACAACCTGGAGTTCAGATATACTTTACCTGTAACTTATTTTTCCCAAGGACTTCTGTAATGGTGACATGTTAGAACTGTTTAAGTTCACCATCAGATATGAACAGCAGCATTACTTGGTGCAGTGAACACATGCTGGGGTCTGAATATGATGAGACACCATATTGATGTGTGTTTCCTCTGTGAGCTGGACCATTTAGTGGGAAAACCTTGAACTCTGTCAGCTGAAACCAGAGGCTGAGTGAGCAGGCAATGGAGTGCACTCTTCATGTCTCAGAAGTTCAGCTACAGCAGTACTGCACTCTGTTGGCAGAGCATGAGTGAAATGATTTTGTGGCCTTGGATGCTACTGATCAAGCTTCATAAAAGAAAAAATATGGGAACAGGGAGATACAAACAATTTTCTTAAGTCTGCAGGCATGTAATAGACTCAGCCCATTGATTTTGTAGTTCCACATGTTTCAGTATTCACAAAAATTGCAGTCACGGTAAAAAATACTTGTTAGTTTTCTTCTTTCTTTTCTTTATTCTTTATTTCACACCACTCTTGAGTATCAGATCCCAAGACTAAACTTTCTGCATCTCAGGAATGAAAATAGAGAAAAATAAAAGTAGTTATGTAATCTGCCATGAAAAGAATGGCATTTTATCAAGAGCAGGCATTTGTTGTCAGTGGAAACCACTTCACAGTGGAGTCATAAACAAGCTACTCATCCAGATATGAAAATGTCATGGGAGCTATGTTGTTTTAATGAGACCAAATAATCTCTTTTTCAAAGGCCTGCTGTGACAGACCCATGCATTTAAACTGCATGGAATGACAAAGACATGAACCAGTCCTGCTGAAGCCCTGGGATTTAGGAGATGTTGGGTGTATGTACATATCTGGGTCTGCATCAGTCCATCTTGCAAGCTGCTGTGCCAGGTCAGGAATTTGCTGGGTGTCCTCCAGAAGCACTGGCTGGTGTACTGGGTGTGTCCTTCTGCCTGAAGGGGAGCACCAGCACCAGTGATCAGCTTCTACCTTATCTCCTTCCTCTGCGGTGTCAGGTCCATCACCAGCAAGTCTGAAAATCAGGCTGAGGTCCTTCATAGTTACAGGACAACTTACTTGCTTAAGTTTGCATTAACCGTGGCAGCATGTGATAAATTTTGCAGAATTTGAGATGCTTGTGTGGGTTAGTTAATAAGGTTAATTCCAGATGCATATTTTTCCTTCCCTTCCTTCTCTTTGTCCTTTTTCTCTTGCTCTCTTCCCTGCTTTTAGGCTTCTGCTTCTCCTGTTGCAGGGTTATTGATGCTGTGGCCATGAGGTGTGGGTTCAGGTCTTTATTTCAATGTATAGACGGAAAAACCAGCTCATGAACCCACACTTGGAGCTGGGATCTTGCAGACCAGTGACCTGCCAAAGGCTGTGGCTTATGAGGGCTCACTCACTCCTGTTTTGTCTTTTCTTTTTAATATGTTTTGCTGAAATGACAGAATATTTTGAGTTGGAAGGATCATAAGTCAAACTTTTTAAGTGAGTGGCCCATTCTGAGATCAAACCCACAATCTTGGTGTTATTAGCACCATGCTCTGACCAACTGAGTGAATCTCAGGGCTTCCTTCTCTGGAAAAACATTTTCTAGTAAAATTTACATTGTCTTGAGTGTCCTAGTTAAGGTTAGCATTTTAGTCTGTAATTATTTCTGGATGCTTAATGAAATAATTTATTATGTATTTATGCCTATGATAATTTAAAATGGAGGGAGGAATCTTCCTGTTACACTTCAGTCACCACCTTTCTGAGGTGCAGTGTATGAAAATTTGGGAATCCTTTTTTTGACCACCCCTGGTGCTGTGTTCTCGCCATGCCTGGCTGTGTCCCACCGAGACTGGCTGCTCTCACTTATTGCACCACCAATAGCTTCTGAGACCTGACCCAGTACCTGCTTTTCCCACAGGGCTATGTGTTTTTGGAAGATTATGACCCATCAGAGTATGATCCATTCTTCCAGAAGATGTGCACAGACTGCTGAAGGTGTGAGGAGGTTTGGAGTCCCACTTTGACCAGGAGGAAGTTAATGGAGCATGTTAACTGATGTGCTGCTGGCAGGGCTGGTGCAGAGGAGCACATTCTATTTTTACTAACTAGCTCCTACTGCATTTAAGCCTAAGAGTATTTGAACATGATTTTCACCAGGAACACAGTCTGGATCTATACTAAGCCCAAATTTTGAGGCACAGTAGCAATGGCAGGGGGGGAGGGTTGATTGCCTCATTTCAAATCCATTGTGGCAGCACGGGGGTTGTCCTAAGGGGGGCTGAAGAGTTCCCAGGCAAGCTCAGTGTGTGCTCTGTAGAAGGAAATAACCTGACAGCTCAGCTGATCTTTACAGAAGCACAACAGTTTTTCCTTCTCTTTAAAGGATGAAAGACATCAACCAGCACAATGACACAGAGCCAATGATGTCACCTGACTACAGCACCAAGCACAGCCATCAAAGGTACCCTTTACAAAATAGGTTACATGTGCTGCCAAAGCAAGTAAGAACAGGCCATGTCTTTGGGCAAACTGCAATAAACTTACTGTCTTAAACATGTAGGTCTGAAATGTTGTTACCCAGCAGCCAAAGAAATGTCTGAGATACTGCTCCTCTTCTTGCTAGCTCCAGTTTATGCTCTATAGGCCAAAACCTGCTATTTTAGGAGGTTTAACTAAGGCTGAGCTCAGTAAAGACAGTGCTGTTGTTCTCTACTGGAGACAGTGTCCAAGCAGTAAATCGAAGTTTTAACATACACAGGTGTTTTGAGAAGGCAGGAAATAAGTAGGGGAGAGGAGATGGGATGTGGTGGTGTACAAAACACGTGGTGCTTTTTGGAGAGTCAGTGCAGAGCAGCAGCTGCTGCCAGTGCCCTCAAACCAGTCCCTCTCCCGTGCCAGTGCAGTCCCCTCTCCCTGCTGCTGTGGCTGCTCAGCAGCTCTGGGCTCAAAGCCTGGAAACAGAATTTTCTCTGTTCACCAAACTCCCACTGTACAGACACAATCTCTCAAGAGTTGCCAAGATTTGAGTTTTATTTAGGATTAGAAATACTGAACCACAGAAATCTGTTAAAAGTAACAGAGGTTGACTCAGTAACAGGAGGGTGCACAGATGGTGACTGGGTGGGAAACTGCCAGACTTCAGGAGGAATTTCTGCACCCATGGAAAACAAGGGCACAGACTGCTCAGAACTGCATGCTGTGCTTCTGCAACAAAGCAGTTTAAGGAGGCAGTGAAATGGTTACAATGTATCAAATATTCATAAACAAACTTTCTTTTTTTTAAACCATCCCTGATTTGATGCCAAGAGAAAGTTTTTGCTTTCAACCAGTTCATTTTACAGGTTTGTATTGGGATGACAGTTCCCCCAGAGCAAACCTTTTGAACTTGTAATAAACTTTTCTTGAACAAATCCTATAGGTTATTCTCATTATTTCACATTCCCCTGTACAATAAAATATACTTTTTTAAAATCACTATGCATCAATAAACATCTGTAGACAAATTAATAAACTTATATTTTACTCTCTATATACATGTTGGCAATGTCAAAGCTTCAAGATTCACATGGAGGTCTGCAAGACCAAGGAAATGTACACAAATAACTTATATTTAGGAAAAAACCCGAAGAGCTGAAGGGTATTTTGCCACATTGTTGTGGGTCACAGTATTTAAAATATTTTTTTCTAGTTATTCTTCACAACCACATTGTCTCAGCAGAGAATGATAAATCAAACTGAAGCAGAAAATCAAGTAGCAGTTACTGATTCCAGTGCAGAACTAAAGTCAAGTAAAGAACTATACTTGATTCTTAAAGAATATACAATATATCGGAGACTTCTCCAGTGCTAAGGCTTCTTCAGCATTTAACCGTTAAAACTATCATCCTGAGATGGGAAAATTCCAGTGGATATCACTTTTAAGATTTCAAATGGAATGATTCTAGTGCTGAGCTTAAACCATTCCTCAGTCTGTCTGTCAGACTAAGTGGTAAAATATACAAACAGCTTGGTGCCACATTTCTGTATAATACTTTTTATGGCCCTGAAAATGGAAACATTGGCATCCAAACCCAAGATATTCCAACATAATAAAAAGGCACTGAGCTATAGTACTGTATTTACAGTAACATTTGTGTTTGCATAGATCAACAACTCGGAACACTGCAAGGAACTAAGCGCAACTGGGCACTAAGAGGAAATACAGAAGCAGCAGGAACTCTTGCTTAATAACCAGCATGGGGCAAGGAATCTTTTACCAAAAGATGTTCGGGCTGTCAGCTTCATTTGTCCTTCATAAATTAAAAATAAGTGTTCTTAGTGGAGTGTTTTCTGATCGAAGAGCTGCAGGTCAAAGCGCACCCAGACTTCTCCTGTTGGAACTTCATGCAGCAGTAAGTGCTTAGTTGTGGGACCTTTGCTCTCTTGTTCTGTTCTGATTTTTGCTACTGGAACTTCAGTGCGACCCAAAAAATCTGTTGGGCAAGTGAATAAGGAATTTCATTACGTGAAGATGTTAAGCTTAGAAAATCTGAGCTAGTCAGGCTAATGCAATGCTGTGTGATACATGTCCAATTCCAGAGCACTGCTCCCAGGCTTCCGGTTTGATTGGACCCCAGCCCTGTGTAAACCAACCAGCAGTGATAAAAAAGGGCCTTTTTAGAAGAGACAAATGCTGTGGAATTAGGATGTCACAGTTTAAGCTAAGGGCTTTAAAGACAGTCTTAGGAAATATTTCAGAAACTCAATTTCAAGTGTTCTTCAGTTAAGAGTTGGCAGGTCAGAGTTAGGTGATGGAACCTGCTTACAAATCAGCTGAGGTGCTACAAAGACAATACAAAAATCAGCTATTTGGCTCAGCCGACTTTTAATTATGCTTATATGTCATGCTTTTCACAAGAATAATGACCTTCAACAATTACTGCCACTAGCAGGATTACAGTCCTATTCAGAAATCATATACCCTCTTTGTGGCTATTTCTTATATGACATCTTTGTGTGTGCATTAGAAGGTTCACCATGGACTGAAAAACAAGACTCAGCTGTCCAGCTGGGAGAAGCAGCCAGTCAAACTCATGTTAGCTCACAGGAGAAAAGACTGAGCTATAGTTACACACATGGCATCTCAGGTCAAGACAGTTCCTCGCAAATTTGCAATAACTGACTGTGTGTCAGAGCCCTGAAAAAGCACTTAACCTTTTAGAGAATATGAGAAGCAACTGATTGCCAAAAACGTGCTCAGTTTCCAAGCAACAAGAAAGCTGATCAAGCTGTAGCTGTGCAAATATAACCCAGGACCTTATTTTTGAGCACCTATCGTGAGAGACCAGAACTTCTGCTTTCAACTTGTCTGTCTCCTCAGTCTGACAAGAAAACAATTCTGTGTCTGATACAAAAGCCAGAGAAAGATCAAATCTGACTGCCTGGAGTTACTGGCTCTGGAAGGCTACTGAACCTCCTGAGTACTGAGGCATTGTTTTGCCCAGCATTTCTCAGGCAGCAATCAGATCTACGGGCTCTTGAAACTGCAGCTGAGGAACTGGGTACACCCCAGCTCACAAAAATGCATTCTTTTCCTAAATATTCACACTTACCATCAGGCGAGAACTGATCCCTGTCAAACATGGTGATACACAGGACATCCTGATACAGATCCTTGATGAAGAACTGGCAGTTGAAGTTCCACTTGGGGTTCAGGGTGTCCTGCAGGGTCCTGGTAGTGTAGCTCTGTGATCCCATGCTGATCTCACAGTATGGGTTGCTCTTCCCTGAACACAGAACAGGGAGTGAAACCCCTCTGCAGTGCAGAAAGCCCCCTACCCATCTGGAAGCCAGCTTAGACACTACATTGATGTAGAACATCAATGCTGCTGCCAGAAGATGTGGATCAGGCAATCCCTATATCCCAGAGCAGCACACAGCTGGTTCTTCACTCAGTCCTCTGAAGCTAAAGAATGACTATTTAATACAGAAACTGTAGCTGAACCACAGTGTTTCCCACATGACCAACTCCTCTCAGCCAGCCTTTCCAAATGTTACAGGAATCAAAGTGATCTGAGACTGTTTCCCTCACTTACCATTGGGCTTACAGGCCTTTAGTTCTGTTGCTTCAATCACGTGCACCATCAAACGTCCTATTCCTGAGGTTTTCTGTGAACGAGCTGGGAACAAAGAGGTCAGAAATAAATGGATTGGTTGGACCTGTAAAAACTGGCAATAGATCTGAAGAGGGAGATCCCACACAGACTCTGGCATCCGCCAGGAAAGGCTCTGCCCATGTATCCAGGTGGATGAGAGGGAAATACAGAACTCGGTAGGTACCTTGATAAGCCTTTTCACGTTTCTTCTTCTCTGTCTCAATGTATTGCTCTGATGCCGCTTTGATTTTCTGGACCCAGGCAGTCCTGCAAAGAGCAATCCCCACAGTCAGGGTCATCCCACAGGCAGCAAAGTCTTCAGTATCAGTTACTCTGTCCCTCTCTCTTTCCCCACTCTCCCTTCCTTGGGTTTCAGAGGCATCACAAATCAAGTCAGTTTGTGGACTAAAGCAATGGAGTTTTTGGATTTAATCTTATGCCACATTCCAAATCAGCCTAAATAAACAGAAGTGGAGCTGCTGTTCTATTAAAGACTACTGGGTCACATTAAAAATTGACCAGGGCTGGGGAAGAGTCCTATGGGATGCTGGATTTTGCAGCCCTAAACTGTTCTTTTATACAACTGTAACATCAAGGAGCAGCAGATGTGGCTGGATTGCACTGCAAGAGCTGCCACACAAGCAGAACAAAATCAGAGAAAATTTGTGATTCAAATGAGAGTCAAGTGAGTTTATTTCCTGACCAAGCTACAACTCTGTTCCTGAGCTCAGAGCCCCCATGTCTGCTCACCGGAAACACAGCCTGCAGCATCAATCAACAAGTTTAAGCTCAGATCTACATTTTCACTACTCACCGCTCGTTAATGTTGTCAGTTTTAAGTGTGTAAACTCTGTCAATGTGTGATATGTGGAAAACTGGCTCATCACTTGAAGGGTCTGTGGGCAGCTTCACAAGGACTTCGTTTAGGAAAACGGGCTGGAAGAAAAGCAAATGTCACTGTGGCAACATTACCCTGTGACAATAGGCAGAAACTCTTCAAGGATGTTTAAATACACTGGTGTACTGTAGGGAAAATGAAAGTCATAGGACACAGGACAATAAGATCACCATGTAAAGGATGCAAGTAAGGGCTGAGAGAAAAACTTCTCTGGCAATTCACCCCGTTTTGTTTCCCTAGGCAAAGAGCTTTGTGAAAGGGGCAAGACTGTGCAAGCAGAACTGCAGTGTGGAGCTTGGAAATCCCGGGAACCTCTCAGGTTGTGGGAAAGCAGCCCTAATATTCGAACTTATGTCTCCAGTTTCAGAACCTTGAGAATACATACTGTGTGGGCACAGAGACTAAAATTTTGCTACTTCTACTGTTTTCTGAAGAAGGACAGGAGTTTTCTTGTGGATGCAGGAACCTGTGCAAACTGAAGTCAAGGCTCCTGCTTCTGAACATCCTACTCAGCTGTTCAGGCATGACGCTACTTCTGCCCTTTTCCCCAAAAGTGAATGGAAGTGTTTGTTAAACCAAGACCCAAAAGCCTATCCTTTTCTGGGCACTATGCCCAATGGCATTTGTGCAAGTTGTCTGCCAGAAGATGCCCATCTGACAGCAAAAGGGACCACATAGCTTATCCCAGAGGAAGAGCAGCATTCCTCATCAGAAGCCAGGACCCACTGTACCAATACAACCATGGAGCACCTTGACTCACTCACCATTTTGTACATTTTGAATTGGGAGTTGCATTTGGGACTGAAGAGCTTATCGGATCCAGAAGACACAAACTGTTTAACCATGTAGGTGAGCAGCAGGAAGTCATTGAAAAGGAATCCATACAGCTCCTTACTGCTCTTGGCCTTGTACAGCTTCCCACTGTGCAGGAGCTTCCGTGGTCCCAAGCAGTTTGTGAGGGAATTGAACACAGGTTGCTAGGAAGAGACAAAACCCATTAGCAGCAGAAAGTCTGTGCAGATGTCAGCTCCTGCCCCTCTTCACCACAGAGATTGATCAAGCTGCTCCAAATGCTCTTCTGTTTTGTTTAATTAATTCCATTAAAAATGAAGAGAACTGTTCTGTGATCAGCTATGGTAACAGCACAACTCCCACCTCAGAGCAGATTTAAGCTTTACCAAAAACATACAGAGGGATGACCAGATAAAGGCATTTACTGCATGACCACTTCTGTGTTGCCCAGAAGCTGTGTTTAAGAAGAGGTTGCACAGGCTTGCAGTCAGGTCACCTCTTCCAGATGACTGGGTGATGGAACCAGGACAGACCTTCTGGGCCTGTCAAGCCTTGGTTCCTTATGCAGACAATGGAGAACTGTCACACAGAGCTCAGTTTGAAGGCTCTCCTGAAAGGTACACAAGCCTGAACATGGTATATTCTTGAGGATCTGGCACTGAGGGCTTCTGTTCCCTTTCTGCTTGAAGGAAATCCTGGGAGACATACACTAAGTGAAATCCCCCATAGTAACACCTAACTTAGCCCAGTGGCAGCATGATCAGTAGTTCAGAGAGAAGCATTATTTCTGTCTGTTTAATGATCTAAATTGTATCAGTTTTTAAGCTGATAAACCAAGATTTCTCTGCCACTAAAATCATGCAAAAACAATGGTTCATTATGTTACAGCTGTGAGTAGAATTCAATAAAAGCTTCCCTGCCTAGAGCTTAGTAGTGGATCACACTCCAATAAGGGATATGAGCAAGGACTCCCATTCTCTCCCCAGCCTTTCTGAAATGACTCTGGAAAGCCCCAGCCTGGCAAGAGCATCAATGCAGGTACCTCAGCAAGGCCTTCACACTGGACATGGGCCTGGATCCATTCCAGCCTGTCCGAGTTCTCCTTCTCACGCACGCCCTCGTTCACCTGGGAGCACAACTCCTCCGCACGCTCCAGGGCGAGCCGGAGGTTACTGTGATCCGGGTGGTTCTCTGGAGTGTTCTCTAGAATCTGGTGCAGATCAAAGAGGGGAGAAGGCAGGATAAAAACAGAGGTAAGCACAGATACTTGTCATAGAAATCCCCAGAAAGGGACAAGCCTTTATCTTGGCTTTTGCTATGGAGATCAAACTCAAAGCATTCACCTACAAAGCCTCACTTGAGGTACTCACACTCTTTATGAGCAGAGGGTAGCGTGTTATCCTTTGCATGGGTTTCAGGAGGAAGCTGGAGAGGGGCATTCCTTTGCAGCGAGCGTCCAGGGCAAGTTTCTGTGGTGCAGTCCAGAGATTTAACAGAGACATTGCATTAGTCATCAAAAAACAGCTGATTCACTGGCACTGAATACTGAAAATTCTCTGATCAGATTCATTTTTCCAGGCATTCCAAGAGATCTTGGATTTTTTCAGTAACCAAACACTACTTGTATCTAGAACAAACAGGAAAGCTGGCAGTGTCATTGCACCCAGATGCTCTGCCAGCATAAATCACAGGGTCATTGTTCATGCAGAATCCTTACATCCAAAACTGTTCCAGCTTTTATTTTGACATCACAGGCTCCACTCAGGTTGAAAAAGAACAAAGCAATGAAAGAAACAAATGCCTGATGTCAACTGTTCTGGCAGTTCTCCTTTTATGGCCGAAGTAAATTAGCTAGAGAGAAAGACAGTGTTACAAATAAAGAGCACACACAGTGTTAGCCATGGTCACCATATAAATACACCTGGGAAGGTTCATAGCTATTTTTGCAGGATTTTACTCTTCTGGGTTATTTTGATCTGGTTGATGCTGGTTAGATGGGCTCCTGTCATTGAGGCAAGGAGAAGGCACAAAAGCTACTGAATCTGATACCTTTAAGTAGTCTTTGAAATCAGCATCTTCATCAGTTTTCTGCTGCAGCAGGGATGCTCCGTTGAGCTGGCAGCTGCAGAAGCGGATGTAGGCCTGCATGTGAGACAGCTCTGCTGCCAAGATGTCCCCAATCATCTGCACTGGCATCTTCTCACCTCCGGTTTTCTTACGCACCCGCAAGGCTCTGGGGAGGAGGAAGGAAATCGCCATCCAACTTTGCTGCCAAGTCTGTGAGGCCTAAATCACAACCCTTACAAATCCACCTCTGAAAGGATTTGTAACAAACCTGGGAGGTGAATTTCCTTACACAGCACAGGCACTTCCAGGAGGTGCTGGGGTCCAGCATGAACCTCCAGGAAGTCACTGACACAACACCCTGAGCTGAACAATCTGCCTGGTGGTGTCTGGGGGACTGGAACTCTCCTTTGAGGTTTCTGGGACAATCAGCATCAATCTCTACATTCAACCAGCATCCCATTCAGTGAATTATTAGCTACTTTACCTTTCTAAAGAATATTTTTTGAGAATAAAAGGTTGCTTTGCAGAAAACTGGGAAGAAAACCTCCCATGTTCATACTATTGTGTAGGGTCTGTTTCTAAGGTATTATAACAAATGTGCATCTGTTCTTGCTGTTTATTTCTCCCTCTCTGATATTATGACTCCTTTTGAAGCAGTCTGACTGCATTTAGCTGTTCTGAATGCAAGCATGCACAGGAAATAATCAGTGAGGACAGGATACTGACAGAAACCCAAAAAACTTCCTGGGGAAAGAATGACAGAATAATGAAGAGGTAAGACTGCAGGTAAGTACTCACTTCAGTAACTTTGTATTTGACATGATGAGTTCCTTCCAGTTAACAAAGATCAGCCCCATCTCTCCGTCTGTGAGACAGCCTGAATCAGCCATTGGTTTTTGGAAGACCTACAGCCAAAAAATGAGCAGTTTTTCAGAGACAGAAACAGTTCAGCCTCTTGTTCAGCCCAGCAGTGACTTTGAATGCTCAGTGTCTAATTTCTCAGCAGTTAAAAGCAATTCCTTACTAGCACTTGTGACAGCTGTTTCCCTTGAGCGTGTGACCCCATTCTGACACTGGCATCAGCGCTTGCAGAGCGAGGACAAGCACTGGGACCTGCAGGCTGACAGCTCAGCAGAAGAACATTCCTGTGATTTCAGAGTCAATCACTACACTAATTGCACTCAGGCATTGCTCCTCTCCCCTGACCCAGAGCACTCAGGGTCACCCTGTGTGCAAAACCTCAGCTGTTCTCAGGGGCCCTCAGCACATCATCTCTGGGGAGCAGAGCACCCATGTGCTTGTCTGTTTAACACCTACCACACTTCACCACACCACTGTTCTACAGAGAGATCAAGTCAGATGCCCAAAAGCACTTAATACTGGCCTGTCCCTGTCCCTGCCCTGGTCTTGCTTCCAGAAATAAAACTGGAGAGAAAGCATGTGATAAGCTTTTATAGTGTGTCTACAGCTTTGTGCTGCTCTGCTCGACACCTGGCCCCAGCCCATCATCTTTTTACTGAGCCCAAACACCTAGGAACAGGATTTGGAAAACAGGAAGGTCCTTGTAAGCTGATGGGTTTCACAAAGTGGTGCTATTTCCTGGTGAGCAGCCATGTAACATTTGCTGGAAAGGGAGATGCCCACACACCTTTCTTCCTTCATAATCTCACAGGTCATAAGAATCCCTTTATTGTTATTATTCAGCAGGACAGAGATATTCTTTTTCCAAATGCATTTTCACATCCAAGACATCTCACCTCTACAACAAGCTGCAGATCATCCATGTACCTTTCTTCAGTCTGAATGAGCTCGTGAATGTAGCCCTGCCTCTTCCTTTCCATGGGCTGCATGGTGTCAAGGCTCTGTAGATCAGCACACCCTGCAAGAAGAAAGTCAGGAGTTTATATCCCACTCATCAAATCTGACAAATATACAAAATTGCACCAGCATTCAGCAGTCCATGGCTCAGACTATACAGACACTGGTAAACCCTCTCTGCAGCAGCAGTGGGTTTCAAAATCAAGTGATGTAGCAATTGACTCCCTCCCTTCTTTGTGTCACTTTTCACTCTGTCACCTTTTTATTTCTTCAAACACCGCTTGTACGGTGATGCAGGATAAGAGTTCCTGACTTCTTGCCACTTCATTTGTCTCATGACTTTTCTTATGTCTTCTGCCCCATTGATTTGAAACTGTGATTTTCTCTTACCTTTGTGCAACGTCTTTTTGGACTTGATAACCTTAAATGTCTTTTCCAACCTTAATGATTCTATGATTCTAAGCTGTCTTTTGTGAGATGAAGTCATCAAAAATGTGTCTGGTCCTGACTTAGGACATTACACCTTCAATCCCCACCCCATTTCTGATTCTGTGCCTTAGTTATTAATTTATTATACAAACCACCACCACAAATTTGTAAAGCTGTAACACATAACGTTATAGTTGTGTAACTTCATAGCTACACAACTTTTTTCCTCAAAATGAGCCTGAAGTATGTTAAATTATTTTTATGCATCAAGTATGAAGAATCAAAATCATGCATAGGAACACACCAATAGTCAATGACACAAATCCCAAGTTTCTGTCAGAACATGCAGAGCCCTGCAGCTTCACACAGCTCTATCTCTATTGGATGTTAGCAAACAAGACAACAGTGTTCAAACTTTAGTAACTGAACGGAAAACTGGGAAAATCAGAGTGGTGATTGCCTTTAGCTGGGTAAAGAAGAGCACAAAAGTCAATCTGATCCCTCTGTCAGCCATCACACAGCAGAGTATTGCAAAGCAGCAGGGTGGAGGAAAAGGGAAAAAAGGAACAATTACAGAGTGTTTGAGAACATCCATCTATCGCTGGGTGTGATGGCATCGGATTGCAATACCAGGTGAACTGCAGGACAGCAGAAAGGACATCGCAGGGACTCAGATCCAGCAGTTCTAGAGGAACAATACTTCATGAAAGTTTACAGGAGTTGTGAAAGGCAGGAAGGGCTGCATCTCCCTTGCCACCCTGACACTCCTGACACACAAGGATATGGCGATTCGCTGCCAGTGTACAGATCTGTTCATGGGAAGGCTGCTCTAAATAATGAAATGGAGTTAGTAACAAATTTGAGGGGAAAAATCCAAGAAACATTAAACATTAGTCTGAACTTGATGTGCCAGTGGCGTAATGGGAACCTCACAGGCTCCTGAGCTTCTGGCTGCACTGGCATCAAGGTGCTCTGAAAGAAATGTCAGCAAAAGAGAAACTTGCCAAGTGACATTTTAGGACACCAAGTATTCTAACAAGGAGACCCTTTGAACAACACAAAGAAGTAAAACAGCAAAGACAACAGCTAGATGGAAAACCATGACTTTTCAGTTCTGTTTTGCACCCTAAGGAGTATCAGAGATCTTAAGCTTTCTGTCAAGATTTGAAAAAACACCACTTTAAGGAAGAGTTGAGGCACTGCAGCTCTTTTGATCACACAAAATGCTCCTTCTGGCCTTAGTTATCCCCAAAGCTACAACCAGGCCAAAATTAGATGAGAAAAAGGAGTAAAGTTACAGATAAAAGTGATTCCTGTGAAATTTGGTGTCCTGGTCCATCGAGACAGTCTGTGGCCAATGTGCCACTTCTGGATTCTTGTGTCACTCTTCAGTCTGTACAGGACTAACCTTAAGCCCACTGCGTTACTAAGACATGCAAGTTTAGGCTAATCAAGGGCTTGCACAGTAACCAGGTGTTAATTGTCCAGATTTGGAAGTCTCGCCTTTGGCCACATGGCTCCCTTTCCTACTGCAAGGTGCACTCCTGTGACAGAAGCAGGGAAAGACTGAAGCTCCTGTTTGCTTGTGTCCCAGCTGCTGGAACAACCCACACGCTGGGCTTTGGGTCTGTCCCATGCTGACCACTGAAAGTTGGGGCAAAGCCTGGGAGGGAAATGGGCCTTTTAAATGCATTAAAATAGATTTGGTTTATAAACTTGTTATCAGATACAAAAATGCAGTTACATTAACTGGCTCCTGTGCTAACGTTGTATTTGGACTGTCAGCTTCTGGGATGAAGGGATGAATGGTATTTTGTATTGAATATTTTATATCATTTAATTTAACCACTAGTGTTTACTAGTGAAAACACTCCCAATTTTGATAGGTCTGATGATACTGGCATAAAAACACATTATGCAATCCCCACATTTGATTTTAGAGGGTGAATTCAGGTATTTGAGTCTGAAGGGAAAAAACCTAGAAACAGAATAAACCAGCCTAACAAGTGCATTTGCCAATGTTTTTCCCAAGTGGCCATAGCAACCCATGGGCTCACTGGTACACAAAGGGTGGACCTACATTTCTACCTCTTCTCCTCCCATGCTGCTGTTCCATCCTTTCCTTGCATCAATTCTGGCACTTATCTGACTCCCTGCTCACATGCTGGCAGCAAACAAATCCCAAGGGGGAAAAAAGAAAACAGCAGTTTTCTGCTGGTTTAACAGCCAGGAATGTGCATGGAAGCAGTAAAACTGCCTCGTTTGGCAGCAGAAAGCTCTTAGCTTGGCTTCTGTCTGGTGAAAAGAAACATCATCCCAAGCTCCCCAGGCAGCTCAGGAAGAGCACTGGGATTTCTGGGAACGTCTGCAGTGAGGAATTGCAGCTACTCACCTGCTCTGCTGACCAAGAGGATACCTGCCCTCTGGAGGGGAAGCCAGCCTGCCTCTCCCACCAAGAGGAGGCAATGCCAGGCTTTCAGCCAGCCTGGGGCACAGCCTGCCCAGCTCCCTCTCCAGAACATTCACTGGAGTGAACAGGGGATGTCTGGAGCCTTGGAAACTTGGGGCACAGCAACAGAGAGATGCCTACACTGACTGTGGTGCCTTCAGGGCTAAATCCTAATCTCTGAGCTGAGGAAGCAGCTGCTTTACCAAGCCAGGGTAAAACAAGCTGGATAGTTTATAAACAGGAAATCCCAGTCTCTAAAGTTGTATTTAAAATTATACTTTCCAAATATACCTGAACAAGGAATATTTTTTCCTGCTAACATAACTACCCCTGCATGAAAAACTACAGAGTTCCGCAGTCAAAAGATGTTCTCCCCTGCAGGAGATTCAAATCCCTGAAAAACATGGGAGGGCTGGGAAGAAAACCTCTCCAACTTCTGACATATTTTGGATATGAGCATGTTCAAGGGGAAGAGCAACAGTTTCTGAAGAAAGGAAATCCTCCAGGGAAAGACCAGTAGAATAACACCTATCACTGTTTCCCCAACAGACTACCCCACTCAGTGGACAGGGAAAAAAAAGGCATTAAAAGTGACAGCTTTGGAAAGAGATCTTAACCTTCCAGCATGAGTTCAGGCATTCGTCTGGAGTAATCTAGATACAGCAGAGGCACCAACTGCTTTTGATCACCAATGAGGACTATTTAAGGGTAGGAATGAGGTTTAGGCTAGAAATTAGGACAAATTTCTTCACAGGAAGGGTTATAAAGCATTGGAACAGGCTGCCCATGGAAGTGGTGGATTCACCATCCCTGGAAGTGTTCAAAAAACATACGGAGATGGCACTTCAGGACATGATTTAGTGGTGAGCATGGTGGTTGTGCTGGGTTAATGGCTGGACTTGATGACCTCAGAGATATTTTCCAACCTTAATAATTCTGTGACTCTATATAAACTGCTTTTTTAAAGGAAATATGTTGGTTTGTTTAGGGTTGTGAAGTGGGTTTGTTTTTGGAGAGGGTTGGTCAGTTGTGTTTGGTTTGTTTAATTGTTTGTTAGAATCAGAGGCCAGCTGACATAGCTGGGAAAAGCAGGTAGGGGTTGGGGATTTTCTCCTGCCTCTGTTTTCCTAGGCTGCCACAGAAAGACTGCATCTTCCCTTAGGGACCATGGGCTGGCATTAGAACATCTTCAATACAGCCAGAGAGCAGCTGATGGCAGCAGGGGACATCACCACAGCCAGGTACAAGCTCTGGTGGCACACACAAGGCCAATGCACTTGTGACATGCTCCTGGCACTCCTGGAGCCATCAGGAGCCTCTGAAACCCACAAAAGGGACAAATTCAAGAAATCTGCTACTGTGGAAAAGGCAGTTTCCATCAGGCTCTGGGAGAAATAATGAAAACTTTTATCCAGTCTCAACTAATCAGTAAATGCAGGATACTCTGCTACAACAGAGGAAATTTATGAATCAATTTTCAAGAGGTAAAAAGCAAAATCAAACCACTCCACCGCAGGTAACACAATGCTCGTTCCCAGCTATTCAGCTGGGAAAAAAATCCTCCCCAGGTGGGCAAAAAAACCACAACAGACAAACTAGATCCTTTTATGTGTCCCTTTAATAAAATACATTTGCATAGTTATCTTACAACTTTGTTCAAAACCAAAGGTGAACGATTGCCTCATGCTAAGCACGGCCTGCATTCGCGTGTCTTAACAACCATCCCCACACGTGGACACTCAAGCTTGGGAAGAACAACGAGGGGTTTAAGGCAGCACACACCAGAACGCAGCAGTTTTATTAATTCATTACACTGAAGTAGCACAACCCTGCAGCAGCTCCTGCTGCCGCTGCAGGCCAAGGATTGTCAGCATTCCTATGAGCAGACTTATTTACAGGTGTTTCCAACCCAGCCCAACACAATCACACAGGGATATGATCTGACAAAGCACTGAGATGGCAGAAGTATTCAGTGACCAGAGGGAGACGTTTCAGTTATTAGTGTGTAACTTTCTGATGGAGCTTTGGGCCATCTGCCCTCCTTACTGCACCCCTCACCACGTGGAGAAAGTGCTTTGGATGCTCCCAGCCCTCTCCACCACAGACTCCTTGCACAGCCAGCCCTGCCACCAGTCCCAGTGGTGGCATGAGACCTTCCTGGGCAGATCCAGCTCTGGATCAGGAGCTAAGCTTGTGTCTAACTAGGCTTCTGTAGGTTGTTAGTCCATGATGCAAACCAGACAGTTACAGAAATACCATTTTGGTACCTGTTCTTGTGCATTTATAGCACTGCTTGTGTTCTCACCCCCAGTGACACCAGGACCCCTATTCTCTGCTGGCCCACAGGAAACAACATTAAGCAAGTATCATGCTGCAAGCAACAGCAAACAGCAGACTTTGCTTTCCATGTTGGCTTCAGTTTTTCTTTTTAACCTTGTGTGGTTCTGAGCAACATTTAGACTCTCAGGCTCTGCCTGGGAACCATGAGTTAAACAAAAAACTCTATTTTCCACCTTGCCCTTAGTTCCACAGCCAATCTTTTTCACCTAAATAAGGGTGATTTTACTTGACTGGCTGGGATGACCAACTGAACTCAACTCTATGGTCTTTTGTCAATAAAGGGGTGGATTGCACACAACCAGAGAGAAAGTAGCATTTTTAAAAGTAGAAGTCTGATTTAAACCCAGCTTCCAACAACCACACTGCTTCATTGATTCAGAATATTATTTTAAAATAATCTTGCTGTAAATACATCCTTGGCACAGTCTTTCCTTCGGATGACCTGGTGCACTGTATGTATCCAACTCTTTCTGCACCGCTGTGCAGGAGAGCAGAGCTCTCAGGCAATTGTGCTGGACCTGTGCTAGGCAGGCTTTTGCAGTAGAGATAAATACTGAAGGCAGGGACTAAGTCTCTCAATCAGCATTATTAAGGTCTGTTTTGATTATTATTGTTTGTTATTATGTTTGTTATTACACTTCAGAGAATTTAGAGCGTACTCAGGTAATACTGAAACACGAAAAGGTAACTGTGAAAGCACAGAATGCTTCACTTCAATACTCTTCAGTTCAAACTTAGAGGCAGCTGTATCAATAATTACCAGTGCTCATACCTACACAGCCAACAAAGAGTTACCTGTGTGAAACTTTGCCAACAGTACCATAATCTCCAACTGTATCAGAAAAGAAAAAGGTAAAAAAAAAAAATCTCAGTTGGTTTTGGAAAATTCCACATTACTATGTCCTGAAATACCTCAGTGAGGATGTGAAGTTGCTTTTAATTTTTCAAAGACGATTAGTAGTAATCTGGCATTCAAGGAAAACTGATTGAACACTGTCAATGTGGGTCAAATCCCACACGTCAACAGTGCCTTTTAGAAATTACATAATTTAGAAGATCACCTAATTCTTAGACTACTGTAAAGTGACTGCTTGGTGCCACTGGTGCAGCACAACACATTTCAGCCTGCATTTAACAGGCTTTCTGAGACAGAAATTCAGAGAAGGCAATTCTGGGTGAGTAGTGTTATTTTAGTAGAAACACTTAAAATGTAGTTTCAGAAGGAAATCAAGTCATCTGGAACACTCAAAGGATTATCTAGCACATTATTTGCCTACAACAACGTGATTTCATTCTACAACAAAATACTGGTTCAGACAAAATACATCCAGAATAAAAATCCATTTGTAGTTTTCTGTAGGCACATTGCGTAGTCCGTATTGCACAGAAGATACATCTCTGAACTAAAGGGCACATATACATTATTTGATCAAGGATATTAAATACATAACATTGGATTTTGGAGAAAGGCCTTTAAACCTCTGCAATTGGATTAACCTTTTCCTGATAGTACCTTCACAACATTCATATATATATATGTCTATATAGTAAACAAGCCATTTGTTTTGTAAACATTTCTGATTGCATAAGTGACCTTTGCTGTTTTATAACCAAGTTCAGGAAACCAACTAAATTTAATACTGTGTCTATGAGATCTCTCGTGTTGTTACAAGAGCACAGAACTATTTAATCAGAAAGAAGTCTGGAATCAAATTAATCCTTTTATTTAAAGGGGAATCAAGGTTACAAGTCCCTCCTTCCCTCCAAACATTATAATAGACATGGGCAGCCCACACTGCCCCGTATTTCCAACAGGCCAGGACTGTACCCTGAAGGACCTTTGGGATGAGCAGCAGAAGTCCATCCTGAACCCAAATGCTCTGTCCTCACTCCAGGTGTCTCTCAGTGTCTCTCTCCTGGTAACATTTCTCCTCCTCCTTAGCAAGGTTACCTCTGCATTAGGCTGCTGCTCTATTTACCAGGAGGAAGAGCAGCATCTTTCAGACAGTACTTTAAAAGTCACTGCAGACCACAGCCAGAGACAAACAATTCAGTACCATGAACTACTGAATGAAGACAAGGGGCAGGGGAAGGGCCTGGTCACACAGAGGCTGTGCAAGTACTTACTGCAGCAATTAAGCACACTTGCCAAAACTGAAAGCAAATATGAATGATCAGAATTTAAAGGAAGGAGGTTGTTAAGGGATAGAACGTATCAAGCCCAAACAACCTGAATTCCTGCCATAGTACTACTGTGAAGGAAGAAAAAAATTAGGATATCCTCCACTCTACACTTAATAGTTCTTCACCCCATTAAAAAGGGTGTCAAAAGGCTGGATGGACTGCACCAGATCTAACCCTTAGATCTTGTAGCACATTTGTAATCACAGTGACTATCAGCAGCAGACAGGTAGGGTTTGTTTCTGGATGAGCCATAAAGGCTGCCAATTTTAAAAGCTCAATATGTAAGAGATTAAGTCAAGTCCATTAGAACAATAATCAATGAACATTTTAATTCTGCAAAATATGTACATTACAACATTAAAAGAACACAAGTGCCCATTCAAAACAGCTCAGATAAACTGTGCAAATAGTGGGTCTTTGTGTGTCTGCAATCCCACCATGCAAACGATAAACTTGATATGCATGCTAATGACTACGGTTATCAATCCCAAAGGAAATAGTAAAGGAAACAAGAATGAACAGCAGTGAAAGCCACACAAAGACCCACTATCCTTTCCGCTTTTACAAATCAACTGAAACTGCAGATTCGAAGAAAACCCACAAAAACCTAATTTCTTGATTGGATCTAACGTTCAAACGAAGCAAAAGGATTGTGTCAGACACGTGAGCAGGGCTGGCCACCCTGCCTCCACGCTAGTCAAACTTGGATAGTGGGTCTCTGAGGTGCTTTCACACTGGAAGACAACATTGGGTCCTAAAAAAAACAAAAAAAAAATGAAGGATAAAATGAACATAAATTTGAAGAGTGAAACACATGAATTGTATGGACAAAGACAGAACAACACTGAAAAGGTCAGAAAGGAATGATGAACATTCGACTTTCTGAAAACAGACATCACAAGCTTCCACCCTTGCACTTTCATATTTATAAACACACAGATTTAAGTATTTGTGACCAGCCATAGCTGACTCTGAAAACTCCTGCAGCTCATTCATTTAAAGAAAAAGTTTCTTCCCAAGGAAAACTTCTGTCATGTAGACTCAACAAAAGGTCAAGCCCTAAGGGATTTTTTAAAGGCAATGGCAAAATTCCCTCAGATTTCAACAAAACCAGAATTTCTCCTGAGAAACTTCTAATGGGACATTAGAAAATCAGATAAAAACTAAACTTGTAAAGAAAAGCCTCATTGGAATTTATTCATATCAGCACATAAAAATTAACCTGTTCAATTCTGTTTGATCCTGAAAAATGTTAGAATCTTGCCTCTAGTCTTATGTGTCCATGGAGCAGGACGTACCACATCCCTCAGAATCCAAAGGCTACGTGGTCTGAAGAGGGACACACCTTGTGGGCAATCCAGAGGCTATTCCACACCCCAGGATTTCAACCTGGAAGTGTTATCAAGCCTGACCTTCACCAAATAGTTTTAGAAATACAAAGTCACTACATCACTATAAACTGATTGTATTTCATATTTGATCTGTGGTTAAAAGAGGTAAAATTCTGGAGCTGTTGAGTAAAATCTTAGAATAAATCATTAATCTTTGTG
The DNA here is from genome assembly GCA_024500445.1 of Entomyzon cyanotis. Classification (NCBI taxonomy): domain Eukaryota; kingdom Metazoa; phylum Chordata; class Aves; order Passeriformes; family Meliphagidae; genus Entomyzon; species Entomyzon cyanotis. The sequence goes on from JAKEPQ010000871.1 coordinate 68,173,101, forward strand.
TGTTAAAATATCAATGTGGAACTGCAACAGGCAACACCTCAAAGACAGTGCCACCATGAACTACTACCCCATAAAGAGAAGTTACTTGGCAAAAACTAGGGAACTTCAAAATATGTTGTCCATACACAGACACAGAAATGCACCTGCCATGAGTGCATCAGTTCAGTTGTTTTTTTCCCACTATGAACACCCCTGAAAGTCAGTTAGCTTTATCACCTAGACAGTGTGGACAGGAATTACTATTGATCTTCTGTGTGTGGAAATAAACTTCTAAAAATACAGATCCTTGTTGCAGGACTTGCCTTTTGTCTCCAACATGTCACATGTACAAGTAAGATTTGGGGAAGACAAAAATGAGGGAGTGACATTACTACAAACAACAAGCTGGGGCTCTGCCCTGAGCACCCGAAGCACATAGCTCAGATATGTGAGGAACTGCAGCAGTGCTGGGCTATGGAAAGGAAAAGGGATGAACAAAAAACAGTCACTACCTGTACATTAGAATAGAAAGAACTGGCACAACATTCAGCTCTGTGAAAGTCCAGTCTCAGAGAGATGAGACATCTCAGGATGAACCAGAAGCCTCTCTGCACACTGAGCACAAGTGTGGCCACCTGGCTGAGCTGTCCAGCCCTCAGCAAGAACATCTCTGAGGGATGAACTGATCTCTAACACTAAAAGACATCCAGCAACCAAGTGTGCAGACATTAAATGGAACAGCTGTTTTCCCTCCTCACACTTCCCTCCTGCCTATCCCACCTTAAACATCCTTTGGGAAGAATGGGAAGAGAACCTGGTAGATGTGTCCTTGTCAGGTCCTGGTAACACACAAAAGACCTGATCCTTGAGCAATGGTTGAGATTTACCTGACAGGAGAAAATCTCAACTGAAGAAAAGAAAAGGACAAGTATCACACTGGTCCCATGGATAAGATGACAAACTTCAAAACGTATCTAATTGAAAAAGCTGCCAAATACTAAGAGATTGAGTTTCCAAGTGCAAGGCAGATGAAGATTGGCCAAAATAACAAAATTATCTCCAGACCGGTCCATTGGGAAGAACTGTAAAGTGGTAAGAGCACCATGCCTACCCCCTTACACATGTCTTGGAAAGAACAGGAAGAGAACCTGGCACTAGACAGGTACTGGCAACACACAAGATCTGACCCAGAGTGGTTGTGCAAGCACCTGAAGAACAGAAGAATGATTCTTTATTTTATACCTGTATTTTGAAGCCTGCTGAGTATCATATTTATTATTTATGATGGCTTTTGTGAAAACATTAGAAAAAGGGCTATTAAAACATCATTAAAACAGGAGCAAGTCTAACCACCACCCAACCATAGAAGCATGACCCAACTGTTCTGTGTTCTGCAATCACCACTGTTTAAGAGACAAACACTCAAACCTACAATACCCTGGGGTAATTTTATTTTTCTTTTCCTGCAGGAACCCTACACCAGAATGTGCAGCTACACCAAGAGGAAAAGTGATTTTGTTCTGATCACAGAGCTATTTCAGCAACTTAAAAGAATGGACATTTCAGTGACCCCAGTTCCTTCTTTGCTTGGGAAGCTTGCTACTACAGCTGTAACTATTCTTTCCCAGAAAAGAATCTGGATACAAAAGTGTTAAATTTGAGAGAAAACTGGAATTTTCCTAAGCCACAACCTATTGGACTAAACCAAACCTGCCTGCTCCCTTTCTAATACCATTATACTTGATCTAGAAAAAACAGTGGGAAAAACTGCTATTATTCAACAGAGACACTATAATACTCAGATCAGCAGTTCTTTAAATACAACAGTGCATTTTTAAAATTATATTCTGTCATATCTCAAAGCTGTTTTGCAGAGGGACACATCAACATTTCTGTGGGATAACTCCTTAGCGATTCCTCAAGAATACTCAAGATAAGTTTCTGTACTGTGTTTAAACAAGAGCCAAAATACTTGTAAGGAAACCCACGGAAGTTTGAAAGTTCAATCAGGACATATTTAAACATTCCTCTGGTTACAGAAGAGGTACAGCAGTAGCTTCCTGCTCACACAAAAGAGTGGCAAAGCCCAGCACAAAACTGATGTGTAACTCAGCTTAGTTGAAATACTGAGAGAATTAAAACACAATAAATTCAACATAATCTTCATTCACCAATAGGTGGATTTGGTAGATCTGCTTCATAGAATAGTTCTTTCACACAAGTTTAATGGCCAGGTACAGATGGCCTGGTGCACATGTGCCCTCCTGATTAACCTCTGTCAAAAGCCAGTTTGATGTGGATAGAAATACTCTTAATCCACAACACTGAAATCTAAACTGAACAACACTGAAATCCACAACACTGAAATCTGAGCAAAAGCCTAGCGATGTATCATCAAAAAATGGGAAAAACTTACTTATCAAATTGGAAATTTCCTGTTAAGTGGTCTCAGCACAGCTTTTGCTGAAAATCAGTGGTTTATGTGATCACCTTGCACTTGACACATTCAACCACATAACTTGAAAAGCCAACACACCTGGTGTGACAAGCTGTTACCTCTATCAATTTTGAAAATTCCTTAGTTTTAATACTCAGCCAGAATCTTAATTTTATAGCCCATCTGGTATAGTCTGTACTGTTTCTTCAAAAGTGAGCTTTGCAAACAAATTAAAGCTTTCAAAGGACCATTTGAATGATTTAGCTATGTCTAATCAAAGAATGTTAAGTTCAATCTAAATGCAGAAGTTTTTGACATCCAACACATTGGCCAGAGGCATTAAAGAAAAAAAGCCAGAACAATGTGTTACCAAAAATGTGAGCTCGTAAGTAATTTAGCTAAAAAGAAAACCTCAGCAATGGTGCACTCTCTCTTTTGCCCAGGAACCATAATGAGCTACCCGGGGAAAATATTTTAACTTTCCAACCCAAGCTGTACCTTCATTATGAGTTAGTGAATTTTTCTGTAACAACACGATTATGTTGATCAAACCTTAAGTGCAAACTGATCCTACACAGTAGCTACAGGCTAGTAAGAGTGAACCTCAGCCAGACTTCCAGATGGGTGTCTTTATCCCAAGAGAACTCCAAATGATGCCTAAAGAAAAACAGCAAGTGAAAGGGAAAGGCCTGTCGTGTCAAAGGAGCAACTCTGGCATCATGGAATTTTCCCAAACCCACTGAGCTGATATAAAAGTTGGTTTAATCACAGGATGAAAAGCTGAGGGAGTAAAAATTGCGCTAAATTTCTCTGGGAGAAGGATTTTCTCAGGGGAGAGGGGCCAAACCCCAGAGTGTGTGTGTAGGGGACACCAGAAACCTTTACTGAGTTTATGTGCAAAAAGGGTAGAGAAGATGCTGACTGTCAGGTGTACAGTTTAGCATTCAGTTCTCAGCCTGCAGATGCTAATTTTCACCTCAACCTATGTCCTGATATATCCTGTTTCTCAGAACTGGATTACAGCTGGAGTGCTGGGAGCCAGGACATGTTCACTTACCACAGGACAGACCACTTACTAATGCCACAGTCTTTCTGCTACCCTTTTTATGGTTATTTTTATTTAACTGATAAATGTGTTAACATTACTACAGCAGACACTTCTTCTCATTTTACACAACTTGAGCAAGTTCTCTAATTGCAGTGTGCCTGCATTGCTTCCCAGTCCATGTTAGTTATCAGCATCTTACTGGAAGGAAAACTCCTACCAAATCCAGTATTTTTAGGTCACCCTACAGCACTTTTGCTATCCCACACTGGCTGGTTGGTAACGTGCTGGTTGGTTGTAGGTTAACTACAAAAGGGATTAAAGTACCTTGTTCTGTAATAAAGTATTTAAAGAAATAGTATTTAAAGAACTAATCAATTCAGCTGATGCCTAGAACTCCAAATTCCAAACACAAAGCAGTAAGAACAGCAATGTACTTTCGAAATGATGTAACAAAATTAATCAAAAATAGAGGCTGCTTACACTGCTGACTTGGATCGGAATCTGTAGTCATCTTCACATAGTTTGAGGGGAAGAGACCTGTCACACCATTGATGTCCCCTTGCCACCAGTCAGCATCATCTTTGTTCAGTACATTAATCAGCTGCCCCTTGGAGAAACTGAGCTCGTCCTCATTGTTTGCTGTGTAATCATACATAGCTATCACTTGACACACTGTGAAGGAAAAGACAGTAGAATGGAGTTAGACAAGTATTAAAACTGTTTTTTCAGTGTTTTACAAAATCACAGGAAAGAAAGCACCATTTCACATACACTGTTGCATAAGAAAAATGCCACATGATTTTATCTTGATATAGAATTGTCTTCCCTTTTCTTTTTCTTTTTTAAAATTGAGCCAGCCAGTAATTCTTATTTCTATTTTATGTTTCCGTGAACTTTTATAATGAATGGACTGCATCTATTGGCTTTCTAAACCCTTCAAAATATAATCAAGTATGTTTCTCTCTTTTACTGGCTGAAAAAAGAGTGAGTTTGATTATCTTATTGTAGACATTTACAGGAAAACTGCAACAGAGGAAGAGGAAACATGCATTAGCTAATCATGGGCTGCTGCTTTAGTCACAGGGAAGTTTTGTCCACTAAAACTGAGGAAGTTGTTGTATAAGCAACTCATAGCTGTGGAGAACAGCACAATTTAAGCATGCAGAAGCAAAAAGCTCATTTTCTGCGAAATAACCTCATTTGTACTGACCAGTAAAATGGAAAAACCTAGAAATAAACTACAAAATTTGCTTAGTCTCCCTCTTTGTAAGGAGCATTGCATGTAGGTCCACGTGGTTCTTCAATGTTTCCTAGCTCTAAGATTTTTGCTAGCACTTGGAAATGTGGAGTTTCCAAATGAGAAGAGTGTGGCTCTTCAGGGCATTCAGCAAAATTAAAAAGCCATAGAAGATGGATGCTGACCCTCACAGATACGAGAACAATTGAAATAGTTACATAAAATACTCTAAATTAAGTACAAAGTCTTTTTTTTTCACCTGAGGGAGCAGCTGATGTGGTTCTTTCACTGCTTGGGCCCAGTAGCTTCACATGGCTGGCAGGGAACCATCCTTTCTGTCTCTTTTTCCCTCTTGCCTGTAAATGTTTACAGTGGTTATTACACAACTGAAATGCTAAATTGTCCATAGATTGGAAAAATATGCAACAAATATGTCACACAGTTCTTCCAACGAAAGACAAGAAGTCAGGCTTCCAAATACCTACTAAATAAATCTCAGAAGACAAAAATCTGACCAAAGCATAAAACAACCCAATTCAAATAAAGCTGCACCCTAATATATTCTGGCAAACGTGCTCACCCAAAAATTTTAAGTGAGATTTCAGAGTACAACTCAATTGTAGGGCTGAAAATTCGTTCTATGAATATTCCACTTATGCATCATATCCAGAGTCCCTAATGAGGCTGAGCATACTTTTATGTGACATTTCTTTTCAATCTAGGTGGGGAAAGGAGAAAAGTGGCAACATCCACCTTTGCAATAAACAAGCTTCCAATTCCAGCTTCCAAGAACACCTGTTCTTTCACTAAAATAACTTTATAGTTTAATGTTTTACCAATTAAATCCTAGCCAACTTATTAACTGTCAACTTGTCTCTTCCTCCTCCCATGCACATGTCAATTGACAGTTTTACCATTTTATGTGACCAAGAAAACCAACCCTAAAAAAAGCATAAAAACCCCCAGCAACCCAAGACTTAAAAAAACCAACCAACCAACCAAATTCAAAAAAAAAAAAAAAAACCCACCACACAACTTTTCTTTTTTTCCCCTTTGGTTCACACAAGATGAAAATAACTTTCTGGGCAGCTTTTATATAACTCTATATATACTTAGTTGTTTTTTTGAATTAAACCTGAGAGCACCTTCTTGCCACTCATGAAGTCACAGTTATTTCTCCTTTAATAACTACCTGCAACTCTCCTTGCCACCATCCACTGGCATTTTTTTTCAGAATAAGTATCAGCTGTCCTGGAGCGAGGCTGAGCTGTTCAGTTCCTGATGCAGCGTAGGCAGTAGTAACCTGAGCAATTTCTGAAAAGAAAACAGTAATTGCATTTGTTATTTTTTCACTGCAGTAAGAACTGGATCCACAGAAATATCCTGGTACATGACTTGCAGCTAAGAACATCAGCTACCATTAAAACACTGCTATGAACTTAAATGCCCAGAGTTACTTAATAAACAGCCTTAAATGTTAAAAAGTTATCATACACTTACCGGGTTTCTTATTTATTGTTCCAGTTTTGCCAGCATAGCTAGAAGCCTGCAAAGACACAACAACCACCACCTTTTAATGTGCAATAAAACCAGTACAGTTTACACTAAAAGCACATGGAGAATTTAACTTTGAGCCTGTATTTAACAAAACACCATCCTGTACAGAGAGAGGTGGTGTGACACTGGCCAGAGCTCTGATTTAGCACTCAAGCCACTAAGGATTTTCTTTTCTGTCACACTAACCTGTGCGCAAAATCACTAAGGGCTGAGTGCCAGCAGAATAAAACAGAGAAAATATCACGTGTTACCCTCAGAATATCAACTCACATCTGGATCTTTTGGTCTGACGTAATTGGAGGGGAAGATTCCAGTTCTGTTATCAATGCTCCCAGTCCACCATTCTCCTTCTTTCTGGGTCACCAGGATCTCCTCACCTTCCGTGAAAGTCAAGTCACCGGGCTCAGAGCTTGAGTATGAGTAGAGGGCAACATACTCTGTGCAAAGAGCACACAGAGGAGAGATAACAGCTTCAAATGGGGATAAAGGAGCATCAGATGCAGAGACAGGGTAATCAGGATTCACCACTGTGTTCAGAACACAAATCATACCTTCACATGTCTGTGAATTGACCTGTCTACCTGTTTGACTGTAATACCACTTACTGTTAGAGGTACACAACTTTGTAATGAAAAAACACAGGTGCAATTAAAATATAATAGGGGAAGCATGGAGATACACTAGAAATTTTTCCCCAGTAGTATTTGTTTTCTGTACTCCTTACTGATTACAAGAGAATGATCCACACTCAGATTAAAAATTCCTTTCTCATGTCTTCACAGAAAAGCACAGGAGAGAAGAGCAGGAAGAGAACTCTGCTTATGGGTGTAAGTTTTCAGAAATATATTCATGCTCAAGCAAAAGTCTTAAAAACAGAATCCAGGCTTATGCTCAACCTGAATTACTTATAACCTCAAGTTCCTATTTTAGAAATCTTGTATCAACAGCTGAACATTTGCACTGTCTTTTGGACTAGCACTCAAAGTGCTGCTCAGAAACTCCTCACAAATTGAAGTATACTTATATGCCATTAAGCAGAAGCAGAGTATTGCCATGTTTCATGCTGTCTTACCCTCTCCTGCTGTGTAACTCTGGGTATTAGGCCTTTTGTTTACAGCTGCATAAATAGCTTCTGGTCTGCAGAAGGAAGAAAAAAGCCAAGGTTTGTGTAACTAAGAGACTCATCAAGAGCAAATCTCTTAATTCACATGAGACTAAGCTCACTTGGGTTATATCAGAGCTGGTATTGCCTCTGAATTAACTGCAAAGACTTCCCTGACTATCAAACAGTACCACATGTTACTAATATTTAATATATTTATTGCACCTAAGACCACACCACTTAAAAAAAAATCATGTGATGAAAGGCAAAAGATGCATTTATAAATTATGTTATCTAAAAGACGTAAATTAAAGATTTTGACTAAATTATTTTCTTCTAAAGAATATCTAAAAACTTTTAGCAGAATGCATGAACAGAACAATTTACACACAGTGCTGCAGCCATCCAGCAGTATCCAGACTTTGGGTTGTTACCTGAACAGCTATCTTGGAGCATTAGAATAGGCATAATGATCTTTTCATGTGAAGAAAAACACACTACTTCTGTCAGACGTGCTGAGCTCACAATTAGTTTTGGGTCACTTAAAAATTGGCACCTTTAGAGGCAGAATGCAACTGCACTGCCAGAGAGCTGACATGGTAATAAACAAAAAGTCTGGCACTTGATGAATAATCAAACACCACTGATGTTTCACAGCACTCAGCCTAGCATGATTGTCTATAGTCACACAGCAGTGAGCCCAACAATATTTGGCTTGCCGGAATGAAATAATAAAAGCCTAAAATTATACAACATAGATTGTAAATGGCATTTACATTCTGCACACTAAAGCACTGCAAGAATTTTGCACTCTAAATCACCTCATTTTGCAAACTACTGAATAAAAAACAACAAAAGTCACACTTACTCCTCTTTCTTGGTTTCACTCCCAGGTAAGAGCTTGACATAGGACTTCGGAAACCAACCCCTTCCTCCATGTACCTCTCCAAACCACCAGTTCTCCTGCTGCTCCAGGACAGTGATGATATCATTCTTTGAAAAATTCAAGTGGTTATCTTTTTTTGCAGTCCAAGAGCAAAGTGCTTGTGCTTTTAGGTTCTCTACAGGCTGCCCCTGTAAGACAGAAGTGATGTTGGTTGACCACACTGCCCTAAACTGATGCAGCTGTTAAAAACAAACACTGGTGTATCTTTTATTGAAGTTTAAGCAACTTCATTCCTAAGTGATGGCTGAATAATTTTGTTCACATTAAGGCATTCATGGAACTCAGTCTCTTATTTTTAAGAAATATCTTCTGTGTCTAATTTTAGAGGAAAATTATTTTACAATTAGGAAAATTGAGTCCTCTTGCTCAATGATCCCTGGAAATATATGGAATTGTATCAGTGCACACCAGTGGAAGATTCAGATGAGCTTCTTTATCCTCCAGCCCGTTCCGTGCACCCAACATTAGCAAAGTTGTGTGGTGTTATGGTTTTTCTTTAAATCATTTTCATTACCATGAATCTGAAACACATCAAGTTCTGCACAAGGTACCTGTCCATGAACGGGTGAAACAGATCCAGGGGACACAGTGCGAGTAAAAGCTGATTTCTGCTGCCAGGCTGTGTTAACATTCAGGCTGGAAAAGGGGATGTTTTGGTAATCAGATTCTTCTGCAGATTTACTTGGTGAAAGTGGTCTGCAAATTGAACAAAGGCATATTTATCAGACTGTAACTTTTATTTAGAAAGTACCTCAAACAGACAATTTTTTTAACATCTATAAAACTGATATTCTATAAAATGCAAAGCAGACTATCAAATACTTAAAATTTCCAAGCTAAGACTTTTAGTACGTTCTTCAATAAGTCTTCTGCCTTTGTATTTTAAAAACAAACACCAAGCGAAACTATACAGCACATAATGTGCTAACTAATTTTAGAAAAAGCAATTTAAACACAAACATAACAAAAACTCACTCTGAAGCAGCTGAGGTAGTAGATAAAGATACTGTAGGAGGAAGTAAGGCTTTCTTAGGAGATAAAGTTTTTTCTCCTTCTGGTATTTTTTCTACATAATTGCACGGAAACCAACCAAAATGTCCTTGAAAACTCCCATAAAGCCAACCAGGCTCTCCCACAGTTTTTTCATCAACCTATGGACAGGAGGAGAAATACAAAGAAAGCAGAATTATCAGTGTGAAACAAGCAGGGTACCTGGTGTGTCAGCACCTGCTGGCTCTGTGACCTGAACAGTGAGCAGGGCTCACACCAGGATCAGCATTTTCACTCTGCCCTGGCAGAATTGAGCTGATTTTGCCCTGTGATGATGCAGCTGCACTGTTTTCAGACCCAGGTACAGACAGACCTCAGGGACACTGCACACCTCCATACAGGCCCCAGACATGCACATTATGCAGTGCTTCTGGAGCCAGTCTGCCTTGCCAAATTGACAGTGCATTGTGCTGGATTCTGCTGAATGAGCAGCCAAGAGGCAGTGGCTGGTGAGCCCAGCAGAGCAGGAAACAACTGCTGCTGCTCTGCTCACAGATATAATTAACTGTGTCAGCTGACTGCATCCCAAACATGTCCAAAATTTCTGTTATTTACTATATAATTAAGTATAGAGCATCCTTACATTCACAGCAATAATGAAGCTTCCATTATGCTGCAAATTAGCCAGTTAGTGAAAATTGCCTAAAAATTAGGAGCCCATCAAATACTATCAGCTAGTTAGCTTAGCTGGGGTTTGGGGTGTAAGAGGAGGAGGAGGAGGAGGAGGTGGCAGCTGTTAGCCTATTTCTGAAATCAGTTATCAGCAGTTAAATGATACAATTATAGCAGAGAAGGAAGTCAAAGCAAAACCTACTTCTCTTGTTCCCTCTTCCATGGTTCATTGGTATGAAAATGCAAATAAATGCTTTAACACTGTCAAACTGAAAGCTAATTTAGTCAAGTGTTTTAATATTTTGTACCACATTGCTTTATAAATTCTCCCTTATCACCTACTTGTATCACTTACTGTCTGAACGAGGAGGAACCATAGATACTTATATATTAGAAACTCTATTACCACGGTTGTAAATCAGTTTTCACACATTCACCTGAAGGCAAAGACTTTCAAACAAGTGCTAATAACTAATATACATGAAATAACACAGATTTCAACTCAGATGCCACAAGGCATTTCCAATCTTATGGTCCTGCTGTAATATTATAGACAGCAAATTCAGCCGAATTCAGAAAAGTGCTACAATTAATGGACACAGAATAAATGACTCTAAATATCTGCCTGAGGAAGGACTGACAATAGAACAGACAGAAAGAGAATCAGAGATTCATTGGATGGTTTGGGTTGAAAGGGACCTTAAAGATCATCTTGTTCCACCCCCTCTGCCAGGTGCAGGAACACCTTCCACTAGACCAGGTTGCTCAAAGAGGCAGCAATCTATGTTAAGAACACACTGGAAAACAGTATTAAGATTCAAAAGAACCTTTCACATCTGCTTGTTAAATAACTAATTTGATTTTAATTCAAATGCCATTAATTAATAATTCATGTCTCTATTTACTATCCTCATATTTCAAGCAAACACTTAGAAGCCAACTTGTACAGGTACAATGAACTGCTACAACTATATAGTTTCTGATCTACTAATTTTAGAAAGTTTATGTTCAGCATTTACTGTTCTTATATTTAAAGAGATTCTCAACACATCTAGGGTGTGTGAAATTCAGAGAAATATTTTGGCTGAACTAATCATAATTACACCTGTTTAAAAAAATTTAAAGAAAGTAGCAATCAAATTTGAATTTTGAGTAAACCTTAATATATATCAACATAATGCTTTTGACCCTGAAGACCTTGTGCATCTCTAGGTTAGGGAAAAGGGTTAATTTTTGCAAGTTAAATGTGAATGGCAAATCTTACCTGAATTACATCTCCAGTATTAAAGCTCATCTCATCGTGGTTCCTTGCCTCAAATGGGTACAAAGCTCTGTAATTTACCAAGGCAACGGAATTCCTTGACTCTGTAACACCAACTGCATTGCCTGGAAGAAAATCAGTTACCACTGTGACACAGCTGAAAGACAAGCACTCAGTTGGAGCTCCATCACTCTGAGCAACTGGTAGCTATGTAAGAAGAGGACAGTTCTTGCCCCAGACACTGTGCAGATATCAGAGGAGATCACCAGGGCAGCAGTTTGACACACCAATCATGGAAATGAAACAGAGACAACAAAATGCATTGACTTCTGCAGTGAAAACATCACAGAAACACAGAATGGGTTGGGTTGGAAGGAAATTTAAAGATCATCTAGTTCCAACTCCTTGCCATGGGCAGGGACACCTTCCACTAGACATTGTTAAAAATGACATTTTTATCTTCTCCTCTTTCCTTGCCACATTGCTCTGGCCAAGTCATTGCTTTAATAATGCCTCATTTAACACCATTATAATGTTCCAAGTTGATAAGATCCCACTGTTGCAACAGTAAGTGTTCAGCAGCAGGTGTGAAGATTTTATTTAGAAACCGAAAATAAGAAAATATCACAATTTCTGTTTTCTTTGCATCTCTGTTCCCCAAGTCAGTGACTGATGCTGCTAACAGGGAATGTTTTACAAGGTTTAGCTGAGGTGTGCAAATATCTTTCAGCCCTGTTCTAATTGGTGCTTGCTGAACTCAGTGAGAAAAGTGGCTAATAAAAACTGACAAGAACTAATGAAGGATGAAATCAAATGTGCCCTTAGTCAAAATATTGTTAAAGCATTATTTTTCCAAGCCACACAGCTAAAGTTAGGTCTCGTCATTCAGTTTTTTGGGTTTTTTCATCTGAGGCATTGAGTAATGCAGAAATAAACTGAATTTCACTGTTAATAAATCATTTTGCTGAGCGTTACCTGCCCATCTCTCATCAGTGAACAAACCCCCTCCACTAGCAAGCCTCAGAAAAAAACTAAAATATTACTGTTTCCAGCAACTGCTATTTGTTGACCATGATCACTGGAAGATTTGTCATCAGAGTGATAGGTGCTGAAAACTGATAGAAGTAACTTAAGTTAATAGGATCATTTATAATCAACAAAAGACATGAAACATTACTGATTTGGGTTTTTTAAAGCTGTATCTTAGGCAGTAAGTCTGCCCTTGTGTCACATTAGTAATAGGATACTTGAAGAGTGAAATAACACTCAAGAAAATAAAAGCCCCAGCATCTAACAGAAGGTAATCAGATGAGATTACCTTCATTCTTCCAGGGTGGCTTAAGACTTTTCCCCTCTGTTGGTTTCAACAGATCTGCAAACTTCTCATTTATGTTTATTTTAGAAATGTGTTTCTCCACCTCCTGAGAGTTCGTTGCTTCTTTTATCTTTTTTATCTCCTCATTCTGCTTACGCCTCTCCTCAGCTTCTTTTGCTATTTGTTCTTGCTTTCTTTTATCTTCTTCCAGTTGCCTCTGCCTTTGTTGTTCCACCTCCCTCAAGATTGTGGCTTGTCTATTTTTCTCCTCCTCTGCAAGAAGCTGTTGTTTGTTTTCCCTTTCTCTCATCATGGCTGCTGCTTCTTCAGCTTTCAGTTTTTCTTGGACTTTTTCCTGCATTCGTTCTTCCTCCAATCGCTTCTTTTTCTCTTCCTCTTCCCTTCGGATATTTTCCTGCCATCGGTTCTCCTTCTCCCGTTTTGCTTTCCTGGAAGAAAGGAATGAGAGAGGAACACAGATATAAAAACGAATGAGACTGTGTTCCTAAAGTAATGGATGGCACTTGTCAGCAAAACTGAGTTTATGACATTGATGGCTCTGCTCTCAGGGTGATCAGCTCTTCCACAGACCAGGTCTTGGTGCCAGTGCATTCCACATAAAAATACCATATGGATTAAAATACTTGGAAAAGAAATTCTGCCACAGGCTCACCTATGCAGTACCTTCACAAGCACTTCTGCCCATCTGACTCCTGATGAGCAAGAACTGATCTGCTAATTAAACCAAGCTGGATTTAAGCTCTCCAGCAAGGCAGTATCCCAATCTCCTGACTGGAAACAGTGACTTCCAAACAAATTAATTTAATTCAGGTACATAGATAAAAATAGCCTTTGCATACTGATCTTGGCAGCTTGGTAATTTTGCCTTCAGCAGTTGTTATCTATCCAATATGCTTATTCCTGCCAGGAGCACAGTGCAGCAGACAGGACCTGGAAACCTGACCTTAAGCTCTGAAATTATTTGGATGTTATCCTGTGCCTCGGCTGTCTAAAGTCAACACACTTAATATTTTAGCTGTTAAGATCTTTCTTCTGAAGAGACAGGATCTAACCCTTTGGGCCATCTTCTCAGGAGGGACCATGTCCAGATGACACTTTTTCATCTATTCCCTGTGGAACACCCATTCCTCTGATGGGCATTTTACTATTTCCAAGCAACACAGCAAGATCTAGTAGGAGCTGTGCTGTTGTTCCATCACACAACTGTGTCCAACCAAAAAATTAACAGGCTATCACCACACACGTGGTTCTCTTAAAGAGGATATCACAAATGTTATGAAACCTCACCACACGCAGAAAAATGCTGTCATGAGCAAAGACCACAAATCACCCACACTACAAGGTCACTAGCACTGTTTCTTTAGTCAAATCAAATATAAATCATTGAAAACCTCAAAGTCAAGCCTTCTTATGCCAGGGGCACTCCACATAAAATGCTTCCTCTAAGGCAACCAACAGGATACATTTTTACATTAAAATCTAAATCTTATCTTAAAAGTCAGCACAGCATTATTTTGCTTTAAGAACTGCAATGCTGATACACTCAGCCATGGTTACCTTGCAGCCTCATCTTCCAGTCGCTTCTTCTGCGCAAGTTCAGCTCTTCTTTTTTGTACCTCTTTTACTTTGTCCTGTTTGATCCTGTGGAGCTGCTCCAAGGCTAATTGCTGTGTGCTGTAACTTTCCCTCAGGTCCTAGGGAGGGAACAATGGAATACATCAAAGGGAACAAAGCCAATCTTGGAGAAAAGCATCCAAGCATTTAATGCTTTTTGAACCAAGTTTTAATACTACTTTGGCCATTTGTATTAAGTTATTAATAGTCCTTGGAGGTCACTGCAAAGAAAGTCAAATCAACAGAAGTATAAAAGAAGGCAAGTTTGCAAAGTCAGTGATGTAATTTAGGCTTTGAAAGAGCCCTTCCAGTCCTACACCTGCTGGAAATGCCAAATACAACAGAGGAGAGGGGAAGATACAAAACTGAGTGTTCAAACACAGCATTACTGAGGGCACTGAATTGTATTTTAAGTAACTACAAGGAGGCAGGTTTCAACTGAAAGCCAACATGGTACCATAAGCTGAGAAGGCATCCTGCAGTAGGGTGCTCACCCTTGATGCTTCCTGAGTGATCAGTCCCATGTTTAAATCAGAAAAAATTCATAAAAATACCCAGCAGGCTTACCACTGTGGGAAGCCACAGCATAAAGACACTGACTGGAGTCTTCCTGTACTTGTAAACGTCACAGTTTTAGTTTTTTTTCTTTTGAACACATCCTTCAATTCCTATTCCACTTCCCTCTGATAACAAACTGTTTTTCACAGCAAAAAATCAGCATGAATCTTTGGGATAATTAAAGTTACAGACCGAAAAAAATCAACAATTATAGAAATACTTTAGATTGTACTTCACCATGTTGCAAAACACTTCTACAATACTAAGTCTTTTTTCTTAGGAATCCTAATCAATATACATTGAGCAATGCAACTGGTAAACCCTGACTTTTTGTATCTGATCTCATAAATACAAATAAAGCAATCAAGAATGAATCATACCCAGTGGAATATGCACCTACCAATAATCATGTTGCCTAAGAGATATGGTGCAATTTGTGTGACAAAGGCAAGATAACAAGATTGCTGTGTCACTGAAAGCCTCTGTAGCAACAAACTAAAGCAATTTTTCCTCAGATATATTCAGCTAGAAATATTTTTCCTTCTTACTTTGCACGGAATTTCAGGAGCACGATGGAAGCAAACTCACAGTAGAAAAATTCTCATATCTTTAAGGACAGAAAAACCCTTATGCAAAGCAAAATGAAAAGCTCAGTTAAGTAATTCTGATTTTTTTTTCCCCCTCATAAATTATTATAAAAGCATTTCTGACCTCAGCAGACAAAAGCAGTGTTGAGGGAAGACAGCAAGTAGGTTTTAGTACGGGGTTAATCTGGAGGTTTAACAGCACTGTTTGCCATACCATATTCTGCACACTGATGCTACTTCTAGACTTTTAAACTTGGACAAGAACTCAGATACCTAACTCAAAGCTTAGGATGTATGGATACAGGTAGAGAGCAACAGATGGAAAAGTAGGACAAGACACTGTTTCCATCTGTGATTATTGTTTTGGTTCATGTTAAATCAACTAACAAGAAAACCATTTGGGTGAAACAACTTAGTGAACAGTATATTAAGAAATGAAAAGTCAGTATTTTGCTCTCAATATTCTGCAGTTTGGATTTCTACGCAGGTAAGAAAATGTTAAGTTTTTAAGAGGATGTAAAAGCTAGCAGAAAGAAAAACAGCCTATCAGTTTTCTTTTAGGAAAATGTATTTAATAGAAGTTGTACATCCAAACAGAAAGGGTAAGCAGAGAAAAACTGCGAAATAATTAAAAACCAAAAAAGCCAAAGATTAGAAAATAACCTTAAGTAAGAGGAAGAGGTTGTTGAGACAGCTTAGCAGAGACAAAAGGCACTGAAGAACAGAATCATCCATATTCTCACACTGTAAGATAAGGTAGATAAAAAGCCAATTAATCTTTGCACTGTATTTTGAAAAACATATTTTAGGGAAGACTGAACTGTGGATGCAGCCACTGAACACAGCAAGCCATGCAATAAACAAGGAAGTGAAAATGCCCGTTGCATGAAGCCATTTTTTAAAAGAAAATAAATTCCTTACATGTTTACAAATTTTTGTGGCTTTTTTTTTTACTGGAGACTGCAGAGCCCCCATGCTGGCCCAGCATCAATCCATGACTTAAAAGAAAAAGTTCCCATCAGTGCCACTTGGAGTAAGCTGGCAAATAAAGTTAAATGGATGCATACTACCCTCTGAGAGCTGCCTGAGATTTTAGGCAAGTCTAGAGTTGCCACAGAAACAAAAATTCAGGGCCAGTGGTCAACCCCTCTTAATTTATCACAAATTAACAAATATTATCAAATAAGTGGCCTACATTTACTCTTAGGACTATACCCAAATCTGCTACCAGACTTTGCATAGTGCACTATGAAACTATGTAAGTCTATCAATAAAAGTCAAGTGTTCAGTACACACTTCAAAAATAGCAGCCAATATGATCTCATACTGTAAGAACAGAATGTGCAAGGGCCTGAAAAACTTTAATTCTAAATCAAAATGAGTTCTGGAAGGCAAAAGGTGAGAGTGAGCAATAGTTGAGTCATGCAAAGCAATAGTTAGCAAGAGACTCATATTTTAGTATATTAGTAATAGGTTTAAGTGCATTTTCATTGTATTATTTACTCTAATAATTCTAATTATTATTTACTCTAATAATAATTCTAATTCTTATTTGACACTAGAAGTTGGGAAAGACATTTTGGAAGCCTGGTGAAAGTGGCACCACTCTTTGTGACTGGATGAAGAAATAAAATACAGTGCTTACAGGTGTAGGATATTTAGATAATGTAAGTACCTTAAGCTGACTGTTAAATTCATCCATTTCAGCAAGTTTAGAAGCAGTTTCTTTCTCAAGGGCATCTAGTTGTTCCTTAAGTCTTTGGCATAATCCTTCCTTTTCTTGGGACTTCTTGTGCACTGAATTGACTCCTGAACCTGCACAAGGGAAGACAAGCAATTTTACAAGGGTTTCTGGATTTTTAATTTTTTTCCCCAGTTCTTAATAATTGTTTATTGTTTTCCTATTATAGACACAATCCAAACCTCCTTCCTCACAAAAATTCCTTGATTTACCTTTCTATTCATATACAGCACAAGGAAAAAATGTCCTCAACACAGAACTGAGGCACAGAGGCATTCCACGGAATACAGAGAATAAATTGCAAGTCGTTTTTTTTATATATATATATCAGACCAATTCATACCAGTCTTCTCTAGACAGAGACCTCCACTGCAATTTGAAGTAATGACCAATGTAAACTTTACATAAAAGAACTCCCTTGAGTTTACACCACCAAAGAAAGGACAAATTGCAATGTTATCTGTGAACTACACTGTCTGTATAAATAAATTTTTAAGCAAAATCTGTGCTTTCTTGCAAAAATGTGTTTGTTTGCCCCTTGTCTGGAATATGAAGGAGATAATGGAATGCAGATGAGACAATGGCACTAACTGGAAAGATGTGAAAGGTGTTATTAACACCTCTGTACCCTTCAGCCTTGATTACAAGGGATGAGAAATCAGTAATGCAATCAGGAACAGAACTCATTTGCAGGCACTTACTCTGAGTGTTTTCAAGTTGAGCATTTTTTATCCTTTCACTTAACAACTGCTTTTCAGGAACCAAATAGATTAGTTTATTCTGATAATCCTGTAGATGTTGAAGAGAACATAACAAATTTTTAATATTGTTTATGAATCAGTAAGTAAAACTGGGTGGATTTTCAAACATAACTTCAACTCGTTAATTAAACAGGGATGCAAGTTATCATAAATAATTGCACTACATAACAAGTTACTACATAACTGGATAAAGAAAAAAATTACTTCTATACTCTGAATAGAAATAATGTTACAATTGAAAGCTTTTGACGTCAAACCATTAATACAGCTGGAAAAATATTTTAAAAACATGCTAAAAGTGGAAGTATCACAAGACCATTTAAGGGCACTGCCCCAAGCCTAACATAAAACAGTAACAACATGAAAAGAAGTTTCCTAACGAGCAGAAGCATCACATAAAAACACAGCAGAGGATAATTTATGGTAGTCAACTGACTCAAAATAATTCATGTCTTGTTACTCAAATAGAGCAAAAAAAAAAGATAAAAGAGCAGCAAGGTAATTCAACCTAAACACCAGCTTGCTCTGAACACAGGACAACATTCCTCATAAAAATTCCAGTCTGGAGCCATAAAAGAATTCAAAATTAAAGAGAAGTCACCATTATTGGTTCACAAAAGAATAGCTGAGGTTTTCACAGGTGTTCTCATGTAACTATCAACTTTTCAGTACATATAATAGTTTCTTTAACACCACACACAAAACTTAAAGCCTCTGCAATGCTGACAGTCTTGCCTATTCTCCTCTCCTCTACAATCCAACTGACTCCATATTTCTCCCTATGGAGATGCATTATCAACAGCATTATGGAAACACAGAATGAAAAAAAAAAAAAAAAAGAAAAACCACAAGCTTAACAGAAAGTTACACACCTCAAGCTGTTGCTGTAGTTGCTTGACTTCCATGATTCCTTGGTCATATTTCCTATCCAAAGCCTCCAGCTCGGTTTTTCGCATTTGCTTTTTGCTACGAATATCCTGCAACCTGCCTGAGATCTGCTGATGTTTGTCAGTCTGGAAAGAAAGCAGAGACAGATCAGACCACATATAGCAAAACTCCCTTTGCTAAATCTGTGGGCAGGTTAGTTCACAATCAGTTCTCTAAACCAACCCAAAATACCTGCTTTAGATTTGTCATCCCAAACAGAGTGGAACTCCTAGTGGGCCATTAATGCAGCTATTGATATTTGTACAATTTAAAATACCGTATTTCAGCATGTGTAGTGTAATCCCTGTCTTACCAGGGCTTCTAATTCAAGATTAAGGCTCTTCTTTTTAGAGGTCAACTTGACAATTTCTTCTTGTTCCCTGTTTCGCTGATTAAGAAGCTCCTGGCGACGGATTCTCTCCCATTCCAGTCGTCGCTGGCGCTCGAGCTCCTGCTTTGCTGCCTGAGGAAAAGTTACATTACCTTAAATCATGGTGGAGATGCAGAACTCAGAGACCATGATTTAATATAATGTGCTCTGTTTCTGAACAGCACAACAGCAACACAACATCATGTCTTCTCTAAAGTGCTCTTATACCCGTCAGCATCAGAGCGGAGAAAGTGATCCTACAAGATTCTCTGTGCCATGCTCCTGACAATGGATGAAGAAAAGCTTCATAATTCAGAAAGCCTATGCACATTGTAATACTGCCCATAAAACACCACACTGACAGATACTGCTCGTAACCTCCTTTGAGTATTTCACAGAACTACATAAAATATGGAAGTGTGATGCGTGCACTGAGACACCGAGTAGAAGCAAATTTGTCTCAAGTTCGGCTGTCAAAATGTTATCAATTATGAATTCAGCACAGACTTGTTTGGAATACAAATTCTTGCAAAAATGCAAGAAATACGCTGAAGAAAATCTAATCTGTCCTATGAAGTATCTGAAAATGTTTAACCTGTACCAGCATTTGTAACAGACACAAATGATGTCCTCTCTCTGAGACAACCCGACATCAGCCAGGCAGGAGACAGAACCAAAGCCAGCACTCAAATCCTGGATGCTGTATGCACATACACATTCCTTAGAGCATTAAAAAATAATGTTAAGAAAACAACCTCCCGCCTCTCTATTTCCTTCCTCCTTTCTTCTTCCCTTTGTCTCTCCAGCTCTCGTTGTCTCTCCAGCTGCCTTTCCATCTCCAGCTGCCTCTTCCGTTCCTGCTCCTGGCGTTCCCTCTCTCTTCGCTCCTGTTCTTCCCGTTCTTTCTGAGCCTTTCGTTCAGCCTCTCTCTGCTGCTGCTCCAGCAGGACCTGGCGGCGTTTTTCCAGCTCCATATTTCCCCTCTCATAGTTGGCTTTCCTTTTGTCCTCAAATGTCACTGAAATAAGGAAAGGCCGTTATTTCTGCCCTGTGCAAAACACTGCTCTCAAACAAGGACCTCGGTCATGCCACTAAAGATAGATACTTGGCAAGTTCAGGTTGTTCAGTCACGGAATGATGTAAGCATCTCGCATTTGTTAAAGTATTATTTTTCTGTTCAAAAATACCTCTAAATTTTCCTAAGTTTATTCCAACTGGGGAAGAAAAAAGGAAAAAAAGGGAAGAAAAATTTCCAGTTTAAAAATTACCACAAAAATGATTTGAATGTTACAGGAAAGCCTCTAACTCTGAAGAATGAAAGAAGAAAGAATGCTAGAGGAAAACATAAAAGAACAGCTTTTATAAGCTGGGAGAAGACTGTCTGCTGTTAAAAAGATTTTCCAATGTGGAGGAAACACTAACACATGGATAAAGAGCTTAGTTTTTAAGGGTGTTCCCTGTAATAGTTCCTGGAGTTAGAACTATCAAAAACCAAAACAGGATCAAGCTCAATTACTGCATACAAGGATAAAAAGAGACACAAAGGAATGGTTTAGGCCCCCAGCAACCACCCTTCAAAAAGAGAAGCAAGTCCTGTCTTGCACTGTGCCTGTAACATTGTCAGTAATAGAATTTATGTTCAGATTGCTTCCAGTTCTCAGAGAATTGAACTACACTGGACTCCCCTGCTTACATAATGTCCAATAATGCCAGGAATTTTCAACTGAGAAAACAAATTGCAGTGCCATGACAGTGTCGGGCCATGAAGGGTTTATTTTCCAGAATACATTATTAATCAGCACACTTTTCCTTTCCTACAGCTAAAAATAGCCTCTGTCCCTGCCTTCTCAATTCTATTAGATGTAAAAGGCTGACTACATCCCCTTAACAACCTTCCTAACATGCAAGTTAAAAGGGATCTAGCTCCTGAAATGAAGCTCTCCATGGATTTGATTATGTCTTCCACTTTCTAAACGTTTCAGTGTCCTTCAAAAACAGCCCCAAACATTAAGAACATTGAACCCTGTTTTACCTGGCTGTTTTTTCTGTGGCTCCTCGTCTTGCACAGCTTGGTAAGATGGTAGAGTTCCATTTGTATTTTCAGTGTATTTTCCACTCCTGGAGGAAAAAACAACACCACCCCACCATTGTTAGAGAAACAGCACAGTTATGTTGAATGTATTACATTTCACTGCCCTCAGCGATTACCTGAAGGAAGGTGGCACCAGCTCGAGGGGCAGAGTCAGGGGCAGTGGCTGCCCAGCTTTGGCCATGTCTGTGAGGTGCATGGCCAACACAAACTCATCAGCCTTCAGCTGCCCATCTCCATCTATATCAGCCAGAGACCTGCAGGGGTCCAACAGCAGCACAATTAGAACCAAACACCACCATTTCACAAATGACAGCTGAAACAAGGCACTGCAGAAAACAGTTTTTAAAACTGGCAATTCCTGTGAAATGTTTTGGTAAAAATGCTTACAGTTAATAACATAAATAATTAATGAAAAGAGCTATTATTTTGTTTAATCATACTCTTATTCAGATCATAGAATCATGGAATGGTCTGGGTTGGAATGGACCTTAAAGACCACCCAGTTCCAGCTTCCCTGCCATGGGGAGGGATACCTTCCACTTCCACAGGTTGCTCAGAGCCCCATCCATCCCTACCTCAAACATTTCCAGGGATGGAGCAGCCATAACTTCTCTTGACAACCTGTGCCAGAGCCTTAACACCCTCACAGTCAAGAATTTCTTCCTAATAGCCAATCTAAACCTACTCTCCTTCAATTTGAAGCCATTCCCCCTTGCCCTGTCTCTCTAGGCCCTTGTAAATAGTCTCTCCCCATCTTTCTTGTAGCCTCTTTTCAGGTGAAGCTTTCTTTTCAGCATCAGTGAAACTCTCTTCTCCAGCCTGAAAAATCCCAAATCTCTTAAATTTCTATAAAATACTGAAAAATAGACAGGAAAGGGTAAAAGGTATCTCTTGATTCATTGCATCACCAATAAAAGAGCTGGAAAGTGAATCCAGGACTGTTTTTAACCAGCTCAAAATATTAGAAACCACTTTTCTTTTTTTTTTTGGAAGCTGGAGAAAACATCATATAAAATTACATCAAATTCTGTAATAGGAACTTTCACATAGAACTCTTTTTTCCCCTTCTGTCTCCTTGACATTGCAGGGAAGACATGAGCTAGCCCACAGTACCTTGGAGTGGGTAGGAAAAGGATCACCTGCCCACCTCTAAGGAGAAGGTGACCATATTAGCCTACAAAATGCTTCCCACACAGCTGGGGGATGGTGGGGTGGGTGTGTGCTTGTGTGAAACCAGTGAAATGCAAGGATCCAGGAGCCTCTCTCAAAGAACTATCTAAGTAGATAGAATTGCAGAAATGTGTCCTTAGACTGCACAAATGCAAAATGCCGAATAAAAGAAAAGTGCATTAAAAAAGCCGTTAAAAAAACCCCAAACAACCTATGAAAAACAAAAAGGAAACAACAAAACAACCACAAAAAACCCCATCACAAGCACACATGCCACAGTGAAAAACAAAAGCAGGAGATGATGAAATGAGATTGTTGTTATATTCACACACCAGCACTATTCACACGTAAGGGAGCCATTATTACAGCAATTACTGTGAATATGCACACAGTACAAATATTGTTCATTTCTTAAGGCAAAACTGAAATTTGGGCTGTTATTTCTCTCTACAGGGGCACACAGAGCTCCTTGCACTGGGCTCCTGATACCTTCCTCATACCTTTCCACACCCAGAAGGAAAACAGCCACTGCACACCTGATTTATTCCCCCAGACTCCAGAGAGGAGCAATACAACCCCACACTCCATGTTTGCCTTCACAGCATGCAACCAAACAAGCTGAGCTTTACTGCTGTTAAAGACATACAAATGACTGTCCTGGGATAGAGGAAAAAGAAAGGGAACTCAAGAGGAGGTGTTGTGAATTCTGCTGGGCCACTAAATTTCATGTATAACATCTGACTTTTGCCTGAAGGTGTAACCTCAACTACCCTAACTAGCAAGGCAGATCATTCAAGCTTTCAGACAAATCTCACCACTTTCATCAGTACAATAAAGACAAGTCTTAACAAACATGTAAAATGCAGATACTTCTATGGAAACTGCAGGAAAACTTTAAAAATTAAGTAACCCTTCAGCTTTTTAATCTGCCTCCATACTTTAAAACTAAAAACCTAGATTTCAGAACCCTACTTTTGAAAGGAACAAGCCCTCAGCTCAGCGAGTGCATCCCTGAATCAGAAAGTGAAGTTAGCATCTCTTCTGTTATATGGAGTTTAACAAACACACACAGAGTGAAAAATTACATTATCTCAAGCTGCCTTTTAGAAATGTAACTAGTGAATAAACTTAGTTTAACTAGCAGCTTAGTTTCTGTTTATGATTTTAGATTGATGATGTGTCTTTATAATTTCTCATTTAATAAAGTACATTTCCTCTTCTAACACCATAAACACACTGAATCAGTAACTAAACTCACCAAATAGTAGCCAGTTGAGTCTGTGAAAGATTTGATTGCAGAAGGGCATTCCTTGCTTGAAATCCTTTGTGAAAGGATAAAAGATTTCAATAAACACTTTATTCAAAGTTCCACATGAGACAAAAAAATGGGTCATGAACTGGGGCATGTTTATTTTTAATATTAATCTAATCCATTTTCATCAGCTGGTTTTACTTCCAAGCTTAACAACAGGCATTACAACCTGAACACAATGAAGATATAAGTATTTTTGTGTACTTTTTTTTCACTCAGAGCACCTAACAGAAAAGCTGACATGAAAAATGGGTCTTTATGGTAATCCCCTCAGCTGTCACAAAAGCACAGCTGACTGTTTTGGCTAAACCTTGAGCTAGCACCTGGAAAGCTTTCCTTGGTAGCAAAGAACCATATACATTACTAGGCAGGTCAATGAAACCTTCAGCTCAAAATTGACTGAACAAGACCATTCTGCAGTGTCTTTCCCCAAGTGGTTTCTTTCAAAAGATAAATCCCTTTAGATAAAAAGATAAAAGTATCTAAGCACTGACTAATACAGATATATAGGAGCACATAGCACAAAAATGATTGTGAATGTCCCCCATTTTCACAAGAAACGAGTCTCAGTCCAAAGAATGATGCTTGAAAAATGCTGCAGCTGAATTTACAGGGCTGAACTCCACAGCCTTGTGGTTCTCAGACTCTTCTGGTCAGATCCCACCATTGCCAGGTTTCTCCTTTTCCCTGCAACAGCTGCTGCAGCTTCCCCAGTGTATTTGGCTCCTCCAGGTCTAACACAAAGCCCAAGTCAATAAACGGATGGTTATGTCCATTTCTTGCCTGGCTGAAACCCAGAACAGGTCTTAACACCTGAACAGGTGTTAACTCCTGAACAGGTCTTAACACCAACATTTGAGCTTTTATTTCACACGCAAGTCAAATCCCCAGCTGGCATTCCATCCCTCAGCCCGTGATGTTCAGAGGCAGAAAACACTCTGGTTTTCCTAGTCTATACCAAATGTCATACGCACCTGATAAATATCCACTCATACTTTTATCAAGACTGTTAAATTTCTGTCTGTATTTTAATCTGGAGGCCTGAGGAACTGCCCAGTCGGAGGACGTTATCTTTGGTGAATTCCCAGCTAGTGATGCACTAGAGGAAGAATTTGAACTGCAATATAATTTCAAAAGAAAAGAGAACGAAAACAAAGCAAAAAACCAAACCAACCAACCAAACATTAAAAGAAAACCAAAAGAGAAAGAGAGATAAAGAAATAACTCTGAAGCACTTGGCTTAATAAAGAGGCATTGGAACAGAAGATATACAGCGTCTTCCAGTAAAATGAAACAACTTCCACAAACTTTTACCTCTGCTAACTTGCTATAAATAATTTCATCACAAATACGGAATTTTACAGTAGGGACATATCTATAAGAAAACAACATGTTGAATTGAAAATCCTGTTCCTTTGGTATCACACAGGCACTTATGCACATAATTGATCATTCTACCACTGCAAAGTAATAGTATAGGAAACCACAGGAAAACACCTCAACTTTCCTAAGGGTGTTGGATCATTGTTTAAGTAATTTTAAAAAGCATGTCAATGAATAACCATGAGAATAAAGATGTATCTGATGAACTCATAACCACAAGCAGCTTCTAAAGCTGTTTTAGCCACCATATTCCACCTCTGTGTTCCACTTCTACCTCTTCTTTCTGTTACTGACAATAAGATGCCGAGTGGAGCTTTTCCAGCTCAGTCAGTTTCTGCAGAATACTGCTAATGAAGGGTTTAGATATACCCATGCAACTTTCATCTACAACTCCCAGCATTTTCAGTGTCCCATCTTTGAAAATCAAACCTGGGCACATCCAGCCTGTCTGGTTTAAGGTAATCCCCTGCTCTGTCAAGTAAAAAAAAAAAAAAACAACTATTTGGAATGTTATCCAAGACAATACAGAATGCTGAAAGGAACAAAGCTTCTCCAGCACAATGCTGGATTGACATCCCCTGCATGGAATGACACAACATGGTGGTGAAAATGCTGCCAACAATAATACTGGAGAAGAGCTCCTTTGTACAGCACCAGCAAAAGACAGCTTTCCAATTAAAAAAATCCAACCAACCAAAAAAAAGATGGTTCCAGGCACACGCTGTGCCTACATCATCTTACACGACATCTGCTGACATCAGGTGTGTGAGGAGCCCAGGCCATGCACCCCACATGCCCTGAATAGGCAGCAAGGAACTGCAAGAGCCTCTGAGTCACTTCTGCAACTAAGCTGGGGCTGAGGTGCCCTCAGGACTATCTTTTGGGAGACACCCTGGGATGCCCAATTGGATAGATAAGCCCAGTCCCTCACTTTAGTCTGTGGCAAAGTTCTAAAATCAGTGAGTCAGAGCAACTGATTACGAAGATTCAGAAAACAAATTCACACAGAAATATTGGTAACAAATCCTATTCTTACATGTCTGCTGATTACATGGTGCCCTCAATAATGAATGAGCACATAATGCATGAACATTGCTTTTTTAACTACTTGGTAAGGTTGTTTCTATTTCTAATGAGGTACATTCCCTTCTTTTTGGCACTGCTCATCTGACCTCCTCACCTACTCTGGATATTCTGCCAGATTTACTGAAAATATTACTCACTGTGCATATAAAACCAGAATCTATATGACTTGGTAGGTCATATTAGATAGACTAATTTTTAAAAATATATTTTGAAAATAGAAATGCTCCTTAAGTTTTGGAAGGTATATCACTTAAGATCCAACGACTTTAAACTTAACTTTCATACCTGCTAGATCCTAAATCAATCAGGGACTGTGCCTTCTGCATACTGGAACCACCAAATCCTCCTGCCATGGGGCCCAAAGAACTAGTGTGTGGCAGGGCTGGAACAAACAGAAGCAAAAAATTAACCCCAAAACCTTGAAGCAACTGGGTATAAGATAATGCTTTATAATCAACATTCACTTTGACAGCAGTAAGAAAAGCTAATCAGTGTCTTGTTGTTATGATTAACTAGTTAGAACAGAATTAACAAATGTGAACTTTGCAGAAAAATAATTTGTAGGGTTTTCTTTTGGGATTTTTTTGTTGTTGTTGATGTTGCTTTTAACTCTCATACATGTGTTAGCATTCCTGTCTGAAATAATCCATAGAGAAAACAAGATTCACAATCGCGGAAGCGAGTACTGGACTGTGCTATACTTACTTGAGGAGAAAGGTATGGACAAAGGCTGCAGCAGGCTGGATGTTCCATTTGGCAATGAGGAGGTACTGACAGAAGGCACCAGGGGAGCAGAGATAACCAAAGGAGGAATGGAAGTCATGGAGGTCAGAGACATGGGAGCTAATGGTGTGATCGCAGACATGGACGTTGGCATGGACAGATTTGGCATACTACCCATTCCTAGAGCAAAATCCAACAGTTCATGGTTTAACATTGCAGAGGCTTCAGCAAGACATTGCATCCCTTATGTCAAGCAGAAACTACACAAAGGAACTGGTGTCTGGAATGCAATGAGTTAAAATAGATGCTCAACTTTTTCTTCAAATTTAGACATGAAAGCTCACAGGGAAAAATATACTGAAGAACAGGAATTTAAAAAGAAAACTCTTGATAAGCAAATTCAATCTCGAGGTAGGTTTAGCTAGTATTTCACAACAGAGTAAGATCTGGTTTTCTACAATTGCAGCTATACCTAGTTCTTCGACAAGCCTGATCCCTGAGAGACAATTACAACACACCTCAAAAGCTGTGACAATCCTCTACAGGGAAAAACTGATGCTGTTTCTGAATTAAGTCTCTTCCAAGTATCAGTCTTGGAAGAATCCACAGGGGTGAGAAGTCCTTATTAGGGAGCTTTGCTTAGCAAAAAGTTTCTAGAGGCAGCTGCCTGAGGCAAATAAGGGCACTTGAATTACTGGCTGCATCTTGTGGGAGACAAGTGCATCTTGTGCTGGTGAGATGATGGAAAGTTCATAGAGGTAACTGTATGCCAACCACAGCTCCCTGTAAATGCATGCCCTTGTACCCAAACACACAGGATTTGGTGATGTGCAGGCATTTTAAATCATGTATGTAATTAATATATGCATACATTTAATTTCAGCATAGAAGTATGCACCCATTTTGTGATCCAGCAGAAGTAACTGTAGGTATTTTGTTCTACAAAACAACACAGTAACAAGCATGCACTAAATCCCCAAACACCATCAGGAAAAAAAAATTCAAAGTAATTCTATTCAGTTAATCATATAACCAAAATAGACAAACTGATTCATTTTGAAAAAATATGTAAAATTTCTGTTCTACCAAAACGCTGACGTTTGACTACACTTAACTTTAAAACCCCCAAGTATAAATAAGTGATTGAGTAGGGAGACATAAAAAGATCACCAGTACAAAATGAGAGCCTGCAAGTCAGATGGCAGATGTGAATGACATTCTTGTCAAAATTCAATAAACATTTTTCTTTATTTTAGAAGTCTTCAAAGAATCAAATTATAAAAAATATTAAGAAAGTGACCTGTTGAATTTCCTAAATCAGAATATACTGTTTTTTCCCCCCACTGATTTACTAAACTTTCATGGTCAGATTAATGCTTTTATTTGGCTGCAATTAACTATGGTTTTTTACCTCTGAACACTAAGTAATTATATATTCATAAGTACCAAAGCGAGCTGACATTAGTGGTGAAAATACTGGAGTTTGTTTCATGACAGGAGGGAGAACAGAAGGCAAGTGCTGTCCTTGCAATTTCAGCTTGATGAGTTTCATGGCTATAGAGAACTCCAGTTGATCCATTCTTCCATCCTTGTTCAGGTCGGATAGTGTCCTTAAAACAAAATAAAATAAAATTAGAGAAGAAATGGAAATTCAATTTTTTAAACAGTGAGAAGGTTTTGTATCGGATTTATTTACTGGTTTTGTGTGGGAAAATAAGAAACTTATTGCAAAGTAAATTTTCTACTTTTGACACCATTCATACGCTCAGAAATTTGAGAAGTTTGAACACCCAGTGCTGCAGACTTCAGTTTTGAAGTTACTGTATACTAAATACTTAATTCCTGAGAAAGCAGGAAAACATTGGGGAAAGCAGAAGTCTCCTGCCCAGTGGATACACTTGTTGCCCCTGCTGCAAACCTCTGCTATGCTTTTTTCCATGCTCCTAGCCAGAATAATTACTTTAAATGAATCCTTGGTAGGGTAAGGAATTACTGCAAGAATTTGGAACAGGACACAGGAGGATGCAGAAACCTGCTAAAGGCACTTTTCACTGCTATGAAAACTTCATTAATTCACAGTGTGGTGGGGTTATCTAAGCCTGATATCCACAACTGTCTTCCTTTTGACACTTCTCCAAATAAACTTAAATACAACAGGAAATATATGTGACAGTGCATACATAACCACAAAATTTCTGGTCAGAGAGTTAATATGAAGTTTTATTAATATTTAAGCATGCAAGGACCAAGCACAATAATGTCAATAAAATTAGGAGGAAAAAAAAAAAAAATCAGACTAATGTTAAGCTACATTTTTCCTTTGATTCTCTTACAGTTCAGTATAAAACACCAAGGCCTCACAGAAAAATTTCCTTGTCCCTCTTTTCCAGGCACAACAGTGTCTGGTTTAGTGGTGAACATGGTGGTTGTGCTGGTTGGACTTGATGATCCTGGAACTATTTTCTAACCTTAACAATTATATGATTCCATGTATCTGAAGAAAAGCCTAATTTGCATTTAGTTATTTTAATACCTTTTCTTAAAGTTGTTCTTATGAGCCTCAAGTATGTGTCTTTTATTAAAGCACATGTATGTCTTGGTAACATCCAAGTAAGAGCCCCAAAATCAACATAGTTTTCTAGTGAGGATTGAAGGGTTACATAGAAGAAAGTGTTGAAATCACCAAAAGTGCTGTAAGGAACAGCACCTTTTCCAGTTCCTGAATTACAGCACTGCTTGGTATCTCACATATCACAACTATCCTTCTACTAACTTTTTCTGTGATTTTATATTTTTTCTTGTCTCCTACCTTCAGTGTATTTCAAGCACCTAAAATAGTTTAAAAAGGCTGTGTTCAGCATGATTAAACTGGAAATAACATCATAAGAAAGATGTAAAAATTACTGTTTTTTAATTAATTGTTGCTACATATATGGGCTGAATCCTTCCTCTAAATTTAGTAACATTAAAACAATTATTCAGACAACACTTTCTACCTTGACTGCCAAAAGCCTCTGTGAAAACTAAACAACAAACCAAAGGCAGTACTTGAATGCCATGCATCTCCTATCTTAAAAAAGGAAAGCAAACAGGAAAGAATACCTTACCATATTTCAGCAAGGATTGAAGATGGTAGACCTGATTGCAAAAAAAAGGTACGTGCTTGATCACCTGTGATAAACAAGGAAAAAAAGACAGACTTTCACACCACAGACAGATTTCTGAAGATCTCAGCACTCTCTTGGGGGATCAGCTTTTTGACAGAAATGCCCATGCTGAATGCCAACCTTTCCAGGGTTTTTTTTTCCAGCTTTTAATGCTGGTGACAGTGATTGTCAGATACCCATGTATTCTATAATTCCCAGTCTTTGCTCTGAGAAGTGATTTCAGATAGCTGTAAAAACTTTTACAGGTTTCACAAATCAACAGCTGCCAACAGGTTAAAAGATGCAATAATTAAAGAAGTAAAAATGACTGAAAATTTAGTCTTGCCCCAATTACTTATCCAGGAAAGGATGAACATGATATTTCTTTCCTTCTCCTCTATCCCATCTAACTTGAGCCAGTACTGTGTCTCTAGAAAAACCAGGAAAATACCATGTTCTAAATAATACTCTGCTCTGTCAGAGAACACCCACTATTTCAGTATTTCAGTAAGGGAACAGGAACTGTTGTGCAATCCCAAACCAAGTTCCACATCAATGGGCACACATAACAAAACAGGGACAGTGGTGTTTATGCTTACATCTCAGTGAATTACAGATGCTTAAAGCTAAGAATTCATGTTACTCCTTCAGCTCTCTCTTCCCTTATATTCATACATAACCTTTTATTTCCAGTATTTGCCAAATAAATAACAAAGCCTGCAGATGTAGGTGCAGGTATGAGCCCAGGTGTGGCCTAAGGGTAGTCCCTGGGACTGCATATTTTTCAGCTGGAGGTAAAGTAAACATCAACCTCCCAGTTTTGTTTGGCCAAAGCAGGAGTTAGGTGCCACTTAGCCAGAGGATGTGCATATTTCAAACAGACAACTTCCCACTCTCTCCTCAGTCTTTTCCAGCCCCAAACAGGAAAAGCAGGGCCAGTGGAGCAATTAGGCAGGGCATTAATAGATAGCTGGGCAGGTAGGAGCCATCAGGGCTGCTCTTTAGTGCCCACCCACCCAAAAAGAACGGGGCATTCTTAAATTAAGACATCTTTGCCAATGAACTTGGATCTTTCTTGATATCACAAGCAGCTTTTAAATATAAAACCTGCAAATCCTGAGGTGCATAGCAATGTGACCCAATTATTTCGGAGGAGAAGCAGCTGAATGCAACTGGAACTGACAGCAGGCCCCTGCAAAATGCCAGCAGTCCACCCAGAACCTGCTGAAGGCCCAATGGGTAATAAATTTCAAGCAGTTGCTAACAAGGACAAGCTGTCAGCATCCCTCTCCCTGCCTCCTCCTCCCAAACAAAGATATCTAACAGTACAGCATTCTCTCCACAGACTGAGGAGAACCACTTCTGGTGTGTTTGGTGTCACTTGCCACAATAGCTACTGTAAGTGCTCCCTGGCAGCCTCCCATCTGAGCACAGATTGTGCCTGGCTTTCTCTGGTTTCTGAAACTAGACAGAATGGCAGCACACAGCTGGTGGCTGCAGAAGTGACAGGGTTAAACAGAACAACATTCCCGTG
This sequence comes from Entomyzon cyanotis, assembly GCA_024500445.1. Lineage (NCBI taxonomy): Eukaryota > Metazoa > Chordata > Aves > Passeriformes > Meliphagidae > Entomyzon > Entomyzon cyanotis. Next base: position 68,204,670 of record JAKEPQ010000871.1, read on the forward strand.
CCAGACTTTAGAGGAAAGCTTGTTAAGTTTACTAATAACCTGTGGCTGTTTGCCTGAAGAATATGGTTATTAGTCACACAATAAAGGGCTAGAAATAGGATGCAGTTCTCAAACTGTTTCACAGAGATAGGTATGTGTACACAGAAGTTAATGTGTAATGCAGAGCCTCAGACCAACCTGTAATGTAACCTCCTGTGGGTTTAAGGCTATCAAACTGCTTGTCATGCTTGGCCCGCTCTTCGGAGGTGATGGCCCATATGTTTGGACCTCCTGGAAAACCCAAAACAAACCAACAAAAAAAACAGTGAACAACCAAATGGATTAAAAACTTTCAAAAATAAAGCACGTCACTTGCAAAATAAAAGCCTGGCTTTCTCAAGAGACAAAATTAGATGTGGACACACCCAGCTCCTACCAGTTTGGCAAGGAGGTTATGCAACACAAACCTGCTTCCCAGATGTGCAGGCTGAGCTGAGACAATCTCCCAGCCAGACTGCTTCACCCTCGGCTTTCAAACAAGCTCTGTCGTCCTTCAAAGCTGGTGCAAAGCAGCTTCCTGTCGCTGCTGATTGTTTGCAGCCTGGGCAGGATGTGTCTCACCACCCCCGGTGTGAGCCAACCACTCCCCTGGCTCACAGATGAACAAATGGCACTCGGTGTCACTCAGGTTCTCATGCACAGGGTTAACACCCTCCAGCTGCCAAAAAGACTTATACTCATCTTGCCAACACTCTGAAAACAAATGTGGGACTGGTAACAAAAATATCTTCGTTTTGTCTGACCAAGGAGTGACATTTCAGGCTGTATTTTTTTTAAACAGCATGCAATTTCCACTTCATATTTTTCAATACTTTATGAAGCGAAAAATATTACAGCCTGAGAGTAGGAACAAGAAATTATGGGGAATAACTGTGTTTACAGAGCTGTGCTGGTAATACCAGGCAGAACCACACGGACTTTCAGAAATGCTCCAACCTGCTGCATAAAGGTCAGGGTGTGAGTCCTTTGCAGGAAAAGCAGTTTGCCAGAAATACTTGGGTTTGTTTTTTAAGTGGGAGGAAGTTTTAGTCGGGAAGTTCTTGACAAATATTTGATTTTTCAAATCAATGAATGCAAGAATTAGCCAAAATTCTGAATGGAACCACTCAAAACAGCACTGAAATGTTATCACACTTAAGTACACTTCTAAACTTACATTCTGCTGAACATTCCTACTTCCAAAGAACTGTTAATCTGTTCAAGTGTTTGTATTGCTCACTAAAAGACAGTCAAGGGAATAACTAATTATTCTAATAAGATACCAACAACTTGCTTTTAAAGCCACAATACTTTGAAAGAAAGTTACTATAAAATGCTCCCTCTTCCTACAAAAACCTTATTTCAAAGCTTTGAACCTACAAAATTTCAAGAGCTTTATGCGCTGATTTTCAAAGAAAAACAGCAGTGAAGGGAGTGTGAGTTAATGTACTTGCCAATATAGACACAGTAATGATGTTAGTCACATCCCATCCACAGATATGTGGATAAACGTGTCTGTGTTTATGCACATAAAAAAAGACATCTTCCAAAAAAACCTTAATGTCTCCTCTTAAGAAGGCCCTGCTAAAACTGTTATTCTCCTTGCATGTGTATAGATTTTTTTTACCCTTGCTTCTCAGTAGAGAAATACAAATCGTTACAAAGACTAAAACAAAACAAATCAGAAGCTCCCTGGGGAGATGTATGACAGAAAAGATTTGAGGGCATTAGGATACAACATCTACACACTTGAATTTGGTGTTTTGCTTCCCTCTCTTGGGGATATACCATTCTTTTTTTAGTGTGACCTCAATGAGAGAGTCTTCTTGCAGGTTACACGTGAAATTGCACTCCAAGACACCTGCCTTTTTTTTCCTTCTGATTACGTAAGTATAAATAAATCTAGATTGGATACTGGATAATAAAGTGAAGCAAATCTAAATCAGATGCCTAGAAGTCAATGTGCACCATATTACTGTAAGACACAAATGAGAACAACTTACGCCCAATGGCAAAAATTAGAGCAGCACTTAGATTTCTTTCAAGTGCTAATTTTAAGATACAAATGGGAAGTGCTTAATGTGGTTATGATAATAGAAATTATCTCGACAAGATGAAGAAATGCTCCTAAAGCTGCCAGCAGCAACATCAGAGAACCTGACCATTTTTTTCATTTATGGAAAACAAAATATTAACAACATTGTGTTTTCTTTCTATTAAATACTCCTCTTTGAAAATCTTTTGAACCAGGTAGCAACAACACTCCTTGGCTTTTTAAAATCAACAACAGAAGGATTAAGACAACCACAATAGATTCACATGGTCAGTGGCTGCAAAGTGATAAAAACATAGTAACAAATGCTTTACTGGAGTTATGACCATCATCATAACCCTTCTAAAGAATCTAATTTACAATGCACAGCAACTTTTGTTTATACATGCACAATTTCTAATTTCCATGTCACAAATTAAGCAAGAAGATGACAATCAATCTTGAAAATCTAATGTATTTCTGTATTCAAAGAATTGGGTTACTATCTGGTAAATTATGTTTCCTCTCCAACTATGAAATTTGAAATTTTAGACAGCACTGTCTCAAATGTGTTAAAACCTTGCAGGTCAGCAAATCACCAGATTCACACCTGCAGCTGGATGATGATTAAAATCTCATTTGACAAGTGATTCAAGATCCACACTCACCCTTCATTCTCATTTTTGCCTTCCTTAACACACCCAAGAACATCACTATTTTTTTGCACACTTGATATTTTGCACACTTTTACCTCTGGAACTACATCTTTAAGGGCCTTTCTGATCCATGCCTGTGATTCTATGATTTAGTCCAACACCCCTGCAAAGGGCTGGAACATCTTCAACTAGACCAGGTTGCTCAGAGCCCCATCCAACCCAGCCTTGAACACTTCCAGAGATGGGGCAGCCACAGCTTCTCTGAGCAACCTGTGGCCAGGGTCTCACCAACCTTGTAAAAAAATTCTACCTTACATCTATTTTAAATCTACATTCTTTTCATTTAAAACAATCACCCCTTCTCCTGTTTCAACAGGTCCTGCTAGAGCATTTCTTACAGGCCCCCTACTGAAAAGCCACAAAAAGGTCTCCCTGGAACTTCCTCTTCTGCAGGCTGAACAACCCCAACCTTCTTGCAAGTATAAATTTTATTTAGAAAAAACAATCTTTGACTAAAACCACATTATTATATCAACAAGTGCTTCTACAGCCTTCCACAGTCCTGGTGAGTCAGTCCAAGCAGCTACTGTCATGGAATAGTGATGACTACAAATACACATTATCAAAAGTACATTGTGGGAATGTTTCAGGGAACTGAATATATATCCTGAAAACACCAACTTGCTAATAATTTATTCTGAAAAGTAAGAACAATTTCAGATTTTCCCCTTTCCCTAAGGACAGAGACTGAAAATCTTACTTTTCTGGTGATTAATTCCACAAAAATATGCTCTCTGGCGATTTCTCTATAGGCATGGAAGAAAATAATCTAGTAGGTCTTAAAATCCAATATATAAAAATACAGATTTTTAAAAAATATAAATATTCATAGCACGAACTAGGATCTAGAGAACACCACACCTTCAAGTCAGCACAGCTCTCCCAGTGAGATTTTTGGTGTTTGTCTATAGCTGAACAAAGTCCCAGAAAAATAAGTTTTACCCTACCACTTAAAAGAAAGTGTCTGCCATCTGCAGCCTGAACTAGAACAGGTCATTGTTTTCTGAATGGAGGTTAATAACTGTTGGACAATGAAACTATTTGTGTAAAATTAAAAAAAAAACCCAACAAACGACCAGTGCTTCTGGTAGGGATCCACAGTGAAGGCAGTCAAACCCCACCCACGCTTATTATTCAAAGGATTCACCGTTTTTTTCAAATCCCATCCCATATGCCACAGAAACAAGATAAAGAGCACAGCACAGGAGGGAAGGCTCAAGCACTTTGAACATTTACATTTAGCTTAACCAGGTGCTCATGGCTCTTTTGATCCTACCACTTGGTGATACAATTAAGAAAAGTAAAATCTGTGTACAGAAAAGCTCATATTAAGATTCCTCAAAATACCACATGAAAATACCATATCAGGCTATCTGAAATGAACACTTTGAACAATGGGACTCACAAGGCCTTGGCAATTCCACAAAGCACATCCTGACACCATTCTCCAAAGTAACTATTGTGTTTATAGTACAACCTAGACCATCACAAAAACGCAGCCAAAATAGGTCTGAAACTTGCTTCTTCTGTGCCATCACCATCAAACCCTGCTACAGTCCTCACAATTACTGTGACTGCTTCCCAAAGCTACCACAAGTGATAAAAACAGACACTCAGTACAACTGCTGAGAAAAGTTACACTGACTGCTTTACACACAACCAAGTTTTGGGCATGCTGAACTGGGATGAAGGGAAGATACTCCTGTTCTTGGAAGGGCAAAACTGCAGGAAGAGTCAAACAGGAACATCTGTCATCCAAGATGTATCATCTAAACTTATCTGTCTCAGCTCAACAATTTTTCGCACTAACATGCCTTCAGTTCCAGGGCTGAGAAATGCCTTGCCCGTAAACCAGATCCAATTAACTTTGCACAGAGACACTGCTGTTCTTCTTCCTTCCTCACGGCCCCAGTACTCACTCATGGCAAGTCATGCATGAATCACAACCCAAACTGCAAGTGTCTGCTTTTCACAGACACCTCTCTGACCACAGGATGGGCAAGGGGCACGAGTCTCCTTCAGAGAGCAACAGTGAACCTTTGGCTCTCCAAGCAGCAGCGAAATACAATACTTTTACAAATCAGTTCCCCACCAGAATTCAAAATAATTGCTACTGCATGCTCTCACTAGAGGCATTGCTGCAGACAATGAATACTACATTACTACTGTTCTGATTCAGCTTAAATTCCCTGGGTATTTTCAAGAGATAAATAATTTTTCCCTACAGCAAGCTGGTAAAATTTTGGAGGGGAAAAACAGTACAATCTCTCTGACAAGAAGATATCTCGTTACATCATTATTCTTCAAAATAGGTTACTTTAGAATCTTAAAACTTCATACATGAAGCAAGATCCATCTGGATGAAGCCAAAACTGTATTTGACTATCCTGCCTTTTCAGGAATCAAAACTCAAGAAATGCTGAACTCGAGAAATTTTCCCCACAAAGACTTTCCCCAGAACACAGTAACTACTGTCTTCACTTGTTCTTTTTGCTGATGAAAAACCACATGTCTATATTAGTAAGACTTTCAGAAGACAGAGGTCAAATTCTTTCCTAGAGAAAGCTGGACCTTTCAGAGAAGACTGAATAATCAGCACTGGAAATTGTTCTTGATATTCAATACTGGAAACCTGGACTTGAGGTCCAGAAATGTCTCCACAGATTGCCTATTTCAAACCAGAAAACCAACAGTGAAAGCTCCTTTACTTGCCCACTCCAAAACTCCACAACACATCCAAGAGTTCAATGTCACATGTGGAGTCTGCCCATGTAGAAAGTCTATGTAGAATGACAAAGACCCAAAAGCTAAACATGATTTTAACTTAACTCTTAGGACTTCTCTTAGGATGACAAAATACAGACTGTCCTCACCCTCATGTAACAAGTCTTTCTTGTTACAAAAGAATGCAACAATGCCAATTCAGTGTGGCAGCACTCACAATTTTATAGTGTTGGAAACAAGTGACTATGCTGGTGATTAAACATCTTCAGTTCCATTAAATTTATTTTAAATAAAAGACACCTCTCTAGGGGAGAGTAGGAGGGTTTGTTTATGGCAGGATCACAGCATTCAAGAAAGCTCCAGAAATGTCTTTATAACATTGCATCAGACAGATAACCTTCAGAATAAAATAAAGGACTTGCTTTGATGGGCTGCCAACATCAAAAGGGAAATAAACATTGTTCATTCGTTAAAACAGTAAATTACCATTGGGGGAAAAAAAAAAAAAAAAAAAAGATAAAAGAAAGTGTAGTCTTACAAGAAAAGTAAATTGACTTGAAAATGCTCTGTAAGACCTCTGCCACTGGTTAGTACTGTCCATAGGCAAAGGGTAACTGTAGTGAGAGCAGCAGGATTAGTGACAAGGAAAAACCATAAGACATTTCTCACATTCTCAAGGGAACTGTCTTTGTTTCTCACTCACAGGCATTGCTTGTTTTTCTCTAATAAAAACTATGCTCCTACGACCTACAGAGTTAATTAACTTCACAGAGATAATAAACCTAAATTGGAAGAGCATTCCTTGTACATATAAATCATGAGTGATTATACCACCACCTCTTTAACTACCAAAAAAACTAGCATGAAGCTTCATAATGACCTGAAATAAATATTTATCCCTATGTTTAAAGATGGGGAAATTTCAGCACAGACATGCAGCAACATGCCTCAAGCTGCATAACAAGGGGTTTTCCTTAATGCAACCAGCAATCACATTACATTATCCTATTAGGAGCCTCTAGAGAGTTGTCTGGTCTAGGACATATTGGGATAAATTTAATAATTCCAGTCTTTCTGTGTTTGCAGATAAGTTTACCACAGAAGTGGTAAACTTATTACAGATTGGATTTTACACTCCCAACTGAGATGTTGAATCAGACTTCTAATTTTTCCTCAGTGGTGAGTAAACACTCCAGGAGTCCGAAAATATACAGAACATTTTACCATTAGTCTGAATTTGAGATTCCTTATCAGTGTTATTACTATTTTCAATATTTGCTTCTCTCCTTCACTGTTGATTCTGTATGTCAAACACAGGAAGAAAATGACTGATAATCAGCATTTACCCTTATTTAGGTGTGCTAATGTGTTATGAATTAATACTGTGGTGGCTTTAGGTCCACCCCAAAGCATCACCTGCTCTTCCTTGAGGATTGCACCTGCTATTCCCAGTTCCCACAATCTCAAGCCATGGCAGGAGCCACATGCAATCTCCTTTCACAATCCATAAATCCCCCAACTACCTGTCCTACCAGAAACACTCCACGGAGGCTCTCAGTGTATTAAGCAACACCAGGACAGCTGCCAGAGAAAAAGAGTATCTCTGTGCTTAGCTATAACTTTAGCAACTTCTTTTTGTGTGCACATAGTTGAACTTGTAGCCAAAGCATATTAAACATAAGGAAACATGAATCTCCTTCAATTTCATATTTTCACTAAATTTACAAGAATTGTGCCCGTTGAAGCCAAGAGAATTTTTAAAGGTTTTCAAGCATCTCTGGTGTGTTATCCAAATATAACTGGTACCTGCAGACAGGTTGCTATATAGTGTCAGGCACATGCAAGGCTACAAGATTTAGCCAAGAAAAGCTTGTTTAATTGAAGAGCAAATTTACAGAAATGTGGGCAAAGCTCCAGCAGCCACATTGTATTTGATGGGTACAACTCATATTCTTTACATTAAGTACAGAATTTCCAGATATTTGGTATAACAGGCACCCTCAGGCTGGACAGTTCACTAAAATCAAATATTGAGCTTGTTCATACTATCCACCTGCTCCTGTGAGATGTGCTGCAGAGTTCTGCCTGCTGATCTTGTCCCTGGTAGCCCCCACTTCGATACACAAAATCTATCTATAAAGGAGGAACATGAGAACACTGAACACTCCGTGCCATGCAATGATCTCAGTGTAGAAACATAATCCTTGCTTTTAGGAGGAGTATAATCCCTAAAACAATTTAGAGATACATAATAGTGTAATCCATGCTAACAGTATAGATCCAATTATTTTCTGAACTCTACAACACACTTGACTACGCCAAAGCACTTAAACTATCAGTTTGTAACCAGAGGATAGTATTTCTACACTTTATAAATATCACAGAATCTTTTAGCTCTTTAGGCTATCAATTTTCAGACTACCCTTTTAAATTAAATTATTGCCAATTCCACTGAAACACTAAAAAAAAAAAAAACCAGAACAAAAAAACCACATCAAGGAAGCAAAACATTGAAAAACCCACAAACAAACAAAAAAATGGGTTTAAAGTTTTGTTAGTTTTGTTTACTCTAATGTAAAAGTACATTAGGAAATGTTCCCAAGAAATGTGTCTAAACTTGACAGTACTCTGAACTTCAAATTAACATGCTACCTTTTACACTAGTTTTCTGTAAAACTATTGACAATTTAGTCAATAGGGGGGTTTCTAGTTTTAATGAAGCAAGTTTTCTACTTATCAAAAAGTGCAATCACTGTAACATATAATGTTGGTAAACTCATGCTTTATTCTTATAAGTTAATTAACTTTGCCTTTTCTTACATGAAGAAGCTGGTACACAGAGTAGGGCTTAACCTAAGCCTTTGCTAGATCTAGAATTAAGACCAGCAATTAATATAAAATTATTTTCTGCCTAGTTCTGGAGAAACAGTGACAGTGAAATCAGCTGTAGTTGCTGAGTGATCACTGGTGCAGCACATGAAACAAGCCTATTCTTCTATCCAATGACAGCTCTGTCTGTGCCCAGAATCACAGAACCACAGAATCATTTAGGTTGGAAAATGTCTTTAAGATCATCGAGTCTAACCATAAACCGAGCACTGCCAAGTCCACCACTAAACCGTGTCCCTCAGTGCCACATTTACATGTCTTTTAATACCGGCAGGGGTGGTGACTCCAACACTGCCCTGAGCAGCCTGTTCCAGTGCTTCTCAACCTTTCCAGTAAAGAAACTGCTCCCAGTATTCAATCTAAACCTCCCCTGGAATAACTTGAAGCCATTTCCCCTTGTGCTGTCATTTGTTACTTGGGAAGTGAGCTGGATCCCCACCTGGCTGCACCTTCCAGTCAGGAGCTGTGGAGAGTGAGAAGGTTCCCCCTGAGCCTCCTGCTTCTCCAGACTGAGCTCCCCCAGCTCCCTCAGCTGCTCCTCATCAGACTTGAGCTCCAGACCCTTCCCCAGCTCTGTTCCCTTCTCTGGACACACTCCAGCCCCTCAATGTCCTTCCTGAATTGAGGGACCCAGAACTGGACACAGGATTTGAGGTTTATCCTCTCCAGTGCCCAGCACAAGGGAATGGTCATTTCCCTAAGCCTGCAATTCATCCTCTTGGATGGAATTTTGAAAAGGAAAGAAGAAAAAAGTCACACCAACAAGAGTCTTTTCAATGGAAGGTATGAAAAGATCAAGTAACCAATATTATCACGGCATAATATAATCATACTTTGCCAAATTCTCCAGCTTTAAGTTGAGCCTCCATTTCCTTTCAAGGTGAGCAAAATTCCAGGTGACAGACTTCACGGCCATCCTTCCCAGCCTGACACAGAGGATGGAAGAAATGTTCACCCTTCAGCTAAGGACAAGTCAGAAGCTTTTCTGAGTAAACTCGTCAACCTGTATAGTATCAAAGCCTCCCATGAGGAAAATAAAAATTTTTAGTCACCATGTTTGTGGAAAAAACCACCAGAGCTTAGACAAAACATTTCTTAATCTGGAAATGGAAGTTTTATGCTGTTGCTGCTCACCAGCATTCAGAAAACACCCCTATGATTTAATTAAAAGTTTACCAAAGGATGATTTGTTTAATTATTGTTTAGCAAATCTCTGTGGACTGCAGCAAAACTAGTAAGATTCAGGTGAGGTTCCATCTGCGGCAGCCAATAAATCTTTCTGCAACAGGAGAAGTGCAGGCACTAAAAATACCGGGCAAGAGGATGCAAAATGAACCTTGAAATTAGGTGCAGCAAAGGAAATTATTCTCCCACAAAGACATACACTGGCAAAATCAGAGCAGAATTCTGCTTCAGGAATATCAGGTCCTTTCTAGTCATTTTTGTAGTTCTTGTCACTATCTGGCCATCAGAGTAAAAACTGCATTTCCGGGTTCTCAGGCTTGAGGAGGAAGTCTGGGATCAGGAGGAAGACTGATGGATTATATTTACAATGGAGAACTGGGATACTGACTTGAAAGAGAAGAGGAAAAGAGATGAACAACAACAACAAAAAATTTAGACAGGAAGGGTGGAAGAGAAGAAAAAGCTAAGAGGCATTTCCTGAATGATCGTGGAATAAAATGGAATTAGGAGATAATTCAGGAAACAAAACACAGTAACAGCCCTTCCAGAAGAGACTGAATATTCCTCCAGCTGAGATTCCAGCACAGAGCACCAGGCTGAGCCAAGCATGTGGTGGCACTGCTCCAGGATGTCTCCTCAGCCCCAGTGCAGCTCCTGAACCAGAGATGGTACCTCATTAGTAGAGGGAAAATCCACCTATCTCTAAACATTTAAGGAATCCAAGACCTTTTGTCATCCACATGTTCCTACAGCTTTCACTGTTTATTTGACACTGTGCAAAGTGCTCTGTATGATTGATATCTGCCAATGGTACTTTCACTTGATACTGGTTAATCCTTGAGTTATCAGAGATTAATTACCACTCTCTTGCCTACAAAATAATGGATGACCTTGGGAAGGTGACATATATTGTTTCCACCATCCCCACTCTTTTTTTTCCAAGCTGAAATGTCCTAGTCAATGCAATTATTCCACAGATGGAAGCTGTTCTGTAACTCCGATCACTCTTGTTATGCTCTTCTTTGTCACTTCCAGTCCTGGCAGAAAGAAAAAATTGAGGGAAAACTGGAAGCAAACACAAAAGAAACAGAAGCAAGAATCAGAGTGTGCTTAAACAGTATTCCTTAGAAGGTTAAATTACTTATTAACAGAACCTGCCAACTATATCCAGTACACATACAATGTTAGTTTCCTAGCATACATGGGGGCTTGATTTGAAATATAATAAATCAAAAATGGTCTTATTTACATTCATACAACCACTGGCATCAGTTTATATCACAGTCCCCAGTCCTGCCTCCCCAGGGGCTCACAGGGATATTTAGGGGCTAGAATTTGAAACAGAGAATTCTTCCTGGGGTATTATGGTTTCTCAACTGCCAGAAACCTGCAATTTGGCAAGCTTCTTGAGGCAAAAAAGCACAAAAACGCACCCCCAAACAAGCAACAACCAATCAAACAATAAATCACCCACCACAACAAAAACAAAACAAAATAAAGTATTTAACAGCTGTGGCATAGATCTTTCCTCCTCGAGTTTTGATTCCATGTACTGATTCCAAAGCACAGTAAGACAGTGAATCCCCAAACCAAGTTGTTCATTGTGTGAAACAAACCAACCAACCCATTTTCTTCTGCTTGGCCTTAAACTCAATAATTTCACTAGGCATTGTGCTCCTTTCCAGTTATGAAAAAAAAGCATTGAGTATTCCTTCCCCTGTCAGCTTTTTCTATATTGCTATGGCTTTATGGGTTTCTAGCATATCCTTAGCTGTCTCTAAACTAAACAGCTCTAACCTATTTAGTCTCCCTTAACACAGGAGCCACATCCTCTCTCTGGCCACCTTTTTGACAGGTATCTTTACTTTGTGTTTAATTGCAGATCTTTTTGTGTAACAGATTCTGGCAACTACAGAGTGGCTCATTTCCAGAAAAGGGTGTTAGTGAATGTTATCTTCAGGTCAGGTTAAAAAGTACTGTCTGTGTATTTCTTAATCCAATCTGAACAGAGGGAACATGAGAAATAAGAGAAGTAACTCTGCTGGCTTTTCCGACCCACATAATCTCCATCAGAAATAGTTTATGCATTAACTCACACCTGTACATTTTACTTCCCCAAACCTGAAGATTTCCTGTGAAACGCAGCACTATGGAAGCACTATTTTTTGTTGCACAGCAAATTTCACTTGAGCTCATAAAACATAAGTACCCTTTTCAGAGCTGTTATACACGTATCAACACACACTGTAAGAGGTGCAGAGATCTTAACAGTGAAACCAGAACTTTTCAGGAAAGATGTGTTTCCTAAAGAAATGGTGCTGCAGAGATCATGGTTCAATGCTAAATCACAGTTATGAGAAGAAATGCAGGGAAAAATGTTGATGCACAATTTAAAATACACCATCTATTATTTATATATACACATATAAAAAACTTTTAAGCCAATTACTTCAATGAGAAGCAGTAAAAGAGCAGTAAAAGTTTTTGATATTCAGTTAATCTTACCTGTTCTTGAGACTTGCATACAGAGAACTTTACATCCAACTAAAGCACAAATGCTTTTAGATTATTAAAATATCTTCTCTGAAGATACCCAGTATGAATGCTAGTCCCATGGACACTGACATTCTTTCAGCTTTCCAGGGTTTTGCCCCTTTCAGCTCTCAGTGATGATTTAAGGCTACTGTCCCATTGTCAGAAAAACAACAGATGTCCAAAAGAACTGATGCAGTACGCTGGAAAGCCTGAACACAAAAAGGTTCCTAATTAAAGTAATAGGGCATTATATAAATATATCTGACAGACCACAATGCCTGAAAAATGTGTTTATTCTTGCCATTATAATTAGTGGGCTAAACCTGAACTCATTCTGCCAATACTGATTAGTATTGTCTATGTCCTGTTCAAAGTGATGATCACAGATGATTTGGAATTCAGTAGATGTTAAGATGGTGCCACTTCACACAATGCTCATCAATTGCAAGAACCACATGAAGTGGCTTATAAGAATAGTCTATTTCACAAACTTTGGAGTTAAACCTTCAAGGAAATGAACATTTTAGCAGTCAAAGCCCTTTGAAATTTGGCCATGTGGTAGTCCACATTTCGAGTCCCTTCAGCTAAGCCTTCATCCCTCTGCTCAATCTTTGGGAAGTATTTGTAGATCTTCTTGTGTTTTTTGTTTATGTTTTTATATCCTTTGAAGAAAAAACACCAGGAAGTCTCTCTGACTTCCAAAATGAATAAAGCAGGTTGCATTATAGTATTGGTATTCAGGATAAAAACCATCCTGGGTTTCCCACTCAGTGTAAATTTACCATATAAAAGCTAACACATGATACTAACAAAAAAAAATCTTAGCAGGACAAAGCTATAGGCTTAGAGTAAGTTAACAGCTCAAGACCTACCACTAATCTTCATTATTATCTAATTCTTCATTACATTTTAGGAGCATAGGATTGGAAGGGACTTCCAAGGTCACCATGTGCAGACTGCTGCTTCTCGAAGAAACTCTAATATATTAATTCCTTCCTAAATTGCAAGTTCTGCCTTAAGGCAATCAGACTTCCTCCTTGACCATGGTCCACAATGTCACTGGTAACTGAACCATTTCCATTTCCAGACCAACTGCATCAACAGCTGGTTCATCTCCACAAGTTTACCCTTGTGCCAGCACTGTACTCAAAGATATGTTCGTTTCCTTCCTTAATGTTGTTCTTTTTAGTAAGAAAAAATAAAGAACAAATTTCTTTACTGAATAGCAAATGCGAAGAAATTGAAATTAAAACCCAGAACAAAACAGTAAGCTTTTATCTGGGTAGGTTAACAAAGCCAATCCCTTTATTCTTTCTCAGCACTTAATTACACTAAAGCCCAGCTAGCTCTGTATCTATTTCACTTCCTGGGTTTTTTTCCCCTCTTAGGCAGATAACCCAAATTCTACCCTATAACCCACAAGCTGTCTCACCAGTGCCTTAAGCAATAGCACACAGCACTCCTTATTTCATCCATCACATTTTAGGATGCATTTCCTTTCCCTCATATCACTAATTACTACATGATGCTCTAACACATCCGGTTGTCTTCCTCCTTAGTCACAGCCAACTGCTGAGCTCCCAGCACACTGCAAAAATTCTTCTAGCCCATAATGGTATGGCCAAAAAGCTATTTGAAGTCAGCACAACAGAAATGTGATGAAATTTAACCAATGATATGCAGCCCATACTGTGTAATTCTGGTGAGAAAATTACTCCAAAGTTTGTCATCTCCAATTTAACCAGCATATGTGTGCTTTTTACTGCTCATATTGCCATAAATAATAACTAAAACTGGCATCATGATAAAATCCATGAATAATAATGTGACTGCAACATTCTGGTCTAAAACCTGCATTTTCTTTCCCTTTTAGCCAGTTACTTCTCTAATGAAGTCCAACCATGGTATCTATTACACTTTGTCTACAAAACTCAGTTACTGAAGCAAGCACAAAATGCAACCCTCCCTTGTTAAAGCTGAATTCCATTTACTCCATTTAATATATACTTTCATGTCTAATTATTTTTTCCTTCTAAGATTTCCTCTTATGTCTTCCATGTGAATCATATTATCCTCACAATTAAATATAAATAAGGCACCTTGTATTCTGCAACCCTATAGTGCTATTTCTGACTTACAAGATTAAAGAAAACATGTAATATGGCAAACACACTGGAAATCTAATTTTTTGCAGGGTTTGATACCAGAAGATAAACACCCCTCTGACTTGAGCATATGAATTTTCCTCCCTATCAACTGACACCACTGCCCCCACTGAAAGGAAGGATTAATTCATTCATAAAGACAGAAAAAATATTTGCCCTTGTCTTAGAATTTCTTTCCTTTTCCTTCTTTGAGATGGGAGAACAAGTTCTGAGAGTTGTTTTGCAAGGTATAATCCAGCTTTGTATCTTTATCTACGCTTGTTGATATTCAAGTCTACAGTTTCCATATCTGTGCATACAAGGTGAAGAGTCAGGTTACACTCAAGCATCTTTCAATTGAACTCAGATGACCAGGGTTGCTCCCAGTTAAAAAAAAAAAAAAAAAAAAAAAAAAAAAAATCAGACTGCAAGCTTGAGACTGACTTTTTTAAAGAGAAGGTGCAGGAGACCTGTTGGTGAGTGCTTTATTCCTGACACCAGTGAGCCAGGACCTCACAGAACCCTTTCATGTCTACCCTACTCTCCAACACACCTAAGCGTGAGGACACAACACTCACTTCTATTCACAGCAGCAAAAAATCCAGTTTTACTTACAAAGGTTTAGAAGCATGTGAAAAGAGTTACAACTACTACTTTCTACACCTCAGTTTATCAGAGAGATTTTCCTGCTGGACCACAGAAAATTTATATCAAAAGGAAACAGGTGGTTAAAGGGAAGAGAAATGACAAATCAAAACATAAACAAAAAAAAAAGCACAGCCCAAAAATTCCAATGGTACTTAAGTAAACAATGTGAAAGATACTGATCGGCAAATACTGCTTTCCTTGCTCCAGCTGGTCCCTTCAGATTAAATCTCCCCAAACCAAGATCCATCAGCATGGATATCAAACTCTGAACAAATCTAGCCTACAGAAGAAGGAAGGGGAGTTGGAAAAGAAACGTCTTGCAACTCCTTTCCAGCTGGAAAGAACACATCCTATGGCAGTGAAGACTATTTCTTCCTGTGACACAGGCAGCAATCACTGAGATAAATTAGATGGGAGTACATTTTAACCTATTAAAGCCTTCATCCTTTTAAGTGTCTTTTGCAGTTAGTATATTAACTCTTTCTTTATAAACACAATTGCTGAAGATATTTCTTATTTACAGTAACTAAATGCCATTTCCAAAAGCTTTTGCAAGACTTAGGATGAATTCCTAAGCGAGCTTTGTCCAGATGGAGAACTGTTTGTAAGAAGAACCAGCTACCACAAACTGGGTTTGTATTATCATTTTCACAGGAATAATGATCAATCTTCAGGCAGTTACAGGATTCAAATAAACCCTCAGAAGGGAATCCTCAATCTTGTTTGCAGACTGGGGAGAAGGATATGCCTGGAGTGGCTCTTTGATAGAACTGGACTCCACATAGATAAATGTCTGTTATCCATCTGGTGCTGTAATTGGCAGACTTTTTATGTAAGAAACATGTTGCTCAGCCTTGCCTGTTGATATAAAATGTCACCACAGCCTTTACATTTTGCAAGGGATATAAATTTGTAAAAACCGGCAGGTCTACCCTGAGTTCCAGAAAAATCAACACGCACTGTTTAGTCCTGCTGTTCCTCTTTGAATTTCAGATTGTTAATAAGGCACCCACAAAGGTCACCTTGGAGAGCAATGCAGAATCAAAGGGAGCTCCTTTCTGGGCACTGTGTCCTTTCATGACTTTAAAGAAAGGTCTATCAAGAGCATGTGCCCCTAGAACACACAGTATTTCCACGTGGCCAGCTCTCAGTACAGCACCAGTTTGGCCACCAGCCACACTCTCAGGCTGGACAGTCAGCACCCTGCTTGTCCAAGGTACATTCTGAAGGAGCCTCAATGAAGCTGAGTGTCTCCACTGGAACTACACACACAGCTCAGTTCCCCTTCTTTCTCAGGATCCTGTGCAGAGTCTGCTTATGCTGGTAAATAAAGTGTTGTAGCATCTGCCACTTGTATTTGTTTGAGGCTGAGTATCGTGCTTTGTCATTTGAACCCTGCAGTTCTCAGACTCATTGTAACCCCGTGTCACATAATCACACACTTGTACACACACCTGCTCCACGCCATCCACTCACTTTTCTGTAACACTGAATGCCAAAAATAACCCTGAAACGGAAACTACTTCATGCATTACACTACTTATGAACTAAAAGCTAAGGATATTGTACCTTGGCAAGAAGAAGAGGTTTTTTCCCCACAGAAGAAACCCACTATTTCCCCCAGTAGGATACAAAAGGGAAGGGTCAGTGCTGTGCTAATACAAAGGTGAGGCAGGCAGCCAGTGCTCCCAGGCTGCAGCAATGCCTAATGGCTTGGCTGCCTCACACATAACCTCATTCTTCATCTCATACTTCAAGTCACTACCAAGGTCTAACAACATAATTAGAGGTTTCCTGCAATGAGTGGCAAATGCAGGTGAACTATTTTGAATGCAACCACTACAGCACTGCTTGTAAATTGTAAGTAGCAGGGAAGATGAACAAAGATTAGAGAACTTCAACAGAAAAGGTTGCTCAGTATTCACCTAGAAATGACATTAAAACTACTGTTTAAAACACCTGACTTGTTTGAAATTTCATCAATTCTGATACGAAATATGACTGCAAAACTACACACAGAGTTGACACAGAGTCATCCAAACTACTCTCTGAGGAGTGATAGTTTAACTATCGCCTGGTGTCTCTCTTCCTCGTGCCATCTCTCTTACTGTACCTTCCAACACAGTAAAATTCTGAGAGGGGAAAGGCAGCATCCTCTGGCAGCATTCCTTTTCAGAGAGGCAGACAGTACTGCCCAAGGGATTTTGGATCAAGGATTGCTATCCCAAACCAAGACTTCTGAAAGCAATGTACGTGGTCAGCGCTGACAACACACCTGCAATCCTCCAACAGAACCAAGCAGAAAAAAGCTAAAACAAAGACATCAAATAACTTACGCATACATTAACCACAGAGACAGCCAAGAATATAAACCTGTATCTTCTCCAAAGAGAGCTTCTGATTGTTTATTTTAAATGGAGAAACAAAAACCATATGGCAATAACAAAAAAAAAAATCCATTATGTCTAATTAAGTGAAAAAAAAAAATCTGGTATATAGGATTTCCCCTATTATATATTGACTCCTTTTACTTGGCTTTTATTGTAAGGTCTGTGAAACAAAATCTGGAACAAACTGCAGCTGACTGTATAAAAAAGTGTTGATTAGACAGATTTTTTTTTTTTCAAAATGTCTTATGCTCACATGAAACAGGTATGTAAAACAGAGGTTTAATTTGAAATCTGAATTATGTTCTGGGGAAAAAAAATCCTACCCAAAAGCCCTTCCCCTTTCCCAATTTATCTCAGCAGTGACAATTTTCTGAATTAGTCAAAGACCTCCCAGTCCTGCAGTAACCTTCACAAATAAATGAGATAAATACTCATTCCTGTATCTATTTCCCTATTTTTATCAGGAGAGACACTCCTTATCAGGAGTATCTGAAGTACAAAACATTGTTTCTATACTTGTATTTTTGTTTTGGCCAGCTCTGTAAATAACAACATGCAAATGTCAAATTTCTTAGCAGGTCTTTGCAAATCATACCCTCATAAATAAGCCTCCTCTAAAAATAAAGTGCTCCATTCTATACACACACGCACAAAAAATTTTAAGGCTCCAACTCTCGTGTCTTTGCAAGGAAACAAATCCGAAAGTTTCTGTAGTGGAAGGAGCACAATCAAGAGGAAAATTCTTTTTCTTTTTTTCTTTCTTTTTTTTGAGAAGGACTGATTGTTTTCATCAATGTCACAAACTGCTGGACACATTCAAATATTTTGTTTAAAATAAACAGCATAATGGACCATAATGGAACACATTTAGTGCTGAATTACATAACAGAAAAGGTATGCAAGTTTAATCAACTATTACTTAGCATATTCCCTGCTTGAAGTCAGGCAGTGCTCGCACTACAACTCACACATTCCTCAGCCCTGTAAATGATCGGAGATTGTCAGACACACCAGGCGTCTCCGTAGCCCAAATGACACTGCAGTGATGCTGTTCCCTCCCAGCCTCTCGCACCGAGTTAAGGCAGCGATCTGCAGCCAAGTGACCCAAACGCTGCTGCTGCGGAAACCAAAAAACACAAACCAAAAACAAATCCAAACCTCCCAGCCCTACCTGAGCAACCCGGAGCTACTCACCATTCACGGCTGCGGGAAACTGAGCCATCATGGTCCCGACTGCGCGCCGCTAGCCCTCAGCCATCTGCAACATGGAAACATCGTGCCATTAATAATGCAACAAGGGCAGAGCCGAGCGGGGCTCGTCCGCCCCCAGCCCCGCTTCCGACAGCGAACAATGCCCGGCCCGGGCCGCTGCTGAACCAGCGCGATTCACACCGGCGAGGGGGTGGGGGAATTTTTTTTTTTGTCTTTTTTTTTTTTTTTTTAATATAGGGTATGCAGTGCAGTCCTGAGCCTTGTGGCAGTTCTTAAAGGCAAACAGTACCGACGGGTCGGTGGGATGTACACTAACAGCTCGGCCGGGGACAGCACAGCCCGGGGTCCCAGCACAGCCCGGGGTCCCAGCACAGCCCTGCCAGCTCTCCCCGGAAAATATTTAGTGTTTCATTTAAAAAAAAGTTCACTGCTCAGTTCCGTAAGCAAAAGCTGCTGCTGAGCAGAGTGAAAAACCAATTATTATTCAAATTCATCCATTCCACCACTCCACGCACTATTAAGAAAGAAAACACTCTTACATGATGTATTCTGAAGAAAAGGCTTGTCCTAATAAAAATCTGTCATCAGCCAGTTTCGCAGAAGCAACACAATGAAGTTATTCCTTCTCCTGAGCGACTACGTGAAGACTCAAAAGCAGCATTTAAATGGGGTCTCAAGAGAATTTGCTTTCATAATAAATATCAGAGTACTAAGATTTATTTTTTCTAGTATGCATCCTTTCAAGAGTACCTGTATAAAGAATCCTTTGAAATTGCAAAATATTCACTAATTCTTATCTGAGGGAAAAGCATTAACAATTCGCTGTTTTACAAATGCAGAACCAAGTGCAGTGAGCTTGTGCTTTGGATAAGAGAATTTACTTAAATACTGCAATCTATACATCATTATCCTTGTGTTCTATGTGGAGAAACTACTGTACAGGATGAAGCTACAAAAATGAAATATTTATTTTAATTTAAAAAATACAGGAATCACATCTCGCTCACCCCCTTCTCAGACACCAAACCTCACACCCACACACAAAACCCTTCACCTCTCAATGCAGCCATGTGTTTTAATATGAGTACAGAAATATCACATCCCCCACACTCCCTTCCTGTGAAGAACCTCCTGCACATCTCAGCATAAAAATCACAACTGGAAAGCACTCTGGTTCCACCTGAGGACAGGAAAGCATTTACTGTATCTATTGCACATTTCTTCAATAAAATTAAAAACATCTGTGATTAGATGTTAAGAATTCTCCCTCTATGTATAGTTTACATCATCATTATTGTATATGCATACATTTGTGGCTACACACACATGTATACATGTCTACTTAAAGTAAATGGAGTGGCTGGTGATGATCTTTCACAGTGACACAGGGTATCAACCACAGAAAGATGAAGAAAGGAAGCGTGGATTTGTTCCAAGACATGGACCTACCAAGCAACCTACCAATAAACACTTGAGATCTATAAAGAGCCTTCCCAAAAAATGCTGTCAATGTTGTTAAACATTTCTACAGCACATTTCTCCGCAAAAGCTGTTCTGTCAAGGAGGTCTAAAAGAGAACCTGAAACCATGACAAAGAAGCAGGATGCTGGAGAACACCCCCAGAATCAGCAGATTTCTACCTGCATGTGACTTCTTCCACATTTACTCTTACTGGTTAAGGGCTACACATTTGATCTTTCCTCCAACTCACTTTATTCTCTTCATTTCAGGTGGCTTTTAGGTTTTTTTTAAATGAGTAATCACAAAAGCATAGACTATCCCAAGTTGGACACACAAGGATCATTGAGTCCAACTTCAGACTCCATGCAGGACACCCTAAAAGTTAACCTGCATATCTAAACAGCACTTGGCCAAACACTTCTGGCTTGGGGCCGTGACCCCTTCCCTGGGGAGCTTGTTCTTGTGCATGATTACCCTCTCTGTGGAGAGCTTTTCCTTATATCCAATCTCAACATGCCCTGACACAGCTTTTCCCTCGTGTCCTGTCACCAGGGAGAAGAGACCAGCACCTCCCTTCCTGCTCCCATCATGAGGAAGGCATGGACAGCAATGAGGTCACCCCTCAGCCAGTTCTCTGAACTGGACAAACCTCATATCCTCAACTGTTCCTCAAAAGTCTTTTCTCCTCTAGTCCTTTCACCATCCTTGTTTCCCTCCTTTGAACATACTCTGGTATTTTTATATGCTTCTTACACTGTGGGACCCAAAACTGGACACATTATTCAAGGGGAGGCCTCACAATACAAGTCAGATAATTACAGACAATACAAGTTTAATAGCAAACTGATAAACTCTTAAAGCCCTAAATCTTAAATACACTTTTAAAATAGTTCATACAACTCACAGTTATAGAGAATTATATTTTGCCTTGTTTTTGCTGAAATGGCTTGTGTAGATTGACCTTTCAAAACCCTCAACTGCTGAGCATGTGAGTGGGAGAAGTAACCCAGGCAGCTTCATGCACACAAATGGGGAAACCCCTTCTTCTCATTCTGATGTCCCTTAGAGTCTCAACTATACCACATTTTGAAATCAATTTCAACTGAAAAATTTTGAGGACTTCGATGCTGCTTTCATTTGATGAGGGTCATTCCTACTCAGGAAAGCCCTGCATTCTATGGAGGACATTTGTCTCACGGGTTCATTTTCATCAGCAAACATAATGAGCATCTCTGTGCAAGCTGTCAACACAGGATTTTTTTCAGTGTACCTGAAAATTCCCCAAGTTTCCCAAGTCTGGGCTGAACCAGCCTGTAAATCTGTGCTGGGCATTGCCATGTAGATGCACCAACACCCAAGGTCCAAAAACAAGAGGGAATTGCCCAATGCATCTGTTCTAAGAGTACCTTAAGCAATGTGATGTGATTAAATAATGATTTAGCCCTGTCATCTCACTATTATGTCTATGTGCAGAGACCCTGTCATATTTTAAATAAATACTAAACTTGACGGGCATTAAAACCCTCCTACATTAACCTTCAGAAACAGAGAAAACTATGACCTTATAGAAGCAACCAAAAATCATAAATGGGACTTTTACAGGATGTTGTATCTCATCAGCACTGAGAACACATTCTTATCCCTGTGTACAGACCCACTTCATTCAGACACCAGGACTACACCAAGCACAGATACTTCAGTTACAGATTCTCAAGTTGTAACAAAAAGTAAAAAAGGGAAGGATAATAGTATTGCTGCAATATAATTTCCCCTCAGTTCATTTTTTTTCAATGAAAGAGGAAACAGTGCAGCAAACTTGAAATCTACACACATTTTTTGAAAGTCTGTGAAAACAGTCCTTCCCAAAGAATGGAGCTCACCCTCAACAAGTATTCTGTCTTCTACATTTCCCCAGCACATCTAAAGGCTTGCAGATTATGCATAAATCAAAGCTAAAAGCAGCTTATTTTCACAAATTGCAAATAAAGTTGCTGCAGTCAGCATCTATAAAGACCTACAAAGGTGTAAAAGCATCTTAAACCTTTAGGACACAAGTGTGAACTACGTATTTACCAAGGGAAATTTCA
The DNA here is from genome assembly GCA_024500445.1 of Entomyzon cyanotis. NCBI lineage: Eukaryota > Metazoa > Chordata > Aves > Passeriformes > Meliphagidae > Entomyzon > Entomyzon cyanotis. Next base: position 68,226,711 of record JAKEPQ010000871.1, read on the forward strand.
GCAAAATATTCTCCCTTTAAGACAAACTTAAATTTTTTAGAATGATTCTAATAACTTCTAAGGTGAAAGCTGTAAACTTCCAGGGACCCTTATTACACAGTACATTGCACAATGCCATAGAAGGGTTCACTGAAGAAAGATAAAAATCAAGAAAACACTATAACCAGTGTCCAAAACCAGATGATATGGATGAAATTACAGCCTTCACCATCAGAGTACTTCACAGATAATTGTTTCTGCAAAATGCTCTAGAAGATGTGCTTGGTGAACTCAGTCATCAGTTGTAAGAAACAGTGGCAGACACAGCACAAAATCCATGTTGTAACAACAGCATCAAACATCCTTAGGAACACTGTAGAAGATATTAAGTTCTGCTGCCATTTAGGGTGAAAACAGGAAAACTTGGATCTTACATTTAAACAGCAGAACAGCAAGTTCTTGTAAACAAGCCCTCTGACTAGCCCCAATCTCTAAAGCACTAATTGTTTTCACAAACTGACTGGCCAGATTGCAACTTCTGTTCCCTCTCTCAGTGTTCATTATAGTTGATACAAGGGAAGAAAAGAAATGAGGAAATTGCAAGAAGGGGGCACGTCAGGACCATGCTGAAAGCATTAGAAAACATTAGAGCTGGGCAGACTGCAGAAGGGAAAGAAGCTTTTTCTTTTCATTATCATAGGCATATTGCCATTTTATGAAGGGCAACCTTACCACAATCTTTGTTAATATTTATACTTGAATCAATTTTTTTTCAAAACATTTCTCAGAAAAACCACAACCACATAGTTTTAGTAGGAATGAAGGTCTGGTGCACGAGGCTCTGTCTGGAAGAAAGCTAATACCATGGAAGCAGCATGTGTGACAACACTGTTACCCTTTTCATTTTCTTCATGGCAGGAGGAAGATACATTGCAGAATTTTGCTGCAAGAGCCAATTAGCAAGGACAGAGACTGCAGGACTAGTTACCTGATTTACTCTTTGCAACACCTGTAGATCTGGAGAACACAAAGATGACTCATTAGCATCTGCAGAGCAAGCAGTGACCCTGTAATAGCCCATGCAGTTGTTTCCTGGCTCTTTTTTGGAGTACTCTCTTGAAAATGACAGAATGAGAAGCATTAGTAAGGCATTATAAACCAGCACAGACGAGAACTTCTCTTTGCTCAAGACATACCAGTAGGGAAGTTTACTGATTACAAAAAAAAAAAAAAAAGAAAAAAGGAAAACATCTCAACATTGTGGCAGGCCAAGCATTTATCTCCTTTATACAGTACAGTTATACACAGTGACATGGCCTTTTCAAAATGCACTGTGGCCAGCTTGCAAAGTCCACCCACTCTGATAACAAATGAATGACATCAGTGACAAAACGGAGGAGTCGACTGTGGGTAGCACATTGCTGGCTCTTCCTGCTCCCTCTGCTACTGTGGATAACAGCACTGGGAGCCTGAGTTAATATTTTGACATTTCAAGAAAGAAAAAGAAAAAGGGTTAAGTATTTTACTTCTTAACCCTATGGTATGAAGCCCCTTCCATGCTCATTGTGAAAGAGAAACTTCCTTCCCAACAGTGATCCAGACAGAACACAAACGGTATTATTCTGACACATATCCTTCTGCCCACCTTGCCTGACTAAAAGGCTTTCTGAACACACTGACCATCCAAAATACAAGAATCTCTGTTTCTGTTCAAAAAACAGAATTGTGTGGTCACTATTGCTGGGTTTACTCTGTTTCTGACACAGCTGCTCAGCTGTGAAAGCACCCATTCAAAGTATCAAGACACAGTTCAGCTCTCCCCTCTGTTTCTGGAGATTGAAACTGATCTTTCCTTTCTCCTAGGAGAAGGTTCCCCCTGCTTTATTGCACAGTCATTCAAGGAAACACCCATGAACAGCTTTTGGAATAGTAACGTCAATTCAGGATTTCAACCTCCTACAAGAAATTCTCTACATTAAGAGATTAAGGCAGAGATCTGCAGGTCCCTCTCTGTCTGTCCATGCCCCTCCAGCTTCAAATCTTCTCTGCAAGGAAGAAATTATTCTGAAGAAGAGAATGAGACTCCCACTTCAGGAAGCTCACTATTTAAATCTCTGGCCCTTCTCCCAGGAGACACAAACTTCCTCAGGAAAACATGGGAATTGAACCCAGCTCTGTCACGCCCTGGAAGAATACATTCACTAACCTGATCCCAGACAGACAGACATCACCACCTCTGCTTGCTTGGCTTAAAATGGAAATGAAAAGAAAAAGCGAAAAGCAGAGGGTAGACTATTTATAAGATTTTTTTTTAAAGGTTCTGAGCTTCTACCTTTGAGAAGGAACTCCAGGATGCATATTGTAACCTTTCCAGAGAGCTGAGTGAGATACACTTGCTCCTCAAGGGGTGGTAACTTAAAATACTCGGTTTTTTTTTTTTGCTTCCTACTTTCTAATTCACATGACTCCTCACTCCATATGCTGTTTTTCCCAGATTCTGTTTTAAAACACATCAATTCTCACATCTAATCATTTGCAAGCATTGTACAAGCACCCTTAAATGCTGTTTGGTGAGGTCCACACACTTCGAAACCTGCTGTTCTCCACTTTCACACTGGAACTCCTAATTTATGTCAATGTGGACTTGGGCAAGACATAAGTATTTGATAAGTTGTTTTCATTATTCTCTTACTTCAACCATGACTGGAAACATAGAGAGCATATTACTTTTAAGCTTATTAATTTGAAATCTTGCCACCTTAGGGGATATTTTTGTGCCCACTCCTGTCCTTCCATCAGGAGCACAAGCAAAATGCTAACAGAGAAAAAAAAAAAAAAAAAAACCCAGAAGAATTCTTAATGTTATTTTCTCCATATGATAGAAAAGATGCTACTTAACTTGCTGTTCAGCTTTCAGTCCCAGGTAACAGTGCAAAATGTACAGAACATCTAATGGGCTGCTACAGCTGAGCATAAAACAAAAAATATATGAGCACTCTTCTATGCTCAGCAGAGAACAATCTTTGACTATCTGTAAAACTAATGAATGTATAACATTCAGTGAGACAGGATTTACAGTTTAAGTATCTGTTTTCAAGCTGGGCAGGTGCACAAAACCATCACAGGCTTAGCTTCTCAAAATTGAATGAGATGACAAGTAGGGAGGAGAAAAGCCACAAGAGGCCTTTAAAGCAAAGAAATGGTATTTATCTCTGATGAATCAAGAAACAGGGAAACCTCCTGGGAAAAGAAGCAAAGACCAGCGTAAGGCAGTCAAAACAGGAAAAAATAGTAAGTATTAGTATTTCAGATGGATAATGGATAGGTAAAAATGCATTCCCCAAAGTGAGACAAAAGTGTGGTTGTAATGGAGATCCCACCCAGCACAGGAACTCTGGGACCAGCATGCTGGTCCTGAGCTGGACTCAGGACACAGGCAGTGTGGCTCCTGACCCCACTCCCATCCACAAGTCTCATCCACACTTATATTTATCAAGGACAGTCCTTCAAATCATCCAGTTGAAATGTGGTCTCTTAAACCTTTACCACTGAGCTCTAAAGCATACAGTAATAACATTTTGACCACCAAAATTGAATTTCATGATCTTAGGGAATCAATTATCACCCACATTAAGCAAACATCTCAACATCATGTAAAATCCCAAGGGGCAAAAGCATCTGTTAGAAAGACATTTGTCCTACCTTAAGAAAGTCATGAGAGTGTAGCGGAAAAAGCTATGAAGTTTTTGCTTTTGATTAGCAAAATTCTTGACCTTTGAAAGATAAGACTAAAGTATTATTTAAATCAGCTCTGATTTTTTAATACATTTATTAGTATAGCCATAATAGGTAATTCTGTTTCACATTCCAATTGTAGTATTTTTAGAAACAAAGAAGAGCTAACTCCCATTTCCTGTTCTTGCCTTACTTCATGTGTATGCTATTGAATCACTAACTGCAGATACCTCTCAAGAGATGCCACAGCTTTGAACACTGTCACTAGTAGAGCCAGCTCAGAATTATTATCTGCTACTTCTGAAGCAACAACATCACATATCAAAGTGTCTCAAGTCAAACTGGCTGCTCCCAGAATCACTGTTCCAAAGAAGCTGTGACTTTTCTGGATCAAACATGCCTTTTCAACTATCTGTAACTGCCAAAATGTTTAAAAATAGTTCTCAGGTACTTGTCCTCTATTAGGTAATTCCAATGCTTTATGCTGCTACTGTCGTTGTGTTACATCATTTGAATTTCATGTGCTGTTCTGAAAATTAGAGTTACACAACAATGTGCTCATCTATACATTAATGCTCAATCCAGTATTTAACTCTAGGATCCAAGTAACCAACCTGACCAGGCTGTGTTCCTACACTGACAAATATTTTGCAAATCTAAATATTTTCAATTTGAAGAAAAATGACATTTCATCAGCTCCGTTTTAGCTTTATAATTTTTACGTGACCTTTACAACATTTGGTGCTAATGGCACAAGACCAGAAAAACGAGTTACTACAGTCCCCGTATCATCTTGCAAAGGTCAATAAAACAATGTATGCTTAGAAGTAAGAAGAACTCCTCATGAAATAAAATCCCCTATTTTGTTTTCGAAAGACTTATCCTTAAATAAATCTGCGATTTCCAAAAAAAAAAAAAACAAAAAAAAAAAAACCAAACCAAAACCCACAATTCTGACAGACAAGTGAATTAATGAAAGCAGTAACATTATAGTAACCAAGCAACCAGGATGCTTGAGTTCTTAGCTTGCCTTTCCCAGAGTATGAGACATGAGTAGTTAACATGTACTTTGATGAATGCCATCATCCAACACGAACCAAGCTTAACAGAAGGGTGTCCTTAACCAAGTTTAAAAGAAGGGAGTCCTTTGCAAAGATCTTGCTTACAATATTCATGAAAGCAGACAACCAGACAGAGAGGGTACAACCAAATTTAGTGTCCTCAAGGAAAAGGAAGACTGCTGTATGTTTGAGTACCAATATTAGACACCAGAGGATCCACATGGCTAAAAGTCGCTCTAAATATACTGACCACGAGAAAAAATTCAACACAAGCTCACATCTGATCATACTGACAGCCAATGGCACAAGAAAACAAGGCTTTACTGCTCACAGCTGGCTTAAAATTTTGGCTTACATTGATCTGTCACTGGAATGAACTTGAACTTACATGTAGACGTAAGTCTCCCAGTTCTATACTGATCAGGATTCAAACATACCTTTCCAGAGGTAATTCAGGTACCTGCAAGATTTGCAACCAAGCATTTGAAAATTTCAGGATCACTTAAAACAGATGTTTAGCACTTCCAGAAATCCAACCAAGCACTCTAACACCAGTGTTCCCCCTCAAAATAGTCTGATGTGTCATCTATCACCAACCAAGGCACACAAGAAAAATGCAATTTTAAAAGGTGAAGTTAAAGGGTGATAGTATGTTTTTAAAGGTAAAAGCAACATAGTAACAACCCTATTTCAACCCCATATCTAAGTTCAACCTCTGAATCTCAAAGTACACTTTAAGGTTTTACTGACAAGCAATAGTGCTTGAAATAGGTCAGTCAGCCATAAAAAAGGAGAACTCTCTAAGTAGCACAACTTTATCTTTATTATCTTTATAATCACCAATCATCACTTGAGACAAAAAAGCCTAAGAAGGGTTTCTTACTTTCTCACATCATTCAGCCACAGAAAGGGAACCTTCCAATCCAGGCAACACCCCAAACTCTCTGTCAGCCAACTACTGCTCTCATGATTTTCACAGAAGGACTGTCTACATCAAGCTTCATCCCAAAACTTAAAAACATGGCAGGATCCATCATCTAATATCATTTGCCAAGAGATGTAACATTACACTGAACTGAAAGCAGCTTTTGAAAGTCAAATAACTTAAAAAACAAGGAAGTAGAGCATTTGTATACATATACATGGAACAAATCATAGCCCCAGTGCTGCCAGGAACACTCATTAATGTCACTACAAGACCAAGCTCTGTTATTTTTGGGGGTCTTGATGACTGGTCAAAGATCCTGATGACTGTAAAAAGGCAAACATCAGACCATCATTCTGAAGGGCAAGAGGGACAACTGACCAATACAGAAGGCTGCTAAGTCTTACTTCAGTCCCTAGAAAGACTGTGGAGCAAATTCTCCTGGGACCCACCTACAGATGCTTGGAGAAGAAAAGGATGATGAGAAATGGACAAACCACACCTGACACATCTCATCTTTGAGATGACTGGCTCTGTGAGCGAGGGCACAGCAACTTGTTTTGACGCTACAAATGCTTTTAACAAGGTTTCTCACTGTATCGTTAGGGCCAAACTATTGGAATATAGTTTGAAAAGGTTGACTGTAAACTGGGTGGAAAACCTGCCTGACAGCAGACTCAAAGGGCTGTGATCAATAGTCCCAAATCCATCCAGCTGGAGCTAATCATGTTCCCCAGGGGCTGATACCACAGCCAGTATTGTTTAGTGTCTTCCCTGGCAAGCTAAGCAAGGGGATGGGATGTACTCCGAGCAAGTGTGGATACCAAACTGGAGAGGGCTGTCCAGTGAGTTTTTGGAATCGCCACCCTCAGAGGTAATCCAAACACAATCAGACACAGCTCTGAGTGACCTCACCTGGGTTAGACATGCTATTCATACAGTTGGACCAGATGACCTCCAGAAGTCCCTTCAAAACAGTATTATTCTATAACTACATTTGAGGTAAAAAAAACCCCAAATGTAAGCAGTTAAATGCTTTTTAAAAACCAAGATATTGGAGATATTTCCTTTCAAGTGAAAATAGGCCAGAAATTAGCATCACAAATAAAGATGTCCAGTTTTTGAACCAGTTTTTAAAAGGCAAAGAGAACAGCTCTGGCCTTCAAAAGAAAAATCTCATTATATGCTTTTTTCACATATTTTGCATGCTGACCAAATTAAGTCTTTTGAGGCAACAGCAAATAATTTACTTGCAAACTGTTAACCAATAGGTTATCTCTCAGACCAGAGACATCTGTCTCAATTTGTGCCAGGAACTAATCTGGACTACACTGCCTTTCAGGAACTAATCCCAAAGTATCTTCCTGACAGGTGCCTATTTTCAAAGGCTGTGAAGGTTTTTGATAATGCCCCAAGCAAAGCATGTACATCACCTTTCACTTTCCCAATGCTGCCTCATTTTCCTCACCAGCTCCTGACAAGCAGCTCAATGAAGAAATACTATCACCTACAGACTTAGCTTCATTTTTCATAGCTGCTACTTTCCTGTGGCATGAAATTGATTCACTTATCAACATTAAAGGCTACAACAGAAATATTTGTAAAAAACCCTGCTGTAAGAACTGCTGTGGTCCAAATCACTGTAATACCTGAATCTCAGTAAATAAAGCCTTCTCAACAACACAGCTCAAAATCATCCACAGCTCACTTCTGCCTTGACGCATCTCATCCTGTCTACAAGAATGGTTAAAAAAATAAGTACCTATAAAACTCTGGTGCTTTCACCAGCACCTGTGGTAGATAAACCCATTATTTTAATGATTAGCACAAACCAACCATAGGTACCCCATTTTGTTATTGTTACTGCTACAGGAACATATTCCTTGTTTCTATTACAGTGACAGCTACAACTCAGGGACATGTCCCATACCCCAGATCTTGTACAGACGGAGGAGAAAAAAGTAAATGCAATTCCCTCAGGATAGTAATTAAAAGGATAAGCATATTCACTTGATCTAATTTAGGCATCTGAAGAGGCTAATCTGACAAAAAAACCTCTGTTCAACAGAGAGCAGCCTAAATCCATGTCTGCAGGCATTCATACAGGTCTCTTCACATCACACGGAGCCAGAGTCTGAACTAGGGTTTTTCTAAATACTCAGAGGTACGGTGGTGTGAATGCCCCTCCCAGCTGAGTCAGAATTTAAAAAAAAAAAACCACACACAGACAAAACAGGGGAGGTAGAATAGAAACAAGGTAACAAAAATAAACCAGGTTTGGCAGCAGAATGAAGCCCAGGTTAGTTCCAATTAGTTCCCAGGTCTCATTACTTCTAAACGTCACCGTCCTATCAGCGAATACAGATGTTTGTTACAAGCGAATTTCAGACGACTGATTTGAAGTTCTTGGCAGGCAGCAGCAACTTACGTGCCGCTGATGTTCCCCACAGCACGTTCTGCTTCACACACACCGAGTTTTCCCGTGGAGCTGCGGCCACCCCAGGGCAGCACCAGCAGCGAAAACTAATCTAAAACCATCATTTTCCCGAAAGAGCGATGCACACGATAGGGCAGCCCGGACACAAGGGCAAAGGAGCTTCAGACTTCTCGTTCCCGTGTTTTAGATGGGGAATTTCCGACTGATGTTTAAGAGAACCGCTGCGAGAATAACTTCAAAGAACGCAGGCGCTATCTTAAAGCACGATCTACTTTCGAGCTCTGCAATGTGACAGATGTCAGAGCCCAGCTGCCGTGAAAACCATTTACCGAATTCAGAATTCAGTTACCTTACCGTTTAGGGAACCGAATCACGTATCTCAGCTTCGATTTATTTTCTGAATTACGACAAGCCGCGGTGAGAAGTCAAGACGGAGAAAAGCCAGTATATTAACAGACAAAACAGTTTGCAAACTTTAACTGCAGCAATCAGCTCGGTTTCCCCACACTCCGGGTGCTCACAGTAACTAGACGGCACAGAGTCACTGTCCCCACAAGGAACTGGGCTCTACAAACGCGTCCGATCAGCTCACCTCGGCAGGGCTTCCCTGGGTGCTCCGGGAGCAGCCTGGGCTGCACAGGCACCGGGATCTCCCCGCTCGCAGCGCACTGAGGCAGCGCGGGCGGAGCAGCGGCAGCGCCGGCAGCGGGAGCCACCGCCGTACCGCCCAAAGCCCCAGACACCACCCCCACCCAGGGAAAAAAAATTATAAAAAGAAAAGACCCGACTCAGCTAAGAGGACAAGAGATAAGCGAAGCGGCTGGTGGAGCCCGCAGCGCGGCCCGCGCCCCCGCCCGCGGTACCTGTTGCGCTGCCCCAGCAGCGGCTCCCCGGGCCGCGGCCCCTGCGCCTCCCGCGGCGCTCGGCCCCACAACATGGCGGCGGGGGCGGGAGCAGGCGGGGGCGGGCGCTGCCCGAGGCCGGGCCCGCAGCCGGGACGGGGCTCTCGGTGCTCGGGCTGCCGCAGCCCCATGGAGGGGCGGCCGTGCTCTGAGTGCAGCCCCCGAGTCTGGGCCCGGCTCGCCAAACAGTGCCGCGGCCCGAGGATGTGGGCAGCGAGTCCGTGGGTGCTTTGCCGTAGCACGGTAACAGCTGCTGCTTAAAACCTGACTGAGGGAGCATTTACCCCGTCCTTGCTCACATCTTGCTCGCTCGATTCCAACCGCTGCCTCCTCATCTGCTGCATAAGTTACCTTTTCTTTAGTTTCCGGGCTGTATGGCAGTCCTGTCTCGCCTGGAAGCCGCAGGCCGTGCCGGCAGGGACAATTCTCGCACCCGGAGCAGGTAGCAGCACCTTGGTGCTTCTCCACGGCAAGCGTGTCCCGCCGGGACCCACGGCAGCGCCGAGGGGAGGAACCAGAGCTAAATTCGGATCACTCCAGGCGCTGCTCAGTGTGCTCAAATACGGAGGGTTTCAGGGGGTTATCTTTTCAAAAATGAAAGAATTCTGTAAGAGGGAAACACGTGAAAAATGCCATAATTTTCAAATACCAAACGTTTTCCTTCTCCAGCGAGTAGATCTCGCCATGCATAGACGATTACAGAGCCTTCCTGCTATGCTTTTGCTGGGTAGATAATTACCTATCACCTTCGTACCGAGCAGACTTTTTCCACTGACTCATTCTTCTGGGTTCCTAATGAGCCTTTCCACTTTGTCACACCTTTTATCATTCGCGGTGATTCCAGAGCAGTCACGTTCCTGTGCCATGCAGTGGCCATGGCCACATCCTAGCACATCCCATGGGCAGGATTTGTGCTTACACACCTGATGTTTGCATTTGCTGTTGCAGCTGCCACACTGCACTGGCAGCATTCATGCATTTACCCCTCGTGACCTCCTCAGCCTTCATCTGATTCACTGCTTTTGAAGATACAGCATTCCCCTCCCTCACACCCAGCCCAAAAACATGCTTTGTATTTTTATTCTGTGCACAGACAGCAACCTCAGCTTTGATACAGAGATATTTGCTGTGTAGGTGGATTAAAACGTGTTATTCAAGGGGCCCAGGTGGCCTTGGGCTGTTTTGAAGTCATCTGCAGATTTCATGAGCAGTGCTTCATATAATTCCAAATAATTGATTGGGATAACAAAACAGCCCTGGGTCAAGAACAGGCTTCTCTGAAGCCCAATTAAAAAGATTCTCATCTGACATTTTTCACTTGAATTACTTTCTAACACCTCTTAAAACACAGCCTTTAATCAGTTTAGTACACATTATAGTGATACAGCAGTTCTAAATGTGACTTTGTTGTGTTGGCAACACCTCCAGCCTGCTCTGGACTGAAGACAAGTGCTTGCATCAGACAAAACAGTTTACAGGTTCATAAAGGCCATTGTAGAGAGGATTGAGATAACAGTAAACCAGATAAACATGTTTCTTCCCATAGAAAAAACAGATCAGGGTACAGATTACAGAAGTTAAGGATTGGGAAGGGCAGTGTAAAAATCTATGAAGGAAAGTCTCTAAGAACAGGTTAGACAGATGTTGGAGGAGTTTGGCAAATACAGTTGATCCTGCCTTGAACATTGAACTAGGTGACTTCTCAAGGAACCTCACGGTTCCTTTCTTCCGTAATTAATGTTACTGCCAGGTCCCACAAGCACATGAACTTGGGCCATGTCTGTGCTTAGCCACTGGCTTTGAGGTGACAAAGGACATAAAGCAGGAACTTCATAAAGGACGTTGGGATATTTGATTCTGTAAATACGACAGATGGGGAAGGACACATCTGCTTTATTAATGTTTTGTGAGATCCCTATAGGAAAGCAGCAATGTACCTCATTTGGGGTAACTACACATATTGCCAATTACTTCCCTTGAGACAAAACTAAAGCCAGGAAAATCACATAGTTTGGGTTGGAAGGGACCTCTAAGGGTCATCTAGTCCAAACCCCCTGCAATAAGCAGGGACACCTTCAACTAGGTCAGGTTGCTCAGAGCCCTCTCCAACCTGGCCTTGAATGTTTGCAGAGATGGGGCATCTACAACCTCTCTGACAGAGTTTTACCACCTTCACTGTAAAAAAATCCTTCCTTATATATAAACTAAATCGACCCTCTTTCAGTTTAAAACCATTACCCCTTCTCCTGTTGAAACAGATCCAGTGAAAATACCTCTTCCCATCTCTCTCATAGGCCCCTTAATACAAAAAGGTCTCCCTGGAACCTTCTCTTCTCCAGGCTCTACAATCCCAACTCGCTCAGCCTTCCCTCCTAGCAGAGGTGCTCCAGCCCTCTGAGCATCTTCATGGTCTGAACTGGACCTGCTCTAACAGGACCACGTCTTTCTTGTGCTGAGGGCCCCAGAGCTGGACACCCAGTGGGGTCTCAGAATAACCTCTTTTGACCTGTTGCCTGGGGAGGGAGGAGTTGTAGGGAATTAAAAATTCAGCTGACTCCCTAGTGAGATAACCTGGTATAAAAAATTAGCACATCAAAGCTTTATGTATTCTGAACAAATTCAATGGTTTTTTTCATCTGCATTATCACAATGAACCAGAGCTGATCAGAGGTATTGGAAAAATAAATATCTGTAAGATTAATTAATTATCAGGAAGAAGAGGACTCACAAGCTGTTGTGCAGGCACATTTGAATGCAACAGCCCCTCAAGTCACTCTTCCTTGGAAATGGGTTATGTAGACATCTAAAGTTTAGTGTCAGCTATAAATAATGCATCCCTAAGTAAAGCTGAACTCTAGCTCAACCTAAGGGTCTTACAGAGGTGTTTTATTAATAATGCCCAAGGCACAAACTAGTTTTACATCTTTAAAATGGAGAATGAAATTTGTTTCCACTCCGAGTTTGACTGCTTGTTTTACTGCTTGTTTCCACTCAGAGTTTGACTACTGCTTGAAGTAAGTTCAAATGAAAAACACTACTTTTATGAAGGTGGAGTTTCTAAAGGCACTGCTGCAGCTACTGCCTTTGGGCATCTCAGGGTTTGGAGAGAGTGCTTTTTGCAAGCTTCAACATGTGGGTTTGGGAGCTGATGTCAAATACCAGGGGAAATAAAAGTCCCTTCTGGTGACAGTACTCTTCTAGCAAGGAGTGGCAAAGAAACTTAAAACTGCAGGAATGAATTTGTTTGTTTCAAAAAGCCATTAAGGTAAGAGAAATTGCTTAATAACAACTGGTAATAGAAAAGGGAGCTGAAAGGAGAAGAAACCGATGGTATGATAGCATAGAGACTTGTTCCATGTGTAGGGGCAGGGTTGCAGCACAACAGCTACTCAGAGGAAACCAATTAAGATGAAAAATGTGGGAGGAGAGGAAAAGAAGTAGGGTTTACTATAAGCAATGTTTCATCCTCTAGGATTGTTATAGTATCATTTATTATCCCACACTTGTAGTGGGAGGTGTCTCTGCCCATGGCGGGGAGGTTGGAACCAGATGATCTTTAAGGTCAAACTCATCCCACCCTGTGATTCTATGATCTTCTTGTCATGTCTGAGCCAAAGCCAACATACAGCAGCAAACCTAACAAGATATAATGAAGATGGAGAAATTATTACTATTAAAAGCAACTGAGTTTTCACATTAAGGCTTTACTTTTTGATCATTATCTGTACTCTGTCTTCAGTTTCCTGTTACAAGCAATTTTGCTATCTTTAGAATAATAAGGAAAGATCTCCACTGACAGCAAAAAAGATGATGAATACAGTTGTTTAGCCTTAACTGAGTGGCAGTAGGTAACAGGACTTCTTCTCTGCTCTTAGTTTACTCCATAATATTGCTTATTTTCTCTGCTCTGGTGCAGGAAAACACACCAGAAGTGAATGCTTTATTCTCCCTGTCCAAGCCCTCTGACCACGCAGTGTCTGAGCTTGCTGACAGACATCTTTCTGCAAATGAATGTTTAAAACATATAAAGTTAAGCCAGAACACAAATGACACATCAGAAATTAGTTACTGCAAGAATAAGCCATGCTTTGTGCACAGCTGCTGGCCAGGGATCGAGGGACATAAAGTTACAACTATTTCTGAGTGGTCAAAACACAGTAATTGCCCAATAGTGACCTGCACACGTTCCTCCTGTAGTGACCTGTTTAATTTTGCTTGGTAATGAGTGGCATTTCCTCATCTGGAGAGTCCAGCATGTTGTCCCAGCTATAAAGAACTACTTGGGAACAGCCACACCTACCTGATGAGTGACAGATCTGACCCCTTCATTAGATTCAAATCTATTATTCATGCTAAATTTTCTTTTGCACCTCCTCTTTTTCCCTCCAGTGAACACAGAAGCAATGAGCTCTCACTCAGTGCTGCTGCAGGTTTCATAATTACAGCAGTGTTCAACCACTTTGTTCCTTTTGAGTAAATGCTAGATACTGTCTCTTAACCCACATCTTTATTTTAAAATGGAGGCATAAAACACAACGGGATAAACAAAAGGACAAGTTAATATTTGCTTTCCACACCTAACAGAACAGGAGTGGTGCATTTCTGATATTGATTCTGAGTAGCAATTTATCAAAAAGGCGTAGAAGGCACAAAGCACACACTGCATCAAAAATAGTACTTCTAGAGATGTTGGTTTGGTTTCTGAACCAGAAGCCCACACAGGTTTTAAAATAACAAATGGCTACTGTATTCATTTCACAGGATTTTCTATTACTTCATAGCTGTATAAAATAAAATATTCATGTCCCAACTTTGTTCCCTGCCAAGCCCTGATATTATTTAGTAGTGGATGGAGAGCTGGACTGTATTTGTTCAGTGTGGCAAAGGCTTCTTTGCCTACCGCACTGAAATTATTTTGAGATTTACAGAACATCTATGTAACCATAGAGAAAGCAGCTTTCCAGACAGGCTAGACCATGTTGTGAAGGGAGGCAGTGCTGACTCATGCAGACAGAATTATGGCAAATAAAATTTTGCCAACTGCTGAGCAGACACCAGGCTTTTACTTGCAATCCCCTAGCTGCAGTGCAGGCAGACAGAAACGCTCAAGCACACAGGAATTTCACAAGTGCCAAGTGCTGACAATAGCAGAGTAATGGGGTTAAGCAAGGTTATTTGTTGCAATTTTACAGTCCTTATGCCATAATTAGTAAATATTCCTTTGGTAAGCCAGAGTTGCAGGTTAATTTCAGATGCATTTTTTTCTCCACACTCAAGTTTTGATGCAAGCCAAGAAGACTTGGCTTAGATGGCTTCTAATCCCCATAAACTGGGATCCCTACTGCATTTGCTAGAAATGTGGATGTTTTTTCCACAAATCTTTCAGTTTTAGGTGCTAAAAACCTGTAATTTGGTACATACTGTTGGGTATTACTTTTGAGTAGTGTACCTCTTGTGTACCAAATGTTGTGAGGTTATCTGGAATTACACATTACACATGGCTTTTAGGAGTTGAATGACATAAATATTGACTTTTAAGTAAATCTTCTCAGATTTCAGAATGTTTTGTGAGTTGCTGTGAAAAGGAAATTTTTCCAGATTCACAGATTTCTGGAAAGATGCAGACATGCTATAGAGCAAGTATGTACTATGATAAAGATTGGCATAACACTGTAAAACAGTAAAGTAAATGCAAGATTAATAACATAGTTAATAAAATCTGGAATTTATTGAAACGGCAAACAGATCACTGTGGTTTTAAGATGGCTTATGGAAATCTACACGAAAGTTCTGTGTGGATGGAACACAGAAGTTTCCCCTGACTGTGGCTCTTGCTTGCTGGGTGTAATGCTGACAGTTTGAGGTGCTGCTGCCCCCATCTGCCTGACATCCTGCTACACTTTTCCATGAAAAAGGGAAGCAAAGACAAATTCTTCCACCAGCTGCAAGTAACAACGTAGTGCCGTACCTCAAATCAGTGACAAAGTTGTTGCATTCAGAGGGTTGGATATAGTTTTGCAGTCTTGCCCCAAAACTGAGTTGCCCTCTTAGATTTAGGTTTTTTGGTTTTTTTTTTTTTTTTGCAGCTGAAAGTTGGTTTTGACCAGAGTTAAGTCTGTCAGAGCAAGTCACTTTGTAACTTACATTGACATTAAAGTTTAACAGAGTTCAAGCCAGAGCTGAAATCAATGGAGTGTGAAAAGAGACCATACAATCAGCCATTAATGCTTCACTCGAATTTTCATGCAAGGTTTGTTTGGCTTTTATCCTGCTTCTTCCTTTAGAAAGGGAA
The DNA here is from genome assembly GCA_024500445.1 of Entomyzon cyanotis. Classification (NCBI taxonomy): domain Eukaryota; kingdom Metazoa; phylum Chordata; class Aves; order Passeriformes; family Meliphagidae; genus Entomyzon; species Entomyzon cyanotis. Next base: position 68,242,042 of record JAKEPQ010000871.1, read on the forward strand.
ATCCATAACAATTTGCTGATCTATTCCACTGATCTACTCAGTCTTTCTGAAAATTCATTTGCCAGAGGAATGGTTTGGCTGCAGAAATCACTAAAACAGCTAAGAACAATTTATTCTAATATTTCTGACAAATAATCCCCACCTGTCTATCTGTTACCTTTAACCTTCATGGCTAAATAGTTTAAGGCAAAATTATCTTTTTGTCCTGTGTCAGCAGTGTCAGGAAAAGGCTTTTACTGCCTAACAAGATAAATCCATTGGCACTTGGCACTGGCAGTCCTTCCAAGAAATACTGCACTGTATTGCTCAGGCTGAATTTGCTTTTCCCCTTCTGAACTGGGATCATCATGGATTGGATGCCACTGCCTAGATTAGTATCTTGGCACTCAGTGAGCATATTAACTGGAGTGACAACTGCAAACATGGCAGTTTCAACCTGCTGGAAATACAAAGAGTACAAGGGTTGTGTTCTGTGTTTCTGCCATGCTGAGGTCCTGGGCCATGTTGTCTTACCAGGAGCCAGCTCAGTCCTGCCTGAGTAGCACTCACTAGAGTGACAGGATTTAAAATCAGATGAAAGAGAAGAAACACTTTAATACAGAGACATAGCCCGGGAAAGAAGCTCTGTCATTATGATAAAGATGTTAAAGGTTCCTGATAAAACTCAAAACATCTTTGCATGGCATGATGAAGTCTTCATCAGTCCTGGAGTGGTAAACGAGAAAGAGGAAACTTCACAGGCATTATTTCAGGTAAATCTGTGTCAGCAAACCCTGCTCTGTCCAGGTCACAATGGAGCAGCTCAATATACCTGTGCATTCCCAGACTACCCTTGACTTCACCCTTCAGTCAGAGAAACTGAGAGCAGGGAAAGTCTGTATCAATTCCACAGCAATAAGACAGCTTTGAATCAGAGCCTGCAGAAGTCAATTTAAGCACAAATCCTTGGACATGTTTAATTTCAGCATTTGCATAACTACTTTATTTTTCCACCAGACCCCCACCCTTTTTCAGTGCAGAAAATGAATAATGCTGCAAGGTGAATTGTGCTTCCTGAATTGTTACTTTAAAGTTCTTATAATCTTCCTTATTCACTAAGTAGCCTTGGGTTTTATTTAATAACTATTCAGAAGCAGTGCTGAATAGAAATACATTTTAGTTGATTTTCTCTTGGGTTTTTATGTTATTCTTACTGTAACTGATGCTTCTCAAATGCAGTTTTTTCTTCACAAGATTCCTGAGGCAAGTTAATATTAGTATCTTCATCTTGCAGCTGAAGGACAGAAAGGTGGAGCAATTTAAGCAAGAACATTTCAAACATTTGCTATTTTTGGATACTTCTCTCGGGACATAAAGGCTTACTTGAAGGACTTGCTCTGCCTAGTTTCATGGTTTCATTTGGAGTGGGATGTACTTTCTTTCCACAGAGCACATCACACACAGCTCAAGTCAGCACGGCAGAAATCAAAGGCTGGTACAAGCTACAGTGCAACTCCTCTCCAAGCAAACCAATTTGTCATCACTTGTCACATTCCCACGTTCCTTCTGTTCCCAGCCATATGTTCTCCTCCCCTTCCACCAGCACTGGCACCTGCCTGACTCCTTCTGTGAGCTCAGCCTGAGAAAAGGGAGAAAAATGTGTGATTAGTTTTTGACAACAAGCTACAGAATAAGCTTTATATTTATAATAATCATAGACTCCTAGAATGGCTTGGCTTGGAAGGGACCTTAAAAATCATCTAGTTCTAACACTCCTTCCACCAGACCAGGTTGCTCAGAGCTCCCTCCAACCTGAGCTTATAAAGTGTATTTATTTGTTATTAGTGGATGTATTACTAATTCTAAAATAGCTATTTTATTTGCGTGTAGTTAGGCGTTAGCAATTACATTTCAATTTACTATTCATTTACATAATACATAGCAATCACCAAGGTTTATAAATATTCATTACCAATTATCACAGTATAATTTACATACAACCTATGCATATTGAAATAATATATTATCATATATTATGTATGAATTTTATTTTATAACACCAGAACCCCATAAGCTTTCGATGGCACTGCGGAGCACGGGGAGCACCCACCCAGCACGGCAGCTCTGCACTGGGGGGCTCACGGCTCGTCAAGCAAATGACATTTTTAGGCATCCACGCTGGATGAGCTCCCAGGAAAGCGCCTTTCCCTTTCTCCCGGCGGGACACTTTCCTTCCCTCCCTGTCCCTCCCGCTCCACCCACCCGGGCGGGGCGAGCTGCGGCACCGCGCGTGCGCGCCGGGATGCACCTCGGGAGCGCGCCGAGCCGCGGGAGCGAGCCTCGGCAGCGATGTTCCGCCGCGCCCCGCGCAACTTCCGCGGCCGGCGGCGCGCAGCCTCCAGCGGCAGCAGCGATGGCGAGCCGGAGCCACAGCCACAGCCGGAGCCGGCCGCCGCCCCGTCCCCAGACTCCGGCGCCAGCTCGCCCGCGGAGGCCGAGGGGGAGCCCGCCGCGGGGCCCGGCGCGGAGAGGCCGCTGCTTCCCGGACAGCCGCTGCCCGCCCAGGAGCAGGCGCGCAGCCCCCGCGGCCGGGGGCGCGGAGCAGGGCCGGGCACGGGCCCAGGGCAGCGCCGAGCCGGGGCCGCGGCAAGGCCGGCCAGGGCCGGGAAGGAGCTGCTGAGCTTCGGCGGCGAGGAGGAGCGGGAAGGTGAGGAGGGATCGTGAGTGCGTCCCGGGAGCTCCGCTCGGGCTGGCTTAGGCTCCTGCCTCGGGGAGCTCCGCTCGGGCTGCATCGGGCTCCTGCCTCAGCGAGCCCCGCCTGGGCACCGTCCCACCTCTGTAAACACACCCCCGCGGTGCTGTGCCAGGGAAAGGGCTGTTGGGAGGGTTTACACGATAAACCCCTGCTAAAGTATGGGCTGGGCCTGCTTAGTCTGGAGAAGACTGGGAGGGAGTCTCATCAGTCCATGTAAACATCTCAAATGCGGTGGCCAAGACCATATTGCCAGACGTTTTCAGTGTGTCCGGCAACAGGCTGAGGGGCAATGGCCATAAACTAAAATACAAGAAGTTCCACCTCAACCCGAGGAAGAACTTCTTTACATTGAGGGTGGCAAAGCACTGGAACAGCTGCCCAGGGAGGGTGTGAAGTCTTCCTCTCTGGAGACATTCCAAACCGACCTGGATATGTTCTGTGTTACCTGCTCCAAGTGACCCTGCCTTGGCAGGGGGTTGGACAAGGTGGTCTCCAGAAATCCCTTTCAACCCTAACAATTTTGGGATTCTGTGGAAAGTGCTTTGATGGTTATTTACACCCATGTTCTTTTGGCTGGGAAGCATGTGAAATCTTCTTGCAGCTGGAGAAAACCAGAGAGAACAAGTAATGTGTGATTCCACGACTAAGTAATGATGAACAAGCTTAAATACATGAAACTTACATGTTTCATTGACTCTTCTGCACTGTTACTGTTGTGGTTGATGACAACACACCACCTTGGCAGGCACAAGCTGCAAAGAGACCCTGCATTTCAGCAGTGCAGTGTTGCTGTGTTGAGGAGGCTGAGCTGCCCAGTTTTTAACTAAGAGGTGATGGATCATGAGTGATAAAGCCATAGTAATATTTAGAATTAATTCACCCAGAACCGAAAGACTGGGCATGGCCTTTAGTGCCATGGTCTTGTTGACTTGGTGTTTGGTCATGGGTTGGACTTGATCTCAGAGGTCTGTTCTAACCTCATTGATTCTGTGATTGAGAAGTTATGCTGTGCACACCTAGAGATGACACAGACTTTTATATGTAGTACATACATATATATGTGTGTGTATTGTTGGCTTTATTAATGTTACTCAGAATCTCTTTGTTTTATCTGGATAGGTGAAGAGTTTTTTAAAGTTAAAAAGCCATCATTCAATGAAGTAACCTTTAGAATTAAAAAGAAGGAAAGCCTACTGCCTGCACAGACAGAAGCTGAAGAAAGCAAAAGTAAGTCCTTTTTTTAGTTGAATATCTTATGAAGTGAAGAGTGATCTAAAAATACTGCTGCTAGATGTTTTTCACTTGTTAATTGAACCCAGAATTACACTTACAATGTTAACTTTACAGGTTTATAATTGTAATGCATTTGTGCTGAAATTATTTTCGGTTTTACATTGCTAAAGTATTATCAGAAGTTGGAAGCTGTTCTTGAGAAAACCTGGTTATGCAGAACCATCAGGATTAACAAAGTTCTGATAAACTTATACTTCAACATCCTGTCTTTCAAACTATGGGCCAGGTATCCCACTGCTTATAGCTGCCAGACTGCAGTTTGATCTGAGTATTGGCATTGAGGGAAAATGTGAGCTTGGTAGCATTTTGTTTGATAAAACTTAATGTAAGCATTAATGTAAGCTTACTTAATGTAAGCATTATTAAATTGTGTGCTCTTACAGCATTTAAATATTTTAATTGAATGCAGTCAATGCCCTTAACTATTCTGGTAGCATTCCTAGTTTCATTGAACTGTAGACAGTTGCCCAGAGAGCTTGTAGACTCCCCATCCCTGGGAGTGTTCAAGGCCAGGTTGGATGGGGCTCTGAGCACCTGGTCTAGTGGAAGGTGTCCCTGCCTGTGGAAGGGGGGTTGGAACGGGATGATCTTTAAGGTCCCTTCCGACCCAAACCATTCTGTGGTGAGTTTCCTGTTGGAATATGTGAAGTTCGTGTGTTTTACAAACAAATGTGCCTAAAAGCTCTCTCTCTGTATTCCCCTTTTGACACCCCTGTCAATTCACAGATATACCATATTTGCTAATGTTGAATAAAAATATGTTAGATTGAGGAATAATTCCCTTTGAGATTGTGATTCAAATGAGATAGTAAATTTTCTTTGTAAGATCTTACAAAAGCATAGCATATTCTTATAAAAGATGGTACATTCTGGTGTTCACTAATGTGATGATTTACTGAAAGTGTAGTGGCAGATAAAGAGAAATCAGTGTTTTAAAAGAATTTGATAATAATTGGAGACGAAACAGATATAAATGTTTATAGTTTAACTAAGATCTCCCTCATTGTTAATGCTTTTAAAAAGTGCTTTCTAAATGCAGTTTTTGAAGTCAGGAATCCAAATATGCTGTGAGCAATCAGAATATTAATTAGTTGTTATCTGGGAGCTGATCTCATTGTTTTTGTGCATGTAAATACACTCTGTGTCTCAGAAGGACTCATAGTCTTTCTATGGGAAGCATCATCAAAGATGCTTTTATTCAATACAAGAACTGGCTTGTAAATGACTGTCTTGGAATGTTACAGTTTGACATGCTTTCATGAGAACAGGTGGAGATAGACAAGTGACCAGTCTTTGCTGCAGCAAGGTGTAAATAATGTCTAGTAACCGGTTATGGCACATGGTATTCCAGCAGCTGAATATTGAAATTGAAATAATGGATCAGATTTTTTTCCCCCTAATGCAGAAATCTGTCAGTTGGAGCCTGGAATTGGCAACACCAAAGGCATGGGTGAAGAGGAGGAGGAGAATGAGGATGAAACTTATTCTTCACTGAATGAGGACTACAACAGCTCAGGCTCTGGAAATGAATCCAGCCCTCCACAGAGGAGGAAGGATTTGTCACCAGGTTAGTTCCCTGGATTTTGTTTTTTTTAAAGGAGGCTATTTCAGAACATTCTGTGTTTGGTGTTCATGACAAGTTAGGTGAGATGAGTCCCACTCAGCTTAAACCACCTAAGTTATAGGCAGTCTGTTTATCCTGAGTCAGGACTACCCTTCTGGAGGAACAGTGATGGTTTCCCCATATTTTTAGTTGCAAACATGTGTTGTCTTTCTGTGCTGATTCTGGAAATGGAGCAGAAATTATGAGCATTATTTATAGAAGAAAGGCAACAGAAAATTCCTCTTTATAAGGAATTGCGTGATGCACAATTCCCTCATGAGATGAAAATAAAACCTTGCTTTAAGGCTGATTTGTAAACTTTGGATTCCTTTGAGCTTCGTAAGCTCATTAAGTTATCTAAACCTGATCTTTTAGGGAGACAGAAAAGCAGAGGACAGGGTAACACTGGTTTCTAAAAATGTCTAAGCTTTGTTTTTGGATTGAGCAGTTATTTTTAAGGATGCATTTTCATCTCCTTGATTTCAGTGTGGTAGAAAACCATCTTTTGTCCTGTATCCAGAGTTGTACAGTGGTGCTGAACAGTTGTGATGATTTGCATTAGATACAGAGTGTTGCTTGTAGTCTTTTGCTTAGATTTTCTCTCTCTTTGATGCAGGCAATGTCCCCAGTGCAGCTCACATTGAGGCTGCTCGGAGGAAGCGTCACTTAGCCAGGGTAGTGGCTGATTATCTTCCCCTGGATGTTTCAAACAGTCCTCAGGTCCCTCAGAGAAGAGGCAGCAGTGATTTAGAGAGTGAAGATGAGTCTGAAACAAAGAATCTTGATTTTGCTCCTAAAATGAGAACTCTTAAGCAGAGGATGACTGAAGACATGAGTGAGTTTGTGTTGTTTCTCCCAGAGGCTTTGTTTTAGTCTCTGGAACCATGTGGGATTTGTCCAGTAAGGAATGAAGCTTTGCTCCTCAGGGCTCTTGGAAGAAGGCTGTACATTTGGTCCTTGAGGTTCATATGAGTCATTAACCTGGTTTAGGTCTCACTTGTGGTGGTGCAGGATACTTCGAGAAATGTTTAAAAATTATTTTTGGCCTTGTTGATGGCAAAAAAAATGGCCTTGTAGAAGGCACATTTACTGTGAATAAAATTAATGTAAATCCTGCCTCCTGCTTCTGGTCTGGTCTTCCAAGTGCTGTCCCTGCATTGACATCATAACTCCTTTTGAAAAATGAAAAACAAACAAACAAACCAGTGTTCCAGCCCTTCAGAAGTAAACAAACCTACTGCATGCAAAACATAACTGACTTTTCCATTTTATTCTCTTAGAGCTACTTATAATGTTGTTTATGAAGCACAGGTTTACTTTACTATTTGGATAAGGGCTACAAGGAATGCATAACTATGAGCAGAATCTGCCATTTAAATTAATGCTAATGAGATATTTTTGTATCTGTAGTGGAGTGTATGTTTTGGAATGCTCAGGGGTTTGTTGGGTGTGATTTCACAGTCTATACTTATACTCTTGTTTACATTACTTATACACAGCTTTGCTTTGAGATATAAAAACAAGATGTTTGTGTGGTTCCTAGTGCAACAGGAGTTGTCTGAGAAACAATTGGGGAAATTAATGTTAGTGTGAATTCTACAAATCCCAGTAGCCCTTTCCAAACCTTCCTTGCCTTTCAGTTTTGAAGTCCTCCATCTACAGGTTTTTCACCTCCTGTTTTTTTGTGTGTATCACTTCCCAGTAGTGGTTGGGAGACCCATTGTTGCTTTAGATGGAGGAGAACATGAGAGTGGAAAAAATAAAGGGCATAGTTATATCTAATAATGATTGTTTTAACTTCCAGCGTCTGTGGGTGATGGATCAAGTGATGATGAAGCCAAGTGGGAAGAACAGCAAATAAAGAAAGCTGTTAAACTCTCTCAGGTGACACATGCTTTCCTAAACACTGGAAGTTGCTTTTTGCTCATAGGCAAGAGAGCTTGTCTGGAGTGCTGTTATATCTCCTTCCTTCCCTCTCATTAGAGAGGATTTGAGGAAGTTATTCCCTGATTCTTCAGGGAAAGGATGATTAGAAATATGGGAAGATGATAATGAAACTCTATAATTTCTGTCTGGCTGTTGAGAGGCAGCATGGTGGTGTCAGCCCCAAAGGCTTTTGTGGTCACCTGTTGAGATAAGAGATCACAAGAAGCAGAGAAGAAAATTCTGAACTCTGATATTTTTTGCTGCTGTGCAAGGGATCTTGAAAGCAAGAGTATGCAAATAATACAAATGTTGCAAAGCAAAAATTATTCTTTTATTCTGCTAAGTTTCTGTTGAGTGGCAATCTGAAAGCTCTCTTCACAGTTCAGCAGAATGCTGTCTTTTTCCCAGTAAGTAATTGGCAAAAGTAAACTATATTCTGACGTGCTGGAAGTTTTGTTTCTGGCTCGAATCACTTACTCTGGATCAGACTAGGAGTATATGAATAACCAGCTCTTTATGTCAGAATTGACAGTTGTAGAAATTTTTCCAGTTTGTGGAGTGGGGGAATAGACGAAGGTTACATCTTTCTGAGACTGGTGTTCAAGTCCAGTGTGATACATGATTTTATGTACTCTGCTCATTTCTGGAAAACTTAATTCTGCTGTTCAGGTAACTGCAGCAATTTTTAGCAGTAGATCTTGTTAGTTACGGACTTCATGCTTGAATTGATCGGGTTTTGTCTGGATGTTTTTGTGATTGAAATACATATCTTTATATCATATGTTTAGTATTCAAATGATATATCTTGTTGATCTGTAGTGTTGCAAAGGGAGAAGTTGTTTAAATGGTGCATTAAAAATTGACTCTTAATTCTCATAGGAAATTTGTGATGATGCCTCTGTGCGTAAATATCAACCAACCAAACCCAAGTTTGATACCTCTGTTTCTCTACCACCTGTGAATCTGGAAATTGTGAAGAAGCGGCTGACTGAAAGGTAACTTCTTAACTTATGAATTGTTTGTGTTTTTGTCACAGAATGAGACAACAACTTTGAAGTCTCATTCCTTTTCCAGAGTGTTGGGCTTTTGTTGGGCTGTTTCCATGTGTAATGGTGTCAAATGGGGTGCTACAAATTTTTTACTTTACCTGGCAGTGCTTTGTTGTAGGGGAGCATTTGGATTTCCCAAGAGTGTTTTTGTCAACTTGAACTTTAGAAAGTAAATTTATTAATTTGGCAGCAGTTTTTTATACTTTCATACTGTCAGTTTTTGATAGGAGCCTTGGCTTGATATTAGGTTTGCCCAGCAGGCAGAACTTCACTGGGGACAGGTGGAGCTGGCACTCCCACCTCTCCTATGGTAGTTCTGGTACCAGCTGCAAAAATAGTCCAGTATTTCCTGAAGCAGCCTAAGTTCTCTCCAGGCTGTTCAGAACGTGCCTGGATCTTTTTCTTTAGTTGTGTGCCAGGCTGTGACTTTTCTTGAGCAGCTCAGCTGCTGTGTGGGCAGCTGAAGTGTCCTGGGTTGGACGTGGGAACCTCCTGGAGGCTGTGTGGGAAGGACAGCTGGGGTCAGGCATCCCAAGGTAAGCCATCTCCTGTCATTGGGAAGCAGCTGTTCAGATAAGTTTAGACAAGTAACTTAATACAACTGAAACATAAATGTGTGCTGTGAACTTGCACCAAGCTCTCTCTGTATAACACTTTGCTTTGTACAGACCATCATTGATGCATTTGTTCAGAGAATTGAAACTAAGTTGGATGACATATTTTTGTGGAATTGTGTGCTTTCTTAGCTTTAATCACCTGAAGGGAATTGAGTTAACTGAAGCAGGAATTGACATACAGAATCAAATAAGGAAAAACAAGAATATAGCTTAGTAGAGTGGGAAACTTATCTGGAAAACAGCAAGAAGGAGAGGAGGAACCTGTTTGGTGTAAACTTTGCAGATATTTTTAATGTGATAAGTGCTGAAATAGATTATTCCTTTTTCTCATTAATTTGTCGCACAGTAGAACAGAATAGCTTAGTACAGCTATTTTCTTTGGGAAGTGTTCAGTTCAGGGAGGTGAAGTAAGTTGTGGTCTGTGTCTGGATTCTGCTTTGCTAAAGCAGAGCAAACACTTGGGACACGAAAGGAGGGAAGAGGTGAAAAAGAGGGAAGCAGAGTTGTGATACATGTAAATGTTACTGTGTTTCCTGTCTAGTGACAGCTGTAGACAGAAGGTTTTGGGGTTTATCACTCACTAGCAAGAGTTGTCAGTTGGTTTGAATTTAGTAGTGAGCACCTTGTGAATGCTTACAGGTACTTGTGTCCATGCAATGTATATTACACTGGTATGGACATGTTGGTGTGAGCTGTTGTTTTCCCTAGATTACATTGGGTAGAATCTATTTAATAATGTGATATCACATAATTTGGCTTTTATGTTTTTGGGAAGTGTGGTGGATTGAGGTGTCCAGGTAAAATATCAGTGGTGCTTTCAAAACCAGCACCACATAAATGATATTTGGGTCTCCAAAGCATGCTGTTTTTCCACACCCTGTGCTTCTGCAATTGCTGGCATGGATGAATCTTTCAGTGCTACTCAGGTCAAATGCAAGTGCTATTATTAGCACAGGCAAGGATTTTGTATGTGATTATAATGGGAAAAATGTTTTGAAATGCACCAGCTGTTAAGCTGGCAATAGTTTTGGTTGTCTGGGTTTCTCTATTTTAGGATAACATCCTTACAGGATGTGCACCGTGCCCACCAAAGAGAGTATGAAAAATACATGGAGGATATTGAGAGCTCAAAGATGTCTGTCCAGGAGTTAGAGAAGTCTTCAGATGCAGCTCTGAATTACAAATTCTACAGGGCCATGAAGACATATGTAGAAAACCTGATAAACTGTTTGAATGAAAAAGTATGTACATGTTCCTCTTTTTTTTTTTTTTTTTTTTAAGATTATAAAGGTGTGTTCTGTCAATGATATATGAGGGATACCACCCAGTTAAAAATCAGTTCTATCAGAATCAAATTTAATTTTAATTTAATTTTGTGTCACTTTGTAGTTACGAATTTCTTCAGGTAACTTTAAAGAGAAATGTTAGTTAATGAATACATTTTCTTTAATGGGTAGTGACTCAAAAGCAAACTGAAATAAAGCAAGGGACATCTGTAGTGTCCGGGTGAACCCTTTTGTGTGAAGTCTTAGTCCTTGATGAGTAACTGGCATTTAATTTGTGTTTTCAGCCTTATAAAAAAAGCCTGAAAAACTCCAATGACCAGGGACTTACTTGTCAATCTATGATACTTCCATTCTAATTTCACAGCTATATGAAAAACCCATGGACATTGTTTTTTGTTCATTCTTGTGGGATTTAAATCAATTGAAAACCTGATTGTGTTTACTGGGTTTCAGCTGAAGGACATTAGTGAGCTGGAATGGGCTGTACATGCACTTCTTCAGCAACGAGCCGGGAGAGTATCGAAGCGAAGGCAAGAGGAGCTGAAAAATGAATCTGCTTATATTCAGCGTCTGACAAGTCAGTATGAAGTTCAGATTTTCAGTGAGAAAATAACTTCTGTCTTTGAGCAGAAGTACAGTTATTTTTGGGATTAAGTTTTAATTTTCACCTTTGATCTCCTTTCTTGTTCCCATTGGCAGCAGGCATGTCCTACTGTATCTCATTTGAAATTCTCACCTCAGTAAAGACCATGATACTGTTTTTCTCTGGTTTAATTTCTATGAATATGACATGACCAAGTACCTTGTCAATTTTTAGTCATTCAATTTCCCATGAATATGTAAAAAAAAAAAAAGGGAGTAAGTTTTCCAGTAGGTCCTGAGCTGGAGAAAACTTTCTTTTTGTGGAATTCTGTGAATATCTGAAAAACAGAGTGTGTAATTGGAAATACCAGTTTTACCTGAGAGTGTCTTTAAGGCTTTGAAATCTCAGATTGGAGATTTCAAACCAGGAGGTCACTCACATGTGACAAAGCATGAAGAAAGAAGCCACTTTGTGTAAGGGTTTTATCTAAAAGAAAACTATGTCTCAGTCACTGTAGGAGAAATTAGTACAGTTTTCTCAGCTCATATTTTCTTTCCACACCAAGGTATTGTTTGTATGCTCCATGAATCCCTAGCTGCTGCTATTTAAAAAACCCAAACAAACCAGACCTCCAAAACCAAACCCTTCAAAACTGTTCAGGCAAAGCTGAGAGCAATATGCTTGGAGCTGCTGGGAACAGGTGGAGGCCAGATGCACTGGATCCTGGTAAATAGTAAATCATATGGGTTCAGTCTTCTCACTTCAGGGGATAAACTGCTGATGAGAGAAAGTAGCAGCCTGGATGGCTTTGTAAAATGGTGTAGCAAGCTGACAGCAGGTGTAAGGAGAAAAGGGTAATGCCACAGTAAGAGTTGCTATTAAAATGATTTTACCTCCAGCTCATTTACATGAAAGTACAGTCTCATTTGTATAGCAGCACATAGCACTGTTTTTATGTTCCTAGTTGTATTTAATATAGTGGAAAGGATGTTTTTCTTTATATGATAGTACTTCAGTAGTACACCATTTTTCTTTGGCATGTTGTGCACGTATCAGCCAGTTAATAGTGCTATGGAGGAATTTTCTCTGGCTTACTCTGGATACTGTTAAGAGTTTTGATAAAGTTTGTTTTTTTGTTGGCTATTTAAAAAAAAAGGAACCAAAAAAACTAAAACCAAACCAAAAAACAAACAAGCAAAAAACCAAACAAAAACCCCCCCACAATAAACAAACCACAAAAAAACCCCAAAAGAAACCAAACAAAAAACCCCAAGAAACAAAACCAAAAAAATCCCAAACAAACCAAAACCAACCAAAAAACAAAATAACCCAACAGAAGGAGATTCTTTGTTTCCTGTTCGACAAAGAGAAGGGAAATTTGAAATCTTAGCACATTATTTTTGTCTCTTCCCATCTTCTCATAGGTGGGAATGACAAACCAGCAAAAGGTGGAATGGAAGGAGATGAGAAGACACAGGTTCTGGAAATGTGTGAGCATCAAAGGTAACTTACAGAGAGGTGCACTTAACTCTGATAAATGTACTGTGCACTGACTTTCTGTTATTCTTGGAATCATAAATTAAACCTGTAGGATTATTAATGAGATTAAATTATATCTCTATAAATAAAATATTTCTATAAATATTTCACAAAAAATATTTCAGTATTTGATTTCCAAAACTTGAAGTACTTGGAAGGCATCCATATGTTAATGTCATTCTCTTCACGTTGATTTGAACCTGTATGCTAATAGAGTTGGATATTTTAAATTAAAAAGTCTTAAGTGATAGAAAACTATGAGGGAAGCTTTTCACATTCCTGATTTAATTAATAATATTATAAACTTCAACAGAAATATATTCTTGTATTATTGTATAAATAGCAAAATTGGGCGTAATTGTTTCTACTGGGAAGGTGGAGGTAAGTGAAGCAAATCAACCTCTAGCCCCACGTCTGCCATCAGTGTAGGTCAAACAGATGGTACATTTTGGATGTTACAGTGTTCAGAGATTGGTACCAATTTTTTTTTTATATTATTGGGAGCTTTGAAAGTTTTACAGTTGCAGTGGTACCTCAACTCATAACTATACTTTGAAGCAGCAAGTACACTTGTAATGGATGAAAAGTGGTATAATAACAACTACCACTCGAAGCAGTTAACTTTAAATGCTAATAGATGTAAATAACTGTTTAAAGGTATTTATGCAATATCATTTCTGTATCATATATCTTTTTCCTGTGGTAGAAATTCAAGCCATTGATTTGCAGCCTGTGCTGTGGCAGTAATTTTTAGAACCCCACTAGGTGGGTGCTATCACCTTTTCCATGTAGGTTTTTGAACCAGTGATCCAGGACTGACAGGACAGTCTGAGAGCTCAGTTGTTTATTGCACACTCAGCTATCAGACAGGATCCAGTTCCATGCCAGATGCTCAGTGTTACAGGTGGGATGAGTTGTTCCCTCAGTGGGAATGAGGTCAACAAGGGAAGGTTATTCCATGGCTCATGGGGGAGGTCAGAGATGTTGCTTTAAGCTCTTTGATGTCAGTTCCCAAATCGCCTCCTTTCTCCTCAGTTTAGGTGTCCTTATGGTTATGTTGCTCCCCCATTGCATCTCCTTAGGCTGTTGTTCTCACAACTTCAGTACGTTTTTTGAAGTAGGATTATTTTTCTTTAAGCTTTCTCCTGCACACATGGGAGAGGATAACTCATGTGGGTTCATTCCAAACTGCAGGAATTGCAGGCAGCAGGCGAGGGAGCAGTCAGGAGAAGGAGATCACCATGAGGGCTTGTCGAGTGATGAGGAGCTGACTGCCACAGAGGTGGAAGAGTTCCAGAAGAGCAAAGGTTGGTGACAGTCCTGATGTGATGGCTCAGAAAAAGATCTCTTGTTGATATTTTTTTAATGATTTTTTTAAGGAAAGATAGAGGAATACTTCATTTTAGTTCCATGTTTTTAGTTGCACAGTGTAGGAAAAAGTGCATCCAGGCAGTTCTGACTAATGACTTGGGAAAAATAAATGAATGGTTGTAGATTTCTTTTGGTGTCAGTTATGTGGTGGCAGCGTTACATATGGCTTTTTAAACTAGAGGTAAACTCTGTCAGATTATGCCAAAGCTGATCTGGCAGTACTCAGTGCAGTGCTGCAGCATGTTCTGTATAGTAAATTTATTTCCTGAAGCTAGAGAGTGAATGAAACATTGGTGTTTTAATTATCTTGAGTGAATGGATAAAGAGGAGGAGGGAAAGGCATAATACATCTTCTTCACATAACATCAGGACTTTCATGCCTGAAATTTTATCATTCTGGAATAAAGTTTCACACTTAGATGTTATATGAATCTGTGAAATATATAAAGAAGAAACTTGCCTTTTCTTGGTCTCCTGAGACTATTTTTTTCTAAAAAAATACTATTTTTTTTTAAAAAAACCTCTAGATATATAGCTATTTTTTTCCGTGTTTTTTCTGGGTCTTCCTGGGAGCTGGTTTTTAGTGTCAGATGTGTCAAAGATAAATAACAAATACAATTACCATGAAAATATTTATGTCCTATAGATGCATAAACTCTTTAGCTTATGCCTCAATAAGTTTTGTGATTGTTTCTTTTTATTCCCAATGAATATTATCCATAGATAACGTTTTAGAGGATAGTAGGAAAATCTTTGAAGATGTACATGCAGATTTTTGTGACATCAGAAAAATCCTGTTGAAATTCCAGGAATGGAAAGAGAAGTTCCCTGACTCCTACTGTGATGCTTACATCAGCTTCTGCCTGCCCAAGCTATTAAATCCATTGATCAGAGTTCAGTTAATAGGTTGGAATCCTCTTGAGGTAAGTGCATCAGCTGACTTTTTCTTTAAAAATTTTGTGTGTGTGTATTATTAATATGAGAAAGATTTTTTTTCTATACATGGCACAGTGCATTAGAAATTAATAGAAAGCTACTGTGTTGTCTCAAAAATTGAAGCATGTTGTGGAATCGTCTTAATTTTTTCTTTACCTCCATCCAGCCTCTTTTGCAATACCTGTAAAAATAGTTCTTCTCCTCAGTTCTTTAAGAAGCTTGAACAATCCCACTCATTAAATTCTAGCTTTAAATCTAGTTTTTCTGGTTTTGGCTCATTCAGTGATGAGGGTGGATCTGAAATTAAGTGGGAATCTGGGGTATCATTGGGTGGAGCTTTTCTCTTAATGCTGACCAGCTGAACAGCTAACAGGAGTGATCTTTCAGCAGAATTTTACAGAGCTGGAAGAGATGCCCTGGTTCAGAGCTATAGAAGAATTCAGTGATACAGAAAGTGCACCTGAATCAAAAAGGGATGATGATCATGATCAACAAGTTTTGCCAAGAGTAATTGAAAAAACTATTCTTCCCAAAATTGCAGGTATGATAAGATTGTACTGAAAACGTTCACTGCAGCTATGCAATCAAACCTTAAATAAAAATAATATCAAATAATGTTGGTGATATCACTGTGCTCGAAGATGTAATGATTATGTAGTTCCACAGAGTGAGGCTAAGGTGCCTCTTTAAGATTATTGTGAGAGGCTGAGCTTTTTATATGTTTGCTTCTGTTACATTGTAATGGCTTGAAACTAGGGCAGGTAAGTACTTGCGCATTATGAATGAAATAAATTGCTATTTTTTTTCCAGCATTTGTGAAGAGTGTGTGGGATCCTTTATCTACTTCACAGACAAAGAACCTTGTACAGCTTTGCAATAACATCTTTGGGAAACAAGTCCTTTCCAAAAACGAGTCCAGTCGAGCAAGAGAGGTAAAAGTTCCTGTGGTACTGAGAAAGGGGAATTTCACCCACTGTGTAATTTTGTGTGTGCTCCTATGCGCACTGAGAGCATTCTCCTGAAGTTGTTTGGTTCTGATTACTTGTTTAGTCACTTTGTCTTAAGATGATTTAAAGGTTAAACTTCCAGCTCTCTTATTCTGTCCTTCTGTTGAAGATGATGAGACACCCTTGAGGCAGAAATTAGCTTCTCTTCATAGAAAAATTCTGCCTGTAACTGTCCAGAATCTGTAGATTTAATCTTTCTTCACTGCAATAACAATGATTTACATTTAATTATGTTTCCAAATTTGAGCTTTAAATGCTGGTAATTTTTCAGGGGTCCATTCCTTAGGCTTTTATAAATAAAGTAAGCCTAGAATTTTAAAACTTGAGAATCCCCAAAGGCTGGGTAATTGGTGAGGAGAAAAACTACTATGTAATCCTAGCAATCCTTTAATAATTACTTTAATATACACAGTCACTCTAGCAAGCCCTTCTTAGCCTGATTCTGGTTTTACACTGAGGTGAATCAGGAGGTTTATCTAGTGAAAATGGGAGGGATTAACTGGTGAAATGGGATGGTTTGGGCCCTGAGTGTGAAAAGAAATACTTTAAAGAAAATGTTTATGCTTTTCAAAGTTTGCTGTTTTGAAACCATGGCTTAAAAGTCAAGTGATACAACTGATCTTAGCCAGAACTTAAATAAATAGGCTGAAAAAAAGGTAGGTGGCAATCTATGGCACGTGAAAGCCTGTTGCCCAGAAATGCATGCTATCCTAGCTGTGGTGGTTTTTTTAAACATAGAATTTAACATCTTTTAATGGAGATCCTATGTGTGTGACTTAATTTTGTTTTTAATCTGTGCAGTTTTCCCTCTGCCTTGCAGATTTACATGAAAAAACGGCCTCACTTGGGGATATAGCTCAGGGATATAGCAAAACCCTCTAGGCTAAGCCTATAGATAATTACAGATCTGGTTTGTTTACTGTTTCTATTTTTTATTCAGGATCTCACTGTGTATTACATACAATTGGGAACTGCATTTACCTCTAAGAAATCAGACTTCTGACTGATAAATTACCACTGAGGTTGTTACAAATGGCATGTGAAGTCTTTCTTCTGAGGACACATTAATAACTCTTTTTTAATAGGATTTGATGAATGCAGTTGTCCTAAGAATGAAGAAATCTGTAGAGGAAGATGTCTTTATTCCTCTGTATCCTAAAAGGTAAGCTGACCCTGTGACTCTCTTAAACTTGTTTTTTTTTTTTTTTTTTAGTTCTTCTACCCTTTTTCCCTGCAGATGTAGATGAATTATTGGAGACATCCATGTCCAAGAGACCAGATGTCTGTTTATCTTCTTTTAAATCAAAGAAAAAATAATGCTTATTTTAACTTTTTTTTTTTTCTTTTCTTTCCTTCCCATGACCAGCACTGTGGAAGACAAGTCATCGCTATGTTCAAAATTTCAGGAAAGACGGTTTTGGTCAGCTGTTAAGGTAGAGAAAATTGAGAGAGTTTTGTTCTGTTTGTTTGCTTGTTTTCTTTGAAACTTATTTTAGTGGAAACATTAACATCCCAGACAATATTCCACTTTCCCTACTATTCATGTTGCCTATCCTCTGCCTTGACTCAGGTTAATTTTCAGGTAATTTAACCTCAAGGTATTTTACCCTCACAGACACAGCCTTACACCAGACTCAAAAATGACAACAATTGTAAGGATTTATATGATGGGGCAACAGAAAAAACCCTCAGTGCCTGATAGGATCTACAAAAAAATCTTTGCGATACCACGAACTGTAGCATGATGATGTTATCAGGGACTGTGTGTAGTCTTGTCCTGAGCAGATGTAACTTTTTCACTTCCCTCTTGAATTCTCAGACAGTTTGCTTGGTTGCCTTCTGTACTTAGCAAATGGTTAACCTCCTAGAAAGGTAAAATGCTCTTCCCACCCCTGGGAGGTCATATATACACACATACACGGAGTATATATACATACATATAGATGCACTTGTAAAATTAATTGGGTTATTTATTATATGCAGTTTATTAGTGACTGACCATAAGTTTAGAGAGTGTAAATCCTGGGGTGTGAGTACTTGAATTGGATGGACACTTTTTATCTTTATCTTGCATGAAACTTTTAACAGTTTTAGCACACTTACAGCCACCAGTTACATAGATTCTGTGTTTCTTCATTACTGCAGCTGCTCTCCAATGTTGTTCTTTGGGATGGGATTGTCCAGGAAGACAAGGTCCGTGATCTGGGACTGAGCAAGTTGTTGAATCGTTACCTTCTCCTGAACATCCTAAACACACCTCTAGGGCCAGATAATATAGAAAAGTGTAATAAGGTAAAAGATAACATGTTGGAAGAGGGTGTATGCTAAAAGCCTTTTGTTTTTCATGAATAGGGATCAAAACTGAAGGTAGAATATTTTAAAAGAAAAATTAAACATTTAAAATTAGATTTTAATGTTTTCTTTTAACAATCTTGCTGCATAAGAGCCTTTTAGAGCAAATACTGGTCTGTAGGTTCTTAAGCATAAATACTTGTAGTGATAATCAGTGTTGGTTTGGAAGAAAAAGCACACTACTGATGACTGAACCTGCCAGAAGGTTCCTGTCAGAAGTAATGTGACTTGGTTGTATTGAAATGCTTTTTAAACTTTCTCGAAATATTTACTGTGTGAACAGGTGGTTGCATGCCTCCCAGAAAGATGGTTCCAAGATCTTAAAGGTGGATCAACTCTCCCTGAATTACTGAACTTCAGCCAGCACTTGCTTCAATGTGCCCGTGCACTGCACAAGGACAACCACAGGTAATAGATGAGTCAGCCTTTGGGATTCAAATGCTTCCCCAAATATTTTAAGATTTTTTTAAATTCCTTAAATACCATGCATTTGACACTTTCAAGTATGTTCATGTCATGTATATATGTATCTAAAAGAAAAGATGAAGTCTAATGTGAAGGAGCACTTCCGTTCTCATTTGCTGTGATAGTTTGAGGTGGTTGATGTTGGGTGCTGTTAATGATCAGAGTAGCCAAGGTCATGAAACAAAAATTGTTCTTCAGACAGGTTCATAAAAGTGCTGCTATAATTTTTTTCTGGTTTTTTTTTTTTTTTTTTAATTCCTTCATAGTGATGAAACAAAAGAAGTTCTTCTCCTGCTGGTGAAAATTGGAGCTCTGCATATTGTAGAAGACTTCATTGACGAGCATAAACTTGAACACCTTAAACCAATGATTGGGAAATAGAAATTTTTGAAGCAATGCCTACGTTACTGAAACAAGCCTGCTACTCACACTCAACCAGTTCTAATGCGAAATTTAGTTAGTGGATCCTGCCTACTCAAAGAGGTAGTGGTAATCACTGTCTTGGTGTTAAATACATGAGGTGTTTTCTCCAAATGTCTTTTACTGCCATCTACTCCTAGGCTAAGGAGTATTTAGAAGTTCAGACCTGTCAAAGCAATGGTTCAGTCATTCTAAAATGTGTGACAGTGCTTTACTGCTATATCCTTCTTGGAAGGAATCCTGGAAACAGAATGAGCCTGTGAAGTTTATCACTGCTAGGCAGTAGACAACGTGACAAATTATTTTCAGTATTAATTGGTAAATATCATTCTGACTCAGCAGTCACTGCGCTGTTCTAACTTGTGGTCCACAATGAGTTTTTGGTAGGGTTAAGCATTCCTAGTGGAAAAAGAATTCATGATGCCCCTGATACAGAAACAACTGGGGTCAGAGTGCAGGTAAGGAATCACAATTTTCATCACTGACACTGTGATGATGATAAGAACGGAACAATTTCAGTTACTTTCTAGTAACTGGAATTCTAGAAAACTCCTTTTGCTTCCCAGTAAGCTCTACAGAATCCTTCTTCTTCATATCCATATTAGATTTCTAATGTTTTATAACTTTGTATATTTGGAATGGATATTGTTGTACAATAACAAGGATGCTTCATTGTAAAAACTGTAGTGCTTCACACAAATCCGTGTTTGTGACTATTTCTCCAAAATCTTCTGGGACTAGAATTTAACTCTTGCAGACTTAATCCCTATGCCTTCTTTTATATTTTTTAAGTTAAAAATATATTTTTGTAAAATATTTTAGTTGTAAATAAATTGATCAGTATCACAGACAAAAGATTGAAAATAATTTGTTTTATTTTGAAAATAAAATATTTTACTGTGGTAATGACTCTTACAGTTCAATTCTTTAATGTGACAAAATGTTATTAAGGTGTATGAAGAAAAAACCCTGCAGCTCCATTAACCTTCAGTAGCTTTAGGAATTATTTGTAAATACTGCTTTCTAATAATTAAATTCTGTTGCTTTTCCTCTCAGAATGCCAACAAAAATGCAACTGCTGATCAGCAATCACCACAAGCTCATGATCTCATTGCTTTGCTTTTGTTCTGCTTTGTCTCATCCCATCTTGTCTCTAGCACTAGCCTTGTGCTATGACAAAAATGTAATTGATGTTCTATCACAATTTAGCTCTGTAGATTGTTTGTTTCTGGAGGAAAGATTCCTTGTAATGAATTGTAAGCAGTGGGAGGGCAGTGGACCCTTGAGTCACAGAATCTGTTCACTTTGAAATATGGAAAGGTTAACTTTATTGTTTGCTTTGCCCATGTATGTACAAACCTTGACAACTGATGTTCTATACAGTAAACTGAAAATATTAATTTTATCAGTAACTCCTAGACTTCAAAAAACATTATTATTTTCCAAGTTCATCACTCAGTTCTTTCCGAATTTTTTCCTCTATTTTTGAAGTGTCGTATTCTCTCAGCATGTCAAATTCCAGCCATGGTTGGCTCCACTTCTGTGCTGCTTTCATTTTATGTTCTGGAAGCTCAAACTTTATTCCTTTTATGTTGTATTTGGGTCTTTCCCACCGTTTTGACCATGGTTTAGGTTTCATTCGTACCTGCAGCTAGAATGAAAGATTAAAAAATTTTAGAAAAACAAAAAGATACAAAGTAATTAGATTTTTGATTGTGAGCTTAGCACAACATGACAACTGCTGCTCCAACAGAAGGAAGGGAAAACTGACCTATCTGTCTGTGTTAGGGAACTACTACTTTATACTAGTAGAAATTTTTTTGTCCACCTGACTATTGTCATAGAATCTTGTAAAAGTTCTTAATTAACACTGTCTTGATTTATCACAGAGTCCTTAATTGAAACATAAAGTGAAGCTAACTCATCTTTGTATTTTTGCTCCTTATTAAGGAAAAATAGAAGTAGCAGGAGGAATTACCATGCTGAGTTTATACAACATGCTGGCAGGGTCTGCTGATTTCTGGATTTTCCCTGAGATGCAGATTTTAGCTAACTCTTCATCTTTCTTACCTTGTTTCTTGACACCAACCACTCCTGAATCAGTAACCACATTAACAATAACGTTTCTGTAAGAAGAGCTTTCCTTTCTGCACAGTTGTACAGAGGAATGTGGAGGCTGCCACTCTGCATGCCTTCAAAGTTAACTACAGCGGATGGTAGGTGTTTACACTTTCACCGTGCTTTCACTATAGAAATGGCACAGACTTGCCTGATTTTACCTACTTCTGTCACCGTGGTACCTGATGTAGCAAAGAGCTGATAGAGCCTGCCAGGATAACAGTCATAAATGGAAGTTATTTACATAATCCTGTGCTTTCCCTCTGAAACACATGGCTCCTACCTTGTTCACAGGAATTTCCTCATGCTCCATACGAGACACAGGTTTCATATTGACATCGACAGTGCTGTACTCAGGCAGGGCATCTCGCAGGTACATCAGGTTGTCATCCAGCCTCTTCTCCAGCTTCAGGACCTCGATTGCTTGGATTCGAGGACTGTACAGTTCGTAACAGATTTCAACTCCTGAGAGACAGAAAGCCTGGTTTAATGAACCAAATTCATGAGAAACACTAACACCCAAGCAGTATTGCTTCAGATACACATTCCTGTATCATTGCAAACTGCTTTTTAGTTCTCAAAGCACTACAGTGCTGTGTGCACTTGTGATTGTACTCATGCGTTGTGTCTGCATATTTCCTTGTAAGTCAAATCTTTGATAACAGAATGGCTTAAGAGACTTGAATGGCTCGAATTTAAGGACAATGAGCTTGGGTTTTAAATGTTACTCCTTTTTGGTCACAGCGGCTGTTACTACCCATCTCTGTGTATGGGTAGTGGATATGAAAAGACACCCATGCCTTTCATATTTGCCCTCAGAACTCCCCTATTTGCATTGCCCCGAGTTTTGTCATAATCCAGAATATGAACCTATGATAAAACTCTGCTAATCTGTTGCTTGTTATTCACACCTACATCCCCACTTCATGCAAATACACAGTGCTCAAAATGGGCTGGTATTTACATAGCAACAGATTGCCCAGGCTCAGACATAAGCACAACCATTACAGAATGTCTAAAAATCAAGTATATAGACAAATTACTATGCAGTTCTATGCCTTCAAGTACAGAGCACAACAACATCTGTGTACAGAGTTTTAAAATTGCAGAGTACTCTAACAGATAGACTCACAATTTCACTTCAATCTGCTGTTTTCCTCCCCCCAGACAAAATTTCTACAACTCAAAACATTTTTATGCTGAACACTTGTAGCATAATTACCACAGTTGAAACCCCACCTTGGTCTTCTATGACATTCCGAAGGACAAAGGTAGCGCCGAGTCCTTTCCCTCCCCTTTGAATGCAGATGCCAACAAACCGGTTGGATTTATCACTGGCATAGGGATCTGCAGTAGTCACAGCGAGTATGCTGCCTGCCAAAAAAATGGATTACAATAAACTGTCCAAGTTAATAAGTACCAAAATATGGGAAGAGTCAGGGAAAGTGCATATATTCAGGTGCTTTTTGAAAATATTTGTTTCCCATCTAAACTGCCAGAAACACAAAAAACTTCTAACATGACCTGAACTGATACATGAAGTGATTCTGCAGGTTATCTACAAACCTTCTTCACCTTTATTTTTTTGCTCTTCCCTATCCAAATTGAATATAATTAACCGAATGCATTTTTTTCTTTACCGGTAAACCATATGCTCAAGTGACAGGATTGAAAAAAACCCACATAAAGAACACATTAAGATTATTCTTTTAATGAATCTGGATGTAAATAGGAGATTAAAATACAAAGTACTACATACAGAAACACATCCTAGTTGCTCTAACACACCTAAGACTTTGATGTTTTGTGCTATTCTACCACCCCACACAATGTAATATACTGACAGAATTATGAAAGTTCTAGTGATGTTACTGACCAACATAGAATTCTGGGATGTTGAAGACTTTTCTTCTCTGTATCATATCCTTTCTTTCCATATAGTATTTAAGAGGATCTGTTCTCCCTCTGGGAGGTATAAATTCAGGGCTCAGGAACCTGTAAGAAAAGTCAAAGTTCTAAAAATATGAAACAAAAGTGTTTGCATAAAAAATATGAGATAATTCCAAGTACTTGGCCTAAAATTCACCAGCTGGTTAATCACCACCAGCTGCTTTTTCAGAGATATGATCTGCAGTCCATGAAGTCATCAATTTTATTTATTGTTTTTTGTTACTAAAAGGAATTTTTGTGGGGTTTTGATTTTGGTTTTGGAGGTTTTTTTGTGGCTTTTTTGTTTGGGTTTATTTTTTTGTAGTTGTTCTTTTAAACAGGTTTTTTCCAAAACCAGTAATACATACTGGTCTCAGAGGAGCTGACTGAAAGAGAACAGGTTAGTTAATGCTGTCACAGAGCCATGCAGACTCTTCACTTCTTAAAGATATTTCCCTTAACAGATCTGAAGGCAAAGTGGACATATTTATAACCTGGATTTTAATGCTTTTCCCATTCCTGGACTGCCTTGATCTATGGGTCTAATGAGTTTTTTTGGGAGAGGAAGATGAATACACATAGATAGACAATAGAGTACTACCACTCTTCTTCCAGACGCAGCACTGCAGTTTGAACCACTGGGTCATTTAAAGCAATGCAAATTGGGTTTAAAAGCCAGAGAGGTCATGGATGTCCCAACCCTGGAAGTGTTCAAGATCAGGCTGGATGGGACTTGAAGCAACCTGGTCTAGGTCCCTTCCAACCCAAACCATTCTGTGATTCTATGAAACAGGTTGAGGAAACATCAAAAATGCCCAGAACGAGACATTTCATTAAGGCTACCAGTGACATCAGGTCCATTTTACAGTGATGCACATGCTCACAACTGCTCTCAGCTTCTAAGGCAAAAGCAGACACAGGACCCACATCCCTGTCACACCTGGCACACTAAAGAGATGCCTTTAGCAGACAGAACCTCACACATTAACCCCAAATTTGCAAAAGTGTTTACTGCTTTACATTTTTTTCATGTTTCAATGCTTTCAGAAACATCAGAAACAGTATTTTGAGGTGTTTTGAACATATTTCAACACCAATGGTCTTGGCTAGAACTTTACAAATCGTGTTGTTTCTTTTGTTGTTTTTCTTTTTCTTTTGCGTGATGCCTCGTCTCTTTAATTAAGTGCTCATACAGTGACCACCGGAGCACAGCCCTGGACACAGCCCAGGTAAGGCTCGACAAGCCCAGGTGAGCAGAGGGACATCCTCACCCCTTCTCCTCCTTCTGCGTCTTCCTGTCAATAATGACGGGCTTCGGAGGCGGCTGGAATTTCCGTGGCTTTTCATCGCTGCTCCCTCGATACCCCGATAGAGAAAAACACCCTGTAAAATAAAAAACCAACGTTTAAAGCACCCGTGATTTCAAGCTGAACCGCCCCCAGCAAGGCAGGACACGGCACCACAACTCGCCCCCCGCCAGGCCAGCCCTCTGGGCAGGGAGGGCAGGAGGTGGGCGCCAGGCAGGGGGAAGCTCGGGGTGAGGGTGAGGGTCGGGCGGTGCTCACGGGCGGGCAGGGCGATGGCGGCGCCCCGCGGCACCAGCCTCCCACAAGCGGCCGCCATGGCTGTGGCACGGCAGCTACGGCGAGCGCGGAGGGACAAAGCCCGGCGGAACGGAGTGGGGCGGTGCTCCCTCACGGGGCGGTGCTCCCTCACGGGGCGGTGCTGTACTCCCTGACTGGGCGGTGCTCCCTCACGGGGCGGTGCTCCCTCACGGGACGGTGCTCCCTCACGGGGCGGTGCTCCCTCACGGGCGGTGCTGTGCTCCCTCACGGGCGGTGCTGTGCTCCCTCACGGGCGGTGTGTGCTCCCTCACGGGCGGTGCTGTGCTCCCTCACGGGGCGGTGCTGCCTCACGGGCGGTGCTCCCTCACGGGCGGTGCTGTGCTCCCTCACGGGCGGTGCTGTGCTCCCTCACGGGCGGTGCTCCCTCACGGGCGGTGCTGTGCTCCCTCACGGGCGGTGCTGTGCTCCCTCACGGGGCGATGCTGCCTCAGGGGCGATGCTGCCTCAGGGGCGATGCTGTGCTCCCTCACGGGCTGTGCTGTGCTCCCTCACGGGCGGTGCTGTGCTCCCTCACGGGCGGTGCTCCCTCACGGGCGGTGCTGTGCTCCCTCACGGGCGGTGCTCCCTCACGGAGCGGTCCGAAACCGGGACAGGTTAATAGGAAAAAATTCCTCGTTTTGAGGGTGGTGAGGCCCTGGAGCAGGCTTCCCGCTGAGGCTGTGCGCTTCCCATCGCTGGAAGTGTTCAAGGCCAGGTTGGATGGGCTCGGAGTAAACTGGTCCAGCGGGAGGTGTCCCTGCGCAAGGCTGAGGGCGGAAAGGGCCTTAAAGACCTCCCCTCCCAACCCAAAGCGTTCTGTGATTTAAGGATGAAAGGAAACAAAGCGGCCCTTTCACCTCCGTCCCTCGAGGAGATTTGGGGTGTGGCAGACACACCGCGGCCCTGAAGCAGGGAGAGGGGCAGGTAGTGTCACCGGGATGCGGAGCTGGAGCTCCCAGTGCATCCCCTGGCATCATCAGCGGCGCTGGGAACACAGGGCAGGCACACTCCTAGTAGCTCCTTGGACATCACGGGGATCCACCACAGTTCCTGAATTCTGGCTTTGCCACATGAAAGTGGTGATACGTTTTCGAGATGCATGCTTCTGTGTGATTTCATGATAAAAACGCTCAACAATTTTTTTTTTTTTTCCGGGCCGTTGTTAGGTCTGTCCATAATTCAGATATCCTGTAGTCCTAGTGCTTTCACAAAGATTTGTTTAGAAAATATTATATGCAATGGTACTATTGAGCTGCTTTTAATCTGTTTGTGTCAGTCAGATTTCCTTGGCCATCAGTCTGTATTCAGTTAGCGGCTGCAGAGGAAGGAGGGAGGTGAGTTTTAAATGCAGGTCTATAAATAACATCCCACTGTTTAAACTTCACAGAAATGCCCTTCAAAATGTCCCTGACCTCATGAACTAATTAGATCCATCATGTTTCCTGTGATGTTACCCCAGCCCCTTTTATTGGTTGCAACTGACTGCCCAAGCCTCCACATGAAAAGAGTTGCTTCCTACTTTGTGGTCTGGTTTTTGGTTTCTTAACAGTCCTTTAGAAGGCAATAAAGTGTGCAGAAGACAAGTCACAGTTTTTCTATACAATTTGCTGATTTAACAAAGAAAAAAATCAGGACATGGATGGGACAGAAGAGGGCACTCTGACCCTTAAAATACAAAAAAAATCTCCACCAGCACTGAGCACAACTCTTCTTCTCAAGTTAATTTTTTTAAATGTTCTTGTTCCTTATGTAAGCACTATTAAAAATGTAGAATAATATATCTCAGGGGGTGAGGAATTATCTAGGGGTAATTCCAATAACTTAATGGTGATCAAAGAGATAAAACAGCTGTAAGGAGATGTGCGGGTTATGACTTGGAAAACTGCAAATTTGTGGCTCACAACTGTCTTTGAAGAAGAGAATCGGATGTTTCAGTGTCAGGGAGCAATTTCTAACTTCTCGACTGACCACTGTGGATTGCAGGCTAACAAAACCCTCTCAGCAGGCTGGAGCTGCTCTGAACTCAGGGCTTCCCAAGTGGACCTCACTTCTCTTGAGGTGTCCTATAGGGCTGAGAACCTTGCCCTTGTGTATAATTCCTGTGTGGGTTGTTGAGGTACCCTGGCATCAAGACATGGGATCATGTGTTGTTTGGTCTGTTTTGGTTTTTTTTGTAGGAAGAGCTTTCTTGACTTTGAAATACATGTGCAAGACACTCACCTTGAGTTTCTTTATTCTGTCAGGTGAGACAGAGTGGGAGAAGGGCTGCCTCCCTACTTTTCTTGCCTATATAACAAAATCTATGAAAATACTGATCACTTTACAATCACTGGAATAGGATGAATTTCATGAATGAGAGGCATCACTGTTCTCAGATGATACAACAAAGGAGGGCAGTGAAGATGGTGAAGGGCCTTGGGGGGAAGCTGTATGAGGAGTGGCTGAGGGCACTTGGTCTCTTCTTGGTCTGAAGAAGAGAAGACTGAGGGGAGACCTCATTGCACTTACAATTTCCTGGTGAGGGGAAGAGGAGGGGAAGGCACTAATCTCTTCTTTGTGGTGACAGTGACAGGACCCATGGGAATGGCCTGAAGTTGTTTCAGGGGAGGTTTAGTTTGGATATTAGGAAAAGGTTCTTCACCCAGAGGGTGGTTGGGCACTCGAACAGCTCCCCAGGGCAGTGGCTACAGCTCCAAGCCTGACAGAACTCAAGAAGTGTTTGGACAATGCTCTCAGGCACATAGTGGACTCAATGATCCTTGAGGGTCCCTTCCAACTCAGCTTATTCTGTGATTAAACGGACTTTGGGACTTCTCTGGATTAATTCTGATTAAGTTGAACATATTTCTAGTCATTCCTGTTTGGTCCCAGGGGAGTTCACTTATGGTTCCTTACTAGTCTCATCTGAGTTTCTTTGGGAAGAAAACCCCGATAGTTAGAAAATAGTGCTTAACCTAATCCCCTCTCATCTATGGAAGTAGGATGTGGCCAAGATCTTCTACTAAAATGTCATCCTTCATGTTAGTGTCTTTGAAGTCTCCTCCCTTATTTCAATACCCTTCTTGAGGTATTTGTTTCAAACCTGAACATGGCAGTTAATCATTGCTCACTGTCACCCCAAACATCCTCAATTATCCAGCTGGGTATACTGCCACCACCAGCCTATTTCAACTCCAAATCTCTTGACATTGGCATTTCAGTGATCTGTCTTCCTCCCTTCATGTGTCCTTGCAGATGTATCAATAAAGTCAAGAGATCCTCTTTGCACTCCCTTGCTAAAGATTTCACTGAATGATGGTCCTGCTCATTAGAGGAAAACAGGCCAACATTTAAGAATGGGGACCTTGTATTTTGCTCCACCCTTTCTTAGTCACTGTGAGCCATCCATTTTTGATTTCTGTGCTTTAACTCAACTTTGTTGTAGCAAAGCCTGAAGAACAGACCTTCTCAGATCATATGCTGCATTTGGTAGATAGGGAAAGGGTGTACCTTTCTGGTGTGGAGATGCCCAACAGACTGTATTGTACCTGCCTACCTGCATCTAACACATCCTGTCTGGATTCAGCCTGTTCATGTCGCCAGGAATGCAGTACTTCAGTCCCAGCACCACCAGGATCGGGCTGTCGGTACCACCTGTATTCCAAAACAGTCTGCACTGCAGCCTGAAATCCCAGGGATTTCTTCTGAACACCTGAAGTCTTGTTGCAGCAACCCCAATACAGCTGTCTGTGGCCTGTCAGAGGGTGTGAAGAAAGGAGTGAATTTTCATGTTGCCCAAGGGAACTTAGATGTCTCTTTATAGGAGACATAGCAAAAAGTGGTAACACCTGCTGTTATTATTACTGTGTCTCTAAACAAAAAGAGATTCGTACAAGGGGCTGAGCTGCTCTGGAGATGTGGTGTGTTGTCCATTCTGGGTTGAGAAGAGGCAGCTGGGTGTCCCTGGATTACAAAAGAAATGGGGCTAGCTCATAGAGGGCATCTCCGCCTCATCTTCTAGCTAAATTGTGCCCTCTTCAGAACACCTATTAAGGCATTCACTGCCGTAGCCTTATCGGTGGCTGGTGGAGCAGATGTAGCTCCTTTCAGAGTGTCCAGAGGTATCTGAACCCTTCAGGTTCTCTTGCAAACCTGTGTCAGCATGGACACAAGGCTGTGCCTGGATTCCTCTGTGTCCTGTTTATCCCAGGTACCAAAGCAGCTCTATAAACTACTCTAGAAAGGTTTGAGTACAGTGGATTTTATTAGAACCTTTAAAAAACCTGATGTAATTTCTAGTCTTTTTGGAAGTTTCCTTTTAATGAGACATGAGTTATTGGTTAACTTAAGGTGAGTTGACCTAGCTGAATATAATCGGAGAAATCCCAAAGTGTTGCTTAAAATGACCTCAGGTGCCAGACCCTTCTGGACAGAGCAGCTGCTTATTAAGGTGGCCATCAAGCATCCACAATTACATTTCTTGCCTTACTGTAGAGCAAGCAAAGAGGAGAGAGAAAGCTGTTCTTCAGATACAGGACCCCAGCACTGAGCTCAGCAAAGCGATGGACTGGAAAATCTTCTGCTCGTTCTGTCAAAACAGCCGCAGGCCTCGGTTGTTTTGGAGCGTGCATCCTGCTGGAGCATGCATCCTGCTGGAGCCACACACAGTTAACCCTGCCAGGCCACTGCATGTTCTCCCCTTTGTGTGCAGTGCTGGGAAAGTAGTCACATCTGCTCCTCTGAGCCCGAGGCTTCCACAGGGCCTCTGGCAGTGGGCATGGCTTCCACAACACATCGCCATGTTCATGCACACCTATGTTCTTCCATTTCCTTTTCCCTTTGTTGCATTACATCCCTGGAGGGTAAATTGTTGTTGCATAACCTGTATGGGAGATGGAATAAGCTGTGTGCTGATGATTTCTATTAGTGTGCGGGGGATATATGAAATGTGAACTGGTCTGACAGCAGCTTTGCCAGTGCCTCAGTGTTCTGGCTCTGTGTTCTGAGTAAGAAGTGTCTTTTAATTCCTCTTGGAATCTGTGATGTTTTCAGATCATTGAGAATTTGAGCTGTGACTGGCTTTTTAGATTTTCTTGGGGCTTTTGCTCTTGATTATGTCCTCATTCAGAACTGAGTTCCCTCTCGGATGCGTGGCACCCTTACAGGTTACGGAAGAGACAGCAAGACTGACTGATCTCAGCATTTATGAAACATTTGATTCTCATAATTTTCTGATTTACTAAGACATTTTAAAGAGGAATTGTATCTAATATGGAGGCCAATGTTGAAATTAATCCAATAATCTGTGTAGAGGACAAAGTTTAGAGGTTAAATGAATGAGAAGTTACAAGTTTCGAGAGTTATGAAGAATGTGTGACCAAGTAAGATTATGTTCAGTTAATGATGCCAGAGGTCTTTCCCTTAGGCAGTAAATTCTTGGGTCTTGAGTCCTATATGGGTCCAGATGTCAAGAAGTGTCTGTGCCTCTGAGTTTCTATAGTCTAAGTGATGGAGGCTGAGCTCTGGAACCATCTTACAGAAAGCTGCATCAGAAGCACCATCAAACAAATAACTCATTGACTAGTCCAGGCAGCTCCTTCTGTACTTATCTCAAACTGAGAGATATGTCTTGGGTTGGGAGCATCTACCTCATTCCAGAAATTGGAAGTGCTGTCCTTCAGAAACAGTCTGGAACACCTTGAGACACCAAAGAGACCACTGATGTCCCCAATTCTGTTTCCTGAGATGCTAAAAAAAAAAAAACAACTACAAACCAACCCAATTGAAATGGATTAGAAAAGAAATCACATTAATCTTGAAAGGCAAGTGTAAGCTAAAGAGTGATGGGTGAACTCCCAGGTACCTTTACATTTCATAGAGTCAATATTTGTTCTTTCTCCATTTATAACCCCATTACTCTCTCTAGGTGGGCAGGAGATTTCAAAGGGGGCCATTTGTTTTTCTTGATTAATGCATTAATGCTGGTGGTTTGTCATAGTAAATTATATCTACTATCTGAACCTCCACATGCAGGAGGAAAAGCAAGTAAAAAATTTATGATCAAATTGCTCAAAGTCATGGCTTCTCATTATTTTTAACAAAGCCAATCAACTTCTCTTCATTATTGTGTGACTAACCTGAGGAGCAAATGTGATCCAATATCCTTTGTTCTGCAAAACCCCTTTAGAAATCGTAACATTATTTTCCACTGTACCGGTTCAGCTGTGTGCCAGTACTATTGTGTGAAGATATGTGGAGAGAAAAACTGCTGCTTTGTTTTATGTCTCACTTTGCTTCCCTGTGGACTCAAAGCAGGGCTTTCACCTGAGAACTGGGCTTTACAAGCTTTGTGTCTCTGCCTCTTGCCCCACAGAAGCAGCAGCAGCTCTGGACACTGGATTCCTAAACCAGCTGAAGAAGGCCTCTGCTCTCCAAGTTATTCACAGCACCATTTGTGGCAATCTTCTTTTGGTGAAAACCAAGCTTCCTCCAATCAGACTCCTTTCAATGGACAAAACTGCTTTTCCTCTAATATCAGAAGGTACATTTTACAGACGGAGCATTATGTGGAGGTGAGATGGTGTGCTGTGTTGGGATAGATTCAGTGAACTGAAAAAAAAATTATTTTACCTGCTACTGTGGGAAAGGAGAAGGGGATGTGGTTAGTTATGCATGTCCAAGATGGGGTTAGCAAACGAAGCAAGAAATTACCAGCAGTGTAGTAATAAATATAAGAGATTCTTCATGGGCAACAACACCTGAGGTTGAGAATGACCAGGGAAGGGCTGTGCGAGAAACAGCACCCAAGGGATAAGTGCAGGAGAGGGCAGAGTACAGGCACCAGAGTGTTGGGCAGGGAAAGGCTGGGAGGATGATGGTGGCTTTGCAGTCTTCTCAAGGGGATAGACCAGCAAAAATTGAAAAGGTTTTGGAATCTAAGTGGGCTCTAGTCTCCTTTTACCTCTGCTGAGGTGTTTCTGAGGCAACATACTTGTGTATAGAAAAGCCACTCTTTATACCAGTCTTATGTAGTCCCTGGATGCATGCAACCACTAAGCTATGCCCCTACACACACAGCTCTGCACATAGCACTGCTGTTAGTCCAGGCACTGCCCTGCCTGGTGAACTCTGACATTCACAAATCTCTCATAAAAAAAACTGTAAAAACCTGTAAAGGTTCCTTCCTTCCTCTGCAACCTTTGTAGCTCATCTGGTGAGTAGCATTTCCGCATTAGGTATCAGTGATGTGTGAAACACGTGCCCAGAGACAGTGACTGCAGTCAAATTTCAGTATTAGCTTTCTGCAGTGGGAAGCATCTCTTGCCTTAGAAGCAAGTTGACTGGAGTTCCCTAACGGCAGTGTTGTGTCTTCAGAGTGCAAAGGTTTGGATGGCTTGGACTTCAATGTCAATGTAAGTTCCTTGGGTTGTTTTAGATGACATGGTTCAGTACTGTCTGCAATGCCCAGCGCACCTGGACTTGGTCACTGGATAGGCTCTTGGGACCACTGTGAAACAAATACTTCGTGATATTATTTGCCTGTGTACTTAAATGGCTGTGAAAGCATATGGTTAGTCTTGAAATAGCCCTCTCAAATGGAAAAGATTTAAAAGAGGAAAGGAAAATGTATGTTTAAGCACATGTGAGAGCACAAACCTGTTCTTGCAAATGGCAGATGTAGTCCATTGTTGAATTTGCTCTGATGCCAGTGAAATTACTCTTGGGATTAATTTTCCCCATTCAGCAGAAAAGCATTTTCTCTGATTCCCTTTGATTTTTTACCAGTTTGTGATTTGTGAGACAGAGGTTTTTTGTGTAATTTGCTGTCTGTACAGGGAAATACCTTGTGCTCCAAGGCAATGACAACTCTGAGCTGAAAGCTGATCTGTTGGAACCAGGGGAGACAATAAGGTTTTTTCATTGACTTCTCCAGATCAAACTTAAGTGCAGTCTGTGCTGAATGCTTCTGAAGGAATGGTCAGTCCTACTGATTGCTGTAAATAGGTGGGAGCAACAGTGTGTAGCAAGCTGGGCTGTGGCTGTGCTGGAGTTTGAAGACTGCAGGATGCACTGTCATTCCTGGGCAGCTCTAGTCAGGCTTGCTAAGGTAGCACAATGGAGAAGATGCTGTAGCACTGGCAGACAGTCTGACAGTTCTCAGACCATGCCACTGTCTTCTCCAAGGCTATTACAAACTTCTGAAGCACTGTTGGGTCTTTTAAAACACATCATCTGGTTGTGTTCCTGCTATCAAACTCCAAACTGGGATTTCTTCCTGCCCACTGGGAATGGCCAAAATCCCTGCCAGCTCCCAAGCCATGCTCAGAAATGTTCTGGATGCCAGGTGATCTAGGTCAAAATTGTACCAAGTCCTAGTCCAAAAGGTGAGTGGCAATGCCTGTGTCCAGACCTTTACTTGGTTCAGCCTATTGGTATGGATGTGTGTTTTATGAAAAGGCTTCATGACAATGCTTGGAAACAATCCTTTTTGTAAGAAAGGTCTCTGGCAACAAAAATGGCTTTTCCAGTATAACCATAGTTTCCATAAGGGTAGGCTGTGATTGTGTGTAGAGGATGCGTGCACATGAGGGGCAGAAGGACGTGGAGGAGTGCTGAAGGACTCTTGTTGTACTTCATGGTTCTGCCTTTGCATGCCCTCAAAGTGGAGTACAGAGGTTTGGGATAAATGCAACATTTTAACAATGAATTTTTACATGATTCCCATTTTTTCTCAAATAGCATCATGGCACATTACTCCCACAGGACAGAGTTGAGGCTCCTGTGTTCTTTCTGAGAAAGAATTGTGGCTCCTGTGGAAATTAAGGATAATGTAAATTATCTGTGAGGGTTGGTAGTAAAACAGGAAGAAGAAAAGGGAAAAACATAGTGGAGATCCAGATTAAAAGGGGTCTATAACCTGAAGTGACTCATGCCTAGGTAGCAGCAGGATTGAGACAATTGATTATCAAATCCCTTGGTTATCACAAGTGAGATAATAGGAAAAACATATTGCTGCTTACATTGAACCAGCTGGATGTCTCTGCTATTCAAAGCCAAGACCAGCGAGGTCAGAGATAGATATCTTCAGGTGTCAAATTCAGCCTCTCATCTAAGAAGCACTCCCACAGAGCTACTGAATATGCTAATGGAAAGATAGATGGAAAATAGTAAATCCAGTACCTACCATCATCAAATTAATGGAGAAATCTGCCCAGAAAAACTGTTAGAAGAAGACTTGTGAGTCAGGTCAAGTGGAGAGTAGTTTCACTTTACCGATATCAGAAGACAGTGAAAGTCCTGAAGGTGTCAGTGAACTTCAGTGTCTCAGTTGGTGCTACATGCCAGCACAGTAACAAATCTCAGGGATCA
Organism: Entomyzon cyanotis; assembly: GCA_024500445.1. Classification (NCBI taxonomy): domain Eukaryota; kingdom Metazoa; phylum Chordata; class Aves; order Passeriformes; family Meliphagidae; genus Entomyzon; species Entomyzon cyanotis. The sequence goes on from JAKEPQ010000871.1 coordinate 68,276,222, forward strand.
AATACAAACAGGCAGGACAGATGAGACACAGGGAAAAGGAAGGACCCAATTCACAGCTGAGGAACTTTGATCCTTGAAATCCTTGTCACTTTAAACCCTTATGTTTTTATGTCTTTTGCAGTGTAGTACAAAGATAAAGATGACTCCAAATTCCTGTAGTTCTAGTACAGTGATTAACCCAAGAACATCCTGGGCACAAGGCACCAACTAAACCCAGCTGGATATGCTGGGTCCAGATAAATCACCAGACTGCACAGTATCGTCTAACATGGAACATGGAATCATTATAATAAAGAGAATGCCAACTGAGAGAGGTTTCAACATCAATTACTTGGTGTGACATGAGGAGAAAGTTTTCAGCTTTGTTGTGGATCACTTGGTAGTGTCCAAATATTTTATTTTTGACATTTTCATGCACTGGAGGATTTTGCACCACTTTGTTCAAAATTTGTTCACTTTGTTTCCCAATGTTTCAGTGGGAAAAACCACTTAGGGCTTTTTCTCTACACAGAATTTGGTTGAAACACTACCCCTACTCAAAGCCTGTCCCAGTACGGAGCAAAGTCCTCCAGTTTTATGTTCATTTTGTAAACTGAAGTGACCAAGTGACACAAAATGTGAAAACTTCAAAGTCTTTTCAGTTTGAATATTCTGCACAGCTGTTGTTTAACATTGAATATGGAGAGAGAGGAGGATTTCACTTGTGAGATACTTGGTGTTGTATTGCAAAACTGCATTGTATGAAGTTTTCTGCCTTCAAATTGATGAAAGCAAACAGTGCTTACTTCCATGAGTAACCCCATCTGTTTCCATAAGACGCTCCTAGGGGAAAGATTAAAAAAAAAAATAGGAGAACAAAGAGCTGTACTCTGCTGGGAAGCTTTGCTATTTTATATTGAAGCTCTGACCACCCAGTTTACATATATTTCTGTAGGTATAAATGCACATATACTTTGTCATTAATTTACATCCATTTAGAAGGAATGTGGCCAAGTGGAAAGAGCTCTGGCTGGACTTAAAAAGTATTTAATATTTTCTTATCTCTTGCCATTTTCCCTGGCTGACACTGAAAAAGTAGTGACCTCAAACATATGACTGTTCTTCATCCATGTGTGAAGTGGGTTTGGAGAGAGCTTTGAGACCTTGTGGGAGAAACAGTAAGAAGTGAGTAATGTTACTAGGGTTAGAAAGAAAGACTAGTCTCAGGAAATTTGTACTATGAAATCTGCTTGTGGCTGTGTAAACAAACAGGGCTTCAATCCTACATCTGGTTCTTTAGCTGAAAGCTATTCCTGGTCCAGCTCTTCTATTGACCAACCTTTGGCTGTTGATGTTCAATCAGCAAGGAAGAGGTTAATGGTGCGGGGTCAGTAAAAAATAGGAAAGCATTACCAAAAATCAGCCCTGGGAGGAAGCAAGATCAGCACATACAGAATTAAATTGGGAATCATCGTAACTGGGTCCATTCCTGATTACCATTTATGAGCTGGGTAATGTTGGGGTCACAAAACTGAATGACAAATTGCTTCCCTTCTCATTGCCTCAGTTTCCCCAGCTGCAGTTGTACTTAGGGAATTTGCATGCATGTTTCAGATATTACAGTTTTATGTGCATCAGGAGGAGAGGATCTGCAAGAGAGGAGCATGGGAGGAGAAAGAAAAATGCACTTAAGTAACATAGTCAAAAAGGAGGACTGAGGTACAGTTGTTATATATCTTAGACTGAGTTGGTGAGACTTATCCACAGTTATGCTGTGGAGGGAAAGAGAATAAATGTCATTCCTCCAAGCTAAGATGTAATGCTTAACTGCATCAGTACTGGCCTATTCCTGCTTCTGGGTGGCTTTGGGGACAAGGGATCCAAGAGAATGTATATAATCAGAAGCCTTATTACCTATCCCCAGAGACGTATTTGAAGGCATGGATGGATTTCAAGGCCTGTTACTCCTAAAAGTAAAGTTCCATTTTGGTGTCCCCTTGATTCATGTTTACCCCATGGGACTGTCCATGACAGAGATCATCCTTTGTCTGTGCTGTGTTGGGACAGGTGGCCTCTTTCCCTTCAAAACACACAGCTGATGTTCCCACATGCCCTAGGGAATAAGGGCATTATGGAAATAGTGCCCTTATTGTCTGTTTCTCAAAGGCCAATATATCTTTTTATTTTTTCTTTTTCTTTTTGGAAAGAGTTGCTTTTTTCTTTCCTTTTGGAAGGCATCTTTACAGACTTACTTAAAAGCAAAGCTGTCACAGGACAGGGCACTGATGAAACTTCCTCCCCTTTGGTTTGACTTTATTAACAATAAACCAAAGGGCTGCTCAAGCACGCTGCCCATGTTTAGCCTTAAACCCTTTGTCACCAGAAGTTTTGTTTTCTTCCCTGTATACTGAGTCAGCCAAACCTAATTACCCTTTAATCAGTAAAATCAACACCTGCTAACAGGGTGGGCTCTTGTCAGCAAATAGTGCTTCCCTTTTCCAGAGGCTGATAAATTTCCAGGGGTCCTATTGTTTCTTTGTCCTGCTGATAAGGAGCTTTGACTTATAATCTGGTAATGGGTATGGTTATCTCATGCCCATAAGGCAACAGGGGTGAATCTTCCTCATGGCAAAGGCAGCAGAACTAGGTGAAACCAGAATTATACATAGATGCTAGGAGTCAAATCTCCTGGTATTTTCTCTCTAAAACTTAGGTCAACCCTGGGCAAATATGGGTCAGAGAGGTCTGGCAGGTGGGATTAAAGTATCAGGTGAAATAAAGAGCAAGGCAGCCTGTAGAAGTTCCTGGGTTTTTGATCTTGCTTAAGCAGCCCTCTGCAAAAAAGTAAGGTGGCAGAATTGTCTGTAGAGAGAAGGGACTGGGGCTGGATTGGACAGGGCCTGTTGGACCTCAGGCTGTGTCTGTGCTGTCAGGTCAACCCAGAGTCACCACTGTCCTTGAGAAGTCTCATCTTCAGCTTCACTGGAGACCCTCAGTGTGTGAAGAGCTGTTGTGGGAAGGAGGCGCTTAGGTGCGAATCAGGCTGGACCAGCCTCTCGTTCCTGTGGTCATGGACAGGATTTGAGCTCAAACTCCAGATTTACCACCCTTCTCTCATCTTCTGTGTGGCTGGTTGGAACTTGAGCAAGTGGCTGTATGGGCAGAAGGCAAACAGGGCCACAGGATTTACAGCTCCCCTTGGGGTTGGCTTCTAGTGCACAGACCATCCCAGGACAGACTTCTGGTGGAAAAAATTGCTCTGGTGTTCATGGCAGCACTCTTGAAAATGTCCTTCACATGTAATCAGGCAGCCAGTCTGATATTCATCTGAGAACAGCTGAAACATTGTTAGAAATTTCAGTATAAGAAACCCTTTACAAGTTCACTCAACTCTGAAAAAACCCAGAGCCCTTTGGGCTGAAGTTTCTTACACTTGTTTTTAGCTCTAAGGTCAATGTTTTTGGAGAGTTTAACTTTATTCCGTGTGGATGAACAGGACAGAGGAATAAAAACCACTTGTGGTTTTCCTTGGATGTTTCCACTGCGGTTATTTTTGCTGGATAGGAGCCGCAGCTTTGTTCAGCAGCTGTGTGTAAGCCTGGCTCCATCTTCCCTTGGCAGCCCCACACAGTGCTGCTCCATAGGTTTGGATATATCTATACACAGGCTGCTAAATGTCTGGTGTTGGCTTTGCCTTTGAAATATATCCTCCTCTCTCTGCACCAACACTCAGCTTCCACTCCAGCCTGGATATGTTGGGTATGTCCATTATTTACATGCAAACATATGCCTGACCTGCAGCTAAGGCTGATGACCAAAGCCCAGGACCTCCTTCCTGTACCCAGGGACAACAGAGTCCACCCATCTATGTGTGTTCCCACGGCTCAGCTCTTTGAAGTTACCATGACTGGCTTGATGCTGCTAGGATATGGATGAAAATCAGGCAGGATCAAATACTGGGTTTTCTTCCAGGTGACCTGGAGCCTTCGTTTAACTGTGCAGGGTGAGCAGTGCTCAGTGAGCATCTAGGACCATGGCAGTTGGAGGTTAAAGTAATTGTTATGGAAGGAGCCAGGACTCCTGGGTCTCAAGGCCAGGCTGGATAGGGCTTGGAGAAACCTGGACTAGTGGAAGGTGTCCCTGCCCATGGCATGGAGGTTGGAGTTAGACGATCTATAAAGTCCCTTCCAATGCAAACCATCCTATGATTCTATGAAAACCACAGGTTTGGATCTGCTGAAAAACCCTCTGCTGAGTTTGATGGAGGATAGAGGGGTCCAGTGGGGTAGAGGGAGCCTGGCATGGCTTTCTGCTGTCAAAAGAAGAGAGGATTTTGGTTATGTGGCTGATACCAGTCCCAGTCCTGCAGTGAGATGCAGGAGGCTTTGATCTCTGGGCCTGTGCAAAGTCTCCTCCAGTGTAGGATCACTCTCAACAGAGGACACAGAACTGTCCTGTCACCAGTCTGGCAGGGCACTGCTGCTCACACTGATTTCAGCAGCAGCTATGAATACCCATCATACCAAAAATACGTGTGAATTTAGGTGCTTTGTTTTGGGCTCCCTCCTTTGAAAACTCTGCTCATCTTTCTGTCTGTCTGCACCAGAGAGACAAGATCCCTGGATATCTAATCCAACAATAGCCAGGCTACTCCAACCCAGTCCCCCGGGACACCCCTTTCCCCATTGCCCCCCAGCAGCTCGCAGTGCCGCAGCTGGACAGCTGCACACAAACAGCCTGCAGCAAATTTGGGCAAAGAGGTGGCTTTTAGGACCCTGGGAACTCCGCCAAGGCTCAGGTAGGTCTGTCTCATTCGTCAGCCGGGATTCATTCACTCCCAGGGATGTGTGTGTGTGTGTGTGTGTGTGTGTGGTGTGTGTGCCGAGTGCTTTTCCTTCCCCGCCGCTGGCTGTGAGCCTTCCAAGCAATGGGACTAACACTGTTCTCCGGGCAATGACGAGTGCTGGGCTGGGGCAGAAACCGCTTTCCTTTTCTCTGGAAGCAAACAAGCCGTGAGGACACCTAAGGATGTGCTGCCCAGATGTGTTTCCCACCTCCACCTTCCTCCTAGGACTCGTGTGTTTGACAGCTTTCAGCAACTTTGCCAAGACTTCTGCAGACTTCTCAGGTAGGGAGAAGCGCTGATCCTTTCGTGTGCTGCTCATGCATGGGAGCTCTGATTCCAGTGCTCAGGAGCAGCTCAGGGAAAGTGGATTTGAACAGATCTGGGATAGTTATGCGGGGAGTAATTTTAGTCTTTTAAAAATAAGCCAAAAAAGAAAAGTGTCCTCCGTAAGAGGATTTTGAATTTATTAAAAGCCCTCCTCAATAATTAGCAAAACTATTTCAAAAGAGTTAGTCTGACAAACTTGGGGAACAAGAAAAAGAATAGTGTTAACTTGTGTAAGTTTATAGCAGGAATGGTGTTAAATTGTGTAAGTTTGTAGCAGGTTTTGTGCTGTGTTTCTCAGAGGAGTGAAAAGAGGTGGATTAGGAGACTGGGAAGGTTTAGGGCGTAAATAAAAGCAAACATAGTAAGCCTAAATTGTTTTGTAGTGGGCCAGATTCCCTCTCCTTAACATACAGCTCCTGATTGTTGCAAAGCCCCCTGAGCTCAGATAAAGGAGATGTTGTATGCACGGAACGAATTATATTCTGAGCATGTTTTTTCTTAAACTGGAAGAAAAAGTGTCTCATTTCTTAATATTTTCTTAATCTAAAAATATTGGTAGTACTTGTTTTGAGTCATACACAGCAGGTAAATACCCAGCACTTTGAAAGTCTGGTGTCCCATGTAAGTTTTATAACTCTATAGCTGCATCAGATGCTTCAAAATTATGTTTCTGCTTCTGTTCTTTGTGGATATGCATATGGATCTGAGAAAACATAACAGATCTCATTTTGCAACTTTAGCAGGGTTGATCAGTTTTCTTGGGAATGCCTAGTGAGGGCCACTTTTAGGATATTGGTTCTAATTTTGGGTCCTAGTGTGAAGAACTAGTCTGGTATACTCTTTAGGGGTGTTTTGCAGAACTCTTGTAGTGGATAAGAGCTGCCAATTATAGTTTGCTGATGAAAAAGTCATTTGCAAGGGTTGAACCTCAGTGGACTTGGGTTTCAACACATCCCAGAATTGCTGCTCACTGCCTGGTGGTGCATGTGTCTGTGTGCTGTGAGAAATTTGTGTTAGAAAGGAGGAGCTTGCAGTGGAGAGGGAGAAAGAATATATACAGTAGCTTGAAGTCTTAATGTGAATTGAAGGGGGCTGGCTTGCCTGTGATTCAGTCTCTTTTGGGGGCAGATCAGTCCTGGGGGCTCCCATTCAAGGCAGATCTGCCTCTGAATGGAAAGGACTGAGGCATTTCCCTGTTTCTAGTGTGCTTTTATCCTTTTCTTGGCACTGGGCTTTCTCTGTGCTCCTGCTTGCAAGCAAGTTGATGCAGAAGGGGTGCATGGAGTGGGCACGACAGCAGCAAAAGCTGCAATGGGGAAAGGAATTGTCGTTCTGAAATGTAGATAAAATTTTCCCAGCCAGGCCAAATTGCCAAGCGTTAAAATGTGTACAGGTGTCCCAGGGCAAAGGTGCTTTACATTGTGTTTGTACAACATAGCTGGAGCAGTGGAAGGAAATTCGATAGGCTTCAGTGGTGCTGGCCGGGGGAGCAGATGCTGTTCTTGTAAAAAATGGATAAGCAGGCTGCTGATAACAAAATAATGTTTTCTGTGACATCCCACTGCACTGTCATGCTTTGGGAGAAGAGGTGGCTTAAATCCCTGTGTATGTGTGTAGCAAGGCTGTACTCTGAAGCAGGGTCTGTAATCCCAACAGCACAACCTCCCATGAGTTTCCATAACTGTTGAAACCTTCTGCCAGGTCCAGCCTATGTTTTCTGATAGCAGGCTTGGCGAATGTCCCCGGTCTTGTTGGACTGACTGTACCTTGCAGGACAGGAAACATGATTTGCTTCAGGAAAGGGCTGTACCCAGTGCATAGCAGCTCAAATATAGTTTTGTAAGTTCAGGAGCTGAGTATCCACAAGATGAAAGGGGGTAGGAAAAAGTACAGCATTTCCCAAATCATGCCTTGCACATTTTGCAAAGACCCCATTTGCCTCCCTCCAGTGCATGAGGGTCTCATGTGCCTCTCTGAAGGAGCTGTGCCCCACGTAACTCTTCCTACCTGATGGAGCACCTTGTTTGTCACTGTTATCCCTGTAAGTGAATTGCCAGCTGGCATAAGGAATGGAACAGGGAGCAGCCTTTTAACATGATTTGACTGTGATTATTTCTGGCCTCATACACACATTTTTATACTTCGGGGTGTTCTGAGTTCTTCTCTGGCATGGCTGGAATTGAGCAGGTGAATGTCTTTGGGGAAGCCTTATAGCTTTATCACATGCCATCCCACCTAGAGGTGGTGCATCAGAAACATAAATTGTCTGCATCCCAAGGAGATGAGTGGATTTGTATTGGTTATGACTGCTGAGGAATTTAAGGCTTGCTGTGATCCCACAGAGGTTTCTGTAGCAGTTGGTGCTGCAGGGAGGTGACACAGCTCATTGGGATGTAAAGGCTCTTCCATCTTGCAAATAAATACCAGTGCTGTGCAGAGAGAGCGGCTGATGCTCTTTGGAGAACAATGGGGTTTTTAAACTCTGTTGTGTAGACCTTGTTTAGCAGCAAAACCTCTCTGACTTCTCAGCTTTGTTCAACTCAGCATTACCAGGGAGGTGCTGCTGTTTGTAATAGGTTGTGGCCTTGTGGTGGTGGGCCAGAGTGCATGGATCCAGCCCGGGAAGGAAAGCTCAGGGATGACCAGTCTTGAGCTCTAAGCAGTTCATAAGTCAGCAGCACTGACCTAACTCATTCTGCAGCTCTGCAGTAGGGCTGGATAAAAGACTTACCAAGAACTTCACCCCCAACCACATCCCACTGCTGCCAGTATTCTCTCACTGGCTGGGTCTTCAAGGTATGTGTCTCTTGGCTGCAGAAAGATTTCATTTTTATGTAGGTCATGGCAAGGCACACCCTGAGAGGGTGCCCAGAGATGTGGTGAACTGAGTCTGTCTCAAGAGAGCACAAGCAGGGCTGGTGGGATTTCTATTCCCTGAGCACATGGTCTCACACTGGGGCTCCATCCCTCCTGTTTGAATGCCTCAAATGCCACACGTGAACATGAGCAGTGCATGTCCTGCTGGGGACTGGTGCAATCTGAGATGTAAGAATTCAAATTCCTTTTAAGTGAAGTATTTGAACTATGTGAAGAGTTTTGAAGTTGTTTTCTTTAATAGTTCTTTAAACACTGATGTTTGCAGCAGGGTGTGGGGGTAGGAAGCAGGTCCTGAGGGAGAGTGGAGTTATCAGACAATTTGCAGCCACTTCTTAAGAAGACCTGGACTTTTTCCTCTGTGGCTGCTTGCAGAACGGACTCTGTCTAATCTCGTTCTGTGATCTGTTCTTATGCTCAGGACTGTTTGAAGGCTTAGAACCTGCTGTCTTGGTGTGTCACTTACCCCTTATGTTCAAGGCGATACTTGAGGACTATGATGAGGTGTGGGGTATGAGTCTGATTTTTGAATCTCTGTACTTCAAGTGTAAACCTCTAATCCTAATCTCAGTAGCAGCAATGAATTCTACAAAATCCTTGCTATTTGATAAAACTTCACCTTTGTTTTAGGCCGTTTCTATTTTTAGTGAGAGTCCAACACAGAGTAATGTCCTTGCCTTGCCAGGGGAAGCTATGCAATAGCTCCTCTGCATAGGTTCTGGGAGGCAGTGATCCATGTGCAGTGCACAGGCCTTGCTCCTCACAGGGACAAGGTTAATGGAAATGGGGCCTAAAGTAGGCTTTGGTGCTAACTTTAAATGCAAGTATTGAAAGCTTAGTTAACAGCTATTGCCCATATCCTGTGTGCTGTTTCTGCTCAGCCATGATGTTCCTCCCTCTGAAGCTAAAATCATGCAAACATGTTAAATTCTGCTCAGCCTGCTGTTGCCAAGGTGACCATTTAACTTCCAGCTGCATGCCTGCAAGGAATTAAACTTATGTCATTTTCATGCCATGTTCCAATTCTCCTCAAGGATTTCCCCATTCATTAGCTAATTTCAAGCACGTTGGACAGAAGGGTAGTGGCATCAGATCTATGTGGTTGCCACGAGTTTCATGTTAGTGGAGACAGGTTCCTCCACTACTGCAGAAAGGGTTGTGAACTAAAGCATTTACAGACATCAGAGAATCCACTGCAAGGGCCTAAGCCAAAAATTTAGGTTTCTAGGCATGAAAATAGCTTGGCTGGGAGCTCATGCCTTTTCTGACACAGGAGAACCCAGCTGAAGGAAAAACAGCCCCAGTAGTTCTGCTCGCCTTGGGCCTACTTTAATGTTTATGTTCTTTGCATTAGATTTGGCACCAGCTGGATGTGAGCAGCACTTTGCTTAAGGGAGCTGATCTGGCATGGAGCCAGATGAGTACTGATAACTCCCATCCACACCCTGCAGGTGAGCCCTGGGTAGCTTTTGGAAACTCTCCCTGGAGGCCCATCTTGGTTTTGAAAGCACAGAGGTTTTTTTGTTGATATTGTTGTTGGTGGTGATTAGTTTTTCTTTTTTTCTTTTCCCTAAGAATATCAGGTTTCAAGTGAAAGCTGCTTTTGCCACCTCCCTGCTAATTGGCTCAGTTTGTTTGTTTGAGCTGATGAGGGCTGGATTTGGGGAGGGGAAAGGCACTTCTCCCTGATTGCATTTAATCAGTCCATAATAAAGGCAATTTGTTTGACAACTCCATTCACCAAATTATCACCAAAATCTACATGCTAAGAGCTTCTGAATGCTTAATAGCCCTGAATGGGTCCATGGTGTCAAGGGGGATCCAGGATTTCTATGTGTTGAAGGTTTCAGGCTGTAAAAGAGGGCATTTTCAAGAGAAAGGCAGATACACCACCACACTGGAAAAAAAAAATTGTAACTCCATAATGAGAGTGGAGTTTTTGACCCTAGGGGCAATGAGACATGCTTTAGACTTTGTTTAAAGACTGGACCAAATCCAGGCCACCTCCATACCTTATCTTGGGGAAGGGCTCTGAGTGATGAGGTAGAGTGGACCTCAGGTTGCTGCTTAGAGAGGTGCTTGCCCCAGGTGATCTTTTCCTACTCAGCTGGAAATATGTGCCACTCCATCCATCACAGCTGCCCGGGCTGCAGTTTGGCATACTGAGGGCAAGCTGCCTGTGCTGGGGTAGAGAAATTCTCCTTTGCAGAGCTGACAAAATCCAAAACCTCATCAAAGCTGGTTTAAAATCACTGTTGGCCTCTTCTGGTAACATTCTGGAGATGTGGCTGCACAGGGCGGGAGCTGATGTGGGGGTGGCTGTGTCTGGGAGCCATGGCTGAGGCATTCTCACAGGGGGAAGCTGCAACTGGGGTTTGTGTCACATATGTCTGTCTGCCAGTGGAAAAGAGTCTAAAGGCCTTGGAGAGCTGGGAGGTGATGGAGGAGGAAATCAGTAGGGGGTTGGGTGGGTATCAAGTGCCAGATCTGCTGCTCTTGGGAGAGCAGGAAAAGAGTCAGCACAGAAGCTGGGGCTGTTCTGATGCCTTAGAGAGTTGTTCTGGTTTATCAGTGGGATGCAGCTTTGTGGCATCAACAAAACCATGTTACCAAGACCAAATACCATGTTAAGCAAAGATACAAGTGTCTGTGCACTCCTGTCTCGAGGCATGCTCCAGAAAACACTGTGGGTTTCCCAACAGTTGTGATGAAAATGATGTGAGGGAGGACTCTGTGCTGCTGACTCTAAAAATATTCAGCATTTACTTTTACTGACAGCTGAGGGGACCAAACTGAGCTTCAGGAAGACAAACACATGTTTCCAATCCTGTGGGTTTGTGATCCTGGGCTGTGACCAGGGGCACTGCTGTTACTGCTGCAAAAAACCAGCTTCTGGTTGGTATTTGTGGTACCAGAGAAAGGAGACATGGTCTGAGGGGGATGGATGGGGCTGCTGTGGGTGCCAGGATGTCTCATGAGGGGTCTGTGTGAAACCTCATGTAGGCAATAACTTCAAGCTCAAGAGCCATATGTGTGCATCTGGCTCCTGTCATGTGGAAATCCGCTGGTTTAGCCATCACAGCTGTCAGCAAGAGCCAAGGGACATCAGGGGTCCTGACATCTGTGTGATGACTGGCAATATTTATATAGTATCAACTAATTGCAGGGGCCCAGAAACTGATGAAAACTTTTGTTAGAACCAGGAACTCTTTATTTAATTAGTAGTATTAACAAAAAAAGGAAAAAAAGAAAATCTACTGTGGGAATGTTAATCACTTCAAAGTATCTCAGTATCCCACTAGATGCACACACTATTTGAAGAAATTGTCCTTGCAGCATCCTTCCTATGTCTGTGTGTTTTTAGAGATACAAATGCTGCAGAACAAAATAAAGCAACTGTTTATATCCTCGGGAATTTTTTTTCCCTTAGTTTTAGGTACTGTGAAAGCAGATTTTATATGTCACAAATTTGGTCAATTAAAAAAAACACGAGAATTTTGACACATCCTTCTTTCAGCTGAGATACTTAGAAGCTAAAGTCACAATTTAAGCTGGGGGGTGGGGAGATTAAGCTTAGTCTCTGCAAGAAGAGAAAAACTGTGTATTTACACTTGGCACTCGTGCTGATCCTTTTGTTGATGCTAATTTAAACACAGCCTGATCTCCCAAAGTGCTCGGTGTTCAGAACTGAAGATTGGCCTGTGCTGCATTTAGGTGGGTGTGCAGTGATTCAGTTGGCAACACCAGGGCTGTTTACATGTCTTGTTTGAGACTGGCTGCTTATGCTTGGCATGTTTGTGCAGGTATAGATTGAACTTTTTGCTTTCTGTTCCAAAATAGCAATCCCAATCCCTGGGTGGGGAGGACCATTTGAAGCAACTATCCCTGTTTTGTTTTGGTTTTTTGTGCTCTTGTAATTTCTTTGTACAGATACCCAAGACCTTCACAGGTTCTGTCCCTTGAAAGGTGTGTGACAGCCTGCAGGAAATGACCCAATGTGCTCCTTATGGTGGTTCTGAGGACTTTTGGTTGGGTTGGTTTGGTACAATACTGCAAGGTTCCCTGTGTCCTTGGCAGTACTGTGCCTCACGAATCCAGTGCTGTTGTCTGGGATTTTTGTGCTCTTTCCAAAAGACAGCCATGGGCCAAAATCTGCTCAGCTGTGAGGCAACTTTGCTGACTTGCCAAGAGCTGTGCAGAATGAGCAGAAGCACAGAGGTTAATCCCAAACCATCTTCTTGCAGATTAAAACCAGTGTAGAAGCAATAATTGGAAATATGTTTAAGAGAGATGCTTGGGTTACCTGTTATTGTTATTATTATTATTAATATTATTTATTTACTTAGCTTCTCCTTTTGCCTGAGGATGGATGGTGAGTTGTGACTCTCTCAGCCTGGGTTTGGGCTGGCCCAAATGTGCCTGGCTCAGCTCACTAACTGAGGGTATGAACTGATTTGTCTAATTAAAACTGTGAGTGTCTGCTCTTTCAGCACGTGCAGTGCCTGGTTGCCTGGAGCCCAGTGTGTATCTTCTCATTTTAAAGAGACAATGATGGGTTGGTAGGTCTGAGTTGCACTGAAAAATAAACCCAGGCTGAGTCTTTTCAGATATACTCTGGGCTCTTGAACTATGTTTGTAGATGCTGTGGTATCCATGCTGATGGGGCTCCTTTGGATGTTAAGTCTTGACATGCAATAATCCCTCTTGGATCCATCTGGATCCTTGCATGAAGATGGAGCAGTGTGTGTGTGACCTGCAGTTTGAGCAAACCCTCTGAATGCTCAGGTGTCAGAAGTGTGTTTGAATGAACAGATGGATGTAGATGCTGCTGAAGAGTTTGCAGTAGATGTTCTCCAAGCACATTAGTTGTGGTGGGCAGGAGAGCTGTCTTCCAGCTGCTGGCAAAGTATCCCACATCCTTAACAAGGAGGAAGAAAGATTTAAAAAATATATTTCCTTGTTTTAATGTTACCTTTAGAGAAGAGGGCCTAGAGACCCAGATGAGATTCATCAAAAAACTTCACTATGTACTTTTGTGCACCAACTTTTGGCCTGTTATCAACACACTGTTTGCCAGGAGAGACATTTTTCACTCCTCCAGCAGCCCATAAAAGCATCAGAATCCTCAGGGTGTGAGAGGGAGCTGGCTTCAGGTGAGATACACTAAATCCTTGATAGACTGGGTACCTGATGGTGCTGCTTGTCAAGAAGGGGTCATTCAGACCACCTACTCTGAGACCCCCTGTGTTCTTGTGTTATTTTATTTTCATCTGCTATCAGATGCCTGTGGTTTTGCTGCTATGATATTATCAACATGTGTTGTATCAGCCTCAAGGGTTTAAAGTGGGCTTTTACTTCCATCAGTAAGTATGAAAACAAACACAGCAGTGTGGGGATTTTCTGCTAATGTTTCTTCCGTGATTTTTGTATCGCACAGTGGGCTGGTGTTGACATTAAGGGTGCTCTAGCAGGTGTAATTCCTAACATTCATTTCCCATGTTTGCTGTATTTTGAAAAGGCTTTTGGCTCACATGTTTTTCCTAAAAGTTGTATTGCGCCAAGAGTGCAGACACTTAGTGCAATTAAAGTGATAGGTGGTAACCTGAGCTCCTATGCTGCATTATGGATTATTGTTTTGGGCCTCAGTCTTTGGGAAATCTCTTCCCTCTGTGGTCTGTGTGAGGCCTGTACATGCAGTGCTGCTGTGGCCCTGGTGGTGCCCATAGGGTGCTATGGGACAAAATTCTGCACTTTCGTTTTGAAAAGGTTTAGCTTTTGTGTGAAACATTCAAATAACAGTATTAGGCTTTCAAAACAAACATTTGGAAGTTAAGAAGTGTTAAAATTAAGGCAGTTTTAACTACTTGAGCCCAGCCCTCTGGGTTTTTACATCACTCTTTAATGAGAACATAATTTTTCTCTACCTCATTGGGACTCCTGCCTTGTCCAGAGCCAGGACAGTGGCCTTAAAATTATTTTCTTTATTCTTATGGTTCATTATGGCCCTGGGGTCTTATTTACCGCATGTTTAATGGCATTTAAATCCTATTATGTTATTTAAGCCCTATTCTGCCTGTTGTGAGGGACGTACTTACTCTTCTGGAAGGAGTCTGGAATGTTACCTGCATTGCACAGATAAGGATCCGAGGCAAAGAGAATGGCATCAGGAGCTCTAACTGCCCAATATTTCAGAGATTGTTCAGTATCTACCTCTTTCTTCAGGAGAAGCCCCTTACCTGTTGTCTCAAGCTGTCATAAGCAGGAAGAAATGTGTGGTACTCAGTGCACAATTTGTTCTCCAGTATTATAATAACTATGTGCAAATGGACTGCACAGATTAAAATGAACATTTCAGTTGCAAAGTCAAGTGCTCCTAAGGGAGAATTGTGGGTTAATACCTCTAGGCAGCCAAGCACTACCCAGCTGCTTGCTTGCCTCCCCTTCCTACCCCCAAGTAGGACAGGGGAAGAGGGAGGGAAGAGTAAAAGCAAGAAAACACATGGCATGAGATAAAAATAATGAAAGAGAAGTGGAAGAAATTTAAAAAAAAGCAAAATAAGTGATGCAAAGGCAATCACTCAGTGCCTCCCACAGGAAGACTGATGCCCAGCCAGTTCCCAATCTAACTTACCCCACTCTACTCTGTTTTATTGCTGAACATGACACTACATGGCATGGGATATCTCTTTGATTAGCTGCCCTGTATCCCTCCCAAAATCTTGTGCACCCTACAATCTGTTCACTGGGATGACAGAGTGAGGAACAGACAAAATTCTGCTGCAGTGCAAAAGCTTTTCAGCAATAGCTAAAACATAAATATGTTATCAATACTGTTTTGGTTATGGATCCAAAGCACAGCACTACACAAGCAACTACAAAAGAAAATTAACTCCATCACAGCCAGACACAGTACACTAAGGAAAGGACAACGTTACACCTGTATTTTATGTGTAATATGAGCTAGAGGTTGATCTCATAGGAAACCTTCAGCTGGCAGATATGATCAGAGCCATAAGGTGCAGTTGTGAGAAGGGTCTGGTTTTGCATAGTTTTTGTTGTGGTTTCCTTTTTTCCCCCCCCTAGAGCAGTCATGCTTTGAATGTTACTTTATTTGGGATGAGATAAGAGTACTTAAAACTGAATTACAAATTTGGGGTCTGTCCTTGAAACACATTCTAAAAGATCTTTAAAAATGAGTTTTGAAGACATTCATCCTCCAAATTTTTTTTTACTTACTTCTGTCCCTTCATAGAAGAAGAAGAAAAAAAGTGTCTGTTGAAAGGCACAAATAAAGATCCTGCAGTGCAAGTGATATTACTAAAAATAGAACCTCTGGGATTTGTTCAGTTTATTTCTCTCAGGATTTTTATTGTGTAGGTAACCCCTTGGAAACCGAGGCTGTTGGTCTGACTGTTTCCAAAGCATGTCTGTCTCTTCATGTATCCTTTGTACAGGGGCCACTTCTGTTGTGTTAACACTCTTTGCTTCCTGGTTTATGTGCTCATCTGAATTCCAGCTCAAAGAGGTTACAGCTTTATAAAAGTGAGTTGGGCAAGGAAGTGGCTCACAGTTGATGCCGCAGCGCACACATCTGTGACCCACGCTGTGCTCACATGTTAGTTTATTGTTGGCCTCACAATAAAGGATAGCGCTGGGGTTTTGTTCGGCTAAACAACTTTGATGGAATGAATTGTATAGGAAAAAGAATAGATGAAGCCTGGCTGTTATTTGCCATAATGTTCTTTGTTTTAGCTGCAATGTGGGGGATGCAGAACTCCCAGAAGAGGATGGTCTCTATAGCAGCCAAAGGGAGCTGATGGATTGGAGAGGGACACAGAGAGACGTTCAGCAATAAGGGGTGAAAAATTTTCCTGGTTCTGTCAGCCCTTTGGGTTTGCTTGTCTTTAGTTGATGGCCCCTGGCTTTCACTTTGGCTTTGCTACAGGAGCAGAGACTCTGCTGCACCAATAAGTTGCGCTGTAAATGTGTTTGGTGCCATTTGCCCTGGGTTTGGTCCAGAGTTAACGTGCACAGATAGTAGTTAGTGCATTTGGCAATGGTACAGCCAAGTGGCTGGATTGTAAAGGTCTATCAGCAGCTGCAGGAAACTGAATGCTTGGTGTTAGACAATCCATTTTTCTGGCTGGATAAATGAAAATCACTTTATCTCTCTTTTCATAAATATTGTCCATATAATTGGAGGGCAAGGTTCAAGTTCAAACTGATAAGATTATTTTGCTTCCCTAAGCTGCATGACAATGGTCCCCTTGGCAAATTAAGCCATGGATCTCCTTTTGCTTTAATGGGAACCAATCTCATTAGAAACAGAGCTGGATTAGTGATGAGTCCAACCTCCCATACAGATACACATTCTGACCCCAGCAGGCCTGAAGTGCCTTTTGTTCACTCAGCCTCCTCTGCATTTTCCCAGCGCTCCTACATCTGTGTGGTGGAGCTGGGGGTAATTATTTCTGCTGAAGCAAAGCCTGCTGAGGGGTGAAAACCAAGCTGATTGGTTAGCATGGTATCACAATAGGAATTATAAGGTGTTTTTAAAGTGTTTATCTTGATTTAAGATATTGGAGTGCAAGACTGATTAAGTTGCCTGTTACAGGGTATTGAAGATTAAGGGCCAATTGTCACTGGTTTGACCTGTGAGCTGGAAGATGATCCTTTTCTGGCTCTCAGCACTGCTGTCATCTACAGGTTACAAAATCTGGATCTATTCAGACCAACCTCCCCAACATCTGAACACAGGAAGCTCTTTTTTGGGGACAAAGAAAGACAGACCTTTTCACCTGTGACCTGTGTTTGTTCTGTCTGTCTTTCTTCATGCCAATTTTGTCTCCTGAGGTGTTGTTTGCACTTGTGGACTGTCCAAGCTGCTACATCAAGCAGATGGGACTGAGACCCCTGAGCTGTGGGGGTTTTGCTTCTGGATACTCCTGGGCCAGCCTGTGTTGGCCTTAACTCAGTGCTGGTGTTGTACCTGCTGCTCTTGTCTGTTTGCTTTCTTCCCTTTGCATTCTCACATTCTGCTTTTGGGATCTACTCACTCACTCACTCTATCTATCTATCTATCTATCTATCTATCTATCTATCTATCTATCCATCTATCTAATCAGCTATTGTTTCTTTTGCTGAGGTCTCTCAGCTCTGGGAGATTGGAGGTACAGCCCTGGCCGATTCCAGCTGCTCCCATGAGATGGAGACTTGCTAAGGATCCTAAGAGGGGTGAATCCCACTGCTTCCTGGCTTAAAAGTCTTTTTCTGATCCTTAAGGAAATTCTTGTGCCCTTGCATCTCTCGTAGTTCCTACTTCTCTGATCTTGGAGGTATTGCCAGGAGCTTGACTCCTGGCTGGAAGTTTGTGCTTGAAGCAATCTGGTAGGGAGGGCAGACTGTGGATGTGCTGTTTGAAAGTGGCACCAGTGTTAAAAAAATGAGCCTGGCCTGTTATTGTAGTAACTGGTTGCTATTTATTAGCATGGAGGCTGATGCTGAAGTTGTGAGGAGTCCTGACTTGGTGAGTAATTCAGTAAAAATCAGTGGGGCTATTCACACGAAGGAAAGTTGGCTTCTGTATATGCCCACTCCTGATGGGTACAAAGTGTTTTTTTAAAATTTTTATTAAATGTGATTATGAAGAACGAGGGTTAACCAGGGTAATTAGCACTGGTAATCTATAATCTGTGTCTCACCAGCGAGAGTGCAAATGGGCAGCCAAAGAAACAGATCTGTTTTCTGTTCTTGTTACATTTCTGGATGTATTTAAAGGTTTCTCAGAAAGACCAGAACAATGAAACACCCTTTGACAATAGCAATCTCTTTTCTTCATGGTGCAGCCTGAGGAAGCATTCATACCCTTTCCTTCTGGGATTGCTCATTTCCTCTTTTTTTTTTTTTCTCCTGAAATAAAAACAATACTCTCCCAAAAGCACAACTTCTGCAGTGCTGTGGCAGAGCCAGCCTCTGTCACTCCATCAGGCAGGCATCAGATGGGACATTGTCTTCTGTTTTCCCCCTCTAAGCTGCAACTCAGGGAAAACAAATCAAAGCAAAAAAAGCCCCATCAAAAACAAAACAAAAAACCCCAAAAAACCATTTTCATATATTGTTTTAGTGCTGTCAAAAATAGTAACTAATGCCCAACCTCAATTTCTCTCACTCCTTTTGCCAAGGTTTCCATCCTTTGTGTGCACAGAGGGGAATGAGGCATGTGGGAAAGGACTCACAGGCAGTGAAATGAAATATCATCAAGTCAGTTGGAGCCGCAATCCTTGGGTGTCCTGAAGGCTGAAGTTGGGGCTGTAGCCCCAAGCCTGGCTCAAGTGTGAGAGGAGCCTGTGATTAAAGAGACTGTCACAAAACTCCTGTGTCCCTGCCTATAGCCCTGAAGCTCACTGTGTGGGACCCTCTGTTTTCATGCCTATCCCTTTTCATTACGTGATTCCTGATAGTCTCCATATGTCTTTTACTGTAGCTTGAGTCCTTGCAGGTTTTTGTGGAGCCCAGATTCCACAGTCACCTGAACTGTGGTGACTTCTAAGTAGTTTGGGAGCTGAGAAGTTGAAGGATGTGTGTACTCCCCCATGAATTGTGCTGCCTCTCTGAAAATTTTCTGATACAGAAAGGTCTCCCAAAGTTGACAGATAGCTCTGAGCTGATGGTTAGATAGGTAGTCCTGTGTGTTTTCTGCTTTCAAGTGAGTGATCTTGTCTGGTGTCTGTGACTAGTTAGATGAAGCTTCTCCTGGAAAGGATGCCTTTATTTGCACTGCTGCAGTCCAAAACATCAGAGTAGGCTCAAAAGTAGCATTCAGAGGGTTTACCCACATCTGTGAAGTTTTCTGGCAATGCTTTTGATAAGACATGGCTGCAGCAAGTGTTACTAGCCTCTAACACTGATGGCGGCTGCCTGCCCTTACCAGGCAGATGTGGCTGGTGGAGCATTTTCTTTGTCAGCTTGGCCTGATGATGGGCTGTATTACCCATTCTAGTGTCCCCAGGCCTTTCTTGTGAAGGTGGCAGAGAATGAATCACTTCTACTACTTTTTTGGGACGCTGCCGCTGTGGTCCACCCTCTTCTGCTCCCCAGTGCAGTACCAGAATTATGTTGGTCCAAACTTTATTTTTGTCTTGTTAAGGACCAAATAAGCCCGACCCATCTTGTTCCCCAGGGGAGACCTTGTCACAGCCTTTCAGGACTTGAAGGGAACTTAAAAACAGAGAGAGATTTTTTACCAAGGCCTGTAGTGATAGGACAAGAGGTCATGGTTTTAAACCAAAATATTTAGACTAGGCATGAGAGAGAAATTTTTTGTGATTTGTGTAGTGAAACATTGGAACAGCTTGCCCAGAGAAGCCGTTGATGCCCCCTCCCTGTTCAAGGTTATGGTGGAGAGGGCTGTAGGCAAGCCGATCTAGTGAAAAATATTTGGGGAAGCTTGACTAGGTGATCTTTGAAGGTCCCTTCCAACCCAAACCATTCTGTGATTCTAAGATTTCAGAATTCTGTTTAAACTCAGAGTTGTCCCTTTTTGCAAAACTTTTATGCAGGTTGAAAACTATTTTTCTGCTGTAGGGTTAGAGAAGGCTACAGGACACTGTAAGTACCCTGAGTGAGAAAGTACTAACCTCGTATCCATGCCTGTTGGATGTGGAATTGCCTTATAAAGCCCTCCTCAGCCTTGCCAGCATTGGTGGGTTAGTGCAGAGCTGCATTTCTGTGTCTGCTGGCCAAAGCAGCCCAAGCTACAGAATGCTGGGTGGGGAGGGAGGCTGGCCAGATGCCTGATCCCTTGTTTCAGGGCCTTTCTGGCCCATTTCCTAGTATAGTTTTCTGAAGAACATCAGAGCTGCCTCCATCCCAGCTGTGTGTCATCTGCATTATGGTAGCACTGATGGATGGGGAGAGAGATCAGGCCTTTTCCTGAACACTTGGCCTGGTGGTGCTGGAGCAAGGGTGAGGTCAACTCCTTTTTCTGCTCTGAAGGTGTGGCTATCAAGGGGCAATCGTTTTATTTAGGGTTTTTTCCACTGGTGACAATGAGCCTGAATTGCATTGTGGAGAAACTGGCGTGTAGACGGTGTCTGGCTCATGTGATAAGAGAGCTCAGCTGTGCTCCAACCCCTGTGGGATGTGCAGTGAGGGCAAGAAGTTTTCTTGGACTTCAGGCATGGGGAAGGAACACTTATCATAGAAATGTGGTGGGAAGAGGGAGGGAAATATCTGTCTGATGCTGTCTTTAAAAAGAGACTGGGCATGCATGTAATTGGTGGACAGAGGTGAAAATTTACTCTCCCAGACTGTTGTCCATCTTAATCTTGCCTGGCCATGTGAGGGGAGGATCCAGCCTTCCAAATGCCCAGGCAAAAGCAAAGCTTGGTGTATTTTCAACACTCTGAGGAAGGCTGTTTTATCTTCAGTCTGATGGCTCATCCATATTAGTACTTCAGGGATAAATATTGGTGTCTAATGAGGCTTTTAGGATTGCTCTGGAAACTTGAAAACCTGCAGTAGCAAAAAGCAAGACTGCAAATTAAACTCCTTGGGGGCTTGGTGTGCCTCCAAAGCAAGACAGGCCAGGTGCTTTTTGTTTGTGACTTAAACAGATTTTCTAGCTTTACTTGAAAGTTGTAATTTTTCTTCCCACTTCTTCCTCAAGTCCTGAATTTCCAGCAGATCTCCATCTAACGTGTTCAAGCAGATTCAGTAAATCTATCAAGAGGAACTCACAGAGATCATTGATCATTCATGGCAGTAGAGAATAAATACCGATAGCACTATTTTGCAGATGAAGAAACTGAGGCACAGACTGTACCCCTGGCAGTGGAATTTGTTTTCCTTGACTGTTCCAAGGATA
Source organism: Entomyzon cyanotis (assembly GCA_024500445.1). Taxonomy (NCBI): domain Eukaryota; kingdom Metazoa; phylum Chordata; class Aves; order Passeriformes; family Meliphagidae; genus Entomyzon; species Entomyzon cyanotis. The sequence continues at coordinate 68,297,113 of JAKEPQ010000871.1, forward strand.
CCTTCATCTCACCTAAGCTGTTCCTTTGGACTTCTGGGAGATGCATCACCTAACTTGCATTACAGCTACATTTAGAGATCACAGGCATCCCACTGCTGCTGGTTCCTTCTGTCTGTCTTTTTAGGACACTTTTTTCAGGAAACTTCCTATTAGGGGTGTGAGGTGTGAAGCTGGAATACCGCCCTCTGTTAGTGTCCTTACAAGGAATGTCTGTGCAGGGTTACTTGCCTTGCAGTTGCTTCCTTACCTGAGGAATACCAGGTAAAACTCTTCATTCTGCTTTGATGGAGCTAAACAAGCCCAAGGAGCCACACTGGCATCAGTGGCTTGAGATGAATGCTTTTAAGTTTTCTATATTTCACTTTCCAGCCTAAGGACACCACTCATTGTTTTGATGTATGTGCCGTCCTCTATTCTTAGAAATGCTGTGCTTGTTTGAAGAGCAGAATGGCATTCATAGACTCTGAAACAATCTGGGGATTTGTTTTCTTGGGTGCTGTAAAGCAGAGTAGGTGTAGCTGCTGCAATTAGGAGGCAATGGACTAATCTCATTAGTCAGTGGGAGGAAACACTGGGTTCAGTGGGTTGGATAATGAAAAGTGAAGATGAGTTTTGATGTGCCAGATGGTCTGGCATAGTGGTTCCACTGATTTGGGAGGAAGGAGAGCCAATAGTAGTTGAAGAACAAAAGCTGTAGCAAGAGGTGGCCTGTGATTTCTCTGAGATAAAAAACTGTGATTTCTCAGTTGAGTGGAGACTTGTGGGATCCATCCAGGCCTGCTGTATTATTTTTTTTTTTGCGTTTTAGACCCATTTTGGGCAGTAGGAGACAGTCCTCCAGCAAAAGTTAATGAGGCACTGGCATTATATGGATGTGCTTGGATGATCAGTGGCTGAGCAAGAAGAAATAATCCTGACATCTCATTCTTTTAGAAAAGGCTGATAATTTAAATATCTCTGTAGAGAAAGTCATGTTTATTGTGTCACCTTATCCACAAATATGTAAGATTTTAGATTCAGAAATCCCAATATTTGATTTTGGGATTAGACTGCAGGCCCTTTCAGCACAATACTTTGGGTTCAGCTCTTCCTTTTCTGAGACCAGTCTGTTCATCTATAGGCAAGTAGGCAAGAGATAGAGGTTTGGGGGATAAAACAATAGAGAAGAAAAAAAATTGCAGTTTTCAAGAGTGGCCTCTGAGACAGGATTATCTCTGCTTAGGCTCGGCCCAACCTGAGATACTGTCACCAGATTTTGCTTTCACGAAGAACCCAGTGGCTCCTTTAATTTCTGCTCATTTTTGTGTTCCTGGTACCAGCACACACGGATGCATCAGCACACACGGAATCTCACTGCAAGGCTGTGGCCCAAGAGGTACCCAAAGGTAATTGGGAAATAGTTGGATGTTGTCCTTCTCCTTTCTCATTTGCTCCACGCTTGACACAAACACTCATTCCTCACCTCTGTTCACCTACCCTCACCAATATTTTTCCAGGAAAAAACAATAATCAGGGTTTTCCAAGCTTGGCTGTATTGCCTAAAACAAAAGCTGAGGAAATCCAATTGCACACTTTGGCCACTTTACCTGGCAGCACCCCAGTGTTATTTTATTTTAGTGAGCATCTAGGGCAGGAAAAAGCTTGTTCTGGGCTCTGGGCCATTACAACAGCTCTACTGAGGAGTGCCCTAACTTGGAACAGTCTGATAAGAGCTCTTAGTCTCTAAAGCAGTGTCCAGAATAGTGGCCAGGCTTCATCTGGCTGTGAAATAATAAAAAGTGTATTTATGATAAGAAGTTTTATTGAAAAATGTACTTGTAGCTGGGACACAGCCAGTCAGCACCTGTGTTTCCTGGCAGAAGGGAAAGCAGGAATTTTTCATAGTGGTTTAGTGTGTTTGGTATTATGATAGCTCTTGGGGCTGGATCTTCAGCAAATGGACAGCAATGTAGGTCTGATGGCAGCGATGCTGCAGTGATAATGATCTGTGTACAACCAGAGAGTGCCTCAGTTAAACATAGCTGGATCCTTTCCATCCCCAAAGAGCAATAACGGCTGTAGTTTCTTAGCCCCCATCTTGAGTCCTATTTACATTATCACAGGTCAAAATCAACACTTTTTTTTTACTTATAAATGCCATGCACACGGCAGCACTTTGACACAATACATACAACTGAGCCATTTCCAGCTTAATGCTTTCCTAAGAGCAGGCCATGTGCTGGAAGTAGAATTTAATGTGGAAAATGGTAATCTGGCAAGTGATCTCCTCCTGCAAAGGGTCTGGGCTCTGCTGCTGTAGGGGCACCAGAGTGCCAGGCACTCCAGTGAGCAGAGGCACTCAGCAATGGCAGGGAAAGTCCCCGTGAAGATGCAGCTGTGGGGGAGGCTGTTGTAAATCAGAGTGGCCCCAGATGTCATGCAGGGCGGAGAGGAGATTGATGGGGTGGGTGGGGAAGCTGAGGCAAGGAGAGTTCAAGCATCACCCTGACCCTCGAGAAGGGAAAATAGCCCCAAGCCTCAGCAAGGTTTGACTGAAGCCTGCTGTTCCCCTGAAGGGGAAAGGTCAGGCTCTGCTCTGTCAGGCGCCCTCAAACAAAAAACCTGTTTATACAGGACCCACCCCTGTACCTTGTGAGGTGGATGGTAAATGGGCTTGAGACATTCAATGCTTCTCTCTCTGGTAACGCTTGTGTCAATGAACAGTGGAAATTCAGATTGGGCTGGTAGTAAAATCCTGAAAGGAGGTGGTTAGGTCAAGCCCCACACAAACATTAACTGGAGTTAGCTCCCATGAGCACTAAACTGGTGGTCCTGGGATGATGCTGTCTGGGGTGGTGGCAGTTGCCAGCATGTGCCTGAAACAGGTCACCTGTGTGCCCAGCCCTGTGCCCTCGCAGCCTGAGCACAGCACAGGGCGCTACTCACCCAGGCAGAGGAGAGTTCCCACACTTCACTGCCTGCCCAGTGACCTGCAGTAAAGTTTTGCCAGCCTTGATGGTTTAGCTGGAAGTGAGATGCAAATATGCTGCATGTCTGGGGACCTGGGGTCAGGAGGGCAGACATTTGGAGGTATCCTGAATTTCCTGCGAGGGAGGTCTCTGCCAGGACTTTCTCTGCTCCCACACATCCTCTTACCTGAGTCCCCTCAATGTGTGGACAGGGAATAGCTTCTGGCCACCTGAACTGTTATTGTGACCTGCTCTCTGTGGCAGTCTTACAGAGGGACTCTTTTGATCCCATATCACCTGATGGATATTTGTCCAAGTGTCATTTCATGCAAAATGTTTCTGTCACTTATAAATACAGGACAGAAATGTGGATATTGGGATTCAGATATGATTTTCATGTTCTGTCCTGCATCTGTTTTGTGCTCACATTGTAAATAAAGCTGTTTGGAATGAGCAACCTGTTTGACTAGCCCTAGCCAAAGGTTGGGCATGTCTTCAACTAACCACAGTAAGAACTGGCAATTTCTGGAGTGAATTAGGTGCTTCCATCAAAGCAGAGAAGGCAGGAAAATAGTTTTAACCATCTGATTTTAATGTACTACTGTACATCTGCTGGAGCCCTCCCAGCTGCTTTCCAACTTCTGTTCCTTTCTACCCTTAGAAGAAGCTGAACCAACTACAGCTCAGCCAAGCATGGGCAGTCTGGCACCTCTGCTCTGGTCCTGCACAGCTTTTATCTATTTGAAAGTTACAAGTATAGAATACATTGATTAATGGCCCAGTAAATTAATTGGCAGCCTCTGTAGCTTGTTTTGCAGCTGATGGCTTGCAGGGAGCTGCTGGAGTGGAAAAGCATAACAAAGTGCCAACTTACCAGGTCGTGGCGGTGCCCACTGTACAGCAGGCGTTTTCCTCACAGGAAAGAAAACAAAGGCATTTCTCTGAAGAATGTTGCAGGCAGAGACTGACTCACAAGTAGGGTGAGGGAAAAGAGTTTTTAGAAGTTTAAAAACAGGGGGAAAACCTTAAACGTGTAGTTCAAACACAAAGTCGGCACTGTTCAGATAGTGGAGTTTTTAACCACAGGATTGTAGCTGAAAACTGACCTGGATTTATTTTTTACAGTTTGATTCTATGGTGTCTCCTGTGTTGAAGGGAAGATCAAATTCTGCCCAGATCTGAAGCTGTGAAGTTTTTCCTGCTGCTCGCTCTTTCCAAGGCAGCAGAGATGTAACTAAAGAGAGAAGTGCAGGCTGTATCTCTGCCTGTATCTCAGCTGCTGCTGAGGCACTGGCTTTTCCCAGGTCTTCAGAGTCACTTTCTGATCAGTCAGCAGAGCAGGGAATGGGAAATATGACCTTAGAATACTGTCCATGTGGACCAAACAAACTACTGATATTAAATACTAAAACCAAAAAGTTTCTGTTTTCCTGTAACAAATTGATATTCTGATTTGTGTGGGGAGAAAAAGGTGCCATCAATGAAGAAAAAATGAGACTTATTGACAACAAATTAAATAAAAGATATTACATAATTTTAAAATGTTACGGAGAACATCCTTTTGTCTGTCTGATGCATTTATTCACCTCTTTTGTGTGAGCCCCATCACTTTGTCCAATTTTGTATAAAAATCTATCGAGGCTTATTTGAGTTGTCTAGATATTACAGGAAATAAAGCAAAATTGCCTTGCTCTGCCCTGGTCTGAGGTGGTTTCTTGTGTGAAAATACTGCTTTGCAGTGATGCCTCCTTACCTGGGGGGGCTGGACTTTTGCTTCTTCCACTTTCAGTTTTGTTATAGTTTCTTTAATTGGCAACAAGGAGTGAGATGCAGCTCCAGAAGTCAGTTCCTCCAGACGGACTTTGAAGCACTGAGACTTTAGTTGGATCTTAACCAAGGAGGATCTTAGCTCTTGCTCAAACTCCTGGCTTTTTGGTTGTGTTTTGGTGGGAAGTAAGGTTTCCAAGAAGGATTGAGAGCCAAATATTGTATTTAATCTGGGTCTTAAAGTCACGGGATGGTTTGGCTTTGGAATGGGGAATGGAACAAAACTTTGCTGTGGGAGTCTACTCTTACCAAAAAGGAAATCTGACTTTAGGGCTTTTGTGATTCAAAATGCTGAACATTGTAATACAATAACTTCCTCTTTGTGTTCAAAGTTGTTAAAAGTGAGTTTGATGGGTTTAATTTTATATTAATTCAGAAGTGTGGTCTTGTTCTGCAATAGGGATGGGGGGAAATGCATACAGGAGTTGTGGAAGGGATCACAGCTGAGAGCAGATTTCCAGCTGTTTCTTGGCCCCATGGCTTTTCCCCCACACCGGCTTGCTGTCCCTCTGCCTGCCATGTGAGAAGGCCTCTGCATGGGGATATAAGAATAGTCTGACCAAAATAAAATGGAGCATATGGTTTGGAGGTAAGACCTAGAGACAGTGGGGCAAGTCTGCTTGTGTGATGTGTGCTATGGGTTCCTCAAAGAGTGGTGAAAGACCAGGAATATTTTGCCTGAAGGACCTCACTGTGACTTTCTGCACTCATTGTACACCTAAGGTGGTTGATCAATAGGATTAATTATAGGAATTAATGCCTCAGCCAGCAGATCTTTATTTAAACACAGTCATGCCTCACACTAGTTTATGTGGAGACAGACTGGCAGCTCTCGTGTTTTGCCTTGTCTTTGCATAATGAGACACCGAAATATTGCTTGTCTTGGCTAAACAACAGAAAAGGGCTGTGATGAATTGCATTTATGCCTGTTTCTGATTGTTTTAAGGTGCCTATTTCAAGTGGCCAGGAAGAAAGATGAGTGTTTACATTTTATTTAAATGCTGACACAGGCTCTTTGCTCCTGAGTAGTCCAGATTAACGCATAGCCAAGAGTTCTGGCATAGGGCCACAAGGACAGATTATTCACTGTACTTTGAAAGGGTGTTGGGTTTCTGTATCTGACCTTTTGGGTGGATAAATGGGAGGATTAGCTGCTAAGGAAGCAATTATCCACTCTCTATAATTAATATCTCCTTCTTATTCTCTGGTGTTACTTGACCTGGAACTCTGAGAGCCTGTTGGTGTTGCCAGTTTTGTGTAATTAGCACCTGTAGAATGAGGGCTGGAGTCCCCGACCTCTCCAAGTCAGCACGGTGGAAGTGGGGAGTAAGAACACAAGGGTGATGTTGTCAAATCCAGCTCCAGTGACCAAAACAATGGCGATCGGATGATTAAAGGCTGTAGTTTTGTTCCTGAGATAACTCTCTACCCTTTAATGCCACTGTGTCTTTTGACATGAAGATTAAATATGCCTGCTATTCTTCTGAAACAAAGCCCGCCCTGTCAATAAAGCAAACAGGTGCCTAATGCTTCTGCACATGCCTTTGGGAAGGTTGCCTTTCCCATCAATTGTGCTGTGTTTTCAGCTGTCACTGCTGAAAATGCCGTCTTGATCAAGTGCAGCTAGAGATTGTCATTCTGCACTGTCATTTCCCATTTGCAGATGTAGCCAGAAGCTGATACCATCTGACAGTTCTAGGAGGATGATACATTCTTTTTACTCTACTTTTAAAAGCAGTCCTGGATTACTGACTTATCCCTCTCTGTTTTGAGGTGTTTATACTGTCCATTGCCATTGTAAAGGAGATTGAGACTCAAATAATATTTAATGATTCTCTGGAAGTCTTTAATTTTGGTGTGCATCAGCATTTAAAAAATAATTATATATGTTTAATATATATAATGATGTAAATATAAAAATATAAATAAACATATTACAACTAAATAAATTCCTTCTATGATTTTAAGAAGAACAGAGTAGAAGTTCAGCCAAATCAAACTGGATTTTCCTATTTGAAAACATTTATTGTTTTCACAAAAATCACTTTTGAAAAAAAAGCTAAAGGAGCATAAACTTTTAAAACATATAGATATAAAGTTAATATTTAACTTATTTTTAAACTTCTAAAAAGATTAACTGGTGCTTTTAAAATGTGCTTGTAAGTTAAGAGATTTATGGCAGACTCTTACTTGATGCCATTGCTGAAGAAGCAGCCTAGGTGGTGGAAGTTAGTTATTTTCCCCCTGTGCTGTCTTTTGAGATAAAGGGAAATCAAAGTTAATAAATTAAGGACAATTAAACCTTTTATAGATATGTGCTATCTGAATACCAAGGGTTATCAAGGGGATTTCAGTTGAGTGAAGAGTCAGTGGGGAAATTTTTCTGGGAATGATGGGGCTTGAGCAGGTAAGGTGGGACTTTGTACAGTGCAGAGATAAATCAGAAAGTCACATAAAAACATGGTGAGATTATGCACTGCATCCCAGATGTGGGATTATCTTCTGCCTGCCACACACTGAGAGCAAAAACAAGCAAAAAGGTGAAGTTTTGCAGTGCCGAAGATCAGTATTTACTCAGAGGAGACCCTGACACTGTCTCCTGGGACTGCATCTAAGGAAGAGCTAATCTGTCAAATGGTCTTCTGCAGCGCATTAATTCAGGAAATAATCTGTTTGCCAAGCCTTGAGTGAATAGAAGTTTGCATTGAATAGTCAAAAATAAAGCAGAAATTTGGTGTATGTGAACTAAGAGTTTTCTCCAACTGAGCAGGGAAGGCTGAATTCCCAGAGAAAATACCTTCTGTGCTTACTGCAGACACTAGAAAATGACACTTTATTAATAGAAGAGGGTGTCAGCTGCTACTAATAGTGTGGTATCATTCTCAGAGTAGTGGGTTCCCCCCTGCCTGGGGAGGGCTGTTTGTCTGAGCTCAGTGGGAGACTGATTGAATTGGCCTGACTTAACCCTGTGCATCACGAGAACCCGAGGGCTGTTACATTACCCTTAAGGCAAATTGAACTGGGAGACAAACATTGACAGTGCAGATTCAGAGAAGAAAAACATGTGAGGAATGTGAACACTGAACATCCTGTATACTCTTGCTTTTATTAAACCATGGAGGTCACTCTGTGTTGTAGAAGATGTATGTCTTGGTTTTCAGAACCCACATGGACCAGCCTGGGTGGAAGCTCCAATTAGATCTCTATTGTCTTGTGTTAGATTTACTAGTTCAAATCAAACAATGAATTAAAATAATAGAGTAGCACAAGTCCTTTTCAATTAATGAATTATCATTAAGTAGCAGCAGCAATAGTTTATAGTAGTCATAATTTTTTGATTGCTGTGTAGAACTTGCATGTCTTGTGCCAACATTTGCTTTTTAATATCAGGACAACTGCAGGATGTGCATCTACCTTGACATGCTCAGATCAGGAACATCTGATCTCCATTCTGTATAGAGGTATAGAATGACAGAATGGTTCAGGTTGGAAGGGACCTTAAAGATCATTTAGTTCCATGCCCTCTGCCAAGAGCAGGGACACCTTCCACTAGACCAGGTTGCTCAGAGATCCTTTCAGCCTGGCCTTGAACACTGTTGGGGATGAGGCATCCACAGCTTCTCTGGGCAACCTGTGCCAGGGCCTCACCACCTTCACAGGGAAGAATTTTTGTAGATCTTCTTGGCCAGAGATTTCCCTTGGAAAAGCAGTGTTCAGACTTTTCCTGTGATGAGAGTTGATGCTCGATCTCCCAGAGCTACCAGCAGTGCTGATGTGAGCTCCCTTGGTGCTTGTGTCATTCATGCCAGTGGTGACTCTCCAAGCCTCAAAACTCCTGGTCACCTCTTTTTTTCTCAGCCCCACAAGAAAGGCTTTTTGGTTTCTTTTGATATTCTCAGCCTTTACTTGTCTTGGAGATAATTTCAGTCTCTCTCCCTCCAAACATTCAACAGCAGCAAATCATGACATCTGCTATAGCAATAATAATTAGTTTAATGAGAAATAAATAAACTTAGAATTAATTCAATCTGTCTGTGGTTGTACCCATACATCTGCTGAGGTTACTCAAAGCACTTCTAGATTTTTTCCACGGTGTCTAAAATGTACTTTGAAAATTAGTAAAATAAGGGTTCTCCCATAATCACCTATCTCCAGGAGATGGAGCTCCAAGAAAAACACCAATTACTGTTGGGTTTGTAATTTAAATTATGAAGGTTAGCAATACTAATTCTGTGTCCCTGGCTGGGGAGACTTGTCAACAGCTCAATTACCATGAGTGGATCTCATTTTGTATTCCAGAAGTGCAGGGAAAGGAACTGAGAGGAGAAAAATACACTCATTTACCTCAGCTAGAGAGCGCCTGGGCCTGTATCCAGTTGTGAGTAATGCTGGCTGGAAACAAGACATGAGCATTTAACAAGGAAGGTAATTAACTGTTAGTGTAGCTTATGAAGATATGCCACAGATTTTTTGCTTGTTCAGAGCTTTTCAATCCGAAATGCAAGGGTTTGCTTAGTGAATGCTTCTTTTTGAAGTTATTGAGCTTCAGTGAAAAGTTTGTCAAGTGAACACCTCAGGCCGGTGTTATGGTGGAGGTCTGGCTAAACAGGCTTAATGGCACTGCTTGGCTTTGAAACCTCCATAATTGGGTTGCACACAGTGCTAAGATCTGGTTTTTGCTGATTAAAAAAACTTATCCCAAAGAGACCCTCTGCATATGGAACTTGAATAGGCCACTCTCTTTTGGCTCTGACAGCTTTCAAAGGAAAGAGGGGAACCCCCCGACCCATGGGCAGCAGAGCTCTCGTGCCCCTGCTGTTCTCCCTGCCCCAGCTGCCTCTCCTCCCTCCCTGCCTTGCCTGGATGTGCTCTCCTGTGGCATTTGGGAAAGCAGGGCTTTGCCTGAAAAGGGCTCTGCTTTCTAAGGGATTGCTGGCTGTGCACAAATGCAGCATAGCAGACACAGGGAGGAGGTTTGATGGAGCGAAATCCAGCCTGTTCAGTGCTGGATTTCTTTAAAAGTTGGTTAATGGGAATTTTTCTTCTTGAGAGGGACCATGACTTCACCTCAACCTTAACAAACTACCAGCCAAATAGTTCAAAGCTATTTAGAAAATGACTGCTCAAAAGTATCAATTATTATTGTGATGGTGGAAAAACATCTCACTGTAAAACATAATGCCAAGGAGTAGACACAGTTTTTATTTTAAATAAAAAGGAAAACAGGTTCTACAAGTGTGGGTTTTTTTCTATGAATTTTTCCCATCCTAGTTTTTGGATCTGAAAATTTTGAGCAAGGTGACAAATTAAGAAAACAAACCAAAAACACTTTTTCTCAAAAAGTGTTTGTTTTTTTTTTTCTTTTAAAGGAAAAGTGATAAGAAAAGAAAAATCAATAGTGAAGTGTGCAGTCATGTTTTTAAATTTCTTTTTATTTTTAATAATCTAAGACAGATAGTGGCCTTTGGTCACTATGAATTTTTAATGAATTTTTAAATGCTTTAGGAGTTTTTAACCAACACTAAAACACTAAAATCAATAGTGAAGATTATAAAACATGGCAGTTCAGCCTGAAAAATAGCTGTTGCCTGTGCAGGCAGAAATGTTCACATATACCTGGCTGGACCCCTGAATATGTTTTTGCGAGTTCAGACCAAATATTTACCCCAATAAAAGACCATCTAGGGGATGAAATCAAATTAACACACAGCTTCATGCTATTGGAAATGTTCACAGTCCTTTTTTTGAAGATGGATAATACAGAAATTAAGATGTACCTTCAGACAATGGGACCTGCTTTTGTGAGAGCAATATCACTATTCTTTAATGTTATTTTCTGACATGTGGAATGCTTCAGCGTGCAGGCGATATTTTGAAGTGCTGAGTTCTGTCTTTATAAGCTGTAATTCTCTCTGGATTTTATTATTTGCTATAGATTTTGGGGATTGATATCCTCCAGTCACTTTTAGGCTCTGGACAAATTACAGTAACAACTGAAGTGTTCCTGAGAAGTTCCTGCTAAGCCATAGTTTTGGTATTGGCTGTATTTTCTCTCTGGCTTATTTTTCCCTTGTGATTTATAGATGAAATCATGGATCATGACCATAGTGCCAAAGTGTTTTGATACCTTTGATATCTCATACTGTCACACAGGTCCCTTGGCACTTTCCTAGAGAGTTTGTCTACAATTTCTGGAGTTAAGGATGGGCACGTGGGGTCCAGAGCACTGCTTTGAAGGCTACAAGGGTTTCACCACATGGCCAAGGCCAGGCCACACCAGTCATCTCAGGGCAAGAGAATGGGACCCACCAGTAATTATTTTTGAGGGTGCACAAGAAAAATGGGTGATCAGGGCATTCTTTCTTGCCATATTGCAAATACGTGAAGCCCAAAGAGGGTAGGAAATCACCTGGGTCAGCTGGAGATGATGGAGTTCCTGGTGGGGTCTGTGGATACCTGAGCTGGGTGACTGCATGGTGTGGCACCTGCAGAAGCTGCTCCTGTGGAGGGTGTGCTGCAGCCACAGTGGCTGTGGATCTCTCCAGCTCTTGCAGGAGGCTGTGAGAGCTCCCTTTTAGGAAGATCTGCAGGCAGTATCAGTGTTATGGCATTACAGCAAAGGCAAATAGAATAGATGGGCAGAAGTAAAAATTGTGAGTTAAACATGGCCATGAGCACAATCTAGAATTTAGAATGCTCTTGAGGCTGCCTCAAATGACACCAGCTCTGCTAGTGCTGCCATTGCAAAGGGTGAAATTTTGTGGACAGCCTCAAATTTGGCCTCAAGCAGAGCTCAAAGGCTGTCCTTGTGTAAGAGTGTGCACATAGATATTAATGTCACTTTAAAAATCACTAACGTTGTTCTCTTCAGGAGCTCAGGGATTGCGCTAACTTTATGTAGCCTTCAGCTCTGATGTGCTTGTCCTTTCTAGAAGGAGGAACAGTTCCTCTGGTCCTTCTCTCATGGCATAAGGGCAGCTTGGGGAGGAAATGTCCCAAGTGTCACTTATTCACGGAGCCAGACTGCTTAAGCGATAACTTGGTGCCACACAAAACCTTGGACCGAAGTATCCAGAGAATCAGAGGTCCTCATAGCTGCTATTCCTAGCCCCATGGTGTACTTGCAAGTGCCAGCTTTACTTCAGCTCTTTCAATGGTTGGCAAGAAGCTGGTTTGCTTTGCTCCTTCTAGAATCATAGAATTGCTAAAGGTTGAAAAAGACCGTTCAGATCATCAAGTCCAACCATCAACCCAGCAGTGCCACCAAGTTCACTGCTAAACCATGTCCTCAAGTGCCACATCCACACATTTCCTTGAACACTTTTCAGGGATGAATTGTGACTCCAGCACTTTCCTGGGCAATCTGTTTCAATGCTTTACAACCTTTTCTGTGAAAGAGATTTTTCTTTTATCCAATCTAAACCTTCCCTGCCTTCCCTGGCACAATTTGAAGCCATTTGTTCTCATCCTGTCACTTGTTACCTGGTAGGAGAGACCAACCCCCACCATGCTACAATCTCCTTTTAGGTAGTTGTAGAAAGCCATAAGGACCCTCCTGAGTCTCCTGTTTTTTCAGGCTGAGCCCTCCAGCTCCCTCAGCCACTCTTTGCAAGGCTTCTAATTTAGGTGCCAGTGCTTGGCTCCTTGTGAATCACTGATCCACATTGTTTATTACTGGGGAGAACTGTCAAAGGCTCGGGGGTCTGGAAAAGCAGTTGAAGTGCATTGCCTTTCTCCTTGATTTTCCATGGCAAATTCTAGAGGAGGTCCCTCACTGCTTGTCAATGTGGAGTCATGAACTGGGCTTTCTATGAGCCCAGTGTTTCTTGGCAGCCTCCTTACATGGGCTGACTGTCTGAGGAATAGGAGATGTTGCTGCATGCAGATTTTCCCAGGATATTTCAGGGGTGATTCAAAGAATCATGAAGGGGTTTCATCCCTCTCCCCACCACACCCTCTCCCCTACTTCTCTCACCAAAGCGGTGGAGCTGCTGCTAATTGGCCTGACAAGTGGAACAGCTCCTTTCTGAGGGGACCCCACACTCCCTTGTGGAGAGGAATTTGCTTTGAAGTCTTCTCCCTGCCCTGTATTGTCTACACACCTTCTTTTGCGTGAGTGTGATAAATGGAAATCAAACAGTCCCAGACCAAGGAAACGAGCACTAAGTCCTGCCTGTCATTCCAGAACATTTGCTGTGTTTATTACAAAGCTCTCAGGGTTGCACTGAGCAGCCAAATTCAAAGCAGCCAAAATGCTGAGTAGCCAAATGCTGTTTTCTTCCTTTTGACTCATTTTTTTGATGTAAGAACACATCAAAGCTGATGGAAATGGGCTGAAGTGAGCTTGTTATTACTAATGTCCGTGTGTGACACAGTGTCAGAAACACTGTGACCTGGCACAGATATACTGTTGCAGTAAGAAGCCCAAATCAAAGTTTGTAATTAGGATACTCAAATGGATTATTCTTATTATTACAGCTTAGAGCTCTCAAACTCTTCTCAGCCATGAAAAAACCAGAGATTTCATGGTCTAATGATTAGATGAGTAGAACGGGATCAGGAGGGCACGGGGCTGGGCTTCTGTTCCCTTGTACTTTCACTGAATTGCCATGTGAACTCCCTAAGTAATTTAATCTCTCTGTGTCTCTCCTCTTCCTCTCTGCCTCTATTGTCTGCTCTGAATCAGATGGTAAGACTGAATTAGACCCTGCACTTACAAGAGTAATAAATCCTTCCATTTTCTTTATTTAATGCATCTGGATGTGGAAAAGGAGGCAACTTTCTTAAAGAAAATAAAAGGGGAAAACACTCTCTAAAAAATAAAAAGATGCAGGTTTTGAGCTGCTGCTCATAACAGCTAAAGTACCTCTGTGGCTGGAAAGGGAGCCTGGGACAGAAGGTGCATGACACCATTTTTCAAAAAATGAGACTTCACTTCAGGCAAATCATGCCTGACAAATTTGGTGACCTTCTATGATGGGGTTACAGTGGAGGTGGACAAGGGAAGCACAACTGATGTAACCTACCTGGACTTGTACAAAGCATTTGACACTGTCCCACATGACATCCTTGTCTCTAAACTGGAAAGAAAAGGATTTGATAGATGGATCACTCAGTGGATAAAAAATAGGCTGGATGGTCACAATCAAAGAGTTGTGGAAAATGGCTGAATGTCCAAGTGGGACCCAGTGACAAGTGTGATTCCTCAGGGGGTGGTATTGGGATTGCCATTTTTTAATATCTTTGTCAGTGACAGGGACAGTGGGACTGAGGCACCCTCAGCAGGTTTGCTGTTGACACTGAGCTGTGTGGTGCAGGTGACACACTGGAGGGAAGGGATGCCATCCTGGGACCTGGACATGCTGGAGAGGTGGGCACATGTTCATCACATGAAGTTCAGCTAGGCCAAGTGCAAAGTCCTGCACCTGGGTCAATCCCAAGCATGAATACAAGCTGGGAAGTGAATGGATTGAGAGCAGCCTCAGGGAGAAGGATTTTGAGTGCTGGTGGATGAAAAGCTCAGCGTGACCTTGCAAAGTGCACTCACAGTCCAGAAAGACAAACATGTCCTTGGCTGGGTGAGAAACAGCATGGGCAGCAGGTCAAGGGAGAGGTTTCTCCCCCTCTGCTCTGCTCTGCTCTTGTGACATCCCACCTGGAATGCTGAATCCAGCTCTGGGACCCCCAACACAAGAAGGATGTGGACCTGCTGGAATGAGTCCACAGGAGGCCATGAGATCAGAGGGCTGGAGCAGCTCTGCTGTGGAGACAGGCTGAAAGAGTTGAGTCTGTTCAGCCTGACAGCGAGAATGCTCTGGGGAGACCTTCCAGTACCTAAAGGAGCTACAAGAGAGGTGGAGAGAGACTTTTGACAAGGCCATTTAGTGACTGGATGAGGTGGAATGGCCTATTGGCTCAGCAGAATCTTAGTTTCTCACAGAAGAGATTTCTCTTTCCCACCACAAGCATAAAAGATGTAAGGTGGGCAGGGAGAGAAAGTACATGGCTGTTCAGCCTGTCCTGCCACTCTGGAAGTGTGGAAGAGGGTCTCTGCCAGCTGCAGAGCTGAGCTGTGTGGGGCAGAATGCAGTGACTTTGAATGCCAGCAGGAATAGTTTTGTAATCCAAACTTTCTTGTTTGCTGAATAACCCAGTTTCTGGGCACAACTGGGCTTCAGTGATGTGGGAGGAATCTTATTAGGAGGTTGCAATGAGGAAAGACTGGCTTTTGTAAGAGGTAAATGAAGTAGTTATTAAAAAGGAAGGACAAAGCTACCAAAAGCCTCATTCATGTTACAGGTTCAGGCATGGGACAGAGGAGAAATCCACAAAAATCTGCCTTTCAGCTTTTTCTATTGCCTGTGTTTGAATGGGAAATTGGATATCCCCAGGATCCTGAGAGACAGCACACATGAAAACAGCACTGAATTCCTTCAGGGGGATGCAAGGAGGAAGTGGCATCTGTTTTGCATCCAAACATTACTTGGAGTCTAGTTAAAACTCTCGTTGTGACAGGGAGGTGAAAAAACACAGAGAAAATCCTCCTTCCCTTATGGTTGGGAATCAGTGCAGCCAGGCAGGGGGAATACTAATGGAGGTCTCTGATCTTTTCTGCACTTACAACTCAATGCTCTTCCTGTTTCAAACAAGCCACTTAGTCACCCATGATCAAGTCTTCAGTAAATGTGGAACAACTTGTTAGTGATAGATGGGGTCATTCATGTTGGGCTAACGTGGCCTCTCTGTATGAGAAAGAGACCAGTATTAATTCAAGCAGGTATTTATTCGCTGTTCTTCAGTTAATTGTCTTGACTTAATTTGATGTATGGAAAACAGTGGCTCATGTAAGTTAAGGCTGGTATTTCAAAGGCGACATGGGAATTTGGGTGGTTGAGACTTCTTGGATAGGGAGGGACAGAAAACAAATCTGTATGTCATGAAATGTTTTGAGGCTTTTGGCTTTGAAGATCCTTTAACATTTTCAGAATCAGAGATGCTCTTTCCCTTTACTCCTATTTCTAGAATGAACTTTCTTTTTGGCTGCTTGCCTGGAAGCTGGGAGAGCCATGCTCAAGTGCCTGAAGGTCCAATCTATTGGATCAATTTCTTTTTGAATCCCCCAGTTGAAGCTCTTCTATCCTGTGAAATATCCCTTTGGTGAATGAGATATTACCTGATCTTCACCATGCTCCAGAAGTGGCATGGACATGGCACTTAGAGCTATTTGACAAGGTGGTGATTGGTCGAAGGTGGGACTTGGTGGTCTTGGAGGATTTTTCCAATGTAAATGACTCTGATAAGAGTGCAGTAGTTATGGAAGTTGCCTGAGATAGAGAATTCATGGACAAGAACTTATTCCATATAGGACAGCCCAGGGACTTCCTTATCAGCTGTCCTAAGGTTGTAGCTGCTCTAGCACCTTGCTTTGGGAGTCAGGAAGCATCCCCATCAAAATAAAACAGTAATGAAAACAAGTTTGGAAGTGTGGAAATATTGCATTTTTCTTTGGATCCTTACCCACAGAAGTAGCTTTGTTCTTTTAAAATGCGTTCTAGTTCTTTCAGCCCACAGCTATGGAGGTAGGCACACCTGCCATTTAAAATACCCCCACATTTTGCATGCACCCTCCACTTGGCTGCTGTGGTGCCCTTGTGGAAAACTTTGGTGAAACGAGAGAACAGCTGAAGGCTGAATGTGAGTGTCTGCCCCAGAGCCTCTGTTTTGGGGCAGTTAGGGCAGCACATCTCTTGCCCTCCTTGCTAGGGGCACTTGAGCTGCTGCTTTCTGGGCCAAGGTGCCTCTAAGCACCCACATAAACCAGGCTGAAAGCTGAATTATTTCTTTTTGTTAGGCAGAAGGATCAAGCAGGCAAGTTTGGGCTAAAGATTGCTTTATGAGACCACACAGTCAATCTCACCTGCTCTCTGCTAGACAAAACAGAGAGCCTGGAGGTGGGAACAATGCTGGAGGAGGCTAGTGTGGGGAGGGAGTGCTGATATTCAGTCAGGAGGATTTACCTGTGTGGTATGATAAGCACGACACAGCTGTGCTGGCTTTCTTCTTCATAGGTGGAAATGAATGCTCAGCATATTAACTGTCTGGCATTTTTCCTATTTCACATCCCAGTTTGGACTGGGAATTAGCACTTCTAATTGGCAGAAGACTGAAACAGTCTCATGCTTGCTCTAAGTCTAATCATGGGAGCAGGTGCCTAGGATGATTTGTGGATTTGTCTGATAAATTCTACTTTCTCCCTTCCTCCTCATTCTTGACACAGTTCCACAGTCTCCCCAGGCAGCCCTGAACTCCTCACTGTGGAAGGCAGAGAGGGAAGATGGAACACCAGGGGTATCCTGGCATGTGTAACACTGAGTGCCATCAGTCAGATGATGTTAGCATGGAATATGTTAACAAGGAAGATATTGCAGTGCAGTTATATTTGGCTATGGAAAATTGCCAATTTTCTAATAAAGCTGTGGCATTTTTAGCCGAAGAGCAGGTTCTGAAGCTGAGCTCCTAAACTTTGTTGTTGTTGTTGTAAAATTATGCATAGTATTAGCATGAAGGAGATGATTAGAAGGTTAGACCTTTGCGTGGTGTGGGGGGTTAGACTCCTGTGGAATTAAAACTCTGGTGTCTTGCATGGCCTTTCTTAGACTGACACATGTAACAGATACATCTGCACAGACCCCTCTTTGGGAGGCAGAAGTAGGAGAGTTCACCTTGCTTAGCATGGCACAGATGGGAATTTAATGCCCCAGATCTTCATGAGCCAAGGCCCTGGTCTACCGAGACATGAATGAATGCATACTCACTTTTTAAATATAATTTATCTTGCCTGAGTTGAAGGTCAAATACATAAAACATTTGCCTGGATTTAGACCTAAATGTCCTAATAGCAGTAGCTTTTGGCTGAAAAAGTGTCCAGTGTCAGGAATGACACCTAGCTCTGACTACTCCAGCAATCAGTGTTTACAAGGCACTGGAAGTGAATAGTTAAGTTTTAGCTCCTCAAACTTCTCTGCTGTTGTTTTGTTCTCCCAGAGTGACTCAGGGGGGCTGATGTACTCCAGTGGCTGTTCTTGGAAAGAGCTGGATTATCAAGGTCTTTTGATTCTTCCCTTGTTAGAGGCTTGTGGTTTACGAGGTTAGGAACCTTCCTAGCTTAAGCTTTCACTTTGTCATCATAAGCGGTGTTACAAGAGTGAAATTAATTTCTTTGAGTTAATTTCAACTAAGTAGGCCCTTTTCACTGTACCTACAGCAGAAGAGACCATCTTTGGGATTTTGAAATAAAGACTTGCAGGTGAGAAAGTTGAAGGCAAACAGTGGGCAGCTGTTACGCTTCCCCTGCACAGAAAAGCCGGGGAAATTTATTGAAACCAGGAGACTTTTTTTTTTGTTGAACTTGGGAATTGAACTTCAAATTTATTTTTTTCCATTACCATAACACCTTTGCACAGAAGGTAATGCCTGACACAGCCTTGCTGCCAAGAGTGGATGGATCATGAGAGACTGGATTTCTCTGGGTGACTCCCCTAGCTCATGTATTCTCCAAAACCTGCCAAATAGTTTGCAGAATCTGAGTGTTAGTCTTCATGTGGGTGTGTGTTCTTCATGCTGCAGACTGTAAAGGCAACTGCAGAAGAGAGCGGATTCAAAAATTATTAATGCTGGTGCTGAGGTATTGGTACTCTAATACTGGGGGCAAAAGAGGTGCTGTAGGAGGACCTGGTGAGACTTTCAGGGACAAAATCTGGGGCATAATGAGAGGACAGAATGGGAAGTTACATGAAAGGAAGGAAGACCTGAGAGCACCACAAAGCGGTTCAGTGACCTGGCTGGAGCCCCAGAAACCCAGTCTAGCACTTTATCCATTAGACAGTGGCCCGTTCTTGGCATAATCATGTTTTATTAAGGTTGCAGCCATCACATTTCACTTAACATCGCAGCAATGTACTGTGACACGGTGTGGAGTGAGCTGTGCCACAAGTGAACCTTGGGCAGTGTCTGTTGTGCTCTTATGGTCTCTGTAATGACCATGTACAGATCTTCAAACAGAAGTGATGGAAGTTGATCTTCATTTCTCCCTCAGCCTCGAAGTGTTCTTGCCCTGGGAGTGACCCAGAACTATTCCCTGCCCCTTGGATTCTCACGTAGATGATTACTTGGGGACGCTCCCTGAGGGTGTCTTTTCCCCTCACATGCTATGCTCATTCAGGCAGTGTGTGGCCCTGTTGACTGCAGAAGGTCTGGCTGCCTTTCTCTGTCTGCCTAGCATGCTCTAATGTTTGGTAGTGAAAGATACAAGCAAAAGAAAGCCAAATAATTAGCTATCCCAGCTCTAATTCCCTGGGCAGAAGTTCACTTTTCAGTAACTGAAACTGGCTTAATCCTAATCCCCCGCAAATCTCCTTTCCTAAGAGTCTTTGTGAGGCTCCCTTATTGGTAAGAGCTTCCAAAAAGACCAGGGCTGCTTTCAGGCTGAATTTTCCTAAAGCCTGTAAATGTTGTTCCTGATGTGATGCAATACAAGGACAGTGAATCTCTGAAGCCACAAACCCCTTACTGCATGAATGGGGTTATTAATGTGCAAAACAAACTGGAAGAAGAGCTCTAGTGTTGCAGGCACAAGTCTTCTCCCTTCAATTATTGCTATAAATCTAATTTCTTACCTCTCCTGCAAGATGACCATTTTCTGGGAGACAACTTTCTCTGAAACAACTCCCACTGCCCTTTCTGCTTTGTTGACCGACAGCGGTGGATATGAGGGGGTGCTCTGGGATAACTTGTCATTGCTGCCTTATTGTCCAGTGAAGAATATTTCCAATAACTGGTACATTTGGCACTTGTTTCTTATTATTTGAGTGATAGGCTCTGCTTCTCTGTGTTGTCAGTGCAAGGAACCAGAGCCTGACTGCCCAGATCACCTCTTTGTGCTCTTGATGACCCACTAGTTAGGGCACTGAGTTAGCTTGTCTGCGTTGTAATTCATGGGCTGAGTGTCTCAGGCATGTATGGGAGTTAAAAAAGGTTGAAATCTCAGCCATGAATCCTCCTTCATCTTCACAGGGAGGAGGAGAGATATTTGAGAGAAAATTAGATGTTCCTGTCCTTTGCCTAGAGTGGATAGTGAGTTTGCTCATTGCTGATGAAACATACAGCTTTCTTTTTGCAAACAAATGGGTCAGATTTCCCTGTCTCCTCACATCCTTCTTTTACCTCTTAATTCTTACTTCTGCTGTTCCTGTTTTCATCCTGGGAAGGGACTTAGTGGAAGACTCTGAGTTGAACAGGTCCTGCCCACACTTCTTCTACCATCTCCTTTCTCTGCCACAGTGATCAGGTGGGGCACACCTGGACCAAGGGGAAAAGGACAATTATTTATCATGACAACCTGATAGGTGAGCACCTTTCTTTAAATAGATATGTGAATTAAAGGCAGGCTATGCGCTAATTACATTTTTCCTGTTGTAACCAAGAACTCTGGGAAACTTGGTGGTCTCAGCAATAAAATGAAGAGAGGTTGGTTTTGGGAAATTTATGGTATAGTGCTGAGGGAGCTTCCCTTGTTATCTACAGATTTAAGGAGTCTTTCTGCTGTCTGCTTTACTTATTTCCTTCATAAACCTTTGGACTAATTAGCTTGGATGACTATTCTCCCAGAAAAGAATTAAGACAGAGAGTGAGGAGATAAAACTGCATCCATCTCCTTTTCACTGTGCACTTCTGATGAAGTGTCAGGGGTCTGATATAATTCTGAAACTACATCCAGGCCTTGTGGCAGAGTGGTTTGATAATTGTTTCTCCCCCTCTATGAGCTCAGCTCTCACCCCAGTTCAGCACACACAGCTGTGGGGAGCAGCGACATACTGGCTTGTCCCAGTTAGGTCCTAGGACAGTCCTAGATCCAGCTGCTTAGGAAAACCTGGGTGGGATTTAAAACACTCATGGCTCAGATTTGTGAAGCTGTTATTCAGACATAGAAAATGTGCTGTTTCTTCCCTTTAGATGAATTCACATCTGTCAAAGGTTTAAACAGCCCTGAGGGAAGTAACCTTCTCACTCCTTTATTTGAAAACAATGTCTGTGTTAGGAATGTATGTGTCCTGGGCACACCCTGTGATCTGTGGAAGGACAAGAGGCCAACTTCAATCCCAGGCTGGCTGAAATACCCTGCTGAAGTGCCCTTCCATCTCCATGGATGGCAGAGGAATCCTGGGGTGATGGTGCTCCTACACAGCTCAGTAAATAGACAATATTAGATAGGTGATCCTGAACACTTTGCTATGGCCTGACCAGGACTGCAGTGCTGGTTTTAGAAAAGCTTTACAAATGCCTAAAAAATGTTTCTCCCTAACCTAAAGTGAGTGTGAAGTCCTAGATTGCAACATGTCCAGTGCAGTGCCAAGTGCATTCCTCTACCTTGTTTGCTGAGGAAAAGTAATTTTCAGGCTGGGATAGCCACTGATACCCTTTGTTGCTAAGCTGCCTTATGGGGGGACCAGGTGTGAGCATTAGGATGTTTCCAGAGCCTCAACTAATCCAAATAGCTGAACTGAATTAAAAGAGAGGGACCCAAGTGACACTGGCTCAGTTATCCTTGAGGACTTTCTATTTTACTGCCTTTTGCTGCTTTAGCTAAATCTACCAGCCCTTACCCTTCTGCAAAATGTGTATTGGTAGAGGTTGACTGCCCTAAGGTGAGAGAGTCCTGGCATTGGCTTTAATGAGGGAGCTGACTTGAGTGTACTGATGTGCAAACAAAGGCTTTGTGAGAGAGAGGACCTGTGCTCCTGAATCTCATTCTCTGTGCTTCACTGCTCCAGAGACTCACTTGTCTGGGACTGGGAGAGTTGCATATTGTTATGCTTAATTTTAGGAGCTGTCTAGGAAATGACCTTCCCAGCCTCCAGGTTGAATGGGACTTACACCAGCCTCCCCTTGTGTCCATGGGTCATTTACATTTTATGTTAAGGGACAGCATAGCTCAGATCACAGTGCTTTTCAGAGAAAAGTGATAGTTCCACTATCAGCTGAGATTTAATACTTCCACAGAAGGCAAAGCCTGTCGTATCAATTTGTTGTTCTGGCCCACTCCCAGGCAACATGCCATTCCCTGGTACAAAAGCTCCTATTGTTGCCACTGGCCTGGCTCCTAACATGCTAAATGCCTCCTTCCTCACAGAAGTGCAATGTGCAGTATGAAATACAATTTTAAGGCTTATAGGTTAAAACTAATTCTCTGCAGTTCAACAGAGCAGACTATGATAATTGTGGAAATCTTAGGAGCTGCCTGAAGATGAGCAGGAGATGGAGAAATTAGTCTACTATTACAAGCTTTAATTCTCCCAATTATTCAAAACACAGTTAATAAAACATTCTATCTTTTGGCAAGAGAAACTTTGATTAGAATTTGTGGGGGAAAGAGGAGATAAAGGAACAGCTCCCTGACTAAGGAAATCATACCTGTCCTGTGGAGAGCTGCTGTACCATGTGGTTATATCTGCAAGACAGAGTTAAAAAGCTTCAAGGGACTGGAATTCAATCAGAGAATCATAAATGGATTTAGGGTGGAAGGGATCATTGGGGGTCATCTAGTTCAAGTCCCTGGTTAAAGCAGGGTGGACCTCAAAGTTGTGTTAGGGTGCTGTGACCTTGCCCAGTATAGCCTGAAAATATCCCAAGGATCTGGCTTCCACAGGCTCTCTGGGCAACCTGTTCCAGGACTTACCCACTCCAGTGGTGAAAAATTTAGCTTGTTTGGGTTTTCCCTTGTTGCAACTTGTGACCTTAGCATCTTGTCCTCTCTCTGTGCACTTCTGGGAAGGATCTGACTTTCTCATCAATAACCAACCCCATTAGGAAGTGCAAGTCTGCAGTTAGGTCCTGCCCTTAATCTTTCCCAGACTAAACAAACATACTTTCGTTACCCTTCTGTGTTATGTGCTCCAGCCCTCTAATCATCTTGGTGGTCCTCTTGGTGAACTCTCTTCAGTTTTTCAGCATCTCTGTCAGACTGGAATTTCCATGAGTGTTGGGGAGATAGGAATCATCAGTCCCTTGGCCGCTGAAGTGAGGAGGATTTCAGCACATGCTAAAAGTGTCCCTAAGTGCTTGTCTGGATCTGGAACAAAGCTTTAAACACAGAGGTTTTGAAGTTGCTCAGGGTCTTGTTCAGCTGAGTTTTGAGTAACACCAAGAACAGAGATTACACAATTTCATGGTAAAAATATCTGGGACAGCTCACAAATTGTGCTTGGGACATGACTGTTTCTCACTGTTGACTTTAAAGAGATGCAAAAGTTGGTAGTTCAGGTTTTGATGTAAATTTAAGTGCTATAATATCGGGTGGATCCCTACCTGATCACATCCTTACCCAGTCTGCCTCAGCTTAGATCTGCTTCTGTAGGGGTGGGTGCAGTCAGCTGTGAATAGGGTAGAGCAGGTATGCTCTCCTCTGCTCACTGGTGTGGGAGTTTGGGGTTGAATGAGGATGCTGTATGGGTATTGTGGCCATAAATGTGTTTAGTATCCCAAATAGGGAAGGCAGAAGTGGGTAAACTTTGTATCACTCACATTAGAACTGGTTAAATTCCCATTTCCTGTATTTATTCTGGAGAACATCAATTTTCAGATGAGTGGATGTTTTACCTGCTGACTGAAACATTTGCACTGGTGGTTTTGGAGAGTGTGACGTGGTGCTGATGTATAGGGATTTTTGCATTTTTTAAAGCTCCAAGTCACCTTTAAACATCAAACTGGGTTTGAGTTAATATTACCCTTCTCAGTGATGGGTGTATTAGTTAAGCACTTCAAAAGCTTCCAGCTCACACAAGCCTTCCTTCTACCTTTGGAAGTATTGCCATGGATCAGCTACCTCCATCTCTTTTTGGAAAGGCTGTGCCCTTCAATCTTCCCTTGAGATTTTGATTGAGAGCTAGGTGAAGGCTTGGAGTGACCATGAGAACCTGATGACAGCCATGCGTCCTGTCTGCCCATGAGCTATGCTGAGAGCTGCTCCAAACATTAATGATCCTTTCTCCCTCTGTCTCATCTGAAAAACATCTTGATACCCAGGCTGGGTGAAGCCTGAATGGAGAATAATTCCATTGCACTCTTGTTAGGTCTGGTGTCTTGACAGAAAGAAACAGACTTTAAAATTCTTCCAACCAGCCCTTCCGCCTGGGTTGGACATGTTGTTGAAAGACTCATTGTTTTACTGTTGATTTTGGAAATCCCTGGATCACAGAGCTGTATGTGAGGCTCTGAGTAACAGATCAGTCTCTTTTAGCTGTTGTTCCCAGATGGGCTTGCTGAATTAAGTATCCCAGGAGCCTACTATTTTTTTCTTTTCCTGTGGGGAACAAGAACTGCTGGAAGGAATTATTTCAGTCTTGCAAGATCTTAGAGTCACTAAGCTCTGAACGCTGTCTTTGGAATTGTTAATTTGTTTTTGGCAATTATCCCATGCCGTCCTACTCTTTCCAGTTCTGAGGAAGATTTCCATCCCACCTAAATGCTCTGTTTTTCTTAGGAGAATAATTCTGCTTGACCCCTATGACTTTAAAAACAATATATAGAAAGGTTTTGGTGCTTTTCCCCACTGTTTAGCCAAGATATAACAGTTCTGTTGTTCCTCAATGCACCGAAAGTAATGTCTACACTGAAATTGTATCCAAGATGTTTCTCTCCTTGTTATGGTGCATGTTGTGGAAACCCAAGATGTGTGCCCTTGGTTTATCCTTTGGGAGGGACAGTTCTGCTCCACAGAACCTGAGGCATTCTGCCAATTCCCCACTGTTGTTTTCATCCCCTAACCTTTCTCCTGCCTTTCCCCCTCCCACCTCAAGGGTGAGAGACAGTGGAAGGAAGATGGAGTTACAGCTTCCTAGACACTTGACTGTTTTGTCTTTTGTACATCACTTTGTGGCTGACAGGACTTTTTTTTTCTTCAGAAAATACCTTGCTTGCTAATCTCTGTGCATTAGCTGATCACAGCATAAATGCTTGTCCATTAATCCAATGCCTTCCTGTGTGTCTTTCATCTCCGTGCTCTCCAATGTTCTCCTGTTTCACTTTTTCCCCTCTTTTTTCTTTAACTCTGCTTAATACAATCCACCTCAGTACCACAACTCCAAGCTATGGAAACAGGGACAGATACTGTAATCAGATTGATGGACTCACTTAATAAACCTGCCACCTGATTCTGAAGTGCTCTGCGAAGGCCAGTCTTTGGACAACCCCTCTGGACAACCTGTTCTAGTGTCTGACAAGCCTCACAGCTCAAGAACTTCTGAAATAAAGAGCTGTATGTGAGTTCACTGGCTCTTGATGGGTTTTTCTTCCATTCATTGATGTTGTGGTGTTTTTGGTCTGTGTGAATGTTTGAGACCTGTAGAAGTGCAGTGGCCACAAGTGCCACAGCTCAGCTTTGGAGGCAGTAAGAAATTTCCCCCTTTTGTTTCACAAACCTTTTTTTTTTTTTTAAATTGGAAGAAACAGCACTTTCAGTCCCTACATCTTCCTTCTTCACTTCCACTTTCTGTGTGGTCTGTCTCACCTCCCAGTCACCTATTTTCCAGGTGAAGAGAGTTAGTTGCATTTTAACACATTTCTCTTAAATATTTTCTAAATTTTCTCCATGATTTCTGAGCGGGGAGGGACATGGCAGGAGGATCTAGTAATGCAGACACTCTTCTGGGCACCAGTATTGAATGGTTACACAGTGACACCATGGTGGTTTCTGCATTGCCTTCTATTCCTTCCTAACAATTCCTAGGGTTTTTTTCCTGGTTATTAGTGAATACTGGTTTTTACATTTTGACAGAACTGTTGCTACTTTAAGACTCCTATCATGTGTTACTTTGCATTTACTTACATTGATTTTTATCTGGAATTTTTCACCAAACTTCAGTACCTGCAGT
The DNA here is from genome assembly GCA_024500445.1 of Entomyzon cyanotis. Lineage (NCBI taxonomy): Eukaryota > Metazoa > Chordata > Aves > Passeriformes > Meliphagidae > Entomyzon > Entomyzon cyanotis. Next base: position 68,322,815 of record JAKEPQ010000871.1, read on the forward strand.
AAACTTGGCAGAACTTTCAGTTTGTGGCACTTCAGACCTGGTCTGGATGTGTGCTTTAGCATAAGACATTACAGGAATGCCTGCCTGATTTTTCTCATTTTTGCTGAGAGATCACTTGTGGTGATCCAGGAAGGCATTTGTTGAGATTTGGAGAATGAACTTCAGAAGGAGTAATCAAGCAAGCTACAAGGGAAAGCTGTTGGCTGTGAAACATCTGGACACTAAGACATTATGTAAAACTCGTAACAAATTTTTCAGGTTTTGTTATCTGTGTTCCTGTAGCAGTTTCCATGCTTGCATCAGAGTAAATCTAAGTAATAAACACCGATGCAAAGACTAAACAAATCCTGAAAGGTGATATTGTTACAGCCCTTACTCAGCAGTCAGGGTGCCAAGTGCCATTTCCACTGTCTGGAGCAGCTGTTTGCTTGAATGATAACATTGTTTGTAAAGGTCAGTGATGCTGCTTGTCCAGGAGATGTACCTGGGAGGGCCTTTTCTTGCTTCCCTGAACTCTGTTGCAGGACAGTTCAAGTATAACTAAAAGGCATCTCTGTGTAAGCAGAGCTGAGATGATGCTGAAATCCACCTGGGGTCATAACAAACAAAAATCCTACTTTGAATAAAGTTCCCCCCGCCCCCAAGCTGTTTTAAAGGACACTGAGGCTTGTCCTGAGAAGGGATTATATCACAGAATGACTGAGGTTGGAAGATTATAGAATAACAAAATCATTTAGCTGAAAAAGACCTCTAGGATCATCTTGTCCAGCCTACCTGCTTGGAGCAGGGTCACCTACAGCAGGTTGCTCAGGGCCGTGTCCAGTTGGATTTTGAATATCTGGAAGGTTGGAGACTCCATAGTGAATCTGGGCAACCCACTCCAGGATTGATCACTCTCACAGTTACACATACATGTTTAAGTGGAATTTCCTGTATTTGATTTTGTTCCCATTGCCTCTTGTTCATTCACTGGATATCATTGAGAAGAGTCTGGCTCTGTGTTCTTTACTCCCTGTCCCATCAGTTATTTACACACATTGACAAGATCCCCCTGAACCTTCTCTTCTCCCATCTAAGCAGTCGCAGCTTTCTCAGTCTCTCTCCATGTAACAGATCCCTTGATCTTTGTGGCCTTTGCTGAACTCACACTGGTGTGTCCATATCTCTTTTGCATGAGGGAATCCAGAGCTGGACACAACACTCCAGCTGGGTCTCACCAGTGCTGAGGGATAGGCTTTCCTCTCCTGACCTGCTGTTGATGCTCCTTCCAAAGGCTAGCTTTGCTGTGAGGGTGCATTACTGGCTCGTGGTCACCTTGGCATCTGCCAGGACACCCTGGTTCTTTTCTGCCAAGCTGCTTTTCAGCCTTTTCTTCCCCAACATGGTGCACAGGGATATTCCTCCCTATGAGCAAACTTGGCATTTTCCTTTAGTTAAAATTAATGTGATTCCTGTTTGCTTCTTTCTGCAGATTATCAAGGTTCCCTCTGAATGATGGAAAAACCATCTGGTCTATCAACTGCTCCTTACAGTTCTGTGTCATCTGCAAATATGCAGATGACATGCAGAGGTTCAGAGGTGTTCCTTAGTGTAACAGAAAACATAACATTATCCTCAACAGCAGAAAACCTGGGCGCAGTTCTCTGTCCTGACCCAAACCAGGATAATGTAGGAAGGGATATTCTTCAATCTAAGCTGTCTGAAGAGCAAAAGAATAATAATTAAAAATAAATCACTTTTCGGGGGTGGGGGGGTGATGGGTCTAGATCCAGTATGGGATTGGGATACAGCTGGGACATACACCCAGATCAAACAACTGGGAAATGCTCCCAGGTCTTGCAGTTTAATCACAGCCTTTAGCTGTAACACTGTCCATATATGAGCAAAATTCTTACTTGAGTTTTCCAGCAGCTGCCCCTGAAGCTGTTTGGGCCTGTGGCATGTTTTGGTCTGGAATACAATAGGTACGAGGAAACCGTGCACTGTGGACGTAGCTGCTGTTACAGCTGTGAGGCAAATAGCCCTTCAAAGTGCTACACTGCTAAAGAAATCCCTTTCTCTAACCTATTAGTCAAAACAACTGCTCTGTGTCAAAGCAGCACAAATAGCTTTTAGCCAAAAAGCTTTTCTAGCTGCTGTTTCACTGGGGCCTTCCTGCCCTGCCCGATTGCTGTCCCCAGACAAGGGGTGAGTGCAGTACTCAGCTTCATAAATTCCACTGTCGGCTTTCTATTGTCCCTTTGTTCTTCGTTGCCAAGGAAGCCAAATATTATTTCTGTCCTTGAAAGAAGTTGCAAATATGGGGAATGGCTTCAGTGAGAGGTGGGGAGAAATACCTTTTGTGTCCTCTCTTATTGCCTTTATGGAGCTGATTTGGGTGATATGGTATAATGGGGCTGTTCTGTCTTTTCTCTGTTAGTCAGATGTCTTTATTATTATTATTAACTTATATTCCAGACTAAGCAGTTCCCTCCCTTTGTGTATCCTTTCACCCCCTTTGTCACATCCTGAAGTGCTACTGAGTGGTCCTGAATAAAAATCAGGCTGCATTTATACCTCTTTATCCCCAGGCTTTCTATGACCCCTGCTACTTCACGTTCACATGCCCTTATTTCTTTTTCCTGGTCTTCCCATGGATATAGATGTGGGACCATCTTCAGCTGATATTTGGAAAACTGAGGTGCAGATGAAACTGATACCAGATGAAGTGTACTGGGAATTCCATCTGGCCCTGTGGCTTCCAGCCAGAGGTGATCATTCTTGATCATGGAATGAAAGAATGGTTTGGGTTGAAAGGAACCTTAAAGCTCATCTTGTTCCAACCCCCTGCCATGAGCATGGACACCTTCCACTGGACCATGTTGCTCAAAGCTTTTCACTTGAGCACCAGAAGGTATAGCTTGTTTAGCAGGTAGACAGGAAACTCCTGCATTAACACTTGATCTTCAGCCCAAGGTATAGAGACAGTCCTGCCTTTACTCCCAGGTGTTAATTTCCTGTCTTTTCCAGGAGGAATTTGTGGTAAATTGAGGTTAAGTGACTTTAGGCTGGCTGGGCAATGTTACAGCTTGGACTGGTGATGCTCAAGATGCCTGTCTCTTGTTAGTATTGTTTATATCAAACAATAAAGGAGCAATTTACCTGTGTAATCATCGTTTCTGGTATCCTGACAACATTTATCATGGCTTAAAGTTGTCCAGTTGCTGGTGAATAATAAACTCCCTCTTGGCTAAAGTCAATAGCTTAAGGAATACTTGAGGTTTGTAGCCAGGTCATCAGAGCTAGAGAACATCAGAAATTAGGAGAGACTTATGCAAACCTACTTTTTCATCATCTTCTTTTTTTTTTTTTTTTTTTTTTTTTTTTTTTTCCCCCCTCTTTTTACAGCCTCTCTGAGCTCCCATTTTATCCTGGATAATTTTTTTTTCCTTTTTGCAAGCAGGTATGATTTGGAGCTTGATCACATGGGGACAGAAAAACAAGTCACAAATGGATTGTCTTGCTCAAAATCTTTATCTTTTCTCCTTTTTACTATTTTAAGGTTGCTCTCTGTCCCTCCAGTTTCAAGTGACCTAGTCTCCACAATCCTTCCAGCTGATTCTTGCTGTCAGGTTTAGCTCCTGGGACCACACTTCTAACTGACAAATAAGAAAGAGATTCTTTTTTTCATGTCTACTCTAACCTGTGTCTCCTTATGTTTTCCCTTTTTCATCTCCTTCTTTTTCCCTTACTCTGCTTTATCCTTTCACTGTTTAGCCTTTTCTATCTTGTCTCAGTCTCTACTCATTTTCTTTCCTCCCTTGGGGTTCATAAAGCTGCCAAGGCCTGGCCAAAGCAAAGAGAAATATGCATTTCACAGGCGAAGGTCATGCAGAGGTCAGCATCGTAGTTCTTACTGAAGGTCCTGGGGAAAAGGATGCAAGTTTGTTTCGGAGCTGTTGCTTTCATTAAATTTGACAAATCTACCCTGAATAAGAATAAATAAATAAAATATGGAATGTAAAGCAGAAGGAAAAGGGAGATGTGAAAATCCCAGTGTTGGAAACAAGCTTTTGCCTAACTTTTGAATTGTCTTGGGAGGCAAATTCTGGGAGAATTAAGCACAAGGTCTCTAGTTTGGAGGGAGATCTCAAATGTGGGTTCTCTGCAGTGTCTCAGCAGAGCTCATGCTGTATGTCTGTGAGCAGTAGCTTCCCTTCCCACCACAGGCTGTGGTCTGTCATTACCCCCAAAATTTTCTGCTTCTTCACTGGAAAAATTGCCAGGTGGGAAAGCAATCCAGAGTGGTTTGACCTCCTTGAGCATGGAGATTGCCTATCCCTACCTATCATTTCACAGCACCAAATGAGGGAGGCCTTGAATTGTAGTTTGCAAGGCGAAAAAGTTTCTAATGAAAATGACCATTGAACCCCTTTTAAAAATCAGTGGGGGAGACTACAACATGACTGGAAGTATTTTCCTGTAGGAAAACTCTTCCCTGCCTGGTTTGCATTTGCACAAGTAAGTCACACTGTATTAATTCATGCAAGGAATTTGAGATTTGCTCTCTGGGATCACAAGAATTGTTCAACATTTTCACCTGCCAGTTGAAATCTACATTTTTGAGGGATGTGTGGTCACTCTGAGGGCCCCAGAGCTGGCTCCTGGCACTGTGTGCAAAGCACTCACATCTGCCTGTGATGGCTTTAACAGCAGCTCCTGTGGGGTTATGCACTTTTGCCTTCCCTCCTGCCATTTGCCCCAATCTAAATAAATCTGCCATTGCCCTGTACTCATAGTCTTGTCAGAATAATTTCTTCTGAATGGGCAGAAACCTGTTTATTCAGTGTTTGAGTTTCTTAGCCTTTGTCAGATTGTCATGGCTGAGTTCTTGATTTGCTTAAAGGATTGGTCAGTGTGCATAAAGTCTTGTCTGTCACTTGTGTGGTCAAATAACCACTTTCTTTGTCCCAGGGTGATATGCTGTGCAAAAGCTTTCTTTTAATTTGGCTGGTAATGGGATACTACCCTGTCAATCCCAGTAAAGCTGTAGGCAAAGGCCAGGTTGATTTTAGGAAACTGCTGCTGCTGTAGCTGTGCTGAGGCTCACAGTTATAGAATGGCTGATTTAAAGTTCCCTTTCTGCATGTTACTGGTACAGAAACAAACCCTTCCCTCTGTGTTTGCAATGGTGAAAGCCTGGGTTGTGATCAAATTGGACTGTTCCCAAACTTCCCAGGCTGGTGCTCTGTCTCTCACTGTCATGCTCTGTGGGGACATGAAGGATCTCTCACAGACTTTACTAGAGATACAGAGCATCTGCTTTCATGACAGATGCCAAATATTTCCTATTTCCAGAGGAGATTTGAGGCTGAATTTTCTTTGGTATGTTGTGAACTGGTAAATCCCATGCTTTCAAAACACTAGAGATAAAAATAAGGTGCATTCATTGGGCATGAGGGTGCAGCAGGCTGCTGCTGTCAGGCACTGTGCTTGCCAGCATTGACTTCTGATACAGCTAAGGAGAGCCCAAGAAGGGATTTGATGGACATAGAGGTGCCAAATGACACAAATTTGATTTCAGAAATTTTAGTGACTGCACCAAAAGGTGCAGAACAGCTATTAGGTCCCTTGCCCTCAGGCCCAGAGATGTTTGTAGGAAAGGCTGAGTTTTGGGACAGATCCTGTTTGAGCTCTTAAACTTGTTTGCAGGAAGACACCAAGTTTTGGGATTGTTTTTTCTTAGCTAGACTCTTTCTATTTGCATCTTAGATTAGTAATGATGTTGATTTTCAAGGCTGAATTTTCCATAAGAATTGTCACCTGAAGGGGTGGGATCAAAAGGATTTTTGTGAAAGTGCAAGTCCAAATGAACACCAGTGGGACTTGGATAAATGAGAAAAGGTGCATTGGTAGTTATGAATGTACTATGGAAAATTATATGGGTATAACTATGGCAGACTAATTATATCACTGTAGTTTTGCTGTTAAAACTCTCTTGTATATAAACTACCTAGATAAAACTGTCCTTTGAATAAAATAAATCTGCTATAACTTAATTTAGAGGAGCTACGTGGCTGTGGTGGTGTGAGTTCTTTATTGCTACTTAGAATGCAATGGCAAGGCCAGAGTGAGCAGTGCTGTGATTTATGTGTGAGATTACTGTGTTTTGGAAAGGACTTGGTTGAGATCCAAGGAGAAAGAGCAAATTGAAGCTGCTCAGGAAGTATCACCCATGTAGTTCCCTCAGCTGTAAAGCAATGACCGTAAGCCTTACTGCAGCTGTATCTCTGGAATGAAATAGTGCCCAGCTTGTCACAGTGCAGGGAATTGACCTTTGGGGCTGTTGGAAGTATACATTAAATCTCTCTCAAAATCACAGCTCTCATTCTCTGAGTACTGCAAAAATCCCATAAGGCTTCCCAAGATGACCTGGTTATGCTATAAGATGTATTTCATAAATTTGATTGTGCTATATGCAATATACTTTATATATTTGACACATAATACATACTACTGCAAGTTGTCCTTTTTCAATTAAAACAAGACATTAATATTTATAATGCTGTAACACTCACATATTACTTATGTAATATATTAATATTTATAAAGTTATTACACTATTTTAACAAAGCATTCTAAGAAATTTAGTATGGCAAAAAAATGAACTCCCCAGTTATAGTGGGGTTCAGGTTCTCCTGCAGTATTTCACCCAGACTTGTGGCTGCTTTCATACCCACCTTCCAAAGCTTTTATTCTACTTGCCAGCCAGTCCAGCTCGATAGTCAGGAATGGTCACAGATGTACCTACCCATGGTCGATGGCATCTCTTGCTCCAGGGGCTGGCAGGACACATCCCTGGACCCTCTGCTCTGTGCTCCAGCTCTGGTTGCTGTCACCTCCATACATGCACATGCACACAAATCATTGGAAGAGGCTTAGTTCTGAAATAAGGGAGCAGGAATAAGTAGCTGGAGAGACAGTTGCAAGCTGGTGAAGTCCTGGTCCTGAAGTCCTGGCAGCACCTTTCAACCAAATTCTCTGCACTGTCAAATTTTCTGTACCATTGTGGCTGTTTGGAGCCATAGAGCTGGGGAAACCAGGTATTTTAGAAATTCCTGGTATCTAGAGGAAGCAGGTGATCAACCCCTTGAGTTACAGGTAATGATACCCATACACAGTTCTAGGAGAAACGCTGGCAAACTGGAGGGAGTCCAGCAGAGGGCCAGGAGGATAGTTTGGACCTGAAGCACATGGTATAGGAGGGATGGTGGAGAAGGAAATTCTAAGCAGTACCCAGATGCTTCCTTCTGCTTCCTGAAAATGGGAATACATAAACCAAAGCTGGGCTCCTCTCAGGTGCAAACTAATGAGGTGGGAAGCAAGAGACATGAGCTGTGACAGGGGAGATTCTGAGCACTTATTTGACAAAAATTAGAAAAAAAATTTGAAAAAAAATTGAATGAGAAGGATGGTGATGCTCTGGCAGAGGTGCTTCAGGGGCTGGGGAATCCCTGTCCTTGGCAGCCCTTGCTCAGGGCTGAACAAGGTGCTGAGCAGCTTGATTTCACTTTGAAATTGACCCCACTGCAAGCAGCAGTTTGGACTGGGTGACCTGCAGGAGGCCCTTCCAGGATAAATATTCCCTGATCGAAGCATTAAAAAAAAGAAGAAAAAAAAAAGAGAAGTTTTAAAACTCTTTTCATTTGTCTTTTCAAAATGTGGGATACTAAAAGAAAATAAATCTCCATAACTGTAAAGGCATTTAAAACTTGTTTTAGGAAAAAGTAAGCTCCCAAGAAACCACAGACTTACAGGACATTCAAAGAAAATCATCTAAGGTGATATTCAAGCAACAAAAAAGATTTTTGTATTGAATTTTCAGAAGAGTTGTTTAAAGTTCTAGACCAAAATACTTGCAGTTGGAGCTGCTTTTTAAATTCTCCAGAGTAATTCCAACAATCTGAGGAAAGGCTGTAGTGTTTTATTAAATTTTGTTGGAGTTAACAGTTAGGGAATTCAAGAGAATAATTAGCAATAAGCCTCAATAGCATCTGTGTAATATTCAAGCCTGCAGAGTTGAAAATGATGGTGTTTTTATTCCTGTCACCCCTAGCCTTCACGAATCTAACTTCCAGTACTTTCTCATCCCTGCACAAACCCAGGAGACCTATGAAATACTGAGCAGCATTTACAAAACCTTATCCTGTTTAGCCTTGAAATGCTGTCACTCAGCTACAGTTCTAAATTCACTCTTGTTTCAAAACCATTTTTCCAAGTTAACACTGGATGCTGTTTGGAGCTGTAACTGCAGTACAGAAGATCAGATAGTGGGCAGGAAACTGTTGACTTAAAATAAAAATATTTTCCCAAATATGCTTACAAGATGTCCAGGTTTGTTCAGAGTTGTACGGTATCTGAAAGGTGAAAGGGTTGGGGAGTAGCTGAACTGAAAGCAAATCCCTCTGTAGAAGAATTGTAATAGCACGTTTTAATCTCCAGCATTAGTAACAAAGCAAAACAAACCCTACTTGTCCGTGCTGGGCTGCTCTGTGATTTGAGAGAGCTGCTTTTGCTGCTACAACCACAGGATTATCAGTAATGCCTGCTATGAAGTGCGTTCATTGAGTTCCCTGCTCTGGCTTCAAGCCTTGCCTGGGCTCACGTTTCAGCCCTGTTGGCTCATCCTCGTGGCTGTTACTCGACTCCCCTGGCTTAGCACAGTTTCTGTGACATGTTACGAGTATCAGTGCTCTGCCTGTGAAGAATAGGCTGAAATTCTCCAGTCCACAGCCTGCCTGAAAGCCAGTGTGGTTTAGGGGTTGTCTGAACTCCAGAAAAGTATCCGATTAAGGTATCTCCTGGAAAAAAGTTCTGTTTCACATTCAGTGTCTCCAAAACATGCATGGAAGCTGAGGAAACAAGAAGAAAATGGCAGCAGATACTGAAAAAACAAGATGGATTTGGAAAATAAGTGGATTAAAAAGAAAAGAATCTGTGTCAACCAGCAACAAGGGAATATTTAATTCACTGGCAGTTAATTGCAGTGACTCCATGTGTTTTAGATGACAGGAAATCGCTTATTTCTAAGTATAAAGTCCTTTTTTTCATGAGGTTGATTTTTCTCTATGATATGTATGCACTCCTGTATTTGTAACCACAAGAGCTCAGAATGGGATATTTTAAGAAGACATTACAATAGCTTGGATATAGCTCAATGCAGATGTTTATGAAGTTCTGGCTTTAATTATATGTAGTAGTTCATTAACCATTAGAATCCTTTGAATTTTCTTGTAATTTGTTACACGATTGGATCACATCCAAACTGTAAAAGTGTTAGTGCTATTGTGATTGTCTCTATTCTTCCAGCACATTCCTACAGAGATGTTCTCTGGTGAAAGATGAAATTTCTGTTCTGAGGATTGGTGTGTTGCTATTGTGCCTTGTGAAGCAAAACTAGAACTGGTTTCAGTGGAAGCAGGAGAAGAGTACTTAGTGCTTTTAGACAGCCATGGTTAAATGGGATATATAAATGAATGTTTGTGTGCTCTACTGTTACCATAGAACAGTTACAGACTCCTAGACTCATGGAATCATAGAACAGTTTGGGTTGGAATGAGCCTTAAAGATCATCTTGTTCCAACCCTCTGCCATGGCAGGGACAACTTCCACTATCCCAGGTTGCTTCAAGCCCCATCCAGCCCTGCCTTGGACACTTCCAGGGATGGGACAGCCACAGCTTCTCTGGGCAACCTGTGCCAGTGACTCACCACCGTTACAGGAAAGAATTTCTTTCTAAGAGGAGACTTTTCTAATTTAAAACCATTCTGTCTTATCCTATCATTACACACCCCCGTGAAATGCCCCTCCCTGGCCTTGTTGTAAAGCCCCTTTATGTACTGGAGGCTGTATTATCCTGCTTCTGGTTGGGGTGAAAGCTCTTTTGCCATCTGTGCTTTTGTGAACTGCTCGATCAGCTGCTTTGGTTTCAAAAAAGGAGGGCTGTAGCTCCATGAGAGTAATAAAGGCAGATGTTTAGATTTACAGTTCCTGTAAAATTATGATATTGTGTATGAAGCTTTATGTTTCTCTTTCCTCCATATGTGTTAAGATTTAAAACTGACTGTTGGATGAGAACTGATCAACAGTTTCCTGGACAGGCAATGGTTCAAATGAGTCTTGGGGGCTGACATTGCTGGGAGGGGTAAAGTTACAGTCAGCATTAAGCATTGTGTTTGGTGAGTAGTGTAGAATAATTGCTGATGACTGATAGGAGGCAAATCCTGCACTTTGGAAAAATAAATTGCAAGTGGTGTTTGAAGGGAAAATTTCCTTATTTTTTGAGGGAAAAATGATCTATCATTTTTGTGATGCATTTCTTTTGGTTGTTTAGTCTGTCTCCAAGTGTAAATGTCTGCTTTGGTAGTGGCACTAGTCTTTTGAATCAAGATGTTTAACTCTGGAGTCCTATACATTGATTTAATTTGTATTTGGGAGTATGGAAGCCTACCATCAAAGATTTCATGTCCAGGACACAATCCTTGAAAAAAGGGGAGTGCTGCACCCAAAACATTTTGAGAATGTTTTTGTTATCCCAGGTTTTCAAAACATGAAGCATTTGGAAAAGGTTTGATAGGCTTAATGCTTTAGATTTCTTTGTTGCTTTTACCATGTTTTCAAATGAAATGCATATTTTCAAAGAAAAGCTCAAATTACTACCTGCTCTAACATTTTCTTACCCTGGTATACAAGTGCTACTAAAGACCTCAAACACCTGTCATTGGTTTCATGTTTAAGTATTTAATTCAACAAAAAGTGTCCCAGTAGTTCCCTCCCTAGTGCCACATGTAATGGTACAAAAGGTCATTTGGAGACTTGTTACTGAAAATTCAACAAGGGTCCTGAAAATAATTCAGATTTTGGGTTACTGAACTGTGAATCAATGGGTAATGAAATGCCAACACTTTCAAAAGAACTACCAATGAAATAGTACAAATCTGACATACTTAAATAGAAAAAAGCCCAAAACATTAATTCTATACAGCCACTTCCTTTGCTCTCTGAAGAACATCATCTGCTCCTTGACGATGTCCGTGCCTAATCCAGTATCTTCCTGACAGTGGTCAGTGCCAGATGTTTCAGACATTGTGCTTTGTTTATTATGAGTCAGTCACCTTCAAAGCATTCAATCCCTTCAATATCTTGAGCTTGAGCGAACTCAAGTTATTTTGAGATTGCAGATGGAAGACAAGAGGAAGGAGCTGTTTCAACAAGTGATCTGCACTAATTGCAGGAGCTGAAACCTTCCCTGATCCTGAGTTGGTAATATGAAAGGCATGCTATAGGATGGCTGTTCTGACAGAGCAATTGAATATTCAGAGGAGACAGTAGAGTCTTGACTGCACTTTGGTTGTATTTCTCTGGCTCCTTGATAGGTTGGCCTCAGGGAAAAGTCCTAATGCACTGGAGTAACAGCACGGAAAGTGTGTTTCAGTATTTTGTGTTGTATTCTGATTTTATTTGTTGTTTGCTTATCCTGCATAGTTGCCTTACTTTTGAGGGAGAGAGCTGAACTAATTCCAGGACTAGGTGTGCAGCATCCCCAAGGCATGTATTCTACCAACTGGGAAAGGAGGTCCACCCCAGTAACTCATTTTATCCCAGACTGCTTCCTTGAACAAGTGGGATAAAGGCACTAAAACAGTGCTTTTTCCTGGTCTGATGCAGCCCTGTCACTCACTCTGATAACTGGGGCTGTGCCTCAGCTTTTTTCTTATGAGAAAATGCTGCCCTGGGGACTTGGAAATTAATGTGCTGATTTGAGCAAATATTTATTTGGCACACACCTCCAGGCGCTGCAGCAACAGAATTGTTAAGTAAGAACTACAGGCTAAAATTTAGAGCAATCAGAGAATCTAGCCCTCACAGTGGCAGCTTAAATTGCTGTGTGTTGGTTGTCTCTAAGAATGGTAATTGTAGTTGCTTTAGACACCTTGAAATTTGTTGAGACTGGTGGTCTTTCACAGCACTCCTGAGCTAGGTTTTGGTGTTGGTATGGAAGAAGAGCTATCCACAGTAAAAGCTCTGGATGTAGGTCATATCATTTTGGAGAATAAGAAGTTGCTGGATATGGCTTTAGAGACAGAGAAAAAAGCCCTGGGAGTGCTCAACTTGGAGCAAATATAGCTTACAGATGCATCCGCAAGGAAAGCTAGAGTTGATGTTGAAATGAGCCATCCATGTGAATTCTCTCAAACCACAGGAGTTGTGCTTCCCTGGATGCACTGTCATATCTTGGGAGGCAGGGTGGTGAATGTGAGGAAGCAGTGCACCTTGCAGGGATGGAGGGTAACAGCATGCCAAGCTGGCTCCTCAGTGCCACAAAGATGTTGAAGATCTGGAGAAAGTGCATTTGGCTGCCAGGAAGGCAAGGGTGTTGGAACATGTGATGAATAATGGGGAAGTGAGGAAACTGGTCTGTTCATCAAGAAGTAAAAAATTAGGAAAGTGGGATCTAATTACTCTTTTAGAATACCTAAAGATACATACGAAATAGAACAGTCTTCTCTCTGAAAGGTACCAGAGGGTAAAAAAATGTACCAATGAAAGAACCAAAGGGAACAAAAAAAAGTCATAACACGGGAAATTCCAATTGCATGGAATGAAAACAAAAATGTCACTGTGAAAGCTGTTAAACTTTGGCACAGGGTGCTCAGAGAGGTTGTGGAGGCTCCACCCTTGGAGGTGTTCAGAACTGGACAAGGCCTTGGGAAAGCTGGACTTAGCTGGCTCTGCTTTGAACAGGTGGTTGGACTAGATGACTTGCAGAGGTATCAGCTTAAGTTATTCTGTTCTTACAGGCCACCAGGAGAATAGTCATTATTATTAAAAAACAAGTTTTTGTCTATTCTATCCCTTAAGAGTCTACCAGCAGCCATTCCATAGTACTCTACCTGGCTTCCTCCACAGAGGACGATAGGGACAGGGCATTGTGGGGTGGCCACTGGTAGGCCTGTGTCGGTGGCAGTAGTGGGAATGGGGTTGCATTCAGAGAGGAGATCTGTGGGGTTGAGTAGGACCATGGCTGACACTGATGTGGGACATGCTGTAGTGTTCCTTGTATGGATGTCTCTATCAGCAACAGGGAGATTTCCTCAAGTGCAGCAAAGTTAGGATTGTTTGGGAGTTCCCACGGCAACCTGACTGTAGTCAGCCCTTTTGACTCACTGTGATTTTAACGAGACTTTGTCCCCCTCCTTTATTATTGTCAACAACTTCATTATAGTGGATAACATAATCCTCTAAGAAACAAGGAGAGATTTCATTTTGCACACTGTTTTCCTTCTAAAAAGATTGAAACTTTACAGAACTGGAGAGAAAGCAAAGCTTTGGGGAAGTGTCAAAGGTCTAGAAGTGAAGGTACAGCCAGAAGATTTAAAATGGTCTATTGTGAAATGAGATCAAAGATGTGTGATTTAAAATGGTGTATTGTGAAAGGAGATCAAGGACTTGACTGGTGTGCCAGGATGGAATAGAACCTCATACAACCAATTGTAACCCCAAATTTCCCCTTAGTGGCTCTGCATTTGGGCCTTTTTGCCCATGATCATTAGTTTATATGAAAAGCGAGGTTGGAAGGGACTTCAGTTCTCCAGTCTAACCTATTGCCCTAGCGTGTCAGACCAGGTTGCTCAGGGCTTTATCCAGTAATGTCTTGAAAACTTCCAAGAATGTAGACTGCACAGCTTCTCTGGGCAAGCTGCTCCACTGCTTGACTGCTCTCTGAAGGAGTTGCTCATATACCTGGCCTGACACTCTTGCGTTTCTTATTGTGCCTGTAATTTCTTATTCTCCTACCATGCACCAACGTGAAGAGCCTGGCTCCATCCCTTTGATAACCTCAGATATTGGCAAGCTGCTATTATTTTCCCAGGCTGAAGAAGCCACTGCTTACAGGGAAAGTGCTCCAGCTCCCAGCCTTCTTGGTGGCTCTTTGTATTCACTCCAGTTTATTGAAATCTGTCCTGTATTAGAGGGGGCAAAAATTGCATGTGACATCTAGATGATGTCTGAGTGACAAGTATGGCAGAAGGAAACTTGACAGATATGTTGATGTTGTATAAGTTATATGATTTGACTATGAGATTGCAGCATCCAAATGTTGCTTCCACTAAGGATGTGAAGCATGGCTAAAGGTCAAATGACCAAGTGTCCCTAATGTCCATGTCATTGTGTCTCTCCTTTGCACCTTTGTGAGATTATAATAAAATCTGTGTCCCTCATTGCCTTTTACTTATGTTTGTTGGCTGCACTGCTGTAAATCACCTAAATATTAACTGCCTTTCACTAATGATGGTTTTTGTGGTTGTTTTTGCAGGTTACATATCACAGGTACTAAAGAATTACACTGACCACGCCTGTGATGGAGAATATGTGTCCCTGAGATGTCCCCACAGAACCACCATCAGCATCCAGTCTTCTTTTTACGGCCGAATTGTACCAAGTCATCAGATGTGCCCTTCTCGCTATCCCCACTCCTATGCAACTTTAATTAAAGAAGATGTTGCCTGTTCAGTTGGCACTTCTCTTCAGGTATTGTTACTCATTTTGGACTTCACCTTTCCTTGGGTAGGCAGCAGCTCTCAGTGTTGGTGCTGGACTGTATCAAGCAGGGCTACCCAGCATGGGAGCTCTGACATCTCACACAGCTTAGTGGATAATTCATCCTTGTAGTTTAGACAGGACTGAATTAGATTTTGCTGGTGAATTTCTTAGTTTTCCTGCAACTCTAGTCAGTAATATTTCAGGAATGTGGTTGAAGGAGAATTACACTTCAAGACTACATTATGTTTGACTGGGTTTGAAGAGCGTTATTTTTATAGTTCTCCTTCCCAATGATTAGCTTTTTCAACACATTCATAAATTGCTGTAGCATTCTTTTTGCTTTAGATCCTATTTCAAGAGGCTTTTACTTTGGTAACTTGAAACCCAGAGAGAATCCTTGGCTTTATTTCTTGCAACTCATTTGGCTCTTAGGCCACTGTAAGTGGTTGTACATCACTGTGACTCGTAACATCCCCCAGTAGTTAATCAGCTTTGACCATTTGTGTAGGGAATGTTGTCTCTATGTATCCTCCCAAGAGCCCATATGATGTCAGGAAATCAAAGGATTATGTGGAAGGTGCCAGTGTTACTCAACTGTCAGTAGGAACAACTAAAATTAGAAACATGAGTTGGCCGATGTTGAGATGAGGAGGGTCTGCTCCTGGGTGTTGAAGAAAGCATAAGTTTTCCAAGTGCTGGATTTGGGACTGTGAAAACTTTTGGGCAAAACTCTGAGGCATCCATTGTGTTTATGGCTAAGAATCAATAATAACTCATAATAAAAATTTATATCAGAACTAGATCATGAACCTACAGGGCTAATGAGTAATTTCTTTTATAATTTGGCTAAAGGCCAGAGTTTTCCACATCACTTCTCACTCTTGCATCCAGGGTTTTTAAGAGACATTTACAGCATTTTAAAAAAGTTGATGTGAGTGCTTTGGCTTCCAAATGTCAGTGGTAAGTTCCCAAGAATTTGCACAAGGCTGGTGTAACCCTTAAGATGACAGATTTGAAGTTGCCCTCGTGTCACTTCCACTGCACAACAAAAGACTGAGCTGTAGTTTGGGGGAAAGTGGTCCTTATCAGTGGAAGGTTTTCTCAGATACGATAATGAAAGTTCATAATGAAACAGACAGGAGGTAGTTGTGGTGTTTAGGGTGGGAGAACATGGGGAGAAAGCTTTGGCAGAGGCTAGCCTTCCGTTCTTTTATTGATTTACTGAAAAATTTACTTGCAGCATTTCATTTACCAAGGTGATTGATAGCTATGAGCATCGCCTCAACCCTTGTGGGCAAGCAGCCCATTTAAGGCATCTGGAAGAACTTGAGAAGAGGGAAGATATTACCCTAGGCTTTCCATTTCATGGTTTTATGCGTAGGAGTGATTGAAAAGAAAACCTTACCTGCCTCTCTTAGCTCTTTATGTCCTCAGAGCTGTTCCCCATTAGCACTGCCTTCAATATTTGGGCTGCTTGTAATTCCTAATCCCTCTTTATCAGAGCAAGAATTGTGTTCCCTGTAGGTAGTCCTGCAGCAGATCCCTTGTACAGTACATTTGTTACATGACTGAGACCAAAACACAATTACTAACCCATTTTGAGGATGCAGATGTGCTGGGAAAGTAGCTGACATTCTCTGTTCTGCCACAAATTTCTTGGGACACCTTTGGCAAGTTCCTTAGCCTTTTTGGAGAAGTCTCACAGCACCCCATTGGTGCCCCCAGACATGGCTTTGATCCCTCAATGTGTTGTGCTTGCCCAGGGTAGGATGAGTCCAAATGCCAGAGATGAATCTCATCTTCTTTCTCAGTCCTGGAGGGGCTGAGGCCTCTCTGAAGGGTAAGCCAGGAACTCCACAAGCTGAATGGCAAGCTGCCTGCAGCTCGCTGGTAGGAAATGCACGTGTGTAGGAAAATTGGAAAGCTGTAGACAAGGAAATTGTGTGTATTTTTGTGGTTTTGCAACTCAGATATATGGCTGCTACAGGCAGGACCAATTGTGTGTGCATTCTGGTTGTCAGTAATTGAAAAAGTCAGCCAAACCAAACCCTTCAAAACTAAGTATATAAAATCACTGTGTCTAATCAAACCCATGACTGTATAAATTTGCTGCTTCTCTGGAGAGTGGCCTGGAGGGAGTGTAAGGGGCATTTATTAACACTGTTCCCTGCAAACACTAGCTGTGAGTGTAAACTCCCATTTAGAATCTCTCTCCACTGTAAATGCCCAGTTCAGACATTGTTTCTGTGTTAAAAAGGGAAAAGAAAGAGTTGATTACACTGAGACAACCACTACTAATTGAGCTTTACGTGATTGGCTGCCAGAATTCCTTGCTTTAGTCACTTGTTTTTGTTTGAAATGAAATACAGACCACCTGGGAGAGCATGTATGAGACATTAAGGCAGTGACCCAGTGACCGCACACTACACATTTCTGTTATTCTAACACTGTAATGTCAGAGTCAGTGGTAATTTACAAATGCACAAAGAATTTGGACGTTCACGGAATCCTCACATTCATAGAATGGTCTGTGTTGGAAGGGACCTTAGAGATCATCTTCTTAAAGATCTTCTTCTTCCCTGCCATGGGCAGGGACACCTTCCACTAGACCAGGTTGCCCAAAGCCCCATCCAGTCTGACCTTGAACTCTTCCAGGCATGGGACAGCCAGAACTGGGCAGCTTGTTCCTGTGTCTCACCACTCTGTGAGTAAAGAATTTCTTCCTAATATCTAATCTAAACTTGCCCTTCTTCACCTCAAGGCCTTTCCCCCTTATTGTATGACTGCACATCTTTCTCATAAACCTCTTGAAAACTCCCTTTATGTACTGGAAGGCTGAATTCTGGACCAGTATTTCTGATACTACTTGTTTTCAGCAATAAACCACTTGAGGTCTGCATGGAAGAATGTCTAATGGTTGGCTAAAATTATTGCTTATTGCCAGAAGGCTATATTACACTTTACAGCTGATTACCTGCAATTTTCTAATTTTGATAAATTGGCAGAAAATAAAACCACAGCTTATTTGTAAGGAAAACAGACGGCCCTGAAGAGGAACTTAATTAGCTGTGCTTCTGCCCCCTGAAATTTATTAAAGACATTGAGGTCACAGGTACTGAAATCATCAGATAAACACCCTTTCAAGAGGCATGTCTTACCGTGTGACTCATTTCCCCAAAAGGAGCTGTGCTGAGCATGTGCTCTGGAGCTGAATCCTGACTCTCCTTAGAAAGATTAGCTAATATGGGGAGGGCCTGTGGGCATGGCCTATGCCCCGTGACTCTTGTAATACTCTCCAGGACAACCAGTCCTTGATGACAGGAATCACTAGTGCTGCTGATGTTGTATTTCCTTTTGTCCTTTAGGCGAGAGACAGGACACCTGGGCTGCCACCATCTCCTGCTGTCACTCTAGCAGCCCTACAAAAGGGAGCAGATTCCTTGCATGCTAACCCCAGGATTCCCTGAACCCTTCCTCCCCTTTTTTTATTTTCACCCACCAGGAAGGCTTCTGTGAAACCAAAAACAAGAAGCAAAAGGGAGCTGACCTCTTCGCTGATGGAAAGATGAGATAAACTTTCCAGCAATGGCTTTCAAAGCACAGGCCAGCTCTTGATCACGAAAAGAGAGGGCTGGTGTTGCTGTTTCCAAAGTGGCTTTTATTTTCCCCAATTATTCTGGATTAAAAGTAAAATACTGAGTAGAAGGAAACAGTCCCAACTGCTCTAACTTTCTTGGCAGGCCAAGGACAATCGCTCCTGACATGCCCAGTCATCAGATATTGCATGGTCCCACTGATATCACAGCCCTAAGTGGCCTCAACAGGAAACAGAAAGGGCCCTTTCTCATGACTCCGAACATCTTTAAGATGGTGATGGTAAGGGCAAAAGAATGAAGAAATTGGTAGAAAGAAAGAATAATTGCCATCAGTACCACTGGGAGGAGAACCCACTGTTATATGCCTATTAGGACACCATGGTTTTTGGGCAGTTTGAACAAGGAAAGTTTCAGTCTCAAAAATGGCAGTGAGTTAAAGAGCAGTTTAGGCAACTCTTTTTAGACCATATTAATTACTTTGTAGAGGATGGTTGTATTAGTTCAAAAACAAACCAATGGGAGATCATAAATCTGAATTATAATTTAATGGGAAAATTAAAAATAAGTGCAATAATAAGAGAAAAAACACACCGACAGAGTCAGATACAACCTGACACCCTGTTAGTCAGGGTGGTGGCAGCAGTCCAAGTGAAGTAGTTAGGTTGAAGCAGTGATCCTGTGGAAGGTCTGGTCTCCAGCTGAAGGTCCAGCAGTAGCTCTTGTCCTCTGGGAATCCAGTAGACAGGAACTGCTTGAGCAGTTCCAAAGCCAGGTTATATCCAGGTGGCTCCTCCCTCCTGGGTGGAGCATCTCACAATAGGATGGGGTAATTCCATGAGTCATGCAGTGGTTTCTTGATGGGTCATTAACAGTTATCAGGGGTGAGTTATAGCAGGAGATAACAGCTAATGCCCCACAGCTGGTGGTAATAGAATAATAAATACATCTGTATTGCAGCCTAGGACAATGTTGAACAGTGAGCTCAGGGTCCACAAGGGGTTACTATACTGCCAAAATTGCTGTTGAAAATCCCAGAACCAGTTCAGTTTCATTCATGAATCTTGCCTAGGTTGAAATAGAACTCTCTGGCAAGCGGCTCCCCCAGCTAATTATTTGCAAGTAGAACTGTTGGATGCAGAGGTCATAGACAATCTCTAAAGCGTTGTGTCTTTGAAATCTTTGGCTTGACTGAAATAGCTCATCAGACCACAGTGATTATGTCCTGCAGGAGAAGAGGCACTGGAGGCAGAGGTGGCCAGTGCAGCCTGTTTCCCTGATGAGGCAGGACTGCTCCCCAGGGTGTAAGCCTCCTAATGCTTTGTTTACTCTAAATTTAAACTTTCCAAGTCATGGGGCTTCCATCATTGCCACTAAGACTCTGCTTGACAGTGTAATGGTTTGCTTTCGGGGATTTTTTTCCACTTTGTGTTTTAAGCTTTCCCTTTCTTTAATCCCATGACTTTTGGTTATGCATCCTTTTGTATTTCTTCAGTTTAGACCTCCTTTCCCTTTGAAGTTAACCCTGCATACAGATTAAGTTTCCTACTGTTAGGAAATGTAGGTAATGTTAATTAGGTGATATTTGTAATGCAGCTTTTATCAGGTCCTTCTATTTGGTGAATGTGTTCCTGCTCTTTGTGAATTGCTGTTTCTGGGCTCTTTCAAGGCCTTGCCAGAGGAGCACTGGTGAATCCTGCTGATTTTTACTACTCCCATAGCAGTGTTGGTGACAGGGAATGCATGCCAAGTTTTCAGCTTTTTATTTCACAGTCCGGTATCTTTATGTGAATCACCAAATATGTGGGCATAGTTCCCTCCTGCTGACTCTGCTGTGAGCACTGCAAGGTCCATGGGACAGTGAGAAGAGATAGCTAGTAGAGTACTAAAACCTGCTACAGATCAGGATTCAGGGCCTTTGATCTCTTCTTCAAGTGATGCACAGAAAGCAGTAATTTGGGCAAAGCTGAACTACTTTCTCTCATCAGTATGGATTTCACTTCCTCATATAGTCTCTGCTTCCCTGTTCCTGATTCTTGGCAATTCTTCTTGCTCCTTGGACTTCAGTAATTTGAATGAATGAATAAAGATGAATGTTCACTCTTCAGAAATGGGACATGTAAATAAGTTTTCAACTTGAAAGCACTCAGTTTATTGCGTGTTTTAAAATATTACCAGTGTTCAAGGGTACATAAAAGAGTATCAAAATTCAAATGGAAGGTGACATGAAGCCATTATGAATGCACTGTGCTGTAGGGAGAGTTCCTGCTGCCTTGTTTGTTGTGTTTGCTTCTTTCGGTAGCAAAAACTGTGAAGGTGCACCAATATAAGTGTTGGTGTAACTCCACCATAATGGCCATGCCTGGACTGAATCTGACCTAAAAATACTTAAAATTACTGGCATCTTCTTGCATAAAATTCTTAGTACAAATATCTGCCCATCTTCATTTGACTGCACACAACTCTGACACATTCATACAGCTTGCTCTGGGAGTTACTCTCCCCAGCAACACACAATTTGGGCAATTATTTAGTAGGGCTCCTCTGTGTAATTTCATGCATGACTGATATGCCCTGCAGTCATCCTTATGCTCCTCTGAAGATGGAGGCTGTACAGGGAGCAGCCCTGTGGCAAAGCCCTCATTCCCTTTGAGTTTCACCATTGGCTTCTATGGGTCCAAAGTTTCACCCTAAGGATGTTGAATCTATGAACTGCTCAGAGGGACCAAGAACTCTGGTAAGTTTAATTGCCTTGGGTGTTAAGCTCAGTTGTGGTTTAAGCATGCAGGGGAAGCACTTCTTGAAGAGTGATTTGAAGAGACAGACAAAAAACGAGTGCACCCTTGGGAATGGCTGGGGATGGCATCCTTGCAGAGCTCACATCCAGCTCCAGATTTAGAAGGTTGTTATCTAATGAGCACAAGCAATTACTTAGCTAATGAGCACAACAAAATGAGCACGAGAAATGTGTTTCAGCTGCAGTGGCCACTAGAAAGACACGATTTTGAGCTTGAGGCTGCCCTTGCTTTAAGACCCGGGTCACCACAGAGAGATTAATCCAGGGCATAAATCACAGGGGTTAGATTAGTGTTTGTTTTACTTGAATTCACATTTCTTACTCTCTTATCTCCTCTAAATCTTGCAGCTTCTTAGCTCAGTCATGAACCAGGGAATGGAATGAGTTTAAACAGCCACAACTTCCCTCCTGAGCGCTGGCTGTCAGCCCTCAGGCCTGATTTACCACTGTAAGGCAATTATAAAATGGCACTGTGCAATTAATGTGTCTTCCCTCCCCTTTCATCCTAAACAGGAATTCCTCCTCCACCTTCTTCAGTTGGAGTGATTTTTATAATACAATCTAATCCGCGGTGACTTTATTTGGCTTTAGTCAGGGGTTTACCAGACTTGGAGACGTAAGGAGCTGATTGTACATCCTGGTTAGGGACAGTTCTGTGGGCATGCTGGTATTCCTGTGCAAGTCCAGATTGTCTGTGGGCCTCTTTATGTTTGGCTTTGTGGTTTTATTTTCCCACCTATACAGCTGACAGTGACAACCAGAACAGCAAGGAAAACAGAATGAATTGCCTACATTTTCCCATCCATTGAGCAAAAACCATGTGTGCTCAAGACATTCCCTCTCTACCAAGTGAGCTCCCAGCCTTCCTGGTGTCAGTCTAGCTGATCACCTGCAAATACTTCAGAAACAACATTTGACATCTGCCAGAGCTCTGATATTGCCTAGACATTTGATTTTTGAGAGTAAAAGCGGAAAGCCAAGGTCTTGGCTTCTGGTAAACACCAGAACCCCTGGAGCTGCAGGGAACTGTACCTTTGGGGGATCATCTGGTCACACATGTTCTGCACAGTGTTTAAGATGCTGGTACATAGCATGTTCTGATGAAAGCAGTGGGGAAGATTTCTGTGCATGCAAGGATAGGTAAAAATTGTATGTGCAAGTTTTTAAGTTAACATTAAGGCTGGTGTAACAACTTTGTTTTTTATTTTTAATTAAGAAAATGCAGTCAATTACTGCTAATTTTCTTTGCATTTTTCCTGACGTATTTCACTGAGGATTGAACATATTTTTTTAAATTTTACTCTTTATAGATATATTTCATTATGCGTAAGACATTACTCAAACAGTGTGCAGGAAATCAGAAATCTTAATGATTTTTTTAATATTTTCAGGAAAAATGTTGCCCTTTGGGGGAGGTAAAATAGAGTTATGTGAATGAAAAGGAAATATTTATTTATTTGCCCCCATGAAGATTCTCAGAGTCATGGCTATTGTCAAATTAAATTGAAACTGTAGCTAAACACTACAACAAATTAGTAAAAGGCATATTGAGCCCCAAGATCAATTTGCTTTTTTCTGTGGTCTCACAATGGCAGAGATGACTTTTGCTCCTTAATTTAGTTACAAATTTCTCCCTAAGGTTTTGTTTTTTCTGCCCTGTTCCACCTTTGCCTAACACAGGAAGTAAACTCAGGAGGTTTCGCTTATGTGAAATGAGCAAGAGCTGCCAAAAGCTAGAGCAGAGCCAAATCAAAGTGGCACCATCTGAAGGCTCCCCATGTCTACGGTTTGCGGAGGTCAGTGAGTTGTTGCCTTCTCTCCTGGTGCTGAGCCTAAGGACAGATGAAAAAGTCCTGCTCAGGTATCTCAGCTGAGGTCTTCAAAGATGTTTTTTTGTTGGAAAGTTGTTTCTGCTGAAACCCAGCGAAGTTTTCCAACTGATTTAAATAGCACCCATTGCACAATGCTGAAGACTCTTGAAAAGCTCACCCATCTGCTTTTGAACAGGTTTGTTGACCAAAAACCCAAGTCTACTGTCTCTGAGGGGAGAAAGCTTCCCTAGTGGGAAAGGAAATATTTGGGGTGCTGCTTCTTTCCCTTTCCTTAATATTCTTAGTTCTATTTGGGTGTGAGGACAGCCATGGCTGTCCAGTACCAGAAAATCCTTTCAGGTGGACAATGATTTGGAGAGAATTTCTCTCCATATGTGTAGCCCTCCAGAGTTGTTTCAGTTGTTCTTTGCTTTTTGAGATGAAAAGAGATATTTGTGGTGGATCCTCGCTTAAATTCCTTTGCAATTCACTGGATTTTGCATTAAATTAAATTTCACATGCTGAGTGAGCAGCCAACCCTTATGAGCCTAGAGGAAAGAATATGCTGTTTCTATGCATTTTAATGTGACGGTCAAGCTGGGGCTAATGCTCCCAGGCACCTCCTTCAGTGTTCACCTTTCAGCCTTTCCATCCTAAACTCTTTATTTTTAAGCAAGATGCCTGCATTTTATTACCTTTGTAAGTGGAAAACAACAGCATATGTTCTCTGCCCGCTAGAAAAGGCCTGGATTGTTTTGGTTTGAACTTTAAAATAAAGGTCAGGCTTGAGGCAGGCACGAATTCTTGCATGTGTCAGCCCAAAAGGTGAAAGCTTTAGGAAGTTATGAGCAACCACAAATGAGGCAGCTTCAAATTGCAGTTGAAACTGGAACAGCTGCTGTTCAGAGCATGACATTCAGAGTTATAATGCTAAAGATTCTATATATTACATTCAGGGAGAACTCAAAAATAGAAAGCAGTCACTGAAGCAGAGAGAAAATTGGTTTGGGTGGCACATGGTAGGGGAGAAACAGCCTTTATGTTAATGGCACAGGGAGAAGATTGTGGGAAAGCCCAAATATCGAGGTGGGTGTAAGAAAAGTGAACAGAGGAGACAAAAGAGACCAGGGGAGTCTAGGGGAATTTCTGAGGAAGGATTTTCCAGTGCCTCCTTGCAAGTGAAAATTAATTGTTTTGGGCTGGAATTCACAGCTCTCTATCACAGGGACTTAACGAGGCTGGTGGATTACCTTGCTCTGTGGTCTCAAAATGCTCTGACAGGTTCATGTGTGTCAGGCAAACATTATGGTAATTTTAGCGCTTTAGGGGCCCTACAGGAGTACATAAATACCACCTAAGCCATCCAGCTGAATTTAAAACTTAATTACTGCCCCACTTAATAATATTCTCCCCCCCACCACTGCTTTAGAGGATCATAGGGTTAAAAGAAATCATTAATCTTCCTTAATGAAGCTATTTTCTAGCAGGAGACAGAATGTCTTGCCCCTGTGGATTCTGAGATGGAGTTTTTGTGAGTGTTATGAATGGGGGAGTGGGGAGTGAGGGCTAGAGGAAAAGCAGAAAAGGGGGGTAGGACCCAAAATGCCAGTGGTGAGAGAACCCTCTGACTCACAGCCCCTTCCTGAGTTTAGCTCAAAGAATGTAATAATCATGGGGGAACAGGAATGAACCCTATTAAAAACTGACTAAGTTGGCTGTATAACAGTGCTCCCATCACAACTACTAATTATTAGAATACCAGCAATTTATATAGGTATTTATACCAGCTTTTATATAACTGAGACAAGAGCTGTCTTGAAATTGTGCACCTCCAGAGAAATCTAAAGCAGATTGATGGTGGCAGAGTTTGAGCCTTTACTTTTAAGTGTCAAGGTGGATCCATGTCCTCAAAGCTGTTTTCCTGGGATGGTACTGTCTTATATTATGATTAAATTGCATGCAAATGTTTCAAAATCTCTGCAATCATCCCAGTGCAAATCCTCCCTTTCGCACCCATGCAAAGGGATGAAAACCTGCTCCTTAAAACAGTGCAAGGAGCACTGAGTCCATGGCTCCTCTGGTACCCACTGTGTTGAGCACCATCACCTGCCTCATGCCAGGGCTGGTGGTGGAGGCAAGGATGGCCTTGCCTGTCTCTAGTTTGCCTCCATTTGATGTTCCCTTTAGTGGGGACACTGAACTGCTTTTGTTTCTCTGTTTCTTGTGCGCATCCCCGGCTGCAGAAGATGCTGGATGAGTGCCAGGACAGGCGGAGCTGCCAGTTCCTCGTCAACAGCCGGCTGTTCGGGACAGATCCGTGCCCTGGGACCGGCAAGTACCTCCTCGTGTGGTACAAGTGCAGGCCAAGTAAGTATCTCACTCTCCAATCTGTTTGTTCTGTTGAGACCAAACATTTTCACATTTAATACTCGCCAGAGAGGCCTTCTAGGACTTCTCATTCTCCTCCACCTCCATTTTCAGTGTAAGATAACCCCTGGTGTGGAGTGTTTCCCCTTTCTCCCTCATTTGCTGCCTTGCTGGGATGCTGCTGCTCCATCTCCTTCCTCCTTGCCAGAAGCCCAGGTTGCAGACTCTGCAGGTGCCAGTGCCAGCCTTTGCCAGCGCCAAGCTCATGCTGTCAGTGCTGGGTGGGCTCCTCCTGTGCCCAACTGCAGCCACCCTCCTGTCCTGGCTGGGTAGCAGGACTTGTTCCCTCTCTGCCATCTCCTTCAGAGGCAGCAGGAGCTCCTTGTGTGGGTAAAGCCTTCCTGCAGAGCTGGGTGCCTCAGGCAGGCCCTGGAGATGATGGTGTGAAAGAACCTCACCTGCCCATGCCATGCCATAAGCCAGCTTTTAATTGCTCCCAGATCAAGCTGGGAAACGTTAACCTGTGTTTTGCATGATCTCATGAGCTGTGTTTAAATTAAATGGGGCTGGATACTGGGAGTGCAGTCATGCGTGCTGCAGAGGAGTGAGCCCAGCACAGCTTTGGCTCAGGACAACCAACACCCTCTTGGCCAATTCTTTGCCCCAGCAGGGGAGCTAGCACAGCCTAGACACCATTGTCCATCAGAGCTTTGGAAACAGACACATTATTTTGGAGATGGATTTGGTTTGATAGTGGACAAACTGTGCCAACTGATGTCAGCTGGAGAACAGGACCTGTTTCTGTTTGAGCACAAGGCTGATGAGGAGCATCTGAGGGAGCTGGGGGAATTTAGCCTGGAGAAAAAGAGGCTCAGGGAGGACCTTATCACTCTCTACAGCCACTTGAAAGGAGGTTGTAGCAAGGTGGAGTTTGGTCTCTTCTCCCAGGTAACAAACAATATGACAAGAGGAAACAACTTCAGGTTGCACCAGATAGGATCTAAAAATTGGAAAAATCTCTTTACTGAAAGGATGGTCAAGCATTGGAATAGGCTGCCCTGTTCCACCCTTCCAAGGGAAGTGGTGGAATCACTGTGATTAGAAGTATAAAATAAATGTGTAGATGTGGTGCTTAGGGACATGGTTTAGCAGTGGACTTGGCAGTGCTGGGTTAGTGGTTGGACTCAGTGATCTTGGAGGTCTTTTCCAACCTTAACGATTCTATGAATGAGAAGGAAGAAGACATGGCATATTAACTTGACATGGCATATTAACTTGACATGGAAATCAGTCTGGACATAGCATGTCAGACCAGCCTCTTTTTTAGATGACATAACTAACATGGTCCCAGCATAACATCAGCAAAATTTCTTTGGGAAGAAACAATAAAGGAAAGCTTTTACAGGGGAGAAAAACAGATCTGACTTCAGAAAAGGATTGAAACAAAGGCAGAAACATTCAGACTCTCCCAGCAGCAGCAAAGAAGAAGACTTTTTGCCCCAGCAGGCAGAGACCTGTGCTACTGAAGGGATCTGGCCAGATCTGTGAGGAATTCAAATCAGAAGTAGGTAATGAAGTACCTGCATTTGTTGTGGGATTTTTGCGAGTGATTGTAACATCCCTTGCTGGGTGAGAAATGCATCTCTTGGAGAGGGGGGATCAGCAGGGTGTTCTGACAAGTCCTCCTGAACCTGCAGGGTTTGTATCAAAGCTCTCCTGAAAAATCTGACTATTGAGGCCTGTGCTGAACTTCTGAAGGTAATTCAGGATCCATCTGCGCATAAATATTTATGGCTTGGCACTCTCTGCTAATTACAGATATGGTAGAAGAGAAGGAGTTTGTCAGTGTGCAGGGTAGGTGATTTTCCTGAAAGAAAGCAGGGGAAGCTGCTTGAAAACATTTCCCCCAGACATTTTTCAGGCTGTTCCAATTTTGCAGGGTGAAACAGGGTAATCTGACAGAAATTATTGTTTCTTCGTGACTGGGCATACTTTTAATCTGAACCCACTAGATTAATAACAAAGTTTGAAATATGTGAGAATTAGCTTTGCCCAGAAACACCAGGTCATGGTCAGCCTTTCCCTGATGATCCAAAATATTCATTTGGAGTCTCACAAACAGTAACTAGTGATGTTGTGAGTTCAGTAAGCCTTTCCACCTTTCTGTAGGGAGAAAGCTAATGAGTGGACTGGGGAATGCAAAATACAGGACCATGAGAAATTTTGGTGTGCTTTTTGGCTTATTGACTATTTGAGTATTGTTTATGAGTTGTAAGTGAATATATGCTTTAGAGCTGAACCCCAAAACTGTGGTCCTATGAAGTGCTGACCTGTTCCAGAGAGTCTGAGCACACAGAATTGTAATCAAAGAGCATCAGAGTCCTTGGCAAGAGCTCACTGCCTGGCACAGGGTTCAATACACAACTTTATCAAAAGACAAATACAATTTTTTGGGTTCTGTTTCTGAACTTTTCCTTCTTAACAGCAGACATGGCAGAAATACTTTAATAAGAAGTTATTTAAGGTCTGAATTGTCTTGAACTGGTAGGGATATCTATTTCTTTTTGTTGCTTATTGAGGGATCATGTCACTGAAGTAGGTATTTTGGTTAAGCACTTACCTAGGTAAAATGAATGTGAATTTTCTTGTATACAGGTGTTAGAGGCACTTTGGGAAGTAGCCTGCAGAGTTTGGACAGGACATCTTTGGTATAAAATAAGGATGTCCAAGCCCTCCCACTATCAGAGTCATGCTGAAGCCTCAAAAGGCCCCTGAACAGAGGTAGTTATCTAAAGAGAAAGACTTCCTTGAAAGAAAGCAAAACTGAAGTTAGTGGCATTTGCTTGTACCTTTGCTGAAGAATAATGAGATGGTGCAGTCATCCCCTCGAGCCACTGTCACTGCAGTTATGTCTCCCTGACATTCCCCTGCGTTTGAAATCGAGTGGTTTCGATGCTCGCTTGCTGCATGAGGTTCATGCACAAGGCAAGGTGCTATTTTGGTTTCTTGTGGGCAGAATTTCAAGGAGATGGAGGACAGTAAATCATGCTGAAACTGAAAGACAAAGATTTTTCAGATGGTGGGGCTCTGGGGAGCAGGGCAATGAGGGGATGTCTCCTATACTAATCCCTCAGAGACTGCTTTCTCTGGAAGCAGGGAAAACTTGTGCCAAAAGAGGTGTTGTGGCTCACCTCCTCTAGAAATTAAAAGAAATAGTTCAGACAAGTGCTTGCTTAAGTAGAAGCAGTGAGAAATGACGTTGCTTGTGTGTTTTTTGGGAAGTCTTGTGCTATTCATGGTCCCTTCTGATTCAAGAGATGGATCTGGGATCTAATGGACACTCATGCATGTACAAGGCTGAGATACGTACATGGAACTGCTTTTAAGTGTCAGGAGTTTGGCAGTCCTGCATATTCTCTGTGCCTGTAAATAAATAAATACATTATGTGTGTCTACTTTTAATTTTAAGATATAGAATATTTAAGGAGATCAGAAATGATCAATAAAATGCTCTATTCTGTCTCAATTTGGGGCAAGGGAGATTTACTTATAACTGCTATGTGATTAGAGGGCCAAGCCTGTATAAAGGTTTAGATTTTATTTTTAGTTGACATGATGGTGTTTGATCAAAGTTTGGACTCAATGGTCTTGCTCCAATCTTGACGATTCTATGGTTTATTTTATTTTACTATACCATGTCTGTCTTAGTTTCTAATGTGCCCTAACCTTTGTGGGGGATGTTCAAAGGCACAGTACAGGTCTCAGCAGAGCATGGCTTGTGATTCTAAACTTGGAGGTGCCTCTGCAAATCCTCCTGCTCAACAGCCTCAGCAGAGCCCCTGCAGGGTCCCTGCAGCTCCAGGTGGGGATGTGTTGCTGCAGCACTGAAGCCTGGAGTTGTTCTCTCCTGGTGTAGATGTAGTTTGGCATTTTGCACTGGCCAGAGATGGTTCCCAGTGGGAAGTCTGGATATGGCCATCCTGTTTTAGAAGCCAGAAAAGTTGATGGGAATGGTGGTCCCATGCCAGTGGGCTTCCTACCAAGGAATGGGCACATTCAATTTATCAGGGCAAGTATCCTGAGATCCACATCCAACACACATTGAAGCCTAGGATCAAACCCTTAACACACAGAGGACTTCAGTCTCCAGGGTACCTTTGAGGTTCATTAAAAAATTGCACATAAATCCAATTATTTCCCAGGTAACATGCTGATTTGATTTAGACCCATTAAATGTAATTACCGGGTAGGCTGCAGGAACAGATAATTAGAGGGAATTGACATACTATTTAATTGGTCTAACATGAATTCCCTCTAACTGAAATCTGGATTCACCAATATTATTCAAACAATTTAGTGTTTGTTCATCCCTCTCACTTCAGAGACAGAGAACCGTGTAAGATCATGTGTTATTGTAAGCTAGGAAATATTTGCTCTGTGTGCCAGACTTTCTGGAGGGACTATGTGATCTAATCCTGGCTGGGAACAGGATCTGTGGGGCTGCCCAAGTCATGCTGAAGAAATAACTTCACCTCTCTGCATCCCAGCAATACCATTGCGGCTGATTTTAGTGGGGTTGGTCGCTGCTCTGGGCTTTTGCACCAGCTGGGATCCATCTGCCCCTGCACAGCAGCTCTTTGCCCATTGTGGATTTTTGGTTGTTTGTTTTTTTTTTTGGCTTGCTGTTTCAAAAGTGTCATGGTCCTGAACAAAACGGGGACATAAATGTTTGCCCTGCTCTGCCGAGGGAATACTTAGGATGAGATGTGTTGTCTGAGTGGCCATTTGCTGGCAGTGATCTTGAGAGAGGAGAGAGCTCCTACCCTATTTATTAGACTTACTCCATAAGACCCCTACCCACCAAGGGAAAGTGCCTTTCTCTTGTGTCTTCCTTTGCCATTGCCACATTGTCCTGGATGGACTGATTCCTTCTCAGCTCTGAAGAGCCTAAAGCTGCAGCTTCCCATGATGCTATAGTGATATTTTCCCTCTTTTCTCTTGGGCAGTTACTACTTTAGCTTACAACTTCAAGGACTCTGGGAGGGATAATCTCCATCCAATGTCTTTTTCAAATTATTATTATTTCATTTTAAAATGCTGAGTGAAGCAGCTGGATGTGATAATTGAAGGATAGTGGGTATGAAGCCCCCCTGTACTAATAATCTCAGTGATGTAACAAAGTATAAATCCAAACTTTGTTGCTCTATTTTCTATTCACAAATGTAAGCCTGAAGCCTTTGAAGTTTCAGAAAGTCTGGATTGTGACCTGGGCTCCAATTGCAGCTCAAATCCCTCTGTAACAATATAAAAACATATTTGGGAAAGGCACATCAAGGCTCTGAGAAATGTATCTGGGAAGGAAACTTATGTTTGTTGGCAAAGGGTGAAGTGCCAAAAGTTTGTGAAGGGTTAGGAGGAGGAAAGGGGGTGAGAGAGGTCACTTTGTTCTGGTTTGGAACTTGTAGCTTTGATTTATGGGAAAACCTCTGGGCTGAGAATTGGCTGGACACACGTTTTAAAGACAACAGGCTGTCATTCTTTTCACCATAGATTTGATAAAATGTGGATAAAAATGTCAGAAGCCCTGTTAATTCTTGTGGAAAGTCAATGATTTTTTTTTCAAACATGGGCATTCCCGTCCTGATGTCCTTACCAAAATCTTATTCAGATAACTTTATTGTTCTTAACAGCCCCAGGCAGTTTTAATTAGAAAGCAACTGAACTTAAAAATCAATTAGGAATTAATTCCAATTAGATCACCATCTGATAAAAGTGTCATCTTCAAATTTATGCTCTCAAATTTATCATACAGTGATAGAGCTGCTCTGCTGTGTCCCAGGTGTGTCTGCCTTTTGGTGAGGATGTGTAATTTTTTTTGCCAGGGGTACTTCAAAGCATATGCAAACAGCAGAATACAATTAGTGTTGCCAGAGTTATTCCAGCTATCAAAGTACTGTGAAGAGTCCTGTTCTGTGTTGTGATTTCAAATGAATTGGTCAGGTCTGGTCATCAGATTTCAGCTGAACTGGCTGAAAAGTATGGAAAGGAGGTTTTGGGAGGACCACCTAGGCTTGCAGTGAGTGCCTCTTGTTCAACTTTTAATTTCCCTACCACCCATTCCTTCAGTATTGAGTCTTGTGTGGGCTTTGCTATTGGCTTTGCTTGGCTGAGGATTGCACCTTTTCTGTTAAATTCAGCGAACATGGCCTGAAAAGTCTTATCACACATCCTGAAGGCTTTCATTCCCTAGACAGGATTTGAAAAATGCTGTGAGCAAGAGCAGAGTGCTATAGAAAATACAGAGATTTTGTAGAAGTTTCAGATGAGACCAAAGAGAGACCTAAATGTATTCCTGGTTGCTTTAATGCTGGTGATTGATTTTAGTGCTGGGATAGATTGGTAATTCAGTACTCATCAACCCTTTCAGAAAAGCATTAATCTCCTCCATCAGACAGGTTTATTGGTGGCAAGAGAAGTTCACTGCATTGTTTGCTGCATTGCTTTTTGGTGGGCCAGGCTTCCCCAAGCAGCACGATGGAGTCAGGGGTGTTTAATGGGCACATCCCCCTGGCCCAGCCATGGAGGAAACAGAGCTAGCTTTTTGCCTCCTGCCTTCATTAGCTCTCTCTTGCCTGTCTGTATTAATTCAAAACTGTTAAGGTGGTGCAGGGAGTGGAAATTTATAAGGGCAATAAAACCTCAGGCAGCAACCGCTGTGGTGATGAAAAGGTGTAAATAAAAGAATGTTGTAAATAACAGAGGACAGATCTATCAGCCCACAATTGGGACCAGAGAAATGCTAATGCAAATGGTTAATATTGTTTTAAGCTGTTGATGCACAGAGATTTTCAGGAGCTGTCAAATAGCCCTATCTCTGTAGCACAGTAATCACTAAACTGCCAGAAGGAGGATTAAGAGGAACGTGTGATTCCATTGTCAGCAAATGCAGAGATTGTTGTCAGTTAATTGTAAATATGATTGCAATATCAATACAATGTGTTAACTAATATAATAAATAGAAATATTATATTATCACTAATGTAATTATATTACACTTTTTTTATCATAATCATGATTTTCTGCCCCTGCAGAGAAGGAAACTGCTGCTGGACCTTGGAGAGTTAAAAAAAAAAAAAGAATAAAAAACCAATCCTGTTTTCCTTTCAAACATAATCAGTCAGCTCTGATTGACATAATAAGGAGTCCGTGAAAACCATGGTGTTTCCTACTGTGTAGATATAAGGATTCCCTTTGCTGGGTCAGGTCTCCAGTATCCAGATGTGAACCACTAAAAATGGCAAATTCTGAAATCTGCTTAAGTTGTATAAATCCTAGAGCTGTGACTTTTACACATCCTCTTTGTGCATTCTCTGGGGTCTCGGAAAAAAAAACAATTCAAGAAGCCAGGGATGAAAATACTCTTTTTTTAAGGCATGAATTTTAAGTGAAGGGCAAGAAGGATTAGACCATGGTCTGGTGCTGGGATAGGTGAGCCTACAGCATTGCCAGGAGGAGTTCCCCGTGTGCCCCAGGAGATCCTACATTTTTTTTTTCTTAGGCAAAGTCATTTAGGGAATACTGAGTATTTAATTATTTAGGACAGTAGTGAACTAGCTTTTAATCTAGTAGACCTCATTTTCCCATATTGTGGGCTCTAGGCAATCCAGTGGGTTATATGTGAAAATATCAATCAGGTATCCTTTTAATGTTCCTGTGTCAGAATTGTTCTCACCATTATTTTAACGTCTGTTTTAATGATATAAGACTAAGTTCTCCCTTTCAGCTATTTTAATAATAACTTTAGGCAGCATTATTCCAGATTTATACAATCACTGGAAGAGCAGAAAAAATTGCTGTGAGCAGTGGTGCTAATGAAGTCTTTTTCCTTATATATCTTTAAGTTACTTTTCCTTAGTGAATCTCTCCCATTTTTTCATTGGAGTCCAAAAGTTTTGGCTGTTCTTGCCATATTGCCTCCCATGGTGTAACTATTCCAGATTTAAGTCCATGATAGCTGGCCAAGTTTACAGTTTACAGTTTATTAGTTGGCTGGTTTACAGGTACTAAATCCATGCTGTCTGACTGGTGGGACAGTGCAATGATTACAACCAGCTTTGGCACTGGTTTGGCTCTCTTCTGAAATTGGCTACCAGTTCTTAAAAAATGTACAGGGACATCACTACATTTGTCATCTCAATGTTTCTGTCAAATTTCACAGAACTTTAGCCAGCAGGTCCTTGGAAGTAGGACGAGCAAGTGGTGAGGCAAAGGCTCAGGCAGCAGAGCACCAGTAAGTCACAGCTGCTTCAGAAAATCAGCCCAATTTCATTAATGGAAGAAATAAGATGGAAATTAAATTTGGTTTTATTTTGGTATTATTTTTAACTCCCCTTTCACAGTCTAGTGCACATATTTTGGTATTTTTCCTTATTTTCCTCCTTAGTTAACCATATACCGCTCCTTGTCCAACAGGAAAGTGCAACTAGGTGCATCTGAACTGTACTTTGGAAATGAAATGTAGCAGTTAATTTGCAGCACTGCCAGGCTTTTCACAGCAGAATATAAAAGGACAACTACTTCAGACTAATGAAAGTGACAGTGGGGAGAGGTGCCTTTTAAACACTGCAAATTGGATGGGTGCATCAGGAATGTAATTTTAAAGGAATCTGACAAGGTCGTTTGCAAAGAACAATCTTCTTACTTGTCGAAAGAGTTTCAGACCTCCAAGACTTGGCACTCTCGAGTTTTCAGGGTACTTTTAAAGTTGGCAGGCTGCCTGTTTAATATAACTCTGGACTGTCATCTGAATTGTATCTTTCAGAGTTTCAGACTATCTCCTGCAGAAGTAAGCAGCGCACACCAGGCTGCCGAGGGTGGCAAACTTCAGTTCTTAAAAATTAAATTAGACCATCTTCACAAAAAGTTTCTCAAGGAAAAACTGAACTGAAATAATGTTAAAAGATATTTTCATGAAAATGTATGAATTTGTGACACTCTCACATTTTTTATGCTCCAAATTAAAGGTACAATCCTTTTTGGATTCCTTTAAAATGAGGGAGTGACCAGGTAGCCCAAAGTAAAATGCTTGTGGGGAAGTGATAACAAGGGCTGTACTTGAGGATTCTGGAGACCTGCTGTAATGGAAAACTGTCCTCCACCCAACACTGCCTAAGGGAATGCTGACTGGATTGATATGGATTTATTAAAATCCTGATATGAATGGAAAGTTTAATTAGCAGCAGGTTCACATGGATTAGAGGAAGCTCTGGAACTCAGGATATGAAGAGCATGTCATAAGTGAAATTGGAAGAAAACAAAAAAGCAAGGAGCCATAGCCATATGAACTGGTCTGAATGGTAGGCATTTGTCACTGGGAGAAACTTCTGATCTATGTTTTCTTGTCCCCGATAGGATAAGGGGGAATGGCTTTAAACCTAATATCTAATCTAACTCTACACTTTAAAAGAGGTGGATTTAGATTAGATATTAGGAAGGAATTCTTTGCATTAAGCGTGTTGAGGTCCTGGCACAGGTTGCCCAGAGAGAGTCTGTGGCTGCCTCATCCCTGGAAGTGTTTAAGGCCAGGCTGGATGGGGCTGTGAGTTACCTGGGGTAGTGGAAGGTGTCCTTGCCCATGGCAGAGGGTTGGAACAAGAAGACCTTTAAAGTGCCTTCCAACCCAAACCAGTTTAGGATTCTATGAATCTATGATTTACATTCAGGGTCTTGAAGGCCAGAATCTGCTTATATCTTCCAAAGTGCAAAAGAGCATAAAATACTGAAATAAATGCTTGAAATGAAAAGTAAGTAAATATATAACATAGGAATAGAAGCATGTTTGAAGGTTTGAAGTGGTGTGTCGACTGGAAAATATTCTTTTAATACAATTATCTTCTTCTCTGCAGGGTGTAGTAGTCAGTGAATGCTGTCCAAGGCACTTTTGCTCTCACTGCTTTGAGACGTACTCCCTTATTTTAATTTTGTGGGGATGGATTTCTATTTACCCCTAAAAATATTCTCTATATTTTACAGGAGTTCCTGGCAATTAGCTGTTTATGGAGAAAAAGAAAATATAAAAACAGGGCTCATAGGTTACTAGGAAGGGTACTGAATGGATATCTCAAAGACGAGCTGTTCAGGGGCAGTCCTGTGCACAGCACTGTTCAAGGATGCTGCTTAGAGTTGTCTGTCCTATTGTTTCATAGGTTTCCTGCCTTGGAAACTCATTTTCCTAGTTTCCACAGAAGAGATGGAAATGCAGATACTCATTGTGCTCATCTCTCACATGACTAACAGTACCACTGGAACAACTTGCCTGAGGAAGTTGAGAAGTCTCAATCCTTGGAGGTGTTCAAAACTTGAATGGATATGGCCCTCAGCCACCTGCTGCTCTAGTTGACTCTGGTCTGAACATGGGGGTTGCCTCAGACATTCTCCAGAGGTGCTTTCTGTCCTCAGTGACTCTGTGAATTACGGTCTGGAGTGACTACATCCATAGTAGAGTTCAAATTTCTTTGGTTAACCCATGGCTACCTTGGCTTCTCTCTTTAGGCTGACACAAAAAATTGCTGTGTGGTGCCTTTTACAATGTAAGTATTCTGCCTAGACAAGTGGTGAAGTCACCAAAATCTCACCACATGTGTTATCACTATCTTTATTATTTGGTGATGGCTTTCAGTGTCCATAAAAGTTTGCTGAATTTTAACTGGTGGCTAAAGTGTTGTGTATTCCACTTGTGCCTCTCAGCTGCTCCACTTTGCAGTCAATCCATGCCTGACAGGTGCAGTAGGAGCTGGAGGAGGGAAGAGTGACACAGAGGACTGGAGATGTCCCTGCCACTAACACAGCTCTTTGGGAAAGGGTGGCTGAGTGGGAAAGAGAGTTCTCCCCATGCCCTTTTTCACAGACCAGCACAAACCACCTCCCATTAGTTAAACATAGTCATTCATCAATTGAAGGGAATTAGGTCATGGTGGAATGGGTGGATTTAATGACGAGTTATGAGTTTCAAGGCAAGAAATGTTCTTTGTTTTGGGTGGCATGAAGAGGAACATCTAACAAAGCTGGGATGAAAGTGAGCAAGGCAAAAATTGGGTAAAAGAGAAATTATTGGCTAAGGTGGAGGGCAGTTTGGTTCTGAAGTGACATCTTGGGCACAGTCATGTTAATTTAACAGTTATAAGATAGCTAAGAAAGTCTTCTATGGGAAATAATCCTGACCTGATAAGAAATTGGGCAAAAGCATCTCTGTTTACCACAAATTCACTTTCTTTGCTCAGATTCTCAGTTCTAACATTTAAATCCTTCAGGATTTTGTGAAGAAAAGAGATTTCTCTTAACATTTATTTCCAGCTCTTTGATCTGGGGAATAGGGTCAGCTATTATGCACTGATTATGGGAAGTATGAATACTTTGATTAGCAAAATTTCTTAATTTTTTCCACAAGTTCTGTTCAAAAATATAATTTAAAGTAAGGTGGGCCTCTGGCAATAGTGCATTTCATCATTTTGTTAAAAGCAAAATCTCTTTAGGAGCTTTTATCTCTAAGGTCTTTCAGAGACTGAGGCAATTGACATTTAGTTTTGAACTTCCAAATCATGATCATTCACAAAATTCTCCTGAACCATAAGTGAAAATGTTCTTTAGATGCTGGTTAAATATATTTACTCTAAGTCATACACGTTAATATTATTGTACATATCCTATAATTACAAAAGGTCTTCCTATTGACTTTACTGTTTGAGACCATTTTTCTATTAGAAACATTTATAATTGTTTTCCTGTAATTGTCCAAGCTAAGTTACAATTGTGTCATATAATGACCTTTAAAAATGTGTCTAGAAAAGCCTGCAGCTGTTCCCTCCTTGGGTTCTTTCTACTGAGTTATATTTAAGCCAGTGTCTCTGAAACCAGGCAGTAATAAAAGGGATATTATCCTTAGCAAATATCTTAATCATGGTAAATCTCTGTTGCCCTACAAATGACTGCATGGGGGATTAGAGTGCAGTAAGCCATTTGCTGAATATCACTGCCACCTTTCTGAGGCCATTTAAGCGTGTTTAATTTTTCAGGGTGAAACGTGAAACCCACTAATACAAATGTTTGCATTTGGCCTGAATTATATCCAGACTGTAACAGTTAGAGTAGGCTTAGGAGCAGATTGTGAATGATCTGTAGGAGGCCAGTTCTGCTTGGGAGAGTGAGAGAGAAAAATGCATATTTGTTCCCAGTCCCAGCTCTCTTATGTCATTTACGCTACCTCGGTTCTTTTCAATATTTATGTAAGGCTATTATGGGGTGAAGTACCAGTAAATATATGGATGATGCTTAGCTGTGTATATTTTAAATATCAATCACAGTCCTTACTGTCATCCAGTGCCTGGGAGCCATCAGTGTCCGGCTTGGGTTCATCCTGGCTGAAATGGAGGTGACAATGCTATGAAGTACGAAATACTCTCAGGGATTTGTGTCCTCCATGGCGTCACTTTCTATCTGTTTATTTATGCTGATTTCTCTCAGGTTGTCCAGAAACACTGAAGCTACCTGTTTTCCAGTGATCATGCTTAAGGAAACCTTTTGGGAATTGGAAGTACTACTGTACATTTCATGCTTTTTTATTTCATTCCTTTTAAGAAAACAGTGTCTTCTCTGTACCAGCCCAGGTGACTACACCCCTAATCACTTTGGACTCAGCCAGAGGCTTGGGAACTGGCAGATCTAATGGGTGCTTGCTGGGGCAGAATTCAGTGACTGTGAGGTGACACCTGGTTCAGGTGGCACAGCCCTCTTAACTCCACTCTGCAGTGTGCCAGGGACACATAACTCACAAACTCCCCTTGTTCCCAGGGAATGTGCACTCAGGTTCACCTCCCCAGCCTGATTTCTTGATCCTTCCATCAGGCAGCTTTCCCCATAAGCCCTGAACACAACTCCCCAGAGTGGCTACAGAGGAAAGATCAGTGAATGTGAGAGGCAGTGTTTTGTTGTTCACAGGATCATGGAATTATAGAACAGTTAGGGTTGGAAAGGACTTCAAAGACCATTTTGTTCAAACCCACTGCCATGGGCAGGGACACCTTCCCCTATCCAAGGTTGCTCACAGCCCCATCCAACCTGGCCTGGAACACTTCCAGGGATGGAGCAGCCACAGCCTCTCTGTATCAGTGCCCCACTACCCTCACAGTAGATAATTTCTTCCTAATATCCAATTCAAACCTACCCTCCTCCAGCTTAAGGCCATTCCCCCTTGACCTATCACTACATATCCTGTAGCCTTGTAAAAAATCCCTCTCCAGCTCTCTTGCAGGCCCTTTTGGAACAGGAGCAAGGTGTTTTTAATTGTCTCATGACTGCTGGACTGATCTGTGGCAAAGGTCCTGATGTCTGTCCATCTCAGTGTTTACTGTGCTCAGTGCAATATTCTCTGTGATTAAATCCTAGGCAAGTTTTCAAATGACAAGCCCTGACTTTGAATGGTCAGCAGAATTTAATAAATATTCTAAGGACCTTAAATGAGACCATAGGATGTGTGGTTAAGCAATCAGTTATACTTGGTAATTGGGAGATGTAGCTAATAATAACCAAATTGAAAGAGGAAATTGAGTTAGTGCCTTGTAAGAAACAAGACCTTCACAGAGGACCCTCTTATTAGAGACTTCAAGATTGTTCTTTTTCTAAAGTTAGTCAACTATTTAATATTTCAACCACTTCAGCCAGTCACAAGTATCCTTTTCTGTGACAGTGGTTTAACATAAACTATGTATAGCTTGTCCTGTTGGAAAGTTTGTGCTTTTAGCTTGAATCTGAGGTTTTTTCCCTAAGGAAAAAAGAAATTCTGTTAAGTTGATAACGTTTTATTATACCCTGTTAAGTTTTCTACTGTATAGGCAGATTAAAGCTTTGATTCAATTTCCCTCACAGAAGAAACAAAAATCCTATGGGAGACAATTATAGGTGAAGATTAAACCTTTTGGTGTATTCAGTGTATCTTTCAGATACACTTTCATGGTAACTGTGGATGAAATACCTACATAGATAAAATGGTCATGGAATAATAGAAGTATTTATTTTAGAAAAGACCTCTAAAATCATCAAGTACAATCATTAACCTGACATTGTCAAGTCAATCACTGAGCCTTCACAGGTATAGGAGGTTTATCTCTCTTTACTTACTCTGAAGTTGCAAAGAGCTTCTATTTCTGATTCCTGCCACTGTTTTATACACTCAGCTGGTTGTGGGTTTATCCCTATAGATATTGCTAAGGGATGCCTGCTCTTTGCACAGGCTATCCCATGAATGAATGAGGTCTTAATTGTGTTTTCATCTACAGGGATGGATCACATAGTGTTTTCACATTCACTAAATATTTTAGAGGTTTGAAAGTTTCTCTGCAGTGGGATAAAAACTAGAAATGTTCAGAGATTTTTGTGAAAAGGATTCAGAACTTGAAGGAAAATTATGTACTGGAATAGGGTCTAAGATTAAGCTTCTAGCTGGACTGTGAAGGTTTGAAACAGGGTTTTCACATTCCACTTCATGCTCTCATCACCAGCTAATAGGCTATTTTGAGGGGGCTACTTTTCGGCTTCAGGTAGGAAGTTCCAAGTTGAGCATGAGGATTAATTTTGTTCTTAGATGTTTCTTTTAAATCACCATGCCCCTGTTTTGGTGTAATACATGTTTTCAGTTCATTGCAATTTCTTCTGAAAAGATCTAGTCCAAGTCTAGTCTAAGTTAGAAATAAGCCCTTTGAGCATGGATTAAACCGGATGACCTCCTGAGAAATCTTCCAACCTAAATTCTTCTATGAGTCAACTTGGAAAAAATACCTTCCATCTCCAATAAGAAAAAATGATTACTGAACGTAGAGCTACAAGACAGTAAAAAATGTTGTATTAAGTGCTAAATGCCATGGTCTAAAGATTTAACTTCTAAAACTAATTATTAGCCAGTGTTCTCAGTTGCTGAGTAGTTTTTTGCATGTGGACTTTGCCTAAGCAATCTGGCTGCTGTTGTGGCTACATTTCAAATGGTAAATGACATAAGGAAATGGAAAGTCACTCTACAGAGGCTGGGCAGGCTGAGGTTATATTCCTGGCTGTGCCTTGACTTGCTGGGGTGTCCATAGACGTGCCACTTCAGTTTCTTTAGTCTCTTTTTGACACTTCCATTTTCTTAGTATCTTTCTTTCACATGTGTAAATGTCTTGCTGTAAAGACTCAGCTCTTCAAAATAGTGTTTGTTTTCCACGGTGTGCTGGCAAAAAAACAAGCAAAGGGCCTATTCTAGGTTGGGACCTCTAGAGGTTCCCATAATCCAAATAATAATAGTAAAGAGAAGGGAATGACATGTGATTTCTTATGAAATGTCTGTCCAGTCTCCTTGAGAGATGTAAACTGAATGATTGCTCTGTGTGCACCAGGTTTACAAGAGATGCAAACTGAATGATTGCTCTGTGTGCACCAGGTTTACAAGAGCAAGAGTTCCCATTTCAAGAAGGATTTGGGGACAGGCTTTTGCATATCTGTGTTTGTAACAGGCAGGAGCAGCTTCCATAATTAATAAATTTAGTATAGCTTCTATTTGATCTGCCATGGAAGAACTGCTGTGAAAAAAAAGCCATGGAGCGTGATTATGTTTGCATTTGAGCTGCTGTTATATAGAATAAATGCTTGGCACATAAAGGGCTGCTCCATGGCTGAGATGGATTTCCAAAGATGGGCTTTTACCTTCCCTTGCCATATTACCATGTAGAAAACACTCAAATGCCACGCCTCCCTCACTTATTTGTCTAAAAAATGAAATTACTGGCTATTTAACAGAACTGACATCTGCTGGATTAAAAAATGTTCATGAAATGTGCTGATAATGCCAGAGAGGAAATATGTGATGGAGACATGAGTGCTCCTGTAGGAAATGCAGTGCTAAGGCTGGGGCTGTTCTGGGAGCTGATGTGCACCCCTGATTGTGGCCCCAGAATCACTGCTGCCTCAGCCAAGCTCGCCTCATGGGGAGGTGAGAGGGTCCCACCCTGCTGGGAGCCCACCTCTGGATCAGCTGAGTAATGAAGTGTTTGTTTCCTTCCAGATGAATACAAGAGTAAAGTAGCCTGTGAAGATGACAAGCTGAGGCTGAGCTGTAAGAAGAGCATGGTGATAGCCATTTACTCTGCCATCTTTGGGAGGACACAAGGAGGCAGCCTGGAGTGCCCATACCAAAACCTAGGGATACCCATGATTGGTAAGCAGGGGAATGGCTTGCTGACAGGCTGATGTGGGCAGGGTGATTTCATTTATTGCCATCACAGCAGAGCTGGCACAGATCCTGACTAGGAAAGCAGGACTGGGACGTGCAACGTGCTGTGGTGGTGCTCCTGATGTGTGGTACCTTGTCAACCAGCGGTGAGCTTCGGCATGAGCACCAAACTGAGGTTTGCAAACTGCAGCTATATGTCCTAGCTGAGTTACCAAGCCACAGGCTTTTCACAGATTCATCAGATGACATGCTTGAAGGTGCTTGAATTTCTTGTTCAATTTTCTGTCCTCCTGGTGGTTCATACACTGAAGCTCTGCCTGTAGTATGAGCATCTTATCGGTGGATGTCATGTACCATCTGCAGCCACTGAAGCCTTGACATTGTGTTTAAACTTTTACTGAAGTTAAAGCAGGGGAGCAAATTCAAAAAGCAAGTTGTTAAGTTTCATCATGTTACGGTTGGCTTACAGTACCTTCAAGTAGCTTCTCTACTCTCAGACTATCAGAGTCCCTTACAGTCATGAGTTAAAGATAAATAATTGAAAAACATTCACTGGAACCGTCTGTTCTTGAGCCAATGTGAAATGACTTTGAATATTTTAGGCTGTGGCAGAGAGAGCAACAGTCACAGTACAAAATCATGTGCATTCCTTGCAATTTTTCTCTGCAGAGGTGAGAGGGAAGCATCTGGTTTCCCAGTGGAATTGCCTTCAGAGAGAGAAAGGCTTCAGAGGAGACTGGACAGGGAAGCTTGATCTGCTATTGCCTGTGCTGGGATCTGTTCAGCTGTATCTGGGGATCTTTGGCTTCACAGCTGCTGATGCAATGGCCTTAAGGAGTTAAATGCTATTCAAATGGAAGCGAGTGCTTGGAAATATGATACGCAGATGATGGGTGTCAGTAGAAACCCACAGGTGGAATGAGGCCAGTCAGGTTATTTGTGCAGCATGCCAAGTGCCTTACTTCTGTAGCTGTGAAAATCTGAGCACTTGCAGCATAGCTGAGCAGTGCAGGGTCTGCTACCCAGGCCCATGGGTGAAATGTATGACAGCAGAGTCAACATCCTGCCAAAAGTTATCTCCTGCATCCTGAGGTTACCAGCGTTCCTGGATGTGCTCCTGTAGTCCTCCAGTTGCCAGGTAGCAGAAGCCAAAACAGATGTGTGTGGCAGGTTAGCCTGGACCTCATTGGTGTGGTGTTTGGGATGGGCTGAGTGAAGCACTGGTTGCTGTGGTGGTTAGGCTGCTGGGTGAAAACTTGCCAAGTCAGTGAAACAGGAGTTTCTGGAGCAGACCTGAGCACCCCTCTCCTTTGTCCTGAGGAGTGACAGGACTGAGAGAGCAGGAATAGGCACCTACCAGGGACAAGGTGTCAGCATAGGAACCCCCTCTTCAATGTCAGCATGAAGAAAAGCTACGTGAAGCCACAAAGGGTAAAGTTTTACTCTTCTTTGCCCAGATGCAAAGTCACAAAACTTGTGCTGTCTGAGAGTAGGGTATGTGGCACCAGAAAACGGGACAGGAGGCACAAGCAAGGAGAACAAACAGTGGGACCTGACAGCTGAGCTGCACAGTCCATAAGATCTCTAGTGCTCTAGTCCCTGCTGTTCTCAAACTGCCCTTGTGAGCTCTACAAATTTGGGATGTTTGCCCAAGGAAATGAAGTGTCAAATCCTGGAGTGCAGCACACAGTCTGCTCCTGGGATGAGGCAGGGCCTTCCTCTAGTGTCAGCTCTTAAATGAAACTACTTTCAAGAGCAGGCTCAGTACAAGCCACTGCAATATCAAGTCAGGGGTGGGAATGCTGAGGAAGCTTTATGCTAAAATCAAGCTCAAGGTTTTAAGCAGTGAACTGGTGATAAAAATGACTGAGTTGTTGAACAGGAGCAAATATCCACATGTTTGGAATTGCTGGGGTCTCAAGTATCTTAAGCCAGTCTGGTGCTGCTGGGATGCTGTGGGAGTAGGTATGTCCTGCCTGCATAACAGCAAAGGGAGGGTGGGAAGGGTGTCTGGGACATCTGCTGGCTGCCTGCCTGCAGGGCTGGGGAGGAGATGTGACCACGGATCAGTGACTTCCCCAGGTTTTCCCAGGCTATTGGGGACTGTGTGTGTAGGGTGAAAGACTATAGCTGTTGATGCTGATGTTTCCTTGTGTGCTGAAATCCTGAGTGAATTGTGGGGGCTGGGGTGAGCTTAACTAAAAGCAAATTGGGGGTGAGCAGGTGGTCATCCCCAATTCACAATGTTCCAGCCCTTAAATCCCAGTCATGTTTGGGAGTGGCTGTCCAGGTTTCTTCAGCAACAGCTCACTGATCCCCTTGGCATGAGGCAGTCTCTGCTTATCATGACCTTTCCTTCATCTACCTGTGTGAGCTGATCCAATGGGGCAGTGCTCCAGGGATGCGGGAATGGGAAGGTGAGTTGTGGCTGGAGTTAGCACTTCTCTTGGCCCCACAGGAGAAACTGCTGTAGGATCCTTCTCCAACCCAGCAAAAGTCAGCAAAAAGCATATTCACACTGTGCTTCCCCGTGGCACCCTGCAAAAGTCCCAGTGCTGCCTCCAGTTACAGGAGTGACGAGAGCAGGTTGTGCTCCCAGCTGCCATGAGTGATTGTGGCAGCAGCACTCAGGGTTCCTCAGCCTGCTCCAGAAACTGCTCCTCTCATGGGCCTGCCTAGCCCAGCAGGCAACTCTGTTCCTTCAGGAGCAGGTGGAAACATCACAATTTATAAATCAAAGCTTTTGCTAGTTGGAGAACACTTCCCGGCACGTTTGCCCAGCCCTGCAATGTGGGGAGAGCTGCTCTGTGGCAGCCTTTGATCCCAGACACTCACAAGAAGATGATCTTACAAACATGACCAGATGAGTCAGATTTTGCAGCAACATCCAGTTCCTGTAAGGCAGAACCCAGCTATGTTCTGTCCTTGGAAGATTTATTCTGTTTGAATTTCATGGGACTGATGATTTGTGTCAAGTCTGAGCCTTGGCAAAGGGCCTTTTGCTGGGAAGTAGGCCCTG
The DNA here is from genome assembly GCA_024500445.1 of Entomyzon cyanotis. Classification (NCBI taxonomy): domain Eukaryota; kingdom Metazoa; phylum Chordata; class Aves; order Passeriformes; family Meliphagidae; genus Entomyzon; species Entomyzon cyanotis. Next base: position 68,367,240 of record JAKEPQ010000871.1, read on the forward strand.
CACAAGTTCACAGTGATTATTTATAACCACACAGCCTGAGCTACTTGACGAGTGAAGAAGTCATACTTGCCCCAAAAGTGGTGAAGATTATCTTTTCTTCCTCTCCTAATGAAAAACAGTTCAGAAAATTTTATTCCATTTTTTCTGTCTGTGGAAAAAACGCACATTTGGATTGAATTTAGAAATCAACAGCTTCTACAGGTGAGACTTAAAGAACTGAGGTCTAAGACAGAGAGGAGAGGTGGCCTAATAGAGCATTGCATATATAACGTAAACCAGTTCAATTTCTGTTGTTTCTGCCTTGAAAAACAAGACCTTGCACTCTTGTAGAAGTGTTGAGGAGATAAAGTCCACTAGCAGTGAATTTCCTGAATTCTCCATTAGCTGCTCAGGTGAGTTCTGAGGAATCCTGGTGTTGCAGTCCTTTCAACCCAGTTATGGTTGTGCTGCTTTTGGGTGATGAAAAATCCCCAAGTCACACTTCACATGCAACACTATGCCATGCCATGCCATACCAGACACATGTTTTCTCTTGTCTGATGTCTATATGAATGTGCTTAGCATCTGTGCAGAGAAAGTTATTGTGAAGAACTCCATCCTATCCCTGTCATGTTAAAGTGAAAATCTGCCAGGATCCTCTTTTAACTGGAAACATGCTGAAACTTGTGTCTCTGACCATAATGGGAAACCCCTGCAAACAGCTGGACCCCTCCTTGAATGCCTTGGGAACTCTGAAAAGCTCCTAAAAGAATTTGACCTTATTTGTAACTCTCTTAATAAAGCCTCCACTTTGCTGCCAGCATGTGCAGAGAGCATACACAGAGCATGGGGAGGTCTCTGGGGAAAGGGCTATTTACAAGCAATGAACCATTAATATCCCCCAGCCAAGTGAGCCCTTTGCCCCTTTTTCCTGCTGTTTACAGCTGCCACTGCCTGCATCTCCAAGTGGCTTGTTTATTCCAAGAGAAGCAATTTAAAAAATGGCCTTTTCCTACATCTATCTGAGTGCAAGGTGGTGATCTAATTAGGCGACTGAGGAGGAAGAACTGGGATGTAAAATGATTACCCTTTTTATTGCTTAGTGGAGCAATATCTTTGGTTATATTCAGAACACCTGACTTGCTCACATTATTCATTTTTACAGTAGTTCCCCCCCTGAATCCCAGAGAGTGAGATGAGCATGTTGTGCTGACCTTTAACACAGGATCCAAGACTCCTTCTCAAGGACCCTTTCTCTCTCCACCATGTATACAAAAAGCCCAAAGCAATTTAATTGCTCATCCTGGGTAGAAGGAATCTGGGCTTGGTTTTGGAGTTGGTGTAAGATCGTGGGAACCATGGCTCCCCAGCCTTGCTCTGGCCCTGGGGTGTGGGTTAAGCTGAGTACTGTGCTGAGAGTGAAATGTCCTTGTCACTTAACATACAAGTTCTCTCCTGTGCTTCTGTAAAGGGGAAAAATGAATGTGTTTACAAAGCCCTGAGGAAACTCAGATGGTCAGTGGCACTCATGGGATCTGATAATGGAAGAGCAGAGGAAGGAGTTCAGCAAATGAGCCAGTGCTTTAGGTGCTCATTCCCTGACATTTTTCATTCTAATGCAGTGACAGAAGGTGATCCAATCCAGTTTGTTTTGATTTCCCCCTCTTAATGCAGATATATATATATCACTTGAAGCAGAGTCTTCATATAAATATTTATTACACCATATAAATAATGGACCCTTCTAGTTTGTTTATCTGTGATCAGATCTAGCATGTGAATGAATATGAAATACATGCAGTAAAAAATCCATTTTATTCCAGGGTACATGTTCCTGCCAGCTCAAGAGCTGGCTTTAAGAAACTGCTGCCCCTCCAGCTATGCGTTTCTGGCTCTTTTCTGCTTCACCATCCATGACCATTTTCCATCCTGTTTCCATCAGTACAAGGTTGTGGCTGTGCTCTACACTTGGTCTCAAGTCAAATGTTTAAAAAGAACAGGCCTTTAAAATGTGGATCTGGGTCAATGAGGTGCAGTAACCCCTGGCATTGATGGGGGAAGCAGAGGGTGATTGGGACAGCAGGAAGGGATTGGATATCCACAGAAATCTGTGCTGGTCAGACAATGCCATGGAGCATTAACCTTTAGTGATCCAAGTGGCTGAAACACTCTCATGCTTCATCCTGGTTTCCCTGTCTGGCCTTTAAAGCAGCTGCAGTGCTGGGTCTGTGGGATGAGCAGCAGTTGGGGGAATCAGACCCTCTTGTTCCTCTCTACAGAGTACAGCAGTTGTTCCTCTCCAAAGCACCTCTCCCTCCCCTAGGTGTGACTCCATGTATGCTTTGTTTATATTCAGGGCAGAAACGACTTTATTATGTGTATAGCTCATGATTAAGAACATGTTTTTAGAGGCCAATCTGTTTGTATGCAATAAAACCCACAAATATCCATATCTGAAGGCTAAATAAACATCAGTTGCTGTTTAATTCACATATCACACCTTATTAAATTTACATTGAAATGCAGCTCCCATTTAGAATGCTGAGTTAAAGTGGGACAAAGCCTGCTTTCAGAAAGTTGTTTTTCAATTTTAGATACTTTATGTGTTTCACTTTTTGTCTCAAAACACCAGGAGGTAATTAAAATCACTTTACAGCTGTTTCTAGAAAACTCCAACTATTGTTGGATTCCATAGAGCCATAAAAATGATTTATATAAAGTTGTTTTTATATGCGCACAATAACTATTAAAAAAATTTGAAAAAGTCCATTCAAATGTAAGCCTGGACAAGATCTTTCTCTAAAGCAAGGTTCAAGTTGGTTTTGAAGTGCTGTTTACAGTAGAGTATGACCCCATGCAGTGATTGTAATTAAAAACTCTGAAACTGGTAATTTAGATTGAACTAGAATTCTCTGTGATGCTATTTGTATGATACTTGAAGAAGTAAAGTGGGTTTTTTGTCAGTAATATCAACTTCTTTAGGGGCTGATTTTGTAAAAGATGCCTATTGCTGAACTATTAGTTAAAAGCAAACCCAAAATATAATCCTAACAATAAAAGGGCAGAATTTAAGAGATTTAAATCTGTGGCATCTCAATTTGTTTCCATGGAGTTTCTGTGAACGAAAACCAGTGTAACTTGTTCAAAACTGATAAAGTTCCTCTTAAAATAATTCAGATGTCACTCAAGAGTATTGCAAAATTGCCACAATGGTGAATTCTGAGCCTGAGAAACAAAGGTAATGTGAAACCTGTGAGTTTGCAGACACGGCATGCCTTATTTTAGGAACCAAGGGCAAGAAGTGACTTGCAGGCTGTGTCAGCTGGTTAATCTCTTTAGAGAATGGGCCAGACCTGCAGCTTCTGAAGTTCAGACCTTGCTTCAGCCTAGATTTAGGCACTTGTTGACTATTTCCATGTTCAGGATAAAACTTCTTTTGGGCTGTAATGATTAGGAAGGAGAAATGAACTCAAGGACTTCAAAGAGCAGTAGATGCATGGAAAGCACTATCCCTATCTTCTACCGAGTGATAATGAAGCTGTTACCTTCTTTGCTTCTTATCTTGAACGCCTTACAGTCCACTATCAACTCTGCTGCAAATTAAAGAACAAAATTTAACTGTCATTACCACAGCAAAACTTCTTTGTACTCTGAGACTTCTTGGAGCCACTTTTGAAGCTGTCCTCAGATTTTCACTTCAGCCCCCAAACTGGAGAAATGTTATTAATTTGCTCAACTTTGCACACTCTGAGTCAGCCCCTGCAAAACTGGAGGCTCATATATTTTATATATTGCATCTGGTTCCAGACACAAGAGTGATAAGATGATTTAAGTTCGCATTAATAAACCAAGTGTTTTAAATGTAACTATAGGATTTGTAATTAAACCTGTAATCGATCCTTCAGTTGCAGTCTCTAAATGTGATTGGTTTGTTTTACTATAATTTTCTCTTTTCTGGCCTACTGCTGAAGTTTCCAAAGTTTTATGAACTGTGTGGTGACTAATTTTTCTCTCTCTTTCTGTAAAACATATTTTTTTAATGTAAAGCTGGCCTTCTCTGCACATCCTCCTAATGTTTGGATATAGATATCCTTTCTAGCCAGCTGTTTTCAGTGACATTGTGCAAGACATATATTTTATATACAGCTGTATCAATGTGAAATTCTCTGCTGCTCTTTGTAATGATGATGTTGACCATTTACAATTTTACAAATACCAACAGGGAACTTAATCTTTTAATTGTTTTGGGTTTCTGCTCCTGAGCTTCTCCTCTATATGTAAATACACATCTGCTTTTACTTTTAAGGGCACTCTTTGGTTTTCATTGGTTGATCTTCACATTAGTTGGTCTTAAAGATACTTAAGTATTTGTAGTTTGGTTTTCTCCATCTTGTTATCCACGCCCCTTGTGGATCTAGACCCAAATCACTTATTGAGTCCTCTACAGGGGCTTATGTGCCATGGCAAGAAGGGAAATCCAGTGTATTTCAGTTGGCCCCAAATGAAACTGTGCAACAGCTTTACTCTGAAAAAGAAATTACCTCCCCAGGCTGATACCTGAGAGAGAAAGTGGACAAAATTAATCTTTATTAACAGTCTTTTGCACTGGCTTTTAAAGAGAACATCAAACTTAATGGGCATGGGCTAAGTTGAAAATGCCTGGGGTTTGATGTACTGCTCAGAGTGCGACTGACTCATTCCATGAAGACATCTTTCACAGGCTGCTGGATGGCTAATTCTGGCTGAAGCAGAGGCTTAGGCACTTCTAGCAGCTGCCCCTTTATAAAGGAGATAACTTTTGTGTCAACCACAGCTAATGGAACATCTTTAAAATATATGGGACTGCCCCAAACCAGGAGAGCTTCCTTCCATACTGCTTATGATAGAGGCTCTTTTTCAGATAGAGGTAGTCACTCCTAGGTAAAACATGAAGGAATTTAGGCAGTTGCCTCACCTGCAAGGTTAGAGTTACTTCCTGCTTGTGTCCTTTTTGCCATTACATTGAGATTTGCTTTCTCCTTTGGCAGACAAGTGGATAACCACAGCACTGATTCAGACATCTGTCAGCTTTCTCTGCAGGAACTAAATTTCTCCCCTCTTGGTTAATTGACTCCTACATCTTCCATCTTTCATTCTGTCCTCTCGGTTTCATAGCTTCCAGCAAGTAACTTTTCCTCTTTTGTTCTTGAGCAGGAAATCAGGCTGCATGTTTTGGAGAAAAGTCCTGTCCTCTGCTCGGGAGGAGTGTCGTCCTCAAGCTGTCAATTATTTGTAGAATATTCCCCTCAAGGGAAAATTTATCTTAAGTTGATCCTTTCACCTGCTTCTCAAAAGACAGCAAGGAAAGCTAGGGTTCTGCTGATGGTTTAAATTTGAGATGTGGGTTTGCTCCTGATGCCTTTACACTGAGCCAGTCCTGCTCCAGTTCCTAATCACTTACCTCATATGCACTGCTGGAAATAGTATTGTAGGCAGTGATTTTCTTCCTGAAGCCTTTAATTGTGGCCAGATTTGGTCCTTTTGACACTTCAAGGTCTTATACTTTGTTGGCTGAAAAAAGTAGAATGAGTGCCCCATTTTTCTTGACAATTCAGACCCTCAGAGAGTCTGACTCATCCTCTTACAAGTGGGTAGAGTTTTTTTCTCAGGCTCCATTTTTCTTTCTTTTTGAAATGCATGCTTGTTAACCTTGGTTTGAGCTCCATGCCCTGCTGCCTCTCTAGGGCCATGGACAGCCTGTGGAAAACTCCTACCTGGCAGCTTTACAGCATGCTAATATATTCACCTGTCCAGCTGTGTGTGGTCCTTCTTGCTCTGGGCAGCCTGTTTCATCTGTGCAGGAACCCATCTTTGCAGGCTCAGCGTGGCTGCTCCAGGTGAGTCTGATCATGAGCAGATAAAGAGATGAACAGATGTTCCCAAACATCTGCAATATGCCCAACTTCACTGTGGGATTAGTCACCCTTCTCAAAACTCAGTCTTTAAATCTGTTTGTGGATCCATCTGTAACGGCTGCTGCCTTGGAAGAGGCTCCAATCTCCACCAGAGCATCTAAGAGTTACCAAAATGCAAAAATTAAAGAGTTTGGAAACATTTTCAAACCCAGATACGTTTTGCAATCAAAAGCAGCTATATATGGCTCAGATTTCAGATTTGGATGTGTCACCCTTACTGGAGAAAAACAAGTAACACTGAGTAACCAAAATTAAGGATGTGATTAATAGGCATTGGCTCCAGTTTCTACTTCTTTTTTTTTCACCAGGAAGAGGTAATAAAGAAATAGTCATGCTGGGAAGCAGCCTTAGACTGACTAAAATCCATTCATTGTGGTGAGCTTGATGATATGGACATTACATCACCGAGACCAATTCCAGTTTTAAAGCCAATGCTGTCTGCAAGCTACGGCTGGTAAAATCCTCCATCACAACTCTGTTGCCCTGATTTGGGTTTTTACCCTGACAGAGGCTGGGCTGATAGAGTAGATCAAAGAATCATATCATACTAAATGTAATTGGTAAGGTAAATTACCCACTGAGGGCGTAGACTAAGGGTTGTGAAATCAACCTGGCCTGTGGTCTGCATTCGTGAAGTGATCCTGGGAAAGGGAATTCACCTTGTACCAGAAGCAAGGCTGAGAGATGGGCAACTTCTAGAAAGTGGGGCCAGAGGTAAAGAGAATAAAGTGAGCTGATCCCACTCCCCCCACAGCCCCAGCTTTAGCTGAAAATACCATATTCAAAAAGCACGGCTGATACCTTTAAACACTTTCACATGTGAAAGTTTCACCATAGCCAGGATTCATATTTGCTCTCTGGCAGAGTACTGAAGCAATCCAAGACTTATGCAAGCCAAGGGTAACTGTGGCCCAACCTCTCCAAGAGGGCTCTCTGTCATCTATGAGGTCTTAAAGCAGTTTTTATTACTGTACCGTGAGATTTGAGATTTGTGGGCTTTAAGAGGTTCTCGGCAGGGGCCTGGCTCTGCTTAGCAGTACTTACCTCAGCCTTAGTGATATGGTGTTGGCATTTGTGAGCGTCCTTCCCACGTCTCTGACACATGGGATCACTTCTTTGTCACTGGTGCCAGGGTGGTATCTCATAAAACATTTGGAATTTGCATTTAGCAAGCAAACAAGCAGCAGAAGAAAGGAGATCATAGAATATTGAATCATTAAGGTTGGAAAAGACCTTTAAGATCTTCGAGTCCAGCAGTAATGTTGCCCTGAATGAGCATGATATCTGGTACATTAAGTGCCATGTCTAGTCTCCCACTTCTGAAGACCTGGAAAAAATTAATTTGGCCAGCTGAAGGGAACCACAGCCCAACTCTGCTGCATCACATTGCTAGGCTTGGCTTCCCTGCATCTTTTTGGAAGGCTAACTGCATGATTTACAGATAAAACTCCTCTGTTTTCTTGCCTCTCTGAGCTCTGAGGATGGGCACTTGGAGGTGAAAACTTCTGACCTGGAATCACCTCCTGAAGAAGTACTAATATAATTGGAGCTCTCACTTCAACGAGCTCCCCAAGGACTTATTTACATTTGGAAGTTAAATTACCTATGTGCAACAGTAGGTTCAGAACATCCAACAGGAGTGAAATTCAGTGTTTTTATAGGCCTGAGACACAGCAGTAAAAGAAAATACCACGTTGTCCCTTCCAGAGCTCTGAATGACATGGTGGTGACTGTGATTTGAAGTTGCTGTAGTCTCATCTATCACTTAGCCACCTCTCAGATGTACTATTGACATCTTCAGTGCTAGTTAGTGAGGGAGTAAAGATGCTTGAATATGACATTTTGGCATCCCGCTAAATGAACTCCTTATCACAAACCCTTTGAAGTGTGTAAGGAAGATGGTCCCATTAGGAGGTTTTGATTGCTGCTCTTACATTTTCCAGTTCAATGTGTTTGTGGAGGATGAACATGTTGACAGACCAAGAAATCCAAGACAGGAGACAAAGCTAATTTCAGTGTTTGTGTAGTCCTCCCTCAAAACACTGCAGGCTGCTTGCTCTGGCATTTATGGGAATGCACAAGGCACATTTGCTTAGAAATTGTGTGGAGGCAAACCCAGAGAAAATTCCCTGTTGTGAGCAAAAGGAAGCCTTTGAAGTGAATACTTGGTCAGAATTTGTGCCTAGACCCCATTTATTTTTTTCAGGCCTAGAAAAATATGACTGTTTCCAAGACACTGGCTCAGGTCTTACTATGGGGAAAATGAGAAGAGTATTTGGATTTACCATATGGGAGCCTGTTGTCAGTAGAGTTTAGCTGGACCTTGTAACATGGGCACCTCAGATAACTTTCTGCCACTACTGCATTCATCAGATTCTGGTGTTCATTAGGGTCTGAAGGTCAGGAAAAACAGTAAGACTTGAAAAAATTGTTTGCAACAAGAGCCAAGGAAATGGAGTACTAAAAGAAACCTCTAACCATGCTATATTGAAGTCACATGGGCAGCCAAGCAAAAACAATCAGAGATTGCTTGAAATCTTCAGTAATGACCTGGATAATGGGATAGAGTTTGTAGGTGTTACCAAATTGGGCAGGACAGTTGTTACAGCTTAACTGGAATGCTGAAATATTCAGTTTGGGGCTCTCCAGGTAAAGAAATATGTTGAAAAACTGGAGCAAGTCCAGTGAAGCTCCACCAAGCTGGTCAGGGATCTGGAGCACACAGCATGGGGGGAATGCTGAGGGACACAGTGTTATTCAGTCTCCTGAAGAGAAAGATCAGGATAGGATCTTATTTCTCTTTACTAAGGACTAGGTGGTTCTACAGAAGACTCTTTCTGGAGATGCACAGAAGGAACCAGCAAATGAACACCAAAAGCAGTGCACAGGAGTTGCAGCAATAGAAAACTGATTACATACGAGGAAAAAATTCTTCACCTGGAGAGGGGCTTAGCTCAGGATCAAGTGTCCAAGGAGTTAGGGATGTATTTCTCTGTGGAGATTTTCAAAACTTGCCTGGACAAATTCCTGAGCAACCAGATGTAACATCAAAGCTGGCTGTTCTTTGGGCAGGAGCTTGGAGTGGATAGGCTCCAGATACTGCTTTCAGCTAAATCATTGGATGGTTCATCTGCCACCGTCCCAGCAGGCAACATTTCCCCGGATATATTTTTTGATACTAAAGTTTGCAAGAAGTCCATGTAAAAGAGGTTTATACAATCTTGGTGTCCTACTTTCTGTATGAGAGACTTTCATCTCCACCTGTAACTGAAACATAGAGAGTCCCTTCTACTATTCTATTCATTTTGGCTGGTGCAGCTTGAGCTGGAGCAGCCTGGCAATCAGAGAGTTGAGGACTTCACTGCTGATATTTGTGACTATGGTGGCCTGGTGTGTGGCCAAAGAAGTTGGGTATCTAGGATTACATGTACACTGGTAAATGAGTGGTCAGGGCACAGGTACTGGAACTAGATCTGTGTTGTGAAGTTGTATATGGTCCAGGGCATGGTTTGTTGCCTTGGCCCAAATAACTCTCTCCTATGCAGTCCAGAAGATCATAGAATTCTGAAATGCTTTGGGTTGGAAGAATCTTTAAAGATCATCTTGTTCCAATCCCCTTACCTTGGGCAGGAACACCTTCCACTAGGACCAAGTTGCTCAAAGCCCCATCCAGCCTGGCCTTGAACACTTCCAGGGAGGGTTTGAGGTTAGCTGTAGGACAAGAACTGGGTATCATCACTCTGACCTGGAGAGTAAGAGTGTTTAATAGCATGGTTGTGGTTTGTGCCATCACAGCTGGCCTCAGGGCCAGAGATGGTCCAGGATAAGTTTTAGTTTACCAATCAATGTGCACCCAAACAGTGCAGGCTGGACCTGGGCACTGCTAAAATGCCACAAAGGATTGCAGTGCTAGGACCTCCTCTAGCAGATGGGGCTACCTAGAAGAATCTGAGTATCTTGGGCTAAATGGAAGAGGCTCTTATAACTCAAGCTACATCTGCATTTGTTGTTGTGCTGATGAAGGGTCTGGAGCAGGGTCCCACAGCTCCCTGTGGTCAGTACAACATGTTATTTTCAGTGTGTATCATGGACAGGGCTGGGAAAATAAATGCAGGTACTACCTGATAAAGGTAACACTGAGATTATGCTCACCTGCCATGGACACATCAGCTGCTCAGTACTGGGTACAGTGAGAGAGACTCTGCTGCCTGGCCCTGTGGTGGCTGACCTCATGTCCGTGCAACTAAACCCTGCACCACATACTCCTGCTTTTCCATCCAAAATACAGTGGGCACCTTCTGCAAATGGACTGTTAGGACTAGCCCTGTTATATCTCAGGCTGTATTACCTGCTTGGAGTAATGCTAGCTGGCAAAATCATTCTAAGGTACAGAGTAGCACTTAAAGGGAATAAAGGTGTGTCCACAATTTATCCCCCTTTGGTTTCCTAATACAGATACTGCTACTAAAATCAATAGGGATGGAGACCATAGCCTGATCAGAACTGCATGGGAGAAAGGTGGTCTTCAATACCAGGACATGACTAGTGGTGGCTAGAAAAGCTGTCAATGTTAGTGTGAGGGTATATGACAAATAAAACTCCTAGAAGCATTTTCAATGTGCTGAATCTACAGCTTTGGCACCTGAAGAGTCAATCCAATCTCTTAAGGTGGAGAGCAGAGTCTGTAGTTTGTTAATACATACGTATTTCTACATGAGGAACATCCCAAAGGCTGGGGATGTTGGATGCAAAAGGCTTCTTGTACCTCTCAAAAGACCAGTAATGGGTAATTCTGCACACTCCCATGGATATGGAATTCTCCTGTGCCAGAGGGCAAGGCCCCTGAGCAGACAGCTGTGGGATGTTCTCTGTTTTGTGTGAGAACAATAACAAATAAAAAGAATAGGCACCCTCCATGAAATCCTCTGCAGTGCTTAGATTTGCTGAGTTTCTCCAACTGGACATTCACAAAAAGACAATGAATCAGGATTGCTGCATGCCAGATGTTTCCACTGGAACCTCTGACACTCATTGGATCAGAAGTCCCCTAAGGAAATTTGGGTGGTTCAGTATGAAAATGTTCACATGGAGCCTTCTTCTTTTGTCATTTGCAGCATGTGAAGTAAAATGCCGCCTTTGATTTGAGAAAAAGGACATGTTACCCTCTAGGCTTGGTTTTCTGTGGCTTTTCTGTGTCTGTCATGGCTTTTATTGTTGTGCTGGTTCTAGCACTCAATACCTTTTGAGGTCCATTTTCCCTTTCTCTGCCTCCAAATTAGTGACCTAAAGGGGTTTGCATTCCATTCTCTGTAGCTGTCCTGCTCCTTTTAGCAACAATTCGATGCTGAACAAATGTCTCCTTGCCAGTTTCCCCCTGAGCTTGGTCCTGGCTGGACGGTGAAAGCAAATTGTCAGTCTTGCACCTAAAAGCTCAAGACCTTGTCTGTGAAAATTGTTCTTACCCTAGGTAAGAAAACAGGCAAAACCATCTGGTAGAAAAAAATACTTGGGAAAATACTTACTTTTGGAACTTCCCATATTCTAAAGTCATGATATGAGATCAGGTTTAGAGATACAACCTCTAAGAGCAGACAGGGACACTTTTGATTACCTTTGTCTTCAGCAGGGGCCAGAGAAGAGAATTTGAGATGCCTCTTGTGGGTGTTACAAAGACTAAACATTTTTATTAGCAGTCTTCTTTGTATGGATGTATGGGAGTTTCTGATTCTTCAGTGTTCTTTCAATTTATTAGAGGTGTGTTAGAGTCAGATACACCTTCCCATGTAAACACAAAGACTTTTAAATACAGAAATCTTGCATGTGCTCTCACAGTTTGCATCTGGTAAATTATTTTTGGGCAATTTCTGTTGTGAATGTTGTGAATTCACAGGTAGGTATTATTTTTCCCTTTCAGAGTGTCAGTCAGCTACTGCTCTCCAGCTCATGATCAAGCGTTGTCACGGGAAAAGAAGCTGCAGCATATATGCCAGCACTTATGAATTTGGAGATCCTTGCTACCCAGGCATCCAAAAGCATCTTAATGTCATCTACACCTGTGGTAAGTTGCAAAGTTCTCTTACTTTAACTCTCACTGGTGTGTATGTTTGTTGAACAGTGGTGTGTGGAGAGCAACAAGATGCAAAAAGTTCTTGAACTTCCAGTTGGCTCATGGTTATTCTCATTTGGTTGACAAGGGAACACTTTGGATCACCAGAGTGGTTTAATTCTGTCACTTTTTGTACTCATTGGCTTGATAGAAACAGCAAAAAATGTGGAAATGATATTTTATTAACCCATTCAGCTGCTTCTTCAAGGCAGGAAAATCTGGTGAAGCCAATCTGTTCAGTGGATGTTTACACACTGCATGTTGGCATCCTGCAGGAAAGCTGTGGTTATCAGTAGGACACCTATTACTGTGTTCTGTATTTCATTTTGTACCATAGAATCAGGTGACTGCTCATCCATACTCATCCACTGTGATATTAGAAAATCACTCCCAAAATCTTCAGGTAAACAGTGCAATCATTTTTCTAACAAAATACTGTTATTAAAAACAAAACAAAACAAAAACAGTTGGAGCTCTCAGCTGGGAGCTTAACTCATAGTGTTGATCAGACACTGTGCTCCTACCTGACTAGTCACCTTATTTTGCAACAGAGGAAAAATTGTTCCTGTCTGAGCTCTGTAGTATAAAAACAACATCTGTCTTCTCACTGTGATGACATTTGGGTCATTTGTAGCTGACGTATTTGAAAATATTTCCTTCTGGGTTTTGCTTACATAGTTGTCGCTAGGATCAGCTTGGTCTCTCTCTCTGTGTTCCTTTCTGTGTCCATCTGGAAGATGGAAATTTTGGTGCTGTACTAAATGTGCTGAGCAGAGAGTGGAGCATGTAGCAAAGGAGAAGCTCACTGTGCCCTCAGACAACAGTGGGTCTGTGGGTGACTCTCTGTGTGTAACTGCAGGATGCTGAGTGTGACAGAAGGCATTTGAGACAGTCACTGCAGCATTTTGTGTAGTGGCTACAGCATGGTAGATGTGCAGCGTCCTGAAGAGCAGAGACATTGATGTGGGAGCATCAGGCTCTGAGCTCCTCTGGCTGTTGTTTCATTTGGCAGCAGTGGAAGGAAGGCTGGGTTTTGTTTGAAGTGATGCAGCAAGAAGTAGCAAGGCTATCCATGCAAAGCCCTGTGAATTTTCTAGTCAGGAAGGTGATGTTTTTGTATCACTTTTCTCATAAAAAGACTGCAGAGAAGCTTATCCTCATGGGGATTTGACAGAAACGAAGACAATGCAGCAGGAAAAACAGGAGTTCCATCCCTCAAAAATCTAGGGAAAACAAACAGAGCTCCATGATGTATTTCCAAGAGGATTTCTCCTTCAAAGGCCTCCATATCCATATTTTGGCATTACAGTCCTGGTCTCAAAGTCCACTACAAAGGGCATCAATGATCTCTTAATCTGACCTTAACGCTCTAGTCCAAGCCTAACTGCATCAGGAAATGAGTCATGCTTGAGAGCACAAAATGGCATGTTTTGCTTTTCTGTGGGTGAAATCTGCCTCATCCTTTGAAGGTGGCCATGGCTCCTTGTCAAAACCATGATCTCAGACATGTCTCTGAGCTGGATTTTGTGATCAACAGACACATATTTCTCGCCTCAAAGAGCAAAGTCCTTCAAAATGTGAAAATGAAATAAACAAGAAATCAAATTCCAGTTCCATGTGCTTGTGCCAGACAGAACTAACTCCTGGAATTCTTTTAGAAGAAATGATAAAACAAACAATTTCGTATTCCTATGGCCTAGAGAATGATAGCAGTGTAGAAAACTCCCTGCTGGCTGTCTCTTTGTTTCAGGTTTCCATACAGCTGCGCACATCACGGCTCCTGGTATAGTGCTCTCCTGCTTTCACCAAACCTGTGGGAGTGAAAGGGCACAGGCTGTGACAAATGGATGTGACTGCACTTCCCCACCGCCTGTATCTTGATACATATCCCTGTTTCCCACCTCTTGCACTTGGAAACACGTGGTCCCTTGTTGTTGTTTTCTGGAGAGCAGTAAAGATGCAGTGACCCTGGTATAGCTTGGGAAATGTGATAGGTGTACAAATGAGTTTCTCTAAGTATCACTTCAACCCTTTTTGTTGCTACTTCAAATAATTTTGTTGCTCCTCATCAGTCTCTGAATTGGGGCAGTGCAGTCATTCTGCTCCTCTCTGCCACTCCCTGTCTGCCATGTGTCAGCAATTTGGACCATATCACTGGTCTCACTTGTGAGAAGAGCTGCCACGTGTCCTTGGCCAGTGTTACTGACCTGCTGCATTGCTTCAGAAGAGGTGGAGAGAGCAAGAACACTGATGGACATGACCGTGTGGTGGAAGATACTTCATGCAGATATTTCCTGTGTGAGAAACTTCAGTAACTGTGGGGACAGAGCAGCTGAACTCTACTTTCGGTGCTAAAGAATGGGAAGGACTGGAAAGAGACCAATATATCTTCTTCTGATAGCAACTTATGAAAAAAACCTGCTGAGGAAGTAATTTATGAGGTGACAAAAGGTAATATTAACTGAAAGCTCATGCATTGTTAGCAGAAATCAGAGCTGAGATGGACCCTGTGACAGGCTGGTGGTGTTTGTGTAGACCAATGGCTAGTGAAGAGCTGGTGAGGTGTCTTATCTCCCAATCCTGGCAGGAGAACATCTGCAAGGTCTCTCAGGTCATCATGTCCACACTGTTCTTCTCCAGCCTGACAGCAGGAGCTGGGCTCTATTCCAGATCTCCAGGAGCTAAATGGATGAGGCAACAGCTTTGCTTTCTTTAAGCCATATTATACAAGAAGCATATGGATTTCTTGGAGGTTCATTCCTCTATCTTCCATGTTTTATTTGACATGAGAATTCCTGCCAGACACACACAACACCTTAAATAAAGGTGTCATCTAACTTTTTGCCCAGCTGTATATTTTTCAAGTATTGGTTGCAATTACTCCAGCCAATGGGAATGTCTCAAGTCAGCAGTTTTCCATATCAAATTATATCCCTTTGCATCGTGGGTTCAAAGCCTGTTGGCATCACTTAGCTGAGAGGGAAATGCCACCAGTCTGTGTGTATGTATGAGAGGATTGAAGCAAACAAGTACCCAGCAGCCTGGTGGGACAGAGATCTCTCATGTGGATTAGGGTCCCATTAGCCCAGCCAAGGAAACAGATGAAAAATCCTCCAACGTAAAAACATTCCAAACCTGAACCTTGGCAGGAGCTGAAACATGAAATTTTGGCCCAAAGCCAGATTTAGCTAATGGAATGGTGTGGAAGGTGGGGTTTTCCAGTATGTAGGTCCCATTATTGCACTAATAAACACATTAATTATTTTTTCAAAAGGAAAAGGCAAGTTCATTCTGGGAAGCACATAAGGCATGGTGAGGTTGAGTTCTGAGTGTAGCAGCTGTAATAGAGGCAGATATAAAAATTTTAGCTCTGCCTTTTCTTTAAAATACCCTGAAAATCTTAGAGGAGAAAATAACATAAAAAAGCATTAATGCATCTGAGAAAAATAAAGATTTACTAGAAGTCTTTGTCTCCTTGTTTCCTCTTCTCCCAAACATCTCCCTTTGCCTCTGTCTTTCTTTGGTATAAAATATTGTATTTGTAATATCTGTGAGTAGCTTGACAGTGGTTTTGAACTTACTGATAAAACTTACTGTGCTCACGACCTTGTCATTTTCTTAATTGTTCAGTTATTAACTTCAAAGGCTCCCTTTAATTCTCTATATCTCTTTCCCCTCTAGTTTGCTAGACTTGTTTTTGTGGCCTATGCTGAAATCCTAACTGAGCACTGCATAAAAACCTGTGTAATTGTTTCATGCACATGGTGCCACTTGGACTCAAGGAAGTGTTGAAGTGTGTGCTTTATTTTAAGACCTATGGATAATTACCATGAAAGTTAAATATTTTCTCAAATCCTTCCCTGAGTGGGGATGAGGGGCTAGTCTGTGTGTAAAGTGAAACCTTATTCTGAGCACTGAAAGTCAAGGGAGCCATTCAGAATGTCCACTGTCCCCACTTCCAGACCTGCCTCCCTGTGCAGTCCATGGAGGGTACAAGTGTAAATCCTCTGCTAAGGACCTGCTGTTCTTTAAATACAGGCATCCATCAGAAATGGCTTGATGAGAATAAAATAAAAAGATGGGGATTGTGAATTTGTGTCTAAGTGTGCTTCAGTGGGTTGGTTATCAGTCCTGATAACTGGTGAGTTTTTAGTGCTGTGGTTGGACATGTGCTGAACAAAATGGAGGAAATATAGCCTTGGATGTGCTTTTGATGTGAATATCTGCTGTACATTTAGATGTGTGCGTGCCTCCTGCTTGATTCATGCTCACCAGGAAGGGGTCATTGGGCTGAGAGCTAATGAACTGCCATGGTAACTCATAAATTGCTTGGAAAATCCTGCAGTTCTGCCACATTAATAATCCTGCCATCCTGCTTTATGAGGCAATAAGCTGAGTCCCAGGGGCCAAGTGCTTCACATCCCAATGAGAGAACTGTGCAGGTAAAGAACAAAGCCTGAGCACAGGAACAGCAGCTACTGTTGCTTTGGGGTGTCTGGTGCTGCTGGGAGACCAAAAAGGGTCAAGGAGAGGTGGTCGAGGTGCTCTGGGGCAATGGGGGTGTGCTGACCTTTGCTTTCTCCAAGTGCTTGGGAAAGCAGCCTGGCTTTTTCTAAAATGTTGTGTTTAGATAAATGCTCTTTCAAGTTGGACTAGAGGCAGGGTCTGTGTTAAATAAGGCAGCTCTGAGGTGGTTGCCCTCATGATGGTGATGAGGAGAGAGGCAAAAAAGCTGCACAAATTCTCTCCTGTCATCTCAAAGGGACTGTGCTCTGGTCCATTAGCTCCTGTGCAGTAAATCTATCAATGCCTCAGGCTGGATGAATGTAATGGTTCCTTTTGCTCTTAAAATTTATGAATTCATGAATGTAGAAAATGTATTTTTATCACTGCAAAAGCACTATAAAACTGAATTCCAAGATCTACAAAAAATAGAAAAGGAGCAATTCCAGACTTCCAAGAAAAAACAAAAGCCTTTTAGACCCCTTTGAAACAGGGCAATGCAGGCAGGGTCTTGCTAGAGAGACACAGAATGTATAATGCAGTCTTTCTTTCTTCAAAAGTTGAAATAAAATTGCTGTTTACAAACAAATAAACATTTTAGGCAATCTAGCTCTAGGGATGTTCCACTGAATGTACAATGTCTCATAATGTTTGTTTAACTGGGCTTCTTGTATAATGTACATGTAGATTTTAAATTCATGGCCACATAGGTTTGACCTACTAAATAAATAGAGAACAGAATAATGATATGATATAATTCCATGAGGCTACTTTCATTGTTAAGACACTGAGTTCAGAGATAGTTTAGGACATCGATTCAAATCCATTGTCTTGTTTTCCTAGGTTAATAGAAGTTTGCCCAGTAATTTTTGTAGCAAGCCTATGCTTCTCTTCAAGTTATAGACTATTTTTTAAAAACCTATCCAATCCTCATGTAATGACTACAAATATTGAAAAATTCATGAAGTGGGATTCATCTGACCAAGTGTAGACATATAAACCAAAGAGATTTATAGTGTAGACATTCCCATGTGAGAAAAATTCCTTTTACAGGTAATGTGGAAAAGCAGCTGCTTTTGAGGCACAAATCATCTCATCCTAAAGTAAGTGCCTGAAAGAGATGAAGTGCATATTTGAAGTGACAGTTCTCCTGTACTGACTGTAAAGGGAGCTCCTGGTGCTTACCTGACATATCATTATCTACATGTAGAGCCTCTACAAGGCAGATATCTGCATCTACATCCACCCATCCCTGGAAGTGTTCAAGGCCAGGTTGGATGGGGCTTTGAGCAACCTGGTCTAGTGGAAGGTGTCCCTGCCCATGGTGGGGGTGGGTTGGAACCAGTTGAACTTTAAGGTCCCTTCCTACCCAAACCATTCTGTGATTCCATGATTCTATGATCTGGTTAGATGCTTTCAACCACTGTGTTTTTGTGCAAATGCTTATTTTGGTCAAAATTATTATTGCCATGTAATGTTAATACCAGCGTTTTCTCCTTAAATTTATTGGTTTCCACTCCCACTGTTTGGCAGATCTCCAACTCATAGATCTATTCAAGTAAAGAGGAACATGATTATTTGAGTTCTTGAGAAATTACCTCTAGCCATGAGTATTAATGCTGAAAAGTTCTCAAATAGTAGCTTGGTGTCTTGCACCTCAGCTTAAGGTTATATCACTCTCTACACTTGGGTTTGGAGAGGGATTTTCCTATTAATTGGTTTTGCACGGGATTCAAATCCATTTTCTGCATTTCATCTTTATTAATTCCCTAAATGATTCCAGGAGCTAGGATGGGGTCAATATATTTGCTGACTTTGACTGGCTGGTTGTTCTTCTTATGGCCTTCTATTCTCAAGGTCAGATTTGCCCTAAACTGTCAAGGACTGCAGCTGGTGGTATGGGAGAGAGGACAGAGTAGATTTTCACTGGTGATGTAATATCTGTTATCAGTTTCTGCAAGCAAACAGACTTGTTGAACCTCCTTCCAGACTTCTGCCCATTTCCATCCAGGTGAGGGAAAAACAAGGAGTTTGTTTCTCCTTTCAGAAACTTTGGCCTCATGTTCAGAATTAGTCATACTTCACAGAACCTGTCAAAAAAGCAATGGCACTGTAATTAAAGACTGCACAATGATGGGGGGGGGCACACAGCTCAAGGCTGACATTTTCTGATTTCTGAGACTGTGATTTTATCACATTTGATGATGATGTAACAATTTTTGTGGATTTAGTTTCCTGGATCTCAGAGAGAAGCAAAGAGGAAACCCATCAGTCAGCAAGACTCATAATATGAATTCATGGCACAGATCTGTTGGAATTCATGGATTACCTGAGGGTAAAGGCAAGATACCATTTATTTTGCTGGCCAGTGTTGAAGCATGACTGGGGCACATGCTTTACTCGTGGGCTTGGAGGTAGCTGCTAATAACAGGCTTTAGCAGTTCTGCCATCCTGCACCAAGGAGGAACATAGTACAGGGACAAAGAACAGTTTATGTTTAACATTAGTGATTGCACAGGGATGTGAAACATGGCACAAGCAGCCTCATTAGTTTTAAGATGGAGCTTGGTAAATCAGGGAATTGACAGCTGTCACTGTGCTGCTCCTGTTTGTCTTTGCTCACTGCACAGCTCATTGTAGCTTGATATGAATCAATCCAGGAGAGTCCGAACACGCCTGGCCTGGCTGGCCCAGACACAGCAACTCTTCATTACCAGGGCAGAATGAGCCTGTGTCTGACACAGATTAGGGTAAATAAATATTCTGAGGAAGCAGAGCTCTGCATCTCAGGTGGAGGAGGAACAGGTAATGCTGTCACCTCAAGGGAAAGGCTTGAAAACCCTTTGATTCTTGCAGAAAAGAAATGGAGGCTCGGAGATAAAAATCATTGCCTTGGGGATGGGGAGGAAGGAAGATGGGGCTGGAGGAAGCAGAGAGGGAGTTCAAAGGACACTTTTAATGATGATCGTAAGCAGAATGAACTGTTACACAAATGCTACCTTACAATTAGGCAAAGTTTGCAAGCCTGCTGCTGTGGTCCTTCAACTCTGGGAGACATAGAGAGCTTCTGCTATGGAAAAAGAGTCCCTTAAAGAGTTAGCTAAAGTACTTTGCAACCCCTGACCTTCACTGTTCATAAGGTGTGTGCATCTGAGACCTTTACTCCTTTTATCTCTATGTTTTGTATTGTTTTGTTTTTTTTTATTTTGTTTGAGTTGGTAAGGACAGTGGTCTAAAGGTCACAGGGGAAGACTGCAGGGAAGGGAGGTCAGTCTATTGTAGTGGAGTGATGATGGCAAGGATGGGAAGGAGGCAGGTGGGACTTTTGTTTTTCATTCTGGTATTATTAATATATTTTATAAATTTAGAAATTTAAGAAATGTTTTATAATGGACCTGTAGTTTCTACTGTAATAACTGTGATGCTAGACTGTAACATAACCAAGATTTTATGGTGGCTGACACAACTTCGAGATTCCTAAACAGATTTTCTCACGGAATGATTTCCTCTGGCATGAATATGCGCAAGTCCTTGAGGCTGAACAGCAATCTGCAATCTAGAGAGCGGATTTCAGGCCTGGGGTGGATCTGGAGGGTTCTACCTGGCTGTCTGAGACCTCCACACTTGAATAGGAGGAGTACAGCCTCAAAATCGCTTGTGATCCATCCATGGTTTCATCCCTGAAAAACAGATCTATCTGAGAATGATTGTGCAAGATGACATCTGAATGTCATATTTCTAAAGGAAACCTTTCAGGAACTCTGGAGAGAGATTAAGTGGAGAAGAACTAAAGATACATGGGTTATCTATGTGGTGATTTTTTTCCTGTATGCTTAACCATGCTGTACAGACTTTCTGTTCTTTGTCATATTGATGCCCTTAATGATGCTTTAAAAATTCTGACTATGAGTAAGTGGTAGATATTTATAATGTTAACACCACAGGTTTTTTTTTACCTGGGAACCTCATTAAATAGCCTCATAAATAGGGTTATGGTTGTGTCTCCATGCCTGTTAAGACCTGCACAGATTTCAAATATAGTAATTAACAGTAATCTTGCCAGGTATGAGACTTCTGAACTGGTGAGGAGGTTGGCAGCCAGTCTGCCAGCCCTTTTCAGGCAGGAAGCTTCGGGCTGCAGCCAGGGGAATGTCTCAGCAATGAATGGCTGACCCTTGATTCACTGATCACCCTAACTCCTCCTAATTGAGGTTAATGCCAGAAGCATTAGCACCTTGATGCTCACTCATTAGTCCCTGGAGGCTACTGGAGATTGCTGACAGCTCAGTGAAACACTCATTAGATTAAATTTAAAGGGAGCGTTTGACACCATGACCAATTAAGATATATTTGCATGGATTACACACACACACACAGACACAGACACAGCACACACACACACACACACACACATATATATATATATATGCGCCTTCCCTTTATTAAAACGTATCAAGACAATGACA
This sequence comes from Entomyzon cyanotis, assembly GCA_024500445.1. NCBI lineage: Eukaryota > Metazoa > Chordata > Aves > Passeriformes > Meliphagidae > Entomyzon > Entomyzon cyanotis. The sequence continues at coordinate 68,388,248 of JAKEPQ010000871.1, forward strand.
TTTCCTTGCACCCTTTATAGAAGGATTCACAGCTGGTGCCTTTCTGCCAGCATTCACACATTTCTCTGCTGTGCACCTACCACTGCCCTGCTGGTTTTTAGCTGCTCTCTCTCCACTTTAATGCAAAACAAACAGGAAATCCTCTGGGATTTGGGAAATGAAAATTTTTAAAATTTGTTTCTCACCATGAAAAGAGAATTAGAAGACCAGGACAGAGAGAAGAAATAAATAGCTATTTTGTGAAAGTCACCACAGATGCAAATATACGTGACCTCTGTGGTGGTGTCTCTGAGTAGAATTGGGGTTTGTGAGCTGTTGCTGTAATAGAAAATCATTATAATAGGCACTCAGGGGTGCCTATAGCCCATTGCTGAGAGGTACATGGACATGGGTACATTTTAGGGACATGATTTAGTGGTGCACTTGTCTGCGTTAATGGTTGAACTCCATGATCTTAGAGCCTTTTCCAACTGAAATGACTCTGTGATCCTGTGATAAAATACGTATTTAATTCCTGGGAAGTGCAGTAATGATTTTACTAATGTTACCACACCTCCAGGTAAGGTGTGGTAACACCTCAGCAAGGATTGTTGTGCAATACACTCACTTTGCTAAGAAGCGTTTCCTGCTGCGAGTGATGCAGTGATTACATAGGCAGGGCCAGCCAAACTTTGGGGGAAAGTGTTAGTCTCATTTTGGGTTTGGAGACAACATTTACACAGGAGTTTGTGTCATGGCAGCTGAACCCAAGGACTGTCAACTGTCTTATCAATGTATGTTCTGTGCTGGCTTTGTTAGATGAATAGATACAAGCTTTGTTCTCCTGGTGGAATTCTCAAAAATGCAGTATTTCCTGCCCAATCCTTGATCATATGGGAAAAAAAAAAAAAAGAGCAGCAGGATATGGCAAGATAATTTCTAATTTATTGCTGTTTTGAACCTGAGCTGTGGCTCTCCATGGTCAAACCACTAGTCCTGTGTGGACTAGGCAGGGAGGAGGGTGCTGTGCCTTATATGACTTATATGATTTATAACAGCTCAGTGATGACCAGCCTGGGTCTCTTTAGTATCACTAAAAAGCATTTCTTCTGTTCCAGTTCAAGTTCTTGTTTGGGAGAGGCCAAGTAATGGCAGGGTGTAGAGGCTGACATTTCTGTGTCTTCTCACTACCTGTGAACAAACCCAGCCCTATTTCGTCCTTCAGTAGTGTGGCTAGCACAGGTCTTTCCCATGAGAATTTTTTCTTGTGTTTTATAAACAAAGATAAAGTTTGGATGTTATTAAAGACAGTGTCTTGAGATTTGGACAGTTCAGGCCTGGCCAATCAGGCCTAGGGGGAGGTTTCTGACTGACCAATCTGGGTGACCTCTGAAAAATCTATATAAGTTGGAATCAAAATAATAAATCTCTTTTTTCTTTTCATGCCACGCAGAGAATCCGGGTCTTTTCTCTGCTAGCGGTTCAACAGCGACACAGTAGTACAGGAGAATTCCAGAGGATCAGTCTTTCCCCTCACTTTAGACATTTTCTTGCATTTCTGCTTGATCTCTGAGGTCTAAGGCATGGATCTTTTACCTTCTGTTTGTATGGAAGTTTTGGAATGGGCTTTTACAATTTTGGTGTCTGGTCAGCTCTGCACTGGTGCTTAGAGATGGGGATGCCAGTGAGGCATTTAAGAATAGATACCTCTCAGAAGTTCCATAGGTAATGTTTGCTCAGCACAGATAACTTTTTGGGGAACCGCACCTTACAGTGGGGAGGAGATTGCCATTGTTCTTCACAAAACTTTCCCTAACATTCATCTGGCACTTATATTTCCTACCTCCTTTTCAAGACCTTCATTTGTTCTAAGTATCCACACCCAAACAGTTAATGCCCCTTCAGACAGACACTTCAAATACTGTTGACAGTGGCTACTTTTCATGTCCTCTTTTAGTCACTGTTTAGCTAAGCCATTCATGTTCAGCTCCTTTAATCTTGCCTCATAAATCAACCTGCTCAGCCACTCAATTGTCTTTTTGTTGCTCTTTTCCACAATTACCTGTATCTTTTAACAAACACCGAGCAGGCTTATGATTATTTTCCCCCTGGGGGCCAGCAGAGACTTACAATCTCTTTGCCATATATTAGCCATGACTGCTGTTTCAGCATCGGGCAGGAGCAGCACCACTACTCAGGAAGTAAAGCTGACTCTTGCTCTGGAGTTTCAGTCCCAAATGTCCTGCTGCTCAGTATTTCACTTATTATCCCTCATTTACGTGAACTGAGCCAAAGAATGTAGCAATTTCAGAATGTCAGAGTAGGGAAGCATTTCTGTATGGGGAAAACAGGATCATGGGGAACAGTTTCAGGATCATTTGTGGGCTGGTGGTGTTTTGAGCTTTACTGACACACACAGGCCTGGGGTCTTAAGGATGACTGATACTGCATCATATAAACAGTGAAGAAAATCCTACTAGATCCCTTCCAAAGATATTTAACCAAATTCCTAACCCGTGAGCCCACCCTGGGCCATCTCTTATCTTTGAAAGCCATCTCACAGATGCCTGCAAAGAATCTGGAGGCTGTTTAATCCCAGCAGATGGACCTTGGTGTCGGTGCCTTGAGGGAATGGAGCAAGGGAGGGAGGGCAGAGTCTTGGGGGTCTCTTTGTTGAATGGGTGTCACTCTATTTCAGTCCAAGCCAAAGCCTCAGGGGGAGGAGAAAGCTGGTATGCAGCTCCATCTGGAGTCCAACAAACCTGTTTTGGGTCAAAAGTTGCCCCAGCCTGGATGCTCATAGCTAGCAGGGACCCGGGAAGCATGTACCAAGGACCAGCCTGTAAAAGGGAATTGCACTAATTAGTCCCTGGATCATATGTATTTGCTTCAAGCTTTGATGAAATTCTTGCAGTATTTTCTTTAGAAGGAAAAAAACCCCTCTTGGAATGGACAAGAAATGCCGTTTTTTTACAAGGGTCCATGAAAAATTAGACAGAAAAAACCAGCTTACAAAAGGGCAACCCCAACCACATCTCTTCCCCCAGGCATGGTAGTCAGCATGGCTCAGTGGAGGGGCACTGGCCTGAGGGCAAGAGGTTTTCTGCTTAACCCTGATCAGCCATCAGCTCTTTGAACAGTCACTGGGCTTCCTCCTCCTGGTGTGGTTAGACCCCCTGCCCTGGGGCTGTTTGCTCAGCATCTGGCAGGAGGGAGCAGCAGCTTCTCCACCTCCCGCGGGGTCTTGGTTTATATGATCACACAGATGTGAGGAGTCTCTGCTTTCAGTGCCTACAGTTGCTGTTGAACTTTATTGACATGAAGCTTCGGTAAGATCAGGTGTTAGTCTCCTGCCTGACACGTCCATTGCTGTCATGAGAATTCAGTCATGAATTCAGTGACTCTCTCACATTTATCTTTTTTCATTGTTTCTTATTGTTGTAATTCTTATTACTATGGAAAATATCTAATATTAAATTCTCTTCCTCTCTACTTTTTTTTTTTCCCAGTGAAAAAAATCAAATCATTAGGGATATAACCCAGGATTACATACTAACACATGTTTTTTAACGTGCTGCATATTGATCAAAGGGTCTGACTCCTGCTGCGTGAAGGCTGTACCTGATTCCCACAGGGAGGAAAAGCAAATTTTCTCCTCTGTGCTATTAGAGATGATCAAAACCTTCTGCAGATGCCTTGGGTATCAGTGAAGAATGAAGTACAGTATGTTGGTGCTATGTTGTGGCTCTCTTTTGAGAGGATCGAGCCACCTAGTAAATTGAAGTTGGAACATGTGTAAATTTTCTGTCAGGTATTTCTTAGCTTGTTACAGTACTAACAAACAAATGGATTTTCTTTCCTTCCTCACCTCATAATTCTTTGTCCTTTAAGTTGTGCTTAATTAAATATGAGGGTACCTCTGACAGTAAAGAAAATTAAATGGAGAAGGCACAGATACTGGTTTGTACTTTCTGTTTTTCTTTCCTTCCTGTTCCCATTCAGTGTTGTCAGGGTAGTGATTTTCTCTTAAGCAACACTTAGGCATATGCGTATGTTTGCATTTAATTTCCAGATGGGGAGGCAGGCCTCTAATAGCAGTGTGAGCTGCTGCTTTATGGATCTGGCTTGCTGACTGACTTACCTGCCTTTCACAGCTGGCCAAGATACTGCGCCCCACACCCGGGATGCTGACACACTCATGGCTGAGCCAGGCTTTAGGACTCTCGAGCTAGACTGGTGCAAAAAATGATTTACCTGTCCCAGGCTGCAAGAAAGGTTCACCAGCTCTTTACATACGTGGGGCTCTTGAACCCAGGATCATACAAACTGCTTTACTTTCTGGCATGACCACTCTTCGTAAATGTGTTTCCTGAAGTCTTGGGCAGATTTTATTCAAGGATATGTATTTAACCATTAGCATTGACATTTGGTTATGACAAAAATATTTTCCTCTGTAGAGGGACTTGTAATGATTACTCTGTTCCTCTGTAAGTGCTCCTCTGCAGACTTCCTGGAGCAACACAGTGTCTCTGGGTCTCAGGTGTCTCATCCTGGCTTGGAGAGCTGCATTTCCCTGAGCGACCTTACTGAGTGAGTTGTGGATCTCGGTGTAGCTGGGACCAACCTACTTTGAAGTTCAAGACTAAAAGTTTGCACTAGCAACCTGGAGTATAAGTGGAGGGACTGAGTACTGAGTCCACAGACATATTGATCTGAATAGGAATGCATTTGCAAATAGGTATGTTATTAAACACACTCTAATGCTGACCAGATGTAGCTGTCTACAATATAATCAGCTACATATGGACTAGATACGTTGGCCTCCCTTTGTAGTCAGTATATGAAAAGAAAATGGCATTTCTAGGTTGCAGTTCATCTCGTTTTCAGGTAGATATCTCAGGTACCCCTTACAAGTGCTTGTTTCTCTCTTTCATTTTTAAAGGAACCCATGGTGATAGGACCATATGTGAATATCTGCACTGTTGACATCTGAAGTTAGGTCAGATCTTGAATACGTTTTTTAGAAAATGATCTATTTTCAATAACTATTTGTCATTACTTTCCTAAATCTTCAAACATCAGGATGTTTAAATTAACTTCAAGCACCTTGTTGATTACAATTTTACTAAAATTGTATGAAATACTTGAAATTATTTCTTTTTTCTTAAAAGAAAATCAGTTTCACATCTTATTACTGGAAAAATAGAAAATTAGTTCATAGTTAAGTAATATCTGCTTTGGGTAAATAATGTCTCTTCTGAAGAGTTCTTCGCCTTCAGTGGGTTTGAACCCAGTTTTTCAGGATGGTGATTCTGATCCTGAATGTAGCTGTCCAGAGGTTTCAAAGCTCTTGCTGTAGCCAAGACATTTGTTTTTGTACTGACTAGATATGTGGAGCTCAGTAGCTCATATATACACATAAAATGATATTTTAGACAATTTGGTTTATTTATAGATCCTGCCTAATATTTGCACAATCTGCCTTTGATGTTTCAGCCTAGGGCCTTTCAAAAGCACTCAACAGTCATATTTAACTGGATCATGGGTATTTGACCAGATGAATTATTCTTGGATCAGTGCTGACAATAATGGGATCTCACACACGGGATGCCCATGTGGAAAGTTACATGTTGACTCCCCAGCTTCTTGTCACTGTGAAAAGATGAATCCTTGGGAAGGATTTATCTTTTTCTGAGGGATGCAGTGGTCTTAATATAGTTTCCTTGCTCTGGCAGCTGTCCCTGTGGAAGACAGCAAGAATGCAGGAGAGAGGCGTGTTGCTATTTATTTCTTGTTTTTTACCCATCTTTGAAAACAACGGATCCCAAAAATGGACAAGGCAATGCTATTCTTCTTATGTCACAGAAAAGCAAAGAACCTCTTCTCTATTTTGAGACATCAAAGGAATCCATGTCCTTCTGGAGTGCATTTCCTTTTCCCAGTTAGTGAAAAAAGAAAGCCTTTCCCAATCTTTTGTTTCAGTGGAAGCTTACCTAACTCAGAAGCAACAGTTTGCTGTTAGGGTTAGAGTTTGTAGCATGGAAAACACAACAATTCTCAACCAGAAATGCCTTTAACCCCCACAAGAATAACAGCTTGTCCCACAGTCAAAACTCCTGGTGGTGTTTATGCACTGTATAAGGCAGAATGCTCCTGCAGACCCAGTTTCACCAGCTCTGTGTGGTGTTTGTCCACATGGATGCAGCTGGGGTGACACCAGCAGAGCCATGAGCATCTCCACAGCCCTCCTGCTTTCTGCCTGCCCAGCCCTCCTGTGTGCTCAGCTCTGCAGGGGAGGTTCTGCCTGGTTTGAAGGACATGCTGCAGCCAAGCCTGCAAGGACCTGCTTGCTTGGACAACCTGTGTCCCCTGAGGAAGGGACCAGGATCCCTCCAGTGAAGTGAACACCTCCAGTTACCCGGGGAAACTCCCCTCTAAGCAGAGTGTTTAGTGCATGCAGCTTCCAGCCAGACCCAGTGGTTTGTGAGGCTCTATAGGAACTACCCAGCCCTGACCTTGGCAAAAGCCAACACAGCCTAATTAGAGCCTTTTCCAGCTGGTTCCAAACCCATCAGCACCGTCAGCCAGTGCTGCAGCTTTGCCACTCTACTGTCCCTGCACCACAGAGGTGTCCTCAGAGTTACTGGTGTTGGTTTGGTGTCTGCTGGTAGGAAAAACCTGTGCCGGGGGAATGCCCCCAACTTGCAGCTCCCAGCATCTTCTGTGCACTTGATGTCTCCCAGAGGGGACAGGGGATGAGTCTGAATACATCCAGGAGGCAGCTGTGACTTGGCAGGCAGTTTTATACTGGGCAGCCAGTTTGGAGATTTAACTGTGTTTTGGAGACAGTCCCTGTGGGCTACACTTGTACAATAAAAATGTTCTCTGGCCCCAAGGGCAAGTGGCAAGGCATGGCTCACATCTGAATAGAGGAACTCTCTATACCCAAACTAGCTGCAGTGAAATGTCCCTGGCTGTGCTGTCCCCTGGGCCATGCCAGGGTGGAGAGCGGACCAAAAAATCTCTGGAAATTTTCTTAGTTATAACCTGGGTACAATTCCAAGCCAGTGCTTGAGCCCTTTAATTTATTAATATAGATAGACCCTTGATTTGAAGTTCAGATCCAGGAGTTCTTTAATCATTATTCTTTCAGTCCCTCTTTGTTTATTCTTCAGTCTTTCTGGGACAACAGGCTATGGCATTCATGAGCCTGGCATGCTAAAATAACATCCCTGCTCCAGGTCAACACAGCTTTACTGCCAGAAAGGGCTACGGGGCTGCAAAAAAACCACAGGGGAAGTATCGAGACTGCCTGGCCCTTGTGTATTGAAGAGTGAGCCTGGCATTGGCAATGGAATAGCCAGTGAACCCTGAACTTGGCTCCCATCACAGTGAGAGAACAAGAGAGGAACAAAGGAGAGGGCTGTGCCCTGCCACTTCAGGGGAAGCTGCCCCATTTTTTGTTCTTAGGCTGTTCTCTAATTTTTTTTTCCAGTTCTTTCTCTCGTTTTTGTTGCCATAAGGTTGGCAAAGCAAAGCCAGCTTATGCCAGTTGTTCCCTCTGCCCACAGGACACAGACACTTGGCTGCTCAAGTCTCCTCCTTTTCCTGCTCTGCCTCTCTGAGAGAGGAGCAGCTGTTCCATGTCCCTCTGTCTGGGACATTCGGAGCAGGAGAATGTCTCTTCTCTCATACTAATGACCTTGTCCATGATTTCTCAGCCTACTTGGAAGGCAAAGAGATTGGACAACATCTGTCATTATTTAGATTGGCGGTGGAAACCAAGCTGGGCAAATTGGAGAACTTTGAAAAATACAGACTCCTCAGATCAGTGTTTCCTTTGGACCTGTACATTCTAGTAGCATTTAATTTATTTCTTTAATTACCCCTCCAAATCTTTATTAAATAACTCCAGTTCAGTCTGAACCCTGTTTTGAAGGTTCTTGGGATCAGATCCTATAGCCAAGAGAAGCTGGAGCATTTCTAGTCATTAACCAGGAATGATTCTGAAAGGGGCTTTGTGATCAGAAATATGGAGATATTGAAGTGACCTTTCTAGTCATGGTTTGAATCACTTCTTAGGTAAGAGCTATTGCAGGGAGAAAGACCAAACTCCCTGAACACAGTGGGTAGAGCAAGTCAATAAGAGATGATGTCTTGTCCAAGCACTTCCTAGGACCTGCTGCAAAATACTTTCAGTGGAGTCAACAGGCTTTGAGTCAGGTCTCGGGTGACTCTGTTCTGCAATAAACATAGAAGAATAGCAGTAATTGTAGACCATGGTGCTCATTTTGGTCATCATGATATTATTATAACAGATCTCCAGTCCACAAACACACCCTGTCCTTTGCTAGCCCAGCAGCTCTTAAGAACCAAACATGCTGTTGAAAGAGAGTTGCAGGTAATGTGGTCTCCCTGAGCCTTTCAAACATGTTATAAAACCAGAGGAACTGAAGTAATCATCATTATTAGTAAGCAGACTTGGAGCCTGAGTCTGAATCTGCTGTGAATATAAACAACCTGTGTTCGTGTGCATCCTGCCTGCCTTTGGTGATGAGTGTTTCTCTGTGAGATTAGGGGTTGAAGGCTCTGAGATAATTATTTCAGCTGTGTGCCTCTTAGCGCTGTAAAGCCCATAGAATATCAGGAAATTTATTGCTGGGACTTAGTTGCAAACTCCCTGGAGTAGACAAGGGTTGTGGACCTCATGATAAATAGCACACGCTAATATTTAGCAAATGATAATGCAGACCACAGAAAAGTGGGGATAGAGGAAAATATATTCCCAAGGGTTGATAACTAATAAAAAGAGCCAAGAAATAGTTTAGAGTGGGAGGGAATTTCCCCAGCTTCACTCCTCCATGGATAAGTCACTGCAGTGCACAGGGTCCCGCATTGATCCCTCCAGCACCAAAGTTACTCCTGGCAGGAGTTCAGAACATACAAACTCACAAAGCCCTGCAGGCAGAGCAGACCTGATGTTTTCCAGCCCCAGCTGGAAGGTGGTAGAGCCTATATTTGAAGCAGATGAAAGGGCTTGAGACTAAAGCTTAACTGGTTGTTTACAGGGCTTCTCTGATGCCTCTGTGCCATCTGCTTCATGCACAGGACAGGTATTTTACCAGACTATTTCCCTTCCAGTTAGTCCCTTTCCAGACAGCTAAAAAATCCTCCATCTTCTTTCACCCAACCAACATGGACATATTTGTGCTGGAAATCTCTTTCTGCCTGGGATATGCCCTTCTGGAAGAGTGACATTCCCTGACTGTAAACAGAAATGTGTCATTGCAGGGGATGAGGCATTATGATGGGATGTCAGAGGGTGGTGGGTGAGCCCTTCTGGGATCAGGATCAGTTGGTGAGGTATTACACATGCATGTGTACAGACAGCAACATTCTGCTGAGTGCTGTGCCAAATTATGTCAGTCTTTGGGGCAGGAGGGTTTGTACAGCTGCTAAGGGGTTGGGGTTAGCTGGGGGTTGGGGGGACCTACAGCCATTTTTCCTTTTTATGGCCTTAAAAAGAGGCAGCTGGATGGTGGATGATGCCAACCAGCTGTGTCTGCCACTTCCAGTCTGGGATGGGGAAGGGGATGGGCATGGTGAATTCCTGGTGAATTCCTGGTGAATGAGTGGAAAGGGAGGAGAAGGAGGAATGAGAGGGGTAAGTTGCAGTCCTGAGACATGACAGATCTACAGTGGATGAGGCAGCTTCCCCTTGATGCCTACAGGAAATCTGGGTCATTAGAGGGTGATGGATGTCTTAGAGCTCTCTGTCCTATGGTGATGGACAATGTCCATCTCATGCAGCACCTCTGTGCTTAGTCCACAGCTGAAATGAGGAGACTCAGAGGCAGTGGATGGCAATGCCTAATGACTTTAGATGTCACTTTGGGGTAGAAGGTGAAAAATGCTGCCCCTGAAAAATGCTGCCACAAGCAACTGATTGTGAGAGGTAAGGCTTTGATTGCATTTGAATTTGATTTTTCCTTCATTTGTGGGAAATACAGACTGTCGATGATCAGACATACAGCCATGACACTTCTGAGAGACAAGGATTAGAACTGCAGCCTTTGGCTCATAAGGTGAGAATTAAAGTTTCCTGTGTGATTATATGGAAACTGCAGTAAAACACACACAAAACCAAATTGTAGGTCATACGTTTCAGATGCTGGAAAGGGAGGAATGATGGATAGCCTGTGGCAAAATCCAATGTATGTACGTGTGACTGCAAAAGATCAGAAGAAGGCATAAGCATCTGATTTAGGATACTTGTACTGCAGAGGCAGATTCGTAGCATATGTTGAGAGCTTATAGGGAACAGACCATGCAATATGTGATACCACACGCAGAGAGCCAGCACTCTGGAAACTTCCTTCTCCTGGGAAAAAGATCATGGAGCAACATTTATTTTTAAGAGGCACCCTCATGTTTTATGTATTTGTGCTTTCTGTCATGATATTTGATAGCATTGCATCTAATCACTTGGAGACATGCTGCTTGGGAAGGCAGCCTTGGAGAGTACCTGTGCTCTGCTCAAACCCCTTTCCTGTGGCTGCATGCCATACTAGTCCCTTTATTTGGCCATTGTGTGTTCTGAGCAAATTGTGTGTAGTTGGGTTGAACTAATGGAGTATATCCTGGGAGAGAGGCACTGGAGGAGGACACCATGGATTAATAGACCCAAGGAGCAGATCAGTGAGATGCTCACAAATATGAAGTCCAAACCTTCCTCCTGAGTTCAAAAATAAGTTAACGTGAAAACTGTACACTTTCAAACCCCTGTGTGCTCAAATCAAAGCAGCAATGCCCTAATTAAACTTACTCCTAACCCTGAGTCCCTACACATAACACAGGGGAGCTGGCTGTTCTGCCTGTGCCTTCTCTCTGCTTTCTCTGCCAGCCTTTTTTAACCAGCAGGCTGGAATGCTGTGCATTCAACCCCTGGCTGTGGGCGAGCAGGAGCCTTGGAGAGTTGCCTACCTCTTGCTGGAGTGGAGGTGATTGGTGGAGGCACATTTCTACCAGCCAAAAATCTCTCATTTGTGATGACACACAGACCCTTCTGTCAACATCTTCACTCTGGATGAAATAACATTTGGTTGAGGCCAGGGGGAGCAACCTTCCTCCTTCAGATCCCTTTTCCAATGACTAAGGGCTGCTCCCAGGTATTGAACAGCAGCCAAGGCCTCTTACTGCTCTTTGCTGGCACCATCACTCAGCATCCTCCTGCAGCATAGCTGGGGGGAATGGGGGTTCCTCTGGCTACTTTCCGGTCACCAACAGCTGCATGTTCCCCTCCAGAGAAGCAGCTCTTGTCCCAGGGAGATGGCCTGATGCAATGGCATTTGGAAAGACCTGCGGCAAAGCAGCAGAACTGGGAGGAAGGGATCATTGCTGGGATAAGAGCTGTGGAAAAGACTACAGGCAATGAGAGATGTGGTTGGCAATGGGAGGGAAGTGGGAGTGATGGAAAAGGAATGAAAGAGAAAACTCTGAGAGGAGCAGTTCAACCACTTTGTAGATAATACAGGATACTTGAGTCAGGACTTCAATTTTTTTTTTTGTTGTTTTATATTCCAACTCTGATGTGTGAGTTACTGCAGAAGAATTGTTTTATTGTTGTGTGCCTGACTTTCTCCATTTAGGAACCAGATAATGGCCATTAGCAAACCTATAGCAGGTGAGGGCATCTTCAGATCCAAGCCTGGAAGTGTTGACACTTGAGCATTATTGATAGACATGTGGAGACAGGCTGTCTCTGTGAATACTCCTGCAAAAATCTCTGTGAGTCTCTTTAAATTTGGCAGCTCCTAGAGCACATGCACCAAACCTGAAGCACCTTCACAAGGTCTGACACTGGTACTTATGCCCTTAACTGTTCTGCCAGCTCATGACAGGTTTTGCAATGTCTGGGGTCATGAGGGGAGGGAGCAGCAGAGCTCTGAGCACATCCTTGAGGACCAACCACCCATAAGATTTGTCTGCAGCTCTAAAAGTGCAAGTGGGGTCTCTGCCTGAACCAGTCCTGGAGGGCTGGACAGACCTGGGTGACCTTAGACAGGTCAATTATTCCCTCTTTGCTTCATCTCTGCATTTGAAAAATGAAATATGAGAATACTTTGCAGAGGAGTGGTGAAGGTAAGTGAGGTAATGAGTAGGATGTGATGAGGTGTACTGAGAGTCCATGGAAGTGCTCAGATAAAAATTCTCCGTTAGGGTGGATGCTGTCACCTGCCATTCATCTGCCATTCACCTCACTGCACTCCACCCTCAGTCACTGATCATTAACATCACTCGGAGACTTGAAGTGATTTTAACAAATTGTCTGAGATGTGCTTTTTCTCATTTCAATAGGTCTTAGGCAAGACAACAGAAGAAAGTAATGCAGTGTCACAATGCTGATAGCAAAAGAGTTACAGATGCTGATATCAAGAGACTTATTTAGTCCAATTTGATCTTTGTTGTCTTGCTTTTCTCATCTCATCAAACAATCATTTCTGGACTCCACAACCATGTCTCTCTGAGATCCTTCCTTAGGATCTGCAGCCCAAGCCTGAAGCTCCCTAAAAACCTGGCCATTTTGAAGATCTTCACCATATCTTCAGCTTTTTTGGGTCTCTTTTCAGAACCCGAGTAAATGATGAGGTGTTCAGATAGAAGTATTACAGATCCAGTTGTGACTGCTGTATTTGTTGTAGGCTGCTGCTTGTGCTTCACTGGTCTGTGGGTACAGCAGATGTATGGAACTGGTGGGGCACAGCATGGAGCCAGGGATGTTCAGCTACCTGAAACTTTCACATCTTCTGAACCATTTGGCTTTTATTTTCTCCCCACTTTGCTGTCCCAGAACTGCCCTGGCCAGTTACTTATGCCAGTCTGAGTCACACGGCAGCTGGAAAAGTCTTCTCTCTTCATTAGTTTTTGGAAAAGCCTGTGCTTTGAAAGGGTAGGGCTCATGTAGAGGATACTTCATTTTCTCCAATTTACATCATTTTGCTGCTCAGATGTTTGGTTGCTTTTTGGGTTGTGTATGTCTCCAAACTTCCATAACTCTGTTGAAACAGATATTTCATGTCTGCTGATGAAAATTCATATTTATGTTTAGTGGAATGACACAAAGAAGTAAAGAATTCTTTCTTCATGACCACGATCCCCCCCCTTAAATCACAAAAAGTTGAGAATTCAGACATGAATCGTGTTCCAGAATCCTGTTCTTGTACTGGGGTGGCCCCAAATACATGGTGGAAAAAGGGTTCTGATCTGTGCAAAGGGTGTCTGTAGGCACTTTTTCACATGCCAATATACCTTACTGCACTTCCTGTTGGTTAGCTGACTTTCACCAGGTTGGGAGACATCCATAAAGCACCATGAGTGGAAGTGACATATTTACCTCGCCTTGTCTCCTTTCATCCCATTTTAGACCTCAAACTGTCTAACAGCATTAGGGGGCCACACAGAATGAGAACTTGAAGTCAGTACTGCTGGATTTACTGAATCTCTGTGCTATCTCCTGACACTAACATTAACTGAATACATCAGGAATGGGGCAGAATACAACCTCTGTGAGACGAATTTTAGGGATATGGGAAACAGGAAAATCTTAGAAATGAAACTTGGGAAACCAGATCTGCCTGCTATGTTTGTCTTGCAATTAGTCAAGGAGCTGGCTCACATAGTTGTCTCTGAAAACCAGAACAATCAAATGAGAAGCAGAGGACAGAGGAAAATATGTTGTATTGATCTTTACAAATGAGCAGCAGTCATTAAAAGAGTTAATAACTATCCAATAAATTTGGCTTCCATCTCTAGTAAAATAGTTTAAATAAGGAAGGAAGAAGAATTTGCTGTGCCATGCATTCACATGGAGCCATATGCATATTAGCTAACCCTCAAGAGAGTTGCCAAAATGGAATGTAAATGATGGAAAAAGGAAGGGGTGAATTTTGTTGTCATGGAATACTGGAGAAAAGACTAAACAAAGTAAATCTGTAAGTAGTTACAGCAAACCTCATCCTTGGTGAAGAAGAGTTTACTGAGTTTTCTGTGTGACTCAGAGCACACTTTAGTTATTAATTTGGTTCCTTTAGGCATGTAGGAGGTACGCAGCCCCTCTACACATGTTGACTTCACCACTGAAAAGGAACATGGATGACACACACATAGATTTGTAGGAAGGAAATCCAGACAAAACTCAATCACTCAGTTTGATCCAACTGCAGACCAAGTAGATGAAAAGAATATGGTCATTTAATCTGTGTAAATAAGATGTCTGTTCATGTATTGAGGCAATTAATATATTGTTTCTTGAAGACTGAGCTGAAAAATTAATTTAGATTGACTGGAGATGAAGATTATAAAGCAGACTGAAAACAGGCTGGAGGCAGCAGAAACACACAGTGATGAATAAATGCCAACACTTGGTGGGAGATACCTCAGGGGAACAGAAGGGAACAATGTTAAACTGTTTTTGTTTAAGATCCTTATTAATGATTTGGAAGGAAAGTTGGCTATGATAGCTCATTGCTGAGATGGTGCTCATCTTGGGAGAGATCATGCTTTCCAAAGCACTAGTACTAACAACTTTGGATCTGACAAAGTTTGGATGAATCAAAATCACAGCAAACGGTGCCAAAAAGTTCGGCTCTGGGGACCTTACCCAGAGTTCCAGTGAATGCACCTGTCTGTAGATTCTTTGTTTGGAAATCTCAGTCCGTGTGATTCACCATTTAGAGCAAACAAATTCTCTTAGTTTCCACTAGGATTCAGCCTCTCCCACTTATTTATCTAATGTTTGTCCAACTTTGCCCACACTGCATTCTCCATACCAGAGCCTCCTGGCAGATCCCATGGACATGCTGTTTCATTGCCCTGGCATTTGCACATGTATTGTCATTCCAGCAAGCATCTTGATACAACTCAACATTTCAGGGGGCTGGTGAAGCAATAGGGAGATGTAGGATCTCTGTTTCCTTACTAAATTTACTGTACTCCAGCCAGTTTCCAGAGGCTCAGTGAAAGCTGAACTTCAGGACTGTCCTGTGGGGAATATCACCATTGCTTTGAGATGGAGATTCAGTCCCTGGAGTCATTGGGTCACTGTTACCTCTGATTATGGATGTTCAGCTGCCCTGCTGAGGGGAGAAGAGCATGGTGCTGGCTGAGAAAAGGGATAGGCAGTGCAGCTGGCCTTGCTGTGTGCTTCTTGGCAAGGGAGATGGACAGGTAACTCTGTTCCATATCTGGAAAGAGGTGTGGGGAGGGAGTTACAGAAAATGCAGAGCAATATTTCTATCATTTTACAATATATTGGTTGGCACTGTCCAGCACTAGCTGTAAGTAGAATTAGTAGAATTTATTTATCCATAAGACATTGCTGTGCTGCCCCATACACCCCTGTGTATGTCTCCTGCAAGGCTCAGGGGGAAATGCAGTGAGGCTGTCTGTGCTGGACCAGTTCTGCAAGGCTGGTTCAAAGTCCATGTTGTGAACTCCCTGGGGCAGGGAATGTCCTAATGGCTTTCATTTACTCAGCTGTGTTGCTCAGGGAGGGGGTATAGCTCAGTGGTAGAGCATTTGACTGCAGATCAAGAGGTCCCTGGTTCAACTCCAGGTGCCCCCTCAGATGCTTCTTTTTAGATCAGACATTAGAAAAAAAATTTTTTACTGTGGGGCTGGTGAGGCCCTGGCACAGGTTGCCCAGAGAAGCTGTGGCTGCCCCTGGATCCCTGGAAGTGTTCAGGGCCAGGCTAAATGGGGCTCTGAGCAACCTGGGATGGTGGAAGGTGTCCCTGGCCGTGGCGGGGGATTGGAATGAGAAGATCTTTAAGGTCTCTTTCAACTCAAACCATTCTATGCTTAGTGTTTTTTTGTGGTTTTGAGGAAACACACGCAGTGCTTAGACACTGAGGATTGAGATTGTGAAGTAAATTAAAGCATGAGTGACCAAAGGGACAAGCCACAGCCAAAAAGCAAGTGAAGACAGACAGAAGGAGTGAGTGTTAACAACAGAAGCACATTTGTTACATTCTATGTAATCTTCTGGTTTAGGTACAGGTAACGCAAACTGTGGCAGTCTGAGGGTCACAAATGCCAAATATCCTTCTTCTTCTCCAATGCTTGGCTGAAGGAAACATTCCTCACATATTCCTGTGCTTAAATGAACATTGGTTTGGGTCTTGAGTGGGAGGAATGACTAAGAACTAAGAATTAATTGCTTGATTCATTCTCTGATTATTCTTTACAATTATTAGAAAAGGTGTTATTATCTGCTGAAAGATCATTATTTTAATTGTGCTTTGATGAGAACAGAAAACAAGGGAATCAGTTACTCAGTGTGGACCATTAGTAGTGTATTTAAGACAAATGCAGAATCCCATGGAATTTTTCCCAAAGATGACATTTATTAGGTTGTAAAATAGCCTCCCAAAGAAGCATTTGAAGTCCTGTCACTTAACTGGTAAGTTACTGAGGCCAAGAGGCCATAAGACCTCCCTAAATTAGTTGCTGTTTGAGCTGGAGTGAAACTTAAAAAAAAGTTGGTTTGAAGATTCCCAGTTACTGTAAGTATCCCACAACCCCTGCAAAATTGTCAAAAAACCTAGATTTATTTCTGTTCTGAATGTCTAGACTTAATTTCTAGCTATTGGCCATTACTAGATCTTTTAAGGTTGAAGAAACCTTCTTAGCTAATTCCAGTCCTCTCTTTGAATACTTACAATCTGTGATTAAGAAACCTCTGAGGCTTTTCTCTGTAAAATTAAAGGGGTAAATCTTATCATGTCGTTCTCCAGAACGAGGTTTCCCAATTCTTCATTCATTCTTGTGTCTTTTCCCTCAATTATTTTTAATTCCTTAGTACCTGCAGCCTCTAAAATAGGCTCTGAATATCAGCAGCAGTTGCACCAATGCCAGGTTGGGTTGTTACATAATTTCTCTGCTTTTTCTACTTGATATTACATCTCTAGTACATGCATTATGCTGCTGAAGATGTCCATATTAAACCACTTAGATACTATCACTTTCTAGGCTTTTTCCAGTTTGCTTCTGACCTCGTTTCTCATGCCTGAGCAGCAAGTTCTGCACTGTTTAATCTTACATTCAGGACTTTACTGAAATTCATACTGTTGGCTTGAGTGCAGTTTACTGAATTCCTCTCTGGATTGTTTTGCTTTATTGTCCTCTGTATTCCACACCACTTCCCAAAATCCCACAAACTTACTAAATAATGGTTTAACCTTTTCTTCTGTGTCAGCAACAAAAACATTAAATAGCAACTGGTAAGCCAGCATCTATAGGGGGTGAAAGTTCACTAGCTGAGTGAACATTTGCCATTTACTATTTAATTTGGAAAGGTATCAGCTGGTCTCCAATTAATCTACACTGTACTATGTTTATTTTAAACCAGCCAAGTCTATTACTCAATAATTCAACTATGGTGCTCTTCAAAAGCTGATTACCTCAACACTATTGCTTTTATCAACCTCATTTGTAGGCTCATCAAAACATGAAACTGGATTAATTAATAAGACTCCTTTTCCACTACATGTTGTTAATGTATATAAATTATTTATTTGTTGAGCCCTGTCACAGATGATCTGTGATTTTGCCCATGATTGATGTGCAGACAAGCCCATGATGATAGGCCTAATTACCCCTTTTTAATGTGTGTGTTGTATGGAGAGCATCCACTTATTTCCCTCCTCCTAAAATCTTCCCAAAGTTTCAGGGAAGCATTGTCTTGCAGTGAGTTGGGGGCAAACATAACAAGCAGCTACTGGATTTCATTAAGCGCTTTTAATATTTAATACTATTCTAAATGTGTCTGTTGGTTTTTATTATTGTATCATGCTCCCCTCTGAGTAGCTGTTTGCATACAGAATCTCTTGGGTATATGCTTCTTGAGAAAAGAGACAGGAGGAATCTTTGGGAAGATCACCTGACCTGGTCTGAACCCAACTGTATTATTTTCCATTCTTTCCCTGCACCCATCAGATGAGCATTGGAACATCTTCCAGTAGTGCATTAGGCAAAATGATCATACATCTTTCAACTATTGTTTTGATAACCTCTCCTCTGGGGAAGAGTGTCTGAAATGCAGCATATTATTTTCATAGGATTTTAAGGCAGTTTGACTTTTGTGAAATGTTTATGTGTCTTACATATTTTAGAATCACAGCATCATTAAGGTTGGAAAAGACCTTTCAGATAGATCATTGAGTCTAACCATTAACCCAGCACTGCCAAGTCCACCACCAAACCATGTCCCTCAAAGCCACACTTACACATCTTCTAAATATCTCCAGGGATGGAGACTCCACCACTGCCCTGGGCAGCCTCTTCCAGCCTGACATGACAGACAATACTCAAAAATAGCAGTGAATGGGAACTTAGCATCAGCATTCCCTGACAGTTCTGCTGCTGCCGGTTGGTAAGAAAGATTCCTTCTGAGGCACTGGGGATTTCAGGTTGAAATGTTACAGTGGCACAAATTAGGAAGGGGGAATATTTGATTCAGGAATCTTAGGTCAGAGTCCAGAACATGCTGGCAAAGCTGCATTCTGGGTATGCAGATGAGCCAATGATTAATGGCTAAAACCCAAGAAGAGCTGTGTTATAAATAGAGAGTTTTGTGGTATTTCTCACAAAACATGACTGTGCTGCTTTGCAATGGCCAGTTTTGATGCACTCTGGAGTTACTGAGAAGGGCCTGCCATCTGATAATGAGTTGGGGCAAAATTTATAGGCTTCAGGGAGGTCAGATGGGTTTTACTCATCCTGTTTTATTTATTTATTTATTTTATTTCCGACAGCTTGCTTACAAGGTAAGCCCCTTGCTCAAATTCATCACCTTCCTAAGGGTAGAAATGCAACTTTGAGACATTGAAAACAATTAAACCATAAGATGATGTGACTATAAGGATCTAATCAAACCCTGCAAAGCAGCAATTCCCAAAGTTTCCTATCTCTGAAACCCTTTTTGGTACCACAATATAGTTTTCTTTAGCACTTTCAGGTCTATGATAATTTCCACTTTGGGACTCAGGATTCCTCCTGGTTTGGGAACCCCTGTTCCTGCCCCATGGGGAGAAAATACTCTCGTTTCTGAGCCCCTTGAGTCATAGTCTTCACTTTCATGAGATTCTCTGTTTCTCTGTGCTCTATAACCTCTATTAAAAATGAGAAAGCATCAGTAGTGCTATGCAAGAGAGATGAAGGGTTTAATCACTCCTCTGTGTGTTATTACCTTTTTAATTTTCAAGAACAGAATCCTTGATCTCATATTTTCTTCTCTAGCACATGGGACACACTCATGGATAAGTATTTACTGGATGGATTTAAATTTGGGAACAGATCTTTGGAATCAAGAACATGGAGAATTTTGCAGACGGTTTCCCAGTGAGTTTTGTGTCTTGATTTAAATAATTGTTCATTGAAAATTTATGTCACTTTCATCAGCTTAGTGCAGCAAAGATGGTGTTGGTATCAATGGTACAAACTGACTGAAAATCCATCCTGCTATTAATAAATGGTGTCTGCAAACACAATGGTGTTTTACTGTTCTTAAAAATTTGCCTGCTTTTGGCTGTGCTGTGGAAAAATAATGCCTGCTGGAGTGTTTCTGCCTCTGCCTGTCTTCTGATTGTGACCTGGCATGAACTTGTTTATGTAATGCTCCCTAGCAGCAGTGCTGCTGCTGGAGAAAGGGCTGTTCCTGTGACCAGAGGTAGCTCCACCTCCAATTTTAAAGGTTTTTCGAGCTATTCAACTTAACAAATACCATGCCAGGAAGGAGGAGGTTTCTTCTGGGTCATATCACTGGCACTGGAAGCCAGTAGTGTTTTATCTCCAACTCCTGTGCCAGATGAGCTTGCTGAGAAGGGCTGTGTTTGTTCTTTTGTTTTGTTCTGCGTTGCCAAATACTCCTTTTCTCATGTTGCAATTCCTCCTCTCCTGCAGATAAGGGTGAATATTACAGTGAGGTGGCTCCTGCTTGATATGTGTAATTTTTTTTCTCTTGTGACAAATGCAAACTGACCATGTAGTTTGGGAAGATTTGATGCCTCAGCTCAGGATGGTGAAGTTTCAATCCATTGAGTTCACAGGAACACTGCTCTGGCAGTCCAAGGCTCTGTGACCAGCACTTCATGGCTTTGGTGTCATCACCTCTGAGAGAGTCAGTCTCAATGTAACACAATAAACAACAATATTTAGTTTCAGGCCAGGAGTTTTCTTCATCATTTATGATATTTGTGGAAGTCATGATTTCTTTAATGTATCATAAATCTAACATATACAAGGAATAGACACCCTCCAGATGTGCTTCCAGGCCTAAATCCAAGGCTAGAAATCCACACCATACTTCACTCAAGAGCAAAGGAAAGAGGGCCTGGATATCCCTTTATTTCTTTGAGCTGCCTCCATATTTCAAGAGCCTGGGCTTTGTAGCATGAAACTGTAATTTAGGGATATTCCTTTGCTGATTTCAAGCACTCAATTCTTTGAATTTTAAGAATTAAGTGCTCTCTGTGTGGAAGTGATGTGTATCAGCTGAAATCTATCTTAAAGTAATCTGCTGGTGATCAGCTGTCTATGGCCAGGCATCTGGCACGGATCATATGCAAGAATCAGATCTGTAAGTCCAACATACTCCCCTGAGAGGAGTTAGACTGCTCCAGTGGAGTGTATTCCCTGGGACAGCAATTCTGACTCATTTCCATGCCACAGACTTATGCATCCACACACAGCAAACCTCAGACTGCAACACTGGGCACCAGGTATTCTGCTTTGTTTTCCTCTGCTTTGTTTTTCCTCAGATGCCAAAGCTTATTTATAGGGCTTTCCCTCCTTCTCTTTTCTTTTCTCATTGTCCTTTGTTCTTAATTTTCTCTCTTCTCCACTCCACTTTCTATATAGGTAAAATGACAAAGCTTAGAATTTATGTTCACATGTACTTGTCTCCTGTTCGTGCTCATGATGGCTTAGAAAGCCTGAAGGGAAATTCTCTAATTTAATGTCCATTCATGTGTGTTTTCAGTACTTCCCATTAAACAGCTACATGCAGAAATGTTGGCAAGAATGGAGATAGCAGAAATGCTGTGCCCACCATACCATGGAGTACAAAGAAGGCATTACAAGGATAAATTTGCCTTATCTTCTTCAGGAATATCTCATCACTTCAAAGACTGTCCCTTTGACAGCCCAGTTATTCTCTCTCCCTGTGAGCTGCTGCAACCTGGAATTGGGATTGTTTGGGCAAATGGTGCCAGAGAGACCTCAGCTGCAGTCCCAGCCAGGGAAGCTCTGAGCAGTGTCATGAAACTCAGCTGTATCCCCAATTTATGTTCTCAGAGAATACAGAATGCATTTGGTACGGATGTGTTTGGGCTGGCTCCACACGGAGTAAAACTGACACCCATGGCACATCCAGGCTCATGTGCCTCTGCATGGGGTCCATCAGTTCCACAGGCAATGTCCCTTGCACAATTTCACTGCATCTGGACTAAGAGAATGCATTTCCCCATCAAGTGCTGTCCTGCAGCATGACTTAGCAAAGCTTGGTAGGGCATCAGCATGGAGATCTCTATGTGTTGTGGCACCAACCAATTAAAAGCTCCAGGGAAACACCCAAATTTGTATTTCAGTTGGGAGCATCCTCAAAAGCATTCAGTGCACTTCTGTCCTTTCTTTCCTAGGTGTCTGTTATACCTCTGGCTTTCATTGCTTTAGGCAAATTTTCCCTTATTGGCAAACTGCCTCATTTTAATGACCTTTTATTTTGAATTTGCAGTATATAATCATGGCTTTGGTTTGCTTCAGATGGCCAGAGCTGTGTTCTGCAGCATAAAAACCACTGGTAGAAAGCAGGGAATGGAACTGGTTCATCAGTAATAGCGTCTCAAATGCATTTATTTATGTCTCAAGTGCTCTGGGAAATGCTTTCTTTGAAAACCGCAAACTGTGACACACATGGATTGATGGCTGGGTGGTTTTTGCTGAATGTAGAAACCAACAACTCTGTATCTAGAGTGATTGGAGGCATGGAGACCTTGCTGACATCTCTGTGACACAGGATCGTTTAAGCAGGATAAGGTCATACTAGAAAACTTGTGGGAATCTCAAAGCAGGAATCTCAAAGCTTGCAAGATTGAAACCATCAGTGTTTTGCATGGATTCTCCTTTCCAGCGTCTGGAGCCTAGTTCCTCAAAAAGAGGTTAAAGGAAGAAAGGTACTTTTAAGTTCCTCTTTGTAAATGAAATCATAATTGATGGAAAATTAAAGCAATTGATGTAATATAAACCTCATGGTAACTGGAGAAGGTGCTGCAGAGGGTTCCCAGCAGTTATACATCAAGAAAAATTCTTAATCTCCTAGATAATGTGGAAAAGGAATGACATTTATTATCTACAAGTCCTCACAAGCTGAGGATGCAGTTTATAAAACTGTATTTGGCTCCCCCTCCTTTTCCTCCTTTATTGGAATCCTTCACCATGGTCATTTTACATCCAAACTCACCTTCATCTGTTATCATACTTTGGTGATTTATCGACATCACAAAGTTCTGATTAATAAGGGTAGAAGGACATCCATCAGAAGAACTAAGAATGTGTGATCATTTCCTCTCAGGCTCTCATTAGCTTGGGCTGTCCTTCTGGGGGTTTTATCTTTGTCTTTCTATTTCCAGACTAAAGCACATGAGGCTTAAAAATAATATTCTACAATTAATCTTTTGTTTCTCTCGGCTTTTGAAACCTTTGGTCAAGAAGGAATATGATCTTCATGCTGTCAGCTGAAATAAGTAGAAATAACCCAAATTGTACAAATACACTCTTAATGAATGAGCAGGCAAGTCAGAATAATAGATGGCTTGATTCATCCTCCTTCATTCAAGATGGAAAATACAAAGCTCTACAGATAATCCTATGATCATGTAAAATATTTGTGGGGTAGGTAGGAATTACACTCAACAGTGTCTTTTCCAAAAGAACTTCCTTCTTTCTTTATGTTGCTTTGGTTTAAAATGACATGAGTTGTGGTGAAATACCCCTCTGGTATTTTCAGGTTGCTGTGCTAAGTGAAGTGGGAACGGTTTTGTTTTAGAGTTTCTATACTAAGCTCTCTTTTTAATGAGACACCCCTAGGTTAAAAATACCTTTTGAAAGCAACTTCCCACGTCTTTCCTACATTGGTGACAGATCGGAGGAGAAAATGTGGAGTATGCCTGAAAGTGATAAGTTGAGGTTAGAGGTCTAGCCAAAGTCAAGTGCTAGGGAGTTTCAGCTGTAAAGAGCTGATGCTTTGAATTATAATCAAGTGATTAATGTTTCTAATGTAAGTGGGTTTGGGAGTTACAAGGACTTGCAGCAACAGCTTGGATAAGTATGGTGAAACCTGCTTTTAGAGTTATTTTATTTATAGCACATTCATTAGGCTGGGCAAATAGACAACATGTGCTTATGTGGTTAATGATAAATCCATATGAGGACTAAACTAGTCTGCTGAGTTATGAGAAAGCCATTTGTAGGTCAGATTTTTCTGGAGAGAGACAGACTTGAGAGAAACAATTCCTATCTGTTTGGGGGTGGGGGTGAAGCTGGGAGAGGGGAGAGGAAGAAACCAGCTTTTCTCCTTTTGTAAAATACATAGGCTGTAAATGTTACATATCTTCATTAATTTTTAAAGGTCATTTGACCCTGAAGTTTGTGTAGCTGGCTTCACAAATACCAAAAATAGCAGGCATGCATGGAAAGGTATACCAATATTTTTTTATAAAATAGCAGATAGTCCAATATTAACATACAAAAACTGCAGTGATCCCTATGAAACTGCAAAAGCCAGAAAAGAATACATCTCTGAGGCATTATAATTTTTCTTGTGGGATTCAGACAGTCTAGCATGAAATGAAAGGTACTGAATAAAAAAAAACTTATATAAGACTATTCCTTCTGTTTGAATTCACCACACCTTAATCCTGCTGCTGTAAGCAGTTTAAGGTACTCTTTCAAACAGAAATTGTTTCCCCAGGTGAGAGTATAGTCAATAAACCCAGTATTTTGGCACATGGTTCATGTTGTGGTTTTAGTTATAGATCTGCCAAAAGGATAAAAAAGGATTGGTTCCCCTCCTCTATCCTTATCCAGGGTTGTGCAGGTCCTTAAGTCACAGGTCCCACTGGTTTCCATCAAAGACCATGATGCCATTTGCAGTGGGGAAAAAAAAGGAAATAAAAGCAAGACAAACAAAGACAAACAAGCAAAATTAAACCCTTATAAATTTCTTTTCTATAGCAGCCAAATGCATAAGTGTGTTACTTCACCCCAGAATCTCAATAGTCGCATGTTGCACATCCTCATAAATAAACAGGCAAAACCTGTCCATTTGCAGCAAGCCATTTCCCTTCATCTACTCTTATTTTTAGGTAGAAATGGAAATGTGATGTTCATTTTCAAGGAAGCAAGTTGCCAAGTGAATACTCTCAAATGTGTTCCCCTATCTCTTCTGGGTGCTGCTGCAGGTGTTATTTGTGAATGAGCTCAGATTATCAGAACACACTTTCAAAAAAGCTGACTGATTATACTGAGTATTTTTAGAGAGAGAAAATGGCACCTAATGCAGAGATAATTAATTTTATATATATATATATATATATACACACAACAAAAACAACTACAGGAAGCTATGTCAGATTAATTCCCATTGAAAAGTCATTTATTACTCTCAGGACAGTGAGTTAATGGTGGCTTCTCTCCTCCCCTGACACCTTGTAATCCAGAGTGGATCCCTGCTGAGAAGATGTATTTTAGTGCCACACAGCTTCTTGGGCTCCAGTGGTAACTGCATGAAAACTAAGGGCCTAATCAGAGTTTACTTCATTGAGAGGCTCAGCAAGATTACTTGTTTCTGGCATCAAAAGTCATGACAACACTATTATAATATTTATTTTATAGATATGAAATAATTTGTGTTTTGTTCAGATAGGTAAACACATATCTTGTGTTTGGCCCCCTTGTTAGACACTGAAAAATTAGGTGCAGAGCTAGAAACAACTAACATGGCTAATAATCCCTGGAGCAGGAGGGTCAGCTCCAGAGGGGATTCATCTCACCTGTGTTAAACTGTGTTTGGATAAGACAAATTATCCTCCACAAGTGCCAGTCTGTTAACTAGAGAGGGACAGTATAGGGATTTAGCTCAGCTCTACCCTTGAGGTGGCTAAGCAGAGTGCAGATACATCCCACCCGAAGGATTGAAACTTGTTTTTTTGAATGACAAGCAAGGACCAAGCTCTAGGAATAGATGTGCTCCTTACGTCAGAGAGCTTACAGACAAAAAACAGTGCCTGAAGTGCAAGAAATAAGGATGTTAAAGCTGCGTGGAAAGGTCTGAGTCTCGCAGGGCAAACCTGTATTTATCCAAGGGTTCACGATGAAAAAAAAGTCTTGTGGATATTTTGGATAACTTGTCATCCTGAAATTAGCTGTATTTAGTTTATTGGTTAAGTTCATTAGATAGCACCAGGGTCCTACCACTGGAAAACTTTTATGGTGTGAAATGTTATCATGTTTATCCCAGAGTGAGCCGCCAAGTCTCTGGCATAACTTGAGCAGCAGCATGGACCGGAGATTGTTCCCAGCAAGGGGTCTGGATGGAGCCATTCTCCTTTGGGGTTAAGGGCATTCAGCCTCCAGTGTGACTGTGCCTGCTGGCCCTGGGACCAAAGACCAGTCCTGACCCTGTTTAGTTAATCTCGTCCTCTTCTGATTTTATTTTTTGACCCTTTCACGATCAGAACCGTGGGGAAGCAGCTATGGTATGCTGGGCTTGATACAGGGCTAGCCTTACTTTGAAATAATATGGTGCTATCTAATTCCCTTCTGCTGTTCTCTCTAATCTGTAAAGACCTCACAAATCTGATTTTGGCCTGGTTACCCTAATCTGCATCATGGGCTGCCCGATTCACTGACTTCAATGGGCCACACTGGAGTGTGTCAGGGCTTGGAGTTGACGGCTTTTTGAGCTGGTTGAGCAAACAGATCTGCAGGATCTCTTCTTGACAGTGCACTAGCTCTGATCTGAAAGGAGACACAGCTTTGGACATCTGTTTTAAGGGCAGAACTATTCTGAGCTTATTTAAACTTGATACAAGGCTCTGTTTATATTTCTTTGATTAATTGAAAATAACCTCTCATTAAGGAAGTGACAACCGATACCTTACGATTGTGCTCAAGTCATTCACAGGAGCGAAAAAAATACGCCAAAGGGTAGGCAGGTCAAAGCCCTTGTTTGGATCAAAGCATATGTTGAACACTGTATAAATGCCAAATCTGAAAGTGTTTTGTGTTTAAGGTTGAAGTTTGGAGTAAAATGATACTGTAACAATAAATCCCTAATTGAGCTTGTTAGGTCGCTACCGCATTCACAAAGGCACAGCAAAGAGAGGGATGCATCTGACGGAGCAACTGGCTAGGAGTCCAAGTCTGTTAAAAATTTACAGTATAGGTGAGGTAATACCACATCCAGTTCTGGTAGGCACATTTGAAAAAGAGCTTTAATGCAATGGAAATGGATCTTGAAAGAGTGACAGGCACGCTTTGTGGTTTGTCCATAAATCTGCCTTACTGTGAGAGACTAAAAAGCTCAGCTATTTTTATTTATTCAGGACAAGGTTACGAGATGACTTGTCTGCGGTTTTGCAAAGTTGAGCTTGCATGGCAAGGGAGCAGAAGGCTCTAGTTTCCACTCAGAGATGCATGGCCTGGGTGTTTTAAACCAAAATATTGGAGGGTCCCCAGCTTTGCCTGGGCTTGAAATATTCCTGCTGTTCTGGGGGTAAACTGAGGGTGGGCTGTACTTTGGTGGGCTGCAGCCTTCTCTGTCCATGCCTGATCTGCAGCTTCCTGGAGAGACTGATGAGTGACAGCCAGGGTTGAGGGTGGAGAGTGAGGCCAGACAAATGCAGATCAAAAAGGGAGCTTTTCTTCTCGGCAGGGTGATAACCACTGAAATAGCTTATCTGGGGTGGACTGTCCTTCCCTGAAAGCCTCTGATTCAGGGTGGGATGTATCCTTGCATGATGTGCCATAATTTGTAATGACTGAGATGTTGTTTTGGGACACCATTCTGTGGCTTCAGCTATGCAGGTGATCAGGCCAGGTGATGGAAATTATCAAATGAGTGATCTCACCTAGCCTTAAAATATCACCATTAAATAGGAATATTTTAAGATTCTTGTTTTAGTGGGAATATTATATTACTATAAAACTGATTGTTAGATGGAGAGGTCTCAGTGAGGCCATCTTTAGGCTGAGAAAGGTAAATTTTTAGAAAAAAATCTCACCACTTTCATATTTGTGGGCAGAATGGCTATGTTTATATTTTCTTTCTGAGAAAGAGTTGAATCTGAGGTTAGACCTGGGTTCCAACTGTCCCTACAGTTTACTATATCTGGTAGGACATCTTTCAGTAGGATGAGGAGTGATACAGCTTCTTCCAAGTGAAAGTTTCCATTTGACCTGCTGGTCAGTCTACCATGACCTGTTGTGTGGGCATCTCATGCACCTTTCAGCAGTGGTGTGGGAACCAAATCAGGGAGATGAGGACTCCTTAGAAAATCCCATGGGCTCCTATCAAAGAGTTTGTGGCACTGCCTGCTGCAAGGGCAGGTGAGGACACGTTTTAGGTGTTAGGTCTAAAGGATGCTCTAAAAACTGCCACCCTATTCAACAGCTGTTGTCCCCTTGCACCCAGCATGTAGAGAGGTGTTCAGAGGATTTGCCTTGCTGGAAGGTCAGAGTGGATATTAGGATAATAATCCTAACACATTAGGAATAACGCTATTAGAAAATCCACTGGATTGGATATCAGGAAAAATTTCTTCACTGGAAGGCTGGTCAGGCATTGGAACAGGTTGCTCAGGGACATGGGGGAGTCACCATCCTTGGAAGTGTTCAAAAATGTGTAGATGTGGTAGTTGGGGATATGGTTTAGTGGTGAACATGGTGTTGTCAGTTGGACTTGGTGACATTTGAGGCATTTTTCAACTTTAGTGGTTTTATGATTTTATTCTGAAGTATCCATCCAACTTTGCTCAATCAAGGCAGTTTCTCACATCCATCCAAGCAAAGGCTTGACTGCACTCTCAATGTGATACTCTGCTTCTGTGACTCGTGCCATTGTGATGTCTCACGGGTGCTGGGCTGCCACTTGCCTTGTCCCCGCGGTGTGTGGGGCTGTGTGCTCCTGTCCAGGCTTGGCACAGATCCCTAGCAGCCCCGGTGCATCCCCTCGGCTCTGGGAGCCGCGGGCAGTGCTGCACTCCGGAGCGACTCCCGCAGCCCCGGGCAGAGCTGTCTGTGCTCTTGGGGCAGCAGCTGCCCGGCAGGATGGATGCAGGCGGACCTTGCTCCTGCCTGCTGCCCTCAGCCACACGCTGGAGCATTCGAGAGCTCAGAAAAGCCCGGAAACTGCTGCAAACGGCATTTTGCTCTCAGTGTCTAACATCATCGCACCACTCCTGCTCAAATAAATAAACTCTGATGGGAATCCCCCCTAACCCCCCTTCATTCGTTGCTTTAATAAAACTTGTCACAGCGATGGTTTTTTTTTTCCCAGTCAGCAGATTTTTACGCTGGTTAATGAGGGGGAAAAATTTCTCTTCCCCCCCTCCGCCCCCAATTGCCTCCCCTCTCTTTCATGTCAGGGGCCAAGTTTGGATTGGAGCCTGGTGAAGTTTCTGTGTCATTTCCTGTTGCTGCCCTCCCCGACTCTCGCTCCGCGCTCCAACCCTCCCGCAGACGCGCAGGGCGTCCTCCCTCCCTCCCTCCCTGCCGGCCGCCGGCTTTTGGGGAGGATGTGACAGCGCTGGGCACACCTCACGCTCCCGCCTGTCACGCCTCATTCCTGCTCCTGCTGTCCCCACGGGCTCAGCTCCCGACCCGCTGCCAGGAACGCCAAGGAACGAACGCTGCAACAACTTTCTTCTCCCCACGCAGCTCGCTGCACTTCGCAGGCTGCTGGGAACCTGAGGCGGTGAGAGCAAAGCCATCCTTCTCTCGCAAACTTCGCCGCCGCGGTGCTGTCTGTGCAGGTGGTGGGGAGGGGGTGGCAGGGGGATGCTGGTGCTGGCTGTCCGGGTGGGCGAGGGACGGCGGGGGGACGGGAGGGGACAGGAGCCCGGTGTGCGTCTCACTCTGTAGGACAGGTCAGCTGCGAGGGCTGGCACTGGGGCTGTGCTGCAGGCGCTGGTGGCTTGATGTGGCTGAGGGAAAAAGGGCTCCCTAACAGAGGGACAGCAGCACGGGGATGTACAGAGCCGGGCAGTGAGCGGAGGTGAGGCAAAGAGCAGGGGCTGCTCAGCGTTTTCTCTTACGTGTGTCTTTCAGCTTCAGTTTGGTGTTCACAGGGTTTTCCCAGGGCTGGCTTGCGGCAGCGTTTGAGGGGTTTGTGAGTGTGTCCAGTCCCGGGGACTGCTTTTCTGACCAGAAAGAGCTGATACCCGTGGAAATCTGTATTACATTCGCTCAGAGGAGCGGGCACAACTCAGCTGGCATCTGTAAAACCCTGCCTGTGTTGCCTTTCCTCTGCCATTGCCTTATTTGCTCGCTGAACGCACATATATTTGGTAGGAAAGAGACACAAATGCTTGTGCTTTTAAGTGGAGCAACTGTGACTTCATGTACTATTTCTGTCATTCCTGACTCGTTCAGTCTTGACTGTTTCTTGGACAAACAAGGCGTAACAAACTGACGGATAAATCCTGAAGCATGTGCTGGAGCCGGTTCCTGGAGCTTTCAGAGTTAAAAGGCTTTCTTGAACTCACTGACACAGGGCAGTAAATCTCAATGTGTCAGTAAGCGAGGGAAAAAAGCGCTTGCAGAGCATTACACACCGGCTGATAAAGTCAGTGCAGCACAACCCCAGATCTTCACAGGCAGGATTAGCTCCCAGCACCTCCAGCTACTCATCAGCATTTAGAAAGGTCAATTATATGTACAATATTTACCAGCTAATTATAAGTGGGGCAATAAAAGCCTCGGAGTTGGCCCCAGGAAAAATGATCCTAAGGCTTTGTGTACAGTGTTTTTACCCCCTAGTTATTGCTTGATTCGTGTTGCTCCCTCAACTCTCTCTCATTCTATGCTAGTTTGGCTGTAGAGTCCTCTCTGTCCCCCCTTCCCCAATGGGAAAGTGGTGAAAGAAGTTACAGGATGGGTGTGCAGGAAGGGGGCTTTGGGCTCACCCAGTCTCCAGCCAAGGCACATCACCTGCCATGGCTGGGGAAAGTTCAAGCTCCCTGTCCAGCCTTGGCACCCTTGTCTTGCTGCCATAAGCAGTGAGGGACCCAGGAGACATCTCTGACAGCTTTGGCTGCAATCAGTTTCTAGGTAAAAGCTCAAAGTTTGTTTCACAGTTCCTATATGAAAGCCACTCCTTTTTTCTTTTTTCTTTTTTTTTTTTTTTAAGTTGAGTCGGAAATCCTTTTTTGGGTCTTCCAATCTCCTAGACTCTTTCTCAGTGCTGTGCCACTCGTTAAAGATTGATCAAAAAGTGTTCAGTATTCTCACTTTCAGTACTCTTTCAGTATTCTCACAGCTGGCTTATACGTGTCCTAGTGAGCTGGTCTTGACGGTCTGTGCTACCACGCATGGCTTGATCTGAGACAACTTCTGGGTGCTGCTGGAGCTTAGGAAGGGCCAGGACACTCCAGGAGGCAGTTTGGATGCAGCCACCTTGTTTCAGAGTGTAAGAGAATTTAATAGTATGTAGGCGTCAGGCCGTGCCAATTGGCTTCAGGGCTGAAGAATGGGCTCTGGCAGGGGTTAGTTTACTAGCAGAGACATAGCCAAGAGGGTAATAAGCTCATGTGAGAGAGGGAGGAGAGAACCTGTGGCTCACAGCACCTCTTAGGACCCTAAGAAACAGCATTTACCTGGAACTGTACTCTGTATTTCTCAATGTGAAAGGCAATGGGGTGACAGACTGGTATTTTTGCAGGGGTCCACCAGGCAAGTCACCTCTGAGGTGAATGGAATCACTGCCTGTGCAAGGTGACTGGGGGGCTAACTGTGCTCCAGGGGCTGCTTTGGATGCTTGAAGGGGGGATAGGACATCCAGTCCGTTCGAAATCCACCCATATATACAGATGCTGAGAGATGAACCTCTGTCTCAAGTGCAGTTTTTGGGAGTCAGTTTCTAAACTATCTTAAAACTTTACCTGTGTGCTGTGTTGGGAGGTGAATATAATTTCATTCTAATTTTTTTGGATTTAAATGTGAACCCACTTCATTTCAAACTGACATCACCCCTGATGATACAGTGACATTATTCCTGATTTACAGCAGTGGAGGGCAGGTAAGAATCAGTCCCTTAGTATCTGCTTTTTTTCTGTCACTTGCAAAGGAGAAAGGAAGACAAGAGAAACCCACTCAGGGTGAGATCATGACAGGAATTGAAGGGTCTCAAGTACCACCAAAACCTTTCTGGCTTTTATTTTTGGAGGGCTTTCTTATTTGTCCTAAATATCAGCTTTTTTTCTGCTAATAGAAACTTGTTCTGTGTATAAGCAAATTCTGGGTCCTTGTTTTTACACAGAACTGCTGTAATAGCAGCAAACCCAGGGTCCCTGTCCCGTCTCTCTCCTTGTGCAAGCATGTTCTCCACACCACACCACATAGTGCTCGAGCAGCCTTGACAGATGAGCCAAGGGATGGCCATTCCAGTTCTGCTGCTTACCTTGGGAAAGCGCTCTGGAGCCCCACAGACTTTACTGTCTGGAAATATTTCCTGTTGCACAACATAAATTGTCTCTTTCTGTTTAATCCTGTTGTCTTAGATTACCTCACCAAAGCACTACCTTGAGTAAAGCCTCTCTCAGCGGCCACTCCACTGCAGTGGGGGAACCAGTATTCCAAGAGGCCACAGGCTGGGAAGTCTCTGCAGGAAGGTGGGATGAGCATGTGCTTCCCTCCCCCCTTTCTCATCTTGCACAAGGGCAGGGCAGACAAGTCCTGCTTTGTAACAGCAGGTCTGTGCTACTTCTCATCCCTGAGCCAGACCCCTCTGCAGCTGCACAAACCCACGATGGCCACTGAGACCTCCAGGAGAGATCTCCCATCGCTGGTGGCTTCTCCTGGTGCTGGTGGTCCTTTTCTCTGTTCTGCTTTTCCTGCTTCAGTGCTTGAGCTTGGTGTGGTGCTCCCTGTCCTGCCCGAGGTTGCTCCGAGGATTCTCTGCTGCCACCCACCAGCATGTTGGCTGCCATCTGCTTTAGTTTCTCACAGGGTTCTCCTGTGAGCAGCAGCATTTGGGGTAGCCTTGGCCCAGTTTGTGGGTTGTTCCCAGCTGCCTGTGCTTCCCTGTCTCCCCAGGCTGAATCAGACACTCTGTGTTCATCTGCTTTGCTCTTGCTTAGCTCCAGCTCCAGTTCTCGTGGTATTTAAATGCTGATGCACAAATTTAGGTAACATTTACACGCTCTAGTGAGTCTTCAGCTCGCCTGCACAAATTTCTTGTTTTCCTTCTTCTAATGCAGTGCCACTACCTGAGGACAGTGCTGCCTCCTTGCTCCAGGGAGCTGCTGATCTCTGCTCTGTTTATGGGACATTGCTATAGCAATGACGACGTGGAGTGGAGATGGTCAGGATCAACCAGACCATATCCCTGCTGCTGGCCAAAAAGGTGCCTGCCTCCTTCCGTCCCCAAACAGAATCCTGTTTGCTTTGGCTGTTTTTAAACATATTTGCTGGTGGAGCTTGGAACTCCCTATCAGTCTGAGCCTTGCCACACGCAAGCCACAGCTCTTTAGAATGGATTATTGTGGAGATGAGGACAGTTTTTGTTCTTCTGTCCTCTGGCTTGGGGCTGCCTGATGTGATGGTGGTTGTGGCAGTCGCTTGCTTCCCCATAAATCAGCTAAGGGCAACAAAGTTCTCAAAGTCAGAGGCTTTCTCTCCCTCCTCCTGACTTCTGGACTTGAACTGGTGAGAAGGAGGTGAGAGGAGGTGAGAGGCCTCTGTATCACATCAGCAATTCCCTCAATCATCCTTTCCCTCCCTGGAAGTGTTATTTTTGGTTAATTCGTACAAGTCTGGGCCTCCTTGGTCTATCCTGTGGGAGGAAGCTCCAGGCTGGAATTTTGTAATAAAAGCCAGATTTTCCTCTGGAGGCAGTGTGGAGGAGGCCACTCCTGTTGCTTCTTCAGTTCTTGTTAGTTCTTGATCAGCTTAATTTGGCAACTGTGAGAGATTTTCTTTCTCTGCTGAGAATAAATTTGGCCTCTGAGGAAGGTCAGTATTGAGGTGTTCTCCCTCAGCTGCCTGGTTTCCAGAGGGCCACTGGTGGAAATCACAGCTCAAGCTGTTTGGACCTCATCTTCCTGATGGAAGTTCCCAGCAGTTCACTGGGGATGAGTCTCTGAGTGCATCCAAGGCCATTTGCACCCATGCAGAACCACAGTTTTGCTAAAAATAAGTAGTGTTCCTCCCATGTCCGTAGCCAGAATTAGTTTGCTCTCAGCCTGAGGAGCATGGAGCAGTCTGTTCCCTCACACACCAGCAGAGGCTGGATTTCACTGGAGCGAATATGTCTTTTTACCTGCACTTCAGAGAGTTCTCAGAGGTGCTCTGTGGTTATGAAGAAAACACAGATCTGGTCTCCGATTTCCTCTGTGACCATGATAATTCAATGTTTTCCTCCTTCGCTGACCATTGGCAATGGAAAAACCACTAATCACTGCTCTCTTCTATATGCCTGTCCTTGAAGTGGGGGTTGTTTCTATAGGGACTGATGCAGTGAAAACCTGAGAACATCTCAAGTTGCCATAATTTAAATATGCAGGCACTATCTTAAATATATACTAGGAGCTAGCTTAAATATATACCGTGAGCTTTCCAGTTAAATCTGAGTTTGCTTCTTGGTCATCAGACTCAGTACTAAGGATGGAGACAGCAGCTGAAGCTGACATATCATACTCACTGGTACTTGACACACTACCTGTAAGAAAGTCTTCTGGAGTTTCACATCCAGACTTACTTCAGCAACTTAATAAAATCTATCTCGTGCTCCTTTCATTTTACTAGTCACTGTGATTCCCCTCTGACATAGCCTAAATTATGCTTGGACTACTTTTTTTTCTTCTTTTTTATTAATGTATCCATGGACTGTATAGTCTTCAGAGACTTATTTTTCTTTAATGAAATCAGCCTCATTTTCCTGGCTAGTGTACTGCATGAATGTCACATTTAAATATGTGCTTTCCCTCAGATATATGACTTTACACTACATTTGTCTGTGTTAAACTGCAGCGCTGATTTACTACATCAGTGACCATGAAAGACTCTAATTCCTCTGACTCCTATTTTGTTGTTTCTCACTGTTTATTATCCACAGTGATCTGATTTTTGGAATGGTTGGCACATTGTAGGCTGAAGTTTCTCATTTTCCTCGGCTTGATACAATGGTTACAATTAGATTAATGTATATTTAGTGGATTTGGATTACAGAGCAAGTACAAAAAGCTCTCCTGGGAGCAATGATGCCATGATTGTCACAGCAGTGTGTGGTGACAGGTGTGCACAGGAATGAAGGGGTAAAGATGTGCCTAAAGTGTAGGGAAGATCCCTTATCTCTTTCCCACAAGCAGGAAGTGGACGCAGAGAATGATCACCTGTTGGTGACTAGTCATCCTTCTTTCCTTTTTTTTTCTTGAAGAGCTCTATAATTGTTTTCTTTCTCTGCTGCAATTCAGAAGTCAGAAGGGTGCTCTTCAGCCTGCTAAGGAGGCTTGAACAGCACTGAGCCTGTGAGATCCAAGATTTGGTCAGCAGGACTCTAAATAGCTTTCAGTCTTACTGTTTAAACATGCAAAATTGGGAATTCCCTTCATTCTGTTTGCTTACTTGAAGAAGCCCAGGCTAGGCAAACCTGCCAGGCATGCTAATGCTTCCTGACAAACTGCTTCAAAACATAAGGACAGCAACAGTGGCAGCAGAAAACCTTCCCAGAGAGACAGAAGTACACCACGGGCACTGTGGTCATATTTAATCAGCCTCCACCTTCAGGTTGTGCTTCCCTGCATGGTCTGCATCACCTGTCCTTCAGGAGGATGCTGTGCCAGGTGGTGAATAGCTCATGCCCCACTTGTGGGAAATTCCAGCTGATATTCAGGAAAGGCTTCTGTGCCATGTCAGCCAGCTTCTGCGAGGAGCAAGCCAGGACGCAGGTGCCTATTCAGATATCTCCCTGGTGTTTCCAGCTGGCTGGCTCTCAGCACCTCCTCACTGGGCACATGAGGGAACACCTAATTGCCCTTCCCAGACACCCTGTCTCCTTGGACTCTACGTGTACAGTGCAGGTTCTGAGTCACTCCTCAGAAATTCAGTGCTCCTGACTCCTTCTGACTCTGCTGAATGCCTCAACGCTTAAATTAAGTGCTGCAGGTCACGCTGCTGGGTGGAATGGCTACAGGTTTGCTATTGTGACACCTGGGTAAGGCTTTTATTAAACGTGGCCTCAAGTCAACTTTCCATAACTCAGGTTTTGCAGGTGCAAAGAGTAGGCTACAATCTGGGGAAATATTCTCGACCTTAATCATTATTTGCAAAGCAGTGTGTGAGGCACTGCCTGTTGTTGCTGCTAAGAGAAATGTGCATGTTAGAAGGGGATCATATGGCTATCAGGCCACGCAATCTGGCTTTATTTTCCAACAACACAAAATACTTGCTGATTCTGTCTGGACCTTGCCTGTTCTGTAGTTTTCTAGAGTTGTCTCTGAGGCAGGAGCTTGCTTGCAAGGAAAAGAAAAAAAAAA
Source organism: Entomyzon cyanotis (assembly GCA_024500445.1). Lineage (NCBI taxonomy): Eukaryota > Metazoa > Chordata > Aves > Passeriformes > Meliphagidae > Entomyzon > Entomyzon cyanotis. Next base: position 68,424,034 of record JAKEPQ010000871.1, read on the forward strand.
GAAAAAGAATGCATCAGGGCCCTGGTTTGCTCGCTGCACAGCTTTGACTGCAGCTGTCTGCCAAGCATCACACAGCAAGGCAGAGCAATGCTTGTGAATCACCATGGAACAACATCAGACGAGCCAAACAGACCCATGTGATTTTAGGCAGGGCTCAAGAATTTTGTTCCTTTAGCTTCAACCCAGGGGGCAAATTTGTTCATTTTCCTGGCACTGCAACAATGTTAAAGCCTCTGCACCCATTTGCCCTGAACCTGTACAATTTGTTCTCTGAAACATTTGCTGTTCCCATTTTGTGTGGTAATAGCAGTTAAAGGAAAGGTGGAGATTTTGTGGGACTAATTCTCAGGTACATTAAGCTGCTTTTACCCCCTCCTGAGTATATAAAATATCCTTAAAGCAAATGTAAATGGTGTTATCAAGCAGTCCAAGTGGACTCCAGAATCAGACTAATAGGTTCCCAACTCTGAATTATATGTTGCAAACATTTGTGGGGAGATGGACAACAAACTGGGAATTGTCACCTCTTCTCTGAGACAGGTGCTAAGGACAAGGTGCTGATGTCTGGTGGACACAACAGATGTTGGAGGTAAATTCTGGGAAGGTTGAAGCACTTGTGTCTGAAGACACTGAGTGCTCCAGGGGTTCACCTTTCCCATGCACTTGACGCATGCAGGTTCCTGAGCTTCTCTGGTGGCTACCAGTAGTCTTGGACTAAAATCACAGAATCATGGAAACATTAAAGTTGGGAAAGACCTCTAGTTTCTTTGAGTCCAGCCATTAACCCAACACCACCGTGTTCAGCACTTATCCATGTCCCTTAGCACCACATCTACACGTTCTTTAAATACTTCCAGGGACGGCGATTCCACCAATTCCCTGGGCAGCCTGTTCTAATGCTTGAGCACAGATCTTGTGACAGAGCTGCGTGATAGCATAAATGGAAAAGTTCCAGAACCTGAAATGTTCATTACTAGAGAACTCACTGCTGTAGAAACACCACCAGAGCTTTCTTGACCTTTGGTTCTTTCCCCTCATGGCAGAGATCACATAGTGTGAATCAGCTCAGAGATGAAGTGAAAACATACAGCAACCAGCAAAAGAAAACGACCTAGGGAGGAAGGAATGAAGGTATTTTCTGTGAAATACAGGAATGCAGGCAATGATTTGAGGAAAACCACCTACTAAAGTGAAGCAACATTGTGAAGTGGGCATAAAAGTTTCTACGTTGCCTTTCCATGTCTCCTGGACAGCCTACAGTTATTTCAACAAAGCACAGCTTGAGGCAAACATCCTAAATTATATCCCTGTCACAGTGGCTTCTTGGGACTTAATGTGCCCCACAGGACCACTATGGACCTGAGGAGGAGACCAAGTGCAGCTGGAAGAGCAAGGAAGCCTGTGACCTTCACCAGTCCAACATCTATGACACGAGGAAGGTCATCTTATCCAACTGCAAAGTGGGGGTGCTACCTCAAAGCCATCTGTCAGAGGTTTCATTCCTTCTTGCTGGTGGTGTGCTGGAAAATTGAAAAGCTCTGTGTGATTGCTTTGCGTTAATAAAGAGGGAAGGGCAGAAAAACCCCCCATGAATTTTTGTTGTATATATTGCTTGAGAAAACATGTGCTGTTTGCAGCAAGACCTCACAACATGCTAATTCTTGAAGCATATACGCAAAAGTTTGAAACTGGTGGTTTTGTTGACCCTGGAAGAAAAAGCAGATTCTAAACAGGAGCTCAGGAAAAAAATCTCCCATTTCATCTGTATTTGCTTTTGCTTTACTGATGAATGGATGCAGCTTGCCTGTGTCATGGTTTTGTCCTGTTTACCTTCTGCATCTGCATAAATTTCATTCCTGGGCAATTATGATTTCAAGACCTGGTAGCAAGGTAGGCAGCTGAGGAGCTGCATGATTTATTCTGACCTCTCTTTCACTGAATTCCTGAGCTTTGGGTCTTGCTTTTCAGCAGAAATTTTGTGATGGAGACTGTAACTAAACTGGAACTAAATGTCTATGTGGACATTGTGAACCTCCATCAGGGTTTGAACTTTGGTCTACAGAAAACAACCTGGTGATTTCAAAGGGCCATAAGACCCTTCAAATTAAAAACTCATTAAAAAAAAGTTAAAATCTCCATGGCTCTGAAGGGAATTCTACCTTCATGTTTCCATTGAGCCATGTACTGCTTGAGGGTATCCGTGGGGTTGTTTCCCCCCTGGTCCATGCCTGAGTCGTTGATTTAGCTGTGGCACTGCTGTGGTGCAATACACAGTGACAAGTCATTCCTGTGAGGTTCAAAGGAGAAGGAGAAATCAGTTCCAAGGCAGGCTGCAGTGTTTTTGGGGAAACACCTGTGATCCCTCATTCCTTCTTCTAAGTGTTTAATCTGTTCCATCACCATGCAGAGTCTGCTAGTGTAGGATGAGACTGAATTGTTCTGTTTGACTTCAGTTCAGTTTTTTTGGCCTCTTCAGTCTGAATGTAAGCTCTTCATGGCTGCACTTTACCAGGAGGCACTGTAGAAAAGTTCTAGCATGCATTCATTTAAATAACATTGCATTTATTTAAATAACATCTGATGTATTCTGGAGGATAAACTGTCTGGAGTAGCTACAGTGCTGTTTCCAAAGAGCATCCTTGGCAAGAAAATAGAGAGGAAGGAAAGATCCGTTACGTGTGCCTGCGTATTGCCCCTAGAACAGGATCAAAGTTATGAAAAGAAACTCTGGTTTTGTTTCTCCACAGTTGTTAAAGTTCACAGGCTTCCTAGGATCTACATTTCAAGGCTATCATCAACCGGGTTTTGTACATTTACATTTGTTCAAAATAGTTTCCAGGCAGTGGGTAATTAGTGGTTAGAAACGGCTTGCAGTTTGGTGATAATTTGATTAAGTGAAATCCCTAGGAAAATGAGCATTCCAGGTCTTTTATGTTTCCCTGCTTCACCTGTGGACCACAACTCCTTCCCCACCCAATCTCACAGGAGGCATCTCCTTTATCTCCTGCATTTCAGTAGGGAACAGATGAATGTTAGTCAGGAAAGACAGGAGGATGCCTCCAGCCAGAATGAGCAGCAGGAAAAGACATTAACACCAAAAAATTGCCACTTAAACATTTTTCCAGGAGAACTTAAAATGCAGTAATTATATCCCTCTCCCCAAGAACTCCACGTACTCTGGTTCTTTTGAATTAATTAATCCCTAAGTCTGAAGCAGTCTACAAACAAATGAAGATGACCCATACCTATACATTTCTTTGCTGGCCAGTGAGTTAGTGATGGAGAGGCGGAAAATAAAAGTAAAGAGGTAAATATTCAAAGTTTACCCAACTTTTAAATTATGTATAAATGAAAATGTTGTGCAAGTTTGGATATGAATTTTTTAAAATAAGATGGTGAAGTGGTGTAAGAGTATAACTTGACCTGTCAGTTGTTTTTAATAAAAGGACCATTTTGTGTCTTGCTCCTTCATTCAGAAGTGGGGACAGTGGAAGGGAAAGTTAAGTACTTAGGTAGGTTCCTTTATAAAAATCTTTGTTTTACTCATTTACTTCAGGAAATTTTGATTAAAAATATTGTCTTAAAAAAGGATGATGTCTTTATGCTTTCCTGCATAAACTGTGGAGATTTGTCAGATAGTCACTGACTCATGTATTCCCAGTTGGTGGGAATGGATTTACAAATGTTTGGACTTAGAAACCCAAATGGATTTACAAATAGTTGCTTGAAGTGGTTTTGCAGATCTCTTTGTGACAATGACATATTGTTCATGCTACCAAACTGTAGGCTTAGTATCAAAATTGTGCTGCCTCAGGTAGCAGAAGGAGAGAAACAGCCTCACTTTCCTTGCTCTCTACAACTCCCTGACAGGAGCTTGGAGCCAGGTGGGGATCAATCTCTTCTCCCAGGTAACAATTGACAGGACAAGAGGAAAAGGCCTTAAGTTGCACCAGTGGAGGTTTAGATTGGATATTAAGAAAAATTTCTTCACAGAGAGGATTGTCATTGGATCAGGCTGCCCAGGGCAGTGGTAGAATCACCATCCCAGGAGAGATTTAACTGACATGTAGATGTGTCCCTGAGGGATATGGTTTAGTGGTGGGCTTGGCAGTGCTGGGTTAATGGTTGGACTTGATGATCTTGGAGGTCTTTTCCAACTTAAATGATTCTGTGATTCCTTGTTTCCTGGAGAATTTTCCAGCACTTGGCAAGCCAGCATGGTCCTGTGTGTAGCACCCACCACTGGCCACCATCTCACATCCCTCTGGACACTGTCTCACAAAACAGGCAAACCCAGCTGTTCAGGTACCTAAATAAAAGATCAGAAAGGAGCAGTGAGACCATACCAATCTTCCTGGATAAGAGCAGCCACAGATTTACCTTGGATTTAATCTCAGGCAATTACAACAGGCCTCCCATCCTTGCTTTTCCCATGGTTCCATCCTTGTCGGTGCTATTTCCACGATTGTCAGCAGCTGACATGGTTGAAGCTGTTACTGTCTCACCTCTTAGCCCTGTATCCCTCTGAAGCAGCAGGTGTGACATTAGTGGTCCACTTATCCTTGCTGGAAACCCCCTAAGCTGTAGTAGCTTCTCCCAGGGAGTACATCCAGCTTCATTTGCAGGACCTGTGTAAGCAGAACATGTGAGATCCCTCAGGAAGGTTTTCAGTCTAAACCCATTTAAAACTTTATATGGAAAAAGAAAAGCCTGAAAGTCCATGCTCAGCAATATTGTATGCATGAGGCTTGGTTAATTCACCTTGAAAGAGGCCTTTAGGAGGACTTGCACATTCCTGGTGTGTTTGGGATAGGACATGGGTGAGTGCCCAAGAGCAGCACCAGATAAACAGAAAACATCACAGCAGCCTGGCGAGGGGGTCATGGGATCTGCGGGGCAGGCGGCACTGCCAGAGCGGATTGGTTTGTGCTGCAGCCACTTTTTCTCACAGATGGGATAAAAATAAGATAGATTAAGTATATCCAAGAAAAAATAGTTATGCAAAGGCTTCAGAAAGCTGCCAATGTCAGCAAAGGGAGGCAGTAATGTAAGCAAACTTCAGAGGAGGGGAGCTGCAGAGCGTCCTGCTGGAACGAGCCAAGGGGACTGGATGTGGGGTGAGGGGTTGGCTGGGCAGTTTGGTTGACTTGTGCCTTCTGTGTTTACCAAGGCAAACCCCAGAGGAGAGGGAGGTTTTTCTTTTAGCTGATTAATGTTCCTGTCCCTGTATTAAAATGTTTCCCCCACATTCTGTGGTGCTTTGAGTCAACTTCTGCCTGGCCGAGTCATTCAGGCTGATAGGTAGATACCAAAGTCCCTGCGGAATTCTGGAGCTCCCTGTCAGTGCTGTTGATGTTTGTTCTTCTTCTCTGGGGTTAGATACACATTTGGCTTTGATCTTGCACCCAGCTTTCCATCAGATCCGTAGGAATGGCCAAGTCAGGCAAAGTGAGGCACTGCTCCCTTAAGCTGGGTCTTGTATCAGTGAGCAGCAACACCTCAGCTGTCAGAGCTGTAGGATGGTCCCCAGTGAGCACAAAGCTGCAGTTTGGATGTCTGATGGAGCAGAAGCAGATGGAATATCAGGGCTTTTGAGGGCTCAGACAAGCAATAGTTGCTGCTTCTCGATGGCTCTGTAGTAACTGGCTGTGAGCTTGGTCTCTGGCAATGGCAGATTGATCTGCCTTCATTTAGTCAGCTGTGAACCTGGCTTCCTGTAGATTTCTGCTTTTCCTTTCCTTTTATTTTTGGAGAGTCACTACAGCTGGGTCAAGGCTAATGGTGTAAGGATCTCCATACATTAAGTCTTCAGAGGGGCTGATGCATAGAAAAACCTCTTACATGGCACTAAGAAGGCAAGACTTATAAGTGCATATGAGTATATGAAGGGAGGATGTCAGAGGATGGAGCCAAGCTCTGCTTGGTGGTGCCAAGCAATAGGACAAGAAGCAGAAGCTGATGCCCAGGAAGCTCTGCATGAATGTGAGGAAGAGCTTCTTTCCTGTGCAGTAACTGAGCATTGGGACAGATTGTCCACAGAGGGTGTGGAGTCTCCCTCACTGGAGATATTCCAGACCTGTCTGGACACATTCCTGTGCTCTGGGGTGACCCTGCCTGAGCAGGGAGGTTGGACCAGAGGAGGCACTGTGGTCCCTTCCAGCCTGACTCATTCTGTGATTCTGAGACCAAGTCTGAAATGGTGCTTCTGTGATTTGTCAACAGTTACTCTGCTTTGGGGAGGTGTAAACAGTGAGGGGCATGACCAGAAGGAAGGAAGACCACAGGACATCATTCTCCACTATGGAGCAGTTATTTGTTGGCCTCTGGAGTAGTTTCTACAGACAGGTTTTTAAATGCACTTAATTTAGACAAGAAATAATCTTGGTGAAAGGGGGTTGGGAACGTGTAGGGAACATTCTGGGGATAAACATCTGCCTCTTTTTGGTTAACAACCATATTTATTATGTTAAAACAAATACCGCTATCTGACCCAGAGAGCTTGTGGAAGGAGGCCAGAAAATAAACTGTGTTGCTACTGATGAGATAATGGATCAGGAAAAAAAAAATTTTAAAAATTGCAGTGCTAAAAAAAATACTCAGTCAAAAAGCTGTTTCTCATTTCTTTTTACATTCCTCTGAAAATTAGGACAAGTGTAGTTTTTCAGCTCGGCTTCACTTTGTAGTTGGTGGGCTTTACACTTGGCCAAAGAGAATTATAACTTGTCTTTCCCACATTGTTTGAGAACCACATCAGAAATGTGTCTGAGCAGCAAAGTTCACTCCCCCCATGCATTAGAGCTGGGGATTTGATGTGCTTTATATGAGAAAGAGCAACCAGATACAAAGATTGTGTTAAGACTCTTAGATAGCCGGGAAGGAGCTGGGTCTAGGTATTCCCTCTGTCTAGAGGGACAGCTCCCCTCTGGAGCTGTCTGTCTGGGTCTGTGGAAGCAATGCCACTGATGCCAATGCAGTGATCCCTCTGCCTGGCCAGCCACACTGGTCTCCCATCTGGGGATGATGCAATTTCCTTTGCCTCTTTATTGGGAGATTAAAGGAGCTGCTTCTTCTCCCTTTTCTGTGTAGATAATTTATCGTTTCTGGATTCAATAATTTTTCGTATTTGAAGGTTTCCTGCAGATGGATTAGGAGGCAATGCAAGCAGTGCAGTGACAGCACTGTGAAGGCAAGTATCTACAGTGTAGGCTACCTGTTCCCTGATCCTGCTTTTGTATACATTGGGATTCATGTGTACATCCTGTCTGCCACCTCAAAGGCAACTTTGGCTAATGGGTGTTGTTTACTGTAGCATAGTTAAAAGGGAAATGATCTTACATGTCTTTCTAGTAGCTGTTGCTAAGTTCAGTGGTGACTTTACCTGCCTGAAAGGAGGTTGTGGCTGGATGGGAGTCATTCTCTTCTCCCAGGTAACGAGGAAATGGCCTCAAGTTGCACCAGATAAGGTTTAGATTGAATATTAGGAAATGTTTCTTCACTAAAAGTGTGATCAGGATTTGGAACTGACTGGCCAGGGAAGTGATGGAATCACTCCCTGGAAGTGTTCAAAAATTTGTAGATGTGTCACTTAGGGACTGGTTTAGTGGCAGGCTTGGCAGTGCTGGGTTAATGGTTGGACTCAATGATCTTAGAGGTGTTTTTCAACCTTAATGATTCTGTGATTTGTAACTGCTTCAAAAACTGCAGATTTCTCCTCCTCTTTGGTGTTTGGCCCACTGGTAATATATGTTCTCTTGAAACAGTCAGGCATCACTCATTGTCACCAAGTTTTGTATCTAGAGGACCTTCCCACCCAGAAGCTTCTGTTGCCTCTCTTGTGAGCAGCAAATGGCAACATAACAGAGCTGCCATAACGAGTTAGGAGTGTTATGCAGGGATTTGCATTAATAAGACATTGAGCTGGAGATTTGGCTGGAGGCGTTAGCTGCAGCCCACCTGCTCTAGGGGCCAGATGTAAATCCATGAGGTCCTGCAGGGATATGCTATCCTAGCACATGCCATCCCAGCCCCTGGGAGCAGCCCTGCAGCTCTGAGTGGAGCTCTGCTGAGCTGCCTGTGAGCAGGTTGGCTCTGCTGAAGCCATCCTGTCACTGCAGCCCTTCCCTGCACCCCATGGATCAGCTCTGCTTGTGGGGCTGAAAGGGACTGCTTGTTCTTCAGCCTGAGCAGGGAAGTTGTGTCCTTTTTGCCTCTCTGGGGCCCAGTTTCAGTCCTGACACCTTAGGGGACTTCCCACATGATGTGATTGTTCTTTCAGGACATAGATAACTACAGCTATTGATTTATTTTGTTGTTAAGCACAGGAGGAGCATGAGGGAATACAGATGTCTGCCAGCTTTGCAGCAAGTTGCAAAGACCATTTTGTGGCAAGTTTGGGTTGCTTCCATATTTCCAGTTGTCCCATTTTCTTTGATGTAGAAGACTCCCCTGAGTCCGAAATTTTTCCCTTTAGGTTGTCAAGGTCTAATTCTTTCTGCAACAGTTCTTATGAATGTGTTTTTTTTTTTCCTAAGCAAAAGTCTGCATGGGAATGCTCGGTATATGAAAGGCTTGCAAAGGTCTTTCCTTTGAGGGCATGGGTAATTTCCCCTGTGGTAGGGCAAGGATTGCTATGCAGGGTTTAGCTCACAGTAAGCTTCCATTTGGGATGGGAAGGCACTTGGACCACATCACACAGGATTTTAGGGGTTCCCTCTGGTAGAAAGGTGGATCCATCTCTAGTGGCTGTTCACAGCCCTGCAATGAACACATCCTTTGTAATGACACCTTTTTTCTTCCTCCTCGAACACAGGAGTTGCTTTACTTAACTTGATTTGCAAGTCTACCAACCAAATTCTATTAATACATTTTCCCAGTAAAGACAAACCTAGTCTCTGACAAAAGGTTTTTTCTTTTTTGCTTGTGTAGTTTATTGCTTAGAAGGAGGAACTGAGCAGCAAATAGAGTTCCTGGCCCCAGCATGGTTTACTCTGTTTGCATAGTCCAGTCAGCTGTGTCATTTTTCACACGTGTCATGGACAAAATGTTACTGGCAAAATGTTTATTTTCAGAAGGAGCCAATGTCACGTACCTTCCCCAGTCCCACTCACCCACCTTTTACTAAAAGCTTTGTAGAGCTGCAGGGCTGGTGATAGAAGCAGTAGAGAACAGAAGGAGTCAAATGCCAAGTTTTGCTGCAGAGATTTTCCTCATCAGGACTGTGAAAAGTGGAAACACAAACTGAATAAATGGGTCTGAGGATGCTGGACTGTGAGCATGTTTTAAACCCCCAATCTTCCCAGCACACCAGCATTTAGCCTTCAGTCTCCTGAGTTACACAACATTACACAACCCTCTTTAAATAGGCCAATTATTTCTCTATGCAAGAATGACTCAGAGAGATTTTCCTGTCAGTTGCATATGAAATATATATTTAATTTTCTCAAAGAAAGCTCATTTTTATTTGCAATTCAAGTGAAATCAATATTCCAAAATGGCATTTCAATAAAATCAAAGTTGTAAAGTAAACAGAGTAATGAGAAGAAAAGTGCTGTAAATAGATTTTCAAATGTCAGACAGTTGATATATGTTTTCAAATAGATAACTTGCTTTTGCAGTGATAAATATGGGAAACTGATAGCAGGTGAACAAGAATTATGAAAAGAGAGAAACTATGTGAAGCTGCCTGTGTTTTTCCCCTTAGCTATGGCAACCTGCAGGTGTGTGAGACATTCCTGGGTGGAAGGGGGAGAACAGGTATTGTTTTTGTAACAAATTCACAGAATTATAGAGTAGTTTGGATTGAAAGGGAACTTAAAGATCATGATGTCCAAGCTCCCTGTAATGAGCAGGGGCATCTTTAACTAAGCCAGGTTGCTTAGAGTCCTGTCCAACCTGACCTTGAATGTTTCCAGGGATGGGGCATCTATCACCTCTCTGGGCAGCCTGTGCCAGGCTTTGACCACCCTTATTGTAGGGAAAAAAAAAAAAAAAAAAAAAGAAAAGGGCAATTTGCATTAAGAGGCTCTATTGTTTCAGCAAGCCAGCTCTTGGATTTTTTTGCCTCAGCAGAGGAATGCATAGGGGTTAAAGGAGGAAGAGGGCATTAAGGAAGAGCTGTGGGGGTCACTGCAGATGATCACTGATGCCCAAGCTGATGGTGCTGGGAGGGTGCTGGAATCACCATCTCCTCTATGCTTGCAAATCCCCCAGCTTTACCTAATGTTTCACATGCTGCACAAATGACTCCCTCCTGCTTTCCCCAGAAAGGCACAGTGTGGTTGTGCTCTGCTGAGCAGTGGCCACGTTCCAAGCAGCAGCAACTGCATTTTTGCACTCTTGTATTTGGAACAGGACGTGCACAGTTTGAATTGTCACTTGCAGTCACCCACAGCAGAAAACCCTTGTGATTAGAACCTTGTGAGGATATCCCTGCAGTTTGCAAAAAGGTTTGTCACCTTTATGGGGTGAAAAACAACTGGAAGACTGAAGAAGTTGTCAGTCCCCAGATGTGAAAGTTGATGGAAGGAAGGCAAGTGTAGAAGTACCACGTTACCCCCAAAGAGTTTAGAGGTGGTAGAGGAATAGAAAACAATGCTATAGATATTTTGTGCTTTCTTAATCACCATATCCCTCCCTAAAATGTGACCCAGATTTCCCAAATGTGTTGCAAAGTCAAAGCTGGTTGGTTTGAAGGTCAGAGAGGTGTGAATGGACCTTAGTCACCTACTAATCAAGATTTCTAAATTAATTGCTATTATTTTGATTAGAAAGTCTGGGACTGCTTCAACATGAATGAAATCAACAAGAAAGTAATTGAACTAATAATCTGTATGAGAGGAGAACTGAAATATGATTTCAAATTGGTTAAAAAAAAAGGGACAAGACATGGAGGTTGAGAATTAATATAGCCAGTATCTCCTATCCTTGGAGAGCTAGTAAGCAGGGATGGGACATTTGGTGGGTGAAGAGACCATTGCTTTGGGACTGGAATTCTCCATCCTGGTGAATTTTTCAGGCTTTTCAGGTCCCCACCTGAACATGCATTTCTGAGAGTGGGGTTTCCCTCGGTGGGTGAGTGACTTGGGAGGTTGGTGTGTCCCTGCTGTGATGTCCAGTAATGGGCTGAGCTCGGCCGAGCTGCCACTTGTCACCTCTGGTTGTATCCAGGGGCTCTGGATTTCTGAACAATGGTGATTTTTTAATTTGGGAAGGTGCTGTTCACATCACCCTGAAAGTGGGCTTGGGCATTTTCTTTAATGTGGGAAGCAGATGTGGTGCTATCACACTTTGCTGCCAGGAGTCCAGGATAAGACTCAGACCTCCCAAGCTTTCCTGTTGTTTTGTCTTAATCCAGGAAATTCAGCTGGCATCTTTCTTATTCCTGCTGGTTAGAGAGACTTAGAACTTTCATTAGATGCTGGATCTTGATCCCAGCTAATGAAAAGCAGAGCAAAATCACACTCACAGTCTGGCAGGGGGTTTGAATACTTGTGCAATAAGAAAGGTCCTCTTAGGTGCAGCTTATGCTGTATGGTTTGTGTAGTGCTCAGCAAAGCCCTGTCAGTGCTGAGGTTTTGTGTTGCTCATAGAATTCCTTTACTATTACTTTTTCTTTTTCTTTTGGTCTTGCTTTGTAGAATTTGATCTCTGCTTTAAATTGTGTCTCCGGTAATGTGTGTGCTTTGATTATTGCAATGTGCCTTGCTGGATAGGGATCATTCCCTTCCTCAGTCTCAATTTGCTTCACCTTCACTTCTAACTTTACTTTCTGGGGAAAGGAAAGGATTGTTTTCCTTTGGGATTGCCAGAGATGATGGTCTTTGATTTCTATGTCCGTAGCCTGAAATTGTTCTCAAATCCAGCCTGTCATATTGAAATGATTTACTTCTTTCATTGTTTGAATCTCCCCATTATTCCTTGCCAATTCTGTGTGCAAGGATGTTCATTCCTGCATTTACCAGGGCTTTCTGCATCTGACTGGACTGGCAGGTTCACATCTGTCTTTCATAAGGAGGATTTTGCAGACAAGAACTCCCTGGAAAGGGATTAAGCCTTTTGGTTGTTGTTGTTATTGTTGTTCCTGCATTTGTCACTGCTGAGAGGATGATAAATGCCATGCACGAGACTCACTGTGAGGAGCTTGTGTCCCTATGAGGGAATGGATTCCTTGTCTCTTTGCCTGTCATCAGCTGTATTACAATTTTTATTAATGAAAAGCCACCAAGTGCTCACAGTGCAACAGCCTGGGCAGTGCAGAGCAGCTCTGAGGCTGTGGCTGAAGGCTGCTCGGTGACTCTGAGGCAGTGTCCAAAATGGATAAAGCAGGACTTCAAAGGACTGCATATCAATATTTGCCCCATCTTAAACCTATTTGTTTACTAATTCCCTATGGATCAGCCATCTCCTGCTAGTGGAAGATAACATGAGAAAAGTTCCATCTGTGCACTGAACTAGCTATTCTTATTTTTTGGGGGGGGGGGGGGGGCAGTCTGATAATTTTTTAAAAACAGATAAAATGGTAGATAGCTGTAATTTTTAGTATGTAAATCTCCCCACCTGGCACAGCTAGAGTGCCTAAGCCCAGAACTCCAAATAGCTGCCATCAGTGCTTATGGGGTATCTGCAGGTAAAATTGTGTCTGAACACCTTGAAGGGGGTTATTGAAAGCTCTCAGAAGCAGAGAAATCCTGTTCTCCTATCATATAGTCCTTCAGACCTGGGATCACACAGGCAGTGTGCAGCAGAGCAAGGAACAGCTTTACTGGCTTTAGTTTAGTCTGCCATCAATTTGCCTTGGTGGCCTTGGGCAAGTCAATTAAATTCCACAGTTCAGCTTTCTCACTTGTGAGAGGTAAATGCTATACTAGTTTACCTCTCACTTGCGAGAGGTAAATGCTGTGTCTGTGGTGTTTTTGAGAATTAATTAGTTGGTGTTTGAGGCACAATAGTTTTCCATAGGGGTTATTCACTGAGTTCTTGGTCCCTTTGCTCTGGAGGGTGTTAATTGCTGTATGCTTATGGGATGGCCCTAATGAGATGAGAGTAAAGGCATATGGAGGTGACTGTGTGATTAACAAAACAAGCCTGGGGTAAAGCAGATTTCCCCAGGTGAGAAATTGCATTGCTATTGGCCTCTGGCTTTCCTTTTGGCATGTATTCTTGAAAAAGCCCCAGTCCAGAGAGCCTCCCATGGTAAATCCCACTGTTCATCTGTCTTGGGGCTCTCAGGGCTGCTCCTTTGCTTTTAGAAGTGCTCAGCCACATAAGGGCAGGAAGGATCTGAAATTCCCTCCCCCTCCTATCTGTGTGGCCAGGTGAGGAAGCGAGGAATGTAATTTCATGCATCATAAATACTAATAATTCCAAGTACTTAGGACTCGAGCATGCACATTACTGTGGTGTGAGCTCTCTCCCCTGGCTGCAGTTGGAGTAATCACACTTAGGACCTGTTTGTCTTGGCAGAGCTGCCCTTAGGAATGAGGTAACTTTGGAAAAGACATTCCTTCACTCATGGCAAATGGCTAAAAATATCTGAACTTCCACAGGCCTGGGGAGGAGTTGGGATAAAGCACAGAGCATGGACCTCTGGAGGTGCAATTCTGAGCTCTGCACAGAGCTGAGCAGGGGCTGCAGGTCCCCAACACCCTGCCACACCACCTTTGCTGGACCTGGAGCACCGTGGAATGTGTCATGGGGCTCAGAATGTTTCACCCAATTTAGAGCATGCAAGTCACAGCAAATAACTTCTGTTCTTGCTGAAAACCCTGTTTTGCAGCTCAGTGACTTACACATTAAGTTTAAAAAAGTGATACAAGAGCCTCTTCTCTGCCAGTAGCTGTGAGAGTATCTCAGACAGTGCTTTGGGACAGAGTACACAGTACTGCTGTTAACCAAAGATGGGCTGAAGATTGATGTGCTTTTCCTCCTGTAAAATAAAACTAGGCAGCCTTTCTCTTCTATGACAGAAGAGATGCTGGTAAAGGCTTAAAAGTTACAGATGTTTAACTATTTGGACGTGAGAGATGGTGTAGTGTGAACTGACCGAAGGCTGATAGTTGCCTTTCTTGTTTGTGCGTGCCTTTGTATAAAATAAACTTTTCAAAATGAAACAGAAAAGGCATAATTTCACAGCTTGAAGGAAGGTAATGAAGTGCTACAGTTATGCCTCTTCCTGAAGATCTGTCCCCAAGCCTTCACAGGCAAAGCAAAGGGCTTGCTCAGGTAGTTTATTATGCAGTGAGAGTTCCTGCTGCTGCTTTTCCTGTGCAGCTGGAACCTCAGCTCTGGGTGTTTTTATGTGTGATGCATGCACTTACTTAGAGACACTTCATAAATCACATCTGAAAAGTGCCTTTTTGTGTGTGTGTGTTTTGCTTAGTTTTGTTTTGGAATTTGGCAATAAACAACTCAACTAAAAGAAATATCAAACTTGGGATTGGTTCAGTCACCAGCTCTGGGGGAAGGGGGATTCCAGAGATCAACATATCAGAAGTGTGTGGTAGTTGGAATGGGTGTATTGGCTACTTTTTTGGCAAAGCTGATGTTGCTTGATTATTAAGAATGGTTCTGTATTATTTATGTCACCCATCTGAGGTTGCTCTGCCTTTGCAGATGTGCCCTAAAGCAGGGAAGCAGAGCACAGGCAGTGCAGCCAGACTGCTTAAGTTTTATTGGAAAGCACTACTTTCATTGGAAGAACAGCTTTTTACGGCCAGGCAGCTCCGTCTGTCCTTGTTTTCCTTCCAGGAATGCAAGGGGCTGCGGGGGGGACGAGAAGCAGAGAAATGCAACTTTGAATGAAACTCTGGGGGACCATGAAAAAGAGCAGAAAGGAAAGCAAGAAAACCACAAAAACACAGTAGTGGGGGCCAGTGAAAGCATGACACAGTCCTGAGAGCATGATGGGGCTGTAGGAGCTGTTGCTTCTCTTCCTTCAGGATGCTTTTGGATTCTTGCTATGAAAACTCCTCCAGCTACAAACCTTCAGTAAGGAGGTTGGAGAGAATATGGATGTGGTTTAAGTAGTTTGCTCTTGTAGTGCTTGCAATGGAAAGGCTGTAACTGTCTATGAGAGCAATGTATGGGTCCTGCTCACTGTCACGAAAAAGCTTTATATCAGCTTTCAGTGCCCCACAGAGGTGCTGAATGCAAGACTGAGGCCAGGAGAGGTGTAAATCCTGACCTGCATGAGGTCTTAGGTGCTTGTGTGCATCAGCCAGAAATCAGGACCACACACCAGTTCTCCCAGTCCCATCTTGAAGGCTGCAGGAGTTGAATTCCATGCTGCCAGCAATTTTTCTGCTTCCCTGACCAATACCCACTGGAGGCACCCAGTAGGTGTCTGTCTTGTGTGGCTGATGGCTGAAGCAAGGAACAGTTCACCATCTTCTTTACCTGGATGGGATGACTGGGATGGCCAGGCTCTGGTTACTGACGCTCCTGAGAGAAGAGCAGCACTCTGGACCATCATAGCTGCTGTCAGGGACACAGCCCTTCCTCGCTGGGGTTGCCAGAATCAAATCCACCCATGCAGTGATGGAGCTTCACAGCAAGGCTTTGCCCTGTGTCTTTTGGGCTCAGGGTTGTGTAGCAGCTGAGATTCCCCAGGAAGAGAAGTCAACTCCTTCAGCAGAGTCAACTCCTTCATCTGTCCATTTGGGATGTGGAAATATTCAAACCCACCTGAGGCTGTGTTGAGGTTTAGAAGTGCAGCTCCTGTCTCCTGAGCTCCACTGACAAGGTTGCAGAAGGTGGGTTTTGTGTGCACTTGTTTGATGGAGAGTGGCTGTGACTGCTGGGCTTTGCTCTGAAGCCAGGGCTGTCACTGTGACAAGATTCTGCTGGAGGAGATGGGTCCTTCAGGAGTGCTTATGTGAGCCAGTGGCATTCCCAGGCATGTGCAGAGGATGCCAGCCTTAGATGTCAAAGTAAGTCTAGGTGTGAAGGAATTTACTGAGGTGCCTGGGCAGGAAATCAGTATTTTTTTGTGACTCATTTTGCTAGTGTTAAGCATTTACCTTCTCCCTGACGTGAAA
This sequence comes from Entomyzon cyanotis, assembly GCA_024500445.1. Lineage (NCBI taxonomy): Eukaryota > Metazoa > Chordata > Aves > Passeriformes > Meliphagidae > Entomyzon > Entomyzon cyanotis. Next base: position 68,440,068 of record JAKEPQ010000871.1, read on the forward strand.
TTCATGGGCCTGATTGCTGTGTCATGAGTCCTACCTCTGGTGATACTCCCAGGGTGAGAAATAAAATGAGGGGAAAAAAAAAAAGCAGGCAGAGCCCAACCTTAGCTTTGTCTTTGCTAGGGCTGATGTGGTAACACCAATAAAACCCTTCATGCCATTGCTCACAGCTCTGGAGCTCTCCTCTGTCTGTTGCAGTGTCTGCAGAGAAAGGCCACCTTGTCTGCTTCTATTCTTTTTCTCCTTGCTTTGCCAGGATGATGCATTTATTTGGGTTAGGTGTCAAGCAACATGCTCTGCTGGAACAACACTGCTGGCTGCCAGAATCAGGTCACTGCTGGTCACTTGCTGAATGCTCAGTTATTTCAGGCTTTGGCTCTCTGCAACACTTAGGTGATGATTTTAGAAATGCTGCATTGTGGAAGCTCCCATCCAAATCATGCTTTGGGAAGAGCTCCTGGTCAGCTGGGAACATGATGCCTCTGATTTGTTAAAGGCCTTAGCTCTGCCACCTAGAATAGAGATGACCAAAACTCAGTTGTTACATCCAGGTAAGGGGATTTGATGTTTGAGCAAACAACTTTGGTTGAATTAGTCTGGATTAAGTCTAGAAGGCTTGGGAGATCTGGGGAAAGTGACTAGGAACAAAGAATGATTTTAAAAGTACTGTGTCTATGACCAGCAGGCAGTTAAAAGCTGCTAATGCAGGTGGGCTTTGTCATCATCTTCTTGTTCACGTGGAGAGGAAACTGCTCACTCCTGAGTCATGCAATGTGAGCTCCTTTTAGGAGCTGATTAGTCACCAAGCAGCATGGACACTGACCACTCCTGACAGACATTCAGTCAGGGGAGACTCTTCTGGCAGTGCACTTCCATGCTTTCCTTTCCATTAGAAGTGTTTTCCTAGTGACTAATCAAGATTTTCCTGATGTAACTTCTCTTAGCCCATGACTTGTCACATGTCCAAATGAGCACAGAAAACAGATTCTTTCTTTCTGCTGTCTAGCAACCTCTATTTCTGAAGCCTGTTTTCACATCTCCCAGGTTTCTCCTCAGTCTCCTGCTGTAATGGTGACAGTATCAGAGCTGCCTAAAAGTGGTGATTGTTCTTTCTCTTTCCTCTGGAATCTCTCATGGAGCTCCATGTTTTGCTTGCATTCAAGAGCACCAGTTCAGGCACAGGACTCTAGCTGAGATCTTTCTGCTGCTGAGCAAAAGGAAAGGGTTTAGATTTTCTGCTTTGAGGTCCATCAGCCACTTGACATCATTGGTTGGTGTTCACCATTCTGATCTGCAGGACTGCTATGCGGAAAGCTGATTTTCATCCTGCATCTGCCTTGTGGAATGTTCCTGGCTGATTTTGGTATCTTGGACTTGCCTGTATCTCCAGTCTCTCAAGATCACATTGTTTTCTCTCCTTCCCATTTTACTGAAATCCTTCCTAGCGTGGTATCATCTGCAAATGTAATAAACATTATCTGTATTCCAGTATCCTGGTCATCATCCAGGTACTCTGTGTTCAGGAAAATGAAAATATTTTCATTAAAACCGGATCTAGGACTGACCTCTGCAAAACCCCACTTGATGTATCCTTTCACTGTGAAAAATGAATCCTTGATAACTACACACTAAACACTTTTCCGGCTAGTTTGGTTCCTGCCTTAAGAGCACACTGTGCTTCTGTATTTTGATTATGAGAAGGTCCTGAGAGACACTGTTCTTTCCAGGACACTGCTGATGTGGGGCCTCTGCATAAGTAAGGTTCAAATTAGCAGTGAATTAATCCTCTGGTGAAGGCAGACCATAAATGAAATGCTAGAACATACAGTGGCCACACTGAAGGCTATTGGTTATTTTTTCCGCTTCATTTTCTGAGCAGAAGCACAGCTCTCAAGACCACACAGCATTTGATGCTACAGGGAAACAGTGCATCTTTCAGAATATTTTATTGACTTTCCTACTAGAGGCACATGAATTTTTCCCTGTCCAAAACACCTTTCCCAAGACAGGGAAATACTGTGTAGAATGAGTGTTGGTGTTCCTACACCTTTCTGAAGAGCTGCACAGTTGGAAGTCAGCAGCCAGCCTTTGCCTGGAAAATAGATTTTATTTGCACAGCTGGTAAATCTTGGTTTGTGAAGACATTTTTCTAGATTAAAAGATAGGAACCAGATACTTACCAACAATAATAAATGAGATCCAGCCAGGAAGAATATATGATTCATCCCACCCTGGAGTACTGCATCCAGGCCCTGGGTCCTCAGCACGAGAAAGAGCTGGACCTGTTGGAGTGGGTCCAGTGAAGGGACACAAAAGTGCAGAGCAGCACCTTCCCTGTGAAGACAGGCTGAGAGAGCTAAGTTTTTTTAGCCTGGAGATGAGAAGGCTTTGGGTAAAACTCATTGTATCCCTCCAGTTCCTTAAAGAGTTTTATAAAAAGAAGGGAGAGGGACTTTTTCTACTGGCAGACAGTGACAGGACAAGAGATAATGGTTTTAAACTGAAAGAGGGCAGGTTTAGATTAGATATCAGGAAGAAATTCTGTACTCATAACATGGTGAGACACTGGGGCAGAATGCCCAGAGAGGCTGTGAATGCCTCATCCCTAGAATTGTTCAAGGCCATGTTTGATGGGGCCCTGAGTGACCTGGTTTAGTGAATGTAATCTCTGCCCATGGAAAGGGGATTGAAATGAGATGATCTTTAAGGTTGCTTTCAATCCAAACCATTCTATGATTCTACAATTCTATGATACTGCATATAAATAGGTACTCAGTAGGAATATGCTGTGAGGATATTTTTATAGCACAACTGCGTTAGCTGGGAGATGGGTAAAAATTAATTTTCTTTCTATGTTGTTTGCATCACAGGTCTGACTTTAGCTCACCTCTGATCAAACTATTTATATTAAATATACAGATACAGGCTTTCTGCCTGTGTTTCTGACTGCTCTCACTGTCTGCATCCATACCAGCAAACTGCACAGGTCCAAGGTGTGGGCTCAAGCATCATCCAAATGGTTTAATTGTTTCTGTGCTCTTTGCCCTGGCTTTGCCCTCTGCTACATAACCCTCATCCCCACATGGTTCAGGAGCCAGCATGGCTCTTCCCAGTGAGCAGTGAGAATGAACCCATACCATGTGGGAAGGTGCAAGGGAGAAAGTTTAGCCATATGGATACAATCTGTGCTGTGCCTGTTGCCCTGAGGGTCAGAGAATGAGCCTTGACCTGCCTTATTTATAAGCAGAGACATGGCAGCTGCAAACCCCTTCCATTGTAACAAAAGGTACAGAATACTTCAACACACATTTTCATTTATTTGCAAGGTCTCCTTCCCCTTGTGCTTCTGCCAGGCTTGTTTTTAAGTCCAGATGTTAATACTTGCACATAGGTGAGTTTCATGGCCATTCACATGTGCCTGAATTTGTTTGGACAAGGGTTCTTTTGTGATTGAGGCTTAGCGCTTTGTGAGCCATGGGTTTGTCTTCAAAATAGTTTATTTCATTAATTTATGGCATGGAGGATGAGAAAGGCAAGTTTGTTGTTTGGATTTTTGACTCATTAACTTTATTCTGTGAGCAGCTGAGTGTACAAGGATGCTTACACATGTGCTTCATGACATGACTTGAGCTAATTACAAACGCTTGAACACAAAAGCAGGACAAACCTGGCTGATTGCTGCTGCAAACTGTTGGCTAAATTGGCTCGTTTGATTCACTGAAGTGGCAGAAAATTAAAAAGGAAAAAAGTGACTGCTTGGATTTGCAAGTAAAACCAGCTTACTTTTGACTGGGCAGGGGAAGAGATCAAGTGTGGGTGTGGGGATAGCTAGAAGTAAGGAAAGGAAGGGAATCAGGGTCAGTAGGAGAGAAAAGCAGGACAGAGGTGAGGCAAACTATAACCTCCCCTTTTTTGCAACTTAATTGGCTTAACTGTTCTGGTGAGCACTTACTTTTCTAGGTGATGGAGAAATGTAGATGACTTCAAAGAATAGGTCAGTCCAAGAATCAAGAGGACTTTTTGCAGGATGGGCTGAATTGCCTTGGCAAGGTGAATTGTCTCCACCTGTCAGTGACATAGAGGATTTCGTCATCTAGTTTAGTCTTTTAAATTTCAGACTGACATTGGGTGAAGCCTGATATCAGACCTGTACACATGGAATTATCAAATTGATGCTTCAACATTAAAAAGTCAAGACACAGATGAAGCAAGACATTTCTGTATGCTTAGTCTCAACCCAGCTTTCTATTCCTTCTGTTAGTGGAGTTAATATTCAGTATATTGAATGATGCAAATACTGATTAACAGAAGCATTTCTTGATGCTAAAATCCATTTGTCACCACATACTCCCACAGCAGACATGTTTGATATTGTGCCTGGAGAAGGACCTGGGGATGAAAATCAGATGTGAGCCAGCAATGTGAATTTGCAGCCTAAAAACCAGAGAGAGTTTTTGCCAAGACCTGTGGACAGAACAAGGGGAAATGGTTTTAAGATGAAAGAGGGTAGATGAGATTGGGTATACGGAAACAAAAGATCTCTTATAAGGGTGGTGATGCACTGGAACTTATTGCCCAGTGAAGAAATGGATGCCCCATCACTGTTCAAGATAAGGTTGGAGGGGACTTTGAGCAACTGACCTCAGCTCCCATGTCAGGGGGGTTGGATTTAGGTTATCTTTGAGGTCCCTTTCAATGCAAACCAGTATGTGATTCTATGATTTGGACTCCTGTTAACATATCTTGAGAGGTTTTCAATTTGTTTTATACATCAGATTTCTTTCTAAGTATTTTATGTAGATTTCAGAGAATCATAGAATCACAGAATGGATCAGATTGGAAGGGACCTCAGTGGGTCACCTGCTCAAGCAGAATTACCCAGAGCACAGGGCACAAGATTGTGTCCAGACAGGTCTGGAATATCTTCAATAAGGGAGATTCCACATTCTCTCTGGGCAACCCGTTCAGTGCTCAGTCACTGCACAGGACAGCAGTTCTTCATATCCAGGTGGAACTTCCTGTGCATCAGTTTCTGCCCATTGCCTCTTCTTCTGTTGCTTGGATTCAAGGCTTGTTGTTCTGGAGTGTCTTTGTTAGGTCAGGAAGATGATCTGGGAAAGCATTCAAAATCAAAATGTGAAAGGGAGAATAACTCACCCTGCGCTATAAAGGATACCTCAGTGGAAACATTTCCTCAGAAGAGTGGTTTCTGTTTGGAGTTCAGGTGCATTAATAGTAACCTCAGCCACTGGGCTGCTGTTCCCAGGCTGTCATTTGTTGTACTGGAGCTGTCAGCATTGTCTGTCAGCTCTTGCCTTGAGAGGCCATTTCAGGTCTGCAGACTAGGGATGAAACTGCTTTTCTTCTGGCTTTGTGTAATAATGGTCCTGAAATAGACCTGTGTACCTGCTCTGTCACACCAGCACCTTTAATGAGGCATATGAACTACCATGGGAATTACATAATGGAACAGGGCAGAAATGTAGTGGGATATTTGTTTCTTTTCCGTTTGTTTTTTTTTTCTAAAAGTTCACAGGCAGGTCTCTCTTAAGTCCTCACTTTGATCACTGCCTATTAAAAAACTTTCTGAAATGTCCTTAGCAGCTCCAGCAGGAACTGGTCCAGCCTCAAGATTTACCAGCTCCATGATGTTGATTAAGAGTTGATTTTTTCACACTTCTGATTGATTGGCAATTATGAGGTCTGCCTGTTACAGGTTTCCAGCATAGAATCAGTGATTATTTTTCTCTGTTAACGACGTTACGAGCCAAACTCTGAGCCTCTGGCAATTCTCTGAATTGCTCATCATCATCTTGAATTTAGATTTCATGATAATTAGGATGTCTGAGTTGGACAGTGAAAATGGGCATTCTGATCTAACCCTCTACCAATGTAAGTTGTTATTTTCCAAGACATCTGCATGCTGTGAAAGCAGACTGGGAAGCTCCTCAAATTTTTAAAGGTGAAGAGGATAAAAATAAGTTTTCCTTAACAAGCCATTTCTAAGTGCTTTGCAAACCACATCTCGAGTGTCAGCAGGACATAGAGGGGAGTCTGGTCACTTAAAGCTGTAAACAGGAATTAGACTGTGTTTTGCAGATTTTTTCAGCATGTTGCTGAAAGTTGCTCCCCACTTGCTTTTGGGAAGACTCGAACTCTCCCCAGCACAGCGTGGGGTGGTTTGCCCCCTCTGTCACTGCTGGTTCTCAGTGCTCTCAGAAAAGGAAAGAAGCCAAAATGGGGCACACAAAATAGACACAACCAGATGTTGGGCTGCCTCGTGTGCCAGGAAGTGGTGGCTGATAAATCCCAGGCAGGGCTGTGCTGGGGGTGGTGACACCCCACGCACATGTGATTGCCATTAACCACTCGCTTTGCAAGGGAGGGAGAGGGAAGGGGAGCAGCAGGGCAGTGAGCAAAGAGGGGTTGGGGTCTGTGGGATGCTGCAGGAGCTGGGCTCGACCTTCAGCCCACTCGGCTCCGGCTCCGTCCCTCCGGACTAGTCCAGTCGGCCCCCGGGGGCACTGCCTGATTCCCCGGATGGGGACAGGGGGGATCGGCCGCCCTGCGGCAGAGGGTCAGGTCTGGTGACGGGGAGTCGAGGAGGTTTCCAGTCCCCAAGAGGCAAAGAGGCACAGAGAGTGAGAGGTCCAAGGTGCTTTATTAAAAGGGAAGCGAGGAAGCGGGCACCCTGGAGGCTCTCGGGCAGCCCGTGGACGTGAGGTCTCGTCGCGAGACCACACGAGGCACGAACCCCCCGAGCCTCGACGGTTGGGGGGTTTAAAAAGGGGGAAACGGGGTCTCCAGGGGTGGATCAGCAGGGGCGGAGCCAATTGGCTCGGGTACAGCAGTAATAAGCAAGCGGGGCAGCAAATAATGCACAACCAGGGGAGGGATACAATTGAACCAATGAGGGAACGAGGGAAACAGAACTTTCTGGACATGGGTGGCAACTGGGGCGGTAACAAGGCGAGGTAACAGAAACTTTTAACCAATAAACTAAAAGAAAACTTTCAGGGGGTGAGGTGTGGGAGGTTATACTTCGTCCTCAGAGTCCTCGGAACCAGGCAGCATTCCCTCTGGGGAGCTGCGCCAGTTTGACAGCTGGCGTCCGAGGCTCTGGGTCGGTCGGTTCGGATTGGCGAACCTCCACAGTGGGACAGCTGTCAGAGGTGGCAGAGTGAGACACACTGATTTACACGTTGTCTCCATGCGACACATGCAAGTGCAGGAGGGTTTTAAGCAGCCTTCAGGAGTCAGGAATGTGAGAAATGAGCATCAGTGTGAAATAAATGCATGCAATGTGCATTTGTTTAAGTTAGAGGGTCTTATTAGCTCATCTTAGAGAGAGGACTATGCATGTGAGTCCGTTGCCTGCTTTAAAATACTATGCCTGGCCAGGTGGACCTTCCTGGCTTTTCTCTTATTTATTTTTCATCCCCCAAGTGTGTGATCCACGGTGTTGAGAACAGAAACATACCCAGAGCCAAACCAGGTAAAATAAACCCTGATTCTTGCAAGTGGCTGCAGGCAGAATTCCATCACAAACAGGCAATGAAATAGGATCACAGGATCACTTGCCATATGGTAATTCAGGTTGGGAGGGAGTCCTGAAAGGCTCTGGTCCTGCCTCCTGCTCAAAGCTGGATCAGCTATGGGGCAGACTGGGTTGCTCAGGGATTTGCTGCAGGTAGCATATAGGATGTTGGGAAACAGGACAAATGCTAAGATGGTTTTGTAGCTTTTCTCTCTGCATACTGGAAAGATCAGCCTTTAGCTTTGGCCCAGTTTGGTTTTAAATTAGATATTTCTGTTTGAACCACAATTAAAGAGCTTTGAACTAAAACCTCTTACCCTACAGTCATCTTCATATACCACTGTACACAGAGACATGGATACAGGACAACTGGTGCAAAGTGCCCAAAATTGTCTGTCTGGGAGGTCTGGGATGGGAAAAGAGAGAGGATTAAAAGCTAAGAAGGGGTCATCCCTAAGTGTACTGGGAGAAAGACGGTTCCTGGAGGACTGGCCCAAAGCAAGGCAGAGAGTGTAAGAAGTGATGTCTAATTTGGGGAATTTGTCAGAGACAGCAGGGTGGAACAGCAAGAGGGACACCAGTTTGGGGGAATGGGAGAAGGAGGAGTGTTGGCTGCATGAGTTCGTGGGGAAGAGCTGGGAGGGGACCAGACAATTCTGGCAGAAAAGAAAGGAGTCTGATGGTGCAGAGATCACAGGAGACAACCACCTTCATGTGCACACAAACAGTAATGGCAATGCAGGAGCTGATAGTATGGGAGTATTGGACACGTTTGGAAAAACATGAGGTCAAGTGATGTTAGAAGCAGAGTTGGAGATGCGTGCTTTAGCATAATGGGAAACTCATTATGCATACATTTAAATATCTTCCCCAGTACATCCAGTGCCTTATAAAGGACATAGGCTCATTTGTGGAGTTTAAAAGCCAGAAGAGACGGTGGGATCATCCAATGTGATCTAATACATACAAATCTAATTACATTTTATCCATGTGCCTTTATACTAAGCTCAGTACAATAAACACATCCCATCTTGGGGTTTAGACCTTGTCTGGAGAACACATAAGAAGGACAAGACACCTTTGGCAGTGATAGTGAAGATTAGTGATCCTGACTGTTAAAGACCTGCAGTGTTTCCATAATTTGGGAAGTGTGCTATGACTCCAGCTAGACTGAATTGTTCACTGGAAGCCGGCAGCTTCCTTCTCTTCATACATCAAGGCATCTTTCAGAGACTCCATGCTGATACAGTAAACACCACTCTCTTTCCATTTTCCAGCATAAAGGATTTTTTCAGGTCTTGGATCACACGACAAACTTATCTCTGTATCTTCATGAATTTTTTTTTTCAAGTTAAAGTAAATGGACTGCAAGAGTCATAAAATGAGTTGGAGAAGAGATCTGTTAACCCAGTACCACTGTGTTCACCACTAAACCATATCCCTGAGTGCCACATCCACACCTTTTTTAACACTTCCAGGAATGGTGATTTCACCATCTCCATGGGTAGTCTGTTCCAATGCCTTACCATGCTTCCAGTGAAGAAAAGCTCCATCCTTTAGATAGGATTTGACTCTATTCCTGTCCTGCTGCTCTGCTGAGTGATGGTTTGCTGCCCTAGCTGTGTGGGCATGAGCAGACTGAGGTCATCAACCCACACACGCCCTGTGGCTAATGACCAGCAACAGAGTTGGATGTTTCATATCTGAACAATTCAAGATTTATTGCTTCCCCTGAGGTTCTTTTAGGACCAGATTTTTTCATCAAGTTGTTTGTCTGACTCCATCCTCACATGCAACTACCTACCCCCCCACCAAATCAACTATGTAGTGTTTATATTTATTTAGAGACATTCTGTTCCCTGGGGTTTTTTGGTTTTTTTTTTGTTTTCTTTTTTTTCTTTTTTTTTTTGGTTTATTAGCATTAACTTTACATTTATTACAATATATGCAGGGTCTGATAAATTCTAATATTGCAGTCCTCCAGATTGGCATAAACTGGTTTTCTGTGGATATGCTGGAATTATTCTCTCCTCTACTGTGTGAACTATTTGAATTTGAAACCATGGCAGTGCAGGGCGTGCTAAAGCATAAAATTGCAACAAGCAGGCAATTTATGTGTGTGCTAATGCCAAAAAGAATGAATTAAAATGGTGAGTGATTGCTCAGTGAAGCAGATGGATGATAAGGAATGCACATACAAACTCAGACAGCCTTTTTAGAAAATCCTGAATTTTACCATTCAGACAATTATTAATGGTTCTGTCTGAAGGAAATTTGCATGTACAGTAAATTTGATGTGCAGAATTCTTTCAACTTGTATTCATTGTTAGGGTTTGCCTTGCATGTAAGTGTGTCAGGCAAGTAATGATCATTTTGTTTCAAGCTCCTGTAGAAAAAATATGATCTTTGGAGAGCTTTGAAAAATGCCATTAATCATCTCTGCTTCCCCCACAAGGAAGAATGGTTTTGAGATTAGGGCCTTGGAGGGGCACTTGAGGATCTGGTTTGTGTTTCCCAGATCTGTCATGAACATTCATACATCTTCAGGTTGTATTTCAAATAGTTTATCTAGCAGCTCAGCAGAGGCAGAAATAACCCCATTTTCAAATGCAATAATTTGGTTAGATATTAAGCCCTCTGTAAACTCCTTTGCAGCTATGGGAGTTCTTGAAAAGGCTAAACACATGTCTCTCTGTACCAAGTTCCTACCTTTAGAATAGGAATAATATATTTCTTTGACCTTTTTACTTTCATTTCCCTTGATTTTCTGTGTCGATTAAAAACATTTCGGAGCAGGAACCCTCTTAAGCTAAGTTTATGTGGTTCCAGGGAGGCCCTCAGCCTTGTTTTTGCCTTTGGGTACAATTGTAATAGAATCCTAATTTGAAGTAATGTAGCCTAAAATTAGAAGTCTGGGAAGAGAGAAGGTTAGTTGTTTTCAGACACAGAAGAGGGTGTGGCAGAGATGGGGAGGATTGCCTATTGATCACCTTTCATGAGAGGCTAAGAGCATAAATTGTATGGTGGAAAGAGAGATGTTCTGGAAAAGTCTGAATGGTTATCATGGGGTCTACATCACTGAGGGTCTTTAAAAGCAAGCTAGAAGGGATCCTGCAACAGGTCTAGAAGGGTAGCCCAGAGGACCCAGCAAAGTCTTTTCCAGCCCTGTTTCTCTGTGACACTCAACCTTAATTTGCAGTTGCCTCAGGCTGAACTAGTGACATTCCTAAACCCATGTAGTGTGCTGTTCAGAGGGCCAGAATTTGCTGTGCTTCTCTTCTGACTATTTGCCAGTCGAACTCTCCATGGACTTCTCCTCAGCAGTGCCAAAGCTAACGCTGCTCTTTCACTTTGGGATGTTTTTTCCTGAAGCACAAATCTCTACCTTGAAATATGAGTTTTCCAACCGTGAAGGTGGACGTTTGTTTTCACACAGAACTTGAGGCAGGACAGGAGAAGGTGTTTGGTTTTTGGTGACGCTACCCACATGTGATTTTTGGCTGGGTACTCAGAGAGTGGAGTGGAAAGCCTTATGTTCCAGCTGGCTTCACTCTACAGCACTGGACTCCTTGCCAGATTTCTCAGGACAATTTAAATCAGCTCAGACTCTGGCTTGCTCTCTCCTGTGCAAATGGGAAAGTATGAGCATCTGTACTGGGGTCTTACTCCTTACCAAAACTTGTTCAGTAAGGTGTTAATGAATGGTGATGAACAGGCACTGCTCAGAGCACAGGGACTGCACTTGTCCTGTGGAATAAAATGTAGCAAAGCCTCTCTTATTCTGGGAATGAGTGGCACAGCAGGACTTGCATCTAGCCAGATGTTTTTCCTTCAAAACAGGGCAGTCACATGTATCCCAACTACCCGAGGGCAATGATCCAGTCTGTGGCCAGCTGTGAGTGGGGAGAGTGCTAGCTGGCATGGGCCAAGTTGCTGTGGAGCACTATGTGAACATTTAAAGAGTACAAATGATCGTTTGCTGGTGCTTGGACCAATGCCCTGGGCCTCCTCAGTTTGCAAGGAGGACCTACAGCAGCAGTGCCAGCACTCCAGGGAGCTCAGTGCTAGGAGGACCATGCAGCTGAGCTCTGCAGGATGCACTGGAGTTCCATCCTGGTGGAACAGCATGTCACTCAGCTGAAGCCTGAACTGATGCAGCAATTAGTGACTCACACCAGAAATCCAGTGTTTAAACCTTCTCCTAAACTCATGACAGAAGCTCCATGCTATGCTCCTGCTCCTTTGGCCAGCTATCCAGACACTCAGCTGGGAGCAGCCAGACAGGCGGGGTGCCAGCTCTAACCCCATCTTTTGTGTCTGCTCTGAGAGCTGCCAGTGCACCTCTAAGACCTGGTGGCTGGGGGAACAGGCCTGTAGACTCAATGTACCATGTATTTGGGAAATGTTTTTGTTGAGTTCATTTTTGAGGGGAAACAGTTGGTAATTTTCAGATATGGATCAAAGCTGTCTGAAGACGTTAAAAGGAAATGTTTTCTTTTTCACAAAGGATTGGTTTAATTCAATCAGATCTGATGGTATGGCACTGGAATATTCTATTCTAATATGCAAATCAAGTTTACTTTGGGTTTTTTTGAGGTCAGTGGCTTATATCCTTTGCTACACTCTTTGGGTCTGTTGCAGGCTGACGCATAGGACCAGTCTCTAAACAGTTTATGATGTTCAGCATTTGGCTTACAAATGAGGACTAGTGAAGGCTGTGGAGCTGACAGCCCTGTAGCCTGGGGTGGATATGCACTGGTTGTCAGCAGAAATCACACCATCTCAGCTGTGTCAGCTTCACACATCACCTCCCTGTCACAAGCCTGCTTTGGAAGGACCACGTCTGGATATGAGATCTGTGCCATCCTGGGGTAGAGGGGACATTCCTTGTGTTTTTGGCATTCAAACCATGACAGCCCACAAGTCTTCCTGTTAGAGTTGGTAATTGTGACTTTTCCTGCTGACTGGTGGAAAAAGTGTAGCACATTCATTTTGTTTAATTTGTCACTCAGACATAAACTTTTGCCTTTTTGGCATATCTTTTGACTGGCATCTGTGTAGTGCTTGAATCCCAATTTGTTGATGCCTGACTGGTTGTGTCCACCTGGGGAAAAGAGAAATTCCTGTACCCAAACATTCTTCCCAAGAGGCCAGGACGTGGTCTGGCTCACGCTAGCCTGGCAGTCAGAAACCTGAACACTCTGTTCAAATTCCACAGTGGTCACTTCCACACTATGGATGCAGAAGGGCACAACTGTTTTGAATTGTCCCTATATTTGTAAAAATAAAATGATTCCTAATCAAATAATTCCAAGTGCTTTGTTTGATTAAGGCCCACATTTATCTGCAGCATTTTTACAGCTCTTTGCTGCCAGTGGTGCTAAAGCTGGAGCACAGAGCAAAGAGAAGAAGACTGGGTCAGGACTAATGGAACAGCCAGCTTTTAGTCCCTCTCCTGACTGTCTTTCATGGTGGCTTGTGTCTATCTGTGTTCATGTGCCAACAACAGCAGAAACCAGTGTAAGACATCCTATTGAGCTCTATGTCAAGGTGTCTTGGGGCAAGACTTCCATTAATAATTATCACTGGGAGGAATTTGTGCTCTTCAGAGTTGGAGACAGGCCTGGGAGCACAGCCATGGTAGGCTGTACCTGTATTTAGATTGGGTGGAAGGTTTCTGTCTGAGGAGAGCTGGAGTGCTTGTAATTTCTGGCTGTTGTGGAAGTGGGAAGATGGAGTTTGTTGTGTCTGTGGGTGATCACCTTGCCAGAGCTGTATCCCTGCTCCACACGCTCAGTGCTGATATGGTTTTATTTCTCTAGGACTGTTTGCTCTGTTGTTTTTTTCTGAGAGTACAGTTAGGGACTTCCATGCTGAAAAACACCTGACAAATACCAAGAGTAGTACAAGAAAATAAATAAATGCAAAACACGCCTGTATGAGGTCAAAGCATCACAGGATCATAGAATGGTTGGGGTTGGAAGGAACCTTAAAGATCATCTTGTTCCACCCCCCTGCCATGGACAAGGACACCTTCCACTCTCCCAGGTTGCTCCAAGCCCCACCCAGCCTGGCCTTGAACACTTCCAGTGATGGGACATCAGCAACTTCTCTGGGCAGCCTATGCCAGGGCTTTATCACCTTCACAGTCATGAATTTCTTCCTAATATCTGATTTAAATATACCCTCTTTAGGCAGGGAACTCTTCTTTAAAGAGCTGGAGGTGTTGGCCTGAGGGAGCTCCATCAGAAAATGGACTTTTGTGTCCACTCGGTCAAATTGAGAGGGAAAATGATTTTTTAATATCTGACTATAATATCACATTTTTGCAAAAATGCAATCATGATTAATTGTGTCCAAGTATGGCTCCAAAGACTTGTCTAGATGGAGCTGTTTTCAGGCTGAGAGTATGGGCACAGGAAGTTATCTTTTATCTCTACAGTTGGTTCTAGCACAGGAAAAAAGCACTGATGGGAAGCAGTCTTTGCTCATTAAAACAAATGACTGATACAAGCGTGGCTTAAGTTCCACTGTAGTTTTACAGAGTGCTTGTAGTGGTATTTAAAAGAGAAATCTTAGGAATCCAAGAACATGGGGGAGGTTTAGCTATGCATCTATCATCTATTTTAGTTCTCTGTCATTTGCATCATTTAACTGAAACATGGAAAGATTAAAAGTCAAAGACTTCCCTTTGACATAAAAAGGAACGACATTTATGGCTTAAATTTGACCCAGGAGACTATTTTATCCCACCATCTCTCCCTTAAACCCTGCTGGTGTCCTTGATTGATGAGGTGCCCAGTATAAAATCCTTTTGCAATCACATGAACCTGCTGGACTCTCTAACACAACCTTTGTGTTCCCTGTGTTTATCAAGAAAGGAGGACATTAGGGAAAGATGTGGTAAAGCATTTCCTTCCTGTTTTGGGCAGTAGTAGCTCTATGCTCTTCAAATAAAGTAGTTTGATTAAAGTGGTTTGATAAGAGTGTTCAGCTTGGGCTGGCTGAGTTCAGTCCCTTCGTCCTCGGAGGAAGCTGAGAGCTGCTCTCCATGGAGCTCTGACAAGGTGAAGGGATGTGTCCTGCTCCATGAGGGTGGATGGTGCAGCACAGATGGGCTGTTGGAGCAGGTACCTCTGTATAAATCAGTATTTTTGCCACAGACATGGCTGGAATGTGTGCAGGGACAGTTCAGGGGAGTCCAGGCAAATTTTTTCAGCCATCTTCTTTGCCTGTGGAGCATTTCAGCATTCAGTGTTTCTAAAGGACTGTCCATTCGGATAACACACAGCTGATAACATCCCTGAGCTGAATATTTGTCACAGCCCTGTGTCTGGGTACAGTCCCACAGGGCTATTCCAGCTTTCTTGGCTGTGGACAGGCAGCAAATTCAACTCTCTGCTTGGCCTGACACATCTCCAGGTCATCATTGGGTCCCATGTCTGTTGTGCTGCCACAGACCTGTGATGTGATGTCCCTCACGCTCTGAGCCCTGAGGAGCAGCAGTGACCTCCCAAGCTCGAACAGCTGCTTAGTCTTTGTGTTTGACCTCTGGACTTCAGAGAGCACATCTGTACTGATGAACAAAATAGTGCCAAAGCCCAGCTCTTGACACCTTGGCCAGGTTGGTGGTGCCCTGGGAAACCTGATCTAATGGGTGACATCCCTACCATGGCAGGGGGCTTGGAACTAGATGGTCTTCCAGGTTTGTTTCAGCCCAAGGCATTTTATGATTCCATAATTCTATGATCCTGTGACACTGGAACTGCACTGACCATCCTGCTAAGTTACAGAAATGACATTTTGTGTAGCTTGGTTTGGTCATGGCTTAGAAATCAGCAGGGACCACTTGCTATTCCCAGCAGGAATATTTTGGATGGAGTCACCTTGTTTTGAGTGTGAAGAAAGTTTAGCAACACAAAGGTCACACTGTACCCGGTGAATGGTGTGTTTAATTTTCTTGCATCACAGCAACCACAGTTTACTTCTTCCAGAACATGTAAGAGTGGAGGTTAATGCTCTTTGTGTCTTTGTAAACAGTTTCAAGGATCAGATTATCTTTATCTATCACAAAATCTTCACAGGTCTAAACAGAACACCGGAAGGACCACACACATTTCCACGCCCAGGTTTCCTCATTGTTTAGGGCGATGAAGCTGGTGTTGGTTTAGAAAGCATCTTCTGAGGAGTGGCTGAGGGACCTGGGGTGTTTAGTCTGAAGGCCCAGGGTGGACCTCACTGCACTCTACAACTCCTGGAAAGGAGGCTGTAGCCAGGTGAGGGCCAGTCTTTTCTGCTGTGTCTCAAGTGAAAGGATGAGAAGAAATGGCCTTCAGTTGCACTAGGGGAGGTTCAGATTAGATATAAGAAAAAACTTTCACTGAAAGAATGGTTGGGCATTGGAATAAATTGCCCAGGGAGGTGGTCAAATTGCTCTGTGGAAGTGTTCAAGAGGTGTCTGGATGTGGCACCTGGAGATATGTTTTAGGGGTGATTGTGGTGGGGCTGGGTTGATGGTTGAACTAATTGA
Source organism: Entomyzon cyanotis (assembly GCA_024500445.1). Taxonomy (NCBI): domain Eukaryota; kingdom Metazoa; phylum Chordata; class Aves; order Passeriformes; family Meliphagidae; genus Entomyzon; species Entomyzon cyanotis. The sequence continues at coordinate 68,456,132 of JAKEPQ010000871.1, forward strand.
CCTTGAAAGTTTCTTCCAATCTTGATGCTTCTGTGATGATTTCAAGCACCCTTTTCTTGATGGGGGTAGGGTTATCCCTCCTATGTGTGGGTTCCTTGTCAGATCACAGCATCCCTTTTCCTTCTCAGCCAGGTGCTTGTTACCTGCAGATAGTTGTAGATGGATGTTTAGTCTCTGATCTTTCAGGAGAAGCTAAGCAAAACAGTTCTTCAGATGACATCAAGACTCCACTGAGGAAGAAGAACATTTTCTTCCTCTGAGGACGATCAGGGTAAATACAAAATCTGAGGGTGGACATTGTCTTAATGCATAACAAGCAGCACCAACCACTTCACTGCCTGCTTGGCCTGCAGGGAAACAGCTAGGTTGGCTCTTCGAGGCCAGGTAGATGTCCCTGCTCATTGCAGGGGTTTGGATTAGATGACCTTTAAAGGCCCCTTCCAACCCAAACCATTCTATGTTTATTTGAAGAGTCATCTGACCGTTTGTCTCCCCTCTGTCCTTTCAGTGCTGTGGCAGCAGATTTACAGGGTGGCACAAGCTGTATGAAGGTTGGTGCAAGACCCTCTGTGCCAACTGCTGTGATTCCCCTTGGAAGAGCCTGGGAAACAAGTGAGATATCAGAGTTACTGCTCATATTTCCCATTAGATGCCTGGGTTTGAACAATGTCTCAGCCATTTCACTCCTTTTATCAGCCTGCTGTCGGGAGACCAGCCTGAAGATGGGCTTTGATTTCCAGGTCTGTGAAATGTGGCTGCAGACTGGTGCTTGGGTGCCTCCAGAGCTTGTGTTGCTGTTGGGAAGCTGGCAGGCAGTTCCTTTGCTGCTGCACAAGCACAAAGATGCCATTTCTTCTCCATGCAGTGTTTGTAATTAGTGTGCCTCTTTCACAATGGGCCTCACCTTGAACTCTATTTGTCCTAGACTTTCCATTATCTGGAACATTATAGGAAGTGAATTATTTGCTCAAGGGTGAAAAAAATAGCTTTGATGCAAGATTTTTTTCAAAATACAGATTTTTAAGATAGGTTCTTTATTTTTCACAGAGAAAAGTCAAGCAACTCAAAGATGGAAAGCTCAGATTAGACAGAAGAGTGATCCAGTTCTCACCCTTCACTGTGACATTGATTTTAATGGAATATTAGAGGTCTAAACAAGGCAGTGATGTAACACATTTGTACATTGGAATTACTGAAGTTCTTGCTGAACTGGGAGAAAATTAGGAGGGAGGTTTACTTGAGTATAAATGAGATTAATCTCCTGTTTTATTCCACTGAAACAGACGAAGCTTTGATCTTTGTTCAATTATTTGTTGTATTCCCCCTGTGCCCACGAGTTATGGGCATGAGTCACAGCCTTCTCCTGCCAAGCTGAGGTCAGTTTTAATACTTTAAGATTTGATATATCTCCTATCAGCAGTCTGCATCTGGCAGTCAACAAGTTAACAACTACTTTTCTCCTCTAGCTGTTATGATCCCATGCAGTTATTAGGGTTAAGGTAATTAAGGTGGATTACTTCAGATTTTAAGTAACGTGGATGGTTTTTGGAATTGCAATTAATAACATCTTGTCACTATAACCCAAGCAGGTTGTGAGGTAGATTTTATCCTGTGCAGCTGCATTGACAGGGATTAATTTTCCTTTGGAGGACTGGCAACTCCTATTTGGGAGCTGAGCAAATTCTGCAGCACATGTCTTTACAGAGATGGGCAGTGGCTCCATTGGTATGAGGTGGGGTCATCCCAACATGGGACATGTTGGATACTTTGAAGGATATTTATGAGTTTCTCTGCTGTTTATAGGGTCTCATAAGCCATCCCCATCTATTCCCCCATTCAGGAAATTTGTTTGTTAAAGGTTTACTTGTTCAAAAGGTGTTCACAGCCTCTTTGTGTTGGATTAATCCTTTGATCTGATGATAAGATATCAGGCTTGGTGGGCTCAAGATATCCAGGGGAGGGAACAAATACTGCAGTACAGAGCATTATATTCCACTTGAAAGAAGTGGCACCTTAAACTGAGGGCATGCCAGATAAAGGCTCTGCCCCGGGTTCAAGTTGCTAGCAGCAAAGGTATGTGTTAAAGTCCTCATGTTTTTTCTAAGAGTCCAAAAAAGGAAGCCTAAAAATAGAGGTCCTACGGTAGGGAGTTCCTTGGCTGTGATTTAGCAATTTGCATTTCCTTTGGAATATGTGATAAGAAACACTTTCAAGCACATGGCAGGATAAGATGTGTCTCCATTTACATGTTTTAACTGACTGAATTCAGTCATTCTGCAAGGGGAGCAATGCCAGTGGATGTGCCTTGCTACCCAAACAGGCAGAAACTGGGCTGTGCTTAGCAAAGTCCACCAGAAAAAGAGCATTGCTGACCTTCCCAGAATGATCCCCTGGGGCTTGGCTGGGGTGGCAACCTGGTGAATCAATATTGCAAGTGGTCAGGATCTGTCAGACACCTGCCAGGCTATTAGAGAGATCTCAAGGGAGCCCCAGGTAGTCGTGGAATATTTTTTGTACTAATTGGTGGGTAGGATTTGATTCAGGATTGTTTAGCTCTGTTAACTTTGGAATAAATGAGATAATCTTTTTGCTCAGCAATGTCCTATCCCAAATGTATATTCATATATAATTTGCATACTTGCATCTCAGTCTTGCAAAGCCTTACTTGCACCAGTGCAGGTATTTAACTGAAGTGGTTAAACTGAGGGATTAGTCAGCCTATCTGTATAATCAATGGAGGGACAAATCAACCACCTCTCATCCCAGTAAAGTGCCTTTGATTAGATGGCATTAATTCAGGTGTCATTTGAGAGATTCATATAAATGAATCTTAATAACATGTGTGGAGAGTGGAAAAGAACAGAATGGTGTGCATAAAATGTCCCTGCTGAACATTTCATGAAACCTAGTAGAAGCAAACACTTAGCTTTAAAAAACCTTGTGTTCTCTTAAAAAAAAAAAAAAAAAAAAATCACTATTAAGTACTGGAAAGCTGCCACAAGAATCCAGCACTGTGTATTCCCACAGTTTCTTTCCAGTGCTTCCAGACTGTAGCTGCAGGGCAAGTTGCATAAGAGCGAGGGGTAGGTGCTCAGGAACATCCTCGCTGGGCTGTAACAAAACCCTGGCATTGTTTTCCATGGTGTGTATTTGCTTTTATGTGGCGTCAGGAAAGTGACTATAATTTGCTATTTCACAAAACTGGCAGTTACTCACAGTAGCAATTGTAGTAAGATTTGGGCTTGCACTCCTTACTGCTCCCTTGGGATATGCGTGGAAGCAAGATGATGCATGCTACGTGTTTTTCTACAGAAAAATAAATAAAATGAAATACATAAACCATGCAAAGAACTTTTCACAGTCTGCAAGCCAGATTATTTAAAGCTGATGCTGTGTGTTGGATAGGTTCTGCCTGTAAATGTACTTTGAAAAAATAGAGGAGGCTTAATACCCTCATAATTAAAAAACATCTATAGGGCTTTTCCTCAAACTTTCCACTGTGCTCAGGAAATCTCAGCCCCAAAGGAGGATGTCTCACAGGTTATGACCATGTGAATGGAAGGATTTATATTGAAAACAGTTTTGCCACTTTGTTCACAGATCCTTGGATTTCAAGTTTGTTAGTGTAGCCTGCCTTCTGTAAGCCAAGTGCTGAACCACTGAGGAGCCAGTGATCCCCACACTGAGTTCTGGGTCTCAAACTAAACTGTGTTTTTGTTCAGTAAATACTGATCTGCATTCATCTGTGTATAACTGAAGGGCATTTAGCCCTGTAGCTGCTTTACAGTTTTGTTCACTCCTAGTCTTTATTCCAATGCAATTGATAACCTTTCCCTGTTCAGGGCTTCCAGTTTGGGCATCCCATGGGACCTTGGGAATTGCCACACTAAGTCAAACATGTGACCAGACAAAGTCACTGCCTTTAGTGGCAGAGGTTACCAGCTGCTTTCTGATGACATTCCTCAGCTTGGGCTATCAAGACTCTGCTATCTTTTTGGGAAAAAACTTCTAGCCCCTTGTCTAGTTCTCTGCTGTTTGATCACACAGAGGCAAAGCTGATGAACTGATAAAGAGCTAGCACACGCTAGTTGCACATGTTGGATAAGTAGCACTTGGATAAAAAGAAAATATTTTTGTTCAGAGCATAGATTTGCTGCCGTAATTACAAATAGTTTAATTAGGCAAGGAGAGCAGATGGGAAGAATCTCCAAGCTGTGTCTGCCAGCAGACACTGAGACAAAACATGGCAAATATCCAGAGACATGCTGGTTTTGGTTTTTCTTTGAATTAGGTTTTTTTCTGGATTGCTTTTCTGGTGTGTCCCAGGTCATCAGTGGTCTGTGAACTACAGGGTGGGTGACATTGCTTCAGAGACAGGCACAGGAAATCCCCCAAATATCTGTCTTGGTCAGTAGTCTCAGAGAAGAAATGGTATTCCTAACTCTTGGAATATAATGATTGGATCATATCAGGCTAGTTGCTGGCTCAGATGCTGAAGCATGAGGCTTCTTAATCTTTATTAAAATATTTGGGCAGTGCAATGTAGCTCTAGATGTTATTTTTCCTGGTCTCTTCCTTTCCTGACTGGGCTTCACTCCCCTCCTGTCCTTGGTGGAGGCTGGCTTCCCATCAGCTCTGGATTATTTCAGGACCTCTGGCCCTTTACTCCAACCTTTTCTCCCTGCTTCATCTTGGATATCCTTGCCCTGACTCTCATTTAAGTGTCTCACAGTGATACGTAATGCTCCCTCAACCACTGCTTTTGGGTATGTACTAATGAAGGCCTCCAAGGGCCACTTTCCCTAACAGTGTTTGTGTACACCTTTTACTGAAATTTAAGGGAGTGTCTTTTGGCCCAGGTTTTACAGAATTGCTTGCTGTGACTCAGCTGATTCCTGGTAACTTGCAGGGCTGGAACCACTTGGGTATGTGTTGGCATCCTGAGCACAGAAACTCTCCCTTCTGGTGAGCAGTTCCTCGCATGAGCAATGCCCTGACTCTGGATCAGCCACACTTGAACACACAATACTCCCTGCTCTGTCAGCATCCTCCTGGGAGCCACATATTGTGCCACACACTTTCCTGAAAAATAGATAAGCTGCACAAAAGAATTTCTGCCAAGCCGTATAGCCTAAACATCAAAACAGTTCTGTACTGTAAAAGTAATCACAATACTCTGAGTTGGAAGGGACCCACAAGGACCCTCAAGTCCAGCTCTTCAGTGAATGGCTCATACAAGGATTGAACACACAACCTTAGCATTTTTAGCACCAGGCTCTAACCAACTGAGCGAAAGTCTTGCAGAGTTACATGTGTGACTAAAATGAGTGAAGATGATGATAAATAAGAATTGTCTCTAAGTCCAAAAATTAGTAGAACTCTACTTTGATCCAAAGTGAAGTGGATATATTTAGAGCATTGCATAAAATTGCAGTTTGTAATAAGTCTCTCTGAAGAGACCAACAAACAAGTGTTCCCTAAATGCCTAAGAAAGCCAGGGCTGGTTTGCAAAGTACCAGTGGAAGCGTGTGATAAATGCAGCCCAAACAAGGGCAATAGGGAAGATTGGCAGAATGAGCCTGACTTCCTTATTAATCTGATTCTTCTGGGCCTGGTGGAGATGAGATGCAGCTGTAGTACCAGAGAGGCCCTACAGCCATGGGTGGCAAAGGTCCCATGGCAGGATGTAGCTGAGCATGCTGGAATTTGGACAAGAATCAGCTTGAGTTTCATCTTCCTCACGGTGCCTTATCTTGTGAAAATGCAGAACTCTCCTGACTTTGGGAGCAGGCAGAAATTTACCAGATGAAAGTAACTCTTTTTATCTGCAGGTACCTCTTACAAGGCTTTCTTCCTTTTGATCCGTTTTTCTTTCCAAATAGAACATGTAGGGAGCAGACTGGTGCATGCGATGCTTTCCCCTGTGCCCTTTGGAGACCAAAAGCCACATCAAGCAGGAGATTTATGAGTTGCTGGCAATAGATGCTTCATATTCTGTTATTACATTTCAGATGATGAAAGAAGAACAACTTACTTTCATGGCTATGAAAGCAATAGGAAAACTGCCTGTGGATAGATCGAGCACATGCATCACTGGATAGAAATTAAGGTGTTTATAGCTTCAAATTCTGATTTGGAAAGTTCAAGATAGAAGAAAACTATCTGAGTAAAAGATGTGAGGCAGTTCATAAGATTTCAACTCAGATACACTCTGGAGAATAAATCCAAAGGTAACATTATGATTCATTAACTATCCCTAATTAGGCTCCTAAATTTAAGTAGACAGAATCTCCCCCGGAGGCTTTCAAAGGCACCCACCTTTCACTGCTTATGATACAGGGAGTTTAGAAACATAGCTTATTTAAGGAGGACTTCTTCCTTAGGTACCTACAGGGCATGCATGGGTTGAGCTCCCACATTAGGTGAACTGGATCTTTTAATAAGGTTATTGCATTCCTGGGAAGGCAGAAATCAGAGGAGTCAGGGAAAAGTGTTCTGCTGCGCCGTGCAGGAGGAGGAGAGCCTAGGAGGGAACAGTGCCCCTGTTTGTCTCTTCCATGTGGAGTCTCAGTTGGAGGTGCAGCATTTCCTAAAAACCCTTCATCTCCTAAAGCCTCTCACATCACTGGGCCATTTACCTGCGAGAGATTTCACTGGGAGGAATGGTGAGACTGAGCTAATTTGTGTTCCATGGGCTTTGTTTCTGGACTGGAACTGCTTCTGCTTCTGAAATTGCTTCTCTGATTGCTGCTGCATGAGAAAAGGATAAGCATGTCCTTTTCTGTGGAGGGCAAACAAGAGAAAGGGTTGTTTGTATTATATTTATATCCTTATTGCACAACATTTCTGTAGTTGGCTGTTGCCAAGAGGTACAGTAAAAGGCAAAACTTCTGGGCTGTCTCAGGAGGAGTCTTGGCAGAGTGATCCGAAAGTTTGTATGGGTTGTGTCAGACATCCCAGCTTGTACCACTTCCCACCACCCCCAAATCTCGAGGAGAACAGACAGATTCCTGCTTCGGGCAGAGTCTGGAGGGAGGGGCAGGGAAGGAGGGCTCTGGGCATGCTGTGGGCTCAGGGAGGTGTAGGTGGCTTTGGTTATGACAGGGCTCTTTCCCCAGACAGTCTCGACTGCTTTCTGCATGGTGCTTGGAAGTGGCCTTACTGTAATTGGCATGAGTCACTTCCTTGTCATTGGTGGTTTGGAAGCACCAAGCATGGAAAACACGCCTGCAGCAGGCTGAGGAACTCCGTCTTGCTCTTGGGCTTTGCACTCGGTTTCAGGATTTGCAGACCACATCCATGCTCCATGAAGGGTGAAAAAATGCCTTTTTAAAAATAACTGAAGGAGATGGAAGCTGAGGTCAGGACTACACGTGTTTCTTAAGTCTCTGCTCTGGTGGTGTTTTTTTGGTTGTTTTTTTTTTTTTGAGAGTAAAGGTTGTCATGGCAGTTTGTTGATCAAATCCCAACTTTCCCATCTTCCATCCCCGTTTTTCCAGCTACACAGTGGTGCTACTATTGTCACCAGGTGCCGAGTCTTTTGTATGGGATTTTTCCTTCTCACTCTATGACTGTATTGTGATATTTTGTGGTCTGGCACAGCCAAAATCCATTATTTTAATAGGTATTGTTGACTGAGTGCTTAGTGAATTTAGGTTTTACAGCACAAAAACCACTTTTAATTCTGCAATCTGAGACACGTGCTAAGGAATTGCTGTCTTGTAATAACTTAGAATCATGAATGATCCCATTTCAGGCTGGATGCTGTGCATTTTCAAGTCTCAAGCAAAAATCCTTCAGGGCTGTCACCTCTAAAAACCTGCAGTAGTTTATATTGGGTGTTTGCTCACAGGAGGATTATTATTTTTTTTTTTATTATTTTAAAAATATGTGGAGCATCAACAGTTCGTGGCCCCAACCTGCCCAGATAAAAGGCTTGGTTGTAATTTTCCTTGGTGAGGGAGTGATGTTTTTGCTCAAATTGCACTCTGCTTCAAGCATGCTCAGGAGGATTTGCTGAAGGTCCTGCAGATCTGCTTTAATAATGCTGAGCTTTGGGAGCAAATCCTATGGGCTGGAAATGCATAGGAGAATATAGAGCAGAGGACTGGAGAATGACAACCCCCTTGGCTGAATGTTTTTAACACTGAGCTTTCATTGATCCCCTCCAGTTGACTGATGTGTATATCCAGTGAAGATGGAGGTCAGGGGATAATTGCTTCCTGGGAGTGGAAGTCTTTAAGCATGTTTAGGACAGAGCAAACATCAGAAAGGACCAAATCATCAAATTAGCAAACACAGGGAATGGTTGGAGTGCAAGGCTGAGCTTGTTTCCTTTCTTTGGCACAGACTCCCTCTGTGAGATTGGACAAATCATTTTGATATTTAAACACTTTCAAAACTCTGTCCCTGAGGCAATTCCCTATCCATAAAATTTGGGGGCTATAGCATCAAATGTTTTGATTAGGGGAATAATATATGTGCTTAAATTGAAACACTCAGCAACATTGGAAAATAATTTCATAGAAAGAGCAATATTCCTCTGAAAATAATATATTGTGGCAAGTGGTTGAACCCCCAGGACTGGAGTGTTTAAAACTGGATAGATCAACATAGGAAACACAGTAAATTATCTCATTATGGTCTTACAGTACCTGAAGGGGACCTACAGGAAATCTGGGGAGGAACATGGACATACAATGATAGGTCAAGGAGGAATGGCTTTAAACTGAAAGAGAGTAGGTTTAGATTGGATATTAGGAAGAAATTATTGACTGTGAGGGTGGTGAGGCCCTGGCACAGGTTGCCCAGAGAAGCTTTGGCTGTCTCATTCCTGGAAGTGTCCAAGGCCAGGTTGGACAGGGCCTGGAGGGACCTGGGATGGTGGAAAGTGTCCTTGCCCATGGCAGGGGGTTGGAATGAGGTGATCCTTATGGCCCCTTCCAACCCAAACCAGTCTGTGATTCTCTGCCCTTAGTGAACAAAGGCGAGGTATTGACTGGCCTTTTCCATCTCTTAGCACTGCAATTCAGAATGTTGCTGCTTGTGGACACAGTAACTTTTTCTTTTCATCAGCCCTGGGTTTTCTGGCCACACAAGAAACTGCTTGTGTGAAAATTCCAGCAGAAGGAGTCTCCACCAAGTACAAATAAGGATACTGTCAGCAGCACCAGCATGTGCCTTTTCACACTGTCCTGTTGGCTGCTTGTACTGACCCTGATGGATCTGTTCTGCCCATGAGAGCACACTTGGGCTTTGATTTCCCTTCACCCCTCTTTCTGCAGGGGGGGGCAGGCTGCCAGGCAGTGGAGGAGAGGTTTTGTTGTGAGGTTGATGCTGTTAATTCATTGCAAATGGGTACTGCAGGTCTTGGGTTGGGAACTGGTATAAATTATTGCTAGCATGATGCTGATTCAGACAGATGAGCGGTGGGAGCTGGGATTGCTTTTAAATCAGCAACAGAGGGATTATATAAAGACTTGAAAGCCTGTAATGGCAGAGGAATGAACCTGCTGATCCAAAAGCTCCCTTACAGATTTATAACCTAGAACCAACTTCTGCAGGTGCCTTCAAGGAGCGTCACACAATGGTGACACTTTGTCTCCAGACCAAGTCCTGGCTGACATGCCATCCATGTGGTGATGCCCCAGTTGGACCCCAGGGTGGGTGGCTGAGCAGGGCTTGCCATGTGAAAGGTTACATCTCTGCCTGTTCTCAGATGTGTAGCCCAAGTTGCTGTAGAATTTTATCATTTGGATAAATACCCATATTTCAATGCTGAGAGATATCCGCTACCCCCTGAGAGACTGAAAGTCCCCAGAGGTCCCCAGAGAAACTCATCTCCTCTCTTCCAGATGGTCCCAGCTCATTTTTCATGTGTATTTTTAGGTGTAGGGCTCCTGACTATGAGTTGTGTTCACACTTTGATTGAAGGTGTTTCTTCCCCTCTTGTCCACATCCATCACTCGTTCTGCTGAGTTGCTTTAACTTCTCTGCTCAACTGAATGGAGCAGGACAAGTGCCAACCCTTCCCTGCCAGGATTTCTGTGTTTAATACTGAGATAAGACTGAAATCCTAGGTACTTTTTTTTCTGGTGGTTTTAATAATAAATAACTTTCCTTGACACTTTGCTTCAACTCATGCCATGCTTTGTGTCAGATGCACTCCTCTCTGGAGAATTTAGGGAGGGCATTTCAAAGGAATCAGATGTTTAATCTTTCTTGTGGAGTTGGCTGCCACACAGGAGCTAACTGGAAATTGTGAGGTATTTTACACTTGAGAAAGGCTTTGCATTTCACAGTCTTTCTAAATCAAAAGAAAGCTGTGTATCAACTGAACATCGCATAAACTAGAAAAAGAGCAGACTTGCTGCATGCCATCTCTCTGTTTACTCTTTGCAAAGATGGGCCTTCCCTGGCAAAATGTCCTCAAGATGTTTATGGAGTGCATAGAGAAAAATGATCCCTTGAAATGGAAAAGTCCAGGGTTGTGTGCTCTAGACATCCTGTGCTGCACTAAGTTTCTTCCAGAGTTTCAAAAGGATCTGGTTGCTGAAGTGAAGAAAAGCACCTCTTGGGATTTTTGAAAGTACCAAAGTGTGTGCTAATCACAGATGCTAAGCACATGCCTGCTTTTGGGAATCTGTCCTCACAGCCACCTCTGTTCTAAGTCACCAAATGGCTCCTTGATAGTGCTCTTACTTCCTCAGCAATCCCAAGGAGATAACAGCACAGCCCTACTCCATAAAGTGCTGTGACAATAAATGCTCTCTATCAATGCTTCTCCTTGAATGCTTCTCCATCTCTACTCTTCCTTGACGTGCTGTTGACCACTTGCTGACTGATTTAGCAGTGTTTTGCTTTACCTGTCTCCTCCCCTGGTCTTGTAGGTAGCATTCAAGTGGTGGTGGTGATGACTAAGATTTTTAGCTTTTTATGTTTTTCATATATTGGTAGCTTTGTAGAAAGATGCCAAGGTGGAAAAGCCATAGCTCAGTACCCTGGGTATGTTTAGGAAAAGATGTTTCTTTCCCCTACTTGACTCAAATGTTTTAGTGTCTGTTGTGTCACTTTTTCTAAAAAAGATGCAGGTCCACCCAGCCTGTCTTGTGTCCTGGAGATGTTAGTGAATGCTGAGAGGTAAAGGAAATGTTTATGAAGAAGTGTAAGTCTGAAACGTGACAGACTTTTGCTTCATTTTCGTCACTGGATGCCTACAGACAGGTTACTGGGATGCAGTTTGGGTGAAAAGTGTGTAAGGGAAAATGTCTTGTGGCTTTAAAATGCTTATCAGGTCCTCAGTTTGAGATATACAACAGAACTTTATTTTTGGAAAATGCTGAGCCCTGTGCCCTCTGGGTCCCTTTGGGTGCCTCAGATTAGGCACCCAGCACTGCAGTTCTCCCCGACTGTGGTTTGCAGGATAATCTCTGTTCTGCCCACCTCCTCTCCAGTCTTTCTGATATTTCCCTGGCACAGGTATCCCCCTCATTCCTGTCTGGTTCCTACCAGGGGATGTGTTTTTTTGCTGCCTTCTAACAGTTGCCAATTCAGGTTTCACTAGAAACTGCTGTGCCAACTCTTTGATATTCAGAAGCTGTGGGGTTTTCTGTCTGTTTCCTGACCTAGCATGACTCTACTAATAATGCAAGAACTTCAGTGCTGATGGCCTGGCAGCCTAATACAGGAGGTCAGTCTGTAAATCTAGTTACAATTTTCTTTGCCTCAGCAAAGACAGTAAGTTGAACATAATGTAAACAAGGTGGTTGGATCACTTCACCCACCAGTAATGTGGTGGGTGATGCAGGCAAATTTAATGGATGCGATTAAATCTCCTGTTCCAGTCTGGCAGCTGATTAGCTGCAGGGAGCAGGCAGGAATTTCCTTTCTGATCCAGAGTTGTTCTCTCTCCAAGTCCTCCTTCAAGCTCCTGCCAAACATCTCAAAGTGCTTTGCATTTTTAATTGCACTTCTTCACGCCCCTGTGAAGGGTGGAGATGAGAGATAGCACGATCCCAAATGGAGCCCTGGGGAAACTGAGGCACTGGGAGGTGGCAGCCTGCTTGGAATGAGAGAGGAAGATGGTGTTAGACTTGGAGAAAGGGGAAATGGACATCCCAGAAATCTTCCCTTGAAGCTCCTGTGTGTCTACTGAACTTGTGCCTAGTGCTCAACAGTCTGTGTCTTTAGCACATTAAAGTCTTGGTTGTCTGCTAGGCATTAGTATATAGTCACTGACAGGGAAAATAAATCTTTCTTCTCTGGAGGTTTTAATTTATTTTTGTCTTTTATCACTCTATTCCTCTAATTTCTGAAGAGAATGACCTGTAGATATGTTTCTTCTCTTTGTATGGAGAAGCACTTTGCTCTGAAATAGCCTCAGGTGTTGGCTGTGGCCGAGGCAGAGAACTGGTTCAGCTCCATAGGTGATTCCATTCTTTGTCCCTATGGGGGAAATCAGTGAATTTACTGTGTGGATTCATCTTCAGTGGATGTACACTGAGGTAGCTACACTGGCTTTGATTTTTTCCCTGCTTGTACAGCTGAAGAACTGGCCTTGTAACATCAAAGAGGAGGAAACACTCCTGTTATTAGGGCATGCTTTGGTCCAAAGTGGAGACCATAGACATCCAAAAAACCTGTCACATAATAACCCATCATTTCACCTACATATTGCTCATGCTGTGGCTGACAGAGCACAGAGAGCAGCAGGGATTAGCTGAGTCTTCATCCTCCTCAGGATGGTGGGAATGGAGAATGGGCCTTTCCCTTCTTACTTGCAGCTGAAAACCCAATGGGAAACTGTATTTTGGATCTCACCGAGTGGGGAACGTTTCTTTCAGCAGGGATTTTTTATTTTAGTGGTGGATGATTTAAGCCTTATGATTTCACGTGAACTGCATCTTCTAGAGTCTGGTTTTGTGAATCTCGAGTGGACAGAAACTTCTGATGTTCAGTCTTGAGCCAGCAACCTGATGGCCAGAGAGTGGCAGGATTCCAGGCATAGCTATAGCCCCCATTGCTATAGGGCATCCTGACCAGCCTGCTGTCATGGTAGGAACAGAGAGGTCTGACTGGAGTGCTCTGAAGCCTAGAGCTGAGGCCAAAGCCTGGCTTACTAGGCTCTATTTCAGTTTCTAAAATGACTGTCTAAATAGAATATCTGAATTTGATCCTTAGCCTACTCTCAAGGCTTGATTGTAAATAAACAGTATCTTAATCACATTATAGTTTCCAACATTCTCTCCCTGAATGTCTCTGTGCTGGCATTTGGAGAGCATTCATCATAGTGGAAAATGAGTGTCTGTTTGGGCTGCACATGGTATAATTAAGTATCAGCTGAGCCCTTAGCATGATGTGACAATTCTCATTCTGACCAGCTGAAATAACTCACTCTAACAACTGTGCTCTTCTTGCTCCTGTCTTTCAGTTCCCAAGAAGCTTCTGCATGAAACTCAGCCAAGACCAACCAATATATACCAAGGATATCAGAAGCCACCTTTTCCACTGCAGCCAAGAGTGTTTGATCCCAATGTTATAGGGGACGGCGTGTTCCTGTCGGATGTCTCTCCTTCCAACATAGAGCGAGCTCTCCCAGGTAGCTGTGACCATTGTGATGTTGGCCCAAACCTAACTCTGTTGTGGTAACTGCTCCTTTCCATATCCCCTTTTCTGGATTTCTGGATTTCTCCTAAATCCCATCCATGTCACAGTCAGTAAGGGCTGTGACAGCTTCAAGGCATGACCAGCAATGGGCTAAAGCGAACTGTGAAACTGTTCAAGAAACACTGGGTTTCTTGAAGTAGAAGTCATGGCCATGCATGTCCAAACTCATCACAGAAATATTTTCAGACCTGTCTAATACAGTGGCAAAGAAAAAAAACCCAGGGCAGAGACAGTAGATCTGCCTCACAGGGGACAGAGAAGTTTTCAGCTGAGCTTTGAAATTTGAGCTGATGCTATTTTCATAAAATGCAAAATGAAGAGATATGACTGAAGTCAGATCTTAGCCATCTCTAGGGAGAGGTGAGTAGGAGGCAGGGGTGGTGTATGAATAAGGGAAAAGCACAGGTGAGCACGTGTTGGGTTCCTCGGTGGTTTTGTGTTGTTTCCCAACATGTAGGAGATGGTTTATGGCACTCCTGAAATTCCCAGTCTGTGCTCCCACAGATTCAGCTCGAGGGTGGGTATGAGCAGAGCTTGTCTCTGCCTACACTCCTGGCAAAGTTAATCCACAGCTTGGATTGTCAATTCGCAAATAAATAAAAACTGGCAATAACAGATTTGTTAGTCTGGAGGCCTTACTGAAAAACTGAAAAACTGTCAAGGAAAAGAGTTTTGAGTTAGCCCCAAATAAATATTGTGATCCTGGAGATTCTTTTAAGCAAGGAAAAATATCCTGAACTCATTTCCACTCATCTAAACATTTCACTTCTACAAATGACACCTTTTGTTTAGTTTTCACATAGTTTATTCATTCACTTTCAAAATATGCACCACTTTTTAAACAAAGATGTCATTTTGAAATTAAAAGCTAGAAGAATGTTTCAAAAATAACAAAAGAAAATACTTGGACATTAATGTAATCTCCCTTCCTGTTTTATTTCTTTTATTAAAACTATTTGCTAACGTCAGCCTGGTATCATGAATAACCTCTCCTGTGCTTATACTGTGGTGTTGGGCAAATTTACTGCTGGCTGAAATTATTTTGTTCAGCTTTGGTGTAAACTCACAGAGAAATAGTTCAATTGACTGGGAACAGCAAAGAAACAGTGTTGAGGAGAAAACTGGTAGTAGTGAGCTGATTGGGCATTGACAAGTCTTCAAAGCTAGCAAGGAGGAAAGGGAAATATCTTTTAGTATGATCCTGAAATGAATGGCAGACCAGGGAACCACACAGTGTGGCAACACTTGTGAAATTGTGTTTGTTTTTTCCCTCCTGCATAAGTCCAGTCATTTTTTGTCTTCCGTGTCTGTACTTGTACAATCCTGCCAACGATAAAACCATTTCTGTGGTTTTGTGGTGCTCTTTGCTGGAGTTTAGTGTATGCAGACTAGCATTCATTTAAAAATATGTTTGATTGCATCTGTTCTTTGGACAATTTAGAAGTGGAAAGTTTTCTTCTAACATCTCGCATCTCAAGAGGAGTTATCCCTTACTCTGTCTCCTAAAGACACGGCAGTTGCACAGTGATTTACAAGGGGAGCTCCATACCCAACAGAGGTGGTGTGCATCTGACAGATGAAATATGGGTGAGGTTATGTCCTGGTGGTGCCCTTCATTTTCCTTGATTATGAAGGGATTTTGCATTAACTAGTTCAGAGCCAGACCTCAATCAGGAGACATTTCAGGCAGGATTCAGTTTCCCCCATATAAATGTGTCATTTGTGATGACCACCTGTCTTGTAGAAGGGTGACAGTTTCCCATACATCCCTTGTCATACCTCCCATCTCTGCAGGGATGTCCTCCTCACCCTGGGCTGTCTTAGATGTCTGTGTGTGAGCAAATACATCGAGCTGTAGGTGTGTGCTGTGGGGAGAGCTGAATGGCTCTCTGCTGTCTGTCCACTGACAGCAGGATTCTCTTGCCGTAGTTTAGATGCATGGTGCTACTTGAGATACTCTGAAATATCCAAGTTTTAGGTTCAGATTTTAGAAATTAAATATTTACCACTCTTCCATGGGTTTCTTTGGAACATTGGTAGGGGAAAATTCAAACACTTGTACAGGCAGATCTACCAGACAGGGAGAATAAATAAGGGATTAGAGGGCATGTTAATCTGAATTTAAAAAAAAATCTAAATTAAAAAAAAATTAAATTTTCAAAATGTTGCTATTGATTTCCTGCTGAATGCCCTGGGACATTCTGTGTCCCATTTGCACAAGGGATCTTCAGCAATGTCTATTCTCCTAAAGCAAGAGGCTGTTGGGATATTTTACCCTTTGGGATATGACACCCAAGAGCTTCTGTTTAAACACTCTGCTTGAAGGCCAGTCATTAACACCGCGGTAGCCTTGAGCTTTCCCAAGGCCATGCAGCTATTCAGTGGCAGAGACACAGCTGTGCCCACATTCCCTGGGGCTGATCCCTCATGGTGACACCTGGACATCCATCCCTGCTGGTTCTCCTCAAGGCACATTAGGAGTTGGCATCACTGCATGCACATTCCTGCCCTCAGTCCCTCTGCATCCAGTATTACCTGTTCTCTCTGACACCCCTCACTTCCCCGGGCTGAGCTGCTTCCTGGCACCCACAGCAGGAAGCTGAATGGGATGTCTCATGCTGCTGGGTTTGCAGGGAAAGGAAAAGGATCAGGCAGCCAAGGAACAAAGACCATCTCACATCATGACTCCTGACAGAATGCCTTTGCTTGCATGGCACTGATGGCATCATTGGAGGTGGAGCTGGCAGTGTCCTGAATTTAATACTTGTGGATAAGTGGAAGCCAGGTGCAAGTCTGTGATTTTACAGAGTGATGCTTGCTTTTGGCCAGAACTAGACACCCAGGGAAGGGAGCCTGAAAATCTATAACTACAGTTAAAGACTCACATGGATGATGGAGCTGGATCCTGTGCACTGACTTTTTCCTGTGTTGAAAACAATTACTGTTTTGTGAGTAGTGGGGCTGTCTGCCTGCAGATCAAGGTGTGGGGAGCCCCCAACAGGGAGCTGATAAGGTCTGAAAGGGTCTCTTTGAGCCTTCTGGAATGAGCTGCCTCCTTAGCTCCAGTCTTCCACAAATAAAATCAAATCATTAACCCATGTTCACTCACCTCTCCAGAGGGGAAAGGGTGTCTGGGTGAAACACAATACGAGCAGGCTTCTGAAGGAAGTCATAAACTCAGGTCTGCCCTTCCCCACGAAGGCAGGAGAGAAAGCACGTCTGTTTGCCAGGTGTGGATGGATCACTGCAGCACCACACCAGCAGAGGGTTGCAGGCTCTGCCTGTGTTTTCCAGTCCTCCTTACAAGCCTAGCTGAACCCACTGTTGATAAAGGCTCCTTTGATTTACATAAGAGAAAAGAAACCTGATTATATATTTGCTGTAGCATAGGTGGGTGTGTCTAAGTGGTGACATGAAAGAGGAGGAGATGGAGGAGAGATGATGATGCCTGGATGCAGACGGGGTATGTGCTCTGCTGAAGCTGCTTGAGAAGGTTTAGTTACCCCCCAAAAGGGGCAAATCTGGGTAGTTTCCTGTCGAGCAGCTCCAGATTTCTGAACACAGATACTGACCTCCTGGGGATAGGGCAGGGTAGGGCTGGGTCACGTTCTACACTACTCATTCCTCATTCATTTCTGTGTCAAAGCAGAGAAGAAGAAAGGGAGGTCAGCTACTTTCTACCCTGTAGACAGCACTCCCCTCCTGCTCCCCGTGGATGAGACACAACCGCCGGCGCTCAGCAGCAGCAGCAGCAGCATGGAGCCCGTGGGTGTCAGCACGGAGATGGCCCTGCTCAGCAACATCCTGGCAGCCTATGCCTTCATCACAGGTACGTCTGGTGGCTCACACCTCCCTGGGCTCCTGCAAGGTTTTTGCAGATCCTCCTTTCACAGTCACCTGGGGCTAAATCTGCCTCTTTGAACTGTTTGTGTATTTCATTCGTCTCTCAGTGAATTCTCCCTTGGAAGGCCTGACAGGGGCAGCAGACAGTGAATAACAGTTTATTGTGCTCTGCTTTCCAGTGGGTTTACTCTCACCTGGAGTTACATACAATGTAATCTTACATGTGGTATTATTCCTAATGCTTCATTTTCCTGGAGATCAAAGCCTGGCTCATTAGGGATGCAAGTTTGTTGTCCTGTAATTTGGTAAATAAGCAGCACTCAAATCTTTACACTGCTTAAGAGAATTTGGCTTATCTTCAGTAGAAGTGTGAAGTTGAAGTAACTTGAGAGTCTGCTTAATTGTATATTTAAATCTAGTTTAGAGTAAGATTTCCTTGGATCACAGTTTATCTTTCACCCACGTGTATCTTTCAAGTTACAGGGGAGCAGTCTTCTAAAAAAATTCACTTTAGAAGGTGAAAGAAAAGTGACAGAACCAGGGGAATGCCTTTAAACTGAAAGAGAGTAGGTTTAGATTAGACATTAGGTAGCAATTCTTTACTGTGAGGATGGTGAGATACTGGCAGAGGTGGCCCAGAGAGATTGTGGCTGCCCCATCCCTGGAAGTGTTCAAGGCTGTATTAACTAAAACTCCAATATTTGTGAGCTACTTGTTCATGTCTGTGTGCTAATTCAGTCTGGCTAATTCGTTAAACAGCAGTGCATTCTTGATGCCATGCTCTTGCTCTTGCTGAGATGCCACCATGCTGCTAATCCAAGTGCTTGGATTTGAAGCAGCTAACTTGGGCCTTGCACTTTGAAACCACTGAGTAGATTAGTAAGAGTGTTTATTCATATTATTTAGTGAAAGGTTATTCTAAAGGGACTATGAATGGTTATACAAATTTCTGCTCTTCTGCACATCCAGTGGTGGCATCAAGATCCATCTGTTCATGACACCCCTAAGAGTCAGGCAGATTAAATGGAATTAGTAGTGTTCTTCACAGAAGATAGCTGAGTGGGATAGATTTGGTTTTTTTCTTGGGTTTCTCCAAGGAAAGGTTATAAAAACAAGCTTTAAAGGAGTCTTCTGTCTATCCCACTTCTTCCCCCTTACCTACAGCTACCATTTTTTTTACATTAAAATACCTACCCTCCCATCCCTGCTATATAACAAAATGCTCTTAATATTGTGTTCCCCATCTGAACAGTAATGGGCAGAGAAAGTTGTAGGATTAATGGTCTGGGAGAGTTGAGACTGTGATTCAGGGCTGCTGACAATGCCCCATGGACTTTGCTTCCACTGACCACAGCAGAGCTCTTTGACTCTCTGTTAGTTTTAGGACACAAGGTCTTGATTCATCCCTGTCACAAGGTGTCAGCCTTGGCAGGAGCCTCCAGATTTTACTGCAGCACAAACAAATTTAACTGTCCTGTTGCTGTGGGATTTGCCTGCCCTCTCTTGATGTGGTCTCCTTGTGTTGTGCTCACATCCACTGGATGTCAAATAGGTAATCTCAGACCTCATGACTTTGGTTTCCAGTGCTGAGTTCAGGACTTGGTTGCTTATGTTTTCCAGTGTATCATGGAATCATAGAATGTTTTGGGTTGGAAGGGACCTTAAAATCATCTGGTTCCCATGTTCTTTGCCATGGCTGTTCGATGGGTTTCCGTCTCAGTGACATGTATGTTCAGTTTATTTATTATAAAAATAATTGATGACTGACCCATGGATTGAAACAGCAGATGTCCTAAACCATCTTTATCTGCTGCATGTAATTTAGCCTCTGCTTTTAGTGGAAATGGTGGATTTGTCATGATTAATTTTGTTATATGTGAGAATGGAGAGGTTTTAGCATATGACTTCAAAGACAAACTGTGTCACATGGCACAGATATCATTTGCATAAAACTCAAGCACACCAAAGCCATCCTTCTTCATATTGCAGATTTTGAACAGCAGAGCAGTTGGATTTTTTTGTGCCTGCCTGACTTTGGGGCCCTAAAGGCAGCTCAAGCCACGGCTGATGTCCATAGAGGACGCATTATAGTGGCTCAGGAGAGGCAGGGTACTGAGCAGCCAGGGAGGGCTGGTCCTGGGCCACACATCTTCCCACTGCTCCTGACCACAGCCCTTCTGCCTTCTGAAACGAGAAACAGTAGTGCAAGAACTGCTCTGTTCCGTGGCCCTGAAAATGTCCCTCAGGTGCTCTCTGCAGACTGAAAGTGCTACAGCCAGGGCTTCCCTGTGCTGGTGAGCTGTCTCAAAACAGGAGTTTGCAAAAGAAAATTGTAAATAGGCAGGGGCAACATGTAAAAGTGTTTTTTCTCTTGGGGCAGAGGGTGGTGGATACCCTCAGACCACTGCAGCTATGAAGCTGAAGCTATGGGTTTTTGCTATTTCATGGGTAAAGTGCAGGCTTGAAAGGATGATCCTCTCTGCTGCCTTTCCTCTCTCCTGGCAGTGGGGTGCTTTTTAGCTTGGGGAGATAGTTGAATCCCTTCTGTGCTCAATGGTGCTCCCATTTTCTGCACAAAATGACAGTTTTGGGTGGACAGCTGCAGGTGAAGAGTCTGCAGACTCAGCCACTCACACTTGCAGAGTCTCACAAGTGCTCAGAGAAGTGCCACTATTAGCAAAAGCCTCTATGCTCATTTCCACCATCTTTTTGACTGATATTCCCATATAAGAGCTGGGAATCTTCCTGTGGAGAACTGAGTAGTAAAAATCACAGCGCAGCAGGAAGCAAAAGAGTCTTGGATTGCAGCTATCATGGTCAGGTATCAAAGGCAGTTAGGTGTCAGTCTCATCCCAGTTTCCAGAACCTCTTTCTTCAGAAACAGGGAGAAAGTGTGAATAATGTCAATGAGGGGTGAAATTAGTAGCTGATCAAACAGATGCACATTATTTAGATTTCAGTCTTGTGAAAGACTCAGAGACACCCTGTATTTGAAAGCTGACTTTCTTTATAGAATTAGGTTTTTAATTAGATGCAATCTCTGCCTACAAACCTCAGACCTGCTATTTGTCATGGACCTGTTCCAAAACCTGCCCGAGTGTTTGGAAAGACTTCACCAGTCTCAGTGACAGCTGGAACTGTCTTTGCAATCTCAGTCTATCAGCAAGACCAGAAACATCCCTTGTGGTTATATAAATATTAAACATTCAAAATGTATCAGAGCTCTTCCAGTGCCTCCTTTTGGACAGGAGATTTGTCCCAGTTTTGTCACTGCATTCAGGATGAAGCAATTGGAATGAAACCTCCACAAATCCCTGTTTTATTCTTCTTCCATAAGCAAAGCTTTGCTGCCAAGTTATTAACAAGGGGCTTCCAAAATACAACCCAGGGGAGATCATTCCAAATTTTAGACTGCTTGGCCTGAGCCTTATTAATAAGGGGCTCCTGGAGAGCTTCCTCTGTTCTATCAGGGGATTTCAGCAGCCTGTGGGGCTGACTGTAAATTCCCTAGAAGATATTGCTCCTACTGTTTGTCTGGCCATGCTTGATGCTGAACCTTTTACTGGGGGCCTTCTGAAATTTTCCTCCCCACTGAGGTTTCGGAATGCATGAAGCCATTACAGGAAGCCAGCAGCGTTAATGCCTAGATTGTTTTTTATTTATTGAAACAATTTATTATAATAGCAATAACAACCTTGGCCTGGGGCATTTCCTGGGGAATTAATGGCAGTCTGGGCTGATGCTCCCAGCAGATTGTTAGCCCTCAGGAAACAAGCTCCGTAATTGCGGCTGGTTTGGTTGGAAAAATAAAATAAAATGTGTTTCTAATTTTTTTGGCCAGTTTGAGTGCCTAGAAAATGGTGGTTTTTGTATAGAGGGTTATGTAGAGCATATATCTTTTGTCCACACTGATTAAATTCAGGCTCGAATCAGTGACATTTTCACCAATGCTTTCAATCCAGAGAGAGAAATACAAGGAAGGGAAAGGTAACTCCAGCCAAAGAGATTGACAGGAACTGGGTCCTGCTGGAAGCGCTGAGCTGTCATCCACAGCAGTGGAAGAAAAAGCTTCAGTGGTCTAAATCTGTGTTTTAATGAGTGTGTACACACATACACACACAAGAATGCATATCAAAATTGTGCTAACTCCTGCTACTGATGTCCATATACGTTTAAATAACTTATTTTCAGGTATAATGAGTGTTTTGAGGAGCTTCCCTGTTGGTGTGTTGAATCTGGGCCACCACTGAGCTTTTGGAAGGTGCTGAGTAGCCATTTGCTGAAGAGGGTGTCTATTTTTGGTCTTTACAAGTAGAACATGCAATGGTCTCAAAATCACTGATCAACCATCAAACCCCCAAACCCAGGCTATTGCTGACTTGGCTACTTCAAGTGAGAAAAAACAGAGCCCATGGTTTTTAGCTTAACTTGCTCTTTCTGCTGTGAAAAAAAAGAGCTGCTGCTGTGCAAGTGGACTGTAGGTATGATAAATCCAAGACTGCAGTTGAGCACAGGGTTAGAACTCCGTGAGGAAGTCCAGACAGTGTCTCAGATGTTGACAGAGTAGCTGAGGAGCTCATAAATGCCACTGGAGCCCAAAGATTCAATTACAGCCCTTACACTGCATGAAGGGCTGTATGGATGAGCACAAGCAGGGGAAGAAAAATGGTTGCTTAAGTAGCAATCGAGGTAAAATTGCTCATTGGATACAGTAGCATGGAAAAAGGAGTGTGGAGGAGAAAGAAAAGCAGGACACAGGCAAAATCGGGGGCAGAGGAACTGCATGTGTCTGTGTCTCAGGCTCCAATCTATGGTTTTTTTATGAGTTGCTCTAAAGGAGCGAGCAGTGGAACTAATGCAACCAAATCAAGCCCATGTGTGTGCAGAGGGTGGTGCTCAGGGAAGTGTGCCTGGCACCCTGACAGCCAGGCAGAGCCAGGGCAGGCTGCACCCAGTGCCTCCCAGCACAAACACCCCAGTCCTGCTCATTTGCCCACATTCCCGTGCTCCAGGTGTCCCCAGAGCCCTTCTTGGGGCTACCTGCAAAAGGAGCTGGGGGATTAATAACCTCAGTTAAATTGCACATGGAGGTAAAATGTTATCAGGTAGTGATTCTGCTTTTCCTGTTTTTTTAAGCCACTTCTTTACTGTTCACATAGGACCTGATGGGCAGCAGCAGCTTTGCCACTGCACAAAGGAGGCTGCAGTTTTAATTTGAGTCCTGACCCTTGAATTCAGAGTAGCAATTGCCTTCACTGGAGCCAGGATGTTACTCAGCCAGGCTGCTGCAGGGACCATTGGCACATTCTTGCCTGCTCTGATATCTCTTTTACATTTGGAATTGTGGTGTCTCACTTTGGTCAAAATATCTTAAAGCGTTTAAAGCGTGTGGCTTTGGTCTCACTTTGCAACTACTGCTGTGTTTCATAGAATGGTTTGGGTTGGAAGGAACTTTAAAGGCCATCTAAAGACCTAAAGACCATCAGTTCCAACCCCCCTGTGATGGGCTCACTCACAAATTCAGTTTAATGTCCTGCTTGTTCTTTGCATTATAGCAGAGTTTGCAGGAGGCTGGTCCACCTCTTTCCTTTTTTTTTTTTTTTTAACTTATCTGCTGCACTTTCCTCATCTTTCTTTCTCCACTCTTCAACCTGATTTTTCCCCATGTCATCCACTCTTGCATTAGTCTAATGATTTATTAGTCAATTTTCAGACTATCTTGACATCTTCTTCCACCTTGGCTCATCATTCACCTTCGAGATTCATTTGGGAGAGAAGTGAAGAGCAAAAAGGCATTTAATCTCTGTAACTGTTCCATCAGCACCTCCAGGCACTGAACTACACACTGCCTAGAACAGCACAAGCCAGTGTTTGGTCTCTGGCCACAGACTCAGAATAATTTAGGTTGGAAGAGGCTTCTGGGGGTCATCAGGTTCAGCCCCCTGCTCAGAACATGGCTAACTTCAAATTTAGAGCCAGCTTTGAAATTAGAGCAGGGTCTTGCCCTGTTGGGTTTTGAACATCTCCAAATAGTTTCCAGTTCACCTTTTACAAACTTTGCTTTAGGAGATCAGCTGGAAAGGGCACTTCTAAAAGCACTGTGCAGGGAAGTGAAGCCTTTTAGCTACAGAGATCTTTTGGGGCCAAATGTCAGGGTCTCAGCTGGTGGAAGATGTTATGGATCCATCTCTAAGTTCAAGGGAATAAGGCTCATCTGAGGAACTGACTCCATCCTTGAAGTCAAGACACTCAACAGGCACTGCAGACACTTCTGCTCAGTTCACCTTTACCCATTTAATGTACCTGTAAACCAAGATGATTCAGCCCAGGGGAATGGCAGTAACAATATTTACCATAATTACACTTGTAAGTAGTCTCATGTCTCATGAACCAAAAAAAAAAAAAAAAAAAAAAAAAGGTGGTAAATAAACAAGATGACCTAGTTTGAAAGGCATTGTGGATCGTTTGGAGTCTTGTTATATCACCTCAGCAATGTGGCTGTGCAGGACTCATCCTGTTGGTGCACTGACTGCAGCTCTGCCTGTGGAGCACAGGTACACATTTTGGTGGTCTGGGCAGGAAGCCAGCACACTTGCCTTAGATAAGCAAATGAAGCCTATGAATAAATAATATGCATTTTTGCCATGCTGCCAAGCCTCCCATTTCAGCTGGGCCACAGCACAGGGCATGCAAAGTTTTGTAATCATCTTTCTGCCTGTATGAAGGCAGTGGATGCCCCAGCAAGATGCACTGACCTGCAGCTGGGGTGCAGCACCCCAATGCCAACCCCATGGGAATTAAATTGAATTCTGTGGGCTTCTCCCTCCCCTTCCAGACAACTCTGAGACACAACTGCAGCAAACCCACATTCTACATGCGGGCAAATGCCTTGGCAGCAAATCCACCGTTTAAATTCCTGATTGCCCTGGGGGGAGGAGACAGAGGAGGGCATGCAAGTAAGAGCAGCCATTGGAAACTCGGTCCCCCAGAAACCGTGCCGGGTGTGTGCACGGAGGTGCTGTGTGTGTTCTGCTCTTTGAAGGGTGGTTCTCCTCCAACATTTCCTTTCTCCCTGCAGAAAACCCCGAGCGGGCTGCCCTGTATTTCGTGTCCGGAGTGTGCATTGGACTCGTGTTGACCCTGCTGGCCCTGGTGCTCAGGGTGTCCTGCCGGACGGACTGCAAGCGCTCCTCCTCCAAAAAACCCCCTCGGGAGCGGGAGAGCGACAGCGACAGCAGCGACAGCGACGGCGACTCGGACACCACGTCGGACCTGTCTGCCCGCAGGCACCGCCGGTTCGAGAGGACTTTGAACATGAACGTGTTCACCTCGGCCGAGGAGCTGGAGCGAGCGCAGCGGCTGGAGGAGCGGGAGCGCATCATCCGCGAGATCTGGATGAACGGGCAGCCCGACATCCCCGGCACCAGGAGCCTCAACCGCTACTACTGAGCCGCGGGGACCCAGCGCTCCTGCCCTGCTCCCCGGGCTGCCCCCCACCTCGGGGAGCACAGGGAGAAGGGATTTACGTGGGTGTCTCTGCTTTTCCCGTCAGGTGTGCCACCCGGAGCGGTGTGGATGGACAGCAGTGTTTTCCCCATCTCTCTCTCTCGCTGACCTGTTGATATCAATCACCCTCTTCACGGACACTTTCTGGTTTCAAAGAAGTGATTGCCGACTTCATTTCTGGGTAGCAGGCAGGGAGGAGACAATCGCAGTCCTCCCATGTGGGATGTGGCGTTCGGCACTCTGCGGTGTGAGTGTCCTCTCGGCTGGGGAGAGAAGCTGTCCGGGATTTGGTCTTCATTTAGGATTTTTTGGTTTCCCTTTTCTGAGGACTGTGGGAGAATTGTGAACAAAATGACAAATCTGGAAGGATGATTTGGGGAGGGAAGGGGAGGTGCATCTTGACCAATTGTCTTGTGACTTCAGAAGCCATGAGATTAACCTAATTAAAACCCAACAGCAAATAGGACTTGTTAAGAACTGGGGATGGGGGGGGAGGGAGGGGGATTCTTCCATCGTGAAATCATCTCGGTGCTTGGATGTTTGCCATAGTGTATTCAGTTATTTATGGCTGTCTTTTCATCTTCCTTTTCAATGGGAACATTTAGTTTTTTTACTGACACCTCAGGGATAAAATCCTACTATTTTTTTGAATCTGTTCTCCCTGCTGGCCCCTGTCAAACACAACCCAACCCATCTCCAACAGCGAAATTATGAATTATGGTAATATAAGAGATGTGTCAGTGACTGGTGAGGAGTTAACAACCTCAAAGAGGTTGAAAAAGGTTTTCTTTTTGTTTTGTTTTAAATATATATATATATATTTGAAGATGCTGCACAGGAATGTGCCTTATTCTTTTTTTTTTTTTTTTTTTTTTTTTTTTGTTGTTGTTAAACTACAGTTTTCCTATGGATAGCAATGCACAATGTTTTATATATTTTATTAAAAAAATAAAAAAAGTCTGTGTTTACCAGAGGAAAATCAACACAGAAGAAGCCACATCTGACAACAAAATGGGTAATAAATGCTAAATAAACTCTGGTTTGCTTCAATACAATTGAATTTGCATCCTCACTTTTGGCATAGGTGTTGCTTGAGGGAGATTTTTGGAAGAGTAGAACATCTTTGCAAACAATCAAAGCTGATGTTTTCTGCATGCAGGGAACTAGCAGCACTTTTTTGGTTTTTTTTTTTTTTTTTTTTGGCTGCAGCCTGTCAATCAACTTCTGTGATGCACATGGTCAGGAGAGCTGAACAACAGGTTGGTTCTCAAGGGGCCAAAGTGATTTCATGATGCTTTGAGTCTGTCCTCACACTCAAATCATACCCGGGCCAGAAGCAAATGTTCAATGAACAAAAAAAAAAAAAAAAAAAAAAGGAAGAAAAGGTGCAACGTTTTGGTGCTTCAGTTGTCTCCTGGAGTTTTCAGTGGGATATCACCACTCTCTTCACTCCCCAAGCACCAGTTCACCTCAGTCACAGAACTCAGTGTCCTCACATGTGCACAACACTGCTGTAGCCTGCATGGCTTTGGGGTCTGCCTCTCTGTCATTTAGGCTTGGAAATAATCTGACCAGAATCTTAAGGGTTTGGAAAACACTGGCAATAAAGACTAAAAGCTCTGACTACCCAGAGCTTTTCCTGAGCCTTAAGGAGAGCTGGAGATGGGTGGATTTGCCCAAAGCTGAGGATGTTATGGGGGTGATGTGCTGTGCCAAACAGCTGCATGGTGGGACAGACCCCTGGCACTTGGGGCCTTCTGGGCACTCTGGGATCACTGGGGCTTTTCCCTGGATGAGGAAAGCTGTGTTGGAAGTGCCCACAAGTACTTCTCGTGGCAGAGTTGAGTGAGTGCAGCTGGTGGCAGTGGCAATGTCACACGTCAGGCTGGCTGGGGACAGGTGGCTTCACCTGGAAGGCAATTTGAGCAGTGTAGAGTGATTCCAGGTCCAGTCCTGTGAAGATTCAAATGGAAAGGCTCACTATTGAACTGGGATGTAATTTTTGCATCTGATATTTAGAAATAAAGCAGGAGGCAGGTCCCAAGCCCTGATGCATCTCCAGGTGCTTTAGCTGGAATGTTGAATGTGCTCTGCTCAGGGTGTTGAGGAGCAAAATGACAGGGTGAGGTCAGCAGGGTCAGTTCTGCTGGCCATGTGTTTTCCCCTACAATGATTCAGTCCCTCAGCCTTGGTGATTAAAGGACAGCATATTTTCAGATTTAGAGTGCTGTGTCCTGGGAGATAGCTTGCAAAACTGATTTAAAAAATGTTATAAATGAATGGATTTATGTGTATGGTTTTCCCAAATGATTTTTTTTTGACCAGAGGAAAGAACAACTGTGGTAAATCTGAGTATACCTGATATGCAACTGTGGGATTAAAATATCTGCTTCAAATGTAAATCACAACCAAACTTGAGTTACAAATGGATGAACAGTCCTCCCTTAGCATTGCTAGTGCTGCTGTAAATCTTCCAGATGAAGTTTGAAATAAAAAGGAGCAGGGTTGAGCAGACAAGCCCATCCCAGCCCTGCCCTAGGTAAAAAGATGTAACACAAGTAGTCTCACAGTCTTCACAACATGAGCAATACCTTCACTTACCTTCTAGCTCCTATATTTTCTCAGGGATGTGCATTTCTGAGAAGACTTTGACTAAAGAATAAGAAAAACTGCAATCCTTTGAGCTAAGGAAAAGACTTCAAGTAATTCAGTAACTATTTCTCAATTTGTCTCAAAAGTGCTCCACAGTTTGTCTGAGGGACAAAACAGGCAAAATTCTTGGGGCAGGAGTTGGTGCTTTGCCTTTAGCTCTAGCTGTGGAGCAAAACCAGTCACCTGGAGTATGGAACAGCTGGATTCACTGGGGGTGGGGTCAAATGTGTATTTATTACCCCACAAAAAATATCTGAAGCATATGGAGGTTTAGACTTTTCTGGTTTCCACCTTTTGTGTTGTGCTTAATGTGTCATGTGAAATATTAAAACACTCACAGAGCCAGGGAGCAGAGAACAATTGCTTTTCTGCCAGCCTACTGTGAATACCTCTTGTAGCCTCCACTCTCTTACTTCCATGCTTACTTAATTTTTCACATTAAAGTGAAATATTATTTCCACAATAACACTCTTCAAATTCCCCAGGACAGATAAAGGAGTTGAAATCAAATTTTCCTGTTTCCTGAATGGATTTCCTAATCACTGACCTTTTGGGTAAAGAGATGCTGAGTTAATTTTCCATGTGAATCTATTCTTTACACCTCAGTTTAACTTTAGAGTTTTATAACAGGAGATAACAGAGCTATCCTGGAGTTGATCAACTCATGGAGTTGATCAGAGGGGAAAGCACACGACATTGTGTTTAAAGGAGTAGCACTGCAGCTACCACATGCCATCTGCTGGGCCCAAGGCTTGGGGCAGGTGAGCCTCCAGCAGTGAAGTGCCTGTCCTGGACATTTTCACAAATCTTGCAAGCTGCAGGATGCTTGGATTAGTAACCACAGAATTGTGCAGTTGTACCACGTTAGCTTTGTAAATGGATGTGATGGGTTGGAAAACTAAGGGTTGCACTCCAGGGGTGAACACGTGGAAGCCATGGGTGCAGTCAAAGCATCGACTGCACATTCTTTATCCTCCTGTCTGGTGGGACAGATGGGGCTACAAAGTCATGGCTGGGTATGGAGAGGTGGCAGAGGGGATTTCTGCTCCAGTCAGACACCCACCCTGGTCTCCTACTCTCTCCCCATCACCCCTGACTGCTCAGGGCTGTTTTCCCCTCCTGCCACCATCTGGCCATTGGCACTGACCCCCTTTGAGAACCTGTGTTCAATGTACCCTGAAAATCTCAGTAATATGGTGTTTGCTGCCTTTCCCATGTCCACCCTGGTGTTCATATCCTCGATGAATTCCAGCTGGTTAATGAGGCATTCCTTTCCCTTCCAGAAACTGCAGTGCCATTACTTAACCCCTTGCCTGCCATCCTTCCCAGCGCCCCAGGGGCTACACAAATAAAATGAGCTCCCTGAGCCATGGTACTGCCAGGATGTACAGCATATGCCGGTGGTGCTGCAGGGAATCTGAATTTCCTTTTGTGCTGCATGGAGTGTCTCAAGTTTCTGGAGGTGTCACAAGCAATTAATCATCTTAGACTGGCCCAGAAATCCTTCTGCTCAGAGTCATTATGGAGGCTTCATTGTAGTGAAGTTTTTATAATCCCTCTGAGTCTCTAGTGTCCTTAGATACCCCAAAAGAGTAATTCCCACTGTTGCTTGCCTTTGCTTGTCCACTTGTTAGGAGTGGTGCTGGCTGCCCCTTCATGTAATTTCCTTTATTTTTGCGGTTGTCTCAAGGACTCTTGGTTAAACACAACTATTCAAGAAGGCAGAAATGGTTTTGGTTCCTCACATGGCAGCTTACAATTATGTTGCACTGTGTGTGTTTTCCCACACCCCTGGGCTGGAGGTGCACTCTTACTCTGAGCGATGTGGTGGTTTAGTAGTATTTAAGCAAATATTTAAGCAAATCAGTTGCTTTGGGGGTTTGCAATTGCTGGTCACTGAATGGATCCATTCCAGTGACAGTGATGTAGTGTCACCATTGGGATTATTGCACCAGGGAGCCCTGGGGCACAGCCTGATGTCACTGGGGATGATGTGTGGGCTGAACCATGGCCATGGAAGCTGCTTGGAGAGGTGTGTCCTGGATGCTCAGGGATGTGGGCTCTAGGGGCACACTTGCTCATTTCATGAGCCAATCAGTTCCCCAGGTGGATATTCCCAGAAGGATGGAAGGCTTTGTGCTCAAGGCAAACTCGAGTGTAGCTGGCCCATGATTTCCCTTGGGAGGTGTCTGCTTGCTGAGGGGAGGGATAAGATACATTCCTTGTTCAAGTTCCTGGAAATATGGACAGAATTACTCCAGAGCCAGATTTAATGGATGCCAACACTGATTCTCTTTTCCCTCCGTCTGATCACCAGTGGGGAGCTCAGGAAGGTCCCCAGAAGGAGAGGAGGTGGTGCACCAATGTACTCCACCTCTGATCAGACCCCTTGTTGGGCTGGGAATGAGAGACAGGAGCTCCTGCTGCCACACCTGAAATCACCAAACCAACCTCCCTGGTGCTAAAGCTTCAACAAGAGCCAGGGAAGCAGGGACACTCTTTGATGGCCAAAGTACTGCTGTAAATCACTTTGATGACACAGCACGGGGACACTGTGGTGAGGACCATGAGCATTGCCAGGCTTGTGTGATATCTACCACTACTTCTACAGCCTGTCAAAAATGGCGAGGTTTCCTGGAATCAGTTCCAGAGGGACATGAGGGACAGTCTGATTTTTTGGTGCTGGAGAAGACGCTCATTTGGGGGGTGGGAGTAGACTGGTGGTAATTTGCCCACCTAGATGTATGGGTCACTGACAGCTTCTCATTGCACTTGCAAACATGTGGCTGCTTCCCAAACCACCCAGAACTGTCAGAATCATCCAGAAAACATTTCAAAATCACAGAATCATAGAATATCCTGAGTTTTAAGGGACTCAAGGATCATCAAAGTCATGCTCCTGGCTCTGCAGGGGATACTCCAGGAGTCACACCCTGTGCCTGAGAGCATTGTCCAAACACTTCTTGAACTCTGTCAGGCTTGGTGCTGTGACCACTGCCCTGGGGAGCTGTTCCAGTGCCCAACCACCCTCTGGGTAAAGAACCTTTTCCTAATGCCCACCCTAAACCTCCCCTGACTCAGCTTCAGGCCATTCCCTCAAGCCCTGTCACTGTCACCACAGAGATCAGTGTCTGCCCCTCCTCTTCCCCTCCCGAGGAAGGTGTAACGGCAGTGAGTTCTCCCCTCAGCCTCCTCCAGGCTGAACAAGCCGAGTGACCTCTGCTGCTCCTAGTAGGCTGAGAGTCTTCACCAATATGGATGCATTTTTAATTCAAGAAAATCACCACCTGTTTTTATGTTTTGTTACGCTTGCTTTGTCTTTTCACCTTCCACCATAATGAAAAAATGAATTGGTGAAACTAAAGCCTCAGCATCCCTCCCAATATTTAAGCAAATCCAGGTGTGTTTTATTTTATTTCATTTCATTCTACAATAATAGAGTCTAAACAAAGTGCTTGGAAAAATATTCCTGTGGGGATTCTTTTTAATTTAAAGGTGTTCACTTTAAAAGGGAGTTCTCCAAAGAGTATGTCATGTTTTCTTATCTGCTGTCCTTCTAGAGGAACTTCTAATCAGTGGAGGGGGTGTTCTATTGTGCTAATGCCTAATCCATGATTCTTTGGAAGTCTTTTCTCTTTTACATGTCCCAGTCCCTCCTATGCTATGCCTTTGCTGAGTAACCTCTTAGTCCACCTCCCATTTCACCCCTAGATTGCCCAGCTATGGCCAGGGCTGTAATTTGTGGCAGAGCACATTCCTGTGGCTGATTTTTCCTCCTGTATATTTCCTAGGTGGCTGGGGACCTGTGCTGCCTTTTTTCCACCAGCTGCTGAGGAAACACAAATTTATGGCACTGGAATGGACCTTGGCTCTCCATAGTCCATCTTCCATTTTTCTGTTGAACTGGGGGCAGGGGTAGTGGTGGAAAGGAAAAAATCAATACCTGGATTTGGATTGTTTTTTCTGTCAAAGGATACTGTTCTGAGCAAAGCTGGGTGGCTGAGAAGGAAAGGAAATCCTCATGTTCAGCCTGAGCTTGAACAGGGCAAATGCAGTCTTGGGGGAAACCTATTTCTGCCAAGGCTTTGTGTCCTTTGCCAAATGCAAACATTGCCCCTTTGGCACCTCCTGAAAGCCTCAAGAATTTCTCCTGCATAATAAGTTTATGTTTCTGGAATGAAAACTTTCTGAGGACAAAAAGTGACAGCAGATGGGAAGAAAGTCAAGTTTCTTTCTTTGAGCTATTAGAAAACACCTTTCCCTTTTCATTATGACTTCATGAAGAAAAACAAGCTATAATGATGTGATGGAAATTGGCATTTAAAAGCCCTGAAATGGGACATCTAAGTGAAAAGGTATCTTTCTTTGCAGTTTCTGTCAGAGCATTGATTTGGCTTGTTTATTATCTGGTGGTGTTTGGAGTCTGATGTTACTCTGTACCATCAGTGGAACCAAAACTCCCCACAGTGCTTTTCTGGGGATGTGGTGCCATGCTGGAAAAACATCCTTTGGCTTTTGAAAGGGCAGTAATTTGTACATTCCATTTCTTGCAATAGTCTTTGAAATCCCCTTTTATGAGGAATGGTCCTCCCCTCATTCCCGGTGTGAGGGGACTTTTTAAATGAATGGATTGTTTAGAAGGGACAGAAGTAGTTCTCCTTCCCCCTGCATCTTTGAAGCCTCTGGACCACCCATGAACAACAGAGTTCAGAGGCATCTGATCATTTTTCAGGACTGTTCTTTGTATTAATTTCTTTCTTTTCTGGAAATTGTGCTATGCTGCTCTGAAGTAGCAGACCCAACTGCACCCTGTGTGTTGCTGTTTCAGCCCACAGCTGTCCTGGGTGTCCAAGTTCCCAAAGTGATTAGAGTACCAGTAATACATCTGTGCATTCCTGGCATCTTTTAAAAGGACAATTTAGGAGAAAAAGTTCAAGAGGGATCAAGCAAACCAGTGTGAGTCAGAATGAGTGACTTTGCATCCAAAACCAATGCAGGATTTTTCTCCTGGAGCTGGAAGTGGTCTGGCAACGACAAATTTGCTTCTGAGAACTAACTGAAGAAACAGAAGAAGAGATTGCCAATGACAGTGCTTTGAAGATTCTACATCTCTCCAGACAACACTTGCAGAAGATGCTTTTCCTGGAAGGAAAGGTTGAATGCTGTCTGCAACTCCCAATCCTGGAGTGCTTTTGGGATTCCCCTGATGCTTCCTTTACTATATCAGCATCTCAGCAGGCTCTTCTGTCTGGATCTACAGTCAGGGCTGCAGTGCCAGGGGTGCTGAGTCCCTTGGGCACCAGGGGGAGGACAAACACCAGCAGCACAAGAAGGGATGAGGCTGGTGAAGAGGAGCCTCTCCCCAGCTCACTTGCTGAGGGCTGGGGGTCCACCAGGGGATGGCTCTGGCTCATTGGTGAGGAGAGGAAAGGAGAGAAGAGGACAGGGTCAGGAACAAGAGGTCTGAGAAGCAGAGAACCTCTCCAATCTAAGCACCCTGCTGCCCAGATCCCTCTCCCCAACATCCAGGTGTTCCAAAATCCCTCTGAGCTGTAGTCCTTCTGGAGGCTTCTTTGCCTGGGGACATAGGTCATGGCACAGTCTCCAGTAGGTTACTTGGTCCTTCTGTATGCAAGCTCAAGCCTTAAAAGCTTTATTTCCAGAACATGAACCCCTTTCAGCAGTGGAAACTTTTTCTGGGGAGGAATAACTCCTCTCTACCTTCCACAAAAGAAAAATCTCATTTCTTTTCATAAACAACTGCTATGGTTGGAGCTGTATGGCCAACCAGTGGGATGTGATTTACCACAGGCTTATTTATACACTGGCTATGAAATATACTCAGTTTTCCAGGATGGAAAAATGCCATTTGAATGTGAACTAATTATATTTACTTCCTTACTGTAAATTGCCATTGAAAAGCAAAAGCAGCAGTGAGAGCAGTCAGTGTTTATGTCTTAATACACCCACACAGACCTCTGCCAGTGAAAGGATGAAGGAGTAAATAGTTTCTGAATGTGTCATTTTGATTTGGACCATTTATAGTTCATATCAAGCTATTGTAGTGACAGAAAAAAACCCACAGGTCTTAACTTGTAATCTGGAATATTTCAATTAAAAATTGCTTAACAGGGATGAATTGAGAAACCTCATTACAACTAACCCTTTTCCACAAATCTGTATCTTTTTTTTTTTTTAAGGAAAGAAATGTTTTGCTGAAAACTACTTAGCTAACCCCACTCATGAGGAGCCAGTGAAGCTGAGGCTAAAGTCAGGCTGCACATAAAACAGGCTTTTTCAATAACAGCAAAAATTAGGGATTGGAAGAAATTAACATATGATGGTTTCTGTGTGATGGGAAATATTTAATCAGTGTAGGGTGTTTCTGAATGACATTCTTCCTTCTGGATCAGGTGGAAATTCAGAGAAGGTCTTGACATATGTGATGAGAAAGAGGCATTAGATGGTCTGGACAGCTCCTGCTAAACATACAGTGAGTGGCACTGAGTGTGCCCATGGGCAATGCACTTTGGCTAAATGCAGGGTGATAGAGCAACCCAGAAACACCACAGAGTGTCAATACCCTGAGCTGTCAGTACCCTGAGCTATCAATACCCTGAGCTATTGATACCCTGAGCTATTGATACCCTGAGCTATCAATACCCTCTGTAACTGATGGCCCTGCCCATGGGGTGAGGCTTCTGCCCCTGAGCAGTAGCTGTCACAATTAATCTAAACTGACTTGTAATGAAGTAGTCACTGGAGATTTCCCTTCTGTTTAAGCAGCTGAGAAGCTGAAAGTCCTGAGTTCACTTCCCTGGCATCATGCTGACAAACTCACTGGAGGCCCTTGATGGGACCAGGTCCATCAGTGCTTGCTGGGGTTTGCAGCCATCATTCTCAGAGCTCAGAGAGGAAAAATGGCATCTTGTGTCCAAAGCATGTCTTGGGGCTGGGGGGAGTCTGGCAGGACAGGGGAAGCTGCAGTGTGTGGAACATCTGCTCTGCCTCTGCTCAGAGGTGAAGCCTCTCCAGCCATTCTTCCCCATGGAGACACAGTGTGAAAAGTTGTCAGGAGGTGTTAGGTGTCTCCTCCTCTGATCTCTGTGAAAGCCCTGCAGGCTGTTTGCATCAGGCATTCAGAACAAAAACTGAGTGAAGGTTGATAAACACCTTTCAGTCCCTCAGTGCAGACACCATTAATAACAGGGCTACATGCTCTGGTTCCATGGCTGCTGGGGTAGCAGTGAGGTTTTTCTTTGCACATCCTGCTCCCTCAGGCTTCATTTTCTGGAGCTGAGTGCCAGCTTCCCATCAAACTGCATCCTGGCTGCAATGACTCCTCCTTCCTCTTCGCAGGGTCACGGCAGTGTTGGGGTGCTTTGCAAAGGGAACATTCCCAAAATGCCTGAGAGGACAGCAGTGTTTTGATCTGATGAGTGTGTCCATCTCAGAGCTGGGGGGGAAAAGCAGGGAAAAAAGCCATCTCTGCAGCTTTGTTTGGGCACAACATTATGAAATGGTATTGTGTCCAGTGCTTGGCCTTTTCCAATACCTATACCTATACCTACCTTTGGGTATCTGCCTAGTTCAGCAGGTGAGACAAATATAAAAACATAGAGAAAAGGAATTCAGGTGTGTAGGGGCATAACAAATGTCAGGAAACTTTAGCATGCAGCTGGGAAGTGGATCAGTGCATCCTGGATCTCCTATTTGTGATTCTCAACCTTCCTTTGGAGGTGCTTACAGCTCTATTGAGTGCACAGCTGTAGCCAATATTGGATATTTAAGATTTGACACTGAATAAGTGAAGAAATTCTCTGTATCTAAATGCCCTGAGAGATCTGCTGCACTGAGTATGTTCACTGTGCAATGCAGACATTGTGCTCATTCAAAATGACACAGAAGTTGGGCTCTTGCCTGGGAGAAGGTGAGTCTGCATTGCTGTAGCTCTGCTCTTACTCTGGTCAAACTCTGATGGAAGCAAAAAGCCAAACTCTCTGGTTTCAGAAAACTCCTTTAGATGTCCAAGCTACAGGAGTGTCTAAATACCAGAGAGTAATGAGATACTTAAATAAAGTCTGTGGACTGGAGCAGCCATAAGGCTAAAGACAAGTCCTGTTTAGGTCGTGGCAACATGGCCTTAATGTGATTCATCAAGGAGATGTTTTTCTAACTATGCTTGGGTGGAAAAGCGTTAACTACTGCTCAGATCAGGAGAAATCTGGAGATATTTCAAGAAGACTCTAACCAAATTCCCCTTGTGATAATTGTGAGGTATTTCCTGAACGTGTTAATGATATGGAAGAACAGTATTTTTGATTTCTAAGCAGAGTTCTGAATTTGTTGCTGATCCTATGGAAAAAACAGAAGCACAGGTGCATTCTTGTGTAAAATAAAGCTACTTAGGGCAAAAGAGTTATAAAAGCTGGTAGAACTTCCATTTGAATGTATGAAATATTGATGGACTCAAGGTCCAGGGAAGTGACTTGCACTGATTAGCTCAGTGCAAGACTCTGAGTATTGCTTTAGAGTCATTTGTCTCAAAACCCACTATTTCCTCTGAGAGAGAGACCTTTGCAATGTGATTTATAATTGCAAACTTCTAAATACAAGATTGCCTTGGTTGTGAATTTTTTAATCTTTCAACCTCAATTCCATGTCATGTGGTTCTAGTGTCATATTTTATCTTTGGTTTTATTCATAGCATGGCCATAATTTCCTTGCTGACCTTCTACCAGTGTATTCATTATGTTTCAAAGGGCACATTGTCCTTCACTGCCTCATAACAGCAGAGGCAAAATAATGGTGGTGTGTTATTTAAGCAATCATTGGGCAAAGATGCTTTATAAACATGACACAGTGCATGGTGCAACTGTTCACCATGCCCTGAAAATAATGAGTGTATGTGATTTTTCAGCCTACAAATTATTTTGTGACTTATGTTAGAAAGATCTGAGAATTAGCAAAGTTTTTGGTGTCTTTCATATCTCACCTTGATCACTGCTGTAGAGGTTACTCCTTCTGCCTTTGTGCATTTGAATCTCTGTAGCACTGAAAGGCTCAGAGTCTCAGACACAGCCCAACCTTTGCTGCTGCTCTTCCTTTTCTGAGTGCGAGATGAGGTGATTTATTAATGTTGAAGTCGTAGGGGTCTGAAGAGCACAGCTCAGCTCTTGCTAGAACTGTTCATTCTCACATTTCACTCACAGAACTCAGAAACTTTTTCAAGATCACTCCTGGTTTCTGTCGCAGGGAGAACTCTGTCATCCCATGCAGAAAGGAAAAGTTCAGCTGGAAAACAGGAAGCATATTAAAAAGCATGCACATGCACACATATGTACAAAGAGACACACAAAATTAAGCAATACTCAGTCCTCTATCCTGATGATCAGGCTCTCCTCTAAAAAATGGGCACTGCATGCTCAACCACAATGATACCTTAATTTTAATTTTCGGGAGTTCACTTCAGAGAGTTTGTAAGTTTTTTTGCCTTTCTACATAAATTGTGCTTAGGGATTTTGTATTCAGCACCATAAAGCTGCAAAATTTAACAAGTTAAAGAGTTTGTTATCAAAACCTGAGAGCAACAGTTACTTTGGGAAGGGGAGTTCTGGTGGAACACAACCCTGTGCCTCAGCATCCCTTGGGGCAGCACCAAACAACTCTCCTCTCAATTCTCCTCTCAAAGACTGCTGAGGTTTGTGAGGAGCAGGTTTTGGCCACATAAAGCTGCAGCTTTTGAGAATGTAATTACCACATTTATAGATGGGCATTTATGGAAAAAAAGAGGTACATCCAAATCAAGGCTTCACTGCTGGTCTCTGCAAGCTGTCCCATCATGTTTAACATTGCAGTTTTCCCAATGATTCCTTTGTTATTTTTCATTCAATTGTCATTGTCATTTGCTCATGAATTTCAGACTTAACCCGCCCAACATCCATGTGGATTTATGCAAACGCTTCTTTATTCAGGCAAAGCAGATGAATGTGCTCTAGATCTTTCTTTTTAAATAGAGAACAACTCAGTGAACAGATGGTAAAGGGCCTGAATTTCACTTCATGCTGCTTTTCCACATCACATTATTTTTAGTGATTGAATTTTCATCTGTTTTGTGAATGTATACATAAGGGGTTAAGAGGGTCCCATGCTATTAATCCATTAATTAATAGCAAATGAACTACAGAGAAGCTTCTACACTGATCTGTTACAGGATGCAATGGAGTTAAAAGATCATTAATGTTGGAAAAGATATCTAAGATCATTGAGTCTGGCCATTAACCCAGCACTGTCAATTCCACCACTAAACCATGTCCATAATTGCCACATCTAAACACTGGCTTCAGTAGAGTTATGCTGATTTAGGTTGTACAAGAGAAGGTGGCTAGTAAATGCATCAATGAAATCAACAAAACCTCCACTGAATCCACAGGAGTGAAAAGTACAGTGCTCTGGTTTTGCTGAAAAGGAATCCACCTTTATGTCTCAATCAGACCTAGTTTTCTCATTCACCTCAAAAATAAAATAATGTATAGACTCACCTGGGGTTTTGCAAACAGGGCAGGAAGCAGGGACTCTGCTAACACCCTGTGGATGTGTATGGACTGGGGGACAGTGTCTCTGTCACAGCAACCGCTGTCTAGCTGGAAATAAAGAGTGTTTGATGGAAAAACACAGCTTCCCATACCTTTTATCTGAGGTCTGTGCTATATTGAGATTGTTTCTTCTGTGCTGTCCTAGAGATACAAAGTCATGCAGAGACAGCAACTTGATGCTTTTGTGCTGCAGTTCTGCCTTGTGGGACAGAGATGGTTAATTCAGAGCATGGGGTGAGACAATATGTGCTTGCCTGGAAAAGTCAGACCTGCTCATCACAACCATTTGTTTTGATTTCCTTTTCTGACTGGGAGATGAGGTGATTTATTAATAGTGAAGGTTCTGTTCTTCACTATCCCAATGATGCAAAGTTTGGATTTGACCAAACTTCTCCTTGGTTGTCTGTAGTTCCTGGGACTTGATCCTGATTAGAAGTTCTTTCTGGTGTTAAGTGAGAGTCAGTGCCAAACAAGAGCCTGTTTAGTGAAACATTTCAGGGTTGGTATCCAGTGCTTGATTGGCAGTTGTGCTGTATATTGCCTTTTTGGGTGTCCCATTCGAGCTGCAGGTCAAGGGCAGATAATTTCCAAGAACCAACAGTTGTGATTCTGGTGCTGATTTGTTTGGGATGTGGTTGCTTGGTTGTGGAAGTAGGCAAGCTCTGTCTGAGACACATCCTTTGAATCTTGCTGAGGAGCAGCAAGCTGATCTCCAGATGTCCTTGGAAGGTTCCTGCAGCTCTGTGCCACATCTGGGCTCTGTCTGCCTGCCCACGACTGCTGTCAGCTCAGTGTCACTCCCTGCTCACAATGAGGCCTGAAGCTGGGCAGGCTGCATTCGAGTAATGGGCTGCTGAAAAATTAATCCACTCTGACAAATTAATGAAAAGAGACTTTGGACCCTTCCCAGATCTGTGCTGAAAACACCACTTGAGCTAAGCAGTGTCAGCTCTCCAGTGTTAATCACGAGCAGGAAAACATGGACATCATTAAACAGGCTGTTTTCCTGAGTTTTCTCATAAAATTTCTTCCAACTTTTCCAAAGGCAGAGCCATGTCCACAACTTAGTGGCATTTCCCTGTGTGTAGCAGGCAATTTATAATGCTCATCTTGAGCTTTAAGGGAAAAAAAAATCTTTTAAAGACAGAAGCATGAAAACAGAACTAAGGAGTTGTGGGCACTACTTAAAGTGATCAGTGCTTTTGTTTAAGCTGAAAGAAGTGAAGTGCTGTGAATAATAACCTTAAAATTGAGCCAATGCAGGGAAAATACTTTACCAGAGAGTTACTCTCACTCTTTAACTATTCAGTCAGATGATGCTTGGAGCAGTGTGTTGGAAAGTTTTTCATTGTTTTCCCCACCCCCCTGTTGTGAAGAGTCTAGAAGATGTGACCATAATGTGTTTTAGGCATGGCAATGCCTAACTATTAGCTAACATATAATCTGGGAAAATTCACAGCCCTAAGTGTCTAGGTCTCCAACAAAGTATCCATCCACAGCATTGCCTCCTCATCTCTTACTTGCTCTAGGACCCCAAACTAATACTTGCATACTCTGAGGGTTGTCTGATTGTCTGACTTATGTTTGGTGTGGAGCAGACCTTGGCACCACCTGGCAAAGACTCAGAGTCAGGAGCAGATTGCTGTGGTCCTTTCCCTGTGGCATCCTCTGCTCCTGCACCATGCTCTGGACAGAGGTGGATGCATGTGTGTATTTTGGGAGAGAAATAGGCATTATAGGGTCTTTGGATATTTTGTCCAAGTGTAACAGAACCTCTGGAAGGTGATCCAGCTCATCCTGAGGTAGGTATCTAAGGCAGAACAGATTAATTATTCTCTGAAGACTTCTCTGGGTGCCATCAAGCCCTTGAGACTTCAAGGTCTGCTTTGTCCCTGATCCAGGTGAGGAAGACAATGCAATGTCTCAGAACTTTTGCTTAGGGTCAGTGAGAGGAACCTGAGGCTCTGGAGAACTTTGGATGGAGGTGGTTCAGAGAGCCCCAGGGTATCCTGAGGACAAGCAGAGTTAGATGTTCAGGGTAGGAACCTACTTCTCCCTGCAGCTCTTGCCCCTTTACATCACATTTTATAGCGTGGTACCCCAGAGGATACTGAATCCAATGCCTTTGGCGAATGTTGCATTTGCATCAATATTTTAGCAAATGAAAGAGAGAAAAACTTCGTAGATGTTGCGCTGAATCACCAGGCTGGTGTGGCAGCATGGAGTTTCTACATAAGTGACATAATTAATTCTGACTAAATGAAGCTACACTTCTAATTAGATTTGAGTTTCTCCATATCTTGTATTGCCTGGGCTTTTGGAGCAAGACTTTGCCATTTAGTGCTAAGGGCAGCTTAGTCCTGCCAGAGAGGCTCAGGCTATGTTCTCTTCACAATGCTTTGTTTTGGTTCATCTTTTATGATTTCATTTTAAAAAGAGGATTAAAAAAAAAAATTAAAAACAATGAATAAAAGCTGCAAAAAAAAAGCA
The DNA here is from genome assembly GCA_024500445.1 of Entomyzon cyanotis. Classification (NCBI taxonomy): domain Eukaryota; kingdom Metazoa; phylum Chordata; class Aves; order Passeriformes; family Meliphagidae; genus Entomyzon; species Entomyzon cyanotis. Next base: position 68,496,883 of record JAKEPQ010000871.1, read on the forward strand.
GTAAAGCAAAAAGAAAAAAAAAATTAAGGCAAAACTGTCTGGATGAGAAAGCACAGCTTGCATGTCTGCTGAGAAGCAGTTTAAGGTTAGACATCTGCCTTGTAATAGGTTGTGTCTGGACACAAAATGCCAGTGTTCACCAGTAAGCCTCAAGAAATGCAAAGAGCCTAGGCATAAATTTTTTAAGGTCTTGTATAAATCATGCATTTTATTTCCAGGTGCTTTTAGTCCTGAAAACAGATCTTCCCCCTCCTTTGGGAAAGAAACAAAACAAGACAAAACAAAACCCTAGAACATTCCTGTGGAGATTAAAAAAAAAAAAAAAAAATTATAGTATTTTATTAAAAAAAAGGTCTGGGAAAAACTGAATATTTCTGATGAGCTCTGGCACTGGAATTTCATAGTTAACTTTATCTAATGGGCTGAAAATATTTCACTTTTGGAGGACTTCTCAGCTGCCAGTGTTAACTTTTCCTGAGGTACCTATGAGCAAGGAGCCTTGTTCCTCACCCTGAGACAGCAGACATGGACTGCAACCAATGGAGTAAAATGGGTTTTACAGGCAGATCCTCTCCTTGTGTCCAACAGGGAGGGGAATCTCCTTGCCCTGACTTCCCAAGGATACCCTTGTATCCTTAGGTTGCCCTTAGCAGCTCCATCCATAGCAGCAAATGAAATGGGTGAGGAGCTGCCTTTGGCTCTGAGGCCAGTTTGTGCCATTGAAGCTTTTATTAATCCCTCTAATCCCCAAACCAGGATGGCTGCATCCAAATCACCTCCTGCTCCTTGTGCTAACCTGTGCAGGTCTGACCTGTGCCAAGGGGGATGCAAATAATCCAAAAGTGTGGATGCCTGAGTGGCACTTTTGAGGCCCATGTCCTCATTTAATTTAATTTCATTTATTAAGACAGAGAATGAGTCCTGACAGGTCCAGAGGCAAGGAGAAGGCAGCAGAACTGCTCTGGATGCTCAGATACAATTCAAGCACTAATTCCTATTACTGGGTAATCTCTAAACAGAGAGGTGGACCCAGACCCCTTCCCCTTGAATATTGCACATCAGTCTAAGGCAGCAGCTGCTTGGGTGACTCTCCATGGCTGGGATTCTTCAGTGACCTGGCAAATGGAGTGTGACTCAGATCATCTCTTTTACCACCAGACAATGAGGGGAGGAAACTACAGCCAGATGGGAATGAATGGGGAGAAATTCCCAGGTCTGGATTTCTCTGGCCCCTTACAATGAAAGGAAGGATAGAGGTGATACCATGAGGAGCTGTCTGCAGAATAAGCAGACATGGAGGAGAAGGGTAGGAGAACCCCAGATGAGGTTTAGCTTAATCCCCAAAGGGTAAAGCTCCTGCTGCTTGGGGCATTGGGAGCACATATAGCTGTGAAAGTGTTTAAATGAGTTAATCGTGGCTAAGCTCCTTGTTGAGGATTCAAAATCTTTTCACTGAAAAGCAGATCATGTTAATCCAAATCAATTTCTCAAATCCACTTTTATTCAGATTATCAAACTTTAGGGCACATTAACTGTTCTCTAGCACATATGTGCAGGCTACAGGGCAGCTCTCCCCTTGTTAAATCTTTTAAGCATCTGGATTGAGGGAAAAGCAATGTTTGGATTAACTGGACATTTATCTCTCCTTCCATGCTCTCTCTTTTTTGGGGTTAATTTTCTGGTCAGTTATGATGATGGCCTGGCAGCTGATCTCTCGGAGATGTTTCTGGCAGAAGGGGGGTGAATCACCTCCACTTAAAGGAGCTGTGAATCACCTAACTTCATAACTTGCTTCAAGCTTCATGTCTACAATCAGAACAAATCCTGGAAGGCACATAATCCTGTTGAGCTGAGGACAGGCACTCAAACCCAGGCTATTTGAGATCTGATTCTGGATGGTTTTCTCTTGGAACAGACAACATTTGCAAGAGCTTAACATCACGACCAAATATTTTTCATAGTTGGAGAAGCAATCAGGTTTATGTTTTTTTGAGGAAACTTTCATATTGGTTGGAAGTACTGATCTGGCTTCTTTTCACACTCAAGTCCTGTACACTAGAGGAGAAGGACTAAAAATTTCCTCATGAGCTGTAAACAATTAATTTAAAAGCAAACGTCCAGATGTGCTAAATAATGCAATGGGCTTGTCCAAAACTCCCATTTCTGGGGCCTGCATGAATAATGCATACTAAAATAAAATGGACAAGAATTTCTAAGTTTGTTTAGAACTGAATTAAGTGCTGATAAATTAGCAAACATGGTTGTCAGTGCTGGTTTGGGAACTGAATCATTCTGGGACATCAAACAAAATGAATCACAAACATTCTATGCCCTGAAATATGCATCTGCAAAATGTCTGCATTAACATTACTATTATGAATTTAGGCTGAAGACATTTTCAAGCCAGAAGGGGCCACTGGATCATTCACTTGACTATCTCCATAACACAGGGTGTAGAGTTACTCTGAATGATTCCTGTCCTGAGCCTTCAGGCCCTGGCTGAGCCAAAGCAAAGGGAGATGAAAAAGAAAAGATGAATATTTGCAATGGCTTGGATGAGAATAGGGAGAGGAAAATGTGAGCAGTGAAGGGAGATGAAAGGTGAAGCTCCAGATCAGCGTCCGAAGGTCACTCACCATATGTTGGTTTAAGGTCTGAGGTGCAGCAATTGACCTGCAAAGCACTGAGGAAAGTATTTCTGTCTGTGGCCATCAGTCACACTGCTCAAGCTACTGTCTCTTCCCATCTCTGACTTACTGCTGGGGAGCCAATTCCTTTCCCATGAGCCATCAAATGGGAACAATAAATCTGAATTGTTTCTGGGATCTATTGATGGCCACATGCTGAGAGAAGGAAATCCTCTTAATTTCCATTTCACTGAAGTCACACACTCCAGATAACTGGAAGCTGAAATTAAGGATGGGAGTACACCAGAGAGTTCAGAGTAGGATCTGAGTTCCTTCAAAAAGTGTGAGTGTTTGGAGGCAAGCTGAGACAGAGATGAAAGATGTGAACATATCAGGAAAAATATTCTGGATATCTACTTTGGAAAATTTTCATTGTCACTGCAAATTGCCAGACTGGATAAATCCTGCTGGTTCCCCAGGATGTCCCTGCACACATATCTCAGAAATGCCCCATTAGCTTTTTATTCTATTTGAGAGTTCCCTTCCTGCCCTGTTCCTCCCCAGAAGTTCTCACAGACAGCTGGGAATTAACAGGAACTTTTGTGTTGTAGATACCAGGCTGAGACCCCATGGTCAAACCATGAAACTAAATCATCAAGCACCAGACCTCTTCATCACTCATCTTGCTTCATTAGGCTTGAGGTTTAGTTGAAAACCACAAATGGAAAATGGATATTAACAAAAAAAGGGAAGAAAATGGACATTTTTGCACAGGCAGAAATGAGGGAAATGGGAGATCTGTTGATAGGTTTTTTTTTCTGACTTTTTCAGAATCTAATTGGAGAGAGTTCCTTTATCCTCCCAGTGCTAGGTGGTTCAAACAAGATTCAGCTGCTTGGTGCCAGACTGGTATCCTGATTAGCTTTTTCCCTGCGTGGGCAAAGGGAGAGTCTGGCAGCTGTGGGGGTGTTTGTCACAACACTCCTGGGCTCTCAGTTTATCCTGCTACTTAATAGGACCTTGCAGTGGGAGACAATCTCAACCAGCTGCAGCAGCAACCTAAATAACCAAGGCAGACAGGAGAACTGGGACTTTTATTCATACTCTATAGACAGGGAAGGGAGACCCACAGGGTGAAAGCCAAATGTGTCCTGGGCTGCATCCAGAGCAGTGTGAGCAGCAGGTGAGAGGGGGAACCTGCACTCTGCTCTGCTCTGGTGAGACCCCACCTGCAGTGCTGCATCACTCTGGGGTCCCAGCACAGGAAGGACATGGAGCTGTTGGAGCAAGTCCAGAGGTGGGACACCTCTGGGAGGGAACATGATTGGATGGGTGAAGCACCTCTGCTGTGAGGAAAGGCTGAGAGAATTAGGATTGTTCAGCCTGGAAAAGAAAAGGCTTCAGGTGACCTAATTGCAGCCTTGAAGTGCCTGAAGGAGCCTGTAAGAATGATGGAGAGAGACTATTGGCAAGAGCGTGGAGTGACAGGACAAGGCTTCAAAATGACAGAGGTCAGGTTTAGATTGGGTATTAGGAAAAATTCTTCCCTGTGAGGGTAGTGAGGCAATGGAACAGGTTGCCCAGAGAGGTTGTGGATGCCCCATTTCTGGAGGTGTTCAAGGCTGGGTTGGAAGGGGCTCTGAGTAACCTGGGAGGTTGGAAGTAGATGATCTTTAAGGTGTCTTTCAACCCAAACCATTTAAACCATTCTATGAATACACAGGATCCAAGTGACTGGGAGGACTCAGAAAGCTGGAGCCCCACGTTCCTGCTTGCAAACCAACACCTGATTCCCACTGGTATGTGTGGAAATTCAGTGCTACAGAAAACAACATGCTGAAATTCACCCTGACCTGAGCTAACCTGCAGAGCCCTGGCCTGGTGCTCCAGCTGCAAGGTCACTCTCTGCTCTTTGGCTAAGTCCCACTTTTCTGTGTACACAAACCCAATGCCACAGGCACTCAGATATATATATATATATCTCACAGATAGAGCTGTGCTGACACACAGGTGCACATCAGCATAAACCTTTGACCCCTGCTTGGCTTCAGCCTCTTGTGGCACTAAACCAGCTCATGGTCCCTGCTTTCAAACAGGTCCTTTTTTTTCCCCCTGCAAGAAACTTCTGCTCAGTGTTTGGTCCTCTGGAGCTGCTGTCCTGCAGCGCTGGTTCTGTTTCACTTCAAAAGCCAGCTAAGAAATATTTCTCTAGTCTCTTTATGCCTACCACAGTTTATTAAGTTATGCTTCAAACATTTCAGATCACAGTTGGGCTGCAAGGCAATACACAAAATAGGAGCTTTTTGCTTACTGAGTGTGCAAGATGTTACTTTGCTCTTGGGATTCTTTGTGATGTTTGGTGTGCCTCTCGTTCAGTTTATATTGATGGGCAAATATCCTGGTTCTTTTATTTTGATGTAGATTGTTTCCTGGACCAACCCCATATTTTAACTCCATAATAGGAGAGTGGGTGGAAGCAAAGAGACTGATAAAATCTCCCTTTGCTGCTGGTGAATTTCTGAGATGTTTTCTTCAGCTTAAGTTATGGGGTTTTTTTAATATAGTGGTTAGGAGTCCACGTTTAGTGCCACACTGTTTGGTATAGAAGAAGCCCTCATTGGGGTTTGCTTTGGTTAGAGACAGGAGGATGCCTGGAAGGGAAAGGGGAGATTTCACTGAAGTTCATGGGTATCTCCAGTGTGCATGGGATGTGTATTTATATGGACACACTGGAATGGCAGGGAGCAGACAACTATGTGTAAAAATTATCTGTCTTCAGGCTTGTGTTGAGGTTTGGAGAACCCTTCTCTCAGAGCTTGCATTGGGATGGCTGCAGAGGATTCTTGGATATGAGGAAGAAATTCTTCCCTGTGAGGGTGGTGAGGCACTGGCACAGGTTGCCCAGAGAAGCTGTGGATGCCCCATCCCTGGAAGTGTTCAAGGCCAGGCTGGATGGGGCTTGGAGCAACCTGGGACAGTGGAAGGTGTCCCTGCCATGGCAGGGGGCTGGAATGAGGTGACCTTTGAGGTCCCTTCCAACCCAAACCTTACTATGGTTCTATGATTTGTCCCTCCCTGTGTTGAGCCCTGTTTGCACACCTTGGCAACTCATCTGGCAGTGCCTGAACTGTCCTGGCATCACAAAGTCCTGTCTTTTAGGGTAAACCAGCAGCAAATTCAGCTTGCTTTGAACACAAGGCTGTGATGGTACAGAGGCAGCTTGGCTGTGCAGGAGGATGGGGCAGACAGCACAAAGTGGCAGATTTTTCAGCTGGGCTCCTTGTCTGAACTTGGTCAATATGGTTTTGACACAGGTTGTTCCTGCACACTGCATGGTGGAAGCCAAAATATGTAGAGTTTCTTGAGGTTGCCCTCAAATGTAGATGCACCCCAAGCTTGCAAACATCTTTTTGGGATGAAGGCAACATGCATCCCCCAAGCCTTGCTTTGATTCCCAAGCTCAGAGGGTCATATCCAACTGTCCTTGCTGTGTGGGAGAAAGGAGGACAGTGGAAGCAGCCTGTCCCCAGGCATGGTAGCCTTTCCACAGGCTGCTCTTTTGGAGCTGGTGAAGTTCACAGAGCTCTGCTGGGGACAAGAGAAGGCAGGGGGATGCAAGCAAGGCTGCCATATGGGGATGTGTAATGCTAAACATGTGCACTGATCCTTCCAGTTGTTCACTGGAGAGCAGAAATGTCGTGCTCCCTGTGAGCTGGGGCAGGAGGGGCCCCAGTCTGAGCTGGAAGCAGAGCCATAATGGAGTCCAGAAGCAGAACTTCCGTGAATCAAAGGAACGCATGTTTATTTACAGAGCTGCCAGCCGCGGGGAAGCCGCCCCAACAAGCTCATAAACATATTTACAGGGGTTTCACAGCCAGGTTTGTAAGAAACAATAAAGCAATCACTCAGCACCTCTGCTTAGGAGCTCTTTATGGCGAGGAGTCTCTCCCAGAGCTGCGAGGCACTGGCTGAGTCACTCTTTACAAGGTCTCTGACCCAGCCTGCTTCACTGAGCTTTATTGCTTTTCTCTCCCGGAAGTTTTCGCAATTCCCTCTGCTCCTGTGAGGAGTTGGTCTGTTCTTAACCCATCTGGGATGGGGATGAGGATAACTCAGCTGCCCTTCCTTCTCCAAGGGATGAGAAGGAATCTCACCTTCTACATGTGCTGCCTTTGAGTTTCCACATTTTTGCAGCTGCATGAGCACCATGTCCAGTTTTCTGTAACCAGCTGCTTTCCAAACACCAGCACCCACCAAGGAAGCCTGAGAAACTCCCAGATGTTCTCCCAAAGACTTTAATTCCATGGCCCTTGGTGCTTGCATTGGTGCTTGACCAAACATCTTAAACCTACAGAACTTTCCTCCACCTCTTGGCTCAAAAAAAGGAACCAGAAGAGACTATTCTAGTCAAGTTTACGAGTTCAGGGGATACTTTCTGCATTAGTTGTTTTCCTTGAGGGGGAGGTGATGCCAGAAGCAGAAACCCCCCAGGACTTGGCACCATGGTTGCAAATAGGGCCAGGAGGAGTGGTTTGCAGCACTGCAGCAGCACAAAGGAAGGGGAGCAGGAGAACCAAAGGGGAGAAATGCTTTCCTCCTTCGTCCATCCCTGAGCTGATGGCCATCAAACACACACTGTGCTGCCACCTCAGCTTGGCCAGCAGCCTCAGCTGCAGCGTGGAGCCTGTGGAGCCTGTGCAGGGCTCCTTCCTCTGCAGGGCACATGAGCCCAAAGGGACCGTGGTGGTATTTTTAGCAAAGAGCACTAAAGTATGTGGGAAGGGTCATGAGCTGTGCTGTGGAACAGCAGCTGTTTCTTGAGACATCACGTAGGAGGGCTGATGGTCTGGAGGAGGAATGCTGCCAGGCTCTGGCATGGATGGAACCCCTGGGAAAGGGCTGGTCTCTCTGCTGTCTTTGAGGACAAGTGCTCAGAATAAAAACAAACTGAAGGGTTTTAGTGGTCCCAAGCAAAAGGCAAGCTGGGTTCATTGCATTTTGGATATCCTCCATTACTGAAACAAGTTAGTGCCCTGTTTTAGTTCCTTTTGTTTCCATAGCATCCAGGTAGTAGCATGACCTTTCTAGATATTTAGAAATGGCTTGTGCGTGAAGAGGAAGAAAGGATTTTGGCTAAGCTTTTTATTCTGACTGCAAGCTGAGGAATCCTGGGGGTTTTTGGGCTAGTGCTTGGTTTCCTGTACTAGTTGTTGCTGTTCTTCTCCTTTTGGAGAAGAATGCAGTGGTGGCAATTCTTGGAACTAAGGCTGGAATCCGAGCAGGGAATGAGAGGTTAAGTGCAGTGCTTAGACAAGGCTCCAGACTTAGACAAGTCCAGCTCTGGCTTTGTGAGTCATGGTGCTGCTGGGAATTTGGGTTCAAGCTCTGGGTAGTCTCCTCCAGGATCCATGGTTCTCTGTAGAGTCAGCTTATGGCATATTTGAACAGAGAATCATAAAATTATTAAAGCTGGAAAAGGCCTCCAAGGTCATCTGGTCCAACCATTCAACCAGCACTTCCACCACTAAACCATGTCCCTCAGTGCCTCATGCACATCTGTTCAGTACCTCCAGGGCTGGTGACTCAGCCTGCTCCCTGGACAGCCTCTTCCAGAGCTTGACAACCCTTTCAGTGAGAAATTTTTCCCAATATCTGATCTAAACCCGGTGCAACTTGAGGCCATTCCCTCTTGTCCTGTCCCTTGTTACCTGGGAGAAAAGACCAACCCCCACCTGGCTCTCATGCTTCCTTTATTTTACTCATGCGCTAAACCCTTGGGGCTTTTTTCATGCTGCATTTTGGGGCTGATACTGCAGTTTCCAGCTAATGGTTCTTAGCTGACAACTGACATCAGTGGAGTCATGTATGTAAGTCTGGGGAATGCAAAAAAAATTGCACTATTTTGAAGGTCCTTTTCTAGCTTGGCCTCAGGGTTTGAGGACATCTATTGTTGTGGGTGTCTGTGATTGCCAGTTTCCAAGTATCTGAGCAATCTGAGCAAATGCAGAGTAAATCATTAGTAAAATGCTGTTGGAGACACATCTCTTGTCCCTGCTCTTTGCAGGTGAGGTTGGACTAGATGACCTTTCAAGGTCCCTTTCAACTCAAACTGTTCTATGAACTCAGATCCCCTTAAATGAGCTAAATGTGGCAGGAGTTCTAAGATGGATATTGATTACAAGAAATGGTCTTATAGGCCATGGGGATGCATGCTCTTTGGAAAGGCAATTTCCTATTAAATTCAAATCCTCTTGAAAATGTCTTAAGTGTTACCAGTATTAAGAAATGGTACAATAATTGGAAAGTGTTAGAAAAAATGTCCTGAAATCATGTTGGCTTTTTTTTTTCCCTTTAAGGTTGCCTTTATTTTGAATTAATACTGTTGCGTTTTATTTGGGGCTTTTGCTTTCATTCTTCTGTGAGAGTTTCCCTTGTTTTCCTGCATTTTTCATTGATTAGGTGCCAGTGAAGGGAGGAGCATGTTATTGATGTGAAGAGTATCAGAGCGTATTAGATTTAAAGCTGTTCAAAGGGAAACAACTTGGGTAACTTCTATTCCATTATGCAATTTAGAGCCTTGTATTTTTATCCCAGAAGGGACTGGGAAAAAATGAGGAAATTGTGAGAAATTTTTGCTAGAGAAAAATATCTTGTCATCTGCTCCACCTTCTGCTGAGGATTCCATCCAGTTCTGAAAGAGTAAATATCTATTGAATGTCCCCAGTCAAGGATTTCCTTGGAGGCTGCCAATGCCTCCTTTAGTGCTTGAGAGCTTCTAAGAAGACAGTTCTGTAAGTATTGTTGAACTGGAAGTTCACATTTAACAATCATTTTAAAAAAGTCCCTATTTTCACTGTGAGAATCTTTGCAAATATTTTAGGAGCAAGAAAACATTTAGCCAAGCAGCCCAAAACACAAGGCTGGATGGAGGCTGTGACCCCTCAGGCAGCAGCTCGTTCACTGCAGGGTTGTATGAACTGTGATTTAAATTAAAAAAAAAAAACCAACTTGCTTCCTGAGGTCTGCTGAGACACTGATACATCCTCTGTTCTCCTTGCAATGAGAGCACAAGCCAGGCAAAGGTGAGAAAATACAGCCCCTCCTTGTGCATCTTTTCTGCAGAAGAAAAGAATAATTGTTGCCTAAATTCAGTTTAATCAGCACTCTGTCCCTTGGTCCCAGGCTTTGCTCTGCATCAGCCAACTGTAAAGCCCTAAAGAGCAGGGAAAAAAAGTTATTTTTGGCTTTTGAATTGCATAATGTTTCAGGTGAGGTGTTGAGCAGATGATGCTGTGGAGGGGGAAGCGGTGGAACTGGCTGTGCAGCTCATCCCAGCACAGAGTGAGCGTGCTGAGCTCAGAGAGCCTTGGTGTTAATGGGCTGTAGCAATAGGAAGTGAGCAGGGTGAGTGATAAGGTCTGGATGTGGGGTCTGACAATTCCCTCAGGTGCCTGAAAGATCCAGTGTTTCTGCCTGAGCTGTTAGAGGGTCTGCTGCAGAAGACAGACTGCACGATGATTAGAACCATCTGTTCTTCGTTCTTGCCACAGAAAATTCAATATTAAGGACTCACAGGGGTTCCAGCTGGGTCCAAAACACCCTATTTGCTGATCTATACACCACATGCAGCATCCATTTCTAACCAGCTTCCTCTGGCAGCCTGTTGGTGGCTTGGGGCACAAAGCAGGCAGGGAGGGCTGTAAGGTGCTCTGCCAGCATGTGACAGGAAACAAACAGGACCAGTAAACTCTGCAAGCCCTGGAGAAGTTGTGTCCTGTGTGACTGCCCAAATTCATTAAATCCTTTGAATAATGTCATTCATGGCTGGAGCTCCCCTTGCTTATTCCTGTCACAAGAGGGAACCCATGGTACACGGCTTGTTCATGGCCAAAGAAACCACCTGGGAGATCCATTTCCACATTTGAGTCTCAGGGGTAGGAAGATGGGAAAGGGCCATATCTCTGTTTCTCAGTCTGCAAAGTCAGATTAGCCACAGAATCATTGAATAGTTTGGGTTGAAGGAACCTTTAAAGGACATCTAGTCCAATCCCCTTGCAATGAGCAGGGACACCTTCAGCTAGATCAGGTTGCTCAAAGCCCCAGCCAACCTGGCCTGGAATGTTTGCAGGGATGGGGGATTTCTACCCCCTCTCTGGGGGATCTGGGCCAGTGTTTCACCATCCTCAGTGTAAAAAACTTAGTCCTTATATCTAATCTAAATTGCCCCTCTTTCAGTTTGAAACCATCACCCATTGTCCTGTCACAACAGGCCCTGTTAATAATTGTCACCACCTTTCTTGTAGACCCCCATGAGCTACTGGAAAGCTGCTATAAGGTGTCCCCAGACTCTTCTCCAGACTGAACAAATCCAACTCTCTCAGCCTTTAATCATGAGTGACTGTGTTATGCCTCCTTTATTTAAAAAAAGAAAACAAAGAAAAAAGGAAATTCACCCAAGATGTCTAACTTTTTGGCTGCAGGAGGCAGTGTATCTGTGAGCATGGCTTTGACCATGCACCAGTGTGGTTCCTTCCATTCACTGCTGACCTCAGGTGGTCCCTGCTAGTGGCACCACTGGGGTCTGTGCAAACCCAAAAAAAATTTTCCCCATTTTGTGTTTGCCTGCCTGCCCTAACAGAACTTTCTCTGTGTTGCTATCTTTGCATCCTTCTCCAGCAGCGCCCTGGCAGGGACATCCAAGTACAAAATCCTCTGCTCTGCTGCTCGTGGAAATGCCCTCTGTAATAGATGGCTCTGATCAACCTGCGGAATAGCAGCCACTCAAGAGAAAAGCCTGCTCCCAGATGCATAAATGTGGATTATCTGCAGCCCAGGGGGAATAAAAAGCTGTTGGTCTGTGCTGTGCGTCATGACAACACCCCTCAGAAGCCACCTGGACACCCAGAGCATGGAAACCACCACTGCAGTGAAATGATGCCAAGCAGATTAGGAAAATATTAGAAAATATTAAAATGCAGTGCTTAGAGACAGGCACTGAGACCCATATGCAGGCATGTAAATGAGTGATTTCACAGTTTGAAGGTATTGAGCATCCAAAGTGGCCATGAAAGAGGAGGATATAAAACTGATGTGCAGATTCAAACAGAGCTGAACACCTACTTGATTGTGCTCTTATCTGCTAAATCAGTTTCTATTGCAAAAGAATTATTGTCCCCATATTTAATGCGTGTTAATCAACAGAGAAAATTACTCTGTTCCCCCAGGTCTTATTAAGAGCTAAAAGCAATTTTCAGCAAGTTACCAGATTGAGAAGACTGTGGCTCTGACAGAATACATGAGAAACTGTTTCCTAATTTGTATAGAAAAACATTCATGATTTTAATTGTTACGTTTTATCTGCTACATTATTTTGTGTAGTTCAGCGGTTTAATAATAAACAGTTTTCCCTGCTTGGTGATCCAGGCTTGGCACTGAGAAGTGGGTAAGATTAAAAATGAGTGAATTCTAGTTAGATTGAGCATCTTCCAGCCTGCCTTGGGCTCTGCACTGACTTCCTGATTTAAGAAAGCCACTCATTCATAGTGGGGTTTAGATCCAGCAAGAATGACTAGCTATGCTTCTATAGCAATGCAAATTAAAACAGGTATCTGCAGGGACAGCTAATGGCTATGTCAGCTCTCATTTTCCTGGAGAACAGGATTTTCCCACACCACCTTTTTTCTGCCCAGCTGCTTTGAATTAAAGCCAGCTCTTCAAGAGCCCATTTTTCTCTCCCTGGTACCAGTGTAAATCAAAAGCTAACCCTGTTAATGTCACTGGTGTAAAATTGGAGGAAATGAGAGAAGAATTAGCCTGGGAAAAATCTAATTTGTTTCTTGCGCTCTGGCTTTCCAAGTTCAATCTAGATTAAAACTATTCACCAATGTATACAAATGGGAAACCAGCACAGCACACCATCTGTCTGGGAGTGGAAAAATCAGGACTTTTCCCTACCTCCCAGTCTTGCTATAAAGCAAACAAAAATGGACAAGGCACTTCACCAGTTTCATGCTAAGAAAACACGAGAAAGCTGCAGAATTCCTACGGATTACACTTCAAGGCATCTGGTACAAGCCAGGCTTTGGAGTTAACTGAAACCTGGGACCTGCAGGGTTAATGTATGTTTATATAAGCTCCACAAGCTGTCATTTTAGTTCTCTTCCATGCATATTTGCCATGGCCCACATGTACAATAGAGCTCTTTTCAGAGATGACATAATGTAGTGTTTTGCAAAAAAAAAAAAAAAAAAAAGGGGGTGAAAGTTTTCTTTTCATCCTGCCAATGGGAAACGTGTCTTATGTGCTTCAGCAAATTACTGCCTGGAGGCAGAACAAGCTCTTTGTAATACTTTGGTGCTAAAACAGGTACCTAGTCATCTATCCAGCAGGGTCTCACATAGCTGTATCCTCTGGAGAGAGCTGGATGCCTTTGAACTTTCTTTCCCACCAGTGCTGCTGCCTGGAGTTGCTCTCTAGGATGCCATTCCTCTCTCAGGAGGTCTGCTACAGCTGCAGCACATGTTTCATGGGTTCAGCAAAAAGAAACAGTCCCTCAGAAAATACAGTAGCTACATTCAGGTGGGTACTTTGCTAGCCTGTGTGTTCTTCTGACAGCCACTGACAAATGTGAATGCTGTGGCTGTAAAAGGGCACGCTCAGTGCATCTTTCTCCTTATGAGGAGCTTGACTGCAATAAGTCACATTTTTAATGAAGTTTGGGTGAGCTGCAGAGGGGAGGGTGGTCAGCATAAGGAGTTTAATGTCTTCCATGAGCTTAAGTGCAAGGAATGCTTGACATGGAATACATATATTTAATGCTATGTCTCTGTGGGACAAAGCAGTGCACCTGAGAAAGAATCATCCTGGTGACTGGAAATGCACGGAGAAAATGAGACTGGAGCCAGACACTTCCAAGCCCTGAGGCACACAAATTCATCAGGTCTTGTCTGCTTCATAAAAAGGCGAATTGCCTGCAAAGCATTAATTCAGACAGCTGGGCTGGGGTGCTCTTGCTCCAGCCTGGCTTCACACTGCACATGGTGGATGCAGCCAGAGGGAGTGGGATGGCATTTACCAGACAAAGTTAACCCATGGGAATACATTGAGGGGTTCATATCACAATGGAGAAAAAACACCCAACCTGCTCTTTCTGATGCTTTTGTGTAAATAAATACCTAACCTGGAAATATAAGATGCTGAATGAAGTGAAAATGGTCTTTGATGTCTCCAAGGACAGAGTTGTTTTAGTGGTCATGATCTAAGTACATGACTGGGGCAGAGTTTGTGGACAGAAATCTTAACTGGCCTTGCAAGACTTGTCTCACTCAAAAATCACAGCACTTAACATTCCTGTCAGTAAACCAGCCCTGGTCTCTCATTACTGGGTCACAGTGTGGGAAGGAAAATCCTTTCATCTTTCTATGTTTCAGCTTGATTTTCCAAGTTTCCAGTGGATTACTGAAGTGACTGATGATGCAGCCTTAGTGATCTCCACCAGCCTTCTCTTGCACAGCTCCGTGGAACGGAGAATTGACTCTCCACTGAGGAGAGCTGCTGGATAACTTGAGTTTCTCTTTGTCCCACTGTGTCCTACAGCACAGTGCATTTCTCAGGGAGGGAGAGCTGGGTGTCTGTTTGCTTTGAAATGGCACTTTCTTAACCCAGCCTGGATTCAGTAGTGCAGGTTGTTTAAGCTTTATTTCCATGTGCTGGTTCTTATTATGACCTTCTCAGGAGCTCTGAAAGCTTGTCAGTGTTTTCTGATATTTTCCCATAAAAGTGTTGGTGCTCCCCCTCTCCAACACTTCACAGAATAAATTCGTAGACTCACAGAATGGTTTGGGTTGGAAGGCACCTTAAAGATCACCTAGTTCCAGTCAAAGTTCTTAAGTGTTAGGTGTTTTTCCCAGTTCTTGAATCCATGGCCCTTCTCTGTGATTCCTGCCATTGCTTTTTCAACTTGGTTTTAAAACCAACTGTGTGCAGAGTTCTATCAGCCATCTGTGGATATCTCTGCTTAAATACTCGCCCATCAGATGAAGATATCTCCACTCTCCTGTTCACACTCCCTCAAGATGTACCAGATTATCCAATTAAATATCACAAGACTTCTGTCAAACCATGTTAGAGACTAGTTTTATTCTGGTTAAAATGTGGGTGAGCAAGTGACCTGGCAAGGGCAGAGGCCAGATTGGTGCCTAGTGGTCCCTGCTCTGTGGGTTAGAAGGCAAGGCTGCCCACATGCCCTTTTTCCTTGAACTCCAGCCAAGTGACATGCTCAGTTCAGAAACAATCAATTTTATTGCTTTCCCATGTAAATAAAAGCTGCATATCGCCACTGGGTGACAAGCAATTTCCTCCTACTCCCCCACGTATAATGAAGGAGAAAAATTGCAGATGACATCGCTGCAGAATGACATAGAAAATAGCAATTTATGCATTTCCCAGGGGAAAAAAAAAAAAGATTAGGGAAGACTGTGCCTCCCTGTTAAAACCACAGCTGCAAATTGCCAGTACAATGCAATGCTTGCAAATTATTTTTTTGGCATGACACCTTAATTTTATTGCCCCATAACACCAATGGAAAGAAGGAAGAGGAATAAATGTGGTAGCAAAGTGCACCCCTTAGTGGGAATTATTGCAGTCACCATTCCAGTCCTGCCTGGGAGCTCTGAACAGATTTTTCATGCTCTCTGTCACTCACTGTGATGCCCAGACCCAAAAAGCTGCAGACCTGAAACCTGATCCTCTGTCATCTTTTCCTCTGGATATAATAACATGTCCAAGCAGAACAAGTCTATACAAGGATAAATGTGGGGATTCAGGTGTGAAGCCTGTGGGTCTCCCTGAAGTTCCTCTTCAAGCCAGCAAAGAAAGCCTCCACCACTGAAACTGAACTCTGAGCCACACCTGAGCCATCTCCAGGCCAGGATTAGTTTGACTCAGAATTAATCTTTTCATTACTAAAACCTACCACTCCTCTGTTCTGGCAATACAGTATTCTCCAAGGTTTACCACAACAAAATGATGCTGTTCTTTTCTGTCTGCATCTCACCTGTGCTGTGCCTGGTACTCAAAACAAATATATGCCATTTAGTTGTTTTGGAAGCTTTAAATGTTTTTCATCTCCCCTAACTTTATGTGTTGACCATGCAGACACACAGATGACAATTTACACATGAACAACTCAACGGGGACTCCTGTTCCAGCACCTGGAAAGAAATGAGGCTTTGCTGGTGATGCCAGCACTGCTCTATTTCAGGTACCTTCCCTAGGCCAGGAGGAACCACCTCTGTTCCCTTCATTTGACTGTAGAATATCTTTGATTAGTCCAGAGAGCATTATCTACAGGCAAATCCTGCTCCTTGTTTATCAAAGGTCAGTTAAATGCTCTCATATGGTTTGTTTTGTATTCCACTGAGAAAGGCCACTCAGGACAATAAAGTATAGCAAAAAAAAAAAAAAAAAACCAACAATGAAAAAAGGAGGCAAGAGATTAAAGATCTTACAACGGAGGACATTCAGCTATCCCAGACTGCACTCAATTAATAAAAAAAAAAAAAGAAAAATATTGCTGTGTTTTCTATCTCCATATTTTCTCTCGACCACAAGGCAGCACAGCCTCTGCCAGAGTAGCCACTTAGGTCTGCCTGCAGTTAGTTGAATCCCTCTCCACCAAAGCCTCGACCTTAGAGTCACATTAATCCAGTGAAAGCCCATGGCTCCATCTAGAGGAACGAAGGAAATACTAGAGCTTCTGGATTGTGGTGTTTTCCTCCTGGGGGGAGTGCTGCAACCTGAAGGATCAGATGGACATGGAGAAAGGCTGGAGGGAATTGGGAGGGCAGGTTTTGAGGCTGGAGACGGGCAGGGGGAACTGCGAGAGAAATAAAATAGGTTCAATTACTTTCTCCGTGTCTGCCTGCAATCAATAGTACAGAGAGTCAAGGATTAGATTTGAAACAATCTGTCTGGAGATGATGGAAATGTTGCAGGCAAGAAAATATCCATGAAAGTCATCCTCTAAAGATATGTCAGCCTCTGGAAAAGTCTGGACAGTCTGTTTTTTCCCAGCTCTTTCACCTCCAGAAACTTAATGATTTCCTCCAGCAGTCCTTCCCACCTGTCCTTTGGTGACACCTATACCCTGTTGTGGTCCTTTCCCTGCCTTGTGTGTTCTCCAGGGTATAAAATGTATTTTCACCTTTCTAAGAAGCTCTGTTATAATTGCATACTGTGGCCAAACCCCAAACTCAGATGTTGGGAATTCTACAGCGTGAAAACCAATAACTTGATCAGGATCAGCTGATATTTGTGTTTATATCTAGTTTACAAAGGAGTGATGTCATCTGTGCTTGGCTGATTCTCAGAGCTTGTGCAGCTCAGGATAAAGATTGTTATTGAGTTATCCTACACTGTGACATTGGTCATCCTCACAGTTTTGCTTGGCTGTTGCACCTAAAGCTGCTGTGGGGTGCTGTGCATCCCTGTGTAGGTTCTGTCTGCAACCCTTTTCCCATGGCAATGCCCCTGCTCTGGTGTTTTGGGAAGGACACAGTTAGGCAGAAGCACAGACCTGGTGGTGCAGGTGTGTGTGGATAAGCTCAGGACACTTCAGCCCCATCCACAGCCAAAGTGAACCTTTGAACCTGGCCAGGTTGCCTTTGTGCAGAGGTTCTCTGCAGAACTGTGTTGGTGAAGCTGGAACCTCCCATCCCTGGGCCACCCAAGGGACATCACAAAGGGCTGGTGCAGAGGGCATAGCTCTGTGCTCCTGCCTGGATCCATCTCTGTGCACCAGCCCAGCTCCAGCAGGTGCAGTGGGGATGAGAAAGACAAAGGCCTTGCCTGTGGATAGACCTGGGTCCCTTCTGCCAGCCAGGCTCATGGAAGGTAGAAACCACCTCATCACAGGAGGGTGAGGAGGCTGGCAAGGCTCAGAGAGGGTGGTAGCAGTTCTAGGGGTCTTTCTGTATCACAGGAATCCAAGTCCCATTTCATGGTGGCATCCCAGCTTCCAGCCTCTGTGCTTTTTGCTGGTGGTGGCCTCTGAAAGCTCTGACCGAGTGGAGCAATACCACAAACACACAAAAACACTTCAGACATAAAATCATGGAATCATAAAGGCTGGAAAAGTCCTCCAAGATCAAGTGCAACCTTTGATCAAATACCCCTGTGCCCACTATACCATATCATGAAGTGCCACATCTACTCACGTTTTGAAAACACTTCCAGGGATGGTGACTCCATCACTTACCTGGGCAGCCTGTTCCAATGCTTTACCACTTTTACAGAGAAAATATTTTTCCTGACATCCAATCTAATCCTCCCCGGCACAACTTGAGGCAATTACCCCTTATCCTATCAGACATCTTCCAAAGTATTAGAGGAAGCAGGGAATTGGTAGGATGTGGAGGATTCTCCCTGACTGTACATTTATCTTACATCGATACGGCGATGAACACAGCCTGCTGTGGTGAGGCTGTGTCACCACACGATGGCATGAGCTCCCTTCGGCAGCTGCTGGTGGCCTTGTGCTGCGGCTCAGGGACCAGAGCTGCTGCTCCACCAGCCCAGAGCATCCGGCTGTCTCTTGAAAAGCAAGGATGGACTTTGCACAGGCACAGGCAGCTGCAATTCCAATCAAAACTGCGGTTCCACTTGTCCATCACTTTGGAAGTGTACAGAGACTCCAGTTCTGGCTGGGAGAAAATACTGAAGACCACAGGAATACTGCTGAGCTATTAAATGTTCCAGTGTCTGTGCACAGTCAGATCTTTTCTGCACCTGCTCGTCCATGATACGTACAACACTTGGAGAATTATGAATACATTTATTACAATCCTACATTGATTTGTTTTGGTTTCATTCCCCCATAGTCTTGCTGATGCAGGCAAAAGTCTTTTGAACATGTGTTAAATAGATCTTTGCACAGAGGGATTTGGGCTGGCTTGGTACCACTGCAATGTATGTGTCAAATGAGAAGACAGAATCTCTAAAGCAAAAGCTGCTAAAGGATGTTGTAAAAGTTTTAATGCCGAAACTAGTGCTGGTCTTTGGCATCTGCCTACTGAAGATGATTTAGAGATAATCCTATCTGTCATTTTATTTTGCTATGCTGCAAAAAACTTCACTCCATGTGCTCAGGACAAGACCTGGCATTTTTTAAATGAGAAATTGCAGTTTCATCAATATAAAAACTTTCCATAGGAACATGTCGATTCGTTTACTTTATACTCAGAAAAAGCACACCCAAGCCAATGTTCTCAATTCCAGCTATTATTGGCAATGTTCTTGGAATGGAACCCTGCGATTTTCTCTGTTCCCAAGTGATTGGTTTCTAAATCACTTTCATTAAACAGTTAAGTTATAAATTTTAACAATAGCCTCTATTTGCCTTTCTAGGTAGGCTGGAATGAAAATAAAAGTGATTTTTAAGAGTTTGATTCCCAAGGAAAAAGGGAGGGAAAGGATTTTTTTCTTTTGCAGGAGAAAAAACTGTGGTTTTGAAAGCAGTTTTTATTCTGGGACTGAAACTGTGATGAAAAGTATTTGATGAAGATTGGGTATTACAGGGCCTGAGAGAGCAAATCACTCATTTCTCCTGAACTCAACAGCAGCAGAATGAAACACAGCAGGTTTCAGCACTGTGACCATTCACCACTTCTTACTGCAAGCACAGGCAGCCTCAGCAAATCTGTGAAGTTGGAAGGGACTTGTTTTTCCAACTTTGTAACCACAGCAGATGTTTAACTGAATTTGTTCTTAGCTTTGTTAGGAAATATTTGTTTCTTTTCTATTTTACATTAGTCATGACCTCGTATCCAGGTCCAGCCAGCATCATCACCTTCCTCCTTGCCCTCTTTCAAAGCTTCATCACATTAAAAACTCCTCATAAAATTCATGTATTTGCTGGCTCACCAGGGAAGATGACTTGGAAGAAGTTGCCTACAAGTAAATACACTGAAAGAAGCAATTAAAAAGCAGTTTAGTACTGTTGCAGAACTTTTTCCAAGTGCAATTATTCCTGCATGAAAAGCCTATGAGAAACGGATTGCAAAAATATCGTATTATACTACTATGTAATAATAACAGGACCTGTGGAAAGGTTCGGGTAATGCTGATATTGCCTTGGAAAAAATACAAAGTAGGTAACACACAGGAGTCCATTTCATCCTATTTTTCATGATTCTATGGATTTCCACAAGTTTAAAATATAAGAATAATAAGCCAGACCAAATACTTGTGCGCTCTAGCTCTAGCTAGTAAGTTAAGTGGGGACTGTTCATTTTCACTCACACTGCTAACTCTTCTAATCCTTCTAACTCCCTGCTTTTCAAAATCAGAAGCCAGGTCCAAACTTTTTTTGGGCTAATCCATGCACAGTGCATGCATATCTCTGGTGGAAATAAATAATAAATGCTTAAGAAGATAAAATAACAAGAGAGGAAATATTGTGGGTATTTTCCCTGTTGAATTCACCCTGGGTCTGGCAATCTGTGGTTTAGTGATTTAAGGAACGAGATGGATTTGGTGTCTGCTTCATGTGTGAGTCCTAAACAGAACTGCAGCTATTGTTAACAGTATAATTAAATGCTGAGTCTTTAACAACAAGCTTGTTATCATGATTCAAATATTGTTTTCCTGTTTACTGAGAGCTATTGGCTGGGTGTCACTTTTGCTACTCTTTCTTCTGCAACCTCTGGCCACATCTGTGTCTGATGGATCCATGTGTTTTCCTGGGCAGTGCTGGTGTCCAGGCTGTCACATAACCTCTCAAGATAACTACCCTATGCTTGTTCAGGAATCCTAGTCCAACTGCCCCACTCAGTTCTGTTCAATGGTCTCCTGCAAATACTTTCCCCCCCAAACTCTTGTCACTATTACAAGATTTGATTTCTCTTTGAGTTCCTTTCTAAGTCCAGGCCTTTCCTTCCCAGGGACAATTAAGGGAATGTGTGAGATTTGTTTACAAACAAGTGAAAGCTAAATACAGAAAGGGGAATGGAATCACTGACTCTACTGCCAACTTATATATTAATAATTCCCAGTGCAGTGGAAGGCAACAAACAGACATGCCACACTTGTATGTTGATGTAAAAGATATTAAGCAGGAAATATTTATTAGAGTAGTGTTTTTAAAGTCTTCCTTCTCTCTTAGATGTAGGTGTCTGTACAAAAGTTAGCTTCATGTACCCAAATTCTGCTTTTGGATACAGACAAGCTGGTTCCTTTTCCATTTGAACAGGAAGGAAATAGAGAAAGCAGCCTGCTTTTTTATAAGAGCTGTGTTGGTTATTGTTTTCAGCTAGGATGGAGGACATCTGATCTCCTCAGTCTGAAGTTCTCCAGGCTCAGCAACTCCTTTTTCAACTGGAAGTGCCTGAACCAGCCACCTATTAACTAAAACCATCTGCAGGAACTCCCTACTTCCTACTACCCGAGACATGAAGACAAGACCACAAAATTTATGAGGACAGAGGGAGAATAAGAAGTGAAAATTTGGTCATGAGGCATGACTGGGAAATGGTAGGTTCTGCTCTCTCTCCCAGGCTTTTTTATTAAAGATTCCTGAATAAAAATGCGTGGAGCTCCTTGAGGCTCTTGAGCACAGAGGCAGCAGCCAGTAGATGTGGCACCTCGTGCAGCAGCCTCTGACTTCTCCTTTGGGAGACTTTTTTGGGGACAGTGGTGCAGGAACCCTCTGAGTGTGTCTGCTGCTGCCAGGTAAGGACAAGGACAAGGTCAGGGGAACCACAAGGCTCTGGGGCTGAGGGAGCTCTCACAGCTTGTAGAGAGAGCAGTCAGCTGCCCCTGGCCCAGAGTGCCTGGAGGCTTTGATTCAGCTGCCACTGAACAGGGGGGACCAAGCAGCCTTTGAGCTGCTCTTTTCTCTAGAATATACTGTGTTAAGTGCTTTCAGATCCACACATAGAACCCTTCTTCCTTGCCATAGGAAGAACCAGGTTGTGAGCCATAAAACACAGGCTGTGCAAGCCAAAATCATGCAAGAAATCCTAATTATCCTGACCTTTCTTCTAATCAGCTCCTAACTCTGACAGAACCATGAACACAGATGGTTATAGGCATAGACCTCTCTCTGCACTGCAACTGTTCGAACTTTAACCTTTTTAAAAATATCTTCTTGTAACAAACGTGAAGTTCTTGAGTTGCCCTATTTATTTCTAGGTGACCATCAAATGCTCAAGTTCTCTGGTCTGCCGTGAGAAAGGAACATTATGAATGTCTACAAAATGACATTGCTGACTTTAGCAGATGTGCATGTTTTGTAGTTGGTCCAGAGATGGCATTTCTCATATTCAGGAGGACTCAGTTCATGTCGTGAATTAGTGATGCTATTGTACATTTTACAATATTTTACATAATTAAACGTGACGATGCCATTTGATATGGACAATTAAGCTCGTACTTGCGAGCAAAGTGTAATTAACAGTATAGACACTGTGCCATTTTGGAATTTGCTTTCAGTGAGTCTAATTACTTCACATAGCTAAAACACATTTGAAAGTTTATCTTTAATTTAGTTCTATCCTTTGCAATTAAACCTTTTAAGACAGCTAGATTAGAAACAGAATGTTAAAACATGAAGACTGCTAGAATGCATACCCAAAAGCTCCCAATTTTTAGGCTATTTCAATAACAGATTCTGCAAAGAAATTATACTCTTTGCAGAAAATGCATTTTATGACTTTACAGAGAAATATTTTTCTTTGGAAGAACTTGGGGAAATGCACTTCCTGATTCATATTCTATGTCCCTGATTTGTTCTCTGTACATCTAAATGTTTCTTTGAAATTACTGAAAGATTTATCTCAAAGTGTCCACCAAACTTGTTTTCCTAAAAAATAAGGGATATCATCTATAGCTGCAGTGATAATTCATGGACGAAACCTTAGGGTATTTTACAGCTATAGTTGGTGTTATAAATTAAACAGTGCCAGGGGCTGGGCATTGGGACTTATTGTCCAATATGTTTAGGGGAGACCCTAATATTCCCCATGTGATTTGTGTTCATGCTAAGGAGTTATTTGCTGTATATCATCCAAAACAAGAAATTCGGTTGAATTTACCCATTTTTTTTCTATTTTGTTTTTATAAAATGGGAGTTTAATAGCATGTCTGTGGTCATACTGGGCCAGTTAAGGCAATGTCACTAATTAGTTGAGCAGCACAGATGTCAGCTGCCTCTCACAACAGTGGGCTTCCTTACACTGTCAGCTAATGCCATAGGGCTTGATAGGTTGAAATGCAAGACTGTGCCAGGAAATGCAGAGCTATTGAATCAGCTCCTCCATGACTTTTAGTCTCAATATTTCTAAGGTAGGGCATAGCTGAGAATGGCATTAAAAAATCATTAGCTATTGTTTTTGTCTTACATAATGGTTTTGAAAAATACAGGCCAGATTCATTCAAATTGTCTCTGTTTTAAGCAGAGGCTCAGAAAGTCAGAACAGTCTGTCCACCCACTGCTCCAAAGAATACTTGTAGGACTCTGCTAATCTAAAGAATCTAAATGTTTTCAGTTTAAATGTCTACATCTGAGCTGATTTTCTAAGCTTCTTTTATAGATAATAGAGAAAAGCAAGTACTTCTAATCTCCTTCCTTCTCAACTTAAATTTCCAAGACAGCTCAGATGACTCACAGGCCATTAAGTGCATATTTATGAGAGAACACCAGAGAAATTAACTGAGAAAAACTAGGCTGGAGCTGATTCCTGGGTGTCATTTAGGGCACCCCTTTGCTCAAAGCAAGACTAACTGCAGTGGGAGATCTGGCTGCCAAGGGCTCTCTATGAACTGTTTTTTGCCAGCCTAGAAAAGGGAGTGATTCACTCAGACGTGGATGCTCATATTGCACATGTCCTCATACAGGCAGAGGAACTCTTTCCCCTCTAGCTGTTTTTGTGTGTGCTTGATGAGTGTTCAGATGGCCTAGCCTTCTAGCAGCTGTCAGGAACATCTGGAGCACAATTAAAAGTAGAAGAAAAACTGTGATGCTAAATAAAGAAAAGCTATATATCAGCCCACCAGAAATGTGCACAAAGTTGAACTAGATCCATAACAATTTATCAAAGAAGCATCCCTCTCTAGAGAAGTCACATTCAGACCTTTTCCAAATGCACTTGGCGTGTCAAGAGCAATGATTTAGGAGTGTGATTTCATTTGAAATTTAAACTAAATTTAAACAGTTTGAAGTTCAGTGTCTAAATTTAGCCACTGACACAGGGGTGTGTCACTAGCTAAATGCTCTCCAGGGATCTCAGCTGGGCTGGAGTCAGCAGAGTTGGAGAGATTTAGGTACCCAGTGGCTGGGGCTGTGGGATAAATGCCTGAACATGTGTCTTGTGTCACCTAGGATGCCCTGAGATGTCCTATCTGTAATTCCAGATGGAGAAATCCTTCCTGTAGTCTTATCTTGTGCCACAAGTGTCAGCTATGCACTGGCTGGTGTCTTCCATGTCCTTCCATGGTGCTGGGTGTCTTCAAAGGCCACCTAAGGTGTCCTAATATTGAATTGTATATATGTCCACCTACCTGCCAGGCTTTTTTAGAGGTCATCTGTCGTAAGTACCATGGTTTCTCTGAGAATTGAAAATTGCTCCTGGAAAATGCTCTCTCTGGATTATCCACAGTCCTCATGCAAGCTGCAGGAAAGTGCACAGAACATGAAGGTTTCCCTCCTGAGACCAACACAGCTAAGCAGGGTGTCATAATAATGGAACTGAAGTCCTTAGGGACCTTCCACTATTCCCTGGGAATTAAATAAAGAAGTGAAAGGTTTAGTAAAAACATCTGTGCCATGAAATATAGCAGATATCAGTGCCACTGACAACTTTGCCTACTGGTTAGTGTGAGTCCAGTCCCTTGATTGCTTTGAGTCTTCATTTGCCTTTAAATTAAGTTGAGATGACAGTTTCTGAAGGCTTTGAGATTCTTAAATCGCAAGGAAAATTGTTTAATGCTTAAAATAGGAAATTAGGAAGTATTTTAGTTCAAACTGCTGCTGGATCTGTTGAAAAAAGAAATTTCTGAAAAAGAAATGCTGGGGAAATGAAAGGAAATTATACTACAAAAGTTTTAGAAAAAAGTAAAGGATCATCAAACAACCAGGAGAGCAAAGGCAGTTGTGTTACTCCAAGTAAATAAATCACACAGTTAAATAAAATTTAAGCTCATTGTTTAGCTCAAAATTTTGCATGTCTGATAAAGAAATAATGTCTTATTGTATTTATAAAAAATTTTAATGGGACCTGGTAGCAGAAGTGACATTTCCATGTTAAATTCTCATTGCATTTGTGAAGGTGCAAAACTCTGATGGAGTTTTTACAAATTTGGATCAACAAGAACAGGTTTGAATTAATAAAAGAAACAAGATGCATTAGCCAAATATTTCCAAATGTTTTACTTTAGGGCCACCAGCACACTCAAATATCTAAAGTACCTGGTCAGTTTTGAAGACCCAATTCTTCTCCATGAAATTCAGAAATACTTCAGCTGATATTAATGGAATGAGATGATACACAATTCTCACCAGATGATGTTTGTTATACACAAACTTTGTTTTTCCACTTTCTTAAGTCACATAATTTAATTTGCAAAATATGGTAAGATCCTCATAGAAAAGAACTCGATGCACCAGCTGGGTGGGAGCAGACAGTGAATTGAAAACTGTCTGAATGAAACTGAAACTGCCCAGAGAATGGTGATCTATGGAACAAAGTCGAGTTGGAGGCAAATAACTAGATTTTTCCCTATTTTCAGCACGCACATAATTTTAAACATATAAAGAATACTTCTGAAATCGGCCAATATTCCTTCAGTATTTAAAATTATACATGTTTAAGTGTTTCAGATGAAAGAGCAATTCCTGATTAATGGGAAGATAAAGCTCAGCTGCACAGTGACACTTGGACAGGATATGGAAAAAATGCCTAATGAATTTATTGTGGAACAGAATATACTGCAATATCTGAATAAGGAAAGCAAATTTCATGACTGCCACAGAATCTGAGGCTGCTTCTGAAATTCTAAAATAGAGTGCATTTGAAATGCAGTAATTTTCTTTTTTTAATTGAATACCAGGAAGGAAGTGAGTTTTGCTGAAAGTGAGCCAGCTATTGGCATGCTTCTTCAGCAATCTATCATAGCTTTGCAACTTTATTTTCTTGTACAGCACAACATATAAAAAGAAAGCAGATACATTTATTCACCTCGAGACTTGTCTGAACTGCCCACACACCAACACTGAAAAGAGGGAGAGCAAAGCCACCAGTCAGGATTTGTTCTCCTGTGTGTTCTTTCAAATATCTGGCAGACCTGTGGGATGTCTTGGGTGCCCACAGATGTCTTGGATGGTGTTACACAGATGTGCTTCAGCAGCAGAGTTGAGGTCTGTGCAGATGATAAAAGCTGCTTAGACACTTCCAATGCCAGTACTCACATAGATACAGACATCTCCAGAGAAGGGTCAGTCTTGGAGTCAGAATCATGGAATGGTTTGGGTTGGAAGATCATCTAGACCATCTTGAGGATCATCTTGTTCCAACTCCCCTGCCAAGGGCAGGAATGTCACCCACCAGGCCAGGTTACTCAGAGCCCCACCAGCCTGGCCTTGACATCTCTAGGGGTGATGAGACCACAACCTCTCTGTTGCAGTGCCTCACCTCCCTCCTAGTAAAGAATGCTCACCTGAACTGTCCTGTGCTTTTCCCTTCATTTGCAAATTTTCCAAAATGAGCACCTGCCTTTCCAGTGAAAGCAGGAGTGCTTGGATTTGATTGCACTATTTCCACAAACTCTCAAAAAGAACCTCTTAATCCCTGTATTCAAGTCTTCCTGTCAGCTAATCCATTTTTAGGATTTTAGGATTGAGGCAAGGGTGTTTCTAAAGCAGTGGTTTGTTTTGGAGCTCCTGTGGCATTCAGGAGCAGAGAGTCACTGCAAGTATTTAGAAATCTCCAGCTACCTGGAGTTATGCAGTTTTTCCAGCTGCTCATCCTTTCTGGGGACAAGAAACTATGAAGTTAGGTAACAGTGTTTCCGTGGAACTTTTCAGTTTACTGGGTTAATGTTTCACTCCTTATTCTCAGGTATTTGTACCAATCACCAACCTGTTACCATGCTTATTTATCCTGCTTCTTATAATACCTCTTTTCAGTTGCTCAGTTGAAGCAAAATAAAACTTTCTATGCAAATTCCTGCTTTAGAACTATGGCATTTTATTCTGTAAATGGAAGTAGGTCATGGAGCTTGTCAATATTTTAAGCATGTTAAGACACAAAGGGATTAAAGTATTAAATACATGCCTTACAAACAAGAACACAATGAATTATAATAAACCTACACTAAAATATGATTTACTCAAAAATACATTTTTAACCTGCAAATGCATGTAGCTTTCATGAAAAATGGTGGGGTTTTTTTTTCCCCCTCAAGGGTGGCCTGGTGACTTGAAAGACTAAACCTGTACTTGAAAGTAAAAGATTGTTCAGCGTGGAGAAGAGAAGGATCTGGGGAGACCTAAAGCCCTAAAGGGGTTACAAGAAATCTGGTGAGGGATGTTTTACAGAGGTAGAGCAGTGATAGTACGAGGGCTTTGAACTGAGAGAGAGCAGGTTTAGATCAGATATTAGGAAGAAATTCTTCACTATGAGGGTAGTGAGACACTGGCACAGGTTGCCCAGAGAAGCTGTGGCTGCCCCATCCCTGAAGTGTTCAAGGCTGGGTTGGATGGGGCTTGGAGCAACCTGGGATAGTGGAAGGTGTCCCTGCCCATGTCATGATCTTTAAGATCCCTTCCAACCCATCCTTTCCAATTCATTTTCTTCATCTGCACATGTGCCAACTGCTATGGTGCCTGAGGTGTTTAGTCTGTTAATAACATCAATGAAACCATGATTGAACCCCCCTGTTTCCATGTTAAATAAAACATTACCCTTCATTAAGGGTGAGGATCACCCTTTTAGGCATCTAAAAGCAGGCATCTGGTCTATACAAGGCACATAGGCTTTTACAAAACTCTTAGAGATGGGTTTCTCCAGGAGCTGAGATATCCCACTTTGAGCCAGACAGCCAAAACCCTTGTCCAAATTTATCTCATAGGTAATCTGCTTTTCTTTATCACTTATAGCCCCAATTAACTCTTTTCACTCTCTAGGAGTTCAGTCCTAACCTCTGTGTATTAGCATTGCTTCTGTTCAAAGCCATATGCTACCACAATTCCCAACCTGATTGGATTAATTAATGATTAAAAGCAACCATATTTAGCATGGTAATGCCAAAGCCTTGGGCTGTGTGGGAGCTGAGACATTGGGCAGCACAGGACAGGCTGGCAAACTTCAAAGTGATTTCTGTAGACACACAAGAGAAACCTCTCTTAGGCAACGTGTTTCTATTATTTTCAGACACTGAGATAGAAAGAGGTTACTTGTGTAGGCAGTGTTGACTTTGAGCAATTTGAGGCAAATTCAAGAGGAGATGTTAAGAATTAAATGTCCAGTGATCAGAGGCAAAAGGATTGATTTAAGGTTTAGGCAGGAGGCAAAAGCCTTTAAATGAAAGGGTCATGAATTCTGTTTTTATGAATAGCAAGGCATCAAGCCAAGCAAGATAGAAGCATTTCTCTGCATTTCCTGAGATGACTCTGCAGAATTGCTTATCCAATAAATACACAGACCAATACACTGACCTTCCAGGTCCTTATCCACTGATCTAGGAAGGCAAATGTCTTTTCTTGTATTTCTGCAATAGAACAAAAATGTGCCAAGCTCAGACCAGAAATATGAAATGTGTGCCGCTAAGACTTATATTAGGATGTTAAGATAGTAAGTGAAGACCAGACAGCTCCCAAATAAGGCAGCTATTTTGACCTTTTTTTCTTTCTATTATATCTAATAATAACAATTCAGTGCAATTTTGTGTCCATGGCAGGTTTCAACATGATGTAAGCTGATAGTAGGGTTTATTTTCATTTAAGTTAGATTTTGAGTTCTGATTTAGAAGTGAGCTAAATATTGTTGAGCAGGGCTGAATTGGAAATACAAAGATACTAATCTACTGTTGATCTCAAGGTCTTATGCATTAAATGTTGTGATAACAAATTTCCTGCACCACACTTTACCCATCACCCTTAAACAGGTATTGAAGCACTTTTTTTTGAAGATGTTCCTTCAGGTATAAACCTGTCAACTGACAAAGATAGCAAGAATATTGTTTTCTCCTAAATAAACTAGTCTTTTGTGGTGTCATAGAAAGGAATAATATTGTCCAGTTGTTATCTCAAATAACACCTACCCAAGATTAACTTCCATGTATTAAGGTTTCACTAAGGGTTTAGCTAGAGAAGTGGAACTTACAGGTTTTGCAGAGAAAACACTCAGACACAGGCATGTGAGTACAATTTTAGAAACACAGGAGGATGCCTTTGAAGGATCCAGAGTGGAATTTCATCTGCCTCAGTTTGGAGTTTTAACTTAGGCAGATGACTGTATGCAGTTTAAATTGTCTCATTTGCTATGTTATTTCTCAATGAGTTGTGACTCTGAAATTCAGGGTTTCATGCTCTCTTTGGTGCACCACACCATGCACACCCAGTCTCTGCTCATGGCTTCCAGCATTTTTTTGAATTCAGAGGATAAGGACAAAATACTTAGAATTATAGAATCATTTAGGTGGAAAAGAACTCTAAAATCATCAAGTCCAACAATTAACCCAGCACTGCCAGACCCACCCCTAAACTGTGTCCTTAAGCACCACATCTACATGGTTTTTCAACACTTCCAGAGAATTTGATTCCACCACTTCCCTGGACAGCTTTCTTGAGAGATTCCACTGATGTCAAATAACTTGACACATGTGTAACAGACTTGGAAAGTGGAGGAGAAAATCAGAATATCTTAAGTATTTTTGCTCATGTTTAAACATAACTTGATTTATTTATGCAGTCAGCCTATGGTAGAGTTTTCAATTTGAACAATGATAATATTTACACACAAATATTATTTTAAATTTGAGTCATATAATAACCAACTTTCTTGAAACTCACACCTCTTTAGAAAAGATATATTAACATCTTAAAAAATACATTCAATGAGGGGAGATGAAAGGTTTTCTTTGCTCATACATGTGTTATTTTTAATTTAAATTGTCTCTCACCTTTCCTCAGAAATCTCACCTGTTTCTGCTGATCTGTTACAGTAAAGCTGTCAGGAAATGCCAATCAACTGCCAAACAGAAATAGTGTAAACTGTGAAAAAAACTAAACTGGAGTGAGTGGGTGTAGAAGCCTGGGCAACAAGGAGCATTAAAGCATTGCAATGTCTCAAACAGCAATGATCACTGTGGAAAGGGGTGAGAGAGAACAGGATCTGGCTGGAGAAGGGGCTGTGCAGAGCTTGGGCAGCACTTCTCTTGGAATTCACTTCCCCATTTTGGTCCATGGAGACTGCACAGAGCAGTGCAAGTGCAGGACAGGGGCCAAGGAGTGGGCAAGACCAGTAGAGTGGGACTGGGGCCAACCAAGACCCTGGAAGTGCTCTGACCCATTTCCAGCAAGATTTAGAAGAGTAAACTGTGCATGATAACTCCTTTGCATGAGAAGCGAAAAAAAACCAGCCTGAGGGTGAGGAAAATTTGTCTATAAAAAGGATGACCTGCAGAGTTTGGGTGCTGCCACAGACCCTGGATGCCCCATTGTCTGGATCAGCTCTGGACCCAGGCTTGGTGATTTCCTTTCCTCTCCTATCTCTCACTCTTTTTCTTCCCTCTTTTCTTTTATTCTTTTACTTATCTACTATTAAAAGATAAGGGCAGAACAATACCAATTTCCTTGCCGAGTGTGTTACTTGCTAAGAAATCTTTGTGAGGTCATTTGGACCTTCTGGCTTTTGTTCTTTTTCAATCACAGGCACCTACAAATCTTGGGTACTTCCTTTTGCTTAGGAGTGGGACCTGACAGTGGGGGATTCCAATGCCTCACTCCTTCATTTTGGTTTCAGCTTTGCTCCAGGGTGACTGGGCTCATCATCTAGCTCCTGGCATCTCTTTTTGGTTTCACATCACATGTGAATGTTCAGATCATGTACTGAGCCATCTTAGAAGCAATACCACAGTCACCTTTCTCAGCATTTGTTCTTGAGTGCAATTAATACTTTTGAAACTGAAAACAGTGAATTGACTTGATGGTTTAAAAGATTAAAATATATATTCTGACAAAAGCATAGGTTTCATTTGTCAGTATTTTTTGCAAACAATAATTATTTTTTCCTGGAAGAGCTGAATTAGATTTGTGAGTTGCCATTGTGATGTTTGGGTTTATCAGCAATAAAAAAATCCCAATAAAAATGCAAGGAGTGAATGGAAGATTTTGTGTGAAAAATCAATACATTGAAAAAAGTTAAATTATATGAGGTCTGATGAGAACTTTTTGTTTGATTTGTGGCAAAAGTTTCATTTGCCCTCAGCATGACTTTGTATTTTTCTGGTTTGGAGACATCTGAAAGAAATTTCAGGTAAATTTAAAATAGAACTCTTTCATATTAGAAAAAAAAGGTTAAGTGTTTGACTTTCTCAAAGAGGGGCTTGACTTTCTCAAAGAGCATCCTTGCACCCCAAGGGATTCAGAGAAGTCATGTCCTTCTGACCAACCTTCTGTACCACTCAGGGTGGTGGCCAGGAAAATACTGATCTTGCTTCCCAAAGAAATCCAGATATTTTTTCCTTCCAAATCACCTAATTTGCTGCTTTACAGACATCATCCTTTGATCAGGCACAGAAGCAGGAATGGGGAACAGCCTGCAGCTGGGCTGGGAGGAGGTTACACTGTACCTGCAAGCAGGAATCAACCTGGACCACCTACCTTTGCAGTCCAGTGAGGATCCATTAGTGAAACACTCTCACTCACATGCATTTCCCTCTTCACTACTCCTTACCTTTTATTACTTATCTTATTTATTACCTTCATCAGGCAAAAGTGTCCCACAGGAAATCTTTCAGAAACTACAATTTCTGTTCTGGGAGAATATATAGCTCACTAGCATTTTAAAAATTGTCTGCTAAGAGAGCCATGCAGGCAGTGGTTAATATATATTTTTAATGTCCTTAATGAATCTTTGCACAGCAATTAAAAACAAGGGAGATAATTTAAAACATATGGTTTATATGCATAATATATCATGGATTTAATAAAGTACAAGCAGACAGGTGAAATCTATGTGAAGAAATATATGCAATGTGTCTCATGTTAAACACCATTTCTGGCAGAAGTCTGTGTCAAAAGCACCTTATAATAATCTTTATTTGCTGTGCTATCTCTTGGCAATTCTTTGTTCTAAAATCCTACAGCAACACTGAAAATGAGAACCCTCTGCTAACATGAAATCAATGTGTTGCTTAATGGCTCATATGAACATTTCCATCAGGAAGTAGTGGTCCTTCTCATAATTGTTATATGCAGATATTTTCTGCACTAAGTGTTATATGTGTCCCCATTAGCCCAGAAACATTCCCTGCTTCCAAAAGTAGGACTGCAGATCTGAGAGGCACTCTGCATAAAACCTACCAGCTCGAATCCAGTCAAATAACAAAGATCAAAAGTAATTTTCCTTTAGATAAGCTTTGAATTGCTGTTTTTACTGAGGAGGAAGGACTTGTGTAACTTTTATTTATTTCAGGCTGAATCCTTTGATCCGACATCTCCCTCAAACCTGCTCCAATGCTTGCTGTAATATGAAAGTTGAGAGCACTTTTTTTCTAGAAGTGAGGTGTTGTCTGTACCTTTTGAAGCTGTCCATCCAAGCTCTGATGTCAACACTGAATTGCAGAGAGGAGAATCATATTAGACTTTTCTTGAGGCACAGAGCGAATTGACATAAATATGAGTTATCTGTTAATATTGTTGTTTTTGTTGCCTGGCCTGATGACTGTGACTCTTATCTCCAGTGCTGGCCAATATATTCAATCAAAAAAGAACTATGTCTTACCCTTTTGGACAATAAAAGTTGTTGCCAATAATATCTTTCAGTCAGTTGATTCATTTTTATTACTGTTTTTGTTTTCTTTGTGCTGATATTTCTGAAGCATTTCCTTGACCCTGCAAAAACTATTTGAAATGAATGTATTTCTTCTTTTTTTTTTTTGTAGTGAAAATCACACTGTTGACTCCAAGTTCAAAATGAATTGACAAAAGTTAAGAGTGTCTCTGTTTAAGTTAGAATTGATCCTCATGACTATTTGCAAAAAGAGTAAAAATTTCTTAAATATCTTTTAATAGAGTTAATTAATGATTTTATTTTAAAAATCCATCGTCATTGCAATACTTGCACTCTTTATTTCTTTCCTGCTGTGGAATGAGACGAAGTATTTTTAATTTTATTATAGGACAGCCACTGATTTGGGTGTATATAACTGTTTTTAAAAGATTGCACAATTTTCAACTGCTAGTGCTTAAAAAAAAGTCAGAAAATGAAAGTGCTTCTTCAAAGGTATTTTCTTAATTTTTCCAAGCCTAACACTTACTGGGTTTTTCAGTTCAGTATAGAACCTGAGTTTGTTTTCAAGCAAATTTTCTATATTAGAGGTATGTCATTACATCCTAAAATTGATCTTATTTCTTCCTTCTGGTTGATTGTGATTTTTTTGTGCTACTGTTGACTGAGACCTGATTGCTGAGACCACAACCTTACATTGCTAGGTTGTTAAAGTGAGGCAACCATCACCCAGAAAATCATCTAATCTAAATTACCCAGGCAAAAAAAGCATGAGACGAAATAAGCCCGATCTTTGTTTTCTTGCTCAGGCACTGAGATGCATTGGAGATTAGTGGCAAAATTCATATTGGAGTGTTAGGAATATGAATTCTTCCCTCGCATGGCTGCAAGGCTCCCAGGGCTTGCACTGGAGCACAGATCAGTCCTGGATAAGCAGGTGTGAGTTGTGACCCCATAGGTTCTGTACCAAGGGGATTGCTCTGCTTGCCTCTCCTATTAGGAACCTCTGAAACATGGCAGTTAGAAAACACCAGAATTCTCTGTGGTAAGCATTTCCATAATTACATATATTATGTATTTCTCTTGCCTTAGAGTATATTAAGACAGATTTACTACAACTTTCAATTATTACATTCACGTGCTACAAGGTATCTATAACATTTTAGGGTTATATAATGATCTCTAAAAGTGCTCAGAAAGCATCATTGTTTTTCTGTCTCTCCCACCTACACTCTTTGATCATTCCAAGGAAAGAGTCTCACAGACTGACACTTCCCTCTGTCAAAATATATTTTGAAAGGAAAGCTGGGTGACTGCTGCAAGCAACTGTACTCTATAAAGGGTTGCTGGGAAGTTAAGAATGAGTGTTGTATTTCTAGAGGGTTTCTGTTCTGAATACTGATGGGATGTGGCTCTACCAAGGAGAAACCATTGGCATTCCCACTGCCCATCTCTGAGATGAGGCCACGTGCAGCTGCCAGCACTGAAACCCTGTCAGCTTCTTTCAGTGGGAGGAAAGGGCACTGCCTGCTGGATTAGGCCAGATAAGATGCTGAGGAGTAAAACTGCTACAACTGAGAAAGCTGTGACCCTCTGGGAGCAAGGACAGCAGCAGCTTTTTCTTCCCATCCATGAGCTCAGGCAGCACAGTTTTCTGTGCTTGCAGTGGAGAAGTCCCTAGCACAGCTTTGGATGAACTATCTCAGGGAAGATAATTTACTCTTGTTCTCAGCAGGCTGAAACAAACCGACTCAAGCTCTGCATGGCTAAACCTTGTTTTGCGTTTTGAGTATTTCTAATTTATTTTGCAGCCTTTCCTGTGG
Source organism: Entomyzon cyanotis (assembly GCA_024500445.1). Classification (NCBI taxonomy): domain Eukaryota; kingdom Metazoa; phylum Chordata; class Aves; order Passeriformes; family Meliphagidae; genus Entomyzon; species Entomyzon cyanotis. The sequence continues at coordinate 68,531,338 of JAKEPQ010000871.1, forward strand.
ACATGCCTCAAGTTGCATGATTTGATTTGCTTGTGCTATCCACCTGGCATGGGAACTCATGTGGTATTGTAAACGGGGCAGATGGATATTTCTGCTGGAGCTTACAGATTTGGAAGTATCTGGGTTTCCTGCTTTTTAACCCTTTTGGGGGTTAAAAAACATGGGAGATTTGCTGAACGGGAGGGAAGGGAGGTAATCAATCACCTTTCACTCATGCTGCCTTTCCCCTTGCTATGAGGACTTAGTACTGCTGAGAGAAAAGGAGGCTGAAGCACTGGCAGTTTTGGAAATGAAGGGTTTTACTCCTGACCTCCAAATTGGTGATGGAACTCCCATTTCCTTGAGGCCTCAATATTCTCATGATCCTGCAACAAAATAATAACCTATTTAATGGGTGAGGAATTAAATTGCAGGCGAAGCATTTCTGCTCCCTGTGTTGACAATAAATCTGGGGGCAGTTCTGGAGAGCATTCTCTGGAACTTTCTGGACTAAGAGCAGCTCTCTTGAAAAAGGTGTTCTCAGGCATATTCAAACAGGCACAATGGTCTACAAGATCCTTCTGGGATATCCATACCTGCTGAAAAGGGTGGAAGCTGGAGTGAGACTGGATGTGGTACCTCTTTTGCTCATTCTTGCTCTGGAAACCTGACCCTGGCTATGGGAGAGATATTTCTGTTGTTGCAAATGGTAGTTCAGTGTGTACTAGAAAGTCCAGAGGAGCAACAGGGAGATGATTAAAGGGCTGGAGCAGCTCTCCTGTGAGGAAAGGCTGAGAGAGGTGGGATTGTCAGCCTGGAGAAGGCTCCAGGAAGACCTTCTAGTAGACTTCCAGTGAGGGGGATGAATAAAAAGAGAGCTGGAGAGGGACTGTTTACAAGGGCATGGAATGATAGGAGAAGAGGGAAAGGCTTTAAACTGAGAGAGCATAGATTTAGATTCGATATTAGGAAGAAATTCTTCACTGTGAGGGTGATGAGGCACAGATTGCTCAGATAAGCAGTGGGTCCCCATTCCTGAAAGTGTTCAAGGCCAGGCTGGATTGGGCTTGGAGCAACCTGGTCTAGTGGAAGGTGTCCCTGCCCACAGCAGGGGAGTTGGAAAGATGTGATCATTAAGGTCCCTTCCAGACCAATCCATTCTATGATTCCAGGCAAATTATGCAAGTGAGCTCAATAATTGCATCTAGAAGGCAGTATAAAGTCATACTACTCTTCTGTCTGTGATTTTAGTCTTAGGAGTAGTAATCTAACCCTTCCTAAGGCTGCTGGACTTCTGGTGTTTTATCTGAGGAACGCAGTTCTCCTTTCCATCTTGTTTTGAACCCCTGTTTCCTGTAAAATGCATGTGGGGACTGATGCTCTTGAGGTTATTGCTCCAGGATAGCTTGCTCCTGGCATTTGGAATGGATTAGAAAAACATCTGAACCAACTTTTGAAAGAAAGGCAGTAGTTCACTTTCATAACAGGTTTTGCTGACCCAGTGATATCATGGATGTATCAATCACTAACTTCCAAAGGGGCAGTGCAGAAGGTTGCTCCATAAATTAGGCATAAAAAATGCAAAGAGGATATTTGTCCTGCCTGGTTCAGGGATGCTGAGCAGCTGATTGCCTCTTTCCTTGTCAGCAAGCTCCTCATGGATGCTTTTATTGGCTGGGAATGTCAGTCCCATGAAACCTTCAGCCACTCAGCCCCTGGGCAGATTGTGCAAAATTCCTTGTACTTGCTTCCCAAGTATGGGAGAAACATGAACGAATGAGGCAATATGGAAAAGGGGCTTCCTGGAGCTTTTTTCTGACTGACAAGTGTGATCACACACAGGTTGGATATGTAATCTCCAGCAGACAAATAGGAGACACTGCTGCTCTCCAGACCTGCTTTCAGCTCAGGTTCAGGGGGTCTCAGGTGGGTTCAGTGCCAGATTTAAATCTGTGTGGCTTTAAGACTGTGAGCTCACCCAGCAGCCCTCCCCCATGAGTGGGAAAACAAGCTGGAAAGGGAGCTGATTTTGTCATGGAATATCACAGAATCATAGAATATGCTGAGTTGGAAAAGACCCACCATGATCGTTAAGTCCAACTCCTGGCCTCACACAGACACCCCAAGAGCCCCACCGTGTGCCTGAGAACGTTGTCCAAACACTTGTTGAATTCAAACAGGCTTGGTGTTGTGACCACTGCCCTGGGGAGCTGTTCCAGTGCCCAACCACCCTCTGGGGGAAAAATGTTTTCCTCCAATCCAACCTAAACCTCCCCTAACTCAGCTCCAGCCATTTCCTTGAGTCCTGTCACTGGTGACCAGAGTGAAGAGATCATCCTGCCTTCCAAGGATGTTGAAGACCACAATGACGTCTCCCCTCTGTCTCCTCCAGGCTGAACAAACCAATTGAGCACATCCAGTCATTTCTTAAATAGCTCCAGGGATGGTGACTTCACCATCCCCATGGGCAGCCTGTTGCAAATGCTTAACCACTCTTTCCATGGAGAAATTCCTCCTGATGTGCCACCTGTACCTTCCCTGGCACAGTTAAAGGCCATGGGCTCTTGACCTGTCACTTGTTACTTGGGAAAAGTGCCCAATCCCCTCCTGGCTACACCCTCTTGTCAAGGAACAGAGAGTGAGGAGGTTTCCCTTAGCCTCCTTTCCTCCAGGGCAAACAATCCCAGCTCCCTCAGCTGCTCCTCATAAAGCATGTGCTTCCAGACACTTTCCCAGCTCTGTTACCTTCCCTGGAAGGCTCCAGCCCTTCAATGTCCTTCCTGGATTGAGGGCCCAGAACTGGACACAGCACTCGAGCTGTAGCCTCACCAGTGCCCAGCACAGGGACAGTCACTGCCCTGGCCCTGCTGCCACACCATGGCTGGTACAGCCCAGCTGCCATTGGCCTTCTTGCCCACCTGGGCACACCTGGCTCAGGTTCAGCTGCTGTCACCAGCACCCCCAGGTGTCCTTTTCCACTTTCCACCTACTCTTGCCCCATCCTATAGCACTGCAGGGGTCGTTGTGGCCCAAGGGCAGCACTCAGCACTGCCTTATGGAACCTCACACTGTTAACTTCACCTCACCCCTCCAGCCTGTCCAGATCTGAAATGCGTTCAGCTAAGCTGAGACCAGAGAGGGTCAGAGGGGAACCTTCAGGCATTGAAAACCTGGATTTAAAAATTTATTTTGGTATATTTAGATGTCAGCTGGAGGCCTTGAAAGGCTCAGAGCACATTCTTCACAAGTTTTGCAGGTGGAATTTTTTTGCATAATTATAGATATCTCTGTCTGACCGAATGCCTGTCAATGGCAGCAGGAGAAAAATTGGTGATTTTAGAGAAAGTTTTGTCTGATTGCAAAGTAGAAGAGGTGAGAAACGGCTCATATGTTTTATTTGGTAGTGATGCCCACGTCTCTCTGCTGACTATGAAGAGAGTTTCATGACTAGATGATGTTCAGAGAATTCTAATGTAGGTTTCAAAAGTTATGGATCCCACATGAAGTAGTGAAATAACTTCAGAAATCAGGCACTTGGTGAGCTGAGGTTGCCCTTGGGCTTTCTCTGAAGCAGGTGGTGAGTTAATGAGAAAGAGAATGGGCTAACAAGCCAGGCTGGATGAATGAACAAAGAAATGTGGCTACCAAAGGACAGTGTTTGCTTCCACAGTTCCTGTCTGTAGATGTTCCCAGTATACTTCCTGGACTGTAGTGAGTGAATCCTGCTGAGTCCCACCTGCAGCTGGTGTTTACCAGGGCTCCCAGCCCAGCTGGGGCATGGAGAGGAGCAGCAGCTGCATTTCCATAACATCCATGGCTGGATTATCCCCAAACCCTCCTAAGAGCACCCTGGGTGACATCTGATGAGGTCACATAGAATTGTATGCTAAAGACAGGGATTAACTTCAGAGAGAGAGAATTAAAATCAGAGCCCCTCATCTCCCTCTGCCATAGTTTTCTATATGAAAAATGGGAATAGTTTCACTGTTGATAGCCTTTAACATTTTGTGCATGCAGACCATAAATTCTTAAGAATGGGCATTATCTCTTGCTACTTGTCTATACAATAAGGGCTCAATCTCAGTAGGAGCCTGTGGGTTTGCAAGTAATTCAAATAGTGTGGTTTGTGATTTACTTACTTATAAGGAAGCAACTCATTAGATTCTGTTCTAGAATTTAAAAAGACCATGTACCTGGTATTCTGCCCACCATGATAATGACAATAACAATTCCCAAATTTACCATATAAAATGGTTAGATTTATGAGAGTGTCTGGTGCATTTTTGGACTCAGTTCTCACTGATATCCTGACAATAATTCAACTCCACTCTTCCCCCACCTCTGCCAAACCTTAACAAACCTCACTGTATCAGAGCTGCAAACAATTTCTTAGATATATAGCTCTGAAATAAGTATTCCAGGCAGTATGCTTTTTATTAACTTAAAAAAAAAAGAGAGAGAGAGAGATAGTTTCAGTACAGCTAGCTCCCAGCCAAGGAGCATGTATCTTTTAAAATGGTAGAATATGTAATGATAATTTAAAAGACATGGGGTATCTGCTTTGGGAGTTCAGGATACATGAAAGGTTCAAAAGAACTTACTCAAAAGCAAAAAGTTAAAGGAACACATACACAAATGTAGATAGAAAAGATGACTTTAGAATGAAGCAATAATTCCTTAAAATGGAACTAAAACTTCCTTAATGAAATGGCAGAAGGAGCTCTTCGCAAGGAGCTGTTTCAGCTTGCTCACCAAGGGATGAGTGAGCAGAGGCTCAGTGTCCAGGATGATGCTCAGCTCCCAGCAGAAGCTGACTGCAGCTCACCTTTGGTGCTCCTGTCTCAGGCTTGATCTGCAGATTGATGGTGGAACTCTGTCCCCTGGGACAAATGCAGTGCATGACTCTAAAGGCAAGCAGAAATATTGAAGCAATTGAGTGTGGATGCAGACAGCAAGGCAGGGCTGGGTGTGTTTTCCAAGGGTGAGTGTTTGTGCCATTGGCACTGCTTTCAGTCCCACTTCTCCTGCAGACCTGGTTTTTGATAAAAACACAGTCATACATCATCTCCTTTTAGCAAAGGAGATGCCACTGGACTTCCTCAGCTCACAGTTTCTCGTTATAGTCCCTGAAAATTTAGCTTGGATTTAAGCAAAATATACCAGAGGTTAGCACAGCAACACAAAAGGTTGGGTCCTAGGGAGCTGGAAGGAACCCTTTGGAGAGAGTTGAACTTGTGAGAGGTTTGGGGGCTGAACTACATTTGCAAAATATGTTGAGAATTGAGTTGATCAGCTGGAGGTGTTTTGTTCTTGTGTAAGCAGCTACCACATTATCTTAACAATAAATCTTGCCCTCTCAATTTTGTAAACACTCAGCATGCAGCAGGACTTGCTTAATTTTCTCATTCGATTACCTGTCTCTGTTTAATAGGAACCATGGAATTCTACAAACTAATGCAAATACATTACAAAACTAATTAGCTGGAACTACTGTGCTTGGCAAAAATGTAGGTTGCCATATGCATATGGCATCAAATATGCACTTTGGTTTCTATTATGGTGATGGCTTTGTATTAGCAGCAGTCACAGATTGGCAGACAAATGAGAAAGGATTGCAAATGCAGCTTTAATTGATGAAATAGTTAATCTGGAAATTAGGATTCTGTCTCTCTGCAATTGTCAGTCACACAGGGTGAGCTTCCAGCTTTTGAAGCACATTTTGCAGATTTTCTGCTGTGCATAATTTAATGCAGTTCTCTATGCACCTGCCTCCCAGCCTCTTCCTCCCCACAAGGACTGACAAATTCTGAATCAAAGTGGGAGAGGAAAAAACCTCTGCTTCTAAAATGGGTTCAATTACCATCTGGATCAGAAGGGGCTTCTCCTTAGCTGTCTCCCAGGATACAAATTGGCTCACTCTGCTTATACCAGTTTTGTCATGCTGATTCAAAGCACTGAAGAAATTAAAAATGGTGCATATTCTCAGCTGGTGTAAATCCACAGGATTCCAGGGACTTTAGTAAACCTATTCAGATTTACACTAATTGCCCCACAAATAATTAAAGGCCAGAAAAGTTTTTTATATTCATCCAGTCTGACAACACAGGCCATAGAATTTCATCCAGGCATTCCTATGCTGAATCCAATAGCTTATGGATGAAATCACGTGTAGCTTTTATGACATGCAAAGCTGGAAGATTAACAAGAATAAGTGACTATGAATCCAAGATATGCTGTGGTTTCTGTGAGCTGAGATTCCAGAATTGAACCCAACTTAAGGACTCTAACAAGGATAAAGCTCATCACATTTCCCTGTTAACCACTCCTGGTTCCCTCAACTGTAAAAATACACTTGTGTTTGCATTTTGAAATTCCCCAGGGCTGAGATGCATCTATTGGATTTGATTAGTCCTTCATCAGTGGTATTGGAAAGCTCTCTAGATATCAGATATCTTTTCCTTGCACAGGGTATTTTAGTTCCTGATAAAGATATACCCTTTCTTCTCCCTTCATTATTAGAATGCAGGGAGCTCCTAAAGTCACAGAAAACCACTCCTGGCTTGAACCATCAGGAAGTCCAATTCCAAGGGAAGAAGATGAACTTGAGGAGTTGTTTGGAAACTCTACTTGACTGAGGGCACCTGGTCAAGTAGTCAATCCACCCTGGTACTGGTGCTGGTTACCCTTCTGGGTAACCACTGGTGGTGGAGATGGAGATATGGAGCAGCTTGTCTTTTCCCTTGGGTTTCATGAAGAATTTAGCAGCACAGAAAGATCATGGTCTGGCTGTTGTGCATGTCAGCAGTGCAATTCACACCATAGCTCAGTGGAGACCTTGCTGTTTCAGGCTCTGGTGAGAGCTGAAACTTCTGCTAAAATGACCACAGTCAGCTCAGTGGGTGGTGAATGCTTGGGTGGATTCCATGTGTCAGGTACTCCTGTAGAAGCCTTGGAGAACAGGAGGATAATGTTTATGTCTCAAACATGGACAGAGGGATAGCTCTGGAGCCAACCAAGGATTGTTGGTGACAACACACTGTGAGAAGGAACAGGATATGGCTGGAGAAAGGGCCATACAGAGATAAGGCAACAATTTTTGTGGGACAAATGTACTCATTCTGGCTCCTGGAGACGAGCACAGCACAGGATAAGAGCAGGAATGAGCTTCAGAAGTGTGCATGGACTGTAGGGAGGATCAAGACCACCAAAGACCCCTGAAGCCCTCTGGCCCATTCCCAGAATGGTATAGAAGAATGGATGGCACATGGTAAAGAATTTGCACAGAAAGCTGCCAGCAGACCCTCAGCTTACAGAAACTGTCACTGACTCAGTCATTGGAGCTACACATTGATTTCAGTGGAAATATGCCAACCTCCATTGCAGGATATGGCTGTGATGCTCCACAGCCTCTGTCTCCCAAGTAGTGCCACTGCACATCTGCTTTGTGTTGCTGTCAAAACCAGGCTGAGGGTGCAAAGCAGTGGAGAGCCACTTGTTTGTTTAAATGTTTTTAATTTCTTTTGAATGGTCAAATGGCAAAAAATGTGGGATCTCACCAAAAAAGAGAACCTAATCCCTGTGGCAACAGGCAGGGCTGAGTAGCAGACCAGCCACTGGTGTAACCAATGAGTAGAGTGAGAGGAGGCCTGAGCAGGGAGAGATTGATTGAATTGGCTGCTTTGCTCCAGCTTTGCCTCGAGCTGCCCTTGCTCCCATCTGCTCCATGTGCATCATCCTCAGGAGCAGCTGATGCAGAGCAGACCAGACACATTCACAAGTCCTAATTGCCACAGATGAAGTGTCTGCCACTCTGGACTGCTCTCTGGGCTCTCCAGGACATGGATGGGACAGCTGTGGATGGAGCCTGCTCACATGATACTGCACAGTGAGATCCTCTGCCCCATCTGGTTTGGGAGTTGGGATCAGCAATGCCTCAGCAGATCAGGAAACATCTCCCTGGTTAGGAGGTGGTGAAGGTTAGGATTTGCATCGGGATTGCCTACTTCCCAGGTGAATATGCTGGCCTCAAGGCTCTTTCTTTCTGCATGTTCTGGTTTGGGGTTTTTTTTCCCTTGGAAGGACTAGATGAAAAAAGAAAAATTGGATTTTGATTTTTGTGAATGAAAATGAGTTCTCATACTTCTGGTCAGCCTTTTAATGCAACCAAGTCAAACATTCTTGTACATCAAAGATGCAAAAAAGAAAAAAAAAAGGAAGTGACCTTGTAGTTAAAATGACTGCCTTGGTAATGAAAGGTGTGAGTATCTGTCATATCCCTGCCCCTTATTTCCCATCATGGCCTATAAAATAGGTATTTGTCCATTTCTTGGAAATGTTGAAAGGTACCTAAGAGCTCACAGGTTGCTGTACTGTTGTGCAGGGGAGAGCTGGATGGTGAGTACTTAGTCACTTCTGCACATGTATATCCATTTTCACAGACTCTCACAGACTGTTATGAAGTGTCAGCTCTATTGATGGTTTCATGAAAGAAAGATAACTCTTTGTTTCCGTTCCATCTATCCACCCAGTTTCTGCTGAGTTTGAGTAGTTTCAGAAGAAATACACTTTTCTGTTATGTACAGTCTTTCAAAATGGTGTAATTATTTCAAACACAGCATGTGCTAAAAGCCCTGTAGAGAACTCTGTGCAAATCCCTTTGTTGATTGTAGGCCTTGAACCAGAACTATATTTCAGTGAAATGGCTGTTTGCACATCTGTGCCTTCCCAAGCATCAGAAGGCATTGGCTTTCTCTGGACATGTCCTGTGAAAACATCCATCAACACCAGCAGCACTTGTACCCCAGTGGCTCTGGGATGGGTCAGCTCCTTCATTGTTTCTCCCAGGGATGCAGGGACAGGATGTGATGGCATGTGCAGGAATGGCTCAGAGCTGTGCCAGGGGAAGTTTACACTGGACATTAGGAAGCATTTGTTCACCAAAAGGGTGGTTAAGCACTGGAACAGCATTCTTGGAGAGGCTTAAACCTCTGCTTAAACCATTTCCATTGGCTGTAACAGATTTGGATCCTCTCCCATGACAAGTGTAGCCTGCAGGTCACTGGGGACAGCAAATGTCTACTCTGGGTGCTGAGGAGTGGCTGAGGTGACTCTGTGAATTGCAACTTCTTTAGGTATAAAACTAGGTCTGGGAGCAAGTGTACACTATGATTACAGACTCACAGAATTTCTGGGGCTGGAAGGAACCTCTGGAGGTCATTCAGTCCAATTCCCCTGCCAAGGCAGGGTCACCTGGAGCAGGTGACACAGGAACATATCCAGGTGAGTTTGGAATGTCTCCAGAGAGGGAGACTCCACATCCTCCCAGGGCAGCTGTTCCAGAGCTCTTCAACCCTCAATGTAAAGTTCTTCCTCAGGTTGAGGTAGAACTTGTGTTTCAGGTTATGGCCATTTCTTCTCATCCTGTTGCTGGGCGTCACTGAAGAGTCTGGAACCATCCTTTTGACACTCACCTTTGAAATATTTGGATGGTTTTTACTTTTCTACACCCTCAGGTTAGGGGTAACCTTTGGAAAGGGAGGATGTGACCACTCACAGTCACTAAACCCTTGTCCAAACCCTTGTGACCTCAGTTGTTCCATGTCTACCCTTTCCTATGACTTTTCTCTGGCTAGGGCAGCAGTTAGGATCTTTTCCAGCACTAGCTCATGTATAGTGTGGGGGAAGGAAGTTATTGTTCAGATTTGTTTACTCTGGTACCCTCTGGGTTTGACAATGTGCCAGGAAGCAGGTGCATCATTTGACAAATGCCTTACTGTGGTGTCTGCCTCCTCTGTACCTCCTCAGCTTGTAATGTTCAGAGGATTGATGTGCAGCATCTAAAATACAGGAAATTCAGCTTATTGACAATTTGATTTCTCAGTTACTAGAAGAAAAGAAAAAAAAAGATGCTGAACAACATTACTGGACCAGATGGGGAATTTACCAGGTGCATCTGTAACTCCGTAACTATGGAACATTCCTCCTGTGTTGTTACTTTGCCCTGTACCAACTGCACTAATGGAATCCTTGAACACAGGATCTGTAAGAGAAAGTGTATTGCTGAATAAGTGGAGTTGTACACTCCTACTCACAGAAGAGAGGTCTGAACGTCAATGACTTTTTCAATTTCCTGACCAAAGTCGATGGAAGGGAAGTGATTGATGAATATGGTAGGCAAGGTGGAGGGAAGAAAAAGTAAGCACTATTTTAAACAAAATTAAGAAAATGGGTGATTTGGGATGGAAATTCTGAGTTCTGTTCTCAGCCTCTTTTTTTTTTTTAGTTTTCTTCCTAAATTTACTTACTCTTTGGCCAAAATATTTTGTTTTCCTTGGCTTCCATTACCCCATGGTCTTCATCTCACCCAATGCTTCTCTCTTGTGTATCACACAACTCCTTTTCTTTTCTCTCATGTTTTGTTTCTACCTTATCTTCAGGAGACGAGGAGAACCACATGTTGATCTTCTCAGCCTGCTGGAGTTCACTGCTTCAGCTGTGTCTTGTTCCACCCATGTCCAAATTGTTTTTCTTTCTGAAATGGGCTCTTTGCATAGGGACTCCTATTTCAGGTCTTTTTGCTTCTCTGTACATACAACTACACTGCTTGGACAATCAGGCCAAGGGATGAGCTAGGGCTGTGCACCTCTGATTTTTCATGCTATGTAACAAAACATGCCTAGGACATCTTTATCCCATCTCAAGGTACCTCTGATGAGACAAAGACTGGGCAAGGCTGATGGGAAATCATACATCAGGGAATAAATAGCCTGTTAGGCTATATATTCAACATCAAACTGGGTTTGGCTCCTTCTGTGCCATCCTCCAAAGCTGTCCCTGGGTGCTTTGTCTCCTTGAATGTCCCACACATATCCTCAAGCCAAGTTGAGGACACTCACAGCACCTGCCCTGAGTTTCATGTTACCAAAATAACAACCCCATGGCATGCAACAACCCCCACAAATTTGAGCTGGAATATGCACAGTGGATAACAATAAATGTATCTTCAAGCCACCTCTGGGGGCACAGAGATCTGGAATGTGCTTATAGGAGAGGTCAGCTGTTTTGTCTCCAGCTTTATTTAGGAGCAGAACCATAGTCCATGTCTGTAAGTTCTTCTTGTGACAAGGATCATTGTTGGTTTTGTGATTGTAGTGATGCTACATTATCTCTCTTTCTTCTTCTTTTGTATCTTTTTATTTTGATTTCTTTAGAGAGCACAACCTGATAGAGAGCAGAGGCTTGGAGACAGATCCTTTGGCCTTTATACCCACCTCTGTGCTGTTCCATAATAAGAAAAAAGCAAGCTAAAGCAACCTGAAGCCTTGTTCCTGGGTATGAGAAGAGCTACAGAGCCAGCCAGGGGTACTGGGAGGAGGCAGCTGATGCTGATGTGATCCTTGCCCATGGTGGAAACAGCAGAAGAAATCACACAGAGGTGCCTGATAGGGAGAGGGGAAAAGGGGGAAAAAAAAAAAAAAGCATTTCTCAGAAACTAGAATCACATTTTTCTGCTATTTACAAGTGAGGACCCACTCTCTGGCCTGGAGGACAACTGGCATGGTCTGGCAATAAACCATGTAGCTCCTTGACATCAAGGAAAGCAAATTTAACGTGGAGCTAAACTCATGCTTCTCTTTTGCTGATAAATTCAGCTTGTTTCCTGCTGTTCAGCTGGAACAAATGCTTCCATTCCCACTGTCCAGATATCAAGCTCAAGAAATAGCTGAAGTCCTGGAAGGACATTTTTTTTGCTTGCAATGCATAAAAAAATGTTGTGGGATTTTTTTTTTTTTTTTGTCAGTTAACCTGTTTTAAGACAGTTTTTTTTCCTGGAAAACACCTTTCATTTGATAATTTCTTACAGTCATATGAGTTTTATTTAAAAGTGCAGGTATGTCTGAAGAGTTAGTTTTAGTGACATCAACAACAGAATCAGAGAAACAATTACATTGAGCAGCTTTTATTTCAGCTGCTCACACCTGGGTGAATCAATTAATATTTATGGTGGACAACTAACTCCCGTAGGAGCTGATTGTGCAGGACTTGGGAGTTTGAAAACACAGATGCAATAATTTTATTTGTTTTCCTCCAGGAGCAAAGATATTTGTTTTTCTTGTAGCAGAGAAAGGAGGAAATAATGAGAAAAGGAGGCTAATGAGAAAACTAAGCACTGTCATATCTATACACTGATGTGAAAATATGGAAGAATCATCTCCCTGTGGATTTGCTCTGCTCTTAAGCCATTAGAATTGTCTCAGATCTCTGCATCTGGTCTCTGCACACAGCAAAGAAAGAAAGCTGAGCTAAAGGCTGGGTCTTTACTTCTTAGACCAAGGTTAAATTAGGCTTTTGAATTAGGAAAACAATTACCATTTCCATTTAAATTTTCTGGAGAAAGAGCTGTTATTAAAAGGCACTGTACTGTCAGTCTGGCAGTTTTTCCATTGCAAAACAAACTGATATTCAGAACTGTGGAGTTCCTACACTGGAAGTTGTTTTAATACCTTGGTCTCAAATTGTCTCACACTAAAGAAATCCCTATCAGACCATGAATTTGTTTATAAGGGCAACCCTCTCTCACTAAAATAAACAGTGCATTTTTACAAATAAGTGCAATATTTTCCTGAACAAACACCTTGTAGTTCAGTCAATGAACACAGCATTTTTCAAACAGCTGCTGCAGAGAAAATCTGGAAAATCCCAGTGGAGGAATTTGACAAAGAATAATTCTGGACTAAGCTGTTGAGCCCCCTCTGCTGAGGTCTAAGGGGAACTGAGAAACTAAGACCATGCTCAGTCTTGTGAAACACTATGGATTTCCAGCTAAATTAAATGATATTTATTACAGAGATGAAAAAAAACCAGTCTTTATGTATCACATCTGTTTCTCTACTTGTTTCTGCTCTCGTGAATCAGGTGTGACTGCACCAAGGTCATCAGTTATACTGCATGAACTAAGTCTGAGAAAAGATTTGGAATCTACATTTGCTTTGACATTACCTCTGTAACAATGCAGATGCTTGTCTAGAAGGCTGTGGGTGGACTTGGGTTCTGCTCCACTGCTCCCTGGACCAGCAGCAAGCTGACAGTCAGGAGATGGAAGCAGTGAATCAGGACATCAATCCCACCCAAATAAAATTCACAGACGAGGAGAAATCTGCCTTCACTAAGCCTAAGAATCTCATTTTTATAGTATTATATAAGCTGGGAAGATGTTCTTCCAAGACATTGCAGCAGAGTGTGATGATTGTTAGCTCAATTCAGTACCACAATTACTACAGGCCATTTAGCACAAATGTTTCCCCTGTTGCCATCCATTATTCCAGTAGCTTCAATAATGTCAGTGTGTGCAGCTGAGAGCACTGCACGTCATGAAAGAAATATGGTTGTGTGTGACCAGCAGAGCTCAGCCACACATTTGTAATTCAAAACCTTTGACAACACCATTCTGCTTGAATATTAAGGGAAAGGCTACCAGTGAAATCAGATGTTGGACCAAAATCCAATTTTTGTCATCATTACTCAGTTGCTTATCACATGAACAGTTTTTCTGTCCTATTGGATTGGGTTCATCTCACCTGTTTTCTTCATCGAAAATTTCACTGTCCAGATCTGAACCAATCACCTTGGATTATCTGCAGTCAGTACAGAGAAATATCTATTTCCAGAGAATGATTTTTGCTCATCCTAAAATAGATACCTGGCATGGCATAGAAAGCCATTTTTTTACAATTAACTGTGTGAATTTGCTCATCTTACTGTAAATATAATAATAATAATAATAATAATAATAATAATAGTTTGTATTCTAATCAAATATATTCACCCTTTTCTCTTAAAGCCTCCCCAGCAGAGTAACCTGGGGAAGGCTGGGAAGACGTGGAACTTCAATTCCCGGGGGAAAAGCAGTCAGAAGTGGAGGCACTGCTCCATTCTGGCATTGCACAGCATCCTTCACTCAGATCTCTGGGATCCACAGCATGTGGAGTGTTACTCCAAAGAACTGCAGAGGGATTTGGGTACCTGCTGCTAATTTAGGACAGATGCCTTTCAGTGTCAACAGTCAGCTGGAGTATTTCTGTCAGCAGACTAAGGAGAAACACACTTGAACTTCCAACCTCCCTTTGGGATTGTAACAGCAGTAGCTGTGTTTGTTTAACAGAAGTAATTTGAATGTTTAAACTAAATATATTAATTGAGACCTGGAAATAATCTTTACTGAGTATTTTAAGCCGTCTGCCTTGAATAGGAGTCCAAGCTCACTGTGCAGAATGGTTTGCAGAGGTGGACACCGAATTTCTCCTCTAATAAAGGGCAGCACGAATGATCATTCTCTCTAAATGCAAAAGGGAGATAAGGTTATGAACCTACAAGATGCTTAAATCTCTCTAAAAAGGCTCTCAGAGGTGAGCTCCTGTGTGATGGTCAAATAATGACACTCGAAGCCAGAAGCAAGGTCACTGAGGAGCCCCTCAGTGCTGCAGCCCTGACAGTGTCACCACCCCAGAGAGCTCTGGCTGATGCTCAGACCTCCCCCCTGTGCCTGCCACACTGTGCTGCTCCAGAGATGCTCCCACCTTTCCTGTGCAATCCCCTCAGGCACCAGGGGAGAAGGGAGCAAACACTGATGCCCCTGCAATGTCAGCTGGGCCAGAGACCAACAGAGGAAAAGAAAGATTGAAGTGCATTGAATGAGAGAAAACAAAATGGGGATTTGCTGGGTGGTTCAATGGTGACAGTCTTTGCAAGTCATGGCTTTAAAGAAATTACTCAGAAATCCCATGTAGCTCCCAAGAAAGTGCTGAGGAGGTTCTTGAAGAAATCCCATTTCAATTTGCTTATTTAAGTTAGTAGAAAAAAGACCTCCTTGTTATCTAATTTGTTGATGAGTTCAGACACTTTCTGGAATGATTTCTTGCATAATTTACCTTATTGATACATTATTTATAAGTCCTCATTCAATTTCAGGCTCAGGGTTTGGATGTGAGTCTTACATAATGAGTAGCTGGTGTCACCTCATGTCAGAGGAATCAGAAGTGGTTTTGACAACCCTGGGATTGCCACTAAACCAGCAATATAATCAGAGTTAATTTTTCACTGCTGAATCATTGCAAAATGCTCCCTTGCCATTTCCTCACAGGAATCTAATAAATTATAATGCCCTTTATCTGTTGAAGAAAATAATTTGCTAAGGAGCATCAGTTCCTGGCTAAAACACTCTCTAAGCTGAGATCCAGTATCTGTGGTTGGAAGAAGCACTTTAATGATATATTTTTTAAGATGACACATTCCCTTAAAGTTTAATCTGGATGCATGGATATGGGAAGACCCACAGTGTTTGCACCGTGGGCGTCAAAACATGGATATTCTGCAGACTCTCTGGTGATATATATTGAATTTAAACAATTCAGTGAGCCTTT
Source organism: Entomyzon cyanotis (assembly GCA_024500445.1). Lineage (NCBI taxonomy): Eukaryota > Metazoa > Chordata > Aves > Passeriformes > Meliphagidae > Entomyzon > Entomyzon cyanotis. The sequence goes on from JAKEPQ010000871.1 coordinate 68,546,736, forward strand.
CGATCGACACTGTTCCTGGGAGCTCAGGATTTCCTCTCACTTCCTGGCAAAGTGGTTAAAAACAAATATATTTTCTGAGAAGAGTGTATATATATTGACAGAGTCTCCACTGACTGTGGATGGGAAACACCCTTTAGTGACAGGCACATAATACATTTTGACAGAGAAAGTGGATCAATTGGTTGCTTGAGATAATAAATCACTTTCTCTTGTTCAAAAGTCTGGAGCTAAATAGCAAAAAACCTGCTCAGCCTGTCCTGCCGTGAGCTGAAATATTCTGTTTCTGCCTTGTTGTTTTGTTTAGTAGAGTGGGAAAAGAATTATTACTTGAGGTTTATTCCATGCAAGTTTGTTATCTAATCTGTCAAACTTTGAATGAGACTGGCCTTATTAATGTAAGAATCACTCACAGTGTTCCCTGTGAAGTGTGGTGGGTATTTCAGATGGCATCAAATCCCTGCCTGTCATAAGATCCACTGTAGGAACCTTTGCTGCTGCCTTCAGGCAAAGTGAGTTTTCCTTTTTTACCTGTATTTCAATGACTGTTTAGAAATAAAGATGCAGGTTTGAAATGGGTTGTCAATTTCCCTCCAAAAGGAAATCACTGCTTCCTATTTAGATTTGCCAAATCTGAACCTGTAATTTTATAATACTCATGGTGTGCTTCTCTTCATGGAATGCATGCGAAGAACCATGTTAAAGCTCCTTTTGATGCCCAAGTACTAAGCACCTTGTGGTTTACTACTTTTTGGAAACAAATGCTTCCCTCTCTTTGCCTGATGACTTCCAAGAGATTAGTGGGCACTATGGTGACATTGCCAAATGTCACTGCACCCTTCAGCACCTGACACACTTTTTGAAGAAAAGGGCAAATTCAGATTTCTTCCAATTCTCAGACTTGTGCTTTGAAAACAGTTTCTTTACTCAGACCTTTCTTTCTTTTTAAATTATTATTTTTTTAGAAACTGGAATTGCATTGGATGAGCATTCATAGGGAAGATCAATAAACCCCCAACCCCAAATTCTGTGTAAGCAGACATCATCACCCAGTTTCAAGCAAGCTGGCAATTGAATGAATTAATGAATGAAACATTAATTGCTGAATCCGCATTGGAGTTTGAGGCCCATCATTCCCCAGCCCTGTTCATAATCATCCTTCCACACCACAGTCTCGTGGGAATTCTTTAAGTGGTGTATTTAAGCATGTAAATACAATGGTTTCTGCCTGCCCTCTGCTTGCACTTGCAGGCTTGTTTATCCACCCAAGGCTGCTCCCAGCTCCAAGCTGTGCCTGGCAAGCCTGGAAGTGAGCAAACACTTTCTGTGACAGAGCAGGAGGCAGCAATGCAAACAAACTGTCCTCCTCAGCAATATTCCCTCAGGTGAAGACAGCCCAGGAAGGGAGAGAAGAAGTGAAAAGTGGTGGCTGGGACAGGTCCTTTGCTTTGAGTACCATCTGTCACTGCCAGTGAAGTGCATCTTTCCAAGTCCACCCTCTCCTGTCATTCACAGGACACCCAGCCCTGGCACCAGGGGTGGATTGAAGCCAAAGCAGAGAACTTCTCAGAGGGCAGGAGCTGTGCACAAACTGTGCTTGAGGAAGGATGGATGAGCTACAGTTCTGGCCACCAGCAGCTGTCCTGCTTCTGGCTTTTCCTGGCCACAGAGTGAGCTCTGTGCCCACCTAACACCAGGCTCACAGCCCAGACTGTGAACAAAACATGGCATGGATACAGGCTGTGTTTTCCAGCCACCTCGTGGCAGAAAACATAGGCACTGAGGTCTCTGGAATGGTTTTTGCCTCCATATTGTGAGACTGGGATAAGGGGAGCATCCACCCTGGATGGAGTTGGCCCCAAAAAACAAACAAACAACAAAAAACCCAAAAAACCCCAAAAAACAAACAAACAAAAAACCCCAAAAACCAAAAAACAAACAAACAAACAGAAAACCTGAAAAAAACCCAAAGGTGCTACTTAAGTTACTTTGATTGAGTAGGAAAGGAAAATAATACACTGATGCCTATCTGGGTGTTTTATTTCTTGAAACTGCTAGAATGAAGCCAATTTTGCTGTGTTATCTCACTGTGATTGTCAGTTAAATAGAAGAATTTTGATTTGCACTGGAAGCTGAGCAAAAAGTTCTAAGTTCAGTTTTTGGAGGATATGCGTTCAAATCTTATGCTTTGACTTTATCCTTCAGATGGATAATTTCTGAGGTTTGGTAAACATAATCAAAAGGGCACAGATATATCTGGCTGCACCAGTTTCTAACAGCACGAGCATCTGGATTGTGTGATGATTATGAAACAATTCTGTCATATTCACAGACCTATTTGCATTGCATTTTCAATGAAAGTGAAGCAGAAAAAAAAAGAAAAAAGGAGACACCTCAAAGGAAGAATAGAAAAATAAAAATACACCCAGTCTCTCTGTGTTTTCAAACTAGAGCCCAGCATCAGAGATGAAAGGATCTGCTTTTCTTTTAATCTCACAGTGCAGCTGCCTGGGATGTGTCTGTGTCACAGTAGCAAGTTTCACCTTTCTGCAAAAGCCACATCCTTCTGACAGCACTGATAAACAGCAGGCAGCCAGCCAGGCTCACAGGATCTTCCAAAATACCAACCCTGTGAACCCAAGAGCCATTTCTGCAGGAAAGCTGTAAATCATACTCCAACTTTGCTGGCTCCCAGGGATCTCAGGGAAGGAGGGAATAGCAAAGCAACTTGACCTTGCTGGTTTTCCAGCTTGCTTCTGGGTGAGCATCCCAGCCCCAAGCAGTGGCAGTTCTGTCTCACTCCTTTTCAGAGAAGAAATATATTATGTTGAGCAGCTGCAGAGGAGGGACATGGCTGTCCCCTTTTTGCTTAGCCCTGCCAATGGGAAGGCAAATTCCTCTGGGATTTGGCCATTCCTACCCTGTGCTGGGCCTTCAGCAAAAGATAAAAGCAAGGAAAACATACAGTGGAGCTTTTTGAACATATATTCTGAATTCTCAGTGCTTTAAGCTCAGGGACCTCCTATGCTTTTTTTGAAGGAAGAACATCAGAAAATGGTTTTGCCTTATGATGTGCAACTCCCAGTATGATCCAGCAGATCAGTTGATTAGGCAAATGGTGGAAAGTTGGTGAAGAATCACATCCTCACAATCTGTGTGGGCTCCAGGAAGACAGTATTGAAAGATTATAACAAAATTTTCATTGTGTCAAAGGAAATAAAAAGATTCTGATGCAAAAACTCCATTTGTTGGAACTTTTTTTCTCTTTATGAAGAGGGCAAAATTAGTACCTGGGGGATGCTGTAAATTTGTCTAGTCCTGATAAAAAATAAATGAATACCACAAATCTTCAGCAGTAAACTAGTTAATAATGTATTGATCCCTGAATTACAGGGTAAAAGTACAATATATCTTTTTTGGAGGGTACACTTCCATTTTCAGGCATTCTTATTCACCCTGGATACATAAATCTGCATTACTGAGGAGAAAGTTTAGTACAAGGTAATAGTGGCTGCTTATCAAAAATTTATTAAAGAGTGACTTAATCATGTAAATGACACCAGGGCATGCAAGGAAATAGAAAAGATGGGCTGGTATTTTCAAAGTAAACACAGCAATGCAATATTTCTTCTGACTCATAAAGAATAACAACTAGGTACCAATAAGGTGTAGATCAACTTCACTTTCTTTGTTTATGCAAATATTTATTTCCATATACAAATATATGCATAAAGCTTAATTATAATCAGAAAACTTAATTATAATCAGAAAGTCTAATGACTATCAGAAAACTTAATTATCATGAGCAAAAAATTTACTTTCTCTTTTCAAAGCACTGTCTTAGTGAGGTATCTGCGATGTGAAGCTTTTACCACTGAAATAATGGATTTAAAAAAGCCACTGTGAGGCAAAAATCAGGCTCCTCAGTCTCACCAGAGTTGCTTCATAGCTTATGCAGTTAGTCTTGGTTCACCAACACTGTGCTTGTCTTTCCAGACTGTGCAAAACACCATTGTAGCTCACTGTTCATTAAAATTGAGAGCTGTGTGGGCTGCCTTTTTCTCCCTAGTCAACAATGACATTGCAGCACAGCAAACTGGAGCAGGCAAGTCCTGGGTGACTGCCAGGGGAATTCACAGCAAGCACCATGGCAGAGCTTAAACAACCGCAGTGAGGGATGCTCAGGAAGGTTAGTGTCAGGTCTGTTGAGCCAGTGCTGGATATTGCATTATGAACAGGTACCAGAGGAGAGGTCTTCTTCCTCACCTTCACCTTGCTTGAGTATTTTGGCAGCTTAGACTTTCAGTTTGCTATAAAAGCTCTGTGAAACTTGCAGAGAGAATGGAAGCAGAAGAAAATATTTGAAGATAGGAAGAAGATTGTTCTTGTTGAACTTATAGAATCAGTCACAGAATGGTTTGGCTTGGAAGGGCCTTTAAAGGTCATCTCATTCCAGCCCCCTGCCATGGGCAGCAATATCTTCAGGACACCAGGTTGCTCAGAGCCCTGTCCAACCTGGCCTTGAACACTGCTAGGAATGGGACATCCATAACTTCTCTGGGCAGCCTTTTTCACCCTTCCAGTGAAGAATTTCTTCCTCATATCAAATCTAAACGTTCCCTCTTTCAGTTTAAAGCCATTTCCCCTTGACAAAAGTTTCTCTTAATCTTTCTTTTAGGTCCCTTTCAGGTATTGGAAGGCCTGGATCTTCTAATACTCCAAATGCTTCTTTTAATAAAATGTCATTTACATCACAGTTGTAAAATTGTCTCATGTTAACCCCAAGCACACGGAGAGGAGACTGATGAAAACAAGCTCTGTGTGTTTCTGCTGCAATGCCGGACCCATGGCTGGGAGTTTCAGGAATGCAGCTCACTCCAAGACACTTGTCCTCTGCTCTGAGACTGCATTTTCAAAAGATGGCAGTGCCATGGCCTCTGTGGTCTATGCTTAGACCAGTCTGTCCATGGTCATAATGTGTTTGTCTTCTGAATTAAGAATGGAACTTCACTTGGAGAATGGTCATTTGCCCAAATTAACCCTCAGGGTAAGCTTGGGAGGTTTATTGAGTTATGTCTACAGTAGTAGCTAAACCTGGACAAATTTTGAGTGCAGGTTTCAGTGTGTAGTTATTAGTGTTATTCAGTTGTAAAAATGAACATTTATATCACCACAAGTATTCATGGGCTCTCTTTTTCTGTGCTTCTTGTTATTACTGCAGAGATATTACAGAGGAATTTTTAAATATCTTTGTCTGTTTGCTTGAACACAAAATGTTCTTGATTTGGACATCACTGCTTATTGCTGTAGATGTGACAATGATGCTACAAACAATATTATCAGCTGCATCATCTGATGTGTGTCCCTTAATGCCAAGTGCAAATTCCTTTTTCTTACCCCTTAATATGGTGTCAAATTAATTATAAGCTTTTTACAGCACAGACTTTACCCTCATGTGTATTGTTGTGTCCCCTTGTAAAATTTGGTGTCATTTGTGCTTCCTGGGTGAATAAAAGCAAGGAGAAGTGAATCAATTAATTATTCGAGGAAGTAATTGTCCTGTTCAGGTGGTCCTGAATCAAAAGGGCAATTCTGAAGTAGCCTGGCAGAACTCCCACCTCTGTTTAAATCAGCACCAAATCTGTTATTTGCACCTAAATTTCCCAGTAACTTTGTCCTGCCTTGTATTCGTGGGTTGAAACATGTCTCCATTTCTCCATATTTGGTTTGTGGACAGCTCATTTTTCTCATGCTTTAGAAAAACTACAAGGGTGACACTCGGGCAGAATTGCCATCAGTCTTCAGTAGGATGTTCTATTGATTTTAGATTAGCAAACATCATCTCAGAAAGGCTAAAGTTAGCCTGGTCTAAAGAAAACCAGACCAGGAAAAATGGTGGCAAGGACCTTGCAAAGCACAGTTTGGCTCAGTCTGGGGACACGGGGTGGCTGATTGAGCACTGCAGGTGTCTCTCATTGCTGCATTTGACAGAGGGTTCCTCTGTTTGTATTTTTATCATTTGTCAGCTGGATGGATGTGCCACAGACAAGGAAGACATGTTGTTAGGTTTAGACACTCAGTGTAATGTGAAGAGAATAGAGATTTCTCTCTCAGAGTGGGGATATACTGAAGAGTTCTGGTTGCCCTCCAGACAGACCAGCCTTCTCTTGGGTGCCATCTGACAAAATATTTAGGGATGAACTATTCAGTAGGTCTTAAGCATGTGGGTAAAGTGAAGTACCAAGCCAATTTTCTGAAAAGGTGGGAATTGCAGATGCAAGCTCTTAACTGTGAGAAATAACATTATAATCTAAAGACAGCTCTTTTTAATATTTATATTCTGAGCACATTAGGAATTTTTCATTGATCACCCTTATGACATTGGCAATAGCACAGGGTGAGGCTAGGCAGAAGGTTAGATTTGAACCTGAGCACTCTGATGCCTTTATCTGTAGATTTCCATAATCTCGGGTGTGTACTCCTGCAGTTAATTACATGTATTCATCATCTTTTGATGACATATTTCCATTACATGATATCTTTCCAGTGTCACCATGTGCCTCTCGGCACAGATTGGTTTGTTCTGAAGAATAAAAGGGAAATAATAACAGTCTTCCCACCATCACCCTTCATGACCTGGACTTTTAATGTCCATAAATAAAAGTGATGAGGACTGTTGTGCACTCCCAAGGCCTCAAAGTTTTCTCTGCCCATTCTAAAGAAAGTGTTTAGAGCATTGAAATACTGTTTTCTTATAAACCTAAGATTTTTTAATGGGAAAACTTAGATTTCCTGCTGGTAGAGAAACTTCCTTGGAGGTTTTCTCAGACCTTCTCTCTTGTAATGTGAGAAATCTTGGCTTGCTGAATAATGAGGGAAGAAGAGACTGAACTGCAACAGTATTTCAAAAAGGGCAACACACAGGTCAACCTCGAGTCATTCCCTTCAACAACAGCGGTGCAGAGCAGTGAGGTGACTTCACTGAAGTCACCCAAGGACAGATCCTTGTCCTTTCCAATGCAACCACTCACCACTCCCCTCTGCTCTTGGCAATGTCATGGGAATTTTGGATATTGTCAGCCACTCTCTCAAACACAATAGTCTTTGGAAAAAGCCAGATTTAAAATGTGCTATGGGGATTTATTTTCTTTATTTTTTATTCCTTAATAATTTCTGAGAAAAAACACCAAAAATTAATTGAACAACTCCATCATTTGTCATGAAAAGTGAGCTCACAGAATTAATGGAGCACCTGGAAAATGAGAATAACTAACATTCACAACACCTTTTACATGGAGAAAATCAGCTAATGACAATAATCTGGCTTCCAGACACTGCACATGCACCCTCCAATTTGAAATACTCAGGACTGGAAATTAAAAGGGAGGAATTTCATGCACATGCAACCGTGTTCAAGGAACACTCAGTAAGAGACCAAGACTTCAAATACGTCCAAGTTAAGATTTAAAATGAAAATTTAATTTACCTCTCTTGTATAGAAATTGCCCATAATTCCATGGGCACATTTTATTTGGTTACATAGGCACTTGATTTGCTTGGTTTACACCCTAAGCATTCCTTTCTGGGATTTAGACTGTGGATGTAGGTTGACGTGATCCTCTCCTTATTTTTTGCAAAAGTTGAAAAATAAGCAGTGGTGGAGACAGGTCAATATTCTGCTTCATTATTCATTTAAATGCAAGCCAGCATAATTGCTCTGAGCAGGTTTCATCCTGGTCTCCCAAGCAGGAGGTTGATGGTCAGAGGGATTGAAGAGCTCAAAGCAAACTCAGTGCTGCTCAGACTGACCATGCTCTGCAAATGAACTGGACACATAATTTATGTGCTGGACTCTGGGGAACCTTTGTAAAGCATTTACAACGAAAAGAATTTGGAATTTTAAACATTCAGTAAAAAAAGTGGGTGCTTGTCAAAGAAATAGTAAAATGTACACACCTGATACTCAATTGATTTTGCTGTCAAAGCTGAAGGATGAATGAACTTTCTCAACACAGTAGTAAGACACAGAATACTGTATACAGTCATATATATTTATATTTTTTGCATGCACAAACAGAACAGCAAACAGATGCCCCTCATTCCTCTGCTCCCCCTTTTTTCCTTCTGGGGAAAAGCAACCCACAACTTTTTTTTTTTTTTTTTTTCCTCTGAGATTTTCCATTCAAAACCTTCTTCAAATGATAAAAAATATTCTTCCTTTATGGACATCGATTCTTTCTTCTTCCCATGGAGTATGAAAGGGATGCTAAAAATTATTAAGTTTTCAGCACAGGTTTTCTCAGAAGCATGATTATCATTCAGAGCAGGAGTGTCTGAGGGCTGAATGACTAGGGATCAATGTTTAATTTTACACTCTGGTTTGATATTATTCTAGACCATATCAAACATAGATGACAATGAATTAAAATACTTTCTATTCTCTCTCCACACCCACATGTGCTCCAATGAAGGGTTTGTTGTTGCCTCTTTTTTTTTTAAGTTGTGACCCCAATTAGAAATAGACACTGTGAATGTATACATGTGATAGCTTTCCACTGGATCCCATTCAAATTTTTATATAAATCTGAGGGATGATATTATCAATGTTTCTGATGCTCATAATATTAATTTCATTATGAAAAAGGAAAACATTAATCAGAAGAAATGTCAGGGCATACTAGAAAACTAAAGACATCTCAAAAACTTTCCTTATGAAAAAATGAATTATTCAAGAGCAATTTTCTTGTGTTCGGGCTATACTGGGCTGTGTTCTCTCAATTCAGGTTAGAAACCTCTGAGTTGCAATGCAGTGATGTGAGTCAGGACCTCATCCCCTGCACAAAACCTGCATTTGCTCTGATGATGTGACTGCTGGGGAGCTTTTGGTGAGCTATTATTGACATTTCAGAGAGGAGCACAGGAGCAAGGAACACAAGAGTAAAGAATAGATTTTCCCTAAGTTCTAAAAAACAAGTGCCTCAGTTAGGGGCATTCCAGAGGGACATGATGATGCTACAATCATAAAAGACTTTTTCTATCTCAAAATACTTTCTCTGTGTTGCAGATGTGAGAATTGTTGTGTCTTTCTCCATTGATGATGGAAGGATTTCAAACAGGGATATTTCTCCAAGAGGCTGGAGTAACATGGGGACAGCAAATTCAGAGAGGTGTTGACATCCCCATCCTGCAGAGCACCTTTGGTACCCACAGAGATTAACAGAGCTAGGACTGTGCAAATATCTCTTCTGGGCCATTTATGCCAGGTGTGCTCAGGGGCATTGCAATTTTGCATCCATTGCTCTGCTTTCTCCTCATCATTCTTGGTTACAGCCCTATAAACCTACACTGAGGTCTTCAATTCTTCTGAATCTCAGTGAGTGAAGAAATAATAGTTTTACATAATTAATCAAGAGTCATATTGAGGTGTCATAATCAATGCTGTCCTTAGAGACATCAAACAAGGAAAACTCTTGATACTAATTCTTCAGTTCTCTAATTAACAGTGGCCATGATGGCTCAGGGGTTTTCCTGGGATAATGCAGAAGCATCTTTTCTGTAGAGCTCTGGTTACTTAAATTCTACCCAAAGCACCTCGTTTAGGTGGCTGCTGGGTCTGGGTTTTCAGAAGAGCTGATGAGTTCTGCCACGTAAGTACAGCTTTTGTGAAATTTGATTTTTTTCTCTTGTTCTAAACCAGGTAACATAGGTGAGGACACTCTTTGTTGAACAACTCCCTCACCCCCAAAAGCACTGTTGCTCCTTACAGTCAGAAGAGATGACACCCTGAGGCTGTAGAACCTCATTCGTTTTGGCTCTCAGATAAAGGTATACAGGGAAATACTGAGTAGGGAGTGTGCTTCTTCCTTAAGAAGTCTGATAAAGATTACAGACTCTAAACCTCCTGTGACTTTCTTTAGAAATCCAGGTTTTACGTGTGTTCACACAACAGAACAACTACTCCATGGCAGAATGAGGGAGAGCTGAGAATAGTAGAGTGAAATCCATGGAAGCCTCAGTGGCAGGGAGAGAGCTGTGCTGGCTGGCAAGAGCAAATAGGTGACTGTCAGTCCCACAAACATCACATATATTTGAAAAAAAAATTATTTGAGAAGAAAAACAGGCATGGAGATGAGGTTTACCTCGTTTCAAGGGTGTACCTGTGCCTGTGGCTTTGGGACATCATTTATCCCGAGGGACAGCTGAGTCTGCCCTTCACAGACACCCAAGGTCAGCCACTGCAAACTGAGAATGAAAACACCATCGTATGTTTGCCTCCTGCCTGAAGTGCTCCTGGACCACTCTGTTTTTGCCAGAAGCCTAAGCAAGAGCACAGACTTCTCTCTTTCAAGCCCCTGCACGCTTTGCAGCTCCAGGCAAACACAGGGGATGTTCCTGCAGGGTGCTGGGAAACTCAACAGTGCTTGAAGCTGGAGCTTTACGACTGAAACTTCCAGCCTCAGCTCTTTCATGGTGTCTTTGCCTTCATAAATTCCTGCTTCCAGGAGGAAATCCTCCATTTAATGTAGAGGGATGCCTCTGGCTTTGCCCTGCTGCCAGCATCTTCAAAAGCACCAGCATTTTTTCATTCTAATTAAAAATGAAAATTCATCAATTATCAATCATTCTTGTGCACAGATCTGGGCTGTGCTTGAAATAACCTATTTTCTGTGTGCATGTTTGCCTCTGTATAGCCATTCTATCTCATGGTTAGAAAAGTGGGTGGTTCTAGTAAGGTAAAAAAGCACCATTCACACTTATTCCATCAAGGTTCATTCATACTTTGTAACTTTCAATTACAGAAGATAATTCCTCTTCATTATTACTTTACTCAAGTGCCCTGCAACCCACATTGAATCTCAGGTTCCCAAGTTGCCTGAAGGATCTTGTTTGGACTCTTTGCTGTTTTACTAATCTACTAATAACAATGTAGAATGGACTAAATGACCCATACACATGGAAAAACACAACCACGGGCTGAATTCCAGAGTGACATTTTTCATATTTTTGTTCTGCATTTTGAAAACAGCCACCAAACTGAAATAATAATTTCCCCTTTCTGCAGGGTTTTGTTGCTTCACAATCCCTGCTTGATTTGCAGAAAAATATGTTCTGCTGATTTCAGCAGGATTAATTATATGCTAATGCTTTGCAAATATCTGTGTTTAGCCAAAAGTCCTTTGAAAAATATTAGGTGTAAATAAATGTAGAATATTGCCCATTATGCCTCACTGCTCCTACTGCTTCAGCAGCTCACTGCTGCAGTAGCACATTTATCAAATTGCACCTGAGCAATGTATGAAATCCATTTCTGACTAACAGAACTGTGAAGGAAAAAGTGCTTATTTTTTGGGAAATGCCTGTGTGCTGCTTCACACTGTGAAAATGACTGGCAGCTTCCAAAGAGAATCTGCAGCTTTGTAATTAATTTCAATTTGGTAGAAACATATTTTTACTTGACAGTTTTGTTACACTCAATTTTTTAACAGTTCAGCCTTTTCTGGCTTTGAATATTTCTGATCAATATGATCTCATTATTTTATCTTAAAGAGTCCTCAGTTTTGATGGTTTTCAATGTCTGACTTGGTAAATCAATCATAGCTACACACTGATAAGAAAGGAAATCCATCAGAAATGAGATTAAATCCTTGAAATATAATAGAAAATAGAAAACTTACAAAGAAAATAAAATTTCAAAAGATACTGTAACAGCAGCGGAGTTCTAATAAAAAGCAAGTGTCACAAATATTTCATATTATTCAGAATGAAATCTGGGCCAAGATCAGTAATGGCTATTGCTGATGTGGGAGAAAAGATGTGCTGGACCAACAGCAACAGCTGACTCGTGAATTACTATGTCTTGTTTAACCCATGGAAGCTTCTGGCCAGGGTGGTACCCAGCATTATTTGGCTTTAATAGCAGTAATATGTACCAAGGTGGTGAGGGCTTTGGCAGCCATCAGAGTGCTCTTGACAGATGTTTCTGCAAGCCAGCAAGGCCAGGCAGAGCAGGCTGACTGTGCCAGGTGATGGTCCTGAGCTGGGAATGGCATCCACTGCCCTGACTGTCAGACAAACGTGCTGGCAGAGCAGAGCCAGGCTGAGATCACAGAATCATGGAATAGTTTAGGTTGGAAAGGACCTGCAAGATTGCTGAGTCCAGCTGTTAACCCAGCCCTGAGTTCACCACTAAAACATGTCCTCAAGCGCAACATTCATCTTTTTTTGGGACATTTCCAGAGGTGGTGATTCCACCACTTCCCTGGGCAGTTTGTTCCAGTGCCTGACAACCCTTTTAGTGAAGAAATTTTTCCCTATTATCCAATCTAAATCTCCTCTGGCACAACTTGAGACCATTTCCTCTTGTCACTTGTTACCTGGGAAAATAGACCAACCTACCTGGCTGCACCCTCCTGTCACGGAGTTGTGGAGAGCCAGAAGGTTCTCCCTGAGCCTTCTCTTCTCCAGGCTGAGCCCCCCAGCTCCATCAGCTGCTCCTCATCAGACTTGAGCTCCAGACCCTTCCCCAGATCTGTTCCCTTCCCTGGACACACTCCAGCCCCTCAATGTCTTTTTTGTGATGAGTGACCCAGGACTGGACACAGGATTTGAGGTGTAGCAGATGATCCTGGCAGTAGTTGCATAAACTCATTGTGGTGATGGTGAAACTGTAATTGAGGTCTTGGAGGAGTGAGGTAGTGATAAAGACATTTTAGGACAATAATTTCTTCCTGTTTCAAATAAGGGCCCAGATGTGGAGCTCCAGGGAAGATCTCCTGGCTGGTGCCCAGAGAGGAGCAAGAGGATGTCCTGTATTATCAAACACAGGGTTGATAGAAAGAATAGGTTGAAAATGCTTTTTGCCATCAGTAGCGTCCCACTTACTGCCTGGATGCCTCCCAGAGTCAGATTTTTTGAGGCACTCAACTTTCAAGAAATGACATTAATTACAAAATTATGTAAACCATTGTACTTCTGCTTGGGGCTTCCCCCTCAACCCCACAACATGCTGCAGGGGTGGTGCAAATGCACAGCTCAGAGCCCCATGGGAGCTGTGTGCTATCAGTGTCCCTTCAAACTGATCTGCAAACCTGAGCTGGGAATAAAAAAAGAAATAGTAATTAAAAATTATAGTAGAAAAATCATCTGAAAGTAGCAGGAAATATGGGCTGGGATCAAAAAATGGTCAATGTTACTTGTTCTGTGGCTTCCAGATTGACTTTTTTTCTGGGTTGTGTTCAAGAGCTTCAGCTGTGTTATGAAACCTACTGTGCAGTCATGTGGATCAAGACAAGCTGAGCACTCCTCCTGCCTGGGGTTTTTGGACCACTCTGGCATTTTTCAGACAGACACAGCTGTGCCAGAGGGGTTAGAAAACTGGAGCAGTTATATTACAGTGTTAATTTCACTTTCTTCTGGGTGAAATGAAATTAATTGGCTTTTTTCTTTTTTTTTTCCAACTGAACTTTAAAAAATGTGCAAGTTGATCAAAAGTCTGAGTGCTTTTAAGTATTGATGGAGCTGTTGTGGTTGCTGTGAATGGGAATTCTTTCTCTGCAGTGCTCAACAAAATCAAGCCCTATTTCTGTGATGTGATGTGTTATTCTATGTTTTATTTATTTGGAGTCTTTCACTGGATGATTTAACACAAGATGCTGTAGGTAGTAAAATGTCCATTAGCTAAAAAAATGTCCAGATAGCTAATAAAAAATTATTCTATTGAAAAAATGAAATAAAAAGTCTTTGGCTTAGGAATCAGCCTCAGTTATAAATGGTTAAGTTCTGGGAGGATGTACCAGCGAAATATTAAAATATAATAAAATAAATTACCCTTTCCTTGGACAACCTCATCTGTATGGATTGCAGTATTGGTGCAAGTTGAGAGTAATATATTTCACATCCTTAAGAAAGTGCCACATGAGGGTGGAAATTGTATCTGGATCTTGCTGTTCTGGCCTGTGCTATCCTTCCTGGCACAGAACTGACAGGACATGGGTTAAGTGATCACAAAGATCTTCTCTGTTTGAAGCTGCAGGATGCAAGCAGCATCCTATGAGTGTTTATTTCTTTATGACCTTGGCTGAAAGCTAAATGCACCTCTCCCTGATCAGGGCAACTATTCAGGGTTGTCATTAAATTCCGGGAAATAGGAAAAAATAATGAATAGGTTCACCAAATGTCTTCCTCTGGAAGGGAGCTTTGCAGGTCTTCAGTTCAACCCTCTGCTCAGAGCTGGTCTAACTTTGAATTTAGCTTGCTCAAAGATTTGTTTGGTTTTAAGTTTTGATTATCTCCAAAGGCCAACAATTCATGATCTCTCTGGGAACTTAGAATTTATTTTCCTCTTATAACGCCAGAAATTCCCCTGATGCAACTTACATCTGCTGCATTTTTCCCTTACACCATTTGGTTATGAGAAGAGCTGGGCACCATTTCTGTGGTGGAAAAAAGCAACAAGAGCCCTTTTCCATGGAATCAGAGAATGGGAATGAGAATGGTTGGAAGGGACCTTAAAGGCCATCTACTTCCATCTCCGTGCCATGGACAGGGATGCCACCTGTAGATCAGGTCATTCTCTTGAGGCTAAAAACCCCAACCAGTTCATTCCAGCCTCTTCCAGCAGTGTTTTTGGTAGGGACCTCATTAAAAGATAGACTTATCCCCACACAGGGTGAAGCAGCCCAATGCTGCTCAGTGGCAACACTGAACACAATCCCAGAGCCTGAAGAGGTGAGAAACAGCCCAGAACAAACCTGCTGAGCTGCTGAGACAAGTGGGGATGCCATGATTCAGATGCCTGTGTGTGGATCTGGTGAAACAAGTCAGCTGTGAAAACTGGAAGGGGTGGAGGTAAATGAGCAGTGAGGGCTGCTCTGGCTGGTTTTTACAGATTGGTGAGGGGAACAGCACCCTCTCAGCACTGAGATGAATTTTGAGTCTGTCTTGGTGCTGCTAAGAACTGTAGAGATGGAAACACCACTGTATAGCAATCCTCTGGGAAATTAAACTGTTGATTATAGCATACAGAGCTGGAGAGGATTTATTTATTTTTTAGCAAGAGCTTTGTTATTGAAATTGCTATCGATATTTAGTAAGTATGTGCAGAAATGTTCTCAGCTTGGCAAAAAATTCACTTGGAGAGGTGTCTCTTAAGTGAGCTGTAACTTCAGACAAGAATTAAGAAAGCAAAGCTTGTAGCTTTCATGGGACCTTTCAACGTCAAGGGAAAACTCACCTGAAGTCCTCTCTTGTAACCAGGTAGTGTTGCAAGGAGTGTGATTCTGTGAATATTTTCTGTCAGAATCAGGGTATTTCTTCAAGAGCAAATCTCTCTTTTTCCTCATGAAACGGTGCAAAACACCTCTATTTTGTCTGCTGCAAAATTAATCCAAATAGTGAAGAATCAATAGTTTTTCTTCCCTGGTTGGCTCTGATATTATGCAGTCCCAGACTTCCAGCCTGTGTCCACAGGATACAAGTAAATACTTTCCAGAAACAAATCAACAACACCCTCTTGTTATTTGCCATTTTATTTCAGTTATTTTATATATTTATTTTTAAAAGCATTTTATAAGTGTTTTAGTGCCTTAAAATTGCATGAAGCTGTTCATATGAGAATGATAGAACTGCTATAGGTCTTTTAGCAAATAAATTTGAGCTTAGAAAATTATTTTTCTGTAACAGAAACTGCAGCAAATAAAGTCTTTATTGGCATAAATGAAAGTTTCACAATCATATTTATTTTCCCAGGTTTACTTCACCTCTAGATCTGTCGAATATTGCAGCTTCTAAAGCTACAGGTCTGGAGTCTTTCCTTATCACTGAAATTCAGTTGTATATGCAAAGAAATAGCAAACAGGCGAGACATGCTGCTATATTTTAGGTCTAGTTGCAAAATTCAACAAAGTTCCAGTTCCAAGAATGACATGTAGCATCTCAGTTGTACTGGGCTTATGTTTCTTGATAATTCCTATTGCTTCTTGAGTTTTCTGATTTCTCTTTGGCAAAAATTGCAAGATTTGATCTTTGGCCATAATTAAATGTGAACCATGTAAAGAACTGAGTTTCATTTATAGGTCTTGCACTTCTGAAACCTATTTTCCTTTTCATTGTGAAACAATTAAAAGTTCTGAAAGTTCTTAGCTGAACCACATGTGATATTTACTTGTCTTGATTTGATGATCTGGAGATGCACCTTGGTGGTCTGGGCTGTGCAGGGAAGCAGGAGACCCCTGAGAAATGAAGCTTTGCACTATGGAAGTTCTCTGTGGATAATTTTCCAGCATGGCTCCTGTTCATATTTATCACATTGCTGTTAAAAATGACCTTTCCACCAGCAAATGCATATTTTCTAGTGCTTATAAAATATGGGGCTTTGGGGTGTATCCTGCAGTGGTTTGAATCAAAACTGACAGAGAACTGGGGGCACATTACCATCCCCTGCATCTGCTGTCTCATTTTTCACAAAAGATCCCAAAGTGTCAAGGAAGCTTATGATGTTGGAAGCTGCTTAAAGAGAACACTCTTTTTCCTGAAACTGGGTCACATATTAGAGTTCAGTTGCTGCTAATTAATTTTTCTGTTAGTTTGCTGTCACATTTAGCTTATCGTGTGATGGACCTTCACTGTCAGTGCTATTTCACCCTCCACTGTGGATCTCAGCCACTTTGTCCCAAGGTCAGATATCTTTATTAACAGCTGTTTTTACTGAATGTACAGTAAGTTGGCTCATCTGCTCTGATGGTATCAGATAAAACCTGACTGCAGTGCCTCTCTCAGAGGTGACCTGGTGAAAGGAGCAAGGCATCATTCAGCCATGCAAGTGATAATTTGGCTTAATTTGTGGGGGAAAAAAACCCCAACACCAAAAAAAACCCCTACCCCTGTGGCAGGACATCCCCCCTACCAAAGAAGAGTTTCTGTTCTGTCCATCAGCTGGTGCAGAGCTCTGGACATTCTTCCCTCCACCTGAAGAGACGAGATAACCCAGGCTGTCACTTGCTAGTGAATTATTCCCCCTCTCTGGAGCCAGGGATAGAACTCCCAACAAACAACTGGGTGTAAGAAGAGATGTGGGGAGATAAACCAGAAATTCCTGACTGAGACACATTCTATTTTACAAATTATAAAAGCTACACAAATTTCTGTGGTGATGGAAACCTCCTACATACACCCTGGAAATGTGCAGGGAACTTTTGCCACATCTTGGACACGAGTTCTGCAGATAATTTCCTGGGAATTGAGAGGAAAGATTCTCTGTGTACCCCATCATCAATCTGGTGGTAAGTCCATTGAATCTTAAGCTGTACTTTTCTTCACCAGCTGTAATATTGTGCACTGTATTTTATCTACCAGTAGTCCTTTTCGTTTTGTCCTGTGTAGTAAATAGTCCATTTAAAGTCTTGTGTCCGTTAGTTTTGTGTCTATTAAATAAACAATTCATTTTGTCATAGACCCAATTGGCCATTATTAAAGCACTTGCAAATGAGAGTAGGCTTTGGGATGCTGGCCATCCCAAAAAACCTACTGCCTGCTGCCAGAGGCCTGGGCATAGGCAGGGACTTGTCTAAGCTCCTATCTCCACTTGTAACATAACTAAAACACCCATCCAGTGGGCTTTGCTGCAGCTTTTGTGTTGCTCTGGGGTACTTGTTGTAGAAACAGTGTGCTCTTCACTGTCTGTCCAGAGGCAGAGGGATGTATAGACCTCTGTCACTGATAAAGCTTTACATTCTCATTTTCATACAGAATATTCTGATTTGGAAGGGACTCACAAGGATCATCAAATCCAACTGAAGTGATGGATAAACAGGGATAAACCCCATGGCCTTGGTGTTACCAGTGCCATGTTCTGACCAGCTGAGCCAATCTCAGTGGCTGCTGTCTGTACCACTGCAAGTCAAATCTGGCAGCATGAGGACTCAGACCAAGAATATTTCTGACCATTTTTGGCTTTCACATAAGAACTAATGTGCTCATACAGACACACCTTGGTTGCTGTTAGAAAAGTGCTGCACCATCTCCTGCACAGAATGAAAGTCTGGGTTATGATGGTTATGGCCTCAAGTTGTGCCAGGGGAGGTTCACGTTGGATATTACAAGAAATTTCTTCACTGGAAGATTGGCTAAGCAATGAAACAGGATTTCCAGGGAAGTGGTGGAGTCATCATCCCTGGAAGTATTCAAAAAAGGCGAGAACGTGGCACTTTGTGGTTTTGTTTAGTGGCCATGGTGATATTCAGTCAAAGGTTGCACTTGATGATCTTGGAGATCTTTTCCAGGCTTTATGATTCTAAGGTTCTGTGACTTCATTCTATGTTTCTGCCTTTTTCTGAGTGTGAACAGTGCAAAGGTAGCACTCATTGATATTGTTTGCACTGGACCCTCACCAGCTTGACGCCTAAACACAGCCCTGGGAGAGCCGTGAAAGTTTTCACCTGATTTATGGAAAGGCTCTCAGATTTACTGCAATGTGTTATAACAATTTCTCTGTACTTCACGGTGCAAAATGAAGATGGGGATGTATTTTGCTGTAAATCTTAGAGGAGCTCAGAGAATGGCACAGTCTTTGAGTTTTTAGTTACTGCCAGAGTGGTAAAGAGGGCTTTTTTTTTTTTTTTAACTGTAATTGCAGTAGAGCAACTGTAGAGAAATTACTCTTTATTTGTTTGAATAACAAAGACTCTGGGTGATGTATTAGATCACCTATTGTGGTTCTTTCCCAGCTTATATTTCTAAGCTTCTGTGGCTCTTTTGGGATGACAAAAGCTAAGGACAAAGATTTGTCTCCAAAGAGCTAGCAGTAATTGCAAAACAATTGCCAAATATGACCTTATAGATGAATTTTACAGCTTTGGGACAATGGGCTGCTCAATTCCACAACTTTTTTCTTTCCCTTGGTGCTGTTTTTTCCTCTTGATGAAGTGCTCTCTTGGTGGAGCATACTATCATCTTTCATGAGCAGCAATTGGGGGAGCATTAAGCACATAACACAAAAGGCCTGATTGTGTTCCCAGAGTGGAGTGGGTGAACTTTACGGTTGACTTATGTGTGAGCAGAATGTGGCTCCAGGGAGGAGCTGCCTCTTGCAGACACCAGCAAACCCTCATTTCACTGCTCACACTTGCAGTGTCACCCAGCTGCACACAGGGCAGGTGTGGCTGTGGATCCCACAGTGCTCAGCAGAGGCACCACCAAACACCAGATAATATGGCAATGTTTTCTTCTTGCCTGTCCATTTCTTTCTCCCTCAGACAGCTCACCAGCTCCAGGCAGTTTTGTGAGCTGCAGCCCCTCACTGTGGAATCAGGGCTCCAGCCCTCCCTGTAAACCAGCTGCAGAAAGTGCCAAGGTGGTTCCTTTAGTTTATCAGCCCCGTATCTGCTGCAATCAGGTTTAGGTTTTTCTGTCTTCCCACTCTAGATGTAAGACATTGTCAGAAGCATTCCTGACATGCTTCCTGTGCTGTGCCCTGCCCTAGAGTAAATACCTGGGAGGTACTGTTTTGTGGATGAGTTTCTAAAGATCAATTTAACCTCAAAATGGCTATGTCACAGAGAATTTGGAGATGTTTCCACTTGTTTGGCATTTCCTCCTGTGTGTTGCTATGAGAGTCCTTCTCTTCCAACTGCAAAAGAAACATAGGTCTTGTTAATTGTCTTGTGCTGGGTTCCTCACTTGATTCCCAAAGAGCAGGACTGATAATTGGCCAGAAATTCTCCAGGGAAGTGAGGCTGTCAGGCTGAACCTAAATTTTAGGCTAATTGTCAAACAGTTCTGCTGGAAGTAAATATCTCCGTTTATTGAGTCACCAGTGTCTTGCAGGAGCTGCATTTGAAGGCTTCTAGAGGGAAATCTTGACATCCTTTGGCACCAGCTGCTTAGGCAGGTGCAACATCTCACCAGAGATCCTTCAGAAAGATTGGCTTGCTGAGCATCAGAGAGCCATTAATCTTGTAAACATGTATTTCAGGGTAATAGAAATTACCCTCTGCTCCTTTATTTTCATCAAGAGCAGCAGGATCTAAATCCTCCATCTAGACAGGCAGACATTTGATACCCAATGAGGTCAGAGGAATCCACATCTCCTGAACCTCAGGCTCATCTGTTAAGGGAAAATCGAAGCAAACTTTTACTCACAGGCAAGTTCAAAACCATCTTGTAGTAAGGCCAGGTTTGATACTTTCCTTCTTTTTCTATCCATGTGTTTTAAGGTTTATCTAAAATGATAAAACATCTCTGGAGCTACCATATGCTCCTGTGCAAGTGAGAGCTACTTGAATTACTTGATGTTATTCCTTCCTGGTCTCACAATCTGTATCAGATCCCCGATTCACTACAGAAAAGGTGCTCAGTCATTGACCAGTTTAGTGAGCTCCACTGGAATTGCAGAAATCTCCTGGAGGCATTTTTTTTTTGGAACAGTCTCAACTTGTATGAAAAGTAAATATCAGTAAGTATAAAGCTGAGTAAGAAGGGGATGGCCACATGTCAAAGATCCCTTTGAGTGTGAGACAGTTACTGCCATTTCCTCTGTGCACGTTGATGTTTTCCCTTCAGGGTTGCTGAGGCAAAGTACTGACATTGGGAGAATCAAATCTGTCACCTCTACTCAGTAAAGTTTGGGAAAGTAAAGTACCATCAGTTATGAGGCCACGGACTAACAAAATAATTTACTGTGAAATGTTGCTAAGGAAAAATACAAATTAAATAAATTTTGTTCTCCCTGTTCTTTCTTTCTCTCAGATATACAAAAATTCATTTGCATATTGTTTATAAGGAATATATATTGTGAATCCTCTTTCAGTGTAGCTTGGGAGCTATGCTATTCCTCTTTCTGTTAAATAACAAACTCAATAACTTATGACATAGTTTTGTTACACTTTTGTCTTCTTTTCAGTCAAAACTGAATACTTGTTTTATCCTGAAAATATCTTGGAGCTCCTTAACTATTAGTAAAATTTGTACTGTACAAAGATATTTTGGTACAGCCTTTAATATAGTGGGCAATGTGATCTAAAAATGAAAGAACTGATCCAATTCTTCTGCAGGCTGTGATGCTTCAGACTGCTCAAACAATAGATTTGCTTCCCTGTATCTTCCCTTTGACTTTCACTCCCTACAAATCTTCAGGGGACCATTACTGCGGAAATAAAAAGTGAGTTGGAACTTCATTGACGTTTACCTTTAAAAATAGCATGTGTGATGAAAGAACAAGACTGGATTGTTTTTCAGTCTAAACTTTTATTTGTCATAGTCATCAGCTTCTGTACCTGGAGGAAGAGAAGGCAGGTGTGTTAACCAGATGGACAGATGGAACAAAATGTCACTGAACTGTGCAGGCGTGGAAATAGAAAGACCTAGGACAAATGGCATTTTGGATGGAAGGTGACCCAGCCAGTCAGTTGTAGGCAAATCATTATAAAATTGAAAGAAATAGCTGAAAAAAGAAATGGTTTCAAGCTGCAGGGAATGCTGCTGAATGCTTGTAACTGTTGTGTTGGAAAAAGGGGGAACACAGGCAGATCTTAAACTGGAAGCTTAATACACAAGGAACATATTGGAGTGTGTCCTCAGAGGAGTAAGACACAACTCATTTATTCACTTCAGCCATCCTGGCTTAACTAAGACATCACCTGTATTAACTGCAGGTCTTTGGGGAACACCCCTCTTTCAGAAGAGCTCTGTCTGGAACTAGCAGGGATATAGAATCATGGAATCACAGAGGGGTTTGGGTTGGAAGGGACTTCAAAAGTCATCTAGTTCCAACCTTCCTCTAGTGACAGGGATGCCACTCACTAGATCATGCTGTTCATATCCCCATTCTCCTTCAAACTCTAACCTCTTTGGAGCCAGTTCTTCCCCTTTTCCATCCTTGACTACAACAGACCATATCTGAATGTCGTTTCCCAGTTTCTTATTCTAACTCATAATCTGCTTATTTTTCAGTTTATTTCTTTGGTTGATTTTTGTGGCTAGCACAGCTCTTTCTCGTGACAACATTTTGCTATATTTCATAAACAAAGATAAAGTTTGGATGTTTTGCAAACAACGTCTCCGGATTAGGTCAGTTCGGGCTTGGCCAATTGGGCCTAGGGGGAGGTTTCTGGCTGACCAATCTGGGGCACCTCTGAAGACTCTATATATATGGAAATCAAAATAATAAAGACACCTTTTCTCCTTCCTTGTCTGAGAACCTGGGTCATTCCTCAGCTAGCGGCTCAACAGCGACAGATTTTTTTGCCAGTAAAAAATAAACTGCCTAACTCATGCAATGCACAAAAATTTATAATAAGGAAATTTGTATTATTACTCCTGTGCACAAGATTTTATAGTTTAGGGCTTTTTCTGCTACCACTGCTGCATAATGATTACAGAGAGGGCCTGAAAATGACAGCTGTAGTGATATTTCTGTCTTGGCTGGACAGCAGCATGGAACCTGGCATTCTGGTACCCACAGTGCTGTTTCTGAGAGGCCACAGAGCCCCTACAATTGGTTGCTTTTCACTAGAATAGTAAAATCTATTTTTTAATAGACACAATCCTTAAAAGAAAAATCACATAAACCATAAAATTAACCTCAAGTCTTTCAATGGCAAGCAAAAAAATTTGATCCTCCCATAACTAAAATGAAAAAATATGTAAGCATCAAAGACTTGGTGTTGGCCCCAAGAAGAATAAAAGACAATGTGTTGGTTTTGGTCTTTTTGCAAAGTGACCAGCTGCCCAGTCGGGTGCAATTAAACAGATACACAAAACAAGCATGCTAAATATTCTAAGTTTACAATTCAGACACATGATGGAAGCTGTGACTGAGGAAGAGCAAAAGACACTCATGTAAACCCACCAAGACTGGACTGCAATGAACTATGAATACAAGGAAGGTCCTCTAAAACTTAAAATTCAGACCAAAGGCAAGAGAAAGTACAAACCAGTGGCTCAGCACTTATATGTGGATTTCATCTTCATTCATTCTGATTCATTTGCATTTAAAAAGCAATTTATATTCATACAACTGGTTGGGAGGGGGTTTGAGTGGTTTTATTTTAGTAGCTGCACCTCTTGATGCAAGTTTATCAGCCAAAGGAAAGACTTTCTTTCTGTATCTGTACAGAACATTTTCAAAAGTAAGGTTTATAACTTAGGAGGGCTTAAACTTTAATGTATATGTTATTTGTATGTACCATCAAACAAACCCCAGTTTTTCTTCCTCTGTAGGGAAGTGCAGCAAATGGTCCTCTGCAGTAACCACTATTGATATTTTCACTTACTTCTTTCTATTTAAAAACTCTCAATTTTTTCAATACAGCCACCATGTTCAAAGTTATTAGTGAAATAGGACCACCTATTTATCTTGTAGCCATTTAACTGTAAAACAAGTGATCTATGGTTTGGTGGCAGTTTTAGGAGGCTGCAACACAAGGTATTGTAAAACTCCAAGACACCTATTCATACTTGTTCTTTTCCACAGGAGGTTTTCCTCCCCTCAGCAGTGTTCAGTGTCAATATCAAACTTTATGAGTGTCTGCTCTAATTATAAGAGAGAGGAGGCAGAAAGGCAGGAGCAGCTTTGGTGACAGGGAGAAAGTGGTAATTGCTTTTTCACTTAGAAAGAAAGTCAGTCAATTGCACTTCCACAGCAAGATTAAAAATCCTATTTTTCCAGTCCTGAGCCAGTCTTCATGTTGGATCTGCAAGCTGGCACTGCTGACCCTCATGACTGTTCACATTCATCTGTTTTGGGCTTCAAATCAGCACTTTTTTGACAATACCAAGAAAATTCACTTGTATGTATTTTTAGCAGTATGCAGACTTCTACACTGTGGAGCTTTCCAGCCAGGCATTTCCTGACACAGCCTCTTCCTCAGCTGCTGCACTCAATGACTTGAGCTTAGCTCTGATACATAGTCTGGTCTTCCTCTTTCCCCAGTGACAGGGAGTCAGTGATTAGGTGGAAGCTGAGATCAAAATTTACTTTATCTTTGGTTAAAATCACCTTCTACAATCCAAATGTCCTTCAGCCAGATCCACTGCCTCTGAAATTGCATGGGCCCAGTTTTTGAAACCATCCATGTCAATGGTGTTATAGTTATTAACAGGGACCATCCTCTGTGGGCAGAAACAGCTGAGCTCCTTTGGGATAAAGAAGTCTCTGAAGGTGGAAAATACTGTCATGCTTTGATTTATACTAGTCCAGGTAAAGAGTCCATTTGGGATCATCGTCTGTTTGAACAAGGATTTCCAACATAATTAACATTATAACTAAAAAAAAAATTGTTTCAGTAGAGCCACCTGGGATGAAGAAATGAAAACAGTGGAGGGCTCCAGTAAACTTTTTAGGTCCCTTGCTATGTGCAATTATCTTTTAAAAATTCTCCTGCCCTTGAAGCACTGATCCAACAGACCCCAATCCATTCATTAACACTGATATGGATATCATGTTCCCCAAAGTGTATCCTAGCAGCACTGGAGAGCAGAAAACAGGAAGAAGAGACTGAAGGACATCTCCAGGTGTAGAGGAAATGACCTCAGGTTGCACCAGAGGAAGTTTAGATTGGATATCAGGAACAATTCCTTCCCTGTGGTCAAGCACTGGGACAGGTTGCCCAGGGCAGTGGTGGGGTCACCATCCCTGGGAATATCTGAAGGTGTGTAGATGTGGCTCTGAAGGACACTGGTTAATGCTGGACTTGGCTGTGCTGGGTTAACAGTTGGACACGATGATCTTAAAGGTCTTTTCCAACCCAAATAATTCCATGATTCTGTGACACAGAGAACGATAGAGGAGCTTTGGTGTTGGGGATCTTGTGAGGCATGTGGTTTCCTGAACAAGAGCTGTCCAGCTCCCTTTGAGGAAGGGAAGAAAGGACAGTGGGTGTTGGTACAAAGCAGAGAGAGTGAGCAAGAAACCTGCCTTGGCCCTGCAGCTCCTGGAGGTGTCTGTATGTTTTGCAAATCCTTTCGTTTAGGAACGCAGAGTGCTCTGACATTGCAATAACCATGCCCAAGAGAGGTATTATCCCTAAGAGAAACCAGGAACAGGCAAGCTGGTAGAATGAGGTTGGAATGGCCCCATGGGAAAGGGAGAAGGTGACCTTGTTTAGCCTGCCAAGCATCACAGCAATGGGATTTCCCTGCCCCAGAGTGAGAAAATACAACAAAATAAATCACCTTCAGAGGGACTTAAAAGGGATCTGTGCATATTAATATCTAGGGAAATGCCCTGCTTTCATAAGTTCTTTAGTAAGTGGTTACCTCTCTCTACATTCCTCATACACTTTTCTGCTCCCATTAAATCCTCCCACCTCTCTTCAATCTTGCATCCTTATCAGTAGGGAGGGGGGAGATGCTTCCTGGGCTGGAGGTTGTTAGATTTATGTTCTTGTCTTTGATCCTCTGAGCCTGTCAGTCCCTGCCAGACAGTGCTATTAGTGCTGAATTCCTTCAAAGGCAGCAGCAGCCTCTGTCTGACACAGAGAGGAAACATTAAGGTCAGGTACTGAGAAACCCAGATGCTGGGGAAAGTATGCCAACTCCTCAATGACACTGGAGGAATCCTCTACATCCTTGCAGAGGGAAGAGGGAAGACATTTGAGTTACACCATGGGAGAAATGCTGGATTTGCCTCTGAATTGGTTGGGAGAACACACTTGCATCACTACCAGCAAGCTATCCAGTGCCAGGAGCTGTTGTGGAGCTTTGGGGCCAGCTGGCACAACCAGGCTGTGCCAGGGCCTTCACACCCCTCCAGAGCTTCATGGGGAAGGTTCCTGCTCTGAAATGATTCCTAAACCATGCTGGGGAACCCAACCATTTGGGAAGCCACTGGCTGGTCTGGGCCAAAACCAGAGAAGGGCTTTTTTATGTTTTTACCATCATGGATGTTGAATTCCTTCACCTCTGCCCCAATGCTGTTAATTTTCAGGTACAAAAGGTGGCAAATGAAAAAGAAGCTTCACATGGGATCTAATTTCAGAACATTGTAGGGGTGCAGGACAAGAAATATCTTTGTTTTCTCTCAAGTTAGAGAGAAGAAGTATTTAATATTGAGGGCTCACCCCATAAAGATCTCATCATTTAGCAGCAATACTGAAAAGAATAAAAAGCAAACCTCACAAGCCCTCCATGGCTTACTGAACTAGCTAACTTCTTCAACACGGGTTCCTCAGTTATTTTTGGGCCACCTGCCCATCATTTCAAGCTGGAAACACAAAATTTGAAGTACTAGAAAATCATGCTAGTCATGGTATCCCTTTTAGCTCTAAGGCAGAGAGTAAAAGTCTCTTCTTGCCGTGGTTGTATACATTTGATATATTTAGTGTTGCCAACAGGCACAAGAAAATGTTGACATTGCAATGTTTTTTATGATTGATGTCAAGGGGATATTTATGTGTTTAGCTTTCTATGACATCTACTCCCACTGTTTTCTCTCCACAAAAAAAAAAAAATCCAACAAATCAAAACACTTGAAAGTTCAGTGGAGCATACTGCTTAATAACTGATTACCTTCTGTGATAAGCAGACAAGGGAAGAGCAGTGGATGTTGCTCACCTTCAATTGAGCAAGGTCCTCAGCATAATCTCCCATGGTAAACTTATTGGCAAATGTAGAACAAAAAGAGTGCAGAAATGGATTATAAATTGTGAAAAATTTTCTGGAACACTGGGCTTGGAGAGAGATGTTTAGTGGTACAAATGGCAGCTGTATTTAGTGGCAACCCTGGAAGTAAATTGCTGGGGTAAATGTTGAATGATGTCTTTATTAATAAGCTGGATGATGGGGCAATGCTCTGTTAGCAAGTTCATGGACAGCATCACATCATATCAATCATCTGTGGCTGATATAGGGAGAACCTGTTGTTGTGTCAAGGGGCATAGGTTGGGTAAAGGTGTTGACAGGAGGTTTGACAGAGAGACAAGAAGAGGAAATACCACCTTTTTAAACTGGAACATTGTTGACATTATTCTCAAGAAGAAAAATGACATGGTCAGTTTATCATCCTTTGCAGTTGCCTGACATCTCCTAAGAAAATAATCAAATACTTGATTATTGATTATCAAACATTAGATTATTGGAATAGCATTTTTCATGTGATCAGTACTAGGAAGTTTCTACCCTGATGATCATACTACCATATTCTCCTTGGTCAAGAGGCAAACCCTGTAAAATTAAATGGATTTTCTTTACCATCTTCATTAGGATTTAAACCAGGCCACTGTTTAAAACACTGAATGAGGAGATATAGATAACTGTGTGATCCTCTGCAAACGAGGGTTAATTGAAATGGATATTTTGCAAATCACATCATCTTTACTGGAAACTATTTGGTGGATATTTAAAATTCATAAGTATGTTAGATGAAAAGTCAGAGCTTCCCATGAATGTCTCATTAATTGGAAAGACATCTAAAGTCAGCAATGATCACAGTCAGCCCAGCTGAATTGGGTCTTTCTTTACATTTTAGCAATTTACTGCTGCCAAAGGCAGAATATTGAATTAACTGAGCACAGACTCATATGGATGGGATTCATCTCACCTTTCTCAGCAGTGGGATTCTATCCTTTTGTTTTGTATGCCTGCAGTGTATATGTCAGCATCTGAAAATGTCATCTTAGACATTGTTTAGGCAAGATGGAAAGCAATGGGCAATTTTCTCTATTTTAGCTGTCTTTGGTAGAGTGAAACAAAAGGATTCTCAGGATGGTTATAGTGTCTATTGAGATCAAAGTGAGCCTCCATTGAGTTTAGAGCCTGGACAATTAGAACAAATATCAATATTTACTTTGTAGATGACAGCATACTGTCAAAACAATTAAAATTGTTCTTAGTCCAGGGTCACTATGTGGTCAAAAGGAACAGCACAGTCAGTAGGAGATCCATTCAACATATTTAAGATGTGAGGATCTCATCCTCTTAGGAGCCTGCTGCTCTGAATTACTGGTGAAAGAAGCCACCTTGTTCTTGTTAATGACAGGAGGAAACAGGCCTTAAGTCCTGACACTGTGAACACTCCATTTCCCCATCTCTTTGCTCATGTGTAGGTAGCTGGCAGTCTACCTACAAGCTAAAGGATCTCAGCCTATTTATCACACATAAGCCTAAAAACAACCAGTCTCAGGCAGGTGACTTAGGATGCAAGTTTTTGCTGTTCAGGCCACTGCAGTCTCTTATTTCTTTGTGTCCTTGGGCAGTTAATGGTGTGTCTCCACTTGCCAAGGGAAGAAAGATGGTTGTGGCTCTTCTCTGTGTGGTGTATCTTCTCAAGGTAGGCATTCCTTCCCTCACCTCCAGGCTCCACAGGGACACACCTCTGCCATCCTCTGCTCTAGTGGAGGGAGGATGAATGATAACCACATTCCCATCAGGTGTCTTAGTGTCTTCACTGTGCTCTTGAATCTGCGTTGTTCCTGAAACATCCTATTTTCTGTTGAATCAGTAACTGCTGAGGCAACATCTGTTAAAACATGTGCTTGAGGGAAGGTGACTTTCGCAGTTCTTTTCTGAAATTCATGTGGCAAGTGTCCAAAAAGCTGTAGATGCACGTGAGTGAATATAGTTATAGCTGGAGTAGGGACTGACCTCATCCTCTGGGCCTAAAAACTTTGCTCTGTCACTTAACAAAACAGTTAAGTTTTTTTAAGGAGTACTGCAAAATTAAATCTTTGTTAAACACTGTTTTCAGAGACACTTCAGACTTGAGCAGATCCTTGTACATGTTTGGATTGGGCTGTGTGATAATTACCCCCTCTATGGCAAATATCATTGCTTGGTGGCATTTCAGTCCCAGGATACTGACAGCCACACTATAACAACAAATATCCAAAAGCAGTTACATTCCTCCAGGGGAAAAAAGTCCATAGACAACTACACAAAATAATTTGATGTATGTTTTAGGAAGACACTGACTGACAAAGCACAGAAAAAGGGGAAATTTTCTTCACTTTGTGTGTTTTAGATGAGGTAGAGCTTTTAGCACCACTGGCTGCTGCAAAAGACAGCATGAAAAAGCAAAAAAGTCAATAACCAGGAAAACATGTCCTGATTTTAAACCTTTACTTTTACAGTATAGTTCAATTAAATAAATTATTAAAACCTATATAGGCATTCCTAGAGGAGTGGTTTAGGTGGGAACTCAGATCTCTAACCAGGTTATCACCTCTTTCTGCTGTAAAGATTAAATGGTTTTCCCCCTGTGTCTCACATTCCCATCCTTCAAGAGGAAACAGCTTCTGAGCCTCTCAGAAAGGAAACCCATTACTTACAAATGAACACAGCAAACAATTGAGCTCAGCCTCCACGTGGGTGATGCATCCATGTACCCCAAGATTACTCATCAATCACCAGGCAAAAGAACAAGGCTCAAGAGATTTGTTTTTTGCCATATCCATTTGCAGAATTGCTGTGCTTAAGGGGGGTGAAGAAGAAGCTGGCAAGGTTCTACTTGCAGTAGTTGGGTTTAGCATTGGATTTAATTTGATCCAAGATGTTACTGTTGAAGAGGAAGAAAGCATAATGGCTGCAATACAATGGCTTGCCATATTAGGGCTCTATTTTCCTCAGGTCCATGTGGTGGTTAACTGTAAATTGGTTTTGAGGCACTTTAGTAAATGGATAAATGAGCTACAAGTTTTAAACCGGAATTGTTGCAGCATGGTTTTGTTAGATCCCAAGGGGTAAGGATGATGCTATTACACTGCAGTGCTATTACACTGTATTTTATGTTCCCTGTGAGACCTAACAAATGATTAGTGGAGCTAAGGGTCTCAGTCACCATTAAATATGATGGCATGTTTTACTGGTGGAGTGAAAAATAATGCGACTGTTTTTTGCAGCGAGTCAATTCATATGCTTTAAACCCAAATCATGTTCAAGGAAATATACTGATAATGACATGCCATTAGCTGATAGCTGCTGAACATTTGAACATTGAACATTTGGGTTCAATGTCATTTAATTGAACAGATCAACCTCGATAATACAGTTGGGGTAACACTAGGGGTGTGATGTGGGTGCTCCAGGTGTACCTGCTGGGCTGAAATGTCCTGTGAGGTCACACACAGCACCTGGGGGCTCTGCTCACCACCCCTGGCTGTCACTTGCTGGGCAGGTGCTGTATCCCCATGATCTTCCAGGAAAGGACACTTGTCTCAGCCTGGGCAAGGTGGTGATGACACAGGGCAGTTCTGGCAGTACCCACCCAGGTGCTTTTCTTCTCACTGCAAGGTGTCTCTTCCCCCATTACACATTTCCAGGCTTCTTCTACACTTCTATTCAAGCTTATCCTGGATGTGTTGTCAGAGTTTCTTTGCCCTTTGGGTTCTATATGTGAAGATAAGAAACTGGGGATAAAGCTACCTCTTGGAGACTGAAGGATCCCTTGTCCTGCACTAGGCACAGGAGTGGGTCCTTTCCTGGAGGGGCTTCAGTGGAGAGCATGACAATGTGTGACAGGATTGAATGCTTCCTGGTGGAAGTTGCTGGGTGAGATTTCCAGCTTTGCAGAGGGAGAGGAGGAGGAGGAATGCATAAAGCACATCCATACATCAAGACCTATTTTCTACTCCAGACCTTCTGTTTGCTTATTTATCTGAAAAAAACCAGAGTAGTTCAGCATATCTGGGGACCTCTGGAGGCCTCCCAACAACTGCATGCTATACAAATCCTTCAAACTATGAAGTTCCTTGCTCTAAAATGACCTCTTTTTCCAATGCAGCCTTTATCTTGCCTCACACAGCAGCAAAGTGCATCTGTGCCCAAATATCTTTCTCTGTCAGCCAAACTGCCACCTCTGCTGCAGTTGTGTGGAGAATATCACCAGTATTGCTGGCATAGAAGCTAGAAATAGTCCAGATTTATAACAAGTTATCAGAAGTGTTTATAATAAATGGGGGTAATCACATCTGAACAGAGCAATTCATTCCTGTACTAACTCCACTGAATTACACCTGGGATAAATTTGAACTATTATTTATTGTGCAAGTGTTAGCAGCCCAACACAGTAACTGAGATTGTGTCTGGGGATCCAGATGAAAAAGATCTATGTGCTTTTTTTTGTCCCCTGACTGTTTCTTGTACTGCTCACAGATGGATGTCTCTGCTAGAAATTAACAGTGAAGCTGATGACTTTGTTTTTATTGAGCTGAACAAGTCAAACAACTTGTTTTCTCTTCTCAGAGGTTTATTTTGGCCTATCTTGAGACTGAGAATTAAACACTGCAGCTGTTCCTAGTATTGATAATCAAAATCACAAAAGAGACCATTTCAAAGTCAGGAAACAGTATCACAAATTATGATTTTTTTCTTTATAGAAGGAAAGGTCTCCTAAGGATTTTCAAACTTTTGAATGTTTTGGGTCCATGGGAGACATACTATTTGTTTCTTATGAAATAGCTTCTACCAGGCATAGGGGAAACACAAGAAAAACAGTGGTGGTTTGATATTTCCATCCTGTCATTGTTCTTGGAGCTGGAGGTTTATAATAAATGTCAAATACAGCAAGAGTTTTAAGAAGATTGTAAGGGTAGGTAATAGCTTGAATTGCAAGAGACTCAAAGACAGCATTACCACCTTTTGTCTTAATAATTCCAAAGAAACAATGTTCTGTAGGGATTGCTGTGTTTTCTGGGGAGAGTAATTCTCATTTTGTGAGGTTATAAACAGCAGTTTCTTAGGTAATTGAATTCCCTGGTAATTGGGGTCATAGAAGCACAGAATGTTTTGGGTTAGAAGGGATCTTACAGACCATCTCATTCCAACCCCCTTGCCAGGGCCAGGGACACTTTCCACTCTCCCAGGTTGCTCCAAGCCTCATCCAACCTGGCTTTGAGCACTTCCAGGGATGGCACAGGAATTGATCACTACTACCACCAACAAAACACACCCAACTGTAAGCCTGCTTTGCAGGTTATTTCTATATTTCTCTTCAGTCACCATTAAACAGCAGTCAGAGGTACTGTCTGCTCGGAGTTTGTCCCATTCTGTTTGTTTAATTTTTTTTTTCTGTGGAAGTTTAGTCATATTTATCTTTCTTTCTACTTATAGGCTAATCACAGGAAAGAATAGTTTCATTTATCAAAGTCATCCACTTCTTTCACTTCTTCTCAGAAGAGCTACTATGCTGTCATCTTTGAACTTGAGCTCAAAAAAACCCCTCCAAATCCAAGAAGGGGAGCTCAAAATAGTCCTATGACAGTCTGAATGTACCACTCACCTCATTTTTAAGTGTCTTTCAGACAGGTTTTCAATGGGGTTATTTAAGTAGAGGCTTTTTTTAAACTCTTGAGTTTCTGCTCTTATAACTAAGAATGCTCAGAAAAAAATGAGAGGAAGGCTGGGAAAGACTCTGTGTCTGTCTGTGTGGAGAGCAAAAGAAGGCAAAGAGATGTGAAGCTTTTTGAAAAGTGGAAGACTAAAATGAGAACATGCTCACTTGTATCTACTCAAGCTTCTGAGGAGCCATGCATGATATCCCTCTGGTTGGAAAGCCAGCCATGGCATATAGAGGATATTCAAGAAGCAAGTTTAATATGTTCTAAAATCCTTCCAATTCAACTGTTTCTTTGCACATGTCTTAGAATTAGAGAATTTCTTGTGATGTTTTTGGAGTCACACCCCATCCTAACAGAGATGTTGAGAAGTAACAGATGACTTGCCAGGAGGAAGGGGCATTTTAGCACAACAGGGAAGTGGTAAACACATAAATAACCTTCCCTACCTCTTGTGGCATGTCTGTATGCCCTGCCTCAGGCAGAGAGGGATAGGCAGAGAACAGTAAATCATTCTGCCCTCACTCCTCCCAGAGGAGAAACACCTGAGTGTGTCTCTCTGATGGGCTCATGGGAACATTTTCTTCACTTCCACAGCATGAGTGATCCTGCCAGGAGCGTGGGAAATGGCACTTGTGAGGAATAGTTCCCAACATTACAGAAATCCACCAGCATCACTTCTGAGTGCAGCCTGTCCCCTCACCTGATCTCGGGCTCCTGCAGCACCATTGCCTATCTATTTTTAAGTGTTCCCACAGAGGCAGCACATCCCAGCCCTTGCTAGGGCTGGCTTGTAGCACAGCACAGAAGTCACTCCTTGTGGCAGAGGTGACAATCCTGTGTCACAAGGGGTGCCCCTGCTGACACTTTCTGCTGATGTGCGTAAGCAATATATAAAACGTGCTACTCATGCCTGCTGCTTTGATATCTTACACCTATGAATCAATGAGTGCCACCTCAACTGCAGAAATGGTGACTATGAAACACTGCAGGGAGAGGCTTCACTGGTCTGGTTAGATTAATATCAGCTCAGAATGCTTTGAAATGAGAAAAAATAATAGAAAAAAAGGGTTACCTGCATTGCTTGATTATCCCTGTGGCATCAGGAGACTGTCTGGAACTGCTGCTGAAGGTCAGTAATGTCCAGGGACATGATGGAATTACTATTTAGTAATAACAGTGTAGGAATACTTGGGGTCATTTTCATTGCTCCATATAAGTCAGTGCTGCATCTCAACCTTGATTCCTACTTTTTTATTCTGTGTCATAAAAAAGATATAATAGACAGAGAAATTGTTCAGGGAAAGGTGATCAAAAATGGCTACAGAAAGGGAAGGTTTTCTTTTGGGGTCAGGACACTATGGTTCCTTTAGACTGGCCACACAGAAAACACTCATTAAAAAAAAAAAAAGATAATAAGGTTATGTATAGAGAGCAACTGGATTGAATGATCTTGCTAATGTCATCCAGATGGTCAAACCTGGGACCTTATTAATCTAGCAAAGTTTTAATGTGGCTAATGGCAAATTGCCATTTATAAATTGCATTATTCCTTCCAAAAGAACACTCAACAACCTCAAACCCAAATGATCCTAGCACGGGTGATGCTGTCCTCACATGCAATGGTCACTGTGCTGTGAATTCCCGATTTATTCACTTCTACAATTGCTCTGCAGCTTGTGCACTCT
Source organism: Entomyzon cyanotis (assembly GCA_024500445.1). Classification (NCBI taxonomy): domain Eukaryota; kingdom Metazoa; phylum Chordata; class Aves; order Passeriformes; family Meliphagidae; genus Entomyzon; species Entomyzon cyanotis. Next base: position 68,580,682 of record JAKEPQ010000871.1, read on the forward strand.
AAGGACCAAGGTGCAAGCCTTTGTTATTTTTTTTGTTTTTTTGTTAGGGCTATTTTTTAACTGTAACCTTTTTCACTTCAGAGAGATGGACAGTGCTGTCTTTCCAAAACTGGACTGATAACACTTTGGTTTCTCTTTGAGACCTCTAACTCTGGCTTGTAGAAGTTGCCACTGCTCCTTTGCTATCTGTGTTAAGGTGCTGATTTGTACTACAAGATATCTGGTATATTTTTGTTCAACAAGTCTTTTCAATTTTCTCTGCCAGAAGTCCTGTGTTGCTTTTTTGCTATTAGAACTTTTATGAAGGGAGGAGCCTTTTTGAAGGCCTTCTCTCCCTGGAAAATTTACATGGAATGCAACGAGCTATAAAGTTGAAGTTCAAAAAGTACAGTCTCACCTGACTGCTATCTCAGGCTTCCTTTTCTACTGCATTTATTAATGTTTCAGCTTAAGCACCACAGACTTGTATATTTTTCATCCTTGACTTTAGTCATTAACCTGTACCTAGCTCCATGTCCCTCTAATTGGGTTTTAAACAGGTTGGTCCCAAATCTTTTCTATGTCCTTCTAAAACATGGTTACACATAGACTGCTGACAAATTGAGCCAGATCTGCTGCAGGCTTCTCATATGAGAAAAATAGGATTTTATGTACTATATCATCTATACACCAAACAATATTCTCCCCCCAGCCATCCCCTAATATGACTCCAGAGACATAAAAAATAACATGGCAGAGAGAAACAGTGGGAAAGAGGAAGAAGGAAATTAATGAGCAGAGGCAAGGGAAAAAATGAGATCTTCTGAGCACAGATAGTTAATGAGAGAGAGGTGATGCATTGATGAGACACATGCAATATGCTGGAAGGAAAAAGAGATAGAAAAAAAGGAACATCTTTTTACAAAACCTGCCTGTTCTGCAACAGATGAAAGAGTGAGTATTGCATTGTACTCACTATCAATAACACTGCTTAAATTGGTTGTTTTGTGATGCTTATGATATACAGATGATAGAAATCTTTACTGTTTCATAGTGTCTTAGGCAACTCAGCAGCTAAATAAATGTGAATAGCAGAGCTAAAGTTCAATTGCATCTTCTTAGAAATAGTTTCTACCTCCAGATCCTCAGGAGTGTTAAGCAAGGAGTTGTGATGATTTAGTGACCTGGCTTGCCCACCCCAGTGTGTGAGTTCAGAAGGAAACCTCTCTTCCCTGACTGTATTTTAAAAATGTAGAGGAAGATTGGATGCTATTTGTAGCAGAATCAACCATGGCCAGTTACCAGCAGTGTGGTTCTCTAGCTACAACAGCCTACATTGCTCTCTACTAGCCTAGGACACCACTGTGGCGCAGACTAAGGCTTTGGCTTGTGTTTCAGCTTAAGGATTTATGTGTGGTGATGGGTGAAAAAAAATGCAGTGGTAAACTCTGTCTCTGTCCATTACCTGCAACATATGATAATTACATCAAATGGGTTTGCCAGTAAAAGTTAATGACCAAAACTGTCTCTACAGATTTCACTTTCTTGCTTGGGATTTATGCTGTGATACATTTGACTGTAAAACCAGGGCTTTTTGTTAAGGTATCAGTAAGTATTTGCAAAATCTGAGCAAAAAGGCAGCAAGCTGATTCCACAATTTCTGGAAAATGCTGGTGTAAGGTTTTACTTTATATTTATGTGCTAATTTTTTAGAAACAGTTATTACATGTTTTTTTTTGTTTTGTTTTGTTTATTCTAGAATGCAAATGTAACCCACAGGCTGCTCTACTGCCCTCAGAAGGTAAAAATATCCCTGCAAAGTTCTAAATATCTTCACCTTCCCCTGCCTTGTTGGAAGACCCAGTGTGTCATTTAGTCAGAACACCCAGGTCACAAGGAGATGCAATTGAACTTCTTGGATATCAGTCCTACAGGGACTCCAGTGGGACCAGTATTGGTGTAAAGAATCCACCATCTGCTCTAAAGAGGATGGCAAGGACTCTTATTTTAATGCTCTAGTGAATGTGGGTCACTGGAAGGATCATACAGAGAAAGGAATGATCAGTAACACCATGTGGTGGTTTTGATTGGCCCAAAACATCAGTGAAGTGTTTTTAACATCTAGGAGAAATTTGGACCCCTCAGAAGCTGTTGTAGTAGGCCTGGGGAGGTGTCTGAGGGGTGGGGAGTGGCACAAAGTTGGCTCCTGTGTGTCCTGAGTGCAGGTTCTGGATGTTTTTACATCAAGTCCAGCAGAGCCAATCTCTGATGGCTCTGAAGGTGATGGACACGCTGCCAGCTAAGTTTGGGCCAATTGGAGGTGCTAGTTACGCCTCTGTGAAAACATATTTAAGAAAAATTCAAAACAAAGCAGGCATGCACTTCTTTCACTTCTCTGTAGTTGGAGGAGGAGGAGGTGGAGGTGAAAATATGTGAGGGAGAACAGCATGGAGACGCCAAGGTCAGTGAAGAAGGTGGGGGAGGAGGGGCACCCAGTGCTGGAGCTGAAAACCCTCTGCTAGCCACAGTGAAGGCCATGGGGGTGCAGGAGGTCACCCTGCAGCCCAGGGAGTCCATAAGGATGCAGAAATCCACCCACAGCTCACGCCAGAGGAGCAGGTGGATGCCTGGAAAAGACTGTGACCCAGTAGGAGTCTCATCTAAGAGTTAAAACTGCAAAAGGCCTTGACTGGGAGAGAAAGGCCTTGCTGCTGGCATGGAAGCACCCTGGCCTCGGCTTGGGAGAGTCTGCACAGCACCCTATGGACAAAAGAACTCATGTTGCAGCAGAATTTTGGGTGGGATGTTGCTCGTGAGATTGGACCCATGCCAAAGAAGTTCCCAGAGGACTGTCTCTCGTGAGAAGGACCCCTGGCTAAGTAGAGAACCTCTTTTCCTGATTGGACTGACCAGAGGACCCCTCAACCTGCCCCCTGTCTGTGTTGCTGGTTTAGAAAGAGGGAAAAGGGGGGGGGGTGAGTGCAGAGACTGCTTCTTAAGAGGGTAGAAGTAAGAGCAAAAAACTGTCTAGAGAGAGAGAGAAACAAGTAGAGATAAAGAATATTTGTAGTAGAAAAATTGTAGTGATAAATAAATTTGAAAATCTGCTCTGTAGACTAAAAAGAGACCCCACACCCTGCCCCCCCACCTTGCTTGTTGACTGTAAAAGAAGAAAGAGAGTGAATACTATAAGTTCATAAGTGAGAGAGGAAAGTGAACAAAAAGTGTATGAAAAGTTTATTTTTGCCTGCATTTATCCTCCAATTGTCTCAAACCCATGACACACCACAACTGACTTCACATGTCCATGAATCTCGAGATGTGGAGAGTATAAACATTTAGAGTTACCCAGACCTTTGGATCACACAGCTCTAAAACTGGAGAATTTGTGCTCAACTGTGTTCTAAAGGCACTTTAGGAGGGTAAGTGAAGTCTGTGTTAAAGTGCAAAATGTTTTTGTTTTCAGCTTCTGTAAGGAAACTCAGATGGTATGCTTTGCATTGCTGGACACTAAATAAGAACCAAAGGTGGTTTGGACAATGACGTGAGCAGCAGAACAGTCTGTAGTTGCACAATTTTCAGCATTCAAAACCTTATTCCTAACCATGGTTTAAAATGGCTGAAGGATATGATATCAATGCTTCACTGCTTTGGAAGCAGAGACCCAGAGAAGATGCCTGAGTTATCCAAAACTCTACTGCATCCAACACCTTCAGCTTTCCAACAGATGGTCATGAGTGGAGATGACATGGACCTGCATGGTTTGCTGGTATTTACACTGGGGCAAAAACATCAAAGCTTGGCTTGACTGGAGGTCTGTTTGATTTTTTTTCCTTGAGTTTGCAAGGAGAACAAAGTTTGATGAGGGACCTTTTTCTTCTTACAGAAGTTCCAAAGGGTATAAAACTCCTCTTCACCTGCACTGTTTGTTCCTTATTCACAGCTTTCTTTTCAATGTTATGCAAGGTTTTGACCTTTTTGCCCTGAAAAATCACCAGGCTGATAACAAAAAATTCAAAGCAATCAAATGCACCTCCTCCTCAAGGAGAGATAAAGAGCATGAAATTACCATTGTCAAGGAAGACTTTTATTTGCCAACAACTTGGAAAGGGCTTTGAATGATGAAAACACCACCACCTCCTTATGTCTTTTCAGATGATTTATTTCCTTTGTCCTTTAACATCTAACAGTGATCATGATTCAAATTGAAAAATCATCTATCATCACTCACTTTGTAGTTGGATGTTAAAGGACAAAGAAAATACATATAGTTAGAAAAAAAGTCGAGCTGAGTCTCCATTGGCTTTTCAGTTGCCAGCATATTTATTTGGTACCTTTTGGAACGCTGAACACATAAAAAAGTGTTTGTGCATATCAGTGGGGCTGGAAGATCATTTAGATAGCTCAAAGAAGTTAGGAAGTCTGCGCTATATTTCACCTGCAAGTCAGTGAATGATTAAATTAAAGTCCTAGGGAACCAAATCAGGACATGAAAGCCCTTTTTCAAATCTATCTCAGAAGTTAAAATGTCAATACCTGTCCATACCTGATGAAGGTGAAGGGGTAAATCTGAGGAAGGGATGAGGCTAAAGGACTCTCAAACCTCAGTTCAGAGGATATTGCAGCCCAGCCAGAACTGGGAGAATTGTATTTTGGAATGGGTGAATATAAGCAGCAGTGACTCTTAGGGAGGATAGACTCCTACTTTGGGAGGGTTTTTGTACAACATCCAGCCTCAGAACCAGCCTGGCCTGTCTGCTCCACTAAGTTGGGAAGAAGTTTGAAGAAACTCAGTGTTTTCCCGAGAACTTGTTGTCATCTTTACTCACACACAGCTCCCCTTAGCTCATATAACAGTGGCAGCAGTATAAAGCAAAGGCTTGGACCTAGGACTTGTACACTTCATGGATTCAGATCCTCCTGCCATTCTTGGCATCACAGAACTTACCTCTGCCACAGTTTGCTCTTTTCCAGAAGCCCAGATACATTTTAGGGACATGGTTTTGTGGTGGACTTGGCAGTGCTGGGTTGACAGTTGGACTCGATGATCTTAGAGGTTTGTTTCAACCTGAATGTTTCTATGGCTCTGTGATGTGTACAGAAAGGGTAATACCTCCCTGCAGAGAGTGTTCCTATTTTTAGGGAGGCTGTGTGTTTGCCGTGCTTGCTGCTGCAGTCACATGCTCAGACATCCTCTGCTCTAGCCCATCTGGCAGCTGCACATGGAAGCAAAGCCCACATGCCAAGCCCTGCTTTTTATATCCTAATTAGCAAGGGAAACCTTTTGGTCCAGCATATCTGCCACAGAGGCAAAAATGGGAAATAGCCATTGTTTGACAATCTGGTGTATAAATATATGATGAGGTAATGTCTCATGGCATAAGAGCACATAGGAATGGAAAGGACAGTGGGAGATTGAAGTCTGTTTGTTTCATAATTGCAGGAAAACTGGGTTATGGACAGCTGGGTCTAAGGATCCATGCCATGGACCATGAGTTGCAAAGTTTCAGGAGACTGCTGGCAAACCAATGGCTAAAAGACCAGAAATTGCATCAATGGCCTTTTGTGTACTCAGTCTGAAAGCAAAAGAGCACAATCCCAGTGAAGGCTCTGGAAATGTCAGGGACCTGCAGCAAAGGACCTTGATAATGTAGGTACTGAAATAGCTGAGGACTTACCTGTTGAAAATGCCTGTATGATGCATGCCCTTTGCTGCAAAGGAAGGGAAAACTTTCAATTCTGTGAATTTTCCCTTTGCTGAATAGATCTCACCTGCAGGGAAGAGCTTAATGCAAATAATTCTGTGTATTGACATGCCAGCAGGTAAGACGTTCCTGCTAGTACATTTAATTGCATCCATCACCACGTTTCCATAATTTACAGATATTCTCTGGCCTTGCCCTGCATGGAAGCAAGACTTCCTCATGTCCCATTTCTCACAGCTGTCTGTCCCACATTTGGACTGAAAGCATGTATTTGTCTCCCTTTACCACCTGGATTACGACAGTCTTCACTTAGAAAGAGTGGTTTTGGCTCAAGCAACAGTGATTTAAATGTGTTAAACTCAAGCTCAAGATTTCACTCCTTGTGGCTGATGGCTCACCCAAGCATATAGGGCCATGGGAGCACTGATGGAGGACGCTAAATGTCCCTTCTGGAATTATTTGTGGAAGGATTGGGAAGGACCCCTCCAGCATCCTTTTTTGTGATATCTGAGTGATTTAAATATTTTGGCTTGCTTGAATACAATACTATCAGTGGAAAGACCAAAAGACAAAATATGTCACGAATATTATTATTTAAATTTAGCCTGTGAATTCTGATTTACAAATCTATTTTTTTTTCTCTATATTTCATTATTGTTTCTGCTTATCCTTTGGACAACACAGTTTGGCCCTTTGTTATTCAGCAATTAAAATTAGCTTTCATGTTATCATCCTCTTCTCTTGGTTGACACTCATTCTACTAATTCTCCAAATAACTTTACTCTTCCAAATCAGTTTCTCAAATCAGGTCTTTCGCAGATCCCAGAGTCATTCCATTGTCTATACAAATGTCTTCAAATATGTAACTTATCTGACAAGAAAATATGACAGTATTTTTATTCTGACTTTTAAAACACCATGCAAACCTTCTAAAACAATAGGTATTGACAGGAAAGTGGTGCATAAAAGTTGATTCTTGATTATTTTTTTTACAAGGAGTAGTTTTATCCTGAGGATTGTTTTCAAAGACATTTTCACAAAGCCCTTGGATTTTAATAAGAAACAAATTGTGTAGTCAGGCACTGAGGAAATGAAAGGTGAACTTGTAAGAATCTTTTGGTCAATACTTGGCAGTGCATTCATTAATTATAACTGTTATTATTGCTTCTAAAAGCACTTTCTAAGACTTATTCCAAATAAAGTTTGAAATACTAATAATTTATTTCTCTAATATTTTTCTTGCCCTGCAGCCATATAGTACCCAATTGTAGTCATTATTACACCTACCCTGTTCTGTCTAACAGAGGAATTAGCCACACAGCAAGCCTTTTTTATTAATGAAAACAATTCTGTGTGAAGTACTGTTTAGGTGGAAAAGCTCATACACGAAGGGTTTTAGGTGAAGGAAATCAGAAGGGGGAACAGATGGGTCTGCAGTGTAGTTACATGAGCTGATCTTCAGCAGGAGACATGCTGGAGGCATTAGCTTTGTGCTTCTAACTTGGAGAACTCAGAATTGTGCCCTTTCCCTGGAAGTGCCCAAGGCCAGGCTGGATGGGGCTCTGAGCAACCTGGTCTGGTGGAAGATGTCCCTGCCCATGGCAGGGGGCTAGAACGAGATGATTTTTGAGGTCCCTTCCAACTCAAACTTTTCTATGTTTGTGCAATTCTTCTCTTGGCATCATTCCTCTCCCTCATCTATGGGGAGAACACAGGAGCTGGGATATGATTCAGTGGAGGAGTATAATCAAGCTTATATTCAAGCTTATATTCAAGATTAGGTGAGACATTAGTGGGTCTCACTGAAATTAAGCTCTTGGTCTTGTGCCTGCTCTGCAAATTGTATGAGAGGATGTGGAAATAGTGCTTTCATGCCAAACTCAGTTCTGGGAGAGGGGAAATTCTGAACTGGTTCCATTCCTTAATAAGTCTCATCTCTATGGTTGTCTTGAGGGATTTCAAAACACCATTGGCATGAATCACTGGACAAGTGTGAGTTCTCACTATTGCACCTAAAATAATGATGTAGACTTGCCACAAGCAGAGGGAGCTTAGCTCAAGCCATGGTCTTGAGGAGATGAAACATCTTCAGCACAAAAGACTCTTTTAACCCAAAACCTAAAGAATTCTTGCTGTCTTTTAGCTCTGCCTTGGCTCTGCTTGCAGTTGCCACAAGAAGTTACCACAAGTTATGAGGCTGTGGAATAGAAGGGGAAGGAACACACCTGGTCAGCAGATTGGTCAGCTCTGCTCTTGCTGCAGTGACAGACCATGGCTCTAATTCCACCCTTCGAGGAACTGAAGTTACAGGAACAGTGCCTTTATACAAGGCATAGAGGCACTGCAGGGAGATGAAGGAGGAATTGCTATGCTTGCTGGACAGAGCTAGAGAAACAACCTGACAAGTGCAAAAGGATGGAGGGGAAAAGCATTGCTGCAGAATACAGCTGTCTTCTTTTCAGGTGGAGAAAGTGCTGATGCATATGTTTATTGTTTAGCATGCAATATCCAACTCCTTTTAGAGCTTGCTCACGTGGGGGGATGCATTCTTTTCCAAAGAAGGGTTTTCTCTGCCCAGATGGCTGGGGGTGTGCAAAATACATTGGGCAGGCATGGGGGCATTTTCCTGTGCTTATGCCAAAGCCCAAGGCTTCTGTTCTTGCAAGCACTGCTTTGGGAAGAGCAATAGAGAACTCCCTGCAGCATCTGCTCACAAATGCCAGGAAGGAAAGTCCAGAAGAGAAAATGTCTATTTTAAAATGGTACTTGATTGACTCTTTGGAAGATGGTAATGCTACAGATTGCCAAGGCTGAGAAAGCGGATGCCTTTTCCACTGTTAACTGGGAAAATAATCTAAGTTTAATTCAGCTGAACAGGAGAAATTTCCCTTTGACTCTGCTGGTATCAGGCTGTCACTCAAGGTGTTGAGGTGGTGATAATGTCTGTAGGTTGTAGTTTGGAGAAAAGCAGGTCTGTGCTGCACTGAGGCTCCACTGCTCTGTGTCACATCATGCACATGGGTTTGTGCCTGAGTGGTAAAATACAGAACAGTGATGAAAAGGTCTCAAGTTTCACAATGTCCTGGAACGTACCATCACTGCAGATGGTCAAAAAACACTTGGAAATTTCATTTTTCAGGAAATTTCCATTTTCTGTCCCAAAATAAGGTTTAAAAAAGTCCTGAAAAAAATGCTTCTAGGCAGAATGCTCCATGGTGAGCTGAGAGAGGAAGGATGTGAGCAGGATAATTGGTGTTTGATCCCTTCTATGTTGTCTTCCGAACTCCAGTTGTTTGGGGTTTGGAGTAGCTGGCTGGTGTTTTACATGGGTTAGCCAGGAGAACTTCCAGACTGTGATTTTCAGCATTCCTGATAGCCTCATGTATATGTTAAAGGGGATGATATTAACTCCTTTGTGAATCAAATAGATCTCCTCTCATCTTGTGTGGATCTGCTCCATGGAGACACAAAGATTTACCAATGACCACCTGGCATTTCCTTTGCTATATTTCATAGGACGTGAGAATCAGAGAACCATTTAGGTTGGAAAAGACCTTTAAGATCTTTAAGTTCAACCATTAACCCAGCACTGCCATTCCACCACTAAACCATGTCCCCAAGAGCCACATCTCCACGTCTCCTAAATCCCTCCAGGGATGGTGACTCTACCACTTCTTTGGGCAGTTTGTTCCAGTGTTTGGCAATCCCTTTCTGGGAAGAAATTTTTGGTGGTATTCAATCCAAACTTCTTCTGGTGCAACCTGAGGCCATTTCTTCTTGTCCTATCATTTTTCACCTGGGAGAAAAGACTGCTCCCCATCTGGTTCCAGCCTCCTGTCAAGGAGTTGTGGAGAGTCAGAAGGTTCCCCCTGAGCCTCCTTTTCTCCAGGCTGATCCCCCCCAGCTCCCTCAGCTGCTCCTCATCAGACTTGAGCTCCAGACCCTTCCCCAGCTCCGTTCCCTTCCCTGGACACACTCCAGCCCCTCCTCTTTGTTGCTGTGAGAGGCACAAAACTGCAGTCAGGATTTGAGGTGTTGCTTCACCACTGCAGAGCACAAGGTGAATGATCTCTTCCCCAATCTGACTACATCAACTGCCCCTAATTATTTCCTTAGGGAACATGTGCCTGTTCCCCTGGTTTACTGATGAGGATGTCACCCATTCTTTCTCTATAGGATGCATTCATGGGATGAATGGAACAAAGTGAAATCATGGGGTTTTTAGATCTTTTCTGAAATTTGTCTTCCTTTTAAATATTTCAGTGAATTTCTGAGGTATAAAAGAGTAGCTCCAGTTCAGTCAAAATAGGTCACTGTATTTTTGCTTAGTGTATAAAAAATGAAAAATGGTTCCAACAAGTTAAAATGATAAGTTTTTATTCTAAAATTGATGAAAATGGACATTCAAATATCATAAGAACTGTCCTGCTTGACTGTTTAGTCCCCTTGAACATCTCTTTGATGTGATTTCATCAAGTGTTTTCTTCTCTGATGAACAGGATTTTCTGTTTCTCGACCTTTTTCTGTCTGAGGAGAATAAACAGCACTGCAAAGGAGTACAGATTTCTTTTTCAAGCTGCTCAACCTCATCCCATCTTTACCACACTGGCCAGCACTAAACTTCCTCAATAAAACCAGAGATTAATCAATGTTTGTTTCTTGGTGGCTGCACACATGCAGGCAGACTGACTGCTAGCCATGCATTATCAAACTTTCACAGGCTCCTTTGGCTTCATTCCCACCAATTTCAGCTGGGGAAGGAGAGCAGGATTCAACCCTCTGAGTTGTTTGGCTTATTAACTCTGCTGACAACAGAACGGCTGCATTTCCTCAAGCCTTTAAATCTCAGCAGCCACAGCTCTTCCAGCCAAATTAGCAGGAACAGGAGGCGAGAGAGTGGCAATGCTGATGGAAGATGCTGCACTGCTTTTCCCCTTGGGGAGCAGAGCAGAACGTCATGCATTTATATGTCTGCAAATGAGCAGAGGCACATATCCTTCATGAGCAAATGATCCTTGGTGGTATCCAGTGGCCAGCTGGGTTGGAATTAATAGATTATGCTCATACCAACAATTATTCAGGGAAAATTGCATAATTTGGAGCAATGGAAATGAAGAAGAGTTGGCAAAACACTTTTAAATTATTTTATTTTAAATAGGCATTTAATATGTCTGGAGTGCTGGACACAGTTTAGGAAGCTGAAGAAAAGTTCTCAGGTTGTGCATATCTCTCTCGATGTCAACAGCTTGATCTGTGCTTTCTCCTTCTCGTGGACTGTTTACTGCTGAGTGTAAAGTGACTTGAATTTCTCTACCATAATCAACAAAAAATTATAACACAGTTAGAATCCCTGAGTGCCCCTTCCACACATTAAGGTTAAATATTAGGGATGGACTAATATACACAAAGCTGGTATTGTCTCTAGTGAATTCAGGGAGGTAAAGAGCGGAAAATTGTGAAAAGAGTCTCCCTGCTCATCTGACTTGCTTCACTGCATGTATGTGAAAACACTCTGAGCAAATGGATATGGAAAAGGTTGTTTTTACACTCAAAATGCCCAAGTAAATAACACAAAGCCTTACTATAAAGACTAAAATAATACAAAATAAGAAAGAAGCCATTAGCCAGGCTTCTTCTTCTTGTTCTTTCAACTAACAGAGAAAGGTTAGTTGAGCCCCCAGTGAAGGGAAAAGCTGGGCTTGGGTAGATCCACTAGTGCATAGTTAGCTAACCTGGGCTGTGAGAAGTCTAGAGCCAAGCTCCTCTGCTGCCTCTGTGATTGTGAACTATTTCCTTTGTATCTCCCATCCCTCAGATTCCTCCTTTAACCCTGTAAATTGATTTACATACTTAGCACGATGTTTGAAGTATTCGTATTTAGTATTTTTCCACTAACTGAAGACAAGGGAGTAAAAGAGATTGCTTTGGTGGGCTTGGCTGTATCTTCAGTAGCTAATTAAATGGTGAGAGAAGAGATTTGAGTAGTTGAAGCCAACTGGCACAGAATGACCTGCATCTATACTATTAGACTATCTTAACCTTCAAATCAGGGTGACAGCATCCAAAGTGCTGATTAGGAATAGTTCCTGCCTTATGTTAATTTCTGAACCATGTCCAACAGTTGTCTGGGGTAACTGCATTTGGCCAGAGACCATCCTAACAATTTAACAGCATATAGACAACTGGGATTTAGCACCCAAGTGTTAAGCACAGCTTAATTTTCTGGTGTGAGATTAGCACTTAGGATGCTAACAACACCCTTAAACACACTTGGTGATTTTGCAAATGAAAAATATCCCTTTCCATTTGAAAACAGAGGTTTGGAGCATGTACTCTGGATTATTTTGAACCAAATTCTACCTTTTACCTGCACAATCCATTGAAATAATGACAGCAGCCTGGTTTCTGACCCTTCCTATAAGTGCTTGCTCCCAGCTATTTAGAAAACCTCTCCAGCACTACAACATGACACATCACGAAGCTCAAATGCTGTTCCCTGGTTTATCTCTTAGAGAACTGTGGAGAGGTTCAGGGCTCTCAATAGAGCAGTCTTAATCAACAGCTGCTTCGTTTGTGACTCTTGACTTCTGTCTTTCTGTAATGAAGAACACTAAAATATTCATTATCTAGGTGCAAATGTCTGAGGGTGATTGCACGTAGATGTGGATGTGCCTGCAAATACTCAGCTGAGGAGAGCTGGGGAACTATTCAAAACTTTGTATGTTAGAATCAAAACTGTAATTTGGAAAGATAGAGACAGTATTTCCTACAAGTAATGGAATGCAAAGAAACTGAGGACTGTAGTGAAAGGAAGTCAATAGTTCATTTACAAGTCCAGTTTTCACTAGTAATGATTTCTAAAAAAGTTTAAGAAAAATGTGACAAATAGAGTAGCTATAAAAAAAGAAAACTTAAAAGAATTTGTGCTGTTAAGGTAGTCAGCAGTTTCTTCCTTGATTGGGAAGTCCAACCCAAGGGATGTGTTGAATTCCTGTCCATTTACTTATTGGGAAAATATTGTAAAATTTCTCCTAAATTATGTCAAACAAAAGGAAACTATAAAGTCATGTCAGTAAACAGAATAATATTTTCTGTATTAACTAGAGGTATTTTTCAGATCTAATACTAGGGAATTAAATTTCTTTATTAACAGCATTTACTCTCTGGACACAAAGGTCCCTGAAATTTCTTGTTCCCACAGCAGGAGTTGGGGCTGATCTTGATCCATATCATTGCTTTGCTTCCAGGCTCAGTGGTGACTGGGAGGATTGGTCTATCACAGGAGACAGATTAGCTGAGGCTGGTTTGTTCATCCTAATAAAACAACATCCAGGAGGACACAGATCACTGGAAAACCAGGTGAGGAGAAGCGAGCAGTGCTGTGTGACCACCGAGGAAGTTAAGACTAGGAGCTAACAAACAGCATGAAAATAACAAAGGGCTGTGAAGTGGCCATTGAGCTTGGAATATGGGAAGAGATACAAACTTCTGTAAAGGTGCAGCATGCAGCACAGTTTTGTAAGAAGCAGCAGAAATGTGTCCAGTGGCAAACACTACACCAGTGTCCACCCACCAGCTCTGAGGTCAGCTTGCATGGAAGAGGCAGCAGAGGACACTGCCAGGTGTGTCTGAGTGCCACAGCAGGAGGGACACGTGCAGTGCTCCTTGGCCTGTGCTTCAGAAGGGACTGGTGGCCAAGAGGAAAGAGTGGTGCAGAACTATTCTAGCAAGACAGGGCTAGGGAAGATTGATTTCCAGGGCTTTGGCCTGGCAATTCTAAATGTGCTAATACAGGCACAGCCTCAGGGTCTGTTTTCCTGTGCTCCCTTTGAATTTTGAGAACAGAGCCCGACACCTCTTTTTTCACAGGGACACTAACTATACAAAACAATAACCTCATATTTCACACACTTTGTCCCAGCTCACAGGGCAGTAATTGAAAAGCAAGAGAAAACAACAGCAGCTCTTCATGCTGCAGGAGTTACATCTGTTATTTGACTAATTAGTGACACATAATAACCCGTAAGAGCCTTGGCAATACAAAAGCTGCTTTAATTCTGGCCAGTCTCCATGAAAACATCCCAATCTCACGTTCCATTTGTAACTGCAGAGGTATGTGTAGCAGTCAGTGTTGGGAAGCAATGCATCAGTGTAATGATGCATTTTGAGGAAGAGAGGGAATAAAATTTCTGTGGATGGAAAGGCAGACACATCTTGCATAGTTTTGTGTACAACCAGAAGGTGGGAGATTAGTTTCTTCTTGTTTCACATGACCTCTGACCAGTCCTATATCAATCCAATGGAGCAGGCAGGTGCTCAGGGGAGACCCCAGAGAGCAGAGGAGGTGGGAGGTCTCTGTTACCTGGGACATCATGGAACTGGAAAGACTCAGATCTCTGATCTTTCTGTCCTTGCTTGTTTTGGTTGAGCTTTGCTTTTAGGTAAAACGTGTTTACTCAGCACTTTTCATTTAGATAGTTACTGATCTTATCTGGTGTGAAGGAAGAAAACCATGATCACAGCAGAAACTGGCAGTTGTGAGTTAATATTTTCTTTTACATGTATCGATTACAATGTCAAAGATTCAAAATCAATTCACTTAAATGTCGCTCTAGAAAAAAAAATCTGTCAGTGTAATGGAATATTACCAAACTAGAAGAAAAAAACAAGCCTGACTCCCCCTGTCCCTGCATGCATGGATGCCAATGGTGCCAATAAGAGAATACTGCCTTGATATCAACCAGAAAAATAAGGATGAAAAATAGATGACCAATGCATCCAATTTTGTGCAATATTTATAGTGAAGCATATGATAAATTCAGAAATGATCTAAAATTCTCATTGAAAAGTTTTCCAACTGATTTCGCAACTTCCCCAACTCTTTTCTTGTATCCTCTTTTCCCTGTTGCAGGTTTATGATCTTGTCATCCTGTTATCCCAGCATCATCCACATTTCCTTCTTTCCATGGGATACTGACTTGCCAGCATCTCTGCAGGGATTTAGTGACAATATCCTCCTCATTGCTCTGGAGAGTGCTAAACCAACATTTGCATTTCCTGAAGTTGCAGATGTGTTCTGGCCCCTGGTGTGAAGGACACCTCAGAGCCTGCAGGACTGTCCCTGCCTTTCGTTCCATTCCCCTCCTTGTAATCTGTTACCAAATAGGTAAATCTATCAAAGTACTAAAACCAGAGCAGGGTGATTTGCTTTTCTCTTAAATTACATGAATCAGTATCATTTTAGTTTTAGGCTGTTCACACAATGGATTATTAATGCCTTGGCTATCCAATGTTGTGTTCCCGTGGAATCCATGGATGCACCATAAACTTATTCCAGACATCATCTTCATGTCTTTAATCATCAGAGATAGATGGTGCGAGGCAAAAGTCAAAAGAACTGCTTAACAAATAGGTTTCAACTGTTTCAAGTCTGGATTTTCCATAGGTTGGATGTGATGTGTTGTTTAGCTGGTCCTTGTTTTCCATCAACTGGTTTCATTCATTCCCAACTGAACCATGGGTATGAATTAATCTCTGGGTTTTTTACAGAATGGCTGTACCTTCTGCACCTTTTGTCATGGAGCATAAACCACAATCCCTTACAATGAAACAAAACAGTGCTCTGGAATTATAATTCCCAATGTAGGAAGGAAGAAATCTGAGCTCTCACTGGGCAAGGCCATATTGCACCAGGCCATAGTGCCTGGTGTAGTTCTTCAGATGTTCTGTCTTCTTCATCTTTTCATTCCACAACCTCGGCCCCAGACATGATTGTTTGTCTCCAGAATTTAACCCAGAGAGAGAGAGAGAGAGAGAGAGAGAGAGAAAATGTGTCAATAGAGCTGAGAGTTTGCTGGAGGTCATGATGATTAGAATCACAGAATCCCAGAATGGTTTGAGTTGGTAGAGACCTTAAAGACCATGCAGTTCCAACTCTTCTGCCATGGACACAGACACCTTCCACTAGCCCAGGTTGCTCAGAGCCCCACCCAACCTGGCCTTGAATATTTCCAGGGGGGGGGCATCCACAGCCTCTCTGGGAAACCTGTACCTCACCACCCTCACAGTAAAGAATTTCTTCCTAATATCTAACTTAAATGCACCCGCTTTCAGTTTAAAGACATTCCCCTTTGTCATATCACACCATGCCCCTGTTAAAAGTCCCTATCCAGTGTGGCTAGCACAGGTCTTTCCCATGAGAATTTCTTGTGTGTTTTATAAACAAAGATAAAGTTTGGATGTTATTAAAAACAGTGTCTCGAGATTTGGACAGTTCAGGCCTGGCCAATCAGGCCTAGGGGGAGGTTTCTGACTGACCAATCTGGGTGACCTCTGAAAAGTCTATATATATGTTGGATTCAAACAATAAAGTGCTTTTTCTATGCCACGCTGAGAATCCGGGTTTTCCTTCTCTGCTAGCAGCTCAACAGCGACACTCCAGCATCCTGGTAAACCTCCTTTAGGTACTGCATCCCTTGCAGTCCCCAAAGGCACAGGAGTAGCCTTTAGGAATAGAAACTTTCTTTGGAAATAGATTGTGTCCTTTGTAAAGAATAAAACCCACGATCCTAGTGTGTGAATGACAGTACATACAGACCACAGTGAGCTGTGACAATGTGGCCCAAGGATGTGAGCACTGTGACCAGAAGAAGCCTTTGACTTTGGGTCTCCAACTAAACAAACCTTGGTCACCATTTTCCCAGACGTTATGGTAAATGGAGATACAAGTATTATGGCATTACCAGTGGCTGCAGGCTTAGGATCAGGTCCCTTCCAACTCGGAATATTCTGTGATATCTTTAGAGCTGTCTAAACCAGTGTCCACCATGGTAAAACTTCACAACATGCTCTGATGCTCTGTGGTTTAGGATTTTTTCTAAAAGATTACTGAATTCTTCAATTCAGAGAAAAGTCTCATTCAGATATCAACAGAACAAACTTTTTCAATGTTTCAATAGTACAAAAAACTAATAGGAAAAAATTTGTTCAAGTGAAAGTTTTCTTTAAAGAAGAAAAAAAAATCAAAACCCGAACTAAACCACCTCTAAACAGTGGTGTTTGGACTGAAGAAATCACTCTGATCAACTCAAAGTAACTTCTCTTTAAGGTACACTTAGGTGTTCAAATTCAACTTCACAACCACACCTATTTTATTTTGATTTTAACATTGAAATGTTTCACTAGGAAAATGTGAGAATGAAATAGTTAATATGTTTTTCTGTCAGAACAGCAACATAATGTAGTCAAGACAAACTTGCCAGCCTTCATTTCCATATCTGGATGAGAAATGGCCTAAGATCTGCTGCCCAGCTCCAGTCTGGACAAAGCTTTGTTGCTGATGACAGAAAGGAGGTTTTCATTCCCAGAAGGCTTTATATCCATGGACACTGATGGGTGGTGAGAAGGAAGAAGTTGCTGGGGTTTAGGGGGTTTCTCTCAGTCCACCCCCATACCTTTGCCTTATGCAGGATGTGTGAATGGTGCCAGTGGGACTTGGACCCATTTTGGCTGCATCCCAGTGGACACTGCTGCTCTCCACCACCTCAGCTTGCCTTCAGGAAGCCCTGAAGCAGTCTCCAGTGAGCAAAATGCTTATTGCCACCTACTTCAGATTTCAAAACAACTTTTTTTCCTCTGGAGAAAAAAAATACAGACAAAAATGGGTTGAAAGAGCATGAATAGATTACGCAAGCCTGCTGGCAGAAGAGTCCTTCCCTGGTGCCCTTGGTGATGGCATCTGGAGAGGCTTCCATAGCTTCCTTGGAGGTGGCTGCAGGAAGACCTCTCCCAGTGATCTCTGGGCTCCTCTAACCTTTAAACATGGCCAAGGGAGCTGTGATGCCAACACTTCCATCCTCCAGGGAATTCCCCTGAATCTGACTGAAGCTGGGCCAAGGAAGTGAGTCAGAACTGCAGCAGACAGGGCTGCTCTGCCTCCTGCCTGCAGCCTGCCAGCCAGCCAGGAGAGGCTTAATCGACGTGGGGAAGCATTAGGGATGTTTCAGGCTCCCTCACTGCAGGGGAGGTGACAGCTATGGAAACAGGCTGTTTTTAGCAGCAGGACCGAGAATCCTGACTTGAAATTCTTTTCCTGGGGAAGTCAAGCAGGGAAGTTCTGTGTACGTTTATTGAATTTGCTTGAAAATGGGTTGCAGGGGAAAGGAAGCCTGTTGTGAAATAAATCTCTTTATGAAGAAATGAGAGAAATGGCTTAAATGTTGAAAAACTTGTTTTGACCTAAATGAAAATATGGATTTTTAAAAAATTTTTTAATTTTTTTTTTAGAAACAACAGCTCATGTCAAATTTGGCTAAGTTGAAAAAAAAATCAAACTATATTAATAATGGAAAATGAAATGAACAGGCTTTAGTCTGATGCAAAATGGATTATTTGGAGGTATTTTCTTGTTTTTTTTCTTTGTTTGAAAAAAATAATTGTCTTTGAATGAACCAATACTCCCTCTCTTTCTCCCTTCCTCTCACTTTTGGGGACTGACCATTGAAGTGAAATGTTACACACTTTTCCAAAAGAAACACAGTGCTGTCCCTACCCTGGAAATGTAGTGAATGCTGTCTCTGTAGATTATTGGGGTTTTTTTGCTTGAGCTCTATAGCTGTCTTATTGTTATTCCTGCAGTGCCTTGACCTAGACCAGCATCCAACTCAGTCTGCTGACAGGGATGTAATAGATGGGGATTGAATACACCTTGTCACCCGTGGAGATCAGCTAATGACTCTCTGTCCCCTTCCTGTGCAGGGTTCCCTAATCTGGGTACTTTCCCATTGCACTCTCCCACTGGAGAATCCTGCATGTTGCTTACAAGTCAAAAATATATTTGACTGGCAGCTTTCTGTGAGGACAGAAAATTGTTAGAGATGAGTAAAAATTGTGATCTGCAAGCAATTTGTTCAAAGCAGTGCCTAAATGTCTGGGGTCGGTCATTAGAGCCAGCTATTACATTTTTCAGTGTTGTTATCTCACCCACCATCAGGAGGGAAATAGGAGGACACTTGATGACCAAAGAGCTATCAGGCTAATTGTACTGTGATGAATTCCTTTCAAATCTGCAGAGCATTTGATGCATTCTTAAATAAAGCCATACATAATTAGAAACCTTCCATAACACACACAGGAATCCAAGAGAAGCTGATTAATTGTTAATGAGGTTCCTTCACTTGCTAGACAGATTGGAAGAGGAGAGGAAGCAAAGCTGGAGGCAGAAGCTGGCATTGCTGTGCAGATGCAATGAAACTTTGCTGTTTGCCAGACCAAACTTCTGTTCTGTGGCTTCTTCTTGCCCAAGCCCTGTGGCTCTGCCAGTTTTGTCCATTAGGGAAGTAATTTCTGCTTCTCCCATAATTTCAGACAACAGATGAAAGAAAAATTGCCCCAACTTGATTGGTGCTTCTGGAAATTGTAGAATAAGATTTTTTTCACCACCCTCTGAAATTGATGCTCAGCTGGACAAAACCTGTGATGGTTTTTAAAGTGTTCATACACGTTGTCCATTTACCTTGTAAATGAGATGTTTTCAGCAAATATCCAATGTATATTTGGATATTATATACAAATATCCAAAGTATCCATACAAGGATCTGATGACACTGACATCAGAACATGCAGCATAGTCCATCTCAGAGGGGAAAGCAAGAACTCTAGGTGATTACATATGGGAAGTGAACATTAAAGGGAATGTCTTGTTTCACAGTGGGAAGCTGGAAGTTGGCCCATGGATGCTCAATTTACTGCATCATTTTCCTTACTGCATATTTTGCCTTTTCTCCAGCTATTTTTCCTTTCATTTTTCTCAAAAGAAATAAACTCCAAACTCCTCCACTCATTCTGACCATCCAAAAGTCAAAATGCTCTTTATTATTGTGCAATGTTTTATATTTTTTTGCAATCTCTGCTTAGAATGGTGGCTGTCTTGTCACAGTATTTATAGGACATGAAGCTCAGACCTTGGAAAATGTAGAAATTTCTACTAAAATATATATATTCTCACTCTCTAAAAGTATTATGAGTTCCAGGCTAGATAGCTGAACATTTCCCAAAGCAAGAACAAAATGCTTTGTGCCTTGTTTTTGTTCCTGGAGTGTATTTTTGCTGCAGACAATATATGTTTGGAGCACAACATTTGAGAAGGGTGCCTGAAATGAGTCTTTATATCTTGAGTATTATTTGAAAAATAAACTTGGAAGAGGGAACAGGCTTTAAAAACCTTTTCCTAATATGTTGTTTATGTTCAGCTGTCTGAGTTCTGAAATGTCTAAATGAATGAAGGTCAGAGACATAGTCAGAGTGTATAATAAACCCAGTCAGAAGATATACTTGAACTTTTCCTTCTGGAAAAGGTTCTCAGTAATTCTGCATTCCTAATTACTCTATTGAATGAAAACTGCATATTAGTATAATTCATAGGAGATAATGAAAAGGAAGTATTTATTTTTCCCAAATTGTCCAATGCATTGCAGAAAAGTGGAATTCATGGCATGTCTGCTCAAACAGCATCAATAACGCTGAGCAAGGCTATTTTAACAAGGGGAGAAGCCTCCTGCAATTTAATTGTGGGGAGCTGTGACTGAACTGGAGACATATATTCATTCATATTGCATTTTTTTTCATTTTTTAATTGTTTCTCCATGCATGAAAGATGGAAGATGATGGGCACGTCACAGTGATGCTTGACCCAAAGTTTAGGATACCCACAAAGCTCTATCCTGTGTGCTCTCATTGCCCTACAGGCAGCTGGGAGCTCTGGGTAAAGGCAGCATCACAATCACACCACCCAGTCTCTCTGTGTGACACTCTTCCCAAAACAAAGCTGACATTCATATTTTGGCTGGCAGAAGGGCAGGAAGGCACATTGTACAAGGAGTGCCTAAGTGGGTTTTCTGGTTTGGAGAAAAGGTTCAACCTCATTGCTCTGCAGGTCCCTGAGGTGGGGAATGGCACAGGGAGGAGCTGAGCTCTTCCCCCTGTATCCTGAGGCAGGGTTGGTTTGAAGGTCTCAGTAGTGCCTCAGAGGAGGTTCACACTGGACCTCAGGAAGTATTTCTTTACCAAGATGTGCCCCAACCCTGGAACAAACTTCCTAGGGAGGTGGTAGATGCCCCAGTGTTTAAGAGGCAATTGGACAATGCCCTTAACAAAATGCTTTAACTTTTGGTCAGGCCTGCTGTGGTTGGATAGTTGGATGAGGTGATGGTTGTAGATTCCTCTCAGGTGAACTATTCTTACTCTGTTTCTGTTCGAAATAGACTGGAAAATATAGAACCACATCTCTTATGTCCCTAAAAAGCGAGAAATTAAATGTTTTGCTAAGTGTAAGCATGTACATGGGGGTCAACTTTTCTCAAATGTACATAATTTTTGATTCACATAAGGGTTGAGATTTAAGCATGACTGAAACATGACCTGCTAAAACTGCACAAGCTAGTCCCCTTGTTTTTCTTTGCCTCCATTTTTAATCTCAGTTATGTTTGTTCTTTGGAAGCGTGATTTACATTTTAAAAATTCCTATTAGAATAAACAGCTTCTAATAAAAAGACTTTTTATATTTAAAAGGCCTTTCTGCTTTCCTGATTTCTGTAACATTTAGTCCAGCAGTTTAAGTTCATCTCTGTTCAGGGCTTGAGGTGCTGTTGAAATGAGAACACTCATAGCAGCTTTTCAGTGAGTATTTACATTATCATCCTAAATTGTTACAGAGGAGGTATTAATGATGACTTCAGATAAAATACTTAGATTGCCCTTTGTTATGTATATTTAATCAAGGCAGAACTGAAAGCTCAATGTTTGCAGCGGAGTTATTTCAGCCTTATCAGAAACATGCACAAATGGCACACAATAGATGAGGAGTTCACTGTAAAAATGAACGAAACCCCAGCCCAGAAGTGCACAATTCCCATTAAGAGCTGGCAGGTTGTTGGCTGCCTTCAGGGCTGGTTGTTGGCTGACACTGAGCTCTGGGTTCTGATGCACCAATCACACTTTGAGAGGTTCCTGATCATTTTACAGCAGGAGCAAGATCAACTCCTGTGGAGTGGCAGTGGAATTACACAAACACAAGGACTGCAAAATACATTCCAGCAAAGGTAAAGCTGCAGTCCATCTCTACCCATGTTGGCTTTACAGCTCACTTAGCTCAGTTCCTGTGGATCCAGAGGGCTCTTTCCCTGCACAGCTATTCCAGCAGCCCAGTTAAGAGCAGGATTTAATATGAGAGAAACTTTATGAGTCCAAACTTATTTTAAATTGCTCTGCTTTGATTTTCAACTTCTTTTTTTTGGGAGGAGTAGAAGAATCATTTGGAAGCTTTTCCAACAGCCGGAAACATAAATCTGCATATTATTTTTTATCCGTTGATAAAAATACTTTTCACAAAATCCAGCAATAAGATGCTTTCAGAAGTGTAGCTTGAAGCAATGAATCACTGCCTTTTTAAAGACATAAGAAGAATCCAGAGTAGATGTTCATAACATTAAAATACTTATTGCAGTCATAAGGAATTCAGAGTAAGGGCTCGAATTATGCCTTGAGCTTGAGGGGTTTAGTGCCTGCAAAGAGTCAAGAATAGCATATTATTTTGTTCAACTGTCTCTGGCATTTGGCTTTAGGGAACAAACGGACTAAAGCAATCCCTAGGGTTACTTTACCACCTCCCTGAGGCATAAATTTGCTGTAATGTTTTTGTTCCTTACTGTTAGTGGATATTTTTTAAACAAGAGGGGAGATTTCCATGATTAAGTAACTCTTCTATTGTTTTTTGAGCTGTACAAGATATGCATCTTCTACTGTGAGAGAAGGAAGAAATGTAGCACCATGGCCTGGATGGAGCCTTAGATTCACAGACCCTGGGGCAATGTAGGCAAACAGTAGGGAAAGGCACCTATTTAGTTTTTGTTAATGTTGCTTTTTTTTTTTTTGCATTTGTTTTCCCAAAGCCTTACAAAAAAAAAAATTCTCTGTTCTCATGCAAATAGCAGCTTATTAATAGTGCTTATCCTACTTAACAGCAGCAATCTTCCAGCCTATGTGTTCTACAGGGCTCCTTCACCCCACCAGCAATGGCAACCAAGAACCTCAATTCTGACCCCCTAAAAATGCAGAATTACTGAGATTACTGGAAATAGAAATGATGTTTGGGATTTGAGGGAAAGGACAATTTAGGGAGGACATATCTGCAGCCAGAAGGAGAGGGCCAAAGTGTGCAGATTGGAAGGGGTTTAGGAAAAAGGTTCAATGACAAAGCATCTTTGGGGAAATAGTTTGGGAACCCTTGAAAAAAAGAGGAATGTCAATTAAAGTTAGGGAGAAATTAATTGAATGAATGTGTGAGGAAGAGAGAAAGATCAAGATTTACTTGAGTACCTGAAGCACAGCCCAGATCAATTACTTGCTGCTGTCAGCATCATCAGTGCAATGTAAGAAAGATTGAATGCACGCTATAAAATGCACCGTTTAACAAAGTTCAAGCTATTAAGTAATTAGAATATAATATGTGAACATGCTGAATACGCTTATTTAAATGTAAATGTTTATTCACTGTTTATTTTTAGTGCAGAAAAATTACCCAGCTTGTTTAGTTGTCCTTGCTGTTTCATACACTGCTGATCTATTGGATGCCTCTAAGCCAGCGTTCAGAGGTAGCTGCTCCTTTTTCAATGGCATCCAGGGACTCCTCCTGAAAGGTGAAAAATAACCTGCAAAGGAAACAAATTCAAGGTGGATAATAAATATACTTTGCTCCAATGGGCTGAGGGAACAGCAATATTACATTTCCACTTACAGAGAGATCACTGGTATGGCCATCTGTTAGTGACGTTAAGGGACAAAGCCTGAATGCCAAACCATGGAATCAGGTTTGGGTTGGAAGGGACCTTAAAGATCACCCAGCTCCAAACCCCTGCCATGGGCAGGGACACCTTCCACTACCCCGGGTTGCTCAGAGTTCCATCCAACCTGGCCTTGGACACTTCCAGGGATGGAGCATTCACAGCTTTGGGCAACCTGTGTCGGTGCCTCACCACACCCAATGTGAATAATTTCTCCCTGATATCCAATCTAAACCCATTCTCTTTCAGTTTAAAGCCATTCCCCCTCAATATTGTCCTTGCCCTTGTAAAAAATCCCTCAGCAATCAACTAATATTGCTCATTGAGTGGGGAAGATCAGCCACAGTAGTAGAGGGTTTTGTTAGTCAATGGGGAAATAATTAATTCAAATGAGAAAAAGTGGAAGTTATGCTGTTTTTTGCAGGTAGTCAGCAGAGCAAGATGTCCTTGTTCTGCCATTGGCAAATTGCATGGCCTCAGGTTGATCATTTCACCTTGCTTGTGAAATCATGGCCAAGCACTTCTCCCGTACAGGTATCAAAGAAATAACCACTGTAAATTCCCAAAAGAATTCCACAATTTTGGTCCTGATTACTTCCAAAACAATAATGAAGGTGAAGCATAGTTTACCTGCATGGTTTTTCTGATATTAACACATGCTGATCCAGCAGCTGTCAGAACTAGGCAGAACTGTGCTCATGAAGTGGTTAGTCTCATTGATTTTTATTCCCAACACTTTAAAATCAGAGTTTGCCAGCATCCAGTCATTCTAGAAGGAAGGCAAAGAAAATGCTCACCTGCCTGAAAGCAAAAGCTCTAGTCCTACACACATTGTCCAGTAATATGGAGAAATAAACCTGGGGGCAGATTTTGGGGTGTGTTTGAAACTATACAGTGAGGTGCCAGATTTAGTTCTAAGGCATTTATTTAAAGGTCTGTGATGCTCTTGACTTTTTGTGGCTGCAAGTAATTCACCAGGTTCCAGATTCTGAAAAATACAGAACCACTTTGCCAACAACTCCTCCTGATACAGGTTGCATTAAAGTCTCTCAATCTCACTTACAAAAGTGAGATTACAAAAGAGGTGATCTGACCTCGGTTGGAGATTAATATTAGAAAGGAACAGTTGCATGTGGAAATACTATTCCAACAAGGACCACAACATCAACATCATAGCTAAAAGCCATGCCAAGATTCCACCACAGTCTAAGATGGATACCCTAAAAAAAGAAAAGAGAAATACCAGTGATACAGAGTAAGCCTCAGCAAGATGAGCACTGAAGTTCCTGCTCTGTTACAGACTTTCTGTATGGCTTTGGGAATATCAGCATCTCTGCCTCCATCTCTTTGACCAGCAACAGAGAATATCCCTGAGTACTGGAACTTGATCCTCTCTTCTGTTAAATTTTTGGCAAAGTACTTGGCATGGTTTTGTCTGGACCAAATATAGTCTCTCAAACACTTCCTGAACAGTGTCTGAAAGTTAGCAAAGGCCAAGGACCATTCCTAGAATAAATTTCAGTTATTTCTACAATAAATCAGGTTGGGAGACAATTCTGGAAATCACCTGGTCTTAACACCATGTTTGAAAAAAGTCCAGTGCAATGTGTTCAGAAGCTGTGCCCAGTCAAGGTCTGAACATCTCCAAGGATGAGCTTTTCACAGCCTCTCTGGTCCCCTCGGTCAAAATTTAATTGCTCTCAGGGTTGGAACAGTTTTTCATAGGTAATTTACATTTCCTGTCAATCCCTAATTTTCCTATAATTGTGTGAACTCCCCAAAGGCAGTTTGGATGTGTTACCCTGCTCTGGAGGCTAAAGGGGGGGGTAAAAATAGACATGTGGGCAGACTTTGTCACTTGGTCTCAGGGCTAGAGAACAGGTTAATAGAGATGTAACCTCCAAGTCTTGGCTCCCATCGGTAATTTGAATGTATTAGCACTTAATTGGAGGGCTCAGATGCCATCATGGCTGTTGAATGTGTGGGTGCCACAAGGGATAAGTCCCTGTCCATGGGTATGCAGAACACATACTGAAAAGTGAGCAACCATCTTTAGGAAAAGAACTAAAAAGTCACTGATCTGTCTTTGCAACATTTCTTTCTTTCTTTCTTTCTCTTCTTTCTTTCTTTCTCTCTTTCTCTCTTTCTCTCTCTTTCTTTCTTTCTTTCTCTCTTTCTCTCTTTCTCTCTTTCTCTCTTTCTCTCTCTTTCTTTCTTTCTTTCTTTCTTTCTTTTCTCTTTCTTTCTCTCTCTCTCTCTTTCTCTCTTTCTCTCTTTTAAAATTTGTTTTTGGGGTTTTTTGTGGGGTTTTTGTGGTTTTTTGTTTGGTTGTTTTTGTTGGTTTTGATTTTTTGTTTGGTTTTTTTTTAAAATCATCAGGTTCAGAAATGATAACTCCTAAAAGTCCTATTAAACACTTAATAATGTGCAGTCTGAGCCAAGCAACTGCAATCAGACAAACAACTAAACAGTCTGTGGCCCCTTAAAATATTGGGTTATGTTAGGTCTGTGTGGGAATACTTAACAATATTCAGAAAGTGGAGAGTTTTATGAAGCCTGACTTTTGCACTGTGTTCCTTTGTAGTGCTGCTAGGAAATCACAGGCCACAGAGAGGGGGTGACAGGAGGACTCATGTGAGCCCAGCACAAATCTGTGCACAAATTCAGCTGTGCATTGGCCCTAATGCTTTTTCTCTCTATAAAAGTAATTACACCTACAGGGAAGAGAAACTTTGAGCTGTGACTTGTAATTTTCTTATATAGTCACTGATATTCTGCACATATATCTTAGAATATTACTGATACAAAAGTTTGTGTTTCACAAAAAAACCCCAGCTGATGGAATGGGTGATGATGCTGGGGATACTAGTGGCAGATAGGGATTGTTTCAGGCAGCAATAAAAAGATAGGGGTTTGGGGTTTTTTTAGAACAGAAATTCACTGATAGACCTCACACTGTGCCACACAGCTGAGCACACATCTCACTCCAGTGAGCACTGCATACACAGTAAATAAATAAATAAATAAATAAGTATACCAATATAAGACATCTGCCACATACCACAAAAAAGCAATGTAAAAGAAGCTTGGGAGTGAGATGCATACGAAAGAGTTTGAGGAAATGGATTTCACCCTGCAGTCCCACTGAGCCTGGAAAGCCACCTGGTGCTTTACAGAGTCTCAGAGGATGGGTGGATCCTGTCCTGATGGATCATATACAGCCTGGTTGGAGGTATCTGTGGTGCCTTGTAGGATGTTATGTTTGGTGTCTCAGTGCTTTGGCCACTACTGTCAATCTGTTAGTTTTGGGGCAGAAATGCTCTTATTAGAAGATATGTATTGATATATATCAGCCATGGCACTCATGTTGCATTAACTTTGCTGCAAAGAGAGAAGTTTTTAGATAAAGAACAGGTGGAAAAGAGTAAGATAAAAATTATGTTTGCCGGTTTTCTGTAAATACTACTTTTTAATAAAAGACACTCTGGGATGATTCTGCAGGGAAAATTCTTTCGGTGGAGGATGACAAGAGAACGATTATATGCTTTGCAGTGCTAAGAAACTGTTCTCTTCCCTCTCCATTTTGATTAAAAATATAGACATTTTGTGTCTTCTGTCTTTGTAAATGCATTTATAAAGTACACTTTACAAAACTGCGTACAACAAGGAGGACTTTCCCAAAGATCATTATTTTCTCCTGAAACTTCTTACAGACTATCTGGAGACTGCTATTTCTGTGTGCCAGACTTTGTCTCTGACATAAATAAACCCTGTAGCTGTAGCCCTGATGGTCTGTGAAGGGAATAACTTTTTTGTCATGTAGTCCCCCACTTTAGGACTCACAGACCATGACAACATTATCTTGTACGATCTGATTTTATTTAAATCTGTGGGAATTAAATGTGAAGTGCAGCCTTTTGCTGGTCAGCATTGGATAGACTGGATGCAATCAAATCTAATTGGGAAGTAGAAATTAAGGGAGCTGTGTGAGAGGCAGAAGGAGTCTTGTCACAGACTGCAGTAAGAATTATGAGAACATGTCCTTTTCTTTTTTAAATATGACAGGAATGTCAGCAGAGCACTGCAGTTCTATTGCATCATGTCTGAATGGAAAATCCAGTGTTTGAGTCATAATTGCTTTCAGATACATTGAAAACTCAAAGCAGGAGGATTTTTCTGAGAAAATAAGATCAGCGATTTTAAAAGAGAAAGATCAGAGGGAGAGGTGCACAATGATCCTTTGAATACTCTATTTTCTAACCTCTAAATAGCTTCAGGTTGGTGGAATTGTTCCATAGCATTACTGAGAAACTTTGGGAAAGGATCAGCACTCATTTGTGCTGCACATAGAAACAAAATAGTGCCCAGAATATGCAGACCTGGGGCTGTGCTAATGATCAGGCAATGATTTGTCCAAAGTGACAGGTAAAATATTGCATTTTAGTATGATTTAATATGCAATGTTACCTTGTTGACAAAAGTATCAAGGCTCTGCTGTGGAAGGTGTTATAAAATTGTGCAGAAAACTGAGTTTTACATACAAGCTACATCCAAAGGACAATTGAAAGAGTCCAGCAAAGACATAGCATAGGTATGAAACTGCACAGCTACTGCTCCAATGTCACGATTTTTCAGTACATTAGGCTAAGAAAGGGTGAGAGAAGTTGGAAATGATGGACATCAATCATCTGCAAGGTGGTGACGACCAAAATGTGGAAAAGCATGGATGTATGCAGAGACTGGAAGAGTGAAAAAAAAAGGAAATGGGTTTTGGAGGAGGAACCCACTTGTGGGATCCTTGTCCTTGACAGTCAGTGCTGGTCTGAAGGACATGAGGGAGTGGATCCTGTGAGTTAGCAACAAAACAAACTGATAAAATGCTCTGCAAGGAGTTGTTGGGCTTTTTGAGCTTAATCTCCTTCTCTTTTAAAATTCTTTCAATGTGTCTGAGGGTTGTTTCTGTTTGTTTTCTTTTTATTTTTATGATGTGCCAGGATTCAAAGCTTAAATGTATAGTATTGCAAGGTTATAGCTTGATCCCAAAGGAAATACCAGGCAGTGACTGCTCTGTGGGCTGTGTTTATATATCAGCAAGCAGGAAAACATGGCTCAAATACATTTTTTAACAGCAATACAATCCCTTTAGACTACTTAGAAACTTCCACCCAAAGTAATTGCACACAGCCAGTTTCTAACAGATTGAAGCATTTGTTTGAAATCAGAATGTCTTTCTTTAATGCTTTTTTTCCTACAAACTCATCCACAGGTACTTCATTACCTGTGCATTTTGTTCTGACAGTTTAATATCTAGGAAACTGGTGATTTAAAATTTCAAAAATCTGTTTCAGACCAGACTTTTTCAGTCAGGAAAAACTGTGCAATAATGTAAAGTATGTTTAAGAAAGACATCTTTTTACAAGATGGAAAGACCTTTAAGATGTTGGGATCTTCTGATGCACAGAATTATAAATGTGGGCTGAATATGGGATATGGAAATACAGAAATTTTCTGAGTCTTCTAAAGAGCAGAATAGTTTTAAAGTTTTAAAGGGTTTTTTATGGTTTAAATTGAAACTTGTTCATCTTTGCTGTTTCTGGATTCTTCTGCTCAGAGTCCTTGTATCTTCTTCTCTCTGACCTGATCTTTTTCCATATCAATGAAGCATCCATAATTGACTTTTTCCCCTAATGGGCCCAGTTTAGTACATCTATATCAAAGTCTGGTATTCTCAAAACTGTTGCCAGCTGATACTGCACATTCTGCTGCTGGTGTTACTGTCAGGTTCCCTAGGCACTGTGGCCTTGCAAGAAGACTGTATTCCCAAAAATGTCCTCTTCAATTTTCTGCAAAGTGAACTGCAACAACTTCTCACATGCCTTTCCCTTGGATAGCAAATGGAAGGTCTGTGATAGGGGAACTCAGCCATCCCTTACAGTGCTGTGACTTCTGTCAGCTTTGTCCATTGCTCGTCTCATCCAGCAGTTTCCCATGTCCCATTCAGAGAAGTTATCCTCATCCTGGGGCTTAAGGAGTGATCCAGTCATTTCCTCACAGCCCTAAAAAGGACCAGCATCTGTAGAAAAGCTGTGAGGAGACCGAGCAGTTCCAGTCTGACATTTCCATGATGAATGGCTTTCTCCTTTCTTGTTGAATCTGTCATTCTGGGACAGAGGAAGTGCCTGCTTGTTCCTGACAGTCAAGATCTGACCTCCTTCTTAATTTTCTTGAAAGCCCCATGTCAGTATTAGTGTGTTTGGCTTAGCTAATAATGTGTAAATCAAATAAACTGAAGAGTATGATTTCTTTCTCTTTTGGATTTCTTAATTTCTGTTAGTGCTAGTGAGACCCTTGTGGGTGTATCTGAGCTCCTGTGTGTTGTTCAGGGGGATTAAATGTATAGTTTGAGTCAGCAGGAATGGAAAACTCTTGCCAAAATATCCTACACAGGCTGGGAGGGAAGACCTTGAACACTGCCCTGCAGGGCACAGAGAGCTCAGAGGAGCAGATGCAAACACTTGCAGTTCTCACCCTCTAATTTCTTCTCCCTCAGTTCCCTTATTGAATTCTGTCACTCTTCATTTCACAGACAGAAATCCCTCAGCTTGTTTTGATCCAGAGTTACTGCTCATTAAGAGAAGGCACAAACAGCAGACCTTTAGGATATAGATTTTCAGCTATTATGGTGGTAGGAAAGGAAGAAAAAATGCATCTGTGAAGGCAAGAGAAGGTGAGGACCAGCTCTTCAAATCTGCCAGTGATTCCAAGAGACTTTGTTTTCTGCTCCCCAGCAAGGAAAGGAATAAGTAATTTATAAGCATAATAAAACAGAACATTAGATGGATAGTTACTGAAGTGACTATTTTCAATTTTTAAATGGAAAGCCAAAATATTTGTTCCTGCCTAACATAGTAGAAAAAAACTAAATAGAAGTGGGAATCTTGCCAAAAGGTTTATTGCATATTAACAAATGTTATTTTTGGATTACTATGCAACTGGACAAAACCCAATTTTTCAATATAGTAGCTCAGTAAACAAGTGTTTGGGTTTCTTAATATTTTGATGGCAATAATGTGCCTGATGCTGGGTGCCAGTTCTGCTGAGGATCAAATCGATGGTTAAATTATTAAGCAGTAGTGATGGACAATCTTTCAGGGGTAATTACTTTAACAGTAATAAAAATGAGTGTATAAAGTGTAAATTGTACATGCTGACACCTTTGTAATGGCAACTGCTGCTTTTGGGAGCTCTCTCAGCAGCTATACCATGTTGTACCAGCACAATTGCTAAAATAACAGCACTCCAACATCCATGGAGGGCAATAAGAAAACCTGGATTAAATGAATTTGGATGTTCTTGTCTGTTTTCACACAGCAAACCTCTCCTCCAGGAAAATACTCTTATTCCTGGGGATCTTGTAATTACCCCCAAAAGAATCCAAGTCCTTTATCCTTGAAAGAGCTCAAGTGGAACTGGGGATTGAGCCTGGGAGATATTATCCATGGATTGCAGCCCAGTGAGCTGCTGCAGCATAGGAAAGCAGCTGAGCTCACTCTTCCATCCAGGGGATTTCTTCTGTGTCTGCTCATCTCTCCAGCGTGTTCTTTGCCATCAGCTGATCCTGTCCCAGGACTCTCCTAAGCACTGTGCTTTGGGACAGCACCTGTGATCAATGTGATCTCTTCCCAGAGGAACAAATGTGGGCAAGGAGTTCTTGATTTTGGAGGTATTTTAGCTTTCTCCTGACTGGCGGCTCTTTGGATGAGAACATGTGGATTCATTGCTGGGGACACATCTTCCTCTTTCTTTATAGATTGTTGTTTTGTTTTTTTGTTCTTCATGTCACCAGTCCTCTGTCAATATGTGTATTTTGATGTTAAATCCCTTTGTGACCTCCTCTGATTTCTGCCTGGGGGCCACAACTTTTTTTTCTGGGGATGTAATATTTGTGTGAGGAGATCCTTTAGGATGATTTATAAGGACCCTGAGAGATGTTTGACAGCAAGTAGCAGGTCAGAGAGCCTTGGCTGCTGATCTCTTTGGACTTTGCTTGCTACAAAACCTGTTAAAATTCATTACCCTTTCACTGGAAAGTTGTGATGATAATCACTTTGCACTTGGGAGGAGTCTTGTGATAGCTCAGACTCCTTTGAGCCCACCACAGAATTATGCTGCCCTTTCTTCCACAAAGATGACTTTTATTTGTCCCGAAAGAATGGGATCCATCAGCCTCAGCTACTTCAGTTCCCACCCAAAGCTTCCAGGTGGTGTCAGGCAATGTTTTCTCCCAGTTAACAGAGCTAGGGTGACCTTTTACCTCGATGAAGCTGACAAGCAGTAATTGGTTAAACTGCAGAAACTCCATTTCTGTCACTCATATGTCAGAAATGATAGATTTACTGGGCAGAGACCTCCAAGCACTTTGAAGCTGAGGGCTTGGCTGAGCTTGAATGCTCTATCATGTTAGCTACCCTTCCTAGCATGGACAGGTTTGCAGCAGTGTGTGTTTCTATATCAATTTTCTGTCTTTTCTTCCAGGGATTGGGCCATACCCTTTAATGCTACCACATTAAAACCTCATTATGGTTTAACTGTATCCTTATTTAGTAAGGCACTGACAAAGCTTATGCTGCAATTAGGAAAATAAATCATAATAAGGAGTAGAACACATATGGTAGCTACCTGAGTCATCCTTAAAAGCTAAAAAAAGAGAAACCAAACAAAATATCCAAAGCCCCATGCTTTTAAGTTCAGGTTGTTGGGGTTTTTTTTCTTGTTTGTTTTGCTTGTTTGTTTTGTTTATTTGTTTTGGTTTTATTTGTTTTTTGTGTGTGTGTGTTTGTAGGTGTATTTTGTTTGTTGGGGTTTTTTTAGCCAAGAAGAATATAGAAAGAGGAAGACCCTAAATTTCTACTCTAAAACTATTCAACTATTCATGGATCTTTACTAAAACATTCACTATTCATGGATCTTTAGTGTTCCCAGTCCCTGAAGCCAGGAGCAGAGACTAGAAATACTCTGGGATGCTGGGAGAATCCACAAGTTACATCAACTTAATTTGCTGCAGGATTCATGGGAATTGCTTTGCATTTTATTCTTTAGGTTTCAAGAGAATTTTAGCCCACACATTATTGATTTATCCTGTACATTAGGTGATCCAAGGTGCTGAGAAGAAGAGGAGATAGATAGACAGATGTCTGCTAAAACATGCCTTGAGGGAATCTTGCAAGGAAAAGGGAAATAAGAGATTTTGGGTTGTGGTTGTTCTCATCACAGGGGGCACTCAGAGCTAGGACAGGGAGAGCTTTATGTTTGGTTTGTACAGATTTCAAAACCATGGATGCCTCTTGCTGAAACCCTTCTGTAAAGTGAGGAGGGAATTCTGCAGTGTTTCACTGCAAAAAATGAAGTTATCTTAAACTGCTGGAGGGGGAGTATGAAAAAATACCTAGAAGTAGTGAACCTACAAAAAGAATTTAATAATGCCATGTTTCCTCTCTTAGTTTCATGTATTAATCTTGTCAGTCCATGTTGGTCTTGCAGTGCCTTTATTCCTCTGCCAGGAGGACAAAGCCTGACCTGCTCACACTTCTGTCAGCAGAATAGTTCAGTCAGCATCAAACCTGAGGTTTTCAGTGGCTTCTCCATCCCCCTGCTGCTCCTGCTGTAACAGCCACACCAGCTGAACTATTCCAGCTCTTGTCAGTCCAGACAGGAAAACTGGCATGCAAAACCTGCTGAGTATTTAGTCACTAATACCACTTGGAAGTAAGTGTAGAAATCATATGAGTGAAAATATAACCCTGAAAGAGCTGGCAAAACTGGTGCAGTCATGGTCTGTGCTCACAACATTCTCAGCTTACACTAATGTTAGCAGGTATGTGATGTCTTTTAGTTTGTATGGATTAGTGAGATTTTTTTCCCTTCCCAGTGACTGGCATGGCCTTTAGGGCTTGTCTGCTAATGAAAGAGTTTCCAGCCTGAGCTTACAGCCAGAAATGTGGGCACTCTTGATTTGACATTGATCTGTTATCTTGAAGTGAACAAGCTGTTAAAGGTCCAGATTTCTGGATAATGAAGATTATCTTCACTATCTTTGACAAATGTCTCATCGACGGGGAGAAACTCCAGAAGGATCTAACAAAACTGAATGAAAGGTTAAGAGCATGGTGGGGGAAGAAAAATGTGCAATGGTTCATCTGTGGAAAATAATGTAAACCATGTCTCCTCAATACCTACTGTCAGTTTGATGCCTTAATAATTTCTAGTTTTTATTCTTCATGTATCTGTAACTTGGTGTAGTTCTGTGCTTATAGAAGGCTAAAAACCTCTGTTTCCAGCTTCGTGAGTCAAAACAATTGCCTCTGAATAGAAATCTAAGGACACATTCGCTGCCCTAGGGCCTGAAAATATGGAAACAACAGTGAGTTGGAGAGGGAGCAGGCCTGGGATGTCAGGTTGACATCATTAGCTAAGGGTGTGATTGGAGAATTAGGGACCAATATGCTAATAGGACAGAACTTCTAAAAGGTGAAAAGCTCACGACCCAGCATCCATTTTGGGTGTAGCCTGAGGGGGCTTTGCTTTCCAGAATGAACCCTGAAGGCCTTGAATAAATTTGTCTGCTTTTTATTCTCCTAACTGTGCCTTGGCCTCTGTTTCATTTAGCCTGTTTTAGGTATCAAGGTCACCAAACACACCTCACAGCTGGAGGGCTCTGAACACACTGCCTTTATGTGCAGTGACAGGGAGCAAGACAACAGGAACAGAGGCAGCAGGAAGGCCATTAGGAATGGACTAGGATGTCCTTTTGCTGCTGCATAAAACTTGATATAGCCACGCTCTGGGAACTTGGGGTCTTTACATCTCAAGAAGAAAGTCATGGGTTTTGACAAAACAGAGAAGAGCAGTGAGGAACCAAAAATTATAAAATCATGAAGATGGTGGAAAAATTCAATGTAGAGCTCTTATTTATGAAAATGCTCTGTGAAGAGTAGAGTATTCCTTGACACTTGTAGGATATCAATTTGGAACAAATTTTTAACAACGGTGAGGGCTTTTTACATAGTGAGACAGGGAATAATGAAACAGAAATTTGTTTCCATTAGAGTGAGAGTGTCTGTGGTCTGGTAGAAAAAAAAAAAGGAAAAAAACCCCAAAACTCAAATAAAACAAACAAAAAAAGTACAAAAGCGTTAAAGGAAAAAAGAAAAAAAGCTTTCAGTCACCTTTATCCAGCTGTTAGAAGCTATGGGACATGGCCACATTCTACCTTTCAAGGCAGAGAATGTTGTGCAGCCCAACAATTATCTTGTTTTGGGTAATTAAGATAATCAATACTGGTAAATCAAACAGTGCTTGGTGATTTCCTAAGCACTGAAACTTAACCCCCTGTATTGCCAAACTTAGCATGCTTCATGACACACTTTTAGCATGGCTGGCTTAGCAGCTGGTGAAAGATTTTTGTTTTCACTTTAGTCATTAGCAGAGACCAGGGACCATTTTCAATGCCCATTTTGGATGCAGCCACCCTAGAGTGATAACCTGGCTATGAGCAGACAGCTCTGCTTGGCCTCAGGGTGGTTCAAAGAACAGCTGTGGGTCCTGTATAACTAATTGGAATAGGAATAACCAGAGAGTAGAGTTCTATAGCTCAAATATTACTGCTGACAATGGGCTATGGGTGTCATGGACTTTAGAATTATTTTTTAGTGGATCTGTTCCCAAATGTCCCTACTCCACTGAGGCTGCCATCCATTGTGTGTGGCAAGTCAGGGCACAGCGTCTGATGAATCAGCTGCTCGTATCAGGTAATGACATTTATTTCTGAACTCTGCTCTTGATTTTAGTTCTGAAGGACTTGGGAGAATCAGATTATGCTTAAAATTCTCTTTCTGGCCCAGCCCATGTTTCCTGGTTGTGTGACCTGAGCCATGCATATTTCCTTGCAGAGATAATTTTTGCATCGCCACCTTGCCAAGCCAACTGTCCCATTTTTCTTGTCTATTTATGCAAGAGAATAGTTTCACACAGCTCTGGTTCAGTGAGCTCATAGAGTAACCATTTACCAGGCTCATGGATTTTCATTGCACCTGTGCTTCTGGGAAGTGCCCAAAGATTCCTGTGTGGAGTCCTATTTGCCCACCTCCAACTCTTTCTGTAGCTGTGAAGGAACAGCTGCTTCGAGGTCTGTGTGATTTACGAAGCATGACTACACCATTTGTGCAGGATGACAATTTTAGTGAGGAAACCACTTTGATGGGTCGGCAGGGGGAAGACAAAATTTGAATAAAGTCATAAAAGACTATCTGAGACAAAAACACTGTAAGAAATTCTGGAAGTGTTTCAACCAAAAATAAAAAGATTTTGAGTTTGGATTTTGTCTTCTGCCGGTAGTTTGCAAAATGAATGTACTCCCAGTAATCATGGAACCATCAGAGTGAAATCTGGCATTCAGGAGGTGAGTGCTGAAGTCCTTTGTTTATCTCCCCTACAAGGACTTACATTAATCAGCTAACAAAAGCTATGTTGTGCTGGGTGGAATATATCAGAATTTGCAAACGTCAGGCTAAATCTCAGCCTACCAGAGGGACTAGAGTGCCTTCTGTGTCTCAGAAAATGATGAGCAGTTAATGAGAGCAGAGTTTCACCTTTTACTAGCTTTGAAAAACTCTGCTACTTTTCACTTTTGGTTAAGACAAGAAATGCCATGAAAGATTTTAGTCTTGGAGCTGTTCCACACTTAGAACTGCTGTACCAAATCAGGCCTGAGGTTTACTTGGGTTCATTTTCAGTCACTGGCAGTGGGCAGCATCAAATGACACAGAGTGATGTTGAACAACTGTCTTCCTTCCTCCAGAAGCCAGATGTGAAATAACCTCCACTTTACATCTGACAAACACTGGTAAGCTTAAGATGTGAATTCCCTTACAAAGTGTTCAGCCTCACTACTCAGGAATGATTTAAGATAAAATTGTGAACATGAACAAATCTATTTTGATCTATGTTTAATTCTTGCCCTCAAGAAATATTTTGCCTTCAGACATCACCATAAAAGTGATTCCTGGAAAGCATGTTTCTAGAAAAAATCCTGAGGGTCCCACCAAGCTGAACATGAGCCAGCAGTGTGCCCTGGTGTCAAAGAGGGCTAACTATCCTGGGCTGTATTAGGTAAAGTATTGCCAGAAGGTCGAGGGAGTCTGTGATTCCATGATCTTTTAGATAATGGAATCAGTTCCAACAGCACAGGTAGAGAGGCACAAGTATTTATACTTGGACTAGACCACATTACAGGCACACCTGAACTGACAGCTCTTACCTACAGTGTGAGCAGGTGGAAATGTAACCTGGGACCCACAGTCCTTCCACATAATGGGTTTGATACCAACATCCTTGGTATTGAATTTAATTAAAAACTATTGCATTACTTTTGTCACCTCTCCATTAACAGTAGTTCCTAGAGCTACAAAACATATTGCTCTGATCATTAGGAACTGTAAAATTCCTGAAGCTATAGTAGTTTAATTGCTGTCTCTAATAGATTAAACACAATGGTGAATTTTCACAGACATACTGGCCATTATATCAGTATTATGAGTGCTTAAAAATATGAATATAGAAATGATTTCTGAAATCTTGGGCATGTCTTCGGCATGCTACTCCCATGGGGAAGAGTAGTCATGCACATATACATCCATATTTTCTGGCAGTCCAGGCATACCCTCCTGATTTAAAGTCATTGTTCTTTCTAGGATGAGATATGATATTATTGCTGAAAGTGTGGCAATATATATCTCTGTGAATCCGTGGTGGTGACACTTCAGACAAGTTCTGAATAAACTTGGGAGGCACCTAAATACATGAAATCAATGCCATATATAAGTGGTTAGGTCTTTCACATGATTGACCTACACAGTTTCAAAACATGCCACCAGGTCAGCCTGTCCTACAGCCTTATCCAATAGATCTCAGGATCAGCAGAGCTGGACTATGTCCTGGTTACCCCTGTGGATAAACTGAATTATGGTAGATGCTGGAGACTGATCTTTTTGCAACAGAATTATCCACACTGAAAAGTTCTCTGCTGATGGAAAGCAGATTTGTTCCACTCAGGCTGAAATTTTGGGTTAAGTAACAAAACACCAGTGACTCTACCCTCTCTGACCTGCCAGAATCCAACTGGATGTTTTTCTTTTCAAGTATTTACTAGATTTTTTCTAGATAATTTGGAGAAGAAACTTAGGATAACATAGAAATAATAGGTCTTGAGGTTCTCTTAATCACAGAAATACCTTCCCCACTTAAATACACACAGCAACCAGAGAATTTTTCCTTATCTTCTTGGTTCATCTGGATGAAATTTCTCTAGTGCTTCAGGGTGGGTAAATGTGGGACTTATAACTGTGAGACATTGTGGAGACTGAAGAGTATCTGATTATCTATCTATCTATTGTCTGTCTATCTATCTATCTATCTATCTATCTATCATCTATCTATCTATCTGTCATCTATCTATCTACACACATGAGTTATAGGCCTGTAAGTTATGGATGCCACATCCCTGGAAATGTTCAAGGACAGGTGGGATGGGGCCCTGGGCCATCTGATCTAGTGGGTGGCATCTCTGCCCATGGCAGGGGAGTTGAAACTAGATGAACTTTAATGTCTTTTCCAACCCAACCCAATCCATGATTCTATGAAAGGCTCCAAAAAAGTAATCAGAGGAATTAATGGTGACAAAAATGGACTAATAAATTGACTAATAAATTGACTAATAAATATGTTTACCAATAATATTTAGCTCTGAAAATACCAAAACTGCAGCTTGCTAGAAACTTGAGGGCTGTAATGGGTGGATTATTCTGTACTGACTTGCTTCTTCTCCCCTTTGCTAAGGCTCATGATACAAGCCTTGAACAGAGACAGCAAATTTGGTTTGACATGGGACAGCCATTCTTAGGAGTCTGCTTGCTCTAAGTGTGCACTTTTGCAGTGATCTCTGGGACCAGGGCTTTTTCAGTGTCCTCCACATCAGCAGAAGCTGCTTGCAAGAGAGAAGTTGAGAGAGGATGTCTCAGGAAGGCAATTACATAAGAAATTAAAGGAGAGAGGAGAAATAAAAATAACTACCACTGTTTGAAGGATCTGTGTACCACAGGGTATGGTGGTATTGTGATAGGCAAATGAAAATGAGCGGGACAGGAGGTAGGGAATGATATAAAGAGCAGTTTTTCTCCTTTTTTAAGACAAAAATCTGCTTTATCTGAAGGTCAAATGCAGGCTACTATTATTAAGTATTAAGGATAAATTTGTTTTGGAGAAACACCAGATGCTTACCAAGTATCAGTGGAGGGAATGTGGAAAAGAACATTACTAGCAATGGCAATAACAAAACAGAAGTAGGATATAAAAATGCAAATAAACTGCTTTTTGCACAGCATATGGCATTGCAGAAATACAGAATCAACCTAGCTATGAGCTATGCTAGCAAAAGATGCTTTGCACTAACATTCTAGAGAGTTAAATTAATGAGGCTACTATTAGAAGCCATATTAGAGAAATGCTAACCTTTCAATGAGCATTTAGGCTATGAAGATTTTTCTTTCTCCAAGTTATATTCTCTCTGAAATGTGGATGGCATCCAAGTTTAAGGAGAGGGATATAAACAAAAGATATTATTTTTCTGACTGCATGTTTAAAAGGTAAAGTGGCATCCTTGGAACTGCTACATAATTCACTTTTCTGCTATGTTTCTCAGAAAACATGGTCAAGGAGCAATATTGAAGACAAAATAGCATCTGCATTTGAAGTGAGATACAATCTTCTCAGGCTGTTAACAGAGGAGATGCCCCTGTCTTTCTGAAAGGTTGAAGTCAAGACCTTTAGCTGAATATGCTGCTTCTTTCATAATTGTAGCCTGAATTGTAGCTGCTGTTTGCCCATTTATTTCCACTTTGGTTGCCTTGCTGGTAGATGTTTGTGCTTTGCTTAATATTTATTTCCCCTTGGCCAGTACTAAAACTCCTCACATGCTGTAAAGCTCTTCCCAGCTGAAAGCTGAAATGGACTTTCAGGTACCTTTGGCTATCACTGCATTAATATTATGGTATCCAGCAATAACACAATACATATTTAGGTTTCACTTCAGCTGGATTGTAGTGTTTTCTCCTGCTCTGGATGTAACCAGAATGATGTAGGGTCTCATGGAGAATCCATTCAGAGTCATTGCATTTAAGCACTTGCTAACTTCAGTTCTGCTCTGAAGTCAGCAGCACTGGTAACTAAAAGACTGATATGCATCTGCCTGCACATAGTGCTTGCTGATGATCCAAAAGCACAGGTGTAGCTACTCCCCCATGGTTATCTCCCATCTTTAGGTATTCAATTGGCTGCTCTGAGCTCCCATTTCCTTACCTTTGTCAAGCTCCTACAAGCATTCTTTAGCCTGAAGTCTTTCAAAGCCCTTGAATTCCCTGTCAGCAAATGCTACAAAAATGCAAAACACTGCTAGCATAAGGCAGCATTATCTTTATCCCAGAGAAATGGGGAAGAGTGCCTGAAGGAGAGAGGATTGTTGAGAGGAGAGGAGATACAGGAGGCATTTAAAAGCAGACTCTTCAAAATTAGTTCTGCTGACCTGTACAGAATAGGACAGACTATTTCAGTTGGGAGAGACCTATATGATTACCCAGTCCAGCTGTCTGACCACTTCAGGGCTGGCCAAAAGCTAAAACATGTCATCAAGGACATTGTCCAAATACTTCTCAAATTCTGGCAGGCTTGGGGCATTGACCACCTCTCTGGGAAATTTGTTCCAGTCTTGGAGCACCCTCTCTGAAAAGGTCATCAAACACCTTCCCTTCATCTGCTGTCATCATAGATGACATAAAATTAGTCAGACTGGCCTTTCCCTTTGTGAATCTATGCTGTCTGTGTCTGAAGATGGAAGTAATCTTTAAATGCCTTTCAGTAGTACCCAGTATGTTTGTCACCACAATTTTTCTGGGAACTAGTTATACTAACAGGCCTGTGGTTTCCTGGGTCTTCCCTCACACTGTTCTTGGAAATTGGAATAACACTGACTAATTTCCAGCCAGCACAGGCTTTTGGTAGATGATAAGGAAGGGTCCTGCCGTAACATCTGTATCCACAAATGATTCTTGATTTTATCTACTCTTGAGGCTTTATACCTCAAGCTTACACATCCAGTGCTTCAGGAAAAGAGGAGCCCACAGGAACATGTGATGAATGTTCTGACTGCACTGACCAAGCTTCATTCTCTTCCCCACTGCATGGCAGCCAGTGCTCCCCGTGTGTAAGTGGTTGTGATCCCCATTACCCTGCTTCAGGATACAGTGTGACATCCTTGGGAGGAGGAGCAGCCTGGAACAAGATGATACACACAGAATGTTCTGACCATCAGTGATTTGGAGAAACTAGAGGCTATGTAGTGCTTCTGGAAGGAGAAAAAACTCCACCTTTTTCTTTGATACAAAACATTTAATCAAATGTTTTAGTTGGGTTTTTTGGATGGAGCTGTGCTGAGAGTGATTTACGTTTTGAATCTAACAAAATAGCTAAAAAAATAGCTCTTCCCAGTAGTCTTTTCTTCACCCTGCTTTTTATCTTCTTATTTGCTTGAGGTGGGCAAAATAGATCTCTGCACATTGTATTCTCAGCTCCTCATACCTGCTGATGCAGCTCTTCACTGTGCATTTTATCGTAAAGAATATGACTAATATTTGCCAGTCCTGATCTTGTATTTTCCCAGGGGGTAGGGCTGTATATGCAGTGTGGTGCTTGGGTTTGGAGATTAATTTCTCATGGTGACTATTCTGATATGTGCTTTGGATAGCAGTTTGTACCTTGGCTTGGAATAGCTTTAAATGACCCTGAGTTCTTGCACTGTCCCTGACAAATCTCTGCTGTGCAGAAGGATTTTACCTGTCTATTCAATATCATCACTCCCCTAGAGAAGTGGAGTTGTCCACTGTGGGCTTCAGTTCTCAGCAGAAGAATTCGGTTCAAGTTTTGCTCAGGACAACTGAACAACTGGATGTTGAGAGGCAGAGTTTCAGCAGGGACAGCTCGCCATGGCAGCAAAAGGTTAATGCACTTTTAGTTCCTTCCAGGAAATTCACAGAAGTCAAGACACTGCCCTGGCCCTTGCAGATGTCCCTGGCTGAGCTCACCTGGGGGAGCAGAGCTGAGCTTCCCTTTGCTGATCTGCAGATACAACAATGTCAATTTGCCTGCTCAGTGAACTGCCAAGGACTCCTCGGCTTGGAGGGCACTTCTGCAGAACAACTCATATCTTCCCTGTTGCTCAACAAAGTGGTGAGAGGCTACTTAAATGGATCCACTGGGAAGGAAGTCATGTGAAAGCTGTTTGTTATGAAAATAAATTTTTCTGGCTTTCACATTAAGCAAACAAACAAAAACAGACCAGAACAAATTGAGATAGCTGGTCCAAGAAAAGGATAGATCACATCTCTCCTTCCTCTGGTTACATGTTAATTCCTTGCAGAACCAATGCAGAGGTTTTGTAGAATCCACCACAATAAGGAATTGATTTCTGGATTTGGAGTGTTAGTATAATATCAGTCACTAACCAAAGCCAAGAAGCTTTTCCAGTGGGATGAATATTTCTTGCTGGTTTTAACTTTTTTCATGCATCTTCATTAAATCAGATTAATTTCTCCTTGCACAGGACTGACATGGTAAAATTTTACTTTTATGAAGAAGAGAGACATAGCTAATGTTTATAATTTCTTCCTCAGGCAGGGATGTGGGTAACAGAAGTGAAGGACTGAGAGTTGAACTGTGGGATGCAATGGGCTATAAAAATGGAGAAAAGTAGCCACAAGCAGTGATGGCTGCCTGGACCAAACCTCTGTTAAATTCCCAGTCCATGATCAGTGCTGCCTGAGAGTCTTGCTGATCACAGCTGCCTACTGAACCCAGCCTGAGGAGAAAACTGCCCTCCCCAGAGCAGAAGCACATCCTTCCTGTAGTGATGATACAGCACAGAGGTGATGTGGGCTAAGCAGTGCCAGGAACCAGCACCATGGAGAGAACTGACTGAACAGAAGCTGTGTGGGATCCAGGTGATCTGGGTCAGCATTGCTCTGGGCTATAGTGGTTATTCCCAGGAGCTCATGATAGATACAAACCCCATGAGTCTATAGATAATTATGCTTTTATTTAAGAAATCCACCTTTGCTGAGAAGCATGATGCATAATTCAGACACCACTGTGGGGCTGTAAAAGAGGCATTTTACCTATAAGGGGTACAGAAATTCACTATGGGTTTCTATATAAACATGACAGATCTCTGTTACCTGCTGGTATGTGTTTGTAATCATAGTTCTCACCCTGCTCCTTAAGCAAAGATCTATTCCTTTCCCTGCTTACCTGTTTGCCAAGGCTTGGGAAACAAAAATCTTCCTCTTCTGACCATACCAATGGCCTACTAACTCCCAAACCACTGCAGCTCCTTAACAAAAATAGCATGATCCAGCAATAAAGGAAAATAAGTTTATAGACAAAATGTAATTAGAACTGGCAGAGCTGCTGTTTGCTATTTGGGAACATCCTTGACTATGTTTTCCTGATGTTTACTTGTAGACTTTATTTGTTTGGAAGAATGGGTCTGAAAAGGGAAGAGGGACAGTATTTTGCTTTGACCCCTCAGACACAGAGCCACCCCAGGGACAACCTGAAGAGACCCAGCCTGGGCAGTGTGCTCAGCCCAGTGCCCACCCATGAGGCTGAGTGCAGACAGACTGGTGGATCCCATTATTTGGCTCTGGGAAATGAGGCTGGAGTGTGGGAAGAAGAGGAGACTGCAATGCAGAATGCTAACTCACACCCAGGTCCTTTCCAAATTATGCACTGTTTGTCCTGGTAATTTTCAGATCCCTGTTTTCCTTTGTGCCACAGCTACCACCGTTTCCTTTCTCCTGCTTTGGCCTCAGCGGGTAATTTTCTCCATTCTAGTTCAAGTGGAACAGTAAAACTCCATTTCCAGCTTCTTTGATGCATTTCTGCATCCATCATTCTCAAATTTAAATTCTCTCCCTGCTGTGAAGGATGCTGCACAGCTCAAGGCTTGACATCACCCTAGCTAATTTGGTTTTCTGGCTTTTGGTTAATAAATTTTTTGGCTAATGATTATGTAGTTTTTCCTACCTTCCTCCTCCACTGTCTCCTTTCTTTTCTCTCTGCCTCCCTCCTGTAATTCTTGTCTTCCTGGGATGAAGGTTATTTCAGTCTGAATGCCTGTTGAAATTCATTTTTCTTTCGCCTACCACTCCAAATCTGATCCCTGTGCATTTGCAGTGTTATGTGTTTTTTTGATCTCTTCTTCTGTTGGTTTCTAAAACTGGGAAGACTTTTCATTTGCAAATGGCTTCAGTTCTCTCTGTCTTTATTTGAACCACCAGCTCACTTTCTATAATTTACCAT
This sequence comes from Entomyzon cyanotis, assembly GCA_024500445.1. Lineage (NCBI taxonomy): Eukaryota > Metazoa > Chordata > Aves > Passeriformes > Meliphagidae > Entomyzon > Entomyzon cyanotis. The sequence goes on from JAKEPQ010000871.1 coordinate 68,624,666, forward strand.
AACTTTCTGATAGAGATGTGGCTACAAATCACTTCCACTGACTCACCCAATGAAACCCCTGAATTTTCAAGTCTTTGAGGAAAACATGGTGATTGTATCCTAATTCTCAAAAATGTCATATATAGTGCAATAAACAAGTTGGAGAAAAATGCTCTTGGAAAATGAGCGAGAAGCTATTTGAATGGAAATAGCACAGCAGATATTTAAGACCACCTGGGAAATCAGTGACCACTTAGCTTGACTTCAGCAGGCTAGAATGCAGTAGCAGGGGACTGCAAAAATAAGTATTTTGGGGAAATGAACCTGCTGAGCAATAAGCACCATGAGTTTGAGACATTAATCACATCTGACAAAAATTGTGGCATCTTGGGTATTTACAGGGTGGATGGGTGAAACACATATGGTGGAGGCAATCCATCTCTTCTTGAGTATTGTATTTGATGCATTGCAATCTAAACCTCAGGGCACTGCAGAAAGATGATGATGATGTGATTAACACTGGCTGGCAGATCACCAGGATTTCCCAGTGTACAAACTTGTTAATGGAAGTAAGGGTGGAGGTGCAAATATTTGAACAATAGCTTTCAATAAAATTGTTGGAGGTAGTGGACTTTGGATCTCAACAAGAAATTATCTTAGACAAGGTTCCAAAAGTAAGTATGGGATCAGGATTTTTCAGGTTATTCATTCTTGGAATTACACTTTGATTAACGTGGTGCTGTGATGGGAAGTGGTGCATATGGCAGCCAGAAGGAAAACTAAAATAGCTGTGAAGTGCTCTGGTGAGAGTAGGAACTGATAGGAAATTTTAAAATAGAAAGAAGCCATGTGATATACATGAGTGCTCTGGAAAGATGACTACTGAATTTCTTTCCAAGGAACCTTTGGGAAGTGTTGAATCACAGCAGTTATTTGAAATAGTGACCTATTAAACCAAGAGCTCTGCAATCAAGAGGAGATTGCTGCAGAGCAGAAAGCGACCTACTTACAGTTTTGTTTCTGAAAGTCAGAGGTCCTTCAACTGATTAATAGTGCAGCATTAAATAATGCTCATACTGCAACATTTAATGTTTTTGTATGTTTCTGGCTGGTTTTAGAGCACTTTAGTTTGCAAGTACCCTTTAGGGAAAAAAATCAGCATGAAAATAGTGAAAATGGAGTTGTTTAGAAGTCAGCAATTTAACTTAAATTTTTTATATTATGATTTAACAACAGAGAATTTTTTACAAGGCTAATTTGGGTGGGATTGTTCTTACCCTGAGATGTGGGAATTTGATTTCTGAAGTGAAATAACAACTACCTTCTGAACTAGACCCTCAGACCTTGTTATATGCAGAGGAGCAGATATAATCTGTGACATCTGCTGTGAATAACTCAGTTCACTCTAGGTAGGTGTCTGAAATGAATCACCCACTGGAGCTGCTGAAATCACCTTGTTTTCTCCACTGGCAATAAAGTTTGCCCAACTAACTAAACTTAGATATGGTAAATTCTTTTATATCTACAGGAAAAAATCCACTAAGACTATGGTCTTCAGAGTTTTTAGAACTGGCATATTCTTTTATTTTTCAGCATTTTAAAACTCACTTTCTCAATTCAGATGCCACCATCATTGTGCAGATAATATGTATAACTGTGGCCATAGTCAGTACACTGAAAAACAGTAAAATCAAATTAGAACATGGCAAAATGTATTTCTCGAAACTTTTTCCCCAGTAGCTGTTCTTATTAAAAACCTTAAAGTTATTATGATTCTCACCAGTTATTTCTCATGACTCTCAGTTAAAACAGATTTAAATCTAATAACTTCTGATCTTCTTTAGGAAGATGGAAAGCAGACCTCAGATCTGTGGGATGAAATGCTGCCTTTTTTTGCCTCATCATTCTTTAAATACGTAGTAACAGGACTGTATGTTCTTTGAGTCACCAGAAACATCAGAGTTTACTATGTTAATTTATAATCCTCACCATCCCTTGACACATTTGAAAGTCTTCCTGCTTCTTGTGATGAGATAAAAGATGGAGAGCAACTTTTTATACAAGCATATAGTACTAGGGCAAGGGAGAATGGTTTTAAACTACGAGAGGAAAGATTTAGATTATATTATATTATAGAAAGAATTCTTTTCTGTGAGGGTGGTGAGGCATTGGAACAGGTTGCCCAGAGAAGCTGTGGCTGTCCCATCCCTGGAAGTGTCCAAGGCCAGGGTGGATGGAGCTTGAAGCAACCTTGGATTGTGGAAGGTGTCCCTCCCATGGCAAGGGGGTGGAATAAGATGATTTTTAAGGTCCCTTCCAACCCAAACCACTCTGTGATAACATGGTTTACGACCATGTACATTTTGCAGAAGCTTAGAGCAATAGAAGTTTCAAGTCAAGATCTACCATGTGTGTACTTTTGGGCCACGTATTGGGCTGCTGTCCACCTGTAGGCTGAGCCCTGGAGGAGCCCTTCTGAACACAAATACCCAGATTTACACACTGAGATTTGCATCTCTGTGAGGTATTTCTCTACACTTCTCCCAGGGGTCTGGTCTCCCACAACAGTCACTAGAAAGGAGATGCCAGAGGAGACAAATATGCTTTAACACCTCCTACAGTGTTTAATTGATTTCAGTTACAGTTGGATCAGGGAGCTGCTACTGGCCTGTGAAACCATCAAGAAGAGAAGTTTAATTTGAAAAAAAAATGTCCAAGGGCTGCTTGATGCCCTAGTTGAACAAGCAGATTTTAGGGGTGAGCTTAGGTATCATTTGTAAGGAGCAGCTCCTTCCCATTTATCAGCAGACTGCTGGTCACTGAGGGTAACTGGGCATTTTCAGCCATTCGATGTACCTTAAAGTACCTGAGACATCCACAAGAGAGAGGTAGATATAAGTGGCTCCTCCTAATCTGGGAACTTAAGTATTATAAGGAGCAGCTCAGGAAAATGGAGTTGTTTAGCCTGGAGAAAAGGAGGCTCAGGGGACCTTGTTGCTCTCTACATCTTCCTGACAGGAGGATGTAGCCAGGTGAGAGTCAGGCTCTTCTCCCAGGTAACAACTGACTGGACAAGAGGAAATGGATTTCAGTTGCACCAAGGGAGGTTTAGATTGGATATCAGGAAGATTTGCTTCACAGGGAGGGTTGTCAGGCACTGGAACAGGCTGCCCTTGGCACTGGCTCTGTCACCATCCCTGGAGAGATTTAACAGATGTGTTCATGTGGTATTTAGGGTGCACTCCTTTAGTGCTGGATGTGGCAATGCTGGGTTAATGCTTGGACTCAATGCTCTTAGAGGTCTTTTCCAAACTAAATTATTCTATGATTCCATATGACACAGGACATTTGTGAGATCTGTGCCACTATGCAGAGGTCTCTGGAGGGCAGGTGAGACACTCTAGCACATCTCAAATGACGTGCTAAGTTATTCATGAGCAGCTGATTCAGTCTCCAACAAGGATCCTCCACAAATCAGCTATTCTTGTGTCACTATTTTAATTTTGTTAACCCTGCAGCAGAAGGATGTGGGTCTGAATCTGTGCTCTTGTCTTTAAACTCCTAAACCTACAAAGCCCATCTCTCAAGATACTTTTATTTGAAGAATCTCCATTAATTTCCTCCTGAATCATGCCAATTTGTCACATTAGCATCTTTGTGCTGTGGGGAGGAAGAACAGTGTGAAGCCCTGGGCAGTCTTAGGGATATAAAGTAGATATCAATTACTGTTCATGGAAATTGCACTACTTCCTGGTGCATAACAATGAAAAGACTGTAAAAATGACCACCCAGAATCCAGAATCTCAGGGCTTGTGTGTAACTGTTTACAGAAAGAGGGCAGAAGACATGGATTGCTTCACTTTTTGGACCACTGAGATATCTTTGCATATTCTGGGTTGAAACATTGCATGAAACCTTCCAGAAAAAAGGTTTAGATGTGAAAGATTTATGTGAAATTGAAAAGTGTGAGAGAGAAAACTCAAGAAAACCAAGAAAAAAATCAATAAATGAAATTAATTTTCCTATAGTGTACAATTAAGACTTAAAATGCAATAAATTTTAAAAAATATTATCCAAGACATGGATAATATTTCTCAAATTGCTCTGGACATCTAGGAGGTGGTGTAAAACCTCTTGCTGCAGGATTATTAATATATAATAAACACCAGATGAGAAGGAGCTCATTTCAGTCTGGTGAAGGACTCAGTACTCCTGTCCTCAGCCCCTGTCAATGGCCCTTGTCAGAGGTGGCATTTGGGATTAGATGTGCTTTATCTCAATGCAGAATAACAGTTTCTGTCTTCCTAGATCAGGTGGGAGCAAAGGGCATTTTACATCCCTCCTCAATGCTGTTTAGGTGTAGTGAACAACTCCTGCCTGGTGAGAGTGTTTTGACTGCAGATTAGGTGTGTAAGGGAAATGGTAAATTCTCTGTCAAACACAGTGGATGAGCACTGAATAAAACACCATGGAAAGGGAGGAGCACTGCATTGATGAGGAAGGGATTGTTTGACAAAGAAAGAACTTCATTACTCTTGTAACTTTTGCACATTCCCCTCACCTTGCCTTGTTCCTCAGCAATAAAAGAAAGAACATTTCCCCTGTTTGACATGCACCCACCACAGTGTTAGACAAAATAGACCAGACTGAATAAATTCTTCTGAGGTGACTTTCTGAGTTGTGCAAGATACAGCTTCATATTTTAAGTTGTATTAGCATTATATCTATATTTCTTGTAGTTTTAACATTTACTTTGAATACTAACATTTACTTAATCTTTCCCTGTCTTGTTCAGTCACAACCATGAAAATTAATCAGTGATAGGACATGGGACAATTGTTTTAAATGGAAAGAGGGTAGGTTTAGACTGGACATAAGGAAGAATTTTTTATAATGAGAGTGGTAAGACAGTAGAACAGGTTGCCCAGAGGAGCTGTAGCTGCCCCATCCCTGTAAACATTCACAGTCATATTGGATGGGGCTTTGAGCAACCTGATGTAGGGATTAGATGACCTTTAAGGCCCTTTGCAACCCAAACCTTTAATTAAATTAAAGTCCTAGTTAACTAATGAACGTCCTAAGCTGTTTTGCAGCAGCAGACCAGACCCTGTGCTTTCCTTCATGCTCACCCTGGTGTGGGTGATAAAGGTGGCAGAGGCAGTGATGATGCCATCAGTGATGACAGCACAGCAAACACAACTGCAAATGCCTCATTTCTTGTTTATTGGTCAAAAATAAAGTAGTATGTCCCATAAAAAGGGGAAAGCTTTCATATATGTTACAAGCAGGTGCCTTAAGCAGCAATTTCACAGCAACTTATGGAAGTTAAAAATATTATATTATTTGGCCTGTGCTTAAATACACTTTTTGCAAGGTGCTTGGTATTTGCTGGCACTACTGAAATGGTTTTTATGGTAAGTTATTTCTATGAAATTAGGAAAAAGTTTTACTGTGCTAGTTTCTTAAGACTGGGTAGTTCCCCACAGTGTCAGGAAAGAGCACCTCAGGCTTGATAAAGAGAAGAAATGTAGCCTAGCAGTTTGAAGGACTCAATTGTTATAAAAAACTTTCTTGTAACTATATTTAATTTTATAAGATGCTTTGCAGCAGGGAAAAATAGGGAATAAACAGTTCTTCCTGTGTTGTAGGCCTTGGGGGAAAAATATTGTGAATGACCTACAACTCACAAGACTGAGTAGACTAAAGTTGCTAAGGGAAAAAAATATATGATGTTTCTCTTTTTGATGTTCTTTGCCAGCAGGGAAAAAAAATGTTGTAAATATTTGTGTTCTATTGACACATTTAGTCAAAAGCCCGAGGGATAAGCTTTCAGATGGCATGGTGATACACAGGATAGAATCAGACAACTATTTTCTATGGAACTTAAACTTATCCACAGACAACGAGAGATCCAGCCTTATTTGGGCTACATCCCAAAAATCTGGTTACTGCAGGTGCATGTGGTGCAGTTTATAGACATATTATGAAGCACAGATGCAATGAGAAAGGATAGTCCTACGGATATTTCTGGCTTGAAGGGTATTTCTGAAAATTCTGCTTAGTCCTGCCTTCAGATATTGTCAGTGTCTGGTATTTATATAGGAAGCTTCTCTGTCCTAAACAGAATGGCAGGGAGTAGGCAGGGAGTGGAGTGGATGGAAGAGCAGCACTCTTGTGGCTTCATGGACGTGGGGAGCACTGCACTCCTCTTCAGAGGCATTGGCATCCACTGGCTTTAGAAAATGGGATGTGGCAAATTTTTAGAAAAATCTCTCAGCCAGCCATTAGAGGAAAGTCAAATGGGTGACATTAAGGAGCCACAGAGGGGGATTTTGTGCTGGGAGGAGCTCCTAGTGCTCACATTTCCCCTCTGAGCTGCCAGCTTTCTACTGCCAGCTCTGCCTGCAGTGCAGTGACTGAGGGGCTGAGAGGTCCTGGCAGCCCAGGGTGAAGGGACACAGGGAAGGTTGGGTCACAGCTGGAGAAAAACACCCTCTGGCTTCCCTCTGATTGCCAAGGAGCACTCACAGCACCAGCTGTGTCTCTCTGAGGCATTTCAAGAATTTACTCCTTTCTCAGCTGGGAGTAGGGCAAATATAATAAATGGTGATTAATCAGTAAACCCATGGGCTTAGCACATTAGCAGATGTGCCATGCTGGGGTGGGGATCAAGACCTCAGTCCCTTACACCCAGTAGACATATCCTAAAAGTCTTAGGGTTTGAAGCCAGCTCTGCTCTAGAAAGCCTCCTTGTCCTGGGGCATTCAGTGTGGTTTTGCTGTATAAGTTCTGTCCATGAAATGAGAACTTCAACAAGTGTCTTATCTATTTATTCTGTCCCCCCTTTGAAGCAAGCATTGTCTCTTGCTATATGAATATACAGTGCTTTGCATAATGGAGTTTAATCTGAGTTTCTTTAAGGTACCTGTGCTGAATAACAATGATTAATCAAATTGAGTAAATAGTATTTAGAAAAAGATAAAATGAGTGCAATGGTTTACTTTTTTTCTTCATAGAAAATGAAATGCAGAATTAATTGGAACTGAATAGCAACACATATTTAAAAGTGATGAAAGAAACTTTTTACATACTGCAATATTAAACTTTCAGTCTTCTTATTAAAAGCTCTTACTAGGCTTTGCATTTCAGCTGAATGAAGGAAATTATTCTCAATGTAGGTTATTAGTGGGTATTTTTCCTGAATGCAGCCCAATGTTCATCCTGTGAATGAATGCTCACCACAGAGACATACACAGGGTTACTCATGAATATGTGCAACACAACCCTTACATCTCTCTCCCCACAGTCTGTCTTCTCACAGAGAGAAGGATGGATAGTGAATTAACAAGACAATGTACAGGTGACTTGGTAGGAATAAGACAAGATATGTGACTCAGATCCTATGGATGTGTTTATGGATATGTTTATATGTCCATATAGCCACTGAGGGGTATGATTCACCTCTGGTCCCTTGGCACCCTGAGCATCCCATTGCACCCCATGGCATGATTCCACTTCTCTTGGGCATCCCCCCTTTTTAGGGTGCTGTCCTCTCACTGGACTGACACAGCAAGTCTAATAATTAAAGCAGATGAGATGCATTTTTTAAAGCTGCCATGAGAAAATTATTCTGTCCTTACATAGCATAGACACAAGAACTAACCTAACATCAAACAGTTCAGGTACTTCTTCAAAAGCAGAAAATGTGACATCTCCTGACTGAGCTCGCTGGGTGCCCTTGCTGTTTATGTGCAGCTATTACAGCACAATCCCATTACCTGTCTTTAATTAGCCTGCTGTAATACTGATGTGTGCCTGTGTAAGCTGTGATCACACAACTTTCTGGGGCCTGGCCACATCCTTCCTGCTGTGGATGGCTGAGGAAACCTTCTCAGCAGCTCTGCAATGTCCCTCCCAGCAGGCTTTTCAACAGAAAGCATTGTTCTGGATTTTCACATGAAGCTGGAAGCTGGAATAGCTGATCGTTTTTGGCAATTTTCTGAAGCACAAAACCCCACATATAGTGAGGATAGGGGTTCCCTCTATTTTCATTCTGTCTCCCTTATATTTGAAGTTTTCCCTTTATATTCCTTGGCACAGGTGGTATAAAAGACAAGTACACCACTAATTTCAGCAGTTCATTTGCAGTCTCAGTGGTGTCATGGTTGAGCACAGCCTGTGAAAGTGGCAGAAGGTGTTCTGAGCCATCCAAACACACCTGCTGTCCTGGCTGCTATAAACAGCCCTGAAGAGCCAAACACTATCATGGTTCTTGAGTAGAAAAAATGCTCCTGACTTGGCCTCCTGCAGCCCAACCACATCTGTTCTCTTCCAAAGGCTGAAAGCAAGAGGATAGTCGATGTGATACAGGAGGCACTTGAGTTCAGAGAATGGAATGCCAACGTGTCAGTGAGGTGACACCTTCACCTTCCTCTTGGTGCTTAGATTAGCAAATTTCTTGCTGAAGGGACTTTTTCTTATGGTGTATTTATATGGGGTTTTGGAAAATGGGGTCTTGTACAAGACTGACCACAGCCCATCATGAAAATTAGGGATGAGAGTTCCTGTGAATCTTGATGGGCAGTGGAATTTTGGTACTGGATAAAATACATGAATCCTAAATAAGGGAGACTGGGGAAAAGTACTTTGTAGGTAGAGAGGCAAAAGATCAGGAGCTTCCTCAGAAGGAATTATTAAAAAGGCAAAGGGAAACTTCTCTTGTCCAGACAAGATGGGGAGAACCAGAGGCAAGTCTGCGTTTGAGGTGGATTCTGAAAAGTGCTGAAATCTGTCCAACTCTAACTGCTTTAATCTCAGATATTCAGTAATTCAAGAACTGGACAGGATAGGGTTATAAAGTAGATTATTGCAAGGTTAACCTCCTCTAAGTCTCACACCTCATATATTTGTGTTTCATGGAAGTGCAAAGCCTATGAATGAGGGGCTGATTCTCAGGTCACATGAATCAACTGAATTGTTAATTTACAGTAGCTACTCTAGCGATAAGATCTGACCCTTACAGATTTTGCTTAGAAATGAAATATGCCTACTCAGAAGTATTTTAAAAATACACAGTTGATACTAGTTCAAAATTTCTTAAGTATTCTTATTATCCCAGCTGTAAATATGATGAAAACCACAGCACCCTTAACACATAAGACATATCTGAGAAAAGTGGTTTTGTCTTTCACAGCAGACATTTCTCATGCAAACTAGAAAACGATGGACATTGAAAACACTCATATGTAAAGAGGGTCCTTGCCTTGGACTGTGAATTTGGCATAATAAAGGTCTGGTGATTAGACAAAGGTGATGTGGTAGCCAGATGGGGTGTGTCCAACCAGTTTCCATTTAGCAGGAAAGAATCCTGCATTCTTAGAAGAGAGTTACAGAGACATTTGAGAGTGCCACGAGCAGATACTCACTTGCAAACACAGATGGTGACATTCCCAAGAGTACTGACTTGTTATGTTGGAAGAAATGAGGTATATGAAGAAAGAGGTGACTCTGAAAGACAGCCCACCTGGGAGGGCTGGAAATTCCCACTTTGGCTGAGTGTGACCAGCTGCAGGCAGAAAATTGTTCTTGAAACTGTACCTGGTCGCCTCACCTCTCCTTCTCACTTTTTGTTCTTTCCTGGATATATCATTAGCACATTCTGAGCCAAAACAAAGCACAGAGTACCTGCAGTGCATTAGTCCTATAATGGAAGCAGTATCACAGCCTCACAAAAGGGGTGTCTGAGCTGGATGTGATTATTTCTGGTCCTTCACTTTGGGTGTCAATTTCAGCTATGCAGATATCTGTGCAGGAAGCAAGACAAATTCAAAATACAGAACTTAATAGTAATTTCTGCAAACTGCCTCAAATATGCTCAACTGGAGAACTGTGACCCTCATGTTTCTTATGATCCTGCAGAGGTACATAACACATTTCTGTCTGTGATCTTTTGGGAGTACTTACAATGGCAATATATATATATATATATATATATATATATATATGTATAAAATGATGAATGGAAGGACCCTGCTTGAGTTTCCTTTTGGGATAACCAGTGTGGAAAAACCAGGACTGAGTCACTGAAGTGCAATCCAACATTCCACCAAGGTGTCAAGCAATGATTTATCCCTTAGCACACACTGCAATTGCAAGCATGCTGCCTTGTATTACATTTAGCTCTGTGTATGTTTTCATATATCTGTTTTTAAGGCTGATTAAGAAAACCAGTAAGGCCATGGGGGAATTGGATTGTATTTTTTCCAAGAAATTTTGTCATCTGGGAAACAAAATGTCTATTCTGAAAGGAGAGGAAAAAACCTAAAACAATTGAACCTCCCCAGCTGCTTCTACACCACTGAAATGTTCCTCCTGATTTTAGGCTGTAACAGCAATTTGTTATGGACTATGGCATCTTAAAAAGTTAAAACGAAGTAATTTGGAAAAACGAGTTCAGATACTCCAGAAGCATATTATTATATCTTCTCTTAGTTTCAACAAAAAAGGCTAATTTTTTGCTGCTGATGAAGTACTATATTTAGAAAGAAAAATTATGCTGCTGAAAAATATCTGTGTGGCTTCAAAAATTATGTATTTTCAGGGTTTTTTTTCTTAGAATGTCTAAAGTCATGCAGTTCCTCAGTGCTATTAATAATTGTACTTACAATGGTGCTTGTGATGGAGAGTTTGCAGGCAGGAACACAGAAAGCCTTGGATCTGATGCCTGTAAATGAGAGGAAATGAAGCTCAGTGAGGCTGAGGTCCAGCTCTAGCTGTGATTCTCCAGGCAGGAGGAAGTTCCACTCATTCTGCTCTTCTGGCACCTGCTGAAGTTCACAGGCCATTGGCTTTAGCATGACTTGTGACCAACACCACAAACCTACACAGGCAATGATCTCAGTTGTTGTTTCCTTTAATTGGGTCAATACTGTGAAATGCCAGTTCAGGGCTTTGTTCAGGAGGCAGAGATCATAAAATATAATTTTTTTCCTCCTACTCCTTGTGTGACATCTGGTTCAATCACTGCATTCCACTTGGGTTTTTACCTCACATGATGTCCTTTGCAGCAAAGGAGATTTCTAGCAGCTGTGAGAAACCTTGCCCAGTCTCCATCTGCCACTGCAGAAAACCAGACATTCCCCAGAGGTCCTGCATTTCCCACTCTGCTGTGAATGCCACAGAAACCCTTGGGGAACTCAAATCACAGCTGATGCCCAAGTCTGGATGGCTGACCAAAGACCAACTTTGGACCACCACCTCAACGTGGGGAAGAAAACAGGTGTTTCCACAGAGTTGAAAATGGGGAGAGTTCATTATGGTCATTTAACTTAATCTCCTGAATATCACATGCCATAAGCCTTTATCTTTGACCAGTGGGAGGCAGGATGGTAGACTAAATGGATTAGTCTTGGTCTTTGTGGTATTAGCTGGTTCAAAGAGAGTTACAATCCCTTAATTACAGCTATCTGCAGTCAGCTTAGGTAGTTTTTGTGCCCTTTTTCTTGCAGAGAGGTTAATTGTTCCATTTCAATCTCACTTTTCATCCTTTTCTCTTTCTTACTGTGACTACTCCAACAGATCTGAAGCAAATCAGTGCACACTCTCCTGAAAGGGTCTGGCTTCTTGTCTAACTACTGTGATGATTTCAAAAGTGCAGTTCATTATTATCACGTTCCCAGCAATTCAGTGTGCAAAGATCTGTCCAGAAAGCAAACACAATGCCCAGGCAGCTAAACTGTGGATATTTTTCTGCATTTAGAACTCCAAATTTAATTTACTGAGGTAGGAATTCAATAAATTAATAATCTGAGAAAAGTCAGATATCTAATACTGAAAAAGAAAATTCTATATAATATCATGCATATTTGTCAAAATTCAGGCAAACCATTCTCCTGGCAGATCACTATATTTCCTATCTGGTTAGGGACTAATCTCTCTTAAATAAGAACTATTGCTACAGCTCATACACACCTGATAAATGATACATCAGTTTTGGTATAAAATTCTCTTCATGGTTTATGGGTTTCAGAAATTCAAAATTTCAGAACTTTGAGTCTCTGAAAAGTACTTGTGACTTGACTTTTGGATGGTAAAATGGAAAAAAAAAAAAAAGGGAATGTCCCTGGATTTAAAGATTTATGACCTGCAGAAGGAAATCAGACCACAGAATTCATTTGGGAACTGATGGAGAACAGAGCTCTTGCTAATAATCTGCTTACTTTTTTCTCACAATCTTAACTAAGCTGGAATTTTTTTACTGCCATATCCCATCTTCATTAGATTGTTCTCTGTGTAGACAAAAATTTCTTTCATGTCCTAAACAGAATGCATCTCAGTTCTTAAGATGTGGTATTTTATATTCCTAAATTTGGGCACAGCATAATCTTCACTGTAAATAGCACAAGAAACCCTGGATGTTGCAGCTCTGGGCATCATCTGCCTAGAGCTGCATTGCCAGAATGTGCTCTGCATCTACGTCCATCTGCACATCCGTGCAGTGCATTTAGCCCAAAACCTCAGTATTGTGGCTAACACCACCTGAAGATGAATAGCACTAGAGATCAGCCTTGCACTGCTGCCAGAAGGCACAGAGGAAACCAAAGTTTGGTTAAGAATTTGCATTTACTTTCCAAATGTAGAGTTTCAGAGGAGGCTACACAAGTGATAGATGTTGTAGAAGAGCTTTCAAAAAGTGAATGCTTGAAACACCATGGAGTTATTTGTAATTCTTTTATTGTTTGAGATTTAGAAACAGGAGCCTGAGTGAGTTTTGATAGGAAATATTAGAACTGAATTCCATAGGATGCTAATTCTGTGACAGCACAAACCATGGGGTTATTTCCAAAAGTGATGGTTGGAGGGCAGCCAGTCCTTCTGTTTTATATTGCTGCACCAACCACATCACAAGGTGCTTTTCACATCTCCATGGAGCACTTTTTTTTTTTTTAATCCATTCTTTTTCAAGTTCAGGTCTTTAAAACATACTTTGTTTATTGCAGCATTCCCGCCAAGGAAGAAAGGTAGATTTTTTTCCATGATCTCGGAAGTTATTAATGTAATTTTTTAACACAGGAGAATGTTGCCATGGAAAATGATTCATGATTTCAGAAGACTGGCAATGTTGGTGGATTCTCAGGAGGTGGGCTGTGAGCACAGGGTCACATTGATCCCATCTCTGCCTCCTGTCAGTGGAGGTTATCAGGCAGGTCAGTAATGAAGGGATTTGCACTCCTTCTCTCTAGCATGATGTAAAAATTAATCAAGACAAACTACTACTCGATAGCCAGCACTCTGAAGGATGCAAACTCATTTCCCCTCAGGTGACAGGCAAGTAGGATGGCTATTCCTCATTGCCTTTGCTCCTTGTCATCTCTATTAACTTCCAATTCACTCCCCAGGGGTTCTGGTTGTTAAGGATAACACATGCAGGTATTTGGGTATGAGAACATCCTTTCCTACAGTGATTACAAACCAAACATGTAAGGCAGGAAAAAGAAGTGGGGAAAAAGTAGGAAAAGTTAAATAATTTTTTTAATGAAAAGAAATCTAGCTTTTGGTCTGTTCATAAGGCAGAAGAACTTACTCATGACCCAGGCCCTAGGAAATATACAAGTGTAATAACAACATGTGAGCAACAAGAAGGAATAAGAAGTGTTGAAAGAAAAGGATAGTTGTGCCAGAACAACAAAATGGGACATAAATAACAAAGAAGTTGAAGCTGGAATTCAGCAAGAGGATGGACTATCAAAAGAAAGGCCCTGGAAGAGATTTTCAATGACCTAGTGGAGCAGATATAATGGACTTGAAGGTAAGAAAAGTGTTAGATATTATTTTATTATTAATATGACATAGATGTCTTGGATTAGGAAGAGGAGCTAAGGCATCTAGTCCTAAATTCCTAAATCCATACAGATATCTGGAGTAAGTTTGTATTTTGTTCCTTCCTCTCGTACTCTCTTTCACATCTACTGTCATAGAACTGGGTAGACAAGCCAGAGTGCTGCAAGATGGGGAAACACCATCACATGTACAAAACAGTGTACATTTTCGAATGAGATTTATGGTTATGCCTCACTAAGCACACACATCACTGAAATGGGAGCTCCTACACAACCTCTTCCCCCTCCTTCCCCTGCATCTTTCTCTCCATCTTTTAAAACCTTTTTCTCCATCTCAGGTTTTGTGACTGACAAAATCTATGTCAGACTGTTTGAATGATCAGCTTCAACTGTCAGGACAAGACAGCTCAGTGGGATTGAAGTGGCAGGAGCACTGGAATGGCAAGGGACACCCCTGGATCACCCAGGATGGTATTAACAGCTGTTTTAAAGAGAAGCTGCTCTGAGCCAGGCTGAAGTTTCCGTTAGCCAGTGGAATATTCCAGATTAAGTTCTACTCATAATTCCAGGATGCTCTTTTTAATTGTCTTTTCTGGAAACAACAACAAAACCCCACAAACATTTTCTGAGGTTTAACATGGTAAAAGTACAACTCAGGAAAATTGGAATTATTTTCTTGGGAAAAATCCCTGCTAGCTCAGTATTAATATTTTATATGGTTGAGTTTTAGGGATTTCATCTAATTACTTTGCTTTGGAATCTGCACATAGTCCCACACGTACAAAATTTCAGCAAGGCAATTTGTAGAGGTTGGTCTAAAATCAACATTGCCTGTATTGGTGAGGCATAGAACTTTCCAAGTAATTTGAAGGAAGCAGAAGGTGCAATTTTGCCATACCTCTTTTAAACAGTTTAAATGAGTGCAACAAAGAAAAATGGGAGAAGGCCAGCAAGTAATTAAACCTGTTGAGATCCAGCTGAAAAGGATCAAAACACTGCTGAGGTTCCCCCTGTACAGATGTCAGTGTCCCAGGTGGGATTGCTACCCAGCTAAAAAATGCTGCAGGATCACCAGAGGGAAAAGTGTTTTGAAAGGGGGAGATAGAAAACCCTCTTTGGTACAAAATTCCAGACTTTTATTGCAAATGAACCAGGAAAAAGTGCTTAAAACTGAGAATAGATAAAGCTTGTATTATGGATGTATGTGGAGAAAAAGGTACAAGATCCTTGTTCAAATGGAAACAGTAAAGTCTGGGAGAAATGTGGGAGCTGGCAAAGCACCTTGTTCCCATCCCCTATCATCTCCAGCTGCACCAATATTGCCAGGTAAGCCAGGGGTGCATTGGCTTGTCTATTCTCCAGAACAAGGTGGTTACATCCAAACTGTCCTTGGGGTGC
The DNA here is from genome assembly GCA_024500445.1 of Entomyzon cyanotis. NCBI lineage: Eukaryota > Metazoa > Chordata > Aves > Passeriformes > Meliphagidae > Entomyzon > Entomyzon cyanotis. The sequence goes on from JAKEPQ010000871.1 coordinate 68,639,881, forward strand.
AGTCCATGGCCTCTCTTTCAAGTAACCTAAAGGTCTCAAATCCACCCATGAGCAAAGTTCTGGCACTTCAAAGATGAACTGAGTAGTTTAGCTACATCCTCCTAGATTGAGGCACTTAATTGTGTGACTTAATTTAGGAATTGAGGTGCCCTGGCCTGTGTGTAGTGACCACCTCTTCCCTCCAAATCTACCTGCCCTTCCCCTGGAGGTGCACCTGACTGCATGGATGGTCAGGTCCTAGATTAGACACACTGTTTAGTTGTTGATGTTCAGCAGAATAAACAACTGTAAATTCCTCCCCTTGGCCTGGGCTTTGCCTTGGTCACTTGCTAAAACTGGATCATTCAACAGAGTGAAATGTGTTGTACATCTCAACCATTAGGTCACTCCTTTGAAAGTCACACTCTCATGGGGCTAGAATATGGTCCTACAGAGCTGGAGATACCCAGTGATATCACAGCTCATTCTCTTTCTGTTTTCTACTGCAAGGAGGGAAAAAACCCACAAAATAAAACACAGTGTTATTTTGGGATCACAGACACCCCCTCCTCACCACCCTCTGATCTTCGTTTTCTTTTATTCATTTATTCAAAGTTATATAGGGAAATCTAACTTAGCTTAGGTTCAAGGAAAAGTTAATGCTAAAAATGATCCATCAGTAACATGTTTAGAAACATTAGAGTCAAAAGTGATGAATACAGGTGCAGTCCTAAATCCATAGCTGAATTCTTCTGTGGCCTAATTAAAAAAAATGTGGATCATTTCATAGTTTGATCTTATCACAGAATCATAGAATGGCCTGTGTTTTAGGGAACTTAAAGATTATCCAGTTTCTATCCCCTGCCCTGAGTAGGGACACCTGGCAGTAGACCAGGTTGTTCAGAGCTCCATCCAAATTGGCCTTGAGCACTTCCAGGGATGGGGAATCCACAGGTTCTCTGGGAAACCTTTGCCAGGGCCTTACCATCCTCACAGGGAAGAATTTCTTCCTACTATCTAATCTAAACCTTTATTTAAAACATTTTTTTTCCTCTGGTGAGCCTGCAGCAATTATCACCATCTCTGAACTGAGCTCAGGTTTGCCCTGGCCAGCAGCAAAGAACCCACACAGCCACACTGACTCACTTCTCCTCCCAATAGGAATGGGGAAAGAACTGGAAGAACAAAAGTGAAAAATAATGTTTGTTGAGATAAAGGCAGCTTAAAAGTGAAGGAAATAGGAGTGTGTGTTTGGCCACAGCTAGGACATGACTGTGTTGTCTGCACTGTTTTAGTCACAGGTCCAAAATTGAATTCTATGGAGAAAGTCAACTCCATCCCAACCAGACTCAGTACACACCCTTGCAATTCTTCCACATTAAAGTAGATATAAAGTTAATGAGCCTCATTCCCCCTGTCTCTCACATGCCTTCTTTATGCAAATGTATGCTAAATGACTTCTATAAAGTTAGCCTAAATTTGTAGAGATGTAAATGAGAAGACATTGAATTGAAGCCTGTCTGCCCTAAAGCACTGTTGGCAGTTTTGGTCGTAGTGTTCTCCCTTGAGGCACCCTAAAAACACCCAGAGGAGCTGGAGACAGAACATGCCATGGCACTAGTGCCTTCCCATAGTCTTGGGGCCTTTCCTAAAGAGTGTGCACTCCTGTACATGACCAGCTGTCCTGGTGTCTGGGAAACTGAGGCAGTTGGGCTCTGCTGAGCCCACTTCAGGCAGTCACCCACACCAGGCTCCCAGGAATGCTGCCCCACCCATCCCATGGACTGCTCTGGCCAGGGCAGCTCAGACCTGTCCATGGTGTGCATGGGAGGATTGGATCAGAAACCACTGAATTTCCATGGGATGAAAGAGTGTTGGGTCAGGCAGTATTGGGGTCTTTAGGCTCTTGCATGATCTGGATGTTTTCCCATGTTCTCATTAAGCTCTGGGCTCTCTCAGGGTCGGATCCATTGTGCCAGGCAGCCTCAGCTCTGCTTCTCCTGTAACAACTCAGTGAAGGCTTTTTTGAAACATAATTTCTACTTCAGTTAGGTGGAGTATTCTAAATTAAATGCATGAAATGATGCTTTAATTGCTCTGATACCTCTGGCCTCACCTCCGAACTTTTGCCTTCTGCAAAGAACACAAGATGCTTTGAGGCTCAAGTCTGTTCCCCTTAAACAACCTCCAGATGTGCAGTTAATTGCAGGGCTGTGTCATAACTGCTTCTGGATCAAAACTCCTTCTAAAAAACTTTCCAGGTCCAATATCACTTGTTCCAACGTTGTTACACATCAACAGCAGTAGGTGTAGTGATGTAATTATTTCCTAATAGGATATTAAAATAATGGAATCAAACTACCTTAGGCATATGCTTAATTTCATTGTCTTTTCTGTCTAATTTTACATGAGAATTCTATTTATTAAACAAAGGCTGACAATGTTGTTAGCGCTGAGTATATGGAAATAGCAGTTTCAATCTTCCTTGTGCATCTTTATTCATCTCTTTGATGTAATACACCTTTTCTCTGCATTATAGACCCAGAATATAATTTTAGAAGTATATTTGAAAACTAATAATACCACTGTATTTTCATCTGCTATTGAAGAAATTCCATGCCTCCTCTTTGGAGAGGAGTCTGAAGGTACAGAACAATTACTATGACTCTGAAGACACTGATAGAAACATTGGTAAATTGTAAGAAATTCAAAGAATAAAGAAAATGAATACATGTTAGTGGTACTGACTGCTATCAAAAGGGTTACAGACCACTGGGAAATGGGAATTTCACTTGTTTTCATTTGTGTACAACCCATGGGAGTAAAAACAGAGAAACAGAGCAAAAATTGCAAATATCTGAAGGTTGCAAATTTCAAGGAGGAAGGCGCTCTAAAGCCATCTTTAAACAACATGAAGGAATAACTGTCTCTTTGTGACTGAATCCATGCCAGGAGTTGTTTTCCTTTGCATATCTCCTGCTGTGGTGAACAGTTAGGTGCCAGTCAACATGGAGATTCACTGGGGAAATTAGCTTCAAATGCATTTTTCAAGACATTTCTGAATAGTATGAGTTGCTCCTTAGGTGCTTCTTCATCAGCTATGCCTCTTCATCAGCAGTATTTGGCATAAAGAACCCCAGGATGTGGATAAGGTAAACACTGAACAGTCATCTCCACTTGGTATGTACACTAGGGATGGATGAGTCCAGAATGTGGGGCAGGAAAAAAAAGGGGGAATATTAAAAATATCTAGGTTGTATAGAAAAAATCAGTTTGTTGCTTTCCCTTTCTCTCATTTTTATGGTTATTGTTTGTTTCCTTCCAACAGTCTGGAAAACACAACGCTAACAATAACCTAGGAAAAAAAACCAAAGTAAAAGGTCTAAATCATTTTAATTTCACAAACAGAACATCTTAAACAGCAGATATAATACAGAATTATTTTATTTTGTTTCATGATACATAGTCAAATTAATATTCAGAAGCTTCACATTAAAAAAGAACAAGACAAGGAGAAACTCTTCTGGAGAAAATATCTCTGTTGGGATTTATTTGACAGTTTTAATTATTTCATTTGCTTATTACCAAACATTTTTTTGGGGGGTAAGATCACAAGGAGAAATTACATATTAACACATCTGGCATCTTCTTTCCTCTCCGTGATACATTTCATGACGATGAATGGTAATGGCAGCTGAGGTGGCTGTCACATGTATTCTCCAATACCTCAGGATATCCTGCATCAATACCTCTCCCCTTTTTTCCTCTTTCTTCTTCCTCCCTTGAGGTTAAAGCTCTTGTGTGGCCAGGACCAAGGCCAGAAAAACAGCAACTAGGAGTTGTTAACTCTCTGCTAGGACACTGACTGGTGAGTGGCACATCTGGGATTTGGCGCTCAATTTGCAGGAATGGGTTTTTCCAGTGATGTTCTAATCACAGAGGGTCATCTGGTCCAACCTCCCTGCTGCAGCACAGCCATCCCAGAGCACACAGCACAGGATTGTGTCCAGGTGGTTCTTGAATGTCTCTTGAGTATCTACATTGAAGATATCATTCTCAAGCAAGTTAGGACTGCTGGGGTGTCGCTGTTGAGCGGCTAGCTGAGGAATGACTCAAGTTCTCAGACAAGGAAAGAGAGGAGAAGAGAACTTTATTGTTTTGAATTCCATATATATAGAGTTTACAGAGGTGCCCCAGATTGGTCAGCCCGAGACCTCCCCCTAGGCCCAATTGGCCAAGCCCGAACTGACCCAATCCGGAGAAGTTGTTTGCAAAACATCCAAACTTTATCTTGTTTATGAAATATAGCAAAATGTTCCCACGGGAAGAACCTGTGCTAGCCACAGCGGGGCTCTGCAGCCAAGAGTTCCTTAACTCCCAAGCCAGGATAAGCCTCCCTTCACCCGGGTCATTTTCTAGTCCCATGATGTTTGTTCTCCTTTCTCAACATCACATTGCATTGTAGAATATTTTCATCATGACGCACCTACTTCTTCATTCTCTGCCCCAGAATTTTGTACAGAATTCTCCATCAGTACAAGGCCTTCCACTGTGTGGGTGAATGCACTAAAGAGGAGGCAATCCTGTGGAATAATTACAGGATGCTGGCACAAGTGGACAGATTACTTATATTTCCACCAATGTTTAACACCTTGGGCTTTTTAGGGCATCTAGGCAGCCCTGCAGCCTGGAGGTATAGCTTTCTTGGTTGTGCATCTCTAGGGAAAAAGTGGTGCCCATCATGAAGGAAACAGAGCAGGGAGCTGTGCTGTGTGCTCTGAGAAGTTTCAACCTGAGCAGGGTGACATTCACAGTTTTGAGATGCTTCCAACCAGCTTAATTCTGAAAAACAGGTGGGACTGAATGTCTCGGGGGTCTGGTGGCTTCTGCTGCAGCACAATAAAATGCTTAGAAGTACAAGTTCCTCAAAAGGGGTTATGAAAACTGGTAACAGCTTTAGCATTTTTAAATGGCCAAATAATGTTTGGAATGGTTAACTAGCAATATTGCATAATTTTTTAAAAGGTGCTTTTCTGGTCTGGAAAGCCTATGATTTCTGCCCTCATTTTACCACAACCAAATGTAGCCTTAATGAACAGATTCATTATTGCAGCAGTTTGGAAGGAAGGAAAAAACCCCAAAACCCCAAACCATGAACCTCCTGCCCATTGCATTACAGACATATTACTTCCTGGTTTTGGATGAGGACTGAAGATATGGATTTCATGTCAGCTGTACAGACATTGTCAGCACTGTTTTGAACTTCTCTGCCTGCTCATCACATTTTAATTAATAAGGGCATGAGCCAAAACAGGTGTTGGTAACAGAACAGACAGCAGCTGGCAAGCAATTTTTAGATCTACAATTAACTCATTTATACTATTGTTCCAGAACAGAGGGTTCATACAATTTTACAGAGGATGAGTTCATATAATTTTACAGAGGAGGTTATTATCAGGCTGAGCTGTAGAGGCACATTCATTTTTCCTGTTTCTGTTTTGCTAGGTTTTTTTTAAATGACTTTTTCTCAGGCTTGGTTCTCATGGTAAAGCTGATTGAAAAGTTTAGGCTATCTTTTTTTCCAGCAGCAGGCAATTTATATTACTAAAACAATCTAATCAAGGAACTAAACGGCCTTTGAATAAAGAGCCCTAAATTCATTTCATTATCATCTCTTTTTCCAGAGAGAAAGTGGCAGAAATTGCTCTGGAACTAGAGCTCAGCAAAACTCTTCTTCAAATCTGTGTCTGTACAAATTGCCACAGAATGAAAGTTTTACAGGTTCATCAAAACCTGAAGTACATTAATAATCTAGTCAAGCTCTAAACTTTCTCATTCAGGTGTCCCAGGCTCTTTCAATCACATAACTGACTATCTATGCCCTTGCTGTTACTATTTCAAGACTTTTCAGATACAGCTCTTCCATTGTGAAGTTTTGGCATTCCTTGGTGTGTCTGCCATTCCTTGGTGGTTTAAAGCTGTTTGTCCAAAATCACAAGGCAAAATTCCCAATGATCCACAAAGCCATGAAAGGTAATATCTTGGTTCTATTTGCCATCTCTTCATGGTTTTGTGTCACAGCAAAGGTAACTAAAGAGGGAGTAACTAAAGGTAACTAAAGAGGGAGTCAACAGTCTGAGAGAGAATGAAGACCAGGCTGTTCTGATCAAACTATTCCTCTGGTTAGTTAACTGATTATTTTGATGAAATGTTTCATGCTACAGGGATAATCAATGGCTCTATTTTAGTTGCATTACAGGAGAAATGGTGACCATCCGTCTGGTGACATGACAAGCACAGTAAGGGTAACAGAGAAGGATGCAATCTGCTTCTGCTAGATCTGAAAAATGTGACCTCTAAGGCTTAAGGAGTTGAGGAAAACACCAGGAAAACTTCTTTAACATCTTCATATCCTTCCCTACCCTTATGAGCCCTGGAGAGCAAAACATGCACCCTGGGATCCTTCAGCATGGTCAGCCTGCTTGTCCAGAGTGCAACATCTTGACATTGATATTGACGATTTCCACAAGACAGCTGTGGGGATAAGGAACTTCCTGATCCCTGAGATATTGTTCTTTGCTCACAAGTAGTTTTATAGTCACCTGGCTTTGATACCAGCCATGTTGGAGCCTCAGTGGTGCCTAAACTGCAGTTGAGATTAATCAGGGAGCAAGCTGGTGTTCCAGGCTCAGGCGCCACCTCTGAATGCCTGGACAGTTCAAGGGCTGCCCAGCTCCTGGCACACTTTTGGTGTGTGCTAATTAACACAGCCCCAGACAGGGCTTGGCACTGGCTGGGGATCACATTTCTCAGAAACTATTCCCAAGGGTAATTTGAATTTCGACACTTTGTATTGGAGGAAGGAGAGTTTTGATATATGACCATCAGTAAAACTGCCTAGTTTGGCCTCAGAGAAATGGCTGTGATAGCTTCACTTAGCAGGATAGGCAGAGCTTGGAGGATCAATGGGAAACTAAAAAGCTTGCAAGCATCCCTTGAAACTGAAGGTTAGACCTGTGAGTTATTGCATGAATACCACAGCAAAAGGGAGTGCAATTTTTAAGCATGAGGAGTTTATATGCTGCATGACCCAAAAGGCCAAATGAATATTAGCTGTTGTACAGGATATTATTCTGTGCACACAGTAGGCCTGGAATAATTAACAGAGTAATGGATTTATGTTACTATAGTAAATTTACACTGGCCATAATAATTTTAATATATGCACATATCTTTGAAGTGATGATAGCAGCTGTAAAACTAGTGCATTTCTTTATTAAAACCACTTAGATCAAAGAGTTCAAAGAAGGGTCAAGGACCAGATTTGTCAGGTACTGTTGTGGTTTAACCCCAGTCAGCAACTGAACCCCACACAGCCTCTTGCTAATTCCCCCTGGCTATGAGTGTATTTATGATTGGTAAAAGAAATAGGATGGAAATTAAATTTCCTTTGACTAGAAAATCAGTAGATTTAGTATTGTTTTGATGGAAAATACTTTCATTAACCAGTCAGGTATTAAATGGGTAAAAAACGCTCAGTGCCAGATCTCAAACAGGTGTTATTCATTAGCTATTACCTATTTGGCTTCTTAGATAATTTTTCCAACTGCATTTAATATTTTTATCAATATTTTAGGAAATACAAATGCTTTATGGCAAGACTGACAGATGATGTAAAGACTGACACAGCAGCAAATATGGGGGCAATTTATAATTTATTAGAATGGTTTGAATAGCTTGGTTTCAAGCCTGGAGAATTCAGCTTTTCCCATACTAAATCTATGTTAGATCAACTGAATTTCTGGACCTGATTGACTGTATTGACTAGATCGTCATTTCCTACAGTAGAAACTTAGACATTTAAATTTTCAGTACAGATAAATAGAAGAAATACATGGAGAAAGAGGAGAACAGGCTTTGTCACTGCATGTGGGGAATTGCTGAGGACTCAACGAAGACTCTGGGGTCTCTTGAGTCCAACCTGAAAAAAGCTACAATTCAGACATAAAAAAGTGATCCTTCCCATAAATTCGGCTTTGATAAGATTGGTATAAGCCATTTCTAGTTATGGGACACCTATATTAAGATGTGAAAATAGTATTAGAGAGAATTCAGGAGAGGATTCAAGTGCTGGAAACCAGCTTTACAATGCAAAGCTCTATGGAGCTTATCTAATTCACTTCATTAAAAAAAAATTAGGAGATTAATTAATCCCTATGTGCAGCTATTTCTATGTGCAGATGTGTGGCAGCAGTGAGGTTTTCAAATTTGTGGACAATGGCTTAACAGGAATCAGAGGCTGCAAACCAAAGGTAAAGAAAATTGACCTTCAGATAATCCATTCCTCTATCTTGTGTAATACAGGGATAGTTAAATGCAGAAATAGCTTATGGGGACAGGAAGCTGAAGATAACACCATGTGAAAGATTTTAAATAAGACTGGGGTCTTTTAAGAGAAATTGTTTACTCCCTGAATATGGTATTTTTCCTGGTTCACTCTATGATTATATTTTATCCCCATCTTTTTTTAGATGCAAACACTTCTAATCCTTTGACTAGTTCAGATGAGATATTAGCATGAAGATAACATGCAATTAATTAGCAGGGCTTTCACTAGTCACCAGAAGCAAAGCAATTATAAGAAATGGTGCAATGGAAACTCCTAGAATGTTATTTCTGTGAAATATATTGTCAGCCATTAATCTGTGACAAAACGATGAGTGGTGTGATGCAAACATTCTGAAAAGTCACATTTTTTACAGTCAAATTTGGAACATATGCCTCAAAACTCAGCATCATTTTTGTGTCGAATTGATGTCTTGATGTGTTGTTATTTGGTCCTTCTAAAAGCTGAAATGAGGAGACATATTGGGCTGACAAGAAAGAAAAAAAACTGTCACTTACTGTTGATAAGAGATTTCTAAAGAGCAAACATAATTTGGCATGTTTATGGAAAACTGTTTTTAAATGACAGTAGCAAAAAGAAAAAAAATAAAGTACTTTCTCTGCTTCCATATATTTTCAGGGTGTAACTTTAAGGTGCAGAATGTGCCAACCTAGAAAATCTCCTGTGAAATGAGTATCTGGAAACACTGATGTACCTCTGCAGAAAGTGCCATGTTCCATAACACAGTATTTAACATATTAACTCCAACAGCAAAAGCTGTCACATACTGACCTGTTGCTCCCATCACATGCAGGCTGCAGCTGTGCTTTACTGTCCTGGGGTTAATTTGCTCACTTGTTACACCCTTTGGTGTGGAGCAGAGTTGATTTTTAATCATGTCAAAGCCCCATTCTATTACTTTGCTCCAATACTTCCAGCACACATTTTATTTTCTCTTTACCCAGGCTCTTGTTCCAGCACACACTTTTCTAAGTAGTTTTTCTAGCTTTCCTAGCAGTATAAAGCAATCCCTACTTGTGTGAGTGGAGGAGGGTTGCCTTGTTCAAGGTGGTGTGGTAGCACGACAAACCAGGCAGTTTGCTTTCCTTTTGTTGGCTGCTGAGCTCCTAGCTGACTGTAAATAGTTATAGCTCTCTTTCAGAGACATTTCCCTCTGGATCCCATACAGGCCCTTGGCAAAATGAGAGCTGCACTGGACAAAGCACTATAAAACAGGCTCCTGAGAGCAATGTGCAGTGCCTGGCAGCCCAAACAGGTGCCTTGAATCTGCTTCCTGTAATTCATTCCCTTGTGCACTATTAAGGTGAAATGTTTCCCAGAGAGCTTTCATGCAAAGATCTGGGAGTACTGCAGGAAAACATCATGACAGAAGTGACATCCCAGTGGGCTGAGGGCTGTTTATCAATATCTATGTCCTCTCCAGCTTGGGCTGCAGAAAACTGGTTTCTCTTGCAAGGAGATAGGCTATGAAGGTGAATGGATGCTTGGAACTGGCTTGCAGATGTTATCAGGTGATAAGAGGATTTGCTCTCTGTGTTTGCCATAATGGCTCTGAATGGTAATTCCCTCGTTAAGAAGCTTTGGAGGGTAACAGTAATGAAGGACTTAGTGCTGAACTGGAAGTCACAGTCCATGGTAGAAGGACAACACAGTGAGAGCCCAGCTATTAATTGGGTTGTGGGAAAGGAGGGAATGAAAGAACAAGAAAAAGATTCTATTTACTTCTTTTGCTCTTGGCTATCCCTCACCCTTTCATTTCCATAATCTGGAATAAAAATGAAGATGCAGTACAGAAGTTTTCTCTAACAAGGCCAAAATATATGTAATGGATTTTCTGTGTTAGATCTGCAGAGTAGCAGTGATGGTGGTTTTCCCAAAAAAAATTTTCTGTTACTGATGCAAAAACACCCAACTGTGAAGGGACAGATGAAGATACTGTTATGTTTTCTTTTTCTTCTTTCTTTCCTTTCCTCCTTTGTTTTTTTCTTGGGTGTTCTATTCAAGTAAACTAATTAAAAAAAAACTTGCATAAATTAATGGTCACCTTTGTGCAATAATTTTCATGTCAAAACCCCCCTTTTCTAATTTCTTGCCCTTTAGGTGGGCTGCCTCTTTCTCCTCTCTGGTAATCTCTTCAAGCCAACTCTCTGATTAATTTTGCTTTCTGCTGCATATGGTTTGTCTATCAGATTATTCTGACACCTTCCTCTTTACCACCAGCTTCCCTGCTTCTGAGCAGTGACCTTCAGAGCTCTGTCAGGGAACAAAACCTGCCAGGGAAGATCTCCTACCCCAGCTGGTGGTTCACCTTTTAGTGGCCAAAGCTAATGAAACCACAGCCTGCTGCTGTCTGGCACAGGGAGATGAGTCCTTTGTTTGGAGATACCTCTAGTCTAGGTGTTGTGTCAATGCCAAATGGGAGGTGTTTTCTCCCTCCTAAACACACAGTCTGCATATTTCAGAGCAATTGCAAGGCTGGAAGTGCCTACCTAGCTGTGAGGGGTGGTGGTTTGAGATAAATGGTTTCAGCTCGAGAACATTTAAATAGAGCAGTCAAGCACTTTTTAATGAAAATTGGGATATTCCATGACACAGGGGATATCTAGACCCATCCTCTGGTCCTGAATTCAAAGGCATGGTGAGGTATGTTCATATTACTGAACTCTCAAAGTTCTCAAGACATGCCAGTGACTGTTTTGGCACAGGAGCTGAGCTACCTACCATGTCCCTTCTTCCACTGAGTGACTCACCTTTTTTCCCTCATCATTCTCACTCTATCCCTCTAAAATCCAACCCTGACTAAGGTTCAGCAACTAAAATGAATGCTCAGATGGCTCTATGCAATTTTTCTAACACACATCAAATAAAAACCAGGCTCTAATTTTTAAAATTTTACCACAGTCAAAGCTCTTTTCACAAAAAGAAAATCAAAGGTGAGCCCCAGACCAGTAAGGGTCTAGTCTGTGTCCCATTGGCTTCTCCTGGATATTTGTGCAGATCCAGGGTCAGGGCTCAGGCTGGTATCGTGCCATGTTGGCAAAACTCACAAAAGCTCTTTTGGGAAGTTCTGAACAGTTCTGAAAGCAACATGGAAGATTTGTGCTCTAATATAGCTGCAGTATTTTAATTGCAGGCATCAGCCACCCAACTAATGCAGATATTCGTGGAAATGTTTACTTCATTACTGCCTCACAAGATCTTAATTAAGCTGACTGGAGATTTGAACAAAGGAGGATGAAAAGGCATCAATTATGTGTGTTAGCACAGTGAATAGGGCTCTGAAACTCAGACCCGAGCTGCCATCAAAAGGGGCTGTTCAGGAGTGGCTTCTCCCAGGCTGGTAATTGCAACCCCTTCATTTTGCACACTCCAGGGCAGGGCTGCACTCTTCTGGAGGCAAAGACAGCCTTTCATTTCGGTAATTGTGGGCTGTTTATGCAGTGGGAGTGTCAGCAGGGTTTGGGACAGGAGCTGACAGCATGAAGCCACCGTGAGTGACAGCAGGGATGTCACTCACACCCAGCAATCAAACCCAGGTGTGGTGCATAGACAGAGACAGGCTTTCCTTCCAAAGCCTCTGTGAGCGTTAATGATGACATGGGACTATTTCTTAATCAAAATATCAGCAGCACTGTAAAGAAAAATAAAATGCTTCTGGGTATGCATGAGGTATAACACTTACACGCAGCCTTATTCCTCCCAAATCCCAATAAAAACTACAGTTATATCCTGGCAAATGTGTTTGGAACAAGAACTATTCTAAAAACAGCCCAGACAAACTACCATTATATATTTTGGATTGTAAGAAATTATTTTTATTGAAGAAAAAGTATTAACATAGTTGGTTTTTTAAAACATTCCTTCAAAAGTTTCCGAATTTTTAGTGTTTTACCAAATTTGGGTTCAAAATAATTTGGAAATCAAGAAGTCTTCTGTTTCTTTCATGACATCAACTGTGTGATTTAAATATATCTTTTCTGTTAATGGGATCTTAGGTCTTATTGGGTTATATCACAGTAAAATGACAGACAATTAATAATAAACAATATTCTGAAGGTGAAATAATGTAAAAGTTAATCAAATGCTTTAATTGCTATATATGTGGCAGTAATTAATAGCAAGTGGAACTGGATTTTATTACAAAAAAATACTGGAAGGGCTACTGAAAGCTTTCAGCATTTTTAATATTATTTTGGTAAAAGGAATTTTTAACTGAGTCAGATAAAACTGCAAAATTGTATTTGTGATAGATGTTGTTAAATGTGTTACTTTATATTTTTGGATCACAATGTACAGTGAAAAAAATATTGTCCAAAAAAGGGTAAAAGTGTGTGTTTCCCAATGATATAACCCCACATCCAGTTTAACCTGCTGCTCTGAAAATCACACAGTATTTAGAACTACAGGAGATTCAACTGACAGAAACCATCTGAATTTCTTTATAACATTGATTTGTTATGATGTGGTTTGTATTAATTGTGACCTTATTTCCATTCAAGTATTTTTCACCTGTATGTTTGAATGGAGATGCAGTTTAACTGATTGCATTTGCAGAAATTGTTTTTCTGATTCTTTCCTGTATTAATTCTGGTTATGGTAAGTAGCTCCAACCAATTTGAGACTTACACTGTGCCATGTGATTTATGATAATATTTTCCTTTTCTGTTGTGCTTTGCAATGATCTTTGCCATTTACACTGATAAGGACAGAAAGAAACCAGCAGAGATGACTGCAGCAGCAAAGACCAATAAAGATAAAGCTCTTGTGTGGGTTGGGATTTCTGCTGGAATGAACAGCACTGTAAACAGCATTCCTCTTCCATAAAGAGCAAAACAAACAAGCTGGCGTTGCTCTGAGGATTGCAGCCCCATTGTTAATGTGTATGCATCTTTCTTAGCTGGTTTTATTTAAGAATGAGGATTTTTTTCTGCTTTATTCTGCAGCAGTTGTATTAGGTGGACCTTTTAGGCAGAATTCAGATAAGCCATGAGCTAATTATCCTGCTCCAATGCTGTGGTTTTGACTCAGTCCATTGCTCTCTTGAATAAAATCATTCAGTGCACATTGGCAATGATGTGGGTCAGTTGATAAAGTCTCTTTCCAGAAGATCTTCAATCCAGAATTTCTCCTTCTTTGAAGAGAGTCTGCAGTACAGAAGAACTTACAGAAGCCTCAGGAGAACTAAATGGCATTAAGAAAATAAAAGTCATTAAATGAATCTGCTTTCTATTGGATTTCACTTAGCAAAATAGGCATGGCAACATTGAATCATCGTGCCCTAGGCTGGCGTTTTCAGAGTGACAAAATGTTTATTGCTTCATTTCAAAGTTACTAATTCAGATTTTTCAATTGCATTACAGGAAAGTCAAACTCAAACCAAACATTTGGAATATGTTGTAAAAATCAGTTTTTATTTCTCTTCACTGATTGTTTCAGTATTTACCCATCCTTTGCAGTGGTTTGAAATAAAGATGATTTTCAGTCTTGAAATCTGAAATTGATGTACTGTTTTCTGTGGATGGACAGAATTTCCTTACAGCATGGAATTAGCTATTTTTTTTATTTGTTTGTCTGTTTTAAATTTTTTAGAGACTGGGGCTACCTCAGGCTGAAGACCATGCTGTCAACATAAAGATGTATTTTCTTCTCTAGCTGTCTGGCAGTGAAGAAGTCAGATTAATGAAGATCCTGGGTTTAATCACTCCTGAGGCCTCTTCTGGACATCTACAGTTTGAATACTTGGCCTGCAGTGAAGATGCTGCTTTTTTATTCTAATTCTGAAAATTATCAGAATACGTCAGATGTGCAGAATGATTTTTGAATTACCATTGTGAATTAAGTTCTCCAGCAACAGACAATCATTAAAGTTAGGAGGACTGGGAAACAAATTAGTTCATGTATTTTGGTGAGAGTTCATGGTATTTGTTTTCATGTTGATATAAAATTTAAGATTTAAAAAAACCCCCAGCACCCCATGAACCTCTTTGTAAAGCTGCTGATAGTACAAAGCATTTACTTAAGAGGTGCAGCATCTCCTTTACCTCCAACACTCATGCTTTGATTGAATTTTAGAAATCAGAGTATTGGCATCCTAATGTAAAAATAAAACCCACTGATATTTCCTTTCTGTTCCCATGCTGTTCTTTCTTTTCTGCTCACAGATGGTATTCTGACATTTCTAATATATGTTGCATCTGTATAAAAGTTTCCCAGAATATTTTGATAAGGAACTCTGAAACCAATTTAGTCAGAGGGCAATCTGATGTCAGGCTGAAAAAGATTTGCCTTTCTTTTTTTAAAATATTTTTTCTTTTTGTTTTTCTAAGAGGAAAGAAAGAACTAAGCAAACTCTTTTCAGGAGATTAAAAGATAGACTTATCCTCCTCTTGTAATAACTGAAGTCTCTGAGATATGTCAGGTTTTATCCTCATATGTTTCCTCCTTACACTAAAATATGAGAATTCTATTGATGCCTGATATTTCTTTCCTCACCTGCAACCCCTTTGTTTCTGACCTCACCTTCCAGATCACTTAGGCATTTTTAATCTAATTTCGATGGGGCAAATATAGTGTGGATTTAACGCTGCAGAACTTTGTCTAAGTTAAGTTTTATTCACAGAGTTATTCCAGTTCCTTTGGTTTCCTTGAGTGACATTCATCCCTCTGAGTTTTGGATGTCCAAAAATCAGCTGTGCACTCAAAGGTGGCATCTTAGTTCCCTCTGCAGGCAATGAAAGAGGATTATTCACCTTCCCTGCCTGAGATATCTTTGGGGAGGAGTCAAATGGTCTTTCCACCTTCCAGTCTTTCAGTACAAGCTGTGCTGGAAAACTAGCATGGTCTGCCAGTTGGAAAAGGAAAGGAGACTCCCACTTCTCAAATACAAGAAGTTGCCACATAAGAATTTGCAAATGTGGTTTTTTTCATAAAGGTCACCAAAAATGAAAAAAAAAAAAAATCAGAAATGTCATAGAGGATCCTGTACACTCATTTTTCAAAGCAATTTTTTCAAGAGAAACTTCCTAATATTTTGAGCAAGATCAAAAATTCTGGAATGTCCAAGTGCTTATCTAATGAAATCTAAACTTTCAGTATCTAGACTCATGGGATCATTAAGATTGAAAAAGACCTCTAAGACCACTGAGTCCCACCTTTAGCCCAGCACTGCCAAATTCACCAGTGAACCACATCTCTAGTAATATTTCATGACCATCTGGGGAGTGATTTCAGCCTCAATGAAACATAAATGCATATTCCTTTTGTAACGAGGGCAGCTGTTAACACCATATATATTTTAGCTCGGATTTCAGCACAGAACAAGTCTAATTTGTGTAGTTGGGGTAGCAGTTTCCAATAGTGCTGAGTGCCCTTCCATGTGCAAATATGAGATTTCAGCTGCCTGATGTGATGATATTTTAATGTTGTGTAGAAGCTCAGCGCATAGGCTGCACACAGAAAACCTTCACAGCCCCACCCAGGCTTTCAGAGAAAGACCTTGAGGTTTTCCTGACCTTGTCCTGGAACCAATGCCAACATTGCTCTAACGATTTGAAAACCCAAAGATGAAAAACTCGAGTGCAAGACTTGTGAGAAATCAATTCAGCAGAGAGAGAGGGAGTGGGGATAAGGTTCAACTTCCAGATTTTCTGGCAGCACCAAGTGACATTCATGTGAGCCATGGCATACCTCCAACTGACAGAACAATTTTATTCCTTCTACTTTATTCCTTATCCTAAGAGATGTTATTCAATCCTTAGGAGTGATGACAAAGCACAGAGAGTGCACATGAATAGTAATTATACACAAGCGGGATCATTATAGGCAAATTTAGTGCTAAGTAAAGAGCTGTGCAGCACAGAACAGAGGAACTGAAAACTGCAGGAACCTTTGCTATCTGCAAAGCTACTCACCAGATTTTAACAGCAGGCAGCAACAGATTTGGTTTGTTTTTTTTTTTTTGATAGGAATGCTGTACACACATTTCTATAATCAGTTATTTCTTTCAGGATACTGAGTGTGATTCTACTGGCTCATTGATATTTTCCAGAAACTTTAATTAATACTTTCAATATTTGCCACCAAGCCCCATTGATTTTGATGATATTTTGTTTCAAAAATCAAGAGAAAAAACCCACAAAACGTCAAATTTTAACATTATAGCTGCTTCGGAAATTAAAAGTTTTGGTGTTTGTTTACAAAAGCCCTTTTAATTAAATGGACTGCTATTTTTTTAATAAATAAAGGCAAAGGATGAGACTGTTCAAACAAAATGATCAGAAAAAGTGGTCCTGTAAATGTGAAAATCTGGTTGTTTATTTTTTCCAAATACAGCTTGTGTACTTAGACAGCATTCAGCAATGCTCCACTGTCATTGCAGTTCTCTGATAAGCAGACACAGAAACACACACGGACATTGTCACCCTCACAAAGAAGTCAGTTCCAAGTAAAATATTAATTAATAGGGCAGTTGTTTCAGGAAGGGGAGTAGATGCAGTTGATAAAGCAGCAATTAGAGGGTGGGAGAGGGAAGCATCAGGATTCCCTGTGCTGTTCACTTACAAAGCTTTCCTGGACTTGACTGCTCTATACAGAATTGCAGTGCAGGGATGTGACTGATTAACTTCCAGGCTACATGATTCTTTTGTAGCTGAGAAGTCATTTAAAGATATAAATGCACCCTGAAAGTCCTGAACATTAGAAAAGTGAACTAGTTAAGAATTCAACTGAAGGGACATTGGGATCCCACTACTGGAAAGAAAACACATCAGTCTAACACTTGACTTTCTCTCTTCTCCTTCCACAGGCTTTCCAAGCTTGAGTTGAGATTAAGATTGAGGTTTTGGCCTTTACTTCAAGCTCTCCCCATTATTTTGCACCTACTGCTGACTGTACTTGTGCCTCTGAAACCTAAAGCAGAGGGTGGTTGTTAGTCTCCCTGTTCCAGAAACCTGTGGTCATCCCATCCAAAGAGGAGTAACAAAACTGGTGAAGGCCCTGGAGCACAAGTCTGAAGAGGTGCAGCTGAGGGAGTTGGGGGTGTTGAACCTGGAGAAAAGGAGGCTCAGGGGGAACCTTCTCACTCTACAGCTACTGAAAGGAGCATGTAGTGAGTAATTGGATAAGAGGAAATTGTTTCATGTTGTGCCAGATGAAGGTTAGACTGGATATTAATAAAAATGTCTTCACCAAATGGGTTGTCAAGCATTGGAAGAGGCTATGAAGGGAAGTGAATAAGTCACCATCTCTAGAGATGTTTAAAAGATGTGCAGGTGTGGCATTAAGGCATTAGTGAAATTGGCAGAATAAACTCCTTAACACCAATATAGCATTAAGGAGCAGGAATTCTTTATCATAGCCCAGGGATATTTCCATCTATTGCACATGCCAAGTATAGGAAAAGCTCCTGTTGAAATACTATATTTTACATGCATATTCATACGTTTTCCCAGAAGAAGCATGCATATAATAATCATTTCCCAGAAGTTATTAACATATTTTCCCTCCCCTTGGCCCATGCATTCTCTTATCACAGGGTCCTTCCAGTGCTCCTTGGTGGTCATCAACCCCAAAGTTCTCCATGAACTCGGTGTCACTTCCCAAATATTGGGCTGAGCTGGCATAAGGAGTCTTGTTCACTGTTTTGTGAGACACCTGCTTAACCAAGTGCACTTTCTTGTTCCTTTCTTTGTTTAATGTTTAACATGATCCTACAGAATAAGCAATTCATGTTCCACTAGCTGGGCAAATAGTCCTTCATCTGGCAACATTTTCCCCCTTTGAGGCTTTGGAAGCTTGTTTCTGTCTCCAGCCTTCCTAAGTCTCACTTTGCTTCTTTACAAAGATCACATTTGCTCCTTGTGTTGCATTTACAATTATATTTTTTACACAACTTAAAGCAAGTATCATTATCACAGTTATCACTACAATCACAATTATACTTTGCAAGAGGGAGGCCAACCAACCAGAGAAAATCCAAGTCCTTCTGATATTTTATTCAACCAACCATTTTCTAATTCTGCCCTTAATTCTCTTCTAGATGCTGCAACTGATATTATCCTCTCCATGGGATCATCCAATTTGGCAGTCCCATTGGGAATGTGTATACCACAGGTATTGCTGTCTAAATTTAAGTAAATATCACCAGTTTTACCTGGCAGCCAGGAGAATGCCATGGCTTTCTGGTTGTAGAAAGTTCTAAAGGACATTCACTGCATGCTGTAAGGTGCCTGATAAAGTACCCACAGTGTTCTGCTGCATACAAGAGCTCACTTCCATGACTTAGTCCCCTGTTATTACATGGTGCAGGGCAGGAGTTCTCTGTGATGGGATTCCTGTGGCTTGAGAAAAATAATCTATCCTGGTGTAGCTGGGGGCCAATGCTACTGTCATGTAAAGAAAGGCTGAGGGATGGAAAGACCACAAAATAGAATGAAAACAACCAGCCTCACCACTGAACTAATAATTCACATTTATTTTTATTAAGGACACCCATATTATCTCCAGCATAGCTTATATGGAACAGAAATGCTGCTGGAGAGCCCTTAGCTGGCAGACTATGAGGGGAAACTATCATTTACTTAGAGTTTTGTTATACTCTCATACAGCATGTATTTGCTTGCAGTTGCTGTTGTTGACAGGATGCTGCTAAAAATGGACATCTAGTATTGCTTGGAATGGAGGTTTTTATGCCCATATGTGGTTACTTAGGAAATTTATACAGCAAGATCACCCATCCACGAGTTAGGGAAGACTTACTGGAGTCCCCTTCATCTTCAATGTTTCAAATTAATCTCTGAGACGGTTGCTTCGGCGTATGATATGGTGCAATTTCAAATCCTTCCAAGGAAAAAGCTATTAAGGAAATCTGTCTAGTGGACGAGCTATTTGGAAATAAATTTTGACTGCTTTTCAACTGCTCTCAGCCTTTAGAGTCCAAAATGCACAGGAAACAACAGAAGTGTGTTTACAATCACAGATTATACAATTAATAGCTGATGACATTCAGGGAATAGCAGTGTGCTCAGTTTCCAAAGATAAATATTTATAATGGGAACATTTAGTGACTTAACCATCTTATTTAACTGCCCTTCTCTTCCATTGCCTGGTCTAAATATTGTACAGGATTCTACTGGCACTAATTTCTGAAGTAAAACATTTATATCATTGTTGTGTAATATGATGGCTAGGCACCTCCAGCAGCTGTAAGCCCCAGACACACTGGTTAATAGGAAAATGTCATTCCCTGGTGTGGCAGCAAAGAAAGAAGTGGGTAAACTCGTTTATTTTCTGTTCCAGTGCAGCCTGTCTGTGAAAAGTGGGCACAATGTTTACTACCCCTGTAGAGGTGGGTGAATTCTGAATTTACCAACTACAGACAGATTAATCTTTCAAAGATGGACATGGTCTTTCTGAAATTCTCTTGGACATGATGACAGACCCTTCAGTGTTTGATTCCTGGTACACCTGAAAGAGTCTTTTTTTCCACGGGAGGGTAAGCATATGCTTTTATTATCTTCAGTCCAGTTCAGCAATTAAGTATATCCAGAAAGTAGCCTTTATAGTCACACAGTTTAAAGGAGATGGACTGCAGTCTAATGCTGTCTTGATATTCTTCCAGCCTCCCACCTGGAATTTCACTCAGCAATTTTTCTCCTTCTTCTGTTACTAGCACACCCCTAGCATGTCTAAGCAATAGGGTTGCCTTGTACATGATGCTGAGTTATCATCCTCTTTCAATTCACAAATCTTTCCCTTAGTGGACCCCAAAGCTCTCCATAACACCATGGAATTTCCAATAACTTGAATTAAAGTTAACCAAGAAAGACTATTCCTAAAAATAATCAATCCATCAAGTGTGTTGGTGTTAAAAAACCCCACTTAAATCTGAAAAAATTGGTTACTTTTGGCTTACTAGATCAGACCTATGATGTGTTGGATTTCTAACCCTGCTGTGCTCAGGCAGCATTTTCACTCCTGTGTTTCAGAAATATATGTTTGTCTGTTTGTGTGTGCATACAACACATAGGGATACATTTTAAATGTCAACCTGTGTAAAGAGAACCAACCTAAGAGACTGAGATGAGGACATCAACTTTTAGAGGTCTGTTGTCTTCATTTTCCAGAAAATACATTCATTATAAAGCCAAAAGAAAATGAAACAAGATTATTAAGTGTGGAAATGGATTTAAGGAAGGTCTTTGAGCCAAAGGAAAATAGACATTTAGGCTAAACCATTCAAGGGAGGAATTGTGTAAGCATTAAAGATGAATTAAAATTAATAGTGGAGAGAACAGTGACTACATTTCTCCACCTGTGCAGACAGTGCTTCTAAAGAAATCTAATAAATGTGGTATGAAACAGAAGTGACAGAGCACTGGAGAAAGAGAGGAGAGGAACAGAGTAAAGAGGCAAGAGAGGCAGGAAAGTGCCCTTTGGGATCTGTAATGGAGTTCAGTTAAAAGGAGTTCACACAGGCAGCAGCATGACATGGCTGATACTGCCTCATTCTTGCTTTGAAAATTCCTGTAATCTCCATGTTCCGTTCCAAAAGACATCCCCTAATGTCTTAACTCAGAGGCAGCAAATAGCAAAAAGTAGGGAAAGATGCCGTGGGACAGCACATAGTTTGATAAAATGAATTTTGGCTCACATTAGTGGGATTTTTGGTTGCTGCTGCAGGTTTCTGGTGCTGGCCCAGAGCAGTGATAGGAATCAGATATAATGGGAATGACATCAAGCATGATCAAGGGATGATGTCTCAACAAGAAATCTGCTACCAGCAGCACCACTGCTGCTGCTCCTGGCTGCTTTCTGCTGCTCTGCTGGAGGAAAACAGACTTGTTTGCACCAGAATTTTATTCTGTGTTGATAATTAGGTCATAATTTGTACCACAAGCAGAGCTTTAAAGGTGGTGGAGAGAATGCACACCCACCCCCTAGAGCCTAGGTATTATAAATGATTTATAGATGTAGTTAACTTTATGGATGGCAAATGTTCACCCTTGTGATATATTTAGGAATGTGCCTGAATATTTCCTGGGAAGGGCTTTTGTTATCAGCCCTATTCTGTCCAGACAAGGACAGATCATTTTCTTAAGGTTATGCAATAACTCAGCAGGGTGTCTTTCTCTTGTGATCTCCCTATATCATTCAAATAGGGATAATAATGGGAAACAAAAAAACCCCAAACCAAACAATGTATTGGTTCAGCATAAGCAAATGCTGAGAAACATTACTGCTCTGTATTTACAGAACTGCTCTGAAATTCTGATGCTGAATTCACATACTCTGAAACTGTTTTCCAACTGAGAGCAAACTCCAGAGGAATTCACAGACAGAAATGGACCATCCTAGTAGATTATTTGGCTTCCTTCACTAACTCAGTTTAGTCTGAGCTGGCTGAATTTATAGAACTAATTAAAGAGTAGTTGTAGACTTGTAATAGATATTAAAACAGCTATAGTATACTGGTATTGTCAATAATATTAGTTAATTAGTTATCTCAAAAGTTTTATCATTATAAGTAAAAAAAATACCCAAGGTGTAATTAATCCAAGGCTGTCCTAGCAGCAGAGGCACTGGAAAGAGAACCCAACATAAATATTATTAATATCAGTTTTCTTCTTCAGTTCAGAGCTGGTCACTAATTGCTATGGATATATTTTTGATCATTTTATTCACATATGTTATATGTGTCACTATAATGTCACTATAATGAAATGTATTCTTCCTTTTTATTTTTTCCTTATTCAGAACTGAATTGATATAACCAGAAAAGGAAAAGTGTTAAACAGCAAGTGATTGGAAGTGCTAAATCCAGCTGGGGGCTGCTTCCTTGTGCCATTCCATAGGGATCCATACTGGGGCCAATATTTACTGCTCAACAGCTTTACTAATGGGTTGGAGGATGTGCCAGAGTTCTCTCTCAGCATGTTTGCAGAAGATGTTTGCTATCCAAGGAGACCTTGCCAGGCTGGAGATGAGGACTGTCAGGAGCCTCATGAAGTTCAACAAAGGTAAAAGCAAAGTCCTGCCCCTGGCAAAAATAACCCCAGCACCAGATAGGGACTGGAATTTCTGAGAAGCAGCTTCAAAGAGCACCTGAGGGTCCTGATGGAGCATGGGCTGAGCAGAGATCAGCAATGTGCCCTTATAATAAAGAAGGCAGCACCATCCTGGGCTGCATCAGCCAGGATTGAGCCATCATGCCAAGTTAAAGGCATCCTTCTCTTTCAGTCAGCACTTGTCACACCCAGCTGGTGAGCCTGAGCTCTCCAGGGAAAGGCAGCTAGTGAGATGCTGCTCTGAGCCCAGGAGAAGGGGACTCACTGGGTGGAGTCAGTGTAGATGAGCCCTCAAGCTGGGTGGGAGCAGCAGCACCAGATATAAAAGAAGAAACAGAGGAAACCGAGTTTGTTCTGTGTGAAGGAAAAAAAAGAAAGCTTCAGGGATGATTTTTTTTGCTGCATCTCTCTGACTGGAGGATACAGAGAAGACCAAGAGACTTTTCAGAGAAGTGTGCAGTGACAGGATGAGAAGCTGTGGATCCAATCTGCAACATGTGAAATTCAAACAGAATATAAGGAAATTATTTTTTACCATGAGAGTGATCAGAACTTTATCAGAGGTACCTGCAGAGGATCTGGGATCTCCATCCTTGGAGATGTTCTCTCCATTACTAATCCAAGTTCCAAGAAAAAGCTAAAAGGTCATCTTTTTGTCAAAACCCTAAAAATTACTTCTTAAAACATTTTGAGTGCAGCTATTGCAGAAAAGAGGTCAGATAATTGGTCCAATTGCAGTGTCTAAATAGAACCCATTTATTTTCCCAAATGTATATTTTCAAAAATATTTCTTTAATGAAGTTTGCATGCCAAACTTGCCTTAACAAATTTACATCTGGGATCATCTCATCTTCTTCAGAACCACACAAAATACTGATTTCAGTGCTGTTGCTAACTCTAAACAGAAAGTAAAGGTCTGGTTGCATTAGTTCTTCAACCCACATATATAATCCTAATTGTTGTTTGGCCTTGTGTGTTGGACAAGTAGAACATCTGTGTTTAGATAATACAGGCTTCTGACAGACTTAGAGGCAACCTATCAAAAATGCTTGTGATTCCTTCCCTGCTGTGGGAAAAACAAAGCCCAGTGATAAATTACAGCTGTGTGGATACCTGGAATACAGGTGAAAACAGCAGGTTTGTTGGTCTTCCAGCATGGATCAAGCTCCATGGTGTCTGCATCCTCACTTTTGTGCCTCTGCTGCTTTGGGGATCCCCTGTTTGGCAAGGTAATGAAAATAATTTTTATTTTTGGCATGTATCCATGCTGTTGTAGCTGTTCCTGAACTGTACCAATGCTGGGACACACAGGACACAAAAAAGCACATGCATTTTATGTCAGATTTAGGAGAAAATCTCTGGTGCTGTTTTGTTTGCTAGTAGAAACATAGCCAAGGTCTTCTCATGTTTATTCCTTATCACCTTATCTGTACAATAACAGAAAATAAATCTTTTTTCTCCCTCTTACCTATCAAATTGCTCCTTCCTTGTCCAGGAATCATCTAGGTCTCTGGGAATAAACAGCACCTCACATAGCAATCTTCTCATCTCTTTGGAGTTCTAGACAAAAGAAGAATATAAATAATTAACAGAAATAGTAATTACAAGAGGCCATCTGTCCTTTTGCAACTGTTTTACATGCTACAGAACGTTAATACCAAAATACATTCATCAACTTTAATAGACACCTGGAGCATAATCATCCAGCAACCACTTGTATAAAAGTTACTGCATGAAATAATTATCACTGAAATATTGTAAATAAAAAACCCCAAAAAACCTGACTTTGAAAGCATTGAAACAGAAACCAGATTTTTCAAGTTCCAGGAATTAACAAGAAAAGTACGACTACCATCACATTTTGCTGCTGTATAGTCTTTGAAGTCTCTTTTTCAGACAACTAAATTAATCTGTGTATAAAACCCACCAGCACAAGCAAAACTTCAAATGTTGGGGAATTTGATCTTGATCTGTCTGGTCTAGTTTCTTCCTTCTTTCCCCCCTTTTTTTATTTTATGCAGTTTCCAAATTTAAACACATGGCTTACATTCAAAATGTCTCCTGGCTCGTTACTAGGCAGACCCAACGATGCTGATTCCATTCTTTCCTCTCATTATTGCTTATCATTGTGGGGTTTGCAAATAGCTCGTGGGACACAGCAATATCCAAGAGAACAAAAGCCTGTGTCAGAAAGATCAAGGGCACCTGAATTGCAATGAGATAGCAGATCTGCTTTTAGATCAACGGTGGTGTTAACTCTTGAGCAAAATTTGCCTTCCTTCTGTCTGGAAGCAGAAAATACAGCAGTGCTGAGACTTTATTCCTACATAAGGGTATTGCCAGGAATGTTGATACAGGATTGGTCATTCTGGGATGTATTTAGGCATTGGCACAGGGCAGATGAGAAGCTGCTGAAGCCGATATGTTATGTCCTTATGTATTTCAGAGCTCTCTCTCAGGTTCCTAAAGCCTTGGAAAGCAAATAAGGTAATTTCCATCCCTTTAGGAAGCAGAAGTTTTGGTGCTATTTTCTATGGCCTCCAGGCACTGAGTAATTTGCACAGGCAGTACATTCCCATTTAGAGGAAGTAGAAAATACCGTGTTATAAATAGGATATACATGGCAGTCTCTCCTCAGGTATCAGATGTCCTACTGGAGACCTGATTTGATCACCCCAGTGCCTGGGTCTTGCCAAAATGTTTTGCAGTACAGCAGAGACCTGTCAGTCTTTTCCCATAAAATATTCCATCAGGAAACTGCTTCATCATTTTCACTCCCAAACTCTCTCTTCCCAGAGCACCGAAAGACAGAAGATTGATTAAATATGACAGAGCAACACACAAATAATACGTTCACTGCTAAGCTAAAATACCCAAAATCCTGGATTAATTGCCAGTCCTGTGCCCCCGTGCCCATTTTTTCCCTTTTTAATCCAACATTGAATCAATGTAGTCACTGAAAGGCGGCAAAAGAGACTTTATGATTAATTCCAGGGTTTTTTTTTTCTAGATCCAATCTCACACGTGTAGAGTTGCAAGTTACTTC
The DNA here is from genome assembly GCA_024500445.1 of Entomyzon cyanotis. NCBI lineage: Eukaryota > Metazoa > Chordata > Aves > Passeriformes > Meliphagidae > Entomyzon > Entomyzon cyanotis. The sequence goes on from JAKEPQ010000871.1 coordinate 68,665,376, forward strand.
AGTATTTACCCCCAAATAACTAATCCCCAATTATTTCTGTCTACTGAACAGCACACTCATCAGAGACTGAGAAAAGGCTGTTGTAGGGGATAAAATGAGCAGGAGACAACAGAACAAAAGAGATTCTCCTGCTAATGTAGCAAAGCTTACCTCCTTCAGGAATTGTCTGGTTAATAAATGTCATACTAACCTCTTGCTGGCCATTGTAGGAAGTTTGTTTTCTATCATCAAGCACCAAATGATGCAGCATCTCTTATCAATAGGATAATTCTCAAGATAATTTGCATTTAGCATGGACAAAGCACTTGAACTGTGAAAGGGAAACTGGTAGCAGATGTATGAACTTCTCAGATATTTGTTCTGTTCTGATATGTAAGTAAATAACAGATGTTTCTGAAGTTTCTCCTCATTACTAAATGATGAAAGGGGGAGAGGACACTCTCGATTATCTATTCACTTCCTCATTTTAAATGTCAATCATTAAATCAATTTAAATACCAATTAATTAAACCCATTAAAACACCTCTGTAGTTCATTAAAAGTTGTTTAATTGCTGAATTTCTGCCTTTTCATGTTTTTCTGAGAGTTGCTAGTTACTTTGAACACCTTCAGCAGGTTTGTGTCTTAGACTGAGTGAATTCTGTCAAAAGAGTGGAAGAAGCCAATGGACTGAGTACACCAGGTGGGTCCAGCAAGGTGTCTCCACCTGGGCACACCTTTGCAGCCAGGTCTGCTGTCTGTCCCTGCCCCAGGAGAAAGGTCCAGACCCTTCCTGCAGCCTGAGCCCTGCACTGAATCATGGAATATCCTGAGTGGGAAGGGATCCACAAGGATCACTGAGTCCATCTCCTGGCCTGGCACAGGATGGAATCACAGAATCTCCGAGAATGTCACCATGGATTGTCACACACTCAGTGTGTCCAAGTACTTCCTGAGCTCTGTCAGGCTTGGTGCTGTGACCTCTGCCTGGGGAGCTGTTCCAGTGCCCAACCACCCTCTGGGTGAAAAACCTTCTCCTCATATCTAATCTAAACCTCCCCTGACACAACTTCAGGCCATTCCCTCGGGTCATGTCACTGTCACCACAGAGAAGAGACCAGTGTCTGCCCCTCCTCTTCCTCTCAGGGGGATGCTGAAGACCACAGTGAGATCTGACTTCAGACTCCTCTTCTCCAGCCAGAAGAGACCAAGTACCCTCAGCCATTCCTCTTAAGGCTTCCCCTCCAGAGCCTTTATCACCTTTGTAGCCCTCCATTTCATGCTGTCTAATAGCTTTATCTCCTTCTTATGTCGTGGCAGCCAAAACTGCACCCAGGGCTGGAGGTAAGGCAGGACAATGCCCTTGTCTGGCCAGCAAGGCTGTGCTGGCTGTGCCCCAGGACTTGGCTGTTCCCTTTGTCTGTCAGGGCACTCTGGTGACATCTCTGCCTTCAGCAGCTCCATCTGTGGGGAGGAATTGGCCACCACGGTGCAGAGCAGCAGCCTTTGTCCTTAGGTGAGTGTCCCCCACTCTGCTGGGAGGGGATGGCAGGGTGACCTGGCAGGTGGTCACACACACAGAGGTGCCCAGTTGCTGAGTTGTGTGACTTCAAGTCTCTCCACTTAGTAAGTGGAATGTCCCTTCATTGAAAAGTTGTCCTCCCTGCCCATCCTCCTGCCTCAGTGGCCACACAAGCTGCCATCCTGAGCCTTGGCTCAGGCACTGGTCCTGTGTCACTGCCCAGGGCTGCCCCTGGCAGGATTTGGGGATGGATACCATTAGCCTTGGCCCCCAAAGCCTCATCAGCTGCTCTGGTGAGAGCTGCCAGCTGCTGGAGGGTCTTGGCACTCCCCTGGGCTTCCCCAGCCCAGGAATTCCCCTTGTACACCGTGATCTCCTGCCCTTCTACAGAAGGTGCCAAGAGCCTCTGCCAGCGATAAATACAAAAAAAGGTAATTAGATTGCTAATTAAATGCCATCCAAGATGAAATGATTAAACATTTATAAGAAATTTTCTAAAGATATTCTCCTGCAGAACTCGGTGAGCTAGCCTGGATTTAATTTCTGCAGCAATATGAAGTGCCAGTCCCTTAAAAATATTCTCCTGCATTCAGTGTGTGCTCTGCTTGCCCAAGAGCAGAACTCAGCAGTGTGACAGCCCTTCTAGAGGGTTCCAGCCTCTTCTCCTGCCCTTCTTCCCACAGGATCTCTTTAGTTACTGCAGTGACAGGATCCCTCAGATGCAGGTAAGCCTGTCCTGGTGCTGGATGTGCAGCCTGGTGCTGCTGTGAGGTCTCACAGCCACATCTGTGCTGCCACACCTGGAGTCTGCGAGAGCTTCTCTCTCAAGAGAGACAAATTCTCACATGGCAGGTCCCAGACATTCAAATTTGCCCTGCCCTGCACTCTGTAAAACACGCACAATGCCATGCAGAGATCCTCAATGAAGATTGCTTGTGAAATGCTGATACGTCTGAGTAGGAGCTCCTTTTAAGTGTGAATTACAATGCTGATGACACATTTCATTGGTGCTAAAATTCTATCCCAGCTATTCTGATCATGAGTAAGACAGTAGCATGTTTTCAGCTCTGGATGGGGGAAGAATTTGTTCCTCAGAGCCCTGCAAGGATTATCCAGTGTTTGTAGCGTTTTTGTAAAATATTCTTACAGAATATTTTTGAAGTGTTAGTAATACCTCTGCAATCCCAGAGATAATAGCATAGGTTAGACAGACTTTTGTGCATTACAAACATCCCCCTGCAACAATTTAACTGCAATTCCTAACCTGCACTTGGAATATGTGTACAAGAGCTGCTATTTTTGCTGCTATAACAGTCACTGAATCAGGGATCTGAGAATTAAAGAGCATGAGCTATTACTTTTTTGTCTTGTCCTTTTGGGATTAGGGCACAGGATGGATCATGGGACACAGACTCCTCAGAGCACTGCCTGAACAAAGCTATTTTCTGTGTGCTGTCCTCAATATTTTGGGTACTTTGACTTTATGGAAAACAGAAGTTAATAACTTCTGCCTGCAGGAACACACACAGAATGAAGACAGCTTCCCTTGAGCCGAAGTGCTATTTTACAAAAATATTATATTTGAGGCATAAGTTTACTATTAAATTCAAGTGATTACAATAGAAGGGGTATTTGTAACCTGATGTGAAACTGTAAAAAACATTTCCAATTCATCTTTCTTCCTTTCCCCCCCAAAAACAGATTTCATGATATTGCATAAAGTTTTCCAAATTCCCAGTTCCCAAAACAACTGGTAATGCAATTAGAAAATAGTCACCTTTCTGTAATAACAATGGCCAAAAGGTCTTGATCTGAAATTATATAAATGTTCAGATTTCTTTGGATTTAAAATTGGAGAAATGTCCAAAACTGAAATGATTGTAGAATTCAAAATATATTTATTTCTGGATTTTGCCTTGAAATTCAGCAAAAATTATCAGAAAGGGGTTTTTTTCAGTTCAACCAAAGTTGGTTTTTTTGTTTTTTTTTTTTTTTTTGCTTGAGCTTCTACTTTCCAGAAGTATCAACAAACCACAAAAAATAAACGAATCTTTTTACACTTTTACCCCAGTGCAATTTGCAGCACCTGCAGAAATGAAATACAATTTGTTTTCTTTGTCCCATTTAAAACCAGCAGGTGACTCATTCTCAGCTCTGATTGCCAGGATATCATTACCACTGTCATTTTCAGTCACCAGTCTTTGGGCACAGGAAATTGTAGGCATCTGCACATTCTTCCAGGCCTCTGATGACACAAACATCTTCAGGCTGGATGGCACTGAAGGACTGAGCAGAAGACACCTCGAGTGTCCTGGAATTACCTCTGGTCTCATCTTCCTGTTGAGTGCAAGCTCACAGTGTCTGATGGGAAATGGGGTAGGAAATGGAATGAAGACAGGCAATTTAGGAGCTGACAAAAAATACCCAAAATTGAACTGGATGTTCTTCTGTTATGTTGATTCCTTTGTGCATGGGTTTGGTTTTAATCGTCCTTTCTCTCTTGAGAATTCTTACACAGGGTTTTTCAAATATCAGGCTTCTCGCAGCAAAATCCAGGGAATATCAGCTTTTAACTAAGGATCTACTGTTATCTTGATTTAAGAAAACTGCCTATACCAGTTAATACATATTGTCATAAAATCCATGTGCCACTGGAAAGAATAGAATGAGAGTACTGTAGTTGTCTTTGCTTAGATAAAATCAATAGATACTTATTAATCTCTTCTCATAAACTTCATCCAGCCTAAAATGACAACTAGCCAACCCATATAACAACCCCCAGTGGCCTTGATATGACAGTGAGACTCAAAGAGAGATGGATAAAGCTTGTATTTCATCAATTCCCACCACTCTGATTTTTGCCAGAGTGCTAGATTAATTTCATGGCACCTTCTTTATTGTTTGAATTCTTATCAGATGAATGTGGTGCTGGAATTTTTGATGACAAACATATACTACAATTTTAGCCAAAAGCAGAAAGCAGAGAGAGTAAAGCTAAACAGCCAATGAGGTCCAAAATTCAGAGCTCTGACTCTGCAAGATGTGTTTGCCCAAGTAGAACTGATGCTCATCCAAGCCCTTGGGGGACCAGTCAGTAAAATCCTTTATAGTTTTTCTTGCCTCTCTGATCAGACTGTAAGATGGGAATTGCACCAATTTCTGTCGAATATGAGGAGAAGTTGCAAAAATAGGTTTGCAAAAGGTATCAACACTGGTTTTCCTTGCCAAGGTATCTGATCCTACTGATTCCCATGTACCTGCATAATCTAAATCACAAATTTTCATCACTGTTTTGGAGTTGCTTTTCGGCTGGTTTGTGTCAGGAATGAACCTCATGTTGTTTCCATTTTTTAAAAGGCAGTATTTGGGAATATTCACAAACTCCTTTAGGCCCTGGCCTGGCTCTGTGCTGAAGAGGTGAGGCTTACCTTTGCACAGGGGGCAATGGAGCTTTTCACTGATCACACTTGATTATTCTCTGGATAGGACTTGAATGCTTCCAAAAACACCGGCTTCTGCTGGAAAGGGCTATTCTTGTGTTTTTAAAGTGGAAGGAGAGATACAGGACAGTCTGGTTTTGCAGCTGAAGGTAAAAAGAGTCTCCAAATATCCCCAAGTAATCCTGCATATGTACAGCAACACAAATCAACCTAAGGTCTTAAGTGGACATCACCACGCTTAAAAACAGAACACAAAGAGTAAACTGAAGAGGAAATGACACATTTTCTGTTTTCGTTGAAACCAGAGCCCAAATGTGAATAAAAAAAGTATTTGGTTGCAATTTCAGGTGGCCATACCAAGACCCATCTCCCTTCTCCACAAGCAGCAAGAGCAGCAGATTCTTTACTCAGCTCTCCCAAGAGATAATTGAGGCTGCTTTTCTGGAGTGAGGAAGAGTGGGTTGAACAGGGTTGAGCTGGGCTCAATCTCAGGAAGAAGTTTGTTCTCACCACCCCACGGAGTGACTGTGCTGCCCAGCTGACAGGCAGCACCCTCAGTCACTCTGTCTAGCGTTGTTTCCTGTAGAAGGTGTAGGTGGACTCTGGGCAGACCCCAGCCCCCTCAACAGCTCAGAGAATCCAGGAAATGCTGGTGCAAAGAGATTCTCGTGAGAGGCAACTGTCCTGGCTGCTGTGGAATAGTCAGACAAGAAGTTATTTGCACAAACATTTGCTGGGGTTGGTTTGCAGGATTTGTCTTTGGCAGGCTAAGACTGTGAGAAACAGCAAACAATGACCAGGTTAATACAGACAGAAAGTAAATCCTAGAATCAGGTAGATTGGAAAAGACTTCCAAGATCATTGAGTTGTTTGAGTGAACATCTCCATGTCAGCTAAACCGTAGCACTAAATGCCATGTTCAGTCATTTTTTGATCACTTCCAGGGATGCTGGCTCCAACACAAAGCATTCCAGTGCTTGACAACCCTTTCAGAGGGGAGCAGAGCCAGCACATCCCCAAGGATGGTGTGGAATCAGGCTTGGCATGGCTTTCTGCTGGTTGTTGACCTTTGGGGAAAAGCAAAGCATCTGGCCAGAGTCAATTTGCAATGATGGAAAACCAGCAAAGGCTTCTGAATTGCAATATTTTACATTCGTGATTGAAGATTATTTTAAAGTAGGGGATAAATCCCACCACTAGTCTCTGGCATACCAACAAGTCCAACGTGTGTATTTGAATAACTACAGGCATTATACCCCACAATTCCTGGGCTTTACCCTTCCCTGGAAGCTCATCTCCAGAGGGATAAAGCCAGCTCTCCATTAGACACCCCTGAGGCCAGGCAGCTCTGACAAACAGGGTTGTGTTGTTGGCTGAGCACTTAACAGAGGCTGTGTACCTAACCCTTCCTCTTTGCTTTGGCTCTGTGGCAAAGTACAAGTCAAATTCCCTTCACCACCTGATCATTTCAAAGAACATTTTGTAATACAGATACCACACAGCTGAACACAGCCACTTCTATCTAGGGCAGCCTGATCTTGAAGGGATTTAATGTTCAGATGGAGGGAACACCACCTTCCATTTTTAAGCTTCCATTTCAACACTATTTATAATTAACTGCATGCATAGGGCTTCATGTACTTTGAAAGGCTGAGGTTATGCTTGTGTTGCAGAGCCAGGGGAGACAAGCTTGTTGTCCTGATAGTCTATCAAGCTACTTTTCAAGGAAGAGCTGCAGAATAGTTTTAGCTGGTGGCTACCCCTGTAATGCTTTTATGTGTGCAATGTGATGATCAGTTGGCTGACCTGGCTGAATTGTCCAAGTAGTTCATCAGATTCATAGTAGTTCATCAGTTTGTGGTTCTCATTTGCTCTGATCCTTACAACCAGAGATGGTTAAGAAATCACCAGAGCAGAGTGTCACCAAATAAAAATTCCCAACAAGTTTCTATTGCTAGATTGATTTATACCTAGCTTTTAGAAAATATAAATAGGCAAGGAAAGCTGGAAGCCTGTGAAACATCAGTCCCAGTACTGAGTGATTCAAACATATTCACTTTGACAGTCTCCTCTGGATTCATAGATAAATTTCCATGCATCCTTAAGTGACATCTTTCCTGTGAAGATCAGCTTAATTTCCATAAAAAAAAGCAGTAGCATTGCAGCTTTCCATGCTAGGAGCATTTCAAATACAAGGATCTGACTACTCCTCTGCCTCTTGGGCCAGCTGGAGGAGAGAACTCCAACAATAGTTCCAATTGACCTGCTCAATTACAGTAGCAGCAATTTTCCAACCTGATTACTTGTGTCAGGTGATAATCTGCAATTCCTCATGCACAGTGTCACTTGGAAGCAGCCCTTCTTGCAAGACTGGTCTGTCACACAGCAGGAATGTGATGGCTTTGCTTCAGTATTTTTTAGCACCATGAAGTTATTCTTTCAATACTAGCTGAATGTGTATGTATTGTAAATATGTGGCCTCAAAAACTGGCTCCAGTGAGCTTAATAACTGGAGTCCCCACTGAAATCAGCAGACAAAACATTTTATCTTGATCAGGTGTTAGAGCAGGTGGAAGAACTCTAAGGTGAGCAAGACTGGTAAAAAGTACTGACTTTGCTGTTTTTTCCACAAAATCTAGTGAAATTTCATAAAAAACCACAGAAAAAACAAGGAGAAATTGTTGAAAGAGTAGTTTTGACATTTTCAGAATTATTAAAAAATATTTTACATTGTACTTCAGATTAATTTTCTAAAGATTGAGAAAATGTTTCATCTGCCATGCAGTATATCTTTCTGTTCCTTCAACTTAAAATTTTGGGTGGATTTTATCTAGTTAAATAGCTGTTATATAAGATTGAGTGCAATGTTGTGGAAAGAGAATTGACTGGAGAAGCAAAAGCATTTGACTCTCCTCTCAGGTATTGAGTTGTGTCACCTAGCAAATGCTTTAATGTGTGGGATTTGATTTTGGGGAGGCCCAGTCTGTCATACTGCCTGTCTCTCTCACAGGCAAAGAGATTCCTTGCCCTTGCAGGAGGCTGTGGCTAAAGTACACCCTGCAAGCAGCCACCCCCAAAACCCACACAGATTGCAGGAGCCATTCAGTAATCTTTCTCTCCGTTCCTCAGCGGTGGAAAATACCCTTTTAGCTTCATTTTGGAGAGGAGCCATTTCAAGGCTTTTCAGCACTGCAGGCAGGAATGAGATAAACTGCCTTAGGATGATATCCAAAGGATGACAAAACTCACTTTTGCTGTGGCAGCAGACTTGGTTCAGGAAGAGAGGAAGTGCTTGCTGCAAGTTTGGGGAAAGGACAGGAGGACAGAGCTGAGGGGCACCAGCAAGCTCAGTGTGGGTTTAGGGTGCTGCAAAGGTTTAGTGAGGTTCAGTTCAGGTGGGAGCAGAACTTTCTCTTGCTTTGGGCAGCTGCTGAGGAGGCAGCAAGGCATTGCCTGTGCTGTGGGTGAGAGCAGCCAGCTCTTCCACCCTGCTGCTGCTGCTGCTGCTGCTGAGCATTGATCTATTGATCTGTGCTCCTCGGAGTCCTTCACACTGTCCCAGTGCCTTTCCCGTGGCTCTGAGTGGCAGGATGCTCACTCCCAGCAGGTCACAGGTGAGAGCTGCTGCGGGAGAGCAGAACTACAGAATGTCACATTTTCAAAACCTAAACCCCGTAATTCCCCACACCTGCTGCATTTCCCTGCACAGCCATTCTTACACTTGACCTACAACTTTTCCATGGGGGAAGGAGACTCCTAGTGTGGAGGAAGAAACACCAAAGGGCTCGTATTTGTGACTCTATCACTGTTTCATGGCCTGGGCACATTTCCTTGGCTGCACTGTCACCCTTGGCTGTGGTCCCTGTTCTGGCACAAGGGTTTTCTTTAATGACACTGGCACTCCTGGCTGTTTTACTATATATATTCTAGCTCCCAGTTACTGGTTTCTGCTGGCCTGGTTGGACATTTGACTGGATATACTGTGCACTAAATTCATTGTGCACAGTATATAACCTATATGCCATGCAAACAATGTTAGACCTTTACAGAGTGGCCAACTCTTTTTTGAAAAAAATGCAAGAGAAGGAATAATAGAATTGGCCAAGTGTAAAATTCAGAGCAATTTAATATCCAGCATAGCAGAAATTCATTCAATCTAAAGAGAGGTTGGAGAGGGAGTGAGAGCATGTGCCAGTGGGTAACTCCAGCTCTACTCTCTCATTAAACCATGCTACTGAGCAGTGATGCCAAGAAACTGCACATCAAGGGGATGACAGAACTTAGCAGATATATTTCTGGGAAGATGAAAAACAATCAGCATCACCTGAAATCAGCATCACCAGAAAATGGAAACAACCCCAAGTGATTCCCTGAGGAATCAGAGGAGGCTGGAGCACAGCTATAGCTCTCTTGCAACAAAGAAATAATTTCCATTTATAAAACAAATGTTTCCTCCTGGCGTCAAATGTTATCAGCATTCAGCAGTGTAATTTGTTTCTTTGGAAAGCTGGTATTTAATACATTGACTAGCAGGAAAACCCCTTGCTGCAAAGGTTTGCCAATTCCAGTTCTTCCCCTGTGTTAGCTCCTGGCATTAGCATTGCTAATACAACAGGCTCCTGCATCCCCATGGTCTGGACCTGGCTCCTCTGAGAATTATGGATGGGAGGTTCTTCCTGTCACAGCCTTTCAGAGGGAGAAGCTCAGAGCACATGTAGTGATTTAGATCCTCAGGGATCTGGGCACAGCAAGGAAGCTTCTGAGCTTTATTTCTCCCAGAATGTCCCATGGGCTGCTTGTGCTCTGGGAGGAGGTTGGAGGAAGGGCTGCAGACAGGATTTTAACAGCCACCAGGGACCTGGGAGGGACAGGGGGTGGGACTGGTGCTCTGGTAAAGGAACAGCTGAGGCTTTCTGTAGTCTGGCGCTTTTCATGCTCTGGAGCAGTCAAGGGGAGCAGCAGAGCTGTGATGGATGTGCAGCTCTGTGGATGGCTGCCCAGCCAAGCCGTGTTTATCCATCCTGTACCTGAGCATCCGGGAGAAATTTTTCCACACAAGCTCAAGTATTGACTGAATCTCCGTGCTGAGTCAGGGAACGTGACATGCAGAGGATATTAGCACCATTTTGGTTCAGATGCCCCAACTCTCTCATGTGCCAGAGGCTGCCTGGTTCCCTGCCCTACAAGTATCTATAACCCAGTATGAGAGAAGAAACTGCACATTTTCTCCAAAACAAAAGCCTTTTGGCCAGGAAAATGAAGCTGTTGTGCTGGCAGAGCTTAACAGTTGCCTTGTTTTTTGCAGTTACCATACAGTGGAGATCTTAGAAGGTGGGGAAGCAATAAAGCTGACTCCCAGGTGTTTGTGGGAATACTTAGCACGACAGACCAAGCTGAAGGTGTCTGAAGATTTAACATGCTGCTGATGTCAAGAGCAGCCCTGATGTACTTCTGCTGCATTGAATGAAAGAGCCCTGGCGGGTCTGACGTAAACTGTCCACTCCTGAAGTTTGATGTGTAAGAGAGCAGGAATTGAAAGCAAATCTCAAAAAGGAGGATATTGACAGTGACAGGGACGTTTCTCAAAGTGTGGGTCTCCATCTCTAAGGCTGGCGTTAAAATGGGACACCAAGCATTAGGAGAGATTGTTCTCATAAATCCTGGCAGTGCTCAGGGAGCAGGACAGCGACTCCTCTGAGCCTGGAAGTGAGGATGGCTGTGAGCAAATGCAGGAGAGTGAGGAATGAACTTCAGACTTTATCCTGGAGGGATTTAGCTCTGGAGATAGAAGGGGGATAGATAAACCTGTTCCCAGTGGCTCTGACAAACACTGGTCTCAAGGTGTGGTTCAGAGTGAATAAGTGGCAAAAAAAAAGCTGATTTATTTGGAACGTGGGCAGGAATCAAGACAGGATAATGAAGACCCAACCAAGTTTTCTGCTCTGTGAACAACCAGGAAAAGAGACTGTGCAGAAATAATCAGAGCTGTTTCACTAGTTCTGACTATCCATACCTGGAGATTGGCTAGCTAACTGCAAAGTATTCCAACTGATGAATTTGCAAGTTGCCTTAGGACACTGTCTCAATAACTTTCCCTTGTAAAAGAAATACATTTTCTTAACCATTATGGTGCATTATTACTTTTTTTGTGTTACATTAATGCTGTGGAGCTCCAGGCATGCAATAAAGTTTATCTGTATTAGTGCCCCATGAGTCTGTATGTCTGGAGACTGTAAAATAGAAGACAAGCCAGGAGGTGGAATGCTGTGCCAGACATACTGCAGAATATCCCTGTACCCAGAATATTCTGGGTACTACAGAATAACCAAAGGGCATGCCAGGAAAGCTATGAAAAATAAATATAATGAAGAGAAGCACAATGTAAAAACAATTCAGGGAAAAGGAAATCAACAAATTTCACAGAAAGAGAGGAAAATAAAATAGGAATGGTTAGAAGATGGAAAAAAAAGGTGAAAATTAAAAGAAATTGGTTTTTAATCTCATTTCTGTGCAGCATGGAGACTTAGGAACACTTCTCTTCTGCACCATTGGCAGCTATGCAAAAGGAGCAGCAAGGGCAGCTCATCTGTTGCTCTCTTACTCCTCTAATGAAGAGAGACATGTTGCCTGCTGGAGGCCAAGAGAGAGCTTTGAGTTTTCATGGGTCAGTTTATTTTGCTGCTCACTTTCAGTTTGGCTTCTGAAAATTTTCCAGGAGACCTTTCTTCTTGCTCCCTCCAAAGCTTTTCCTACTTTGCATTCCCCAATGTATTTCTGAAATTCTGATTATTTTTTTAAATTAAACTCTTTTGGTTTTATTTTTAGCCCTTATATCCTCCCTTATTTCTTAGTAATAGCTAGAAAATAATACTTCAAGAATTGTGATATGGAAGGGGAGGGGGGGAGAGCTTCCCTCCTCTGAATCTGCTGACTTAATTCTATACAAGCTCTAGCTATGGGGAAAGATATTTCTGAGCTCCCTTAGAAAATGTAATTATGGATTTAATTCTATAGTACATGTTTTGTATAGTGATGTGGGAGTTGGCCAGCTTCATTCTGAGGCCACTTTCTATCACCTTTTAAAGTTTGTGGCCATTGGGGGTTCCCATTGGATTGGTTAAAAAAAAAAAAAAAAAAAAAAAAAAAAAAAAAAAGTAATAGTTTCTCCCACCTGAAAAATATCAAGGGGGAATTGCCTGTCAGTCAATTCAACTCTTGCCTGGGAAATTGCTGGAGAAAGTCTCCAAGGAAGCCATTTCCATGAGCATGAAGGACATAAGGGTGATTGGGAACAGCTAGATTGGATTTGCCAGGGTTAAATCCTGCTGTACTGACCTGATTGCTTTCTGTGAGGAGAAGCTGGGCTCTGAGAACGAGGGAATGGAAGAGGATGTTTTTTGCCCTTCTCTAGCAAGTCCTTTCACAGCTTCCCATGGTGTCCTTGCAGCCAGAATGAGGGGCTGTGGCTGAATGGTTGAACAGGAAAATTGCAGATAAACTTGCTGGATTTGGCAAATTTATGGATTACTGCAAATTGCAACCATTTGGGGGACCTGCTGATCACCTGTAGGAGAGGATTGCAACTCAAACACTGGCTTGAAAGAAGCTTTGCAAGAAAGGTCCTGGGGGAAAGCAAATAGAACAGAAATCAGCAGTTTGCTGTTGTAGTGGTGGTGTGGAATTGGATCTGGAGCATCCAACTTATAGGAAAAGGCTGACAGTGTTTGGCTTATTCAACCAGGAACCAGAAAGCTAAGGGAGTATTCACTGAAGTCTCCCATGTCCTGATGAGTGATTGACAGCAGAAAGAGGCTCTCTCTAGAGACATACAGTGAAGGAAGAAGGAAGGAAGCAGGAAGAAGTCACAGAAAGATATATTTCAGTATGTTCTTCATAATGAAAGTGTTAAACGGTGGAGCAGCCTGAGGAGAAATGGCCTCAAGTTGTGCTGGGGAAAGTTTAGACTGGATATTAGGAAAAATTTCTTCACTGAAAGGTTGGTCAGACATTGGAATAGCCTGCCCAGGGAAGTGGTGGAATCACCAACCCTGGAAATGTTCAGAAGGTGTGTGGATGTATCACTTGGCCAGAGGGTTTAGTGGTGAACATGGTGGTGCTGGGTTAACACTTGGACTTGTTCTTAGATGTCCTTTCTAACCTTAATAGCTCTATTAAGCTCTATTCTGTGATTATAAATTTGGGGATTTTCAAAATCTGAATAACTTTGAGCAATCTGACCTTCTTTTGAAGACAGCTCTTTGATAGGAGTTTGGACTAGACCTTCAGATATCTCTATCAGCAGTTTTTGCTATGATTCTATTGTATGAAGGAGAAGACTTTTATGGCATACTGACAGCAAAATAAAACTCTGCCAACATTACTTAACACAGCCGCTAGAGATAGGTGGGCAAATGAAGTATTCTTGGTTAGCATTTGTCATATCTGTGTGGTCAATGCACTTTTGGAGAAAAAATCATAGAAACCTTGGCTGAAACAGACCTCCAGAGAGACTTAATCCAACATCCAACCTCAAGCAGAGCTGTTCCTGACAGCAAATCATGTCAGCCACACATTGCTTGGCTGAATTTTGAGAACCTCAGAGACTTCAGAGGTTCTCTTGGCAAGCTATTCCAGGCCTGCACCACCCACCCAGTGAAAATGGGTTTCCTAATATCCTACCTCAACCTCCCAAGCTGCACTTTATGGCTACTGCTGAATGTTTTACCACCAGCCATTGTTACTGAGCTGAATTTGGCTCCATCCCTTTTAAAATCCTTCAAGTGTTCTGCAATTAGATTCTCCTTTGGATTCATTTTTCCAGGTTAAATAAATTCAACTTCCCCATCTTCTTCTTAGCAGTTGTGTCCTGTAAGTCCCTGACAACTTTGTTAGCACTCTGCAAGTGTTTTTCCCATCACCTCTTGAATAGGGGACCCAAAGCAGATCACAACATTGCAGGTGTGAATTTCCTATAAACAAGCAAGAGAAATTTACTGCTGTTGCAGCCAATTACACAGTTTGAAAGACCCATATGCAGAATTTTGTGTTGATTCATTTCTGAACACCGTGAGATTCCTGCTGGCCCCAGGCTCAAGTTTATCAAGATCCATGTGACTTGAAGTTTTACTCTCATTTGACACATTTACACACACTGCATCTTCACCTGCAAATTTGCTGAAGATGCATTCTGTCTGATCATTCAGGCCAGTGATAAAGAAGTGGAATAATATTGTCCCAGAATCAGTCCCTATTGTACTCCACTTACTGGTTGCCAGCTGGATGCTGAACTATTCATTATTGCCCTTTAAGCCCGGTAATCCAACTAATATCCAGCCCATTTAAGCCCATTCATCCAGCCTGTATTTTTCTCAATCACAGAAAATGCTTTGCAATCACATGTCAAAAGCTTTACTCAAGATATTTTACAACTACTGCTTTTCACTAGAGCATTCACTCAGGGTGATGGGATTCAGCTATAAGCAGTGGTTGGATGGGGCTTGGATAATGCAGAATAAATTACTGATATCAGCCATCAGGATGGATGTTTTCACAGGGCAGTTAAGGTCTCACTGCACAATCACAGGCAAAGTGTGACACAAACAATGTGACACAAACTGCCTCAGCCAGGGAAGTGGATTCTGTGCCTCAACTTCTCCCCAGCCCCAGTCTGAGCCACCTGGCTCCAAACCAATCTGGGACTCTTGGGATCAGGGTGCAGTCAGAAGTGTTCATCCCACTCCCTGAGTGCAGACATGCCATTCACTCAGAGCATCCCTGTCAGTCCTGAGGATGGCCTGTGATATCTCATCTCTGACTTAGCACACTCACCATTAACTCTTCAAAAATTAGATTGGGCAGGCTGTTTGGGCCATATTTGAATAGAAGAGACCTACTACTACATAGTGTTGTCCCTTCTTCATCTGCAACCACCACACATAATTGAGCTCAAAGAAGAGATTTCCTGTTAAATCGGATATGTCTCTGTCAATTCTTTATTTTTTTGTGAGGAGTCCTGTTCCTCAGCTGGCCCAGAGTTGTGACAAGCACACCTCACACTCTTTGCAGTATATTCTGACCACCAGGGCTGAAGGTGTTCATCTCACAGATGTGTTCACCCACCTACTTATGAAGAAGGCTCTGCTTCCTCTGGGTGAAGGGTAAGTGATGTGTCCTGAGCTGCTGAGTGTACAAAACTGAAACCAGCTCAAGTTGGATGATGCTCATTTGAAAGCAAGATTCCCTCAAATTAATGTAATGTCCCAGAAGAGTGCATCACTAATCCCACTTCTGCACTTGCATAGAGAAAGTACAGCAAGGTCACTGCTTCTCAGCCCTCTTAATTAAAAAGCAGACCTCATGATAGGCAATTGTCCCTCAGGCCCAAGGATTTGCTTATCTCTTGCAAGCTCAGTAGCCAATGCAGACTTTATCCAGAAGTGGGCTGAGAAGAACTGAAGAGCAACACTCCCAGCCTCTGGTTAGCTTTGGACTAAACCTCACAGAAACAAAAAGACATCTGCAAGATGATTTTTAACATAGTGCAGGAAGCACAACATGTGGCATCTTAACAGCACTGAAGCATCAGATCATAAGTTGCCTGAGCTCCAGGTGAGGCCAGGGCCTCCCGTCAGCTTTTCAATTCGTTAATGCTTGCAGAAATAATAAGTGAGCAGCAGGTAGAGTCAGCTGAGCCCAGAAACTAATAAACTTACCTAAACAAGTGGAGATCTCTGTATTTTACTGCCAGCTGCTTCAGCTATGAGAGACATAACCCAGTCCACTGGGATCCATGAAATTGTGTTAGCACATCAGTACATACTTGAGGATACACTTGTATCCTCACTCGTGTACACTTTTACACTTGTAAATAGTTCCCGTGGTACTACAGCTCCTTGCTTGGCCTGCCAAAAGATACACATCAGTGCTGCAGAGAAAATCTGATCACAATAAAGAAGTCTGAGAAGAGCAAGTTAAAACTTTCTACAGCCCCTGCTTCTAATTTAGCTGCCATCCTTCAGTCAATATTGACTCTCTTTGGGATTCTAATGACATTGTCTTCTCAGTTGTCTTTATGCACAGAGAATGTTAACAGAGAGATCGCTATCTGTATTTATTTCTACAATAATAGATATTCAAATTCATTATGTACATCCATACCAAAGTTAGGAGGGTAGGCAGCTACGCCTTTCTCTCTCTACATGGCAAAGAGAACTGTTTAATGGGGTCATAGGCAGGGAAGGAGCAAAGAAAATGTGATAAAATTATATGGGGATTGGGCCAATTAATCCACAGCTCTCACTAACATGATTTGCATGGGCAAGGAATATATGGCTTGCCCTGTAATATTTTCTTGAGACACCTAGGATCATTTATATCTTCCTTTTCTATTCAAAACAAAGGGAGTAACTGCACGTTTTCAAGGAGAAAGCTTAACACATAAGTCTCCTTTGCAATTTCTTCCTGCAAACCAAATGTAAAATGGCTGCCAGATGCTCTGGTTATGGCTGTTAGAGATTTATGGCTTCAGCCCACAGGCAATGAATAGAATAAGCAGCTAAATTTAAAGACAATTTTATCAGTATAAACACAGAGACATGAAAAAAGGAAGACTTATTATATGCAAGGAATAAACTTCAAGGGGAAAAGACCACTGGGAACTCAAGCAGGAAACTATGAGAGCAAGTGGAGTCTTTCAACATCTTTCAAGTACAACAATCAAAATTGTAGTATTAAAATTCAAAGCCAGAGGTGCAGTTTAAGGTGGTGTGGCTCTCATCCTTTATGGCAGAGCTTGCACAGCCCACTTGGCAAGCAGCCTGGACAATCTTCCCTGTTTGTTTTGAGTGTGAGAGCACAAAGGGAGCATGGATAAAACACACAAACTGGAGGGCAATGTGCCCCAAACTCATCATATTAAGTAAGATGATGACCATCATCTTACTGTGTGTAACTGGTGAGTTATAAAAGGATTTCTGAAATGAAGAGTCATCCCAAATAGAACTAAAGGAACTGCATGTGAATTTATATTGTAGTAGAGAGATCTTGAAGGGAGAGGCATAGTAGAGTGGGCCTGGTTTGGGTCTGCCAGAAAGTGCCCTGTGGCATCACCAGCCTGCCCAGGCTGGGCCAAACACCCTCCCTGGGATGCTGCAGGGATCTGGTACCCAGCCAGTGAGGGACAGCACAGTTGGAAATCTGCAGGAGTTAACATTTGTGAGTATCTAGTCCTGTGATCATCAGTCCCACGACTGGTCCTGACTCTGAGCAGACAGTTCACCATTTGTCAGTTAATCATGTGTTGACAAAAAATGAATAAACTGCTTCTATTGTGACTTAGCTTAGACACCTAAGCAGGTTTTCCCTGTGAAACATCCTTTCACATAATCTGGGATTTCTGTCATCTTAGAGTACCTTCACGCCAGCCCAAGTCATCTATCTCCCACCAAGTTTTAGGTTATGTGTTCTGGCAGATAAATAATGCATAAATTCCACATTTCTGGAGCTAAATTGGCCTCCCGTGGAGAAAACTATTTGCCTATAGCATGTGCTTACAGACTGATTTTATTATGTTTTCCACAAACTCTTCCTTTTGCAAGCCATACTCCCCCTCCCCAAAATTGTCCCAAAGTCACAAGGGCTCCCAGAAGGATGACCTCTCAGGGGAAATATACAAAAGCAGCCAAACCTCTTGTCAACATTGTCTCACAAAAGTCTTTGGTTTCCTTTTCTTCCTCCTCCTGAGATATGTTATTTCAACTTACATTGAAGTGGAGCACTGTGAAAGTCTCTCAGACTTTCTGCATTGAACTTTATGCCTTCAAGGTTCTCTTCCATGGAAAACAGTTGTTTTTAGGAGTGGGGATCTTTGGCTTTTCAGAGTTTACTTTTGATGACCTTGGCAAGCTGGAACAGAGCAGTGTTAAAACCAATGCACCACTGCAATAAATATTGCATTGTAATTTTAGCAAGGCAGTAGTGCTGATTTACACTTATAATTGAATGCCACAAATAGACCTGCACTGGATGAAGAAATATGGCCAACAGAAGCTCTTATTTTATTTGTTCTCCTGTCTTTATCATGACTTTTTCTCTATATGTACCAACAGTTGCTAATTTCCTGGACCACTGTCACTCAGAAATGTTTAGGACAAGCTGTCTCCTCTGATCACACATTAGCAGGTATGATTCTTCCCTGATTAGCCTTCTGGTCTGTTCATAATTAAAACTGGAAATATTCGCAAAGCCAGATTGAAAATTATGATTGATTATATTTTTCTCTAGAAAAGGCATTTGGGAGAAATCATTCCATATTTTTGTGTTCTTCTCATAAATTTTAGTTTTCTAGTCTTTATTTGTAACTGTCATACTCCCCCCAGTTTTTCAACAAAAATTATAAACATGGCAATTCTGGGTGATAGTTGTGAATAAAGCTGAAGTTAAGAAAGCAAACAACTTTGATTCCAAATTTTTTGAAATGTTCTCACTGTGATTAACAATTGTGTATTCTTGGGCTGGTTTTCCCTATAAAACATTTGCTACATATGTGAGCTAACTGAAAGCTGACTTGGAGACTGCACAAAGTCAAACTATCCAAAAGCTGGATGTGCCTTTGGCTGCTTTGTCACAGTGGTTGAATTTAAGGCCAGATTGGATTATCTTTGCTAGGATACAGAAATTGCCTTTTGCTGCCGCAGGGGAGGTTTGTATTAAATATTAGGAAAAAAATTTTTTATAGAAAGAGTTGACAAAGACTGGAACAGGCTGCCCAGGGGAATGATAGACTCACCATCCCTGGAAGTGTTCAGAAAACATGTGGAAATGGCACTTGAGGGCATGGCTTAGTGGTGAATGTGGTGGTCGTGGATGGATTTGGCAATCTTAGAGGCAACCTTAGAGGTCTTTTCCAACAGTAATGATTCTATGTTTCTGCCATAATCAGTCTGGATACCCTTAGAGTCAGTAAAGACTCAGAAACCAGCAAGAAGAGCTCAAGTATTGTATTTTCTCATTGCTTTCAACTTGGGTAGGAAAATTAGGCTAGGAAAGTTTATTTTATCACTTATATTTACCTCTCAGGGCAAAATGACAAGGTACTGGCTACAAGCTTAATAATATTCTTGTTTACTTTCTGTTTTACTTACTCTTGAGAAAATTTAAATTTTCAGCCAGCTTTTTAAGACCTGAGTTCCTCTCTCCCAGCTGAGCTGTGCAGCATGGAGGGGCACTGTGGCACAGATGTGCTTGTTCAGGGTGACAGAGCCAGGGCAGGTGGGTCTCACACTCTGCTAGGGATGCTCAGGAACAGGAGATGCCTCTGCTGCTCTTAGAGCATCATTAAAATTAATAGCACAGGCAACTTGCTCAACTGAACAAGAATACTCAGAAGCAAACTTCAGGTCTCTAAGTCAAAAAATTCTTTAACTCTCCTTCTCCTTGGGATTAAGTGGAGATTTCCCCATCTGCCTCCTAACCTGTAGAGTAAAGCCTTTGTTTAGGACTTCAATGGATGCTTTTCTCAATTATCTTAAATATTGTTGAATACACAAAATATCTGAACATAAGTAGAAATCATCCTGAAGAAGGAAGTGTCTTTGAGCATGAATACAAACACTTGCTCCAGTGCAACAACCATTTCTTTCCCCAGAAAATAAGCTTTTTTTCTGTTTCAGACAAATCTAGAATATATCTTTCAGTGATGTTTCAAAAACATGTCTTCCTTTATAGCACAGTCAGATTGTGGTCCTAAAACCCCTTTAACCTCTCAAAGCCTTCAAGGCCAGGTTGGATGGGGCTTGGAGCAACCTGGCCTTGTAGAAGCTATCCTTGTCCATGGCAGGGGAGTTGGAACCAGATGACCTTTGATGCCTCTTTCAAACTCTAATTATTCTATTATTCAAGTCTTGAAAATAGCACAGGTCCTTCATCCTAGTTCATGCATCCAGACTCTTTTTTATGTCATGAGACAGGCAAGGATTGGAGATTTCTCCTCACATCCAAAGCTGTTGTGGCTGCAGTTCAACCTCCTGCTCAGACTCTCAGTGTTTCTACATGACAGCACTCTGCTAATACAGCTGATCTGTGCTCTTTGGCACTGCTCACAAAAAGATTTCATGTAGACTCTATTCAAAAGAGCAACTGGGCTTTCACTGGCCTAATTTTTTATTCTGAGATCAGCTGTGGACCATAAGTTGGTGAGCAGTCAGACTTAAGGATGGACTGATCTTTTTTCTCCTTTTCCACCTCTCCAACTTCTTTTAATTTTTAATTCACATCTTTAAGTTCGTGATGAACATGTCCATTTTCCCCGATGGCCAAGGTAAAAAGAAGATTAATCCTCGATGTAGCTATACCCATGAGTTCCAGTCTGATCTCTCAGCCATTTTCAAGAGACTTCGAAGGGTTTTGAGTGACTTCAAGTGACATATGAAAGGTTACAGAAGGAGTGTGTTGAAGTAGCAGAAGCAGAATGCCAGTCTTGCCAGTGTGTGAGGTACCTCGTGAATAAACACACCTGTTTTATGATGCTGCTTTCTTTCCTTCTCAACCAGGTTCCCCCACAGTGGAAAATTACCTAACTTCTAACACAAGCACTTTTTGCAGTTGGACTGGGTTGTGGCTAACATCAAATCTAGCATATCTACTTGGAGCCAGAAAAGCATCAGATGGGATGGTTTAATTAGAAACAGGAAAAGTGGGTCAGGCAAAGCTAAGGCTGGCTGAGGTGAATGTGAGGGTTTTATTAAGAAACGCAACTCAGCTTCAGATATTTTTGATCATTTTTGGTTAAGAAATTAAGTTTCAGTGAAAATAAGTGTTGTATCTATTCTGTATAAAGGGAAGCATCTACAGTACCCTTAAAACGACCTCTTTTGGTATTTTACAGCTAAAATAATGTAAAAATACTTTAAATTTCCCATTTATTAATTTTATTTTAAAATCATATGTAGCATAAAACCAGATAATAAACATACAGTCATAAATTCAAACAAACTCTACATGGGTCTTCTGCATGGAAAAAAAACTTTAGCTTTTTTTTTCCTAATGAGAACAACAACTCAGCAACTGAACTTCCTTGTGGAAGTTAATCTACTTTGTTCCCTGCTCAATTCTATTTGTGAACTTTCCCAAGTATTAAGCCACCTGTAAGGGAAAATATTTGTCTAGCAAACTTACAAGTGTTTTCTGTTTCCATTCTCCTCTCCTTGTTAACATTTTGTGGGCATTGCAAAGTGAGTCTGAATAGCTTTAGTTCCTTTGTAATTGATTTGTTAGTGGTTAAGTTCAGAGATCCTCATTCTGTGGAGTATCTGATAATTGCATACTGCTCTGGGATCCCAGCACAGGAAGGACATGGACCTCTTGGAGTGAGTCCAGAGGTGGGAGACCAAGATTATCAGAGGGATGGAGCAGCTCTGCTCTGAGGAAAGGCTGGGAGAATTGGAATTGTTCAGCCTGGAGAAGAGAAACTTCAGGATGACTTAGTTGTAGCCTTCCAGTACCTAAAGAGAGCTGACCAGAAAGATGGAGAGGGATTATTTACAAAGGCCTGGAGTGCCAGGAGAAGGAGGAATGGTTTCAAACTGAAAGAGAGCAGTTTAGATTGGATATAAGGACGAAATTCTTCACTGTGAAAGTGGTGAGGCCCTAGCACAGATTGCCCAGAGAAGCTGTGGATGTCCCATCCTTGGAAGTGTCCAAGGCCAGGCTGGATGGGACTTGGAGCAACCTGATCTTGTGCAAGGTGTCTCTGCCCATGGCAGGGGGTTGGAACAAGATGATCTTTAAGGTCCCTTCCAGCCCAAGCCTGTCCATGATTCTATTATTGCCTTCCCTTCAAATTGTTGGGTGTATAATGCAAACTTTACCTGCACAATTAAGCTGTGAGAACTGAGGGAAAATTCAGATGATTTCTGGAATTATTGTGAAGCACCTACTGGCTCTGCAAAAGCAAGTTTAACCAGTCTACAGGTACACTGAGGTTCACGAAAGTGCTATGGACAGTCCCAAGACATAAATATGCTGATTATGGCATAAATAGTTCTGCACTTTGCAGTAAATTTTACAGGATGAAATGAAGCTTTTCTGTGGAGGTTTGTACCACCAAGTTGCCAGCCAGAGGGCCGACCATGGGGGCAGGGACAGCCGGTGCTGTCACAGTCATGGTGACAGGAAGATCAGCCCATGAGCCCCTGCGGCAATGTATGCACCAACAGAGAAGATCATTGGCCCAGACTCCTCCCCCACCTCCTCTCCATATTTGGGTTGCTTCTGGATTGTTCTCCTTTGTTCCCCTCTTGGGTTGTACAGCACTGGTTGATTTGAATTATGTATCCTCCCCTTCTATGTAACTATTGGTTGGAACCCTTGTCCCTCTTCCCTATGGTTTTCCCGGTTGGCCTGCGTGCCAAACCACTCCCTCTCTCCTCCCCCTTATAACCCCTGTCCCTGGAGTTCAGGGTTGCGAACTGCCGCTGACAGCTTGCAGCCTCCAGACCTCCAGACCCCGCACCCATCCCCGCCTTTCCACCCCATCTCTCCATCCCCGGACCTCTCCCCGATGCGCCTCACAATAAACCTCTGGAGAACTGCAGACTGCTTGCTGTGCATCCTTTTGCCACCACGCCTCCTCACCTCCCCGCATGCATCTCTTTCTTACAACCACACTTCAAAAGAGAAAAGAGTCAGATCAGCTGTAATGTAATCTTTTTTGATTGTTAAACATCAATATAGGTTTCACACTGGGTATTAGTGTTGAAACAGCATTTCATGGTTGGACACTGTGGTTTTGCAAGACAGGTGAGTCACAAACACACAGACTGAAAATAGTATGATGGAGAAAAATACACCGTGAGCTCATTGAGCACTGCTAATTTTTAATGAGGAGCTAACATTATTCTCCTCCATGCATGGGTTTAATTTGGTCTTAGTAGAAACAGTCATAGCTCCTGCTGAATTCGACATTTAAGTGAAATGATAAGAGGGGATAAAGGCCAGACTGCAAGGTTACAGATTCTAGTGATGCCCCATTACACTCCAATTAAAAAGTGCTGAAAGTGACATTTGTAATCATTTGAAAATGAATGGAAACAGGGCTGAGATGCATGTTTTTGTAAGAATTCTTTTCCTTGGCTATGAAAAAGGAGCTCATGTTTGAAAAAAACCCACTCATTTGGGGACACTAAAAATTAGATTCCATGATTGTGGGGGTTTTTTTATATTTTTGTTTGTCTGTTGGTTTGGTTTTTTTGCATGTGGAATGAAAGAGGGGAGAGAAGGAGCCCTCTGTAATTGGTGAGTTGAAAAACTGGACTGCTGCACAAAATGCAAGACATTTAATCTAGTCAATTTTATAATCCAATATAGCAATTCACAAGCCACAGAGTCCCCAGAAAGATGTTTAAAATGCAAATTGCACTGATTTTATTTAATCTACTGCTTTGGATACCTGAGGGCTTTTCTGCATCCCATTGCTTTCCACTCTTTGATTATGTTCTGTGCTCAGGCAGGACAGCAAAAATTATCCCACCAACACCAAGGAAATGTCACATATAAGGTCTGGCTTGTATTTTTCCATATGATCATTCTGAGCCCCTGTTTCTCAGGTATTTCTGAGTGTCTACCTCCACAGTGTCCAAGCTATGGACTGTGGCCTTCCAGTGCTTTTCCTGGGGTCCTAAAACCCATAAATTATCAAAGACCAAAGCTACAACTCCACACGTGGCACAGACAGGAGAGATAATTTGTTAAAATTTACATGCTGACAAACATGAATCAAAGGACATCAAAGAGTTTCTGTTAAACTACAATTAAGTAATTGGTTTGATGTATTATTCCTGCTTAATTTTAGTTATGTTGCCTTCACCTCCATGACACAGACCTTGAGTAACTCCTCCCATCCCCTTGCTGTCAGGCTACAGCTGCAAAAAACCCAGGAGTTGCTGCCATCCCATGGTTGATCCTGGAGCTGAGCTACTCCTGGGATCTGCCACTCCTTCCATTCCCAGGTAGAAGTTTCCTCAGCAGCAGCAGTGGCAGCTGAACGAGGTGATTTTGTGATTATGAATTTTCATTTCCCTATGTGAATGGCAAAGCAGGGACTGCTGCCAGCACATGGGTGGGGAAGGAAAGTGCAGATCAGGGAATGTTCCAGCTCTGGAGGACGAGTGTGGCTCTTCCCAGAGGCAGCTCTGGAGGACAAGTGTGGCTCTTCCCAGAGGCAGCTCTGGAGCACTCGCTGTCCTTCGCTCCCACTGCAGCCACCTCCCTGCAGAGTCCTTCCCAGAGCTGCCACTCTCAGGTGACTGTGTCTTTACTGACTATTTCTAAAAAAGGGAGCCCTACTTATGAAGCTTGAGCCAGACCAGAAGTATATTATCTGCAGTACAAAATGAAGGCAAAGCAAAATATTTCTGCTGAACAACCTGGTGTTCTTAACTCCTCAGGGCTCAGCTTCTGGGTCTGCTTCACCAGTCCTGGAGTCCAAGATAAGTCTTTCTTTTACTTTGAGAATTAATAGGGCTGAAGTAAGTAATTATTGAAAATTCTCTCCCTCAGGACATCAAAGCTCTCTAGTCATTTACAATTGGCTTGAGGAGGGACATCTGTATTAAATGTGAGCTCATCTCCATAGTGCTAAAGACTTCCTCTAGCCAAGATACTCGATGGAAAAAGAAAAACACAAAAAGAGGAATGAAAATTTAAAACCTAAGCCCATCATTGAAGACTATTGACTCACAGAGCCTCAAAATGAGGACATTTAAGAGGTGATAAAGTTCAGCTCAAGGGATGGACAGGTCAACTGCGACTGGGAAAATGATGCTGGGAGTCAAAAGAGAAAAACTGTTTTCTAAAAGAATCTGAATATTTTCTAGGAATACATATGGATGCTTTGATTATTGGACTTTCATTATAGTAAGAAATAATGTCAGCCCAGGATTGAAATATTTATTTTACAAGTTAAGGAATAGTTGGACCTTGGTATGGGAAAGCTTAGTCACTGTCGACAATGATAATTTCAAGACATATCTAATTCTGCAATAACATCTCATGGCTGGATTTTTGCCATAATTGTTTGTTTTCCATAAAGTGAGTGAGACATGGAGCACTGTATCATGCTTAGAATTTCACTGGGTTTCCAACAGGAAATCTTGGGAACAGAACTATGAGAAAGAAACAAGTTGACCAGGAAGGCAACCTCTGGTTTCAATGGAAATTATGAAGAACAGATTGGGAAGCTGTTCACTGGGGATATTGCACAATGTTTTAGAAAGAAAAATAAGGTATGAATGGGATGACATGGAGAACAAAGAAATAGAAAGGCTTATATCTTCAAAAAGGCAAGGGAGTGAAGGAAATACCTACAGTTCCTAGTCTGTGATAAAGAGGAGCACTGCTGTAAATCCATCCTCAGGACAAATCAGGATGGTTGAAGTATTATTTGAGATCATCTGAGCCTTATGATCCATTGCTGAAATAATAAAAAAGATGTATATACAAAACAAAAGAAAACAACCTGACACCTCAGAACATCAAATCCTAAAATCATAGAATGGTTTAGGTTGAGACAGACCTTCAACAATATCTTATTTTAAACTCCCTGAGATGGGCAGAGACACCTTCCACTAGGTAGGTTGGTCCAAGCCCCATCCAACCTGGCCTTGAACGCTTGCAGGGATGAGGCATCCACATCTTCTCTGGGCAGCCTGTGCCAGAGCCTTACCAACCTCATAATCAAAAATTCTTATGTGTAATTGATTATAGTAGCAAACTGTGCAATATCCTCCAAGAGAGGAGGTGAGAGCAGCTCAGCTATATGTGCTCACAGAGGAGAGGAAGGATTGTCTTGTTGTCACAGCTGAGATATGGTGCTTATAATAATTGTCTAATTTCAATACAGACTTCATTAGGTGCCCACAGGGCAGCTCCACTGAGCAGAGGTGTCTGAGATGTCTGGGCTTACCCTCCCTGGCCTGAGGGTGACATCCCAAAACACAGAGGTCTCCTTTGGCTGCATCTGCCAAACTGATCTGGTTATCATCTTTGGGCACCCCAGTGCATCTCAAAGGGCATGAGATTCCTTTGTGTCTGTGATTGAATTGAGCCCTGATGTGCCACTTCATTCCTGATTTCTGAAACAGGTCTAGGATTTGAAAGACTTTATTTTCTGCAATGAGATATTTAGTGAGTTTGATGGACTTAATGAGGAGTGGTGGAGATGTATTTATATATTGCACCTTTGGTTTTGGCTGAGTTGTTTCCCTTAGAGAAATCTTCTGCTCTTCTCTTTCTTATTAGGCAAATTGTGGGGTTTTTTTATCCAACACCTCTCCAGCAAGATTTGTTTGTTTTGGGTTTTTTTAATAGGTGAACAGATGTTGGTATGTCTCAAATATACACCTGAAAATGTTACACTTGAAAATGAAGTCTGAAAAGGCCTAGAATTTTTAATAATTTAGGCAAAAGACCTAGCTGCACAAGGGAAACCTTGCAAGATGCTGTGAGGACAAATACTGCTGCAAAGCTGGAAGGAAGCCAGGAGAACACAGTAAGTCAGAAAGACAGAAGAGAAACTACATGAGGGAGTGATAAAATAAGACACAAGAGAAGACAGCTGAGAGAAACACAGAAAAACAGGCAAAATACAAACAGACTTGAGGAAAGATGTAAAAACTGTAGAAGACACATACAAGGATGGTGAGAAAAAGAGCAAACCCCAAATCTGGTGTGCTGTAGCACCAACTGGTTGAATGGGATGCTGAAGGAGAGGGCAGATTAAACAAAATTCTACTTTTGATAGTAAAACTGTCTTAAAAAAACATGCCTTCTCCTTCTGCTCCCACACATATCACACATATTCCCACCTCTTCAGCTACACTGCCTGGAGAACTTCATTCTGTTTCCCTGCTCATTTTAAAGGGCTTTATTTCACTTCTGTGCACCTTGTATTTCTGTGCTGCTGGCTACAGAGCAGCCTCATGAAGAGTGACAGTGTGACAACCTTGAGCTGCAGAGCAGGAGAGGAAGAAGGCCAGGGACTGTGGTAGCTGCTATGGCTTTGCCATCAGAGCCAACAGATCCAAAAATACGTCCTGACACAGCAACCCTTTGGTTGCCCTGTTCTGTTTCTCTTTTCCTGAAGCTGTTCCAGCTGGGGAAAAGCCTGTGATCCCAAATTCACAGCAGCCCTCTTTGCAATGCATGCCAGGTCAGTAGATGTGGTCATTCCAGAAAACTAAAATGATGGAATTTAATTTTAATTTTTTTAACTTGCCCTTACCAGGCAAACCGCTGGTAAGAATGCCACAGAGAAAACAGGAGCACATCTAGAACAGCTGCTGTTTGAAGGGATATGATTTCTGCCACTGTGTGTTCTTCTCAGAGGTGGCCAAAGACATATTAAAAAAGGCTTTATCATGGCACTGTGCAAGCTGAAATCTCAATGCTGCAGCCACAGTCTGGAAGACCCCAGCCCTGGGGTTTCTTCATATAGGTTGTTCTCTAGAGGATAATGTCCAATGCCATCAGTGTCACCAGTAAAAGGATAAAAGGAGGACAGATGCTCCCTTTGTAATTGCAGCCATTGCCCTACAGCCTGCAGCTCAGAAACCACTGGTACATGACATCACCTATTCCCATGGATTTAGTGAGGTGCAATTCAGAAGAGGATTAATTCAAGTGCTGCCCACCAATGAAAGCTTGGCAAGGACCATGTTTTAGGAAAGCTGTTGGTTGTGTACTCTCAAGTGGAACACCAAGAAAGTGAAGGCAGCAGCATATGGCACAGCACCTTGAGAAGGAGCTGAGGCAAGGTGAATGAGTAAATATGGCATTACCAGTTTTCATCACATTTTGATATTGCTTTTCTTCATGTAACAGGATGAATGTTCATGGTTCTTTTGACATGTGAGGTTGCTAATGATGTCAGAGTTCAAGGGCTGTTCAGACAGTGCTTATAGTTGCATGGTTTAGTTTTAGGTAGCCCTGCATGGAGCAGGGATTTGGACTTGATTCTTATGTGTCCACTCCAACTTGAGACACTCCCAATCTTTGCAATCTTACTAATGGTGCCAGTGATCAGAATGTACTGAGAGGCTCTCTCCCCTGAGGCAGTAAAAATATGAATGCCTTTTTCTCTTCCTAGTGTCAAGGCTTTTAAAAGTTTTGGCCTCTGCAAAATGCCATGTCCAAGAGCAATCCAGGAGAAGTGATGAAACACGAGTAGAAGGGTTAATGTTGCACTGAGAAGCAGTGCATGCATTCTACAGCAACAGATGACATGTAGCAGTATCTGTTGGGTCATTTGCACCCAGATAAGTGTGATTCCTCACAAAGCAAATAAACTGAAAGTATTACTTGCTTTTTATTGCCTACACTTAATTATACAATTAGAGCTGGTGCCCGAGACCAGCTCTGCACCAGCCCTGGAGCTCACACTGCAGAGGCAGATGAAGCTTCTTCAGAGAGTAGTGCAGCTCAGGGCACAAAGCTTCCAGGTTGCAGAAGTTCAGCCAGAAAACAAGAGAAACATAAGGAGAAGGGAAACAAAGGCATAAATGTTTGGATGCACTGGGGAAAGTAGCAGAGATTCAAACAAGTGCTGAAGCTTGATGACATATGACAGAAAATCAAAGAAGCTTTATTGGTTGTCTGTGGTTTCACACTTACAGCTGTGGACAATTTTGTCCTTCTGTGTTGTCCTCCTACAAGTACAAACAGCTATTTCATCCATAACAGGAATTAAAAAACAGTCTCTGGAAGTTGAAAGAGCTAAGGTAAGCACTCACAGAAAGGAGCAACTGCTACTACTTGAAGGGTTTGCTGCTTTTTGGTTGGATTTGCTTGTTTGTTTCTTTGGTTTTTTGTTTTAAGAACTGCTGTGAATTGGAGAACAAAGGGGCATTTTTGATGTTACTGGAATTCTTTCTTGAAGTGGTACTTTGAATTATTTGATGTGATTCAGACAACACTCACAGCAGAATCTTTGGGCTTGGATCTTAGGATGTTCAGGATGCTTGAGGATGTCTGGTGTAGCAGATGATTGCAGTGTGTTAATGACCAAAAGCAGGTGTATCGTTACTTATCCTCCATGTGTTGGAGTCAGGCTCTATCTACCAAGGATCCAAGTACTGAAGGGAAATGCACACACTTGTAAAGCTCCTGCAAGTTTCTTTTTTTCTTTGGGACATACCACGTGTCTGCCAAAAAAAAAAAAAATAAGCCTCACAGATTATGTACAGGCAAGAGGAGTGAGTCCTGGTGGCGTTTGGGATAATCCCATTTCAAAATTATTCAGAGAACCTTGAGAAACACTGGGAACAGGGTTCTCCTTGCCTCATGGTTGAGCAGATGAGCTCCTGTATTCCCATACTGCCCTGAACATGGAGAGTCCAAGGTAGAACTAATTATGTTTAGAGCAAATCATAAAACCCTATTTAAATCTAGTGTGTGATCATAACACTGGAATAGTTAAAACTTAATTGTGAAACACTGGGATGACAGTTGACTCTAAAACTCTTCTGAGTTTACACCAAAAGCTTGGTTTTGTTTGCTCTTCTTATGAAACAGTAAATTCAGTCCTATTTTTTTTTGTCACCTGTCCATCATTTAGGACTGTGTGCCTGAACAGCATGGCTTTTCAATGAAGCTGTGGTGACAGATGCAAACCTATTCCATGGTGCAAACTCTCCACAAGAACCTGGGTGAGAAAAGGGACTGTGCAGGAACAAATCGTGGGCAGCAAACTAAAGTAAGGTTTAATCTGGCAGCAAATTGGAAAGTTCATGCGTTTTGCTCATTAAAACACCTTTAATGCATCGAATGGGATCTCTGATGGAGAATTCTGCTCCTGTACATTAATTATAAGTGCCTTGTGGGAGCTGTAAGTGCAGCTTTGTTCAGTGTTACCTTGGTGCCTGACACCTTGCTGACACCACCAATCTGTTACGAGGAGCTTGCTGTGGAGCTTTAAAACACTCTCTGCTCTAAGTGGGGTGTGATGAGAGCTTGTAGGGTAAACTGAACTGCTGTAATAAATAAAAGTCTTCACTCCTCCCAAGCCATGCTAACCTCAAAATTTGTTGACTTCACTGACTTTAAGAAATCCCTGAGTCAGACCTTCTGCTGTGAATCACTGTGGTTTTGCATAAAGGGATGAAGCTCCACACACTCCAACAGATTCCTGGTTCAGTGGCTTTAACAATCACTGAACTTGAATAGAATTATCATATATGAGAAATATTATATTTTTAAAATAATTTGATTGTTTTGAAATAATAAATTTCAAAATAATAATAATATTTTGAAAATAATAATCTCATCTACAGTGGGATAAGATGAATCCTAGTTTCTATTTCTCCCCACTGACAACAAATAAAAATGTTTGAGGGACTACCTTAAAAAGAGGCATCTAAAATATGCATAAAATTAAATGAATGCCATCTATTCTATATTGGTATTTTATTTCTATATAAACATTCTTAATTTGTGATGCTTGGGAGTTCATTATTCATTCGTCATTTGGGAGGCTCAACAAGTAGAAATTCCACCTAAATTTGCTCCTTACATAGACTATAAAAGACTATTGCCACTCTTTTAGGTTTTGAGGAAAGCCTTTGCTGCATTGAAAAGAAATATGTAAACATTGCATAGTGGTTATCTTGTTCTTTATAGAGATCTGCCCCTGTAATGACAAATATTTACAGTTATTTTTGTATTTTTAGCTAACAGAAAGAATCATTAGGGTGTTATTTAGCAGCAAGGACTTCAGCAGTGTATCCTTGAGCAGTGGAAAAGCACTGCAGAGCTGAATATTCACTGAGATTCACCCAATTTATTTCAATGCATTTTATTTGGCTGAATATGGTCTAATTTTATATGGAGTCCCTTCTAAAGCTCATAAAACTCCATGGATTAAAAGAACCATAATGAACTATGTTCTATTCAAAGCATTTATATGTCTCCCTTGATCTCTGATGTGTACAATTGTAAGTGCTACAGTTCTGATGATAAAATTCCAAGCAATTGATATAAAAAGTGGGACTATTTATACATTTTTATGGTGAATTTTTAAGGATTATATTTGATCTCCACAGATGCACACACATTTCATGAATTCTGATTCAGAGGAAATTCTGGTAATGGACATATCAAACTGTACTTGGGATCAGTTTAGAGTATGAGAGCTGCATGTCTAAGAGTTCTTTTACATTTTATGCTCAAATTACAGTTTGGAAAGTTTTATTCTCTTTCTAGTTTTATTCTCTTTCTAGTTTTATTCTCTCTGACCTTCCCAAACTCCATTAGCTGCCTGAACTAAATCTTTGTACATTGTTCTACTTTCCTTGTTTCTGGCAACATTTCCAACTATAAATGAAGAAATTACATAGTAAAAAACCAGGAATATGTATTTATATATGTTGATATTTAAGAAACCTCACCATAAACAGGGTTGGGTTTTTTTTTTGCAAAGAGAAGCACAAACAAGCATGAAAATAATAAATTAATAGAGGTCTAGGGAGCCTTAAATCTCTTCCCACTTGTGTATGTGTTATAGTGAAGGGTGGATACAGTTCTACCTCATCTCACTTACACCCTTAAAATTAATTTCATCCCTCAGAGAGGAATTATGTCTATCTCCTCAACTGTCTGTCTGTGCAGCTCAGTTTTCAAATGTTTTCCTGCCTGATCTTTTTTTTTTTTTTTTTTTTTTGGGTGGTTAAAGTTTTCAAAAATATTTTTTCCTGAGTTTACAAATGTCTGTTTTGAGGAGAAAATTGGCTATTTCCTTCCTAAACCTCTGCTGCAATCAAGGCTGATAACAGGAACCTTAGTGCTACTCAAGTCCCCCTAAGAAATTTGGAAATCTGGAGTGATTAACAACCTTGATTAGGGCCATCAATTTTGTCTTTCTTTTGCATATTGTTTAAGCCATTAAAACATTTCCCCAGAAACAACTGAACTTGTGAATTGGCAAGTTTGGGAGGCAATAAAACAGATTTCTAATCAGGATTCTTCTCAACGCTATTCATCATCTTCCTGTCCAAGGAACACTGTGAACTTCCAGCACTTCCTCGTGTAAGTCCTTGTATAAATATTTAAAAAGAAAGCATAGTCCTAGAAAGATTCAAATATTTCACAGTGACAAGACCCAACAGTGACACTGCAGAAGAAAAAAAGATGGAAAAAATTATTAGAGAATTAAGTAGTTCTAGAATAACTGTAGTAATTGTAGACCATTTTTTACAAGATAAATGCTTTTTAATAGCTGGTTCTAATATGACCTTCCACTGAACCTTGGAAAAGACACTACATTCTCTACTTCTTTGTCCATAAGATGGAGATTTTGCAAATCTTGACAATTTTGGGGACTAAAAAACCGATGTTCACTGTCTGTTACCTACTATAAACATGCCAACATATTCATGCTGTATGCATTTTGGATCAACAATTAACTTGTTTAACTGCAGTGATTACCCAGAAGGATGATTTTGAAGCCAGGTGCTCACACTGGCAGTGATCTCATTCTAGAATGTACCAAACTCCAGTTGTAAAGAGTATTTATGAAATTGAAAAGTTGTTCTTCAGCAAGTAAATTGTTATATAGTAGTAAATAAATAAAACAATTCTTTGTAATAACAGTTTTCATATGTGCAGCTATCTTAAGATAATCATATTTTATGTATATCCTGAACTTAACACTAATTTCAGATATTTCTTAAAAAAGTATTGCATTATAATATATTTTTCTTTTTTTTTTTAAGTTTATACGCAAATACAACTTTTAAAAGTTATTTTCCTAGAAATTTTGTTCTGTCAAACAAGCAATGAAACCTAAGGTGGGATCCAGCTTACCTGATGCAAATGCCTACATTTAATCAGTTGAGCTTTGACTATGCCAGATACCCACAAAAGGAAGTGCCTCCCTTATGATGAGAAAGCAATTTACCTATTTTATCTGATTTTTCTGCCTGTGATATCTCTAAGAATCTGCTGGTTTTTACAATTTCATCCTGCTTTGCACATCAGTCTGCTGTGGGCCTGTAGCCACACAGGCTTTTTCACTGCTGCAGTAGCAGTTTGCAAAGTAAAAAATTAAATAGAGGCAAACTGAATTTATTGTAATTATTGTGTGGCAGTGACCTGTAAGTCCTTGGCTGAAAAGCTTGCACAGCACTGCTGCAATTATAGTGTGCTCATAACCTTCTTATAAAGGGAGTCCCATGTAGGAGGTTTTCCTCAGTGGGTATTTGTTTTTACTGAAGGGTAGCAATGGCAAATGAGTGTTTTTGGGAGTGTGAAGAATACTTTATGCATATTTTTCAGCCTCTGTTTTTCTTTTCCAAGGGAAATGCCACAAACACATCTACCTCCAAGACCTGCTGCCTTGCCATCTAACATTAGTCATGGTTAGTAGCACTCGAGTGGTTTGCAGAACACAATTACATTTGGAAAAATAAATCTGCATTTCTAATAATCGTTTATATGGGATTGAAATGGAACAGCAGAGAAAAGTGTTTGTAGATACAGCAGACTGGTGAAAAGAGCTACATTACTCTTCATCCTTTTTCCCCAGGAAAAGGATGAAGCTGTGATAACTTATTTTCTTGCCTGTCAGACTGTCCTGAGTTGAAATAGTTCCCATTTCCAAGGAGTGATCCATGTCCCATGAGGGTGGTGGCAGCACTCAGATGTTGTCTCGTCACAGCAGCTGGGGGTTCATGGTGCCAAAGCTTCACCCATGGTGGGGTTTTGCAAACTCCTGCCACAGACAGCTGACCCTGGTTTTCCCAGGGCTGTGGGAGCCTAAGTAGATGCAGAAAAAGATGGAAATACAGGGAAACAAAGAAACAAACAAACAAATGAACCAAAACCAAAACCAAGCAACCAACCAAACTAACAAATGAGCCATATTTATATCATCTTGTATTCTGAATTAGCTGAAGCATCACACCTTCCTCTCCAGGGGTGTGAAGGGAGCAGGATCCAGCCCACCTTGGTTCACTTGTCATTTCTGAGGGAAGCAGCATTAAATCTGCCTGGGATCCCATTACAGACAACCCAGATACACACTGCCTACTTCATGAGTGGACATGATAAAATTCCTCAGAATTCCTTGCTGTTAACGCACATGGTTGACTTTTGTCCACTAATACTGATATTTTCTAGGACTTAGATAAAAACTGAGGTAATTCTACCATCCCAAATTATTTGGTCTCATTGAAATGATGGCGGTTACACCCTCAGTGATAAAAACCCAGTCAGGTGGAGAGTTTCGTGTTTGGCTTTATTTGTTTATTTGTGTGTGTGTTGTTAATGAAAATGGTGCAGGAATTCACATTCTCTATTGAAAAATACTAAATCCACTGAGATATCTCTACGTTACATACAATACCAGTAAGTGGAGTGCATGTGGTTGAAATCCATCCTCCAATGATTTTCAATTCTTGAAGTTAATTAAACATAGCTTGTAGAATGATTACTAATAATGCAGTGATCACATTCCAGCATCATATTTCATGAATATGCTGTTCTTATTTTTTCTGTTTCCATAATAAAGAAAGATGAACAGCTCCAAAATTAGGCTTATTGCAATATCACTTGTCTTTATTAGTTGTCCTAAGGCATGTTAAATTCAGTGTTTCTTTCATACAGCGGAAACTGTCTTTTCTGAAAACACTTTGCTCCAGCATTTCTTTACTTTACAGCAAGTGATTCTGAGATCTTTACCTGTAGATGTCTTTTTGCTTTATGGGGTTGTAGGATGTGCTCTGTGGCAAAACAAAAAGCAAACTTGAATTCGATCTGAGGGGAAAGCTGTGTGTGCCTGGAGCTGTAGCTATAATGGGTGTCTCCTGATTTAAGAATGGCTCTGATTCCAGCTATCCTGCCAAGAGCTGATGGCATTTCTGTGGGGAGGAAGGAAGGAAGGAGGGAGAGAAGGAAGGAAGGAAGTCAGTCACTCCATCAAATAGGTATGTTTCTAATTTACTCTGGGTTTTTTTTTTCTAGATTTCTGCAACAACTCGGGAAACACCATTCAGTTCTCTAATTTATTAATTTAATTTTAAATTTAGAAATGGATTTATTTTGCTGTGACCATTTCAGCATGGCTTTGTTTATTCTCAGCCTTCACCAACACTTGTCATCAATGTTTCTCTTCACATTTAAAATGTCATTATTCCATTGGAGATCTTCCATAAGAACGAGGATTCTTCAGTGTCACAGCACAAAGGATCTGGTTGATGCTCTTATCTACTGAAACCTGACTTTCTGTCAGCTGCAATATAAGTTGCCTTCTGAAAGAGACTCGAAACACACAAACAGTGACTCATTTTTTACTTATTTCAGTCCATTTCTTACAGTGACAATGATTTTCAACCTTTTGCAACTGGAGGACCCTTAAAACAAGACCCATGTAACTGTGGAGCTCTGCTCAGTAATCCAAGGCAGAGACAATAGGTTTGCCACCATTTGTTGGTTATTATTAAGTAATAGAGTGTGCAGGAGATGAGTTTGTAACTACTGATATTGAAGACATCAGTTGAATCCATGAACACACACTTGTGTGAAATTTGCCACTGTGGTGCTGTATCTTCCTTCCCTGACTTTTGAAGTGTGTGTGATGTTTTTTGATCCCATTTTTTTTCTGAAATTTTTTGCTGCTAGTTTAGCCAGACACCAGGTTCTAATTTCTTAGACTAAATCAGGGATTTAGATTTCATCAAAATTTGCACTCAGTCAATCCACAGAAGTAATACAATTTCTCTGAAGGTGCACATTAATCTGCCTCAGACTAGAGAGGGTCTCCCACACTGCAGTGTAGAGTAGAGAATTTGGGGACAGAAAACCTTTTATTCCTGTTTTCAGGAGTGCCTTTTAGTGGCTTCTAAGCTGTGTGCTGCAGCAGTGATGCTGTTGCTCTGCAGTTCCCAGAGAAGAAAATATATCAGCATGAAAATGAGCTGGACCAGTTGCTCCCCTGTGGATATGTTCTTCAGCTGAAATAAATCTCTTATTAATGGAAGAAAGCTCTGAATGTTTGCTGGAAGGTGGAGGGCAATGCATTTAGCTGCAATCCTTCTCATTCTGCTGGGAGGGGCAGCACTATTTTGCTTGACAACAGAGCAACTACCAGAAAAGGAGAGAAAAGACAAGCTCTGAATTAAATTTACTTCTGGAGTGGGTTTAAATTTGTTCCACTGTTAGCAGAGGGAAATTTCAAGAAGGGCCAGATGCCAAATTGGAAAGGAGTGAAAGCTAGGAGTGAGTCTGCTACAAGCTCAGAAAGAACCTATTTAACTTGTACATTATGTTCTCTTGTGTTCAAACCTGTCCTTTGCTGTATTTCTTGAACAGCTGTACCCAGGGTTCAGTGTTCCAGCAGGCAGGTCTTCTCTTCCTCTCTTTAAATCTTCCAAGTGAGCTACTGAATTAATCTGCCTATCATTTGCATATAAAGAACCTCACTAAGAGCCTGATAGTTAAAGATGTTTAAGAACCTGGAACTCAGAGAGAACAAAAATACCCTTAAAATCTGGCTGCTCCAGTGGCATTCTAAATTGCATGTTCTGCATTCCTTCTCAGGTCATACTTTGTTATGTGTCTAGATTAAAATTTCAAAGATAGCATGTTAGTCTTT
Source organism: Entomyzon cyanotis (assembly GCA_024500445.1). Taxonomy (NCBI): domain Eukaryota; kingdom Metazoa; phylum Chordata; class Aves; order Passeriformes; family Meliphagidae; genus Entomyzon; species Entomyzon cyanotis. The sequence continues at coordinate 68,701,953 of JAKEPQ010000871.1, forward strand.
TAAATTTTAATATGCGTGAAAGAGCAGTTGCCACAGAGTAGAAAAACACACACCAGACCTGGAAAGATTTGAGTTTCTGTGAGTTAAGGAGGATCTGATCTGGAAATTCTGGGGTTATTTGAGTGTCATTTTCTGGAATTCGTTCATCTATTCTCAACTTACCTGTAAGGAGCTGTGTTACCTGCTGTAGCTAGAATTAACCCAAATCAAATTATGGTCAGTCATTTTGTTGTTGTTGTTCCATTCAGGAAGTCAAAATAATTTGGAACATGTTGTAGTTATAGGCAATATTTAAATAGCATGTAATGACTCCTTGTTGAGCCGTAAGTATTCCTTTCCTTCCACAAATGCTTATAATAAAATCTGAACAAAGGTGGAGGCTTCCATTGGGAAACCTGCTACCATTTCCATGGAGGAAAATGAAATATTAAGATCCAGTCCATCTCACTTGGATTCCTCACTTAAATAAATCATCAATAAAGCAACCCTCTTATGTTGGTGTCTGTGATCCCTGCCAGGCCAGTGGAGTGAGACACATGGCTTGAAAGGCCTCTCATTCCGAGGGTCTGCTGAGAAGTGAAATGGGAGGAATTTGAAATATGTGGAAGGAAATGCCTGTAAGCCAAGGATGTACCTGGCTGTGCTCTACAGCTGCTTGACTCTGGCACCTCGACTCTCCCTCTCTTGGCTGAACCACAGCTGTGCCCAGAGGTGAGTCCTGCACTGCTCCATTGGGCCAGTTGTCTCAGCTATTGCATCCTTTCGGGCAGCTTTAGTAGCTGGAGCAAAATGGACCTGAAGTGCAAAACTGGACATTCTTCTCCATCATTGATGCAATGTTAGCAGCGTTCAAAGACAGTTACTTAATGCCTACAGATGGCAGAAGTATATATTGTTCTAACAGTTATTGTAACTGAAAGTAATAACTATTTTCTAATGAAAATGGAAATCAAGGAATACTGAAACACATTCTTCAGTTTACAAATTTCAGCAAAGGATTAAACACCTCAACAGATGCTTATTCTAGAGTGCTGCACAGTTTGCTATATTCCTCTCATTCTGTTATGTCCCAGGAAGAAGAATCTCCTGTATATTTTCTGTCTTTCTGTGGAATTTCTCACTTGCTCTGCTATGCTTTTCTAACTCCTCTATTCTTCTGGAGATGGGGGGATCAGGACAGCATATCATATGCTATCTGTGGATGCACCATCCATTTACAGAGCCATGTAACAATACTTCCTATTTTTTTAATCTTCCTTCCGAAGCAGTTCCTAACATCTTGCCTGCCCTACAAAGCACTGATATAATATTTGCATTGAACTGATGCTGATGATTTTGATGATTTGTGACACCCAGCCCTGATCAAATAGGATGGAGATGCTCATCATGGGTAAGGTTAAGGGATTATCTATTAACAAGGGCATATAGTGACAGGCCAATAGAGGAATGGCTTCAGACTGAAAGACTGAATATTAGGAAAAAAGTCTTTACTATAAGGGTGGTGAGACAGCACTGGCACAGGCTGTCCAGAGAAGCTGTGCCTACGCCACCCCTGGAAATGTTCAAAACCAGGCTGGATGGATCTCTGAGCAGCCTGGTCCAGTGGAAGGTGTCCCTGCCCAAGGCAGAGGGGTTGGAATGAGGTGATCTTTAAGGTCCCTCCAAACCCAGGCCATTCTGCAATTCTGTGTCTTGATGATTCTATTATTTTAGTGGGTTTGAATGGACCTTCTCATCCCCCTACATCTGTTATGTCATAACATCTCCCTTGCCATGTGGCTGCATGGATAACTTGCATTCCATATGCCTTAAGGTGAGAGCAACACCTGTGATCCTGTCATTCTGTGTTGCAACCTACTGAGATTTCTCTTTCTCTCTCTTCCTTGAAAAGAGTTATCAGAGATTCCCTGGTGGGGGAAAAAAATTGTTTGAAAACAGACTTGGAAACTTTCTGAATGCCTGAGCAGAAAAAGAAGCACCTGGAAGATGTGAATATATGATACAAGAGAAATATTCTTGCTGAAAGAAACAGGAGAATGCCAGCAACAATCAGAAGTGAAAGCATTGTGACACCGAAAGAATACAAGGGAATGGGAAGATGCAGGATTCAGTTAGAAGTCAGAAAACATTAATTAGTTATATGGCTTTTTTTGAGGTTACTTTTTTCTCACTCATAACCCCCTAAAACATGAAATCTAGAATCTTTAGAGGCTACAAGGGTAAACTTGCAAAGAATTCATTAATAACCTGCCTGTGTTCCAGTGCAAGGGACAAACGTTGCTCTGAAGTGTGATGGTAGAAATCAGGGTCATCTTCTTCTGAGTCAGTGAAAAGGCAGCTCTGAAACATCTGAGTGGGTGAGATCAATATCAAGGCCAAGGTGTTCTACCTGACAAATAGTATATTATGAAATGTTCATCTCTCAAAGCAGTCTCAGCAACTCCTTTGCTCATTATTACCTGCACCATATTCCCAAATCTTTCTGCAACTCCCTTTTATCATTTAAAACCATTTTCCTAAATTCTCCCACCCCCCCAGATCCTGAGCCCCTAACAGCTATGTGTTGTATGCAGCATATGAATATTTTTTACAATATTGGCTGACAATCAGACTTTACCTGAGCCTTGTTTCTTCTTCCATGGGACTCTCCTTTTGCACTGCTATTTTACACTGGGAGTAACTCAGCAAAATACAACCAGACAGAAATACGTTTTCTTTAAAATAGATGGAAAACCCTGGGACAACCTACTTAAGTCTCAAATACAATCAGCTTAAACTTTTTGTATTTTCACAGCTATAAAGCAAATTCAATGTCACAAAGGAGCTGAGAGAAATACACAGAGGTCACAGTCTTACAGAAAAATGCAGTAGTGCTGTATTTTAGTAGAGGGACAGAATAAGCCTAAGTAAACTATTCACTTCTTGTCTTTAGCCTGCTATTTTAAGCTTTACAGTTTTTATAAGCTAAATTAGGAAAGGCAGTGGAGAATGTACAGTAAAGAACAATGCAGTTGTATGACAAGGAGATGGATTAGGTAAACCTTACATACCTCTACCAACTTGAAAATTTATGATTGTAGAAAACAGTGCAACTGAGCAGAGTTGGGGTCTATTGATTTCTGTCTCCAGTGACTTCAGATGGCAGAGAAATTTTTCCTTCAATTCTCTTCTTCTATATCCTCTTTTCTATTACAAAAAAGTAGATATCTTGATAGGTATGGACCATCTTTTCCAAATCAAATGTTCATTTTTTTCAATGCAATTTTTTTTTGTTTGTTTGCTTTTTTTGCTATTTTTGATAAACAGAGCACCTGGGCTCTGCAGCACTTGAATGACCACGTTGTGAAGTGAGAGATTGAGTGAAATAAAATATATATGCAGCTGGGTTCACAATGATAGGACAAACAACCAAGCCACTGGTTGGGATCCATGTTCCAACAGTGGGGGAGGAAGCCCAAAGTTTCTTCTGCATTGCCAAAAGAGAAAAATTCACCAGAACATCCTACACTGACCATTGGTAATGGGGCAGCAGGTTAGAACTAGAAGCTGAAGTCATGGTTTGATCCAAGCACTTGCAAAAGGGATTAAAAAGGCCAAAGCACTTTTACTCACAGAGGAAAGAACAGCCTATTCAGAAGCAACCCGAACAGGTGGATTGGAGGAAAAACAAAAAGTAAGGAATAGGTGAAGAGTTTGCTGTGCACAAAGCACAGGGCAGAGCAGCTGTGTTTGCTGACTGATGTTTGTGGGGTCAGAAACTACACAGAAAACTTTTTCAAGTCAACTGAAAGTCAAATAAGAGACACACAGAACTAATTCAACGAATTAAATGACTAACACTTGGATGACTCCATATTTTCCAAAAGGAGATGTCCTGAAGTAGACAGAATAATTTGGAGGAATTGTGCATTAAGGTTGTACATTTGGGAAATTTTTGGTGAGCTGAAAATTCTAGAGGTAGCTGTGCATGTACTGGTTGTCTAAATGTACATAAACTGAATCATAGTGCCTGGTTTTATCTGCCCTCTATGTAGGAATTTTGACAAAAAGAATTGTTTTTTAGCTCATGTGGATATATAACAATCAGAAGAGTATGGCAGGCTCTCTGATTTACGAGTGGAGGGAGGAGAGGAGAGGAGAGGAGAGGAGAGGAGAGGAGAGGAGAGGAGAGGAGAGGAGAGGAGAGGAGAGGAGAGGAGAGGAGAGGAGAGGGAGAGGAGAGGAGAGGAGAGGAGAGGAGAGAGGAGAGGAGAGGAGAGGAGAGGAGAGGAGAGGAGAGGAGAGGAGAGGAGAGGAGAGGAGAGGAGAGGAGAGGAGAGAGGAGAGGAGAGGAGAGGAGAGGAGAGGAGAGGAGAGGAGAGGGAGAGGAGAGGAATTTGCTCACAGTAAAATTGAAAATATCAAAAGAAAACTCAACAATATAAAAATATTTGGCATCTGCCTACACAGGCAGGACAGATGCTATATATTAGTAGAAGGAACGCTTACGTAGTAATTAAGGTTTCTCCCTAAAGAATGTTCAGTTTCTCCTGAAAAAATTAATTGTGAAGACACTAAAGGAGCTGCAGTTAATTGCAGAAATACCTGGAAATTTTTCTATTGTGCTCCTGTGCTATTTTGGATCACTACTAAACAATTTGCAAAGAGGATGGCAGTGCTGACATTGGAATTCAGCTTTAAAATAAGTAGACATTCAGGTAGTCTAATATTCTGATGAGAATCATTTGCCTGCCTACAGCCAGAAACCCAAATCTTTATGCTGAAGATGTTCACTAGCACAGCAAACAGCAGAAAACATCAACGAAATAAATATTTGCTCCCAAGTTGCTATGTGAAATCCAAGAGCGTGGCAGTGACAAGTATGTTGATGTGGGAACCACGACATGGACAATGGTGTAGGTGTATTTTCTTGGACCAATTTATCAGTGAATTCCCTGAGAAGAAATCAGTCTTTGAACTGATCCATACAGTCAGCCAGCAGGTCCAGGCTGCAGGTATCTTAATCACTACAGCATTTTATTCTGGCAGAATGATTTTTAAAATTGTATTTATTTTTTCTGTCATTAAATCTGGCAAGATGAAGGTAGCTAGAGGTGAGGTATTTTGTTCTGATGCTACGCTCTGTTTCAATAATTCTGTGAAATTTATTTTCTCAACAGACAGGAGCTTTTATGTTCATCAGACTATGATCTTGTTTTGTTGTTTCCCGGGTTTTGCTGTAGTTAAAATTAAACTGAGCAAGTCCAGAGGAGGCAGCCAAGATGCTCAGAGGGCTGGATCACATCTCCCATGCAGTCAGGCTGAGAGCTGGGGTTGTTCAGTCTGGAGAAGAGATGGCTCTGGGGAGACCTTGTTGTGTTTTTTCAGTACCTGTAGGGATCCTATAAGAAAGATGGTGGCAAAGATTTTAACAGGACCTGTGGGGACTGTTTTCAAACTAAAAAAGGATTTATTTAGATTAGAGAAGAAGGAAGTTCTATTACAGCAAAGGTGGTAAAACACTGGCACAGGTTGCTCAGAGAGGTTGTGGATGCCCCATCCCTGGAGACACTCAAGACCAGGTTGGACAGGACTCTGAGCAACCTGGTCCACTTGAAGATGTCCCTGCTCATTGCAGGGGTGTTGGACTAGATGACTCTTAAAGGTCCCTTCCAGCCTAAACTATTCTATCATTTCTATGTTTCTGCTTCTGTGTTTCTGTGATTCTATGTTTCTATGATTCTATGTTCTAAGCTCTGTTATTCTATTTTCTGGCTCTGTGGCCAGCTGTCCTGCAACAGCTTTTCTCTGAGCTTTCAAAATTCTTGATCTCCAAGAAGGATGGCTGTGTACAAACTTGTTTATGAGATCAGTTTTTTGCTCATGCTAATTCCCAGCCATACCCAGGGTTTGTTTGGGTCTGTGCTCACTGAGAGAAGGAAAGGCCAGGATGCTGGAGGTCAGTTTGACCTGCAGCACGGGCATGGTCCTCACTGGAGATCTGCTAGTGCCACCAGCTCCTTGGTGAGGTGCAATTGCAATGGGACAGGGTTGGGTCGAGTTGAGCAGAAATACAACTGAGCTCACCAGGCAAGACAGATCTGCTGATTTTTGAAGGATGGGCTTGGCTAATTCCTGCTGAGCTTGCAACCAAGCTGGGAACATGCTTTCACAGGAGCTGGAAGGATACAGTGAACTATGGAATATTCAGTGTTCAGTTTTTTCTGCTGCTGGTGGAGACTGATTTAGGGTAAAATTCCAAGTTAATTGGATCAGCCTCTTAAAGTCACTAATAAGGGAAGCACAGTGCCCAGCCTCTTACTGGATTATATATTAGGCACAATGAGTGTCATGCAGCAAGTAAATTCCCATTTTTATCATAAAACAGGCAGTGAGGACTCCCTTTTTTTTATCTTCAGGGAACTTTTTCAATGCCAGCTTTGTAAACTTCATTCAGAGCCAAGGAGTATTTTTAAAATCTAGCAATGGCAAAGAAATACTTTTCAAAGAGAAATTCCCTGCAATAGAGTGCCATTGTTGTGCTACATTTTCTTTTGAAGTGCCAGCAAGAAACAATTAAGGAGCAGCACTTGTAATGTATAATTGATGGTTTGCAGGTATCTAAAAACTTAGAGCAATTAGGCCCAGGGTGCAACATTACTTATTCATCACCATCTGGAACTTATAACTTTATAAGCCTTGCTATAGTTTATGTTTGTCTGGCAGAAATGGCAAGTTTAGTGTTTAAGTGCTGCATTATGCTGCAGAAGGTAAATATTTAATGGTGTCCCAACATAATGCAGCTGACTGGGATAAGAGGAACCTGTTCTGTGGTCAGAATACAGCAGCATGTGGATATTGCAAAATATGAGGAATAGAATGCCCTCTTGAGAGAGAGGATAGAGAATACTTCCAAATAAATCTACAGCATTTCTATTGCATCAATAGAAGGATGTAATTGATCCTTGGGTCACAGCATGCATTATGTGGTAACACCTGGCATGCAGCTTTAGATATGATTCAGACAGGTGAAAGAGTATCACACTATCTTTTTTGATGCTAGAGTAGATGTAGACAAAGGATGGGTAGGACGTCTCAGGAGAAAATGTTTTCTTAAAAAAAAGAAGTCATTTTATCAAGCATCAAACTTGTCCTAGTTGCTGTTTTGACAAATTTCCTACTGGAAAACAAAAAAACCCCAAAATAATATCCTAACCAAAAATGCAAACACAAAGAAAAACAAAAGCAAACCACAAACCCAGAAAATTTAATTTTATAAGTCTCAAAGTTTTCTAAAGGGTGTAGTCCCTCCTTGGGAAGAGAATTAAATTTCTCTTTGTTGTGCTACCCACCCTTAAAACCAAAGGGCAAAAACTGGCTAAAGCATTTTGCCTGGATCTATTCCAACATTCTCAAGATCTTGAGTTCAAAGTAATGTTCAAGAGATTGGCTTGATTCTTTTCTAGAAAGTTCTTACAGCATAAGAATTTTTATGGTTCTGGAGGATCAGATTCTACTCTGCTGTGGTCTGGCAACCAACCCTGGCTGAACTGAGCTGACTGGCAGTGGATTGATCTGCTCCACCTCCAACCAGCACACAGAAAGGAATCCTGCAGTTAACAATTACCTTTGAAAGAGGTAAGATTGGTGAGATCAACTGATTTTTCTGCACTGTCACCTGTCTCACAGATCCTGACAAGTACAGTCAGACAGCTTAAAGTATTTTGTAGGTGACAATATTTTTCCTTAATGGCTGCTCTACATTCATTCAGTGCCCAATGGTAAAAAGCATCTGTAGGGGTAAGATAAAGGTCCAGTTTAAATTGTTGACACTAAACAAGTCCACATAGGATGCAATTGCAAAGCATGGCATTGTGCAGTAGATTGTATTGACTCACAGTGTGATTCAGAGAGGAGCTGTGTTGTTCTGACCCTCACAGGCCAACAAGTATGACATTGACTATCCTGGATTAGTACTGTCTTATCTACAATATCAAGATGAATGAAACCAGTGTTCGACTTCCTATCTTCATTTATTATCTCTGATTGACTTAGATACCACCTTGTATGCACTTTTATTCATCCATTTCACTGATTTACATGATTTGTTTCAAATGCCCTCATATAAACCTATAGTTGCACAAGCAAGCTGGACTTCCTTCTGCAACCAAGTTAATACACCAGCAGTTTCATTCATTCAAACAGTTCTGGCTCTTGAGTCAGTCTACATGGGAATAGAACCATGGAATCATAGAATGGTTTGTGTTGGAAGGGACCTTAAAGATAATCTTGTTCCAAACCCACTGCCACAGACAGGGGTGCCATTTACCAGACCAGGTTGCTCAGAGCCCCATCCAACCTGGCCTTGAACACTTCCAGGGAAGGGACATCCACAGCCTCTCTGGGCAGCCTGTGCCAGTGTTTCACCACGCCCTGAGAAAAGAATTTCTTCCTCACATCTAATCAAAACCTCCCTATTTTTAGTTTAAAATCATTGCCCCTTGAATAGAGCATATTATTGCCAGCATGAGTTCCAAAATGTTGTCTGTTTTGTTAATAGCTCCAATTCCTGGAATCAAGTGATTACAGAAAGGCCCTAGTTTTCATTGTTACATAGAAAACACAAAAGATCTGACCTGTAAATGCTCAAAACCTGAAAGTGAATAAAAGCAGCACTTTTACTTGGATTGTTTTTCCTATAATCTCCTAATTTATTTGGGAGCTCAGCATATGATGTGTAACTGTTTGAGGATAATAATAATTAGACTCTTCCCTGTTCAACATTTTATATAACAATATTACAGCCCTAGCTGAAGCCCTGAGCAAAGAGAAACTTTGCTTTCTCATGTTCTGCTCTAGAAGAGATTAAACATATGCATTATTAGTGTAACAGCACAGATTGTTATTCTCTCCAAAGTGCCCTAAACATCATTTATTAACACCACTAAAACATTTAACAACACTTTTCAAAATTTGCAGGAAAGGAAAATCAGTTTTATTTCATGTGCAATTTTTTACCTGGTAGATACCTGGTCCTGTTAAGGCCCTGATCTATATTGGTGCCTTATGCTTTCACACATCTTGTGTACAATAGCTGAATGCTGAGACATACATCACATGAAGCTGGAGAGTATGCAGTGTTTATCACAGCAGGCTCAAGGGTTGATTAAGGTCTCTCCAGCCCTGACACTAGGTACCAGCTGCCAAGGTCTCTATTATCGTATATAATCCTCTTTTATTGTTGTTTTTTTTAGGTCTGTGTCTACAGTGTTTGTGCAGGAGAATTCACTGTCATGAATCAAATGTTGGGCTGCACTGATGTCCAGAGTGAGTCTTCTGAGAAACACTCTGATTTGGACTGACATCAGCACCACCCCAGTAAAAAAAGCATCTTTGTGGAGGAGGAAAAGCACAACTCACCACTTCCTTCCAAGCACAGTGGCTCCCTCTCCATTTTTGAGGAGCCAGAGGTGTCCCACTGTGGTCATTTCCAACCTTACCCATTCTGTGGTCTACCTGGGAGGTAGCCATCCTTCAGGGAAGAGAAAATGGAGCCTTTCTGCCATCAGTCCTGTTTGGAAAAAGCAGGGCTGTGAAGCACAGCAGAGCCCTGTGTCCCTGGCATGCAATGCCATGTCCCAGCTGTGCTCTGTAGAATACTGCAGGTGGGCTTGAATCCAGTGGGATCATTGCTCTTCAGGGGAAGTCCTAAACTTCCCAGAGCTTCAGAAATCTGGGATGACACGTACAGCCAGATTGTCACAGGGGATTCATCCTTCTCCTGCTTTCACTCAGGATTCCTATAGGATCGGGTGCATCTGAGGGAAAGATGCATATCTCTGATTTCTTCCCACCTCTCATGGAAATCTGCAGGGAAAATCTCCCTGAGAGCTACATAGCACATTGATTACCAGCCTAGACATAACAGAGATAAGTAAGCAGCTCTGTGTTCCTGTTTTCCCATGTGGCTGCATGCCAGTTGGGATGGATCAAAGATTTGACACTGGGAACTGCAGCATGGGTAGCTGACCATAAACCAAAGAACCTGTGAAAAAAAATTGCAGGTGCCAGAGAGGGCTGCAACAGAACTTCATTTACATTCCATTTCAAGAAAGGTCAAAATTATGGTAATCAACCACTTTTAGTGTAGTCATAGAGTAGGCAGGCTGGAGACTCATAACTCAGAATAGCCCTTGCCATAAATGGTGAGCAAAAAAAAAAAGGAATCTGTAAACATCTTCCAAGCTTACATTATTTATGAAGAATTTGAATGGAAACATTCAAATTTAAGCGGCTTTGTCCATGATGAGAATGACAAATGGAGGAAAAATTGCCAGCCTATTCACAAGCTAAACTTCTTCAGTGGTAATGAAATCTGGCAAAGGGGTTTGTGCTTATACCAGAGCACTCCTTCCAAAAGGCACTCCTTCCAAAAGGCAGCAACAGCCTCAGTTGATCACAGTAAATGTAGAGAAAATAGGGAACTGATTGAGAACCGCAAGCAGAAGTACTCCAAAGCAACTCAGCAGGGACTTTTGATCTTTTTTAGTTAGCAAACAATGACATTTACTGTCAAGAGCTGCAGAGGTCATCAGCTATCCATCTCCTCCACTGGGTGTCCCCTGGCTATTTTTGATTGGATTCCCTTTCATCAGGAACTACAGACCTGTGCTGTCCTCTAAAGTTTAGCTATTGCATCACTTTTCCTTGTGCAGCCTTCGTTACACAACTATTTTCCCAGCCTAGATTTATTTGTGAAGGTCACAGCGGACTGGCTGTGATAAGAGCCCAGAAGCCTTCCCTTTGCTTCTGAATTGTTCTTGTTAATTCAGTGCTGATTGAAGATTGATACAGCCCTGGAGATCAAAGTCTCCTATTCCCCATGACAGCTCGAGCTTCTCCTCAGGGCACTCTTGGCTTGACCCAGAGAAGTACAGGCTCCAAATCCATTAAGTCCCTCACCCTTTTCAGATGAATCTCGTTGCTCTAAGTTTTGGTAATGGTTTTGTGCTGTGAACGTCTGTTCTCCTGAAATTAAACTGTCATCTAACTCCTTCTGGTCACTTGGCTGAACTCAAATCACAACTGAGAGTGCTCTGGAAGCCAGTTCTATTATTTTTCATAATCATTCAGTTGCTGAACTACCCTTTGAATCTTCAGGCACAGTCACTGTCAAATTTAACACCTGTGAGAAAAGTGGCATCACCTTTCAGTTCATATCTGTGTGAGTAATATCACTTGTTTAAAGCTACTCAGAGCCTGAGATACTTCAAAATCTATATACAGGAATTTAGATTAATAACACATTTGAAGTATAAAGACCAGGCCACCTCAGATAAATTGCTTTTTCACATGTACTGACCAAGCACAGTAATAGAGCAACAACATGGTCACAGGAAGTCTTGTTGGGTCAGTTTACCACAGAAACAGAAACATCACTTACCCTTGAGGACTTCTAATTATGGAAGCTGTTTGGGGCTTCTGTGTTATTAAAATGTATTTCTTTTATGTATATGCAGAGAGACACACAGGTATACATTTTAATAAGAAAATACCCATCTGTTATAGACTAAGGCACACAATGAAATCTCTGTGAATTTAAGCCCTTCTTCTACATTTGCATAGGTGATCGAAAGTTATTTGTGTAACTTTCCTGTGTTTTCATTTTGAAAGAATAATGCTACTGTTATTATTAGTCCCAGATCTATATATATATTTAAATATATATTTATTCATAGAGAGATTTGTCCTTTTACAGTTTGAAGTAAATTTCTTCCAGTCTTTTTCTGATGCTCCAAAACACTTTTGTGTCTCTGGTTTTGAGCTGGTTTCGGACATTGGAAAAGGTAACATTTCCTTAGTTTTGCTGGAATCCAGGGACTGCAGGGCTACCTGACACTTGTGAAAGAAGTGCTAAGGAAAAGAGCTCCCCATGCTTTTCCACATAGGCAGGGAACCATCATCCTAAGGTGGCTGTGAGGAACACAGGAACAGTTTGTAGGGTTTGCAATGTACACACATTTGATGGATTGTCATCTTCACAGCATCACAGAATCATAGAATCACAGGTTTGAAGGGACCATGTTGTTCCAACCCCCTGCCATTGGCAAGGACACCTTGTACAAGACCAGTGGCTCAGAAATCCATCCAACCTTGCCTGGAACACTTCCAGGGATGAGGCACCCACAGCTCCTCTGGACAACCTCTGCCAGGGCTTCACCACCTTCACAGTAATAGATTTTTTCCCTAATATCCCATCCAAACCTGCTCTCTTTAACTTTGAAGCTATTGCCTCTTGTCCTGGCACTCCAGGCCCTTGTCAATAGTCTCTCTCCATCTTTCTTGTCAGCTCCTTTCAGGTACTGGAAGGCCACAATTAGGTCATCCTGATGCTTCTCTTTCCCAGGCTGAACAATCCCAATTCTCCCAGCCTTTCCTCACAGGAAAGAGCTTTATCCCTCTGATCATCTTGCTGGTCCCACCTCTGGACTCACTCCAAGAGGTGCCTGTCCTTCCTGTGCAGGGTGCCCAGAGCTGGATGCAGAATTCAAGGTGGGCTCTCAGCAGTCTTGGATGACACATGAACAGCACAAGTGACGACAAGGGGCTGAAGGTTAAATCTGAGGACAGAAATGGGAGCTCACCAGGACCTTGCTACTGATACAACAGAGGAATGGGGACAGGTGAGTAACACAGACATTCCCTCAGGAGCCTCCCTCTCTTTTTGATTTACAGGTAATAGTGATACAATCATCTGATAAACATCTGATGATTAAGAATATGAATACTTTACTTATTTTTGGGCCCAAACTTCTGGCAACCTTTCTGTCCTTCAAAGAAATTTGTTGAATGTCCCTTTGACCAGAATGGACACTCTGTCCTCACATTTGGAAAAAAAAAATGTTCTTGTCAGCCAGCTCTGATTCTTGAGATCTCAGTCATGGAAATTTACAACAAAGAAAAAAGATGTATTTTATATTTGTACAGTCATAGCAAAAGCACCTATTTTTCTTATTTCCTACGTTGTCATGAGCCTGCTTATGCAGCTGTGAAGAGACTGTGCTTGTCACTTTTGCTCTTAAATCTCAGAATAGAAATAAGTAAGAAATCATTGGGCTGAGGCTGGGATGGTGCAGGAGACACAGCATGTGATAACTCTCCCAAGAGAGGACCAAACCCAGGGGCAGAGCAGCCACAAATAAAACCCAGTATACATTAATGTTCTTGTTCCCAATTTGCCTCTACCATCACTAACAGAGCTTTTCTTTTAATTTTCTGTGGGTTTGGTTTCATCTGTGCAACACAAGTTTATAATGAAGGCTGTGAGGAGATCCCAGCAGAACAAACTTCTGCAAGAACATCCTTAATTGTAACAATGTGCTTGTGCCTTTTCCTGTTCAGCAGCGTGAGGTGTCTGCTCATGTTCAGCTGTCTTGAGGCCTTATTAACAAATTTACAGATTTACATGAAGGCTGCCTTTTTAAAGAAGCTGCATGCACTTGGATTTCTGCAATCCTATGTAATCTACCGGCTGAGCTTTTTGTGTGATGAGGAGTTAAAGGCTTTCTAGTCATCCCTTACCTGATTGCTGAATGCTAATTCTAGCATTGCTCCAGCTTTCACTTGAGTATATGGTTTCATCATTGTTCCAGGTTCATGTTTTTTCCTGATTTCTGTTTTTTTATTTCCTTTCTGCAAATACAGTATACTTTCCTTCTTAAAAAAAAATAAAAATTAGAAAGTGTCCTGACATCCTGATATTTGCCTGCTGATTACAGAGACATGGTTTCTGTTAAGGAGGAATATTAAGATTGTTGCAACATAAAAATGCATTGCATATGTCCAGTAACAACACTTAGTTTCCTGCCCACACAGCATTTTCCTCTTTTATCTAGCTATGAAGATACTACAGGGAGAAGTTCTGCACAACAACTAGAAACTGTCATTGTGTTTTTCAGTCTATTTGCAGTGTCAGCTGGGAGTGCTGAAAGGTAAATTTTACTTTTTATGGTTAACTGGTGCCCAGGCTTCCTGGGACAGCACAGTGGAAGCTGTCCATCAGAGGTGTGTTTGCATCCTTGTGAACATCCAGCTATGAACATTAGCAGTCTGACACCTCCTTTGTTGCAAACCTAATGTTATTTCACACTTAGTAGGATTTGGAAATTGAAATGAGAACAGTTTAAGTAAATAGTTTACTGCTGGGCTCTGCTCAGTGTCAGGTAGAGAGCCAGACCTGCTGCTGACAGGTCTCAGATCTTGCCATCAGAGGTCCTTCCTTCACCTGGCAGCTTTCTCAGGCAATGGAAATTGCTTTTTTTACCCAGCCCACAACCAATTTCTCTCTCTCCAAAAAATGTAAGTGACTCCTGTATCATGAGGCCATAGGTAGGCAGAGATGCCTCACCATATGGTATCAGTTCTGTATCTGAACAATACCAAACATTTCTGAACAATTAGAGGCATGGCAATTCCAAAGACAAGCCTGGAGAAGCATAATGTTCTTTTCTGACTGCTTTTCTCAGCTACCTTTATTGAATATAGGCTGTTGTAACAGATGCAGGCATTCAGATTGGCATTTAATTTATCCTCTGAATTAAAATAGGATGATAGAGTTTAGTTCCAGCTAAAAAATTGCCAGCCTCTGTCACTAAGCCTTACTTCTATCAAAGTCACATTAGGATTCAGCTGTTTACAATTAGCTGAGCTTCCCATGCACCCTACCTCAATAAATGGTTTAACAGCAATGAAAAGACCATGTGGCAAGAAGGATCTGCCCTTCTTGGGGAAGAATAATTAATTATGTAGAGAAATTAAGCTGCAAACAGTTTACTTGAAGATTATATTTCTCTTGATTTTAAGTAATGAGCTGTAAAATCTAATCAATGTGCCTCTAAGGGAGCTGTACCCTTGGGCTAGAGCTGACACCACTTGATCCATTTACCTGGGAGATTTCTGGCTGATATGGCATTGGCTTTGCTTAATTATTGATGTTATAGCTATACAGAGAGAGTCTACTGAGCATAGAGGACATGCAGAAATAAAGACCTTGCAATAAAGACATGTCAATCATGAAAAGGAGAAAGAAGCAGATATGAAATTAAATGGTTTATATTGCTATTTCACAGTCTGTTTCTGGCTTAATATTTTGCTTCATTAAAAAACAAACTAACAAAAGTAACACATAAAAAACCCAACCCAACATCAGAAACTCATGCAGACAACAAAAAAGCACAGCACAGAGTTAACAGACAATTTGTAGAATTTAGAGGGGAAAATTGTAGTGTTCAGTTAAGTGGTACATGGGCTACTACAGAGGGCTCTTTGCTGAAATGTTAAAAAAATTCAATATCTGAAGCTATTGGAGCATTTTTTATCAGAAGATGTGATTGTATGTACTATGAAGGGGATAAAACTAATTTTCATCTGAGATTCTTAGTCAAAAGAGATATCAAAGAAGCACCAAAGACAAGGAGATTCATGTGAACCATGATATAACATAACTGTTATTAGGCCAGGTGAAGTACTAGGAATCTATGTGATGACAATGAGGCAAGAAGGACATAAGATATTTTCATATTTTAATCAATAGAAAACTGCCTATTACAGTGATGATGGTGATGTATTCATTAAATAAATTATCCTCTGATTTCCTATGGGGATTCTCACAGGACAGTGCATGGTCCATATTAAACTCTCAAGCACTCAGGCTCAAAAAAGGAATGAGGCACAGATTGGTGTATGAGTTGGGGATCAAAATTTGGCCTAGTCACTAAAATGGAGAATATCTAAATTGAAGTACATGACATTTTCTCTGCATTTCACACCTGTGTTTCAAACTGCTGTCCAAAGAAAGCTTATTTATTGGTCAGGAAATTCTCTTTGTCAGGAGCAAGCCCAGTGGTGGCTGACAAGACAGAAAAGAATGTGCCACAGGAATAACTATCATTTGGTGCTGCAAAGAGTTGTAAAGAAGTTAATGGAGGGAAATGAAATGAGGAAGTCCAAGGGAAAAATCATAAGCTATTGCTCACTCCATGAATAGTAAATATGCACGATGAAGACAGATTGCTCATAGCAGAGTTATGGCACCAGAATATTTCCATATAATATGTCCAAATGAAAACATCTAACTCAAAGCTGCAGTTTCATAATAAAATTTCTCTTTGCTTATTCTTCCTCCTCCCCCAAGAACACTTAATTTTTCATACTGCCAATCTGAAAGAGATACAAGAGATCAGGTTTCCCAAAAAACTCCCCTCTCTTTGCAGGCAGGCATCCTCAATAAACTGGAAATAATGACATTTGTGGCAGCAGAAATGCACCAAGGGTAGAGCACATATCAATTAAGGGAGGTTCACAGAGCAGCAGTTTTTGCTGAAGCTGGCCATTTTTGTATGCTTTTATCCCATATAACTGCCTGTTTTCCCAGGAGACACCTTATCAGGCAAACATTGTTCTGGCATCCCAGAACATGACAGACTGTCATTAGATAAAGGAGAAGGTTAATAAAATAGAAATCCAGGTTACAAGCAATGTTTTAGCCAGAGGCATCCCATGGGTTGTGGGGAAGCAAACAGCAGACTAGTCAAATGCAGCAAATTACAGTCAGCAGAAGAGTGCCAAGAATCCAGCTCCTATTCCATAATTTGCACATGCCAGCAGAATCTCAAATCATTCTTTTTGTAAAGATATTTGGACTGAGTTTCCTCGGTCTGCATATTCCCCTTTCAATATCCTGATAGTCTGGGAGCACTGTGCATCAGGAATGGCTCCCTCAGAAGTTATGGGAGGATAGAATAAGCAGGGAGAGCTTTTTCCCTATTTCTTTTGCTTCTTTTCTTAAAGCATTTTTGAAAATTCCTGGTAGGGTTTGTATGTCAAGTGGAATCAGAGCACAGACCTAGGGCAGAGCAGGATTGCTTCTCTGTCGCATCTCTGATTGAAGAGTTTTCTCTTTTATTATGTTGAAAAGTGATGCTGACAACTGCAAAAAAATACTGCAAAGGAAATATCTTTGTCTGCTAGACAGTGTTGAGACATACAGAAGCTACCATTGAACCCAGGCTTTTGTGTAAGATGGAAATAAAACATTTCAATGAATCAGTATGATGAGGAAAGGACACTGCTTAATTAGTGGGTTGGAAGGTAAGAGTCACTGTGCTTGTTTGTTTTGTTTTTTTCTGAGAGTTAATGGAGAAAGACTAGGATGAGGACAGAGAAATAATTCCAGCTGTCATCTGTGTGACCTGAGCAATGCACTGTGTTTTCTGGTCTTTACAGCAACATCAAGACTTCAAATTTTATTTGAAGGAGAATGTAGTCATTGCTTAAGATTTTATAAGACTATTTGGTCCTGTTTTGAGAAAGAAAGAGAGGAATTAATGTCATGAGCATTTACAGCTGAAGTTTCCTAAGGGAAAAACATAGGAAGTTTATTGCAGAGTTGGAGGAAGATACTGGAGTGGATCATAAATGTGTTTAGTGTCAAAGCTGATTTACACTAACTTGGGATTTGGCCTTACATCTCCATCCTAGCAGATTTAATTCTTCTGAAGGAGATTTTTGTGTTTCTCTGCCTTGGCTGCTGCATTTGTAGATGTGATTTCAAAAGACCTAACACAGCTTAGCTTTGTCCCCTTCAAACGCCCTGACTAAACCTCCCTTCAGTCTTCTAAAAGCAGAGTCAGGTTCATCTGGGCTTTTCCTGAAGATTCTGTCTTATTGCTGAGGTGCACAGGGCAGAAGAAAAAAGTGAAAAGCAGCCAAAGATGATGCTGGAAAGAACTACTTCACATACAAGGCATATCTTTATTTCTTAAAATAAGGAGTATCATGGTGTGATTCTAGTGCAAGATTAGTAAGGGAAGACAGGAGGTGAATGATTGTAATGAGGGGAGAAACTGAAATGACAAGGAGACAAGGTTTTGAAAAATTGCTGTTGTGTCTGTCAGGACATTTTCTGGTCTCCCCAAGATGGCACAGAGGAAAAAAAATAACCCTTCTGCTGTCACTGTCACCTAACTTTGATATAAATATTCCATGCAGAAAAACATGCAACACTTCTCTCCTAGAGACTGATCCTGAAGACTTTCTGCCAAAATTAATAGACTCTATACATGTTTTAACTCATCCTTTCTCAAATTTTGCCCCTGTATTCATGGTCATTGTACCTTAGTTAAACTTGGGCCACTTGGTGTCTGCACTTTTGAAATGTATGCACTTCTCCCTCTTACCTTTTACTATAATTAATTCTTTTAACTAACCCAAAACATTCTATGATTCTAAAAGAGAGCAAACCAGACATTCCTTCCAAGTCTACCTTATAAAAGTATCAAGTTTCTCTGCAAGTGAAAGTTTTCATGGCAGTTTTTGCAGCAGAGTGTTCAGGGAAGCATTGGCCTTCTGGGTATACTTACAGCTCTTGATTAGAACCCTTTATCTCAAAGAAGGAATCAAGTAAAGCTGAAGTGCTTCTCTTAATCAGCACTTCAACACTTTCTGGAAGGTCTCTGTAAAGACTTTGTTGTCTTGCCATAGTTTACCTTATTCCTCCTGTTATTTCCTAGCATTGATTCTTTTCAGAATAAAGAAAAAAATCCTCTGTATTTTGCTACTGTAAAATCATTTTGATCAGATATGCTGGTAGGAACTGGATATAAACAATGGGATATATAGAATCTTTCACAAAGACAGTGAGGATCCTTCTCTATGGGATTTTCTGCTCTCAGTGGAGGTGCTAATTGACATTTCCTTGCTGCTGCTGCACTATCAGCACTCTGCAAGAAGAGAAGAATTTCTGTCATGCAGAATTGCTGCTGAGAGCAGATTTTCTGCAAGATGAGGATTCTGCCCAGTCATTTTTGCTTTATTTTTCTTTTATTGTTGATTGTGTATTAGACAAGGAATAGCTCCCAGACAAGGCAAGCATTTCCTTCTAATAAAAGCACAGTGATTTCATTGGAGACTTACCGAAGTGCCTGTGATGTGTGTGCAGAGGAACAAGTTACTGGGTGAGGAATTTGTAGTTCAGCACCTGCTCCACAGTTGTTGGCCTTTCAGAAACCTTTACTCACATCAACCCAGTCTAGAGGTGAAAGAACTTAGTCTGCATGCATAATCCTACCTGGTTCCCAGTTTGAAGTAAAAGAAGTCCCATAGCTATGGTAGCTATCACAGTGGAGGTTCATGCCATAGCTTGTATTACACCTGCCTGCATATCAGGTGTGATACTTAAATTGAAGCAGCTCTTTCTTAAACAAAAACAATAAACAAGCTTTGAATCCCATGCATCACAGAATTTTAAAAAACATTCACAGTAGCTACTGAATGCCACAGATGTGTGAGCTTGGCCTCTTTGGGAGAAACATACAGTTTTCTATTAGCTAATTCAAAGGAGTTGAGCAGTGATTTGATCACCATCTCTTATTCCTGCAAATAGAGAATATTTCTCATAGCTGTAGATACTTCATTACAATGGAAAAATATTTAAGAGGATGCAACACCTAGAAATGAAGCTAGACAAGTAGAAATAGCAGAATTTACTCCCATTAAGGGGAAGAGCCCAGGGCATTATTCATGAGTAAAAATCTTTCACAAACCAAAAGCTTTGAAAGACGGAAATACAAGCATTAGTCTCCACCAAATCATATAATTACAGAATGGTTTGGGTTGGATATCTTCCACAAGACCAGGTTGCTCGAATATATTACTTCATACAGAAAAGATAATCAGATCCTAAGATCCTGTATCCAATGCTATGTGGGAAGTCAGAGATCACAATTGTGATTATTATTTATGCCTTTCCCTCTCTTTGACATACTTTTTAGTGAAATTACGTAATGAACATGGTTTAGAAATACTTTATGCGCCTAATAACTGTTTCTGCATAATTCTTCAAACACTGGGTGACTTTCACTTGGAGTTCAAGCCCCTTGACTAAGGGACATGGTTTGCTGAGCAGATGTATTTGCCCAGTATGAAACAAATGTCCTTTAAAGACATTTTATTTTAGCTTGAATGCAATAATATAAAAATATGATGCCAGTCTTAAGTTTTCAGCCATTTTCCATCTGCCTCTTGCACCAGTGTCTTCCCTTTAATTGCCCCCAAATCCTTTTCAGCTCCAGTTTATGGAAATGCTTTTAGTCTTTTGAGACTATTGGGGCACATTTACTGTTATAAACATAATAATTTGACAAATGAAACACTTCTGAAGTTCTGAAATGTCTTTTAACAGTATTTTGGAAAATTAGATCTTAAAAATTATTTCACCTATAAAGATTGAGAAAAACAAAATGTCCTGTCTGCACTGTTTGCAAAATGTGGACACTAAGGGTTATTTTATCCAAGTTATGTATTGCTACAAAATGCAGTACTCTGTAGATATGTTCAAACTAGCTCCAAGTTAATTAACTTGGGAAGCACCAAGGCCACCTCAGCAAAGTAGGATGTTTTAGAACAGCAGAGAACTGAGCAAAACATGTGTTGTTTAATTCCTCTGATACCCAGTCTAGTCCACTGACAGTTTTTAAGACTGCTCAAGAATCAGATCATTTGAATAATATATTACCTAGCAAGTGTTGTACAGCATGTTTCATCTTATATCACCCATTTCTGTTCCACAGTTATAGCTGTCAGAGGCTCAATAACCACAAGTACGGCAAATTGCGAAATCTGGGCTTTGTAAAGAGAGCCAACAAAACCTTGATGGAGACCATCAGTCACTGTATTCCCTTCTGGGGCAAAATGTACTATACTTTGTGTTTCTAAAGAAGAAAACATGGCAATGCAAATTAGTAAACAGTTGAATGAATGAGAACTTTATCAAAATGGTTTTTTGTTTGTGCTCCTTGCCAGACAGTTTTTCATTGGAAAATGTAATTTGAATTATTTGAATTAACCTTTTTTTTGGTGCTGATTTTGTAATTTAAGGTGGGGGGAGCTCATGAATTTATAAGCATTTGCTCACAAATTTCCCATAAAAATGAGAAATCTTTTAAAACAATGTTATTAGGATGAAATAAAAGGATACTTCAGATTAGATACTTCTCATTTCCAAGATTCTCTTTTATCTGTAAGTGCAGCCCGCAGGCTTAAAATCCTTGCAGAAAAGAATTTTTAATGGAATAGCTTTCTGTGTGAATCTTATCCCAGGCTACACTATTTCATGTACCTAAACTGTTTTGGCAAGAAACCATTTGAAAATCCTCAGCATTGGCATGACACTGATAAAAATGAACTATTTACAAAATCATATTAACATTCATAAAGAGGAAATGAGGAAAGTTCTTGATTAAATACCTGGTTTTAATTAACTAGGGTCTAAATATTAGCTTAAAAACATGCTGATATATTTGTGAACTTTATCAGAGTACTAATGTAGATAAAACTGACATTTAGGGTGGGAATCGGCTTCGGAGAAATAGGGCTTGATTCAGTTCCCTAAATAGAAGCCTCTCATGTCATGTGAGATTTCCTGGAATGGCAATAGTGTCTCCATATGGATGTTCTGAATATGGTAGGCCTTATCAGGTGGCTCTATCTTTAGACAAATGAGCTGCTTTTCTAAATGCAGTGGCCACATTCAGGTGACAGAACATGGGTGTGTGGTGTTATCACCTGAATGGAGGTGCTGTCAGCTGGGGGTCAATACCTGAGGAGCTTCTGCTGCAGTCAGTGAGATCAGATTCAGCTCAGTTGTTCCCATGAAGTCGTTGAGCAGTGCCCAAGAGGACCAAGGGGTAGCAGTGGCTGACACAGGACCTACAGAAGGTCTGTGTCCTCCTGAAGGGGCAGCTGGAGAGCTCCTGTAGTGACCATAATGCCTAAAGTGACACTAGACCTCTGTTAATACACCTGTGGGGCCTAGATGGCCATTCAGCTTTCCTGGAATAAACTGCCTTAAATGTGGGTAAAATTCACCTACATAGACATTTTGTGCCCCTGAGATGCCTGGAAGTGTCCTACTCACCTTCACAGACTGCTTCATTAGGCCATGAGTTTTCCAGAAGCTCTGCTCACGTCTGCTTTTGGAAAAAAATTTGCACCTCTTGAGGCTCTTCCAGTCCTGGTACATTTTATGCCCCTATGGTAATTAACAAGTTCCTGCAGCTGATACACAGCTCTAACTTTCATTGCATGTAGCTGAAAGCATTTCCCAACCTTTCCTAAAGTCTTTTGGCAAAATGCCAACTCTGGCTGGACAAAAAACGTGCTCCACTGGCAAGGATGCCACTTCCAGAATGGGCAGATGTGCTTCCTTGGTAAGATTGGTGCCACTTTACTGCTCAAAGCAGAGCAGGTAAATGGACCAGGAGCTCCCTGTGGAGCTGCTATAAGAGACACATCCTTAGCATATCTTTAAAGGTGTATTTCTTTAGTTCAACAAGATTGAGGCTGACCTGGGCTATTCTGACATACATTGTTACTTACAGCTGATGTTACAAAAACAATTCCATTTAAATGTTGTCATCCTTCAGTCTGTCACACTAGAGCTCTAAATCAGCATCCTCAATGTATGCAATTCTGGATGTAAGCTGTACTTTCTCAGTGCAGGCCCTTTCAGCACACAGGTCTGTTGCTTGCTGAGTTGTATAAACACAGGCTATTTCCTTAGAATATCTGAGCAGATAGTTATGTCCTTTCCTATTCTACTAGGAAGTTAAACATGAACCAAAGATTCAATGAAATCAAACTAAGCATTCATTTAAATGCTCTATTGAACTGCAGCACATTTTAATTTCTCAGGCTCTGTTGATGATGTCTCATGATGCACTGGTCTTCTGATCTGTAAGAAAGGCTCTTATATAAAAGACATTATCTAAAAGAATGTACACACAATAATGCTTAGGAAAGATTATAGGAATAGACTAAAAAAGAAGATGATTCCCTATTATATTCCCAGGCTTTAATATTTCCTGAGAATTGTACAGTTTCTTTGCATTTAGTAACTGCAGTATAATACTGTTTTGCCCAGTTTTCATTTGAGCATGTGCAAAACTTGTGGTTTTCACAACATCCATTGTGATGGTTGAGCTCTCCATAGCTAATTGTGTTTGCTGAGAAAAATCACTTTCTCCTTTGGTTTGAACCTGTCACCCAATAGCTTTAATAGGTGACCCTTAGTTCTTCCTGTGCAGGTGGAGGTAGGAAGCAACAATCTCTTATTGACTCTATCCTTGTCATTCATTAATTTTTTATTTCCTTCAGGAGTAACCTTTTCCCAGCTGAAAAGTCAAAACTAACTTAGTCCTATATGTCTTAGTTGCTTTTAGCAGGAAAGCCAGCCCATACTAGGAATCATCCATTTCAGCCTTCTCTGTATTTTCCTGGCTTTATTATACCATTTTGGAGGTACTGCATACAAAAGATCTCTTTGACAGTCAGCTAAAGACAAAATATAAATATCTTACCTTCTCCTCCTGATTATTTTTCACTTCATCAAAATAAAGCCAAGAAAAAATCCAAATTCATCCTGGAAACACATTTTCAAGGTCATGAAAAACCTAATGGTTAAGGATACTGTTACTTGCCAGATTTCTTACAGACCACAGTATTAACTAGGATTTAGTAGAATATTGAATAGCTATCACACCAAGAGGGAAGGAACTGCATCCTAGGGAAAGACAATGACTGGAAAGTATGTAGGGTCACAAGAGATGAGTGATAGAATCTGACCTCCCATTATAGTTATGTGGAAAAACCAGAGTATCTTTTAAATGTGTTAACAAAGTAAGAGCAGAAAGGTCATTGTCACCAGGGTCATGCTGCTGGTGAGAGTAGTAATGGAACATAATATAAAGTGCTAATATAAAATGAGTTTTAAACTAACACTGAAATCCTGTGCAACATGAAGCAAAGCCACTTTTTTTTTTCCCAGGATGAAAAATTTTATTTTATGGTAAAATTTGTTTGATGAACAAAAAATACTGTGCTTGCATCTAATTTATCTTCAGGGAGAAGATGCCCTGGAGTTCAGATTTTTTGCTAGTCCTGAGCCATGGTTTCCATGCTGCTTGGAAGCCAGGATTTTGTTTACAAAGAAGTCAGAGTGTGGGTGATGGGAGGGGAATGACATATGCCTTAGTCTCACTCTGATAAGGAGCTGGGATGGTGCCAGAGTGCCATATAGACAGAGCTTAAACACTGGCTTCCTTGCAGAATACATAAACCTCTGCTGGGAGGAAATACCAGATATAAAACGGGTCTTTAATCTTGCAGACAAATTCCAATTAGGAAAGCACCACACACTTTTTACACCAGGCATGATTAATCACTGGAACAAACTACCAGTAGAATTGATGAATTCACCCTTTCTTGACGCCTTCAAGTCAAGACTGCACACACTTCTAGAATTTATGTGATAGCCAAACACATGTTATAGTCAAGTACAATACTTGTTATTGAGGTTAATAATGTGGGTAATATTTTATTTTTTTTTAAATACAGTGGAGGTAAAGTTAGAGGTCTTTTCAGCCTTGGAACTCTTTAAAGCTGATAAAGACTCTTGTTATGGACAACACTGCTCTGTTCTATACGTGATCATCCTCCCCAAATTCTTATCTTGCACTTTCCCTGTGTTGCCTGTGACAGAGTTTCCATCTGAAATTTGAGTTCCTTAAATCTTCTAAAATTTCTTCATTCCCAAATAAATGAATTACTGAATCTAGTAGGAACTTAGTAGATTAATAAGGGGTCCTAAACACTTAATTGGATTTGAGTCCAAACACATTCCAACAAGCATTAAACAAGCAGAAGTGAGATAAAATACCTAACAGTCACAGTAAGACTCACTCTATGTATCTTTGTTTTGCAGCAGCTATTTCCTCACAAGAGCACAAAACTGGGAAGTTCCTGGGTGACCAAATCCAATTTCTTGATATCTTCAAGAGGTATTTGAATAGCTCTTTTCATAAACTAATCAAATTCCATTTTCAGAAAGCAAATTCCATTGTCCTAGCTCTGATATTCCCCCTCCATCTTATCCATTGTCATATCTCTAATTTCTCTTATTCCAAAATCTGATGACTATAAACTCACCTTGCAATTTTCAACCCTCAGAGTCTGTAAATAACTGATTGTTTCTTACCCACATTTAGCCTTCTTAGTACTTGTATCTCTCTGGAGTGTGGGTGCCAATATATTTAGGCCAAGTAACCATACAAGATTTAGTCTTTGTTTTCCTAAGCCAAACTCTTTTACTTACTCCATTTAGAGACAGGTTCTCCATTCATGACATCACTGTGTTGGCCTTCATTATTCTTTCAGTTAGAATTGGTCTTTCTTAATTGCTGATGACAACGATGCTCTAACCAAGGTCTCGGGAGGGCTGTAGATGATAGCAGGATCTCTCCACATCTCCTGAAAACAGACAAGCTTTGCATTAGCCTTTTTCACAGCTACATCACATCAGTGGCTTGCAGCCATCCAGTCACTGTGTAAGACATCCAAATCCCTTTACTTTTCATTAGTTGTGACTGATAAATTTCTGCCTAAAAGTAGAAATTCTTGTTATCAGTCCCTAAGGGCACAAGCCTGTACTTTGTGCTATTGAATTTTATTCCTTTTTTGGTACTCCAGCTCTCACAATCAGACACTTCTCCCAATAGTGTATCTGGCTTCTCCTTGGCATGGCCAGCGCTGCCTATCTAGTTTGTATTGACAAATTTCAGTGGTGGACTTTTTTTTGTTCTAAACTTATTAGTGCTCACTGCTCTGTGTTATTTGTTCTGAGTCTTCACTCCAGGGAATGAATGGTGATCAGTGTCAGTAAAAGTATTGCCTGAAAGAATGCTCTTGTAACGATTTCTACTGTAATAGCAACTATTGACTGACAGAGTTTGAGCAACACTTCCACAAGGATTTCTTCTTGGTCATTAAAAGGGGTGAGAAATGAGGACAAGTGGCTTCCATTCCTGTTCTGGTCCTGACAGGGAATGTGGCCCATCCCCTTGGGGAACACACAGGGGTTTGTCTGGGCATACAGGGGCTGGCCAGGTGTTAGCACATCCTCCAGGACAGGTGGCACTCCACCTTGACAAGTGAAAAACAAACCTTCTGCAAAGAAATTGTAATCTCCTCAAAACAACATATCAGCAAAAGGATGCAATTTACTCTTAACCATGCACAGGGATTTTCAGATTACTTTCCAGCCCCACCTGTGGGTAGCTCATCATGCTAATTGCATGTCTGCCTGGGGGTTATTTTCAGATTAGATTTCCTCTTTGAAACCTGGTAATATATGTTGATTTTATGTTTAATCTTATGACTGATTTGGATCATTATTAATATATTGAGTAAATATTGTTAACACAGAACATTACATATAAATTACAATATATTTCTGTCTTTGTTGGCTATAAATATAAACTGTGAGTTAACTGGTCCTGGTCAGTACATATAAAGTACACAAATACTCACTAAAAAGAAAAGAATATATAATCCCCATTTATCACAAAGTGGATGCCCCTATGATGTCTACCTGCAGCCAAATTCTGCCTACATTCCATCTCAGAGCATCTAGATAAGTGCACTTCTCAAATTCTTTGGGGGCTATAGAACTTAAATATGAAGACACATTACTGGTTTCATTAGAAGCACTAAAATATTTGATTTCAGAGACTGGATCTTTGTCACATGGTAAATTATTAATGTTATTTGGCACCTAATTATTTCCAAATGTTTTTATTGCTATATATTAAATTAGGGGAGACCAGAAAGGAAGGAGTACAGTTTGAAATTGACTGCCAACTTTTAAATGAGATTGTTTCTCCTGAGACTACTGTGATTGGAACTTGCATTAGCAGTTCATTGAAGCACATATATTTCTTCTGACATATGTCATAGTTAGATCTTTTTATTGATGCCAAAATGCTTTTCTGTTTTAAAGTATTACCACAGAAGACTCCTTTCTAGAAATTGTTTATATTGTAATTATGCATTTTGCAACACTCAACTATATATTACTGTTGCATTTCATGGATATAACTCCAGCTAGTAATATTGTGGAAGGTTTTTTCCATTGTGATTTCTTTTGCAAAAATAGAGCTGCATTATTTGTGATTTTCTTTCCACTTACAAAATGTTTCATTATTTATCAGAGTAATGAATAATAATCTCTTTCAGTATTTCTTTTGTGATATGAAACTGTACTCTCATGGTAATATTTGCTTATTGTCCTCCACAGAAATAAAGCTGCAAATATTTGACCTTGACTTACAGATTTGGGTGGAATAAATACAAACTACTGGCTCAATAAAAACAATATTATATCTAAAAAGGCTGTGATCCAAATCTTCAAAGACTTTAAAATACCTCATTTACATTTTGATTTGTGTTTTCAAGAAAAAAAACCAAAACCAACACAATGTATATTGTAACCTCCTTATTTGTGTTGATATTACCTCTGAAAAATTGAAAGTTAGAAAGATCAAGAGAAGACTTTATGTTCTAAGACAATAACCTTGAGAAGAACTTTGTCCAGTATTTTTGGGTCAAACCTATGGTTAGAGTTTGAATATATTCCTTTGGTTTTTGGTACATCTAGAAAATCTTAGTCTGAAGTGAACTGAAAAAAGACTTGGGTACAAACCATCTCAAACAGCAAGTCCTGAGGGGTTTTTTAGCACAGTGAGACAGCCTTCTTCCTTGCCAATCAGCGGAGACTGTTAGTCTTAAATCAATACTGCAGAAAAAAATGTTTGCTCAGTTTCTGGTTTGAAATTGGTTTAGAGCAGCCTATCCTGAAGCACAAGAGTGGCCTCCTAACTGCCTGGCAAATTTGTGGCTTTCTGTCTTTACAAGATAACCTTGATCTATAGGATGGCTTGAAAATGAGATACAGATCAACATGACTCAAACTGTGGAATTCATTTCACCTGACCTCAGTTGCCCATTCTGTACTTCTATGCCTTTGAGGTATTCTTACAGACTCTTGACATGGACAGGGTAACAAAAGATGTTTCTAGGTTACAAATAATCACATCCAAAAATAGTAATCTGAAATAGGTTAGGTGAATTCTAGAGTTGCCAATTTTTCTTCACTGACTATAAAGGGAGGAAGGAGAACATCCCTCTGAGGAATACTTAGTGATGCCCAACATCTGTGGGTAAAATTCCAAACTGAACCCCTCCTATCTGTCTGGCTGAATTATTCTTTAGGCTCCACAGACACTATTGACCAGATCCTTTCTGCTGATAGATGTTTTTGCTCTTAGTGTCCATAAACCCACCTAGTTTGTTCACTTAAATTTAGGTATCTCAATCTTGAACTCGGCTGAGTTGGAAGGATTTGACAGAGTTGCTTATAAAATAGTATCATAGGATGTCCTGAGTTAGAAGGGACCCACAAAGATCATTGACCCTAAGCCTGGCTGTGCACAATACAGCCCCAAAAAATCACACCACATGTCTGAATCTGTTTGGGGCCGGCAAGAAGGAGAAGGAGATGGACCTGTGTTCTCTGTCCCATCAGGCTGTGGGACCTGACAAAACAGACCACACCATTTCAAATAGCAGTAATGCCTCAGCTTGAGGCACACTCTGGGTGTCAGAATCTCACCTACCTGTGGCTGGTGAGTCACTGCAGGGACTGCCTTTATTTAAAAGGACAGAAAGGTTCTAATATTGGAAAAGAAAGAGTGAAAGACCAAATTCTGGAATACAACAGAACTGCCAGTCTGTTGTGGAGTCACCTCAGATGATTCATTCTGGAGGGGAGATTTGGGAGAAGTTTCTGTGGAGGAATGGCTCAATGTTCCAGTTTAAGTATAGCAGTTCTGGAAAGAAAACTTTAATGATAAAGGACTGGACAAGAAAAGGCACAGCCATAGCAGCCTTGACAATTTTCAAGTCATGGTTCAGGTCCCAGGAGTCATAACATTTAAGAAACAACATTATAACAGGGTTGGTCTTATGTATGGGTGCTGCTTGTTTTTAATGTCTTCACTGGACCCAGATTGTTCATCTTTTATTTCTCACCTGTAAGATTAGAAGCATGTCTCTTGAATGAAACAACATCTGATGGCATGCCTCCAGCAAATGGCACTTTGGGAAGAGTGTACCCTGGAGTTTCCTAAAAAAACCAAACATCAAGATTAACTTGTGTTTCTCGAGTTTAATTTCTGTTGCAATTTCTCCAATGGCTGTTCCCACTTGGTCAAGTCAAGCACAGGCAGGAGTCTTTCCAAGATGCCTCCTCCTAGTTTGCACACTTCTGATTTTGCTAAAGAGCTCTGTATTTTCCCATGTCAAACCAGGACAGCCTGCCCTGCTGTCAGCCATGCTCCCCTCAGAACAAGGAATCAATAGCTGCCGACTCTTCCCGTGTAGGGCTTTCACTTCCTTTCTCCTCACACAGCTTGAGTTAGGTTCTGCTGGGGATGTGCAGCCTGATATAAAACTTTCCATTCAGATGAGCAGATTTGACAGATTTGTCTACTTATTAATAAACTAAGTTCAGCAGAATTTACGATGCAAATTTATTCTTGGCCTATTTTCCTTTTTGCACTTTCTGTCTCTGTTTTCTCCCCTGTGCTTTTTCCCCGGCTGTTTCCATTCCCGCATCTCCTTTGGTCCATATCAATAACATTAACAATTGTAATCCTTAATCTCCCACAGCTCACTAGATTACCTTTGTAGTGAGGCAAAGTGCCAGTGAGGCTGTGAGCCTGTGACCTTTTCTCCTCGCCTTGTCCTTGTGGGAGGATTACTGATGGTGTAATCCAGGCCTGCCTCCCCTTCAGCAGGCAGAGACCACATTTGTAACAGCAGAGAGACCAAAATCCTGGTGTGGGAAAGGGCAAAATAGTAAGAAGCCAGCTGGACTTCTGCAGTGTCTACAGTGGCAGTGATTTTGCAGTGAGCACAGGTCACCGTGGTGGACATTTTGTGAGGAGCAATGGCCACAGCAGCATCCATCTTGTCCTTGCTGAGGGGAGGATGGCTCTGTGCTTGGTGCCTCCAGAGCTCCTTTTCCACTAGGGCCAAGCACAGCAAATACATCAGTTCTGTGTAAATTCTGTCATCTTTTTGGGTATGGTGAGAGAGACAAAAGCCTGAGGGACAGAGGAATGTACTTCAGCCTGGTGAAGGAGTGACATGGGTTGCTGCTGTCCTCCAAGGGTAGCAAGAGAGTCACAGAGCTGTGGAATCATTACAGTTGGAAAAGACTTCCAAGATCAACAAGTCTAACCTTCAACCTAGTGTCACCATGCTCACTAAACCATATCGTGAAATGCCATGTCTACTCATTTGTTTAACACTTCCAGGGATGGTGACTCCACTGCTTCCCTGGGGACCCTGTTTCAATGTTAAACCATTCCTTCAGTGAAGAAATTATTCCTAATACCCAACCTGAATGTCCCCTGGTGCAGCTTGAGGCAATTTCTTCAAGTTGTCATGGACATTCATCCTTACTTACGAAGGGGCACTGACCAAGGCACTTCCTACTCTCCTCACCACCTTTCAAATGAGATGGAACATATATAGTTCTAGGAAATAATAAAACACCCAATCTCAGTTTAAAAAAACTGATTACACTTTGGGAAGTGATGGGAATCTGCTGATGCCACAATTCCTGGACAGGGCGCTGGCAGGAAGCTGCCAGGATGTTTGATCCACCCAAATATATGCATTCCTGGGAGCCAGGAGGATTCCCCACCCAAAAATCTCTGTGCCCAGAAGCAGGATTGAGTCCTGCAGTATGGTCAGGAGGAGGAATTTTGTATATCACCCTCACAACTTTTGGGATATTAGGATAAAGCAACACTGAAAATGGGCTGTCTGAAATATTACAACAAAACTTTCTTCTGAGGAAGAGAGGTCTTTGCCACCAATATTCTACTGAAGACTCTTTATGCCTATCTGGCTTTTTCCTTCCTGTGACTCAGACACTTTCCTTCTGTTTTCAGCACTCAGTATCCATCTTTAGCCAATAAAAGCAATAGAATGTGCTGGAGCAAATATGTTATCACAATTCAGAATTATGAGGTTCTCCTTTGTTTCCCTTTTTAGTTACTTGTGTACTCCTACTGATTTTGCAAGAACATGTTGACTCTCGTGAGGGTTTTTGAGACAAATAAAACTCTTGTTGCAAAATGCTCTCAAAATATCTAGACATATGTGTTCTCCACTACCATGATATGGCAACAACATTATATAAAGTTTGTTTCTATTTTTGTCAGGGAGTTGACAATTTCAGATTTACTTCTATGGTTCCATGTGTGATATGCAATTTTAAAAATCAGCTTCTCCAGTCTTCCTTTGAATGTTTTCTGATCCTCTAAGATGCTTCAACTGCTTACATGACACAGAACCAGCCAGGCTCAGTCTGTTATGGGATTTTTCCCCTCCTGGCCACCTGGACGAAGATCCCAACTTGACTGAGTGTAGTTTCCATGGTGGCAGCAGCACTCTGGTGTAGAAACTGCCACTCTAGTATGCAGCTAAAATAATTTTCAAAATGCTTTTCCACACTTTCAAGCTATTTCCTGCAGAATAGTGAAAAACAATGGCTGGAAGAAGGCAAATATAACCAGCATGTGCTGAAATTCTGCTGGTCAGGATAATTGTCTGTCAATGCTTTGGATGTCAGGGATACCCATTAACTCACTAGGACTGTGTAAGATCTGAGGGTCACCTAAATTACTTCTCAAAGCTTTTTTTACCACCCAGAGTTTCCTAATAAGTCTTATATTTTACCTTCAATGTTCTTTCCTTTCCAAATAATGAGATCATGGAAGCTTTGCTCTTAATGGAGAGGTTCTTTATGCCTCTTTTATGCTTTGAGATGGATCAACCAAAACAGAACATAAATATTGTGACTGTCCTTTGTTCACTTGTTTGTAATCACTCTTTAGCTCTCTTAAGGGCTTGAGGTATATTTTGGAAAAGGGGTTTAATTGCTCACACTTTATTTGATGCATGTTGGGTCATGCAATTACTGTTAAGTAGGAATGCATGTGTAAGCACTAATATAAATAAATAGCACTTTTTAAAATCTCCCAACTCTCAATTTTTTAATCAACCACTGAGAAGCTGTAAAGCTTGAGAGGCTTTTAAAGTATTTCTTACCTTTGTGTTTTAATTTGTATTCTGGTAAAATGTTACCTTTTGGAAAAATTGCATTGAAAACAAATATTCTCTTTCAGTTCTCACAACCTTCCTTTTACCCATCAAACCTATGGGCCATTATTTTTTTTCTAGATGCAAGTCAAAGAGAGGAGACAAAGCAAGAGTAAAACGACTGAGTTTTGAAAATGTCTTAGGCTTTGTAATTTCTCAACATTGTTTTTCACTTTCCATAAAAATTCTTTTTTTTATCTCTGCAACTTTGCTATTTAAACATGATCACAGACATATTTTTTCCGACTCTCTTTGACGCAGCCCAAGCTATTGGCATAAGAGGGCAATTCTACATTTTCTCATGAAGTACCTACAAATCCAATATAATTATTTTTTTTATCATTTTATTCTTTAAGTCTGCATTAACTCACATTTGTTCTTATTCTGTAGAAAATAATGCCTATTTCTGGAATTCAAACCTTGGTCTACCAGAGGAGGAAATTTGCCTTCAGGTGAGTGGAAATGTTATGGTGGCTCACAGTTCTCATTTTTACTTTATGATTCGTGGTAAAATACAAATCAATCAGAGCAAGATTTTTTATGCTAGACGGAGTGTTTTAACTCAAGCAAAGTGGGAACAGTCAAAAGATAAATTTAAGTACATTTACAGACTGACAAAGGAATTTCTTTTCCATGCAAGAACTAGAGTTCTCCTTCACAAAGTGGGCAGTCAATAACAGAAGGGGAGCTCCTTGTCTCACTGGAACAGACTGATGCCCCTGCCTCTGGAAGGGAGTTTCCTAAGCTTTTCTTGGATGACATGTAGGAAAGAGTTAAAGAAAGTGAAACTGAGTCTGCCTTTTAGCTACTTTTGGGGATTTTTTTTCTCACAAAAATGGTTCAAATGGAAAAGCACTATACCTCCTCCTCAGACTCCATCTCTGACTTCTTACTAGTTTTGAGTAAAAATTTTCAATATTTTCAAATTAAAGTTTACAATAGGTCAGGAAAATAGAAACAGTATTCATTTGCCATAAATAATAATAAAAAATATTACTTGGCCAACTCTGCCCCTTTTTTTGTTTGTTTGTAGAGTCTCTTAATTTCTCCATCCTGACAATTTGGAGGAACATGCTTTTCTATCATTCTAAGATATTTGTTTCCTCAGGTGGAAAACAATAAAGTTTGAAAATTCATCATGGTCCTCAGTCTTGCGAGTAAACAGCTGAAATAGCCTGACTATAAAACTGTGGTATCCTCTATCAGTTAAATAGAACTATGATGTGGCAACTTTGTACTCAGACAGACAGTGAAAACAGACAAGTTTTTGTAAAGAGAATGGAAAGATTTTGACTCACTTATCTCCTTTACTAAAAAAATAATGAAAGCACAGAGGCAAGGAATTTGGACTGCCAAGACTAAGAGGAAAAGAAGACAGGGACTTTACAGTGAGCCACGGGCTCCAAACTCACAATGGTCTCAATGCCTATCTCAAAGATCCTACCTAAGGGCCAATCTGTGAAATGGAAGGCGTCATTTGCAGGGAAAATAAATTTTTGTATGAAAAAACTCCACAACTGTTGTTCATTAATTGCATGAGCAGAGCACACACAGGAGAAAATAAATAGATCCTGTCATACCTGAAATAGGAAAAGGGAGGAGGTGATGGTCGGATAGAAGAGGCAAAGTAATGTATAAGACATTATATGAAAGCCAAAGTCAGATAAAGTGAAAGACCAAAATAAGAAAGAGCAGTGACACAAAGTCATGGCACAATCTTAACAAGCCAATGTCAGGATAAAGGATCATGGATGTTTTCAAGCTGTCTGCAATTTCCTTCAATAAATTGGCTATAAAGATTTGATAGCATTTCCCCCAGGAAGGCCTGCAGCCCTATTAAGATGTATGGTATTGGCTAGCCACAGGTTCCATGTCCCAATATAATGTCGTTTCCAGTTCAGAGAAAAGGATCTCTTCTAGTAGAAATTATCATTAATAATAAGATGCCTGTCAGTTGACCTTTCTCAGCAAAAGAATCACTTGTAAAATCTTTCAAAAAATCTGATATATGTCTCAAAAATATCGTTCAAATCTCCATTCTGGACTCAAAACCTCTTCTTCATCACGTGTTCATAATTCTCATTAACATCAGTGGAAGCTTAGTGCAAATCCAATGGTAAAATCTGTCCTCTAGTCTTCCAAGGGTTCTCAGGTAGTGTGTGAAAGTTTAGAGCTTTTTGGATTATACATTCACAGAGATATTGGTTGGAATGACTCTTGGAATACCAAAGTCCTGCTGTTGACTCAGGGGAGGAGTACTGCTAAGACTGAATCTGATCCTATTTTGGCTTTGTTTAAGTAAGTCTTCAAACCTCCCAAGCTTGGAGACTAGACAAACTTTTAAAGTGCTGCACTGCCCCATTGGTGAAGAAAACTTCTCCTTCCCCTCCCCCCCCCCCCCCCCCCCCCCCCCCCCCCCCCCCCCCCCCCCCCCCCCCCCCCCCCCCCCCCCCCCCCCCCCCCCCCCCCCCCCCCCCCCCCCCCCCCCCCCCCCCCCCCCCCCCCCCCCCCCCCCCCCCCCCCCCCCCCTTCTCCTTCTCCTTCTCCTCCTTCTTCCAACACTTAATGGAGTTAAGAAAAAGATTAAAATTTAACTACTTATTTTGATTGTGTAGCAGTGCAATATCCTTTGCTAATAATATCGGCAAGAGTTTATTTTAGAGACCACAACTTTGAACTGAGAACTGAGGCTCTTGGTACTGTGAAAGTCAATGAAAGTGTAAGACACAATGCTTTAAAATCTGCTCTGTGAAGCATTTGAAAGACTTGATTTGTAGTTTTAGCTTTGACCTCAAAGGTGTAACTCTCTTTGAGATAAAAGATCTGAATTTAGTTGTCAACGTGCAATTGTTTACAGGCACTCTAGGAATGGGATTTACCTGCTTGGGCACAGACGTTTTGTGCCCCTTGTGATACCCCAGGCTACCCCACACCCTTACAAATAATACACTGGAGGGAACCTACAGAGTGATTCAGCACAGTTTAAGCAAAGTTCAGGTGTCCATAGGTGCCTACAGGTACAACAGAGACTTTAATTCTTGCTGTAGTGAAGAGAACTTTTAGGGATCATTTCTGGTGTAGGCACATAGTTGACCAGAATATTTGAGATGCCCAGAGGATGCCTGAGCTGTTTGCATGGGATTGGAAGGTATAGATACCCACATCCTTCTGATCTGGCAGATGGAAACCAGGTGGAATATCCGAGGGCATCTAATATAAGCAGAAGCCTGCTGATTTTGGTGAGATGTGGGAGGTGAGGAGGAAGACGTTGGTGTTAGACAGACGTGCTGAAATCCTGTCAGTAGCCAGCTCTTGTCACTGCCTCTATATCATATAAACAGTTGACAGAACATATTGACACTTCCCAGGGTAAAAATTGTCTCAGTGTTACTGTTTCCCAACAGTTTAAAGCGTTGACACTCTAAATGGTGGATTCAAAGACAGAGAGGGAGAGAAAAAGAAAGCGGATGCTGTGAAGGAAGTGGGGGTGCAAAATGAATATGGGAATGAGAATTTGTGGGCATAGCCTCCAGTACATCTGGGAATGGAAAGTAATCCAATCAGAATGAACTCTGGATGGCTGAGGACAGAGGCAGGGTTGGGAAGGTGTCTTTCTTAGCCCAGAGGCTCTGAGGAACACTTTGATATGTGGATCACAGCAGAACTGATAATACATGGGGACCCTGAGGAAAATCCATACAGGAGATAGTGGGGATAGAGGCTGGAGGAGAGGGATCTGCACTGGCTGTACTTCTAATGCTGAGCAGCACCAGGGCCTGTTCACTGGCCCCAAAGCCAGCTGGCACCTTTTGGACACAACCTTGTTGTTAAACACTCTGTGACTCTAAACAAGAAAAAATACATTCAGGATTCCTATTGGGAATATTTCTGGCCAGGGCTAGTGCCTGTGTCCAGGCAGCACTGGAACAACGCTAGCTCACTGGTGAAAACACCAAGAGGGACTATTTCAGTGACAACCACATGCCAGGGCTCAGATCTCTGCCCTGGTACACTTGATTTAGTAAATGATGTTTGCATTATCCATTCCCAACAGCTTTTCCCAATGCCCACTTTGGATGTAGCCCTGTTTTAGATGCCAGGCAAGTCCAGGTACAGAGATAGGAGCTGCTCTGTGCTGATTGGCCTGGAGGCTGCAGAACAACCCTCACACCACTTATCCCCTTCCTACCCACTTATGCTTGAACCAGAGCTTAATTCCTGCCTGAAGCACTGGCCAGATTTCAGGTGTTTGCAGACCCAGAACATCACTGAAAAGAGTGAAAGCCAGAACTGCAGCATCTGAAAATGGGAAAAATAAGCACCATTAAGACACTTGATACCTTCAAAGAAAGGATACCAAACTATCCCTTAGAATATCAGAATTCCATGCAGAGAAGCCAAAAAGTTAACTATCCCAGACTCAACTCCACAGTTTTTTATAAAATGGATCCATACAACATTTAGTGGAGAAGTTTTGTGTCAAAGAGGATTTTCATAATTTAAAATGTATTCTTTTTTTTGGTTCACAACAAAACAAGGCCTGATTCCATGAGATGATCTCAGATATTTGGACCCAAAATGATCTGTGGCTTTTAGGGAGTCTGGTTTCCAAGACCTGAGTCAATCTATCAGTAAGTTTGCCCATAATGGTTGGTCTGTGACAGTCCTGGAGAAATGTCTAGGCAGGAAGCCAAACAAGCTTTCATCAAAACATTCCCAGATTCCTGGACCAACATTGTCTGAGCTAAACAGTCCTTACAAATGGTTCAATTGTGATCAAATGACAAATGAAGTCAGCATATCTGAATATTTCTGAGTATTTCTGCTCCTGATTAGTTAATCCACTTGTGTCTTTCCCAGGTCTCTCATTTCATTCCATCCACTTTCTGGACAGAAAAAGAAAAGTGCTGCCTTCCCACCACTTTGCTTTACTTCTCCCTGGCTTTCTAAATTCTTTTTCCTCTGATAATTTTCTGGAGCTTTTTTAACCCCTTTATGTATCCTTAAATCTACCGTCATCTGAATTCTTCAGTTGTCTAGGAAGAGCCCAGGGTGAAATCTCAATTCCTTTAAGCTTGAGTCTATATGAATTTTCAGCATAGAAGCCATCTGCATGGTTCCAGATAAAGTGTTCTTGGTCCTCTGCTGGATCATTTCTTTATCCTTAGAAGTAGAAACAAGGACATGAGGACATCTTCTAAAACCAAGCTTGTTACTCATACAATACCTCAACAATTAAACAATTAAAATAAAATCTGAAATATAGCAACCGTTACTTATCAACCTGATGGAGACTGAAAGTAGTGTGTGGGCAGAAAAAACAGAGGGCTCAGGAAAATAATTGGACACTTGCCTTCTGCAATGAACCCAGCTGGGTCAGATAAGGGATTTGCAGCCTCTCCGCTGATTGAACTTTATCTTGTTTTGTCCTGAGGAGAAAAGATTCCTAGCACAAGCAGCAGCCCTGGAGGTGATTGGGACATTTGTAAGGCTATATCATTTGTAAAAGCCAAGTCAAATTTTCTCTTCTTGCCTCAACACATTTGGATACTCACAATAGGTACATAGATTGTGAGTGGCCTGAGTTTTTCTCCAGGTAGCTTTGAAGTTTCTTGCCTTTTTTCAGACCTGAAGAAAAGTTCAAGTATCTGAAAGCTTCTCGATTTTACTTCAGTTAACTCAATAGAAAACACAATCTTCCCCCACCATTTTCATCTCTCTTATTATCACTAATAAATAATTACTGGAATAATGCTTAAAAAAACCCCAAAACATTATAAAAAAGGTCCCAATGCATTTTATCTTTTATCTATTTCAGAACTAATATTTTTCCACATAATGTTCCATAATTCCCTATGGAGCTGTACTTTAATTCTTGGTAGCCTTGTTTTGCTCCTACATGTTGAGTTTTCTGTTAGATTACAAGCCTACAGTAAAACTAGTTTTTCCAGTCTCAGCCAAAGGTCTTCTTACTGGTTACCACATAATTGTGTTTTTGAGAGACACAATCCAAGCCAGGAGCATCACCAAAAGGAGAAAGCTGATGGCACCCTGACTACCACTCCAAAAAAGGCATGTAATGGTTGATGGGATTACTACACCAATGAAGCAGTGCTTGAACTTAATTCAATAAATTGAAAAGAAATATTTGAATTTCAGAAAATCACATGTTTAGAACAAAACCCAGAAACAAAAGCAGATGAAAATGTGCTGATTCAATATCTCATGTTTTCCAGGATGTTCACTTTGATGGAAATGTCAATATTGTGTCTGAATCAGAATATCAAAGGGGGCGAGGATTTGTGTATAATCAAATCTCCAAGTATCTTAACTACACTATATACTCATGAAGGTCACTTTCTCCCCTGAACTCTTCCCTGATGTAGATCAATAATTATCGCCTTCTGGCAGGTTTCTTCCACACTTTTTTTCTTCATTTAAGCAGCAAACCTGAAGTCCTGCAAACATTTAATGTTTACAGGAAAGCTTCTCCCTATAATAAGCATTCTGTAGTTGTACAAACTGTAACCTGAGCAGCAAATACACATCCCATATTTTTCCAAGGAAAGTGACATTACATTACTTGTGCTCGCCCCTCCTGGTATCTAAACCAACTCAAGCCTCCACACTTCCATTTTGCTGCCCTGACTTCAGAGGGCATTCCAGCAGCCTAGGAAAAATGTTCAAATTTCACTAGTTGTCTTCTCATTTATAACACATTCTTATTCACTTTTTTAATGCATAAGGACCTCAAAGAATAGCTAAGTAGATCAGATCACTAATTCCTGTGAGCTAAGAAAATTAATTATTTTCTCCTGTATTTTGTAATTTGACCTCCTTGTTGACCTACATAAAATTTTTGCCTGATTTTTTTTATAGTCAGCAAGGTCAGAGATAACAGTAGCCAATAAAAAGGGAAGCAAACAATAGTGCAACAATAATAGTTAGAAAGATTAATGCTAGTGCTTGAGTGCTCCCAGCAAGATTAATTTTCCTGAAAACATTAATTATTCCTTTTCTAGGTCCGGTGCAGGTTGAGTAAATGCTGTGCTGATCAACCTTGAAGGTTACAGGGGTTGATGCAGCTCTCTAATAAGATTGTGTGTGTCTGAGACTTTGAGGAAATCACACATGGCCTGAAGTCTCCTCACTGGAGACTCTTGCTGTTGTGATTCCTGACATTATACCAACATAGAATCCTTGATGTTGTAAAAGACCTCTTGGATTGTGTTCACAACCCTTTGGATGCTGACAGTGTCCACTACTCCTCATGGATTCATTCTTCCCCAAAAGGTGGATTTATCTCATCTGAAGTTGGATGACTACCACAGAGCTGCCTATACCTGAGATTTAGATTAGATATTAGTGAGAGTAGTGGGGCACTGGAACAAGCTGCCCAGAGAAGCTGTGGCTGCCCCATCCCTGGAAGTGTTCAAGGCCAGACTGGATGGGGCTTGGAGCAACCTGGGATAGTGGAAGGTGTCCCAGCCCATGGCAGTGGGGTAGAATGAGATGGTCTTTAAGATCCCTTCCAAACCAAACCTTTCTGTGATTACATGATTCCATGAACTCTCCTGGGATCCTCTGTCCAGGTACTAAGCAATGTGTCCTTCAGAATGCTGTCCATCTGACCTGCCTTGGAAGGAGCTGCATGGCCAAGAGCATCACACACATCTCTGCCTGCAAAGAGGGCCTGCAGTGCCTGCCTCAGACACAGATAAATCTGCACTGAATTTTGGTAGCGTGCAGGACCAGAAGGGT
The DNA here is from genome assembly GCA_024500445.1 of Entomyzon cyanotis. NCBI lineage: Eukaryota > Metazoa > Chordata > Aves > Passeriformes > Meliphagidae > Entomyzon > Entomyzon cyanotis. The sequence goes on from JAKEPQ010000871.1 coordinate 68,741,817, forward strand.
GGGCAGCAGAGCTCTCACAGGCTGACAGAGCCAGCCCGTGCTGCCAGCAGGGGAATTGGGCACGGAGAGCAGAGGTCCAGCCCAGACACGGATCTGACCTGGCCAGGCTACACTGTGCTGCACCACCTGCAAACTCAGAGGTTCAGAACCACTTTGAACACCTCTTCACTCTGCTGCAGGTTGCCTGGTGTCTATTTTGGCCCAGTAAACCATCACTTGGAACACTGTCACGACATGCAAACACTCTCTTATTTTGCCAGTGCTAACAGCTTTTGTGATTTTGTGACAAACTTCCTGATATTTACTGTTTTCCTTTTTTTCCTGAAGGTCCCATTTTTTAATGTCCTGCTGCATAAATAACTGAACTTTCATTTTGAGATAAAACTTAATCTTTTGACATGGGGAAATATTTGAAAATTCAGTTCCACAGAGCATCAATCAAGTTACAACAAACAAACAAATAAACAGACAAGCCACAAAAAACCAAAGCCCCTTGTATTATTTCAAATGATAAATAAAATGATTTTTGTTTTTTAGGGTGAGCTAGATCATCATATTGTTTCTCCCTCAGCAGTCTTGGTTTTTGCTAGTGATATTTTTGCTGTTCTTTTGTTCTTTGTTTTTTTCTCTAGAAATGACAGGAAAAAGGAAAAAAGGCCACTTTTCCTTCAGTGACAGACCACAAATCCTGAAGTAGCATTCCTTTCCAAGGTTAAATTCATCAATTTTTCTCTCTGTGATTTTTCTCGCAAGAGCCAAGGGCACAGAATTTCCCAGAAGATGGACCTGGCTGCCCTTCACTTCCCTGCACTGCTCTTCTCCATGGCTCCTCCCTACTTATCCCTCCTGCCCTTCTGTCCTCTGATGGTTCCAAGAGATGTTTCTGGTACTTGCAGGAGGTTTGGTGCCCTGCAGTATGCAGGGACAGGATGAAAATAAAAAGACCATCTGCTTTCTGCAGCTTTGGTCACTTAGGCAATGGTAAGCATCCCTCCCTCCTGGTTCATCGGAAAAGGAAAGCGTGGGAGCTGGAATGGGTGGGAGATGCTATTTCTGCCAGAGTTAGGTACACTGAATGTGTGATCACCTACCAGGACATATGGCAATTACTTCCTGCAGCTCATAATATCTCACATGAATATTTTCTCATCTAGAACCACTGATGTTTCTACTCATTCCACCAAGGGAAATAAAGGAGAAGACCTTTCTTAGCAGCTGCTCTCTTCAATCTCTATTCAAACGCTGATTGTAACTAAGTCAGTTTGCCTTGTCAAAATGCTTTTGAGCATGGAAGAAGTTGCAGCCAATATTTTCCTGGCAGCATCTGAGCCTTGCCCTACCTGTGCTGGGGATTTTAGTCTTCTGTCATGGTAATCTGAATGAAGGAAGCACCAGTTGGCAGAAAAACTTCTAAACTTTCTTTTTTTTTTTTTTTTTTTTTGGTGTGTGTGTTTTTTAACTTTAGTTATATGATTTGCCCTTCCTTCCTTCCTGCCTTCCTGCCTTCCTTCCTCTAGATAAACCTTTCATAAAGCAGAAATCTACCTGTTTTCAACAAGCAACCTGAAAGTTCATAATTTCACATAGGTATCATATCTCCTCCTTCTGTAACACCTCAAATTTAAAGGACTTTCAAACTGATTGAAAGGACCAAGGCTTTACTCCCTGTGACACCTTTTGAAATGTTAATTTGAAAGGGACAAAACTTTCCATTAGAAAAAAAGTGCCAAGCCCTTTGGGTATAATTTCCTAATTAAAGTTTGCTCTGATGACATTGTTTTGCATATTTTGTGATTGGATCTGATGCTGATAGATTTGGGATAGGGTGGAGTTTCTGATGAACAGGGCAGAAGTGAAATTATTTCCTTCCTGCATTTGCAATTTAAATAAATCTCAGCAGAATTAATTGCTTGTGGTACAAATACTTTTTTTCTAAATCCTAACTGGATTCATGAAGGCTGATTCCCACCTCAGCTGCACACTTTCTCCAGCAGATGAGTCTCTGAGAAAAAATTACTTGCAAACCTCATTGTTTGTACCAACAAAATGAGTAAAACAGACCTTTTCTCTAACACTTTTTTTCTCACTGTTCATCTTTGAAAACTTTGAAACTTTTATTCACATATTTTACTGCTGTCTCACCTGTTAAATGGAATCTTACAAGGAGCTTGAAGCATTCCCACTGAGCCCTTCTAACTTCTGATTTAGCAGAAATAAAAATACAGAGTAATGAACCAATGTCCCATTAGTGACCAGCCAAGGCTGGCAGCTTCCTTAAACAGTTTAATCTCATTGTTAAAGGAAATAGGGATGCTGCTGTAATGTGAGCAATTGATAGGTGCTTTAGTACACATCAGAGAAGGTTTGCTGGAAGAACATTAATGGAAATAGAATCAGGCTGTAAGCATTACAAGCTGACTGGAGGCAAAAATAACTGCAAAGATAAAAAGCTATAGCTTTTTACAGGAGTAGGTGAACCTCAACAAATAATTCCTTTATATTTCAGGTAGGTACTGAAATTTTTTACATTTCTTCCCAGTGCCTGCAATCATGGCCCTTTACAGACCTTCTCTGCTGCCCCATCCCTCCAGCACTTGTCTCAGCTTCCCCATGTACTTCAACACAGATCTACAACAGTTCATATCAGGAATTTCTCTGAGGCTCCAGTCCTTTGGAACACTCCTCCTCTGTCTCTGCCTCATTGACTTACACTGGCTCAGCAAATGTCCACTGAGAACAAGTTTCTGTTTCCTTGTCTAAATCACCTCACTGTTTCCTTCCTCTCAGTGACGATTTATCTGTGTATTTAATTAGTTACCTATTTGGTTTTTGAGATACAGTTCTTCTGCAGGATGCCACATAAAATGAAGCCTTGTGGTAGGTTTACAGGTGGAAAAAGAAGGATGGTAAAAGCTTTGATTTCTGTTTCTGCAGAATTCCAGCTGCACTTCTGTGGAGCAAGTGCACACTTATCCATGCTGAAGAAGCTGGCAAAGGAGAGAACATGGTCTGAAAATGTTTTCTGGGAATTTTGCATGTTTTATCTCACCGGATGTAGACACCCACATTTATGACAAGTGCTGTCACCCTGGCTGCCTCTGAATTGAGGCATTTTTAGAGCAGTATCCTTCCCATTCTAAAGCAAAACAAGTCAGATTAAGTTTCCTGAAAGTACTTTTCCTTTTTCCTCCCTTTAACTATAAGAACACCTAAGTGTTGACTTACTCCAATTTGCACATCTGCCCTGTAAAACTCCAGACTTGAGTGTATTACCCATGGTATCTTTTTGTGAACCATCTCCCTTTCCAGAGTAAAAAGAATCATGAAGAGGAATAGCAAGAAATACAAGGAATAGCTGTTCTAAGGAGTTATTAAAATGAAAGCTGAGAAGCATCTGAGAGACTCAGAGGTTGGGCACACTGAACCAAGCAGTGACTCTTTCACTGCAAAAGCTTTGTTTGCATAACACATCAAGGGTAGTATCTGCCTGAGTGCCACGTGGGAGGCTCTCTGGACTATGAATTTTGGCTCCTTGTTTTCATTTCTGAGAGATAATGAGGAAGAAAAGATGCAACAAGCTTTCATTAAAAAAGGCAAGAGGCCCATGTGGCCTGATTCATATTTTTAATACAGGGCATGCATGCTATTGTAGAACTCTTGATTAACTACATGTTTTCATCTAACTAGCAACAAAAGCTTCATGCTGGGGTGAAAAATAGGATGAGCAATCTCATCAGTAAAGCTGTGGACAAATTTAGCACATGCAGTTAAAGTCGAATCTGCATTCCATCAGGCCCAGTGAAAGAAAAAATAACCCTCAAAGAAAACCCCTAAAGACTTTAGTAGGCCTTAGTCCTTCCACCCTCTGTTTATGTTGCCCTCTGTCTAATTATGCCCTAGAACTGTTATAATGCTTAGAAACTCCTTCAGCCTTCAAAATGAGTCTGCCCATATTGAATTCTGCTTTGTTATATCTTCCTCTGATATAATTCTGAATCAGGGCATAAAAGCTCCAGCCACAGATTCTCCTGGAGGATTTGACAGAACATTGTGAAAGAACACTTGGTGTTGTCTTTATTGCACCACACATGAGTGCCTCCATCTCGTTAATGCAGGAAATGTGTTATCTGAGGGAGAGGAGCTCGGAAGCTTGGAACATCAGTGCTGTGCTTCAGAGCACCTTTTTTTTTTTCATTTTATCTATTAGATGGCAAGGCAAATTAAATGTCTCATCATGATGAAATAACAGATTCTCCAAATGTGTCCATTTGGCAAGAAAACTGTGTATTTTTGTCAGTGCACTAGCCTCAGTCCCCCAAGGGGACCAACTGGCTTCCAAGCTGTAATAAAAGAAGTGACAAGCTGGGTTAGTTGTTGCTGGGCTCTTTTTGTGCTGAAAGCATTTATTTGCTTGCTTTCACCGGGGATCTTTCCCTGAAAACTTTTCCATCTAGAATCCTGCTCCATCCACAGCAATGTTAGCTGTGGATGAAGGCAAAGGAGCATCTGTGCTGTTTCCTGCCCCTCCTGCAAAACTGCTCTTATTTGAGTCAGTGCTTCTCCCTCCTCATGGCCTTATTCTGTTTGCAGACTCCCTCACAGCTGAGCACTCTGCAACATCTAATCAGTGATTGTCTAACACTGCTACTAATTGCTTGTGCCCATGCCAATACTTCAGGGCCTGGTAAGCTCTTGAATCTGAAAACTTGTGAAATACCAGAGTGCGCTTCTAATTCCACATCCACACATTCCCTTCATCCCTTTCTTTCCTCCAAGATCACATCTTCCACTCCCATGTTTTAGGTTGCCTCTCAAAGCAGGAGTACAAAGCCTGCCAGAGGTCAAGAAATGTTTGGACAATATTCTCAGGCACATGTGGGGATTTTTGGGTCTGTCCTGTGCAGAGACAGAACTTTGATTGTTCTAGTGGCCCCCTTTCAATTCAGGATATTTTATGTTTCTATGCTTCAGTGTTTCTATATTTACAAGGCCCATCCACTGAAGAAGCAGGATACAAAACTGCAGGAGAGGTCCTGGTAAGTTTTTTCTCCCAGTTAGGTACAACTATTTTTCTGGGGGTTCTAAGCTGAGGAACTGAAATGAAAGCCATTATTTTGTCCTTTACTCTCTCTTCTCCACTCTAGACATTATTTTTTAACAGCTGCCACGTCATGTCTTGGCTGGAAGAGAGCGACAGCCTGTGCCCTAAAGGGCTGTGGCCCCACAAACCCCATCTGTACCAGGATCCTTCAGGACCAGTGAGCACAAGCAGGATTTTAACAGACCTGCTTTCAACCAGCTGCTGTGTCCTGCAGGGACTGGGGTATCAAATCTGAACATCCTGCTCCTTGTCTCTGAGATAATTAGGGCAGGCCTGCCCCACGGGTGAGCAGAAACTTGGGCAGCTCTGCGGATGGAAATGCTGTGCATTGGCTGAATGCTCAGATCTTCAACAGCTTTGGCCCCTCTGCACCTTCATCCAATGCATGGCGTAACTCAGCCCTTAATGAGAGGAAAGAAACATATTTGAAGGACTAAAGAGGAATCTGAATAAAGTTTTTCAACCCTGCTTCTCTGACACAGGAGCTCCATGGCTCCTGTAGGTTCTCAAGAATAAATATAACACTGTGGACATTGTAAAGACCAAGCACAATTAGCTCTAACTGGATTGAGAGAGAGATGCAGGTTTGTTTGGAAATTCACAAAAGAAAAATATACGTGTTCCGGAACAAGGACACAGGCACCCATTTCCCCCCACCTCGGGAGAGAAGAGCAGTGCATTCAGGCTATCAGAGATCAGACCTGTCACAGGAGGATGGAAATCTCTAGTTGGAGAGACAGCAATGGGCTTGAACAAGGCATCACTCAGAAAGGCACCATGAAAAGACGAAGGTCAAGGTGAGGTTTGAGCTTTGGCAAAAAAGAAATAAAATATTCTAGTCTGCCCCTTTTCCTCTCAAAGTATGCTTTTCTCTCTCTTAAGTGCATCTGAAGATTATGTGGTAGAAAAACAGATCCAAGAATGACATCCTTATCCTTAACACCCTTGTACTATGTTAAATTCATTTGCACTTTTTTTTCCTCTGGTATCTAATAAATTATTTAAATATAAAACGTTAAGTAATCTGGGCTTTTTTTTTCTGCCTTTATGAACAAAAGGCCCAGAAAGTCTGCAAAGAGCAATGAATGGTTTTATTTCTCCCCATTGCATTTTTTATGCTCTCTTTGGCAGATCCACTCTTGGCTTCCCTCAAAAATTTTGATGCAGTCTCAGAATTATATATTTAAATTAAAACAATTTTTATACCTTCATTTTCAATTCCAGTGAGCCTCATGATATAGAAGGTAACTAAAAAACACAGGTGAGAAGAATGGATGATGGCAATAGTTCAAAGTATCATTAGGTGGAACCTTACCTGCATCCTGAGCTACTTAGATAGGCAAGGATATACCTAGAAGAGGTGCATGTACTGACTCCTTACTTTTTTCATTATAAAGTGCTGAATTCTGTTTTCTGGCTTAACAATTCACAATCAATATGTTGGATGGATGTAATTTAGAGCACAGGCTGGGCTGTTCCTGCTCTTTATATGAGATACACATTGTCCTTCTGTCCTGAAACCTAAAGTTATTAGACCTGATTTTGCTTGGATTAACTTGTCAAGGCAACTTTTGTTGTTCACTTTTCCTTAGATAACATCCAGTTTCATTTGATATGTATCTAATTAATGTGTATATAGTTAGCTGAGTTCTGTTCTTCAAAAGATTTTAATTTAGATTAATTTGTTTCAATAGAATTGACAATTAAAAGCTTGTGTGGAAGATGATACTTTATTTTGTCCATAGGCAAGGAGAGAAGGTCCATCTCATGGAAAAAACTTTTAATAAATATGAAAAAAACCACTGGAAAGCATTTAGAATATGGTATTTCACTAAGAAACCTCACTAAGCATTTGGCTATTTAAACCAGGACATCTCTTTTTAATATAACTCCAGTAGATTCTGTAATGTCTTTATTAGATCAGTCTTTAATATTTACACAAAATCTCATTTTTTAAAAAAAGGATGTAAATCTTCGGAGGCTGCAGAAACTTGGTGAAAGGAGTTAATCATTCAAGTTGCTTTGATCAAATGAAATGGAAGTCCTTGCTTTTCTGTCCTCTAAAAGGGTAGTAAAGTGGTTGGGAGCATTGGTGCTTGTGAAATTTTTACTAGTTTATAATGCACTTCCTTATTTATTGTGATGCCAACGTTTTAATTTTGGGACCACTATCATCTTTTATGATGCTATTGACCATCATTTTTTCAAAACTTAGCCTTATAAATCCTGGTGAAGCTTTTATATAAATCTATTTAGAAATTTTAATGACATATAAAGCTTCAATGATGAAAAAAGCATTCCCTGCATTTAATATTACTGAACACAAGGGTGCAACCATTAATCCATTCTCTTGAGCTGTCTTCTGCAATGCTTTTTTGAAAGAGGGGGAATAAAGTTATTTCTTTAACAAGATACTGTTGACAGCCAGAATGAATCACAGTTACAGTCATGTACCATGACTCCAGAACCCTCCTCTTCCTCCTAATGCTTTTGTCTTCCAGCTTACCTTGACTCAAAGGCCATTTGCCATGGAGTTATCTGCATTTTAGGGTCAAATAACAGATATAAATTAAAACACATTCCCAACCTGCATTATGGAGGTGGCAGCATTGAAACTCCAATTGTGTTTACATATATACTCCATTCTTTGCCATCTGTCCTGGGCACTGAGTTTACTGAAATGTTGGCCCAACAGAGTATTAAACACTCTAATTGTTCTGACTGCATCTTGTTAAGGTTCTTAATTACTGGCAACGATTTTTACTAATAAGGAAGTAAAATAACCTATGTTATGTTGTTGACTCAAACCTGAAAAAAGTGTTTAAAAGTATTTAGTTAGTTAAAAAGTGGAAATTTTTGAGTGAGATGAAATATGACATTTTAAGTAGACGAGGTTTTTTTTGTTGTTTGTTTGCTGGTTGGTGGGTTTGGTTTTGGGTTTTCTTTTGGGGGGGGGAGGGCGTTATTTTGCTTTGTTTTGTTTTGTTTTGTTTTGGGTTGGGTTTTTAAAGAGAAAACACTAGGTCAAAGTAATGGCTCCCTTAGTGACTGGTTTTGTCATTCCAAGAGCCAAGAATGTACTCACCCTCTGAAGAACTTTCATTTCATGCTCAAGACCAGAAGATAAATTGGAATAAACCATAGGATAAGTTTATCTCTCATAGACCAGATTCTGATCCTTTGCTTCTGCAGAGCTCTTCATCATCTTTTACTCAAAACCACCAAATTGTCATTGCCACACAATTTTATTCTTCAAAAGTAAGTTTATGAATGCACACAGAAGATGTTAAATACAAATGAATGTAAAGCTTTTCTCCCAGAGATTTTTTTGAGAAGCATCTAAGAAATTTGGAATGGCAAGTCCCACTTGCCCTTGTTAGAGTTGTTTTTCCCATTCATGGAGGCTGATTTCCCCCTGTGTATCTTTACAAGAGATTTTCATACATCTAAGTAGCCTTCAGGAAATGACAGATCCAGCATAAAGTATCTTGTGATGGTAGAGGAATATTTAATTTTGCCACACCAGTGATGCCAAGTGGTGTTATTTCTTAATTTTTTCTATAGATGAAGTGAGATGGAATTAAATGATAGTGAGATGGAATTAAAGAGGGAAGGGAGTGGAGGAAAACTCTGTGGAGGAAGCATTTTGGAGAAGTGAGGTAGGAGGATGAGCAAGGTCTGTGTCATGAGGAGGAGATAAGATGGAAGAGAGGGACTAGGCACATCTAGATTTCTGATGATGGCTAATCTTACAGTTCAGGAGTCATTAAGCAAGAGCTTTTGTGCTATCATAACCATAGTCCAACTATATGGGTATTTTTTTCTTGAGCATTATTCCAGCACAGATCATTGTGAGCTCTAATTAATAAGTAAACAATATGTTCTTCCTATTCCTCCCAGGCTTATGGTAAAAGGAACAGAGCAGAAGGTATTTTTCTTAGTCTAAAAATTATGTGGCCACGTTAACTATGTTTAAGCATTGAAATATTGATTGAACAGAGTTTTGGGTTAAGAGCAAGTATATAATGGTGTGTTTAGAGAAAAGGCAGGTTTGATGAGCACATTTCAAGTATGACTTTCTCCTGTGAAAATGTTGCAAAGTATTTAAATAATGAAACTGGAGCAAGAATTGCAAGTTTATTTTCTCACATTCTCCCCATACCCCAAGGCGATACAGATGTCACATCTTCACTGTTTCTCTGCTCCCTAAAAATTACATCAGCATTAAAAGGCAAATGTCTACTTAATATTTATACAAAGAAAGACCCTGATGGGTAACATTTCATCTGAAATGCTTTCTCGTTAGAGAAATTGCATTAGGAACATAATGCCTTGCAAGTCTATCTAGGCCAGAAGTCTAATCAAATTAACACCACTTCAGTGCTAATGAAGACTGGTAGTCATTCACCTTAATTAGCCATTCTGAATAAATATATTTTTAGCACCATGCCATTTAGGTATCTCAGTTCTATGATTCTGTCCAACTTCTTGTGACCTCAGTGGAGTTACAGAGGCAGAAGGAGCTGTAGCAGAAGAAGAAGTTTTGATGTCCCCCTTTCACTCCCAACAAAAACCAGGTCATGTCCTTGGTGAGTGTGCTCCCAATATAAAATGCAGATGATCACAGTTATAAGCTGCTATATTTGAAGCACTGAAGGGGATTTGCAGATTGGGGTCTGCACATTCCCAGGGGGATCTGTGGCTGCTGGGAGCTGCAAATCCAATTGTACAACAGCAAGAGAGCTGGGGAGAATGCACAGGGGTTGGACTCACCTTCTAGTCTCTTACTCACTTTGAGTTTTCCTTTGGAAAGGGGAGGTTTGCTGTATGTTTTGAAGCTGTCAATGCACACCTTCTATAAAAATAAATATTGTGCCTATGTCTGTGGATATTTTTTTTACAGCAAGCATGCCCAAGGGGACTTCAGGACTCCAGACCATGATTGTTATAAGAATGTTTGAAATTTCAGCATATTTTTATCTTGGAGACATTTAGCTTTTGTTTAATTATATTAATTATATTTGGATTTTCTTTCTCATATATTCACCGAATGGTTTGGGTTGGAAGGGACCTCAAAGATCATCTGGTTCCAACCATCCTGCCATGGACAGGGAGACTATGAGACAAGATATAGCTCCAGTTCCTTTTGAATAAAGCACAAACCATGCAGGTTCTTTGCAATCAATTACCAGGAGCATTTCAGTTTACTTAACAACTACAAGTTCCATTTTAGCTGCAGAATTCAGTCCATGCAATTAAGATGAAATGAGGTGTTCAGTACTTCCTCAGACTCAAATGCAAATAAATCCCTTTAGCTTTACTAAGAACTTGACAGGCATTACATGGAGAAAATAGGCTTGAAACAGTTGGGAAAAGGTTTGTTTCACTTCGATGGTTTTTCCTTGATCTGCTCACAATTTTTGAGACAGGAAGAAGACAGGCTGGGAATCTTCCTGTTTACATGCTCCAGAGGGAAACCCTTTCAAGCTGTCATTTAAAGCAAATACTCTGCTGAATATGGATTTTTTTTTTTCCAGACAGGAATTTGGCATTATTATGAATTAATGTCACAGACCCAATCTCTCATTCCTCCCTCTTTACAGGGAATACTCATTATTTTGGAAAAAAAATCTTTCAGCATTTGTAACTAAAATGATGATTCTATAAATCCTTTATTCACTGTCCTATTTGTATCATTCTGTACAGATGCAGTGATAATCCTTAATGTATGGATATCTTCAAATATATGGACAAGATTTGCCAAAATAAAAGAAAAAATATCATTATTTAATGATTTGGCTTCAGAAAAGGAGATACTTCCTTTATAAATTTCCTCTGGCAGTAAAGCAAATTATGATTTTCCTTACCACAAACAAATCTTCCCATTGCAAGATATATGGTTTCAGATTGCAGGTCCTACATGAATTCACACACTAAAAATTACTCTAAAGGACACAGAAAGACTTGAGGAATGGGATAGACTTGGTAGACTTGCTGCCATTTCTGTGCAGAATCTCTGAGCTTTTGGCAATAATATCTTTATTCCTTCCTCCCACAGTGATGAAGCAGCAGAGCAAATGGAGGAAGCTCTCCTGTCAGACTGGCTTTCAAATTAAGGAGAGAAGGAAATGAGTGTTTCCTGACATTACTCTGGGTGCTACTGACAATTGTCCTGGTTTGTCCCTACTCTGATGCTGACTCATTCTTGCCCCTTGAGTCCATCACTGCAGACATCTCAGCATTATTCAATTCCTTCGGACATCTCTATGACTAGAATTTGACTAAAGTTTGCAGATAACTCCTTTTCAGAGCTTTTACTCAATGGTCCAGAAAAGAAGTTGTTTTAAGTGAAGCCTTGTGCCTCTAAAAATTGGGATTCTCAGTTATCTTATTATTTTTGTCCCGTGGCTTTTGTTCCCACATATTTGGGAATTGTCACACTGAAACCTGATAGTCGTCACTATGTGTGAGTGCAAAAAGGTAAAAGATTCCAGGAAAAATATGTATCTTTATCCAGAAATATCTTTCTGTATCATTCCTAACATGCTGTGGGGTTTCTTTATTTTTGCAATTGTATTGTTTTGAGGAGGAAGCTTAGTATATATTTTAGCTCCTACAAAGAACACAGAGCTGAGAGCAGCCAATGTCTGGTTGAAAAGACTCGAGGATTTTTATACAGTGATAGTTCCTGGGTAAAAAGTGAGTCAAAATTTGCAAAGAGAGGAAATTTCTTAGACATTTTTATTGACAGCTGGAAAAATAGACAAGCCTTTGCTTTCACTGGGACTTTAGTTCTAAAGCAGAACCAGAGAGCCTCAAGCTAAGCAGAGTTTGGAAACTGCTCTGGATATAACTTAATTATGTTAGCTGATTAGGCAATTTCAAAGAAAAAGGCAGTTGGTATCTGAGCAGAGCAGGGTACTTAATCAGAACAGAAGTAATAACATTTGTAGCCCCTGTGGTTAGTGGAGATAGAAAGGCAGGTAATTATAGCACAAAACCTAGTGACTAGCTGGAATGAGATTTGAGGGAAATTAGTATGTGTCAGATTGCTGTGTCTCTATTGATACAATTATTTTTGACATCCAACAGAGTTATGATTGTGTTTCTAGGCATAGTTCTGAAGATTGCTTCTAAGTCTTTCATAAACAGGACAGAGAAATTATACACATAGAAAATACCTGGATATGACATGGTGTTCTTCACTGGGTCAGTTGCCTTGACCAATTCCATGATGGTGCACAGCCGCAGCTTGGGTTGACCCTTATCATCTTCATGATGCCATGAATGAGGTATTTCTCATTTGGGGATTCACTACTTTTACTTCATTATCTCAAAGGTCTCTTTCAACCTAGTTAATTTTGTGATTCTGGGATAAACAGTTTGTATGGCACTGCTGTTTTAGAAACCAGTCCTCCAGGAAACATGTCCACATTTGTCTAGAACAACATCAAAGAACTTTTGATAGATAAAGAAGCAGTCCTTCCAGCTGTGAGTTCATGGCACAATTACTTTAAAATAAATCTTTCCTGTGTTCTAATTATTTCATATACATATGGATAGCACAGACAGAATTTGCAATTTTATAAGTTTTCTGCAACTAGCAAAACTTATGAAGCCTAATTTCCTAAATTTTTTTTCATTGTGCAACTTTCTACTGTTTAACAAGATTCAAGCTTGTCCTGAGTCTTTTCCACTGTCCAAGGTCTTTGCATCTAAACTGCGTGAAAAATTTATCTTGTACTGTGATATTCCCTATGAAGTGTCACTGCCAGAGTCATTCTATTAATGCTTTTTTCATGAAAATTCCAGAAGATTGATGCACCTGAGGCTTTTGCTCCTCTGTCAAATTTGTGTGAAACTGGTCCTGAAGTTCGATTAAGGTTAAAGAGATGGGACAAGGAGTCACACAAACACTGACAGCATTGCTGCCTTTACGTCTTCCCTCTAAGAAAGCAAATTAAAAAACCACAAGATTTTAGCTCTACCTCAGAAAAAAATGCCTCCAGATACAGGGAGAATCCAACGTTGGTTACCAGTGCTGGCAACTGAAAGAAAACTTGCTCCTCTTCCCACTGACACAGAGATAGATTGTAAAACTGGGATATCAATAACCAAAAATGCTTGCATGGGTTTGCTTTAGAACTTGCTGAGAGGCAAAACTTGGATCTTAATTCAGTGTCCCTTGAGCAAAGGTGCAGAAATTGTTAGGACAGGGCAATGATGCCATCCAAGTTTGAAGGGTAGATGGGTGGAGTATGTGGGTGCTTTAACTTGCATGGGGGAAGGTGTAGATTTGATACCAGAAAAACACATTCACCAAAAGGGTTGTCAAATGGTGGAACAGTCTTCCCAGAGAAGTGGTGGACTCACCATCCCTGGAGGGATTTATAAGATGTGTAGATGTGGCATGGTTTAGTGTTGGCCTTGGCAGTGCTGGGTTAATGGTTGGAAATGATATTACAGATGTATTTTCTAACCTAAATGATTCTACTCTATAGTAAGGCTGGGTCCTAGAAGGGATAAAAGAAACCAAACCCTTAGTATTTCAAGAATCTGTAATTCAGGAGTCTGTGCAATTCAGGAAGTGAAAGGCTCATCAGTGCTCCCAGGTACTGATCTGGAGCTGAGGATACAAAGAGAAAAGACTGTTATGAGCTCCCTGGAAAGAGGAATCAACTTCACCCTGAAGCGCCAAGATAAAATCTCTCAGATCAATCAGGACCATGCTCTGTTTGGTAGAGCAAAACTGGAAAACAACATTAAGAACCTTCCAGTTATGGCTCCTGAGCCCAGCTGCTTTTGCAGAGGTAGAAAATGGAATTCAGCCAAACACTGGCTATTTTTCACACTGCTATGTCACAGAGGCATCCCATTTGGTGCCTTTCCCTGTGCTGTATTATAACATGCTGGAAGCAAACACATAGAAATCCCCTTTTCTTACCCAGAGAACTTGCAGATGAAGGAGAAGGTGGCAAATAGTTAAGGCACAGATATTTGGAGAAGGTAGAAATAAGAGCATTGGTCTGCAGACAGAAATAAAGTAAAAAAGCCACATGGGTGGCTGGATGTGGGAAGTTTTATGGGTCTTAGGGTGAAAGAAATTAAGGGCATCAATGAAGCAATGTGAGTATTCACAGAAAAAATACTTCTGAAAGGGATTGTCACAACCTAGGATATGAGAAATCCCAGAGATATTTTTTTTAATGTATGGCACAGCTTTGTTTTGCTCCCTATCAGAGAAGAGTCAGGTGGAATGTGTTAGTTATGGAGATATTAGGCTGTTTGTTTATAATTTGTTTATAATACAAGCTCCAGGGAGTCTGACAGATACTCAGATTTATATGTTTATATAGATACAAAAACACAGAAACAGCAGCATGATTTGGAAATCCTAGAGAAAAACAAGCACAAAGAGCAAAAGAACTCCAACGGATGTAGAAAGAGCACCAAAAAAATGCATTTCCTCATAGAGTTTCAATTCTTAGCACTCTGAATGCCACCAAACTCCCTCCTCAAATTGTTCAGATATTGACACTCTTGAGGCAGAGAAACAATTCACACTTCATAAAATTAGGTCATTTCCTTTAGGATATTTTCTGGAAAAACTGGATGATCCATGGATATGTACAGCATTCTGCAGGTTTTCCTCACAGACTTAGCATCTCCCTGCTCCTTTAGTACAAAAAGTGAAGAGTACCAAATGCTACAGGAAGGAGAAGAGACTGCAAGAAACACATAGACCACGTTTGAACTTGGCAAAGACCTTTTGTATAAAGCTGCTTCCAGTCTAACACTTTTGTGAAAGGGAAGGCAGCCTATACTTCAAAGAATTGCTCTTGCAGAGTGCCATTATCAGAAATCTTTGTGCAGCCATCTAGAAAATTCCTGTGAGGATTATGAATTCTTCCACTGAGCAGCAAAGCTATTCTGTGTTGGGATAAGGAACCAACAGCATATTATTTAGAACTAAGGCTTGAAACAGTAGTTGCATCAGCCAGTTTTCAAGTGGTCCCTGGGGTGAAAAATATTGTCACAGGCACTCACTGAGTAACAAAATATGAAAATCAGTCTGCATAACTCACGAAGAAGAAAAGGACCCAGTTCATTAAGTGGTTTAATGGCAATGACCTGCTCACCCCTGCTCCTTCAATAAGCTACTCACTCAATAAATATGCAGTCCTGCTCTCCTGCAAAGAAACAGGTCATGAAGGCAGGTGGTCAGGAGAGGAAGCAGCTTTGCTCTCTCCACACCTCTCTCACCAAACCCCATTACTCCTGTCTTATTTCATCATCTGCAGGCACTTGTCTGATGTCAGAGCCCCGAGTGCATCCCCTGCTCTTCCCCTGCTCTCGGGGGTTTGGGTGCTGCACTCAGGGCTCTGAGAGCAGAGCTGGGATGTGGAGATCTCCTCCAGAGAACTTTCTGGGGGAACAGCACAAGGGCTGAACCCAGCTGGGGGTTTTACTGAGATTGCCTCCTGGTGGGCAGGACTACTGGGAAGGGATTTGCCCTTTTTGGTAGCAGCTGAAAACTAATCAGAGCGTTCAGCATTTACAAAAGGAGGAATGCAAAAGCCATTCCACAAAAATCATCTACCTATAGAAGTCCCTGCAGGCACACGGATTTAAAACCCTCCTGCCTCAGATGCAAGCCCAGCACAGTCACTTCTTCAGACTAACTTAAGCATTTCTGAAATTGGTTAGCTATAAAATAATTATATTTCATGGTACAGAGCAAAGTTGTGATTAAACCGCCTTTGGGATTGTAGCATCTTGGAAAGCTCACCTGTCATCCTGCAGTGTGAGATAGTGGTCTCATTTTGAATTCCCTCTGCAAAATCATCTTTGCACATGTATGTAAAGGAGTTGGAGGGGAGAATGTGTTGTAAATTTGTGACTGACCTGACAGGTGCCCAGTCAGCTGTGACAAGCAGCTGCAAGGGCAGTTATTGCAACAGGTAATGCTAATATTGTTTGGGGGCGGGGGAAAGCAAAAAAAGAAAACCCAAATGGAAAATTACTTCAGTAGGTAAAATTTAATGATTGATTACAAATGAGGGATAAAAAACTAAATTTAAATGCAAAAAGGCAGTGAACTTGTTAGGGGCTTGAATCTCACAGCTGAATCAATAGCTATCTTCATATGCTAAAAAATATTAAAGTCACTTGAAAGACAAGATAGTTTTTTAAAAAATGACAGAACAAACCCAAACCACCAGTTTGATCCTTTGGCGGGGGGAAAGAACATAACTAATTACTTTCCCATGAGTCACATAACGTGTATTTCCTCTCTGGACACAGAATCTCTGGGTGCTATTTCATCACTTGCAGAAAGGTTTGCAATAAGCTCTGAGCAGACCAACACCCACACCAGCCACAGGTGCAAGGCAGCCCATTTATCTCATGGCTGATGTGAAACCCAATGTGGATTATCATCCTTTTCCCATTCTTGAAAAAAACCTAATTTGAGCAATGTAAGTATCTAATTAAGGTGCATACAGGCATAAGAGTTAAACAAGTGGATTTTGCCTGTTCTGGTATTTTGAGCAGTGCTAGGGCAAAAGAACAGAGACTCCACAGCTCAGCTGAAGCATAAAGTGGTCAGAGCAGCCCCTGCCAGTGTCCTCCTTGAACAAACCAGAATTATTTTAGGCAATTCTCAGACAATTCCTGAGACTTGGAACAGGCCAGGGCTCATTTCAGAAAGGCCAGCTGGGTGATGTTTTGGGTGTTAGGTTCGTCTCTATGGATAAGGCCAGGCCATATCATTTGGCATAAGAACCAGAGGATGTCCCCCAACTTTGTTTATTTTACAAATACACCTTAAGTGGGTTTGGAAACAATGACTTTCTAGTTCCATTCTGCCAACCCCATTTGCATAAAGCATTATTTTGGCCAAACTTTTCTACTCCTCATTGCAAAATCCCAACCTAAATTTGTATGGAGTATTTTTTTTAAATATGCCAACAGATTGTATTAATATATAAACACACCTATCTTAATGACTATCAATATTCACTGACCTCAGTGGCAAAATCACCCGAGGAAAAATCAAGGCTGTTATTTGCTTAGTGGCACAATCACTCTTCTTATCCCTGGATGGGAGTAAGTCAGTGAATCCTGTGTTGTCTCAGTCATTCACTGCTACAATTACTCAGCTAATCCAACCAATCACACAGGTGGCTAGTAAAATTTTAATTCTTGAATTAATTCTTGAAAGGAACAATTACATTTATAGCCCCAGGGGCAGCAAGAATGTGAAAACTGAGAGGTGAAATAACACTTATTCACTGAACTAAGGTCAGGATATACTTATTTGCCTATATGCCTCCATGATTACCAGATTTCAAAACTGATTTGCTGATCTCCAGGATTAATTTAAAGTATAAATGAAGTATATATAAATTTTATCTCTGTGCACAAGATTATATGCTGAATTTTATAGTGCACTCCTATGCTGAGCAAGAATTCATTGGAAGTTGCAGGGAAAGGGCCAAGGAGTTGGACTGAAATGGGATGGGTTTGAGGTCTACTTCTGGCCAGGCAATGTTATCTGTATATCTTAAATGAATGTCTTCATTTTCTATTTTCTTCTATCTTTGCCCATCATATCTAACTGGTAAGTTAATTTGGGATTCATCTCACCTATCTTGCTGCCTATAATGCTGACATTTATATCTGATCTAACCCCTCAGGCTTCCTCTTTAATCAATGGAGAAAGATGGGTTCTTTTAGTTTGCATTTCATTTGAGCTATTTTAGACATCAGCAAAAGCTGATGAGATAAATTCCCTCCTAAATATGCTTATTTTTCTCATTTGAATATGAAGGAATCCTGGGGTAACTGCTGTGGGTGGAAGTGTCCACATTTAATAAAATAAAATGAATGCCATTGGAGCCAGCACAGTGCAGTATCAGCATGTAGAAAAGGATGATGGAGCACCTTTCCTATGAGAAAGGCTGAGAGAATTTGAATTGTTCAGCCTGGAGAAGAGAAGGCTCCAGGGAGACCTCAGAGCCTCTTCCTGTGCCTGATGGGAGACTAGAAGACAGATGGAGAGAGACCTTTTATAAAGGCATGAAGTGACAGGGCGAGGGGTAATGGATCTAAAACGTGAAACTGTTCTTCTTCCTGTTCTTTATTTTTTTAAGTCAGTCCTTGATGAGGGGCCACCCTCAGCAAGGCATTGGATGTGATGCACACCAGTGCTTGTCTGGAAGGTAAAGAGGGAAATTGCTTTAAGCACAAGCATCTGAAACCTGCTGGAAAACCTGTTCCCTTGGCAGTGGTTTTGAGCAAGCCCAGGTTCTGTGTTCTGCCAGCAGCCTCAGTCCCTGTGGTCTCTTTTCTGTGGCAGAGATGCTGTGTGTGAGGAAAAAACTAAGTGTCAGTGGCATAAATTTAGAACAGCCATATTATTCAGTGGTGACTTCCTAAAAACCTGTGCACTGCAGCACGTGGTATGAAGGAATGGAACTGGACCACGAGGTGCTGTAGGCTGTGTGGCTCAGCCTGGGCTTCTGCTCTCCTTCCCCAAGTCCCTTACATCCTCCTAAGTACACTTTAGAGGGTAGGTTGATAGTACAGCTACCTGTGGGATTTCAGTCCAGACACATAAAGGGCTTCAGGTGTCTGAATGTGGTGATGGAGTTTGTATTTGCAGGCTGTGTGTTCCACCTGTGCTCCACAGAATGAGGAGCAGAATGGGGAGACACTCAAAATAGCTGAAAATCTGGGGAAGAGACATGTGCTCAATGTTCCTGATGCTATTCCTTCACTTTTCATAGAAAGTTCAAAAGAATCTGCATGTATTAAGACATTTTTGCTAATCTAAAATTAAGCAGATTAAAGATTAAAGCCCTCAAATTATGGAGTTGTCCTGTGCAGGGCCAGGAGTTAATTTGACAATCCTTGTGGGTCCCTTCCAACTCAGAATATCCTGTGATTCTAGGAGATCATACACACAGGGAAAATTGGGTGGAACCACAAAGACTGAGGATGGAAATGTGAGACCATGGTGGTTAAATCACTAAGCAAGGAGGGAATTACCCAGGTTTCTATTTCCCACACCAAGGAAAATCTCTTCAGTCATTCCAAGTAGTTTGAACAAATATTTTTTGTTCATGAGGCTTTATTTTCTCAGCATAGAATGACAGCTGATTCCACAGGTGTCCTGTGATTCAGATTTGCAAAAGATAATTTGTTCATAAACTCAGGAATTTAATGCACTAATTTCCCTGCTGTGATTTGTAATACTGCATTGTTCTAATTTTGGCATGTCTGGTAACCAGAAAGGCAATGGGAAAAAAGTGGGGAGAAAGGCTAAAGATGGATTCCTCTCAAGTATGAGAGAGGCTCACTTCTATTAATGAAGAGAACTATACTTGCATAATAGTTGTTATGAGGGAAAGGAAGATGTTTCTGTTGTACTGAAGAAGGAAGGGGAGAAGTCCTTTTAAAAACATGGGTTAAAAATATTTCCATTCTAAATAATAATGGAGATAGATGCAATCTATTAAAACAAAAGGTTTGGGAGACTCCAAAGCTCTATTTCTAATTTTACCATTAGCTGGTAATGAGCAACCACACTTTCACTGCTCTAGTTTTCTCATTTTAAAATGAGTGTTATGAAACTTTCTGCATGGAGACTGCTTAATTAATTGACATTTGTAGAGCAATTTCAGATCCTTGGAGAAAAAGGGCTGGAGAAGAGCTAAGCCTTATGGCAACAAATAGCTTGCAAAACTCAAGATGGTTTCCAAAAACCTCTATACTAATGGAATAAAAAAAGGCCACACTGAATTTGTGTGATCATTGCAACAGGTTCTCTCTCTGTCCTTTAATACTACCTACAGTAAAATAGACAAAAGACATATATAATATAGGTAGGGAGGCTTTGGAGTCTTGGGTGAGGGAGAGAAAGAAAAAGCACTTTTCACAAGGGACTAGGTTTAGCAGAAGGAAAAAACAATTATTGAAGGTAGAAGAGGAAATAAAGAGGTTGTGAATTGAATTCAACATGGCCTTGCAGTGTGCCTGTGCTCTGTAGCTCATCAAGGAACCCCTGGATGTGTGTGGGAACCAGCCAAAGCATAGATTCCTAACCATGGGCAATAGAACAGGGGGAGGGAAGCTAAAACTGACTCACTACTTCCCCAGCATCATGTGCCTTTCTATTTTGTCACAAGGGGAAGCTTGCGAAAAGAGGGAGATAAAAGCAAACTGAACTGTTACTCCCGATTTGTAAATCATTGATTCACTCTTTCCACATAACAGGGATGTTTCAGATGTTTTAGGTAACAGCAAGAGGAAGAGGCTGCAGTGATGGTGAAGATGGAGAATGCACCATCCTGATAAGTATCTTGTTTGCTTGGCTTGATGAGCCAGATGTTCTGTGTCTGACTGAGCTGCAGCAGCACAGCTTCTTTTTTACCAAATGAGCTGTGATATCAGATGCAGCTGGTCAGCACGACATGAAATTTGCTAAATGACTGATCTGATGGGTAATCAAGGAAGCTGCTGAATTGTGCTGGAAAGCAGGTGGGAGATGGCTTTTCTGTAGTACCACATGTAATGGGTTCAAATTCTGAAAAACTCTCCCACCATTCGTGAGTTGCTAAAAGCATCCCAGAGCAGTGAAGAACAGCACTCTGCTGCCCACAGGGCAATAGCAGCCCCTTCCTTCTGAGACCTTGAAGTCTGCACTCCCAATGGACCACGTGCTTTTCCTGGAGCTTCTGGATCTACACCAGGCAGTGCTGTGACATGGAGGCATTCCGAAAATTGAGTATGGACTCTCCTCCATCATTAAAATCTGCTCATGTCCTGAACTGCTCTCCTTTTGAAAGCCTTGTCTAACCCTGTTGTGGGGAAAAACAGGCAGAACTGGACTAGAAGAAAATTTGAAATTTGCTGGGAAGGTGTGAACCATGGCTTCCTCCTGCCACAGGGACAACTGCTGTTGCTCAGTGCTGCAGAGTAATCCTTTTCCTCCCACTCTCTAGGAAGGCAGGATCAGGAGCAGTGAACATGCTTTGCATCTCTGCCAGGGATGAGGAAACAAAGGGGAATAACAATAAATCCCTCTAGCACTGCAGATTCTTGTCTCTGTTTATCAAGGCTATGATATCAAATGAGATGTCACTTACCTGCCTTTTGAGGTTGAACACAGTCTCACTCATTCCTTGCCCCTCTAAGCTTCAGTGGCCCCAGTGCTTTAAGGGTTAATGATTACAGCAGTCCTTTCTTGGCTCCATGGCAGTTCAGACTATGGTGATATTCTGCTGCCAACACTCCCTTCCTCTTCAGCTCTGAAATCCAGAACCTTTTCTCACACTGGCTTTCACATCAGTATATCTTGACCCCAGTCTCTCAGAGTTTCTTTACATTCCTGTATTCCATTTTCTCTCCAGTGCTATCTTTCTGCTCAGGTTTCATTCTCTGTGCAAAACTCCAGCCATTTCTCTTGCCAGAACAGGGAATCACAGAATGAGCTGAGTTGGAAGGTACCCACAAGGATCATCGAGTCCAACTCCTTACCCTGCAAAGGACACCCCAGGAGTCATACCCTGTGCCTGAAAGCATTGTCCAAAGTTTCTTTGAACTCTGTCAGGCTTGGTGCTGTGACCACTACCCTGGGGAGCTGTTCCAGTGCCCAGCCACCCTCTGGGTGAAGAACCTTTTCCTAAAATTCAGCCTAAACCTCCCCTGACCTAACTTCAGGCCATTACCTTGGATGATGCCATTGCTGACCACAGAGAAGAGATCAGTGTCTGCCCCTCCTCTTTTCCTCATAAGGAAGTTGTAACTACAGTGAGGTGTCCCCTCAGTCTCCTCCTCTCCAGGCTGCACAGACCAAGTGCCTTCAGCTGCTCCTCATACAGCTTCCCCTCAGGCCCCCTTCATCTTTGTTGCCCTCCTTTGGATGCTCTCTAATAGTTTAATATCTTTTTGTATTGTGGTGCTGCAGAACTGCACACGTCATGGCACTGATTTGTTTGTGCTGTCATTATTCATGTTCTCATCATCTAAGTTTCTTTCCATATTACTTAGATCAGAAGTTCCTTGCAGCAAGGACTTTCTTTTCATCTGTGCTGAGCATGGCAGGCGTGGATCCCCTTTCATCTCTTCTCACTTTTGTAGTAAAACTCCTTCACTCTTAGGTGAGATGTTTGGGAAAGGAAGGATTGGGGCCTGCAGTAGCAAGAACTGACTTTTTGCGTATGTGGATGCTTTCAGCACCACCTTCCAGAGTCAGAGCAAAATTTCTTTTTCTTCAAATTGCCTTCACCTAGTTTAAATGCAGCACTTTCACATGACACTCTCCATCCCAAGAGCATTTGTAGCATTTCTTCAGGGCCTGTCTGTTATGTCAGTGTATCTCTGAAATTGTCCTACTAATATCAGCTGAGCTAAAATTTAGAAAAACTAGATCAGGGACTGTATGTGCAAAAATAGTTTGCCTCAACTTTGCAGTTGGATATTTACAGTTCCCTGGAAACCTCATCCTAATTCTTGGCAGCAGTCAAAAAAGGAAATAAAATGTTGGGATGCATTAGAAAAGTAATGAAGAAAGAATCAGAACAGATCATTATGCCACTGTATAAATCTATGCCTTGCCCACATCCTGAATACCAATGAGCCCATCCTGAAAAGGTAGAAAGAAGGGGATTGAGGATGCCTAGAAACACCAAAAAATGTTATGCAAGGAGAATGAAAAAGAGTGAAAGAAGAAATGGCTGAAAGAAGAAATGGCTTGAAGAAGAAATGGCTGAAAGGAAAATATGATGGAGGAATCTGCAATAATGAGTGCTGTGAAAAAGACAATTGAAAAAACCCACGAATTATTTTTATTTCAGAACAGTTAAGGAAAACCTAATAAAGTAACATTCCTTTTTCAACTAATGCCTAATAAAACCATGGGCCTGACTGTTGGAGAATAATTGGGATGCCAAAAAATGGCCTTACATGGGTTAATTACTGGGTGAAGAGAAAAACTCAGCAAGGAGAAAGGGCCACTAAAAATTATTAAATGTGATCACATGAGTGCACTTACAAACTCAGAAAGTCCCTAAATTAATCAGATTTTTTAGCAGGATCAACTACTCTGCCTAATCTATTTCCCATGTTCTCTAAGCATCTGTTATTGAGCATTATGAGAAACCCTGGATTGTTCCAGAGGCAGTTTGGTCTTGCCTGGTGTTGCTGTGCTTATGTTCCTATGGCCTCATTTTTGCAGATATGAAGAGAAAGTTGTATGCCAAGAAGCAAAACCAGAGATTGACAGTTTCCCAACTAAAACAGAGGTAAAATTAAGACAATTATTTTCAGCTGAAAAATTGTTCTCAAGTCTTTCGCTTAAATATTTAAAATTTCAAGCTACAGCCAAGCAAATGTGTTTATGGGGGAGTATGGCTAAGGGATACACTATTTCATTATTAATATATAACCTTTTCATGCTAGGAGGAAAGAAGCCCAGAATACTTCTGAAAGTTTCAATACATAATGGATGTGTCTCTTACATATTCATCTTCCTCTACATCCCTGCATAGGTAGGTTCATCTTGTCTTTCTCCTCCTTTCCCCAGCCCACACCATGCACTCTGACAGGCTCCACTCGAGAGGACTCAATCAGGTCTTCCCCTCAAACTCCTGCATATCAAGAGGCAGAGAGAATCCCCTTCAGCTGAGCAGCAGGGAAAGACTAAATTTCTCCATGGATGAATGCAGGAAGAGACAGTTGGATTGCAGTGGAACATATTTTGTTTCAGAGCTAAAGCTCTTCCAGAGCAGCTGTTCAATCCTCGTGCAACCCTCAGCACTGTCCATGTCTGAGGGATTTCTCAGCTCACTGAGATCAGCATCTGCCTCATGAGGTTTGTCCCCTCAGGCATCCTCCATCAGGTTTCTTCCATGTGTGCCATGTTAGGTTTTGATAGGAAGAAGTTGGAGTTTTCTAGAGGTGTAGATGATGTTTTTTAAGGTGACCTCACATGGCATCTAAGAGGAGCTCAGGCATCTGTGATGCCATATGTATCCAGAGGGACAAGGAGCAATGTAGAACTTCTACTCATCAGTGCTGTCAGACCCAGGCATCTGCATCAAATGGAGAAAGACCTTCCCTTGGATCCATTCAAATCCTTCCTTCATCCCTCCCTTAATTCCCTCCAGAAATCCTGAGGAATAGTTGAAAGAGCAAAACAAATCTATATGCAAAGCACTTCAATCACAGAGGTGAACCAGATGCCACATCCTGTCCCTGCACAGAGATGAGCTGAAGGTGTTCAGTTTAGGTTCTGTATCTAACTTAAAGCTTAAGGCTTTGTGCTGCTCCTTGTTTTCAGGCGTTTCACATCTTTAGGATGTAATATGCAGGTGGTAATGGGAAAATCCCTCGCCTCTAATCAGAAAATAGAAAAGCTTGGAGCCAAGGGGAAGGGAGATTAGTGGAAGTTCTGACACAGATGTAGTAAAAGAGAGTGGGTGGTGTTTGACTTTCTTTTCTTAGAGTCTTTTTTTTTGAGATAAGACAAGTAGCTAAGATACTAAAATTAAATTCTGAGGGGGACTCTGTTTTTCAGCATCTTCATTAGTGCATTGCTTTGGATCTAAAACAGGCTGTGGGTGTGGGTGTTTCTCTCCTATTTTAAGTTAGAAAATTCCTCAGGGCCTTCCCTGTTCTGTTTTAAAAATAGTTGATTATTTCTTAGACGTACAAAACCCCCTAGAAATTACCAACTTCAGAGCTTTGCAGACCCCCAGGCAGTTTGGGGTGTTATCTCTGATCTGGGGCCACTGAGTGTTGATGGGCTGGTTTGTGGTGCTGCTGTTTGGGACACACTGAACCTGCTGGTAGCAGATGTCAGTAGGAGACTTGTGATTTCTTCTGCCCACTGACAGCTGAGTGAGAAAGGAACTCTGGATAGCACTGTCTGAATCAGTGTCTTGAACTACAGCCTCCTAACTCCCTGATAAGCACAGGTTTATCAGTTCCAGGTGGTGTGAGAATGGACCCAGCCAGGGTCAGGTCAAG
Organism: Entomyzon cyanotis; assembly: GCA_024500445.1. NCBI lineage: Eukaryota > Metazoa > Chordata > Aves > Passeriformes > Meliphagidae > Entomyzon > Entomyzon cyanotis. The sequence goes on from JAKEPQ010000871.1 coordinate 68,766,952, forward strand.
ATAAATAAGAGCTTTTATGATTCATTTTGGTGTCTGGGCTGGTGCTTAGGTGGCAAGATGAGCATAAGCCCATAACTCTGCTTTTTCTGTAGTGCTAAACAGCTCAAAATTTCCCAGTGCAGAGAAGGTGGGATGCTCCTAGAGGGAAGCCTGATGGTGCTGTTTGCTTTCCCTGTAGCATCTGTCTCTGAATTACTTGAGTAGCCACACACAGAGTGTATGAGAGAAGAGATTTTGTTTATGCACTCTGGGTAGTGAAGAGGAAAGGAAACTGGTCAGCCTGCTTAGTTTCACTGATGAAAATACGTCCTGGGGTCACTTGTCTGAGATAAACAACACGGTACGATGACACTGGCCATACTTCTGTTCCCATTCTTTGAGGAGATGCCTCACCACCAAAGCACGGCTAAGAAATGATCATTACAGCAGCATATGCAAGTCAGTGCACAGATGATCAGATGCCTTCTGATTTCTCTCTTCCAAGCAGAGAGACTTTTATTATCAATTTGGTAAGGTGGGGCTGGCTCATAGAAGTCTCTTGCTGGAGCATGTTGCTGGAAGGCTGCACAGTTTATGGATCAGTAGCAGGACCATCTATTGTGGTCAGACAGAGCTGCTGTTCATGCTCATTAAGTCCCTATACTGAGCACCTTAATGAATGAATAGGGGCAGCTATTGTTACCATGCTGTGGTCTCTTTCCAGGAGTAAATGCATCAATTAGGTTACATCTTTTATTTCTCTGATCAAAAGCAATGGTCCACAAAGCACAATAATGACCTTAAGTCTTTCAGCTTGAAAATTTATCCACATTTGAATATAGGAGTGAGAAAACCATTTAAAAATTTTTTTGGTTTATATTAAGTGGCTGAAAAATGAAACAAATTCTCACACACCTGCAGCTGAGCTGGGTACCTTGTGATCTCAGTCTAGTATTTGGGAGCATAGATGCACCACAGGATCTGCACCTACTCTGGCATTAGCCCTTGGAGTCTCTCGAGAAGAACAACTTGAGCACTTTGCCAGGTGCTCTGGTACCTGAATGCTGCAGGAGGCTTGTGCACACAGAATCATTTTTTGCTTCTGGTTCTGCAATCCCAGCCTGCCACCTGGTTTCAGTGCAGTTATTTGCTGCATAACTAGTCAGAGAATACTGCTATTGAAACAATTACCGTGTGAATGCAGACACAGCCTCAGCTTTATTTCACAGTCCACAGCTATAGGATATGCAGATCTACAGTGGACAAAACCCTCCCTCTTTAAAGGGGGAACACTGCTCCCCTCCCTTATCGTTGGTCTTTTCCCAGCTGTTACTGTGAATTCCTGCTCTTTTGATCCCACTGCTGTCACCAAAGTGATGACACCATCACTCTCTGCACTGCAGAGTTTTGCCCCTCCGTGGACCCTATTGTGAGGGGGGAATGCCTTTTCTCTGACTGCCCTTGCCATCCTCAGGGGTGAAAGAGAGGGATAAAAAGCCTGCTACATCGACACTTTCACTGTGGTAATTCTCCCCTTTCCATGACCCTGACCCATTTTCAGGATGGGTAGTAGGTAGTTTTCTCCATCTGAGAAACCTCTCAAGACTGACATGCTTTGAGAGCAGAGCCCTTCTAATTACATTCCTCACAGGATAACCATCCTGAAGGAGTTGCATAATCCTCCCTTGCACTGTCCTGCTGATGAGCTGCAAATTGACACTATGTAAAAATAGTCGAAGCTTGGCCTCCTTTCTTCTTTTGAGACTGTTTTAGAAAGCTTCTCTCTCTTCGGAGCATCACTTACAGATTTGGCTATTTGCATGTGGTGTGACTTCCTTTAAATTCTGTTCTATTCAACTCTCTCTTTTTCCTTTACATGCCTGCAGTGTTATGTCTGGGTTTTACTGTTTTTTAACGTATAGAAAAATCTGTCTGTCTGCAAGTAAAAGATTCTTCATTTGTGTAAGGTTCCTTCATTCAAAATCAGTACCTATAAAAAACTAAGAGCATTGTAAAGGACCAGGTCAGGAAAGGATGATTTGGCTTAATCACATCCCTAAAGGTATGTTGCCTTAAATGTACATTCAGGATTGTGATGAAGTCAAAGAATAAGGACTGTTTTCCTCTCTGAAATCATAGCCTATATTAAAGTCTGTGATGCTCAGTGGACTAAAGTGGAAGAAAAAGCTAAATAGCAGAGCTAAAATTTTGAGTGAGTTGAAGGAGCAGAGAAAGTATTTGACAGATATTTACCATGATGAAAATCTTTTCTCTGGGCCAGACTTCTTGAAGTGAATGTTCAGAATGAATGTTGAAAATACTCTGCAAACTGATGAGTTTCTGTCAGGAAATCCAACTGGTTATGCCTGATAATAATGAAAATGTGAATCACTTTATTATCTCATATTACAGATTTCATTCATACAGTCTGAGTAAGGCAAATTTTTCTTTTTTTTTCATTCCTTGTGCCTGCTCACTCTTTTTAGAATGACAAAGACCATAGAAGTGTCTGGATAAGTAGACACTGAGCTAATTAAATCTGTGAGCGAGATCAGAAACGCATTTGTGAAAGATTTTGCGTAAGCACAGAGGATGAAAAAGTCTTTGCCCTGACATGAAATCAACCTCCAATTAAATGGATAAGATAAAGCAATAAGTGTAAAAGAGGTAAATTGCAACTTTCGCTTCTAACAAATTATGAATTAGAAGATTTGTCTGAATGACTCAGATAAACAGTTGAGTCAGATTACTCAAATAAATCCCCTTACATCAGCCGAGTCTCAGTAATTTATTCTTCTCCTCATTAAAGAAGATACTAATGGCAGGTTTGCCATTGTTTAGCCATATGCATGAGGACACTTAATGCATCTCAGCAAAAATGTCTGCTGACAGCACCTGAGAGCAAGGCTGGGATCATGTCTGTTGACCATGATCAGAAGGGAATGAACAAAAGCTGATCAGCTGAAATGAGTAAAGAGAGAATGAGAATATCCTTGTTTTTTCCTTGGAGGATTTGATGTGACATTGAGATCAGGTGAATGAAACACAAACGGAAAGGCCCTTTACTTCCTGAGGCACCAGGATGGTCTGTGGTAGCATCAGGTTTGTGTTATCCTGGGAGACATTCTCACTGGACAAAATGAAGAAGAATGATCTGATTTCTATCACATCCCCACAATCCTTGAATGTGAAATTTGTGTTCTTGTTTCTTCTTTTCCTGTTAGTTCTTATTTGTCTTTTTGCTCTCTTCCCTTTATTTATTATTTTCTTCTTCTTGCCAGTTCCTGACTGAGTTTTGTAGGAAACCACGTCCCAAAAGCAAGAAATGTGCAGTGACAAACCCAATCAGGTACAGATTTGATAACCAATAAAATGTGTGGTTGTGTTTATTGCATGGGAGACAATGTGGTGTGGTTGCTCTCCTCTGCAGCAGGAGTAGGATGGAGACAAAATATTGCATCCTCTATTTAATTCTTTTTTTATTCTCTGTGACTATTTAATATTTTGCTGTCAGGAAACTAGGATGACTGACCTCAAGTAAATATGAAGACTTCATCCTGTCCTAACTAACATTTTCCTTATTTTTCTCCAGAGAGCAACTTGAGTACTGTTGTGTCAGGGAGGGGAGTGGCATTGGTTTAAGGACCATTCTTAATGATTTACACTTCTACTTCCCTTTTCAGTAAAAGACGAGGGGGTTTTAATGATAATTATTTATTGGTGGATTCAATATCTTCCATGATCAGAACTCCAAGCCATTTATTTGATTAGCATTAATGTAGTAAGGACGGAAACTAAAATTTAGGAGGGATGTTTCAATGGTGCACATCTTCAGATTCCTTCCACTGCTGCTGCATGCTTCTGCTGAGTATATGGGAATACAAAAGCACTGAAGTATTTAGGTTAATGCTCTATGTTTCATATACTGCTGAAGCACTGTATATGTGGATAAAGGCACACTGTCCATGCAAAAATAACAGTCATATCTGCTGGTGTTTGACTTTAACCTTCCTGAAGGTTGCATGTAATATTTAAATTTTTCTGTATCATTCAGAGGGAGACATTTCTTCTCTAATCAACCATATGATCCTTCAAGTTGTCTCTTCAGTGTTGAGAATAGAAAATGAGGGATTAATTTCTTTACTAAAGGGGAATTTTGAGTGCTGTGTCTCTATGCTCCAGAAAGCAGAAGCCACAGGCATGTTAAGGAGAATACATGCATGCCTGTCCTCCTCTGTCTTTTGTGATGATCTGAAGAATAGGGGAGGTTTATTGATGGGAAAGCAGTTAGGAGGAAGAGATAGGATAAAATTGATCAGATATGAATGGTGCTGCAGGAGCTCTAGCAAACGAGCAGGACCAGAAAGAATACAGAAATGAAAGAGAGAGTGAACTTCTTAAAGATCATATTTCACAGTTCTTTATAGCTAGCTGTTCCCTGTTCTATATGTATTGGGGAAGGAAAAATATAAAAACTGCAAGTACAGCGATAAATACTTCTCTGTGGTGCAAATGACTTCATAAATACTGAACCTGTGCTTGTGTTTTATCATCCTTTCACCAGGCACCCATGGTGTGCTATTTATAGCTGTGTAATTCACAGTGGACTGTCAATTATCCTATAGGGAATTTCCTGACTGTTGGTTGGAGGGCAATGGAATTCCCAGCTGAATGGCAGCATTTGCTATAACATTATGGCACACTAGAAAATGTGATTTCATTGCAGGCTGCCTACGGCTGGGATGGAAATGTTAAGATAAGAGGGCACCAACAGCTTTTTAGCTTTCCTCCTTGGTGCCAAAACACAGCTATAATGAGTGCAGGAAAAAACCTCCACTCTCTCTTCAGCAACATTTGCTTCAGTCACATTTTTGCTGTCCTTTATTGCTGGGAGTATGAAAATGTGAGACCCAGCCAAGGTATAGTGCTGAGGAAATATGAAGTTTTCAGCTTGCAGAACATTACTGGCTCTTCTCTAGCCAGGTCAGAATATAAATAGATGAAGGCAAGATTTCTTCTGCCCCTCTCAGCCAACATATATCATTTTTAAGACCACAGAATAAAAGAACAGTTTGGGTTGGAAAGCACCTCAAAGATCATCTAGTTCCAACCCCTCTGCCTAAATCAGGTTGCTCAGAACTCCATCCAGCTCGGCCTTGAACACTTCCAGGGCATCCACAGCTTCTCTGGGCAGCCTGTGATGGTCCCTTACCACCCTCACAGGGAAGGATTTCTTCCTCATATCTAAATTAACCCATCCTCTGTCAGTTCAAAGTCATTCCCCTTTGTCCTGTCACTCCATGCCCTAGTCAAAAGTCCCTTTCCAGCTCTCTCCTAGCCCCTTTAGGAAGTAGAAGGGGCTTCAAGGTTTCCCCAGGCTGATCAGCCCCATCTCTCAGCCTGTTTCCATAGGAGATGTGCTCCAGCAAGTGTACATTGATGGTCAGGCTGAGCTTCTCATCAGCCAACACCCCCAAGTCCTCCTCCTCAGGGCTGCTCTCAGTCCATTCCCACCCAGCCTGTCTGTGTTCAGGACTGTGCTGAGAAATTTGTATCTCTTTAAAATCTGCCAGCACAGGGATTAGCAAGCTACCCATGACATCCATGCAACAAGATCTCTTCTTTACCTGGCTCGATGTATCTAGTGGGCACTGATTTCTGCAAAGTTTTTCCTGTGTTGAGCTCCAAATCTTAATTTAATTTTACTTTTTGCAGCACAGAACCTTGAAGGAACATATCTCTTCATCTGGAGAAACAGAGTCTGGGATTCCACCACGAGCTAAAAGCACAGTCCCTGGCTAAATACTCATTGATGAATATTAATATTTGTTTTCCTTCCTTCTTTTCATCTGGTATTATGTAAGATAGTTTTCTCATTTTTTGGAAGCATGTATTCACCGTGCATTGATTCCCATCAACATGTTCATCTGTATTTTACTATTCCTTATAAAATGTGAAAATCAAAATGATACAGTAACATTCTGGTCTCAGTTTTGCCAGTGACATATGAACAATTAACTTTTCCTTCTCAGTTTTCTTTTTTGTTCCATGATCATCCATCCAGAACTCCTAAATGCTTTTGTGGCTCCACAGCCCCAGCCTGTATACCTGCATTGCAGCCCTTGCTTGTGGAGATACATTGTGATGATTCCAAAAAAAGTGTTTAAAAAAGCAGTAATCAAGACCCCAGCTTTTGCCTGCTCTGCAATGGAGATTTACAAATTTGCCTATTCTTATTGAATTTACTAGCAGATATTTTTACTGGCTCAATGAATGTGTCATCCCAATCTCATAAAAAAGGACAGCTAATCTCTCCATTTAATGATTTCCCATTAGCAGCTACTTTTTGAGATTGGGTTGTTGTCTAATCTGTTTAAACTGGAAATTATTATTAATGTAATGTTCTAATATTTTCATCAGATTGTTCTGTGCAAAGTCAAATGTATTGTAGGAATCTAAGCACATTATATCTCTACTGTCTCCTTTATCAGCTGAACTTGTAATGTCCTGAAGGATGTAATCAGGATTATGTGGCATGATTTATTTTTCAAGAGACACTGTTGAGAGGCAGTACTTATATCCCTGTTCCTTACTCCTCTCCTAGATAAATGAATGCTCAGTCATGTTTTCCATTAATTTTTTGGGGGTTATAGAAGGGGTTTTTGCTACTTGGGTTATCCCTGCTCACTTTCTGAAAATTAGGATGTTTTGATTTCTCCATCACTCCTGTACCAGGTATACTGAAAATAGAAAACAGCTGTCCACAATGCTCTGAGCCAACTTTTATTTTTAATTCAGGTGAAAGCTTTTTTGCTTTGCTAAAGAATTTTCTTTCTTATAGTCATGGTATAATACACTCTTGAGTAGCTTATGGACTGGATAGTACTTTGTCATGCTAAAGTGATAAATGTTCTGCTTCTTTCAATATACAGGATAGAATACATTTTTGAATACATTTGACTTCTCTGCATCATTGCATATCTGACTGCTTCCCTACTTTTTTTAGTGTTTCTTTTCTTCCTAATATGTTTGAGGTTTTTTTAGCCCTTCAAGCCATTCTTTTAACCCAAATATAACTTTTTTCAATTTTCTGCATTTGAAAAACAACACAAATTAAGTATTACCCTTTCCTTTATACATGTACATGTCAAATAGACAGATTGTAGCACCAGTACTTCTATTTCTGTCTCTATTTCCATCTAACTCGCTTGCAGTAATAAATCCAGCAGTTCCCTTTATTGTGCTCTAAAATCAGCATTGGCCAAATGTGTTTTTCAGAATTGTGGTATCAATCCTTTTTGGCTACCCAAAAACATATTTGCATCGTTTTTTTCCCAACTTTCATATTAATTTTCCTCCTAAACATATACATTCCAGCTGGTAACACTATTCCCTCTTATTTTCTAGTCATGTGGTTTGAGGAAGGCTCATGGTTGTGTTACTGGTTTCTCACTGGTGTTCGTCTATCTGGAATGCTGATTTTTCATGTCTTAAGTCTACTGCAACATAAGGGGAAAAGAATTTGCATTTAGCTTCTATCAGATGTGCTGCTCCTGCTCAGACCCAGAATCCTAGCACTTGAAAGGATACTGCTGAGATATTTCCTTAGCAGCCTTTGATGTTTTTGTTCAATTCCCTTCTGAATGGGGTCTGGCTGTTTAAAATCTTTTGCTTTAACTGGCTGCTGCCTCCCTGAGAGCTCTAAGCAATGGTCAGCCAACCACCAGCCCTTCCTGCTCTGACATTGTCATTCTTAGTTGCCTTTCTAACTTTTGGAGCACATGATCCAGCATTTCACAGAAATACAGCTTTGCCATGCATTACAATTCAGTGCTTTGTCCCCAGTATTTCCACCTGTCCCTGGTTTTCAAAACAAGGAAAGTTTCAAAGCTATCATGTGAGTTTTCCCTGCAACATGACAAGGTCCCAGAAGTCTTCTGTAACCCTAGAGCTCCTCAAGATACCATGACCCCATCTTACATAAATTCTGGCTTTTCCCCTCCACCTAAAATTTAATACTTCAGTTAAGTCAAAGAAAAGCTTACCCAGAATATTTTAGATATAATTTCTTATATAATGTATACATCAAATTATATGATTTAGATGTTATTATTAGACACTTGGAACTCTTTTCTTCCCATCTTTAACACACTTGGCTGTACATCTCAAATGAGTATATTTGCTGTTGGCTGCCATGAGGCTTTGCTACTCCAAAGTTAAATATGTTAAAAGCAATTAGAAGTAATTGCAAGTAAATATAACCAGCAGTCAAGAAATAAATATTAAAAAAAAAGAAACAAATAAAGAAACAAAGAGAAAAATTAACTTTAAACAGGACAAAACCAGTACAAAAGAAGAAAAAATATGTCCAGGACACAATAGAAATGTGGCCTTTTGTCTATTCAGTAACTTCATTTTAAAATTTGCATTTATAAATAAATTATCCACTTCCTTTTTTTCCCCCTGCTTCTGCCTGTTTTCATTTCTTATTTATTTCCATCTCTTTCACAACATTTTTTTTCCTTTGTAAAACTTTACCTTAATAAAGTTCTTCAACTCCCAGAGCAGTAAAGTTTTATTAGTTTTTCTCTATGTTCACTATTTGGGCACGTTATAATGACATCCAAATCCTCCATCTTTTTGTTCCCTTTATTCTTTCAGGATTGCCTCGATGTCTGGTTATACACAGCATACAGAGCACTGCAAATACCTTCCAGATGGAGGACAATAGATACTACAACTTCTTTAAGCTAAAAAACTCTCAGTCAGGCTATGGACATAGTTTGGTTTCCATATCCAAACCTTGGGGGCAGATATTAACGTTCTCTGGGTTTCCATGCCAAGATTTCTGTGTAAGTGAAAGACTGATTATATTTTTTATTATTACAATACCTTTTGTAGCACGAAGGTTCTGGAAGTGGGCTATGAAATCTTGGTCAATGTTTTTGTCAATAAAAGAACCTCTCCTTTTAAAAAGGGAAGAATTAAATGCAAAATTTAATTAATGAAGAAAATGTTCACTCACAAAATGCAGGAAGCACCAATCCAATTGCCTGAAAAGTAGAAATCAGTTTGTAAAGTGTAGTCAACTAAAAATTCTCCTCGGTTTTAGTGTGATAAATATCTGATATTGTCCTTAAATGTGAAACCTGGTATTTGCAGGGAAGAGTTCCTATAACCACTAAGTTTAAAACTATTCATGGGGATCTGCTGAACCTTTAAGATTTGATTAAGATCACAATTAAATGTTGGTTTCAGAATTTCATTATTTCACTCTGTGATGCCTGAGCTGAAGGTGGATCTCTTGAATATTTTTCCTGTCCTCTGTCCATGTCTTTTCTGATTCAGCTGAAACACACAGGTCTGGTGTCATCCTGTCTTCCTTTGAGCTCCATAAATTTAGCTAGAGGTGCCCCTTTTGCTCTGAGGATGAGTGTCCTATGAATTTAAATCACAGACACTACAGGCAGAGTGTCACATTCACCTTGGACCACTCCCATCCCACAGAGGACTAGGCATCTGCTGTGGCTGAAATTGGATGGAAGTGATCCAGAACTTGAGGTTACCCAACCCAGAGACGCAGAGAATTAGCGAGAGCAATTCTGTTCCTTTTGTTGCATCAACTGTTCTGCGGCAATTCCACTAGGGGAACATCATGTTGGGACCTTCCTGGCTCTGCACTGCTCTGGAATTTGATTTGATGGTGGTGGATACCCAGATCCTCAAGCTTAATCTGCATCTCTTCTGTATTTAGAGAGGTTGCCTCAGCTCTCCTTCATGGCAAGGCAAGACTCCTCTTATTTACAGCAGCAGTCAAGCTGATCTGATTGCTGAAATAAGAATAACTCTCTCTATCCATGCAAAACCTGCAGGGGAAGGGATTTGCTCTGTTAAGGAAGATATCAATTATTTGCAGTCCAGCACTGCAGAACCCTTGGTGCAACCAGAGTTGAAGTCTCCTCGTAAAAAGCCATTCTGTGGACATGCAAGGAAACACAGTCTGGGTTCTGAGGGATGCAGGATACAGAAGGCACATGTGGGGAGGTGGGAGAGTGAAAGAGGGATTGGAAAGGGGAGATGCAAAATATGGGAAAAGCACTCTTGGAGTAATGGAACCCCTGATGTGTGTAGCTTGCATTTTGAGGGCAGCAGCTAGGGAAAGGCATGGGGCTGTGAGGGGCCAGCTAAGGCAAGCGAAGGAGCCAGTGAAGAGGCACAGATGAGAAGAGGAAATGCAGACAAAAGAGAGCATTTTGGTGATGTTATGCAAGCAATTGAGTGGCAAGATGAGGGCTAGGCACAAACGTGCTTTGGAGAAGTTTGTGCAGTGAAGCTATTTGTGAGGAGAGAGTAGAATCTAATTTGTTTGAACTCTACCATCTGTGGTGTAATTGCCTTATTGCCAGTGGGATTTATATGAGTAAATGAACACTAGAAAGAGGAAGAATACTAATAGTAGGGTTTAATTTTATATAGGACTATCTCTGTTCATTTGTGTAAAGAATATGAAAATAAGTCAATTCAAAACTATTTTATATAGGGTTATCTTGCTTCAGCTGTGAAAATTATATAGAAAATAGGTCAACTACTACAAAACTTCTACTAAGGAGGAATAAACAGACTATCATAAAAGGAATCTGATTGCTCTCTAATTGCAAAGAATAAAAAATCATGTCAATTCTAAGATACATCTTCAAGAGAAGAACAAAAATAAAATTGGAAGCTGACATCTTTCTTCTACAAATAGTTTCCTGAAAACTGCTGGTTTGACAAGCTTCCAAACTGACATCTTCTATTTATACATAAACCCATTGCAAGTTTTTTCCCCCAGCTGATATTTGGTAACAAGGCACTTAGCAGATGGTATGCCAAGTTGGATCACTTCTTTTGTGATACTGAAATGTGTTTTTTAAGCCCCTTTCCCACTGAAACTGGTATGTAGCAGCTACCACTGTGGTTACAGAGACATCCCTTCACCTTCACAAACCATGCCAACTAATATGTCAGGCAGATGTTGATGAAAGGCAAAGAGAGTTTCATATTGTACAGAGAATTTGACCATTTCACATAGATTGAGGGACTTGGAATGTGTGTGCAAATGGTCAGATGAGCTCTGCTTTGAGGACAGACTGATACCTTGACAAGCTTCACCCACAAAAAAAGTGTTCTCCCACAGTTTGCCTTCAGCAAAGCAGCAGAGCAGACAGTGTAGAAATTACAGGTCCCTTTTTTATAACAGCCCTGCTGCTGTGATTAGGACTGATAAAAGGAGAACAAGAGGTTGGAATAGAGAAAATTTTATCAACTGGACTTGTGTGTTAGACAACATCCTACTCCTCTTCTTCAGCTTCAGCCCACTTCCTGCATCTGATCTGGGCCCTAGAATGAGCTGAGATGGGTGTGCTGTCACCATGGCACACTGAGAGACCTGGCAGGGCTTTGGAGTTGGCTCAAGGTCAGATGAAGTTTCTGCTGGAGGTTGTGATGCAGTGGAAGTGAGGGATGGGAAGGGTTTGTGCCCTCCTAAGTGGACATGGAGACTGAGCAAGGTGGCTTAGGCAGGCTTATATACTGAAAAATTGCTAATCTGCTGTCATTACCTTAAATAATTGATGATTAACATTCATTTGAGTGTTCCATTGCAATACAACATTTCACAGGTTTTGCGGTTTTTCTCTTCAGGCTGCTGATGAGACAGAGAGTGCTCTGTGGCTGTGGCTGAGACAGACAACAGAAAGGAAAAGCAGAGACACAGACAATGAGCTGTTTGTGGAATCCACAGGATAACAGCTCTTCCTCAATTTACTCCTGCTGTCCAATTTATTTCACAAGGGAATAAATGCTACAGTGTTTGCCCACACAACTGGTAAATAAACAAAGCTTGATCCACTTGCTTTCCTGTAGGAGTATTTAGCTGTTCACACAGAGCCAGCAAAACTCATGAGAGACAAGCACTTCTCAGGAACAGGTATGGGAGACCAGGAACACCCCAGGGCAGCTCAAATGTCTTTAAATTTTTCCATATATCTGTGGTGTCACGGAAGTTTCTTACATACAGTTTCTTAATGTACTAATATTATTGTGGTCAAATCACCATTTTTTTAGAGTTCCATTCCTGCAATATCCAAGTACTGGCATATTAGATGATTATTTTAAAGCCAAACCCTACTGCCACTGAGTCAAATTATAAATTGAGATCCTAACTGACTTGAGTTCCTCCAAGAAAGGTTAATTCAAACTGACTGGCAATCATTAATATTCAGTTCTTACTGTTGCATTAGCAGGACCTGGTCATAAATCTATCTTAATCAGAGTCTTCCTGGAAAATGGACAATGGGCTCTGATGACTAATATCCTGGCTGAAATTTTATGGGAGACTTTGCTAACTATTTAGGGAATTAAGTTTTTTCATAGTCCTGCACTGAATGTTCATCTATGCATGTTGCCATTAAAAAAAATAAAAAAGAGAAAAAAAAATCTAAGGAAACAATGGCTTCATTACATCATGCTTGGAGCAAAATATTATTTCTGAGGTTTTTCATGTGGGTACAACTTCTATGATGAAGGAAGTTTTGTTCAGAAAACCGACTGTGCCCAGTGCAAACATAAAGGTTGGGTGAAAGCCAGTAAGTATCAGAAAACTGACAATTCCCACTGATATTTGTGGGAACATCTATCTTGCAGCAGGAAAGCACAATAGGACATTCTGATGGGGGAATAGTCTGGCATATTGTTCAGCCCACATGTCCAAGTACATAGGGCTGGTGTCTCAACAACTCTTCATTTTCTGGTTTCTGCTAAATGTTGTGTTTGGGGGGAAAAAAATAACAGTTTCTCCAGAGTCTTAATTCTGGTGCTTAGCCCTGATGCAAACAGATATAGAAAGCCTTTTGTTACCATGAATGTTGACTCATTTGGGTAGAAATCTCTTAACACAATTAAAGTAATTACTCTTAGCCTGAATGAAAGTCAAACAGACGTCAGAAGGAGCCTTGGTGTGGGACACAGCTGCCTGCTTCTGTCCAAATATGTGTCACATCAGGACATTTGTGTGTCTTCCCACTATGTGAGGTCATTGAGTCAGAACTAGAAACAATCTCAGTCCCTGCACCCTCTTAAATTTCAGTAATTTCAGTATGGCTTTTTACTTTTATTTGCTTTTCTTTCTTTCTTTCTTTCTTTTTCTTTCTTTCTTTCTTTCTTTCTTTCTTTCTTTCTTTCTTTCTTGTTCTTTCTTTCTCTCTCTCTTTCTCTCTCTCCCTTCCTTCCTTCCTTCCTTCCTTTCTTGTTCTTTCTTTCTCTCTCTCTTTCTCTCTCTCCCTTCCTTCCTTCCTTCCTTCCTTCCTTCCTTCCTTCCTTCCTTCCTTCCTTCCTTCCTTCCTTCCTTCCTTCCTTCCTTCCTTCCTCTCTTCCTCTCTTCCTCTCTTCCTCTTGGGATGAAAACATATTCTCTTGGTGCCTCAGACAGACCAAGCTCAAGGTCACTGTACTTACCTTAAGGAATGACCCAGCATTCTGGTAGAGTCCTGTGTTGTCACCATTCCTATTTGCTCTCCAATCCCACTCACTTTTCTGTGTTATCCCTTTGCTCCAACAATATTTGGCAGTGTCAGTAGTGGCTTCATGTTCATCAGCAGATGATGACTGCGTAAAGATGAAGGTCTGTGGTTAACTAAATTTCTCGGTACAAAACTATATTCAGCTGCTAAGTGTACTAGACATGAATTCATCTTTCATTTACATATTTACAAATAGTTAGAGGGATTGAATATTAACTCTAAATATAAGAAACTCTTCATTATATGAGGGCTTTAAGACTGGCTTTAAAACTAGAAAGAAAGAAAGTTTAAAATAAAGACATATACCTTTTTACACAATCTTAGCATTTTGGGGTAATGTTTTTAATACTGATAAACTGGTGCAAAATCTGTTTGAAGAGACTGGAATTTCTGTATAATTATCACCAGTGTTTCCACTGAAATTCCTAGACTGTGAATCTGCTTGCATTTGTTCAACTGAAACATTCTCCTGCTGAGACCTGTGAAGCTTCATTTCCTCCAAAATTTTCCAGGGACAGGATGTCAGTCTAGGCAGAATGCCCTAAGGGATATCCAGAGGAACTCCAAACAATCCATTTAAAAAGACTTGTCATTATAAATGCAATTTGACAGATCTTACAGAAAACATTTTTTGGGGAAAACTTTCTTTTTACAAATGTGATTGATACTTTACCTATTTTTTTTCTCTTTCAGGATTAGAAAAAATACCGAAATATTTGCAGTCAAGGGATTTTTTTTCCATGAAATACCTCACTATCAGTATAATAAAAAGGTCCAGTTCTTGATTATATGCCACAGAGTGGAGTTCAGGAGCCAAATACTATTTTTGCCCACAGTGGATGTTTATATCTTAGTGTTGAAGACTGCTGTTGGCTGTTTTGTTACAAATTTGAGGGGCAAATGGTGATTATATCACCTGAAATGGCTGGCAGGCATCAGATGTGATGTCTCTGTATTCCCTACAGAGAACTTTTTTGTTTATTGCAGGGCCAAGAAACCTCTTTTATGGTGGACATGTAAACCAGGATTCTGGAAAACCTTGTTTAGTCACTCAGCTATCCCAAGCTGTGACAACCGGAGCAAATTATTTATGTGGGAATTCACCCCACCTCATTTTAGCATCTGCCTGAGCACCCGTGATGGAAGATTTGATATTCTGTGTCACCCCTCTAGGCAAAGTGAGAGCCAGAGAGGATTCAGGAGGAACCTGAATGCAACCGAGATTTTATTTTGGGATGAACCTGCATCTCTCTGTTGCACCCTCTTCTCTCCACTTACAAAGAGCAAATCTAGCCCTTTATATCTTGGTTTTCCATGTGCAGAAGGAAAGTATTTCCATTTTTCATGTGTTCTGGTATTATAGGCTGTTTCCCCAGGTTTTTGTAGGACAATATTCCTGTCTCTGAACTTGGGCAGCAACTTGCCTGATGGAAATACCCGAAAACGAGAAAATGGCATGTTCATGTGAGTAACATTAACATCCAAGTCATGCCATTAGAATTACTAAGAGGTGTCTCAAAAATATGCAGTTGGGACCACTGACTGCCTTAGGCAAATCTAACTCTCTCCATTCTTCTTAATCTGAAAAGCCAACCCTTTGCATTTATTTACACGTCCATGTTAAACTGATTGCCCTTCCTCTGTGCAGCACAGGAATTATATTCATCATCTGATCCTGATGGTAGATCTGTGCACTGCCAGCAATGACATTGGTTACTTCAGTGCTTCTATTAATGATAAATTTAGCCAGCTAAAAGGATGAGGTATGTGCCTTCAGGTTGATGCTAAATTGAAATTACCACTTAGCCTGTGATGAATTGCCTACGTTTTTATTAATAGGCTAAATTCCAGATCTGACCTTTCCAAAATTGCTGAATTACTAAATCCTGGGACAGACATCAGAGTTCCTCTTACAAGGAGAAGTGTATTATGCAAACATGTAAGGTCACCTAGAGAAGAGCCCAGCCCTGGGTCCCAGGTAATCCTTACACACAGCTGTTAGCCAAGGTGCAATGTTGATCCATAGCTGTGGATTGCAGCTGCAGGATAATGCTGCTCCCCTTCCCCACCCTCCTGGGGGCATAACATGTGGTCCTGCATTGTCTTTTCCAGCTTCATCACCTAAATTAGCACTACTGTCAATTTCTAGCATCTTCAGCTGTAAGCTCTGCACTGTTACACTCAAAGCAGGAATTCTCATCCTAGCAGGACTTTGTTAAATGGTGCTGCACTGAGGATGTGTCCTCAGTCAGGTCAGAGGTCTTTGCTTGCTGCTGTTGAAGACTCAATTCAGAGAGGAATTTCCAGCCCACAGAAAATGAACTAAAGCACTTATTTTGTCTACTGTTTACACACTGTGTAGAATTCACACAACTACAAAATAGTTGAGGCTGGAAGACACCTCTGGAGGTCAGCTGGTCCAGCCCCTGCTCAGTGCATGGTCAGCTCCAAACACTGATTAGGGCTGTGGTCAGTGGGGCTTTTTGTGTCTGCAAGGATGGAGACTCTGCAGGCTCTCTGGGTAACCTTGATTAGCCTCACAGTAAAGTTTTTTCCTTACATTTCAGTGAAAAATTGGTGACTTAAAATTTCTGTGTAAGAGAAGGCATTCTAAGCACAGCTTCCCATGCCAGTGCTTCCCTGAAGAGATGCTGTTCTCAAGGGCTGAATATTTTCTTACACAATGAATGAAAGACAAAGACAGAATAAGAAATGGTCAATGAAATAACAGTTTATTAACCACCATCGTTAACTAGTTGAGACTGGTATGCTCTTTATGATTGCTGTATTCAGTTAAAAAGAGCTGGATTTTTCTCTGGTTCTGATATGTTCTGGAATTGAGGTGGTGTGAATGACAAAACAACACAGCTGGGTGGATTCTCTGATAAAAATAAATAGCCATATCCCACCTGGCATCTGGCACTCATCCAGTTTCAGCCACAAGTGAAGAACTCTGGATATAAACAAATATTGGATGACTACTTGCAATATTTGCTAAGTCTTAGGGAAGATGCAGTGTATTCATGGTGAAGCTGGAAAAGCAAGTGAAGGTAAATGCTTGTAATCCTGCTGGTGTGGGCTCAGAAAAGAAACTGTTTTCTAAAGAGGGGTGAAAGTCCCAAGAAAAATAAAAACTTCATTGTCCTTGGCATAGTGAAACATGTGGTTCTGCATTGTCTTTTCTAGTTTCATCATCTAAACTAGCACTACTTTCCATTTCTAGGATCCCCCACTGTAAGCTCTGCAGTGTGGCACTCAGAACACAGGAATACCATCCAGGCTGGTCTCTGCTAGATGATGCTGCACTGTGAGACTGACCAACACAGCAAAAAAACAACCAATAAACAAGGCTCAATTTTCATGTTTTACTTTACCAAAAATGGAGGATTTTTTGTTAAATAAATTAAAAGTTTTTGTTATGAGTTGGAGTCAGCAGAGTCCTGGGGCATCTGGGCTGGGAAACCTCCAGCTGCCTTCACAGTTTCTCCACCTGGAAATGAAGAGAGATGTATGTTATCGTGTTGTTTTACGGAAAGGAAAGGCTAGCTGGTTAGTTTGTCACTTTTATTTCTTCCTCTTCATTTTCTCTCTTCCCTCAGGATGATACTGAACTATTAAGAGTCTGAAGAAAGGAAATATCACTCTCTGTGCAGAGACTGGGTTTTCCACATTTTCAAGTGCAGGCTCAGTCTTCCAAATTTGCATGTCAATCGGGGTAGAGCTGGAAGACCCAATTTACCAATAAAGCTGGTTTTTTTTCTCATTGCCAGAGCACATGAAGTGAGAATGACCAACACAGCTCATGAAATCATATGCAATCCAAAATAAATTTTTCTAAAAAGGAAAGCTTTTACCAAAAATCTCAATTTTCCTTTCAACATTTCCAGAAGTCTTTAGAGAAGTGAAAACAAGCATCAAAAATCAAAAGCAAAAGTTTTGCTTTTTAGAACTTGATGCCAAGTCAGTGCTTCAGCAAGCGAGGCAGGATAAGATCGATTATTTCCATTTCACTGCACTCGGCTGACATCACTGGGGGTGCGATGCCAAACAATCCCAAGCTACATTTTCATCAGCAATTCACTATGATTCACTGGTCGCTGCCTTTAGACACTGTGTTTTGTTCCTCAGATTTATTTTAGAAAAGATGATGCTAATTCTGGCTGGATAAGGACTCGCTAAATAAAGCTGGGCTTTGCCTTAACCTGTAGCCACAATTCTGGCTGTGCTTTCGACACGTGAAACTAGCTCGTGGTGTGTCCAGGAAAGTGCTGCTGAGCTCAGTCTGCAAGCAGGATGGAAACAGACTGAACAAACTGGGACCACCCTGGCTGTTTGCAGCCTCATCTGTCCAGGCTTGGATTTCTGAAAGCTACAATCAGTTGAGAATTCATATGATTTCTGTGAATTCTGTACTTTCTGCCCAAAGTGCTCACCCCGAATGTCCAATGTGCTGCAGCCCCATCACTGCAAGCAGTCAATTTCCCTAAGTTCTGCATGTCCCATGTCCACATTTCCTCTTCTTCCACAGCTCCCAGAATCATTTTGGTATCTGGCATAGCTGCAGCTCTAGACACAGTGTTGGGCTGCTCAGATACCTCCAATCCTTCAGCCTTTTCCTGTTATTTTTCCTTGCTGCTCTCCCTTGCAGACACATCCCCACGTCACCTGTTGATGAAATCTCCCTTTGGCATTACCTGAGACCCCACAGCTCCACCTGCCTCATCCCTGCCCTTACCCTCCTGGGTTCTGCCCTGCATGAACAGGCAGTGCAGACCAACAGCAGCAGATCCATCGAGTGACACTGGTGGTGCTGAGGATGTCACAACCTCCACATTTCAGAGGGTTTTGCTTTGGTCTAGGTCCAGCCTGGTCCAAGGGACTGCAAGTGATTGAAGCATGTTAGCAGTGCATTGGAATTGCATTTTCTTGCTCAGTTTCAGACATAAAACCCCCCACTTTGGGCTCTCTCATTCCCCTTTTCAGTGCAGGATAACCAAGATGCATGCTGGGGTAGATACTTCCCTAGAAGCCTTCCCAACACTCCTTGCTGAGAGAGGAATCAAGACTGAAACAAAGCCTTGTTCCTCTTTGCAAACACTGCAGTATTTGTGCTATTTTTTAACTAGAGGGAAGCAAAATTTGTCAGTTTATTCCTCAGTAAGGAGAGACCTGAGTATGCTGTGCAGAGGCTGTATTTGCTGTTGAAAGCCCTGTATTTGTCATAAGGCTCTTATTCTCATTAAGGTAGGAGCTGCAGCTTATTGGAAAAGGCTCTTGATGCAAACACTCCAGACAGGGCTGTCCCCAGATCAAATGATATTTGTCATGAGGACAGTTGTGCAAAGATTCACAGTGAGGAAAAAAAAAATGCATCAGAAGATAGATTACAAGGTCTCTTTTCAAGGGCAAATAATTAGGCAGAGTTGTGCAGTTTGGCTTTATGTAAGAATCATTCTCTAGTCACTATTCTTACTACAAACCAGAGCTCCTGGCGGGGAGAAAAGGGAATTTAATAAGCAGTTTCTGCAGTTCCTGCCACAGGAAGGAAACTTTGGCATAGGAAAGCAAATACTGTTCCTTCCATATTTTCATATCACATGCAAATTTTACTGAGGAATATTGTCCTGTGCTGAGTGAGAAATGGATACCCCTAGTTGTGCTGCAAAATGATAACATTTTATTTCTGACATGAAATGCTGTATTAGGAGAAAGAAGAACACCTCAGGCAGACAGGCAGAACAATGCTGCTCATCAATAAACCAGTGAAACACAGGAAAGTGGGATAGTGTCCTTGAAGCCCAGCTTGGTGGGCTGTGCTCCTCATCCTCAACAACAGCACAAAGAATTTGGACAGGTCGTTATCATCAGTGGTGAGGGCACCTCGAGATGGGATTTATCTTATCCAAAATGTGAAGGGCTCATCCCCAGGCACAGCAGTTTTGCTCTGCAGGCCCCAGAAGGGTGAATGTCCATTTGGAGCAGCTGCCCTGCATTCGGAGGGGTGAGGTTAGGACACATCTCCCCACCTCCAGAGGCAAGGGGGATACAGGCACTGCACAAAACCACAAGAATCATCCAGCACTTGTCTTTGGCACTGATTTGTGAAGCCTCTTTCTCTGTTTGTTTGTTTGATGAGGCTCATTGGGGGCAGTTGAAGGCTGCCAGCTCAGACTGCTGAGCAGGCTCTCAGCTGTGCTCAAGAGGCTCCATTCCAGCCAGAGCTCCACACACACACCAAGGCTGGATGTTTGCTTCCTTTCATGATGGTTTTCTTTGTCTACTTGATTGTGGACTTGATTTTGACAAGTGCTATAAAAACCCCAACATTCTTAGTCTCAGCTGGATTCTTGCAGCTGTGGGGAGAGGAGGGAAGCAAAGACTCTATGTTTTCAAGAGCCAAAAGCTCCAGCTCCATAATTTGTGCTGATTGCTGTCTGATACTTAAGGAAGGAGTTAATTAAGGTTCCAACTCCATTCTCTTCCTTCTACAGTGCTGAACAGCTATTTTTAGTTGTGGTCTACTTGTTTAGTGTCCCATTTGTGCTTGCAATAAAGACACACCTCGTTGTCTTTCCCAATGGGAAGCCAGGGACTCTCTCTTGATACTCAAAGAGGTTTAGTTTTAGGTCTATAATGTCAAGTGCTTGAAGGGCAAGGAACATATGGATCCCAGTTATCCAGTCTCCTTTAGAGGCAGTAGGTGAATCCACATACACACAGTGTTCCAAACCAGAGGGGAAATTTACATGGACATGCATATTGAGGTGCCTTCACTCCTCACAGCAGTTTCCTGGGAAGCAAAGGGATGCCAGAATTTGACACCAGCTTTGAATTATATAGGACATATATTTCCTGGTGGGAAATTATAATTCTTTCTCTTCAACCTCCTCTTCCTTTCTCTAATGCACCCTCTCCACCATCTTTTGTAGAGCTTCTAACTTCTGGCTTATTCTCCAGACCTTTTCCTATTTCTGTTTATCCTTCTTTCTTCCAGCCCTTCATCAGTCCTGTCCCACCCTTTACTTTGCTATTACTTTACATCTCATTCCCAGTTTAAATTCCCCAATTCTGTGTTGGATCCAGGCTGCTTTCTTCACTCTCCTCCCTGTCAGGCTGCCAGCTGCAGGAAGCACTGAACGCACAGGAGAGGCAACTTCATCTTCTCAACCCTGGAGCTCATCACGTGCAGAGCCCCTGAAGGAGCAATAACCCAGGTGAAGTCGTGCTTTGCTCTAAGATACTCTGCACAGAGCAGGTTCAATCAGCAGTGTAGGGACACTCCCTGCAGCAGGATCAAACATCCTTTGCCACAAACAAATTCAGCATTAAATCAACCCCAATAAAGATCATCCTAAGAACTCTGGAAGTTTAAACAATGGCTAATTTGGCTTGAATTTTCATGGTAAGGATAAAAAGCATGCTCACAATGTTAGATAGGATCCCTCTCAAAATCACACACCCCTCAAATTTTGAATCCTGCAAGAATTCTCCTTGCAACTGTTGTCACAGTTGGTTTTGGGGGTTTTTTTGGGTTTTTTTGTTATGGTTTTTTTTTTTTAGTGTGGTTTTTTTGGGTTTTTTTTTTTTTTTTTTGGTTGGGTTTTGGTTCTTTTTTTTTGTAGGAAAAATCCTGTATTACTCTCTCTTTACTTTGGAAATGCTTGAATTATTTTTACTTGAGCCTTCTGTAGAAAAATCAGCTTGAGAGTTATGCTTCTTCAGACATGGGAAAATTTCAGCAGAAACCAGCAAATTCTGGCAATCCTTTTAACACTGGAAATACAGATCCTTTTTTCAGCAGGTGGTGGCTGTGGCTCCCTGTATGTCTTGCCACAAGGTACAACAAAACCCTGATTTCCCTGAAAGCATCTGACTCCTCACATATAAATAGCTTTCTCTAAAAATCAAATTCGTGTCTGTACCTTGCTCATGTAAGCAAAAGAGAAAAACCCAAGAAAAAACCCAAAAAGCTCAAAGAAAGATGGGTTCAAACCTTCTGAACTCCTTTAGAGAAGACAGCTACAATAAATGGTCCCACCTGACTTGAAGGAGCAAAGAAACTGTAACTTCTCTGATATTTGGATTTCATTATGTGGCAGCTGGTAGAGTCCTCTGAAATGAGTTTTTCCTAGAAATATAATAAAGTAAAACTGGAACATAAATAGAAACCATGAAAAAATAGAAATCTGAAGGCATTGAAAATGCCAATACATTAAATTTTCAATTTAATCAAAGTCATGGGTCATTTAATGCAATATGAAGAAAAAATATTGAGAAATAAAATCATGGCAGTTTCTTATGCTGCAGTTTGTCTAAAAGACTGAAATGATATTGACTTTCTGTAGAACTCAACTTGTTTTAAACAAACTGACCCACCCAATCTAAGGCATGTGGGATTGTTTGGTCACTGTGAAAAAACCCCAGCAGTTTATAGAGATGTTTGCCTGTGCTTACAGTGTGTGTGCAGTCTAAAGAAGTATATGGATCCCAGGAATAAACCTCCTTTGGCATGACCTGAATCTAAACCCCACTGAACTCAATGTATTTCTGCTGATTTTGGTATCTGTAGTGATACCAAAATCAGCTGTGAGTGAATTGAGCTGTGAGCATTATAGCAGCCAATGTTTGACCCCAAGGTTGAGACATGGGATTCCTGTGAGCACTCATGAAATGCTTGGGATCAGAAATGTGCTGCACTCTTCTGATTCCATCCACTTTGCAGTTTGTTGTCAGGTCCGCTGTGCAAGGGTGCTCAGAAACTTGAAATCATAGTTTGATGGTCTCATAGGAAATAGGGAAAAGTATAAACTTTCTGTAAAGACCTAGCTACTAGTCATGGGAAAAAAAGGAGAATAAAGTTGGTGGTTCAGATGAGTTCAGAATCTGCTAAACTGGAACACAGATGCATCTGGATTTTAAATGGGAAGGATGCACAAAAAGTTTACTCCTGCCCCATGGGATATTCTTTGTATTTATAGTCATAAAATGAAATAAATTATCATAGAATCATAGAATGGTTTGGGTTGGAAGGGACATAAAAGAATATTTAGTTCCAATCCCCTGCTACAGGCAGGAACATCTTCCACTGGACCAGGTTGCTCCAAGCCCCATCCAACCTGACCTTCAACACCTCCAGGGATGGGGTACTCACAGTTTATGCTTCTTGTTTGTTTGTTTGTTTTCCCCCAACAACAGCATTCAAACCACCTCCCCTCAGTGCTTGTTCCATGTCTGCCTGGGGCAAAACCACCCTTGCTCACTGCACAGGAGCTCTGTGAGGAGTCAGCTGTCTGCAGAAGCCTTTTCTCCAGCTTACTCTGGGCTTTGTTTTCCACTTAAATGGGAAAGTCTTGTATCTGCTTACTTCATCTAAAGCCAAACTCAAAATGCATTTGATTCTGCCTGCTATCAGGGCAACTGCTGTGGCTCTGAGGCTGTCCCATCAGAAATCACCCATCCACACTGCTGATCCTTTACACTGATGGAGAGTAATACATACTTCTTTCCCATATGTTCAACCTAACCACAGGTTTGCTATTTCTGAGCAATCAATGAAACACAGATGATAGATAACTCTTTTCTGTTTCATTATTTTCCAGGTTTATCTCTCCAAGCCTGGCTGCACACTGTAAATGGCAAACACAGCTATAGTACTAGTCAGCAGTGGAATGTAATGGTTCTGTCCTCCACCATATAATTTAAAACCTGCTTTCACCCTTGTCAAATCTCTCAATTAAAATCCCAATCACAGCTTTGCTTGGGCGTCTGGATATTGTAGGCCCAAGGGGAGAAACAGAGTTTTCTACTGAAAAAATCAGGTGATTTTGGGCAGTTCATCTCTGCCCGATGTATTAGTCATGCAGAAAAAAATGCATTAAACGAAGCTCATGCTTTTTAGAATGAGGAAATTCAGAGCTTGTGAAGATGCCAGTCTGTATTTTGAGTTCAACAGGATAAAGGAACTGGACATGTAATAATACTTTTCTTGCAAATTGTACCAAGATCACTCTAACCAGCTAAATAATTACAATTGCATTGACTTAATTTTCAGGCCTTTAAGGAAAAAATGAAGTTATGTAAGAATGAAGTGCAACAGAAATACCCATTCTTTCATATTTTTGAGCATTTGCATGTGATTTGTCATTGTGTTTACATTTAAATGCTTTGAGGATCAAGGCACACTGAAGAAATTAGGTTTCACTTATATGAAAATTCAGGGATGATATTAATCTTGTTCTGTAGCCTTTTTTAAGCTTGTGTTTTAACATTCTACATTGTCTGCCTCACTGAGACAGGGGTTAGGTGAACATCTGCCAGTGGCACCACAAGCAGTATTGGTGATTTTGAGTTGTGACTGGAATTGGATTATTTGCTGAAAATTATGAGGTTAAATAACAACAAAAAACCCAAAAAAATAAGAAAAAAGAGGGGATTTTTTATGTGTCCTATTTTCTTAGGCATTCACATTTGCGAACTTTCCCATGCCTCAGTAAGAGCTGGAAAACAACTTTCTCATGCATTAAAAAAGAGAAGCTGAGTTTCCCATGCTCCAGGAGCTGGGACTGTAGAAAGGACAACAGAATAAATTCTGGGAATTGCAATGTTCTGTAACAGAAATGGTTGGTGAGAGTTGAAACAGCATCACATTCTTTTGACTGCATAACTTTGATATTTAAATTATCTTGCTGCATTCCCTTCCTCTGGAAACTGAAGCTTATGTAATTGAAAAACAATAATCTAATATCATAATAGAGTTTTATCATGGCCATTAGCTGGCATCTCCAGTGGAAATAAATGTGTAGTATTAGTCCAATCTATCACAAGTTCTTGCAGCATTTAGGACATTCCCTTGAGACATCACTGAACACACCTCCTATAGTAAATCTTAAATTGTGACAAATAATGTCTTTCCTGTGGATGCCCCCTCTCTTCTATATCTGCTTGCCCTCCAAAACATAGCAGATTTTTTTGTGCAGTAGGGAAAATGGTGGTTAATGAATGATAAAAAAACATCATTTATCCTATTAAAGCCAAGCCTTTGTTTCCTGTTTCAGTGTGGTTTAGACCTTGTTGATGCAGAGACAGCATGATAAATACTTTATGAACAGGATCCAGCAAACACACAGTGGCAGGATGCTGCCATGATTCAAGGAGGTGTTTAAACTTAGAGGGAGATTCTGAGTCCAGCTACCACAAGCAATGCTCACTCACACTGGAGCAGGATTTCCAGAAGCCCTGGATAGTCCTGGCATGTGCACCCTTCTCCTTTCCTCCACCTTGCCCCCCTGACAAGGTGTCTCAGATGTCCTTCTGTTTCTCACCAGAGGTCAGCTGGTGACAGTGCCCTCTCTGCCTCAGCTGCAGCCCCAGCCTGAAACCTGCCAGCAACAAAAGGACATTTGCCAAAGAGCTCTGTGCAAGTCATTCCTGCCAGGAAAATCCCCTACAACTCCAGCTGCATTCCATTCCTCCCAGTTAGAGCAGAAATTTAACATCCTTCCCACCCTGCTTCCTTCAAGAGCTCCCCACCAGGTCCAGCAAAGACATTATGACACCTGGCACAGGGAAAGGCTGGCTGCCTCCTCCCTGCCCAGCAGGACCCTCCTGCCAGCCACCCTTCAGAGAATTACTGCTAATTGCAGCAAAGAGCTTCCTGCTCAGACTTCTGCCACTGAACAGACCTCCCTGAGCACTGCAATCCTGTCACCTGGCAATAAACCCACCTCTCCCTCCCGGCATCACCAGCTGACAAAATGGAATAAGGGCACATAAGGCAAGGTGTGCAGTCTTTAAAGCAGTCTTTGCAAAAGCAAATCCCTTCCCTGACAAAGATATGGTGGGAACAGAATTGTGGTATACCTGAGTAGGAGGATATTTACTTTGGAAAACATGACGGCCACTCTAATACCAGGATATTGAGAAGACATTTTTCACTTTGAGGGTGGTAAGACACTGAAACAGGTTCTCCAGAGAAGCTGTGGATGCTCCATCCCTGGAAGCTCTGAGCAACCTGGTCTAGTGGAAGGTGTCCCTGCCCATGGCAATGGGATTGGAACTAAATGATCTTTAAGGTCCCTTCCAACCTAAATCCATTCTATGATTTTATGATATTATAAGCAAAAATTTATCCAGGCTAAGCAAAACCAACTCCATGCCAAGTCAAACAACAGGATAACCCTCAGCTGCTGAGAAATATGGAATAAAAAACACTGGACCAGTGTGTGAGGACAGTGCATTCCTTGCCCTCAGTGTATTACTGAGTGCCTGCTCTGTGGGTTCAGCTTGGTGGGTTAAAAAAACCTCATGTGTTCCCTCCCAGAACAAGAAGTAATTCTTAATGCACTTGCATGTTATGCAAGAGTGAAGGCAAGTGGCAAACTAGCGGAAGCAAAATCCATTTTGTTATGACTCAGTCGGTGGGAGCAGGCTGGGAGTCAGCCAGAGGTTAAAGATGGATTTGCCTCTTTAATCCGTTCAGCCTCAGTGGCAGGGCTGGATCAGGAGCAGTTCACTTCATGCTCTGCAGTCCCTGCCCTGCTGCAGGCTCTCTCCTCCTGCTCCTGCTCGTCATGCTCTCCCGACCCACCCAGCACCATCCCCTGAGCACAACCAGTGGTCCTAAGGAAAAGCACAATCTCATTTTCCTTTTCCTGCTGGTTTTGCAGTTTATTTGATGTTCAGCAGTGAGGAGAAGGCCAAGGGGCAAACTCCTTCCTCACTGCTGGCTCACAACCCTTTAGAGAAGCCCAGTGCATAACACAGACCAAACCCTGTTGGCACAGCAGCCAGGCTTGGAAACCCTGCCTGGGCATGGCCATTTCCCTCCTCTGTGTGCCTCCAGGTGCACTCAGGTGTGTTCCTGCACAGCCCTCAGCATTCCCAGAGAAACCCCAGGCACTGTGACTGAAAACAACATTGAAGTGCTAATAAAGCTGCTTCTGCTGACCAGCTTCCCTCTTCCTTCCCCTTCCCACACTGGCTCCAAAGCCCTGACTGCAGAGGGTGAATATAGAAAATGGGAACAATTCTGTGAGCAATTTTGATATTGCCATAAGTGCTCAAAGTGTCATCACCTGATCCGATACTCTCGGATAGTAATTTTTGTCTTACAAAAACGCTGTTCTTACACTTTCTTTTTCCACAACATTTATATGACTCGATTTTCTGCAACAGCACCTTAACTCGGCCAATTTAAACATTAACTTCTCGACAGGGTTGAATTATTTGCAGATGAAGTAACACATAAATTGCATTAATTTTGTGGAAGACAGTGTGGATCCCAAATAATGCTTTTGTTCTAACAGGAAGGTCAATGCTCAGTAAAAATGTGAACACCCAGTAATAAAACTTGGCTACATCTTAGGAGAACATTGCTAGTGGTTTCTTAATTGTTGTCTCTAGTAAATGAAGTGCACCCACATCATGATGTCAGATCCCTGACATGCTCTACCCTTAGGAAAGACACAAGGACAATTAGGGATACAGTCTATGTTTCGTTATCATGTGTCAAAACAACCAATTACGGTTTAAAGTAGTTCTTTAATGGAATATCAGGCATGCAGATACTTTCAGAGCAGAAAAGGAAGGAATAAAGAGTGGAAATAAAAGCAAATTGAAAAAAAAATGGAAAGGGATATTTATGTACTTTGAGGGAGGGAGAAAAGGCCAGGAAAATGCAAAGCAAACTGAAGATTTTGTGTCAGGTCTGCATGGCTCATATTTGGTAACTGAGAGTTTATTCTCTATTGTCACTCTGTAGTCCAGGGAAAGCCTAGATTTGCACTTCAAGGAATTAAATTAATCCTTTCTTTTTCTTCTTTTTTTTTCCCACTTGTTCTTTGTTTCCTTAACTGCACAATGTCATTAATTGGTATCAACCCAAATTGCTTGTATCAGCTCATTCATCTGTAAAGGCCACCAGCTTTCAATTCAATTCCTCTTCATTCACTGTCCTGGTGCAGTTATCTTTCAAGAATACACATTAATTTGTGCTCAGCTAATGTTTGGTTTTTGAAATATGTTTGGATGTGTGTGCAGTGTCAATATTTGATGAATTTAATCAGGAAATGCAAAGGTGGATTTATTGCTTGAATCATTAGACTTAGGGATTTTTTATTCATCAGGCATTTGTACCCACAGCACCTTTTAAAAAATACTTAGTCACCACACAGAGGTGATCTAACATTGCTGGAAGGATGATTTTATTTATTTCAACACTTTAGTGAAGTCTGATGCTTCAACATCAGCTAAATTCCTTGATCCAAAGGCATCAGGCCCATGACATTTATAATCAGCTATCCCTACCCTATCTAACCTCCTTGTCTCCCAAATACATTGTTCACAGCTAAGGCTCTTTTATTCTTTAAAACAACAGCCTATAAAAAAAGGATTTTTTTTAAATTTGGCTTCCATCAGGGTAAAGCTCAGCCAGCCAAAGATAATTCTCAAACTATTTAAAATCTTGAAAGTGGTTTTGTTTAAATTCTTAGAGCCTTTAATATAGCTCAGCCTGCTTTAAATGTTTAGAGTAATTTAAACCTCCTATAGGCTCATGACTGAATCAGGTACATGTGTACACTACTCATGGCATTTGTTCATTTGCTTAAGGTCATTGGGAAAATTCACTTTTTCTTTGTTTCCACATCTTTTGGCTCAAGTCCCCTGTCAAACAATAACCCCAGAGTAAAGTGATTAGAAGAACATGAGTAGAAATGTGGTGAATACTGCTTAAAATTCTTGAATCCATTAGTGTCTAACTTTAAAGAGCTGTATCTTGGAGGTACAATAAAAAAATCTGAGATCAGTAGAAGAACTGTCACATAAGTCTCTGCATCTGGTGGAAGAGGTCCCTGCCTTTAGTAGAAGGGTTGGAACTAAATGATCTTTATTTTAATAATTATCCCTTCCATTCTGTAATTCTGTGATTCTATGTCCTGAAAATCCTCTATGTGTACCAAAAAAAAAAAAAAAAAAAAAAATTTATAAGATCATAACTTTCAAGTTTGAAACTTCGCTTTTCTAAAAATACAGTTTTGAACTCAACATTTCTTTCCAGAACTTACAGGGAAACCAACAGGGAAACTGCCAGAATTTTTCCAGGACTCTAGGACAGCCCTGCTTGAGCAGGGAGGTTGGAGCAGATGACCCACTGTGTTCCCTTCCAGCCTTACCCATTCTGTGATTTTCTGATACTGTGAAATTGTAGTCAGAATCGAAATTCTCATGATTCCTTTCAAGCTGTTTTGTTCCTTTAAGGAAACCTTGGCCTTCAAGTTAAAATCCAGTGCAGGGAATTTGAATCTGAATAGAATTTGCTGAAAGATGACAGAAACAACAGGAATTCTAGAACAGTAGGGTTTAATGAGAGGGTTTGCTAGGAGACTCCAAATCCTGCAGATGATTGGTGTGTAACAGAGGGCATGTTCAGAAAATATGCTTTCATGTAATTTTATCATTTCTTCTGTTTATCTAAACAATGCAGCTAATCTCAGCAGCTCATATGAACTCTACAAATTTGTATCTTGCAGCTTCAAAACAACAAAAAGCCATCAGATTTTAAGCCAAAGAGCAATTGTAAATATATCAGATGTAAATATTTCAGATGTAAATATTCCAGTCCATAACAATTTCAGGGCACCCCATGCCATGGGCTAAGAGCATTTGTGAGTGGAGGTCAAATTGGATGGCAGCTGCAGTTCTCCTTGCAAGATGTCCCCCTGCTTCCAGTCTGGGACAGGACTGACCTTGTTCCTACTTTTAAGGACATGTGTGCTAGCTGCCTGCTGCTATGCAGGTGATGACTGAATGAAGGAGGAGGAATAAGTAGGAAAAAGAACAGAGTACAGAAAAATAGAAATGTGCAGTTATTCTGTTCCTTGCTTTCCTCCTACATACAAAGAGCAGCAGAAGAGCAGTAACAAAACATTTTTGTCTTCTCCAAGAAATAGCACAAAAACCTGTGCAGCTGCTCCTGAGCTAAGGGGTAGTCCAGTCTCTGAATAAATCTTGATAAATCAAGGAATTCCTTCTTCAGAGATGCATGCACAATACTATTTTATTTCAGTTTTAGGTTCTTCTTTGAAGTCCTGGGATCCTGACTTCTTTTGAGAGTGCTTTATTTTGTGACCACTTTTATTCTTCCTGCCTACAGTGTCTATCAGCATGGGGGATCTGAATGCATCTCACCACTAAGGAGGACTCACCTATGAAACCCTGGCATTGGCAGGTCCTGGAGCATGACAGCACTGACAGCTGAGGTGGTGCTTGGGCCTTGGCACTGTTTAATTTATTATTGCAGATATAACTGTGGAGTCCAGTTTTGACAGCTGCAGGCAGCAGCTCAGCCTGGCTGGTGACGCTCATGGCCTGAGCACAAGGTGTGATGCTCCCACACTTAACGATGTCATTAGCAGTGATCCCTGAAGGCCCTGGTGTACTCAGCCACTCAAACCTCTCTGCCAGCAGCAGGAGCCCTCCTGGACTCCTAGGAGTTTGCCAACTCCCACAGGCAGAAAGCTGTTTTACAAACTGCAAATCAGCAGTGGAGATTGCAGTCACAGTTTATCTGCGCTGCCGCAAATGTGTCACTTGCTGGGCTTTAGCAAGTGAACACCTCACATGCCTTAGTGAAAGGCAGCCAAGCTTTCCCTGGAGGTGTTTAAGGGCTGGAAGGGCTTTGGGCAAACTGGGCTAGTGGAAGGTGTCCCTGCCCTTGGCAGGGGAGTTGGAACTGGATGGTCCTTAAGGTCCCTTCCAACCCAAACCTTTCCGTGATTCTGTGAAACCTGCCTGCTTCATACCAATAAAGACAGGACAAGGTCTTCTTTTCCTCTCTCACTCCCTCTCCTTGGATCTCTTGAAAAATATTGTAAACATTATATAAATGTTAAATAAATCCCCCAGAGCAGCAATTCCTTGCCTCTTGTGATATCTCAGCCAAACTGCAGCACCTTCCAAGGTGGTGTCTCCACTGCTGGGAAATGGTGGAAAGGTCTCCCGACAGGATGGGACATCTCCATGGCAGCAGGCATGGCTCTGGTCTGCCCCTTGAGAGCCCTCAGCACAGAAACTCAAACAAGCCAGAGACCCAGCCAAGCTTTGGAGTTTGCTTTTCATTTTTCTTCTGTTAGGGTGACAGGAGC
Organism: Entomyzon cyanotis; assembly: GCA_024500445.1. Classification (NCBI taxonomy): domain Eukaryota; kingdom Metazoa; phylum Chordata; class Aves; order Passeriformes; family Meliphagidae; genus Entomyzon; species Entomyzon cyanotis. Next base: position 68,797,631 of record JAKEPQ010000871.1, read on the forward strand.
AAAGAACAATTACAGCATTTTTAGTCCAGCTGACAAATTGCATGTTAGCTCAATTTAGCCTAAGCACAATTTCCCAATCAAAGTCAAACCAAAACAACCAAACAGGCTAATGTTTTCTAAAATTCATTAATCCTGTTTGTCTTTTTCACCTCTAGAGATTACTATTATTATACCATGTCCTCAACCAAAGAAAAGAGCATGAGGGTTTTGGTTTTGTTTTCTGGTTGTATTGGGTCTTTTCCTCTTCAAAGGTGTCTGCGTTGGAAGGTTACAAATACTTAATTAGAGAATGGAAATTCCACTGACTGACCAAATGCAATTAAGCTATCCAGCTCATTTAAAAGCTGGATGTGAATTTAAATAAGGCTTGGCTTTGTGGAAGCTGCTTCCCTCTGATGGACATTTTTGGTTTGGGTTAAAAGAAAAGGAGCCTAATTTCTTACTAATTTCTAACTAATTTCTTTCACTCATTCCTGCTATTAATACAGATATCCATTCACTGTCATTACCAAACTACAGGGAAGTTGGCTTTTTTTGCTAAAGCTAAAGAATGCCAAAAAATATCACAGGGAATGAAGGGAGAAGAGAGGTAGGAACTTAGACATGGTTTGCTCAAACTTTGTTATTGATTCCCCAGGGAGCAAGATCCAGAATAACCATCTGTATGAGTGGGGAGAGGCCTCAAGCCAATCATTATATGATATCACATGGAGAAATGTCTTTGAACTCCCAGATTGTTCCACTTCTTAGAAGCTTGAGGCAGGAAAACAGGTTCGTGGGATCCCATACCTGGAGCTGTCTGCTGGAGGTGAAAATTGTATCCATAATTTAAAAGTGTGAATCTCAAAGAAAACTTCAGGTTATCTCTACAAAGAAATATGCAGCAAAGCTTGTTTTAGTTATAATAATAATGCGTAGGTGATCCCTATTATTCTAGTCATACAGATGAGATGAAAAACTGTCCCAGATTTAGGTGCCCAGGATTATTTCTGACTTTTATTTCATTAATGTATTATTTATATCAATTTTAATGTAGTGACTTTTCTTTTGTTTCCTGTGAAACACTTCAAGGATTTAGGACTCCCCTTTTGCCAATTGGTGGGAAAGTCTATCACACAGATTTTTAGTTTTTCTACCCTATTTTCTGAAGTTATGGGCCTTCTGAAACTTTTTTTATGGGAGAAATGAAGACAGGGCTAGCTTGAATCTAAGTCTTCCACTTCTGGAGGAAGTCCTTATTTAATTTTCAGGTAGAAGACAGAGGAAATAGAATTTAAAAAATATATAAAGCATCACCACTTTTGTGAACATAGAGCTGTGAGTAGACGTGCTCATTTTGATGTTTTGTTGACCAAAAACCAGCAAAGTCAAATTCTCGATGCTCACTGAGCTTAACCGAACCAGGTGTCTGAGGGCAGGAACTGGATCCATTTTGCTCTCAGAAACATAACTGTGCTTGCCTAGAGAACCTGCATGGCAAACAGGGTGATTTCTTCTAAGTTCAAGTGTCTCCCTTGATGAAGGGAGGTTTTCTGGATGTAAATTTTCATAGAATCATAGAATGATTTGGGCTGGAAGGGACTTTAAATATCACCTTGTTCCAACCCCCTGCCATGGGCAGGAACAGCTTCCACTGGAGCAGCTTGCTCAGAGAAAGCCCCATCCAGCCTGGCCTTGGACACTTCCAGGAGGAGGATGGGATTTTGAACTTAAGTACCTGACTCCATCTAGATGCTATTAAATTACACCTGCATCTTCCTAAACTCCTTGACTGACTGTAAGTTTTATTTTAAAAAACCCCAAGATACTGGAGAACACATGGGTATCCATCTGTGTCTCACCTTTCCCTCTTGTCAGCCCAATTCCTCACAGACAGCACCTGCAGACAGTGGAAGCACTAACTAAATCACTGGGACTGCCAGGGTTTTCCCAGACTCAGAAAGTCAGAGAAGATAAATGACACTGGGTAGCTCCTGTAGCACATAATGCTTTTCATCTGCAAAGCCTGCAGCTAATATTCATTCAAAACCAGAGAGATTTATGCAATAAAATTCTGCTTATAGACACTTTCCAAATCACAATAGAGAAGATAGTTAGCCAAAAGCCAATGAGGCATTGGCTTAGCCATTACACACCTTGTAGATGTTTCCTAAATACATAACTGCAGGATTGTTGAGGAAATTCGAGTTCCAGCAGTCACAAGATCATATGTTCTAGGACATAGTTAATTTTGCACTTGCCCTTGGAGTTATTAATTTTAGATATGCAATATCCTTTCAGTGTCTCTGCATCAATGTTTAAAATCAGACATTTTCAATATATCTGCGATATCTCCGACATTTTTCTGACATCCATTTTAGGATGAAATTAACACCTCCAAAAAGGCCACACTTCCCTTCACTCAGAGACAGGGGTGGTCTCATTAAAGAGAGGTGTGAGACACAACCAGTTTTGATTAGAGGAATGCACCTCAAAGTGAGTACCACTGCTGAAGCCTGGTAATGTGCTGTAAAAAATCATGGACACACAATCATCCACAATAAATACACATTTTTCTTTTTTTTTTTTTAGGATGGTATTTTATCTTGAAATATTTTTGGGGGTTTTTTTATGCAATAGTTAAGAGATTTGGAAGACTTTGCCTATATTAGTAAATAAATTGGGACTGGGACATGGCATCAAGTACTGCCTATGAGTGCCCATGCTGCTGGTGCAATGCCCATGCCAAGCACGGCCTGTGGCAACCAAAACTCTCCCAGACATTGTACCTGCAGCAGGGAATAGTATCGACCAGGGATGGTTCCCAGTAAGCAATTTGGACTGGAGAAGGCAATTAGAGATGTACAGAAGCAGAGATGGAGAAAGGAGGTGATTCACCTTCCTTGAACTGAGTGCTAAAAAAAAAAAATCCTTGTCTAATTTTATTGGGTAGCATAAACATGGGTATTTCATCCCAAAATGCTGGAAAGCATCGCTGAATACTTCAGTAGAAAAATACCCAAATGGCTTTGACATAATATGGGAACTTGGCATTTGCTCAAGTTAAGGTGTGGGAGTAATGACACAGGATTATGATGCCTCACAAGGCCATAGTCTTCCTTCTGGCTTGGATAAAGCTCTTTTCTTCTCTCATGCATAATGTAGTGAAAGACATGGAACAGGCTTGTATGCTTTGGGAGAATCATCTGTCAGATATTCTTGAGGTGGAGGTATTGATTTTACTTTTGAGGCATGATGGAATGAGAAGGTTGGAGGTGGGCTGAATGGTTTGATGCAGTGTCAGTCACAATTCCTTCACTTGACACCCAGTGTCAGAGAAAACACAAAATGAATGTTCACCTTTATTTGTAAATATAGATTGAAATATGAATAAATCTGAATTGCTATGGGCTCTTTACTGATGTAGTACCTTCCATGTTTTTGGGCTCATTACCCCACAAATTTATGAGAAATGAGAAAGCAGTAAGATTTAGATTTTAGACTCTCTTCACACATTGTTTTTGACAGCTCTGATGACCTGATTTCCTGCCACCTCCCTGTGATTTCAATTCAAACCTGACTGAGCACTTAGAGAAAAAGAAAGTTCACTTGGATGAGTCTGCAAATAACTTTGCATACTTCTATATGTTTTTCCATATTTGCATGATTCCACTAATTTCAGTGAGTGCTCACACAGCTTTGAAAACTTAGGCACAAATTAATTAGGACCAGAGCTCAGTCCATGAAGTGCTCCAAATGACTTATGAAAGTCGATGACACCGTGATGCAGTTTCACAGAGGAAGATTAAAAACTCCAGAGGCTTGATGGATACCTAGAGCAATACCACACACTGCAGCTTGATTTAATACAGCACCCAAACTTGTCTGTTTAAAGACAGCTCAGTTAACAACAGCTTGCTTTGTGTCGTTGGTGAAAGAACAGCAATATCCTGTAGCATCAGCAAGATTTAAAGAGCATGAGAAACAAGCAAAGGGACTTTTCTTGAATTGTTAATGAATTATGGAAATTATGATGTTACAGAAGGAGCAGAGATAAAATGGATCATTCTCACAACCAAAGAGAGGAGAAAACGCTGAAGAATGTGCATTTATCAGAAGAGTCGATTCTGCTGCTGAGAACATTTTGCCAATGAAAAAATTAAACACCATGAATTATGGAGATTGTTCAATGTATGTGACTGCTCTGAATAGAAGAAGGTACAAAGGCATGTCAAAAGAGTGGGAAAATTAGCAGCTGAATTTGGCAGCTAGCGAGGAAAGAAGGCCATGTGCAAGTCATCATGACAACATTAACCAGTAAACAATCAGAGAGGGCTGAGATGCTGAGGGTGGGCAAGAAACTGAGCACTGGTTTGATGCAGTAAGAGAAAAGTGGATGTGTATGTGGTGAAGAAGCCTCTCAGAAGAATGAACAGAAGAATCACAGCAATCACGCTCTGAAGAGGCTGGGAGGTGTGGGAGCACTCTACCAGAAAGCTGCAAGTCTACAAAAAATGGGGCTAAAACAGAACTCATCAGGGATGGCTGAAATTAAAGGATTAGAAAGATTTGGGGTTTTGTTTTTGAAATGGTTTTGATGCAAGAACACTACTACCTTGTTTTATATTTTCCACAAAAATTAAGTTTTAGCACAATTTCTAATACCACCAGATGTTTGCCTCCAAGTTAAGTCTTCTGCCTGAGAAATAATGTTATGTTTCCTCACAGAAGTAATAATGTGAGTGATTTAAATCCTTCTCTCCTTTGTAGGAAGAGCTTTTGTTTAGGCTTCATCCCTATGAGGTACCACAATGTTCCTTCTTGCACAGGCTATACCCCAAAGGAATTGCAAGCCAGCCATGTAGCTGAGCTTGGGAAGAGGAACATGAGGCTACTGACCCATTATTCCCATGGGACACCATAAAAGTAAAATCACTGAGTTTCAGGGCATTCGAGTTTTCAATTTTGCAGATTTATCTTCAAAAGGAATCTTTCATGGGAAAAATAGCTTTAATCAGCAATCCAGTCTTAGGGAGAAAAAAAAAAAAAAAATCAGTGAAAATTGCACAGATATTTCTGGAAAAGAGATCTGTGAAGGTAAGAAATATCAAGACACAGGTGGTTTGGAATGGAAGGATGGTGGAGTCACTACCAATTGTGTGGATGATCAGTGAGATGGAAGATGATGGAACCAGCGGCAGTGGATCAACAGGGCTGGGGAGAAGGGGAATGAAGAGGAGGAGGACTAGAAGGGAAAATAATTATCATTTCATATGGGGGCACTGGGTTCAGAAGAGGGTAGAGGCCAAAGAGCTGTGAGCAAACCATTTAACTTGAAAATGGAGCAAAGTGCAAAATCTTTTTGTTTCTTTCTCTTCACTTTAAGAAACTAGATGATCCCATGTCTCCAAGGCACCTAATCAGAGTTAAAAGGAAAAGAATGGGAAAAAAATGAACAAAAAGGAAAAAAACCCAATAAATTCCATTCATGGATAAACCAAGCTATATTCTCCTCTATCCACAGATCTATTAGTGTAAGTATTTTAATGACATTTGATGTTTTGGTTATAACTTCTCAGTGTGGCATGAAAATAATTAAAATAAAGGGGCCTGCAGAGGCATCAAATTCCCTTTCACAGTTGTGTTATGAAGCTTAAGGCTGGTTGCATCTATAGACCAAGCACAGAGGTTTGCTGTACATTTATTTCTTATCTGTATTAAAAAAAACCAAAACTTTTTCTTACCCTCACAGGAAAAGGTCTTTGTGTCTAAGTCTGTCAGTGGGATTCCTTTGTACCTAAACCCTTATTTTATACAACCATTTTTATTCATAATTGTAGCTATGGGGCCTGATCCTATTTTCACACTAGAAAATGCAGTCGATTTCAATCCAGCCAGTCATGGTCAGACTTCTGTAAATGAGATTAGAATTGAGCCTATGTCAAACACAGTAGAGCCAGCAAAAGATTTATTTCTCTCATTGAACTCTTGGGGTGAGGATTTGTCCAATTAAAATGTATTATCTATTATACTTTGGACAGCATGACACAACCAAACTAACACTCAAAACTGGGGTTTGGAAGTTTGGACAAGTTTTTGTTTTTCTTCTTCAACATAAGATAATTTGAGAGCTTTTGTTGAACTGGGAACTTTTTAAGAGCCAAAGAGACGACTTTACAAAGAGCAGGAAGACCTGCCCTAACACCTTTGCCAAAAGGCCTGGGCTGTGCTCCAAAGAAATGAGGGGGTGCTGCTCTGCAGGGTGCTCTGAGTTTGAAGCTTCACACTCTTTTGTAGTCATTGATGCATTGGCTAGAAAATTTATCTTATTCCCATGCCTTCAGAAGATCTGTGTTTGTGGGGTGAGCAGGGGCTGGTGCTCACTTCAGCTTTGGGCAACTGACCTGCCAAATTTTGGCCTGATCCCCATTCAACAGTAATTAAACAATTCCCTTTCTCTGGAGCTAATGAGCCAAGAGGTAGTCAAAACAGCCATCCTCACCCACAGGAGTGCATCTCCCCATCTTATCAAAATCCTAAAACTTCCAAACTTCCAGTGCCACCCCCAAAATGTCCTTGGGTGAAACAATCTGGGACATGGTTTTCAATAACTGCATCTGTGTCCGCCAGCAATTTCCACAGAGGATTCCCTGGAGCCATGCTCCCATTGCCAGGCCTGGTTATGAATTTTCTTTTTTGACCTTGACAATTTCCATCCTGATTCTGAGGGAGGTGGCTGTTGTGCATCCACCATTTACCCTGCATAGTCATGCCTGGACAAACACAGTAATTGTCTAAAGTATTAAGCATTAATAGGTACCTAAATGCCCAGTGAAATCCAGGAGATATGATTAGTTTCAAGGTATTCTAGACATCCAAATATCTTTGAGAGTATGAGAGTGAGCTTTCTTCATTCTTTATTTAGTCTATGTTGACCTTTATTACTTTCCCTTGGCTTTTCCTCTGTTCCTTCCATTTCTTGAGGTCTCTATGATGCTCCAAATATTTGATCCTGTCTCTCAAAAGACACAAAAATCCTGATCCTATGGTGTTCCTCTGTCTTTTGCAGGTCCCTTCTGCTTCCACTGAAGCCTTAAAATAAAACTCCTTTTCATTACACTTTGGCATTCATTTTAAGTATATTAGGATAGTGGCAGTATTTACCAAAACTATGAAAAGAACGTGAAAAGCTGATGTGATGAAGGAAGAAAATAAACAGAAACACAATGCTCCTTAAACTAGACCCTTTTAAACTTAGCTACTGCATTCTAAAGGTGCCAGCATTGCAGATAAAAAGGGATCACATCAAGAAGTATGAACCACAACCCCATTCAAAGGACTGCTTGGTAATTAGGTTTTTCTTCCTCTTGGCAGAATTACTGAATTACCATTGAAAGAATCACTGGAAGAATGGGTCCAGAGCCCCTGCCACCACAGCCATCCTGAGACCCTACTGCAGGGTCCCCAGGTCACATCAGTGCCCTGATATCCACTCTGAAAGGCAGATTTTGGTGTGAAATCTGTCATTCTTTTGTGGATCTAAGAATAGTTAAAGAGGTCACTGAACCTCAAGCTCTCTGCTACCTGTTCTTGCTGAGAAATGATGAGTGATCATTAAAGCAGTCCTAAATCCATGCCAGTGCAAAGTGAAACAGGTTTCATAAAGAAAAATTCTCAGTCTTTTCAGTCCATGTCTCACTCAAGTCAATTAAGAACCATTTTTCAGCACAGGGTAGGAAAGAGCTCTTGAGGCTGAAGGGGGTGAGTGATGACAGTCACCTCATTTACTGCTCACACAGAGCCATCTGAGAGATGTACCTCAGGAATTGACAATTACTGCTGTCAGCTACCCCTTACAGGGCAATTTCGTGCCAGTCAGCTTTTGCATAGGTAAATATCAATTATTTATATCTACTGCAGCTTCAAGCTTAGTGCAGCCTTTTGGTCTGTGCATAGTGACTTTGAGGTATAAGATAGAAATGAAGGAAGTCAGGAAATGGTGTTGGTTAGAAACATTAATGGGCATTACCTGTGTTTAAATAGGATATATTCAGTATTAGTAGGCATTCATTATTAGTCATGGGGCATTTTTTAATCAGTATTTACAGGGGTAATTGGTTTAGGCAGTTTATATTCAAAATTCCATGTTTACCCGGGCAGGTGGTTAATGCACTGGGAAGAAATCTTAGCTAGTTTACTTGTGTTCAGAGATTGATATGAGAGGCTTTCAGGATATCTGAGAATAGGAACCTCAGCCTAATCACAGGTTCAGTACCAGGGAATGGCAACTCAGCATAGAAAACTTCTCTTGTTAGTGTATCAGCTAGTTTACAATCATCTGACTCACTATACAATGATCAGGTGAGTTTTGTATTAAGTTATTTTAATCTGTATAAAGTAAGTAACTGCAGACATTGGCTTTCCAAACAATGTAAACAAGTGCATCTCATTCAAGCTGATTTCTGTGCAGTGTGGGAAAAGCCCCAGCCCATTGATTACGTTTTGATATTCTTACATCCCACATTTTCTCATGCTCTCTCTTTCCTAGTAAGTAGCATCTCTTCCTTGACATTTTATCAAGCAGTTTTCATATTGTTGTATTTGATGCTATGTAACTGAAATACTGAAGTCTATTAAATGAAAATGTTTAAATTATTTGCTTGATAAATTGCAGATGCATCACAAAATTTACGTGTAACATATAGTTAAGAGCATTTAAAAAACAGAGAGCTAAAGCACAAAACTAGTCAGCTCTTCTCTGTCAGTGAGAAAGAGGGTTTCACAAACACTTTATGTGGAAGCCTGCCTTGGGGCTGGTTGATGTGAAAGTGAGGCCATGTGGTCCTCCCTGGGCTGAATAAGCATCCTGCTTTCATTGCTCAGGAGATGAACAATGTAGAGCTCTATTAATCATCATAAGGATTGCAATAAATCATAAAAAGGATTCTGTCCCAACCAAGGAATGAAGCAAACTCTGAATCTGGGGCTGAATGCAGAGACAAGTTAATTCATCAGTGAATTGTCAACAAAGAATGTGCCTTAATCTTAATTACTGGTAGACCACCATGTTAGAGCCCTGAAACATGTCTGAGTACTAAGGCAAAGAGCAAACAAGGTGTCAGCATGGAGTGATATGCTAATCTCCTGTCCTGAGGTGATGCTGGATGCAAACAGCAGTTCTGCCTAAATTTGCAGGCACCTCAGAGCTATTGAGCTCTCCTTGTGGTGCCCCAGGGTTAACATATGAGGCAACAGAAAAGCACTACTCTGCCTTCCATACTGCAAGCTATGGGATCTCAGGATACTGAGGAAATGGTATTTTTTAATTTGCCTTTGTGCATGAGGGGGAGAAAATGTGGTTTCTTGCACTCAGACAAGGTAATCTGTACAATCTTGTGATCAGGCCTCTTGGGGGATATTAAGACAAATATAGCTGACAGCTGATGATTTTAACGTGGCAGAGCTGTCCAGATTCCCTTTATAATAATGGAGAAAGGATTAGAGGTTTCTAAGATGAAATGCATTTTACCCTAAGACAGACATTTCACGATTAATTTCTTTAAATTCCAGAGGAGGCCCCAAAGACTGGGAGCTGGAGCATCTCTCCTACAAAGACAGGCTGAGACCTGGGCTTGTTTCAGCCAGAAGAGAAGGCTCTGGGAACACCTAATTTCAGCCTTCCAGTTCTTAAAAGGAGCATGAAAAAAGAGTGAGATAAATTTTCCACACAGGTAGGCAGCGATAGGGCAAGGGGGAATGGCATTCAACTGAAAGTGGAACAATTTAGAGTAGATATTAGAAAAAAATTATTTACTCGGAGTGTGGTGAGGAACTGGCACAGGTTGCCCAGAGAAGCTGTGGATGCCCCAACCCTGGAAGTGTCCAAGGACAGGTTGGATAAGGCTCTGAGCAACGTGGTCTAGTGGAAGGTATTCCTGCCCATGGCAGGGAGTTGGAATGAGCTGATATTTAAGATCTCTTTCAACTCAAACCATTCCATGATTCTATGATAGCTTTCCTTCAAGTGAGTCTCCTTGATCTGTGAATTCGTTTGAAAACAAACCAGTGGGAGATTGCAAGTCAGAATTATAATTTAATAAGAAAATTAAAAATAAATGCAATAATACAAGAAAAAACACTGACAGAGTCAGATACAACCTGACACCCTGTTAGTCAGGGTGGTGGCAGCAGTCCAAGTGAAGTAGTTAGGTTGAAGCAGTGATCCTGTAGAAGGTCTGGTCTCCAGCTGAAGGTCCAGCAGTAGCTCTTGTCCTCTGGGAATCCAGTAGACAGGAACTGCTTGAGCAGTTCCAAAGCCAGGTTATATCCAGGTGGGAATGTTTGGCTCCTCCCTCCTGGGTGGAGCATCTCACAATAGGATGAGATAATTCCATGAGTCATATGGTGCCTTCTTGATGAACCATTAACAGTTATCAGGGGTGAGTTATAGCAGGATTTAACAACCAGTGTCCCACCTACTTTAAGAGCTTATCATGGTGGTAATAGAAATACATCTATATTGCAAACTAGGACAATCTGTGATGCTGAATAAAGTTTTGCAATTTATCCCAAGATGAAAAATCCATTAATTTGAGCATGTTAAGTACCTGACCTGTCACAGACACCAGCTAGTCCTAGTTTCTGATCACACTGAAGAATGTTTATTTAAGAAAAAGAAAGAAGTAATCAGTCAAAAACCTTCTGTGCTTTCTTGCCAAGCTCTTCACCTTTAACTAAGTGCCATCCTCAGCACTTAGTTAAATTGTCAATGTCATTTATTTCTTTGTCTAAATCCTATGCCAGAAACTTCTCTATCATTTCAGACTTTCATCTTCAAACATATTCAAGAGATCTGTCTTTTCCTATCAATTTCTGCCATCGTTATTCACCTCTTTTGGATATTAAAGCCTGGAAGCCCATGCAAAGTAATTATTGCTCTTTCTCTTACTTGGCAGCTTTTATTTGTAGCTCATACAGTTTTTCTTTCAAACCTGTTTCCTCCCAAACTTTGCTTCCTCTTCTTGCACTTCTTATTTTATTGGTGCTTGGGAGCTTTTCCTTTCTAAGGTGACCTACGAAGGATTTTTTTTTTAATTGGACTTATACTTTGTCTCTTTCTGCAGTATAAAGATATTCTTTCTTTTTGTTTGTTTATTCATAGCAATTGTTTTTTCTTGTCTATTTCAGGAATGTCAGTGCTGGCCTTTTCTGATTTTTCTGGATGCTACTTTGAATCTTCTCAAGGACAGTTATTATTAGCTCTTACATTGCAGCTGACTGGATATAGGTGTTGAAAGTTTAATCTGTTATCTCCATAAAATAGAATTACTTGTACCCACCAACCTCTAAACAAGCCCATATTTATATAAAAAACCCTAACTATTTCTTAGTGAAAGCAAAATTTACTAGCTACCTCATGCCTTCCTGAAATGTTCTCCAAAACTGCTTGCTTCATTAGATATATATCATCTTCCCTCATCTCAGCTAGGCTTTCATATCTATGTACATGTGCATAATTTTAATAAAGTAAAATCTTACAACCTCCCACTCCCTGTCCCAAGAAGAAATATATTGTACCTAATTTCCTTCAAAACTTCCCAAGGACTATTTCACTGACACTGTGTAGTTGTCTAATTCTCAGTTTCTTATCCCAGTATTAGTGCTTGAAACTGGGCAGGTGAATACAACCTTAAATGTCTATTTCTCTGCTCTGAGCATACCACTAGTAACTCTTACAGCAATACAAATTGCATCCCAAATACAAATAAAAATTTTTAGGCTCCATGTCTTGTGTATCCATCCCCCCAAAATGTTCCTCTCATCCTTCCTGAGCAAGGCTGCGTGGTTTGCACCAATTACACCATGGATATTGGCCCCTGTGCTCTCAGGAGTAGCAGTGGACTTTTGTGAGACCTTGAGAACTTCCCACACAGTTTATGCCTGCACTTACAGGGATCACTTGCAATCTGTGACACTGGAACTCCATAAAACATGTGGCCAAGCAGTGACTTCTGCCAGCCCTAAGGGGATGCAGCCTGAGCTGGAATGTGCCTGTGCCACCACAACACAGCACCGCCTAAGAGAAAAGCTCCTCGTGTCTCTGTTGTTTACATTTTCCACAGCTGATTTTAAACCACTTTTTGGTGATTATCAGGGCCTTTAAGTTTATTAGTTCTTCTCACTCCCCAGGTTTATTTTTTGCCCCAATGGAGTCTCTCTCTCTTTTTGCAGTTTGTTTTATTACACTGTTAAACCAAGATCATTTAGTCCTCTCTTAAGAGCGAGACATTTTTCCTCTGATCTTCCTTGCAGATCTTAGTAATTTCTCTTCCTTGGTGATGCACAGCCATGAGAATATTAGATATAAGTCCTTTACAGGGACTTTCTGCAGGGCCATTAATAAGTAATCCCTCTCAATGGATACTAATACTTAACATGTAGGAAATTTGACATCACTGAGAAGGAAATTTATAGAACTACTGCACTCTGTGAAATGTCTCTCCTCAAATTTTGCTGTTATGGTTTTCATCATAAAACCATTTGGGTTGAAAAAGACCCATAAGATCATGTAGTCCAACCATTAAATCTGACTGTTACAATTTGCTGCAATAAACAGCAATCCTGTGTTAAAGTAAAGGGATCTGTGGTTTGAACACCAGTGAAGAGAAGGAGCTGTTGAATTGTGTCCTCTCCTGCTGTGGCCAACAAGCTCAATGACAGAGATAAATGCATGTTGGCAGCATTACTAGATCCATATTTTAGGCAAAAATTGAAGCCTCACTTCTACGAAATGCTGACATGGCTATCTAGAAAGATGAACCATTAAGTGCAGAATCCATCCTGCCTCCCTTATCTGCTGTGCTGAGTGCTCTGCAAGCTGGTATTTCACATATCAGTGGAAAGAGCCATCTGATGAAACTCAGAAAGTCTTCTGAGTGGAAAAGAATATCTTAAAATGAATCTTAGCCCTGTGTCACTGTTTTAGATGATCTATTGCATATCACATACCACCAGGCATTTAAGTACTGAGAAATGAGCTGATCCCCTAAGCACCAAGCCCCTAAATGTAAACTGTTACATGTGTTTGTCTTCAGCTGGAGTTGAATTCCACCTTTGTACTTGCTGAATCAATCCCACCTCATGTTTGTGTCCTTGCAAGGGGAGGTGGTAGGTGGACTTGAAGGTGTGGAAGAAGGACAGGAGATGAAGACTTGTCTGCTGGACCCTTGGAGGACACAGACACAGTCCTTGAGACCAAAACACTGTCATTTTTTATTTCTTTATTACTTGGTCCTAACTGAAAGGAACACACCCCTTATTTCTTTATAGCACAGCAAATTATATTGGCAAACAAGACTCTGGTTACTTTAACCCTGCCCATTCCAAGGGCAGGTTGATTAGAATATCACTCATTTTGTACAATAATTCATTTCTGTTTTGCCTTGGAGATTACTCCATCCATCCATCAGGAGCAATTTCCAGATTTGTCCTACATGTCCAGAAAATTCTGTCTGATTTAAAGTATCAAGTCCAGTTGACTGCTAAGTGATGACCATTTATAGATATCAGCACCCTCAGTGAGGTTTCTGAGTGATCAGCTGTTCTGTAAATTAGGCATGTATAGTCTGATGGAGAAATTCTTACTTCCTGTGTATGAAATGCAGTATCAGGATAGTCCTTGCAGGCCACATTTCCTATGTTTTCATCCCTATACACACCATTTTCATGGAGGAGCTGGCCACGTTTCATATGTGCTAGCTGTTCAATTGCTTATACAAATGGTAATGCTGATATTAAATTATTTGGAAACGGTAAACTTATTTCACTGTTTAATATCACATTTAGGAAAGCCCAGAAGAAAAAGTCTGGGGATTAACCTAAAGAAGTATCATGATTAAAACTTGATGCTGAATTAAAGTGGATTGGAGCTGTAGGGCTGATACAGCCACGATTTTCCAATATTTCCCAATGCCAGTGTCCTTTTTTGCTGCCTGCTGGGCAACTCTTCAGAATTATGTATTACCTTCAGCTCTATTCAATTTGTTCCCATACAAGGGGTGTCTGACAACAACAAAAATGTGTGCTCCTAAAAGCGTAGCCATTATAGTATCTTCTTTTATTGTCTGGTGGTTACACTGTGTTTTATTACATTACGTGCAAAATAGAGTGTCTCTCCTCTGATTAGATAGAGGGGAAAGATGGGAGCTGTATTTTGTCAGAATTTACAGCAAGTGATAGGGATAAATGAATAAAATATTCTAAGTTACTGTTTACCTTGTTTCTTCCTTTGCTGACTATTGAGATCTCTTCATAGTCTTTCCTTTTATATAACAACCTCAGGCAGAAGTACATTTTTCCTTTTTTTCCTGATCGTCATCATTTTTTTAGTGGATGCTGGAAGTTATGTCAGTGATTCCAGGTCTTGCAGCAGATGGCAGCTTTCTGAGCAGGCTGGCAGGAGGATTTTTCTTGCACTCCCTGAAATGGGGCATTTAAATAAAAGGGCAACAACTGCTGGCTGGTGTTGACATCTAAAATCCTCTAAAATCAACACCAACTGAGAACCTTCCTTTTGTGCTCTGTTCATGTGTGTGGAAGTGGAGAAGTTCTGTGATGGATAAATCTAAATTAAAAGCCAGAACTGCAGAGTTTTCTCCCCAAAAGTTTAGCCTTTAGTGCATGTATTTGTCTCCTGTTTCCCAGAAGGGTGGGGAGATCTTTCACATGAAATCTGCTGTAGGAAAACCAACCTATGAGTGAAGAATTCCTATCCATTATTTAGTATCTATTACTAGCTCTACAAAAAACTATCCCAGTGGAAGAATATAATGGTCTACATCTCTAAAGGAGGCTGGTAGTTTTGAAGGGCCTGATTTTCAAAGTAATTAAATTTCCAAAAAGAAGGAAAATCCCCTTAGAGCCATTCTTGACAATTCACAGTCGAGTCATGTGTCTTCCTTTTCTCATAATAGATTTTTTATTTTTTGCAAGCTTGAAAAACACAGACAACTTTGGAAGTTTGTGACATTTAGGAGTGAAGAGATTCCATTCATGCAAAGCAAAGAAAAATGAAACACTCCTCTATAAATGAGCCATAATCCATCTCCCATGCCCAATTAAGATGTCAATACATCTCTTGCCTGACTTATGTCTCTGCTCAAACTTGACATTGCTAAAACAACATTCCTAATCTCCACCCCTTCCCTGGACTTGCATTCCTCTCTCCATTTCAGTCATTCTGAAAAATAACGCTATCATACTCATCAATCAAGCTTATCATTTGGGCATGATATTTGCATGGATGGATTTCTCTCCATCACGTCAAGCTGTTTCTAAATCTCACAGACACCTCCTGACAAAAAGCTGCAAATATTCCAATCCATGTAATGAGTTAAATTGTATCCAGGCTCTTAGCACCTGATGTCTTAAGTGTCAATAAACATAGCTGTTCCCATTTCCTTTTCTCATCTCTTTTGCAATGTCTATAAAAACTTGATAACATTCAAATTAGGTGGGTGCTGCAAACTACTGCCTGTAACATCATCAGTTTCTTTACAAGTGCCTTTTTTGCTTATCTATTAGAAATTACCTGCTTAAAGAATTTTGAAGGAGTCCCTTTTTCTTTTTTTTTGCACAGTAGCTGTAGAGACTACAATAAGATTAAAAAAAAAAAGGTAGTCGTTATCTCTAAATGCAATTATTCAAATAATTTCTAAATGTGAATGGCTTTAAAAAATGCATTGAACCAGCTAGCTCAATTCTAGCCAAATATCTGAGTAATCTTGTGAGAGTCATCCCCATCTTTATTGAAAATAATGACCTGAAATAAAGGTAAATCTGAAAACATTTGGAGCTATCCTTCTCTATAAGACTCCAAAGCACACATTTAAATGGGATCAGTGTTTACGTCTCATCTTTACTGAATTGATAATTTACTTTATTCCAGCTTGGTTACTCTACAAAATGAAGCTAATGCCTTCTAATAACGGTTGGCACAGAATACTGTGCTACTTGGACATGTTTACATGAATTTTACATAAATGAATAAGTAAAGTAATGGTGTCTGTCAGTACAATATTTGTCATTACTTACTGAATTGCAAGTGCACAGTTTAAAGGCCATAGCTTGCTAGCAATGAGAACCTGCACAGGTTGCTCCAGCAAATGTAATTTTTTCTGTGATTTTAGCTTCAGCTGCAACCTAGTGGCCAGCTGTATTAGCTGTGATTCAGCTGTCAGCAAAATAGAGCTGTGTCAGTGTGAAACACCTGCAGACTCACTGCTCTTCAGGGCTGTGTCATTGTAGTCCTGTGCCAGCCCTGTTCAGACAGCTACAGCTGACTGGGGACCTTTGGAGACCTCCTGGAGGGAGGTGCAGGAAGGCATGAGTGTCCCAGAGGATCTCTGTCACATCTGCCACAGCCAGGTGGGTGTTTCACATGTTCTGGTGCATTTCTAAAGTATTAGAAATATTCTAATGTATGTATATGTATACTCTACGTACATATTCTAAAGTATTATTTCTAAAGCATTAGCCTGATGTGTGAGCAGTTGGGATGAGTCCCTGGGTCATAGGGAAACCTTCCTGCACACACCTGCAAGAGCTGTGAATACAGACTGAAATACCACTCGAGGTGTCTGTGTTAGCACACTCTGACTGACAGACAGACAGAGGGGAGAGGGATGTTCCCTGAAAGTCAATCACCTCAGCTTAAGACACTGAGAATTAAATGATCCCTGGATATGCCTTGAGGATGATTCCATCCATTTGGTCAGGCTAAAGAAATGTCATAACTGTTAGACTTTTAAAGTTTGTGGAAATGATTCCTGTCCCAAAACAAAACAAAAAAAAACCAAAAAACCAAAAAAAAAACCAAAAAAAAGAAAAGAAAAAAAGAAGGGAATAAGAAGGAAATGGAGCTCAGGATTTTTACTTAATAGAAGTCTCTCTGCTGACACAGAAAATGGATTGGAGGGGGTGTTTCATCAGCACTGAAAGCACATGACCCTGTCAGAGAAGCTGCAGAAATAACTCCTAAGGGTTGGTACAGATCAATCTGAATAGTCTGAGGCTGTGTTTTAGAAACATCCCTGCATCTGCCAAACCTCAACATAGCATGCCTGTATTCAGTTCTTATTGTTGAATTTACCATGTACTTGCAGATGGTCATGAACTGGGACTGGGATTGAAAAGAAATCAGAATCACCTCACAGCCCACTCCTGACAGACTGAAAAAGTGAAAAATCAACCTAAAGGAGTTTATTTCTGAATCTACATGTGCAGAATTTGATGAGCAAAATACCAGGATAAGCCCAGCAAGAGGTGGCAGGAATTGGCAGCTGAACCAAACCCAACCTCCAGGAAGACAGTAAAACTCCCTCCAGAGGAAAATGTTCTTACTAAGTACAGCAAACTATCCACAGCTTTTTGTTTCTTCATTTTTGGTTTGTCTGTTTGCTGCTTTGTAACCAGAATAAGAGAGGTGGCACATCCTCCAGATCCCAGAGTGCTTTCAGGACATGGTTTATAAGGATACAGGATATAAGGAATAAGGATAGATTCATAGTAATAAGACTTCCTTTGGCACATTTACACAGACTGGCATGGTGCAGGATTCCAGCCTTATGAGGGGAAGAAGGTCCTTTTTTTAGTTACCTTTCATGTTCCCAACATCCTGTGCAAACACCACTACATCTGCATTCAGCCTTATTGCTCAGGTTTAAATTGGCTTAATTAGTGGCATTGATTGAAGTGAGAATCATGAGGGTGGGGGGAACTTACGTAATAATTTTTCAGTACTTTTTGCTAATTTAATTCTGAGTTGTCAAGCACTGGAATGATTGCCATGGGTTGTCAGCCATGGAGTGGATATTGTACTGGAGCTTGGCCCAAGCTCTACCCTACCCCAAGGTACTTTAATGGTAACTCAGGTAGTGAAGAAAGCAGAAGCAGTGTTTTAAAACAGCCTTATCTGAGCAGTTTGTGATTGATGCATGAGAGAAATTCCTTATGGCTGCCTGAACTGGAGCCACCCTGGATGCAAGTCAGGGACACACTGAAGGCTGAGCTGTTCTCTGCTGGCCACTGAGAGGATGTTTGCATCCATTCAGGGCTCATCCCATCCTGTGGCTTGGACTTGGTGAGGTTTCAGCAGATGATTCCCTCATATCCATAGATTTCATGGTCTCACTTAGCTATGAACAAAATCATCATGACTATAAGTTTTTTTGAGCTCTAGGTGTCCAGCTTCAGTTTACACATGGAATGTGACTGGGGCAGGATCTAGGTTGGTCACAATTCTCAGAGAGGAGATGCTAGAAAGGACTGACCCATCAGCAGAGTCTCTGTAATTTCCCTTGCATTCAAAGTGATCTGTTCAGAGTTATTTTAGCTGAGAGATCACATTCAACATCCAGAGCTGAGATTTCATTACACAGTTTATCACACCCCTGAGTTTAAATCAGGAGTAACACTCCCTAGTGCTTATCATGTGCTGCATTTAAAACCTACCAAAGCTCCTCCTCCATGAAGTGAAGAGGATCCACACAAACATCAGCAATCAAGGTGGCAAGCCCTCCTGTGCCTCAGTGCCCAGATTAAATATATAATTAGAGCTGTAATGTAGCTATAATTATATAAATATAACATTGCATATCAATTAAATGCACTACAGTATTATATATAATTATAGCTATAACATAGCAGTGCTACATGTATGATTTTATCTGTGCAAGAAAGAGTATAAACTATGAGCATATAAATAAAAATCTTACCTTATGCTCTTTCATGCATAGGTAACAACTAAATCAGGTCTTGCTGGGTATCTAATGAAATGCAAATAATTCCTTCACCAGCTTTTCTATCTACTTACCTACACACTTCCTGTGTTCTCTGTTCCTGGAGGGACAACCATTTGGGTGTGGGTGTAATCTTCACAAGGTATACGGCCTCACTGCAGTGGGCAGCAGTTCCCTTCCACAGGGATTGCAGTTTGGTTATGATTTTCACTCCAGATAACACATGAAACATCCTGTTTGAGACTGACTACTGCTTCTACAAGGAGCAGGATTGCAATGTCTGTTTTTCCCAGTGATCCCGCAGGCAGCTGCATTCCCTTAAACACCTGGATGTTCCACATTATGCAGAGTGTTCTCTGTAAAGGGCTGGGATAAATGACGAGATTCAACTGCTGGGGGAGTAACCTAATCAACATACAAGGTCACATTCAAAAGCCTGAATGTTGCTTCCCAACTAGAGCCATGTATCAGATGGAAGGCAAGGGATTAAATATTGATGATTGTCTGCACTGGGCTAGTGATTTTTTTCAGGGAAGCTGTTACAGTTTCTCTGCCTATATCCATGTGCCAGATGCATGCTTGCACTAGGTGTTTTTTCTTCCCTTAAGTCAGAAAAATAAATCTCAAATAAAATTTGAAAAGGTACCCTGCAGTGAAGACAAACACAGAGGCAGGATTTTTTTCCCCAGTATTCTTTCACACTGTGGATGGAAATGGCAAAGATAATTGGCCACAATCTGTCTCCAGTTACCCCAGTTTCCTGATCCAAATTCTACTCTACAGATATCATTAGGAATTGCATAGATACTGCCGAACAGAATTAAGTTCATACATGTTCAAGGCAGTAGGCTCTTCCATGTGATGGGTAGGTTGTTTGACAGGAGATGTTTCTGGATGAGATCCAGGGGGAGCCTTGGTGCACTGAAACAGCTGAATCTGAGCCCTGTGAGAGGTGATCAGGACAAGGCAATTGGATCCCTGGTACTGAATAGGGCTTCTTCCCTCTTCTGCTTATAAAAAGCAACTTGGAAAAATATTTCAGTGGCCAGAAGAGATTGTCAGCTGTGACTTTCACAATGTCTGTTTTGGGGCTGTAGATGTCACCACTCTGGGCAGCCAGAAACCTTCTGTGCACCATTTTCATGTTCACTGAAGCACACAGTGGTTTGGGTTGGAAGGAACCTTTAAAGGTCATCCAGTCACAAGCAGGGACACCTTCACCTCCATTGAACTGCTCAGCACCTAATCCAACCTGACCTTAATTGTTCCTTACCCCTTTCACCAGTGATTCACTGCCTTCTCTCAGCTTCACACATCTGTGCTGTAGAAGAACTACAGCACAGTGTAATCTTTCAGTGATTTGTGGACTCATTGCACAAGGCTCCAGAGAAGTTTGAAAGTCAGCATACTATTTGGAGAACATTTTCTGACTACAAATATTGATATTTACTTGAAACTGCTTCTTTTCAAACTGAAGTATCCACTCCCACCCCCAGTAAAATAATGGTCCCACTTCACCTGGTCTTCTCACAGAATCACAGAATGATTTGTGTTCCTTAAAGCGTCATCCAGTTCAACTCCCCTGCAAGGAGCAGGGTCATCTTCAACTGGAGCAGTTTGGACAGGGCTCAGACCCCCATGAATATTCCCAGGGATGGGACATCCCCCACCTCTCTGGGTACCTGTTCCATCATTTTATGATCCTCATTGTCTAAAAATTCTGTTTTATGACTAATCTAAATCAAATATCTTTTAGTTTAAAACCACTACCCCTTGTTCTGTTGCAACAGACCCTGATAAAACCTTTTTAATAGGCCCCCTGCAAATCATAAAGTCCATGATAAGTTATCTCTGGAACCTTCTCTCAAAGCTGAGCAACTCCTTATGAAATAATCTGAAGGTAATGAAAGGGGAAAAAAAACCCCAAACTAAAAGTTTAATGTCAAGGCCATCAAGGCCATCATGTCCTGAAAATGCTTTTTTTGCATTTCCATTCTTTGTTTAGACTCTTAACCTTTCTTGATCACTGGATATTTTTACTGTAATAACTCCCTCATTGTATAATTAATTTCACTGGAGAATTCAGTCACACAGTTATTGCTTTGCATTTTTCAATAATTAATTCCCTGTAAGTAGGTTCATATTTTTTGTATATACCCCATATTATTCCTGACTTGTCTTTAAGGTTGCTGAACCAATTTTCTCCCCAGACCTTCTCTTTGTCCTTTTCTTGTCTGCCTCACTCTGTCCCTCAGTCCTGCAGCACCCTCCAGTCCTCACACAGCAATGACAATCTTTGTTCCTCTCTTTGTGGCCAAATGAACCCAGCTTCAGGATACACCAAAAAAAAAAAAAAAAAAAAAAAAGAGAGAGAGAAAGAAGTGGGTGGATGGGGCAGTTAAAAGGTTTTTTGGAGAACAATTCAAGATAATGCCTGGCTAACTCTGATCTTCTTGGCAGGGGTAGGGTGGTCCCAGGGCCAGCAGGATGGGCTGGAAGTGACCAGTAAGGGTTTGTGGGTTCTGAGGTTGAGGACTTGGAGGACTTTAGAGGACTTTTTGATGTCCCAAAGACCTGGAGTGAGCAAAAGCATCTGGGAGGACATTTCAAGGTGCCTAGAGGGGGAAACATGGGATGAGGCCATTTAATGGTGTTTCAGAGGGCTTTTGGTAAAAGGAAGTAATTTCTGCCTTCTCATTGTGAATAATAAATACAGCAAATTTGGAGAGCTCACTTCTCCCAGGAGTTTCGGGCAATATTCCATTTATTTCTAGATCACAGCACTCAAGCCTTACTCCTCACTGCAGTTTTGTTTCAAATGTTAACATTCACAAAGTTTGTGTTTCTTCCCAGGACAGTTGTTTCTCAGGCACAGCCTTGATCTCAATACCTGTTTCTTAATTTCACAGAAGGTGATTGTTTATTAGTTGGTGTCCCCTTGTTTAAGGTTTCTGAACAAATAAATCATTGTTAGGGCAACAGTGCTTTGGGGTATTTTATCTGTATGACACATGATACTGATCACTGTTAATAATAAAATGGCTTTTTGGTGCAACTTTGGCTTTTCAAAACTGAACCTGACTCTGCACTTTTTAATCTTGGACAGGAGTTATGCCACTGTTACACAGAATGAACTTGTTATACCCCTTAGGTAGATACAGTCAGGTGAAGTGGATCCTCCTCACAGTCTCTTAGAAGAATTTCGTAAGTTAATTTTTATGCTTCCAGGTTCGTAAATTTGCTATTGAAAATATTTTCTATTTCCTTCTTTTTTTTTTTTCCTTCCAAGTAAAATTTCTGTCACAAAGCTTAACTACTCTCTAAAGGAGGTGAGAAAAAATAAAACTCAAAAAAAAACCGCTCAAAAAAAAAAAAAATTAGAGCAACTTATTAGCTGGCGCTTTTGCTCAGTCCAAAGGACACAATCCAAACTTTCCTGATGACTTTGTTTGCCTTTGGATTAAATTCTGACTGCAAAGTTTGGGTTTCAGGCACGTTTCTGAAGCACAAAACACAGCTCAGATCACCAGCCCCAAAGGGATCTGTGCTTCAGGGTAAAGCAGTCAGAGGACAATTAAATGATGATGTCTGGATTTGTCAGTCTTATGGAGACTTTTTGTATCAGAGCAGAACTTACATCTTAATATGTCAGGGCTCATCTGCCTTAAATAGCCCATGGTATTCCAAATATTAGGTTCTAAGCTGCATGTGAAATATTATCAGTAGCCATTGTTAGAAAAGTGATGCACTCTATAGGGATTAATCCAAATATCACCGGAGTTGTTAGGAGCTTTACTTTAAATACATTGGATTGGAGATACACACGATTAATCTGCTTTTAATCTGCTGATTTCATGGCCTTTGGAGGCTGGTATGAGTTCACTCAACCCACAACCTGCAGTGGCTGGAAGCTATTAATAATGGCAGCGTGACACTGACTTTGAATTATGAAATCCCTTTTCCCTGTGCAGAACCTGAGGTGGATTTTCACTGATCGTGACTCTGCAACTTCTTCAGCTGGGAGTGTGGACTTGGAGGAGCTCAGGTGTGCCCAGACCTTGAGATTGGCTCAGCTCTCAGAGCCTGGTGCTAAAAACATTAAGGCTCTGAGTTTCATCCCCATATGAACCGTTTATTTGAGTGCTGGACTCAAGGATCCTTGTGGGTCTCTCCCAACTCAGAATATTCCACGAATCTGTGGATAGAGCAGATCTTTGACCCTGTTAGAAGCTCAAAACCTTTGCTGTTGGAGTTCCTTATGCAGGCACAGCACATCAGGATTAGCACATTAGATGGACTCAAGATGCTCAGAGAGTGTGCCCTTGCTTATCCCTCATTAAAACAAGATTTAATCTGAACTTTATTTGAATGCATTAGCATACATATATTACCATTATTCCTTAATATTTCATCGTGAGAACACATTGTGATGGCTATATGTGGGAACTGAGTGTCTGCTGGATGAAATTTGCCTGCATAATACACTCACACAGGATTCAAGCTTTCCCTCATGCCTGCCAGCAGAAGGTATTGTTAATAATATTAAAATAAAATTTTAAAAACTGTGAAGACAGAGGCGTGCATTGTTCCTTACCAAGAAAAGAAATCAAATTTATATTTCAGGAAAGGTAAATTACAAATAATAAATTTTAAAAAGAGAGAAAATAATTCAGGTTTAACATTTCCCTATGGAATGATAATTCCAAATTGAAAAAGTTATGAGTTATGTGATATGTTTCTTTAAATTTTCATCCTGGTTTAGGATGGAAAAATTTTGGAAAATAGTTTCCAAATGGGCAAATCTCAGTGTTTCCTTCAAGATGGAACCTCACATTTGCTGTTGAGTTGCATCCTCCACAAATAGTATGTACAAATTCTGGCAAAGACTTTGTCTTCCATCAGAGAAAAGAGAAAATATTCTCATTTGGCTGAAGGTCTTCCTCCACTCAGTGAATGCCTGCAACACATCTCCAGTTTCCTAGTGTTCCTTGCATCTTTTTCCTGCAATAACCTGTGTCCATGATCCCTGATACTCTATCCCTGATAAAGGGATCTCCCGTGAGCCTGCTCTCTGAACCAGTAATGGCATTAATTCTGATCATTAAAATCAAACCTTGGAATGTAGTTTTCTGGTAGGATCCTAACCATGAAGAATAAATATGTGTAATTCTGCTTTCCTTGTCATTTCAGAGAGGCTTTTCAATGAGATTGAAACTGTAAACTAATGCACTTTACAAACTCATATCAGCTTTAATCTGAGAGGAATGAAGAGGTTTTATGCTCAGCTATCTCTGCCATTGGTTGCTGCTGCAGAATTTATAGGCTGCATAGGTTCTTTCCTTCTTATCTGGAGGTAACTATGGAGTCTATAGAGCTGCAAAACTTTGGATAAAGTTTTCTCCTGTAGAGGAAACTTGTATTTTCCTCAGCAGTTTTGAAGCTCTGCTATTTCCAGTAAAGAGTTAGATTCTTCACAGGAATGGATTCCTGGGATGGTCTGCATTAAGACTAATTCCATTTGATCATATGTTATTTTTAACAAAGCCACATATTCTAAAGGAAATCTATCTTTTGATTTCTGAATGGCTTTCAGATTCAATTGTTCATTCTTTCTACCACTCAAACACACTGAATATAGGAAGGGTAGCAGTGGGCTCCAAGAACATCAACACAGGTCGTGGCTTTGTTATTAAAATAACCCAAACGAATACCCCTCCAAAAAACCCACAGCTATTTACTTCTTGCTTATGTTCCATTTCATTTTAGTGGTAGCTTATTAAGTTAATTTTTAAGAAGATGTAAAGAAACATTACATTTTACAGTCTTTGAGCCATTCTTCAGCATTTATTTCAAGCAGTCACATTCTCTTTCCTCAGTTTTCTTTCTGTCTTACATCTTCCTGCTCTTCACTTGCCATCACAAGACAAACTCATGTGATTTGGTACAGTTATGCTCAGCACCAAGTTATGAAAACATATCATGTTTACCCTTTTGTTTGAAATACCCACATAACTTTACATCTGATATTTCTTGACATGTACTGATCTGTGAAACTTGGTGTTAGTGCAATCATGCCAAAAAACCTTAAAAGAAAACAGAGATTGGTGACCAAAAGCTAAATTGCTTTCTTCCACATCCTCCTCCACCAGATATGTTTTGCATTATGTATTAGGCTTTTTTTTTAATGCACATACTCTTTAATGTCACTGGATATTTAGGGAGGAAGAAAAGGGAATGTGTTTCAGTGTTGGATGCCAGCCAAACTTTCTTTGGCAGGTCTGAGTGAAAAAAACAGTGAAGTTTTCAGAAACCTCCTTTAAAGAGAGATCTTTACCAGGAAAAACAAATTACATTGCCTTAGCATATTAAAAAACACTAAAAATTTTAGGAGTGAAATCCTGACTCCATTGAAATCCCTGGCAAAACTCCGACTTGTTTCAATGAGACAAAGGCATTTGTTGTAAACTCCCTGATCTTGGAAGAATTTGGCTGATGGAAGTAATTGCAGATGATCTAATTTGGACAAGGAACAGTCAGTTAAATGACGAGGGATGTCACAATGTTCAGCAGCCCACTGAAGAAAAAAGTTGTATCCTGAAACAAACCAAATATCAAGTCAGGCAGGGTTTACTGTAAAGAACAGAATTCACCTGACCTTTGTTCTTCAAACTCAAGCCTCTTCTCTGAGCTTGGGGAGGCTGAGATTCAGCTCCAGCTTCAGCCATCTCCATGCTGACACCCACATCTTGGTGGATTCCTGAAAGTGTTTAAGTTGCTATTGGGTTCAGAGGAACCTGCTCAATGCTGTCAGGGATCCTGCAAAGCCATTTGACTCATGCTGCACTCAGTCATGATGTCTTCCCAGCCACTCAAGGAGGAAAACTGCACCTCTGGAGGGAAATTTATCCCATTGGTTTTAAGACAAGATGGACTGTGCTCCCCACAGGCCATTTGCCTCCCCACTGACCACACAAGGAGTCCAGAAAATGAAAATAATTGAGCTTAGACCTCTGAATTGTCTTTCAAATAAAAGAATCTTGTAACAGGAGGGCTTTTGCAAATGTTTGTAGCAGGCTGGCGTGTCAATCAAACTGATCCCTAATCATTACAGACATCTACTTGACTCCAGGAGCTTCTTGGCAGACAGAGGATGGGGATGGGATAATTGCCCAGGGAAAAATTTCTGGCTGGAAAAAAAAAAAAGTCAGAAAACTACTGGCAATGAAACTTTGAGATCGATAAGGTGCTTGAAATTTCTGTGGAGGAAATACACGTGAATGTTTATAAGAGCCTTGAGCACCATCATCATGTAACATTATCCCTTCTGCATAAAAAATATGTCTTAGAGCATCTTCATCTCTTGGCATGAGATATTTTTTTTTGTCATCTGACTCTTACCTAGGCATGAGTCCTCAGTGTGCTTCAGAAGGAAAGGTGGCTGAAAATAGAATCAATGCTGTTTTAAAAATAGGAAAGCTATTAAAAATAGGACACTACAGCTTGAAAAATTAATGTTTTTATAAGTAAAGGCTATTGTGAGAAAGGTGATTCCAGGAGTCTAGCATTCACAAACTTAGAAAATTACAGGTATATAATGTAGAAAAGTTATGCATTTAGAACTGCAGACAAGGAAAAATGTAAATTAGATAATGCTTACCTTGCCATTGGAAAACAGGACAGATGTTTATGGTGGCTCCACATAAATGTTGTTTGATATTCATATATCAGAATATATGAATATATATATTAATATATTTTGTGTATACTTGCCAGAGTCAGGCAGGACCACAATGCCCTTAGTGCTAAACTTTCCTCTTCTGAAGGTACAGATAAACAATTTGGAAGTTGTCAAATGCCCTCAGGTACTGGAAAGTAGAAATTATGGAGGCAACATGGCAAGATCAGCTTCTTTGCAAGCAGGAAGCAGCATGAAACTCTGAAGAGAAGAGACTGTAAAGCTGCCAAATTAATATCCACAGCCTCCTTACCAGGGCTGCACATCTTATACTGGAAATTCAGTCCCTCAGTGGGAAGTGAAGTCTTCTTGTTAAAACTAAAAATATTGCCTCTGCTTCTAATGAACATCAAAATCCCAAAGGTAGAGCTTATGTTCTCTGGATGAAGGCTCATTGGAATCCTCTATGTTTGGATTATGGAGGGTAACAGAAGCAGGAAACTTAGGCTGAAGGCAAAACGTAAATAAAAGTGGTCAAACTGGAGAAGGAGCAGCTTTGCAAAAGTTGATGTCAGATGATGAAGGAGACAGGAATTTCTGTATAGACACTACCATACATTTTATAAATGATATTGAACTAGATGGTCAAAATGCTGCTACAGACTCTCAGCACTGGAAAATTTATCAGCTTTCTATCCTGGGAGCTGTGTCTGTGGGTTTTATTAATTGGCTACAGAAGGCTATGGTCTCTGCTTTTCATGGATTCCTGTTTATTGCAACATGAGAAATCATCCGTTAGGTAAATGAGAGGGATGGTCCTCATGGGTCTCTGGATAGAGAAATTATCAATTCTTTCAAAACAATACATCTTTGAGATACAGAGAAACTGTCTCTGCAGTTTCTTCCAGGAAGTACAGATTTCTGGAGATATTAGCGAACTATGGACAATGACTTTTCAATAGATCCACAATTTAATAAAGGCCTGCTAAAGATTTTAATTCTTTTCTGGTATTGGAAGCACCACAGAACTTTATGACAAGAATGACAATAACTTTCCTGTTGCACTGGGTCGGTTTCGCCAGGAACCATATCTGACCAATCTCAGAATCTTGTATCTTCATGCAGAAGTAAATTGATGCAAATTAACAACATGTTTTGTTTACATTCTATTTAAAAATTTCATTACTGGGCACATAGCTAGGGTGATAATTCCCCATAAGATTCATGGTACTGCCAGGTTGCTCTTTTATTTGTTCCCAGACACTGTAAATGAATTATTAGCATCCATGGAGAGGCTGTAACTCTGCAGTGACACCTTGCTCCATGCCCTTCATGCAGGTAGGTAGCCCTGCTCCAGTGCAAAGAAGGAAATAGGCTCCCTGTCCATTCAGCTGCCAGGACTTTTCCCACTTCCTTACCAGGCAGCTGAACTGATCCATCCCATGAACCTTGATGCAGCCCCATCACCTGAGTGTTCCAAGCCCTGCCCAACCTTGCTTTGAGCCTTCAGTGGTGTGAGGCTGGGAATACCCACAGACCTGTAAATTCAGTACCGAAATTTGCTTAAGGGATAATGTCAGTGCAAAACAGTGTGTGACAGGATAATGGTCTCCTGACACAATAAAACTGCCAAAAAGAAGCCAAGCAGTTTATAGATAATAAATGTCAAACAGAGGTAGATGTTTATTTTCAGAACATCACAAGCCTATTACCCTGTCAGACCCTCCTGTTTAGATTTCTTTATTTCCATTACAGTAAATGAATAAAGAACAGTAAGGAATGAGATGTCCTGCAGGCCAATCACAGGCTTGTTCAGCCTGAAGGCTCCAGCAAGGCATTACTTTACCTCAACGTATGTTTTTTTGAGCAGCTGCCTTGCTCTGGTTCACTGACACATGAGCTTCAGTCAGACAGAAATCCCTCCACATCTTCCAGGAGGTGTTTATGTTCCAGTCTTGAAGTTCTAGCTGATTGCAAACTTTTAAATCCTGTTAATCTTCATCCCAGTGAAGGGGGCACATGGAGGGGAAACAAGCAGAAAACATTCATCCCTGCATCACACTGCTGGCATCTGAACCCACTTGGCAGAGATGAGCATTAATGGTCTCTGGAGGGGCTAGGTGAGGGTTGTGGGCAGAGTCAAATAGGACACATTTCTGTAGGTATGAATACCAGGAGTTTCTAGAAGTGGATAATGGGCATCTTCATTTTTGTCCATATTGCAAAGAGATGTGGGTTGGGTAAATCCAATGCCATCTTTTATCATGGAATCACAGAATCACGGCATCATTAAATTGGGAGGGACCTTAAAGTTCCAAATCCCCTGCCATGGACAGGGACAGCTTCTAGTAGACCAGGCTGCTCCAAGCTCCATCCAACCCAGCCTTGAACACTTCCAGGGATGGAGCATCCACAACTCTGGGCAACCTGTGCCAGTGCTTCACCACCCTCACAGTAAAGAATTTTTTTGGGGATGATTTACCCTCTGTTGATCATTTTGCACTGTTTGCTCCTCTTTTGTTGTTGTTGTTATTGGTGGTGATGCTGTTTATTGATTTTTAGTTATCTATATATTAATATTTTACATTTGTGCTTAACTATTAAACAATTACATTATTTATAATAATAATAAAAATAATAATGGTACTGGTAAAAATAATCTCTGCCCCAAAATATGACGCAGTCTGTCGCTGAACAAAGAAAGGAAGTAGAAAAGGAGCTGGTTGTGCTTTTATTTGCTGCTGCATATAACAAAATTCAGAGCTGCTGTAGTGGGCAGGATGTCATGAAGAGGCCATGCCAGTGAGGGTCTGGAGAATGGATATAAAGGGAAGCAAGCAGGACTATCTGAAATGGCGTGAAAAGGGTGTTTCCAAAGGAAAATACACTGAGAAGTAAAGACCATCATGCGAGAAGAATGCTGTGGTGACATTTGATCTCACAAACATTATTTATTTTGTGTGCAGCTTTCCATTCACCACCTAAGTGAAGTCAAAAGGCCTCCAGAAAAAGCAGCATGACTAAGGGAACTCCTGGCAGCTTTCCTGTGCAGAGAATGCCAAGGGCACAGTATTAACCTTCAGAATTCACTCTGGTCCCTTTCTCTTCCCTGGTTTTCCTGAGATTGCTCCACCTTCTCTTGGGGGAATGGCATTGCAGTAAGATTATTTACTCTCCTTCTTTCCTTGTAGCTGAAAGAAAAACACCCAAGACCAAAACCCCTCCACAGAGGAGTGTTGATCTGGACATGAGCCTTAATACGCCATGCACAGCAGTCTGGATTTTAGCACATATACTGCCTAGGAATGACTGAACCTCTGATGATCAGCATTTGAAAAAAGTGCATCCAGGGGGAAGATGGACCTGGGCACCAAGGGAAAGGCCAGAGTGCTGTGATAAGGCTGTTTCAGGATTATCTCATGGTAGGTGGATGCAGCTCTTTGTGCTTGCTGTGATGTTTAATTGCATCTGTCCACAGAGGCTTGTTAATTAGCATTGATACTGAAGAGGAAGAGATTTACTGAAATTCCACAATTTCTGCCCACAGGGATCCCTCCATGCCCTTTCTGAGGTTTTCACCTCAGATGCAAGGGGTGATGTCTTTGGTAACCTCCATGCATGGATGATGGCACCTGACAGCACAGGTGACACTCATAGCCTCTGAGAGTGAGGTTATCTCACCTGACTTCAACCACCTTTACATGGGGAGGCAGTGACAGGACAAGAGGGAACAGTTTTAAACTAAAGGGGAAGATTTAGATAAGATTTTACAAAAAAACCTTTTACTGTAGAGGATGGTGAGGCCCTGGCACAGGTTGCCCAGAGAAGCTGTGGCTGTCTCATCCCTGGAAGTGTCCAAGGACAGGCTGGACGGGGCTTAGAGCAACCTGGTCAAGTGGAAGATGTCCCTGCCCATGGTAGGGGGTGGAATCAATTTGTCTTTTAGGTCCTTCCCAACCCAAACCATTCTGTGATTCCCTGATCTGAAGGGCAGGGCTGTGCTCTGAGCTAACCATTGAGGAGCCATCAACAGTACCTGCAGACAGACAGTCATGTCCAAAGGCTGTTTCATCCCCATCTAAAAAGAGTTAAAAGTCTAAGATGAACCTCCTGCTGAAGATGTCTTTTTGATGATTATTAAGGGACCTGCCGAACTTGATAAGACCAAGCAAAGATTTTTAAATAGCCAAAGTTATGTGATTTGCAGCCCATCCTGTAAATGAAGTTCATTACTTCCTATTGCACATTATTTCAATATTGCAATACAAAATACACTCTGTAAACTGAAATCACAGGAAAAATGAATAGGTGATAAAATTATGAAAGTTAATTATACCAGATGAAATTATGGGATTTTCAATTATGTTTTATTTCAATATTAACTGTCCTTAATATTTAATTTTAAATTCTGACACTTCTGTTAATCTATTTAGAATAAGATAGGACTGAGATATTACTTCCATTTATATAAATAATTTAAACTAATTTCAAGAAGTTCAGGGTTCTTACCAAAGTCATAAAAATCATTTAAACTGTGAAAAGCACTGAGCAAGTAGCAGGAAGTAGGAATTTAGAAATCAAAAAGGTGGGAAAATTCTTTATTTCTGTCTGTAAGGATGAAATTTGCTATGGTGATGCTGTCATAAAATCTTATGGAGTTCTGAAACTATCTGTTCAATTTATTTGTACTTATTATAGTTTAGCTTCATCACAGATGCAAATCATGTCATTAAAAGCTCTCCAACCCTGCTTATGCATCTAGGACATTTAAGATAATTTTATTTAACTAATAAAAATGATTTTTAAAAGCCTTGGTTTCTGTACTTTAATTAAATTCCTGGATCCGTGTGAAAGTCATTTGGCACCTACTATGCAAGGGGAGGGGAAGTTAATTACATCTTTAGAAAATAAGAAATTTGTCATTCACACTTTTTAAGCAAAACAGATGTGAAAAAACAGAGAACACAAATAAGGGTATTCTGGGTTATTCTGTATATTTTGTTATCTAAATACATACAGATACAGAATATCTAATATTTCAAAAAATGTGTCCCAGATTCTGCTGACCACTGAAGAACATAAGAACACAAATATATGTGAAAAGTAATTTTTTCTTTCTCTTCATGTTTTAGGCAAAGAAAGCACCAACAATGTTCTCATTTTTTCATCCCTGAGGAGGGTAAGGCTGGAGAAATACAATCTGCTCCAAAGCCAATGAGTCTTGTATCCAAAATTCAAGAGAGGGAATATTAGGAAAGTCATAGCAGACTCCTGAAACCTGATGATGATGGAGGTTGGGACCCTTCTCCAGGCAGCTGGTGCCAGCACTTGCCTGTGCTCTGTGTTAGAAGGTCTTGGTGAATATCCAACAACCTGCTTGATGAAGTTTCATGTTATCCCAGTCACCAAAGTCGTGCAAAGCACACTAATTCTTTCTTCCTTTATACCTGTTTTCCATATATTCAAAAGAGACCATTGTATCCCCTTTTTTCCTTGCCTTTGCATACACATTCTGCAAGGAATATTCTCAGAGGGCCCAGTACTGTCCCAAGAGGATGGCAAATAGATAAAGCATGAAGAACTGAGAATTTTGCAGAGGGGAGATGGTTCAGGTTAAGGGACAAATCTCATAAACACTTGGGGAGGGGAAGGAGTGTGATATTGGTGGTGAGACACTGGCACAGGCTGTCCAGAGAAGCTGGGGATGCCCCATCCCTGGCAGTGCTCATGGCCAAGTTAACCAGGGCTTGGATCAACCTGCTCTGGTGGAAGGTGTCCCTGCCCATAGCAGGGGATTGGAACTGGATGATCTTTAAGGTCTCTTCCAACCCAAACCATTCTATGGGTCTATTATGATTCTGTGATTCTCAGAGTATCACATCATATTCAATAAGTTGATCCTAATATGCAAAGTGCTTCATGATCTTGGCATGCCATTCCTAAAAGACAAATTAATTCATCTCCTTTTGGCAAGACAGAGCCATTCACAAAAAAAGACAGGGCAATCAGGTTGACTTATAGCAGAGCTCTATGCAATTAGTTTACTGAAATTCTACTTCATAATCCCTCCCCATGGGAGAGTGTGTCACTGGAATCAGCTTAGCAAAGATGAAAGAGGTTCTTCATGGGTTTCATAACCATTTCAGCAGGGCAACTTGACTTCATGGGAGATAGAAACATAAATATTTAAACAGAAGTAAATTTGATTTTGAAAAATTTTGTTTATCTTTTATTGCAATTTAATTAAAAACCATTGATAGCAAATGATGAGGTTTCTGCTGCAGCAAGTTACTCAGGCAATCGTTTTCATGCTGATGATAACAGAATCTCGGAGTCAAACCCAATAATTAAACTCAGCAAAGAATATCAGAGGAAAATTAGTGACTGAGGCATAAATTCATGGTTTGTTGAGGTATGGCATCTCATGCCATGCAGTGGAACCTGCTTGTGGTGAAGTTGGTCTGGTGCATTTTGAGGCTGTTCTTGGATAAATGGCATGAGAGAAGTGGGCATTGATTCCTGAAAGTTGCTGTTATACAGATATGAGTTGGCAAGAGAGATAGAAAGAGGACTGCAATGACAGAATTCTCTGCAGCTTGGGGAAAATACAGAGGCTGTGATGATTTATGTCCCCTTTGGGGTGGGAGTAGAAGATGACAGTCACATTAGATCAGCCCTGACTTATCTTAGATGTCTCCTTACGGTTTCTCATGTATAAGCAATGGAAATGGTTCTTCAACAAATGGAACAGAGGTGACCTTTTCTGTCCAAAAAGTAGAAATTAAAGTTTAGAGCACACTATCATAACACAGCATTGAGGCAGGATCTTTCACACAGCAACTTATCCTTGAGCTGTTCACTCAGAATTAAAATTTCAACCCTGGACTGCACTTGCCCAAATCAAGTCTATTTCTGGCTCATCTCTGTATAACTTTCAGCAACGGTGATGTTAAACCATATCAGGCCTTAAGGTGTGAGCAGCAGGATTAAGTGACATGTCTCAGAGACACATTCCATGTGATGTTGGACTCTTTTGGACACTTCCTTTTTTTTTTTGAAACGTGCTCAGATTGAGATGAAGTGAAAACTTATTCTCCCTTTTTGATCATCCTCATAATTCACACTACTTGGTGATACTAGACCAAAAAAAGAGCCTTGACAAATCTGCCACACTATATCCATTTGGAAAGTGAACCCATGAATGATAAGTACTTTCAGGCAGTCATTTTCTAACCAGCTTTCCACCCATCTTACTTCAGATTTAGAATGACCATCTTTCTCCAGTTTGGTTTTTGTGATAAAATAGCATTAAACAATATTAGCAGACATCCTACAGTCTAGTATTTAATGACTGCTTTTAGCTATCCTGAAGCCTGCTGTAGAAGGAACTGACAATTTTTTGCTTTACAAAACCAGATTCGTGCTCATTTCCTTTTGTGAGCTTTTGGATAGTTATTGTTTCATTACCTCTGGTTGACTGGTCAGTAGCCTTTGGCTTACTATTCTCCTCTTTCTTTTTGAAAACCTCCACTTTATTTGCTTTATCCTATCTCATGGGACCTTCCCGGACTTCTAGGAGTTCACAGACATCTGACAAAACTTCCAAGATATTTTTCATTTGTTACCTGATAATCCAATTTAAATTCATCCAAGTGTTCTCACAACCTCTTCTACTTCTGTTCTACTTTAATTTGTGTTCCTCTGTTTCTGGCATCACTTTTTTAGCCATCTGATTTGATCACACCTCACCCCCTTGTTGAAAATAGAAGCAAAAATGTTATCAAATATTTATAATATCTTGATGAAGAGTCAAGAGGATCCAGTCTAAGAAAAAGTTAATTAGTGTGATGTACTGCAGTGTCCATTCTCTCATGGAATGATTGAAACCATCAGACACCTGAGGTCTTTGGTGGGGATTAGGATCCATCAAAGGCAGAAGTTGCTTAAAGGAGACAATTTTAGAGAACCACTAAATGCATATGCAGAAGGAGGGGAAAAAGGAGAGAGGTGAATTTGAGTAATAAGGGAGACTGCAGTGAGAGTGCCAAACTGTGTCAGGTCAAAATTGCCTGTTCATCTTCTTCCCATCCTGGACTAATTCTGACATTTCAAAATTAACTGGTTCATTTGGGACTGGGGCTTTTTCATTCTGCAGTTGCTGCTTCTCTCCTTTCCTGTGTATTCCTCCCATTGCACAGTTACTGAGTACAATCACAAAAAAAAAAAAAAAAAAAAAAAGAGAGAGGCTCTATGAAACACAGGAAAATTTACATACAGGCTGAGGTATCTTGCATGGCCAAGAGATTCTAGAGGAATGTTTTCCAAAAGGCCAGAATCCAGGGGATGTTCCAAAGCCTTGAGAATAATATGTGTCAATAATAAATGATAAATGATATCTCCTGGGAAAGCCACAGCAGCATCAATAATGGAACTGATGGGGGGGGGGGGGGCAGGCAAAATTAATGAAGACTAAATAAGTAAGAGGGAATGTAATTAATTAATACTAGTCACCAAAATTTTACAGAAAACAGCTCATAAAACAAATGTAATTTAAATATTTGATGATTTTCCAAGGGTGGCTAATTAAGGTAATAACAAAGCTATAATCTATTTAGAGTTCAGTCTGGTGTTTAACTTTTTGCTGCATAACATTTTGATTAAAAAATTGGCTCCACATCTTATTAATAAGGCAAATGATATGAGATTAAGAAGAGGGTAATGCACAAACCTGCAAGAGGGTTTGTCAAAATGGGAAACTATGATGGAGAGAGGATGCTCTTCCCAAGGTTCTGCACAGACTGTTGCTAGGTCTGGTGCTATCCCATGTTTCTGGAAGGCTGGTTACAATTGCCATTGGTTGGACTCAATGATCTGAGTGGTCTCTTCCAATCTTAATGATTCTCTGATTGTTCTTTTAACTCTTTTCCCTAGGAGGAGTACAGCTTTCCTGTACTCCTTGTTCTTATATCTCTTTTCCCTAGGAGGAGTACAACTTTCCTGGGCTGACTCTAGCCAACAGCTGAAATCTTGACTCCTATCAGAGCAGTCCTACAGTAAGCATCCAAGTTCCCAGGCGAGTAGTGATGACAGGTGCCTTGAAGCCCTCATAAAGATCCACTTTATCTAATTTAGGTGGTTGAATTTAGGCAGGCAGGATATGTCCCTGGAGGCCTCCAGAGCACCCTTTCTATCTCCACTGACCATGTTGGGAATTTGAGCTCTTCTTTTGGGAGGAACTTGACATTGAGTCCGATAAACTGGATCATGTCCCCTTGGATCACTTGGCCTATATAAATCTACAGTCTCAACTGATAGGGAAATCTGTATCATTCACACAGCCTTTCTTGCTTTTAAGTTCATTAAATTAGTCCAGTGTGACAAAAACCTAATACCACACAAGGGAATCACCTCTACTCTCTGTAGTATAGCATGTGCTGTGTAAAGAGTTAAGAGCATACAGAGTTTTCACTAAGGACAAAATATGACCTGAATTAAATTCTTGCTTTGCTGTGAATTTAGGGCATGAAAATTGAATTTCCAGCTGGTGTAAGTGGAGACAAAATCACCGAGTTCCTGGTTTTATGAAGAAATAACAGTCTTTGCTTTTTCTAACACTCTGTTTTTATTTTCTCTTTGCCTGTGTCTTAGTTCCAGTCATTCATAATCCGCTCTCCTATTTTTCTATTTTATAGCCATCCCACAGGAGTAATGTGAAATATAACCAATCAGTATTTGTAAAGCATTTTGAGGCTATCAGGTGGAAGGAAGTGTATAAATGCAAATTGTTACGATTGCTCTTACATTGCTGCCAAGGGACCTGCAAACAGAACCAGGTCCCCATATATTCACATATACACAGACTTAGTCACACCTTGTGAAAGCAGCCAGAAGATACAAGCTGAGGAAGCATTAGAGGATAGAAGTTTAATAAAATATAGGAAAAGGTCGTTCAGGGATTGTTTATGAGTTCAAGACTGAATCACTGTTCTGTCACAGATTTTTGCTCAGTTTTGCTTCCAGCACTGCCCTCAATACCTGCTTTTGGAGCATTACCACACTGTGTTGTCTGTTCTGGCTTATGTTGTTCATGATGTAGTGACCTGGTCTTTCTGGGCTCCTCTTGCAGTCAGCATAATCTAAATCAGTTTTAATGGAGCAATCCTTGTGACTGTGGTCAGACATCCACTTAGTGACAAGTAGATCTCATATGATGAGACAAATTAGGACCAAGTGTTTCTTGTTATTGACTATACATTGTCTATGGTAGACCCAGACAACTGTCCCAGATGTTGGCATCTACATTTGATTAGGCAAATCCCATCCTATAATTACCTCTGTCAGTAGATTAAATGCTGCCAGGGAACATTCCCAAGCACTGGAATGCAATCATCTATATTCTTCAGCTTTTGAATGGTGCCTGGAATTATTTTGGCCCAAAACAAGCAGCACTTTCCCTATGCATTCCTGAGAGTGGCTCAGGATCCAGCACCAGCCAGGGTCTGTTCTGAGTGGTCAGTTTGGATGCAGCTACACTATCCCAGAGACATTCTAGGGATATGCCATTGCTATAGACACTGACAGGCTGTGCCAGCTGGACCCAGAGCTAGAAACTGGACTCTGGCACTGCTTGGTTTACCAGGAGACTCCTACCCACAGCTTTACCCCCATCACAACTGTGCCTGGGAACAGTCAGTGATTCACAAAATGTGTCCTGATGTCCCAGGCTGACAGAACATTCACAGCCCTGATGGATTCAAGCCTTTTCAGTACCATTCTGTGGGAACAGTGTGGTAAAGGCAGGAACAAGACTATATGCCCTGCAGGCAGCATTCAAATGCTTCATGCTCCTGCAACCACAGTCACTCTGGGTTTGGTTTGGTTTTTTGATTGATTTTTCTTTCTTTTTTTCTGTTTGCTTTTTTGTTGTTGTTGTTGTTACTTTGGGTTTGTTTGTTTGTTTGTTTGTTCTTCGTTAGTTTTGGTTTGGTTTTGTATTTTTGGTGTTGGTATGGGTTTGTTGATCTGGGCTTTTTTCAAATGTTGCATTACTCTGTAAAAGACAAAAAGAAAGAAGCTGTGCTGATACATTTTACATGGACTCATGACCATGTAGGTTTGTTATTCATGAAACAAGTTCTCTGGCTCCCTGTTATAAATATCTTAAAGCAATGCAGCTTTTAGGAGTAACAAAGTACTTTATCCTCAGCCTCCTTTTTTAGGCAATAAATTAATTAGTTTTCATATTCCTTTTTACCTCTTATTGAAACCACCATGCCCTCATGATGTTTAACAGCCAACAACACCACTAGGAGAGATTTATTGCATATCTCTTGATTTCATGTCAATCTAAAGGAATAAAGTCCTGGGTCTGGCTGCTCTTTGCTCTTCCTCATCAGTTTCTGTGCAGCTTCTCTTACCACACTCATCTCTGCCCTCACAGGACTCACAGCAAAGGCCATCTCAGGCCATCTCCAAAACAGCAGACTAAGGGGACAGAATTAGCAGAGGCAGATGCAATAAAGGAAAAGCAAGAAGCCTCTCAGGAGGATGTTTTGTGGAGGTGGTCTCTTCCACAAGATCTGAAGTATTGCCTTTCAATCCCGACCCCACCTTTGTGAACAGAAAACAACACTGCTTTGTGGCATCACCCTCTGATCTGGGCTGAAGGACAGCACTGCCCTCCATTCCCCATAAGGAGGTGAAATAGCACAAGGCAAGCATCCAAGATGTTGTCAGACCAAAAATTAATACCATCTATTTTCTTACTGGGATTCCTGTGCTTAGGAGAGGATTTCCGCCTCCCTCAGGAGCTGCAACATTAAAAATACATTGCAGTACTTTCCCCAGTCAGTCTGAACACTCACAGCATAAATTTGGTGTCTGTGTAAAGCCCTCACAGAGGATGTGGGCAGCAGGTACACTTGGCAGTGCCACAGATCTCCATCTAGGGATGGGTGGTAGCAGACACCTTTGGTTTCAAAGTACTTTTCCAAATAGGCAGGGACATGAAAATCAAGTCATATGGTGACAGAAGAAATGAATATTCATTGTTCGCCTTTTATGATAGTAGGAAGCACAGCAGCAAGAGCTGAAAAGGTGGAGTTTAATTTTTGCAGGAGTGATAAGGAACACATGTGGGAGCGCGTTTGTTTGATTTTTTCACTCATCTGAGGTAGCTTCCTCAGTCATTTCCATTTTCTCCAGATGAATCAATATTTTCTCTCTCACAAAAGAAAACAAAACCACAACTTAACCTCCCCACCCACACAGAACATATTACTTAACTGCCTGCTGCTCCCAGCTATCTTCACAAGCTGTGTTCTTGCAGCATTTTAATTTTTCAGCCCTCTCAAGAAATACAATAACATTAACATCATGCATTTTATGATGCTCTTACTTGTTACAGATCATGCAGTTCTTTTCTAACACTGGGAGCTTTTATCAGGTTACAGCATGAATTAGCTATAAAAGCTCAGAAAATGGCAAGGATATTTTTGCAACCAAAAGAAAACCTAAACAGGAAAAAACTTGTCTATGTCTTTCTAATAAATTTCTAAGAAAGCATCTAATTTTTTGTTTAAAAACCTGCAATTTAATAAGACTTTCAGAATTTATCAGAGGGAAAATATTTAAAATATATTCCCAAAAGCTGGATATTTAAATTAACAAGTTTTTCTCTCCAAAAGAAAACTAAAATAACTTGTTGTAGGAGAGAAAAAACAATCCCCTTAATGTAGAATAAAGCACTGGATTTACACCCAATACTTTTCAAAATCTGCATTTCATATGTGAAAGAAATGACCAAGTTTAACCAACAAATATTAACCCTTTGTAAACCCTGGCCTGGCAATCTTTTCTTATGTGAGCAGTGTTTCAGCAGCTTCCCCAACAGCTCTGCAGCTACTCAAGGAAATAAAACCCAACTGAGGGAATAAAACTTCCCCAATAAAGCTGAATACTTGAAAATATATCAATACATAATCCAGTACTTGTTTCCTCCCATAGCAGAGATTCAAAGGCACTTTAGCTTCTACTCTTTTGCTATTACCACTACAGCTTCCTGTGCCTTCTCTGACAGCCTGGCTGTCCTCACTTTTCAGCAGTGCCAGGTGTTCTGTACAAAATCTCCAGTGCCAATGGGTGCAGGTTTCTGGTCCTACAGGGTGTGACATCCTGCCTAAAAGCACCTCAGTGTTTCATTCTCTCCACTTCTTCAGCTGGAAGGGTTTTCTCAACTATTTTCAAGGCCACCACACAGCACAGAAACGAAACAGCCAATTCAACCACAGA
The DNA here is from genome assembly GCA_024500445.1 of Entomyzon cyanotis. NCBI lineage: Eukaryota > Metazoa > Chordata > Aves > Passeriformes > Meliphagidae > Entomyzon > Entomyzon cyanotis. The sequence continues at coordinate 68,837,372 of JAKEPQ010000871.1, forward strand.
AACAAAACAGCTAATTCAGCCACAGAAACCACAGGTTTTGCTTTGTATTTTTTTTCCCTGAAGGGTCACCCTTCAGTTCTTACATCCTTTCTCCACTTCTCTCATCCCCCAGTAGGATAAACAAACCTCTTCTGCCTCCCCCTTCCCATCCCTGCTCTCCTTGTGCAGTGCTGGCCCTGCTGTTCAATGAAGTTCAGAACTGAAATGAGAATTCCTAAGGGATTTTTTTTTCTTAAAATCCACATTTCTAAAACTGTATAGCACATTTGAGTTTTGCTTTCTCAGTCTGAGGTAGAAAATCATAAAGGTGTATGAACATGAACTACTTGTTAGCCTGAAGTTTGTTTTACTTACTCTTGTGTACACAGCCTCTGTGGCTATTCTGAATTATCCCCCTGAATTATTTTTCCACTATTTAATGTCTTTTTATACCATTAACTTTTACTACATCCACCCAGCTATTAAACTGTAACAACTTAAAATCACTGTGTCAATAGGACTGTTTGTGCCTTTACTTGTTTTTGAATCTCCATATGGCAATCTGGCTCCTGGGCATGCAATATACCTTTATTCAGTACCTCATCAGGGCACCTATGCCAACCCCTCAAGCCTGTTGGTAATTCTTGTTTAAACTATTGTGACTCAGCAGCCCTTTGAGCTGAGCACAGTCCACCAGTGCAGCCTCATCAGAGAATCAGAGGGACTGTTCCTGTCCTCTTTGCTTTAGGGTATCCTGTGAGTAAATTTGATTTGCTTTGACTTTCTGCTCTGTAATGTCTTTTCCAAAACCATGTCCACCTTGCCCTCTGCCGTTATTTTCTTTGTGCTGAATCACTTGTTTCCAAAGTTGTCTCCTTTCTGGGAATAGGCAACTTCAATTACTTTCCTCAGACAGATCTGCACTTTTTCCAAGCTGAATCCTCTCAAATATTTTGGTGTTTTTAGTTTCTTTTTGTGGTTTGCTATTTCTCTGAGCTCCAGACTCTGTGAACCATCACTCAGTCCCCCCAGCTAACATCCCTGACATGTCTGTTATTCCACTTTAAAGAGGATTCATTGGATGACACCAGGGAGGATATAAATATCAGCGTATCCCAGCAGTGTTCTCAGAAAAGGTGCTGATGCCCTGCTTGTTTCTGAAACGTGCTTCAAGCTGACTTTTTAGATCCTCCAAGGATTTTGCCATTTGGGATCACCAATATAATGCATTGCTCACTTTATCATCCACATTACCTGCGGGGCAGCACCTGCAGGCACCTTCAGATCAGCAGTATCTAGGCCACTACACAAAACCAGCCTGAATTTGAAAGGCACAATGTGCTTGCAGCACCCATTCAAGTATCTAAAAATTAAGCCAGTTTTACCGGCACTAAAGCCGGATTACACGTTGTTACTGTGTACTCCCAGAGACAGGCAAGACCAGCTGGCAGTGCCCTTTGGCACTATTCTTTACTTTCCTGCTCAGGAAGGAAGCAGCATGAACTCAGTCACATTTTTCACTGCACATCTTTCCTTGTCCCCTCTTTGTATGGACCATGTTTCAGCCATGCTGTGTCAGAATGCTCCACTGCATATCCTGGCAGTTGTTGTCCTGCTGTTGTCCTGGTGCTGTCCAATACCTTGAGAAGCTGCAGAAAAAAAATCATCCTTTGCCATATCTTATTTAGGCACTAGAGGGACTTGCCTGTCCCAGGGTGGTCCAGCCAGCTATGCTCCTGAACTGTTCCTGTGGCCGCTGCCTGTAATGAATCATCTCAATTACTGTCTGCTGCCTAAGAGGTCAATGGGGAATGGGTTTAAGCTTAAATAAGTGTAGATTTAAATTAGATATTGGGAAGAAATTCTTTACTGTGAGGGTGGTGAGTCACTGGAACATGTTGTTCAGAGAAGCTGTGGATGCCCCATCTCTGGAAGTGTTCAAGGCCAGGTTGGATGGGACTTTGAGCAACCTGGGCTAGAGGAAGGTGACCCTGCCCATGGAAGGGTTTGGAACAAAATGTTCTTTAAGGTCCTTTAGAACCCAAACCATTCTGTCATTTTATGATCAGGCCAAGCTCCTGAGTGATGATCAACTCTGCAAAGGACTCACCAGGCAAGGCCATGGCAACCAAGAGAGAGGATTCCAGCTTTCTCCCTGCTAGACCAGCTCCCAACACTATCTCAGTCACAGGAAAAATGAGAGCCAGGGATCCAAAGGCTCCAGGCCCACAGTGCCCAGGCATCTCTGCCACCCATGGCTCAGACATGGTCACATCATCTCTCAAGGGCTCTTACAAGCCTGCACATGCAGAAATTGGGAATCAGGCTCTGGCTTCCCACTCAAGGTCTCACTTCTATGTGTAAGTACAAAGGCTCAATAAAGCCTTTGCATTTAGACTTTATTCACTGGGAGCACTCAACCACTGGCTTAAGTACCTCATAAAATAGACAAAGAGCTGTAATATGTACCAATGGAGCTTAGCGTTTCCTGGGGTTATTGAGGAAGGCAGCACCTTAAGATGTGCAAATAGATGGTTGACAGGGTCTTTTCTGCAGAACTTCCCATCTTAGACCTCTCCTTTTGTTGCCTGTAAGAACTCCAGTCCACATTTGTAGATCAACAATATCTAGGCCACTAAATAAAAACAGCCCAAATTTGAAAGCCATGATGTGCTTGCAGAACCCAATCAAAGACCTAAAAATTAAGCCCATTTTACCAAGGCAGTTGCTTCCACTCTTCTGAAGAACTTCAGGCTCCCAATCTGAATCAGTGTCTCTACAACCTAACACAGGCCCTCCTAAGCCATCACAGATGTGCTCCTTCTCTGCAAGTTATGTTCATCCACACAGAGTCATAGAGTCAGAGGATGATTAAGGTTGGAGAAGACCTCAAAGATCGAGTCCGACCGTTAGCAGCAGTAGAAGTGTGTGCATAGGGCTGTCAGCGTGAAAGAGATTGCTGAATATGCTGTTTCTTCTCCAAAACACTGATAAATACTTCAAGATGAGCACAGCCTGCAGTTTGTCTAGTACTGAATCAGGCAGAGGCTGCTAACTGACATTTTTGAGTTCCCCAGTTTCCACTCACCCTCCTGTTTCTGTAGGGTTTTATTATGGAAGAGCCTTGTTCTCTCAGACTTTGCACAGTATCCTTGGTCCCACCGCAAAATAAGTAATTTCCACTTGACAAAACTTGCTGAAACATAGCAGAAATTTGGTGAAAGGGGAGGCACCAAGCACAGATCTGCATTTTTCAGGTTTTGCTTTTTAATTACATTTCTGGGGTTTAGAATTACAAGTATAAAGCTCCTGCAAAGCCAGCCTGCCTTTCCTCCTGCCTTTCCTGCAAGGAGCTGTCAGCTCAGCTGGGGCTGACCAGCTGTCCCGAGCAGTCCTGGCTCAAGCTCCCAGAGGAGCAGAGCTTGCTGCCTGGAGAGTTGGTGGGCAGCTCGCCTGCTGCAAATGCATTTCTCTGCTGCTCTCCTTTGGTCCGAAGGAGCTGCAGAATTTTCCTCTTCTTATGTAATGGTCTGCTGGTGTCTTTGCTCAGAAAACCTCTTTTTCGGCTGGAGGGTGTCAGGAGCTGTGTCCTACCTCTCCTGGGTCACTGCTGAGAGAGCAGCTGCCCCAGGGAGATGTGCCAGGGTGTGGGGCAGCAGAAAGGAGCAGCTCCTCTCCCTTCCTTCCCTTGTGTGCAGCATTTCCCGGGGTCACCCTCCTCCTCCTAGGAGCACGAGGCAGCTCTGCGCGACCCCGGGCAGCAAATGGGGGAAAGGGGAAATCTGGGCTGGGAGCTTCGCTCGGAGCGGTGTGTGCCTTGTGTCCTGTGTCCCCCCGCCCCCTGAGAGCCACAGCGCGGCTGGGGCAGAGCCGAGTGCGGGGGGATGCGGTGGGACCGGGAGTGACAGCGGAGCGCGGCGGGGGAATGCGGCGGGACAGCGGGATGCGAGCGGAGCGCGGCGAGGAGATGCAGCAGCCGCGGGACCGGGGAATGGAGAGAGGAGTGCGGCGTGGGGATGCTGCAGCCGTGGGACCAGGGGACGAGAGCGGAGCGCGGCTGCTGCTGCTGCTGCCGCTGCTGCTGTGGGAGAGGATCGCCAAGTCTCCGGGCCGAGCTCTCCCTCCTCCGGCAGCCGGCGGGGATGGGGAGGGGGAGCGAGGGAGGGGCGCGGAGGGGTCGGGGGACGTTAAAATGCAGCATCATCCTCCGGCCCCGCAAATTCCGTGTGTGTGCGTGTGTGAAGGGGCGGAGGGGGGAAAGCGGCAGCGCTGCCCGCACCGCCCGGAGCAGCGGGGCTGCGCGGGGCGCGGAGCGGAGCGGAGCGGAGAGGGCACTGCGGAGCCGGCAGCGCTCCCGGTGCAACGCCCGAGCCCCGCCGGAGAAAGGGGGGCACCGGGCGGGAGGGGAGGGAGGGGAAGGGGGGCGGCGATGCTGCCTGGCTTGGGGGGAGGGAGGAGAGCGGGGGAAAAAAAAAAAAGAGAAAGAGGGAAAAAAAGGAAAGGGCTCCCCCCTCCTCCCTCCCCTGCCCGGTCCCTTCCATCCCCGGCACACACACACACGCCCGCACGCACACACACACCCCATTGATCAATATTTGGCTGTCTTGCTGCAACTTGCTGCAGTCTTTTAAAGGAGTAGTAGAGAGAGAGGGAGAGAGAAAGGGAAACTGGCAGGAAGGGGTAAGGAGCTACACATGTCACATGTGCTTTCTAAGACGGCCAGGAGCATCTGCAGGCTGGATCTGGTGGAGGATGCTGCGGCAGGTGATACACAGAGGGCTCCAGTCGTTTTTCTACAAGCTGGGCTTATTCGTGAGCAGGCATCCGGTGTTTTTCCTCACTGTGCCCGCAGTCCTGACCATCATCTTCGGCTTCAGCCTGCTCAACCGCTTCCAGCCTGACACTGACCTGGAGAACCTGGTAGCCCCGAGCCACAGCCTGGCCAAGATCGAGAGGAGCTTAGCCAGCAGCCTTTTCTCCCTCGATCAATCCAAAAGCCAGCTGTATTCGGACTTGCACACCCCGGGGAGGTATGGCAGGGTGATTCTCCTCTCCAAACCCGGAGGCAATATTTTGCATCAGGCTGATGTGATCCTGCAGATCCACCGAGCCGTGCTGGAAATGAAGGTGAACTACAAAGGCTATAATTATACTTTTTCCCATCTGTGTGTGTTGAGAAATCAGGATAAGAAATGCGTGCTGGATGATATTATTTCAGTGCTAGAGGATCTGAGGCAGGCTGCCCTCTCCAATAAGACAACAGCCAGGGTGCAAGTGAGCTATCCCAACACTAAATTAAAGGTATGCTCTTACTGCATGCTTTTGCCAATTAAAGAGGCAGCACTTCATTTCTTGTCCTAAACAGCAAAAAGAAATATAATCATATCTATCTCTCTCTGTGGAAATGTGTGTGATCTGGGCTTTCCTCGTGAAGCAGCTGAATCCAGTGCCTTGCTTTTGTTCTGGGTGAGGAGGGAGGGTGGGGGACTGGACGCTACCGGAGCAGGAGAAGAAGGGAACGGAGAAGAGCCTGAGCACCGGGAGACCTTGCAATGCCTTGAAGGTTCAATACCTGGGGGAAAAGGGACAGGAGGTCGGTGGGGGCTTGAGAGCTGCTTTGCACTATCACCTTTTCCAGCTTCACTGCTGTGGTGGGATAATTTGTCTTTAATGTGGCCAGAAAAAGCTTTCCTCAAAGGCACAGTGAGGTCCTGTGTCTCCCTTCCCCTGCCAGTGCTGAAGGAGCAGCAGGAGGTTTGGGCCAGAAGCAATTTCAGGTGTCCTGCCTTCTTTACCTGCATGCAAAAAAGGGGAAGGGAAGTGGGATTTTTTTTTTCCCTCGGTGTGAAAATTATTAACTCTGTCGCTGATGGATGGGCTGGAGTTTTGATATGGAACCCACCAGCTAGAGGCTTCCAGCAAAATTGAAACAAGGTAAAAGGTGAAAGAAGTTTCAGTCCTTCCAATTAAAAGAATAAACAATTTGGCACAAATTATCTCAGGACTATTTCCCTGGCACACAAGCACCCATCTGCTTTCCCTCCCATCTGGAGCAATTCCGCTCACCAGGACCAACCCGCTGTGAGTAAATAAGGTACAAAGTTTGCAGGTGGCTCATGAAAGAAGTTTTTGTGGATTACAGTATATCTGCATGCTCCCCTGGGCATTGCACCAGAGGCAGGATTTGTTTAACTGAACGTAACAAACTCCCTAGCACACTATTTACTCATGGCTTGGGTCATAGGGAAGAGGATGCACTCCTTCTTGTAAACCACAGACCCCTGGGGTTATCTGGTCCCCTTTTTCAAAGAGCTCCTCAGGGATAAGAGAGATAGTGCTCTTGCAAGTACCAGCACCCAGATCCTGAAGTTATCATTTGTTTCTTACTGTTCATTTACCAGAACAAAACCCCATAAAGTCAGTCCCTGTTCCGAAATCTGAAGCAGACACATAGATTGATTTTATTGGTCTTTTTACTTCAGTAAAAGGGCCAGGTGGAATGGCTTGGATTTGGTCCTGTGGCTGTAGATGTTACAGTAATTGCTGTGTGCAGAGTTGTGGCTGCCTGAGTTGAGTGTGTGGAAATGAAAAGGTGTCCTTGCTACTGCTGGAAAGTCCTGAGAGCACAGAGTGCTCAAAAAACCAAGCTATTCTTGATTAAATATCCCTGAACAAATTTTACCTTCTACTTTGTTGCAAAGGCAATCCCGCTACTGCAGAATTAAAGTGTTTCCTTTACATTTTGCTTATTTTTAAAGTTAAGATTAAGGTAATTCAGTGGAGAATAGTGATAATCTGGACTAATAGTGTTATAACCAGCTTTATACAGAAATAATCACCCTACACTCTCATCCAGGTTAATTTTTTTCTGTAGAGAAACCTGAACTGAACTTGTCAAAACTAGGATGGGGTCACTTGTAATGTTTTTTTTTTATTAGAAGGTTGCCTACAGCTCCTCCTTTTTTAAGGATAAAAGCAAAGAAAAAGATAATGTGGTCTGGATTAGTTACTTCTCGGATTGGCAGATAATTCACACAGAGAGAAAGGTTTTCCCAAAGCATAGATGTCTAACTCTGAGCACTGCCAAACACCAGCCCAGCACCTTCCATCCCCCAAGGAGTTGTTGTGTATCATCTTTTGGGTGAGGGAATAAATGCCCTTATGTATCTTACTTCAAAGCTGGACAGAGCAGGCAGCTTTCTACCCACTTCCCAGTGAAAGAAGGTAAAGTCACCAAAGTCTGTCACTGCACTTCAGAGACAAGCCAGCAATTGTAACCCATTTCTGTGGATAGGGAGAGCTCCTGCTTTTACTGAGAAAGAGAAACACACTTTGCCACATTTTTCCCTCTTCTTATACAGGACTCTGTTATGGAGCTGTGGTCAGCATGGAACCCAGGCTGGTCTTCAGTGATGGCATGTGTGCAGAGACTCAGTTTTTCTGGTCTCTTTGGCTCCAGCTGCTGGGATTAAATTACTGTTTTGTATAAAGTAATTCACTAGTTCATGTCTGTCATCTCTGTTGTCCCATCTACTGAGGGTCAGGAAGTTGTGAGCAAATATCTCATGCTCTCTTTCAAGCCATGGGCAAAGTCTTGGTTTAATCCAGGCTCCCATGGTGTTTACTGACCTCCCTCTCTTTGCACCTCTGAGCAAAGGCTGTAGAATCCTGGTCCATGTTTCTTGTTTTGAGGTGTCTTGTGTTTAACCAGAAGTATCTCAGATTATGCTCCCACTTGGACACATCAGGTTCTGGATGTTCAGTGAAGGCAAACAGCCCCTGTGGCTGTATCTGTGAGGTTTTTTATTTCTTCGTACTTGAGTTGTGACATTAAGGAAAAGTTATGGCTAAAACTCACGGGACTGCAAACAAGAGGGCCAAATCCACCTGCTCCTATTCAGTGAAGGTCAGTGTTCATTGCATTCATTGGTCCATGCCCTTGGGAATCTTCTCAGATAAACTTTCCTGCACCATTAGGACCCACCAGGATCTTCTAGGTGGCCTCACTTTCCCAAAGGTCATGTTGCTTTGTTAATACTGGTAGGTGTTGCTCTGTCTTGTTCTTTTAATAATGGCCTCAGCTTGAACAAAATTCTTCTAAGAGCAATGTGGGGATTTACAAAGAGTGAAGGTGCCCCAGATGTGTTTGGTTTGCAGCTGGCATGGGTCAAGTGTCAAACTGCACTGGTCTGGGAACCACAATGCCAATGCTGAGCTGTTCTACTCCTGCTCCATCTGGGGGCTGCAAAAATACCTTGTAGTTTTTTATCTCCCTCAAGCCTTGTGAGTAGCTCTCACTTTGTCTCTCTTCTCATCTCCTGATGGAGGGCAAATTGGTTCAAATCTCCCAGGTGAGGCTGGCTGAAGACTGTCAGGGGGTGAGCTCTTGGCAGGTCTCCCACGGGAACTTTGTGGGAACCACTCAAGCAGGTTCCAGCAAACTGCTCCAGTTTTGAAGCAGCTGTTATCAGCCTGCAAAATCTGATAAAACTGCTTGGCTTTTCCGGAGGAAATCTGGATGTGAAGGATAATTGTTTAGCTGTTACTTGCTGTAGTGTTGGAAGAACTTATAACCCTAAATACTTCTACTTTCACTATGCCTCCGTACGTCAGGAAGTTGATCTTTCCACTCACCAGAGAAGGAGCAGAGACACAGCACCCAATTCAGAGCACAGACTGCAGGGTGGTTCCCAGCGCCTGAGGAGGGCTTAAAATCCACTCTGGCAACTCAGGGGTCACTGTAGGCTAGTGCAGGTGAACCAGGCTGTAGGAAAATGCCGGCTCCCATTGCTTTGGGGACACAGTAGCCTGTTCACTGCAGTCTGCAGCCCAGCCAGAGAGTGACTTGCCCAAGGTCATGCAGATAGACTGTGACAGAGCAGCAAAACAAAGCTGGATGTATGAAATCTTGATGAAGACTTTTTAGATACTTCCTGGAGAAACATTGTTCATGCTTTCCTCAGTCCAGGACATAAAAGTGGTGTTCCTGTGCTTGGGGTCTGGACTGTGCCCTAACTTGCACAGACTGGGCAAATCCACACGGAGTATTCACCATCAGCCATCAAACTGTTAAATCTCGAGTTTTGGCAAATATCAGCTTTGTTTCTGTCAGGTAAGACTTCCAGAACAGTGACTGGACATGACCTGGGAGAGAGCACAGGATAGAGTCCACTCCTGGTTGGTAAATCTACTCTGTCCCTCTGATAATAGTGCGTAGTGTTCTTAGAAGTGAACATTGTGCCCCTGCCTCCAGGGCCAGATTGTGGCCTGAGACACAGTTTATTTGTTGGTATAAACAGAAGTACTGAGTATGTGAGGATCACTTCTTGTGTACCATCAAATATGAGGGAAGAGATTGCTTTTTGACCCTGTTTTGCCTATAACCACAAAAAATTTGCTGTCCTATTCCAGAAAAAATATCCAACAAAAATAATGAATTTTTTTTCTGAACACAGTCCTTATCTGGAAGGGGGGGAAAAAGCATAAAAATATTTTTCAGGTATTTCATCTTTACTGTTTCTTTTCATGTTTATTTGCTAGTTTGTCTGAGAAAGAATAATAACTGAGAATTTGCCTGTCTGAGATCAAAATAAATATGACAACTGCTGGTTTAAAGGAACCTTTGTCAGCAGATTGGTTTCTGTAATACTGCCTTCAATTAATTATCAGTCATTTATGAGCACTAGGCAAAATAGCAGCCAATAAACCAGAAATCTCTATTACCACATTTGTGATAAACGCATCAGCTGGATATTGAATCTTCTCTTGCTTAAGCAGAAACGTTACTTGCATTCGTTTAACATCTTGAAACCTCTAATTGCAGTTTTGCTACTGGCCAGATTCTCAATTTTTCTGACATTAACAGCTCTACTATTAAATGAGTCTTGCTCCATTTACATTTGTGAAGTCTTTCTGGCTGCTCTGAGATTAATCCCTCCTTGAATGTCCCTGAGGCATGGACCACCTCCATGGGACAGGGAAGATATGAAACCAGAGCCCACCTACAGCACAGTAGGCACCTAAGCACCAATAATATCCACAAACTGATTATTCCTTCATTAAAACCAGTTAAAGTGTAAGATTGCCCTGACTCCAATGAGCAGATGCTGCCTTGGAGGCAGTGTGGCTCTGCACCCATTTGTGATACCACCCATCCCAATCCAAGCATGGGGCTCAGGATCTTGTGAAGCTCTGTGGCTGGAAAAATCTACCAAGTCAAAGCAAAATAATAAAACATGTGCAGGGAGAAGATCAGAAGAGGGAGGCTGGAGACTGCAGATAGTTTTCATCTCAGCCTCTTAGATGCAGACAGGATTGGGGAGGCTGAGCTTGGAATAGCTGCTCAGTAGCATGAAAGCAAGTGGAAAATGTTTGAAGTCTGGCTCACAGATTGGGAAACTAATTGGGGACAAAAAGACCCTTTTACTCTTCCAACCGTGTTTCCATACATCCAGCAGCACTGGGTAGGGCTCCTCACCCTCCTCACCTGGATGGGCTGGTGGAGCTGTGCCCTGCTGGGAGATGTCTCTGCAGATATCAGCTCTTGAGGATGTGATCAGGCAGCCTGTCTGCTCAGCATAGGCAAGAAATTAAGTGTTTCCTTGCATTTTTGAGAGAATTCTCCACTCCTTCCTTTGCTTAGTATATTAGGAAAGGTGTCTACCTTGGCTCTGATAGATGAGATGTTAAGATAACTCTCTTTTGTAAAAGCAAGGCCAGACTATGAGCCCTGACTGCACCAGAGACACAAAACTGGATTGACCTGCACCAGGATAAGCTATTCCAACATAAACAAATGGCAGAAAGGCAGCAGAGACCTATCAAAGCCATCATGAGTGTTTGGGAGGTCTTTTTGCCTTGCTGTTCTTCAGTTCAGAACTTGTATTTTCTTGTCAATGTCTGAGGGACATTCCCCCTTCAGCTGTCCAGGGGTGCAGACAAGAAGTTCCTTGGGTGTGGAGCTCATTCCTTCCCATCCAGCAGCTGAGAGCAGTGGCCATATAGGAGACTGCAAAGAGAATATTCTCCAGTGACCTTTTGGATGACCTTGGTCATCTGCTTTGTGCCTTTCCCTCCCAGCTACTCCACTTTTTAGTTTTGTCAGCACTTGCAGGGGGACATGGCCTTTTGTGCAGTGCCAGGCCTTGATGTGAATAATAATAAAGAAGCAATTGGAAGGTTGTTTGGGAGGAGAGAAGAGCAAGATGCAATTACAAATCCCTTCAGTTAGTAACAATGGCTCATACCTGTGGACCTGGGATGGATGTCATCTGCTTGCCAAAGGTAGGAAGCCCAGTAGAATTTCGCCATCTTCCTAAAAAAGATAATCCTGTGTGGACATAAAAAAAAATATTTATTTCCTTTACTAAATATTTGGTTAATGCTTGCCAGTGTTTTACATTGACATGGTATCTTCTTATAACAATCATCCTTATGTTCTTACAAAATGTCTTTGTACTCCCTCCCTCCGTGTACTGGCTGTGTTAGCTGTTGGAGGGCTTTGAACTTCTCTCTTTAGATTGATAATAGATGGGTATTCTTGGTATCTGTAACAAGAATTAAAACAAATTCAGATACGACCATGCTAGCAAGGCAGGGGAACAAAATTTATTAGAAGATGTGACATATTGCCAGAGAAAGATATTTTTATAGAGAGGAGAGGAGAGGAGAGGAGAGGAGAGGAGAGGAGAGGAGAGGAGAGGAGAGGAGAGGAGAGGAGAGGAGAGGAGAGGAGAGGAGAGGAGAGGAGAGGAGAGGAGAGGAGAGGAGAGGAGAGGAGAGGAGAGGAGAGAGAGGAGAGGAGAGGAGAGGAGAGGAGAGGAGAGGAGAGGAGAGGAGAGGAGAGAGAGGAGAGGAGAGGAGAGGAGAGGAGAGGAGAGGAGAGGAGAGGAGAGGAGAGGAGAGGAGAGGAGAGGAGAGGAGAGGAGAGGAGAGGAGAGGAGAGGAGAGGAGAGGAGAGGAGAGGAGAGGAGAGGAGAGGAGAGGAGAGGAGAGGAGAGGAGAGGAGAGGAGAGGAGAGGAGAGGAGAGGAGAGGAGAGGAGAGGGGAGAGGGGAGAGGAGAGGGGAGAGGGGAGAGGGGGAGAGGGGAGAGGGGAGAGGGAGAGAGGAGAGAGGAGAGATCCTTGTACATATTCCATGGTAGAAGTGAGAGGAACTTCGTAAGGATAAAATTAGATTAATAAATAAAGCCAAAACGAGTTCTTAAATTATTTAGCATCCTTTATGCATATGTGGGTAAGCAGTGATGTAGGTAAGGCTGTGCTAAGCATTTGGAAAATAGTAATCTAAGAGCAAAACCTGTATTAAACATCTTCAGACATTGAGATAAAAGACCTCTATACACTTTGTGCAGTGGTTATTACAGAAGTCACAGTGAAAAAACCTGCTGACTGGCTTTCCAGGAGAAGTGAATTGAGCTGGGGAAACAGTGATCTCGCATTTCTACTGAAAGTTTTTAATTTATGCAGGCCCCACATCCACTGCCCCTTCCTAGTGCAAACAGTGAGACGTGGCTGGGACTTGAGCTGTAAAACAGCTTTAAATACAAATCAAAGTCTTCAATAAAGTAGGAAAGCAGGTGCTGTGTGTGATGGAAAGGATAGGGCAAGACACCAAGAGGCAAAGGAGCAAGCTATAAAGCCTTTTACCTCTTCTTCTCACTGTATTAGTCCTGTTCTGTTTTCCTACCTAGCAAGGTGCAAGATGCTCATGTGGAGAATAGACAGCAAAGGAAGTTCTTGGAATTGAGGATGTGAAACATCCTACAAAGGGAGAGAGCAGTGACTGAGCCCCTGAGCATTGCAGAGACCACCTCATGCAGTGGCACATGGCACTGCCCTAGCCCTGGACTCACAGGGTGAGAGTGAGCCTCCCTCTTACCCTGGTTCAGGCCATTTGGGAGCAGGAGCTTAAGGTGAAATGCTGGAGATCTTTGATGACACTAGCAAGCATGACCTGCTGGCAGCAGGAAAATTTCCAGCTAATAAGAATCAGGCTGGAATTGCCTCAAAGGCAAACTAGCAATCTTTTTTTTTGGTGGCAGCTCTGGTATGAAATTTTGCTTTAGTTTTTTTCTTCTCCTTAGCACCACTTCCACACTGGTAGGCAATTCCTACACAACAGCATTTCTGCATGCCCAGCAGCAGCTCTGCTAGACACCAGACAGCCCTCACAGCTGTGAGCTGGCCAGATCAGCTTTTATCCCTGGTTTTATGTTTTGCCACCAAACACAGCCTTCTCCAGTCCACTCTTGCCAGTAAACTGGCATCACAGCCAGGGAACTTCTGGGTGATCATGAGTTGTGAGACTGGCATGTCCCTTGCTGGCTAATTTGTAGAAAGTTTTGGTCTCATAATGGTCTATAGCTAAAAAAATTGGCACTACATGTGTGTAATGTTTCCTGAGTACACATGATAGCAAATATTTTGGTGTCTGCAGAAAAATTCTTCTTTAAAAATACAGATTACACAAGCCCTGAAGCCTGCTTGTCTGTGCTGAGGGCATCTGAGGAGGTAAAGGGCATCCTACCTTCCTGCCCCACACCTTTGAAGGCAACACACACCACTGTGACTCTCAGTGCAAGGCAGCATAAGCAAGGGTGTGCCAGGGGGATTAAAGATCCATCTCCTAACGGGTCAGTCTGCCACAGTTATTTCCTTTTGCTAACGGTGGGAGACCTGGCAGGTGCCATTAAATCCTTCCACAGGGAGCCTAAACACTGACATGTATCCTCTCACAATGTGTCAGGACAAACATCACCTACAGGGCTGGTTTGGGGGCTCCTAAACCTTGTGCCCAAGTTTGGCACCGAAACAAGACAGAAAAGCTGCCCTCGTGTGAGACAGGGTCTTGCTTTCCTTACACCTTGTGTGATTGTTTCCACCAACATTACACAAGTGTTGTCAGGCTGACGGGCAGGTGTTATTCTTACCACACACAAGCTGCATTTTTGCACATGTGCCAACAGCTTCCTAAAGGCTGCTACGATTCAGCGGTGGCCATTGAGTGGTTTGCTGCTTCTGATCTAAATCCTGCATTCCTGGACTAAATCATGCATGACCTGGTGCTGCAAGAAGAGCTGGCCCAGAAATTTTCAGCTGAATCTTTTTTTATCTGAAGTTACAGTACTCTTGAAACCGAAAGCATTTGTGAAGCATTATCTACTCTGCTCCCAATTCCATTTTGGAGGATGGAAAGAGAAAGGCATGTTCCCACAGTTTCATTTTGACATGCCCCTAACAAAATATTCTTTTTTTTTTTTTTTTAAGTATTAAAATGGTTCTTTCTGGGTACTCTTCCAAAATTATTCCAAAAAATATTTTTCTCTCACAGTATACTTTAGATTCGAAAATAAAGGAGGAAAAAAACAAAGTCACTTTAAGAGGAAATATTTTCCCACCTCCAAACTTTAGGGAAGGGAAATTGCAGAAAAATAGTCACCCAGCTAGTTGAGGGGACAGCCCAGTCCCCCTGTACACAAATGTACCCCCAGGAAGGTGCTCTGACTCTTCCTAATGCAGTTCTACACCAGAGCCCAAGGCACTGTATTGATGGGACAAGTGATCCTGGCTTCCAGTTTCCCAAGCCAGTTTAGTTTGTAAAAAATTGTGCGGCTCATTAAGAAGAAAGATGTTGTTAGCAGTATTTCATTATGCAATTCCATCTCTTTGACAGAATCTCTGACTTAAATATAAATCACCTTTTTCCTAATCATTTTCCAGGATGATTTCTTAGTGCAGATTTTAATACATTAACCAAATACAGTAACAAATTCAGCGCCGAGTAAATGCAACATGGAAATATTCATGTCCATTTTTCCCTAAAATTCAGTTCAGTTTGTTCATGTTCTTGACTCCTTGAGTGAGGTTTTGTTCACAGATAAACACAAAACATCCCCCAGAAGGGATTTCACCATGTAGACTTTTGCATCCTGAAGACAAACCCACTTCTCTTCAAGAGTGGCTGGATGTGTAGTAATAAATATTCTAACAGTGGTGTTTCTTTGTTAACTAGCCTTTAATTGTCCTGTCCATAACTGATTTCCCATCTGCTAATAGAAAACACTGGTCACCCACTTGGTGCACAACACATTTGTCCTTGTAAATGGCATAGAAATTTGGGACACCAGCAGAGAAAAGTGAACATTTCTGAAGATTTACAAATGTCTCTCCACTTCTTTCTTTCCCTAGGCTTCAAGATTAGCACAAGCATTAGGCTTTAGGTATATACCCTAAAATAAAATTCACAAGCTTGACAAGCTTAAGAGCTCCCCTGCTCTCATAAAGCATTTGATGTTTTGGTTTGGGGAATTCAATTTTAAAGAAAAGGGTGGCGGGTTTTTGGTTGGTTTTTTTTTTTTTTTTTACTCCTAAAAGAATAAAGCTTGTATCCTTACAACTTTTACAAATTTTCTTACCTCAAGTATCAGATTTTGGAAGTGGGAGAAAGAGGACATCCATCCTTGAAGGGAAATTTGTCTTACATAAATGCCAAATGCTGTAATTGCATATGATCCATGGTCTTTTCATCACAATATTCACCTCAAAAGGCAAGTTAAAACAGGTCATTTGTCACTACTTAACAGATCTGAACAAAGCTCCTTTAGGAACTATTCTGATACTTTCCGTTGTGGAAAATCCAATCACATCCTGAAGTAGCAAAAGTAACAAAGAAAAATAAGGCAGAATGGGATGTATTTTCATTTCCTTTAGAACAGCTGGAGAAATGTAACCAGGATAGGGAATAGCCCAGGATGAAGCGCAAAAAACTCAGATTCACACCTAAATAATTTGAATTGGCTTTTCCCACAGCCTCTTCAGTGAGGACACAGTGGACAGAAAGGACATTTCAGATGTTGTTTGGTAAAGGAGCAGTTTGAGATGTGGAATGGTGGTTTTGGTGCAGGGCTATGCATTCAAAAATTCATATTCTGCTGTGACTTCTCCTTTATATTGATTTTTCCCTTCATAAAGGAGGGCTGTGGTGCTGCTGGAGAAATTCAAAGAGCTGTTGAAGTTTTATGAGCCTCTTCCGTGTAACATCAAGAGGTCAAAGACATAAAAGGTTTATAAGGTCAGTCTAACACATTCCCTGGCCTGTGCAGGATTATGAGGAAACCCTAATAGAGAAATTAATTCAGATTGGCTCGGATGGGAAATCAGTCATGTGGGTTGGAAACTGGCTGAAAGACTGTAAACGAGGAATCATGATAAATGATAATGTAACAAGTTTATGGAAGGTATCTTGCAGGGTATCTGGAGAATTTGTGTTAGGTCTGGTCTCATCTAACATCTCTATTAATTATCAGGAAACGGAATTGAATTGCACAGGAGTGAAGTTCACAGATAATATTAAGCAAGGAGGACATGTCAGCAGCAGCTGAGTCACAGAATTTACACAGACAGATCCAGAGCAGTTACAAAGCTGAGCAGAAAATATTACCATTTTCTGAAGAGCTTGTTTGCATTCTGGTGCCCAAAGGGCAATGTAGGGTCCTCCCTTGGAACTGATTCCTGTTAGCTGAGTTCTGCAAATCTCAAAGCGAAGGTGCAGCACTTAAATGACATGTCCAAGGTCAAAGACAAAGTTGATGTTGAAGTTGGAGTTCTGCAGCCCCCAGAGAAAGGACACTTACATTTACTTCTCCCTCTGACACTGCTTTGCAAGTACAGACATTTCAGTACTCGATGTTCTACTTCCTCCTTCACCTTCTTGCAGATCAAGCTCAGCAGGACACAAACAGCTCCCTGTGAAGAGTTTGAACAGTGCTTTGGAGGCTGTAGAGGATGTGTTAAATTTTTAGGGAAGCCTTGATAGAATGTTGATTTTCTTTGGTTCTTTTGTTATCTTTCTAGAACGAAACAAGTCTTCTTTTGGTGTTTTGTGCTGACTGTGGATTTTTGATGGGTGATTTGATTTGGAGTTGGATGATTTCTAAAAGTCCTTTTGCCATGTGGTGCATTGTTTGATTGTTCCCCAGCACTTCAAATTTGAATATCCTCATACCCCTAATGTCATAAATTGGCTCCATTTTGTTCCTGTTGAATTTTGTCATTTCTTAATTGTATTCTGGTTGTGCCAGGGGAAAATTATGTCAGAAGACAGTCCTAAAACTTAGCTGAACAGGATAGTTATGAAATATTCAGCTGGATCATTCCTACTATTTCCTTTCCAACTTGAACATGATTGCAGACCAAGTGTCTAGGAAATGGCTGGTGATGTTTGTGAAAAGAACAGTGGAGTCAGACCATTTCTTCTCCTCTTTTTGAGCACAATGTCAGGGCCTTTGCTGCAGTGGATGGGACCTGGTCTTGTCTTCAGAGCTGGGCTGTGACCCTGCCACTGGGTCTGTGATGGAGCAATTTGTGGATGCTCATGCAGCATGTCAAAGTAGGAACACTCATTCCAGAGGTGGAATCTGTTTCCTCTAATTTGAGCCCTTTTCTATTGAGCATCTCATCTAAAGTGGTCCCAATGTGCAGTCAGATAGAAGGGTGAACCTCTACAAGCAATGCATTTCAGTTTCTCTAAACATCTACATTAGAACAGGAGAAACTCACCATTCAGAGACATCATGGACCAGAGAAATATTCATATTATGCATTAACCTTTCAGATGGTTAAAATTAGGTGAGTTGAATGCCACTATACATTTATTTCAAATCACCAAAAAAAAAGTTCTATGAAATTTCTGTAAGCATGGGGATATGCTAAATCTAGAGATCTTTCTTGAAAAGGCTCATGTCAGAAGTGTTTCCAAAAATCCTAGGGAATAATCTCCATTTGCACTGACATGAGAAAAAGCTTCCCAGAATAATTCCATGGCGAAAATCTAGGCTCCTACTGAAGTCTATTGCAACTTTTTCTCAACCAAAATCTCTGACGGTGCTTTGAAAAACTCTTTTTGGAAATTATTATTAGACAGTTGCAAAAGAACTAAAATACATTAATCTGAATAAGGAATTAGCTCCCACTGAAGGAACTGGAATTAAATGCCATCCTCTTCCAAAATAGATTGCCAGATATTGGCAGTTTATTGCAGCAGGGAGACAGATATTTTGCAGAGCGCTCAAAAGACAAATGCTGAAATTCCATCATCTGGAAGTGCTTTACCATCTGATTACTCTTTGGCTTAGCTTTAGAATTTTTCCCTAAATATTTGCTTGAAATCCAAAGGTGGCTAGATACCACAAGGTCCCACCATCTGCAGCATTTTTGTTTTAAAATGAAAAAGTCCAGTCCTTCTTGTTCTGCCAGAACCAAAACCTTTCCAAATAGACTATACTAATATAAATTGAAAAATCGCTTTGCACAGCAGGTGATTTTGAAAAGCCTTTTTTGTTTTTTAACATCTATTGCATTAAAGTAATTGTAAAATGTATATTTGAGAAGAAAAGCTTTGATATCTTGCAGGGAAACATCTGAAATAAGTTGAAAATATGATTGTTAATAGTATTATTCTTTACAGTGAATATTCTGCATTTCTCCAGAAGTGTTTATATGCAGTAATTAAATATTCACCTTGGTATCTTGAGCTCATTCTTAACAGCAGAACTACATTAATGTATACATCTAAGCACACACATAACCTAAGTTCAAGCATTTTATGAAGGTACCTAAATAAGCCTTTGGGACATTTTAGGCTTTAGGAGGACTAAAATCCCTAAGAATGAGATTCAGTCCATTTAAGATCAAAATTGCCCTCCAGAGATGCCCTATTTTCCTCTTTTCCTGGAGCAGGCAGTGCAGTAGTCCTGACATTTTCACAGTAGTCCTGACATTTCCAACCTGACGCCTTGGTTAGGCAGCCTGACTCAGGACCTCAGAGCCTAAATTCTGACTTCTCATGTTTTGAGCTTTGTTCTGGCTGAAGAGGCACATCCAAATCAGAAACTCTCCTTGCAGATAATAGGGGTTGTGTACCCAGAGTAAGGACAAATACTCAACTGTGAAATACAGTCACCTTGAGGATGGAGCCATTCAGGTGTGGCACAGCTGAAATCACCACCAGGCCAGTGGGTTTGAGCAGAGAAATTGAAGAAACCTTCTTCCAGATGGCAGCAAGGAGGGGATGAAGGGATTAAATATTTTGTTTTTCTTTTTTTCCCTGTATTCCTCCTGTTCCATTTGCATAAACCTAGATTATTTCTCCAATCCATTTCACCACTCACCACATGAGCAGCTGCTCCCAAGCTTGGCAGGGAGAAGATGCAGGCTTAGGACAGAGAGGGAAGGGACTTCTCCTTTGGCAGCATCACCAGTTCACACTGTGAAATACAGAGATTAAAGGAGGTCAAGCACCAGAACAGGAAGATTTGTGGAGCATGGGAAGCTTCTCCAGCTGTGTGTTCACACAGCACCTTGCACAGCAGGGTCCTGGGCCATGCCAGAACCTCACTAGTGACCAGTGATTATGGTCTGAGCAGAGACCTCAGCATCTGCTGGACTTTGTCTCCTCCCAGTCCTCTACAGCACAGAGGCTGCATTAAGATAACTTTCCAGGCATGCAGAGCTTGTTCGGTGGCAGTCCCTGCAACCTCTAGGTGAAGGGTTTGGGATCATGTAAAATTTTCTGGTTGTCTCACACTGCTGTTTAACACTTGTTAATTATTGCAATATGCCCTGTGCTGAGACAGTGCAAGACACCTTGTCCCACAGAGTATGACTGAGAAAATACAGAAATCCAACCCTCATAGTGTCAGTGAACTTCCAGAGTAAGAGTTCTCCAGTGATGAGAGGCAATGGGAAACCCAAAGTGGAGAATCATAGATTCATTAATGTTGGAAAGATCATCGAGTCCAGCAATTAACCCAATACTGGAAAGTCCTCCATTACACCATGTCCCCATCGACATGTTTTTGGACAATTCCAGATGATGCCATGGGTTTATCTTTTTTTAACTGGAATAAGAATTAAAGAAGACCTGTTAGAGGATCACGCATGACAACACATTCTTCTCTGTGGGCTACTAAGAACATAATATTTTACCATGAAGGGCACACATTACAAGGTGATCTTGAGACAGAATTTACAAATATAAAAGCTACCTGCTGATGTTCATATGTGGGAGTCAAAAATCTCTTTGAATGTACTGAATTCAAAAGTACCCTGGGTGGGAGTCAGCAGAAGCCCAGCTCCAGTTAGATTTTAATGCATAAACACAGGCCTACTTAAATGCCTCATTCCCATTTCCCCTTCCCAGATTCTTGTCCAGCACCATGAAAAGAAAAAAGAAAATAAAAAAAAAGAAAATGTCTGAAACCAGACATTTTTTGGGCTCTTTCTAGCTAACAAATGGCCAAACTCATTAAAAAACAGTGTGTGCTGGAGAGAAGGGAGGGATGCTTCACGGTAGAGAAATTGCTTCACAATGCCAAATTTGAGAATAATAAAAAAGAGGGAAAACTGATTAATTATCTCTTAGAAAAGAGGAATTTTTAACTCGACGTTTTAAGTGTCCTCAACTGTATCTTCTTTGTGCAGTGCCTTGTTACACCTTACTGAGCATTGTGAGAGTAGAAGCTCCTGCTAGGATTTGGATAAGAGCACAACAGCATCTTGTATTCAAAGGCTGGTCTTAGCTAATCCAGTTTAGTTGTAAATTAACCTCAAAACCATTCTAGCCCCAAAATCTTGCCACATCACACTTGGCTCTGTCTGATTCTCAGTTACTTCTTTTCTTCTTACTTTTGATAGAACATTTTTGCAGTGCTTCAGTACTTTGGCTGCTGGTCCCTGGAGAAAACGGGATGAGCAGAGACAGATAAAATTAAAGAGAGGTTTGCCAACATAAAACATAATTTAAAAAGAATAAAACACCCCTTTCTGTGTCATTATTGATACTTCAGATTGTAAGAGCTTAAATGATTCCTGTGGATATGCTTTACTGTTCAATTTTTATTCTCTGCTGTTTGTTTTTTAACATTTCCTTTAAATGAAGTAATAAAACCAAGCAAATCCAATCCCTTTTGCTTTCTGGAAGGTTTTCTCCCTATTTCTTCTGTGTATTGGACTTCAAGTGGTGTAGTGAAAGCAATTAGAAGAGGCACACTGTGGATGCTCTTGGAGCAAGAGAGCCCACAATTATGTCAGGGAAAACCTGTGTCCTCCTTTTTAGAATCTCCTGTTAGGGACAATCATTGGATTCCATTCTCATCCACCCAAACCTCTTCAGTTTGGGCTTATGCAGTATGTGATGAAGTTTTGCAAGCAGTTTTATGTCTTTTGCTTTTGCTGGTATGGAAAGAAGACAAGAAAGAAAGTATCCTATATGTTTGGTATTTTCTGCTATCTTTTTTACTTTAGCAATTAGAATTTTGTTTAACTTATAACTCCATGGACTTTGAGAAAGCTTAAGATTAAACCTTCTCCAGAGATGGAAAGAATTTTGGTTGAATGTTGTCCTGTTTACTCCATTTGGAGAAAGACATGACCCTCTTGAGATATCAAAACTGTCTTGGATTTCACTTGGGTACAAGATAGCTTTAATTCATAATTTACTTACTTTTTGTCGCTAATATAATTCAAATCACTGCATTTAGGAGAAGGGTTTCTCTATTTAAAAAATTGACAGTTCCGTTCTTTCTTCTTCTTCCAAGCAGCTCATTTAATTTCTTTTTTTTGTTGAAGAGGTGGAAAATCAACAATACTCTGAGACACCCAAAGGCATCTTCCATCTGTGTTGTGGAAGACACTGTCTTGGTGCACCATGGTTTAGAAATGGACAGAGACTGAAAACTGGGCTAGATGGACCACTGATCTGCACTGAAAAAGCATTTCTTGTTTTTTTTAATTCTCTTTGGAATTTCTTTCTTTCCTGTGAATATTTTTAATATTTTGCTTGAACTGTGGAGGAAATCAGAATTAATACAGAGTATTCATTGATTAAAAGTATTCATGATATAGATTCCTAGAGACTGCCAAATATGAGAGATGGTAAATGCATTTTTGAAACATATTTCTGCACGTCAGTGAGAGTGTTTAACTGTATATATCCAAATATTGGTGTTTTATGCAATTTCCTTGAGACACTGCTGTCAGTGATTCATTCCTGTGTTTCGTCTTGGCACAAAAAAATCCTTTGGGATGAACAGTAGCTGTGGACAAGACCACAGAGACAAGCACTCTTTTTTTTTATTTTTTTTTTTTTTAAATTGTACCTGGGCATTTTTCATGTCTTAGCACATGGCAGAGGCTTAGATGTTTTCCCAGTTTGCATAGGTGGAGAGTCACAGCTCCACCATGCAATGCAGGAGCTTGGATTTCCCCCCACATGGCATCTCCTTGCAAAAGTTCTGGTCTGCGCTGACTACTTTTACCATCATCCTTTATCCTGGCATACTTAGGGGCCAGATGCAGCCCTACCTTTTGCTCCGTGATTCCCCCACTGGCAGGGACAGGCTGTGAAAAGTAGAGGCTCATCCCAAAGTCCTGCCTCCACTTGTGATCCTGGGCAGGGCAGAGCAGAGCACAGACTCCAAGGACCATGAACAGTGAGGAGGGAGCAGGGGCTCTGTGCCTACTGAGACAAGAGGACAGTTTTAAGACCTGACCTGGTAGATTTACACACCCATGGTAACCTATGACTTCAGAGGTCCTGCTGACGTGAATCTCCTGTTCAAGGTGAGCTTGTGTCACTGACAATAAGCTGTGCTGAGCCACCCACCTTCCTCCTGAGCAAGCCATCCCAGTGCCCCCAGACTGCTGGGCATCCAAAGCAAGCTGTGCCCTTCACCCCTGCTCCCATCTTGTGGGGCTGATGTGCAGACACCAGCTCACCTGCCTGAGCTGTCTGTGCCAAAGCTGTTTTGCTGCTGTGCCTGTGTCCTGCTCCTGATGGAGGTGAGAGCAGAGAAAGGCTGAGAGAGAAGCTGTGCTACAGAATTATCCTGCAGTGCTTGTGGTTCTCTTTGTGCTGTCTGTGATCCCCCCATCTTCCAGCACCCTTCCCACCTCGGGAGGTGAGTGATCACAGCCCACACGGGTATTGCTCATCAGCTTCAAGGACACCACTGTGTCCTTGGGTGCACGGGTGCTGCTCAGGACAATGGGGGAAAAGCTCTGCTGGGCAGTTAATCTGTTCCTCTTTTCCAAAAGGAACTGGGACAGCATCTGAGAAGGACAATGGGAATCTGAGCTTGTGAGTGAAGGGGTCACTTGAGAAATGAAGAGCTTGAAGATAGGACAAAGAATGGAGTTGGAAAGGAGATAAAGGTGAAATACGGTCTAGGAGGGGAGTGGAGCTGGTCTAGGATGGAGAGGGCTTATCTTGCATTTTCATCCCAGAGGGATGTGCAAGAGAAGCAGAAGTCAGAGCCTCTTCTACTCCCCTTCTGTCCTTCCTTTGCCTTGACACAGATACCCAGTGGAGGGTGGTGAAACCCAGGAACAGCTTGTCCAAAGAGATGGTGGATGCCTCTTCTCTGGGACCATTCATATCCAGGTTGGACGTGGCTGAGCAACCTGATCTAGTTGAAGATGTTCCTGCTCATTGCAGGGTGTTGGACCAGGTGATCTTCAAAGGTCCCTTCCAATCCTGACCACACTATGATCCTCGGAACACCTGACAGGGGATACTGAAGGAACAAAGTGAGGAGAACCACTCAGAAACAGCCTGCCCACTGCCAGAAGCTCCTCCAAAGAGAAGAGCATTCTAATAGCAGTCACACTTTGCTATTGCACCCCTATGAATTCTTCAATAATTTGATTTAGTTGCTAGGGACGTTTCACTTATTCTCTGTTATTAATACTACTATATATAAGTCCCTTGAGACACTTTTCATCTGTTCTTGTCCTTTTCATTAAAAACTAGAAACCCAAAGCTGTTAAGGATAGGTGCGCAGGCCCAGAGTCATCAGAAAGAGGTGCCAGCTGGTTTTGTTTCCCTTTAGGGTGCTCTGTGTACTTATCTCTTTCACTTAAGAATCACTCTAGCAGTCCATGATTTCCCTGGGAAAGGGCTGAAGTTCTATGTGTTTGTTAACCTGCAGGACATGTCTGTGAAGGGGCCAATATGAGCCAAGAATGATGAGACAGGTCAGGCAGTTTTCAGCACAATTAAAGCAGGGGTCAAGTCTTAAGTAATCTCGTGCCTCTGCCTTAAATGGAGAGAGACAGGCAACTGCAGAGAAAAAATCTGCTTTTGACCTATACCTCAGGATGGAGCAGATCATCCTTTGGATATGCCTGACTCTTCACAGTGACTATAAACCTAATTTGTTTGACCAGCTGGTGAGCCTAGCCTCATCATTGATGGGCGGCTGGAAATAACTGAACTATTCTTTATTCCAGCATAGAGTTAGATAATTATTTCCTCAATAACTTCTCAGGGCTGCTTTCATACATGTCATTTTTGCTATGTGACCCCTTGGCCATTGCTGTGTCCCTGTTCCCAGCCAGCCAAAGTGCAGCTCTACCTCAAATGTGCTGCACTCAGTGTTCACCTGCTCTGGATGCTCCCTCCATCCTTCCTCCATAGAGAACAGCTGCACAGCATACAGCACAGGAGCACCTGCACAGCTGCAAGGGCAGGAAAATTGTTACATAAAAATGCATGGGCAAATGCTGACATGAATCAGCATTACGCACTTTGCTCTGGAAAGGAAAGCTGCAAGAAATTTTGGCCATTGGTGGCTTTGTAACAGGGATCTACTGCTACAAGATCATGCATAACTGTACCAGGGACAGGGACAAAACAATCAGTTTGATTGAGGAGGAAAAACCTCCCTCAAAAGTTTTACAGTGAAGCTGAAGGGAACATGAGCAGTCCAACACGTTAAACCTTAAATGAAAGGGGA
Source organism: Entomyzon cyanotis (assembly GCA_024500445.1). NCBI lineage: Eukaryota > Metazoa > Chordata > Aves > Passeriformes > Meliphagidae > Entomyzon > Entomyzon cyanotis. The sequence goes on from JAKEPQ010000871.1 coordinate 68,862,145, forward strand.
TTTAATTTTTTTATGGTTTTTTTTTTACCCTGAAAACCAGTAACTGGCTGAAAAGCAACTTGCTTCGTCCTAACCTCTGTGGCTGTTAGCATAATGCTTTCTGTGACCTACAGCAGAGTGGGAATGTCTTTATCAGAAGGAGAAACAACTGCATTGATTTCATTAGGATGTTTATCACACAATGTATTTCAGCAGACATTCCTGGTTGCCCTCTGTTGAACATTTTAAGGTTTTAAAATAAAATAGCATGCAACCAGGATGGCATGCTTTATCTTAACATTTCTATAATGTAGCTTGATAATGATCCATCACTCCAGTTGATGAGAGGTAGTGGTTTAAGAAAAATAAAAATAGAGATGAATTTGCTGGCAAAGGTCCTGCAGATGTGCTTGAATGAGAGCGATCAAGCAGTAGGGAACAAGAGCTCCTCCTTGCCAGGGATCTGAAAGGAGTTTTAAATCTCACAGCCCAATCTCTGCTGAGCAGTGTGCTAAGGCAAGAGCCACACCCCCTCAAAAATACCTCAAACCCTCCCTTTTTCCTGTGAGAGGAAAGACAGTGGAGGCTGATGCCATTCAAAGCAGAGATGAATGATAGAAAAATTTATGTTGGAAAAGACCTGTAAGATCACGGAGCCCAGCTATTGACTGACCACCGCCAGGCCCACCACTAAACCATTCCCTCAGTGCCAATCCCCACAGTTGGCCCTCCCTGCCATTTGCTTTAGTGACTGCAGTCCTACTTTCTTTCTAACTGAAAGGGCTTTTGGACAAAGAAAATACCCCAGCAGATGACAAGGCCCTGCCCAGGGCTGGTGCTGCAGATCCCCACAGAACCCCGGGCTGGGAGCTGGGCCTGAACCTGCTGCACTGAAAATATTAAGGAAACAAAAAAAGGTCACAGGTAATTTTAGTAGTAAGGGAATATTTCTAGTGTCCCTCTGGGCTGCATGCTGAGAGGATCTGTGCCTACTACTATTATCACTAGCAAAAGATATTTAGCTCAGTAGGAGCAGCTGGTTTTCTCTAACCTGAGAGGCCCTTCGCCCTGGAGCAAGTCAAACTTCCCATGACACTTATATATCTTCTTAGGAAATTAAGGGTCCAAGCATCCTTTGAAGATAAATTTCCACATGGTAAGGGTTTGTTCTGTGTCCGTGGGTGAATTTTACTGCTGAACAAACAAGGAGTTTGGATTTTTAACCACATGCAAGGTCAGGTCTGCATAGACGCAGGTGGCAAAGTCCATCATGCTGGGAGAAAACGAGGGTGAAGCTGTTCCTGCCTGTCATCTTAGCTCTTATTCTCCTCCCTTTCAGAGTCTAAATATATCAAATGGCTTTGGGGCATCTAGAAAAAGAGAATGGAGAACACAAAAAACAATTTAGTACTGCCCATTGAAGCAAAGAACTTTGCTTGGCCCCTATTTTAGATGAAATATCACATGCCCCAGCAAGTGATCTATATTTCATTGCATCTTTAAAGATGCTCAGATCTGGAGAGAATTACCTGCCCTCAGAATCTGGGAGAACAGACACTGTTAAGTTTTTATCAGACATTTTTTTAAAAAATTAGAAAAGAGAAAGACACATAGACACAGCCTGGAAATCTGAAACAAGATTCTAACCATGCAAGTGACCTTGATAAAGACAGTTAACATCTCCTGTGGTAGATTCTCTGGGGATACATGGGTATAAAATTGTGTAGAACCAGTAATTATTATTATTACTTATTTATTTGTGTTTGTTTTTCTGCATTTAAGATCAGAGGGTAGCAACAGATGTAGGCAAAATGTGTAAGGGGACTGTAGTCTGAAACACCAAACTATTGGTATGAAATTCAAAATAGCAGCATGTAGGCATATACCAGGAAGGATGTGCTAATTATCAGCAGAAAGCACATTTCTTCATGAAGAACTATGTGGAATCTTGTTCAAAACCTGACTGGCTCTGCAGGCATCACTTATACAAGGCACTCTGGCCACATTTTGTTTCCCAAACCTTAGGCTTAGTTCAGGAGTTTATCCCTTCATGCCTCCTTCTTTCACTAAGCTGGTCCTGGAGGACAACAGAGAACTTGGGGCAGTGAATAGCTCCCTGAAGTTCCCATGAGACTCCAAGGAGTAAGTCCTGACTTGGACTCTGGGAAGTGCTGAAATTCATGTTGGCAGCACTGGGTCTCCATTTTCCCATATGTCAGTTGTCATCTGTAAAATGGGATGAATGCATGACTGTTTTTCCACCTATTTCTTCTGTCTTCCTTGCTAAGATTGTAACCACTGCAGAGAAGCTGTGGCTGTCCTGACCCTGAGTGTGTTCAAGGACAGGTTGGACAGGGTCTGTAGCAACCTGGACTGGTGGAAAGTGTCCCTGACCATGGCAGGGGGCTTGGAATGAGATGGTCTTTAAGGCCCCTTCCAATCCAAGCAGTTTCATGATTCTGTGATTCTCCAAGGGTGTATTAGAGAGGATTCCCATTTTCCCAAGTGCTGTGGTGCCAGGTCCATGTTTGCATGCTGTAACAGCAGCAAAGGCAAACCCCTTGTTAGACAGGAAAAAATCTGCCTCACGAAGGAAAGGAATAGACAAAATGTCCTCACAGCAATCCGGTGCCTGTGATTTCCTTGATTCCACCTGAAAGCTTACTCTCTATTTTGCTGACATATGAGCTGGGTGCCCTATTGTACATCAGTGTAAAAAATAGCTGTTATCTGCTGTTTCGTGGGAGATACGGCAGAACATGATTTATTTGTGCCTGCTCTGCTGCCTCCTTTGAAATGTTGCCGTCGCTCGCTGCACCTTTCGCAGGGGAAGGCAGATGGTCATCACAAAGTTTCCCATAACCTTGCCGTGCCTGCTGCATAGTGAATCAATGAAACCTGAATTACAGAGCTCTGTCTGGGCTGGGAGCTGCGCTGCTAAAGCATCCTGCAGTGCCTGCAAGCCTCTGAATGTCAGCACTGCCCAGACACTGAGGAAATGTGAAATTTCTCTCTAAAATTTCAAAGCGGTGCCAAATGGGGATTTTTAGCTGCAAAGTTGCATGCGATGTGAGCCAGGACTGCATTGCTCAAGCCTTAATTACCAGCTTGGAAATGCGCTTTTTGTGAGTGTCTGAGTGTTAGGTGTGACCTCTCCTTAGAAAGAGTAGAAATAAAAAATCCAAACAGAATTCAAGCATGAAATGTTGGGGACAAGGATTTTTTGGAGTTTGAACAGCAGCAGCTGCCCCTTTGTGATAGCTGTCTCTGCTTATGTGACATTTGCAATGAGGCTTCAGGTGATTTGAGAAGCTGGCACGAGACTGCAGTTCACCTTTCGTGTCAGCTCGTGCCAGGATACCCTTGCCAGAAGCCACTATTTTGGTGGGAAATAACAACTGGGAATAGGGAAAGAAATGAACTTCTGAAAAGCACTCTGTCATATTCCCTGGGCTGTGGCAGGCAAAGGCTGGGAACAGTGTGAGCTCCTGCCATGAAAGTAGGCATAGGCAGAAATTTCTCAGTGGGATGATTACCTCCTTTACATACATGATTGAAGGCAAAGTGAGTACAGAAAACATTTTCAACACTGCCTCCCAATTTCTGGTATTTATTTGCTCTATGAGTCAACATGCTGGAAGACATCTATGTTTCCTAAAGTGTCATTTCACTGATTTTTCCTTAAGATGGGAATCATTGCTATGGGCATATCTAGCAATTTCAGATAACTGCATGCAGCACAGGTGCTTCTAGAAATGGTTAATGCTGTATGTAATAGATGTTAAAATGTCTCCCCAAATGGTTCTGGCCTTTTGCTCATGACTTCTTCTGTGTGTGTGTGTGTGTGGAGAGCAGACCCTCTCCCAAATTCAAACTGCCAGTTCATTCCAGTAGTGTGCCCTGGCAAAGAATGCTATCTCATGAGAACTCACTGCTGCAAGATGGTTTAGACATCAACCAACTTGCTAATTTTATACTTTTATTAAATACAAGAGGAAATAAATCTGAAAACTTTTAATCCAATTTATGTGGCGGAGAAAGCAAAGTGTTACTTGGTGTGCAACAGACACTTAATCCCTGGATTTAGACTTTTTGATCAAAGAGATTACTTGTGCTGGGACAATTTTATTCACTGAGTCTTCTTCCTCAGTTTGCAGGTGAATTTGATCTTCTAAGCCCACACAGGCTTCCCCTGTCTTAGAACTTAGTGGCACATAGAGTTATCCTACAACAAGTAGCCTAAAAGCAAGGACCTTTTTACAGGACCTTTCTTATTAAATCCTTCTTACAGTAAAAGGAAAAAATAAAACCCCAAACCAAGTATTTAAATTAGGCCAGACAATTAAAAAAAAAAAAAAAAAAAAGACTGGTCTTGTTAATAGACGGCAGCTGAGCCTGAGCGTGGACCTGATGTGTCTTTTACTGGTTGTCATGGAGTTATATATGTCCTAGCATATACCAAAATAAGTGAGACCAGACTAAGGATTATACTCTTGAAATATAAAAAACCCCCAAATGTTGGCTAAATTGAGGTGTAAGGTAGATTTTTTTCTCTGTGCCACTGATATAAATCCATGAAATCTCAAATAAACAGTTCAAAAGGTCTGATTTGAATTATGTTTTTCTGGAGACAGAGTAGCTATTAAACTTTGTGGATCTGTCTGTATACTGAGGAATCAGGCTTCATTTTCTGTACATTCCCAACTTCTAAAAATCATTTCCAAAGTGTCAAGAAATCACAAATATTCCAGAAATTAATCTTCATCTTAAACTTTTTGTAGTAATTGGAGATTTTTCGTTGTCCATCAGTTAAATGTGGAAGGTGATCCTTTCCCACGGGGTGAGGAGCTTGCATGCAACATTTCAGTCCCAAACACCTGGGAACATTTGTGGCTGCAGTGAGTATCTGAGCAGCCCCTGAACTGTAGCACAGAAATGCAATGAGAAATGTAATGAGTGAGACAGAGTTGTGGCAGGGAGCAGGGACAGATCCCAACGGCCTCTGAGGTGAATGGCACAGCTCCTGCTGAGTGCAGTGGTGTTTGAGCAGAGCTCTCGGCATGTCTGTGAGAGGAGACAGAGTCTATCACTTTATCACATCATGTGCACAATAACCACATGCTCATCTTTTCTGCTTTCTCTCCCAGGATGGAAGGAGCAGTTTCATTGGCCACCAGCTCGGAGGGGTCATGGAAGTGCCCAACAGCAAAGACCAGAGAGTCAAATCAGCCAGAGCCATCCAAATCACTTACTACCTCCAAACGTATGGCTCTGTCACCCAGGACCTCATTGGGGAGAAGTGGGAGAGCGAATTCTGTAAACTGATGCACAAGATGCAGTTGGATCACCAGGATCTGCAGCTCTACTCACTAGCATCCTTTAGCCTCTGGAAGGACTTCCACCAGACCAGTCTCTTGGCCAGGGGCAAGATTTTGGTGAGCCTGATGCTGATTCTCCTGACTGCTACCCTCTCGAGCTCCATGAAGGACTGCCTGCGTAGCAAACCTTTCCTGGGACTCCTGGGAGTACTCACTATCTGTATTTCCAGTGTCACTGCGGCAGGGATATTTTTCATTACTGATGGAAAATATAATTCTACTCTGTTGGGAATCCCTTTCTTCGCTATGGGTAATTATTTATCTTCATAATAATAGGATTAACAGAGTTTAATGACAGGATTGTAAATTACATCCTGGGTTATAAAGTGCAGATTTTACTTTGAGTGAAAGTCTAAGTAATTTTCATCTTGCTAAATTGATCTGTGCCTTGCCAAAAAAAAAAAATGGGGAAAAAAAGAAAGAAAGGAAGCAGGGGGGGAAAAAAAGAAAAATGGGAAAAAACCCAAAGCAATAGCAACAATAAAAAGCAAATGACGTTCCTGGAATCTTGGCCAATATGAGAGAGGGGCAGTGTTATTGATCTGTATTACAGAATGAAGGAGAAATTGTTATTGAAAACTAGTCAGCTCAGCAGACAAAATGGATATGCGTTGACCCAACTTTGATGGGAGGCCAGCCAAAAGAGTAAGTTAAACAGGAGGGTACCAAGGAAGGGCAGATTTTAACATCCTTCCCAAGGAGGGCTTTTCTTGGAGCTCTGCCTGAGGGACAGAGTGGGACAGGTTGGTGTAAGAATAAGATTGATGGACTTTATCTTAGAGAGGAGATTACTGTTGTGGTGTTTGCCCAGCTGTGAGCACAGGGGCCTGTCAGGATCTGTGGCACATAATCCCTTGGCTTGTGAAGTCCCAGATCAGCTGCAGAGATTTCCTTGGCGTTGCACCCAGGCAGGGGAAGGTGCAGAAGAACAAATGTAAAACCCAGCTCTTTAGGCAGAAGAACTGCTTTCATTCCTTCTGTTATTGTTTGGTTCCAAGCACTTTTAGTGCATCCATGTGGCTGATGAGTTTGCTGGGAAGTTGCATTGGAAAGGCAGAGGGAAAGGTGCCCAGCTCAGTTATGGAGGCCTTCTTGTTCAGTGCCCTCACATCCAACTTTGTCAGATTTTTGCCATACCATGAGTCTGAACCCCAGTGATGACTCTGTGCAAAATCTCAGTGATGGCAACCCAGACATAGACACTTTCATGATGGATTTTTGATGGCAGGGAATCCTACCTGTGGCCAGAGCTCTGCATCTTTACAGCTAAATTCTTAAGTTCCATTCATGCTTCTATTTCGCCAGACCAAGTACTGTGTTATAGTGAGAGATAACTAGGCATGCAAAGCTGCAAGCCAGAGTCAAGGTTTGAAGAAAGGTCTTGTACTTTTCTTAAAACCTCAGCCTCCCAAAAGACCACATTTTCTTATCTTCCCCTAAGGAAACTCCTGTGGGTGTATGCATCCCCCAATCCCAACTCCCTATTTAATCTATCCCCTAATAATGTATCTGTGTCACTAAACAAAGGGGATGAGTTGTGGCCTCACCAGTCCTGCTCTCGAAGTCTCTGGAACAACTCCTCGAGGTGGGAAGTAGTGGAATGAAGTGGACAGTCAAGATTCCAGAAGAGAAAAAGAGGAGTGAGGCAAAAGACCACTGTTAATGGTTCAGCCTCATTAACAGCAATAAACAAGGCCGTGCCAAAGCCTTTAATTCCATCATCTGCCCTGTTAAATTGTGCCAATGGCCCCTGGCATGGGCTGCCCTGAGCCAGTTCTTCAGATGTTGTGCATGGCTCTGTGGTGGCAGAGGATCTGATGGAAAGAAAGTGCTGGGATAAGGAAAAGGAAGAAAGCTGGCAGAGAACAGGCCAGGTTGTGAGAGGGATGGATCCTGACCTGTGAGAGAGGTGTGGGCTTAGGAAACAGAGAATGGAGAAAAGGATGCTGGTGAGGAAGAGTATGTCATGGTTGTTATCAGATTTTGGCAACATTTTCCTGTGTGTCAGGAGGTGCTCATCAAAGGAGGAAACAAAAGGCACTGCCTTGTTTGTGCAGCAAGTTGAAGCAAAGACAAAAAACCCCTGAAGTGATGGAAAGCATCTTCCCCAGATTGTGTATTTGTGTGCTGGTGTCCCTTTTTAGATGGCTGGAGACATGGGTGTCACATTCTCCTTGGTTGACAGGTCCCAGACTTGCCATTACCAAGGAGCGCCTCAATTTTACACTTTCCCTGCAGCCCCAGGGTGAAACACAGGTGGGAGTTTTCTGAAAACAGTGCCTCAGTTTCCCACTTTGCTAGTCCATTACTTTTTTTGCTGTCTTAGGAAAAGTAACATTTATAACATTTTTGTTGTGTTTTGCGCTGTCATTGTTGTCACAGCCACTGCCAAGGGCAAAAGGAAAGGAAAAAATAAACCTCTCTTGAAGTGAGATGTTTGCAAGGATTGTTTCTATAATATTATATTGAATGAAATTCAGGTTGAAAAAGAAAGCATTGATGTAACTCCTCTTCAGAAATTTCATTCAGGACTCTCAGACAGAATTGAAAATATCATTAGAGAACAGCTTGCAATGCTTGGGAACTGCTGCTTGAAAATATTAGGCAACACTTTTACAGCTTAGTGAAGAAAAAGACAGAAAGAATGTCTTACTAAAGCCTAACTGGGTTATATTCTGCAAAGTACCTTGTGCCTTTAGTCCCTTAAGGGACACTAATGAGACCTTCCTGTGCCCAGAATAGACCCAGAGCCTCACTCACCTGGGCCCTCACTGGGCAGGGTTTTCTGCTGGACTTGACCTTCATGGTCTGATGTGACACCCCAGAGTAAATACAGTGAAGACCCCAAGACTGCTAATTCTGTGGGTCAGTAGATAATCCCTGCCCACATTGTACCAGTGTCCCTTGCTGCTGGCACAGCAGAAAGCAAACAGCACATCAAATAATAATTGAGTGAATATGGAAGAAAAAGTGTGCAAGGTGGGGTTTCCCTGAACTGCAAATGCCAGATTTGCAAGTCAAACTTCCAAAGTCAAGTTACTTAGATTAAAAAAAGTATAAAACCAGGCAATAACAGTGACAAAGACCCTGCAAGTGCAATGCAGAGTACACAGGCAGCTTTAATTCTGGCAGCTCCCAACTTTGGAACACTTCAACCTGACATTTGCAAACCATCCATTTAAAGTACTTTTGTTTGGTCAAAAATATGCAGTTTCTTCTAACATTCACTTTTCAAAGGATCAATTTTAATGGAAATTTTGTGATATTCTGGGCTTGTCCTTTTCCCTGCAGAGGTGGCAGGATGCTGCCATGTGAATGACAGGAATAACCCTGGATGTTTAGATCCCCAATTCCTCTTGCAGGGCAGAGCTTCTCTGGGTTTCAGTAGGTGACAGAAGCCTACAGAAAAGTGAAGTGTTTAATTTTTTTCTAAATTTAGACTAGTGACCTCCACCATAATTATTTGCTGTAGTCCTGCTGTGAGGGAATGGTCTGCTGGGATAAAGGACATCTCTGTTGTATGGGGGAAGAGTGTTATCTCAGATTGGCTTTTCTTTATACTTGGAGGTGAAAATCTTCAGTCTTAAGTTAGGCCTGAGAACAGTGGTGGAAAATCCTGCTTGCTCTGACTCCCTCCTCCCAATACCATAGTTTCTTCAGACAACTGCCTCAGGAAAAACAGTTTCCTCAGAATACCACTGCATTTTTAGGGTCATTCAGGAGAAGCCCTTCAATAAGGTCCCCTGCAAATAGTGCTGCCAGGCTGCCAGGCTGCCAGGATCTCCTGCAAATAGGAGCAAGGGAGGCTGATTTTTAGCTGTTCTTACCCCAGACAAATGGATAAATGTTATGAGTTAATGAAAACGAGCTTCTTTAGTTTCAGAGCTTCCTTGTTTATTAACAGAACATGGCCTAGATATTTTATTTGTCTTTTTTTAGTCAGGATTTAATAACCTCCATCTGAAATCAGAATATGGGACAGCTCTACCTCGCATTTCTCTTCTGGGACAAATAAAACTTGCAGTTTCTTCTACAAGTTTGACATCAGCAGAACTGTCATGACTGGCTGTGTTTCAGGCAGGAGATGGAGGGTCATATAATTAAGTTTCAGATTTGTTCTAGCCCTGGTTAGATGTTCACATCTGCCTTTTGTGTTTGGATTCATATGCAATTTCAAAGGGGTGTTATGTACGTGACATAATTATGGTTTCCCATGCCTAATCATCACTAATTAATATAACCAGAAGGTTAACTACATAATTGAGATATTATTGCTCCCATGATCTGCTTTTTAATGCACAGGAACCAGGCTGATATCATCAGGGAGATAATGATTTAACTCAGCTGAGGTCCCAACTGTGTATTTTCAAATGCAGGTGTACCAATTACATCATTTTACATTGTAATTATTTTTGGCCAGTCCATGAAATACTTCATTATATAGTTTAGTGGAAACCTTATGATAAAAAAACACCTACAGTATAATTATAGAGTAATTATGCTTTTTGTACTATAAAGGGTATGTGTTTCTTAGAAGGCTGGATTCACAGCGGATATGAGAAATATTTCCTGTCATTTGTAAGTCCAGATCATGAAGTCCTTAAGATATTTGTGGGAACAGCTGTTTGTGACTGAGTCTTTAGAGAACATTAATCACAGTGGGTGTCCAATATTGAAATATTGCTGCCACTGCTGCCAGTAACCACACTGCTGGTAGAGATGTAGGAAAGAGATACAAAAACTTTAGGAACCAATAGGCTACCTGCATCCAGCAGAAGCCCCATGCCTGATGTAAGGGCTCGAGATGGATGGCAGAGATTGTACTTTCAGTGCAGAATTTTCTGTTAAAATTTCCCATTATTCCTTCCCCGGAGTTATTCAAATGGAAAGAGGAATCAAGGCAAAAGCAGACAAGACTCCAGGGCAGTTATTAGCATTTCAGATAGAAGCCATCTAACCTCTTTCAGATGGCAGTTGTTGAAATAATGACTGGTGATCACCTTTCAATAAATTTGAGATGTCACAGTATTATATTAGTAGCAGAGTAATGGAAAATTGCAGGAAAAAAGTCCTAGTTCAGATGAGGAAATTATTTTTTTCAAACCTGAGAAGACAAATGTGAGAGCCAAAGTACAGGCTGTCACTAGTTTACCTGTACATGAAGTATCACAGTATTCTACCCTTTGCTTCAAGCAATGGACTTTCTGATTACAAATGTGACAGAAACATTTCACGAGTGACTCAGACTTTGTTTTGTTCTTTTGATGCAGCAGTAAAGCAAATCCCATATGAATCTCACGTTATACCGTCACCTCCTATCTGGATGAGGAGCAAGAGAATCAACCTTTAGGGAAAAGAGACCTCCTGACATAAACCCCCACCCCTCCATGCCTTAGAAATAAATACAGTGAATTTGTTGTTTAGATGTAACAGCAGCTCATGTTCCCATTCACTCAGCAGACCATTAAAGGCTTGGAATTACCTCGTCCTTCATTATAAAATTTCTTGACTTTTACAGAGGGAAATGGGAATTTAAAAAAAAAAAAAAAAAAGAGTCAGCAGGGAAAAAAATGGAAGATTTAAAAATGTTTAAGATTACTTATTTGGATATGCTTCTAACACAAATGATTCATATGAATGGGTTTAGAAATTCTCCATATTTGTAAAGCTGGTTTCCCCATAACATGATGTATTTCCTGACAAGTCTATTCACAGTTGCAGTAGGTGGAATTTTTTTCATTTCTATAGGACAGGTTAACCATCCAGGAACAATTTTCATAGAATTTGAGTAGAAGACTAAAAGGTTTCTGGGATAATCTGCTGCACTAGCACCATGCAACCTGGTCCTGCTGCTATGCCTTGAAGTGGTGATGGTTGGGGAGAGGCAACTGGGTTGGCACTGTCCTCTCCACAAACACAGCTGAGGGCAGACTATCTCTGACCAAGTCCTTTGGGCCTTCTCACAGCCTGCAGAAAGGGATGCACAAAGCAGCCCAGCCAGCCTCAGTCCCAGCAGCAGGGTTTGTAGCACCAAATCCAGGTGTCCCAAATGTCCCCCCTTAACTGAGTGACAAAATCTCCATTTCCTTTGCAGTCAACAGAGAGAAATAGGAAACTCCAGAGATATTTTGACAATTGCTTAGTAGATGTTTGGGATCAGCTGTGTTAATCTCTGGAAGGTTCTATCCTTCTCTGGAAAAAGGGTGACTTCTTAGACTTTAACACCTGAGGTGTTGTGGTTTTCAGGTGGTAAAATAGGCTCATTCCTAGACTGGGTTATTTAAGGTTCTTTATTGGATGCACTTCTTCTGTGTGCTGTTCTCATTTAAGTTGGACATGAGGAAGAATTTCTCCACAGAGAGGGAGATTAGACCTTTGACCAGGCTGCCCAAGGAGGTGGTGGAGTCACCATCGTGGTGTTAAAGGAATGACTGGATGAGGCACTCAGGTCTGCTCAATATGGTGGTGTTGAGTCATGTGTTGGACTCGATGGTCTCAGAGGTCCTATCACATGACCTCATTGACTGTGTGATTCTGTGATTCTCTTATACACATAAGATCTTAGACATAGATACATAGATGCATATGCAGGGGATATGAACAAACTGCTTGAATCCCTTAGAGATGGAATTCCAGCCCTTCTTTTCCTGTAGAGACCTTTCAGAAGGTCTCTTATCAACCCAAAAGTCATCCTCCCTTAGGGCAGGTGCTGCACCCCGGGAGGTGGGGCTGCAGGGCTGCAGGGCTGCAGAGACTCTGAGGCTCAGCACAGGCTGAAGCATTCACCCTTGCACCACTGCCCAAGCACAGACCATCACTGCCAGATCTTCTCTAATGACAGAGCAAATGCAAAAGACATGGTCTGGGTTTGTTTCTTGAGAAAAGTCAGGTAAACTCTTCCTCCTTCTGCCTCTAGTTGGAGCTCAATTAACCCACTTGTCCCAAGAGAATCTCCAAATACAATTTTCTGTTATTATTGTTATGATTATTAAAACTTCTTCCTCAGCTCTCCATCTGAGGCTGGTAGTTGTCATTTGAACTGCTTCTAATTTGTTGCAAGCATTTCTAAAATCCTTGTGAAAACATTATTTGATAAGAGAGGAGAGCATGATTTAAGCTAAAAAGTCAAAGGCTAAAAAGAACAGTTTGTTTTTGCGCTTCAAATGTATGATTACTATTCAATCAATATACAAATTCAGTTCTGATAGAAAAGGATATTTCCTCTTCAGGTGCTCCACACATTTGTCTGAACACTTCTTGCTTTCATTTTTCTGCCTTTTAATGGGAATGCTCATTCCTGGGCCTGGGTTATTTGAGGTTCTTTATTGGATGCAGCTTTTCTGTGTGTTGATCTCATTAGGCAGGAGTTTCATTCCCTGTGCTTAGTATGTATCGATGCATAACACATTTACCTTTGGCTAATTTGGGCTAGAAACAGTAGAAATTATTTAGCTCCACGTATGTCATCCTTAATAGGGTGCTGACAAATCCAGGCTTGAGCAGCACCAATAGCAATTCCACAACCTCCTCAACAGTTTGTTCCAGGGCTTAAAAAGCCATACATTTATAAAGGTATTTCTTAACATTTCCACTGCTAGTTTGCACCTATAACTCCAGGGTCTGTCTGGTCCGACTGAGGAGGGTAATTTTTCCACAGTATCTGTGTATATGCAAATATTTGTAGGATATTTTATATGTAGGGTTGTGTTTATTTCAGTTTGGATAAAATTTCCTGCCAGATCTTTTTCTCTCAGATATTTTACTATTAGTTCACACTTTCCTGTGAGTGCCGTCTACACAGGAGGATTGATGGTGGCTTCTGGTCTCTGCAGCAGCATGGTGGATCTGCAGGAAAGAGCAGTTGTGGGGTAGGCTGAGGATGTGTCCTGGTTTCTTTGGTGTGTTGTGGAAAAATTCAGTCTTGCATTGCTGTTTCTTTTCAGCTGGGGAGGAAAGGAGGGCTCTGTTACTCAAGGAAGCACAGAGTGAATGCTCTATGCTCCATCAAGCAGGCTGTCTGCTTGCCTTAGATACTGTGATCCTCTGCAGGGAAATCCAAAATTGTGCCTCTGGGTTTTGGGCAAAAATGGAAGGCAGCAAATGTATTTGTTTTTCTCCTGGAATACATTTTGTTTGCAAATCATCCCTGTAACCCACTGTTGTGAGATATGGTTGTGGCTGAAAATTCAGCCTGATGAAGAAAAGGTTGGATTTTTACACAGCTAGCTAAAACATCTTCATTATTTTGAATAATATTGCAATACTAAACCATAACTGTAAGGAAGAAGCATAAAAATTAATGACCATGCTAAAAAACCCAGTTCAAAAATGGGTACAAAGAAATTTCACTTGTGAAGAAATTTTCCCATAGCTGCCTTCTTTTAGTCTGATAATTTTCCCCCAAAGAGTTCGAAAAAGGATACAGAACTCAATAGACCATTTGCCAAATGTTCTAAATCAATATTTATCTGCTATATTCATCTGCAATGTTAAAAACTTTGCACAGAATCAAAGGCTTAAGGAGTCTATTGCACATACCAAACGAACTAAAAAGACTTTACTCAGTATTGTATCATTTAGATGTCCTCTGTGCAGCCACTGGCTAGATGAACTTTTAATAATTCAGTTTTATCTTTCCATTCCTGATCCTTTTTCACTCCATTTCCTTCCCATGAAGTGACTTCTCCTCTCTGGTGGGATAACTGCCTGCAGTCACATCCAGTATGCAGGACCCACACTGGCTCAGGGCTCGCTGCTCCATGAGCAGTAAATTACAGCAGCAGCCCATGTAATTCATGGCATTGTCATATGCCTGTGTTCCTGGCCCTTCAGAGAAAGTAATTCCCAGGTACAACAGCTGTGGCTTTCCCTGTGTTAGTCCTGTAGGATGTGGAGAAATAGGTCACGTTTCATCCACACTCGTCTGATGGTGAGATGAGGAAGGAGATGCTGTTTTGGATGGTCAGAGGCAGTGAGAGCTGCAGCAGCTGAAGATGCAGGCACTGGGCTGAATGGGGTGAAAACCTCAGGCTTTTGCAGCAGCGGATCACTAAAAATGCTCTTTAGTTTTTGTTCTGCAAGAGTGAGGACACTGTCCTCACTGTCTTGGCTGGTTTTCAGTGAGGATAATTGCATTTGTCTCTTCCTCTGATTCCCCCTGCTGTGCAGGTCAGATGCAGTGCTGGTGAGCACTGCCTGGCTCCAAGCACTGCGCAGGTGCTGCTCTGGGAAGCAGATGCTGGTTTTTACCCAGATGTGTCTGTATTTCACTGGTGGAAGCAATGGCTACATTATGTGGCTCAGCAGTCTCTAAAATTATTCTGAGTTCCCTGAGTAGCTGTGCCTTGGCATGTTGTCCTTGCATTTTCCTGCAGTCATCTCTGTCATTGCAGCACTAGGGAATTTTTTCTCATACTCTATCTTCCTAAAGTCCAAGGAGAAAAAGCATTCCTTTACAGCCTCATATGAACCTTAGACCTGCCCTAACCACATATCCCAATCCATAATAATGGAAATTTGTCCCAGAAATATTAAATACCATAGTTTTTCCTGGTGTTATGAACTCCATTGCTGTTGATACCCTGTTTTTAAAGAAAACTATTAGCATTGCCATGAAACAATTCGATACGATAGCATTCTGGAAACTTTGCACTAACTCAGAAACTGCAGGTATAACCTACTAGAGGGAGCAATTGCATTGCTTTGTGAAGGGGACCTAATGGCAGGTTACTGCACCTGGTGACACCCTAGAGGGTGAAAAACTCTGTGTTTCTTTAAGTTTCTAGTTGATTTTTTTGCTGTTA
This sequence comes from Entomyzon cyanotis, assembly GCA_024500445.1. Taxonomy (NCBI): domain Eukaryota; kingdom Metazoa; phylum Chordata; class Aves; order Passeriformes; family Meliphagidae; genus Entomyzon; species Entomyzon cyanotis. The sequence continues at coordinate 68,877,305 of JAKEPQ010000871.1, forward strand.
CTGTTGAGAAATCATCCTCCAGGGAGGACATAGAGTTGCAAGAAGCTGAAGGCGTGGAGGTGTTCTGCATACCAAGTGCAGAGCAATGAAACCTTATGTCCTTCGACCGTAACTGGAAACTCTTTAACACAAAGTTTTCTGTTAATGCAATTTAAACCTTCTAAAACTAGACTGGGAGACCTGGGAACAAAAAGCCTGTTTGTGCTTAGAGTAGATATCACTGCAAAAGGCAACTGTTCAAAGAGCAAAACCCAAACCCATCTAAAGCACAATCTTCTTTTGAGAGCAGCTGGAAGAGGTGGCTCCAAAGGAGAGATGCTGACTGCTCTCCTGAAAGCATTAACAGAAAGTGCCATGTTGGAGATGTACAAAAGTTGAGTATTTTGGAAAAAAAACACCATTGCAAACCTCCCTCCCGTCACACTCCCAGCCAACTTCAAGACACCAGTTTTAGGAGTGGGAGCTGCTGGACTCAGCTCATATGCCACTGCAGAAGTAGAATCATAGAATCACAGGATGGTTTGGGTTGGAATGAACTTTAAGAATTATCTTGTTCCAATTTCCCTGCCAGGGCAGGGACACCTTCCACTTGACCAGGTTGCTCCATGCCCTGTCCAGCCTGGCCTTGAACACTTCCAGGGATGGGGCAGCCACAGCTTCTCTGGGCAACTTGTGCCAGGGCCTCACCACCCTCACAGGGAAGAAATTCTTTCTACCATCAAATCTAACTCCACCCTCTTTCAGTTAAAAGCCATTCCCCCTTGTCCTTGCCCTTGTCAAAGTCCCTCTCCAAGCAACTCAGTGCCTTTCATATTCCTTCACGTGGACTTTCAACGCCTCTCCCATCAGAGCTAAGAAACAGTATGAATTTTATCATGCAGTTAGCCTGCTTCTAAATGAATAACCTTGGTAGGATATTGAAGTGGGGAAGGCTTTACTAATCATAGATGGAGATGTTCTAACTCTTTTTAGGTTATTTGAAGTCAGGCAATGCAGTTAATGAAGCAAGTCTCAAAAGATCTCTGTTACGTGGATTTTGACCTCTAATATACTGATTCTTTCCCTGAAGGGAAAGTAATAGAATCCCTCTATGGACTATTAAAAAAAAATGTGTCGAATTTTATGATGATTTTAAAACTGGCCAGGATGTGTTAAAGTAATTGGTGGTCAAGGACAGACAAACAAGCCCAAACACATAAACATAGAAACTTAGGCAAAACAAGGCAAAAATGTCAATCCATTTATTTAATATTTTAAAAAAGTAAAAAACTCTATATGTGGTTCAGTTTTATAGCAATGAAATTGATAAATCTTAACCACTCGGGAGTTTTGTTCATGAATTGAAAAAGACACTTGCCAGCTTTTCAATTTCTAGAAGATTGTCAGTGCTCCTGGAGACCTTTTCTTGTCTTTTGTGACCTCCTTTACCCGACCCTGTCACGTTTGCATTCCACTTCCCTTGCACCTGCCACTGCATTGCCAAATGCACAGCAAAAAATGTATTCCTTAGAGAACTTTATATTTTAGCTATTGATAAACTCCCCTTGGATTTCATTCACTGTTTATTTGAAAAGATGAACATACTTCTAGTTTCATCAGTCAGTGACACAAATGTCCCTTTCAATGTCTCTTACTGGAGCACATTTGAAGGTTTTTAATTCCCAGAGGGGATTATTTTACTGACATTAGTGAGGAAAAGTGAAAGCATCATGGAAATTATTGAAAAATAGAGGCTTTTTTTAACCTGCAGATCAGGTTCTTTTCCTTTTCCCTCAACAGTGTGTGGAATTGTGAACTGATGCACTAATAACTTAAATAGCCAAATGGAGCACACTGGTGATATTGGAAATTTCCGAGCCCTTAGCTGCTCCTCAAAGGAGGTGCCTTCCAGCCCTTCCATCAGCATTTTTCCCACCATCTCCTCAGAATAAATTCAAGTACCTTAAAGTTTTCAATGAAAATATGACCAGATTCCAGCAAAGTTAGACAGTTATTTCTCATAAATGCATTTGAAAATAAATGGTCAATAATTGTGTAAATAGTTCAAGAGTAGGAAACTTTTTATTTATTGGGAAAAAGAAGTGATAATTTTCTAGTTTTTGTAATCTTCACATGCTTTACTTTCCAATCTAAAACCTCATTGTACTTTTCCTCTGGAAAAAAAATAATACATTTCATTAGATAAAAGATTTAAGCACAAAAGTTCCAACAGCTTTATTTTCAAGAAACATAATGTAAAATATGATGGTAAGAGATGTTTTAACACCCTAAATCAACCATCTATCTTGAAAAAAATCAGTAAATCTTGTGCCATAAAATGATTTTTAAATGTGCATGATAGTATGGAAAATATGTCATATTGGATAAACCTGATTTTTAAAAATTAATCTCCAAGCTTACAGGAGAAAAGAAACCATGCTGGTATAGTCTATGTTTAAATAATGGTAATTTGATTTACTCCTGCACAACATTTTGATACATGCACGTATTTGTACTACATTAAATCACTGTAGCTTATATTAAATATAATAATGAAATATTAAATTGTAAATGCATGGTCTTCCTGCTGAGAAGACATAAATAATTGGGAGAAAAAAATCTGCTATGGTATTCAACATCTTTCCCCATGTTCTGGAATGAAAAAGAAATCAATAGTAGTAAACTTCTTGGATAATGCAAGGTTTGGCAGATAAAAAATAATGCAAGCACATCATTAAGCAGCTCATTTTGTCAACATGTGTTCCATCACAGTTAAGTGCTGGATTATGCATCTAGAAACAAAGAATGTATTCACATTTGCAAGATGAGCAATTGCATCCCCAGAATAAAAAACAATGAGATCACAGTGGATAACGCAATGAATATGAATTCCCAGTGTGCTGCTGCTGTTAACATGGGAAGAAGAAATGGGAAAAGTCTGTTAGGGAAAGAATGGGAATGTGGCATCTGTTAGGAAAATGACTTTAGGAAGGTGTTAGTTGGAATTTTGAGGGGACTCACCAGGTAAAACACAGATGTCTGTCATGTATGCAGCATCTCTGTGGCACTGCTGAGCCTTTCCTAAAGTACATTTCAAAACAGACTGGAAATGGAGTCCAGTGGGAGGAATGGGATGTTCCTGCACCAGACAACAGCTGTGCAGGGCAGGTGAAGATGGCATTACAGGAACCCCATGTCTAGAAACTGCAGGGAAACCACTTGATACGAGAATAAAGACACAGTTCTTTTGCCCAGAAAGGAATTCACCACTGGGACAATTCTTCAGGGTTTAATGGATTTTGTATGATTAAAAAAATTAAGACTAAGACTTCATTTTGTAGTGTACAGTTCAGACCTCAAAACTGTGATTTTGATGCAGACATGAATGGTTGCAGTCATTTGGCACATGATCAAAATACTTTTCCCGAGCTTCAAAACCCAAGAAGTTTCTGTTACAGAAGAACATAAATTCTGTCTTCTGTCTGTGTAACAAATCAGATTTGCTTATGCTCAACCTAAATTTTCAGCTTCTCAGCTTTATCTCACTATTCCTATTTTATGCCCGCCTGTAGGGAACTTTGGATAATTGTCTTTACTCACCAGACTCCTACAAATATTCTTGCAGAATAATCTTCTGCTCATATCTCTGTTGCATATCCTTTATTTTACAAGACAGATGATAAAAACCACTCTGCTATTTAATGGCATTTTGTAAGATTGTCACATTACAACCAAAATCCAAAGTAACTTCAGAAGCCTTTCTTAGAAAATTTTGGTAAGTGAATGAGGTCCACTGACCAATTGATACACATAAGTGTTTCAGTATTCATCTTCATTTTTTCTGGCAAATTTTTAGCTTTTAGGCTCTTCAGAGCAGCTGTGACTCACACAACAAACTTTTCCATACTTACATGTTTTTTGTTCATATGAATTCAACATGTGTAAAAAATACTCGAAAGATATTATTGTCCATATGGCTCACTGGCTTTGGATAACATTTTGCCTGAACTCATACAACAGTAGGACTCCATGAGATGTTGCATCACAAGGATTTTCTCTAATGAAGACATACTGCATCTCTTCTGTTGGTTTCTGTTTTCATATAATTTCCTGCCACATACTGGTCTTAAAAACTTTGCGCTTTCATTGACTCTTCCTTGTGGCTGTCCCAACAGAGAGTTGGCAAATGCTCATGTGTTTAAATAAACCATGTGTTGCCTCTCAACACAGAGATTAATTTCACCTACTTCTCTTGTCTGGTACCTTGTTAATGGTATTTCCTCTTTAATGCTGATATTTGCTTTTGCCTAGACATGAAAGCTGGGTTTTGTGGTTAGGAATTGCTGCTCTCCACCTCTTAGGGTCAGCAGAATTATTAGTTTTTCACCTCTTCAGTTCTTTGAAACCCTTTTTATGTCTTTCCAGTACAAACTGGCAGTAATTCAGTGAAACTGGTCACAACATTCCCTTCACACTCATATGTGACATGAGAAAGCTGAGTATAGTGGATTTGTGAAATACAGTGAAGGAATAAGTCTCAGTGAGAGCTCAAATCCAAACTCTTCTTCAGTCGAATTGTAGCACTTGCTTCTTAAAACAGTTTATGGTTCTATGATCATCACAACCTGGATTTCACAACAGATTAGAGCCCATATACAGCAACTCAGATTCTAGCACAGGGCAGGAATAGGCTACTTAAAGTTTTCTCTCATCACAGCTCTCCCTTTGTGGCTTTCTTTGGGTAGCTTACATTCCTCAGATCAATGCTGGGTACTGGATTTCCAGTATAACAGATTAGGTCAATAGCCAAACCATTTGGGAACCTAGTACTTTCTGGAAAACAGCAACTGCTTCTTAGTGCAATCGATCTTTAGTACTACAAGTAGTAGGGAACAATTTTAAAGGGAAATGGAAATAAAGTAGTTATATTGCTTTTTTTCCTTTTTATCCCTGTTATGGCAATTTTACTTGCTGCTGACCACCTCCTGGCAATACAGTCATATTATTTCCCTGCTTCCACAGATTCCTCTAGCCATACCTTTCTTCCCACACTTTGTTTTTGCCTTCTGTACTCTAAGCTTCCCCTGGTTGATGTAGTTAATCAACTATTCTTCCTTTATCCTTTCTTCCTGCACCCTTACATGCCCTTGGCTCTTCAGAATGAAACTGTGGTCTTTCTTTTTTCTCTGTTTTCACTTACTGCATTTGATTCCTCTTTGCATGAAGTGTATGACGTGCCCATGAGCCTCCTCAAACTGCTTTGCAAATCTCTTCTTTGGTTCCTAAGGAATTCAGGATAACAGTGTTTCCCCACTTCTTCTTCTTACAGGCAGCATCCTTGTAAATCCCTCTGTGCCAGATGCCTGCTGCCTGCGCCAGTAATCCTCACACGAGGTGACATTGTCAAACCATAATCCATAGTCTCCTTGTTGCCTCTTCCTATTTGCTAACGCTGTTCTTTTAATAGTCAAACACAATAATCTTCCAAGTGACAACTAAGGCCTCAGCTTATCTGCCTGGAGCAGCAGAGGATCCTAGCAGTCAGTAAGGCTAGAAGGGGAATTGCTTCCAGCCCCATCCCAGCAATCCTGGGATATGTGCTGCCTGCTCACCCCAGGGCTGGTTTGTAGTGTCTGCCCACACCTGCTCCCAGGATCTGGGAAAACTCAGTTTCATGTGGGGAGTGGGAGATGAGCCATGGTGAGAAGCCCTAAAGGAGCTGAGTGGCAAGAAAGCACTCAGCTTTCAGCATCCTGATGCCTTTTCCTACATCTTTTGAAATTGTCTCATTGCTCTGCAGATAGTGTAATTGGTAAAATGGACCTCCATTGACTGGTCTGAGCCCTGAAAAGCCCCACAATGCCCATGTCAGGAAGGACTTGCTAATTTGGTCCTGGTAAGAACAGAGAAATAGGAGCATCATTAAACAGGAGAGCTCCTTGTACCAGATTCTTCAAAATAATTGATTAAAATGTAGCTGTATTTTTTGTTAGAAAAAAAAATATTGCTGGCTTTGTAGTCAGACCAAATATGTATGTGGTGTGCCAGAGAAGGGGCTCCTCTACTTCACCCTTCATCAATCTTCCAACTTCCCAAAACTCTTCTCAATAAATCAGTGTGGAAATGGCAGAAATCATGCCCTTTTCGCACTGGCTTCTCATTGTTATGGTTGAATTCACAGGATAAGTCCATCAAAGTCAATGGAATTGCCTCAGAAATTAATTTGTCTGGGATATCTTGCAGCAGATATGCTGTTGGCTTCTGCTTTTATTATTGCTGTGCTCGTAGCACAGCCCTGTTTTGTGACATCTATTCCAGGCTCTGAGGACCATGCAACACAAAATCATTCCGGAGAGTGAGAGAAAGGAAAACTCAAAGATTTCATCAATGTCACAGAGGAGACCTGGCTTTAGAAATTTAACATGTCCCTTGTGGCTTCCTTGCATGTTCTGGTTTGGGAAAATGCCACCCAGGTGCTGTAGAACCTGGGTGGGAGGAACCGTGGAGGAGGCCAGATGTTTGCTTGGGAAGGTGCCCAGGGCCTGCCACCACTATGTGAAATGAGAGAAGAAGCCACTAAAACTACTTTCTAATTTGATTTAGCTGTGGTTGAAATATTTTCTCTCACTACAGAGGATTTGTTTGCAATAGATGCAGCTGAACTGGGCTGTAATGAGGCCATGGGTTACTTGGCTGAGGAGGGTGTTGTTGCAGAGGTGGAGGTGCATTGCACCACTGAGGTAGAGCTGCTTCCTTCATGTTTGGCCGTGAGCCACCGCCAAAACTCTGTCAGGAGGACTGAGACAGCTGCTCTAATGCTATATATGTCTATACTATGCACTCTGGGACCTCCATTCAAGGGCAGATTAGCATTTAAAGAGGATAACGAAGGTTAGCAGCTGGCTCATCTGCTGGTCTACACCCAGACAGGCTCACCCAAAGAGCTGCAAGCAGGAAAGAATAACCATATCTGCCTTGGGGAGCCATAATGATATTGGGAAGGTCAGAGTCTTGCTGGAAATACCTCAGACACACTAGATATTTGCTGATAAAGGAGAGAGGAGAAAAATTATTTTGCTCAATGAAAAGATAAACGAGCAAGAGATCAGCCCTGGTGCCAGCAGAACTGCTAGAGGCACCAGCTTCACCAGAGATGCAGCAACAGCAATGGCAAATAGTTTAATAATCCCTAGCTGATATCAGCATCCTTCTGTTCAAGTCTCTAGCTGAAGTCACAGAATAATTAACCTTGGCTGTGTTATAAGATCAGCAATGTCCTGAAGAGACTTGCAAGGACAGAATATTTACTGACACATATGTGGGTAGAAAAATCATATCAAATTCTTACCAGAAAGTTGGCATATGGCATTTTACAGATAGATGAGCACTTATAGGAATGGGCTTTGCTAAAGGTGAGATACAAGGGCTGCGCCTTTATAAGAGAACTCTCTTTTTCATCTCAGAGATAGGCAGAAAGTGCATCCAGAGTCACCAGCAGGATGAGATTCCCAAGGCAGTAGTGCACTATGGAGCTGTGGCTATCCAGGCACCACTGATTTTTGTATTCTTCCTTAAAATACACAGTTCCATTGCCAGGTGCCTTCACACCAGGCAAGGCACTGCTCCCCCAGAAAACAGCAGCAGGCAGTTTTGCACAGCTGTTCCTGCACCATGGAGTGATTTTATGAAGAGACTCTCATTTTTTGGCTTAGTGGCTGCCAGCACATCTGGGACAGGCAAACAGCAGCCGTCATTGCAAAAATGTTGATAAGGCTTTATCCTGTTTCATCCTCCAGCATTGCAATGTATTTAAGTAAGAAAAACCTCCAAAGTTACCACTTAAATATGGATTAAATACAGATTTTCTCCTTTAAGCATGTTTTTTTGAGTAGATAAGGAGGTTAAAACTTCTGGGTTTTTGATCTGAGAACTGAGCCTGAGACACAGAGCAAGAAAAACAAAGCTCCTTTGTGCTCCTCTGCCAGTAACACCTCCTTGTATGAAAATGAAGCATCTATCTAATAGGGAGAAAGTGTGGTGGGAAATAGTTTAGTTGAAAGGGTGTCCTTGAATGGCTGAAGATACTCAAGATGAAGCTCAGGAGAGGGGAAAAAAATAAAAATAAGGAAAAATAAACACCCCAAGAGAGACAACAATCAAAAGAGACAATCTGTTCTGATGAAGTTTTAATATCTTAAGTTTCTTCTTTGTGTTAGCTAAAAGATTTTAAATATCTTTCTATATAATAAATTCCTGCCCCGACAGAAGAAAAGGCACAAGTGATATGTTCTCAGGAACAGCTACTATGATGACACAGTAGTTAGGATGAGACAATAACATTGCAGTTAACTTTGAGATAATTTTCCTGCCCATTTTTCACATAACTGACAGTTCACCTACATGATGGGGTTACCAAATTTTTTATTACTTGTTTCTTGCTTAATAAGCCCGGGTTTTGGCATAGAAGTAGTAACAAAAGCATTTTAGTCTAAAAAACAGGTATATGAAAACAGCGTAAAAATTGTAGCATAATTGAAATTCTATTTCCCTCTACAAGCAGTTCTGTATAATGAAGCGTACAACCGTGAACGTATATTTGGAAACTTTTGAAGTGATCATATATGGTTATGAGGTGGCCACATATACTGGCAGATCTGGTAGGAAACCAAAGCCACATGTCTTAATTATTAGTGGGTCTTTCCACAGCTGGCATTTCAGCTCCATGGAAGGGCCTGTGCTCAAAAGCTGCAGTTCACTCATTCTTATTTATTCTAAATAAAATATTCAAAAATACACATTAGTGTATGGCATCTTGCTGCTTTTCTCATTTGAGGGTTTATTATAATTCCAGCTTTAGCTTTTTGTCCTTCCAACATAACCTTAACTCCAATATAAAAAGGAACAAGCTAAAAGTGGGAATCTTTGACTTATGATTTAAAATCTGAGTCCGATAATTAATGAATTACAATAGAAACATAGCTGTCTATTTTAAGTCAACTGAAATAAAGAGGCTAGGGGGATTCTTTAACAACAATAAACATGGAACTTTAATTTCTTTTTATGCTCTGTGATCACATACAAAAGACCTAATATAAATAATTGCATTAGATGTCCTGTTTTTGGAAAAAATGCATAGCTAGTATTTAGGAAGACTCTTATTGCTCTGATTTATCTATTAATGAAGCAAAACCCAGTTAATTACCTAATTTGCATGATATTTTGCATCCACATGTGTGCTGGGATGAGCACTGAGAAGAGGTTTTGCATCAATCCATTTTTAATAAGCTAATGATGTTGGCTGGGCTGGCTCTGCAGATCAAATCACTGGATGCTTTTCCCTTGCTGGACTGAGAATTTGTGATCAAGGTACAGATCAAATGAGCTTGTGAGCTGAGGAAGGCAAGACCTTTCCTCCTGTACTGCCAAGATCCTGTTACTGCACTGGAGCTGCAAGTCAGGAACCTGTTTGATGTCCCACACTCTTGTCCCATGGCCTCGAGTGAGGAGAATATTGTAGCTTGTAGGTTCCTGTCTTTTACCTTCTTTCCTGCCTGCTCCTCCGCCCCGTTGCTCTGAGGCAAGACAGGACCCTGAAAACTGCCAGCCAGAGTCACTCACATCAAGGCAGAATGTGGCAGGTCTATTTTAGCACCCTTTATACATCTCACCTTCATGCTCTGTGGTGTTTCTTTCCGTTCTTTGTCCATGCTTACTCTGTCCCCGTGTGTTGGGATGCCTTTTTCAACTTTTCTATCCCCCCACGATCATGTGTTTGCTGTTGCTGCATCCCTTGTGTCTTTCAGGAGCTGCTGCCTCGAGGAAAAAGACTTGCGCAATTTTCCCTGAGGCCTTCCCAAGCCCTGTGCAGCAGAGGGTCTGATTTTCCACATAAAGAAGATTTGTACAAGAATGTACCTTCTCTAATATTAGCTATTTAAAAACAAAGCATTTGGTCTAAACCAGTTGGTTGTGCAGGCTGAGCCTGCCCTAGCTAAGCAGAGCAGCACCCCCAGGGAATGCTTCCTCCTACCCCCAGGTGGGAGTTGGAAATAGTTTTGAGTCCCCAGTGATGTTCTCATCTCTCTGTGTTTGACAAGAGAGGGAGCTAAGGACAACAAGTTTTGCGTATAAACTATACTCTGCATGACTAAAGTTGAGAGAGATTAGTTTCATCCTCAGGGTCTTCTGAAATGCTCTCACGTGCTCTATGCACGCACAGAAAAAGTGCCATTAAACATGAAAACTCATGAAAAAAACTAAGTCTTAAAATACAAACATCTGCCACTGCAGAAACGAGGGGATTTGGCAGAAAAGAGCTTTCCAAAGAACAGTCTAGAGTTGTCTAATTTCTGCTCCCTTCAGTAACAACTACAATGAATGAGCCATTTAATACTGAAAAGAGGGCAGGGTCGTCACTGAGATAAATTGCTCGTTCTGGAGACTCAGCTACAGCATAAAAGTAACAACCAGCTAAAAAAATATATTGTCCTAATTACACTGGGTCATATATCGAAATACGGTAATTTGAGTGCTGAGTCACCAAGACTGCTGAGGAAAAGGTTTTTACTATTAAAATAAAAATTGGTGAAGTCTGTGTTTTCTGGATTTAAAGCCATCATTGGGAATAAGATAAATAAGACCACACTGGCTTTTGATCTAATCAAAGCAATTTTGCTTGATTTTAATCCACCATTTCTAAAATACATTTGGAGTTTTATTCAGATTATTTACCTTTGTGCTTAAGATGAATTTTAACAACTAACACAAGATTGAAGCTCAAAGAGCAATTTGAGCTCCTAATTATCTGGGGCAGAAATATTTTAGACCCAGTGCAGAGTGGTAAATGCCTTCATAAAAGTTCATCTTAAGTATTCAAAACTTAGTTTTATAGACTAATCAATTGTCTTAACTGTTTTTAGAATTGCTGGTGACAAGCAGTTACCCTAGAAAGTGATAAATCCTACATATTTTACCTATCTGGTGTTATGGTGAGGCGCCTGCCTCTATCAGCTGACTGTAGCCAGACACTGACAACTGTTCAAGACCAGGTGTACAACTTTCAGATCTCTAAAATCAGTGAGATAAATCCCACTTTTCTTGGTGCAGTAGACGAACTTCCACGTGCTCCTAAATTTAAAACTGCATTGCGTTTAGAGCAGAAAAAGGATATATTTTTATTCCAGCATTCCAAAGCACTTCATTAAAAGCTGGGGAGGAAAGGGAAGGGGTGATTTGTTTGAAATATTGTAGAGGAGGAGTTATGAAATCACAGGTTGGCAAGACATTGACATTTCTAGCTTGTTGACATTAAACATGAATGTCATTTAAAGACAGCACCTGCCTGAAAAAGCTTGCAAATGGTATTGCTTGATGCCAATGGAAGCAAGTAGAAAACCCATTAACTTCAATTTGTATTTTCATCAGGACACCCATAGTTCAATGAAATGCCTCCCCCAGTGAAAGTCTTTAATACCTATGTTAAATACGGCAAAAGTCTCCTGAAAAAGAATGGGTTCAGCAGATAGTTAATGGTTGTGCTGAATTAAGGTGTTTTGGACAACACCAGAGAACAGGAGAACAATGGAATGACCATTTTCATGAGGAGCTGATCTAGCAGACCAAGGATATGCCTGAGCTGCTCCTCATGCAGACTTGCTGTTACAGTCAGGGGGAGAAGGACACAGCTACAAAGGTCAGCCATCCCCCTTATGGTCTCAGGAGGATACAGAGCAGCTGCTGCTCCTTTGCTGCAATGCTGTCCTCAGCTTGGACATCTCACCCAAGGGTACCTGAGAGGGCAGAGTGCCACCTCCACCAGCAAGTGTTGTGCTAACATCCCTATCATAAACATCTGGCCTCACTTTCCTGTTTGGATGGAGACATCCTCCCCTGATGTCTTTACCTGAGCATCTTTTCTGGGTTTTACCTCTGGCAATGTGTGGACTGAATAACCTGGTTTGAACCATGTCATTGTTCATCTGCAGCTTCCCTGAGTATAATGTGAGACCTGTGTAGCTTTCATGCTCATGAGACAATCCTCTCATGCTATGTCATGTAAATATTTGCAAGAGATAAAGATGCTTCCAAATACAGACTTTAAATAGATCTTGGCTGCATTGAAAAGTGTCCTGGCAGCCTTGGTTTCCCTTGCATCGTGCAAGTGAGGACAAATGCCAGCAGATAACACAGAAAGAAAACAAGATGATAAAAGTCTCGACTCAATTCTAAGAGTAATTACAAACTTTCTCTATTTTCTAAATGCCTTCCTGAGCTTAGTCCAATTATTGCCTGTGGGCACTTCTGATATTTTTATCTGAATTTCCTAGCTGCCAGACAGACAATGAAGCACGGCTAGATCATGACAAAAAGGAAAATGTAGCCAAAAGGATTTCACTATCAGCTTAACTATTATTATAATAACATAGAGTACATTACACAAAATAGGCATACAAAGTTCTGCAGCAATATTTCCATACTGTCCTTCCTATTTTAAATTCTGATTCTCTTGAGGAGCAATATAAAAACTTCCAGCAATATAAGAATATTTTTCTATTAGGCTGGAATTTCCAGCTCAAAGTAGCACACGAACATGTGGGGAAGTTAACATCAATCACTCTTGGTTTGGTGAATCTTACCACGAATTCAGCTCTGCTGTTTTACCCTAATATTTTTCCCTGAGCATTATTTTCAGCCCTGGGTGATGCTCTGATGAAGCTCATTGCCTCACAAATCACAGGCTCATGGACAAAGCCACATATGTCAGCACTGTGTCCATAAATGCATCAGAATGGCATCACTAACAAGAATGGTTGGCTCACTTTTCTAACCACAATGCTGGAAGATTACATTGAAAAAACAGGTCATAGAAAAAGTATCTGTTCTAAAATTTAATAAAGAATCAGCTTAAATCTGGTGATTTAAGAAACTTACTCTCAGGAAACACGTATATGAGAACAAGAACAAAAATACATCTTTCTCTGTTGTCTTAGAAATCACTGTAAAAATCACCTCCGGGAATAATAGTCCAGGCATTCCAGAGCTTAAGCTCTGCTCGAGAGCAAAATAATGGGATTCATCTTTAATTGCCATAAAAAGCACCCTTAGTGGAACTAGATGTCAAAATTTTAAATTCCCTAATCAGACTGGCATTTAGTTACTTTATCCAGTGAGATGGGAAAACAATCTTAAAATAGAACTAGCTATATAAATATATGCTTATATTTCTGAGGATAGAATTAAAGAGTTTTGTTTCATTTGTGAGAGCTCTGCATTTTTTTCCTGCAGCTGAATCTGAGCTCTGACAAAGTAGGAACATGCTCTCTGGGCTGATTAAACCAAGCAAATTTCACGGCATTGGCAGGGTAGGGCTGAGGGTCTCCTGATGCAGTAATGGTGCTTATGGTGCTTGCTCTGCTCCCAAGAGGTGGGAGAGTATTATTTCAGGTTAGCTGGAGGCTCGGGTTTTTATGAGTGTTCTTAATGCCACATTGCTTTGGTGTGTGCTGAAAGATCCTTCCTCCATGAGGAAAAGTAGCTGCCACTTGCAGTTTTCAAGCAAAACACTTTATAGGGCAGAATACCCAAAGCACTGTTGTGTTTTTCTGATGTGCCCTCCCTTCCAGGACTGACAACAGAAATTCTTGCATTTCTGGAACCAAGTGAATAAAGTAGGAAAAGAATGAGAGGTAGAACATTCTCATCCTCCTTGTGCTGTTGCTTAACTCCACTGAATCTGGTGTGAGCCCTCCATTCACAGCCCTTGCCAAAAGCACAGACAAAGATTTTTTTTCAAGGTGGTACCCAAAAATGAGTGAAAACATCTGAAAATGTAGGCTGCAATCTTATTATTCCCCAAGGACACTGCACGGGGCCCAAGAGAAGGAAGACAGTAAATGGGCAGATGGTAGCTGGGAAGGAATGTGGCCATGAGGAATAGACACACTCATGAGGAGGGGATGGGAGCAGGGAGAAGTCCTGGCAGCAGGTGCAGTTCTTGTGATTTTGTCAGTGATGACACCCTAAAAGAAACTTGGCTCTTGCAGAGGGGGAACTTGTGTAAAGAGGAGAAGGACTAAGCCAAAGGGAAAGGAAAACTGAGTTTATTTGAGAATAGGTTATGATGCTTGAACAGATAGAGATGGAGGTGATGACAACCAGGAATACACATTGCAGGCTTCTCACCACCTCAGAGCCTGTAACACTGACAATCAACAGACACATGCTGAAAACCAAAATATCTCTGTTATCATCACTGCTTGGATGTTTCTCCCCTTCCAGCACCTGTTGGTATAACAATTCCCCCTGCAGACCTTGGGCTGTGGAGAGCATGGCTGAGGCTGCAGGACATCCCAGTCATTGCTGGGAAATGCATTTCTTCCTTCTGCTGTGAGTTCATTTCTCATTCATTCCTACCTGCACAGCATTGCACCTCACTGCCCTAATGATTACACAGTCCTTAAACAGAAAGGAGACTCTGAAGTACTCCATCCCTGCATGGGGAAAAAAATGAGGGTGAAGCTGGTATGACCAGATATTATTCCTTCCCGATGCACATACACTCCTGATATTTGTCATTACATTCCCTTTACTTCTTTTTTTCCCCCTCAAAGCATGATACAGAAACTTCCTCCTTCGCTGGGTTTTGAGGACAGAAAGTCATGAGGAACAGCCTCTGAATCAGACCCCTTTTTTCAGCTCATGGCTAGTTTCCTGGAAATTCATCATATGTATCCAACACTTTCCTCTGGTGCACCCTGAGGCTCCACCTGCTCTCTGCTAACTTCAGATGCTCATCTGAGATTCCTGCCTGCCCAAGGCTCTCTGTAGCCAAAGGGAAAGAGGGATCCCAGCAGGTGTTCCTGAGCTCAGTAACCACTCTTCCCAGTCATTATAAGGAAAACCAGTGCAAAAAATACTAATGTAGGTACCTCTTAATTGCCTAAAATTGGGTGGAGTGAAGCCAGGAAGCAGCATGTAAACTGAATATCACACTCCATGCAGAAGTTGTACAGATATTGTGGCCTCCCCATCCCTAGGCTGGTGCTGACCTAGACTGGATGAGCCTTTTTTTGAAATCTTACGGTACAAAAGTCACTGGCTAGATCTGGTCCTTTTCAACATTAGCCATCACTTGTTACTCCAACACTACTCATGCAGGTGTCTGGATCTTGTCTTCCTTTTTGTAATTGGATTGCTATTTTCATAACAATTTTCACGATGACTTCTTCTGTCCATGAAAATAATTCTGTTGAGTTTTGCTGGTGGCATTTTTGAGAGACATTGAGCTCAGGCTAGGAGAAAACAAGCAGAAAAAAGATGATCTTCACATTGAAACAGAGCCCCCACCACTCCTGGTAAACTGAATGTGATCTGTTATTCTTTGGTCTCTCTAAAATATTTTTTCCTCTATTTTTGAATTAATGAATTGCATAAAACTAAAACATGAGAGAGAAGTCTCATCTAAACTTTGCTGTAGTATTCTGTAATAACTGCATTCACCACAACCAGGGAATATTCCATAATTTATCACTTTAATCTATTTCTTTGTTGACAGTTTTTGCCAAAAGAAAAAAAAATATCTGTGGATTAGCTATTTGACTGACAGGAATAGGAATACTTCCAGCTAACTCTGTAGGGTTAAGTTCTTTAACACCCTGTGAGGGATCTGGTGCTATTTATCTGTCATGGAAGAATGTATAAATAAAATGGACTGAAAAATATTTCAACACATCTGTGGCCTTGCAAAACAGCTCAAGTTTTTGACTGCCATATAATCATATAACAATATTAGCAAAGGTACAATCTTTTATGTAGTTGGTGATATTTATATCCAATTTATTATTATTATTATCATCATCATTATTTTATTACTACTACTACTACTATTATATTTTGTTATTATTACAAATGGCATACTTTGAGGGGCAGAGCAAAATTTCACTTTTTCCGAACTGGAAATTGGGATGGAAGTAATCACATAACCTTAGCTGGCCTCACAAGGGAAATTATCTTCCCTCTATTTAGTGCTAGTGAGAACTTGCCTTATTTGATTGTATTGTGCTAATTGAGGAAACCTAATTTAAGAAAGCTGGCCTGTAAAATCCTGCTACTTTCTTTTAACTTCAAGGTGTTGGTGTTTCTCCTAAGAATGAAGCAGGCTCATAAATTTATGCTGTTGTAATTTTATAACGGATGTCTCTGGCAGATGGCACATTTTAACGAGGTTGAAAAATCCCTACAGGCTCAAGAAAAGAACAGAGAATGTAACAAACATTTCATAAGGAAGTTAAATTCAATATATTTAAAAACAAAAGAAGACTTCTTCCAGTAGCCAACCTATATACAGGACATTTTTATTCTCAGGGGTTTTTAGAACAAAACAAACCCCGACCATTTTAAAGGTGCTTGAAAATCTTCTTGGTCTCCTCTAGGTTGTTTTTCATTAATGTTTTTAAACCTCTGGTTTCTACAATAGACATGCTTGAAGAGTTCTGTACAAAATTACTAAAAATGACTGTGTATTTATATTGCCTGAGGGATGTGACAGAAAAAAGGCACCCCTTCCCTAATTTCCATCAGGACAGACTCATCCTTGGTGAAACTTCCTATATGAGTAGAGACCAACTTTGAATAAAACGAAGCTGAACCAATGGAGGTCTTTTACACAGGAGCGAATCCAAAGCAATTTAAGAAATTGTAGCAGATGTACTTGGGTTTAAGACAGTATAATTGAAATGACAATTCAGAAAAGTATTTAAGCAAAGACATAACTCCATCTCTGTTCATGCTTAGCTTTAAACATGCATTAAAATCCAATCACTCAAATACATGCTTAAATATTTCCCAACGGGATGCTTTCTTGAATCGCAGCCTAGACTCTGGAGCAATGTTGAGATTTTATGATGTGCAGTATATTTAAGTAATGCCACACTTCAGAGGCACCCAGAATGGGAAACTTAAACTGGTAGCGATGTTTTAGAACAACCTTCCTGTTTATTATGCAGATTTGGCTTGTGTCTCTGTGTTTAAGACCATTTTAACTTTTCTCCTAAAAACATAATTCAAATCACTTATTTTCTCCCAGACAGCTTCAGTTACTTCACCATTGCATTTTGAACTCTTAGTCAATAGGTCTGGACACCTCCATGAATGATGGCAAGGAAAATCAGGACCTATAAAAACGATGGGTACAGATATTTTATGTTCAGACAAGGAGTAATGGTTTTAACTTAAAGAGGGCAGATTTAGATTGGATAGAAGGAAAATGTTTTTACAGTGAGGGGTGAAGCTCTAGAACTGCTTGCACGGGGAGGTGGTGGATGCTCCATTCCTGCAAACATTCAAGGTCGGGTTGGACGGGGCTTTGAACAACTTGATGCAGTCCAAGATCTCCCTGCTTATGGCAGGAAGGTGGATTAGACAACCCTTCAAGGACCCTTCCAACCCAAATGATGCTGCACGGCAAACAGCGTGCATGGAATTTCAAAACTGTGTGGGAATATCTTTTCAAGTCAAAAGTGTTAACTATTGAGATTAGCCACTTTTGTTCCACATCCAAGCATTTACAAAGCTCTCTCTTGAAACATACACTATGTCAATTTATTTTTTCTCAGACTCTGAACAGCAAGATTTGTGATACTTTTAAATATCAAATCTTGCCAACACATCAGTCTTCATAAAAACTCTTTTGAGAGATTAAGCTCTTTAAGAAGATCAGCCATTACAGGGAAGAGAATGTGGAAAAATAATCTATACCCTGTCTAGCATGATTAAGGCATTGGATATTATTTTGAAGTAAATAAGCCACAATAATTATAAAATCACTTCTTAATATTTCTCTACAAAGATGATATAGGAACATCTTTTCTCTAAAAAGACGTCCCTATATCAGCTATTTGGAGGGTCTCCTTTTTCTCTGCAATGCCCAAAGAGAGAGCAGAGGTGATCATGTGGAACTAGATTCCTCTTTTCTTGGCTGAAGATAGTGAAGATGACTCCCAACCACCCCTGATGTTATCTTTGCCCGTGGCTGATCCATTGCTGCAGTAGAAACATCTCCATTTCCAGGCACTTCCAGATGCCCTGAGACCACAAGCTGAGGAAGTGTGACACGAAGTCAGGCTTCATTATAGCATTTATGCAAGGCAGTTTGGGGGATTTGCATTTATTTTACCTCGCTTTTTTCTTTCTTAAGACTCACTGATCAGAAAATAATTTGTTCAAAGCATTCTCAGCTAAAGAATTTCTACATGACAGCACATGCTTTTCCCCCCAGGGTAATGCTTGTTTGACAAAAACTAAAGAAAACAATTGATTCTGCTTTTCAGCAAACACTTGCTTTTGGGCAAACAGAAAAGAAAAAAAAAACGTTTTGATTGCTAGACATCTGAAATTTTAACCGATCTGAGAACAGTTAAAAGTTCCAGCTACCTGAAACTGGAAACTCTAAAAGAGTTAAGGCTTCCCTTGAAAAACTTAACCAAAATATGAATTTTCTAATAGAAAATGACTTGTTTTTTCTCACTGACTCTGATAGTCTGAGATGTTATTTTTAAGCACAGCTTCTTAAAATACTGTGCAGTTTTATTCTGAATGAGATTTGCTGTGGGTGTGCAGCTGATTTTGTGGAAACACATCTACAGTGTTCACCTACACGTGTTTAGATAAGTTGCGTAAGAAAAGAAAGTGGGCTGATATTTCTTCATGCTTCAGGTCCTTCTACGCCCTCACATTTCTGAACTGATGGCTCTGCTGGTGCCACTACCACAGCACTGCATCTGAATACTCTTGGTTATTTTTGTAAATCAGATTTTTGTTTAGCTCAACATCAGAGAAGATAATTTCTTCCTTCCCCCGTATTTGAATCTCTTCAAAAGACATATATTATAGTCTTTGAGCTATAAAGAACCTATGCTAATGCATCTCTAATCCTGACAGATGTCTTTGGACAATATTTTAGTAAAATGTATTTACTGCCAAATGGCTTTTCGAAGGTAATGGTCCGTTGTTAAAAATGGTATTTCATGGTAATCTGAGCTCTTTCTGAATTTAGGGCACTTCACCATACAAGAATTTAACCAGAGAGAAAAATGAATTGCTATGAGTGGTATCCTGCTTTAGGTTCCATTTTACACCTTGTTTCCCAGTACAACTTGATGTGTTTTGCAGCAGAAACAGCCAGTGAAACAAAAACTTGTTTAAATCTGAGTGTTTACCAAACCCATTTTTATTAATCCTTGCAATATATTTGGCTGGTATTATATCTAAAAGATAAATGCTTTGGGGTCTCCCTATCTCTACTTTTTTTAAAAAAGGCTGGTAATCTGATCCAATAGAGGCCACAAAAGAGACCACAAAGATTTGCCTGCCTCATGTGACACCCAGGCACACAGGGGTTGTACCTTGGTTTTGGTAGGACATCCTTTGTCACCTCTGCTTTTCTCAAATGTCAACCCCTCCAGTAAATGTGTGAGGTTTTGTGATTTGAACTCAACCACACAACCACTCTAAGACGCTTTAAATTCATCTCCAATATGAACTTCAGGTTTAGATCAAAGTAAATGCTTGCAGAAAACACGATAAATTGTGTTCCTTCACATCTCCACCTCATCTTTGGAAAGATAAAAAGGAGAAAAATAACATTTCTTGGTCTATTCTTTTCCACAGCTACAAATCAAGCAAAGTCTAAGTTTTCTGAATTAAACTTTTCGATTTATATTTACTTTTTTTGTTCTTCCTGATATAGACAAGACTCTGCCAATGTTTGCTGACCTGACAGAAATGCTTTGCTGAATACTGAATGAAAACTTGACTTCCAGACACTTTAGTTAAGATAGATGCTCTTTTTATTATAAGGTATACACTACTTTTGGAAAAAAATTCACCTTGGAGCATTGTCATATTGAACCAAGAAGTTTTTATTGCAATGACAGCTTATTCTTTTTAAGGATGCATTGCTGTAAGAAAATGAATAAGGCAAGCTTAAGTGCAAGATGCTGGAGGAAAGAGGTGGAGAAAGGAATTGTCCCCTTTTCCTTTGAGGGAAAAGGCCAAATGTATTATTTTCTCTGAACTGCAGTAGTAGAGAGAGGCAGGGAGCAGTGGGGAGCATCACCTGGAGCATCACCTGGAGCATCACAGCATCACCTGTGAGTGGATAGGCTAAAGAAACATCACTTTTAGGACCTGGTGCCTGCTCATGCTGCTGAGTGACTTCCTAACACACAAATGTTCTAGTAATCCCATAAATCAGTGAGCCTTTGGATCATTCCAGTCTTCTGGAAACAGAAGATACTGTTCTTGCCTCCACAACTTTTTAATGTGGCATAAAAGGGAATGTGACAAGATGAAAACCAACCACACTTACTTGTATTTCCTACTTGACAACTACTGCTGTCAATATTAACTTCTTATCTACTTTATCTGCTTCTGATCTTGGAACTTTCTCTAGTCATTGCCAAATATTCATCTTGCATATTTTTCTCTTCCTAAGTAGTAAATCTACGCTTGCAGAGCACCCAAGTCCCTCTTCTATACCAAGTGTGTCATGGTAACCCTGACAAGGTAGCTCAAACTCCAAGGAGGCTCTTCCAGGAAGAAGGTTTTTATTTCTGTGAATGGTTTCCAATAGTTGAACAATCCCAAGAATTCAACAATTTGAAACAATTCTGTCTGGAGCCAGGTCTGGGAATGAAAGCATTCCAAGACACTTAACACCAAGCTGATAAATGTTGAATGAATGAGCGTGAGCTGGAAAGTTTCACCTGACAGGGAGAGAACTTTATATGTGGCTTCTGCTCCAGAGCAGTACCTGATGTTGGAGAACTGGAGTGGGCTTGTCTGTGGGCTTTTCTGGCACCCCATGCAGGAGTTACACAGGATTTCATTGCCAGACCACAATATCTGAATGAAACAATTGACAAAGTCCATTTGCAAACATTGAAAGAGAATCACAACCAACAAGGGAGGAGAAAAAAGTGAGAAAATGGGATTAATGAACCAGATGAAACAAAGTGAGGTATTAAATTAGATTTGCATTTCCACACCCTCCTCTATTTTGAAGGATAACAGACAATTCCATCCATTGCAGGATATTGCAGCCTCCCTGAAGAAGAGTTCATTTGTCTTTTTTCAAGTTCTGCCAAGGGGTAGTGCATCAGCAAAGATGTTTATGGTTTGCCCAGCCAGCCACATGAAAGCAAAACCCATGAACAAAACAAGCATCTTCCCTAGACCTTCAGGTCAGAAGGGAAATTACTCTCAGTCCAGGAAGGGTAATTGGATATAACAAAAGTACAGAACCTCAAATGTATTTTGATATCTTAGCCCACTGATAGATGAGGGTTAAGTTTCTGTGCACCTTACAAGACTTAGGAAAAATTCAGAGGCTTTTTTGTTCATAAGACACCTCTACCAATCAGTTGCAGGTAAAAAAACCCACAGAATTACTGAACTGTATTAATTATTTATTCTGACAGTCTGAGCAAGCAATTGAATTGAGACAGCTTGGGAGTCTCTGTTGACTAATAGGGGAGAAATATTCCAGAGTTTAAAGGCAAGGAGTGAATTGAGAGTGTGTGTTTATTAATACATGATTGAATTTACTGCTCCAAGGAGAAGTTTATGTTATAGCTCTTTGGTTCTCATCTACAGAAAAGAATAATTTGGGAAGGCCTTAGAATTGTTAGGCAGGCTCTGAAACATAAAATCACTAAGACAGCAAAAAGTTAGTGGGAAATTCCTGAAGGAGAATAGATAAGATTTATATTTATCATAATTCCTATGCAAAGTTCAAGCTAGAAAAAAACAGGAAATGAATAGGCAAACTGGATGAAGGATTTTTTTATAATGAAGACTAGAAAATAATTACACTGTATAAATCATTTATTATCACAGAAAACCTGAAAGACAGCAGATTTATCCTGAGATTATTTTATTTTGTTTTAGTCTCTTGGTTTCAGTATTATGATGTCAACTAACTCTTGCTGAGCAGAAAAAGCTTTGTTTAAAAAAAAAATTAGAAGGCAGAATTGAAATTCTGAAACTCACAGAAGCCAGCAGAAATAAAGGGTGAGCTATACACAGTACCACTGTCTGAAATGGCTCCCTCAGCAAGTCACTGTAGGTTCTCTTTGTAGTCAGTGGGATGAAATATGCACTGTTGAGTCATAATTCATCTGTCCTGATTTAGAACCCCTCCTAGACTGAAAGGAATTGTCCCCTAAAAGCATTCCTCTTTTGGGATGAAAGGAGTGTCTAAACAGCTCAGAGTTACATGTGTTCACATGAACCTCACTCCAGATGTTTTGCAAATGCATGAAATTCTAAGGAAGACAATGGAGTCTCTCCAATCCTAAGTAGAATCTGTATGTAGCAAGGAAGCAAAAAAACCAGCAGTAATTTGTAGCTTGGACTCCCATTCTCTTGGAATTTTATGCATCTTCCATCTCTGGGAGCAATGGCTGTATCCATAGCATTTATCAAGACTGTGCCACTGTTTATTCTTTATCCTGAAGGCCAGCTGGCATTATCTGACAACATCCATGTGTTTCAATTCTCATAGCCTTCAAAAAAGAGTGCTCATATCCAAATTTCCTATTGGGAACAGTTCCTGGCCTATAATACATCCTCAGCTGTGCCTGGGAGCTATTTATGAGAATTTTACTTGGCCCAGATCAAGCCCCTCTGACAATCACAAATATTTTTGGCAAATAGTTTTGGGTTGTCCATTCCTGAGCATTTTTTAATGTAATGATATAGAGTTACCCATTGAAAATAACTGCATGGCACAGCTTTAAAAACCTGGGCTTCACTAACCTGCAGCTCATTTCAGAAGACACAGTGGCAAAAAAATACCTCAGTGTGTGTTGGATTCAGCTCTGAGTTATCTTGTCTCCATTTTCAATAAAATACAGAAAAGATAGTTTGGAGCTACCAAGGAAGGTGATAATATAGTGAGAATGACTGGCAGCTGGTGCTGATAAAGGGGAATATGTGCTGGATAACCCAAGTGTATATGAATATAGGAGATACAATCAATGGGAAATGGGCATTAAAGTGATCACTGTCAAAAAACTGAAATCAAACCAAGCCGGAAGAAGAGGAAATGACTGTATGATTTATTTCTGTTCTCTTTATATAAGACATGAATCAATCACAACAACAGAGAGCTACATTTATAGTTTATTTTTTGAATCAAGGAGAGGATAAATCTGGAGTTGTACAATATTACACATTAGTAAATAAGCAGTGAGTGGTCCAGTCTAGCAATGGGTGTGTCCTGGCAACTCACCCCCAGTCTCAGTGAGAATAGATGGAATGTTACCAGCCATAACACGAACTAAATATATTGATCAATCTGAGAAAAATACACTTTCAAGGAGAGTGCCAAGGAGATTGAAATCCAGATTGCTCTGTTGGGGAACAATGGACAAGACCTGGGTTGTTACCACCTGGCTTTCCCTATCACCATGATTTTTAAGCCATGCAGTAGGATTATTGCAAAATATAGCTTTCTTTATAGAGGAATAGTGTTAGAGTAAAAATTACATTTGAAAATAAAAAAAAAAAAAAAAAAGGAAAAATGAGCATTACTCTGGAACTGGGGATGTGTGTATGTCTTGTGCAACAGAATTTGATTCAGCTGCTTAAATAACCCGATTCAAGATAAGGCTTTCTTGGTTTCCATTGTATCAACAGAGGTCAAAGCTGGGATTCAGCTGCTTATTGCAGATATCTTGTGCAGTTTAAGAAGCCCTGGGATATATTCTGCCTGGCTTCCAGCTGCCAAAAGAAAAGGACACAAAGAAACATTGTCAAAGTATCCAAAATATTAGAGAATGTCTATATTTCCACCACTGGATTTCATCACTTCTAAACAAACACATCCAAGAGAGCTTTTCAGTTGATCAAATGTATTCCACTTTTTCACAAATGCATTCCACTTTCAGGACTCAGTACAATTTTCTAAGAGTATGAATTTTCTAAGAGGATGAATCTAAGACACTTATTTAGGTACCTTGAATACTCCAGTTCTGGACATGTATAATTGGGCATCTGCGTGGAGCCCCTGCTGACTTTGTGTAACCATATGCTGTTGGGTAAGAAAATGTCTCCCACCTACCAGAGCCTGATGAAAATTAATTTCCAAAGGTTTGAGAGATTATCTCAAACAATTCTGCAAACTTTAGTAATTATTCTGTTAGATCTTGTGGAAACAGGTCCCAGGGGACTAAGGAAACATAATACTTCTCTTTAAATGGCAGCATAACCAGAAGGATCCAGAAACTTACAGACTGGCCAACCTAACGGTGAAAGTCAAAGAGACAGAGAAGAAGGTTGTTGAATAATCAATTTGCAAACACTGGCAGGATAATGTGATAAGAAAGAGTTAACATGAATTTGTCAAGCATAGGTCACATCCAATCAATTTGATATCCTTCCCTGATGAGGAAGCACAAAGTTGAATGTAAAGACATATAAGGTAATTCATTTTAGTGATTCTTATATTTTCATTTTCACATAAATAATGGATGCCAGATCATTAGTCCATCTTCATGTGCTTTTTATGTCTTGTATGTGTCAAATGCCTCTCTTAAATGTGTGGCACGTTTCCCAGGAAAATGTCATCTTTTTAATTGACACCCTGCAGTAATTGCCATACCTTGGCAAGAACAAAATGAGATATTCATACCAGAACTTGTGATGGAAGTACTGCCACAATGAGAAATTACTCATGTCCTTGAGGGATTCCCCACTCTTGAATCACAGTTCTACACCTGTAACTATCATGGGTAATATTTCCCTGTAAATCATTGATGCTGTCAGTCACTGATGCTGTCAATCACTGATGTTATCAGTCCGATTTCCCCAACACCTACACTGGTATTCAGAATGCCATAATTATTAAACTACACTGATGTGAAAGAGATACAGAAGAAAGCACAAAATTTCTTGATTTACAGAAGAGAACACAAAACTCAAATGCCTTTTTTGAGCCAAAAGAACCATTCAGTAAAATGACTTATGAAGAACCAAAATCCTTAGGATTTAATATGAAAGTTATTGACTAGAATCTGTGAAAGCCCAAAGCCTCACTCTCAGTGCTTCTCTGTTAAAGGTATTATAAGATAAATGTCCACAGTAGTCAACATTTTTTCCCACCTCAGAATTATCATGGTGGACTTTTCAATATGGGCTTCTAATCAGATTTTATTACATGAAACCTGCAGCAAATTATAGGTTGGCTGGCAGTAAATTTTTAAGGAGATAAAAAGATGCTTAAATACTAAATTAGCTTGGTGCACTCATCTTTCTCTGGATATAGACTGTCAGTGCTTCCTCAGCTGTTTTAATTTAAAGAAATTCTCAAGAAAATTGTTAAGGTGACATTTGTGAAGCTGAGCATAATAAAATCTCAAAAGTTTCTAAGGGAAAACTGTCAAATGTCAATATGTCTACACATGCATACATAGTGGGATTTTCAAAATTGTCTTTGAGGTAGAATTACTTAGATGTCTACAAGTCAGTTTAGATGTCTGCATCCATTTTTAATTGCCTTTTTAATGTTAAGAGTGACTAAAATGTCATCTCACCTAGAGTTATCAGCCTGAAAATTAAACTTCTAAACTCCCTCAACAGTCAGTGACGTGAGGTGGGTGTCCCCGGAGAACAATCCATCCCATTGACTTTAAGATCCAATTAATCATTTCTTTGTCTAAAGAGGAAGCTCAGGTGCCTATCCTTGTCTTGGTGCCTCTGAAGAGTAAACAAATATCAGGGCATATATTGTTCAGCCTTGCAGAGAAATCAGCTGGGGGTGGGAGCTGAGGGACCATTGGGCTGGTTTCTTCCTGTTTTACTTAATTATGGACTGAAAAATTAACGTGGACAAGTCGAGTAGGTCAGATGTTAGGGTAGGACTGTGCGTACTAAAATATCCAGAATTCATGTGAAAGGGTTTACTGAGGCTGTTATCTTACAGAGAAATGTCTAGGTTCTTCTCACAGTTCTCTAAATATTTCTTTGAAGTTGTTTTCAGTTTCTGAAGTCTACAAACTTACATTTAAGCACCCAGGGATTTTCTGTAGGAAAAGTTCTTTGTGCATTTGTAAAATTCAGGTTCAAGTTGGAGTGTCTCAAGTTTGAAAAACCTGCATCCAACTCTCCATCCTTTTCTTACCAGAAAAAAAGACAAGAAAAAAGAGATAATTGCTTTGACATAAAATGTTCAATTTGGCCTGAATCCCTTTCTTAGACTCTTGGGGGAAAGAAAGCAAAGGAAATTAAAAAAACCCTGCATTAACAAATGATGAAAAGTATCCCCTTCCTGTCAGTAGATCAATGGAAAGAGGGCCTACACTTGGTTAGATCCAGTTCCAGGGTAATTCCCTGCCTATCTGAGAGAATTAGTGCCCACTTGGTTCACAGTCCAGCACAGTCTCTGCATCACCAGGCAGCAGGAGCACTCTGGGGGAGGCAGTGCCTATCCAGGCACTATTAATGTGCCCTGGCAATATTTGCTAAATCAGTGATTGATTTGAGATGTCACTGGATTCAGTCCCAGATGAGTGACATAATCCCCAAACGAGACATTCTCTGCTCTTTTGCTTTGTCTCATCTTGCTTGGTTTAGGCATTTAAAGGCACTTTGAAAGCCAACTGCTAAGAACAGGAAAGGAAAGAAGCTGGCTATATTTGTACTCTATAAATTTATAGCAAACCAAAACCAAACTTTATCGTGCAAGACAGCAACTTGTATCAGCAACAGTGTGGCAGCAGGAGCAGGGCAGTGACTGTCCCCTGTGCTGGGCACTGGTGAGGCCACAGCTCAAATCCTGTGTTCAATTTTGGGACTCTCATGACAACAAAGACATTGAGGGGCTGGAGCCTCCCAGGGAAGGGAACAGAGCTGGGAAAGGGTCTGGAAGCACATGCTTTATGAGGAGCAGCTGAGGGAGCTGGAAAGGCTCAGCCTGGAGAAAAGGAAGCTCGGAGGGAAACCTCATCACTCTCTACAACTCCCTGACAGGAGTGTCCAGCCAGGTGGAGGTCAGTGATAGGACAAGAGCTTCAAGTTGCTCTAGAGGAAGTTTAGACTGGACATCAGGAAAAATTTCTCCAGTGAAAGGATGACCAGGCATTGGAACAGACTGCCAAGGAAAGTGGTGAAGTCACCATCCCTGGAAGTGTTAATAAGGTGTGTGGATGTAGTGTTAGAGACATGATTTAGTGATGGACTTTGCAGTGCAGAGGTAATGGTTGGACTTGATGATCTGAGAAGTCTTTCCCAACTTGAACCATTCTGTGATTCTAAAGTGAGATATAATGGCAAAAATTCAGTCCTGAAAGAATAATAATAAATAAAAGGAAATCCCACCAAGATTCCTCATTGTTCCAAATCCACTCTTCCAATAAGACTAGAACACTCCTTTGGATGCTGAATATTTTCCAACAAGGCTTAAGGAAGAATTCCTCTTCTTTAGTGAAAAATAAGAGGTGGATGGGAAGGAGACATGATGGGATATTTCAAGAGCAGTGATAAAAATTGATTAATGCAACCACAATAAAAAGGTTTGCAGATATCTCATTTTGATTAGCTGCTTCTTCAAGTCAATATTCAAGTAAAATTTTGCCTGTGCTGGTTAGTCCTCTCCAAAGTCCTTTGTGGTGTGAATATGTGAACAAGTCGCCTGGCTAAGAAACCTGAAAGAATAAGCTGAACAAGACCCTTGACTTAAATACCTTCTATACCCGTATTTTTTAGATTAGATTTTTTTTTGTATTAAATTCTTCATCCTTGTGGCCCAAGATCTTCAAATTGCTGCTTCCTTTGAACAAAAACTTGGGATCTTCATCAGAAGTTTGCCTTCTCTTTAAGGCAAGCTCAGGGCTAACTGACCAGCATTCAATTTTTTTTGGTCTTGGAGACAGAAATAGGGGTCACAAAAGAAGAGAGATCATTCACAGCAAGGCTGGATTGGGTTTTCTGACAAGCTGCAAGAATCACTTCAGTGGGAGTCACCAAGTGCCAGGGGATATTGAAAACCCTTCAACCAGGGAGTAGACCCTGCAGAAGTAAGTTACACCTGAGCAGACAAATCTGCAAAAAACAATTGAGAAAGGTCTATCAACCACCTATGCTGAAAGAAACAAGGAGGAAAAAAAGGTCAATAGGACAATGAGCATTTTGGGTTTTGTTCTACTTAGCTCATACCTGAGAGCTCAGAAAGCAGACAAAGACTAAATGTATGAACACACCCTGCTTTCATCTGGGCTGCTGGCAAGTCTGTCTGGATACACCACCTCCCAGTCTGCTGTTCCAGAAGTAATAAAATCTGCTATCATCGTTCTGTTAGTGACAAAGGCAAAGAAGAATTTTCTGCAGAATGGTTTGTGAGAAAATTAATTGACAACAGGCTTCTTGGCAGTTTGCAACCATAACATTTGTATGATCTGCTGATGCCACAGTTTTATTCCCTGCTAATCAGATATTGCTCTCTTTACTGTGCAAGGGCATCTCTTGTAGCTGTTGTTGGCATGCAGAAGGCAGACCTCCTAACAGTAATAGCTCTGCAACATCTTTCAGTCTATACCTGCACATATTGTCTCAGAATGCTCCATGGAGAAAACCCCAACACATAGCAGCCAAAATGCGACCATCTGCTTGATCACTTCATGATGTGGAAATTCAGCTTTGCCAGCCACCTCCTTGGATCCTGTACAAATCCCTACCTTGCCAAATGAGCCAATTCCTCAGAGATAATTGTGGTCTTTATTTACACACACCTGGATTCATCCCACCTGGCGTAACTGAGTTGTCAGCATCTGAAGCTCTGTCTCCTTGAGCTTCCTCTGGGTCAATGGAACGAGACAGACACTTGTAGATCTCCAGATAGAAAGGATAGGATTTCCCAGACTTGAAAAGCAAGAGGGATAATATCTGTCCTGCACATGACAAGCTGTGGAATGGCAGGCCAGGGTTAGAGGAATGGGGTGCTAGCCAGGACCCTCAGCTTGTTGTTCTGAGATAAGCTGGGTGCACTGGAGAGCAAATGAAATCTTACAGATATGAGCCAGAGTCCCCTGAGGCAACAGAAGACAAAAGAGAAATATCAGGAAAATGTCTCTAAGGAATTAAGAGATGTTCCTGTAGAAAGCTCAGCTGAATTGCCTCTACATGAATGCCTCCACACCCAGCACAAGTCATAAACAGGAGACATTAGAAGCCACCATGCTGCTAGAAAGCTGTGACCCAGTAGCTATTCCTGAAACTTGGTGGGATGAATCCCATGACCAGAGCATGGCTATCAACAGGTACAGGCTGCTCAGAAGAGACAGGGGAGGAAGGAGGCAGAGGGGATATGGCTCAGGTGAAAAGTCAACCCCCTGAGCTTTAGGGAAACAAACTTCCAGTTCTTCATAGGACCTCCTTGGAAACTGACCCCGAGGACTAGGGAGCAGAACAGAGCTAGAGGATCTTTAAGGAAATCTTCCACCAGCACAAGACTTGACAATCCCCAGTAGCAAGAAACTGGAAAACGAAGGCCAGCATGGCTGAGTAGGGTCAAACTAAAAGACAAGAAGAAAATGTATATCGAGTGGAAGCAGGGAGAGGTATTCTAGAAAGAGTATAGGACACAATCAGTTGTGAAAGAATGGGGTGAGGAAGACCAAGGAACACCTGGAGATGAACTTGGCTAGTGACACAGAGTAATAAGAAAGGCTTCTGCAGGCATGTTGACCAGAAAAAGAAGGTCAAAGTAGTCATAACCCCCTAATAAAAAAAGGCTGGCAAACTGGTAACACCAGGCAAGGAGAAGGCTGAGGTACTCAGCAGTATTTCTGCCTGAGAACACAGCATGGGACTGCAGTGATCTGGTGCTAGAGCAGCAGAACTCCATGTCCATGGCTATGTGAAGCTTTCATCTTCCCATTTAAAATGAAAATATACTTATTATTAGCATTTCATATGAAAGAATAAAACTAAATCTAAAAAGCGGTCATAAACATGCAGATTGTGTAGCAATTTTTTAATGGGAACATTTTATGGGAATGTTTTCTGGTTTTATTACTGCTTTTCTTGAAAAATACATTTTGGAATCATAGAATCAGTTGGAAGGGACCTTAAAGGTCACCTAGTTCCAACTCCCAGCCACAGGCAGGGACACCTTCCACTTTCCACACAGGAGATATCTTACAGACCACAGGTAAAACTGTTGTAAAAAAAGGAATTTTAATATTCCTTGCTGATACATTTTTATATTTTTCCAGAGTGCTCTGGTTTGTATTTAGCAATCTTTTAAGCTTGTTCTGTGCAGTTGGAGCCTTATGAATGAAAACACCATTATAACAACCATTTATCAGCTTGAGAGATATAGACTGAAAAGGTACAAATTTCTGGCTCAGTCCTATAATGATAACTCATGACAATATCTAAAATCATTTTTAGTTCTTTAAAAGTGAAGGGAAAGAGCAATTTGCTATGTCATCGCTGGGATGAATGAGCAACATTCTCAGAAGCAATCAACTAAAATAAACTGATATATAGGTTCCTGTAGGAGGCAAGCAATCTTAAAATCTCTTTCTAAAACAAAGCATAATTTTGCATTCTGTCCCACACTTAAATTGCAGTGATTTACAAATATAGTTCGTTTTATATTTATTGTTATTTGCCTTTCTGTGTAAGTTCAGTGTACTGAGAGCCTATCATTAAGTGCTTCTCACAAAGCTTTGCTGACATAAAAGTAATAAAACGAAGCATTCCGTGAGATCAGTGATTCATTGGGAACAGTCAGCACCTTGCTCCTGGCATAGATTATAATTTTCTTTCTTCTGAGCTTAGCAAGCAAAACTTTCTTTTGGTAACAGACTTACGAGGCTGCTTCTTTACAGATTTTTCACATCTCTCAGTTATATGTAACAAGCTTTTAAATGGGATCTGTGGTTTGGGTTTGGGTTGTCTCTACCTTACCCCCGTTTCAATGACTGGCAAAGCAACATTTTAAAGTGTATCAAAAGCACTAAAAACTAAGGGTTTAAAGTAGTTTGATCCAGCAGTTTCCTTCTTTCCTTTTTCATTTCCAGTGTTGGGCTTCTTATAAGGAGTAATCAGACTTTGTAGAGAGGAAGAATGACTGAAGCAGCATGTCAGATGGAAAGAGAGGTGGAGATCATCTCCCCAGTTCCTATTGCAATTGATGGTTTTAACTGTCAGAGAAATTAATGAATGCACTCAGTAAAATCAAGTGGGAGTGATGAGCCCAAAACAGCTGAGGGTTTGATGCTAAAGCTGGCACTAGGGACACACTCTTGTGTCAGTCACCCTTTAAAGCAAGGCAGCCCCTGGCCCTCCCACCAGTACAGCTGTAGGTGCTTTCAGCCAGTGAAGCCATTGTTATAAAATTGTGATAAACTGAATTAGCACACTGTACTTTCTGTCATGTCCACAAAGGAATTAGGTTTATAGATCCCCCAAGTTTATAGATATAAACATGATAGCTGGGTACCTCAACAGAACTCAGAAATTCAACATCAAAGTGATCTTTTTGCCATTGCAGTGGCAGAACATCATCACCCTTTGACCACAGCCTTTGCTAGAAAACAGAGCAGGTCCAGGGCTGTGGCTGTCTATGCAGAATTAAATTTTTGCATGCTCCCTGGCATGCTTTTGCTCCATCCGTGGCACTTTCCCAAATAATTCCCAGGTGCAAATTAAGGATTGCACATGGCCACTCTGTTCTAGAAGCTAAAGGAGTAACATGCCATAGTTTACGTGCTTAGATTGCACCAGTTTGCCTCTGTGACAGGAAATTAACCCTAGAAATAATTAATTCATTAGAATGGATGCAGATTAGGAATCTCCAATGACCTCCATAGGGACGTATGCACAACAAAAGATTCATTAGAGAAAGCACTACTTCTCCAGAATCCTTGATGTGTAAGGAAAATATATGTTCAAACTAATTTCATGTTGAAGATCATTCCCAACTGAAATTATGGATATTCAAAATAATAACAGGAAAAGGGAGGGCAGCCAGCTGACTCACTGCTCCTGGTATTCTAAGCAAAAAGAACTCTCCCCAAAACAGAAGTGTGTCTCACATATTGTTCCAAGACTATTGTTTAGCCTTAAATTTTCTGGCTGAATTTAGTGAGAATAATAATTAAGTGAAAAGCTTAATGATCCTCCCCCTGGGATGGACTGCTAAAGGTCAGGTTTCAGATACATTAATGAGCTGCTAAATGCTGCTAACTGGAAAAGGCTTTTTTTAAGTCCTGCACAAGCCAACCCACTCATGTTTTTGATGGCAACATTGGATATATCAGATGTCTGTGGGGGTTTTGCCATGAAATGAAAGCTCCTCTTGTGCTTTGTTTACAACCATTGCACCAGGGTTTTTGAGGAGCAGCTTGAAGGTGAGACCATGTCCTACAAAACTGAGAAAGAATTTTTCGGTCTGATCGTTTTTTTGGTCTAATTGGTTTTTTGGTCCATCTCTTCATGGAGTCCTCTGGTAAATGATTTGGGGAGTGACTCAGAGCCATGTAGGGAAGGAGTCCTTAGCTGGTGACTGCTCTGGCTGTTGGAAAGGCTGAAAAACAATGAGGGAAGGAGTCTGGGACTTGCAGGAAAAGCAGCAGTCATGTGCTATCTTAAAAATTGGGAAAGCAACATATTTTAACAGATGTTTATGAGTTTGTATGCTTTACTGCTGTGTCTCGGGCCAATACCCAAGGTATGAATCCACAAAATAAAACATGTACATATATTGATTGATATCAGGATTTAAGCATATAAGCAGCAATAAAAATCCTGTGTTACATGAGAATGACAAGGCTGGTCAATGCCCTGAGCTCACTGATGGATCCTTCTGATAGTTCAAAACTAGACAGTTTAAAGCTACAGAGATTAAAACTAGATGACTTTTTGCCTCAATTTCCCTGCCATAAAATTGGTATAATACCCATAACAATCTCACAGAGGTCATGATATTCATTCATATGTGCAGTGCATGAGGGAATCGATGCTATATCATCCCACAGCAAAATAATCAATTTTTAATCACTGCTGTGCACGAGAACCAAGGGTAAATGGGACCTGAGACCAGGCAGTGGAAGAGGCAAGTATTTGTGTCAATTCAAAGACAGGTTTCTAAATGGTATTGCTACAATACTGAAATTAGTAAAATCAAAAACTTAAACACCAGATTTAAGGGCCTGAAGAGCTGCACAACTTTAATTCATGCTTCTCGTGCATTTGGATTTTAATGCAGTCAGCCCCATGAATACAAAGGAACATAAAAGCATTCAGACTGACTCAGGCCAAAGGATTTATCTAGCTCAGCATCCTATTTCTGATGGCAACCAATAGTAAGTGCTTTAAAAACGAGATTTCAACAGGTCAAGCATGAAGTCATCCTTTCCCAAAACACTCCCCCCAGGCTCCCGCTGCTTCTTGGCTCATTGACTTGTGCATCCAAATATGTTATCTCTGACTTTAATGACCCTTCCCATGCAATTTTCCTCCATGAATGTGTGCAAGTTCTTTTAACTTCCTCAATGATCCATATTAGTGTTAGAAGGTTTTGAACCACTTTGATACAAGTGTAGCTGCAGGCTGTGGAGCAGCAGGCAGAGCATCAATATGTTGCAGTTCCCATTTCTCAACAGAGCTGCATAACGAAATTTAAGGAGAATTATTTCATTCCAGTCATCAGATAGATCATTTCTTCTCTCTTTGGTTCATTTTACTTTTAACCCCTTGTCTAATGAGACGAAACTTTTAGGTCCAAGGAAAGGCTTTTGGCCACGCAGAGGAGTGCTGAGCACCTTTATCACCATTTGGTAGCTCCCTTGAATGAATTCCTGCCTCTACAGCATTCATTCCCTGTCACCGCTGTCAGATAAATAGCATGTGTTTAACTTAAACATCCTGTGCTGACAACGTGGCTAAATTTATAGGGACAAGGTGGAGTGTGGGAGAAGGCTGCTTCTCCCCTGGAGCGTTGCTGTGAGAGCAGCACAGTCTGTGTGTCACAGAGCAGGGCAGCAGCCACATCTCTGCATCAGCTGCTCGGCAGCTGCCTTAACTCTGGAGCAGACAGATGTGAGGATGCTCCCCAGCCTGAACAGCCCCACTGCTGGGATGGCCTGAGCCAGAGCCCTGGTGCTGCAGTGATCCGAATGGGTCTGTGGAGCAGCCTCCCTCCACGTTCCTGTGCAGTGCAGAAATGGAGCTTTTTGGGAAGGAAAGGGAGATTTAATGCCTGCTTTTCAGATTGCTGAGTCAGTCCCCGTATTTCCTTCACTCCCAGCAAACAGAAGCAAAAGGCCAATGTTGCCTCCCGCTCTGCCTTCCCATCCCTTTCCTGAAGTAAACAAATGTCAGCAAATCTTGCACTAACAACACTGTTAAAAATATCACCCTGTCAGCAGACAGGTTCATTCTCTTTGCTCAGAAGCTCTCTCTTCATTGCAGTAAAGGTGTGCTGTTACATCAAGATAAGCAGTCTAGGTGGAAATCTCAGTGGCCAGGGGAGGAACGGAGCTGTTGTGCTCTGCACCACAGTGTCACCAGCTGGAGTAATTTCCAAATAGGAGTTATTAGTGTAGGAATTTGACAGGATATGACCCAGGAACTATCAAGGTAGAAGCTAGTGTTGCTTTACTCAGCTAGAACTTGTCCCTGGGGTAGCAACTGAAAATGAGCTACTTCAGCCAAGATGCAGTGCTCACTCTCTTTAGTGTATTTCAAACCAAGTCAAGCCCAGCACTGGCTCTACAGTCACAGTGAAAAGATGATGCCCCATTGGACTTTGGGTTGTATGAAGATATTCACCATCAGAGCAATTATCTCCTTTTCAAAGGGAGATAAATCCCCACAAAGCTTTGCCCAGGTGATTTTCCATCTGTTCCAGGAAGGTGATGTTAGTTGTTACAATGAGTAATTTCACTGGGGAAAGTGAAGAATGAACTTTTTCTGCTTATTGCTTGTTATGTCTGGACTCTTGCAGTTCAGAAGCTTCAGACTGTGCAGACAATCACAGAAAGGTAAAAGTTTTCTCCTTTCACAATTGCGTCCCACCACTGATAACATTATGCACTTGTCTCATGCATAAAACTCCAGAAGTTTATCCCACTCCTTTCAAACACTCTTTCACTCTCTTCATTCTCTCAAACTTACAAATGCACTGGTCATTTTTGGACATCTATTCTTTCACACCTTCTATTTACTTCTCCAACTATTTAACCATCTTTTTTCTTTTCTTTGAAGAATCCACAATTGCTTCCTCCTTGCCAGAAAGCAGCAAATGACTAAACGTATTGTTTCCATAATGATTCAGGTATACACTATTTTTGTTGGATTCCAGAATTTCCACTTGATCAAAACATTTTCCTTTTTTGAGTCTCATTAGTACCTTATTCTTTTGGATATTACTAGATTATCAAATCCAGGTGATAAAGTGTTCTGAGCAGTGTCACAAATCCATCCTATGCTTTTAGCATAAATGAGTGCTTAATAAATTCATTTAAGACATGATCTAAGTTCATTATCTTGTCTTCTATATGTCACTTAAACTCCCATCAATAAACAGCAGTTTCCATATGTGCAGCTCTTGTTTATAATGTTCATTAAAAGGCTTAAATGAGAAAGAGTGATAAGCATTTCAATTCATTGCTAAGCACAGTAGAAAACTAAGCAGGATTCCAACTTTATGTACAATTTGCAAGCAGTATACATTAGCTCAAACGTAAATCTCCCTTAATGAGGTGTGGAGCCCGATTATTAATCACATCCATTGAAACATTCTCCATGTTCAGCTCTATTTGAATGGGGGGAGGCTGCTATTTAATATTTCTGTTCCTTCAAACAAGAAGAAAAGTTTCTAGACATGAAAAATTGTAAAAGTCGACCTTAAAATGAACTGTAGCAAGCAAACCTTGAATACAAAGAGGTGTCACTGCAGTTCAGTTAGAAACGTGTTCGTGTTTGGACTAGCAGGTCTTTGGCTCATCTCCAGGGCTCATCCTGGGCTTCTACCCAGGGATGCTTATGGGGAAGCTCTGGAAAGATCTTTTCAATATGAAAGATCCAAAATTGGATGAGATTCAAAAACAGAGATGCCAAATTCTATTCAGCATTAATTATTCTTAATTTAAATCAAGATCAAGGTCCCACTGTGGTGGTCTCTGTGTAAACAGGGATAACAGTCTTTGCCTTGAGAGCCTGCAAAATGAGAGACAGAAACTGATGAATGATCAAGGATGTGCCAAAGGAATGTTATGTGGAAGAAAATTATCTCCATGTGATTTAGCTCAGTTCTCATAGTTGCTTGCTTACTTTTGGGCTTCTGTGTGTTGTCTGAGACATTTATTTTGAGGTGGATGGGAAGGGGTAGAGTGGGGGGGCTGTCAAGGACTGTGGAACAAATACACTGAAGAGGAAATATATCAGAAAGGAAACCAAAAAAGCACATGAACCACCACTTTTAATCTGTTTCCAACAGATCAGTGTTAATCTAGTTTATAAATTGGTGTTTCTTAGAACATTGGAAGGCAAGGGGTAAAGCTATGACTGTTACATCATTACACCATTTCCTTCTTGTGCAGGCATCTCCAGCTGTGGCTCTGGTTGAGGAGTTGGCAGAATTTCATGGGAGCAATGTTAGGCTGATGCTGAGCTTTTCTGAAATGCCATTAGACAGCCAGCTCCAGACAGAATTCAAAGTTTGCCTCTCTCCTCACTGCTCTTCAGCCTCAAACAATCATGGGGTTGCTGTGTGCCAGACTCCACTGAAATGCCCATGAGGACACCAACTCTTTTATGCTTTGGTCTTATTGGAAATTCCCAGAATTATTTAAAAGGCTTTCAGAAGTGCTCATGCAAGCAGAAATAAATGCAATTACTTGGAGTACACATGAAGGTATAGTCTGTATATTTAACAGGAGTGCCCCATGATGCCCTGTTACTTTTTAAAGAAAGTTCATATTTTAATGGGGATACACCAAAATTTGGAAGCTGAAAGTCAACAATGTGTTTAGGCCTGCAAAGTAACCATAGTCTAGCAGAAATATTTTAAAGTAAATTAAAATATCTATGAAGCATAACTGACTTCATTGATGATATTTGTGAATTTGCCATGTTTGTCAGAAGTGCTAAAATCTATCAATAATATGCAGCACTGGAGATTTCCCTGAGGTCCTTGTTACTAAAGATGATGGCTCAACTGGCTGAGGTTCCACTGCACTCGGTTAAACATTCTTTCTGTTAAACTCAGCTTTGTAAACTAGACAATTTATTATTATAGGGATCTGTTATTTAAAAGAATTCTACCCTGAATACTTTTCAAGACAGAAAGGCACAGCAGGGTGTAAAACCCTTCTGTCAGCATTTCGGCATAAATCTGGTTAGACAAGAAGTTGTGCATGTAGTGACCTCACAGGAGAATGGACCTAGAAAGGATTTAATTTCTCTGTTTAAATGCTCTTAAATATCACAAAATTCCATGTATCAAATGAAATAAAGAAGTGTAGGTTTAGTGAAAACAAAATTTCTGCAGGAGATCTTGACTAGACTTTATGTATTAGTTGCTGTAAGCTCTGTGACATTCAGAAGATGTAAATAGTGTAATACCACTGAAAATTCCTATGGCTCAAGGACACTCCTCCCTTTGGACCATGCTGCTCATCAGTGCATCACTTCCACAGTTAGACCCTCTAACCACAAAGTCTGAACCATCCCAGGCATCTTTGGTAGGATGAGGTCTGATTTCACCTCTAGAACTGGGATTCTGAAGAAAGGGTAAACCAGTAACCACTGTGACAGTGGCTTGGTCCCCCAGCTGCCTCATCAGACCCTCCCAGTTACCCCCAAAGCAGCACAACAGCCAAGGCAAAACTAAATAAAGAAGAAAAGGTCAACAACACAACTATGAGAACAATTCAATTACAATCACTTTACAAGCACCTAGAGAGATGTAGAATTAAAACCATTCTTTTCCTACCTACATTTTGGATTAGTTTTAAAAAATGTATTCGATCTTTTCCTTCTCCTTAATCAAGCTGGGAATTACTTTACTCAGTGTTGTGGTTAGGGTCCACTCCTTAGCTGGATGCACTGTGCTGAGATTTACCTTTGTGGAATGGGATCTAGACTAAGGTACACATTTCCTCCTGCTACCTAAAGTACAACCAAGCTTCAAATTTGCTTTGCTTTTTGCATCAAAATCCCTAAGGATTTACTGACTCTTCATAAAGAAGTAGTTTAATAATTTTTTCAATTGCTTCTTCCCTCCCTGAGATGCAGACAGTCCTTGGTGACTGTGATTAATTTGCTTAATCTCTGTGCTTCAGTTTTTAAATGTAAGTGGGGATACCAATATTAATGATAGTAATATTAGTGATTTAGCAGCAGAACAAATGCATCCTACACTGTAATGTGTTGAGATGCAAAGTTGTTACTCTGTAAAAAAAGTGATGATGTAAACCTAAACTCTCTAAAATGGGGTGTATTTTCAAATCAATACGCCTGGGTAAGCAAGTCCAAAGAGCCAGAATCCTGGTCTAGTGGGAGGTGTCCCTGCCCATGGCATGAAGCTGGAATTAAAAGGTCTTTAATGTCCCTTCCAATCCAAGGCATTCTATGATGCCATGATTCTGTGCTTCAATATGCTCCTAGTGGTCATGGCTCCTGCCATTATGGGGCATTTATTAGATAAAACTAGATGAGTTTCTCTAGGACATGAATTGCCTATTCCCAGGGAAAAAAAAAAAAAGAAAAATAGTTGTTTTCCTAGATAAAATAGTTTATTTCCAGTAGACTCACTTCAAAGAATTATAATGTAAAAATACACCTCCTGCCCATCACTATGATTTAAAAGAAAACTGTCTTCATCCTTTGTATGCAGAGCAAGTTATGTGTGTGTGTGTTAATGAAAACTGAATATAATACTTGCGTTTCTCAGTGCAGAAGTGCTGAGTAAAGCTGTGCTAGGGTGCTTCCAAGACTTTTTGTTTGTTTGTTTGAATTATAATATACACACCAAGGTTATCACCACATTGACTGCTACCACCTATTGCAGCAAATAACCTTCTTTATGTCTTGATGCAAAAAAAGTGCAGAGTCATCCTGATCTTCCTTCCTAGAAAGTTTACAAAAGCTGGCAGCAGCAAGCCAAAATCCTTCCAGCAGAGCCTCATGGGTTCAGACTGTGGTATCAGTGGGTTTTATGTGGAGTGATAAATGCAGATCAGATGCTGAAAGGACACACTTTGGTAAAGAAAACACTGAAGATAGATTGTTTTTCATGCTTAAAAATCCTAAGCTTCTCAAGGCAGAGTTAGGTATGATGGTACAAAAATAAGAGACCTCAGGAATCTGAACAGAATCTGCCTCCCAGCACTGACAGGATGTACCCAGCACCTACATTAATATTTATTAATCTAACCTTTAGATTTGCAATGAAGAAGTCTTTATTACCTCCTTACATAGTGTGTTCCTGAGTTTAATGAAGCTTAAAGAAAGAAAGATTTGGTTTTTTCTGATATCTAATCTAAATGGTTTTTAGGGTTTTTTTGCAAATGAAACCAATGATTTCTTCACCTGCTCCAAGTAGAAATGAGAAAGACTTGATTGCTGTCCTTATACCTTTTTCATGTTGAATGCTGTTGAGTCCTCACTGAAATTCCAGTCTATAAGGGGAAAAAGTCCAACACGTTCAGTTTCTCTTTATGCTTTTCGGATATCAAAACCAGGCCATTGTTTGCTGGTTTTATTCTCCAGGGCATTCAGCCTATTTTTTCCAATTATTTTTTTTAAATGTCAGCCACAGCAGAGGTCTAGAATTACGTGATCTTAAAGGTCCCTTCCAACCCAAATCTTTCTATGATTCAATTAAAAAGTCATGCCCCATTTTAAAACAGTGCTCCAGTCCTCCTTTTTGAAGATAGATACTTTGCTGGTTCTTTCCATTCTTCTTGGACCATCCCATCTACATTTATCCCCTGAGATGATTTCTAATTGTTCAGAGATTGCTTTGGCTTAACTTTTAATTGATTCATTTCTCCAGGTGGAATGAATTTAACTCAATCTAGTGGTCTTAGATCTCTTATTTCACTCTTTTTGTTTCTATCCCTATCCTCTTCCAACTTATTTTAAGTATCTGCTCATAATTAATCTTTCATTTTTAAATTTGGGGCAGAAAATGCATTATTTTTTTCCATTTTCTCTGCAGCCTCCCTTACTTGCTCTCCTACCCTCACAAATAATGGAATAAAAATTTCTCATCTCCTTTCCTTTAAAGTAGTCATAGGCCATTGCCTGTCCAGCAAATAAAAAATTGCTGTACTTCATTCATGTCATGTTAGTACCAGAGAAACTTGGCAGTTTTGACCCAAAGCCAAAGACCCTCTGAACCTTCCTAGGACTGCTCAGTGAACTTAACTCCACTGTCAATGTTGTTGTGGCATTAGGAATGAAGCTGAAGAATTTTATAGACTGTGTTGTCTGAATCTCGAGAACTGTCAGAAAATGTTCAGGGAAAATGGATTTGGGTCCTTGTTGGGAAAAGGGAATAAACCTGCTTATCTGGGAGAGCACCAGAGGCTGACTGGAAAACTTGGTATCAGAGTAATGATGTGGGAAAACCAGCCAGGCAAAGATTTCCTCTTGTGTCAGCAAGGGAATTACTGCATTGTATTCCCCAATACCTCTATTTGTGTGATAGAACTGAAGTTACTTGTGAAAGGGGAATAAATGGAAATTTTACATTTGTATCATTTCAATCATAAAAAAATCAGTGCCAATTTTGATACTCAAAGAAGCTAAAATAGCAATACTTTTTCCTTAAGATACTATTTGTTTTATTTGCAAAAAAGCCTACTGTTTAATTACAGTATTTTAATTTTGAACATTATCACAAATTTGGGCACACACATTATCGTATACTCTAGTGCAGTTTTTCACACATATATTTGACAGTATAACTCCTCTCTATTCACCATTGTGCACCCACCCCAAGGTTAAATGCACCCAGGTACTCATCACTGAGAATTTGTTAACACTTATAAATTAATAACAATAAAAACATGGCGAAGGTGCAACTGTGAACATAAACTTGCAGGAGGGCAGACAAGTGAGATTCTGGAATAAGGAGAGAAAATTTATAGAGCTGGTAGAGCATTGCTTCACCCATCCCACTGCTGAGCTTTCTGTGAAGGGAACGGAGCTGGAGAAGGGTCTGGAGCACCAGTCTGATGAGGAGCAGCTGAGGGAGCTGGGGGGAAACAGCCTGGAGAAAAGGAGGCTCAGGGGGAACCTTCTGGCTCTGCACAGCTCTCTGATGGGAGGGTGGAGCCAGGTGGGAGTTGATCTCTTCGCTCAGGTGACAAGCAATAGGACCAGAGGAAATGGCCTCAGGTTGCTCTAGGGGAGGTTTAGGTTGGATATTAGAAAAATTTTCTCCACGGAAAGGGTTTTCAAACATTGCATCAGGCTGCCTAGGGAAGTGGTGGAGTCTTCATCCCTGAAGGCATTTAAAAGATGTGCAAATGTGGCACAGAAGGACATGGTTTAGTGGTGGCTTGGCAGTGTTGGGTTAATGGTTGGACTCTATGATCTTAAAGTTAATTTCCAATTTAAATGGCTCTGTGATTCCTGTACCATTAAATTAAGCCATGCCAGGACATGGGACCTGGACTTGGTGACCAGCCAGCCCAGACCACACTCTGCAGGAGACTTAAACACTTGCTATAAACATATAAAAATTGCATTCAAGTCACTCGATTTTTCAGCTTTACTCAGCTGAAAGAGCCAATTCCTTCTGCTTGATGGCCCAAAAATGACAGTGTACAAGACAGCTGTGCCTTGAGAATTTGAACAACTCACCCTAAACTTACCAGGGAATTCAAGGTCCCTCCTGAACTGAGATGCTGGTTCATAAGAGAGCAGCATTTCCACACAGGCTTTTTGCTAACTGCAAGACTTCTGTAACACTATGTTTATCTTTCACTGGGGACACTGTTCTGCAGTAAAGCAGGTAACATTCACAGAACCTGACAGTTTATGCTGTAATTTTCCTTGTCTAGAATGGCTGTCAGGAGTCTGCTTTGGGCACTATAAGCAGCTGTATGCATCCAAACAATTTAAATCTAAAGACAAACTCAACGGACCTTTCGTTGCACACACTTGATTATATGCAAATCTCCTGTTGTCGTATTTCTGGGTTTGATACAAGAAAATTTGGTTTGTGCCTGCTTTGGTTCATGCAACTCTTCCACAGAGAGTGAAGGACCACAAACAGAGGGAGAAACATCTACAATCTACTTTGTTTTCTGCTCAGCAGTGTTTGTCTCCTTACACTGGCCAGAATTTTCTCTGGGCTAGATCCAAAGTACTGAGAACATTCCACTTTCTAATCCAAATTCAAACTTATGTTTTTAATTGTTTTAATTGTTTTAATTATTATTTGAAAGCCAAATTTAATTGTTATTTGAAAGTCAAGCTATTTTAAATGGGTTTTTTAAATGTTGGCTTTTCTATTTTCCCCCAAGTTGAAATTCTCTAATGATAAAAAAAAAAAAAAGAATGTGCATGTGTGTATATATTCTTTTCAACATACACATTATGTAAATATGTATACATGATGCATAACTTTTATTTGTTAACCTTTACCAGTAAGATCAGCTCAGTTATACCATTCTGTCACAAAATTTAATAGCTGTAGACTTCCTAGACTGGGACTGACAAGTAAAATGAAACTAAGTCTGTATTAAATTTTAGTTTATTAAAAAAATCATACATGTAAAATACTTAGGAATGGAATACAAAGTCAAAACCTGTCATGGAACACTGACCACATCTGACTTTTCTGAATGTCTTCTCACATGAGCTAAGGGAACTCCTTGTCACCAGGAGGAGTTCTGGACAGCAGAGAGAAATAGACAGAGGGAGATATAATCACAGAAAATAAACCCATACATTTTCTAGATAATTAATGTGGATCAAAGTCTTAGCCAGTATTCAACTCTCCATCAGTACCACCAGCAAGTCAGCTTTCATACAGCGTGGAAACTT
Source organism: Entomyzon cyanotis (assembly GCA_024500445.1). Taxonomy (NCBI): domain Eukaryota; kingdom Metazoa; phylum Chordata; class Aves; order Passeriformes; family Meliphagidae; genus Entomyzon; species Entomyzon cyanotis. Next base: position 68,920,355 of record JAKEPQ010000871.1, read on the forward strand.
ATGTACTATCACTGAGAAATTACAATTTCACTCAGTAGGCAGAGAATCATGACACAAATTATTCTGGTTATTTGTACTTACAGTATAGATTTTCCTTTATCCTGCATGAAGAACCAATGTGTCCTATTTTTGGTCGCACCCACTGATTTCTCAAATAATCCCTTTAATTTATACTCTTTGGAAGAAAATGTAGTTATTTGTATTTTTAAGTGTTTCAGGTTGAATCCCTTAAACCTTGAAAGATCTAGTAGGATACACAAGGAATTTCTAGAATGAACCCCAGACCTGAACCAAACTTCATGTTCTCCTGTATTTGCAGTCCTTTTGGGAGCTAATTCAATGTCCATTAAAATTGATTAGTGTCTTCATTTCTTTTCTGAGCATGGAGAGTCTCAGAATATCAGGCCTGTTAATTTAAACACCTGAAGATGAATCTGGTATTTAGCTTTAGGCAGACACTTCAGAGTTTTCCATTTGTTTGACTGGTGACAAAAACATAACAAAATTTCAGCTGACAACATTTGTTTTACTGCTGGAGGATGAAACACCTGGGGGATGACTGGATCCTCTCTATGCACACATATAAACTTTGTTTTCTCATTTCAGGTCATGGAACCAAAGGAGTGTTTGAACTTCTTTCAGGGTGGCGTCGGACCAGAGAGAATCTGCCATTCAAGGACCGAGTAGCAGATGCCTACTCAGATGTCATGGTCTCCTACACGATGACAAGCTCCTTGTATTTCATAGCCTTCGGCATGGGGGCAAGCCCTTTCACCAACATCGAAGCTGTAAAAGTCTTTTGCCAGAACATGTGTGTCTCCATCCTCTTAAACTACTTCTACATCTTCTCTTTCTTTGGCTCCTGCCTGGTCTTTGCTGGCCAGCTGGAGCAGAACAGATACCACAGCATCTTCTGCTGTAAAATCCCCTCGGCAGAATACCTGGACCGGAAACCTGTGTGGTTCCAGACCATGATGAACGATGGCCATCAGCACACCTCTCACCACGAGACCAACCCCTACCAGCACCACTTTATCCAGCATTTCCTCCGAGAGCACTACAACGAGTGGATTACCAACATCTACGTCAAGCCATTTGTGGTGATACTGTATCTCATCTATGCCTCTTTCTCCTTTATGGGGTGCTTACAGATTAATGATGGAGCCAACATCATCAACCTTCTTGCCAGTGAGTCCCCAAGTGTCTCCTATGCCCTCATACAGCAGAAGTATTTCAGCAACTACAGCCCCGTGATTGGCTTCTACATCTATGAACCTCTGGAGTACTGGAATGGTACTGTGCAAGAAGACCTAAAAACACTCAGCCAGGGGTTCAACACCGTGTCCTGGATTGAACAGTATTACCAATACCTTCGAGTGGGTAACATCAGTGCAACCAACAAAAGTGACTTTATCAGCATCCTCCAGAGCTCCTTTTTAAAAAAGCCAGAATTCCAGCACTTCAAAAATGACATCATTTTCTCCAAAGCTGGAGATGAGAACAACATAATTGCTTCTCGTTTGTACCTTGTCGCCAGGACTAGTGAAAACACACAGAGGGAAGCAGTGGAATTGCTGGAGAAACTGAGACCACTGTCTCTTATACAGAGCATCAAGTTCATTGTGTTCAACCCTACTTTTGTTTTCATGGACCACTATGGTTTATCAGTAACTATGCCTGTCCTTATTTCTGGTTTTGGCATCCTGCTGGTGTTAATACTGACCTTTTTCCTGGTTATCCACCCTCTGGGAAATTTCTGGTTAATTCTCAGTGTCACCTCAATAGAGCTGGGTGTCCTTGGCTTGATGACCTTATGGAATGTAGACATGGATTGCATTTCTATACTGTGCCTTATCTACACTTTGAATTTTGCCATAGATCACTGTGCACCCCTGCTTTATACATTTGTATTAGCTACTGAGCACACACGAACTCAGTGTATAAAGAACTCCCTCCAAGAGCATGGGACAGCCATTTTGCAGAACGTTTCTTCCTTTCTTATTGGGTTGGTCCCCCTTCTCTTTGTGCCTTCAAACTTGACCTTCACACTGTTCAAATGCTTGCTGCTTGCCGGCAGTTGCACACTTCTGCACTGTTTTGTTATTTTGCCCGTCTTTCTAACCTTTTTCCCACCTTCCAAAAAGCACCACAAGAAAAAGAAACGGGCCAAAAGGAAGGAACGAGAAGAGATCGAATGCATAGAGATTCAGGAGAATCCTGATCATGTTACAGCAGTCTGAAAGGCTTAGAAAAATATAATAGTATATTCTCTTTTTAAAAAGCGTTGCACAGAGATGCAGGGAAAATAGAGCAAAGATCTCAGCTGCTTGTGCTGGCCAGGTCTGACAAGGCAAAGGAAGATCAAGAAGGGGTATTCATGACACCTCAAGGTGCAAACTTTTTTTTAACAAAAATAATGAAAGTGAAATAATCTCAAATGTTTCCTTTGAATCCTCATTCTCCACCAGGGAAGAGTCTGTTGGCCATTGAGTGTTCCTCAGTGTCAAACTGTTGCTCTGATGGGAATTGCTTAATATGTCATGTGTAGGACTGAAGCAAATGTGAAAAAAAGAGTTACCATTAAGTAAACATTAGGGAAAAAGGCAGATCTGTTTGAAAAAATTGTCCATGGAAGAGAATGAAACAGTATTTCAAATGAGAAAAGGTTACAAGACCAAGAGAGATTGAAAATGCCATGGTAATTTTTTATTTTCTTGATCAAGTTAGTTATGATGAAACCTATGCACTTGGGAAGTAAATGTTTAAAACTATCTAAGCCAAAGTAATTCCCAAATCCAGTATACCTTGTATATCTGTAACACCACAATTAGAGAATTATTGCAAATATGGATGGCAAATGGATACTGTTTATATAGGAGAAAAAATAATCATAGCCATTTGGAAATTTAACACTTAATTCCTTTAAATGTGACATATCATTGTTATCCCAAAAGGTCACAGCTGGTAGTTAATACCATACACATATTTTGGTATTTCTGAATTATGAATTTCCCCTTGAATTAACAGATCTCACAAAACTAACCCAGGCCATTGCCATTGCAGCACTGTTTGCAGTTCCTGCAGTGTAACACTTCTGAATCCTAATTTATCGGTGTTGACATTAAATACTGAATATTAATCAAGCAGGCGCTTTAAACGTAATGATGGATTGCATTTCACAGGCACAACGTGACTATGTAGCAGCTGACTCAGCTCTGGAGCACCTGCACAGTATTATCATTATATATTTGGTCCAAGGGACGAAGGGAGATGTTTGCTGGTCCCTGCAATAAGCTGCAGGAAGTGGGATTTTGCTCTTCTTTAAGCAAAATATTATTCAAAAAACTTGCCACACGCTAAAAAAAGACACCTTGTAAAGGTTTGCAAGGGGCTGGATCAACCCTTAGCTGTAAGAAGACAGACTGGTCCCCTGTGGGAAGGGGAGGGGAGGGCAAAATGTCTTTTTTATTGTTATTATTATTCCTAAATATTTGAGTGTTGATCATCTGCAACATAAAGCTTTGTTATGGCAGTTGAAATTTCACAGGAGAGTGCAGTAAATCCACAGTTACTATGTGGCACTAGAAACTGTACTGTAAAGGACTATGACTGACTTTCTCTGCTTTGCAAACTATTCAGCTTAGTAGCCCAAGGGAAGGGATGAAAACAGATCTAGCCAATTCAGCTTGCTCTTGGCCCAGTTCTGCACTGGGGCTTGCCATGCCAATCTCTCCTTTCAGTATTTTAAAAGGGCTTGCTTTCTACTCTCTGGAATATGGTATAGCATCACCTCCATGAGCAATGTCTTCCTGAACCTATAGTATCCATGAGGACACTATGTAAAGATATCACTATATGGAGTGTCTATGTCTACTTTGTATTACTTGTGGGTACCTTTAAAAGATAATCTGGAAGCTGTTTGCCTTCCAAAATGTGTATACATGTCTATTTGTGGCTGATAACTCAGTCTCAAACCTGCAGAGTTTGCTGATGAGGGTGTGTACATATGTTTTACTAAAAAGCTCTCTGCAAGATGTGAATTCTTTGCTATATGACGTATCTCACCTCTTCCTACTGTTTCATGGTTAGGGAGAGACAGAAAAAATTCACCTGCAGTACAACAACAAAAAAAAAGCCATTTGAATGCCAGTTCTAATGTTCATGAGCTGCTTCTGTTTCCAAGGAATGCAATTTCACCTCTTCTCTATACTTTCTGTATCTGCCATTATCATTTGCCAAAAATGACCTCTGTGTTTTAGGAGTGGTCAAAGATCTTGATTGTTGGAGGAAACTTTTGAGTGCAACATGTTGTAGAGAGAGGGAAAATTTCTAGACAGGCAGAGTTTCCAAAGTTTGAATCTAGACCTAAACTTCAGAGGTAGCTAGATCAAGGTTACTGGTTAGACCCAAAATATTCAAGGGCCAGACGCAGAACTGAGATCTAAATAGTTCAGTAAGGTTTAAGAGCAGGGGATGTTTTAATTTTGGGTTGTGGCTCAAATGTGTCTCTATTTGGGAAGTATTTACTGACCTTGATTTCCACCTTGGCAACATCGTGCAATATCCACCCTGTTTTGAACAGCCCATTGTGAATGTCAAGCTTCCCATGGCTCTTCTTATATTTCCTCCACTGCCCACACAAGACCTGGGTTGTGGCAGCACTGTGACCTTTGGTTATCACCTCTGGAGGTGTCCCCTGGGAAATTCCTGGTGTTCTCTTGTACTACCCAGATGTATCCCAGGGATGTCTGTCATGCATTTTTTTGAGGGAAATAGCACTTTCCAAAGCCATCAAGGCCAGGACTCATCTCATTTAACTTCAGATATTAACAATGCAGATATTTATATCTGAATTTCCTTTATGGCCATAAGAGAGTGACAGACATTTCTGATCCATTTTACAGTTGCATATTACGAGTAAAATTAATCACATTTTCAAAAATGCAGATTTCTGTCCACTGGTGATCAAGGAAGCTCAGCACAATTAGTCTAAACACAGACATTAGCAATGCAGACTCATCCAGACCTGGGGAGATTAACCCCATTTAAAATGACAAAATATCAAGAGAAACAGAAAAGATTACAAACATGCCTCCCAAACTTCAATTTTAGAGATAAATCCCAAGAAAAACCCAGCTCAAATTTTATTTTTTGCTTATGAAGTTTTATGCAAAACAGATTGTTTAAAAATCTGGAATTCCTTTAGCAGAGAATGGTGAGCCAAGACATCAGAAGATGTCAATATTAAAGGTGATCTCACACAAATGAACTAGAATTTGATGAGGTGTCAGACCAACTCCTCTCAGTGTCATGCATGTGCAGTAGCACTTGTATAACAGGCACCAAATACACAGATCACACACTAGACTAGAAGCTTTTTATTTCTGTATCAATGCAGGAGTGAAGCAGAAAACAAACCAGATCTTCCATGGAAGTCATTTTGCTATTTTTGTCAACCAATTTCCACATCCACCAAAAAAGGCCAGTTGCAGCTGTTACTTCTGCAGATACATCAATCTCTGTGGAACAAGGAAAACTAGAATAATTTTGGGATGGGGAGTCCACATTTTTTAATTCCTTCTACTTGTATTTGTGCTTATTTTTCTTTCATTTCTTTTCAGTACATTATACCTTTTGCTACAGCACCTTTTCAGCTCAACTGGAGCTGCATAAGCTGTGAAGAGAGCACATAGCTCATGTCAAGCAGTTTGACACTGATACAAGCTGCATATTGGATCATTCTACACTTTTCCCCCCAGTTGGCATAAATCCCCTGCAATACTGTGCATATTCCTTTATGATTTTATATATGGTCTAGATAATCTTCCAAGAACCCTGTGTGCATCTCCTGCTTGGTTTGGTTTCATTCCCTCAAAGTATATTGCTTTGAATTCATTGTTGAGATAACTCTGTTGAAGTCAACAGATTTATTGCCATGATATATTTGACTTTGCATGTCTTGTATCTGTTAAGAAGTGAAACCTGACAAATGAGCCTCTTACATTGTTGGTATGCTTGTTGCACAAAATATCTGTCTATACTCTATAGCCATAGTTGCATGCTGCACTCAGGGGACTGCAGTGAAGGTCTAAGTCTTTACACTTTCCTCTGGGGGCTATCTTGACCTTAATATATTCCTCTGTCTTTTTTATCAGAGTTAAGTCTTCACCTCTGTAGTCCAGTACTTGATGTAGGTTTAAATTTTTTTTTAGTAAGAAATTGCTTACGGTGAAGGTGGTGAGGCTCTGGTTGCCCAGAGAAGCTGTGGCTGCCCCATTGCTGGGAGTGTCCAAGGCCAGGTTGGACAGGGCTTGGAGCAGTGCAAAGTGAGCTGCCCATGGCAGGTGGTTGGAAATAGATGGTCTTTAAGCTCCCTTACAACTCAAACCATTCTCTGTTTCATAAATTTATTGCCTCACCCAGCAACACATTTTTTAAGGCCAAGATAGGTATGGATGTGTGGCACCTTGCATGCATAATTTAAAGAGATTATCTTCAGGGTTATAATTCTCAACATTTTACTTCAAACAATTTCTATTTAGAATGTTACCTGCCACATGTTAATGTCTAGTCAAATTTCTTGAACAACTCCAGTTTTGAAATTTTCTCTGACAGGAAGGAAATGAACCAGGGGGGAAGGAAGAATATGCAGTTAAGTGGTTGTGTAATCAGTGTTCTTTTTCCCCCAAAGGCTTTCACTGCTCTACTCTTAATTAAGTCACACTGAGTAGTAACTCTAGCATAATTAAGATTTATTTCAATGTAGTTATTCCATATTTCACTATGACAAGAGCTTGGCTTATTGTCTTTATGCACATACCATGCTAAGTCTCTGATTAATTTTTCAGTAATTATAAACTTTAATAAGTTATTTTTCATTGCAACACTAGGTTTTTGAGTACTTCAAGCTCTCATTTGATCTCCTAGGAAACACTGTAAGGAAGCAAAGTTAGGCAGTCAGTGAGCCAGAGATATGTTGTAGTGTTGGGGAAAACGGATTTTTCACAAAGAGGCAACTTCTTCTCCAACAAGGCTTTAAACAAACACTGATGCTCTGAGAAAATTAAGGTGAAGTGGAAACCAGGTAAAACATTGTTTGGAGTGTAGTGTAATCAGATTATTACAGACAGATAAAACTTTGATTCTTCTTTCATAACTTCTTACACCAGCAAAGCATTTGAACAGGAAAGAAAGCTGGGTATGGGAAGCTGCTCATCCATCCCCTAAAATGATTCTTTTCACTGTAGTCTTGCCTCACATTAAACGATGTCACACCCCAAGTTAGTGCAGGTTGCTCCACCTCAACATGGGTGTCTCCATGACCTGTTTTCCACGGACAGCAAGGAAGGGATTTCACGTTTGTTTTCACATACCCTTGAGAAGGAGATTCAGAACTTCCTTCCCTGACAGAGCTGTGTGGCGGTGAGAGCTGAGAGATGCAAGCACAGGTATTTCATGCCTCGTTCATTCGCTCTCTGCCTTCCTATGAGCAGCAATGCCATGCATACCATGAACCTCTGATACCAACCCCACACTGAGAGCTGGCATTTGTAATTTCCCCGGGAGTAAATTGGAGTTTGTGATCACAGGCTGACACAAGCTGATACACCTCTGACCAAGAAGATTTTAGGGGCTTTTTTTAGAGGTGTTCTTTGATAGATTCCCACTTCTCACTACGGAGCCCCACACATCACCTCACCTGCCCAACAATGGGGAGGTGTAAATTTTTCTCCTGATATGGCAGTCAGGAAGATAAAAATTTTCTGGAAGCTCTTCTTTTTAATCCTGGAGGCTTTCCCAAATGGAATCCCTTTTTTTCCTCAATCACTTCTCCATCTCTTTCTACCTCATTCATGGTTTAAAAGAAAATGATCCAATGTGAAACCTAGGTGCTCATCCTACCCATGACCATGCAAAACTTCATTAACCACAGATTTGAGGTGGGTTATGGATGTTCAGGTCAAACTCAGGGATCTGGCTTTCTAGCCCACACAGGCAATCAAAACCCTGCTGAAAACAAGTAAATGTGGAGCAGTTAATCTTTCCTAGCTCCCTTTGTTTCCTAGCTCCCTTTGTTTCCTAGCTCCCTTAGTGTTGTGGACAGTGTGTCCACAACACTATTCTCATTTTTTTCCTGCTTCCTCATTAAAACAGAGTTTCTCTTTCCTGCTCCCTCAGGCTATCTTCCCTTTGCAGCTCAACTTATTTTGTACTTTATTCTTCTCTGTGTGCTCTCAACCTCTTCAAAATTTCCCTATTTATTTTTGAAAACTCTGGGAGCATAACTCTGTTGAAATAAATGGAAGATGCTTCCATGCTTCAAAGTGCAGCCTGTGGTACAGACCTAACTAATTTATAACAGAGCCCAAACAGCTAAATACTTTCTTCAGACAGAAAAGTATCTGTAAGAAAACTCAGAAAAAAATTAAGCCTAAATTTCCATTTTTATGAGGTTTTTATCTATAAACTTCTACTTCTTGTGATTCCTTTACTTTAGGCATTTATTTTTCAGCACACTATTATCATAGAAATGCCTAGTTTTGCTCCACTTTTCTGTATCAGCAACAAAAATAAATGGACATTTCTTCATGCCTTCAAAAAGAAATTACTGCCCCTGCTTGGAACATTTCTTTAATGAATTTCTGTCCAGAGCACATTTTCCAGGCTTAATTGTACAAACCTCTGGAAACAAGTATTCTAGTGGAAATGCTGATACAGCCTTAACGAGAGAAAAATGATTGGTACCTCAGCAGTGTCCTGCTGAATTCAACCCCTCTGCATCAGCCTGCTGGATACTCCAGGCAGTATTCCTAACATGGGTTAATATTCATCTCCTTCACCATGAGGGCAATATCAGTACATCAGAGTCTACCCTGCTTACATAGCAAAATCATGAACAGATTGGCACAGCTTTTTCTGGAGAAGGGAAATATCCCAGGGTAAAGCAGTGTGGCAACTCTCTGCTCAGTTTCCCATCTGTGTATTGAATATTGCACTGAGCTTCTCTGTAAAGGACAAGAAGCATCACTTTTCTTTGCATAAGCCATTTGAGAATAGGACATGAAATATTTTAGATTTAGTCATGGATAGACATTTTTTACACGGGAATTTGAATAGAGATGTCAATCAAATAGAGTAAAAGTCTCCATGAAAAGAGAAATCTTAGCTCACAACATCTTGCAATTCTGACTTGATACTTCTCTGATCTTATTTTCTTTCATCAATAAGGGCTGAACTTTTTTCACACTTATCACATTGAAGATAATCCCTGACCTACAAAAACATCCTGTCTGCCAGAAGCAGACATTCTCTTGGAGGAAATCCCATTGGTTTCAGCTCCACGTCAAGGGAGATTTTGCAGGATTTGGACAGCAGTGGTGTTAGTATGTACCTCCCCAGGCGTAAGCCCTCATCCCCAAAATGCAGACCCAAATACTAAATATGTAGGATTAGTGGGACGTGTGATTTTGCCTCTACTGAAAAAGGTCATTGCAAAATTCAGTTCTGAATTCACCATGAGGTGGAAAAGCAAAGAATGGCCAAGGACTCAGCCTAAATGCAGTTATTGTACCTGTGTGAGAATTTCAAAGAGGGCTCATCCAGCTGTGAAAGCCTAAACAGGGAGAGTATCATGCCCTAAACAAGAATTTGTTTCTCTACTCACTACCTCAGAGAGCCACACTGCTCCTGAACAGCATCACAGAGCCTGACCTGAGTCCTGGGCATGATAATGTTGAAGCACAGAATTTAGGCTACATCTTCTTAAGACCAGGTGATTCCAGGTTTTGCAATGACACAGGCATTGGAATTTAATCTTCAAAGGTAATAAATACCTAGAGAAATCCCTGGCACAGAAAACCAGCTCTCTCCCCAGCAACCCCTGGGCACAGTGTGGGTGCCAGCATGGCCCTGGGACAATTTCCACCTGAGAACTTATTTACAGTTACCCAATTTTTAGACCACAGGAATATTTTATAGTATGGACATTGACAGACCACGTCAGCCTCCTTCAGGGCTGTAGAGCAATCCTGGCATTCTTTGATTTGTTCCCAAAGTTATAACTTTAGACAGCAATGCAGCCTATGTTCATAGTGGTATTTTACTGCTGAAGATCTTCATCTGGCAAAGTATTCAAATAAATTATTTAATCAAATTCTAAAGTCTCATGGACTGGGACGTCTTTACATTGAAGCACATGTTTAAATACTGAGCTAAATAAGGATGCACTTTTCTCTGTGCTTCAAGTTAAATAGGAGCTTTGCAGAAAAAGAGGCCTTAAAAGAAAAGGCCTTTTTCCAATAACATACTAAATTCTACAATTATAGTAGCAATTTCACAATATGTAGAAAAACCGTGCCAAGCACATATATTTTCAGGGTTTCAATTTCCCTGATGTAAGACATCTCAGGGACATTTTAGTGATTTGTTACAGTCATACACACTCAGGCAAGAACAAAGCCTTGCTGAGCACTTTTTCTGGAAAAAAAAATAGCAAGATATTTGACTCAGGATGAGAATACAATATTTTATGATATTAAAGCTCATTTCTAAAAGAAAAAATGAAACTTTTCATTTAATATAATTCATTATTTCTTTCAAGTGGCACTCTAGAGAAGTGCTGGATATGCCTTTATTATGAATAAGACAGGAATTGCTCAATGAAGTTAAATTCAGCTTTGCCAGTAAAAAAGATATTAACGCCCCCCACCAAAAAAAAAAAAATGGGCTTTGTGCCTAGTGTAAAATTTGTCATGGTATCATCTGTTGCTTTTTAATTAAATTAGATATGAATGGTGACATAAATCGGACATAAGTGGAGAATCACATGTCCTGGGGCTGCATCTGGTAAGGAGCATTTATGTACACCAGGAAAAGAAATCAAATCCCCACTTGTGCAAAAACAGATGCAACTGCCAAGCCATAAACATGGTGAGTAATCCCATTGGCTTCAGTGGAGCCATCAGGATGCACATAAAGATATGCATATAAGCCTTTGCCAGTCTGAGGACTGGGATAAACTGTATTCTAATCTGAAAAAGAAACAGAAGTTCCTAAGACAGACATGTCCTCAAGACCCTTAGAAAGGTTCAGTGTAACTAATCTCTGTTTCTTCCAAGAACAATGCTTTTTGAAAAACTTTGAAAACATAAACTCAGCAGATATACATGCACTGCAAGCATTTAAGGGTTTAATGACAAACTGTGTCTTTTCATGAAGTAACTCTTCCCCTGGGATGTCTGCAGCCAACAGTTTATGGAAGCAGATGACCAGATGGAAAGGGACAGGCAAAAATCAGATATTAAAGGTGTCCCCCCAGGCTACAGTCAAAGGAGAGAAACATGCACTGCAATTCCTTGAGCTCAGATGGATATTTTAGGGTTAGGGCCCTTGCACCAATCTGCCAGCAGCTGCCAGAGGTGGGGAATAGTCTGGGATAATCAGTTGATAAATTTGAGGCAGGTGCATAAAATGGAGTCAGACTAATCCCTCTCAGGCATCTCTGTTCATTGTAGCTGCAATGAAAAGGCTGAGAAGCAGCTTTGGGGTGATGGGCAGTAAGCAGTTTGAATGTTCACTTTGTTTTTGGGGTGTTAGGGTGACTTATAAGGTCTCCAGGAGTGTAGCTCAGTGACTGGAGCAGCACAACCACTGCAGCTGTGAGCAGCCAACAGTCACTACAAAAAGGGCTGAATTAAGCAAGTCCTGTAAGGAAGATACAGGTAATTTTTTAGCCATTATTTATTTCCATTTGCCCCTTATTTTAATGCAATGCTTGTTCTGTTTTTGTTGTTATTGTTGTTTTAGCCCATAATGGTCAGCTTTTTTAGTTCCCTTTAAGTTGCAGAATTTGCTTAACCATTTTTTTCTGTGTGTGAGAATTTAGATTAGATGTTTAATTACTGGGATTTCTCAGGTGTAGGCAACTTTACTATGCTACGGATAAATAGTATAAGTCAATATTGATTTTCCTCCCTTGTAAAGCTCCCTTGTTGCTGAAAACTGTTAACATTTTTCAAGATTCTACCATGACCATATTTGTATAACAGCCTTTTACTGAGCTTGAAATTCTATACCAAATACTTATGTCTTTTAAAGACTGAAATCTTCAATAAAATATGTTACTATGTTACTCATAAATATTAGAATTTCCCCTTACTTCAATAGAAGGATATTCAGTACTAGTCCATATTACAGGATCATTTTATCAGGTGCCTGTAGCTTTAGATTTAGAGGAAATTAACAGGTTCCTTTTGAGAGCAAATGTGGAGCTAAGGGCTTGGGCAGCAGCAGGCACTGGCACCTCCATCCTCACGAGAGGCACAGGGCATTTCAGGACTTGGGAAGAGTGGGTCAGAGCCAGGGAATTGGCAGCCCTGAGCTGGCATATGGTCCCTCACAGATTATCTGCAGATAGGCAATTTACAGGTGCCCTGAAGCTGTGCGAAATGCAACCAAATGTTTCAATTTCCCAGACGGAGCTGGCGACATAATTGTCTCCACAGAACATAATCCAGTCCCACTCCTCGCCAAACACTCCTGCCAAGGGATCCTTTCTCACCAAGTTTTCTCTCACTCTCTCATTCAGCCTTCTCCCTCTCCTCACAACCGTGGCAGCTCTCAGCTCCTCTTCCCATGTAGCAGAGTTGGAATTTCAAGCCCTTTCAGTGTAAAGGCATCAGGCATTGTTTTCCCAGGATTTCTTGACCATCTCTGGGAAGACCAAGGGAGTCTGCCCAGATTGCACCCAGGTCTGCCCCATAGCTGGGGAGATCTGCCCCTGCCTCTGTGCTACCTCTTCTCTTGCTCTGGAGAGTGCAGGTACCAGATATGAGCATCCCCTCAGACCCTGGAGCTCACAGGGAGCTTCTAAGGACACATTAAATCATTCACACTTCACTCACTTTTCCTCCATCCAGGGCAAGGGGGAACCTTTGGGCTTTGCCTTCAAGGCTCTGTCTGTTCCTGAAGTCCTGGTCTGGGACACCTTGTCTAGAGGGAATACCCTGGATAAAGACTCTGTCTTCACCCATGTACCTGGTTTCATTTCAAATGAAAAGAGACAGATAACAGAACGCAGAGTTTCACCTGCATGTGAGGAAGAACCTATTTACTCTGAGGGTGACTGAGCTCTGGAACAGATTGCCCAGAGAGGTTTTGGAATCTCCTTCTCTGGAGATAATCAAAAGCCATCTGAACACAATCCTGAGTACCATGCTCTAAGGGGCCTTGATTGAAGGAGGTTGGACTAGATGTCCTCCAGTTGTCCTCCATCCTGAACCATTCTGTGATTCTGTGTGAAAAGGAGGCAGTAGTGCAGGATCTGAAGACACAACCTTGCCAGTCATACTGGAGAGAACACCTGACCAGGGATGTAGGCCTGCCCATCTTTGTCAGGTTATTTTCCAGAGATACACTTATTTTCCATTTCTATATCGATTACTATTTTTCCAGCTAGTCACTCCAAAAGACATGGGAAAAAGTACGTTACTAGAAAACTGTCTCTGCTAGTAGGTAGGAAAACTCTCCTTGGTGAAAGAGGCCAGTTGTTATCCCACATAATGAAGTGATACCATAGTTGTGTCTCTGAGCTGCTGAACATCTCCATTTCCAAACATGGGTAGTATCAAGGGCAAAAACCTTGTGACAGTAGAATAATACTGAGGATGTTCAGATTAATTACATGAAGTCATAGAATTACCTAAGTCAAAATATTGTTTGTCATCAAAATTTTGTGGCTGATGTGGCAAATCACAATTCCCATGAGAGAATTTACCAAGTTTCTGTCTAGAAATTTAGGACTGCCAAATGCTTCAGCCTGCACAGCAGACACTTGGCTGTAGCAATGTATCTGTGCTGGTCCCATCTCAAATGCCCTCTTGTCAGTCCTTTGCCCAGACTCCTATGGGAATGAAGGTAATTCTATCTCACCAGAGTGGCTCCTGCATATATCTCAGTGGTGTAAAACAGCCTGAATCCTAAAGCTGCACATGAAGCACAGTTCCTTACTTGTTCAGGACTTTGTCTCCTTAAGGCTTTCGTATCAGAACTGCTTAACCAGCTCATTTACTAACACTGCCATAAGATTTTCTCTCTTTTTCTTCCATTTTCTCTTTTTGTTTAATTTAAGTAGGTGGGTATAAAGTAGACAATCTCTGTTCCATAACAGATTTATTTCAAGGGGAAAAAGATTTTTCCTCTCTTGCATCATAGTTACTAACACAGCTTTACTTGGGAGAAGGTGTTGACACCTGCCAAGCTGAATGAAACAGAGAGCCACTGGTGCCTCAGGAGGGTTCAAGGCCAGGCTGGATGGGAATTGGAGCAACCTGGTCTAGTGGAAAGTGTCCCTGCCCATGGCAGGGGAGTTGTAACTAGGTGGATTTTAAGGTCTCACCCACCCAAACCATTCCATGATTCCATGATTTTATAATTCTATTTCTCCTGGCCTGAGCTAGGTGCTGCCATTTCTGCTTGTGTTGTTTCTCTGCTAGTTTCATTTTCATAAGGGAGGATGCAGATTTGACCCAAAGTTACAGAGATATCCTAGAGAATGAAAGGACTTTTTTTACTCTGTTCAAAGGAATAGTTCAGAAACTCCGTAAGTTGTTATGAATAAGAAAAGGTAGCCCAGAACTGGCATAAAATTCTCCTCTTCATTGCCAAGGGCATAGAAAACTTTGACCAAGCTTTCTGTGCATGTTGCAAATAAAACAATTAGAGTATCATTTCAACCAGCAAGGCCCTAAACCTGCTGAGCTCCTAGAAACAGGGTAGTCTATGTTTGACTATAAAAGAGAAATCCCAAAGGGTTGGGACTGCAAGCAAATTTAGTAGTAGCCATAACTAAATTTGGGCTAAAAATTATAAGGGCTTTGGCAAACATATTTGCTATTAAAATTAGAAAAAAAAAAGTTTATTATAAGTTTTGCAAACAAATTTCACTGCCAGGAGCTGTCTGGCCATGAGAAGTTTCTCTCCCCTCAACCTGTGTTTGGTCTGGGAAATTTCAACAGTGAAGTAAAATTAATGACAACAAATCTGTGTTTCAGAGGCAGGTCTGACCTGCTGGCTGCAGCATCTCTTGTTTGTAGCTGGCCACTATAAAGAAGCAGCAATTACTGTTCTGGCAGATAAAGTCACAGTTGAAGACACTGGGGTTTTGCTATTTCAGCTTATATTGGTACTTATGCTGCCCTCCAGTGATACAGACTGTTGTTCCAACCTGTACTCTAGACTTCTGTTGCATTTTATTTCTGGCCTGTTCAATTTGCACTGAAAACTGTAGTTCTCATTCTAGAATTTTAGTCCATTTTTTTCTAAAAATAATAATAATAATATTGGTCCAGTTAATTTTATTTGTAGTTTGTTTTTCTTAACTTAAA
Organism: Entomyzon cyanotis; assembly: GCA_024500445.1. NCBI lineage: Eukaryota > Metazoa > Chordata > Aves > Passeriformes > Meliphagidae > Entomyzon > Entomyzon cyanotis. The sequence continues at coordinate 68,935,738 of JAKEPQ010000871.1, forward strand.
GCAAATGCAGACAAATTTAATGTGAGAAATAGAATTAAAAGTAGCATGGATTTAAATATGAAAAACCCCCATAAATACATAATTTGGACCTACTAAAGTATCACATTTAATAGGAGTTTCAATTAAGTAATTTTTTAGGTACAGATTGACTTTTTAGTTTTAGTTCTTAAAAAAAAAATCCATGTCCATTGCTGTTATTATGCAAATAACATCTTGGTGATGTTTTGATGGATGGATCTCAGATCTGTTCTGAGCTGCTGGTTCTCACATGCACCTCAGAAATCCATGACGAGTGTGAAAGTCAGGTGGCACCTTCCTGGCAGCACACAGACAAAAAACAGATGCAATGCTTGGTAGCACTGAAGTTTCTATGAGCTCATGGTGCAACAAAAGAAATTTATGTGTTCCTCAGCTCAAAGGATTGGCACAGCTTCTTACAAATGGAGTGTTCCAGAGGTATTATTGATGCTGTAAGAACCCATCACCTGCCAAGAACTGACCTGTATTTTGGCTGATTGTGGTGCCTGTAGAAATATCCGAGACTGGAAAAGTCTGAGCCTATTTTACTCTGCTGTTTCATTTATGACCAGTATTGGATTTCTAGATGAAATTTCAGTTTCACTTGGGAATGATGCAGCTGTGGTGGTGGTTTTTCTCTGTTTCTCCTTTACTTACTATACTTTTTCTAGCATGTTTCTCAGATATACGTCTGCAGCTCACACAGACATTTCTGAGTTTTAGAGCATGGGATACAAACGAAATATTTATGAGAAGCTGAGTGAGTGCCTGAGTGAATGGCTTGTGCAGAAATCCCTGCTGCCCTCATTATCAGTACTAACTTTGCTACTGCTGTTAAAATTAAATGAACCTTTGTCTCCCACACCCATTGCAGGATCCTGGGTTTGGAAAGTGATCAGCAGGGCAGGACAGGTCAGAACAGAATTCCTGTGATCTGGACCTGAAGGAGTTGGCACAATCTCCCCTTGACAATTGACAGTTTAACCACCATTGACCAATTAAAGACCATTCATTCACTTCTTCAATGAGAAACAGCCACAGAATTTTTTAGGTGTAGGATCAGTCCAGGCTGAGCAGTTTTTCAGCTACAATGCAATGATCCAGAGATTGTGTGTGAGGTAATGTGTCCACAAGATTCCACTATATAGAATGAAATGGTTTCCTGCTTTTTATTTTGTCTGGGGTAGTAATTTTACCAATCCTTCTGGTCTAGACTTCCCCAAAATAGTATTGAACAAGAGCGTGGACAGGTGTGTGCAGCATCCAGGCAGAAAGCTTGCTGAACAGATAAAACTCACTGAAAGAGTTAATAACCAAAAAGGGTTTGCAGAGTATCCTCAGGGCTTGCTGGATTTAGGTCTGGTTTTCGGCAGCCAGCTCAGGAAACAATTTTATGTAAACAGATGATGTGCCTGAAGGTAGCACTTGAAGAACAGGCCCAGGGATGGAAAAATACAAGACCTCATACCACACTAGAAGTTTTTCATCCTTTACACAATTGGAGCTGCCCTCTTAATTATCTCAATCTGGGCCAGGTTAATTGGAGCCTTCCCTGACGTGAGTCAGTCTCACACATTTTTTGTATCTTTGCTAATTAAGACAATTTTCACCTTTTATAGTTGCTTTAGTATTCAGAGCAGTTTGCCACAAGCTAATTATAATTATTGAGTGATGGCTTTAAAATTTCATATTTGTGATGACATTTTATCACATTAAATTGGAATCCCATAATGCTTCTTGCTCTATGATAGACAAGGAGGTCATCTCTATTCTGGAAGTTATCCAGTGTGTTATATGCTGTGCTGACATTGGCCATTTTCATTCAGAACCATGTCAATCTCTTCTCCTCTTCAGCTGAAGACATTCAGCATCCAGCTGATTCCAAAGGAATGCAAAAACACTGAGTTCAAGATCCAGGGCACAATCCCTTTCCTTTCATCCTACATGTGCCCATGATCTGTATGATTTTTAGAACCACATATGCACTTGCTGAGGGGCTGGAAGGAAGAAGCCAAGGCAACATATTCCTCTCATCATTGTTCCTCTGCATCCAAACCCATGGCATTTTAAAAGCATAATCACTGATGCAGAGTGGAAAGTCTTCCCCTGAGATTTTCAAGGCTCCCTTGAGCCCCAGGAGCAAGTGGAGGAGCTCAGTCTCATCACACAGTCATTGCTGCTTGCAGTCAATGCTGCATCACAGCTTAGGGCAGCTTTTCCCCACCACTTGGTGAAGGTGAAGGCTCCTGCAGATGCTCTCAGGGCTTTTCCAGCCCTGACACCTCCCTGGAGTAACTCTGAACAGTTCAAGGCTTGACATCAAGGTCCCAGAACATCCTCCTTGCTGCTTGGCCATGGGTTTGCTGCTTGTTACTCTAGCTGCAATCACTTGGTTATTGATGCATGTTTGAAAAAGCTGTAAATAGCAAAATCAGGGTATGGAGTAGAAGAAACTTCACTGATTAATGTAAGTATTGTTTACTTGGATTCATCCTATAGTGTGCAAGGGAATTTACTCACTGAATTCCAAACCTGTGCCAACCTACAGCCTTGCAGAGAGGTTTTCTACACTGAGTAGTGCTGTGATGGTGAGGAGACAAAGCAGGCTGCAAGCACAGATGCAGAGCTGTGTCAGCACAGCTCCTGCTGGAGCTCATCCCTCCTGTCCTGCAACAAGGCTGTCCTGTGAGCACCAAACACCAGCACAACCATGCCACTTTCAAAACCAAACCAGTACCTTTGCTCAGATCCTTGACAGCTAACCCTGCTATCATAGCCTGGCATAGCTTTACCAGCACAAATATTCCCTGTCTCACCCATACCTTCCAAGCACATGCTCACATCCCACTGCTGTCTGTAGGAGAGAAGTGTGTGCTTATGAGCTTTGTTCATTTAGTTCACGCAGGATTTGAAGACTTTATTGAACTGTAAGTAGCTGGGTGTTTAATTCCTTCTAAGGCAGGAATAAAGGCCAGTTGCAAATGGGATTTGCTTTGTTCTTGGTTAAGGAAAAAAGCTACAAAGCTAAAAATTAAATTTAGTGATGCAAAGAAGCTGCCATAGCATAACCATGCTGTTGCTTCTTCTTGGCTTCTTGTTAGAAAACTAAATGCTTCTGTTTAAGTGCCATCTTTTCAGCTCCTGTGATGCTGTAGCCTGTTTTAGCAGATTTTCAGATTGATTTGAAAATTTGTATCTAAGATGGTTTTAGTTTCTTTCTGAGGAAATAATGTCAAATATAATGAATAAGTTGTTATGATTGTAAATTTGAAACTTATGACCCATCATATAGATAAGGCTGTTATTTCTTCTGTCTTCAGATAAGGTAAATATGGCTCATATCTCTCTGTTCTGTTATGCTGTGCAGATCACAGTCTCTTCTAAGTAACTGACAAAATATAATCTCTTGAGCATGTGTGGACCAGCTCAAATTTTACCTGATTTCTTTAGTTCTTGGTCAAAGCACCATGAGATTTTAGGAAGCCAATCCTTTCTTATGTCAGGTCAAAATCACAATACTTAAGGAGGACTTTTTGGGGTTTTTTTTAAGGTAATGGTGTCAACAGAGGTAAGCAGAAACAGCATTGAAATACAGCCCTGAAAAATACTGCTAAACATCTGTTTTTTAAGGCTACTCAATAAACTGTGCACCTGTGGCAACATAGAATTCTATTCCAGAAAACCTCTCCAGGCTCCAGCATTTTCAGAATAGTTTCAGTTATACAGCATTTTCTTTCAAAGATGCTTGCAAATAACTCTAAACAAATAGCTGGAAGTTTGCAGTCCTAATCTTTTTCTCAGAGTACATCTTTAAAGAGAGCATCTCTGAAGGAGTCCACAGCCCTCGGAGTATTAGTAAATCTGCAATAGCGGAAGGCAAGGGAAAATTCACTCCCCTTCTACATTTATAATGTCTAACACCAGTCAAAAAAAAATTAATAGAAATTGAGAGAGGAATAAATCTATTTTTAGAGCTTTAATTTTTTTCCTTCTTGGCAATTATCCATATTTTGGAGGTTGCAGTCATTTCTGTTGGCAGGAGAAATCAATAAAGAATTCAGCTATTTCTTCAGCATCCTCCTCTCTCACCTATGAGGCATGTGAAAGGCACAGCCTCCAGGCAGGAGGGAACAGCTCCTCTGGCATAGAGAAAATCCCTTCTTTGCTCCTGGTTCAAACCAAGTCTCCCACAGGCATTTTCAGAACTATATTCCCACTCTGGCTGTAGTTCTCATTTTTATATCTCCACTTTCCTGGTGTCTTCTACATCCTTTTTACCTGCCCTTCCTATGCAGAAGTTCAAGCACCCCAAACTCGTCAAGTCACCCTTTCCCACTCTCAAGTCACCCCACACCCTCTGGATAACTCCACAGGCTTGTGATGGATGGAGATGTGGAGGTCCTGTCTCCAGGGGTGAGCTGCAAATTTCACTCTACTTTCTCAGCCTTCTTTTTCCCTTTCTCCCAAGGCATGTCACGGAGTCACAGAATGGTTTGGGTTGGAGGGAACCTTAGAGGCCACCCAGTTCCAGTGCCCTGCCATGGGCAGAGACACCTCCCACTATTTCCTGTTGCTCCAAGCTCCATCCAGCCTGGTATTGAACTTCCCAGGGCTGGGGAATCCACAGCTTCTCTGGGCAACCTGTACCAGTGCCTCACCATCATCACAGCCAAGAATTTCTTCCTAATGACAGTTCTGAACTATGACTGGGGGTGTAAGTGGCAGCATCAGCAACAGATCTTATGGTAGATGCTGTCATCAGTGATGGTTGTGCTCAGCCACATTTTCCTTGGCTTTTAAATCAGTGAAGAGCAGGGTTTCACCTCTGAGAGCTCCCAAGGAAGCTAAATTCAAGTTTTTGTATCTACAGACAGTTCAGACCAAGTACTGTGCTACATCCACTGTGCAAAATAATTAGTCATTCACTGAAATCCTGTGCTGTAAATTAAGATTATAACTGTGATCATAAAAATGAGGTTGCACTGGCACATATTCTCTATCCATAGTCAGCCACAGAGATGACAGACACCCTTCTAAATAGAAAGGTGTCCATTTCTGCACTGTAACATTAAAACTCTTCCCCAAACCAATTATTACATGGATGGAATACAAATAAGGTTATCTCATCATCACTTTTTCTGACATCCCTATAATGGAAAAGCCTCAGTTTAAAGAGAATGTAATTGGTAGCAACTGACAGCTTGGTAGCATGTAAATGTTGTGTACATTTGTGTGTTACTATTCTCTCATTTTTCAAGCATTTAGTTCAACCCCTGACATTCAAAAAATGGTGTTTTTCCCTAAGACTTCATTGTGACATTATACAGCAAGTTCTCTAAATACTTTTACCATATCATTTTGTCCATCCTGTTATAAATAGCTCCTCAGGATTAATTTGCACTTCTGTTCTCAATCAGCCAACTTTCTATTTTTAATTCTTCAGAGGAATTCCCTGAGGAATAGCTGTTTTAAGACTGCAGAACTGTAAGGGATCTCCTGCTCATAAAATCTAACCAAGAGTCCCTTGACAGCTGGTTCCTGAAAAATGTGATTCATGTGCTGCCTTGCTAAAAATAGATGTGGCTGAACCAAAATAAAAGTTCCAATGTAACAGAAACCCCCTTGAAACACTGCCAAAATTATAAGCAGCCTCCACAAAACACTAATGACCCAAGGTGGCCAATGTCTACAAAAGTCAGGAAACAAGGCAGAATTTTTAGGAGATTCCTAAAGGTGGTGCATGGCTCCTATTGACGCTCAGTGCTTAGGATTTTTTAAAAGTCTGGTAGAAATGTTCTTTTATCATTGCAAAGGCTTTGAAAAGCCTGGCTGTACAGCAGCTTTGAGATTGCCTTGTTAGCAGAGCTCCCCAGACAGAGACCTTTAAGAAGGCCATTTTTCAGAGCTTGTACTTTCATCCCTTTTGTAGCCAGTAAGGGATATCTAATCAAGGACTCAAAAACCCTCAGATGTGATCGAATATCCTGGCCATTCTAGTGTTAATGGGAGAACCCAAAAAATGTGAAATTGCCTAGAAATAAAACTGAAATAGACTAAATAAATTTCACTGCATTTGAAGAGTGTACAGCAGAAGGAAATGGGAAGCAAAGCCAGTTAAAAATGCATTAATCTTTTAAAAAGTCATTCATTTTTAATAATGTAAGGTATAGGTTCCATTATTCATGCAGGTAAAGTCAACTTAAAGCAGCTTTTGCTAAAATCCTGCCTGAATCCCTTTGATGTCTCAACCTTCTACCTTCATCAACAGGAAGGAAAAGCTCAATTCTGTTCCTTAGATCCAGACAGAGACTCAGTGAAATTAGTCATATTATACAGAGCTCCCCCCAAGCTGACCCAATTGCGTGATCAGCTCTTCAAAAAAAAAAAAAAGTCTTTATTCTGGACAAGAAATCCAAGCAAAAAATAAATCCTGATTACATCACAGTTTAAGTGCTCAAAAAGACAATACTTTGGGAATTGTGCTGGCCAGTTCTGTGGAAATTGAATGTAGGTGGAGCAGAGGCAAGGCACATACACAGCTGTGAAGGAAGCAGAGAATCTCTACAGACAAACGGGTTTTAATACTGAGGCAGAGCCTTGCCCTCCTCCCCTTAGTTCTGCAGGTGGTCTACACTGTCCTGATGTGTCTCAGGCCATCTGGAATTGTTTCAGAGATCTCACTGCTGACCTGAGAGCATTCAGCATGAGCCATAACCCTTGGATTATACCTTGAAATGACAGAGTTGCTTGTCCAAGAAATTGTTTGTACACATGCTGTTGTTTTAGCTCATTGCCAAGGGGACACAGTCTGGACACAGCCTGGACCTGGGGATTTGGTTTCACTCACTACTGCATTTGGGATTTAGTATAAAACTGTGCCCTCATATGGTTTGTACCTCTGCCTTCTGTTTTGAGGTTTGGGAACAGCTGTACCTGAATGCTTTTTGTCAGGAGCTGAAAACCACATAAATAAGAGCAGAACAAAGATTGTCAAGTCACTGAGTAAGCCAAGAAATAGAGCAAATTTTTCACAGTGACCCAAAACTCAATAAAGTTTAAGCAGAGCAAAGCAGAAGGAGAACTTTTTAATTAGATAAAGCAAGCGGAAGAGACAAATTATTTCTACACCAAGGTCCACTGTAAAGAATATATTTTTACTGGCATCTCTGGTGTAATTGGCATCCTAAAGTAAAAACTTTGAGAAATGAGGAAACTCTGCAGACTTCACGGATCTGAGAAACTTGATGCCACAATAAATACATCCATGGTATTGTCAGGAATGGCAGAGAGAAAACTTGCTATGTGGTGTATTGCTGTTGGATTATGATGTCCAGACACCATTAAATTCTCTAAGATGAACAGGAACAAATGAATTCAAAATTTCTAGAGCATGTGAGAAGCCAGATCTGAAGCTTTAGATAACAGCATATCAGAAATTTCTTTTTATGTCATCTTAGTAGCTGACAGACTGACATTCCTAGAAAGATAATTCCTTGACAAGAGAGAGAGAGATAAAGCGTGAAATGCAAGATAACGAAGTGAAGAGTGTATTGAGGAGTTGAAGGGAGATACAGTAGATAACAACAGAATAAGAGGACATTGTTAATGTGTTCATCTGCATAAGCAGCTTCTTGAAGGAGTTGTAAGGCATTGTGCTGAAGTACAGGGAATTATTTTGTCCTGTCAGAGATTATGTCTCTTTGAAAAATATTCGTGTGCTCTTCAGTGTGCACATCCACCTTGCCCATGGTGTTACCTTTGTGTGAAGGCTTTGCATGGCTGTAAGTAAACGAATACCCTGCTTAACTCTGAAACAAGGTTCTCCTGGACAAAGCAGGTTTGCTTTGGTACCTGTTGAAAGCTGTTTTTCTGCATAGAAGGATGCAATCACTTGTCTGCTGGCAGTGTGGCTATCTGCTGTCCTGAGAGGGGCATGTAAACATTTTCTGTGTGTTTGCACATGGTCAAGGTCAATTCCTTGTGTAAAGAGTGATGAGAGTTAGGTTTTTTGTGTATGAGAAGCTTACCATCATGTCCCTTCCAAGCCAAGCCATTCTAGGATCCCACTGCACTCAGCAACAAAACCTATCAAGGTTTCTATGTGAATTTTGAAAAAATGTCCAGCAACTGATGAGTAGCTGAACGTGGGAAGTCTCCTTGGTTGAGCTGTTGCCAATTTCTCAAGGCAGCAGTGGGGTTCTGCTCCCTTCAAGGCTGTTAACCATGAGTGGTAAGATTTCCCAAATCACATGCCATAAACTGACTCCTCAACATCAGCTCAACCTTAAACCCCATTTGCTGATGATTTTCAGCATCTTGAGGAGCTGTTGTGCAAAGCTCTGTTTCTCCACGATGTATTGGTCAGGATCCACTGCCAAAGAGCACATCCCATGGGGTGCCAAGGCAGGGGATCTATAAATCTCCCCAAGAAAGGGGTCATGGGAGCATTGAATCCTATGGGAATTGTTGGCATTGGAAGAGAGGTAGCCCAGCTTTGAGCCAGTCAGGATGCTGGAGCTCTAAGGCCTAAGAGGAGACAGCATCCAGTGACAGGGAAATATAATTTGATGTCCCAAGGACAAGGACTGATGGAATTTAATTTCAACAAACTGAAATGTAATATTTTGAGGCAAAAATGTTGGAATGCTTGATCCCATTTCAAACATATGGAAATGAATAATTTATAAATCCATCTTTTTCAGGATTTAGGAATAAAATTAATAATAAAAATTATTAGTAACTAGTAAAAACCAATAGTAAAACCCAACTTTTCATGCCATTTGTAAGAAAAGCAAGTTTTGATAAAGCAGTGTTTTCCAAGGACAAGAAAGGGGCAGAGCTCACAGGGTTCTTATGTCTAGGATCTCTAGAGACAAAAATGCTCAAAGATTGCACCAAGGCAGCTACAGCTCTGGGGAGGAGAGGTGCAAAATGAGAAACTGATTTAGGTAAAAAAAAAACCAATGAGAAACTCCTGGTAATAATTGTGTATGAAATTTCCTACACTATCTTACCTATGTGATATTACTCCACTATTGGTAAAATTTAAGAGTTTTGCAATGGATTTATAGTGCCAAAAAGTAAGCAACAATTCAAACCTGACATCTTCCTCTTACTTTCATAATTATCTTAGGTTTTCTCTTGTGGCAGGTGGAATTAGATTATTCTCAAAAAAATAAAAAAGCCACCCAGAAAGATAGCAAAAATAAAGGAGCAAGATGCCATTTCTTCTCTGCTTGAAAGCCTGGGCAAGGAGTACCATGTGTTTCCCCATCTGTGCAAAAGTTTTGCTTATTGCTCTGGATCAAAATTTAAGGGAGGAAGGACTCCAGGGATTTTAGTTCAGAGTGAAATGCTGTACAGCACAAGCAAGAAAAGTTTCAGTGAAATTTTGCATCCCTATTCATGTTTTCCACTGCAGGGATAAATAATGGATGAGCAACCTCATGTTTTATTGCCAAATGTAAATAAATGATTAATTTATTTTATGTGTGTGTATACATATATATATAAAAAGCTGTTTGTAATTAAATGATAAATTTTACTAGCTCATGACCCAGAGTTTAGTTCATGGTCTGTGAGGATGAAAATTTACAGTATGAATCAGCAAAAGGTTGTGCTTTCTCAGCACATGCATTGCAAAGGGTGATGTCTTGTGTACATTTCAAACATAAAATTCATTTTCTGTTCCTGTGCTCCAGCATTTCCCAATATTAGTTACCACTGAACATTAAATTGTCCAGCATTTTAGTGAAATAATTTAGATTATGGTCTCCTAGGGGCAGTGAGTTGGGTGTTTGCTCAAGAGCTGTTTGAGAGACTCTGTGCATGCTTTGTGCCTTGCCATCACTACAGTGTGTGAACACCAAACATCCTGAGTCCTGCAAAAACAGGATAATGAGAGGATTTGTTACATGACAACTTTTAAACTTGAGTCCTTTTGGATAGAGGCTCCCACTTGGGCTCATTCTGTATTTCACTTCCTTGCACTGAGGGCTGTTCCACAGCCTCCTGGAGCTGCTGGAAATGCCCCTTTGACTTCAGCAGGGTTTTGCACCAGTTTGCAGGGGGACAAGAGAGGGCTGTTTCCAAAATTGTTGGTGTAACTTGACTGGAGTATGAGTGACTGCAGCCTTTGATACAGAGGTCGATGGACTGAGCAGTAACACAGGAACAGATGCTAAAATAATACCCAGGGGAATATCAATCTTATATTTTTAGTCCAAATCTTTCCCAGGATCCATTCAGCTATTAATGATGTTTTCAGGATGAAGAGGAGATAATGCCATGCTTTCTGAGCTGTTTCATTTTGACCTTTCCTTGTTGTTTTTGAATTTCAGGACATAAATTAAGAAGGGAGACTGTGTTGCATTTATTACATGAAGTTACCTTCTGCACTTAATTTCATGTCTGAAATTGAGCTCAATGAAGTCCAAACTTCAGTCTCATTAATGTCAGAAGTTTGAATATGTAAAATTTGTCTTACATTTTTTAAGCATACAGTACTTGTAGTTATGAAACCTTCAGCATTTTGAAACATGTGGAAGAGCTTGAAATGCATCCATGTGTTCAGCCAAACCACCTGCACATCATAGTGATGGTTCTTTTGATGATGATTTGTGACAAATAAAAAAACCCCCCTCAATTTAATTCTATTTTTTTGATAGCATCTCTGATCCAACTGTGTTTTCTCAGCTAAGACAAATTCATCCTCCAGCAAAACACATGGTTAGGAACCTCTGTGCAATTTCAAGGTGGCAGCTGCCTGAAAAGTGTCAAAATCAGACTTTTCAATATCCTTGAGATAAACAACCTCGTGGCTTCTGCAGTTAAACTTTGTCTGACATTGATCAGTGCTGGCAAGTAAATGGTGATTGCTTTTAAAATTTCCAAGCCAAGCATATAAGTATGAACCAAGACTCCAACATGAGAGCCTGGGATTTTTCTGGCCAAAATAGGGACTTTTCTAGAATCCATGTTTGGCCAAAATACAGAAGCAGGCATTTCCTGGGCACCATCCTTTGTGTCATAACAAAAGTGAGAAAAACCCAGGAGAAATGAATTGTGGCCTAAAAGTACCTACTTCTTTCTGCTGAGGTGGAAGGAAGCTTGGGAGCTCTAGCTCATGCACAGGTGAGCCACCAGATGTTCTAGTTCATGCATAGATGCAGAGGTGAGGTGAGTGTGATGCTGAAGGGATTTCTTTTGGAGTAAACCTCCTCTGATGACAGCCAGCAGATGGAACAATGAGTACAGCCAAATATCAGCAAACCTATTCCCAGGGAATAACAGGAAAACTACAAAGATTGAGTTAGGCACATCCTGAGACTTGCCTGAAGCCTAGAAACAAGAATATTTTTATGAGCATCAGTGGGCTTTAGAACAAGCCTGCTGAGAGAGCAATCTGGGAATGTGTTGACAGAAGCACCTCAGAAGAGGTCTGGATACATACAGGGGAATCAGCAATGTAATGCCTTCCAAGAAGAGTTACATTATTGCTATATTCATTGCTGATCCCAACCTTGGGGTGACAAAAATTAATTATTTTCAGTAGGGCTTCCATTATAATCCAGACTTAAAACTGTATGTATATTTGTAGCTTGGGGGGAGGGGGGGTAAAATCACAGAAAATTATCTAAACAGTGTCTAAAAGTTGGTAATTTAACAGTGACTATTTTAGACAGTGCAATATACTTGCTCAGTGTAGTAATAAATTATGTGCAGTTTGCCAAGTAATTTACCCAGTCCCCTTTTCATCATTTCAGCTTCAAAATGCTTTAAATAAACTGTGACATTATGTAAATGACTGTGTATTTATTTAACTGTTTCTCTTAGACTCTAATCATGCAAGTGAGAAAATACCGGGTATTAAATGGACTATGCAAAATAGATACAAAATCCCAGACTTTAGACTCTGTTCTATTAATTAGATATGAATGATAAACTGTTCGTCATTTTAATGAGGAACACAAGGCGATGTAGATACTGTATATTCATTTTTCATACGAGATTTCATTCCACCGCTTGGATACTTCTTCCCAGGGAAGCAGCAGCTTTGTAAACATGCCGTAACCAAACTCTGGGCCATTTCCAAGTGCCCTGCATGTCAGTGCATGGGTGAGTTCAGCAGTGGTCACGTCATTTGATGCAGTTCTGTAAAAATGCCCAGGTTGCATTCCTGCCCCTTCAGTCCAAGTCTCTCTGTGTGATTCCCGTGGGAGTGGAGCCCTGATGTGTTCAGCTGGAGCATCCTGAGCACTGGGAATGGCCTCACCTCCCAGGCAGCACAGCCCACCAGCACCACGTCAGCCAAACCTGTGATGTAAAACTGCGAGCTCGACTGTGTAACCAATTCGGTGTTTTCATGCTAATTAACGCCTGAGGTTTTCTTTTTAAATGACAGTGTTATAATCATCAAGTTCGCTGTGTGCTCCCCTGCAGGTTGTTGTTTTGCTGAGTTTAGAACATTAAAATGCCATGTATGGGTTAAGATCTAAGCCTGCTGTGTTTCCACTCCTGCCAGTCAGTCACAAAAATGATTAACAAATCATTAACTATTAATATCATTCCTTCAATTCATAAAAGGCTGCAATATACATTTATAGTTTTTAAATAAAAATTGATGACTATAAGTTTTTTTGTAATCGGGAACATAGTGGGAGGGGGGAGAGATAATCTGATGAATGCTGTTATTTATTTTAACTTTTATATTAGGTTCATGAAAAAAAATATTCTCTCTATAACCTACCAAGATTTATCAGCCTGTGAAATTTTATAATAAAGACTGATTTTCTAATTAAAGATTTGTCAAATAAAGAAAATAAGTGTGCATGTATTTTCTGTGTTTGGGGGACAGTCATGTGAAATAAAATGGTTGAGCTGCATTTGTAAAGTGCTGTGACAATGCATTTCCTTGCTCTGTGCTCCATTCCCACTGCCCTGCACTGAAAGTGGTTGTCAGTGCATGTGGATAAAACACAGAACGGGGCCATCTCTCTAAATTATTAACCTGGCATTAATTTCAAATTTAGCCTACCCATTTTTTGATGCATGTGCCTGATGTTCTGAAAGCAGCAGAGCTGTGCCAGGGGATTCTATCACTGTTACATTGGTGCATAGCAGGTTATGCTGTCCTTATCTCCCTCCACCAACTGCCCAGAGAAACCAGAGAGATGAGGTTTGTGCTTTAATTTTGCCCTACAAGAGATGAGAAGAACCCAGGCTCAGGATTTTCATGAGTGAGCTGAAATTCCTTATCAAGTCCTACTGAAAACACAGACATGCCACATAAGCTTTTTCATGTGGGAGGGACTTGTCAATGGCATCAAGAAAGAGTGAATGCCCACAAGGTACAAATTAAATGTCTGGAAGACAAGGTTCAAAACCGCTAACAAAGGAAAAGGGGTTTTTTTGTTTTTATTTATTAGAATTTCTCTTGCCATTCTTGTTATCCTTGCAATAACTCACTCCCTCTTTGAAGGTCACTATAGTCCACATAGTACTGCTGAGAGCAGAAATTCCACAGACCATAAATCATCTGAAAAAAAAAATCCTACTCCAGGGTGGGAAATTTGCCACTACTGCATTTCATTGACAATCTCATTGTCCTTGTGCTGTAGATTTCTCTTTTGCTACCCCAAAATCAGTCACTGACAACCCATGTCAGAAATTCAGCCTTCCAATGGGATCATGTTAATAAAAAATAAAAAACCCTCAAATTCCTGCTCCTTTCTTCCCTTTCAAAGGGGGGCAAAACTCATTCCTGTGGCTGTTAAGACAGAAATGTATTTTTCAGAAGGACCTGTTTATTTTAGGAGCCTTGGACACACTGGCATTTTTGGCCTTTCAGAGAAAGGTTAATCCCATTGTCTATTTTTTGTTTCACTTTTCCTTCCTCTCTGCTCTTGTTTACTTCATCTTTGAAACCCACAGGATCAGCCTCGTGAAAGGCAGCTCTTTGCAGACACAAATAGTCCATTAACCCCACTTTGGAACACCTACTATCTCTTATCTCTGCAAAAGCAGCACTAAGCTGTGGTCATAGCACATTGTCTGGGCCACAGTTAACCACAGCTGCAATGCTGAAGATCATTTTTAATACCCACAAGATAATTACAGCAGCCCTAAAATGTGAGATAAGTCTAGAAAATCAGCATTATTCCAGCCATTTTTATGGTGATTAAGTTTTGGTACTTCTCATGTTGCCTGTTTCATGTTTTTGCCTTTGCTTGCACCTCAAACAGATCACTGTTTTGCAAAGAGCCCACAAATTTTAGTTGATTATTTGTGAATGAAGGTGAGAATTTTCATTGGGATCTCCACAGTGACTGTAACCAGCAGACTTCTGTCTGTGGGGAACAGAAGTTCTCAAAGGGTGGGATGAATTCTCTTCCCAGGCAGCTGTGCCATGGCCAATGTACAGTTAATTTCTGGTGCAGCTCCATAAACACCCAGGCAGGAGTCTGAAAGGAGATGATGTCCCCGCACAAAGTTTGGTGTGATGAGCTCCATAAATTGGTCCCTAAGTCAACTGAAGTGGTTCCCATCTCTGCAATGATGGGGGAAAGTACCCAAAGAGAGTCATATCTGAATCATTGGAAGTTTTGTGAGTCAGTCACTTTGCACCATGGTAAGTGAGGAAGGATTTTACAGTGGTTGCAATCCTGCGTCTGCAATCTGCATTGGACACAAGGACAAGGGGACAAGCAGAGGGACACAGCCCCTGCCCAGACTCCCCTGCCAGCTGATGGAAATGTATGTTCTTCATAAATGGCATTCTCTCCTCATACAGTGCGCTGTGGTCTGCATTTGTTCGTGTCAGCATTAGTAAACGTGGGGAAAATTGATACAGAGCATTTGTTTTCAGCACACCAAATCACACTGCCTTCAGTAATAAGGGTTGCAAATGAAAAACTGGTTCAATGAGATTGCTCAGCACAGCTTTGCTGTGATGACTAAATTCTCTGGGATCTCCAAAGGACCCTAAAATCCATATTTTTCTGCTATGCATTATGTATAAATATGAATTTCTAATCAAGATATGCACTCTCCTTCTGGTATATATAGAACAGTCCTGAGTTAGTAAGAAATAGCTTTCCACTCTCTTAAAAATTGAGATTCTTCTCTAGTGGGTCTTTAAATCTTTGTTCCAGGAATTGATCATCCTGTTTTGACGTCAATGGCCCATACTGAGGTTATTGAGTACAGCAATTTTACAGCCAGCTCCTCTGTTTTCCTTCATGTTTTACAATTAGCCAAAGTTTTAGCAGAAATATCAGCTGGGAAGAGAGCCTCTCATCATTTCAGATTCATCAGCTGCAGAAGCCACCAAGAAAGGTCAAAACCAAAAGCAAACATATGTCTTCATATTTACATTTAAAAGCAGGCAGCCCAAGCAGCAGAGAGCTCTTGCCTTTGTTAAGCACAAACAAAACATTCTCAAGTAGTGAAGTGTGAAGGTGACTGGCAAATCAACCAACAATATTTTATGTTAAGTGTTTACAAAAAGAATAATTTAGGACAGAAAATGCCACTTGTCCCTGAGTGTATGCTACCCATGGTGGAACCACCAAGGTTCCACCTTGAAAATGGCTCCACATTAAGAAGAAGGAATTATCTTAACACCTTCATTTCTTTGTTTCTATTGTTTATCTAGGTGCCAATTTTTCCTTTTATTCCATACTTTTTAACTCTAAAGATGAAACTTCTTTCCAGATTGTTGCTTTTTTTTTTACTAACACATTATTTTCCTTCTGCCCCAATATATAGAGTTACACAGTTGATAAACCAGAGCAATTTTTACATGTTTACTTAATGTTTTATCTTAACTTTTTTTTCCTATTGTTTTATTGATTTACCTACTGCTTTTCATATAAATCACCCCCAAGCTAAATTTCACAAGTTTCCTGTTCACATGAAAAAAGTGTGCATACATTTCATAGCCTGGGATTAAACCTGCTGACATTCTGCAGTGGCCCAAACTCTGACTGAGAAATATTTTCATCTTTTTCTCTTTGTAGTAGCAGAGCCCATTGACAGAACCATTTGCACCATGAGAGCTGCACACTGTAATGGGTATAAGGTGGGCTCAGGACTCCAGTACAATAAGGGATAAAAATGTAATGCATTCAGTCCAAATTTTGTGGTGTAGTATGGAACTACATGCCTTCCCTCCCAGTACAACAAGGACATTGCCAAACTGGGGACATCCCAGTTGAAGGTCACTGAGATGTTCAGGGAGCTGGAGATGCCCAGGACATCCACAGAGAAGCTGAGGGAGTGGGGTTTATTCAGATTATTTAAAAGAAAGCCATGCGACAGGTCTCACAGGAGACTTCCATGGTCTAATTTGGGTTAAGAAATATAGAAAAAGCCAGAGTTTTTCCCAGAGGAGAAAAATGGGAGGACAAGTGACAGTGGGCATAAAACACTGCAAAGGAAAATTTGGTGAGATACAAAAGGTTAAAATGGATTCACCGTAAGGGTAGTCAAATATGGAAACAGGTTGCTTGGGGAAGTCATGGAATTGCCAGCTTTGGAGACACTCCAGCTCAGCTGGACATGGAAATGCCCTATGAAACCCAACTGGCCTTGAAGAGTCCTGTCTGAGGTTTGGACTACCTGACTTCCACCTGAAAGGAGAGTGTTGCCAGGTGGGGGTTGGTCTCTTGTCCCAAGAAACGAGTGACAGAATGACAGGACATGGCCTCAAGCTGTGCCAGGGGAGTGTCAGACTGGACAGCAGCAGGAATTTCCTCACATAAAGGGTTATTTAACATTGGAATGGACTGCCCAAGGAAGTGGTGGAGTCACCATCCCAGGAGGTGTTCAAGAAACAACTGGATGTGGCACTAGGTTGACAAGATGGTGATCAGCCAAAGGTTGGACCTGATCTTGAAGGTAGGTCTTTTCCAACTTAAAATATTCTGTGCTTCTGTGTGATTCTGTAGTCTCCAAAGCCGATTCAGTTGAAAATGAAGATATAACTACACACAAATAGCTTGTGCATTAACCTACACTGACGCTTCATTGGATTTCTCTCCTCACCTCTTGTGCCACGAAGGAGAGGATTTCTCTGGTGAGGTTTGGAGCTCTCTTTTCCTCACCATGTGTCCTGTATGTCAGTGGGTGAACAGAAGGAGATCTCAGAACATTCAAGTCCTGAAAAGCACTTTGTGTACAACATTGAAGGGGAGTATTGGAAAGTTTGTTAAAACGTGGAATTATTCTATATTTGCTTCCATTGAGATATTATTTGTTGGATATAACATAGTTTGTTGATACCAATTGGCTGACCTTGATCCAATTAAAACAAGAATGTCAGAAACATGGTAGAGTTTTCATTACTTTTTCTAAATGAAGAATTGGTCACATACATTGAATATTCAAGAACATGATAGTGTGAGATTCTGTTTTTTTCATTCTTTTTAATTTTTCTTAAAATAGAAAGCAACACTTATGAAAGCCTTTGTGGTTTTTTTCTTTTTCCTTTTAATCATCATCAAAATTTTTCCATGAGTAATAAAAATAGGAAAAGCCTTGACTAATAATGTAAAAATCCCTTTCTGTTTGACACAAAGGCTTGTTGATGCAGATTTATGCTTTATATACATATATACATCCACGTATAGGCATTGTGAATAGTCACAGAAGACATGGAAGGAACAAACAGTCTTCTGGCACACAGTACCCAATTTTTTGAGCAGAAAAGCTCCATCTATACAAGGATGAAATAGTGTTAGGAACCATTTTCTGCTGCAGAAATCAATCTGAACAGATCTACAATATTAAAAAACGTTTTAAAACAAAATCTACACTACCTAACTACTTGTGCTTCAGACCCTTCCCCAGCTCCACTGTCCTTCCCTGGACTCACTCCAGACCCTCAATGTCTTTCTTGAAAGGAGGCCAAGGCCTGGCCACAGTCCTGGACATGCTGCCTCACCAGTGTTGAGTACACATAGCCATGGTAAAGTTCTCCTGTGTTCATTTCTGTTTCTTTGCTCTTATCAAGAGCGATGTTAAATTCTCTAGTTTTCCCAGTTGGAGAGCTGGATCTACCACAGCTGGATCTACCACAGCTGGATCTACCATGTGTACAGCATCTTCAATGCTTGAAGGATCAGTAAACTCTCTCATATGTCTATGAAAAGACACACATCCAAGTGACCATTCAAGTCTTCTCCTTCCTAATTAAGACCTGAACCACTGAAGTAGTTAATATGTAGAATAACCTCTGTACTGTGCCTCTACCCCCTAGGAACAATGACTGTGATTCACAAGGTTCATTATGTGCTACATTTGGCACATTGTCAACAGTGCTACCTTTTAAAGAGCCAGGATAAAGGGTAATGGAATGGAAAATTCCCTTTTATCCCATTGCTGGGTCAGTCTGGGTGTATCCCATGTATTAGCTTGCAGCCAAGAGGCAGAGTGTGTGTCTTCAAATCACATGCCTTTTGGGAATTTCCAAAGGGAATTCTAGTGACACAAAGGAAAAGGAAACAAAGTAATGTTCAGTGACTTTAAAGAATTATTTTGTTTTCTTTCCTTTTTCTTTTCAGTTGGCCTTTCCAAGTTCCTGCTAAAAGCATAATTCTGTCAGAGGTCGTCTTCCTTTTGAATGCTAAATATGTAGGTTGAAAAGTAGATGTTGTCTGGAATTTGGGGTTACATTAAAAACCATTCACCTTCCTCTGACAAGACAATCAGAGCCTGGCATTAGAAATTGGGCTGATTTTAGAAGATTGTACAAATTTTCTTTGAAAAATCCACCAAAACCAAAGAGAGGTTTTTAATTCAATCCTGAATTTTCATTCTGTCCAAGCCAACATTGCTGTATTCCAGTTATTATCTATTTTTATCTCAGACCTGGCAAACTTCTTTCCCCCAGATTGCCTGTCTACCCTGTCATGCAAGGCAGTCCAACAGCTGTGCCAGCTACAATATCATGCAGTTATACAATAGGATTATCTCACTTAATTATAATTCTTAATTACTACTGTGTAAAGTGTTCATATCCAAACTTTGTACTAGAAGTCATCTATTACTGAGTTCAAGAAGTCAACAAATAATTCAAATTCTTCATGTCCTACACACCCAGGTTTCCTTCTAGATAAATGGAAGGTCTTAGGTTAGGCAGGTTTGGGCTCTGTGATCTGTTGTTGCTTTCCAGGATTCAGCCTTAGACAGCAAACTTTGAACATTTGAGAATGTGAGTTACTGAAAATAAGATTTTTCAGCAATTTAACATTCGATACAAACTGCACATTTGCAATTGCTGCATCATTAAAAGTGGGGCTGAAGGCTGTATGGATCCATACAGCTGTTGGATAGTCACTCCAATAGGTTAATATCAAGAATTTTGCACAAAAGAAACAGTCGTGAACAATGATGATTTATTAAACTCTGTGGCAGAAAACAATTGGAAAATAAAAAACCACCCCAATATTTTGGAGAGTCTCCATCTGTCAACACTTCTGTTTGAGGAAGCAGGTATTACACATCAGGAAATAATGGGATCCAAGATCTTGCCCTTGGTTTTTTCCTTTTAGTTTTGTTGCATTTGCTACAGGCAGAAGCAACATCACACTCACTCTTTGAAAAATGCTGTTTTCTTGTCTTCTCTCAAGCTTTGTGGTAAATTCTCTGCTTCTCTGTTTCTCTGAAGTAATGTGCATGGCCTCAGGAATGTCTTTATCTCATTCTTGCTGCATGCTAGGTTTTATTCCATTCAGCTGGCCTGATCCATATGTATTTCTATTTTCCAGATAATTACATTGTTCTACTTGTATCATTAGTTTTATTGTTGCTGTTTCTAAGAGGCTTCTCCTACCTAACTGATTACCAGATTTTCCTTTTTGAATTTTTCTGAGATACTGAGTTAGAGGAGAAGGCAACAAACCTCTTCTGTTCCTAATCATAATCCCCAGTTTCTGAAACCTTGAGGCTTTCTTATTACTGTTCCAAATAAAAAGCATTCTAAAGTCACCATTTCCCTTCTTGATGTTCTGCAACAAAAAATGGTTTCCCCACATAAAGATTCCAGGTTTGAACTAAAGACATCAAGGAATGGGGAATTCACCCTTGCCAACCATAATTTGTTTCAACTCTTAGCCAAGAGTTGTGCCTAAAACAGATTATCCTAGTTTTTATTCTTTATTACGTTTATTATTTATGCTCCATATTTGTATACTGCAAATGCAGTCTCCTCTGAAACATCTACCAGACTCCATAACTGGGCACAGTGACTTTGTTCTGGGATGGAGGAAAAATGCTCACACTCAGCTGCTCCTGGGAAAACATGCTTGTTGACACCCTGGCATTGCTTATCCTGCTGCTGTGCCTCGGTGTGTCCCCACCTCAGAGCAAAGGGAGCTCAGACTGGCTGAACAGGGTTGGTGTGCCCAGGACATGTGTCCACAGCCTCCTCTATCAGTAGTGAACCAACTCTGGAAGCCCCAAAAGCATGGGAGAATTTTTCTGGCTTTGTGGGTATCACAGCAAAACCTCCAAATGCAGAAATCAATCCAAATGTTCACGGGGACCCTGGAAACATCTGCTGGGATTGGTGTCCTTTCATTTGGATGTTATTCCAAATTTCCAGCTAGCATCCCAAAGGGTCTACTGTTAGTATTCCCTTGCACATTAAATGTGGGTATTCTGCCTCAGCTTTGATCCCACCAAGCTGGCAATACTTTTAATATCAGTGCTTGAATGAACACAGTCTTCACTGTGGTATTCCTCAAAGTTTATTTATGCTTCCTTTGCTGCTGGCATGCACTTGGTCCCTATTAACAGCAGTAGAGAAGAGAAATTTAATTGTGATTAGCAAAGGGAGTTTTCTCTGGAAAATAACTTTCCATTCTTGAGTACTTTCATAGGCTTGAGAGTCTAGATTTTTCTCTTGCAGAAACACTGCTTTGCCAAGTATGTCTCTTTTATTAATGTAAATCTATCAGGGGTGTCACACTGTTCCCAACTTGAGCTGAATCTGACCTCATAGGAGCACAAGGCTCATTTGGTATTTGGAAACAGGACAACACCCTGTCCTTCCCTAGTTGCCCCACAACTTCCTTTTCATCCAGTTGCCATCCTTTTATAAGTAAAGTAACTTAACATGAAGGTAAACAAATATAATAAACCAATCTCTTTGAAGAGGAACTGCACCTTCTTTTTATTTTTTCCTTCTTGTAAATCTTCAAAACTGAAATTCTAATAAACATCTTTTCATAGGATATCTGCTGTCACTTTTTATTTGTCTGAAACGTTTTTTTCCCATTGGTATATCTTTCAGCATTTACCCAAGCCAGAAAAATGCTACTTCCTGACATTAACAGGCTTGCAATATTTAAGTAAAGCATATAAGCTATTTACAAAAACCACATTGACAGCAACATTTCAAAAATGAGACTGTAATGTAATAAAAACATTATCCTGGCTTGTGTCTGATAAAGGAATAAGAAAATAAATGAAAAAATGCGACAAATGAGAACTGGGAGAATTTTCCAGATATGGGAAAAAGGAAAGGAGCTAGAGAAAAACAAAGTAAAACCTTTTGAAAAGGCCATGTTTGACTGCAAGGATTTATGGCTTCTCTTCTGGTCTCAGTGCACCCTCTGTGAAAGCATTCCCCATGCCAAACCTGAATGATTTGTCAGCTGCCCACTAAACCCTTTTTCTTCAAAGGGCTTAACCACAGTTACAGGTCCATTGTATTTCCACAGAATGGTGCATCCATGTTTCAAACAGCAGAGCTTAACAGATCCCTGAAAGCATCCCTGCCACTGCTGTTAGCAGCAATAAATGTGGCAGACTGAGGATACATTCCCAGCAGGGCTGTGACAGTGCTTAATACAGGTCCCTATATGCCCACCTGTGCAGAAAAAAACCCATTACTTGATGATGTCTCTTTCTATTCAGCCATTCAGGGGCAAACTCCTCTCTTGCTGTCATTCCTTGGTGAGACACAGCTTTTCTGTAAATAGCACCACATGCTGATTTCTTCCTTCTGTTCCTTCAAATCCTGAAGCAAAACCTCTGGAGGCAACAGGCTCTGGCAACAAAAGTGGGTGAAGTTTGTGATACTCAACATGACTTTTATTATGCTATGCCATGCCTCAGTGCCATGCAGCCCTTTCTGGCATCAATCCCAGCAGCATCCCTGGAGGGTTGTTTGTCTTAACCCAATCTCTTTATACAGATGGAAGAGAAATCAGTGATAGGAATCTGCACAGCTACCTAACAACATAGCCAATGGACTATTGCCCAATCTAGCTATACAGACAAGTCAAACTGACACTGAAACTGAGAGGAACCTTTGGAATAAAGGTAGTTTCCTGAGGAGATGGAGAAAATGGCAGCCAATAAAAAAAAATGGGGATGGTGGAGTACAGCCAGAATATTAGTGTGCTGCAGATATTTTTCCTTGCCTGTCTTTGAGAGTCACTGTGACCTTGGAAGAGTTTGCAATGACGTGAAGCTGTCCTGTTGCCTTTTGGCTGGTAAAAATATGAACCAGACACAGCAGTAAAGGGAAAAAGGATATTACCTTGGTTTTAATAGGATCCTAGGTACACGCTTGTCAAAGGTGAAAACACACCGAGAGGTGACCTGTACAATGGGTATACAATTTTATGGACCTCACAAATTAGCATATCTACCTAAAACCCCCCAATAAGAAACTTAGTAGGTGAAGTAATTGTCCCCCTGTTCAAATTACCCCCCCCTAAATGAGATTACAGTCCAGCTTACATAGTATCTTCCAGAGAGAGTGATTCCATACGAGGTTGGAGCCTCTGGTTCTGAGATAGTGTAGAGCTCTTGGCTTCCTACTGTGAATGTTTGGTCTTCCTGCTTTGCAAAACCCCCAAGCTAAGCTAAATATCAGACTACAAGAATTACAAATATGTGGGGCTAGGGTACAAAGAGTGTGTGCAGAGGGTACAATAAAGGGAAAGGGTATAAAAAGAACAGACAAAAAATCATCAGGTATCAGTCCCACCCTTCTATGCACAAGGCAAGAACAAAAGAGATGTTAAGCCACCTTGGTGTGCTTCTATTTCTGCTCAGCAGAGTTCAGCCAGAGCATATCCAGGTTTCTCTGTTCATGCAGTGCCCCAGCAGTGAGGTGTCAGAGAAAAGAGGTGTGTGGTGAACAAGCAGCTCCTGCACTTGAGCTCATGCCTCAGAGGGACACCATGAAGGGAGAGCTTGGTGTGACCACTGGATAAGCAACTTCATTTTGCTCTCTTGAGCCTCAAATCTGGTTCAACACACCACAGAAATGGGCGTCATCACTTTCTTACTCTCTCCTCTAAGGTGACATGCCTGCTCAAAGGTTAGTAAGATTCATTAGAGCACTAACGCCTATCAATTTCTATGCAGAACTCCACATTGTTATAATCCAGTGTGTGTTTCACACCTCTGGAAGATCATGAATTGGATGATAATGGAACAGGAATAGGAAACTTCAAAGCTACAAAACTTCAAACTCTCTTATTTAAGGCTGTTGGTTTTATCTCTGTAATTCATGATGTCTTTAGCCTTTATTCCCCTTCTTTTCAACAATTATCAAGACTTTTTTTTTTCCTGTTATCCCCAAATCTACCTTGCTGCATGTGTGGACAGAGCAGCAAACTGCTTTCAGATAGAGTATCATTTTCTTCTTTTTTTTCCCTCTTTGCTCTTCTTTCTTTTTCCTGCTGGTTTTCTTCTTCATATGGTAGCTGCTCATGTGGATTCCTGAGATAGGCACAAAACTACATCCTCTGGCTATTGATTTATACAAAACCCTAAACACCTTTCCAGGCACTCCACTAAGGGATTTCAAAACCCACACAATTTTTCCAGGAGAAATTCTAAGTATTGCAAGATTCATCGCTATTTAATGAATTAATCCCTTGCTAAAAGACTTTTCTTTCACCATGGTAAGGAAGAACTGTCCTAGAAAATAATTCCAGCAAAGACTGATCTCATAGTTTAAATACTGGTGACTAAGAGGGAATTTGGCAAAGACAACATTCAGAGAAGTAGAAATTAAGCCTCACATCGATATGAAAAAGTTTGCCTATGGTTTTGATGTGGAGCTTTCAAGGTTACAGACTCATTCCTTGGGCAAGAGCCCTTGTTGCACAAAAATGTTTAAGGGAAAGATATGGATATGCATCTCAATTTCTACTTCTCAGTCTCTTCAGAAGGGCAGCTTGCTTTGTGTAAACAGTTAAATAGCAGCTGGCCAGAGAAAAATAGAGAAACTAGTGGTACAAGCATGTGACCAAGATTCTTTGAAATACAGTAGACTCTGATTAAAATCCCTTTCCCCAGTGGGAGGAAAAGGAGACTTGGACCTCCATCATCCCCTCGCTCTGTGTGCAGCCTGCACTGCTCAGCGTTCTGGATCCTGCACAAAGCTGTCAAAAGTCATAATAGAAAATGGGGAAAACATCATTATTACACTTGGTGTTTAGGTGAGGTATTGAGACTAAAGTCTGACATTTGACTCCCACTGGATGTGTGCAGCCTTTGAGTCCATCACAGCTTTCTTTCTGACCGTCATATTTTAAGAAGAAAAATATTCTGAAAAGTTATTTTTAACTAATATAGCTGAAATCAAAAGTTCTCCCTATCCATCAGCACAAAATCAAAATTAGAAAAGTCAAAATATGAAATATAATTATCCAGAGCAACAAGATCAGGGCATTACCCACTTCAAACTTTGTCCAATTTAGTGATTCCACTTCCTGATTTCATTGTTATCATTTTTGATTGTTGAAACTAAAGAGGAAGAAGTGAGAAAAAAATCCAACACAAAACTTAATTGCTGTTGACCATCCTGAAACATCCTAAAAGGGTCCTGCCTTCCACAAGGTGAATATCCATCTGCTTTAAATATTAGATCCATAAAAGAAAACTTGCCTTCACTGCACCACCATCCTTTCTACATGCTGAACCCCTGGAAAAATGGCAGTAAAACTAAAGATGGTTCACAAAAACTTGTTTTCTTGTTACACAGCAATTTTATGAGCCTATTTCTGGCCCAGCCAGATTCCCAAAATCACAGCCATGCACCCTCAGAGACTGCAGATATAGCCAAGCTGGGCTTTTAAAATCTCAGGGGTGGCCCAAACCACTGACTCTGTGAGATTTAGGGTTGCTCCAGCACTACATCATAGGAGTACTCATGGTTCAAGTATTTTATACCTGAAAATCAAAATCGGATGAAGAAGAAGTCTTAGTTCAATACAGCAGTAAAACCAGTAATTCGTATTGGGATTCAAACCCCTGTTTCATTTCTAACTGCAAACCCTGGTTGTTTCAACATCCACATGTAGGTGTTAGATGCACCAGAACCTCTTCTTTTTTTTAAAAATCCTCATTTAATTCTTTTATTTTCAGCTTCAACTCCAGAAAAAGCTTACCATAAGCAGAAACCTCCTCGCTAATCTCCAAATCTCCATGGAGAGTGCATCTGTTATGGTGCTCCCTCTGATCTTATAGTTTTCCTACTGATCTAAAAATAAATATTTGCTCATAATTTATTTCAAAAAACCAGTTTCTTTTTCAGGATATCAGAGTAATGTCTATGAAAGAAAGGAAAAAAAATCTGTTCTTTTATTTTGGCTTTGAAGAAAGCTAATAGAAATAACACCTGATTCACTCAGAGAACTATTTTTAAGCCATTTATAAGCACGACCTTCAAAGAAAGACAAAACGCCTTCTTCAGTGCCTGTTATTGGATCTAAACCTGCCTCAATGGCATCAAAGTGCTCTGATTTGCTGGACCCATAGGATGTGGGCAGGACCATCCCTCCCTGGGGTCATTAAAACCAGGCTGTTTGAGCATCCTTGAATGCTTTTTCAGGTAACACTCTTTATGTCACCTCTGTGGGACAAGACCCTGCTAGGAAGAACTCCTGTGGCTCCTACAGAAAAGTCACTTTGTGCCTTTGCCTTTGTGTGATCACGAAGAGCCTCTGCACAGTCAGCCAGTGGCCCAAATTCTGCTGCTGGATGAATGCTCCCTCCCCACTTAATAATGTGCTGCCAGGACAAAGCATGTCCTTCCCCTTGCCTTGTGCCTGATGTTTTACACTGGAACATTTTATTTGATGCCTTCCAACTCCTGCTTCATTAAAAAAAGCTGTAAATATGATCCCTTCATCTTTCCCATGCTATCTGCGGAAATATCCCCTACTATATCCCATCAGATTCCACTCTCTGCCAAGATGAGTCCATCCAAGCTGCCATTGTACAGGAGCTGTTCCATGTTTTTAACTTGGTTTTGTTGTCCTTAACCAATTCTTTCCCTCTTCTGCCCTGTCCTGGGACAGCGTGTTGGAGCTGTGCATGACTGGTGCAGATGTGGTGTGCCAGCACTCCTGGCAGCAGCCTGGCACCATTTCCCAGCTCAATCCCAGTTCCTCCTACCAAGTTTTTTACTATAGCTGAGCTCACTCTGTGAGCAGAGTAAAATGGGATTGAAACACTGCCAAGTCCAGTCAATACCGCCCAGCATCCAGGTTTGCACTGATGAAATCTGTGTTTTCTGAGCCTTGGCTGGTCAGATTTACAGACAGGTTGCTGCTGAGGGGGAGAGGATGAGTCTGGGAGAAAAAGCCTCCACCTGCCTGTATCTCTATACCTGCTGCCAGCACTGCCTGCCAAGGTTTTCCACTGTGCACCTGTTAGATGAACAGAAAAAGGAAGATGAATCCCTCTCCCCAGTTTCTAACTCTCCTCAGATGTCTCAAAGAAGAACAGGACAAAGCTACTAGTAAGAAGGAGACCATCTCACTCTGATGTCCTCTCATGTGGCTAGCACAGGTTCTTCCCGTGGGAACATTTTGCTATATTTCATAAACAAAGATAAAGTTTGGATGTTTTGCAAACAACGTCTCCGGATTGGGTCAGTTCGGGCTTGGCCAATTGGGCCTAGGGGGAGGTTTCTGGCTGACCAATCTGGGTGACCTCTGAAGACTCTATATATATGGAAATCAAAATAATAAAGGTTTCTTCTCTCTTTCCTTGTCTGAGAACCTGGGTCATTTCTCAGCTAGCGGCTCAACAGCGACACTCTCAGGCATGTTAAAAGCCTGTCCAGGTAGCACTCCAGAATGCCCAAACCATGGCAACTCCCAAACCTTGATTTGTAGGATCAAAACTGCCAACTGTCTTTTGGGGTTGGGGAGAAAATGGGTGGAGACAATTTTTTTTTCTTTATTTAGAGATTCATTTTAATCAGAGCATCTGCAAATAACTTCTCAAGTGGAGGTTTTGGTTGTTCCTCATTAGACTGAGATGATCCTCATACACTTTGTGCAGCCAATCAAGTCATAGAATCAAATGGTTTGGGTTGGAAGGGATCTTAAAGATCATCCAGTTCCAACTGCTCTGCCATGGGCAGGGACACCTTGCACTATCCCAGGTTGCTCCAAGCCCTGTCCAGCGTGGCCTTGGACACTTCCAGGGATGGGGCAGCCACAGCTCCTCTGGGCAATCTGTTCCAGTGCCTCAGCACCCTCAGAGGGAAGAACTTCTTCCTAATATCCAATCTAAACCTGCCCTAAGTCAGGGTAAAGCATTTTACTACAGACACATGCAGGTTATGGATTGCAGTTAAATGGCACCAAAAGCAGCCTTGATGTGAAAACATACAATTTCGTGATCAAAACCCAAGACAAAACCACAGGTAACAGCATTTATCCATTCTCTTGCTTTATTTGAAAGCACATTCAGGTAACAAAGTGCAGAAAATAAAGTCTGCCCGTGATGTCATCCGTCTGGTTGTGTGTTTAGGGGAATAAAAAGGGCAGAGAAAAATGAAAATCACCACTGTTGTTCCAGCACAGTGACAGTAAAGTGTCCCCTGATGTTAAGTGCAGCCAGCAAGTGAGGTTCTTTACTGCTTCATAACACAGTGTTATATATTAACATATTAACTCAGCAACACCACTTGAGAACTTACATAGTTATTTACAGGTTCGCTCCATAAATTTTCTCTTACATTGGTGATTGCAGTTCCAGGACATTGCACTGACACACAAAGTGTTGGAAACATTGATGGACACAAACAATTGAATTGTATACTGTGAGTTACAAAATCATAGTGGTTAATGAACTCTCCCACCGCTCTGACCTCTGAAGTTCAGTAATCGCCATACTCAGATCCTCCATTTCACTTCGAGCCCCAACATGCTGAAAACATTCAGTAATAAATATTCTAGGAAGTTTTGTATTAGTTTCTTCCAGCTTTGAATGCTGCTTATTCCACCAGCATGCTGTGAGTGACACTTCAGCTGTGTACTGCACTGGGTCATTGGGAAGGTCAAATGCATATTGCAAGGACTATAATGAAACAGAACATGGAGGAAGCCAAAATCACTCAAAGCCAGGAACAAAGCAGCCTTCAGCCTTCCTCACCTTGGTGCTACCAGCCAAGGTAAATCTTTAGTGCAGTCAGTAGGTCTCCTCAGCCAAAAGGACCCTCTTAGCTCAAGATAGTTGTTTACACCAGAGTTGGAGAACCAGCTCCCAGGCAGTGTCAGTACATCTGGCATTTCTTGGGCCCCATAAAACTGAAAAGACATTTTCTTCTTTTATTTCCATTGCAGTCTCAGAGCAGTACCCTGATTTTGGTGGGGGTGCTCCTGGTTTATCTCATCTTTAACTGAGAAGGATGAGATAAACCAGGAGCCTCCTTTCCCTCTTCCCTGTGGACCCAGCCTGTCTGCTGTGGGTGTTGTTAACCAGGAGCAGCTCCAGCAGGGCTGGTGAGGCTGCTGGGGTGGGAGATGAGAAAGGCAAAGGAAACACAAGATCCTTTTTTTACATCAGAAACTGAAAACAGATGTAGGCCATGGACTTCCAAGCAGGTGTACACATACTTTAAGCAGGAAGGAGTCTGATCCCCTAAACAGAAGAGAAATCTATCTAATATATGCCTATGATTTCTTGTTCTAAGATATTAAGCACAGACCAGTATCAGCACATTAAATGTGAATACAATCCTACTGCCAACAAACTGAAACAATAAATACAGCACATATACACAAAAAATAACACTTGGAATTATTTCTTATTAGGATACATCTTTAGTAGTAGGAATATATTTCTATACAATTAATACACCTAAGCTTTGAGAACACAATCAAATTTCAGTCATTTTGGATCAGTATCACTAAAAGTCTATTGGTATCTTTGTAAATTTAACTCTTTTAGAAGTATAATTCCTAAGAATGAAAATGTAGATCACAAACCATTAATATATGTTTTTCCAAAAGTAATTTTCTCATGTAATTTCCCTGTGGTTGTTTGGTGTATTTTAATTTAATGACTCTGGGATTCCAGATTTATTATCGTATTCTCAACAGCTCAATAGCACAGCTGAAAATATTTTATTCCAACAAATTGTCCATGGCAGTAATTACAGCACTTTATTTCAGCTTGAACTGCAAGTGTTGCAGAATGATACCTCTCTGAAAATCTCATCTAATAACTGCGAAAGCAAAGCTACTTCTTCCATAATAAAGTTTTACTTGGTATCTGCACATGCCACTGCATTGCACCAACTTTGGATTTCGAAACCCCTTCATTAAAAGCAAAGTTTCACTGTGTGAAGGATCTTTTGAAGGCAGTTCTAGTGTAAACAATCCAGCTGTCTGTACAGCAGGTCAGCACTCATTGCATCAGCAGCACAGATGGGTCCTAAGGTGATACTACCAGTGTTTAAATTAGAAAAATGCTCAGAAAATCAGATTCCAGGACTAAAAGTGGCTGTTTAGAAATCTTACCAATTGTCAATAATTTTTGTTGGTAGATTAAATAACCTATTCTTGACCACGTGGTAAATCATGCCCCAACTTCTCCCCTTGAGAACTCTTCCAAACCCTGAATGTTCCTGTAGTTCAGAAAGTCCCATCCCAGCTTTTCCTGGGAATAGCTTCCAGCTTTGATTCCTCATTCTATCACCTTCTGAGACCATGAATTACTCCCTTCCTTCATTTACATTATTATTGCCTCAAAGTTATTTATATTCTGATATAATTTACTCTCAGACCTTTTCTCTTTCAGAGTACTTAGTTTAACCCTCTCACACTCCCACCTTAGTTTCTGTTGCTTACACATTATCTTTCTTTTTCTCCTCCCTGTTACACTTTCTCTAAAGTTTCCCTTAGCTTTGGGGAGCAGAGCTGCAGACAGACAGGTTCTCTACACACTAAACTAACTGAGAGAACAGCTTGTAATTCAGGATCAAGGATCTTCAGGTGCTCCAGGGGAACACTTTTAGGTGTTGCAGATTGCCTCCATTAATGCAAAACCCTACAGTGAGATCCCTTTCTTGATTTGTTTTGCAAGATTGGTGCAGAAAGAGCAACATTTTCACAACAGCCTCTGATTTTAGAGGGCTGATCCTCCGTGCAGCCCACTTCAAAAACCAAAAAGGTCTTCCCATCTCTATTTTCATACTATTTTCTACATGTACCTATTTGCTAAGTGTTCAATATTTTCCCTAATGTAAGATTATGCTTGATGCAATGTAAACATTATTTATAATTGAAAATGTATTGTTTATCACGCATGGATCCACCATCTATGTCTGAGATATGTGCTGTGCAATGTCAGGTTTTGGTCTGTGCAATGTCATTTGATATTTCACAAACGTATTAGTTATATTCCACCAAGATTAAGAGATCTACTCCCAAAACTCCCTTTATGTGTTAGGTCCAAAAGAGACCAATGACCAATCTCACTGACTCAGGGAACCTACCAAACCTTTATCAGCAACTTTCCTTCATTTGTTCCAGTAGTCTGATTTGATATTGAATGTATCTCTCAGAATAGATCTCTAACAAACCAGGTGGGTTTTCTTTCTACACAACTGAAACACAAACCTGCAGTGAGTGACTGAAAAAGGCTCTTTATTCATGACTAGAGAAGCATCCTGTGTGTTCAGAAATAATGAAAGCATTAAAATCTGTAACTAAGCCTTGTATTTCAAAATGTTTTGCTCTGATGTACAGGTCCAAGACCCACTCCCCAAGCTACAAAGCGAAATAGGAGTAACTGGGGAAGTGAAGATCATTCCAGGCAGTTACAAACACAGCCCTCACCCTGTTCACTGTGTTCCAAGGGAAGGAGAATATGAGCCATCCTGAAAAGCAAAGCATGTAGACAAGGAAAAGGTCAGTATGGGATGCACAAGTGCTCAAGAACCTGTAAACATGGTGATCAGAATGGTGGTGCTCATCAGCAGCCCTCCAGAAAGCCTCCTTTCAGGCAGCTAAAGGTTCTTCCTTGGGGCCAGAGAACTGCAAAGACTTGTGAAACTTGGGAAAATACAGATGTGGAGGCAACAAACCAGAACTTGCATGAGAGGAGGGAAGAGAAATTGGTGTTATGGTGAACATTTGTTCAGAGCTTCTTACCCAGGGCAAGACTCATCTGGGAACATCCTGAGCTGGGAAATGTGACTAAAAAGATGCCAAAGCAGCTTTCCTGAGGGATGTAGATTGATCTGTCTGAAAGTTCCCTGGGGGAAGAAGAGGCAGAAACACAAACATAATATGAATAATGTAGAATTATGGGAGAAATAAGTGCCTGGTAATTTAGCAGCTATTCAGATTTATTCTCATGACCAAGATCACCCTGCATAGCAGAGGTGGGACAACCTCCAAAAGACATTGTCAGCCAAGAGAAAAGTTCCACCAAGGAATCCATTTCACTATCATTGTGCCTGTCATCCATTAATCACACTCTCTTTGTATGAAGACACATCAATTTTCTCTTTCCCTTTCCATGCCACAAAGCCAAAAATCTTCTGCTATCAGCAGTCTTGTGCTGTGGGTGATAAATATTTTTAACAAATCACTTGTTGGGTTGGGTACTTTTCATTTTTGTTACAGATCTAGAAATAAAATTTGCTGCAGCTGCATTCATCTGCATGGACAAATGCCCTCTACTCTCTTCCACAATCTCACAACCATAACTTACATTTTTAGTACTTTATTTTTTCAATGTCTTCTGTCATAAAAGTTTCCTTAATTCCCCTATTTCAAGAGACTCTTCAGGCATTTTAAATCTTGATATTTCTTCATTATAATCAACAGATTTCCAAGTCTGCAGAAGAAGGTTTATAGTCATTCTTCATCTATGACTGAAAATGACAAATAAAAATCTCCATGTCCACATGCTTTGCATAATTTCACCATCACTTCAAAATACAGTGTTGCTCTCATTACTCTGTTACTTTCAATCTTTCTGCCCAGGTCAGGTTATTATCTAAGTAGAGTCTTAGCCTGTGTTAATTATTTCCTTCAAGTCATGGACAGTGAATTCAAACAGCATTTTTCTTCTTCACAGCTCAGTCTGAATGCACACAAAGGTTACATAATGAAAGATTCTCATTTATAGTTATTTTTCTTGATGGCGCTATTTTCATTGAAGAGCATTTAGTTTAATGTTTATACATAAAAAGAGGAAATTTCTTAATATAACAAGAAGGATGAAATATTGAAAATGCAATAAAGAAATCTTCCTTCAGAGTCGTATTCCTTACTCATTCATCACACTGAGTAGGTTTTATACTGCTGGTGCTTTGACAAAGCCCAGATCACAAAATAGTATAAGTTTGAAAATTGTAAAACATTGAGAAGATTTCTAGAACAGCAAAGCGAGAGATTTGCTGCCTTTGATGACCTCAGACCAAGGTTACATATCTCAGTTTGGTATAATAATCAATTATCAGCCTCAACACATGAAGAGGGAGAAACTCTGTCCTGAGCATCAGTGGCAAAGTATTATCTTTAGAACCATCTGGCTACAACCTTCAGATCAATTCAAAGTCGACCTTGAAAATTCAAATCCCTAATAAGACCCCTCCTTCCTCTACCACTGTGATCCCAAACAGAGCACAAATTATATGAGTTGCTTTATATACAGGTGAACAAAGAAAGTGCCCCAGTTTTCTTTTATCATTTAATCCAATGAGATCCATTTGCTCCTAGGTTCAGATTCTGCATTTAAATTAAGTACTGCATGCTGGAATGTGCATTTCCTGCTGGATTCAGGGAAACATCTTCCACTTGAACACATGCTCAGTGGAAACTTGCCTCTACCTCCTGCAAAAGCTGGAGTCCTAACTTTTCTTATAGAGCAAGATACTGTTCAGTAGTGGCAAAACTAAGTTTTCAGGCAAAAATAATTATGGCACTGAATAAAAAATAAATACATTTAAATCATATGAAAATAAATATCTTCAAGTCATATGAAATATGTTTATCATTATCCTGGAAGTTCATACTTAGAGTTTACTAAACCTCTGAACTCTTTAGACAGCACATGTATCTAGTACATTCTCTATCATGGAATCCAAAAATATCTTGCACTCTTTAAAAATATAAAATTCAGCCCTGCCTTGAGTATGTATCCATTTCTGGGATGACCCAGCAGCAATTGTGAGGAAAGTAAGTAATTTTAACTAATAAAGAGAAAGGTCTCCCCAGTATAAGTTAGAGGAAGGGTTCATGCACAAACTGGGAGTTTATTTACCTCTAAATCTGGCCAGACTACTGAGCAATTCCTACAATTTTGCAAACAGCATTGCTCCTGCTAATCTCATCTATAGGGCTGCTGTACATCTGATTTACATCACACCTTAGTTATAATAGACCCTATAGAAACAAACAAAAGTTTGCCTGGATGAAGAAAATAATAAAAGCTGCAGGAGAATTAAGAGAAGGTTGTTAATGGCTTCATAACTAAGTTTGCATATATTGTAAAAGATGCCTTCTGCTCTGGATCAATTCATGGACACAATCTGCAACCATAGGAAATAAGTTTGTCTTATACTGAAAGGTCTGTAGGAATGAAAAAACTCAACTTCTGGGTGAAAATTAGCACAAAACAATGTACAGGTAACATGGCAAGTCTTTGTACCTCCACAAGTTCTCTTGGTATTTATTCAAACTTGTTCTGCTAAAGCATTGCAGAGGAGGAAGCAATACTTTCTTCTACTCAGTTTAGGAAATTCAACAAAATTCTACTTCTGCTATGTGGTCTGAATATCATTTGAGAAAATAGCAACTGCAGAATGGGAGTGCTGGGACATGCCAAAAAACATCAGATTAAACCTTTATGATATTATTGTTTAAACCAATATTAACATCACCATGGATTAGCTACAAAAGGAGTTCAGTTCAGCGTGACAGGAAATGCATGTTAAACACAATTCTGAAATAACAGCAGGATAAATTAAACAGGAAATATTAAACAGGAAAGTATTTGAAACTCTTTCACAAATGCTTTCTTTCCTTAAAGGAACAACTCAGAAGGAAGCTTTGCCCTTGTAAGTTTCTTTTCAACAGTCAGCAGAAATCTGTGTGGGAGACTCTTTGATTTGCAATTAACTTATTTTTAATAGAATCATATCCTTCTTGAAGAAATGACATAGAAACATCAAAATCATTATTTTAAACATTAAAAATCTGCTTATACTGAAATACTAATTTTTGATCTGTAGTTATGCCTCTACCTTAAGATAAATCCAAAAAAGCAAAAGGAGGTAATAGGAATAATTATGGCTCCTCTCCAACACAACTGTTTCAGCTGCCTTACTCTGCAGGTCATTTCAAGGCACATTCTTTTTCTGTTGAATGCATTAGGAACTTACAGAACTTCATTCTCCTAAATTGCTACCAATCTTCATCCTTCCAGGACTTTGTGTTTAAAAACTACTCTGCAGCTGCACTTTGGAAAGGCTCCTCTGTTACTAGTGCTGTGATTCTTCTCACAATTACACCAGTTTTGAATCTGGTTTCATGGTTTGGATTGAGTAAGGTTTTGCTATTTTATATCTCATGAAGTGATCTCATAAAGAATTGTGATGAGTAAAATACAAGGTGAAAACTTCAGTTATCAATCAAAAAGTCAAATCTTTCTGCTCATTTTCATCATATTTCATTGTCATTTTGGCCAGAGAATAGTAAAAATGTGTGAAATATTGGTTTGCTCAATTTGGCTTGGGCTGACTTCATTTAGGTTCTGCTTTTTTATTACAAAGTGGTTCATAACTCCTCCATGAATCTGCAGTTTGAGCAAGAGACTTTTCCACTCTCATTCACAATTGAGTAAGAATTTGTTGGTTTATATCTCATAAAGTGAGCCTGTGTATGAGTGTGGTACTTCTGATGTTGCCTTGACTAAAACCAAAATATTTCTGAATATTGAAGGACTGAAGTCAAAGTGGGTTTAAGACAACTTGTAGCCTCATGATGGGAGAAATGCTCACCAGGGAAATCCACTCAGCTAATGTTTCCCCACTGTGTAATTCAGAGCCCTGAAAAGTGAAGCTCTGACTCAGATATGTCCTCTAAGGAATCCTTTCTCTCATGTTCCAGTTCTCTAGTGACTGCAGCAGGAATTTAGGGAGATTAGCTTTGGTAAACTAAAACTGGCCTTTATGAATACTCTCCTTCCCCTGAGGGGAAAATACCATCCAAACTATCATTGCTGTTCGTGCTAATAAGAACAAAACAAAAAAAAAAGGGCATTTTAAAGCATATGAAGTGAAGGAAAATTTTTAATAAAAATCAGTTTTCTCTCTTTCTTCTTCCTCTGAGTACTTAAAATATTTGCCCAACTCTAACACACTATTTTTGACAGGATGGAAAGAACTGTACATCGTACATAGGAATAGGGAGTAAAATAAACCTGTCACCACGTTTTAATTCCTTTACAGCAAGAGGAACTTGAGCCAGCAGGGTTGTTTGTCATCAGGTTTTCATTTGCTGTGTGAGATGAGCCCTCATGCTTCCAGATGGGTTTCGTTCATGGCTGCAGAGTCCCTGGGTGCAGAGATGGTGTATGTCCTGTGGGGGAGAAGGGAAAGTGCTCATTTGGTTCATGCCAAGCTGGATTTTAAGTTCCTCCTTCTGAGAAGTGATTCCTCCAGATCATCTTGTTCACTGCACAGGCCTAGGGAAGCCAACTGGAGTTCAGGATGAGGGACTGGGTGAAAACTCCAAAGGAGGTTAAACACAAATCCAGCTGCCAAAAATCCGCCAAAGGATTTGTGTCCCGTTTGACTAAAACTGCAGAAGGGATTTTGGCAAACTATGAATTCAACACCTCAGATATTTACAACAGATATAAACTCTGTATGTTCTGTAGATGAAATTAATCTGAGTGCAAGATTGTGGAGCAATCTGCTATGCGAAGCTGTGGAAGCTCAAGATTGACTCACTCTTTAAGCAACACATCAAAAAAAGGTGGAATTGGTAAGGGAATAATATTAATTATAAAATTGTCCTTCTTGCCTCTATTGCGGCACATATATTTTAGGCCTTTGAAGCAATTTATTGGAATTCTGTTGTTTCACAGTCACTTGTATGTGGTATGGGTTTTGTGGCCTTTGTGTCAGTGTGCACTGTCAGATTAACACCCATCGTTACCTCATTGTTCAATCACAGAAGGTACTTGTCTGGCACAATACAGAACTAGAAACACTGTCCCTCCAAGTGCATAATTAGTGCTTTCAGGAAATTCAAGGGTGTTCAGCACAAATTTTGCCTGAAAGTTGTAAATTATAAAAAATAGGCATTCTGATGAGACTTTATTACACTTTGATTTGTCTGGTTTGAGGTGGGGTATTTTGGTGTGCATGGTACCTGCTGGGTGGTTAAGGAACAATTGTCTCTCCCTGTTGATTCTGTGGCTGAAAGGCATAGTATTAACAGGTTAATTATGGAAGGAATTCACACAATTCTTTTCCATTTGCTTCACAGGCAATAGAGGTCACCAACACCTTCTGGTGGAAACTCATTTGATGGCGTGAAACAAAAGGTTCAGAAAGACAGGACTGACCCAAAACCACTAAAACCAATGGGACTTCTTTCCAAATGATATCAAAGGAGTTGCAGCTGAATCTAAAATAAGGACTGTCTCCTTGCTTCTCTCTATACACCAAGAGTCACTTCACAAATTCCCACGGCAAGAAAAACCCCAAATCGAAATGGTCATGGTCAAAAACCAAGAAATAAAATTCAATGAGCTGTGATTCTTGGCAGACCTTAGTTTGGTGCTTTTTGGAACCTTGTGTTTGTTCTTAAAGATATCCTACTTCTCAAAGAAGAAATTACCTTGATTTCTTCCAAGAGCTCTTTGCCTTCAGCCCTCCTGACCGACAGCAGGCAAACTTGCAATCGATGACCTGGTAGATGATGGGGTTGTACATGGCTGCTGACTTTGCAAGCAGTGTTGGGATCACTGAGAACTGGATGGGGACTGAATCTGGCTGTCCAAAGGCTGACCAGACCGAGACCACGGCGTAAGGGATCCAGGCAATGAGGAACCCTGCGCAGATCAACATTGCCACCTTGTGAGAGCAGAAAAGAGACAATGAGGTTTACCCAGAAGAGGCAGACACTGGCAGCACAGCACAGAGCGAGGCAGAATGCAAGGGAATTGCATTCCACTGAATGGAAAAGCAAAATGATAACTTGCTTCTTCATATGAATTTACAATATGAACAGAATCTGCCTCTTTATCTTCTGCCTGTGTTTCTTTCACCTGAAAGAAAGCACCTTTCAGTGCAGTTAATGAGTCTGCTATCAGACCTTTAAAAATGCAATAAGGTCTGGCTAAATATGAGGAAACTAAATGAGATTTCGGAAAATAATAATAGCATGATATTGAATTCAAATTATTTTAGGAGGGGATTCCTTTCTAAACACAGAATCTATTTTTAAGGATAATATGCAGATAATAGCAGAGCTGTGAAAGTTTCTGAAAAAAGGTCTTATGAAAATTGGAAATTTAACTGAGAATGAGAATGTTAGTACAATGTCTATATTTCTTTCTCCTAACCCCTATCATGGATTGATACTCCATTAGAATAGGTAGATACTTTAAAAAGCAAATTCATGTTAAGTGTTTTAGTTCTGATAAATGAGTTCCTGGTAAATTAGTAATTTACTTCCTTATAATGTGAGGAAATGTAACCATAAGAAATTTCAGTATAAATATCAAAGAAAAACAGTTTGGGGCCAAAATTAATGATTTGTATACTTTACCTGAACCAGCCTGTCTGCCCTCAGTCACAGCCTGATATCACTCCGAGTGATGCCATGCCATAATACATCCTGAAAAACATCTGCCTTTGTACTGCTGCCATTGACAGATTATTGCTGCATCCACACTGGTAGCAGCACATGTGCACTCATTTGGAATAAGGCAATTAGCAGGATAAAATTACAAAAAAATTCACCAGAAAGCACAAGGGGTTTTGACATTGCATAACCTTTCCTGTAGTTTGTTTTTCTGTTGTTGTCTGTCACTGAAGGGACAGTGCAGGGGAGCCAAAGATCTCAAACACAGCCTGTTTGCTATAAATTGTGCTGTGGAGTCTAATGGGCTATTAGGGAGACTCATTTTCCATATTTATATTTATCCCAACATTATTTTCTCCAGTGTAGATTCAAGACAGGAGGGATAATTACTGGTGTTGTAACTCAGATCACATTGAAGTTTTACACAATCCTCCCAATATGGCAAAAAATATCTGCAACCTGAAATCAAAAGTTTCTATTGCTCTTCAAAAGAAGTTTGCTGAATAACCACAGGAAAAAAAAAAGTAACAATTTGAAACATCCTTTTGAAAGGCAAGTGCAGTTGTTCCAGCTGTACTGGCAGCCCTGGCTGTACAGTTACCTAGCCGAGATTTTCAGATATGTTTAGACACAATGTCCCTTATTGCTGTATGTTATATAACTTTCAGTTCAACTCACAAAAATTGTAATAAAATTTGATCAGCCAAGCAAAACTTGCTGCTTGCCTCACTCTTGGCATGGCTTACAAAGGCTGGTGAATCTTTTACAGACAAGGAATCTGATTTTGTTCAATACAAGCCTTTATTTTGAGACATTTCCTGGCACAATAACCAGCATCTGGGATCATGGCTGTCACCATTGCCAAACAGAAAATAGATTCAATCAGAAAGGGAAAACAGGATATGGTCTGAGATGAAAAATTAATTTTAGCACTTCAGTGCATTTTTATCAGCAGTTCATGGCTGAGCCTATCTGATAAATTGCTTGCATTAAAACAATTGCAGTGTCACAGGACCGATTTTGGTTTATATCTTCATTAACAGAGGAACATAAACTGTCTGAAAGTTTTATTTCCCTGCTACAATAATCTGCTCTCTATCTGTTTTCTCTTATAATTCCTATGCACATTGAACACCTTAAATTAGTCTTTACAACTGTTTCTGAGAGTAGAGGGTGTTTTATGGTGGGGAGCAGGGCCATGGGGAGATGATATGACTTGTAAGGTCACACAGGAAAGCTGTGGCTGAGCTTCAGAGTGAATCATGATCTCAGGGACTCCAGTGCCCTGATCACAGAATTGTGTTTCCACTCCTGTTTTCACCCCATCTTGACAGCAACAGAGGAGAAAGCTACAAAAACCACCTTCAGTGTATTGCAGTATTGTCACCAAACCTGCTTCTATGACTCAACAAAGCAGAGGTAAAAGCTCCTACTTACCTTGGTCAGCTTCATTTCAAGTATGTGGCTGTTCTGAATCCTGCTATCGTAGTGAGCGACTTCTTTGGTGGATGATTTGACTTTTAAAATTATTTTGACATAGGAAAACACAATCACTGCAGTTGGGAACAGGAGGCAGAAGAAAAGGATGCTCAGAACAAAAGCTTGTCCAGCCACTGAAGCCTGTGCCAGCCACCAGTCCAGAGTGCAGGAGGTGCCAAAGGGCTCGGGGGCATAGCTCCCCACCCCAGCAAAAGGCACTGTAGCCCAGAATGTAGCATAGGCCCAGATTATTGCCAGGCAGATAAATGCATGATGTCTCTTAAGCCAGGTACCTGGAAGGAAATTCAAGAGTTACAGGTTGATGCCCAGCTGTATTTGGCACGATGGAATGTATTGCATCACTGGAGGTGTTCAAGGCCAGGCTGGATGTGGCTGTGAGCAATCTGCTCTAGGGAAAGCTGAACCTGTGGGGACTTTGGAACTGGATGGGCTTTAAGGTCCTTTCCAACCCCAACCATTCTATGATTCTGTGAAATATGAGTTTGCTTGACTGTTGACAACAACTCTGTTGTGTTCATCTTGGCTCTTTCCAGGTGTCCACAGTGACCCTGAGGTCACATTGTACCTCATGAAGACAAAGGTTCACTCACATGGAAGGCTCCACCTCTCCTCATTTCAGATCTTTGCTTTAAGTTGTGATGATTTATGACTGAGAAGATTCCAAACTAAAGCAATCCAAACAACCAGCTCCCAGTTGTGGGAATCGTGTCCAGTAATTCCAGTTCTTTAACGTAACTTAGGATATTTCCTATTCTTTCTCTCCTATATTAACCAACTAAAGTTCAAACTCAGTGACCAGAAAACAAGGCTTTACAAAGGAAATAAGATATCTAAGATTTAATTTTACTTTGTAATCTTTTCCAGTACAGAAAATCACCATGTGTGTCCTGTCAGAAGTGTCTGTAATAGAGGTTTTCATGTATCCCTGCCCTTTTTTTTATTAAATACCAATAGAATTCCTGGAGATCTGAATATTACCTCTCTGCTCATCTTGCATACAGCTCTAATTCATCTGGGAAAAAGTTTCCGTTTGATGGGGTTTCATCATCATCTATGTATTCAATATGTAGGACTCAGGACTAACAAGTTTAAATCTTTAATTTTGGCAGAAACTTAGAATATGGCATTATAACATCTCCTTCCATCTTGGAACCTCCAACCTGTTTGCAGTCCCTGACTCATAGGGGAGTTTTCATTCACGTCACACTAACATTAAGGAGATTTCTTCAGGGTTTCAGAGTGACTTAAAACAAAGCCAAAGCAAAGAAACACCTGTAATTTGGATGTGTCCAGCACCCCTTCCCAGCTGATTTTACATTTCCAGATCACTGGAAGGAAAACAAACAATGCCTGACAAATGATGTATTCATGTATGATGGCTGAGAGACAGAAAGGTGGTTGGTTTAGCTCAGGGATGGAAAAAGAGAACAACAATAGCAAAAGTATTAAAAGAGAAATATTTTTTAACCACCTAGGCTGAGCATGATAAACATGGCTTTTTTATTGCTCTTCATCATTTTGTATGGATCACTGTGATCAGAGCCCTTGAGGATAAAGGTTTGAAGAGTTTTCTCTCCTGTGAGCTGTCATGTTAAACACCACAGCTGGTGGCATGAATGCATCCAGCCATGAAATATGCACTTCAGCTCACCAATTCTATGATTTGGGTTGCCACTAAATTATTTTGATAAGAGTTCTATGGAAAGAACTTAAATCTTGCTTAATATTATTGGTGTATCTAAAACTCAGCTAAGCATACCTCCCCTGCACTCCCATTTAGGGAAAGGTAAGGACACACCAGGATCTATGATGGCACTTCTTAGCACAGAACCACAGCTTTTATCTGCTTGCACAGACTGGCTTATTTACACTTCCTAGCTGCAAACATTCTTTATAATATAACATGATTGATATTACATGTCATCATAAAGAAATCTATTGTGTCCCTTAAGTCACATGGGCAAGGTGTTTCTTAAAGTCACCTTGAAGATTCCCTGTATTCGGATGGGAATTTAGTCCCTTACAATGCAAGAAGAACATCTTTTCTAAACCGTGAAATATCATTTAACTGGAAAGAATGAAGCATTTAATACATCCTATTCCAGAGGTACAAGATATTGATGGATATCATGGTACCACCTTACACTGCTAAATTCATTTCATCCTCTCAGGTTCCATTTCTGTATTTGAGAGACAATTTCACATTATGACTTATTGGCCCTCCAAATCTCTTAAGTGTTTTAAATAGCTTGCCACACACCTCAGATGAATTTAGGCATCTAATAAGGAATATTTCTGTGATATTTCATAAGACTCTGCACTATGTGCAATACTTGCATCTGTTAATGCTAATATGCCCTGATAGACACAAAGTGATTTATCTGTGAGGGGTTACAAAAACTCATGGCTTATTCAGACAGCAGAGGGACAACAGTGAGGGTGTTACATCCAGCCAAATGAATTTAACTGGGATTACTTGGATCATGCAAATACATTTCTCTCATCTGTGCACTCCCCTCTATATTTAAGAAAACATTCTGAAGAGGTTAAGTACGATTTATAGTAAACTATAGCACTCAATACAGCTTCTCTGCAGTCATACATAATACAGTAATCTCTACATAGATATAGAATTGTCTTACCATAGGACAAGTGGCAGATTTTGAGGTACCTGTCCAGGCTGACAGCTGTCATGGTGATGAGGCTCCCACAGCCAAAGAAGAAACCAGCCCACCCATACCAGCGGCAGCCTATCCATCCAAACATCCAGCGGTGGGAAAAGAAGGAGATGATGCTGAAGGGTTTGCCTACAACTTCAAAATAGAAGAGAATATCAGCCTACTGATGAAATCCACCATTGAGAAAATCTCCTTTTATTAGAAAGGCAAACCCTCTCTTCTGCACAAAACTACTACCAGTAAAAATGCTCTGCAATGTGGAGAAAGGGCTTCAGGCACAGGAGATGTGATGACTTAAAGATGAAGGAG
Organism: Entomyzon cyanotis; assembly: GCA_024500445.1. Lineage (NCBI taxonomy): Eukaryota > Metazoa > Chordata > Aves > Passeriformes > Meliphagidae > Entomyzon > Entomyzon cyanotis. Next base: position 68,978,345 of record JAKEPQ010000871.1, read on the forward strand.
GGTAAATTTAGATGAGATATTAGGAAGAAAATCTTTACTGTGGGGATGGTGAGGCACAGTCACAGGCTGCCCACAGAAGCTGTGGATGTTCCATCTCTGGAATTTTTCAAGGCCAGGTTGGACAGGGCGTGGGGCAACCTGGTCAATGGGAAGGTGTCCCTGCCCATGGCAGGGGGTTGGAATGGGATGGTCCTTAATGTCCCTTCCAACCCAAAGCATTCTGTGATTCCATGACTTGTGTGCCCTCCAAGCACAGGACTGACCCTGAGACAGCTCTAACTGGATCCCAGGGCACCAATGATGGCAGGATGAGCCAAGCCTGCAGAAGGGCTGGAAAGAGCTGCTTTACCATAGACCACAGGAACCAGAGCTAAACCAACATCTGGAACTGACCAGGCTCTTCCCAATTTGAAAACTTCAGAGGATGTGTTAAGTCCACACGTCAGTACAGAAACAGGAAGGGTGATGGTGAGTCTGAGCTTGAAACAGGCACAGATCTGCTTAGTCTATATCCTTATAGCAAATTGTGTGTCTTCGAGCACAAAATAAAGAAATTTGCCTTCCAAAAGGACTTTTGCAGAGTCAAGGCCCAGCAGGAGGATACACAGTGAAGTCAAGTGTTAGGTGGGAAAGAAAAATGTGGACTTGAGCTGCAGAAGTGGTTTCAGCTCCTCTCCATGCCACACATTTCTTTGGTGCATCCTAGTAAGTCACCTGGGCACAGATACCACAACATTCTGAGCTTCTCCAAACAGATGGGAAATGACTCAAAAAAACTAATTTTTAGGCTTTCTCTTTAGTGGCACTTTAGCTCATTCCTCCACATGTAAAAGTGAGTGCTGCATTATGGAAGAAGTGCAGTTAGGTCAAATGTTGTTCCGTTCTCACCTTAAAACAGGTTTACATTACTCATACTCTTTGTAAGTATTGTGAAAAAAAGAGAGTTTGAAAATTGTAATTTTCTAATAGGAAATCTCTGTTTTCTCCTAATTATAACCTTTTCCTTGGTCATAATTTAGGCAAACAAAAAAAATCAACTTTAATGGAACTGAAAACTCAAAAATTTATAATCTAGGAATATGTGTTTTCCAAACCCTTCAGTTTTTTTTACCAGCCTGATCTTCAATTCTCCCAGGCCTGAATATTCCAACTGCAACATTCAAACAACACTAAATATTGAACTCCAGGTTCCTGTGACTATATTCCTTCCTGCACAGGAGCAGCCAGAGCACCTCAAGGATTTGAAAACATCTCAGCTGCCCTGGGCTAGTTTCCCTGGCTGAACCACAATGTCTTTAAAGTCATAGAAGCTCAGTGAATTTGTTTATGAAGAGAGCAAAAATGATCTTGTAAACAGCAATTCCCACTAGGTAACCTATTAATAGAAGCCAAGACAAAAATCTTTATTTTGTTGAAGTGATTTGTAGGAAAATATTTTGGATTGTTCCCAAAAACATTCCATTTCACATTGAACTGATGCAAAACCAAGCATTCTGTTTTCATTCTTAACAGAAAATTAAAACGTTTCTACCAAAACCAAATCTTGCAGAAAATTACCTTTGCTTCAAGTTCTATGTATGAGGATTAAAAACCTTTCAAAATAAGATTTATTTTTAAACAAGGTATTTTGGGGTTATTTTCCTTCAGCCTAAGCCTGTAAGGAAAGTTCTGCCTGAACTGAAGGTTGTGCTCAGGTCAATCATTCTCAGGGCAGAATAAATGCACTTTTAATTTTTCAAGCAAAAGATGACCTCAGTGATTAAGATTTCAAGAGAAACATTAAATGTGGCAAGGTCTAGGATATATGCTAACAGTCAGCAACTTTAGTCATATAAATGAGTAACAGCTTTAAAGGCCAACACAATTCTTCGCAAAAAATCAAATTTCTCTTAGCAGCAGGGCTCGGAGCAGCCCGGAGCATGGTCAGTGCAACATGAGCCAGAAGCAGTTTTAAATAAGGGCCTGGTGCCACCCCGTGGAAATCTGCAGGAAGTAGAACTCATATCTTCAGCAAGGTGTTCAGACAAATATGTGAAATACAAAGATTTTGGGAAAAAAGATCCTATCTTCAATCAGTCCAGCAGACAGAATATATTGCATTTCTTAAGTTAGCAGCTTCCATTAATTAAAAAAAAATAAATAAAGAAGGGAGAAAAACCATGCATGGCTGTGCCAATGACTATTTCTAATTCCAAAATTTAAACATATGGATAGAATGAGATTGCCCATGGAAGAAAGCAAGGTGACCAAGTGGTGAGTTGGTGACAGACCTTAACAGAGAAATTAGCAGCTCTCCCACTAAGAGAGATCCCAAACAAGCTGCAATTTGAATGGCTGGGACACACCGTTTTTATGGGTAGGAGATACCTGTTAAAATTCATCAAATCATAAAATCACAGAATATTTTGGATTAGAAGAGATCTTAAAGACCATTTCATTCCACTCCCTGCCATGGAAAGGGACACCTTCCACTATCCCAGGTTGCTCAGAGCCACATCCAGCCTTGCCTTGAACACTCCCAGGGATGGGGCAGCCACAGCTTCTCTGGGCAATATCCAGGATATAAATCTGGGCAAATTCTTCTAAAACACTCCCTTTCATTGGAGTGACTAACATAGGAGTCAAACATGAGACCAATGAGACAGATTCTTAAAACACAAAGAAAATGGGAGTATCACAGAAGAGATAAAAGCCAGTCTGGGGGGGGGGGTTACCTTAACTTCTAAATATTTCAAGATGGAAATACTGTCTCCATGGCAAAAATGCCAAAGAAATAATTATGATTTCTCTGTGTGGTAGCAGTGGTATTTATAACAAAATCTTTCTTTTACTGAATTAGTATTTCCTTCAGAAATCCATGTTTACTGAGCAAAACCACTGGAATTTGCAGAGATTAACTCCTTGGCCATGAGAACTCAAATAAGCATCAGTCTGGAGAGGCTGGGAGCCATTATTTTATAATGATCAGTGATATTTTGAGCATTTAAAGGGCAAAAGCATCTGGCAGAGACCAGGGCAGGAAAAGGGTGTACTGGAGCTGAGGGCAGAGGTCCCAGGGCACACAACACACTGGGGACAGATGACTCTGCAGGCATGGGAATATAAAGCCATTTATATGGCACTGGGGAGATCCCGTGGTCAGCTGGGTCCTGACACCCATTGGATTGTCTGCTTTCCAAAATACCCTTTTCTAAAGGACATCCAGCCCTTTCCCCTTATTTCTCCATGAGCAGCTGAATCAGTCTCATGTCAAGAGGCAAAACAACCATCTCTGCAACTCTGGACAAACCCTCCAAAGCTCCCCATGCCAGGACATCCAGACTGTGGGGTTGAGATAAAAATCCTCCCAGTTGGCTGTTGTTGCTCGTACTCTACAGATTGACACAAATGCTTATTTTTTCTAATCCAGAGACAAAGGAGGACAATCACTAGAGAGAAAACTATTAGATGAAGTGACGGCCACTGGCATTTTCCAATTATTTGGCTAAACATGTATTTTTGAGCCATTTGGATCCTTTCTATTGCACCTACGGCAGGAAAATATAATTTTCTGCACCTGTAATTCCAAGCTATTTTGTGGGTAATGTGCCAGGGTGCACATGGAAGCTGCTTGGAGACCTGCCCAGGGCTGGGGTGAATAGGAGCTCTGCCTGTTTGATAAAATCAACCCTAATTTTTCCTCTGTGCTGTTCATTTCTTCCCACTGAGTTGTTCAGGAATGTTGTTTTCCATCCTCCTCTGTTATTTACACGCAAATAATAGAGCAGAAATTTCAGTAGCAAAAGGCATGTGGTGGTCCCATGACTTCCAGAGGAATGTCTCCTGCTGCTGCCAGACAGAATGGTGAGATAGTAAAAGAGAGGGAAAATAAAAACATGAAATTACCTGAAATGCCCAGATCACACACTGCTAAATTAACAGTCATTATCTCAGCAGGTCTCAGCTTCTTTTTTCGCTTTGAGGACATAAAAATAACATACCCATTCCCCAGAGTTGAAAGGATCCCTGTAATAATGGAAAATAGAATAACAATCAAAGGAGAATCCTCCTCAAAAAGAGCAATACTCCATCTTCCCTGTGAAACTCCCTGATATTTTCAGCCTGGACCTGTGGTGCTAAGGCTGGGCATTTTCCTCTGAAATGTGATCACCTCATGGTCATTGTGCAGCTCGTGGAGACATGGGCTGCAGACACATCCCTGCCACTGAAAATGCTGTTTTCCCCCTGCAGCAGGGCATTGCCTTCACCACCTGAGCCTGCACAGCCAGCCATGGAATTCACCAGAGAAATCCCAAAATCCCTCTGCTCTGACCAACCCAGTTTGCACTCAAGCACTCATATGGCCACAACAATGAAATTCAGCTCTCTGTGATCACAGGGACCTCAATCTGACCAACCTCAACTTTATTAAATACTCTAATAAGGTGTTGAAGGGTAAATTTCTAATATAATGCAATTTAAGATATTAATATCAAATCTTGAATCTTGCGTTAAAATTGATTTCTTTTATAAGAAAGAAAAATTATAAAATTAATCTGATTTTAACTCCCAGGTGGAACTCAGTGCATGAGCAGGGATGCTTCCCATATTAGCTGACATCTTGTTTTCCATATTACCACCCAAAGACCTCCAGGGATCAGCACTGCAAGTGGTTCATCTGCCATGGAATTAATCACACCAGTACAAAAAACTGTAAGGTTTCCAGTTCCCTTAAAGAAAAATGTGTCTTCACTAATTCATGTTTGAAAGAGTTTGATCTCAGAGTGAGAGTTTTGCTGTGGAAATGCAGGACAGCACACAACATCCCTCTCATGGAGCAAGAGTCACACCCAGAGGTGAAAAAACCTACCTCAGGAATTGAAGCTCAATAATTGTGTGGGTATTTAATTATTTAGTGATTCATTTGGTAATTCAGTAATAAATATATCCAGTATTTAAATGGGTATTTTATTGTTTACTCTGGTCCATCAAAGGAATGATCCTCTTGCAAGGGTTCCTTGTCCCCACAAAAGGAAGAAACCCAGCCTGGGAACATCCATGAGGCAGAGAGAGAAATGGTTATGAGAGGCTAAAACCAGACTATTTACCAAGAAATATGAGTGACTGTGGAACCAAAAGTTTACCAAACTCAGGAGAAAAATACTTTGATTTTGAATTCGTCAGTATTAAATGCAACACTTATTGGAAACTCTTTTTATTTTTATATTGACAGTATTGATTTCAATATTATTTAAAAAAATAAACAGAAGGACAGAAACTGGCTTATTATTGATCTTAGTGTTTTCTCATCAAATTTGATTTACCGTTGGTGAATTAAATTTTAAAAACATCTTACTCTTAAGGCTCTGCAAATTTAATCTGAATTACAAGCACATAGAGGTATTCATATGAATCATTTTCTCCCTTACAGCTGAGTGAATGAATCTCAATGCTGCAAGCATTTTTCATATATTTTAATCCTTTTCTCTCTTAATGCCATTTTTCTCTCCAGTGATATTTAGGATAACTAGAGTGCCAGCATCCAGTCTGAAATACCTTTTGAAAGCATTTGACATTTTCCTGAATCTTTTTCAGCTGACTGGCAGTCTAGAGAGACATCTCTATCAGCCAAGCTGCTCTGAAGTTGCCAAGTTGCTCTGAAGCCACTGCTCATTATTAATATCAATGTTTCAGAGAGCCCCAGCCCAGTGACCTCCTAATCCCCTGGCTGGAAGGGATCCATTGATAATTTGTGTTGCTTTTTGTCTATGCCTCCATCTGACAATTGCTTATCTCAATTTTTTTAAACTCCTTGGTGATCAAAACTTTATCATCTCCTTAGATGAGGCATCTAATGCTCCATTTCTCCTATTAAATGACTTTCCCAGCAGTCAGCTGAAGTCCTTGCTGGAGGAGGTTCCCAGCTCTGGTAGGTGGGAAACAGGGGGAAAAGACACTTCAGATATAAAAGAAAGGCTCTTTTCCAGGAGAACTGTCCATGGCACCATGACATTGTTACATATATACAAAATGAGAGCCAAGGATGTGATAACTAAAAAAGTGACACCTGCAAGGAGAGAGCCAGGCTGAGACACAAACCTGCAGTGAGAGGGGAAAGGGTTTACAAATAACCAGCTGAAGGATTAACTCCCATTTCTCCAACCTGACTGCAGTTCTAAACCATCAGAGAAAATGAAATTTTAAAAAAAAATAAAAGATAGCTCATGGTTTTGTTTTCAATTAAGCTGTTTCATAACAGGCTGAGGAAATGTGCAGCAGCAGTTTGTAAATCAATAGTGACTTGCCAAGGGGTTTCAGAGGAGCTGACAGCCAGCAGGTCCCTGCTCAGTAGTTTGTCACCCTGCCCAGCTCTACAGTGAATCAATCAAGGCAGTGAGGAAAGAGCTGGTGGGGGGAGTGACAAAGACAATAGAATTGGATTCTTATAACCATCTGCATAGTCTGATTTTTTTTTTTTCTAGACAATTAGAAAGCTACACACGGAAATTCAGGACAAAAATCATGCATTTGCAGAGAATTTATCACAGATTAGTCAAAATTTTCTTCAAAGACAAAAAAAATTATTTTTCTATTTCAAACTGCAATAATTCAGCTGTACAACCAGATCCTAAAAGCTCTGCAGAGTTTCCTGATAAGATCCAGCCTTGTTCACTCACTATTCAGCTTCTTCCCCCTTTTTGAAAGAAATTTTAAATTCCCTTGCACCTTACACAGCTCAAGTGCAAGAAGATGCACAACAGCAGTCCTGATTTCCCATTTCCTGATTTCCCACCTCCTGCTTCCCTCTCCCTGCTGTCAGGATGTCCCCACAGACCATCCTCAGGAGGCACCACAATTTCTTGGAAGGGATCTGCAGAGGAGTAGGGAGTGCAGTTCAGTGGCAGAAGGTGACAGGCTCAGTCTGAACCTCAAGTTATGATAAAAAATCACAGACATGGAATCATAAAAGCATTAAGTTAGAAAAGACCTTCAGGATGATCAAGTCCAACTGCTGACTGATCACCACCAAACCATACCATGAAGGGCCACTTCTGCTCGTTTCCTGAACATTTCCAAGGATGATGATTTCATCACTTTCCTGGGCAACCCATTCCAATGCTGAACCATTCTTTCAGTGAAGAATTTTTTTCCTAATATTCAATTTAAACCTCCCCTGGTGCAATTTGAGTCCTGAAACCAGTTGCTGAAATGGCTGAGGTCACAACTGACCAGCAGCTAAACAATGAGCCATTAAATACAGTGCAATATTTGTTAAAAAGAATTAAAAATATCTGTTCAGGGTACCAGTGGTACCTTATTCTATAGATCCAAGTCCAAGGAAGATGCAAATACAGGATTTGCATGGATATGTGAAGACCATAATTTGCTCTAATGAAAGCTGCTAGTGACGTCTGTAATGCCCACAAGGGCAAAGTAATTAACCAAGTAAAATGCAATGTAAAACAAACACTTTGCAAATTAAGTTAAGCTAAATGGAGGATAATGTCAGCTAAATGGAGGATATGATGTGTACAGATACATACAAGTACAGCAAAGCTTGACCTGAATTTCCCTGGCTTAGGCCGCTGGATTCAATGAGTCCACAAGTCCAGTATCAAAGTGATTATCAGACCTTGTCAAATTATAATTTCAGTTTCCTCACACTCCTCATGAAAATCTGTACCTTTATGGTTGGATTTTGGCTTTTCACTGGAAGTTTTTGATTCCTGTTCCTTGTCTTAACTTGATTATGTCTGTGTTTTTCAAAATTTTTCACACCTGACAGGGGTAATTTTTGGAACAGGATAAATTTATATTTAATACAGAGAATATAGTATCTTTCAATCAGGACTTAAGAAGATAAATGAGAAATAAACAGAAACATAAATAGAAGGAAAATAATAATAAAAACTCTGCTACCTCCACAATGGAAAAGATTACATTACTTAGATCAGAAAAGCAGTAAGACAGAGGAGGAGGGAGGGATGTAAAGTAGTGAATGAGAAACACAAATGTAGGACTGACTGACAAATCTTGGTATTTTGTGCAGAACTCATTGAACAAGAGAATGAATTAAAACTGAAATAAATGTCAAGGAATCACTGTACACCCTGTATTCAGCCTTGTCTTCAGACATGTGACACCTGGAGCCCAATTTTCTGTAGAACAGTTCTATGTCCTCAGCTTAGCTCAGCTCAGCTAGAAAATAGCTGTTGAACTGTGAGACACTGCATGAACTAAAGCCATAAAGCATAAAGAAACTGAAAATATGTAAAGAAAATGAATAGAATAGAATAGAATAGAATAGAATAGAATAGAATAGAATAGAATAGAATAGAATAGAATAGAATAGAATAGAATAGAAAATGAATAGAATAGGGAAGGGAAGGGAAGGGAAGGGAAGGGAAGGGAAGGGAAGGGAAGGGAAGGGAAGGGAAGGGAAGGGAAGGGAAGGGAAGGGAAGGGAAGGGAAGGAAGGGAAGGGAAGGGAAGGGAAGGGAAGGGAAGGGAAGGGAAGGGAAGGGAAGGGAAGGGAAGGGAAGGGAAGGGAAGGGAAGGGAAGGGAAGAAGGAATATCCTGAGTTGAAAAGGACCCACAAGGACCATCGAAGTCCAGCTCCTGGCTCTGCAGAGGACAATCCCAAGAATCACACCATGTGCCTGAGAGTGCTGTCCAAACACTCCATGAACTCTGGCAGGTTTGGTGCAGTGACTTCCCTGGGGAGCTGTTCCAGTGCACAACCACCCTCTGGGTGAAGAACTTTTTCCTGATATCCAATGTAAACCTGCCCTGACTCAGCTCCATGCCATTCCCTGAGGTGTTGAGGCAAAAATGGACACAAAAAGATGTAACTCTGTTCTCCTCCATAAAGTAAAGAAGGCAGATTATCAAGAAGAAGGACCAGCTTATCCCTAGAAGAAGTAGAGACCAGTATTTTCCTGCTGAATGATGACTCCTTGGCATGTGAATACTTTTTAAAGAGAAATCACTCCCAACTATCATCTGTGTGCACTAACCAAAAGATAATTGCACTAACCAATAAATAATTGTATTTATTCTGCTTGAAATTTCACTTTGAACCTCGTAAAGGACTCCAACACAAAAGGATGGGGAGGGTGCTAGGCAGAAAATATTGCTCAGTATAACGTGTAACAGAGGACATGGGTAGGTTCACATGAGCAAGGCTCACATGAGCACATCTGAGGGTGTTCACTGCTGTGTAGGCACATGAGAGAGGCTTTGAAAACAGGCCATAAAACCCACATGGCACAGTGAGGAAAACCCTATTCTGCCCAGGGATAATTAAACTGCAGGGTAGCAACCTATCAGTTATTTTTTTTAAAAATAGTATTTATTCCCTTTTTGCTGTAACATTTACTGCTGGTCACTTTTGGCTACCTGCAGCAGCACTATCTGTTGGCATTAACTGTTGACACCATACTTCTAACAAATTCTTTCCCCTGCCTCCCAGATTTTTCTTTCTAGTAAGAAAAACATATGTAATTACACATCTAATGAATAGCAGTTTCTGCCTCCTCTTTGAGAGCTGCAAGGATGCAGTGGCACAGTCATATTTCAAAGACCAATTATAAAATCATTACCAATGATTGTCAAATAAAAGCCAGCTATGATGTCAGCTTCTCTAGAAAGCTTTGATGCAAAGGGGTCTTCCTTTTGGAGATAGTGTGGGATGTATTCTTCCTGGGAGGAATTGTTGGGATCTGATGCCATCCCACTCATGTCCAGCTAAGCACCTGGAAAACAAAAGAACAGAGTTTGCAATAGATCACATCAGCTGTTAGAAAATGTAAAGATATTTTTGTTCATACACAGGATGCATCTTCCCATCTTCAATTCTGCTCTGACACTTCCCAGGGCACTTCAGGATACAATTCAAAGCTGCACAAAGTATGCTGTCACGTTTTAGTTCATGATTTACTTTACCCCAGAACATCATTATTCACATGGCACCACCACATGAAAAAGGCATCAAGCTATTAGAGATGGTCCAAAGGAGGCCACGAGGATGGAAAAGGGACTGGGGGAAGCCTTGTGAGGAGCAGCTGAGGGCACTTGGTCTGTTCAGCCTGGAGAAGAGGAGACTGAGGGGAGACCTCACTGGGATCTTCAATATCCTCACAGAGGGAAGAGGAGGGGCAGGGGCTGATCACCCCATTCTCATGACCAGCAACAGGACTCAAGGAAAGCTGGAGCTGAGTCTGTACTGCTTGTCTTTGTCTATACACATGATTCTCACAATGCCAACAAGCTGGGAATTAGCAGCAAGACAGTCCCAGCAATTTCCTTGTGTCCTGAAGGGCACTATGTCTGCCAATGGCAGCTCTGCAAACTTCACAGATAAGTAAAAAATTGCATACATAAATTCTCCTTAGAGTTCTTTAGGCATTGTGTTCCAATGCAAATAACTTCTCATGGCCACAGCTATAAACAACAATTTGTTGTTGGAATCATGAAACAGCAGGAGGATTAAATAATGGACTCATCTGAGGAGGCTTGTTGGGTTTTCTTTCCATTTTCTTTTGTGTGGAAATGGGTTATTGAGGTCAAATGTGCTAACATAAATAAAGTGAACCCTGATATGGGAAAATGGGAATCTGGCAAACACCCATGAGCTATTCCTCTAGGACAACTGAAGAAGTAAAGTGAGGAACTCCTGCATAAGACAAAAATTTCTGCCAAGTTTGAAACCACCCAGGCAGGACCTATTTAGGGCATTCAGACATCCCAATTCCTGCTTGGTGGGGCAGGAGTGGCACTCCAGAACTGAGCACTTGACTCAGGGCTTCCATAACTTTTGCTGTGGTACCTGGGGCAAGCTGTGAAGTTCTAAATTTTTCCCCACAAAAGTCCAACTTGAAGGGAGACTAAATTAAAAAAAAAAAAAGTTTCATTATTTTACCCATTTGCTCTCTCTTCTGCATCTTGAAGACAGACAGTCTTGTCAATAACAGACCTGTGTGGTCAGATACACCCATGTACACCTAAAGCACTCACAACTCTCTCTCTACTGTCCTAGCTTTGGAAAAAAAAATTACTGAAGTGTAGCAAGTGTAGGGGATGTGCTTTTTCACAAATAACTTATTTCAGGAGCCAAGATTTGAATGGCTGACTCTACTGGTTTTATTAATACATGTGTTTTATAAGGTATCACAGTATTTAAAGCCTGATAAAGGTCATAAATATTCTGATTCACAGCTCCTAAAAGTTAATGACTCAGCAACAGGGACTATGAAATGTTATTTTAGTAGAAACACCAGTGACCCATGCTTGTACCAATCCTCATTGCTTGCAGGTTCCTGGGAACTCCTAAAACATGTTGGGAAGATGCATCAACCCAGGTTCAAATAATTGTGTGTGTTACATGGGGCTTAGATAAATATGAGTGCAGAGTGGCAAAATCTGAAGTCCTTAATCTAAGTTAGTAAGAATCTAAAGTAGTAAGAAACCTAAATTATTAATTAATCTAAATTAGTAAGAAAACAATCGCTGATGTTAGCCAGACAAAAATGGATGTACTCAGTTTGTGTAAAAACAAACTGGTATGAAGTGAGGAAAGCATTTTTGTAATTTTGCAGGCAAATGAAGGAAATATTATTGCCAACCATTAAAAAAATCTGAAAAAACTAAAAGTGTGTTGTAGATCAATTACAAAAGTTATTTAATGTGGGAAACAGCAGTATGTAGTGAGTGCCATAGGAATCCCAGAGACTAAACTATTCTCATTTGCTGCCAAAATCCCCTGTGGAAGTCACTGTGGCAGGGATGCTTTCATCTACTTGACGAGAGAACACAAGAAATCAAACATTATTTCCAAAGTCACGGCCCACAGACAAGTGCTGCAATTATTTGTAAAAGCAGATTAATTTACTGGGGGATAAATGGCAAAGTGAAACAAAAGATGTCCATGGACCCTGAGTCACCTCATAGAAAGAGTCAGTAGGGCTTGTTTTGAAGGATTAATAGAGCTAAAGTGATAACACTATCAACTGCGTTAAGGAAATAATTTTCTGCTCTCTCATGATGTGTTAAAACAATAGAACTATGAATAATTTTATCTGAGTCAGTAAAAGACAAAAGCTAAAAGGACAAATTAGTGCCAGCAAATATTATCTTTTTAAGAGGAAAAAAGGTAATTATCTCTTCCTCTAATTTGTCCAATTCTCATCCATTTCTCAGTGTCTCCACAGCAAAGTTAGTCAGCTATCAGTGTCTGCTGGATCCCAACTCATACTGTCAAGTGTCATTTTCATTCTAAACTTCCCCCAGGTGTTTTGAGGAGCTCCTTTCACAGGCAGGAGCTGTGGAAGCACAGCCAAAGGTCCCAATGGGCATTGCCTCCTCTCCCACACCATCCTGGCTGCTCTGCTGGTGACCCTGGGGGCTGTCAGAACACACATCCTCAGCCAAGTATTTCCCAACAGTGCAACCAGACACTCTATTTAGGAAAATAAATAACAATGAATGAAAACTTGTATCAAAACAGCTACAGAGCACCAGCCTTTTTCCTTTTTTTTCCTTTTTTTTTTTTTTAATTTTAATCTCCTAGTGTAGTAGAAGAGATTTTTTTTAAGAAAAATGGTCTTGGTTTAATCTCAGTTTAGGGTTAAATCCTGAAGACTCCAGGTATGGACTGGGAATCTGTCTTTTGTCCTTACCAGACTTGTTTAACCACCAGGTTGCTGGTTATTTTACAGTAGATTCACTCCCCCCTGTCGAAGAGGAATCATCACTTTGAATGCACTAAATTAAAAGTTTAACATTTTCTACATTTGGCTGTTCACTGTGCTACATCACATCCCATCCCACTGTTGCTTTTGTGCTAAGCATGAAATAAAACACTAAATTTTGTATGTGTGATGTTTCTCCCACAAGAGAGAAATAGAAAGCTTTTGGAACAACAACTTTTGGTTGATATCAGGAAAACCTTTCATGCCTGCCTGGCACAGGAGATCTGCCCAAAAAACCTAATGCAACATCACACAGGAGCCCTGGGAGGTCAGGGGTGAGAGAAAAGCTACACTCAGATCACAGAACCATAGAATGGCTTGGAGTGGAAGGAACCTTCAAAAATCATCCCATTCCACCCCCTGCCATGGCAGGGACACCTTCCTCTATCCCAGGTTGCTCCAAGCCTCATCCAGCCTGGCCTGGACACTTCCAAGGATGGGGCAGCCACAGCTTCTCTGACACCCAGCTCCACACCACCCTCAGTTATGGGGTCCCCATCTCAGGCTAAACCCTAAAAGATATTTTAAATAAAGCTTCTCTGGTTTTAAGTAAAGCTTCTATTTCCTTTCCATCTCAAGACTATGCAGTAAGACTTATTACTGGGCTTTGAAAAACATGTAATAACTTTAAAAAATGTGACAACAATTAGTCCCCAAGTGGTTATGTGAGTGTTTGATTCTTCCTTCTCCTTAAGGATTGTTTCTCACAGTGTCTGCAGCTACTTTTACTTTCATAGGCAGTGCAGACCCTCAGCAGTGGATCTGCAGAGCAAAACAGCTGCTGTTGAGGACCTTCTTTTTACCAAAACTGTACACTTTTCAAGCACTAAAAAGAAAAATAGCAAAATAAAAAAGTGACTGATAAGACAAGCCTTTTTATCATTGATTCCTTGATTCTGGGTAAAAACCATAGATCAAAATCCAGGCTCTCAAAAGATATTTTGTGACATAAGCGCTTCATCCATTATGGTAGGCACACCTGGACAAGCACTGAGAAATAACCCAGTTGTTAAGGACTGGTTTGGTTTTGGTTTTGCTGCCTCAGAAGACCTAAGGATTGGTTCACCTCCATTGGCTCACCTCCAGTGTCCAAAGCTGGGAGCAGAGAGCACTGCACCAACACAGGCTGCCCTCCAGCCCATCCACTGACCCTCTTTCCAGCACACTGTGTGCTGCAAGGCCCCCAGTGCCTGTGAAAACAGATTTAAAACCACAACAAAAGAGACCAACCCGCTCTGATTATTAGAAATGGGTTCGTGCTTATATCAGTGCTGCAGACACTCATCTTTAATTAATACAAACGATTCCACTTTTAAATAATATATTCTTTTAAATGGAATTGTTCCACTATAGCCAGCCTCAGGAGATCCAAAATCCTGACTCAGACACCATAAAATGTCAATATCAAGCCTCAAAACTTCTGAGATTAGAGAAAAAAAGTGGTCTGAGGTTTTATGTTTGGCCTAATCAATGCAGCTCTGCCAGGCCTGCATCAGTTTTGCTCCCTGCTCTCTTCTCATCTCTCACTGGGGAGTTTCACTGTGTCCTTCATGGCTTGGGAGGCTCTTCTTACCCTGAGGAAGGCCAGGACATGCCACCTCCTCCTCTTCCAGCAAAGAAGTCAAGCACATAACAGAGGTAACCTTCCTGATTTCCTCCTGCTAGGAGCACACTGAAGGAGGGGGGAGAACAATCTTGGTTGCTGCTACAGAGCACCTGATATTTTTCCTAAGATTTAGGCAAATCCAGGGAACTTTCACACACAGCTGCCAAAAGGATGACATTTTGCAGGACTTGAGTGACAGCAACCAAATGGATCTGATTGTCACCATCTTTTCCCTAATCTACCCATTTTCCCATCTTCTGAAGGAAATTCTTTCAGTCCTACCCTCCTGAGGGGGCAGAAAGGTCTGGAGGACAAAGCACAGAGCAACCTCTGGGCTCTGCCAAGCCTCATCCTTTCTTCTACCTGATGTGCAATTTTCAGCAAGTTGCTAAACCTCTTCCCCCACAAAAGAAAACAGGGAATTTGCATCTGCAGGGCAAGGTGAGCCAGTGGATAATGTGTTCTGGTGCAAAGGCTCCCAAGTCAGTGATCCGAGCAAGAATAATGTGTTCTGCTGGTTTGGAAAATTATTATAAACCACGAGGTGTCCTAAGGGATGGAGAGGTACACTGAAGTACAAATAAACTTCTTAGCGCTGACAAAGATTTTTAGATTTTGCAGGTATACCCTGAGATCTGAGTTTGTGGGGTTTATCCCCAGGACAGCATCTTCAGAAGAAAACTGGTCTTTTTACAAAAATGAGATCAAAGCTGGATTTTTAGATTTGTCTCAGCAGCCTGTTATGTTTTCAATGTTTGATGTGAAAAACCACAAGCATTATTGTTTTCAATATTTATACAGTTAGTCCTCAATATCCAGAGGACATGAAACAATATCCACAAGCCTGAAGTCATCAGAATTATACAATTTATTTGTGGGTTTGTTTTCCCATAGCTCAATAAAACAACAAAAAATAATGCTCTCTGGCCTGCTAATATCCCTGAAAATGGCCATATATATATTTTTGTCCAGGAGCAGAATCTGAGGGCGCTGGGGCATGCAAGTCATGGAATATTTCCTTCAGTCCTTATCTGATTTCACAGCAGGATAAACCCTGGGTTTGTTGTTACAGAAGAGTGTCCTAATAAACTATTCCTAATAATGGAAATTTCACAGCCTCATGAGGTAAATTTTTCCTGAGGTTAATCAAAATTTTCAAAAAAAGAAACTTGAGATCACTCAATTCTTAAACAACTTACATCGTTAGGTCAGAGATACTAATTTTCCTCCCAGATCCTTGATATCTGATATAGGTAGGTCCTTTTGGGGAAGAATAATATTAGGGATTAATTTCAGTATTTCAGGGGTGTAATTTCCAATAATCTGCTGAATTCAGCCTTGATAAAAGCCATGTTAATGAAAAATGGATTATGAATAGGGCTCTGCATAAGGAAGGGAAATTCAAGTTCCTTGAACAGGTAACACAGATGGAGAAGGGTGGTAGAATATTGACTTGCCAAGAATCAGGCATCAACAATGGTTTTAATAACTCAAAATAAAATATAAATTCACCATGACACTACACCACAAAACATACATGACTTGCAAGAGCTCTAGGTGTAGGAAGGTGACAAGAAAGCAATAAGATAAATTCAGAAGAACCTGAATTTGAACACAAGCATTATTTTATCTGGTGAATAGAAAGTGTTTAACAAGCACCAAGAAAAACTCAGTTGGGGAAATTAAAATTAAGAACAATGTAAAACCTAATCTTGCAGAGGGAACCTGGCTGTCTTTGTGGACCTGAGCTGAAACAAAGCTTAGGAAAACAGATGCAGACATTTCACAGGATCTGGAGAGGCTGCAAAAGTTTTATTGAATATTTCTCTGGTAGCAGCAGCAGAGCATTTCACACTCCTGCTTTCCTGAGGTTGACTTGTGAAAAAAGCATGTGCCACTCTAATGTGGGAGCTACAGAACCAGCACAGACTGTCTAGGAGAAAAGGAAAAGTAGTCACAGCCAAGCATCATTTAGAGAGCAACAAAAAATAGTCTCAATAACCCAGAAAGTGACATTTTAACCAAGAAAATTGTACCCCAAGTGCAGCATCAGAGGAGAACAAGCAAAAAGGAAAAGCCATGAAAACAAGACCAGCTCAAAAGCAAAAAGGGAATATCAGATCACAAGCTACAGCACCTGAAATTTTGGTTTAGGTTCCTGGAAAACTTCTACACAGAAGTTTCTTATTGCAGAAGAAATCCTGTCCCTCTGCTTCGACATCACTGTCCATTTGCCCACTAGACAAATGTCCTGGAGATGCACAAAAGCCTGACTCTGTCCCAGCGAGGAACAAGTGGTTTCCTCATGGGCAGAGCAGCACATGAAATCTCATCTGATCCTTTCTCAAGTAAAACATAAGGTTTGCAGTAACTAAATGCACAACTATTTTCCAGCTCATAAAATTAATTGGAGAGGTTTAGTCATCTACGTGCAGTCATGTAACGAGTCAGGGGCTGGGAATGCAGCTTGGAAATGTTTATTCCCTTTCTCTCTCTGCTGGATCCCCCTCCTCCTGTTACAGCCTGAGACTGATACTAAAATTGCCCTTTTGCTGCCTGTTTACTATTGAGGTAGTTCTGCACTGCAAACTGGGGTGCTTGCATCTAGCTCAGTGAAGAAACCTCCTCCAGCTGCATGCAAATACAAGTATTTGCTGATGCCTGATTCTCAGGTGAGTACTTCAGTGCTATTTTATTACTAAATGAAGCTTAGAGTTCTGCTAAATACAAAGAACTGTATTTTCTTTGGTGCAAAATGCCATCATGACACTGTGCTGACCCACAGTTGTACTATTCCAAATACAACTGCAGTTGTACAACTGCAGATAATTTCTCTCTTTTTGCAAGGGAGTATTTTGGGATATTAATTTTAATTTCTTACTTTGAAATTAACCAATTATCAGCATAAAATCAATACAAATCAGATAATCAGTATCAAATTGATGTTTTAGGCTCCTGGTATTGCCCAAGGACACAAATGGTAAGTTTTCTTTCAAATTCATTCCAGAGTTGTGCAGAACTCCAGAAAAACTGATTGAAACACCAGTTAAAAAAGGACAATATTTATCAAAATGCCATTAGACTGACCAGTCCTGTTACATCATGAAATTATCCCTGGTTACATCACACATACCTGGAGACTCCAATGCCTTCAGAAGGGGTGGAGGAGAGAAGAGAAAAAATGACACCGTGCAATATCAAAACTTTCAGAATTTTTTTCTGAATTTCTCAGGTACATTTCAGAAGGCTGCACCCCCATATCTTCATTCCTCTGATGAAACATTTTATTCCACAGGAAGGAGAAGAAGAATAGAATAGAATAGAATAGAATAGAATAGAATAGAATAGAATAGCAATCAAAAGGATTCTGTGAAAAACTAAGTATGAGCGAAGATAGTATGAAAACGGACCTGAATTAATACAGAGAAAATAGGCAATGTAAGCATCCAGGTGTGTATCTGTTCATGCCATTCTGAACCTGCATATCCTTGTGCATGAAAACAACCACACTTGCAGCATCTTACAATGAGAGGAGAAACAGGACTTACCTTATTAGTGAACTCTGCACAGAGCATCCCCCCTAGAGCTCCACAGCTGCTTTTATTTCAAAGTCTGGACCACAGAGATCTGTAAAAGCATAAATCCACAGTGCTCTTGGTGTTTCAAGTCTTAGAGTTCAAGAGGAAGAGGGGAAAATCGTTCTGTTCCTCAGCACAAGGCAATCTCCCTCCTTCTCCCCGTTCCCATCTCGGACTCCCAGACTCTGGATTCTGCGCCGTTCCTCCCTCTCTCACTCTCCCCGGTGGAGCTGCTGTCGATCATCCATCTCACCCCATGAAATTCCCTCTCTGGGGCATCCTGCCCCTCTGCCCGTGCCAGGCAGCTTCCCAAAGTGCAGGATCTCCTCAGAGGGGCCCTGGGAGTGCACAGCTGGCAGAGGCAGGGGCGTGAGCCAGACCCAAAGTCTGTCACAGCACATGTCACATGCTGCTGGTCCCTCCTGCCAGCACAGCTGGAATCCTGAGCATCTCCCCCACCACAGAACGGAGGATGCTTTCAAACTTCAAGGTCCTTTTTCTCAGCAAGTTATTCTTACTTTTCTGGTGAAAGAGGGAAAAGATCTGCAGTCCTAAAAGGTGCTTTCACAGAGGCAATAAAAATATCTTTCAATATTGCGTTTTGCTTTTCTTCACCAGCACCACTAGGCACTTATAAGTCTGGACTGGATGGTAAAAAGATGTGTGTGTAAATCATCATCACTACCCTGAACTCAGAAAATTTTTACATTAGCTGGAGACCTGACTTTCAATCCCCACTGCAGCAAAATAAAATCTAAAGCCTATGAAAGTGGTTTACAAAATTAAATACAGGCAAGAATCAGGCATCCTCAATTTTTTTTTCACTGAGGCAGATTTCTAAGTCTGTACAGCCGAATCTCACAGAGATAGTTCTCTTTCATCGGCTGTCTGGTCAAGAATCACTTTCCTAGGTAACACAGCAAACTGAACCCAGTCCTGAAAACAGAAAGAATATAGCAGAGAATATTTTCAGATGCTTTGTAACCTGACACTTACCTTTATCACCTTTCTGCCAAGGGCTAGGAATTAAGAGGTTGCAGAAGTCACTGAAATATTTGAATAAACAACTACTTCACTTGACATTTTAATATTAAAGATAAATAGAGGTAATGACACTTTTTTTTGTTTCATTTTTAAAAAACATCATCATGACTTCTTGGGTGTCTTTCTAGGCTTGCCAGAGGTGGAAGGATTGGGTTCTACCAGTAAAAAACAAAAAAAGGATTCTCTCCTAAAATGGTTAAAGAAGATAAGAGGGAGCAAATGCTTTCCAGAAAGATGGAGATTCCTCTCAGCCAGGGCAGAGTCTCAGTGTAAGGCTGGACACCACTCTCTGATGGTTACATAAATAGAAAAGAAACTTGTTTTCTCCTTTGCTAATGAAGGAACTGGGAGCAGCCCAGTTTTTGGGTACAGACTGGCCCCAGCCTGTTCACCCTTCTTTGGCACACACAGAGCCTTCAGCAGAACAGCACTGCATCCAAAGGGAGGAATCAGGAAACTCCAGAAAGGGACTTTCTGACTGACCCAAAATCCAGGCTAAACCATTAAAGAATCCGTGTGGCAAGTGACTTTGAGACCAGTTCACTGCAGGATTAACAGGAACACAGAGCTTTACACTCAGTTGGTTTGAGGCTGCTCTGCAGAACAGGCTCATCGTTAATGCCATGTTTTATTCAGGGGGTGAAGAACCCTGGCAGAGAAAGGTGAAAAGTACATGATTTTCCAAGGAGAAAATTTATTCTAGGTAAGAACTTCAGTCTTGCCAACTGTCTGTGTGCCAAAACAGCTGCAGACACCAGGAAAGCTCTTGGGATGTGGAGCTCTGAGCCCTCCAAAAATCACTCCTGCCCTGAAAGCCTTGAGGAGAGACCAAGGCAAAGTGTCTGCTTGGTAGGTGTAAGAGCTGAGGACAGGTGACACCTGGTGCCTCTCCTCACCTCCTTCAACATCCCTTCTCAAACCTCCTCCCTTCTCACGTCAACACGGAGCAGAGCAATGAACAGCAGCATTTGGTGAGGGTTAAAGAGAGGGTGATGTGGATTGTCATTGTTAGTAAGAGATCACTGATGCCAGATCCTCATCTTAGCTCCCATCTTAACTGGTCTTGGATCACTTTCCTCACTCAAGCAGCAGATCTTAACAGCAAAATAAAAAAAGTGGTGAGAGGGTTATTTTTTTAATCACGATCTTTGTTCAGTAGCTCTAAACTTTGGATTTGCTCATATTTGGTAAGATTCAGTCCTATTATATATGGCAAAATCCCAGAAAATAAAGACATGTGAGTGAAAGTCCTGGCAGAGTAAGGGTTCATAGTTGGCTGGGAAAGAAGCTCACTAACAAAAATAGAATAAAAATAGCCCCAGGCAGACCACAAAACTGAGGAGATCTACAAGATTTTGATTGCACCAGGCCAGGCTGAGGAGGAAGTTCAAATGTTGTGAACTGTCTCATTAACTATTTCAAGCTTAGTGAAGAGGTAAGACTTAAGGATTCAAGCTATTGAATCATTTTTTTCAGGAATCTCAGTGGTAAAATCACCAGTCAGGAAAATGTTCCACTGACTGAAGAAAGCTAAGAAAGTGCTGGTCTCCCCAAGCTTGGATAAATTTAAGTGGCATGTACCATGAGAAACAGAGAAATAAAAGTCAATATTGAACATGTTTGCAAGGACAGAAAACTGAATACTCTATTGATTTTTTAGGAAAAAAAGGTACAGGAAAAAGAAAAGGTACAGAGAAAAATATCCTTCAGCCTACCACTTCATTCATTCAATTTCTCTTTCTATTTTTAAAGCAGCTTTTTAAAAAATTATTGATTTAATGCAAGAGCAAATAAAGAATAAATCAGAATGGCAGTATTTCTATTACTGATCCACCACAGCACTGCAAGGTGTCTTTTCAACAACCAACATGAAGCACAAGGAAGCTCCATGCTCACTGCACAGCAGGAGTAATCCTGGAGCAGCAGAAAGAACATCAGTGCAGAGCAAACATGGTCATGTGCCAAGGGCAGGGTGCTTGAAATGTTCAGTGTATTTACTCACTCGGTTATTAAAGAAATAATAGTTGTGGTTTGATGCTTAACGTCACACTGATCAACTGAGATAAAAAATAACTTTTTATCATGTAGCTTATGCAATTTCATCTTGGCTACATGAGATGGAACGAAAGAAGGGAATTTGAGTGCAAGAGCTTCATCCACCAGGATGTACCCAACAAAACTGTCCCTATTCCTATTATGGTCTCATTAAGAAATAGATGCCAGGGCTCATTAGAGACCAGGCTGTGCAAACCTCCCAGTCACACATCACAGCACATGACAGAGTCAATTAACACAATGCCAGAGCAAATCTTGAGGCACAGAAGAGCTCGGTGAGGTGGGTGCCATCCTCTCCTGGGGCTCATCTTCTGTCTGCCAGAACATGTTAGCTGGGTCATGGGCTGTGCTGGATCCTCTCATGCCATTTGGAATGATATTTTAATTATCACTGCTGTGAGGGATTTGCCAAGTGCAGCAACTGTGCACATGGCCAGGATTTCCCTGTTGGCATGAGACTGGAGGAGCCCCACTGCCTCACCTTCTAGCCCTGCTCCACAGGGACCCTCTGGGAGGGAGATCCTTTGCTCAGCAAATGTGTAGCATGATGAGAACCAAAATAAAATCTTAAAACACTTTTCCCCCACCCCTCCCTTCTTCCTGGGCTCAGCTTCACCCTGGATTTTCTGGTTCTCCTCCCCTCAGAGGTGCAGGGGACAGGGAAGGGGGCTGGGGTCAGTTCATCACATGGAGTCTCTGCCACTCATTCCTGCTCAGGGAGATGACTCCTCACACTCTTCCCATGCCCCTGCCTCCTCTCCCAGGAGATGGATCCAGATCCCAGGATGAACTGCTCCAGTGTCAGTCCTTCCCACAGGCTGCAGTCCCTCAGGATCAGGCTGCTCCAGTGGGGTTCCCTCTGCATTCACAACTCCTGCCAGAAATCCTGCTCCAGCCCGGGCTCCTCTTTCCATGGGGTCAGAGTTTCTGCCAGGACCCTGCTCAGCACAGGCTTCCCATGGGGTCACAGCCTCCTTTGGACATCCCCTGCTCTGCTGTGGCTCCTCCAGGGGCTGCAAGTGGATCTCTGCTCCCCTGTGTGCCCCATGGGCTGCAGGGGTTCATCTCTCCATGGGCTGCACCAGGGGCTGCAGGGCAATCTCAGCTCCACAGCCTGGGGCAGCTCTTGCCCCTCCTGCTGCTCTGACCTTGGTGTCTGCAGAGCTGTTCCTTTCACATATTCTCACTCCCAACAGTGAGGCTTTTTCCCCTCCTTCTTAAATATGTAATCACAGGGACCATTTTGCCTCACTAAGAATGCACAGCTGAGAGTGGCCAAGTGAATTGCCCTCTAAAAATGCCAACTTTTCCAGAACTGGAGAACTAAGTCTAAAATTAGTCCCAACTCTAGCTTTACCTCACACATCCCTCCAAAAGAACTTGCACCAACCTCCAGTGCAAACGTAGGCAATGTCTCCATTCTCACGCCTGCATGGAGCAATGTATTTCTCTTACTAAGCCATATAAAATCTGTGTGATCAATCAAGCCACTAATTCTGTCCTCTGGGTGTGCAGAACTTGCCAAAGACAACTTCAAACTAGGCCACCTGCTGACAGTTGTCTCAGGCCATCTGGGTAGATCTCACTTCAAAAAAAGCCTCTCTCCAGCACTGAGGACACCTTGGGATCCTCTGCGTTCAGCCAGTTGTCCCCAATGTCCCGAGAGGAAGGACAGGGATGGCACAAGGCAAGGAAACAGCCAATAAAGTGCAGGTGAGAGGATTTCTGGACTTCATCCTATGAGATATGAAGATAATTAATGTGCAGGCTAAAATCCATCTCACCTAGCAGGAGTTGGTGAAATGTGAAGCATCAAAATTTAAATATCTGTCAGCTTTTTATCTTTAAGCATGAGAAAAACAAAAACAAAACCCAAAAGCACTTTTATCATGGAATCGTTCAAAAGAGGAAGTAGATTAAAGAGAAAATGTAGTTCAATCAAAAATTTGAAATTACAATTTTTGATGTTAGATACTTCCTAAAAACTCAGTTTTAATTTCTTCATCCCTGAAAATACATATTAATTCTGAAAATTGAATTACGTCAGTGAAGCAGTTGACTTGCTTCTTGGTTTCTTAGGGGAATGAGGGCTACACAATTATACTGCCCAAGTTTTCCCCAATAATTTTTTAACCTCTTGATTCCCTCAAAAACAGAAACTAACTGAAATTTCTAATTGTAGCTCTTTAAATGTTTCAAAAACCAGCAAGAACACAGATAAAGGAGATACACAGCTACATCAGGCAAAGCAAGGGGAACCCCCAAATTTACAGTTTGGAGCAGCAAATCCCTCTCCTGTCCATCTTCATTTGGAGAGAAGTGCTTGGGTTTGTACCCGCCATCCTTTCAGCTACAAACTTCCCTGCTATTTGTGTCAGTTTGGGTAAACTAATCCAACTTTTGCCAGTTGTTTTAGCAAGTGGTTTTGATAAGATTCCATCCAAACCATTTCTCTTAACTGGGATAAAAAAGTCTCTGCTTTTGCAGTCATCATTGCTCCAATACAATCCTTTAGAGATAATAATATTTTCATCTTCGTGGTTCTCATTTCAGCTCCCGCTAGTTCTGTTTCTGGACACACTGATGGTTGGTTTATGTTTGCCTAGGTGTCTAACTACACCTTTTTGAGTCAACAGCAGAGTGGATTGAGACTGTCTTGGTATCACATCCTAAAAAAAAAAATAAACCATTTGCAGAACCTGACAGAAGGTGTGAAAAGAACCAGGGTTTTTTCTGGTTTTGTGGGTTTTTTATATTTAGTGAATGTGATCTGAAAAGTTTCTTCACCAAAAGGGTTCTCAGGCACTAGAAAAGGTTTTTTAGGGAAGTGTTGGAGTCACCATCCCTGGAGGTATTTAACAGACATGTGGATGTGGCTCTGAGGGACATGGTTTAGTGGTGAGCTTGGCAGTGCTGGGTTAAAGGCTGGGCTCGATGATATTCAGGGTCTTTCCCAACCTAAATGATTCTGTGATTCCATGAGAAGTTGAAGTTATTGCTGGATCCCCATATCCTTGAAATAACGTTGCTGTATCATCACTTATGGCTCCAGGCTTCCCTCAGATCCATTCTCCTGGAAGAAAGAGGGGAAAGAAACAGAGGGAATATTTTTTATCCACCACTGTTGATTTATCCCCTATCATACATGTTCATTTAAAAGCAGCTTTGTGCTATGTACCTGATTCCCAGGATCTCACATGAGCCTCCCCTGGAGTCTCTGGTTTATTCACCACAATGAAAAGGCCTGTTGTGCCCTCCTGACCTCCAAAAAGGAGCAGTGATCAAGGAACTGCAGCAGTCAGATCAGGCAGTTTAACACAGGGATGACTCAGCTGAGGCCACCAGCTGAGATGTCCAATGGCAACTACATGTGTAAATTATATTTTCAGTTCTTTCTTTACTCTGGGTACTCTTGGGGCACAGCAAACAAAAGGAAACACAAGTTCTGTCCTATAAAGCAGAATCTTTTGAAGAGAAGAGAAGAGAAGAGAAGAGAAGAGAAGAGAAGAGAAGAGAAGAGAAGAGAAGAGAAGAGAAGAGAAGAGAAGAGAAGAGAAAGAGTGGTTGCAAAAGAGAAGGAAAGGAAAATAAATGAAGAATGGGCAGCAGCAGCAGAAGGTTGGAGAGGGAAAAGAAATATTTCCAAACTGGTAAGAGCAGGAGACAAAAGTCTGGAAGTAAAATGGGTTGGAAGATGAAAGAAACTCAAAGGAAAAAAGAGAAAGAAGAAGAGTTTTTGAAAATACATCCTCATTCATTTAAACTGCATCTTCTATGGTGCAACAATCCCAAAAATCCCCTTTAGGGTTTCAGGGTAGGGACATCTCCCCTTTCACCTCCCTGTGCAATTCCACACCTCAGCCTCATCTGTCACTTGCCTTTTCCCCTCTCTCCCCACTCCCTTCCCAGGCACTGTTCCTTCCCCATGCATGTTGCACATGTTGTCCTTGGACAAATCTCCTCACCTTCCCAGCCCCACAGGTTTATTGTTAAACTCCACAGCAGGGCTGGAATTTATTTATTGTGTTCTATTTACTTGGAAAGACAACCAAGGAGCCATGAGGAGTTCTGGAGACTGCTGTGGCTGTTCTGGGTTATTTTCATGGTCCTCTGCCAACACAGATTGTCCCAGCTGGGTCAGAGCAAGTGTGGGGGTAGGGAAGTCTCTGCATGCAGCACAGAGAAAAGAAGACTCTACCACCAAATTAACAATTTTTCCACCAAAAAACCCCAGCACTAAACAGAGTTACCTTCAATGCAACAGGAGGTGGCAGCAAAAAAAATTGTAAGTTTCTTAATGACCCAGTAAGCATTGGAGATGCGCTTGGAGATGTGAAATATCAGCTTTTTTCCCACATTACCTCTGGGAAATCCTTCTCTGGCACTGAATCTGTCACCTACACTTAACCTGAATATTTGGACATACTTTTGACCAAGACAAACCAGCACCCAACCAAGAAATCCAACTGTGCACCAGGAACTGTTCCCAAAAGGGGGCTTGGATGTAGCTACCACATTTTGGAGACCAGAGTTTCTTCCTAGCATGGAAATCCTGGCTGGCACCAGAGCCAAAGAGCTGCTGCGATCCTGCTAATGATCTCACTGCCAATTCACCCTGCATGTGCTGTTTTAGTCTTCTCCTCATGGGCATCAGGGACAGGGACAGACCTGGCATATTCCTGGTGGCTTAAATCAGTCAAAAGCAATGTTTGCCTTTGGATTTTTGTCTCTGTAACAGTTAGATGAGAATATAAGGAACTACAAATGTAGAAGTACCCAATTTCTGAGAAAATATTGACATTTTAATTTCCCAGTCTGTGAGGTTTATGAGCACTTTGTCCTTTTAAATATTAAAGTCAATGAGAGATTGGACTCTTTTTCTTTAAGTTCTTTTCTTTAAGAGACCAATTAATGTCCCCCAATAATCCTGAGTGGCATTTTTGTGTCATCCAACAGCAATGTTACACAGGGTATAACAGGTAGTAAAAGCAATTCCTGCAAATAAAATCTCCTTTTTAGACTAATTGTGCTGGGTTGAGGCTTGGCCTTCATGGTCCTTAAGGTCTTTCCCAATTTGAATGATTCTATGGTTCTATCAATGCATTTTGAATAAAAGAGCTACTTCTTCACTTCTTAGTAAGGAAAGCAGGACCAAGAAACTTTGCAGTTAAAACCCAAAAAAAAAAAAGCAATCTAAGTGTCCTGAATAAGGACAATTTGGGTTTTAAGGGCTTTTTGATCTTTGATAGGAGAGGAAACAAAAGTACCTCTGCTTCTATACAAAATATGTTGTGTTAACAACATTAAAAAAGTGTTGCCTAATCCTTGAAACAGACATTGTATTATTTGTACCTTTTCTCCACAAGCAAAAGAATCACCTCTTAATGACTAATTCTTGTTCACACTATACCAAGTGTTACAAAGGTAATGCTGTTATGGTCCTCAAACTGTGAGCTATCATTAAATCCAAAAAGCTTTTATATAAATCAAACTATGGCTCAGGGTGAGGTTTTAATTACTTCAACATGCAAAGAAGCAGAGAATATATTTTCTGATTGTAGATCTAAGATATTAAGTATACTTTCAGTATAATAAATTCAATATGCTTTTAAATAACTTTACTATGATAGTATATTTTAGCAAGATGATTGATATTCTGAGACCAAAGTACATTAATTGGGAGAAGTCAAAGAGGGCAGAGTAAGAATTTCAAAGTAAATGAAATCAAATGAGGCATTGAAATTACTTAAAATACTCCCAACAGATTATACTTATTGAGAGACAGAGACCAAAGGAGAAGTGGAGCACTGAGTGACCACAGCATGGATAGGTCAGGATGGAACTCATGGCCATGGGAAGCAGATGAGCCTGGCTCAGTCTTGGAAATATCAATGAGAACAGACCCAATTTTTTTCCTAAACATCTTTCCTGATGTTCTTATTGCAGTAGAAATCATTCCATCAGAGGGATGGAGAAAAATGCTGTGTAAGAGCTCTCTACACTCAGTGGATTCATTTTAGAGCCTTCACATTATAAGAACCTAATGTCCCATGTGGTAACTGAGTAAAGTTCCAGTCAAAAAATGTGCAACCTGAAGTGTTATCCTCTAAAAACATTTTCTTCCTAAAGGAATAAAAGATTTGAAAACATGCAAACCCGTGATGGTGGATAAGCCTTCACCTCAGCCCTTCCAAGTGTTCAGAAAGGATCTATGTGGTTATTTTAAATCCCTTGCTGTTTGCAGTCTCTCCCTCTAAAAGGTGACACACCAGTGTTAGGATCTCTGCTGGGATACTGGGAGCTCCTAGTCAGAGACTGGACTTTATAACATGAACTGCAACTTGAAAAAAAGGGTCTGTCCAAGAAGCAGAAAATGATTTAATAAATAACTTCATTAAAAATGCAAACACACCATTTGATAATAATGTTCCCTGGAAGGCACAGAAGGATAAAAGGTAATTACTGGAATGATAGCTGGAATTTTCACAACTTTGAGAGCAATCCCTTGAGGACTGGTAAATGATTAACACCTTCCTATTGAAGGAAAGATGTTCAAAAAAAGACTCAGGCAGGGGTTCCCATACTAACCAGCCACTGCTGAACATGATTATTCAAGGGCATCAACATAAATTATATATAAGATGCACATTTGTGTGCAAATGATAGGAGCTGGTGGAGTGCATATTTCCAAGGTCACTGAGCTTTTCTGTAGGAAAAAGTGTTTTGTCATTAATTTCTGCAATGAAAAAGAGAGAAGCCATGATAAAATTCCTTCATTATTTCATCCTAACCAAAACCAGGGAGGGCAGATCAAACTGAATCAACACATTGGCAATTTCTTTTAGCAATAAGAACAGAAAGGTTTTCTACTTCTATCCAGCATTTTTTTTTTCTGATTTTAACAAAAGTGAAGTTAGAGCTACTCTGGAAATTAACTCTAGAGCTACTTTGGAAATTAACTCTAGAAAAAACATAGGTGTGAGTGAAGCATTCAGTGCTTTTCCTTCACTCCCAAGAACTTTAAGGGAATTCAAACCATTACATAGGAGGCAGACATTCATACAGCAGTGAATATTTAGAGGTACTTCACTAAACTATTCTAATCTTTGCTTTGATGGGATCCCTGGTCCTTCAATGCCATGAAAACAAAACATTTATTTTTGCTTCATCACAAGCAAACACAGATCAGCCACTAAACCATTTTCACCAGGATAATGTGTTTAACTCTCTGCCTGGCAGCTGCACAGCAGCTCTGAGTGCTGCAGCCTCCAGTGCAGCACTGGAAACACATCCACCTGCCTTCGTGTGCACAGTTGAGAGGCATCTTATAATTTTGTTTTGATTCATTACTGCACTATGACCCTCTAAAACCACAGTAAAATGAGGCTCTGTTCAAACTTGGAAAGCTTTTCTGGCTAAAATCTACAGTCTGCAAGCTACATGAGGCTGAGATTGTGCACTAATATTTTTTTCAGAACATTTTATGCCATCATAATGCCTGTTTCTTACTTCAGATTGTAAACCTGAAACTACTACTCTTAAGCAGAAATAGACAGGTAAGGTTTTCTTTCTTGCTCCCACACAATTTGATTAAAGTGTCCCAGATATTTCACAGCAATGTTTTCAACTTACACCCCAAATCAATTTTAAAATTATTTAACTAGTAATTTTCTGTATCTATTACACCATTCATTCAATCTTCTTGAGATTCTTGAGTCCTGAAATATAACCAAAATATTTCTAAGCTTACTGTTCACAAGTCATCATAGACAACATTAAAAGAAAGATACTTGTCTATACCTTTGCAATTGGCTTTTAACAGCTTTGCAAGGCATAATTTAGGGGGTTTTTTTAATTAACAATTTGCCAGCAAAATTAATGCATGCCTAATTCATGCTAAAGTTCAAGATGATCAGCACATATGGGTTATTTTTTCTGAGAAAAGTTCACAGCCAGAAATTGCCTCAAGAATGTTAATTTAATCAGGTCACACTGACATTTCCCCCTAAAGAGAAATCAGATAATAATAGGAAAAGTCACATCACCTCACATTTATAATGAAAAGAAATACCAACAGCATAAAATGTTCAGCTGATATAGGCATTGTAGATGTGCAAAGGTGAAATTGGGCATTAACTTGTCAAGACAGAAACATGTTTCCATTATTCTACCTAGAGAATTCTTTTAACCTTTTTTAAGCTGTGATTACATCTTAGAGTGCAACAGGCAACTCCAATGACAAAAGATTTTTAAAAATCCCAAATAGCACAGAAAATCCAAGAAAACAACAGAGAAAAGGGGGTTTTCTAGGGGTGCATTTCGTTCCAGAGGCAAATCAACATAACTGTATTTTGGTACTAAGGAAAAGAGATGAATGTGTGGAGCATGGGGGAAGGGGGAGGGTTGTGAATTAATTGCCCAGTGTGTCTTAGCTAAATTTCAGTTAAACCTCCAGTCAGACAGGTACCAAACTGGTATCAGTTACTTGATGTGGAATACAGGGATTGGGGAAGAAAATGGAAGAAGAGAGGATGAACTGGCCTTGTAGAACATCTGCTCATGCTTGACCGTAACAGGAAGCAGAACTGGAGATGAAATTTGTACCTATTACTCCTTGTCCTACCACTGTGGCTCCTGAACAGTGTTCTCCACACAACCTTCTCATCTTGCAGAATGATCGTTAATAATTTTGTCATTCTGGTTGTGTTGCTTCTTGTGAAAGGTGACTGAAAGACACCAATTCCATGAGTTTTGAGGAAGCTTTTGCTCTTGAAATATCCTGGGAGGGTCTGTCTGTCTCAGGTTACACATCTAAGCAGCTTTTGGATGAAGTTTATGATTTTGTTTACCAACATGTTTCTCAGTGTATTAACTTCATTTTTTTTTTCTTTTCGTAAGGCGCTGTAAAGGTAGAAAGTAGTAGGCTTATTCTTTGGCTTTATCACCAGACTTAAAGGTGTCTGTAGGTATGCACATGTATCAAAATAGACTGCACAGCCTTTCCTTGTGCAGTAAAAAATCCATCTCTTCATGCAATATCAATAGATGCTGTGATTGGAATAATTTCTTTTTGTTAACATCTTTATAAGGCTTTGGATATGTGGAGCCATTTAAAATAAACCACTGAACCAATTAAGCAAAATGCCTTTGATAGGATTAAAATTTACCAATTTGTGGCCAGCAGCAAAGATGTGGTGTCTGTTAGAGCTTGTTTGGTTGGGGCCCCAGAGCAATGCAATTGTTTGTTGCCTGCACTCATCTAAGGAAGATGAGGAAAAACAAAGTAATTTCTTTTTTTTTCTTTTTTTTCTTTTTCTTTTTTTTTTTTTTTTTTGTCATCAACAATACAGGCAGTAGCTTCTCAGAGAGAGGCTGAAGTAAAGGCAAAAATTTTTCCCTAAAGGCAGACTGAAGGATTTTAAGAATGGACATGATATGGAAGAATATGGAAATACGAAAACAATGTGGAATAGAATAAAATAAAATAATTTTGCTTACAAAGAAGTAATAATTTTTAGTTTAAAAAACTAAATGTTTTAGAGATTTGCTCTTTTATTATCAGCCAAAAAGGAATTTTCTGGGGGGAGTAGAAGGATCCCTTGACCCCTCTGAAATAGCCCACCAAAAGAATTGTAGGGGATTTCATTATGAGAAGTCAGTAAAAACAGTTTGTGTGTATCTTTTGACTGTTGAATTTGAGATGAAAATCTGGTTTTGAGTCCTTTTTCAATATTTCCTGGCTGTAGTGTGGACCCAACACTGGCTGCTCTTCCCCTTTTGTTTGCTGCTTTCTGTCACTGCAGGAACCTTGTGGTAGATTTTCAGATGGACTGTGGTTTTAGGTTCTTCTCAGTTCTCAGCTTGTTTATTCATGTGTAGTCAATGCAGAGCTGAAAAACATCTCTGAAACATATATTTTTTGCTCAGTATGAGCTGAACACCTTTGGAAATAGCTGGCCTGACTCTGTCACATGGAAAACACCTCAGCCTGGTGCAGTGCCATGTGGAACCACAGAGGAGCCCAGGGCAGGGAGGGCATCCCTGTGGTCAGGAGCAGCACCCAGGTAAAACTTTGGGCTCCTTGCGTGACCTGGATAAAAGCATTTTATAAAAGTCAAAGTCATCTTGCTCAGCACATTCACACTTTCTTTTCCCCGACAAGACAGGCTCTGAAGGTGCAAATGTAATGGAATCTGTCGTTTTAATGTCATAGATTTTCACCCTCTCATCAGTGTGAGCACAGGCCCAGGGGGAATCTGCAGTGTGAGCTCTGAGCTCTCCATCCTGTGAAGAACCTCATTTATCAACCAGAGCCAGCTGCACAAAGCAAATCCAAGGGGAAAGTTTTTTTGAACCACAAAATTACATATTCGAAGGAATAATACCCACAAAGGCACACACTTGTTCTCTTTATTGACAAAATCCTAAACCAAATATCAGCTTTTTCACCCCTGAGACTGTGACATAATCTTACATAATTTTTTCAGATATTGACAGTTCTGAAGATGAATTAGAGATTTACATAGTCTCAGATCTTATTGAGGGTCTCACAGAAGTCTGTAAGAAAAATACAGAGAGTGTGTAAAACAATTCTCCATCTCACTGAGCCCAGCTTCCCACAGGAGTAGTGTAGCAGAAAGCATGCAAGAGATTATTAAACACAGCCCATTTTCACTAATTTATAATCACTTCCTGTCTCACTGTATGCAGGGTGATAACCCAGGCTCACTGCTGAGCATCTCCTGCACTACCCAAATATATCAGGAGTAATGCCAGCAAGCACCAGCACTTTCTACGATTCCATGCTGCTGTTGGTATGAAAAGTGTTGTAAATTCAGCCATGTCTTACTGGGAACTTTCAGAAACTTTGGATATCTACATGTGGCCTTGAGGAAAGAGAGGAAATTTAAATTAAATATTCAGGAAGAAATTCTTTGCTGTGAGGCTGGTGAGGCACTGGCACAGGTTGCCCAGAGAAACTGTGGCTGCCCCATCCCTGGAAGTCCTCAAAGCAGGTTGGATGGGGCTTGGAGCAACCTGGGATAGTGGAAGGTGTCCCTGCCCATGGCAGGGGGTGGAATTAAATGATCTGTAAGGTTCCTTCCAAACCAAACCATTCTATGATTCTGATTTAGGATTTTAACCAGCAAAACAGGGAGCATTGCTTTAGAAAAAAGGGACCACATATTCATTAGGAGCATCGCATTTTGCATGTTTATTCCTCACAAACACTCCAGAGTGAAGCATCCTCCACAGAGGCTGCCTTCTGCTGCTGCTAAACAACTGCAGCACTCCAGATTACCTGGGAGAGCTCATTTTTCCTTGCAGGAAATTCATTACAGTAAGAAGACCCAAATTCCTATTACCCTAACACAGCTTGTAACCTGATGGATGCATTTGTGTAAAAAATTAATTCTTCTGTCTGCTACCAAAAATGGAAATCAATACAAATTCAATACTACAGCTCCTCTTCTGAAAGGGGAAAGACAGGTTAATCTATCAAAAAGAGCTTGAAAGGTGGTTTGATCACATCACAAAAGAGAAGGCTCTGGTTAATCCCAGCAGTTACTTCAGGCTTTAAAAAACTATCAGTGAGTCTTTTCCCAAAAGCAGCCATTTTCAAGACACTTAGGGCTTGGCAGCTGGTTTTAAAGGGAATTTCAGTGCTAATCAGCACACTTCAAAGTCAGCCTTCAAGCCTTGTCTTCAATAGATCTTTTGACAGAGCCTGACACACATTATACTCCAGGAGCTTCACAGCTTATTGATAAAAAAGTTCAAATCCTCTGTTCCACTGCCCTATCCCTGCTCTGCCATGCAGCACCTCTGTTTAAGGCACAGGGATTACCAGGGGATTTCTGCTGCCCAGACGAATCCCCCAGGCTCTCTGCAGTGAGCAGGGATTAAGATAACATTTTGTAATAGTGCAGAAGAAGCCCAGGCCGTCCCAGAGCTCCCAAGCCAACCATCTCAGCAATGTGGGAGATTTTCAGCTGCAGCACGACAGAAACAAGGATTGCATGAGTTACTGTCATTACCCAGGAAAAAATGGATCATTTGCTGTGGAAACATCAGAAAGGCACAGAGCAGGGTGATGGATCTGATGGGATTCACACAGGTGAGGAGTACCCCAAGCCCAGCTCTGCTCCTTTGTAACACAAAAAGTCAGGATAAACTATTGATATCAGTGGGGCATTTCTGGAAGGAAAACACTTTAAGAGCAAGGATTTGGGCCAAACACATTACTAACGAGCAGCAGGGGGTATTAAAAAGGTTGGCCACGATGCAAGTACACTGAAAGAAACGCCTCACCTTTGTTTTCCAGAGAGCTCTGCCTGGAGATGGCCACCTCTAACCCCAGAAATTCACATTTGGCTGCTGATTTGCCTGGGACAGGGATCAAGTGTTGAGGCCACAAGGGACCATTTCACAGGCTGGGCATCTGCTTTCACACCACTGCACAGAGCCCAGTAATTGGTGTTTACTGAAAGCCTTTCTAGCAACACCAGGGTAAGGAAAACTCCCTGCTTCTCAAAACACTCCTCTATTAAGTTATCCGTCTTAAACAGGGATATTTAAAGCCAAACTCAAGCTAAATATAGCTCTATCCTCCAACAGCCCAATAATTGCAACAGTCTGCCTGTTCCCTGCCCAGAGATGCTGCATCATGAATAGGAATTACATTATAAAACTCAACTTGCACTGCCCAAGGGTCAGAATGATCTTGCTAATCAATCCATTGTTCAACACTTAATCCTCAAACAGCCCAAAGAGATGATTTATTACTGGTCTCAACCTGAAACAAAAGCACCCAAAGGGTACACATACATCTTGCACGTGGCTTGAAGGGCTATAATTAAAGATTGATGCTTAAGTAAGCAAGAAAGCACTGAGCTTTTCAAGTTTAGCACTGCAAATAAAAGTGCCTTTCCGTTGACTGGCTGCAGTTAAGTAAATAAATAGACCTTGCATGACTTTTTCCAGTCGTGAAAAAGAACAGCCTTAGCACATGGCCGCAGTAATTAGTGACAGATGAACTGGTTTTGTTGGATCAGAAGGGACATGCACCTTTTCCCAAAGCCTGAAGTAACCCAAGGGTATCACTGGAGCCAGGCTGGGTTTCAGATACAATGGGAAACTGAGGGGCCTGAAGGACCACAGTGTCCAACCACATCTGACCTGGAGCACAGATTGCTTGTAAACAAGTTCACAAGCTTCACACCATTAGAAAGGTTTCTCTGTTGTGCCCAGATGGAAGTTAGTGAAGAAAAACGCCTCCAACCACAGTGTTCAGAGCAAAACCATGGAAATATTTCATTACACTAAAATCTAACAGGGAAGTTAAAATTCTAAGCAACTCTTTTACAGAATCATAGAATGGATCAGGTTGGAAGGGACCACAGTGGGGTCATCTGGTCCAAAATTCCTGCTCAAGCATCATCCCAGAGGACATTGCACAGGATATTCCAGATGGTTCTGGAATGCCTCCAGTGAGGGAGACTCCACACCCTCTCTGGTCTCTGTTCTAGTGCTCAGTCACTGCACAGGGAAGTTCTTCCTCAAGTTCAGCTGGAACTTCCTGTGCATCAACATCAATTTGATACTGATTGTGTCCCCCTTGAGAGAATGAAAGCAAAAGGAATCTGCTGTATAATACAGAATATGTTAGAAATTGTAAACTACATAATCAGCATTGCCCTGCCTGCAGGATACAAATGGGACATCTGACTTGGGGGGCAGGGAATGGGAATACTGGTGAGTTTAGAATTTTGACCTGATGGAATTCACAGATTTCTGTGCTAAAATATATATTCCCATGGTGCTTGTTGGCCTAAACAAACCCACTGAAATGAGCCAGAGAAGGAGGAAGGCTCCCAAGGGCCCCTTTCCTGGGAGCACATCCACCAGGGATTTTAGGAGCATCTTCACTGTGGGGCAGGAGGTGAAATAGTGCTGCATGTCCCAGATTGTGCTTTCCCCTGAAATGAGACTTAACTTTGGGAGGACATAGCCCTACAGACCCTGTTTGTGTAGCCACATGCTTGGCCACACAACCAATGCTGTAATTCTAATTACAAAGAAATGGAATGTCCAATTCATTGCGACACCTTGACAAGGAGGGCACTGGGGGGTTTCAGGTCTGAGCACTTAGTCAGGCAGGATGGAACAGCTCCAAAACAAGCTTCTGCACCTCAAGGGTCAACTGTCCCACACAACACTGACATTATTAAGCTGTTGCTAACACAGATAATTTGGGAAACTGGAAGAATTTCAGCTCTGGTGATTCCCTCTCCTCAGCTGCAATTAGAGCTGGGCTGTCAGCCCATGGCACTCAGAGAAATACCAGTTTACAACCCACAGAGGAGAGCTACAGTTTTCATCCCTCAAATATATTTATTCATTAAATGTTCCTGCTCATTTTAAGTTTGGGGAATTAAAAATAGAAGTTCAGTGCTCCTCCTCATCCTGGACCATGAACTGGTTCTCTGTAAAGCCCACCGACCCCCAATTATTTTTAAATACCTAAATGACCATAAAACACAGGGCAAAACACTGATATGTGCCAGGTGCTGAAAATAAGCACTGTGCTTCAAACATCCTTTGATAGATGAAACAGACTCCTTTCATGGTGCTTTTGCTGGAACAAGACTCCTGCTGAATTTCCTGGGATTCTGGAGGAGATGTCTATCATAAGGGAAGCCTCAAAGTCTCACCTGAGACCATCTATAGATTCCACTGTTGTGACAGACTGTGGTTTAAAATGCACATATGTGAGAGGAGGGCAGGTGCTGGGTTGTGCCAAGTGTTCTTAAATTTTCAGGTGCTATAAAAAAATCCAAACATTTCATTAATAAAATGACACCAAGAAGCAGACCTTGGGGTAATGGTCTTTTTAAATTTGTTTCAGCAGCACATAGACCTAATTTTACCTCTGTTTGAATAAAGCTCTCCAGCATGCAAATGGGCTGCATGAAAGGAGCCTTGGAAAAAGAACAGAGTCCTGAGGACAAGAACTGCCCCATGGCCCAGGCACAGCTCTGCCCTCCAGACCCTCCTCAGCTTCTCCCACCAGAACATCTGGCTGTGGGTTTTTCCTGCCAGGGCATTTTTCTCCCTCTTCAGTAAAGGCATGTTGATGACATTAAACTGTATTATTTTGCTTAAATCTTATATATTTCAAATGTATGTGAAGCCACATGGGTTTAAGTGATTTCTGACTTGAGTACTACCAGCTAATACTACAGGGCAATTACCTACATTTTTGGTAGAGAAGGATAAGTACCACTTATTAGAAACAATGACAAAATTTCAACTTTATTTTCATTTGAAACCATCAGTTTATCCTGACAAGAGTCAATAAGGTTTCTATCAAAGCCTTCATTAGAAAGGGTTTCTCAGACCAATGACATATTTTCTAATTAAACCAGATACCCCATCTCACGTGGAAAAACAATTTCCTTTGTTTGGACATTGCATGGGAGATGTTCATCCATTTGATTCAGCTCTGAAGAATATTCCAAGCTCGCTTTCCCACACCTGAAGAGGGAAACTGATTATTTGCAGAGTCCTCTTTCTTGTTTATCTCTGTCACTGTCTTGCAGGACAGGAAAAAGAATGAAAATTCTGTCCTGACAGACCAGAAAAGGGCTTTGTACAATTCCTCTGACACACAAGTACTGAGATGGAGACAACAAATATTGGGAGGGAAAGAACAGCTGCAATGCAGAAACAGAGCTGGCCTGGGAGGATAAATGGAAAGGATAAATACAATGGCAACAAATAGTATCAGTTTTGCTCAAAAGACAGCCAAAACCAGCTAGATAATGCTAAACATTTATACATCACATTAAAAATTAAATAATTCTACGACAGTTCCACATACTGTACAATTCCTTATTGCACTGACCAAAAAGAAAAAGCTAAAAGGAATTGAAGTACTGAAATGGCAAACGAGGAAAAGCTCTCCTCACAGCAGTTTTCACAAAGGTGAGAAACAAGCTTTATGTTTCAGCATGTTTCCTCCAAGGGTTGCAGCAACACTGATGTTTTCCTGCTCCTGACAGCAGGTTCAGGGCCTTTTCTCTTTTGGTTTTCATGATGCTTCCTGTGGTTGTGCTTCCAGACAGTGCTGTCCATGCTCTCAGCTGGTCAGGCACTCCAGCTCACCTCAAACCAGCATGTCTGGGCAAGAAGTGCTCCCTTTCTTCTCACTGGTCAGATCCACTGAAGATGACAGTCCACTGCTAGGACTAGGAGGAAAAAAAAAAATCAGGTCAGATTACAAGTACCACCTGTGGAGGTGGAAGGTCCATTTCAAACAGGAGGTGCCTCAGCATCCTGCGAGAAACACCACAAGATGGTCACCTTACCATGTGGCCCACAGGAAAGGCTCCTGCAGGTCTGGGGAGAATCAGAGACCTGGAGGAAGAGTCTGCATAACCCTTCCAGGTGTTTTACATTCACCATTTAGCCCCCAGGTACACAGTCCCGTTTTGGGCCATTCGCTTCAAGAAAGACACTGAAGAACTGGAGAGTGTCCAGGGAAGGGAATGGAGCTGGGGAAGGGTCTGGAGCACAAGTCTGATGAGGAGCAGCTGAGGGAGCTGGGGGGATCAGCCTGGAGGAAAGGAGGCTCAGGGGGAACCTTCTCACTCTCCACAATTCCCTGACAGGAAGGTGCAGCCAGGTGGGAATCTGGATCTGCTCCCAGCAAACAAGGGACAATGCAAGGAAATGGCTCCAAGTTGTGCCCGGGGCATTTAGATTGTATTTTAGGAACAATTCCTTCACCAAAAGGGTTGTGAAGCACTGGAACAGGCTGCCCAGGGCAGTGTTGGAGTCACCACCCCTGAAGGTATTTAACAGACATGCAGATGTGGCACTTGGGGATATGGCTTAGTGGTGGCTTGGCAGTGCTGGGTTAATGGTTGGACTCAACCTCAGAGGTCTTTCCCAACCTAAACAATCCTATGATTCTGAAGCTCCCTGAAAAAAAACTTTTCTTTTTTTTTTTTAAACAACCATCTCAGCTGTGACAAACTTTTCCAGCTCTAATGAGTCAAACTCCATGTTTACACCCAAGTTTACAAAAGTGGATGACTCACTTCTTTCCCCTCTGTTATGCCACAGTAAACACCTACACATGGTTTCTTCCACCCAGGAGAGTGACAACATCGACCCGAATTCTTAGGCACACACAGCCATGGTTTCCACATCAAGTTTTTCCCAGTGAGATCACTCAATACTTCTATCAAATGCTGCTGAGTCATGGGATTAGTGACATTTCCATCTGTTGTTTCCAGACTGTTACATTGGCAGAGACTTGAGAGAATTTTAGCTTTCAAACTTTCAGTCCTGACCTAACACCTCACAAGATGTCAAACATCTTTATTGGATCTTCCTGGATTTCTAAAAGAATTGTAATCTCAATTTATTAAATTCAGAGGAGCCAGCAGTTGTACAGCCTCTCCTGCCCCAAATGACCCAAAAGCTGGTTTCAGAAGGGAGGAATAGTTGGCTTAACCCCTCTGTTTTCCTCTCATAAACCAAGTACATTTGAACACACTGTCACTGGAAGACCCCATGCATCTTTCAATAAAAGAGCCATAACTGAGTAATAGACTGGAAAAAAAGTAAAGAAATTATTTTTCCCATGTCCAAACTGGACTGACAGTTTCTTTTGGCAGACAGCAGGAGCACTGCAGGTAATTCTTGAGACAGCTGAAAGGGACTCCCTTTTATAAATACCATTGTAAAACCAATAAAGCATTCGTACCAAAAGAAATCTAAGAACAACAGGCAAAAGTTTTCCAGTAGAGGAAGTATGTTAGTTTGAAAACAAACCAGGGGGAGATCACACACCAGTAGGAAGCACCAATTCAGTAATGTCAACACATCAGTTCTGCCAAAGTTTTTGTAGGAAGCTTCACTTCACCTTAAGTTTGTTTCCTGAAGGTTTAAACATCGTTTTTAACGAATTGTCCTGTTACTTGAAAGAACCTCAAGGTCTCATGAGTACACATCAATTAACACCAAACACACTGGCTGGGCTCCGAGTGGTTTCCATCCCTCAGCTGAAAGCAGAACAACCCTCTGACATCCTAAAGCAGCCCTGCTGGCCTACAGATCCATATTTTTGTGAAGGCAGCAACCAGGTCATTATATTGGGATTTTGGATTCCTGATCCTGCTCCTGGTCCTTATTCAGTGACCTTAAAGTAAATCTAACTCACACATGGGAGAAATAAAGTCACTGTCATTGTCTATCTAAAGGGCTTTGACTTCTGCTGAAGAAATCAGATTAAAATACCACTTTCAACTTTGTAACCATAGCAGTAGGTTATATAGAAGTCATAAAAATCTATCGACTGCCATTCTGATATTTAGAAGCTTAATATCCTGAACAGATTTTTGAGATACCTGTATGTCCTTCAGCAAGAATTGCCTTTGAAAAATGCTACACTGTGTAAGATGTAGTGGATGGTTCCATTCTTTCCACATACAAATAAGAAGGTTTGTAAATTGGTAAATTAAGCCATTAAAAGAAAAATAAATAAACTTTACCTTTTCTAGACCCCACGTTCGCCTTGATGAAAGGCAGTTCATCCTTAAGGCTTCCCTTGTCTGCAGATTTAAATAAAAAATATTAAAGGGAACAGTTTCTCAGGGTGTAGAAAATGTTCATATAACCCAGAATAAGTACCTTTCTGTCCAGAAGAGTCCCAAACAAGAGGATGAAGAATCCCTAAGAAATTGCAAAACCAGTTATCAAAACCAGCATAATATAACCACATGATAGTCCTTAAGTGTTTCTAGATGTCCTTTTGTAAAGGAGAGATCTCATCACCTCTGACTCAGGTAACAGCAATGCACAAAGTGGGTTTATCCACCCAGGTCACATGGGCTCTCAGGGAACATCAGGAATGGATATAACCTGAGTTAATTCTCACTATGAGCTGGACTGATGGGTTACACACCAGGACTTTCTCAGCCCACTCAGTGCAGCCTGAGCTGCAGTGCATCAGGTAACTCTGGGTGTTTATGCTGATGAGTTAATCAAAACCATGGAATCAGTCATGGAATGGAATTGTTTGGGTTGGAATTGACCTTAAAAAATCATCCAGCTCCAACCCCCTGCCATAGGCAGGGACACCTTCCTCTAGACCAGGTTGGTCCAAGCCCCATCCAAACTGGTCTTGAACATTTACAGGGATAGAGCAGCCACAGCTTCTCTGGGCAACCTGTGCCAGTGTCATCTCCAATGGCAAGTGAGAATTTTCTGTGTAGTTATTGATAAGGATCAGGCATCTTTGCTGTTATAGACACTAACTGGTGGATTTTACATTTAACAGAAATTAATCATGAGATTAATTCATCCCACTTCAAACCAAACCAGTTTGTTCCATTACCCATCTGCATTTACAACACCAACCCAGGACACCTTGTGCATGAACCATGGGAAAGAGCTGAGTGGAAGGGAAAGCTGAGACCCTACTCTTCATGCACAGCACCTGCTGCCAGGCCCTCTTTGATGTGGTACCTTCATCCCAGGCTCAAGGTCTGAGCACACACACCATTCCCAGTGTCCCAGAGTCTACCTGGAAGGCATTCAGCAGTGCAAACACAACGTGGAAGGCCAGAGAGCGGCTGTTGATGATTGTAGCTAATCCAAACCCCCAGGTGAGGCCCAGCAGAGGTGTCAGAAGGGCAATGTTTTTGCTCACTCGGATCATGCTGCTCAAATCTTGTGACTTGCAGCCTTCTCCAATGGAGGATCTCCCAGTCTTCACCACAACCACGACCACCACGACTAGATTCACAACAATGATGCTCAGGGCAGGTACAACAAATGCCAAAAGGGCTTTTGTCTCATACCAATTGAGCCAGCAGGCTCCACTACTTAAATACCCATTTTTTGGTTCAGTAATAGCGACAGTGAGGGTAGATATGACCAAGGGACATCCATATCCAATAGAGAATGCTGCAGCTAGGAATACAGATCTTGTTATCTTAAAAAAAATTAATAATAATCCATAGAGAATCAAGAGGCCCAGGGCAAACATCCAAAAAAATAAGGCAAGATAGAAAAAGTGAAGGAAAAAAGTGGCTGCCACACACAGCTGGTAGTTGAGGGTTGTATTGTGCACAATAGCTGCCAAGATGAACAGAACATCGGCGACGAGAAGCGAGGCAGCGATGTTGACCAAGCAGAAGTGGCGCATGTAGGTTATTTCAGTTTTTGTGACGTGATGCCAGACCACAGCCTCGATGAGGAGGCAGAGGATCAGGCTGAAGATGGAGAGGCCCAGGCCCACCTGAGTGATGTAATCCAGCAGCGAGCTCCGCGGCGTGGCCGGGGACATGAGGATGGAGAAGGATCGGTAGGTGCGGCGCCTGTGCGCGCAGACGCAAACCACGGTGCTGACGTTGTGCGCTCGCACCTCGCACGCCCCGGGATCCCAGCGCCGCTCGGCCGAGTGCCACCCCACGCACTGAGCCCCCACCTGCTCCAGCTTGTTCAGCTTCTCAAAGGTGAGCAAAATGTTCTGGAGCTCCTGTGGCAGCGACACCGACAGCACCATCCCATTGACAAAAACAGGGTCTGGCTGGTTGGTCTCCAGGATGGCTCCGAGCGTTGGAAACGCAACGCTGATGGCTTTGGAAGCCCTGGGCAACCTCAGAAGTTCTTCTTCTGGAATCACCACGTGCCCAGTGATATTGCCTGTGCTATTGAACTCCATGGAAAAGTCAAAGCTCTTTCCTGAAGTGTTTCTGTGTATGCTGTAGCCTTTGGTAGCGATGAAGGGCTCCTGGACACTTTCTGAGCCGTTTCTGAGAAGAAGTTTCTCAGCAAATGAATTCACTGAGTCCAGTAGTATCGAACCAGCATTTCTGTCCTTTACAAAAGCCCAGTTGGAAATGATGGAGCTGTTCAGAATATGGTTTGCTATCCTGCTGTAGCTCTGAAACAAACAAGCAAAATAGATTTTTTTTTTTTTTTTAAAATGTTAGAAGAAACCATTTATATCACCCTCCCTGCTGTTCTTCCCCCACTCTCTGACTTCTGAGTTAATCAGGGAAAGATCTCAGTTTTTGTTGTACAAGAAAAGACAACAGAGCTGCAGGTAAGCACCTCCAAGGCTGCCTTCCCCTGTTGTACTCTAAAAATGAATTCTTCCTTATACTGTTATCCCATGCCTGAAACTTTTGCTTTTAAAGGAATTTAATTCCACAGTGTTATTTTCATCACACACAAATAAGTCAAAACAGTTTCTCTAACAATTAAAACGATATCCCACTCTGGAAACTCCTTCCAGGTGATCTCCACGTGACTTGCAGCCACTTCACTGGACAGTGGCCATAAGGACTAAATACTGTATGGGCACTCTGGAAAGCTCAGAAGCAACTCCCGAAGCCCATAAAAGTAAATACCTGCATTTTTCCCCTAGTGACATTCTCTGCTAGCAGCCGGGAAATCTTCTTTAGCAATTCTACAATATCAGCAATGTTTCCTGGGATGGCTGGTGAAGACAGGATATCTGGGATGATGCATGAAAAATCAGCTTGGCAGCTATTATTCCTAGCACCAAAATGTTTTGCTCCATGCCATGGCTTTCCATCTACAAAAGGAAGATGTTCTCCAGCATCACCACCACTGTGTCCTCCAGAGCACAGGAGTTCACTCTGGGAGATCCTCTGGAGGGACAAAATAGATTTACGACAATTAGTGAAAAGAATGAAAATGAAGCTATAGCTACAACCAGACAAGAGATCCAGTGCTGGGGGTGCAGAGAATGTGCCAGATGGAGTGAAACTGAGAACCAAAGCTCAGCTGAGAAAAATGTCATGGTTGTACCACACACATGAAGGAAGGGTCAAGAACTAAATTCAGTGTCTTATACTTGAAGTGACTGGAATAAGGATCTTGCAGTTGAGGAGAATTTGTCATAAATCATCTGACATTATTATCATAATCATTATTACACACATTGGTGGTGTTCTTTTCTCAGGTTCATCCTACTGCAGTTTTATCTTGGTTTAGATCCACATGAGGAACACCAGCCAAGTGAACAAGGCAACTTCATTTCAGAATTATGTCTCCACACAAGAATTTTCTGAATTTATTTCCTGTCACCCAATTTAAGATCATGGAAGAACTAGAGCAAAGTCTGATGAGGAGTGGCTGAGGGATCTAGGAATGTTCATCCTGGAGAGAAGGAGGCTCGGGGGGACCTTATCACTCTTTACAACTACCTGAAATGAGGTAGTAGGGAGATGGGGGTCAGGCTCTTCTCACAGGTAACAAGTGACAGGACAAGAGGACATGGTCTCAAGTCACATCAAGGGAGACTTCAACTGGATATTAGGAAGAGTTTCTGAAAGGGTGGTCAGGCATTGGAACAGGCTGCCCAGGGAAGTGGCAGAATCACAATCCCTGGATGTGTTCAAAAAAGGTGTGGAGGTGACACTTGAGGACGTGGTTCAGCAGTCAACATGGTGGTGCTGGCTAAATAGACTCAATGCTCTTAGGAGCCTTTTCCAACCTAAACAATTCTTTATTCCATAAAGTCAGAGCCTGTTATCAAAGTATTCTGTCTTTTAGGATCCCATTTCCCTTTGCTCAAGATGGAAGGTGCATGGAAGGCTGTCTTTGCAAGAAGATACAAGCATCAGCCAAAGTCAGTGCACAACAATTTCCTCACCTGAAAAAGGGACTGCACATCCAGACTCGCACAGGCATCTGACAACATTTGCCACTTTCTGTCTTCACAGACAAAGCTTGTCTCCCCATGGAAGGAGGGAGAGCAAGGCTGAATACAAATTGCTCCATTATCTTGGCAGGGAATGAGATTTA
The DNA here is from genome assembly GCA_024500445.1 of Entomyzon cyanotis. Taxonomy (NCBI): domain Eukaryota; kingdom Metazoa; phylum Chordata; class Aves; order Passeriformes; family Meliphagidae; genus Entomyzon; species Entomyzon cyanotis. Next base: position 69,022,211 of record JAKEPQ010000871.1, read on the forward strand.
TACAGTCATCTGGAAAATAAACCAAGCAGATGTTACAAGGTGAAAGACAGCAAACCATGGTCCATGATGTGAGTATCAGGGGCGTAAAGTATTGATAACTGATAACATCTCACAAAGCATTAACCAAGGCATGTAGTTAGTCACTGTACCTTGCTTATCACCAGTCTTTGATTCACTACTGAGAATCTGAAAAATAAGAAGTAGAATGTAGACTGAATGTTTACATAAATAGTAAAAGATGAATCCTTGGTACAAACCAGAAAGGGTTTCAAGAGGAAAATAGTCCTTTTGAGGTGCAGAATGCAGAGCTTGTGGCCCTTTGCTCACAACAGACCAATTGAGAACTCTCTACTTAAAATCTGCCTCTATATATGAAGCCTACAGTTAGAAGCTGCTACTGAAATGACACTCCAAGTTTGTGCACAGGACCTCAGATGGGGAAGAAATTGTTTATGATGAGGGTGGTGAGACACAGGTCGTCCAGAGAAGCTGTGGCTGCCTCACCCCTGGAAGTGTTCAAGGTCACTTGATGGGGATTTGAGCAGCCTGGTCTAGTGAAACTCACCCTTGGGGTGCTGTGTGGCATGGCTGGGAAGAAGTTCACAGCCCAAAGGAGCAGGCACTGGATCACCCTCACATCCATCCCCACTCATTTGCTGCTTTCCCCCTGGAAGAAAGATATTAAAGTTTAGACATCTCTGTTTTCACTTTTTAAACACAGTCTGATTACTAGGGAAAAAGCAGTTAAACCCATGCCAAAGACTGTCCTTACTGGTCTTGCAAGATGATTTTCAGACATTCATAATTTATTACCTTTACTGCAAATGATTTGTGAACCTTTTCTTAGAAAAAAAAGGAAATAAAATCTGTCCTACACTGAAAGTTACTGCATTAATAATTTACTGTAAACTGCAAGATGGAGAGCTTATTAAGACAGTCCAGCCTGTGGGTCCCTTTTGATGTGATTTAAGGCAGTCTCATTGCCATTGGGTTCAATGCTCTGCTCTCCTTGGGCAGCTCCTGCCATGTGAGTAGGAAAAGTCAGCACTCAGGACCCAGATACCAAAATCCGAGGAACAAGGACCAGACTGAAAAGTTATTTCTTTTGCAGAAGGATTCAGACCTCTGTTCCCTCCATGAAGTTTCCATGGTCTTTGGTAAAAGCTAAACATCCTGGGAAGCAACTTGTTACAGGCATTTGTTGGAGGAAAGTAATCCAGCAAGGGGAATGAAGGAAAAACACTGTGATACATCAAATCTGATTATTAGATGCTAGACATGTCTAAGGCAAAAGCAACAGCTGATGTGGGTTCAGAAGTATTGAGACACTGATCTTCTATCATCACATGTATAAGTAGATTAAGTAATTTACTAAAAAAAAGGCATAACATTCAGTGAGCTAAACCACTAAAGCAGGAAGCAAATGCACAGCAGCAAAACAGGATGACAGCTGGATCTCAGGAGATGGCAACATGAAAAATCTCATCAAATCAGCTTGCCTTGAGAGGAGGCACTCAATTTTCCCCCTGACATGTACTGATCAGCACAGATGATGCTGATCAGAAGCAGAAGGGGTCCTGCACTGATAGAACAGAGATGTGTTTTGCCATCCAGAGGCTCCAAGCTCTCCCATCTGACAGCATCAAAGGCCCAGGCATCCAGCTGGCTGCCCCTTTCATCTGTGATGTTTGTCCACCGTGCTATGTTTTTAGATCTGTAGGTTTATTACTTAATTATGAAATTACCGTAAAAGAAAGAGCTCAGCTAATGCACTGAATTTCTAAGGTAGCTCTAAAGAAGAGCCTCATGCCAGCCTCTGAATTCAAATGTTAATATGAAAAGCATTTTCTGGGTAAAAAGCTAGCAGCCATTAGCTCTTCTAAGGAAACAAAATTGATAAGGAGAACCAAACCAAAATACTGGGATCAATATTGCCAAAGAATGGGAGGTGGCTGGGAAACACCTACAGGTTTGAGGTGAAAGGCTGCACCAAATTCTTTTCCAATTTCTGCAGTCATTAAATGTTTATTGTGTGCTCCTAGCCCTAATTCCATTCCACAGCTTGGAATCCTTGAGCTCATCGTGTCTCACCATTAATTAATTCACATTCATTTTGTATTTAATCACCAGTGGAACTCCACCTAGGGCAGTTACCTGTGAGGCAGAAATCTGGGACATCTCCAAGTATCTCAGGCTCACTGAGACACCAACCCCTGTCACCAGTGCAACACTGAGCTCGCTCAGCTGCATTGTTTGACTCATCTTGGAAACCTCCCAGTTCCTACACTGCAAGAACCTGCCAAGGCCACCACTGTGCAGCAGGAGAAACTTGGGGCAAAACAAGCAAGACAGCAGCAAGTCACTGTTACATTAGGAAGAAACGGGGATATAGTGGCACAGGGTCACATGAAAGCATATACAGACAGAAGATTATTTATCTCTTATCCTCAATACCTATCTACTGCCAATAATCTCTGCCTTTTTAAGAAGCTGTAACCTTGATACTCCTCTATTCCAGAGGCTTCTGCTCCATCAGGACACAGATACATGAGCAGCTGAGGTGTCAATACCCCCTCATGTGAAAAGGACTTTCCAGTAAGAGGACACTTCCACACCCAGCTCAGGAGATTGTCCCCAGCTGATGATCTTCCTTCTCCAGTTCATTTCAAACCCTTGAGCAGAAGGGAAAGAGCAAGGAAAGTGGATGGACAGTGGTTACAAGAGACCAAAGAATGCCTTAAAAAAAAAAAAAAGGAGGAAAAAAAAAAAGAAAAATTGATCATGAATTTAAAAGGTAATCCATATGTTGGTTCATGCTCACAGACTTAAGTTCAAATCCCTTCCTCTGACTCCTGTTGGTGTAAAATTGAAGTGTTTTGTAAAACCCTACAGAACTACCCTCCTTTCTTCTATCTTGAGCATTCTTTATTTTTTTTTTAACTTCTGGCAGGATGCACAGCAGTCTGGCCCCACATGGGTACAGCTACCAGAGGGATCTGTCCAAACAATGACAACAATGGGAATTACAGCCCCCCACAATGCTGGACCCAAAGTCTCTGGTCAAAGGGTCCTTCATCACCTGGAGTCACCTCTCTCCCCTCTCTACAATTCCAGAAAACAAACTATAGTTAAGTTTACAGGGAAAGGTGTCCCTGCACAAAAGAATTACAAGCACATGTTGAACAAAATAAATATTTATACTGATCTTGCCATAATTTGCTAGAGAAATATATTTTCCCAAACACCACAAACTTGCACTTTATTAAAAATACAAAATCCATTGTTACAGAACCTAACTTATTGGTTTTAGGGCTTGAATGGCCACATGGCTTGCTTAAAATTCAATAAACCCCCATAACATGATAAACACCCCCATAACCTACCATTGCTACCAAGCAAGTTAAGGCTGCAGCAGGAGACTTTAGTGTTCACATGGTCATCCAAGGATAAAAAGTAAAGCTCTTAATTCTCCAGAATGGTATTAGTTGTATTTTTACAGGAATCACAGAAAGTGTGGATTTAAATGACGTAAGTTCTAAGAGGAGAGTTATCTTTATGTGTAGCCACAAGAAAACCCCAAGTTTTCTTAGAAGTGACAATACTCTGATTAGAGACCAATTACAAAACTATAAGAAAAAAAAAATCGGAGGTGAATTAAAATACCTAATTATTTTCACAGATGTGAAGGGAATATAAAACTGAGGAAAAAAGTGCAAAGTAAAGACAGCTTTAGCAATCAAATGCATTTTAGGTTATGATCGAACCAATTTCACAGACCACTGATAATTCTGCAGCAGCTCTGGAATAATGATGTCCTGTAAGAGTACTCACCGTTTTTAGAAGTCTGGGTTCCACTGTGAGCAAAGTTAACCCAGCCAGGGATCCCCAGGGTCTCAGACGTGACTGTCTAACCACTCATCTGCTGCCATCCTGCCCCAGTCTCACTCTGTCTTACACCCAGCCCTGCCTGGGTGCTCCGATTCATTTGGAGTTTCCCATGAAGAAATAACATTGGGCATCAGCTGCTTCTTTTCTTGCCTGACTGGATTAAGGCTGAGGAACCTGCAGATGAAGGTATTGCACTGCAAAATGACAGAACAAATTACAAACACGCCCACAAAACTGCCAGATTACCACCTTTGCCAGGAGTCCACAGCAGTGAGTCACAGCTGTGTGGTTGGTACCATCCTTCTGGGTGGAAGCAGCAGCTTCTGCTCGCCTGTATTTCATAGAATCATGGAATGGTTTGGGTTGGAAGGAACCATAAAGATCACCTGGTTCCAAGCCCCTGCCATGGGCAGGGACACCCTGCACTAGACCAGATTGTTCAGAGCTCTGTCCAACCTGGCCTTGAATACTTCCACGGATGGAGCAGCCACAACTTCTCCAAGTCCTGTAAAGACCTTGAAACATTGATGGTCAATATCTGGTCTAGCTAATGCATTACCCTTCATAAATCCAAAATCAATCTACTGACAACACCTTGTGCTGCTGAAAAGCTCAATGGGCAAATGATAACCTTTTCTTTAGGGCTACCCCATCATAAGGGGTGACAGTTATCTGCTGAACCTTGTGCCATGGTCACTTCTGGCTCTCTAAATATCACCTCACATCCAAAAGTGAAATTTCCAATACCCAGAAATTTCCAGCAAGTAGTTTATCACTACAGAAGAGCAATTCCTAATACTCCTTCATACAGGACTGACTTGGAAGAGTTTTGGTCACTGATTTTCTTTTCCCACATTCCTGCAATATGTTTGTCAGGAGCTTACAGGGTTTCCTGCCATTTTGCCTGCTGTTCACAATTCACAGTCCTCAGTCGCAGACGTGTTTCCAGTTTTAGCCTAAAGGTAGGTATTATTTACTGTTCTGATACAGCCAGCCTCCCATCTCACATTGGGATCAAAAAGAAATTCAGTGAGGCACAAGCAGACACAGCCAACACAACTCACCTGGGAAGGGTAAATTACTTGATACAATACCAGATAGAAATTAATTAACAAATTATATTTTTAAGTAAGAAGGACCAAAAAACTGATCATGTCAAGGTATGGACATGTTTTAAAAGGCTTCTTACTCATGTCACCTAGAGCTGTGCTTCTACACTCCCCCTTAACCTTTGCTGTGATGGCAAAACTGAATGCCCCTTGATTGTCAAACACCTCCTCAGCCTCAGGAGCTCTCTGAAGGACACAAAGCCCAGCATCCTGCAACCCTCAAACACACACTTCTCCCCGAGGGAAGCTGTGTGAATTTGGGCTCCCAGGGGGCTTGGAAAGAGACTGAAACCATGACTCCCAAGAGTGGAAACTCCAAGCCCTGAGCCCAGCAGCATCTGTCACGCTTTCCAAGCTGGTTGGGGTTGTTTGCATTCCTCAGGCACACACAGGGAGGTGTCCAGGCACCCAAAGGGAGGGGTTTGTCTTCTCAGCTCTTGCAAAATCCAATTACCCAAGATCTGCAACCAGCTGCTTCGATGCTGTGCTCAACACTTCATTCTCAGAGATCAGAAACATCTCAGGTAACTTTTACAGCAGCCAAATGGCAGCTGTGAAAAACCCCGTTTTACCATTTCCTTTGGAAAGAGTTAATGGATTTGTGCTAACTTGTAATTTAAATGAATACAAGGTATTTATTTAGAAGTTCAACAGATACTTTGCTGTACAACTCAAAAGTCAGGCCTCGCAACGTATCACAGACTTCCACCAGAAACTTCACTACCATGAATATTAATGAAAAAAGTCACCTTTGTGGAAAAAAATCAAATAAGTAGACCCATTTGTTTTTTTTTTTTAACTATACCTTTGGGGTTTCTTATCTATACCTTGTGTGCTAACAGAAGCTTTTTAGAGAACCTTAAAATTGAATAAAAACTTTGCCATTTAAAAATGCCCTTCTGTTGCTCTGTTCTTCATTTGCTATTTCCCCCATCCATATCCCTATTATACATGCCATTCCCTCAGTCTTCAGTTCTTCACTACACACTTAAGATGGGATTCAAACATGCATTTATCCATGTTACCGAGTAGCAATAAGGATATTAAAAAAAAGCCTCTGAAGATGCACAGTAAGGTCAGTTCAATATGGACCAAGAGGGAAAAAAAGGGGGAATGAAGATATCCTGAGAAGTTAAAGATTCACAGTTACATTTGCAAAGAAAAACAGTGGCTTTCCAACTGTTTGGATTCCAAGCCATCCTGACAGTCAGGAGCCAGTAAGTAAATCCCAATGAGTAAATGGAAAGCTAAGAACTTTAAAGGGGGACTATTACAAACACTTTGCCTCTACCCCACATACTCCTCCTTGCAAATAACTTAATGGCATACAAAACACTCCTGAACAGAACTGAGCAGACGTTTGAAGAGGTTTTTATACTCATTTTATTTGCTGAGTTTGGATAGCATGCATCATTTTACAGCACCGGTAGACAAGTCAGTGAAGCACACAGCTCTTAGAACTTGTACTGTGGAATGTCTTCAAAACCATTACCCTCTCCCCCTCCACTCCAGTATGTAACACTAGCTGAAGACAAGACAGAAACACATCAGGGCAACTTCCTTATGGCTACAAATACTCATAGCAGCAACTTTTAAAGGAGGGTTTATTAAATCAAGTCATTGCACTTGGGTCATTTATTGCTATAGCGAACAAAGGCCATTAAATAACAAACACCTTTCATTTGTGGCTTTAACTGATTGTCTCGTTCTGTTCATCCTCTACAAGCTCACACACAGGCACAATTTCTGCAGAGCAACCCCTTCCAAGATTTGTTTCATGCTCCAATCACAGTGAAGAGCTTGTACAAGAAAACTGGATACTCTACTGGGCTCAATTCTTGTTTTTCATCACCTGCTTGCTTTACAGGTGTGAATTCCAGGCAGGAGTTTAGTGTCTGACAAGAAGAACATGATTCCTCAATTCATTTGTGATGCACTGGGGCAATTCAAAGTTAAAAGCATTAGGAGTGAATCAGCTTAATAGCATTTAACTAGCCAATATTACTCAATACCTGCATAGTGTATTAATCAGATTTCATCAACTATTTGACTCAGTAATAGACAAACTTCCCCAATCAGATTTCAATCAGATTTCATGAACTATTTGAATGAGTAATAGACAAACATCCCCCACTTGACTTTTTGACATTTGTATTTTATGACACATCAACTGTGGAAAAGATACACTCTCAAGAAGTAACACTTCTATGTCTCTAGAACAAGTGACACACTGAATAATTAATGTATTTATGACTACTCCCATGAAGAGAAGCTTAATTACTTTCTTTTATTGGTGAAGTTGCCAAACTATGTGGCATGCTTTTGTCTTTTAAGTTATAGCAGACCTAAAGAAGATGAGCTGATTACTAACATAACTAATGCATTTGACTGGCTTTCTAAAGCTGTATGGTTTTTAATTCTCCAATCAGACAAACACAGCAATAAATATCATTGTCTCCCATCACTTTGCATATTATTTGTGTATTATTCTGGTGCAAGTTTTGAGCGCAGGGGTTAAAGAAAATGGAAATCCACAAGATCTCAACTTCTTTTCCATAAAGTAAAGACACCATCTTGGACACCAGCACCATGATGTCAAAGCAATTGTTCCAATCACTCATTAAATACAAAGGTGTTGCTAAGTTTAGAGGTACGCAATATACTGAGAAAGTTTATGGCATAAATATATAAATATTGAGAGCTTTTGAGAGTATCAAAGTTCCAAAGGGATTTATTTGGAGATATCTTATAAACAAAACCTGACTATTGTAAAAACAGATCAAGATGCATATTGAACCACTAGAAAGACTGATGACTTTAGTTCAGAAACACAGAAGTACAGAGGCTTTGACTTAAGGTTTACTCTTTCATGCTGCATACTATAATATTTTAGGCACAACAGGTTAAGACTGCACTCTAGACTCTTTGTTTCTGTATTCCTTGCATTTTGTGGTTTTAACAGTTGATTTTGTCATGATTTCAGTGTGTAGTCTTAAATCCCTTTTTAATCCAATAGTGCAAGTGACAAACCGTTCTGCCGAACCATTCCGATTAGATCATTCAGTCTTTCTACAATGCATAGGAGTTTCACCTGCTTCATTGCACTAACAAATTCCTATCTCATTACTCAACTTATGAACAGCATAGTATTAATATTCTCACTGCAGACAGGCACAACAGCATAACCCTGGGTAAGACTGCCAAAATTATACAAATATCATATATTCCCTTTTGCATGTAGGGGAAAAGTAATGACTACAATTACGATACAGTTATTTCATCCCTTCCAACAGACTATTTTACAGATTAGTTGCAAAGACAGATCACCCTATTTATAGTATAGATCTCTTTAAAAATTAAGCTACAGGTATTCAATAAAAATCTATTAAGAATTCCCTCTCCTTTCTATACAGATTCAGTAGTATTTTCAAGCAAACCAAAAAAATAAGGTCTGCAATTCCAGCACAGTAAGAAATAAGGCCTCTTTTATATTGGCAAAAAAATTACACCATTATTCTTTTTTGTTTTCTTATCTCTCTGAATATAAGACTATATTCCTTTTTTTTTTTTTACTATATATTTTCTTTAAGACTTTTGAACACCAGCATCCATTTTAATGAAATAAGAGTCAGTTCTCCTTGTGTTCAACTTTGAATTCATGGCGAGTTAAAAACATTGAGTCCATAGCTGTCTCATGTAGACATCACTGCTTTCTTCAATTTTTCTATTTCGAGCTGAAAAAATGGACATTTTGAAAAGAAAGTCAGTATTCAAGTAGCTATAAAGTCTCCAGAGCTTTCACCAAAGCTACAAACTTTACATTTCAAAGACGCTTCAGGATTGCACCACAGAAGCATTTGACACTTCAGTATTTACAGCTGATTTTGTACCACTATATTGCTAAATGAAGAATTTAAAACAATTAAAAATTTGCCTACAGTTCTGGTATAATCTTTTTTTTAAAATAAAACCCCACTATTTTATAAATGAGTTTGTCTGGATAAACTCTCTCTGAAAAACTAGTCAAAGCTGGGTTAGGGAATCATCTGACGCATCCCCACGTAATGCTGCACAATCACCTCAGAGTAATTCCTAAAACAGCCTTCATGCAAAACATTGCCATGATCAATTTGTATTTCTTCAAATGGACTTAGAGGACACCTGGAAGTTATCTCCTCTTCATCTCCACTGCATGTTTAAGGCAACTTCATTGATTGCTTTAGAGACACGTTAAAGAGAGGCTCACCAGAAGTCTTTCTCATGTGTCTCAAGTAGCTTTGTAGCCAGTAAGATGTACTATTTCACAAATAAAATGCCCTTTTATACCAGACTGAAATAATTTCCTACAATGAGCTCATCCTATTAATTACTTAATAGCATCATATTGCACTGCAGGTAGTGCTCTTCATCAATAAATTGAGGAGTGGTGTTCATTCACAAGGAAATTTTTCAGATGCATTCTGTTCTTTTGGCAAATTATCCACGCTTAATATTTAAACAGTTCATCAAAAATTTAGAGAAGTTTACTTTTTCAATTCACATGTGCTTTTCATGTGTTTTTCTTTTGCTTACCTAAATTAAATAGGTCTTTCAACCTTATAAATGCAAAGTATTAACTGTCTCTCTTGAAACTTGTCCAGTTGGACATATTTTTAGCAAAGAGCAGAATCCAGCAATACTAAACTGAACTCCCACCCCAACACCCACACACATTGTTACAAATAATATTCCAGAAAAAGTTCAGTTGAACTTGGATCTGCTCTATACATCCACATGCCTATGAGACATCCATTCAATCACAAACTAAAACAGCAACACAAAAAGGTACTGAACAGGTTTGTACAGACTTTCCTGTGACATCAAATTGCAGATCAATGCCTACACACCCCAAAACTACCCATGCCCTCCCAAAGTGGTAACATTACCTCCAGATTGCTCCTCAACTGCTTCTCTTCTTCCAAATCCTTCTTTAGTTTTTCCAGTTCTCTCCTAATAGGAGTTAAGACAGAAATAGAAGTTAGAAGGGAAAAAGAAACGTCACATAACTGAGGACAAGATGCACAGGCCTTGTTTAAATTTTACATGTGGAATTGACATAACCAGGCACACGCCCATATCTGCTGGACCACAAGATTCCAACATCTCTCAACACTTCTTACCTATTACTATGCACCTATCCCTAATTTTTAACCCAAATTTCAAGGAGGCCACTTAAAAGTTTGTGCTGTTACTTAATCTGGAAAGTTGAATTTAAGCTAAAATAACCTGGCAACTTCTACACAGAACAAATTACTTAGAATGGAAGGTTCCTACCAGTCATGTCAATGCTGCAAGTACTTGGGTACAATGTTACAGAAGGCCTGTACATGTAGGTACGTTATTACCACAAAAAATTACCTACTTTTCCTAACAATGAAAGCACAAACTGTTTAAGAAACACTTTCAAAAAGATGTCATGAACGCAGGAGTTCAAAGTAGGAGGGAAATAATGTGTACAAATTCCAAAAATACTCTGGTATCCAATTTGTGAGTATTTGGACATTTAGCAGGATCAATTTCAACAGAAAACATCTGAATTAATGTATTAATATGTTATTAGGATGGAATAGTTTTCCTAAAGGCTGGCAGTAAAGAGATTTATAAGATGTCTATACAATCCTTCGCATATTGACCAAGGAAATATTTACCCATGTTCCTTCTTCAGTGCATCTACTAAACCCATTAAATCATTAATCTGAGTCCTGAGCTCTTCCACAGAAACTTTTTCATCATCTGTTTCTCCTTTAAGTTGGAGGTCTCCAGGTAAAAAGTCGAGTATGACAGAACTTGGTCTCTGAGATGAAGGTGGATTCAGTGGGCTGAATGCAGATGGCTGAAAAAATAAATCAGGAGAAAGGTAAGTGAAATCTTTATGAAATGAACACTTACAGCACACAGGTTGTACCAGGATGGGAGCTAAACATGCACAACTTCCCCCTAATTTTCTACCTGAAAGGTAAAAAGCAATTTCCAGTTCAAATGGACTAGTATAGTATACGAGATTACTTTATACAGCTCTTAATTAAGGATTTATTTGAAGTTCCTCTAGCTACTCAAAAAAGTACTCACACTGCAGTCCTCTACACGTTAAAAATAAAAAGTGATTTAATGGATCCCACTGGATCATTATAAACCAATCTTTGTGCACTTTGCTGATCTGCTCAACTGCTCTGTCTGTCAGAAGACTAAAGGCTGAGCAAATATGGAACTCATTTGGGAAATACCACTTGATACAACAGTTCTCATCAGAACTCATGCACTTTTGAAGTACAAATGAACTTCAACACTAAATCTTTCACTATGAATTTTATTCTAAATGACACAGCTCACTTGTACTTAAATACAAACTCTGCCATCTAAAAGCTTGCATCAACCTGTACTGGAAATGCAAGCAGGATGAACAGAACACCAAACCGCCTGGTACTCCTCTGGCTCCTTGGTATCATCATACCTTCTTTGTTTCAACTGGCTTTGGTTTGGCACTTTCTTCTTCTTTCTGCACCTTCAAATTTTTTTCTGGACCCACATTTTGGCTTGCCTGGTAAACCATTCATAAAGAATGAAAAGGTTTTCAGAATTAAAAAAAAAAATAAAAGTAAATTTAAAAAAACAGAAACAAAAACAAAAAAAATGAACAAAGAAACAATCAAACAAAAAAAAACCCCAAACAAACAAACAAAAAAACCCAAAAAGGAAAAACCACACCACTTTCACATGTTTCTAAAAATGCAATAGTAAAGGGGAAAACCAAATACCTCAACTTAAATTGCTAAACCAGAAGACTTTTCTGTCCCTGACAGTCAGAACTTTTCTTCCCCACATTCAGCTGAACTTAAACACAGGAATCTTGGGCAGGATTTTCAAGCATCTTTCTAATACTTAAGTCTGTGATGCTTTTGGGAGCTTGTAGGTGCTTCCATAAAACACAAATGGGCAGTAACCATAGGTGGTAACTGGCATCACTTAACTATACAACATTCAGTGACAAAAACTGATTTCAAGGACTCTGCACCACCTGCTTCCCATTGTCTGCCAATCTCACATCAGCACTAAGATCACAAGCCCCATGCTCCAGCAGCAATAAATTACAAATTTATAGTGGCCAATTGTCAAAGTCACTGAAGACACTTTCAGAGTCATGTGTATTGCAGGTGTACAACACCTATTTCACCATCAGTGATGGCAGAAGAGCTGAGTATTTCCTGCAGCAACAGCCCATGGAACAGAAAGACTCCTTCAGCAGCAACACAGCTCCAGTTGTTTCTCTTACATTCACTTCCCTCCACACAAAGTCTATAAGAACTGAACCTCTGCAGCATATTGCTCTCAGGTAAATGGCTCACTAGACTGCTCCCCAGTGCAGTCCTGTTTCCTGGGAAGTTAGTTTGTAGTTCCCTACAAGGAGAGCACCCCCAAAATACTCACAGGACTACTGCTATTGAAACGGGAAGGCAGCCTCCTACCAGGCATCTTGGGTCGGTTCGCAGTCGGGTGTGACAGATTATCTGAGGTAGCTATTACATCGTCAAAGCTTAACAGATCTACAGAAAGATGAAAACAGAGACCACCATCAAGACCAGAAGGTTTTACTGTGTTCTTTTTATCACTTTTTTCTCACTTAAAACACAAAAAAAGAGTTATCAGAATTCTTATTGTTTCAAGGATTTTAAGCATAACACAACACATGAGGTATTAGAAACAACTGCATGACTTTGACATATTGGGGAAACTGGATCTTCCTCATGAAAAAAATTAAGAGTTAATTCAACTAGGATTTAACTTCATGTTAAATTCAAGTTAACTTGTGTGAACAGAAGAAATGCTCTAGGAACATGGCAGCACCTGCAGAAAATATATTTATTACTTTTCCTAAGAGCTGCAATATTCAACTACTTGAGAGCATATTTTCTTGTAGCTGAACTTGCACAAAAAGAATGAAAATGCAAGTTTAGTGACTAAAATAAAAATAAAAGCAACATGGTAAAGTGCATACTGGTGTATTCCACACGGTGGAAATTAAGACATTAACTGCACCTATGTCTGTGTAGGGTAGTTTTTTCGTATGTAGTACCTAAAGATAATACACAACTTCATAAAGTCTTTAATTAAGCACTTCAAAACTGCACTCTCATACTTTATTCAATCACACAGATCTCTTTGCTCATTAGTCTCTTTATGCTCAAAGCTCTAAGTAAAGTCTCTGAGATCAGCAGAAATTTTTAACATCCTCTGGGAGAAGGCAACTTTAGGAAAAAAGTTGTTAATAGGAAGAGCTATAACTAGAACATAACTAGTCTTAGTAACAGAAATACTTCACCTAGCTAACAACAGGACCTCTTAACCTTTTCTCCACAAAAATACTTACCTGGCAACAGATGTTTAGTGAGATTGAGTTGTGTTTTTTATTTAAGCATTGACATAAGGTTACAGTTATTAAATATCATTTTACAACCCAAATTCATCGCTTACTTATAGACCGTAACTAAAATGCCACACAGCATTTACTACAGGTACTACAAGCAACATTCAAGATTTTGGGTTGATTCTTTTTTGGTGACCTGTGATTCTTACATGACATTATGATTTAGCAAACAGAACTTATGACACCTTTTTTTTCCTGTGTTCTCATTGAAGGTCAGGTAAGAAAAAAGCTCAGGGTACAGTGAAGCAGACCATTCATACCTCTTCAGTGTCTGGATGGCTTAAACTCATCTGATTAATGCAAGTTTTATTCACACATTGTCAAAGCTAATTTATACCAGTAAGTCCTAATTTTTCCACTGAATGTTTTAATTGATCTTAATGTATGCTCTGCATTATTATCCTTGAAGTCCTTAGAATATTCACCTCTTTTGGACAGCCCTGATCAGATCTACTTCATCACCCATTCCCTTGTTGAAAAGAAAACATTTACAGCACTGTTACCCATCAGTTTTGCTGCTTTTTAATTCTATTCAAGAGAATGTCAAGACAATCTTTTGCAAACATGCAATCACACCTGCAATTAAACAAGCGGGGAAGAAAAAAAAGAAGGAAGAAACAGAAGAGTGATGAATGGCAAGCAGCTGACAGAAAAGAAGATGAGGGAGAAATAAATGTGAAGGGATTTCTGTTCTAATCTGTGCCAATAGAATATTTCACTTAATACACTGCAAGCAACAGTGATCATGGGGTGGATCTTCATGATCTTTACTCAATTATCAGTCATCCCAGAGTATTAACCTGTCATAGTCACAGAGTGGTTTGCGATGGAAGGGACCTTAAAAATCACCTCCTGCCATGGGCAGGGACACCTTCCACTAGACCAAAGGGTAAATCAGGATTTACATTAGTTAGGTATCATTAAAAAGGTAACAAGAAAAACATATATGCCCTTTTCCCCCATCTCAGTAATTTCTGACTTTAAATGATCCTTCTTTTGTCATTCCACAGAACTGACAAATCATTTGGCAAGAAATATAAGTAAGAATTATAAATTTAGTTGCTATTATGATTGTAATGCCAGTCCTGTCTCCAGGCATATTAAGAATATTAATATTATATTAAGAAAAATGTAACATTTGGGAAAAAAAAAATCACAACATTTCACAAAGCTTGAAGATGAAGACTGCTATCATCCTGAACTGTGTATTACAGGTGGTGGCATGACACCAAAGACAGAGATTTTTTCTATATTTCTAAGGGCTTCTAAAGGAAATTGTTACACCTGAGAGAATTGCTCAGCATTAACATTTTACCAGCAGATTATAGTCAGAGGGAATTCTACCATACTTGTATTTTTGTTTTTACTTATCCAATTTAGTGCCTTGGTATAGGGAAGAAATTAAAACACTGGTTGGTGGAGATTGGGGTTTGGGTTTTTTGGTGGTGGTGGTAGGTTGGTTTTACTGTGGGCTTAGGGAGTTTATTTGATTGTTTTTCTTTTTAAACAGCATTTTTAGTTATTTTAGAGAAAATTAAACCAATAAACCATTAAACCAATAGAGATACTGAGGAAACCCACTGAAAGTTCACAGTCTACACCCATTTCAATCAATAAAGTGATTTATTAATTAAGATTCTTATAGACAGCCTGTGAGCAATTGTTAAAGGAAATCCCATCATAGTGGCAAAAGAGTAATACCACACATCTGGGGATAATCTGGGTCAAAAAAGGACTTTATGGCTGAGCAAGGACACCCTTATTTCTAGGATGATGAGCTAAGCTGGAAGGTACATAGGATGGACTATTAGAAACGTTTCTTCTGCAAGTTTACCATGGATCCACCATGGAGCTGTTAGGAGCTTTGTCACGTACAATTAGATGAGATGTTTTGTTAAGATTTGTGAATGCTTCACGTGTATACATAGCAGTTTGTCTTAAAAAGCCTCCAAAAAAAAGCAAAGCTGAAGGGTGGCTGAAGAAATTACGGTTCCACCATCCCATGTGGCTGGGGTTTAAATACCCACAATAAAAGTGAAACATATCCAATATTTTGGAAGACAAGAATTCACATTAACCTGTGGAATGAAAAGATGGCACCCTTTTTCCTATTATTCATCTTGCTGAGATTTACCCCAAAAATTTAGGGGACAGATATAAGCTATAAATTATTTAAGTGCCCAAAAACTTCACGACTGCTTTATTTGTGTGTACAGAATGATAAAGCCATTCAGCCTACATACACCAGATGTGCGAAAGGTACTGAACACATTTCACTACAAACAAACACCAAGTCTGGCTTAGCAAGAGCTGAACTGTAAATTTTTTCTTATTTTTAGTCCCCACCGGCTTCTAATGGAAAAGTCTACTTCAAGTAACTTCTTTAACAGCTAAGGAAAACAGGCATTCAAACAAACAAAAAAAGTGCATTTTTAATAGAAACCCCAAAATTTTAGTACCAATAATTGCAACTGAAAACCACACTCACGATGTTAAGAGGATATGTGTATGGAATAAAGCATTTGGATTTCCTTAGAGATTGTTATCTTACCAAAATGGAGAAGGGTAGGGTAATTTCCTGACACGTAAGAAGGGAAACATGGCAAACAGGATAGGAAACAAAATCTGGAAAGAAAAGTCAAGGAGAGGAATGTCTAGAAAAAGATTCTGAACAAAAAAATTATTTTACAAAGCAGGAAAAAGAAACATTTCTAGAAGAAATAGAATTGCTTTACATGTTCAGCATGCCAGTATTACAGCTTTAGTCTCTTACAGTACTTGCATCTAATCAAAGAGAAACATTTATGCAGTTTTTAAATAAAACTTCAAGAGGAGTTATTTCAGTGTGGTCAGTGTTTCTAACTGGTTTTGATTATTTGTCCTTATCTGATGGCTGGGGACTTAATTTTGGTATGGGGTGGGTTGGGTTTTTCCTGACAGAATATTTACAGCTTCTCCTTGTGCTAAATTCAAAGTAGCTCAACCTACACCACACTTCATGGTCAAACTAAGCTGCAAAAAACTACGACCCATATTTCAGAAAAAAATTGATTTCCTAAAAATTCATCTACTTCAGGATCATAATGTAAAGAGGGGGAAAAGAATTAAAAATAAAGACTCTGATAAAGCAGTTGCAAGCCCCAGCCATCTGTTTTCCCTCATCTTTTAGTATCTATTCTAGGTTTTGTAAGATTCAACAGTTTTAAACTTATATAAGTACTCAACATCTTTTTTTTTTTTTTTTAAAGTTTTATATAGCCTTGGCTGCACAGGGTATTATATCTTTAGCAGCAGAATATATAGAGAATTAGAGCCTGAGATTCATTACATTTTACTTGCAGGAGTTTGGATCAGTCCCTTTTCACAAGAGTAGAAGTGACTTATGCAGATTGTTTTAATGAATGTCAGTTGAACAAAACAGAGGATTTTTTAAACTTTCCTTCAACAGCAGCTCCTTGACCCTCTCAGTGCTGCAGCCCCACATGAACTGCCTGAGCCTCCTTTGCTTGCTCTGCTCCAAACAGCACTGAGCCTGTTGCGCACTTCTGTCCTCTGCCCCATGTGGGTATTAAAATATTTTATCTCTCCATAAGCCTGTAAAACTTACGTTAGCAAAACGAAATTCATGGATTTTTTTCTAAATCTGTATAATTTTTTTTAATACCACAGAATATTCTGAGTTGTAGCATATACATTAATACCTGATATCACAGGTACTGTGTTGTCACCCTGGTTATTAAAGATGTAAAGATAATTGAAAGAAAAAAAACTATATTCCAGCTGTTTTCATAGGGATTTTCTTGCTGAGATTAAAGGATACTTTGCTATACAGTAACACATCTAGCACAATCCTATAGATAATAATAGAATTTATTATACTAGCTAGATAGCTAATAATCATAGGATGGCTTGGGTTGGAAGGGAATCTAAAGATCGTCACCTGCCACTAGACCAGGTTGCTCCAAGCCTGTCCAACCTGGCCTGGACACTTCCAGGGATGAGGCATCCACAGCTTCTGTGGGCAACCTGTGCCAGTGCCTCACCACCCTCCTAATAAAGAATTTTTTCTAGTATCTAATCTGAGTAGTATAACTTCTGTATTAAAAACATACATGAAATAACCTTTCCTCATATAAAGCATTTACACTTAAAAAGTATATTTTAACATGCTCAATGAAAAAAGTCAGGAGTATTCTTTTCTATTCATAAACTGCTTCCAGTTCATTTAATGCATTATTTTCATCTTCCAGATGAATTTATTATACTTTAGGACCAACTATTCTACAGGTAGAATATCATAGTTTGCCTTTAAAAATAAATGAATTTATAGCGGTTTAAAATTTACTGCTACTAAAGTCTTTTCTGAGATGAAAAGTGGCATTTGAGATATGCAATATAAACACTGCAAGTATAATTCACTACAGCTTTTTCTGAAGTGGTTAATCATAAAAATAAAAATCATAAAAATTTTAATTCAGAGTTCAGAAAAATGTGCCCATGGCAGCTGATCTCTGCCTAAGTGACACACATAAGCCTGGTATCATTTGCACTGTCAGTAAAGAACAAAAGGTATCAATACAGAAGCTCAAAGATTCTGATCATTAAATATGGGTGCTTTAACCACTATCAAGGGTTTTTCTGGATATGTTTAGAATTCAAGAGATGCCAGGTTTGGGTCAAGGTGCTTTAAGCAAAGCCATAAGCATGATATTTGAATGTACAATGCTCCAAGCTTTTTCAAGGCCCAAATTTAAGGTATGATGAAGTCAAAATGTAGAGTAGCTCTGAACTAAATCACAGGAGGCCGAAGGTAATGACATTACTAAGAATTCTCAAGTTAGCTAGAAAAGCAAAGTTATCTGAACTGCAAAAGCAGAACAAACTGAGCCAGCCATTAAGAAAATCAACTTCATAAAAACTCAAGATAAAAGTGGCAGCAAAAAAAAAATGCTTTTAAAATAGAAGAGCAAACCATTATCTATGTTTCTCCCTGCCCACCATTGCCTCCCAGAGCTCACCAGCTACCTGCAAATATCCTGCTGACATCTGTTCATCCTCTCCTGATTCTTACCTTCAGCTATCTACAGCACATCTAAAAAAATACAGGCAGAAATGCACTCAGTGGCATTTTGAGTAAATCACTCAAAAAGCTTATTCCAACCCTATAAAACTCTGCAACCCAAACAGAAAGGTCCAAAAGAACATTTCTTTTCTTACCTGATTCTTTAGAGCTCTTTATCACAAGTGAATCTACCTCTACTGATTTTGGTCTGAGTGGTAATGGTTCAGAGTCTAACTTTGGTTTTGCTACTGGCTCAACTTCAGATTTCGGTCGAAGAGTAACGACTTCTCCATTAGTTCTGTCATAAGAAAAAAAGACAAAACATACCTAGTCAAAAAATTAAACAGTTTAAAAGGGAAACATATTAAAAAGTAGAAGCAAACTGAAAAATTACAGTAGATTTTACTACTTTCTAAAGCCCTGTCTTAAAATCAAGGCTTCTGGAGATCAATTCTAGTCCTACGACAGCAAATTCTTCATTCCAGCTCTTGCAAAGTTGTCAGATGTGTACAAAACCCATGTGAAAGTAATCCAGAACTTTTACTATAAGACACACTTTGGCACTTCAGTCCAGAATATTACACTTCAGTAAAAAAAAGTGAGCTGAACAACACCTCCAGTAGTACCTCTTAATTCAGAAACTGACTCCTTGACATTAAAGAAATCTTCCTGTACAGGCAAAAAGGCTGACAAGAACAAGTTATTTCTCGGTGGATATAGGAAAAGCTACCTTGTAGCTTTTGTTTTAGCATGCATTTCTTCCATACCTGCTCACATCATTCACAGACCAAAAAAACCCCAAAACAACAATCAAAACTCCCAAAGAAATAAAATCCCCACCAAAACAAATAAAAAAGAAGAGGTAACATTTTCCTTTACAATTCTTGCCACCACAAACCCATGCTGACTGGCTGGCCTGTACATGCCATATATAAACTGAGTTTCCGTGTCATTAATTCACCTCCCAAAGCCTTTAAGTTTTATTGCAGTAGAAAAAGAGACAGCTGCCTGATCTTCCTAAAACAATGTTAAAAGCTTTCAGACATTTATATATCTCTAAGATTTAAAGGTTTCAATTATTAAAGGCTCACAGCTTACTACAGACCTGTATTTAACTGCACATGTGCATCCCTTTAGAGCAATAATTATTTTCTAAGCTGGAAGAGAACATGACTTGTGGTTTTAAAAGAAATAATCTTTCCTTGGGAAAGTCTCCAAAATACCAAGTGAATGTAATACAACTTTATACTGAAAAGGTATTTAAGGTGCAAGCTCTTTGATGTAGCAGCTCTCTGCTTTATTTGCACAAGGCCAAGTGTATCACAACCTCACTTTCTTTGGTTCCTCCAAGCCAACTGAACATCCCAAAGGGACAGTTACCCATCAGCAGCTTGTTTATACATCTGGGTAAGGGTGTGGCAAATACTTTGATGGAGACAGAAAGGAAAATTCTATGTGTGGGAGATTGTATGGATGCAAAATTAGTCAAAGTTTCAAAGTCATGAGGAAAAAAATTAAGAGGACCTAAAAGAAGTATTTGTCCCTGTTTATCCAGTAACTCAACTGAGAAGGGTTAATAGTACAGTCTGAATGGGGCTCTGTAGTAAGTGCTTCCTTCCCCAGAAGAAGACATGAGCCACACTGAGTGCCTTTAGCACAGGTAATACTTGTGCTCAGTTCTTCCTTCCCATCTGTCTTACCCTATACAAAGTGCTCTAACCTTGAACACTAAGGCAGCTCAAATTTTCATGGCTTTTTTCAACACAATAATAATTCTCACAGATTCTTTTACTCCACCCTGTTACTGTAGCTACAGCTAGTATCTAATCTGAGCAGGTGCACACCCCCAGATATGCAACTTCATCACGGTCAGTTATGCTCTAATACTGACTCTGCTATGGATTCAGTGTCTCAAAGGATTTGAAAGGTCTACATTCACATTGATAGAGACTTGGAGAACTAGGACACTGGGATGTGTAAGGCAAAATTTATCCTTACATCCTTTTCACCCGTAAACCACACATTTCTTCCCAACTCATCCCTGAAGGAAGATCAAACAAATCAAATCAAATATACTTGGTGTCTGCAGTTTAAGTCACACTGACTTGGATGCAGATGATGGCAAACCAGGTTTGTCCGGACGTTTTGGGTGCAGGAGCCCCGCTCTCAGCAAGCTGTTGGTCTTGCTTGGAGGAATAGGCTTCTTGGGTGGTACTTGAGGAGCTTGTGGCTTCAAAGGCTTCTGATCCAAAGCTCCTTTTTCATCTGACAAAATAAGGCACATTTTAAAAATCCCACGTTGTCTAGAATTCTTACACTGCTAATCAGTCAGAAAACAACTGCTGTAAGAAATAGCTTCTTTGAAGATCAAAATGAAAAATGGATGTGCAAGTGTTTTAAATGATACCTACCAAAACACACAAACTATGTAACTGAGCCCAAAAAGATTTATCATCAAGTAAGATATATCTTCCTACTGACATGAAACAGTAGAAATAAATTACGGATTCCCATTATTGCACTGCAAATGACAGCTAAGAACAAAAAAGTTCTTTGTACTTCTTTGTATTTTTTTGTATGAATTAATTTCATCTCCTTTGAAGAGGCAGGGTTTTTTATTTTGTTGTAACTAGACTTCTTACACACACAAGCAGCATAATTTATCTGTTGGGGGGGAGAAATGAAGTTTTATCTGAATAGCTGAATTTATTTTATCTAAAGTCTACCTTCCTACAAATAGATAGAAAATAGGTGTGGATAATAAAAACAAAGTTGTATTTATTTGTTCAATACCTGCATGAGCTAATTGAATCCTGTCCAGAGGAGGTGACATACACATGGGACACTGAAAAATTCAAGCTGCTTCACAAGCAATAGTTGAATAGGTTTCAACCCACATGTCCTAACTCCACCCTGTGGAGTAGCTAGAGCAAACCTTCTAGTTTTGCCTTTAAAACCATGCTACAGCTCAGTATACACAAAGTACAGAGGATTTAAAAAAATAATTGTTAGGTTACAGCAAGGGGTCACAGATCTTTCCAGTTACTGCCTTTATAGGTCAGTATATCAGTAAACTGGAATGCAGAGAGTGACCTTCAGCTTTGACTCTCCCCATTATCCCCTCCTGGGATTCGCTTTTAACCAAGCATTGATCTGATGTAAAATGTTCACACATGCTATGGATTTGGGAGCAGGGCTGGGTATTTGCTTCAGCTCCGTGTCAGCAAAGTGCCATAACTGCCAGGTCTAGGACTGCTTTCCTCCGGACAAGTCCGGCAGCCACTGAGCATCAGCCCTCCAATCCTAAACAGGGGAAGAGGCCAATTTTCTTTCACAGGAATATTGGGAAGCAAACAGATCCTAGAAATATTTCTGTTAAAAGCACTGCCCAGGGGCAGAATTGTCTTCCTGCTTTGGGACACTCGAACCTCAGGAAGAGATAGGAACAAAACACTTAAACTGGTTGGCAACTCCTTCCAGTCTCTCTTACCACGGAGTGAAAACGCCAGGACGCTGAAGCAGTGGAAGGATTTGCCACACGGTGGGGCTGCCTGCCCTGCAAAGGAGCCCAGCTGCAGCACCAGCCTCTCCTGCCTCCCCAACCAATACCCAACATTTACAGTTTTAAACACCCAACCCCAGCCACTACTAACTGCAGATCAATTGGCTTTAGTGAAGCTATGCTGAGCACAAGTTGAGAATTACGCCTTTTGCTTTTAAAAATAAGTGAGCTCACAAACAGGGCAGAAAAAACGCTGCCATCAAATCCCATTCCTGAACTCACATCTGTCAGTTCTCCCTTCTAATACTCCCACTCAAAATCTGAATATAAAAAAATGTCTAAGTGGAAAAAGTTAATAGCAAAGGCCAAGGTTCACCATGAGCATAGAAACTGGGCATTTCTGCTGGACAAAATGACATGTCTTTTTTGGATTTTACTCCTCAATGAAAAAGAGGGTTGGCTAAAAATGAGGATTTTAGTAATGGAAATAAAGACACAAATCTGAAGACATTTATACTGGACAACATTTCCTACATGATACCACTAACTGTCCTTCACTACAAAATACAGAAAGACTTATAGAAACACTGCTTTTAATTTTTGATCAATTTTTGATTACAACTAAAGTCAGATTTGTAAGTCTCCCAATAGGCACAAAAAATGACATGGTTTGATAGCTTCTGATTAGAGCTGAATATTTTTTTTTCCTGAGACCTAATTAAGGAACAATTTCATACTTACTGAGTTTAATTACTAGTATTATCATGGTTATTTTTCCACAAGTACAACTGCACTGATAAAGGGGCGTATCTTCCAGTAAAACACTAGTGCTCTCTAAAAAAGTAACTTTTATGACCTGATCTGCAACTGAATACATGTCAAACTTTTCCTCCATCATTTCCTGTAGTTCAGTAAAAGAGGGTTCTCTACCTTACGTAATTTTACGTAAGCTTTCACGTGCCTGTGTATTTTGGATGGTGTCACTCAGTATTTTTTCCTATATTCCTCCATGAACAGTTGAGCTCAACTGTGCAAAGTTTAACATTATAGTACAAACAGAACCAGTTCAAACTTAAACTTGCTTCAGTTTAGAAGAATTTAAAGAGCCAAGTGATCAACATTTCTGAAATCCTACAGTTGATCTCAATCCACACCCAAAGATACTGCTCCAACAGGTGAAAATTACTTGTTTGCTCACACACAGAACAAACAACTGACTTTAACAAGTGTTTTTCATATGCAACAGCTGAGAAGGTGCCTTGTTTATAATGGGGGTTATAAAAGGAAACCAAGAAACCCATCAGCAGCCTCACTTGTAGAAATACTGGTCAGTCACAGTTCACCTTTCACAGGACAGAGTGGGTTTGTAATTTGGTTAAACTGCAGTGACATCAGAATTTCTTCTACAAGGCCCAACCAGCATGTTTGTTTAAGCATCTCACTTTTAAACACAATCAAAGCATTTTCACCTGGCAAATTTTTCAAACATGGAGAGAAGCCTTTTAGAAAGCTGTTTGGGTGACAAGAGTAGTTTTGCCTCCGGAAAAAGTGTCCTTTTAAAATTTAAGAATAAAGCAGCCAATGTCTCAAAATTCAGTGGAACATGAAAACGCAGAAAACAGCAAGAATTAACTGGACAAGAAATCTGTTTCTGAGCACTTTGACTGTAAAATCTAAGGAGTGTGGTAACTGTTCTGTGTAGCTCTTTCAAAATATTTTTGTTTAGACTGACTTTTGCCAGAACATTGGGAAGCAGCAGTTAACCTTTCCCTTTCTAATAACTTAATACTGCTGCTCAAAACTGCAGTCACTGTCCAGAACTACCTGTTCATGAATTTAACAGTAACTATGTTACTGTGCAGTGCAATAACCAATTTTCAAAATGTAATGCAGTAACAAGAAATAAACATTGTGAAAGATTGCAGCAGCTTTTCCAGCCACTCCAAAGACATTTCTGTAACATGACAGACATGACAACTTCAGTAGATGACATCAAGAGAGTCTCCTAAACTGGGAGCCTTCTGCCAGAATAGCCAAGCCACCATGAAGAAAACTGTCCTTACCTTTTTCTTCAGGCCTCAAAGGAAGGAATTTCTTCTCTCCAGTTGGCAATTCAGGTCTTGCAGCTGAATGCAAAAGCAAACCATAGACAGTTCTCAAAGAGCTTTAATTATCTTGGTTACTAACTAAAAATAAGACCTATACCAAGCTGTGTTTTCTCTTTTGCAAGGAGTGTAATACCATTTACAAACACTCACTTGAGCCCAGAAAATGGTAAGCCATTATTAAAATGTTTCCAAAGTAGGCTCCATCATAATTTTGAAAAATATACAGCAGCAAAATGCATAAAGTATAAAAAGTAACCTCAAAGTGTGACTATAGGTGGCTGAATTACTAGGAAATAAAAAGCTACTTCTAAATTTTCTTTTGAAGTCATGCACTGCTTCTGAAATTCAGTATTTTCTCAGACCACATACCTGGACTTTTAACTGGAGGTGGAGGTTTCTTTGGCTTCTGCAAAATGGAAGGGGAAAAAAAACCAAAGTCAAACAAGCAAGCAAACAGATATTCTCTGTATCCAAGACAGCCTCATTTGTATTTTGTTTTGCATACTGTAATGTGGAGCTTGTTTACTAGCTGATTTCAAAGTATTTCACAAAGGAGGCAATCAATTCACAGACAGGAAACACAAAGACCTGGAACAATTCCTCTGATATCTCCCAGACAACCAGTTACAAAAATTCAGGTCTGTTCAAATGAAATCAGTGCTTCAGCGATGTGCATAAACAGAGGGAAAAAGAACTAAAACCTAAGAATTTCATCTTTCCTAGTCCGAAGAATTGCTTTGATCGCTCTCACATTAATTTCAGTACGTAAACCTCAATATTAGTTAGTACAATGCCAGTTTAGAAGAGTAACCAGGTAAATTTTTGAACCAAAAATGTTCACTTTCACTAAAAAAAAGGTTTCTAAATTAAGGATCAGAGGAATGGCTTCAATTAATTGACTTTCACAAGTGTAAGAAAAAAAAATAGATGCTGGTAGCATTTGTCTCAAGGGCTGCAGTCACAAGAAAAACATTGATTCGAGCTTCCTTATCACTGTATATTTGAGAAATACAGACAAACTATGCCAGCGATTAAAAGTTTACAAAGTATCACAATGCAACAGTTTGTGCATTGAAATGACTATTTTGAAACAGTCACTCATCCTTTCACTTCCCTTAACGATGCACTTGAATTTCTCTCCAGCTGAAAGAAGACTGGCACCTCTCAGCACAGATCTCAACCACTCATCCTCAGAATGTCATTCAGGAAATTGCTCTAGAAAAGGTGCCTTTATGGCTGTACTAAAACAAGATTCCCTGATAAAATGATACAAAAGCCTACAAAGCCACTTGTTCTTTATACAAGCACTGCTGAAACCATACAGGCTCAGTCTAACACAACCCCTCCAAAAACGCCTTGCAGTGGATATTTTTAAAACAGTTGCTAGGGATGGATTTCAATTCTGTGCCCCTACAGCTACTGAATAAGCTCTTCTTTATGCCACAAGATTTTATTCTGCATGTGAAATGTAATAAAGCAAGCAGGAGAACCCACATTCAATTTCTTTCTCTGGTTTCAAAGGACACAAAAGCAAGTGAACTTAAGTAACAAGACTGTATTTTCCTTCTTTCTTTCCCAAAAATGCAACTACATTATCCAGCTCTGCAGTACTGCTGCCTCTACAAATAACAATTAAACAGAGTTCAGCGTCAGCTTGCCATTACATGGTTCTGGTCTGTGTTTTCATGAAGTTGGTATCAAATAACTGATTATGACCACCAGCCATCCAGTGCCTTGAACCTCAAAGCTGCTCAGTGCAAGGTGAATCCCTGTGCTGAGATACAGCACACAAAGCAGAAGAAAGGATCAAAGCAAGGAAATGCTGTTTACGGTAAAAGAATGTTTTTCCCTCCCTCTCTCTAGGGAGCAACTCTATTATGAAACAGCAATACCACCTACCCATTCTTCTTGTACGTCATGGCATAAATGCCACCCTTGCACAGCTGAGAATCCATCTGAAAAGAAAATTCTGACTCAGGGTAGATTGGTTTCTTGAGTATGTGAGGCAACTCTGGATAAATGATAAATTAATAACTTTTGATCTGGAGCTGAATCCATTCCACCTGGGGTTGATGTACATTTGGGAATTATCACAAGCATCTCTGCTGTACAAATGTGACAGAACTGAAACATCAGGCTAATCTCAACAAGAAAAATTGTAAAATGAGTGCCAAAATTATAAGATCAGTGAGTACCACATGAAAACAGGAATTTCTACAAGTTAGTACATGAGAGGGTGAAAAAGTATTTCTAAATCCCACCCAAAGAATATCCTTCATATACAGCAGTCTACTGGCGAGTTTTGACATGGAAAAATCCCAGTCAGATCCAGAGGGCTCATTCAGCATTTTGTAATTACAGTTACTTAAGGACTTGAGATGGAAAAATCCAACAGCTTATCTCCTTTCTAAACAGTAAGGGTTTAATTCATTAATCAGTAACTTATAACATCATGCTATCATAACTATGTAACTAGGCCCTTTTCTAAATGACTTGATCATCCTCATTAATTAGAGTTCATCTCAGAAAACATGCCTCAATTTAGTATTTATGTACAAGTTTAAATACAAATACTAACTTTTACATCTTTCTTTGATACAACAGCTAAGTCAAGATAAAGTTAAAACTGCCACAACTGTAGTATTTTAAGCACCATAATGTGCTGTGAACTTTTATTCTTTGCATTTTCATCAATATTTTGTTGTGATACTAAACAATACATGAAAGAACTTACAGGGAAGTCTTTATCAGACTCTTGTATTTGAACAGCAAAGTTATCTGGGAAGACTCCTTCTTTTCCATTGAGCTCTCCTTTCCACCAGCCTGCCTCTCCAGTGTCCTAAAATAAACAACAGGTCATTTCAACCAATATTTACTTCTTCCCCAGAACAGATACAGTTACACAACAACTTTTTCCCTTTTTCCCTTTTACACACAGCATAAAGTAATTGTTTGTCTGAAACTGGCCAACTTAGCAAGGGGAAACAGCTACAGATCAGATCAGGTTTGGTCAGTTTTTGTTTGTTTTCTAAAATGCAGGATGAAATTGCATTACGTCACGTAAGATGAAGGTAGAAGGATAAGATCTGCAAAGGGAAGTAAAGTACATAAACCCAGCTATGACCTAACCCACAACATTTCATCTTCTCAGCTTCCTTGACCAGCAAGTTATTCAGTAAATACTTCAAATGTTATTGGCATGACACACAATTCTACTAAATAAAAGTGATTCTGATGCGACGGATCAGGTCTACTGGTCTGAAAAGGGTGAAGAAACAAAAGGATATACCCCACTGAGGGAAAAAACCATATAAAACCTAAGAAAATAAAATAATGGAGAATTAATTCAGTGGCACAGAAATCCATTACATGATGTTACTGGGTCAAGGCCTTTGCCCATAACAGAAAGTATTATGTGATCAGAGCATTTTAGCAGCACAAATAACAGCTTTCCTTTGTGCCTCAGACAGGAAAAAAAAAATCACCGAATCCTACAATGGTTTGGGTTGATGGGACCTTAAAGTTCAAACCTCCTGTCATGGGCAGGGATGACACTCACTCTGGACAACTTTTCTTCACTCCAGTTTGGACCACTGTATGCTTCAGGTAAATTGGTTTAAAAACACAGAGGGGCAAGAGATGCAGTGAAGATGGGGCAAGGAGTGCTGTATTTACAAAAGGGCCTTTCATAACTACTCTCTTACACTGTAATTAGGATCAATGATGCTTGTAATATCAATTTTCTTGTTAAGAAAGTGACAATCTTTTCCATAAAATTAGAATAATACTAAAGGAAAATGTGTTTTCTCCTGCAACTATGTGAAAGTTGAAGATGAAACGTCCCACTTTTTTTAGTAAAGTCATTATTCCTTAACATAGCAGCATATAAACTAACAGAAGACTGCAGAGTGGTGCAAGGAAATTAAGTATGGATAGGTTAATATCCTGTTTAGAACCATCTCTGCAGCATGATGATCTATTAAAAAGGCACTTTCAGAATTCAACACAAATGAGAACTTTCAGCTAAATAATCACGTTTCTCTAAACAGCCATAAAGTATCAATAATTTCTGTATGGTTATTCTGAATCACCAGGGAAAAAGAACAGTTTCTGGAGGTAAAAAGGGGCTGTTTGCAAAGCTTTTCCATTTTCCTCACTGTAAAAGCTTTTGGTACTGAGTGTACACTGATCCCACTGGCCCTTCAGGACTCCCAACCTAGAACAATCTTTGAAGTTACCTGTATCTGTGCAGAAGCAAAGAGTTGGCTCTCACAGGAGACAAATCAAGTCTACAGGAGTATCTACTCCAACAGCCTCACCTGCTTTTTTGCACTTCACACACTGCCCACCTGTCCAAAATTCACCAAAGCCATACACATGCTCAGAGCAGACCAAACTTTCTTACCTTACTGATTATTTGAATGATCTCTCCTTCTTTAAAGCTGAGTTCATCATTTGAGCCTTCATAGGAAAATATTGTCCTGCAATATTCCTTGGCTGGAACAAAGGAACACAATTAATGTGGATACCATGGGTAGTTACCTAGATAATAACAGCTCACTAAAGCTGTCTGAGAGCTGAGAAATTAACACTATAATCACACCTCCCCTCTAGACCAGCCATCCAAGACTGCTTAACAAATGTTCAATATGCTGTTCATACCACAAGAAAAATAAGATTATGCATTTATAGAGCAATGGAGATAAATCTTTGAGAAGTCTGGATTAGAAACCCCAAAACATTTTTTCACAAGAGCAACTTAATTCAAGCCCTCTGATTTCAGAGGGAGAAAAGAGGAGCTAAAAGTATCACAGTTAAAATTTTAACAGCCCATCTAACCCTCCCCACAGCACTTATATATTCAATTTTGAGCTACCTTAGACAAAAATGGTTTCAAGCTTATTAGAGTTCATATGTATTTTTTCAAAATTGATCTAAATTTTAAATTTGCAATTCTAATTAAACACAGGCAGTTGTTTACAAGTCACATCCTTTTTTAATATGTACAGCAACAGAAATGTCAACCAGCAGATTTCAGAAATTGTGCAGTGAAACCAAGTAACTGAAGCAAAGGCATTCCTTGGCTAAACACCTGAAACCAGAGCTCATCTGAGCCATCAACTCAGTCACAGCCTCCTCTACAAAAGGAGAAAGAAAAATTCTTTTCCTTCCATTTGGTGTAGTTCAAAACTAATCCACTTAAAATTGTGCTAACAATTCAGGTGAAAAAGCAGGAGGATTTGTTTTCCTTTCCCACACTAGAGCAAAAACAATGAGAAAGGCCAAAAATACATAAACATAGAATTTTTTACTCCAGAACATTTAAAATAATTTAGCAGATAAGAAGGCTGGATTTCTGCAGCTGATACTAAGAAAGAAGAAGCAAACAGAAAGGACTCTTTAGATGCTGCTAAAACCTATCAGGTGTTTGGCACTGACACGGCAATGAGAAGCTGCATCACCCCCCAGTTAGAGCAGCACAACATCAAGTCACAGAATCATCTGCAATTCTTAATGATGGCCTTCCACTGGATGGTAAGAGAATAAATGAGTGAGTTGTAGCCAAATCTTTTTGCTGTTCTTCTATTTTGTTTAATCCAGATACACATCTTTAATTTAAAACTGCACTAATTGTATTCTCAAATAAAAACCTACCATAGTCAGTGACAACCACTATGTTAAAATGCAAAAGTATGCCAAGCTTAAAGATATATAGAGATATATGTATGTATGTACAAAGATATGTAACCATATGAGTAATCTTAGGTACAAGAACTTGTATTATTCTGATGTCTTATCTAGTAATCAAAAATGGTCAACCACAGCCTGACTATATTGTGGTTCATCAAGAAATACAGAAAGATAAGAACCATGTCAAAGAGATGAATGTTTCAACCGAGGTACAAAGCCCAAAATTCACATTGACTCTAAAAAAAAAAAAATTCAACAGGTACACTACAAATATCTATCAAATTCAAGGATTTTATTCAGTACTAGAGAGCGACTGTAATACATATCGCTACATCCTGATTCTGTAAAAATAGATGCATTTCCTTATGCCTGGGGAGTTGTCCAGGATAATCCTTTATCTCCTCTCCTCCTCCAAGCACTTCTCCCCTCCTCACACACAGAGTCCCACAACAGACAAAAAGCAGTGCCAGAAAGGGGAAGTTTCACTCCAGCAGCCAGGAAGGCTGGAGACAGGGAATTCTGCACCCTGCCCAAGTCCCTGTGTACTGCGCTGCAAACCCCAGCATCAGCACCACCAGGAAATCTGTCCATATACAAGTGGAGTTTATACAATTTTCCCCTTTAGCATCTTATTTTGTGAGGCTGGTATTCTGCCAGTAGTTAAGTTTAAGAAAGACTCTAGTTTAATTTTACAGCATTTAAATTTCGTAAATATTTTTAAGAGAAGTTAGTTTAAACTAAGTCTTTTCTGAGAACTCAAGACTAACAATAGAGTATCAGGAATCATAGATATTGTATCCTAACATAATTGGGGGAAAGAGGAGTCAAATCATGATTATTTTACTTTTTAAAGAAAATATTTTTATGTAGTTGCACCAGAGGCCAAAACAAGCTTCCAGAAACAGCAGAGCCCCACTGCAAAATAAACCACTCTAGTCTAAACATTTCAGAGATCTGTGCTTATCTGCTAAGAGATGAACAGTTTATTTTAAACCTGGTCTCTCAAAACTGAGAATGAGACACATAAACCATATTATGGTCTATATTTAAATAAAAACATTAAGGAAGAAAAACAAGCTTTCTTCTATTGTTTTAAGATGTTCTTATTTGGTGCCTACAGATACTACCTACTGATGTTCTCCTACAGCTTCTATTACTTTCATGTTTAAGTTCCTCTCTGATATGTTTATTTGTCCGGGAAACAGAGACTCAGCATGGCTACAGATTAGTCCAATTTCCATGCCTTTAGCATGAGATGCACCTGAAACTATGAAAATAGCTAAATACTGAATGTTCTGGGTGTTCAGCACTGAACGTTCAGATTTTTTTTTTTTGGGCAGAGTTGGGTTAATTTTTATGCAAAGTTTTAGACAAGTCAAATTTCACAATGCTCAGGGCTGCACATTGTCTTGCTGTTTCTTAGAGCAATAGCACTGGAATGGTTTAAAATATGTTGCTGTTTTCTTATTTCTGCAAATTATGTATTCCATAGACAACAACATACCAAAATAAGGTATTTCCACATAAAAATACACTTGAAATTACAATACAGAAGTTGAGAAAATGTCTGCTCTGGAAGTGGGGAAACGAGCTGTCTACACATCACATAATCGAAGCTAGTTTTTTGTATGGGGTTGGCACTGCCACAAGATGATTTGGGTTGGCTTAAAAATATCCCTCTAGATAAAACTGTGCAATTTGGCAGCCAAATGAAGTCATAAATTCTTAAGAAATAATGAAAAAGAAAAAAATTTTAAAAGGTATAAACAGAACCACAATGGCACTGGATTATGGAAGGAACAGACCTGAGCACAATGTAAACACCAACTTTCTGATGCAACAAACTTCACAGACAGAACAGCACGCTGCCACCTCCACAGAAAATCCTGAGCCTACAAAGGAACTTATGTAACTCAGGGACTGAAATTGTGCTGGGAGACTGTTCCATGGAAATAGGTCTCCAGAATCCCATCAGAATAAAGCCAGGCAGAAAATAAATCCCTTTCAACATGTCAACAGAAAATTAATGCAAAGGGACTGTCACAATAAAAGTTCCTACCCCAGCCTTACTTTGTTCTGGAGACAACCCTACAAATGTTTTTGATTCCTTTTCTACAGAAATGTAAGCAAAATTCCTTTAGACTTTTTCGCACTAGCATAACTCCTCAAAGGTACAGAGCATTACACAAAACACAAGCATACACAAAAGTTTTCTATTTTAACACTACAAAAATTGACTACCAAATAGTTCTTAAGAAAGGACTACCATGTAACAGATGTAAAGGTCCATCAGCCTTACCTTTTGGTTTACTTTCAGCTTCTGATTTTATTACTTCAGGTGAGTTTTCTGTTTTTGTTGTACTGGGAAAATGAATTAACTTTGTTCCAGGGGAATGGCTAGGTAATGGCTGTATGAAGGGAAGAGAACTCTGTTAACAAATACTCTTTAGAATTTTGCTTCTGATTAGGCTACAGGACACACTCAATTCTTCATTAGCTGAGATGATGCAAATTACCATCTCCAAGAGATGCAACGAGCTTTCCCATTAAGCACTTAGCTTACTGGATTTACTTCATTACAGACACTGCAATTAGAATTTGTCTACTGATTAAAGACAGAGAACAGCTTTCAAACTGGAAGCCAATCTCAAGACATGGCCAACTATACTTCAGCAATTGTATTTCAGCAGTTCCAGGTGTTACTCTCCCATTAGCCTGAAAATTGCCTCCTCCAGCACATAACAGAAGCAGTTATTTAATAGCTCTGCTCAGATTAACTTGCTGACCATGCTTACTTTGCACTGGAATAAGGTAGGCATATTCAGCAGCCATACACCACCTCAGACAATCAGTTTTTATCTACTCAGACAAATGAAAGAGCACGTGAAAACCCATCCCAGCTTCCTTCACTCTCAGCAATTTGTACAGAACAGGTTAAGTGTCACTGGAGATTTCTCCTGAATAAAAAAGCACAGAGGCACTGCCACAAGTTTCAGAGTTAACATCTAACCAAAATAAATTATACAATTTTTCCCCACGGAAACTTACTGAGCTGCCAGGAAGACTCCGACAGCTTCAGCTTGCATCCACTTCTTCACACCCACAGAGCTACAAACATAGAATATGATCTTACAGTCAGTACTTACCTGAGCAGCCCTAACAGCATTACTGATGTGAAAAAGCCCACTGCCTTTAGTTACTCTGCTCATTTTCATGTACAGCTCAACTTTGCAGATCTTCTACTGTCAGAGAAACTGGATTTACTCTCCTTAGAGCCAGACAATGCCTTTAGGCTGGTGCTTGGTACCTCTGACATACCAGAGAGGAAGCCAAGGTCACTCGGGATGTTCCTGCAGTACCTATGCAATTTTACTCTCTCCAGAATGGTATATGAAGGAAGCACTAAAATAACCCACCTCTGAGATTAAACACCTCCAACATGGAAATAGTTCTCTACATTTCCCCCTTCCAACATAAGATGCAATTAGAAGTAAGGGAGGAAGTTTAGGCCGACAGGGTATAAATAGCCTGAGCCCAGGCAGGATGCTGGGAGAGCTGGAACTATGTCCTGCTGCAGCATATACACTCTTGAGCACTTCAGATACATCAGTGCTCAGCCTTCCTGTGCTGAACAGTCTCCAAACTTCCCAAGGGAAAAGAGGCCTCTCTTCTATGCACAGCTTTTTTCTTTTCCTTACTGTCTCAAAAGACTGACAATGTTCTCCCAGCATCCCTTCATCTAACCCCAAAGCGAGTTAAGCACAAATCCAAGGAAGCCATCTATTTTCACAAGACCTCCATGACAATTATCTATCTCCCTTGGGCTCTCTGTGTTGTTCTGTAAGTCTGTCCACCTTCGGGATGACTTTGGCAACAAGTGTAAGCGGAATATTAAGTGCTAAACTGAATTGTTTATTTATTTGACATTAAGCTATGCAAAACTGTTTTCTCACTTCATTTTCTCTCTTGCTGAGAAATGGCCTACAAGATCTTTCCAGACAGGCCAACCAAAACTGTACAGCACCAGCACATTTTATTGCTTATACACAGTCAAATAGAACAATTCGAAAGGTCTGAGCAGGCTTCATATCAGTTGCACAGAGCTGGATAGGCTCTTTATATTCCCAAGTAACAAGGCAAAAAGTAGGGAAACACCCTTTTTAATGAAGAATCTCGTGACAAAAAAGGCAAACTGAAAGGTCCTGAAAGCCTACTCTAACAGCATTGACATGAAGATGTAGCGGTCCCACAGACTGCCACATCAAGGGACAAA
Organism: Entomyzon cyanotis; assembly: GCA_024500445.1. Classification (NCBI taxonomy): domain Eukaryota; kingdom Metazoa; phylum Chordata; class Aves; order Passeriformes; family Meliphagidae; genus Entomyzon; species Entomyzon cyanotis. Next base: position 69,056,305 of record JAKEPQ010000871.1, read on the forward strand.
GTCAGGAGAGAAATGAGCAGAATCCATGTGCCTTCACAGAATCATAGAAAGGTTTGAGTTAGAAGGGACCTTCAAACCTCCAATGACCATCCAAGTCCAACCCCCTGCCGTGAGCATGAACACCTCCCACTGAACCAGGCTGCCCAAAGCCCCATCCAGTCTGGCCTTGACCAATTCCAGTGATGGGGCAACCATAACTTGTCTGGTCCTGTTCCAGCACCCTACCTCCCTCACCATGAAGAACATCTTTCTTACCACCTATCTTTTCTTCCTAAACCTCCCCTCTTTCATTTCAAGCCATTGTCCCTTGTCCTGTCACTACAGACCTCAGTAAAAAGACTCCTTCTATATATCCATCTATATATTGCAAGGATGCAATAAGGTCTGCCATGGACCTTCTTTTTTAAACAACACGTTCTTTAGGAGGCAACATTCCTTGAGCTACAAACAGAATGCAACACATTTGCAATTTTTCTTTTCCAAAGCATCTGACACTCTGACTGGACCAGAAACAAACCCTATACACACCATGTCATTGCTCTGAGCATTGCTATTCAGGGAAAACGCATTCAAGGAAGCTTGTGTCCTTATCCTCCTTCCAGGGACTCACCTCCCCTTTTGGCCTAAACCATTACAATTATCACTATAGAAGAGGAAAATAAATCACTCACCAAAACAGCATTAATGACCATAACCCACAAACAAAAACTGAAATGGACAAAGGCTTTAAAAGCTTTCTTGAACTGACCACCTGAGTCAAAACTGAAACTTTGGACTATCTCAGCAGCCTTTAATTTATCAAAAGCTGAAAATCCATATATAAACTCTTGGAATAATAAGTTCAAGACAAAGGACTGAGCATCATTGCTGTGTTTCCAATGGGTAAGATCACTCTTGAGTTCAGATCAAAATAAAATTCAAACAACAAAGAATAGAAGTGCTCCTTTTCCAACTCGCACAGGAAAAATGGGGGGAAAAATTATTGAGGATGCAAAAACCTAGAAATGCATTTTCCAGGCTTACACAATCAGTAATTTATGAAGCCAGAAGCTTGGCAGCACTCACTGAAGGTAATGGCAGTTGACAACTAGAACAGCAATCTCAACATCCTTGAGAAACTTGGGAAAAAAACCCAAATAAGCCAAAACACAAACACCAAAACGTTCTCTGTTTTAAAAGACAAGTTTAACTTGCATAGTTAGACTAAATCTTGTCCCAGACTATATACGAAGTCTGTTACAAGGTGAATTATGAGAGACCTCACACTGCAGATGTGCTCCAGATGTCATTGCGTCTCTCACCACATGGCTCTGAAATGACCATTTTTGTATCAGCTTGGTTTTCAGTCTCTTAAAGTTTTTACATACCAAGACATGTGAACACACCTTTAGGAATCAATGTTAAATACAACTTACTGTGAAACAAATTTGAGGGGATTTGGACCAATTCCAAGTCTCCCGAATTATTTTTACAGAAAACCCCAACAGAACAATATGTACAACTACAAACCTTATCTTGCTTTTTATCTTCTGATTCATTGCTGGATAATCTTGTTTTAAGTTTCACTGAGCCTTCCTTAAAGATATCTCCAAACCCAACACCTCGGATTTTCTTTGGCTGTGCTGGTCCCAATGCAGGTTCACTCCCATTTCCTGGAGAAGTCACAGGTGAGGTAGGACTATTGAAAACAGGCTCTGAAAATAAAATAAGAAAGGGAACGCTATTTCAAAAGCTGAAATTATTTATCTGCTTTTCTGGAAAAACAAATGGAAGCAGCACAGCTTTATGCACTGCTCCTGCTAAACAGCTTTTCTAGGAACACCACTCTAGCTGCAATACCTCATATTTATTCTAATTTTACATGTAATATAAGACCAACTTAAATCACACCAGTTTTGCACTGATTACTCTGGCAACTAAACAGCTCACTAATGTTCCTGCTATTTCAATTAGCACTCAGGCTCCACAGCCTGTTAACGTCAGTGTTTTCCATTAGTTTTACGAAATGCTGCTTACGCACTCTCTGAAAATGGCATTTTAGTCCAACATTTAAAAGCTTCTCATTTGAACAGCTACAGCCACAGAAAGTGATAATCAATAAAGATCCATAATGCATCCAAACATGTTTCAACAGCCACAGGAAGACACAGTGAGTTTCAGTGGTAGAGTGATGCCTCTCAAGGCACCAAAGTGACATTTTCCTATTGCTCAAAACGCTCCAAGAATTCAAACCAGATATAGTTGTTGGAGATTAATCACTGCTGGATAATACAATTATTTATAATACTTTTCATCTTCCAGTTTTAAGGAACAGCATTTATCCACCCACCCAAAAATGTATTTCAGAGAGTAACTCAATTTTGGTGTTCAGAGCTTTGCAACTTTTTTCCCCCAGTTTTTAAATTATGGTTAAATCTGTTAGAGCCCACAAATTAGTTTACATAGGCAAGCAATTTTTGCATGCAGTACTCCAGCAGACTGTCACATGAAAACAGACAGCTTTTATAAACCAAAGTCAAAATGGCCTCCACACCTTTTAGCCCTTGGGTCAAGTTCTTTTCAGCCCATGCAGGCTTGTGAACCGCAATGAAGATTAAAGCCTCTTCCCTCTATCATAAACTTGAAATATTTTGATGGCACCATGAAGCTACATTGCTCTTGACTTCAGTTTCTCTCTCACCTTTTGTCTACCCAGATGCTCTTTATTTAGTTATATCCCCCTCAGATACCTCATAGGACAGCTAAACATGCCAGTGGTGGGAAAAGTCCAGGTTGCATATATGGAAGGCCACAGCTGAGTGAAAGAGGAAGTTACAGTTTCCCAGGAGTGAGGAGGGAACTGAAAGATACTGCAGATCCTGGCTGTGAAAGTACTGAGCATTAAATATAACCCTGGAAGATGAGGGGCTGAACACACCAACTTGTTAGGTACTGACAGAAAATACAATTACTTAAAATTACTGTTTAGTCTCACTAATCTCAGTATTCAGGAATTAAGATCATTTGTAAATTCATTGCACCAGAGCCTACTAAACTCAGGGAATTTGACCTCCAAGGACACAGCCACTGAGCTATTTGGGACTGTTCAAGCCAAACAACTCTTGTTTTATGCTACTGCAATTATTTCCACAATTTACAAAAAAATATTCCAAGCCAGGCTCTTCACTCTTCTTCCCTGTGTCTGAGCAAGCTCTTGTTTGAAGCAATCAATGCTGGTTATCACATAAATGAAAGTGTACATTACCACAAGGTAAAAAAACCCCAAGGATCTGTTTTCCTTGAACATTACACAGCTATCTTTAAGAATCAATTAACTCTGGCTATGATGTTCCCAAAAAGCATTCCTGTTCCAGCAATACAGTATCACAGGTCCCCTTCAAACTGATCTCCACAGACTGAGATGTTTCTGAAGTGCATTTTCAAGGGAACAGAGTAACTGCCTTTACTGTAAAGTACAGACCTGCCTGGTACCACTCAGCTACTGTTCAGCCACAGAGCATCTGCTTTGCCCCAGCTGTACAGTCCTAGCCAGAAAGGAACAGCCATGTGTAAATTCTGCCTTAAAAACATTTCCTTGTTAAATTAAAACAATCTAAGGCCTAAGAACAATGGTCTCCTTCCCTGGACTCGTTTTAAGTTGTGGCTCTCCACACTGTTTTGATTCAAGTTTTAATTCTCAAATGACTTGACTAAACACTTATTTTTTGTTTTAGAGAATTCATGTCTGTGAGAAGAAGACTGAAAAAAGCTACTAAACAAAAGAGTAATTTTATTTGAAGTTGATATTTTTTAGAATTACACATATGATGAAATTCCTAGTGATAGAATGTAGAACACACATTTGCAAGGTTATGACCTTGACTGAAATTTTATTACAAATTAACTGGGAGCAGGACAAGTATCTTCATATTCAGCATCAACACTTTCTACAAAGAAATTAAACACCATTCTTAGGAAGACTGAATTCTTTACAACTTTGTTGTACTATAACCATAATACTCCAAATTATACCAGAAGTCAAAAATTACTTTGCTAAGGGTTTGCAACAAACAGAACACTACCTGTGTCATCCAGAGCATCCTGTGTTTCTCCATCATCTGTTGATTCCAATTCTTTCACAAAGTTTGAAGGAAACAACCCTGTCTTGCCATTCAGTGTTCCACTCCACCATCCTTCTTCTACCTGTATAAAAATATTTTGCACATTACCAATAGAGAAAAAGGAAATCCCCATCAATTCCGTCCATACTTCACTTATAAAACTCTACAAACAACTTTGGGGGAAGTTCAAATGACCATGATTTCTTTTTAAGGAAACCTAACAAAGATGTACAAGCATTAGGCAAAAAGAAGAGCCAGAAAACAATTTAATATTGCTTTTATCACTACAGCAGTGATCCTAAAACATGAGATTAGCCCCATGCCAGTTAATCCAGAAGAGCAGCAAAATGTTCATCAACTTTCTCAAGCCAGAGTAAGAGGCATTGCACATGAAACAGAATAAGAAAATATTAAACTGTTCATGAAATACAGATGAAACTTTTAGTCTGGTTGTCTATGGAAATTTTTATGTGTTCTTGCTGTCCATCTGTCTCTTCCTCTGTCTTGTCCAGCCTCCACCAGCCCTGTTCCCACTGGCTTCATATCCACTGGACAGCTTCAAACAACTTTGACCAAAAGACGCAAGTTTCAAAGATAAAATCTCTACAGATAATGTTGGGCAGAACAGAGGAAAGTCCTTAAGGACATCACAGAGTAATGAAAAACTAAGCTGTCCATTCCTTCTAGCAGGAGGCTGAACAGCACAGCCTGGCTCTACATGTGCCACAGGGACAGAGACCTTCCCATCAGAGCTGACCAATGCCGCTGAGGTCCACGAGGATTCTGTGGTGGCACACAGCAGTCCTAAGGCCAGAAATATGTTAGATGTCAAATCTTCTTGGTTTTGCCATTCACAAATAAACCTCCTCAGGAATTATGGAACATCACTACTCCAATGCTCAGTTATATGCTTGAATTCCTGTCACACCATTTACATTTAAATGCTCCAAAATGTAATGGAAGGTTTATCAGTAACACCCACAGGGTCTAAAGCAGAACAAGCAAAAGCTGGGCATGAAGAGGTGATGGGGTAGAAAAATGCCAACTAACTAAAAATTGTGCTCTTCAAATTTATGAACAGTTTTCAATACGTCTTAAATAAATTCAGTCTATTTACCTAACGAGCACTATTTAAAAACTATAATTAAGAAAAGTTGTCAGAATCTTTTAGTTAGGTTGTCCTGTTTTGGGGCTGGAAAGCTGTTTTTAAGAAATGAAAGCAAGAGGAAAAGAAAAAAAGCAAACCAAGCAGCAGCTGTTTGCATTATCTTTTTTTAGCCTGGCTTTGTAGGTCACTACGTCTGACACACAGGCACAGTTTTTAAATGCCAGCCCACCTCCAGGCAAGCAGAGCCCAAGCAGAACCTGGCAGCTACAGACACAGGCAATAAAAAGAACATTGTTATTTTCAAAGGCATCCTGGTGGGAAAACACAGCTTTGTTGGGGATGGTTCAAACTCAGAGGCTGGTCCTCTGAAACAAATTTTAAGCACAGATTACTGGCAAGTGCTGCCCAGTCTCTGGCACCTCAAGCTTTACAGAACACATGACAGAAAGCTAAAATACAAATGCCTTGACTCACCCACACCACTCACCCAGCAGCCACGAGAAAGGGACTTTTAATGCTTATGATACAGAAAGTGTCTTGAGCATCCCATTTACTCCTCTGCCAAGAAATGTGGTCAGCAAAGCACTTTACAGCAAAGCAGTGCCAACTCAGAGGCACTCAGGAGCAAACCCAAAATTTCTTGGGCACACTCACTTCAACCTCCTCAGCATACTGCCTTTTAAAAAACCCTGACTATACACAAACTGTATTACCAGAAAAGGTTTCTTGAATCAACTTTAACACAGAGGCTAACAAAGTTCTACATGCTTTGGTGGAGAACATCTGCACATCTGTTAGCAGCAGCAACACAGATGACAACTTCATAACCCTTCTCTTCCATTTCAAAATCTTACCAGATGATCCAATTTCATCAAGAGGGAGATACAGCTCTGGAACACACACCAGAACATTCTTTCTAGTGTGAATCCCATCGACTTATTTCTATGAAAAATTCAGACTTCTTAACAAAAAAAAAGCAGGGAAGAAGGCTAAAACAAGCAGCTTTGCCAATCTGGTTTGATTTTCTTTTTACTCAAAACTTCCCTAATGATGTTATATGAAATTTTATTTTGCTTGAAGAAAACCAGTCTGTAAAGACTAAAAATATAATACTACAAAAATAAGTCTGCTATTTAGTGCTGCTTCTGACAGGAGGGGGGAAATATAAAAAGGAGAAACAAAGGTTTTAGAGCAATGACACAGTCATCACATGCACTCTGTTCATGTTCTTGATGTGTAAAACCCACGTGACGTTCTATAAACAAAAAACCCTGTGGATTCAGCCAGCAGATAGCACTGTTTTCTTCCCTAAAAGTTACTTCTGTGCTCTTCAATATCAGCCATTTAACTTCTGAACCCATTTGCCTCCACCTTTGATTCCATGATCAGTGGTCTCAGTTGCAACTACTCAATTCACAAAAACTACTCAAGGGCTAAACAGTGAATTATTCTTTCCCCATAGAAAGAGGTGACCAAATAATCTTTCCTTGAAGTAACAGTTACAAGTCATCTAAATGTGCCTAAACAGCACCTTTTATATATAAACAGAAGTGAATCGTCTCACAGTAGTGAAGACAATTTACACCTAAGACAAGTTATCACAGCATATTGCACAACCAATGGACAGGATTTTCTACCATTCTTTACATTTCTGGCCCCATCAGTACAGTTTCATGAAGCAGACAGACACAGTCTACACCTGTCAGGTCTATTCTACATCACCACAAAATCAGTGTGCAAACAGCTCTGTGATCATAGCAAGCTGCAATATTTTCTACCAGGTAGCATTTCCCTAAAAAAATTCTTAACAGCTTTTCAAAGAAGTAGCAAAGACGGGGTGCTATAAAAACATATTTTCAAATCATTAAGAAAGGAATAAGCATGGGGACTAACAAAAAAAATTAAAATAATAAAATATAATCCACGCTTCCTTAAGAAACCAGATGAGGAAATGCTCTTTTTATTCAGCTGGGCTACTTGGTCATCTCTGATATATATCACTGCACACCCCTCTGGAAATAATTCCACATGGTGACATGTGCAACCAAAACAGCAGCTTCCACAGGAGTTCACTGCATGTGCAATGTCCACACTGAACCACCCAGTCACAACTGCCAGTACAGGCACCAGCCACAAATTAAACTGCTGAGGTTACCCAGGAACACTCCTTTAAACACACCCCCATACAAAGGTATTTATGAAACTGTGAGTTTAGTGAGCAGGTTTTGCAAGTCACTTGCTCTGTTTACTCACAGACATTAAATTTGAGAAGTATTAGTGCAAATGCAACTAAAGGCATAGTTTTTCCCTGCTAGCAGAATGGAAGAGCCCTTCCTGGCAACTGTCAGGTTAGCACTCTCTTCCAAAGAGGGTCATACACATGAAAACACAGTCTCAAAAAGCTACTTAAAAATCACCCCCAATAACACATAGCTAGGAAGAAAGCTTCATCCTCCTTCCTCAGAGAGGTAGGAAGAGATGGCACCAGTGAAGGTCAGAGCCTGCTGTGCAGATGTTTTCCACCCAGTTCTGACAAGGCTCCTTCCACAATCGTGCTGATCTTTCCCACAGCTTCCCTGATGGATTTGACATTTGGAAGACATACTCTTCCCACACATAGAAGCTTCCCACAATTGCTATTGAATGGAACACATACCAAGGAAGCACATGGGTAAGAAAAGGTAAGAGACCACCACTCCAACTCAATGAGTTTACAATAGAGCATGAAACTGGCAAATCAAGTCAAATCACATTTTTCACCTATACCAATCTGGAGTATGTCAGCTGAAAGAAACTGGTCCAAGAGTTTTAGCATAAGCACCCCAAAGCCAAGGATCACACAAACAGGGCCAAAGAACTGTAAAGCTCTTTCAAAAAATCAATCTGTGTGACAGACCACAATTTATTGTTGTGATGATCAAATATTTCTTCTAAACATCTAACATTCATTGATTATTAGATTGTGAGAGAAAGAACCCAAATTATTAACTTTAGCTGCAAAACTACTACTTCGTATGCTATTTCCCAGACACACTTGTAATACAAGTAATCAGCCAAAAAAGAGGTTTGACTTTCAGCACATGGATGGTCAGCTCTGTAGAATAGCTTACCTCATCATTGATGTCAATCACATCCCCCAGCTTGAGTTCCAGCTCATCCTCATTCTGTGGGATGTACTCAAAGAGCACTTTGCACTGCCGCTTCTTGGCCTCTGATTCAAGGGAAACACCAAAAGTAAGAACACTCACAAAGAAAAACTCATCTTTCCTATACTCAGCTCCTCAAGACCCATAAACCATCCCAAAAAGCTATGCAGCTTTTGATGCTGGTTTTACAGTTTGCTTGTGTCACATTAGGCTAGCAAGCCATAGCTTCCACAGAGCTTGGGAAGTGACTGTGGATCCCAAACAAACCAACACTGCTCCACCAATTACCAACCTGCTGCAAAAAGCATGTTGACACAAGCAACTCAGGTAAATCCCAACTACAGTGATTTTTCAAGTTATTTCCCGATCAAAGTCTGCAGGAATGACAATCACTGCCAGTTAGCACCTGCTTGGAAGAAAATGTGCAGATTTGAGCCTCCAGTCCTTAAGCAATGCTGAAAGCAAGAACGCCATTTGTTGTGCACAACACTGTAGAGCTAACAGACCTTCTGGCCTCTAACAAAGAACTTGCTAACCACAGCTCTGAGATAGTATTAAATAATATTAATATTAAATATAAATAATATTTGCTGGGCTCATATTTCAAAATTTAAACTCTTATCTGTGAATAAAAAACCCCTCCCTTTTCTCAGTGCCAGTATGGCATCTAGTAATTCAAACCAAGAGTCAGTTAGCAGTCTTTGACAAAGGCAAGATTAAAATCAAGTGCAGTCTTTAGCTGTTTGCCCCCTATCATTAAAGCCCTGCCGGCATTAAAAAGGCAAAATGACATCCTGAGAAGGGAGAGCATTGATGTGGCTTCCGACCAGCCAAGCCCTGCAGCCACAGTGGTGTGAACACACACTGCCTAATTACTCTGTACATATCCTGGAGTGATGCTGCTGCTGAACTCAGAGTTTATGCATCTCTCCTTCAAACAAGAGGCGATGCCTTCAGACTTTTTCCACAACAGAGCAGCCAGCATGCTTTTGAAGGCAATTATCATCTTGAGCTATGACCTATGCATGCTCCCTATCCTCCTCAAAAGCAATCTGCCATAGTTTAAATGAAAATATGAATCAAAAGTTTGAAGTGGTAAAGCCTAAGCTTACAGGAGCTGTGTAATTTCCACGGTTTCTCTTATACTTTGTACTCCTTCCACACTAAAGCTTCAGCAATTAAGATTAGCTGTGTAAAAACATTTCAAAACACAGACACTGCCTCCAAGATTGATCCCTGTCTTACTATAGCACTGTACAAAGTCCAAAGTCAGGCATTTAGAAAACCACACCCAGCATCCTCAGCACAAAACAGCATCTAAAATTACTGAGGGCTCACCTAATCAAGGATTTTCTACATGCTGATAATATGATCTATGAAAGAAACAAATAAAGCAGAAAGATGAAGCTTTATGGGCTCTTTCTAATAACACATAATTGCCCACATAATACACCCTTTTTTTACCTCCACTGGAACTCATGCATGAGCCCAGAGGGATTGTTCAGTTAAGAGTAATTGCAATAAATGGTTCACTGGCCTTTACTGCCTCCTGCAGTGCTTTCAAGGCTTCTGCTTTGCAGGAGATTAACTGATACCAAAAAAAGGCAGATTAAAAAGTCACTGCCATTTGGTATAAATCTGATCTCAGTGTTCCTTTTCATAGTGTAATTATATCTAATGGTGGAGGGGAAACCCATGGATGCATTTGACATCCAGAACCCTCTCTCTCCTCTGAGGTCTGTTTTCAGTGACACACAGTTTAGGAAGTACTGCCTCCCGCTTTTGAAAATCCCTAGAATTGCCTAGGAAAGGAGATGATCCTCTCAGAGAACAGCACTCCAGCTTCACATGCTGCTGCAGGACTGCTGGGCTGGCAGCCTGCAGGCAATTCTGTCCCTTTCCAGAACAACTTGTCTGGCTTCAGCTTTTGTTTGGTAAACCAAATTTAGCTCTTTGTTGCCATCTCTTAGAAGACCTTCTGTATTTTCCTTCTGCTGAATAAAGGCAGACATCTAACTGATAGGAATTCTGCCTGCAGCTTACCACCCACCTGACACAAAAAAACCTGAATTCAAGGAGAGCTGCATGTGAGAACAACACAAGGGACTGAGCAGCCACAGACAACCTGCCCCACTGCCCATGGAAACTTGCTATTAAAGAAACTTAACTCTGTTTTTAACATCTAAAAGCTCATTCTAGCAAGTGAAAAACCAGAAGTGCAAAGACAACTAAGCTCTGGAAAGCATGATTGCCCAGACACAGAGTAAACAGGATCTGCAGGAGCTGTTTAAACAGTCTTCCAGGAAAAAGGCAACAGCATGTAAAATGGAAATGCAGAGACTGTCACTGCACCAGGTAAACAGCTGTGTGTTTAAAGGGAAGTGCTTGAACACCGTTTTCTCCAGGAGGATGAGAGTAGCCAGAGCCCTGCAGAGCTTGGGACAAAGCTGTACCTACTACCCTGGCCACAGCCACCAGTATGAAGATTTGACACGGTAAATATGGGAACATTCCAGGGTTAGGGTGACCATAACAACAGCTGACAGTTGAACTGGTATCAAATCATGTTCACAGAATCCCACAATATCTCCAAGTGGAAGGAGTCAGAAGGATCACATTGATTCCCTTTCAGAGCGTGGCTGCATTTATCTAGGAACAACATTAATCTTTCAGGTTAGATTTTTCCAAAGCTTGCTGTGTAAACATCTAACAGGCATCTACGTGCTGTGGCCAACATGTACACACAGATCAGAGTCACTAAAAAGTGATTTTGAGTCCTTAGTTTCCAGGAACAAGTTCTCAACAAATTTGTAAAGGAGGTGGTCCCATTTCAGGGTTTTAAAAGACAATTAATGGCTCTTTTTTAATAGGGAAACCTCAAAGCATAAACAGGCCAGAACCAGTAAGTTCTGAATTCTTTTTAAAAAGCAAGCTTAAATCATAAATGCCCTCAATATCTTCTAAGAGAGAGGAAGCCACAGTAATTTAGTGCAGTATCTTATAGAAGATTGGTGTATCCAAATACAAATCAGAAGTCCATTTGCTGAATGCAGGGAATGGTAAGTTTTCTGTCCTATGTTTTGTCACCTTGATTTAAAAACTGGCATTATAACACAGAAATCACAGACACAGAAGCATCAGTGCTACACTCCTGGCCATCCTGAGGGTTTGCTGTTTCAACAAAAGGAAAACTACTACTTTTGTTGACACCACCAACTCCACCTTATTTCACACCAGAAGCAAGCTTATCAGGAGGAACCTGAACTACGCAGTGTTTCGTTGTCAAAGCCTTGAATTTGTACCAAACTTAATGTTTTTCACGTTTTAACTTTTTGTTTAAAATGACCACAGGAATATGTCTGCTTATCATGAACAGGCCTGCAGCTCTCATTCAGGTACCTGATAATACAAACAGAGCTCACATGAAGTTACAGAGCTCTCTGACATTTGGAAGGGTTCACAGCAATATTCATCCCTATTACTGGTTTTAAAAGCTACATATATAAGCTTTCTACCCATATACACAGGAGCAAAATTTGACTTTGAATCACTGCTTTTCTTCCTATGTTTCTAGTTTTCCATATAACCTTAAAACTAAGTCAAAGCACTGAATAATCCATATTTATTTTTAAAATGCACGTCAACAGCATGCGCAATTGAAGGAATTGGAAAGAGCACATACTCTTCTTGAAGCCTTTGGACGGGGGATGAAGCTGAAATCCTCCTGCTGGAAGCCCATAGCTGCTCATACGCTGCACAAGGCTGGCCACATTGCCAGATTTCTCCCTCCTGAGTGGCACAGCATCATCCTTGGGCTCTACATCCTTCTTAACTTCCTGAAACAAGAGATTTGAAAGACTCAGAGGCCATTTAAATCACCCAAGAGGTCAGTGTTTTTAGACAGGTGCTCCATGGACTAACACATTTCAGGTACTTACCATCTGAGGTATAATAACATATTATACTCAAAAATCATGGCCTTCATCCTGCAACTAAACATACCCAAGGCTGTAATAAACCTGACCCTTCCATACAATATTGTTAATAAACAGGTGATGTGCTGAAAAAATTAAAAACAGGGGCAGCATTTTAGCCATCTACTCCAACTCCACAAAAAGGAGCTTTGAGCCAAGAAGTCTCATATTACAACTTTTATGTAACAGCTTCTATTTGAAACATTTTTTTAAAAATAAGTATTACTTCAATGACAGACCATAGGGTAGGCTACTAAAATATTTTAGTATACCAAACTGTATTAGGTGATCACCTCTGCCTCAGAAAGCTCCAAGGGGTTTATAGACAAGATGCAAGTGCCCTGCTGAAAGATATGAGTAGAAAAGAAAGTCAGCTCCAAGAAACAGAGCAGGAGCAAGTGAGGGGAAAGATCTAAAAGAAAAATAACAGAGATAGAATTTTTCTGGTTAATGTCTCCCACCTTCCTATCTTTCTAAATTAAGATGTTGGCATTGGAATTGAATGTGCCAAACACGACTGAGAAGCCTATAAACAAGAAAGGACCAGTTCTTGACAAAAAGGCCAAGTAGCAACAGTCACTCTACTGCATAAGCTCATTAAATGAGATTCCACTGGAGAACAGATATTCTGAAAGAAGGAAATCATCACTTTGCACAAGAAGAAACCCATTAAGTCAGATCAATGGCCCATCTAGTGCAGAACACAGCTCCCAGCAGCCACAATCCCACACACACTCTAGAGCTCCTGCAACTCAGATCCTCCCACAGTCCCAGAGCACCCATAAGCGTTTCATCAGACAGATGGATCACCTCTTCTCCCCCTCCTATGCCTGCAGCTGGAGCTGTCTAATCCCTGTCTGCACCCATGCTCCTGTTTGCCTCCACAGCATCCTTGGGGATGCAAACACCCATAAATACTTGCAGCTTTTTGTGATCCACTTCAGAACAATTCTTGCATCCACCATCAGCAGCCACTGGTTAATAACTCCATGAGTTATCGCAGCTGTAGCTGCAATAAAATATTTAATATTTGAAAACAGTATTGGCAAGGCATATATTTACACTTACGCATGTCATGTGAACTCTTGAACATGAACTTCAAGACAACAAAACCCATACATTGATAAAATGCCAAAAAGATGAGAAACATATTCCCCAGGACCTGTGTGGTGCTTTTAGGACCATTAAAGCCCAGTTTTCTTACTGCAGCTGTCCAGCTGGAAAACTCAGCAAGTCTGAAAACCCACTGATGTTTTCAAACATAATACAAACCTCAAGTTAAACAGACCAAAACATCTTCCTATTTCTCAAAAGAACAGAGGAAGGCTACAGACAGCACAATTTTTCCTCCCACTCATCTCCATTACACAAAAAAGGCTTTTTAGAAAATAGTACTGCTGTTACTCTCCTTCCTCCACAGTGACTTCTGCCCCGGAGATCTTAGCTCTGCTGAGATCCATCCCAACTTCCAAGCCCAAAAAACCCCCAAAACAAACAAAAAACTAACCCCTGCTGAATAGCACAGCATCCTGTCTACCTCCCATTTGAGCAGATATTTCACATTTCAAAGATTTTGTCATTCTTGGGCCTGCAGCTGTTTTTAGGCCAGTTACTTACAAGTCTGATAAAACCATAAGCAATTAAATTTGGCTACAGCTGAAAAGTTTGCCACCTCCAAAAACACCTTTCTAGCTACCTTTCTGACAAGGCCATTCTGCTGATCTTAAAAACATACTGGTACTTGAAAATCTGCCTAGAGTGCTTCTGCCTGCCTCTGGATTTTTAAAATCACAATTTTTTTTGCTATGCAATTTATACAGCCTCCGAAAAACTCCAAGCTGCTCCAGGAATTAGTACTTCCCCAGGTTTCTCAATTGTAACCCTTTCCATTGAGGAGTCAGCTGCAGGCTCCCTCCCCAGGTCTACAATTTGCAAGAGACTTCAGAACCAGCAGCGTCAAGAACTTGGTAAAAAGCATAGAGATGCAAAAAGGAAACGGGGAAGCCCTATATAGGCATGGCTAAAAACATGACCTCTCTCTTTTTTTTTAATATTATTAGAAGAAAAATGAACAAAAATCAGCACACACCCCACTTCCAAATGCTAGAACACACTGTGAGATAAGCATCACCTTAATCAGTAATTTGAATTTACAAGATAATATACTTTTAAGTCCAGCAGTAGCATCAAAGGCAGCAAAATAATGGATAGGTTATAAACAACAGAAGATTATTTTAGACAAAAGCAATGCCTACTACAAAAGACCAAAAACCCAAAAACAAAAGGAGGAATGCTTTAGTGACTTTCTTGCCAGGCTTGAGTCACTACCTGAAGTGCTGACATATTAAAAATACTTAAAGATGTAAAACAAGACAACAGCAAATTTTAACAGAAGGTACAGTACAGGGGAATTACATTAAAAAAACCAGAATCTGAAATAATTCTGTGTGTAGTCATTACATGCAGAAAATCTTGCTGCCGGATTCAAGGGTGAAGACTCACTGACAAGGAATTTCATCAGCAGACACCAGAAAGAACAATCAGACACAGGGAGAGTCTGGCAGCACCAGGAAGGTACTCTCTGTACCTTCCTAACACAGCCGAGATAGGAAAGCTGAACACTTCAACACACAGTTAAGAGAAACCATCCTAATCCAAGACACACAAAAGGAAAGAGGATACAAGGAAAGGTTCAAGGTGACTGTGATAAAAACAGGAGCAGAGAGACTGCAAATCTGTCAGATTTACAATGAGCAGACAAGGGTAAGGCACTGGTACCAGCCAGGTTTGAATGAGAGTCGACAGTGATGTTTTACTCTGTGTGACAGAAAGCACTGTGAACGCAGCGTCACATGGAGCTGCTTTGCAACACGGAGAGAAAAAACAACCACATGAGAGAGCTCTGCCACAGCAGCCAGAGATAAACCTAGTTTTGACAAAGAACTACGGAAGGGGTTAGTAAGCAAGGCATGGATAGGCCAGCAACTGCTTTTTCCATATATAACCTGCTATCCTTTACATAAAGTTTTTGTAAAGCAATCACTATATTTTATTCTCCTTGTTGAAGAAGAACTGCAGCAATAATTATCCTTCCTTGGGGCATTATAAACCATATTACAATTAAACCAAAATGAAACAATTTCAGGAATCCCTGATCTCCACACCTGCATGTAGTCCACTACACCACAACCCTGTAGTTAGTTAACATCAGTCTTCTAACAGCAGGGAAATGCTCCATAACTCATTTTCAAAAGCACACATCACGACTCCTCTGACATACATACCCATCACCCCCTGCCAGCAATTTCATTCTGGGCATCATCCTTACAACTCCTTTCACAAAGAGAGTAATTTCTAAACAAAGACAGTCTGGAGAGCTGAAAACAGACACATATTGATGCATACATTAATTCATGCCCCATTAATAGTGTTAGTAAGGGTTTGCAATTCTGACATCTCTCCCAAACAGCTTGCCTGAACTTCAGTGGCTCGGAAACAGCACACTGCCTGCAGGTCTCACCTCTGAGGTACCACTGTACCCAGCCTGAACACGCGTAAGACTCCCGTCCGTTTGCTTCACAAGGCAGTTTTCTTTCTGTGTTTTTGGTGGGTTTTAAAGTCAGCCTCGTATATCCAAATTATCAGAGAGTCTGTTTAGTTACAATACCAACAAAAAGCTCCAAAACACTCCATCTTTGTCTGAGATGAGGTCACTGCCAGCCAGCAAAACCAAAATGAAAATCTGACATTAACTGAAGCTGGAATTTTTTTTTTTTCTGCCAGTCCATTGGAGTTCAAGGCTTGTCAGTGTTTCCATGAGAAGCACAGATTTTATGCATTTATGACTTGGTAGTACAAGGTCAATACAGACTGTCTCTTGGCACAAAACACAGTCCACTGGGAAGCAACCACCCATTTGTTCTGTTGTAAACTACAGCAGTAGTCATAAAGGTTTGAAGTTTTCATAATCTCCACTAAACGTGTATTTCACAACACTTACAAAATCACTACAGGCTGATATGCAAAAGCAAGCATAAATTCAACTCAACAGCAAAAAAAAAATTTTAAAAAAAAAAAATCAGTGTTTTTTGCTTTAATTGCACCTGCCACAGTTTAACAATCCTTCAGAAAAATCTGTATGTTTACATACAAAAATCTCAAAATCGCTTAGTTGCAGCAAAGTGCGATGCAAGAACTATTCTTTATACGCAGACAAAAATCCAACATATGTAAATTCACCCACAGCCTCATGATGCCCATGAAAACAAGCAGGCAGTCCTGACCTACTTCTGAGGCAAGCAGGCAGCAGCCTCCCCACCATCAGCTGCTTGCCCACCCATGGCTCCAGCAGGAACAGCTGGATCCTCCGCACTTCCCTCGCCAGAAGCCAAGAGCAGTCAAATCAGCCAGGCAGTGGAGGTACAGAAAGCAGGTCAGATCGTCTGAAAAGCCAGCAGTTAAAAATACGAAGCCTATTCCTGAATTATAGGGCACAGAGAAGTTCATTATGCAGCAAACCTAAATCCTTAGCTAGATTCTTCAAACGTAAATATTAAGGCTTCAGCTGCCATCTCCTCCTCTATATGCCATTATGAAGAGAACAAGCATCTTTAGACTTCTTATACTAATTCCACTGTAACATCAGTTTGTGCAAAACCGATGTGCATCACTCTTAGTGGCTGAGTACATTTTAAAACAAGATCTCGAGCAGCAGATAATGGTCTCAATCTCTAAAGAGGCTGAGATGAAGAATACACAAAGATAAATGTCTGAGCCTCCACATACCATTATCTCCTCTCTTTTCTTCCCCATCAGAACAGCAATAAAGAACCCATGGACTGGCAAATTAAGTCCATGATTCATATTTTACTGAGTAGAAAATACGTAACTCAGAATCGAACCTGTCATTTTAGGGGAGGGGGAGGAATTGGAAGCTTGTGATAAATGTCCAGGCAACAGTTTTGTTTATACTGCAAAGTTCACAGACTGCAAAATCCCATTCCTGAAAAAAAAACCACATAGAAATGTGACTATATATAAATACATATAAAAATCTGTTCAGCTGCTTACAGAAGAGAGATTGTCATCCATAATCTGTTCAAGTGCAATGAAACCTCAGTTTCTGGAGCACAAAAATCTTCCCGTAACTAATTATTTAAGCACCACATTTCCAGTTTTAGTTACAGCAACAGACAGGCAGGCACAGGGCAGCCTTAACAGCTCCAGTTACTTAAATCTTAGATATCCCATATCCTTTCATTATTGCCTCTTCCCTGACATGATTTCTCGTCCTGAATGTAGGTGCCCAGAGGCAAAATATTTAATAAAGGCACAGAAAGATGAGTAATATGCAGCTATTCCTATCTGTCTCATTACTTTACATGAACTAAAGGCAAACATCAAGAAAATGTATGAACCGAAATAGTTGAGAAGAAGCTCCTGAGCTCCTTCCCTGGAGCATTCAGGAGATCAGAGCAGGTTCCACCTCCCAACAGAACAGCTTGGCTGGGAGAGGTCAGAGGCTGCCCTTGACTTTCCAGAGGATTAAACATTATTCTTGAAAACAGAAACAAATCACCTTAAAGATGAAAGCAGTTACTATCTGAATAGTGGACAAGCTTGATAACCTTTGTTTTGCAAAACAACTTACCTCCTGGAGAGTTTAACACGTGTCATGGGTTGATTTTTTCGGGGCTTAATTTATGGCTGAAGTAGGGAATGTTTAACAGTAAATCACTGGGTTTAGGTCCTGACCCAGGATCGAACTGAATCAACACTGAGGTCGCACCACTCTCTGCCTCTTCATAATCTGACTTGTTGCTTTCTGTTAAACCACACCCACATCACATAACACAGTTTAACAAATTACCAACATCTTTACATGTGTTATAACCTATTCTAAATACAGATCTTTTAATCACACTGTCTCCTTGTGTAGGAGGAAAACATCATCATCAATCAGGCAAGGTACCACTTCTTTCTCACAACATGCAATGTGGACTAAGTGGCATCTCCTGGAAGCATAAAAAAATTTACTGACTTGCTGAAGACTTACAGGCTAAAACCTGAGTCAAGGAATAATTGAAATACTTGAAGGTCAAGAACAGACAAAGTGCTGAACTTTCCTACCTAAGGAACACTCTACAGAGGTAATGTAGAAGCAGGCTTGAAATTTCAGATTTTGATACAGATTATAAAAATATTATAAAAATACTATTATATATGCATAGAGTTTATATATATATATATAATATATATTTTTTATATATATATATAAATAATTCAATTTTGTCATGGCGAACTGGATACCTATAAACTTTGTGTCATGCAAGTGTCAAAACAGATTCTGACAAGAAGTCTTGTTAATATTGGCAAAACACATGAGACCTAAAACAAAACATGCAAGCCCAGATGCAGGAAAGCTCAGCAGTCAGCTCACCACATCTACCAACAGCAGAGCAAGGAATCCTAAATTAATATGGGTAACTAAAGAGGAAGCACAGATCTTTATGTCAATGCTTCCCAACCATCTGATTATGGTTCATTTTAAAAAGTTCATTTTAAAATACTTCTGAAAATAACACCTTAAGAATATTTTATGGTGTTGCCATGTTTGCAGCCAGATAAAAACATTTTAAAATCCTGACTGTATTTCTTCTCTATTACATTTGCTAACAAATACATATAGATATATGAAAATCTAATTCTATTTCTTGTAATTGTTTTATAGAATAACAGTTAATGTCCTGTCAACCACCAGCCACAAAACAGTGCTTTAGATCAATGAAACCAGGAATCACACATGGCAGAGGGCAAGACAGAGCTCCAGCTCCCACAGCACATGTGTTTCATCAGCTTCCCCCACATGGGAAGGCAGGAAGACACTTCTTTCCCTTCTCCCACTTAAGTGCCTCTACTGCTCATCCAGAGAAATGTGGGATCCAGTAACCACTACAGGTTCATTTGGATATTTAACTCAGAACATCCCTTGTTCCTTCTCACCATCATCCTGGCTTTCTGTATCCACCCTGTCGTACTCAGATTTCTTCTTCCCTGCATCCTTTTTCCAAGGCACCCATCTCTTTCCATTCCCTGTAAAACCTTGAGCATTTCACTCATGGCCACAAGTTAAAACACTGACACATCCACATTCCTTCATAACTTTTGCTTAGGACACAAAATCAAATACACAAAATTGAATATTTAGGACACAAAATTAAGACATGTCAAATAAGTGCTAAAAATATAAATCTGGAGTCTCAGGGGAGATTAGAAAAGGTTTAAAGATGAAGTTTTACCAGAGTCATACGTTAACGTTTTTAACTGAAATTGCAGCTTGCTTTCAGCTTCTGTTTTGTAAGCAGCTCCATGACAGGCTCATCACCATCTGTTCCTAAGAATTCAAAAGCTTATTACACCAAGTTCAAAGCTAATGAGCTACATACACCAAAATATTGTTTTTAGGAAGTGAAGAGCATCCAAAAAACTTGCTAAACCTAGAAAATATTTATCACAATAAACTTTCAGATCAGCTCATAATAATTGATAATGCCAGTGTTCAAGGAACACATACATTCAAAACTAAATTTAATACTGAAAACACTACAGCAGAGAGCTAACTTCCCCCTCCAAAATGATGAGCCACCCAAAAAAAAAATTCACAAGAGGTGCAAATGTTAGATGACAGGACAGAGATGAGCTACCCTCATGCAGATTTAAGATTCAAGTTCACATTTAGATTACTTCATTCCACCTCATACAAAAGCAAAAGAACAGATTTAATATTAACTGTGCTGGGTGTACACACACGTTGATTTATTACACA
Source organism: Entomyzon cyanotis (assembly GCA_024500445.1). NCBI lineage: Eukaryota > Metazoa > Chordata > Aves > Passeriformes > Meliphagidae > Entomyzon > Entomyzon cyanotis. The sequence continues at coordinate 69,076,458 of JAKEPQ010000871.1, forward strand.
TATGGCAAAGGACTAAAATTACAGGGCTGGAATGCACAGCCAGAGCCTCCTGGGATGTAACAAACATTACAGCAAACAGCTCCTGGATAACAGACCTCTTTGGTCTTATTACATATGCTAACTCCAAATACAGCATATTTATAGCTCTATTTTAGACTTCTGTACACAGGGAAGGTCTAAACTCAAAAGTCAGGTTCCTGCACAAGTCCACTCAGTCACTGCTGCCCAAGATGCCAGCAATGCCTTGTGCAGTTTACTCAATGATGGCTGCAAACACCTTCTGATGGAGCACACCCTGTTTGAAGCCTCCAGCCAGGGAATGGCTGCCTTGCTCCTGTGCTTGGAGAGGAAGCTATAAAATTACACACAAATCAAGTGTAACAACTAAATAAGGAAGGACAAAGGAGCAGACTGCTTCATGTGATTACAGGAACAGGGACATGTATAAACCTGTTGCCTCTTCCAAACAACTCAATCAGAGCAGTGCTGGGAGTAGCCAGGAGTGTGCAGTTACCACAGAGTAACATCACAAGCTGACAGGGCACTTAGAAAAACAAGAGGTACAGGTATGATCAACAAACTTGGATAACTCAAATCAGAGGGAATAATTACCATTTAGGCAGTATTCACACAGGATATTAATCATACTTTATCCTCCTGTCCTTCAGAACAGCACCTTAAGTTCCCTAAAGTTCCATACCAGTGCTGCCACTGATTCAAAATTTAGAAGCTCTTTCCATTTCTCACATGCAGTATTTTCAAAGATGGAATATATATATATATATATATATGTTAAGATACTAAATATTACAAGAAGCACTAGTGTTTTCCTCATTCTGTGTTCACATTCAGCCATTAAAGACTTCACAATGCCACAGACTTTTTCAGTGAAACAACAGTTTGCAAATGCAAAGTGAAATCTTCTTGACAGGTGATTTTTTTCAACATCTTACAGCTCAGGTGCTCATCTTGAACAGGGAAAGGGCCACATCATTTCAACAAACTTCCTGCAGTTAAATAGTTCACTTTTGAGGAAAACATCTGTGACATTTCAGATCTAAAAGTCCATCAAGATAAATAATTCAAATAGTCAATTCACTTCCACTCTCTTTCTTTCCAAAGAACACACCTATACTGCCTTGGAATATTAAATAATTCACACATCCCCAACCAACACCAACATGGCAATAAAATTCCTGTGTGGACATGGTGACAGTATGAAAATACAACCTGACACACAGGTGCCCAGGAATGGCTGTGTGGGCACAGCTGTGTCAGCAACAGCAGCTCTATGCTGCAAACTGAAATACACCTCCAGACTTCCCCTCTACATGCCACATACACCACAGAACAACCTCACAGGGTATCAAGCCAAGCAGTCAATCCAGTGACTCAACTGGAAAAGTCACAGGAATAGGAATAACCCATAGTGAGCTCTGAAGCCCAGCAAAACCACTTACATATCAGTGCCACTGGTTATATCTGTCAATGTTTTCAGTTGATTTATTTTTCTTTACTATTGTTTTTAGAAACAATAGTTTCCCCATCATAAGCAAGGCTCAACTCAAGCCATTTACCTTGACATTCCAGTTGGGAAAAAACTGTTTCCTTGTTTATTCAGGCCAAAACACCTGGCTAGCAGAGACCTGTCTCTCACCCCACAAGCACAGGAATTGTTACCACCATTCTCACAAATTCCAGACACGTGCCAATGGATGGGATTAGCAGGCGCAGCTCAGGCAAACCCACAAGGTACCCCCTGACATGACACTCTCCTCTAGGGGCCCTATTTTCCCTAAAAGCCTGAAGAAAAGCAGCAGGAACAATGGGTGGCACCGGAGTATTGACAACAGGTCTTAAAGCAGCAACCTGAACACTCAGCTTCACTCCTTGCCTGGAGACAAAGAGCCAGAGCTTCTCACATATACTCAGCACTGAAACCGAAATTACTTAATATGGCTTTCAATCTTGCATGTAATCTTTGTTTCTGAGAAACAAGAACTGCCAGCTTCGAAGCAAACACCACCTTCTTACCAGCAGGGCTGCCTACTCTGCCTGGGAAGCAGTGCTGCTCTGAGCACTCAGTGTCACCTCCCTGCACAACCCACTGCAGTGACAGTTTCTTCCAGACAAAAAAACAAAAAAAGGATGTATAAACTGAAGTATCATTTGACCAATGGGACTGATAAATTGCTGTATATCTCGTTTTCTCCAAGCCTTACATGGATGCAAAGATTCTGGACAGAATACTTAAAGGGAGCAGGCATCAACATTTTGGAAATAGGTACTTTATTCTATTCCTTAAATACATCCTACTTACTTCAAACTAAATACACATGGATTAACCTACATACATTGCCTTAAAGTTTATTTATTAATCTGCTTTTTTAACTAACGTTACTACACTTTTTAACTGTGCCCAGGTTAGAACTAAACCAGAAGAGTCTGTCTTGTTTGCAGTCCCTCCTGACTCCATGATTCCTGTTTAAAGTTCTGGGTGAGGTCAATTTACTATTTTTGAAAAGGAATTAAGGAAGATGCTACACTTGAAGGAGCTTTCAGTCAAAACTTCTCTCACTGCCTCACAGCACACTTGTGTTTAGCAGCATCCCTCCAGTAAGAACACAGGACAGAGGCAACAAAGACAGGCTTAAGAAGGCAGGTCAGCTGTGCTAATACCCTAAAGTGCTCATCTAAGGCTGATGAAAAGGGGAAAAAAGAGGCTTGAGCTGTGTTTTGTTGCCACAAACACACAGACCAGGAAGTTGAACAGAAAGAATTACCCAAAAACAAATCAGCCTTTTAAAAAGGCTTGCTGCAAGCACTGTAGCTGTCTGCAGTCTCTAAGAATTTCTCTATACTACAGAAGGGGACATAAACGAAACCAAATCCAAGTAATTTCATTACACAAACAGTTCTAAGACCAAGAATTTACACCATGAACTAAAAAAATTCTCAAAGTCATATTGCAAGTGTAACTTTTACATTCATGCTGTTCACATTCGCTACCCCGAAACACAAAGTCTGTCTACAACATTTGATGCTAAGAACACAGGGAAAATAAAACAAGCTTACCACTTCCAAGGACATATTTGCTCGAACACGCCCAGTGTTGCAGGGATTTTTTTTTAATTTAGGGGGGAGGAAGAAAAATGTCACAGTGAGCAAAGTTCACGTGCTAACCTGGAGAGGATCCAGGCTCGGCTAGAGCAGCAGCAGCTGCACACACCTGTGCAGGCAGGAAGCTCTCCCTGCAGCAGCTCCAAGGCTGAGGAGCTGCATGTCCCAAAGGCGCTCAGAGAAGTGTCCAGCTCACTCACCACAATGTCCCCAAAGCCTGCTGGAAAACTTCTCTGCCTTAACTAATGAAAGCTACTGATTAATCTATTCACTGCTCCTCCCTCACCCGAGTTACTGCCTTGAGCTTATGATCAAACTGGTTTTACTACCACGAAAAGCCTATTACTCACAATACAGCTATTTACAAAACTAAGATAGCAATAAATGAAATAAAACAAGGAACTGTGGTTCTTAAAAAAAAACTTCTCAGCTATGCAGGGACAAAAGCCTTAAAAAAATAAGCAGAAGGATGAACACCAAATCACCACTTTCAGTTATCAACACAACAGGTGTCTGGAGAGTGAACAGAACTACTCAAAACAAATAAATCAACAAAAATGAATCTTAGTTCATCTTTTCAAAGTAAATGCAAAAGCAAGGAGTTAAAATTCATTGGGCATGAGAGAGAGGGAGGTCTGGGGGACTTCCTGAAGAAAGGGAGGCCTGGACTCTTAATCTTTACTTTCAGAGAGCTGTTCCTGTATATTGTATAAAGTCTAGAAGCAAACAGAAATAAAACCCAACTCAAAACAAAAAATTCTTCCACATTCCACACACCTTAATATCTCCAAAAACTTCACACATTCCATCTCACAGCATTAATGCACTTCTCTAAATCACACTGGAGACAAATGTGTGCACATTTTTCACTGTGATGGATTTTAGAAAGGAAAAGGCTCTCTCAAAGAAAACAATAAAAGTCTGCTAGGTTCCACTGCTAATTCCTTTCAGGAATTTATGAAGTTGTTTATTCTAAATTGCCCATACAGGAAGAAGCAGAAAAACGGCAATAACAATGTCAGAAACAAAAACTCTAATTCAACCCCCCTCAAAGAGGATATGCACAGAGTTCAAACAGGAATTTCACACCAGGTTTTCTTAATAACACTGGAAATTAACACTCCAAAATCCAGCCCTGAGATACAGGCAGGACATCTTTAGGAAGCCACAGCACTGAGAAGTGAATTCAAGGAAATGAGCTTCTCAAGTAGGCAGTGTAATTGTTTCACTTTTTTGTAACCTACTTGTGTTCAACTATACATTTACCACCATCTTCTGGTGTTAGGACTGCTTTGGACATCCCACTTCTGACTTCCCTCCCAACCTTTACAACACCTCTCACTCCCCATCCCACACAGTGATCCTGCACAGTAGTACCTGAGGATGTTTCAGAGGCTCTATGGGCTTCCCCTTAGCTGAGTCTACCTGCTCTCTTCCTTTTAAAGCAGAATGATGCAAGTGGAAGTCAGCACCAAGAACTGCAGCTTTTGGGACAGACCATCTCACAGACTGCTGCTTAACCCATCAAGTGATGGGCTCACAGAAAACATCCTGGCACCAGGAACCAGGCACCACCAAGCTCTGGTCATTCTCCAGGACTTCCCCATCAGTATGCAAAAGGATTGGGTACAAACCAATAAAACCCAACCAAAAAGTTACCAGATGATATTATAAGGTACCAAGCATCAGCATTACATCAGTATCCAGAGGAAGCTTCCATAAATTCCCTTCTCTATAGGAGTATTTCAAAGTCACATAGTGCTTAGCTCACCCGCACTGTACAACAAATTAACCAATTAAAAACACAGTCTCAGCTTCCTGTGGTGCACTTCTGACAGCAAAGACCCAATTGCTATCACTACATGAAACAAACCTGCTACCACAATTTAAAATTATTTTGCAATGGTTAGAACACTTGATAAATAAAAGGAAGACAATCAAAAACCTATTTCCTGCTTTAACAACCCAAAATGAAGTTGACAGCACTTAGTCATACTTCAAACAGAAAAGACACATTTGTCAAAGCACAAGAAGTGGCATAAAATGTCAGTAAATCCAGTGAATGGGCAGAGCCCAGAAGGAGGGAACAGAAGGGGACTGATCTGCTTTAGCAGTGAGGATACAGTCTGAATCTGGGGCATCCAACACATTCAGACAGCATGCAGCAATAATCCTCCTGTCCACATTTCACTTGTCCTTCAAACAGCCAAGAAGCAGCCTTGTGCTGCCTGACAGCCAAGGACAGTTTGCAGCTGGCACCCAGGCAACAAGCTCTTTTCCTGCCCTCAGACAGGATGAAGAAGAGACAAACGAACAAAAATAGCAACAACAAACTAGCTGGAATTAGAGCCTTCCCCCAGTTCTCTTTCCGTTGATGGAAATCAAAGGCTTTTACTTCTTTTTTAAAAAAATAATTTATCTGCTTTAATAACAGCTAACATTTGAAAAAGAAAACTTGTTTATCTTCACGCAGTTTCATCTGACATATTTATTATGTTTTTAAATTTTTCGCATGAAGGCAAATGTAGTGGATAACATGTGCACTTTCAGCTTCAAATTTTAATCTTTTCCAGATGAGCACAGATTACCATGCACAGTCTGTCTGGAGGGGTTATATCCTGACCGCTGTTAAATTCTTAACAAACCAGTGTGTATATATGTGTGTCACCAAAAAACCACCACAAATTTAACCACATAATGCATTCAGGCCAGATCCCCATTTAATGCATGCAATTATAATAGGAGAGTAAGATGATCCTTTCAGGAAGGAATAAATATTCAAGTACAGTCCCAGAATTTTGCAAATGTGTAAGACTTGGTGGAATCCTTCGTCTTGTCCACAGCAATTTGCCCTCTCTGGTTACATTTCTGTCCTCTTTCTGAACTTCACGCTCCTTTCCCTTTCAGGTGGGTTGTGAGAAGTCAGCAACACCCATTCTTCGTCAGCATCCTCATTGTTCCTACCACTCCCAGCGGTGGTGGTGAGCTACTGCTCACAGCAGCAAACAAATAAATCCATTTCTTGGGAGACCTTCCTCATTCACAAGGCCAAAGTCCAGCCCTGCTTCAGCTCATTTCCACCTCCCTCCAGCAGGTCACCCACACCCTGCAGCTGCTAACAGCACACCAGACCAAGCCGGGGCATTTGAGTATTGTTGCTGAGGCTTGGTACTTGCAGTAGTCTGGTCATAACAGCATTCCATACATCCTGCAGCATGATCCAACAACCCTGCCACAGCAGCAAATGAGAATGGTTTGGGAGGAGGCAGGAGGAAAAAAAACAAACAAAACTTTTCTGCAACAGCTTTCCCAGAAACAGTCTCTGAAATGATGACTACCTGTAAATTAACTTTTAAGACTATAATCTTTTAAGACTATTAACTTTTAGGACTATTAACTTTTAAACTATAATCGAACAGACCATGACAAAAACACGCAACTTTCACTTGCGTAACAATTAATGCTTTCCCATTGTCTCATCACTGCACAACAGCCTTGCAGCCTAAATATACCAACTTAAAGAAAAGTTCCCAAGATGAACCTCATAACTGCAGCCAGCTCCAGCATCAAGAAGGCAACTCACCCCTGCTGTCATGAAACAAAAGTGGTAATTTTATTCTGCACAGCTTCCCTTCTACTTCTCCAAACCTCTACACCTTCTACAAAACTGACTGTCCCCTGTAATTCAGGACATCTGACTGTGCCATGCACACATGAACAGCTGGAGAGTTAAAAATACCTGCAGCTGAGATGCCAGGATGGAAATAATTTTGAACAAAGTTTATAAAAGCCACAGTTGCAGGAGGGAAAGAAATCACCCAACAAGTTTGGTAATTAACATAGAAACATGTCACATTCAACTCCTCTTTGCTCTTCGGGAGAAGGACAAATTGATGACACGCAAACCAGCAAAGAGCCAAGTCTGATGCTTTCTTCCTATACAGCACTTGAGAGCTAATTAAGAACATCAGCACAATAATCATCAAAACACCACTTGAGGTCAAATCAGTATTTATACAGGACTCAATCCCCAAAACTGACTTTGAACTAAATTATCATCAACTTGAAAATGTTAGACAAGTGAAAGGCATTCATACAAATTTTCCCTTGGTAGAGGACCCTCTTTGAGAAGGATAATTCCTATCAGTTTTAAAAAGAAAGTACTTAAATCACTCCACAGTAAATCAGAAATGAGTACTTTTGTTTTTTCAATTTTTAGAAAAATTGTCAAATTTAAAGTAAGCGACTGTAAAGAAGTGTTTATAGCACTGGACCAATAACCCCTTAGGTTTAACAACATGAAAGTATCACAGTAAAATACACTGGACAGTTCTGATTTGCAGAGAATTAGTTTCATTTCAAAAGAAACAGGAATATCTACAGTCATTTGGACTACATGGAAGTGTTACACCAAGGAATTTGCAGAGTCACAGAAAAGGCAGTGAAGGGAGCCCAGGGTAAGGCAGAATTGCTCCTTCAAATAGAGCAGCTTGATCCAGGCTGAAGCACCCACAGTACAGCCTGAGGACGCAGCTTTTCATTATAGATGAGCTGACTGAGCTGTGACCCCACTTTCCAAACTCTCTCACAACTGGATGCCTTCTGTAGGGGTAGGTTTATGGTTTTTTTATAGTCTTGGTTTTTTAATCAGTTCATCCCACTAAAGCAGGTAACCATGGCTACAGGCAACTTGGTGCAGAAGTAGGAAGCAGACAGAACACACAGTGCAAGGGTACAGACCAAAAGAAATTCTAAAGTGAGTCAGAACAGACAGCAGAACTTAAAAAAAGATCTTCAAAAGCATGTTTAAAAAATGCTTTATTTTAATGGGAAGACATCACCTAGTATGTCTTCCCATTAAAATAAAAAAGTCACCCTGTTACAACTGATGTGTATTCCAACCATTTCAGTAACAATGAGCCTGCCACACCATCACAGTAAAACCAAGCCAATGCAGGAAACTCACCTTCACAAAATTGTCAGGGAACATGCCCCTTCTGCCATTCAACTCCCCTTCCAACCATCCTTCTTCTTCCAGTTTTTTCACATTCCTGATGATTTCCCCAACTCGGATCGTTAACTCATCATCATGCACTGCATCATAGTCATATTCCACAATATAGTCCACTAAAAAAGAAAAACAAAATGCAAAATGAATACAACCCAAGCCTGGAAATTCAACTTGAAAGCCATGCATATTCAAAAGGCAGACCTACCAATGAATGCTAAGAACAAGCACTTCCCTCACAGCAACGCTTATCTGTGAATTGTAACATTCCCAAGTATTTTGGAGTGGAGGAAAAATTGGATGGCCACCTATTAGAATAAAGTAAATTTAAGAATACAACACTGGGTCATATTTTGGTGGTGGTGGATAGGTTTTTGTTCATGTGTGGTGGAAGGAATTGCTGGCAGTGTTTATTTTCCCCACAAAGTTCCAGCTGAAGATTTACCAATTATGAATCATTGCCCACAGGGCAAGTGCTTCTTACTCAGTGCACTTTTGGGGCCAAGGACCAAACACTGTATGTACAGTACATACTTGCAATGCTTTGTTAATTCTCATACTTGAGCCTGCTACTTTGTCTGCAAAAAACAAATTGCTGCACACACAGAATTTCTGCAGGTTTGATCCAAGGAATGCAATACAGACAGAAGCTGTGTGATTGACAATACCATACAACTTAAATTGCACAGATATGTAAAAAGCACCTTCCTTCAGAGTCATTTGGTTTGTATGAAATAGAATAAGCACATGAGCTTTACTTTTGATACAATTAAGTTTACTCAGAGGAGCACAGCAGTGTGTTCACATACTTGTACATCTGTTGCACAAGGTCCATGAGAGTTGCTCACTGACAGCTTAAGCTTGTTTGGCAATAAAGACCCATTTGTTCATCAAGAAATTCTGTTCATGCCACAAATTTCCACAAACCTGCAGCAATCAAGCAATCTTCCCTCTCGCTCAAATTCAGTCAAATATCCAGGCACTGCCAAATGTTAACACTGTTCTCACTGAAACCTCCCTCTCCTCTGCAGATCACAAAGCACAAGAGCAAAACAGGGTTAAAAGACAGAAATCCTGAATGGTTGTAGAAGTTCTTTCCCAGGTTGATCTATTTTATCAGTGCATAATAATATCCAACAATTAATTAAAAAATGAAGGAATCAAATGGGAAGAAGCATTATTTCCTTGGTGTTAATAATATCCAACAATTAATTAAAAAATTAAGGAATCAAATGGGAAGAAGCATTATTTCCTTGGTGTTGAACTTACAGCTGCATGAAATCAATGTATAATTCTGATCTGTAGGCAGTTTTGATCACAAGTGCAGCTGCACTGACTGCAGTGAAGTCTCTGCTTTATCCCTGTGCTGCCTATGGATGAAGCCAGAAAACCCTTAGTGAAAAACAGAACTACATGATGGTGCCATGAGTGCAAGAGATGCTTGAATGATATGTCTGGCAAACTTTTTTCTGAATAGAACCATTAACAAAGGAACCAGTAGAATATAAACATGGAGACTTAGTTTTACTTTTTTCCTTTAGGAAATTATTTTCTTCCTTATGAAAAGGAGTAATCACTGGAGTTACCTGCCTATGACACAAACCTGGAACTCCTAGCATACACCTTTTGTACTGCAGATATTAATTTTTGCCAAACATATTCTCTAGGCTTGTCTCAAAGCATCATATTCCCCCATTACTGCCTGCAGCAAACAGAGTAGTCCTGTCTTGCTTCTGCACTGAATTGTCTTGAGTGGCTGACTAAAATATTGCCAAACATACAGGAAATTCTGGCAGTCACAAATCATAAAGACAACAGCCATTCATCACCTAAGAGTCTGGAAGTGAAAACATCACCTTCCAACCAACTCAGCCCAGCCATTTTAGAAACCAATAAACATATAAAACCGTAAAAATACTCATGTCACATATTTCTCTCATGATGTACTGTTTTGAAGCACAATAGCAGGAACTACACTTCAATATACACACTATAGGACAGCCTTACAAAGCTAAACATGGAAAATGGATCACAACAGGGTCACTCATGGCAAATGCTCACAGCAGTGACTTGAACTGCCAAACACCTGGTCCTTTTTCCACAGCAGCAGTAGATAATCACACCCACACTGTGTCAACATGAACCAATCTACTGAAAGCTTATTTATTCCCCTGGGAGAACATTTCTGTATTTGGGTTTGAAATACACAGCACATTCATTTTGGTCACCTTTCCAGAATACAAAACATGGACTCAGTCACACCAACAACCAGTGGAGAACCTGAAGAAGCTCCCAGTCATCCACAGGTCTTTATGTTCCAAAAACAAGTAGCAGTAAACAGACATCAACTTCTTACACTTGAAATTTAGGGGCTGAATTTCCTCTGGTATTTTGTCAGTGATACTCAAAGCCACCCTCACTCTCATGGATACGAAGACAAACCAGATGTGAATTCTGTTGCCTCATCTGTAAAGTGGAAGGGACCAAGGGGAATGCTAGGATAGCTTCATCCCATACATTTTTTTTTCATATGATAGCAGAGAAACAGCAAGGAAGCTACACATCCCACATCTTGCTACTACATGGTCCTCAAGCAGAACACTCGCAATTTGCTTTTCAATATTAGCAAGCAGCAGTATTTGAATCATCCAAGTAATTCACATTTCAGTGTGATGGGCAAGAAACCACTGTACAGCCAGAACAGTCTTAACAGTCTTACTTAATCTGTTAAGTAAGCCTCTGAAACATACCAAAGTATATTTACCCAAATTAAAACAGAGTCCAGTGATGACAGATTCCTTTTTTAAGGAATCACAACTCCTTATAATAACAACTAGAAAGTATGTTAGTTGACCAAATATACTTCTTAATGCTTGAACTAGTCCTAAATGCTTTTGAATGCTTCAAGTTCTCACTGAAAAGCTTTACTAAAGACCAGACACACTACAATCAGTCAGCAGTAAGTTGGACTCCATATAAGCTGGTCAAAACTCTTTTTATAAAATTCTCAACTGATATAAGGTGCAGCAGAACTCCTCAGCAACACATACTATCAAACCCACTTATCTCCTCTCTGCTTTTTACACTGCTTACTTCATTTCAAACCCCACTCCTCTCTGCTTTTTACACTGCTTTCTTCATTTCAAACCCCACTCAAATCAATAATCTGTAGCTTAAAAGTCCATAATGATCAAATCTAGGATTAAAAATAGTCTTCTCAAGCTTGAGCAGGAACACTGAGGTTTACTGTGCTTTTCTAGCATGTCCAGAAACATCAAAGCTCACCTAAGAGGGGGAGACAACTTTCTCCTGAGTTTTCACAATATCTGCATACAAGGAAAGGCTGAAAGTGCTGGGGAAAGGCCCAGGGAAATCTTATTAATCCAGGTGTAGAAAAGACCAAGCAGTGCCCAATGAAAACACAAGAACAGTAGGACAAAATAAAACCAAATAAATTTCACTTAAACATATATAAACATACTGTCCCCCAGCCATGACAACTTTCCAGCATACTTAGGGAACCTTCCAGATGGTGTTTTTTGAAGGTTCTGACCCATTTTCAGGGGCAAGGGACTGATTAAAATCAAAAGAGCTGAGGAAAAAGTTATTAACTGGACATCTTTGGGGGGCAGATGGTTTTAGCAGGCTCTGTAGGAGTAGTCTGTTCAGCTCTTGTTTTTTAGTAAGATGACAACCTCACTAACAAAACAATAATGAAACAATTAGGTTGGACATTAGGAAGAAATTCTTCACAGAAAGGATGAAAAGGGTGGTTAGATATTGGAATGGGCAGCCAAGGGAGGTGTTTAAGGAATAACTGGATGTGGCACTTAGTGCTATGGTGGTTGATATGATGGTGTTTGGTCACAGATTGGATTTGATGATCACAGAGGTCTTTTCCAAACTACCTGATTCTGTGATAAAACAGACTAAACATGTCAAAGTCAGTCAGCCCAGTCAGCAACTGCAGACTACATTATTCCCCACAGCACAGACAGTGTCCTATCTAACACCTCTTTGACAAAACAGCTCCCGCTGTCAGCCCACACAGCAACACTGCCTGCACGAGGCATTCAGTCACTGCTGGCACAGCTGGACTCCCAACCTCTCCAAACCTTACACAACCAGCTCTTCTGCCAACCACATCCCAGTGCCAAGGCAGAGGGCAAGTCTCCCAACAAGCATGGCCACATTACACCCATCTTCTCTGATCTGAAACAAACAATGTCTTCAGCTTCTCAGACTCTTTCTGAAATTGGCTATTACAGGTAACTAAGGCCCTCTGGTAGCCCTAAAACAAAAACCAACAAATAAATCAAGGAAAAGAGTGGAAAATATACCAAAATTCTAGCATGCCTATGTCTTCAACAGAAATAGCCAAGTGTCAGATACTCATCCAGCAAAGAACACAATTTCACATTCTTGGTACTTTGTTTAGGGTATTACAACACTGTCAGATTCCAGCGACCTTTCTGTAGTAGACAAAAAAAAAGACACAAGCCACATTTAAAATAAATCCCATGAAAAACACACTTTCACTTTAATAGCTTACAAATTTTATTTTTAAAACAGGGGAGGGGGATTCATCAGATAACTGAAATCCTTGCATATGCTGGGAAGCCTTGCTGGAACTTGCTGCAGACCTGGAGAGACAAAGTCCAATGCAAAGCAGCAAGAATTGCTGCCATGCTCCATAAAGGCCTCTTCAGGAAGGTTTTAGGCCAGTTCAGATTCAAAGTCACTTATTGGAACGACAACCCTGGAAAGTTGTGTGTCCTCCAGAAGTACCTTGCCAGCAGAACTGCAGTCACACTAGAAACTGAGCTTTTGCTTTTCCAATTTATCACAACAGACAGTTGCTAGATGCCTAAAACAAATTTCATTAGTACTTTTGTTTCCACTTGTACATTTATCACATAAAACCCCCAATGTTTAGTCTCCCATAAAACCAAGCCTAACAATTCTGTTATTATGTATGAATCGAGCCACACAGAGTTACAAAGGTATTTCACTTCATAGCAGACAAAGTTTACACTGGAGACAAGACCACAGAGGACACAATCTTACCCTTGTGACTATGATATTTTTCTTCACAACTATTTCAAAATCAGGTGCTGAACTTAAGGAGAATGCTCCCTCCCAGTTGCTTTCCCACAGAAATCTTCCTACAATTTGTGAGCTATAGGAATTCCAGCTGGTTTAATACTAATACCATAGTACATGTTTGGCCACTTTAAGATAGATCTTAACACTGATAAAGTAGCTCAGGTGTTTAAATGCTAAACAATGAAAACACCTCCATTAAGTGTTAAACATAAGTAGTGGTTGTAAGAATGTTTTCTTTCCACTTCCATACCATATAATTTCCTGTCACCCTGACCTGAGTCACTGATGACAACCCAGATGCTTAAATAAAGCAGCCTAGTAGACTTCCCATTGCTCTTTAAATTGTAGCTCCTGCTCCCAAAACTGCATGCATTTTGTCTACAAAGCCCTCCTGTAAAGAGACATGCACAAGGTGAGCACCAGGGTTTGGGAACCAAAGACAAATCCCTCCTGGCCAAGAGCTCCCACTGCTCTGCAGCCAGGCTCCTTCCTCCAGGCTCTGCATCTGCTTCACTCTCCTGTTTACAAATGACCATAATAGCCAGTTCCCCAAAGATCCAAGAATTCCTTTGGGGTACAGAGTGGGTTTACTCTTCCTCAGTCTGAGTGAGGGAGCACCTCACCTTTCCCACTATCAGGGAAACCACTCTGAGCATTGGTCTTGTGCAAAAGTCCTTCCCTTCACACCCCAATAAGCATCCAACCGAGAAGCAGCGAAAAGACTGAATCTTGAACAGACGAAAACCATGTGTTTCCTACTTTCCTTCTCATGGTGCCCAGTAAAGCTACATCACCAACAGAGAGTGGGAAACCCACAAAGTTGTATTTCCAAGACATCTTAACCGAGGATGTTGTGATTCCCACCCATGCTTTCTTCTGTGTGTATTCACATGGTCCCTTCCCCCTGCTCTACGCTTAAATTAGTAGTTATTTATACTACTGGTGAATCAGATAAAGAAAACAGCCCAAAAAAAAAACTATTTAGAACCAACTTTCTGCAAGTTTATCTGATTAAGATGTCTTGCTGCAGGGTGAGACACAGGACTGCTTCAAGCCCAACCTAGATCAACATCTACATCCCTGTTACAGCCCAGATCAGGAGCACATTGCTCAGTGAAGCTCCAAACCACTCTCAATTGTGGTGGTTCAGTCCAGTGTGGAACAGTCTCACAGCAAATGATCTGGATTTTTTTCACAGAAACTAAACCCACGAACATTCCTAAGGCTTGTTAATCTTTAATTATATCCATGGGACAAGACTAAAACTACAATGATATAAAAATGTCCAAAACTCGAAATATGGATATGGTCCCTCATACCAGGAATTTCCCCTTACAGATCCACTCATCTTGCCCCTCATCACTTGCTGCTTTGCACAAAGCCAAAATCTGCCATGAAACCACATTCTAACATATCACATTATTGACACAAGGCCACTGGATTCCTCTCAACTCCGATGGCAGGGATGCAGTTCCCAGCTATTAAGAAACTGAACGTGGAAAGAGTGTAATCAGCTAATGGAGACCACTCAGCCTACACATATTTAACAGTACAGTCACTAGTTTCAAGCCACACCATCCAGAAGAGCAGACATTTCACTGAGCTGAGCCATGCAGAGCCATCACATTCATGCTCCACGTGGAGGACTTGTGAACAATTGCATCACAAGGGCTACTGCAAGCATCAAACATCACAAATGAGATGTTTTACCTTCCCAGTAGCTCAAAAGGAGGTCGGGTGCCTCCTGAATAGCCTCTGGAACAGCAGTGACACATGGCAGAGCCATTTCTACCTGTGCCTCCTCCCAAGGGAGCCACACCAGTCTTGCCAGCTCCAGTCCTGCCAAATAGCTCTGCACCAAAGCGGTCACACTGCTTCCTGCTCCTGAAGCTTTGATCCCCCGTGCCAGCCAAGCAAACTCTGCTGCCACAAGGAAGGGATGTGGCAGAGGAGGTTCTCTGCAGTTTAAGATAATGCTGACCTCATATATTCAAATATTGACTTATGGTCTTGTTTTAAGCAAAATGCCCTGAGCCATCAGAATTCTTTCATTAGTTTATAATAATACAACATAATGCCAATGAAATTGAAATATTTTCATGCCATTCTATGTACATTTTCTTTTAAGCATACACAATTAATTCCCAATTTGCTTTAAGCTGATTATTCCAGTTGTGGATTATTTCAAAGATGGGGAACCTAAATCTGTGCAGTTGATTAGTTCAGGTTGCTGGGCAAACAAACAATCGTTTCAAGCACCAAAGATGCCTCCAGCACGTACAAACTCACAGTGTTGGACCCAAGCTGATTCAACATAAAACCAGCTTAGCTGTGTCAACCCAATCTCTGGAAGCACCACAAACACCCTGGTGTCACCCAGATGGGACTCAGTTTGGATGCCAACAGGATTTGCTCTGTTTAAAGCAACTTCATGTTGAAGTGAGCATGAGGCTTCACACTCTGTTCAACACAGCCCATCTCAGAAGGCTCAGAAGTTTCAAAGAAGCATTAGATGAATGAGGGCAATCAGCCAGTAGGAAGCAGTCAGGCCAAAGTCCCAACAAGCCCCTTTCTACTTCCGCAGCACAAGAGCTGACCAGTCAGAACGCCATCCCTCATCTGAGCCAACATCCAATTAATCATAGAATATGCTGTTAGAAGGGACCCACAAGGATCATCAAGTCCAACTCCCGGCCCTGCATAGGACGATCCCCAGGAGAGTCACACTCTGCACCTGACAGTATTGTCCTGGGAAGCCTGTTCCAGTGCCCAACCACCCTCTGGCTAAAAAAACTTTTTCTAATATCCTTCTCTGACACAACTTCAGGCCATTCCCTTGGGTCCTGTCACTGGTCACCAGAGTCGCTGGTCACTGGTCGCCTTTGCCCCTCCTCTTCCACTCATGAGGAAGCTGCAGACCTCATTACACAATGAGGTCAGACCTCAGTCTCCTCTTCTTCAGGCTGAACAGACCAAGTGACCTCAGCCCCTCCTCATACAGCTTCCCCTCAAGGCCCTTTACCATCTTCGTTGCCATCCAACAGTTTAATACCTTTCTTATACTGAGGTGCCCAAAACTGCACAATATTCAAGGTGAGGCTGTGCTGCCCAGAGCAGAGCAGGACAATCCCCTCCCTTGTCTGGCCAGCAATGCTGTGCCTGATGCACCCCAGGACAAAGTGCTGTGCCAGGACAGTTCAGTCTTCCAGCCCCAGCTCCCATTCTTCTATCAGATTTTTAAAAAAACTCGAGAATTTAAATATCAGAGTCTTCTCAACCAAAAAATCAATGCACTACTATCAAGAAAACTTATCATTCTTCTGGAACAGTTCCTCTTTACTATCACAAGTCACTACCAAAAAGCTGTTGGATATGTGATGGTTTACAAGAGCTGTTAAAAACTTGGTAAGTACTTTCCAGTGCTTACACTGAGGGGATCTTAAACTTCTAGAAAGACAGCTTTTAAGAAAAAAAGAAGTCAGAATAAACACACACCATGGAGAAAACCAGAAACAGTAACCAAACCAAAAAAGGCAACAAAACAAATTTGAAACATACCCTCACAAAATCCAGTATCTCATCTGAACCTTTGTTTCCTGAGACCTCTGCATCAACAGCCCAGCTACTGTCAGCTTCCCATGTTGATTAAGTACTATGAGCTTAAAGACAAAAAAGTACCATCACAAGAAGTATGAGGTCTCACCACATTTTCTACTTTCTAATGATAACAGATACCTTATTGCATCCTTTCAGTACATACCTTTTTCCAAGGTCTGTAGTGAGAAGACATGGGGCACTGATTTTAAACTGACAGAGGGGAGATTTACATTGGACCTAAGGAAGGAATTCCTGCTGATGAAGGTGGTGAGACACTGGCACAGGCTGCTCAGAGAAGCTGCAGATGTTTCATCCCTGACAGTGTTCAAGGCCAGGCTGGATAGCCTTTGAGCAGCCAGGTCTAGTGGAAGGTGTCCTGGCTCATGGATGATCTTTAAATGTCCCTTCCAATCCAAACTATCCTGTGATTTAGGCCCAAATATCTTTTAATGATATTTTTGTTAGATGGACCATACAAATAAATGAACAAATCACTGTCATTAACATGTTCATTTTCAGACACATCTCATAACTTTCACAGGTTTCTTGTGATCCACAAAATCTCTCATACCTGTCACTGAAGTTTCTTACTTACGCTTTTGATTTTACCTTTACAGCTGACAGGAAACTCTGCAGAAGTTGGCCAAACTGAAATTCATTTCAGCCACTAAACACTTCTCCCAAAAACACCTTCTCCCTGCAGTGCCACTGACATCCCAATCATGAACCCTCAGTCCAATCACCAATCCAGGTGCTGTCTAAAGTCTGTGATAAGGCAACTTTATTCAAGTTTCTTTTCTTACTTTCTGTCCACCCTGCAGTATTTGTTGTTTTTCCTTACTTCTTTGTAACTTGCTCTGTGCTGCATCATCCAGTTCTAGCACAAATATTTTCTGCTTAAAGCAACAACTCCTCTACATCCATAGCTTGCCTGAAAAAAAAAAGGAAAATAAAGCAAAAATAGCAGTCTACCCTTGAGACAGTCTAAAGCCAGGAGACTTGGTTCTGTCAGCACAGAACTTGTCCATCTGGAATCTGCCCTGGATCCGCCTGGCATTTTTAGATTGGGTAAGGCAATGGTGCATTCTCCAAGAAATGACTCACCATGCATTTTTAATAAAAAATTTGTGTTGAATTTTACAGCCCAGTAAGAATGCCTGAAATAATTAGGAAAATGCACAGTTGAAAACAGTTTAAAATGTACACTCTTCCTCCCAAATTATTTCAACTAATGAGAAACTCATTGCATTCTAACAGCAACCACCTCAAACATCAGTGTCTGGTGCTGGCTTGGGTACAATTAGGAAGAGACTTTGAGAAGGAAACTAAACAGCATAGCAGAAACCCTGCCCAGCAGCCTGCCCTGAAAGATCCAAACCACATATGCCTCATTTTCCTACTCCAGGCTCCTATAATTTACTGAAGTACATTATAGTGCTTAACACTGTATATGATAGAACACAATTGAAAATTGAGTGTTTGTCAGTTTTCACTTACCTAAAGCAAATCATCTTCACACACACCCTCATAGTTTTACAACTGTATGCTGCAGGTAAGTCACCATTGCCAGCCAGATGGGGAAAAAAAACTGTTTTAGGGACACCTCACTGCATCCCATCATGTGTCCTCCAATATAATCAGAAATACTTCCCTTAAACTCAGTCAAATGTAACAAATGCTACAATTGTGGATATAATTAAGCCCCTCACTTCTATGAGCAGAAATGCTGGGCTCCTCCCTTTACAGCATGAAATGGGAAGTATTAGAATAAGATCTCTACCACCTCCAGGTATTTAATACCTTATTAGGACAGAGGAGGTCAAAACGTTCTGCCTGGGAAGTGACATGAAGCAGAAAGTGATGGTTTGTGCTACTTGCTATTTCCCTCAGTCTGAGCAGAGCTCACGGAAGGAAACCAGCCTGGAAATGAGAGGTGACACCTGCAGGAAAGGCAGCAAATGTCTCCATGAGCAGAAGTGAAAAAATGCTACTAATTCACATTGCAGAGAAAACCAGGGATCTTTGACGGCACAGGGGAATGTATTTAAAAAAAAAAATACCCCACATTTTTGGAAGTCATGACTCAGACACTGTTCCATATATAGATTTATGTCTCTTCCTCTGTTCCTTCCCTTAAGTTAATTTTATAACATCTACTTGGCAAAACATTTGAGGTGAGTCACAAAACACCAAATTACAAATTCTGCTAAAACAAAGCCATGCCAAAGAGCACTGAAGAACAAAAGAATCATACCTCATTTGTATTTTGTTCAAATTCAAAGCACCAAGTAAGCAGTGAAAGTACCACAAGGTCAACACCCTATTTACAGGTGTTCCCTTAAAGCCTTCATTAGGTCATTAGCTCAGAAAAATAAGTTTGAAGCTGAAAACTCTGTTGCTTATCTGAAAACTCTTTTTAAGAAGTCATTCCCCTGAAAAATAAAAAATTGTATTTGAAGTTTACTTCCTTTGGTATCAGGACTCCACAATACTACTAAAGCTTCAGCTTCTCCTGCAGATTTTTTTTTTCAAGACTCTCCTAGCCAAAAAGGACATCATGATCATAGCCCCAGGTTATGAATTCAAGAGTTATGAAAACAAGAGTCTCTGAAAGCCTTTTGGGTTTAAATGAAAACTCCTTTTACGCTCTAAAGAAATGCAGAAATGCTTTGATAAGACAGCCTACAATTTGACACATAGCTAATTCTGAATGACAATTAGTACTTGTGCAAACATGGCAAGAATCTGGCTTTGAAATAAATTCACAAAAACTTAAAAGCATTATTCAGAGCATGCACAAAGTGTTCCCTTCATCTTTAAAAACAGACATGATGCAAGAGTCTGAATGGTCCCAGATTCGGATCTTGCAAAAACCACAAAATATGCTTAGCATTAAAACAGGAACAAGTGTTTGTATCTGAGTCTATGCTGTCAGGTCATACTAACTGCGTGACAAAGTTCATTTACTTTTTAGTGTGGACGTTTTAGTCAATACAATAAACTGAACTGCTGATGGAAAAGCACAGAAAGAAATAATTTAAACTAATTTTTACAAAAGGCAGTCAAAACAGCAAAACCTCAAGAGCACCCTATAGTCTCAATTAGTTTTAAAGGAGGCAAAATTGTTTCATTAGGTCAATTATGTTCCAAAAGTTCAGAGATCAAGTCCTTTAAATACCCATTTGCAACAGGTACTTAGAAGGATTTAAGTAATTCTTATTAAGATCATGATTTCAATCTGCATGGTTTGCAATGCTTCCAATCACAGGAAAATAAGGTTTTAAAGGACCTCTGGAGGTTGCTTACTCCAAACTGGTCAGAGCAAGGTTAATTACAAACTCAAAGCAGGTTGCTCAAGGCTTTGACCAAGCAAATTTTAGCAGCCTTGAAAGGACGGAGATAAAACAGCCACCCTGAGCACCTTTTCTGATACTGAATTCTCATAATTTTTCCACATTATATTAAATAGGAATTACCACTGTGCTAACTTGCAGGAATTGGTTCACAATTTTTCACTGTGCCTCCAAGGAGAGTCATTCTCTTCTCCAGGCCACACCAACTTCTTGGACACCATATGCACTAACCACACCACCACTCTCAACTCTCCAGTTCGGTGGCATTCCCACTGCATTTGAGGGGAGGGAGGAGCAAAACCAGACATTTAAAAACCAGGTATTTTAGAGACAGTGCTGTGAGTGCCAGGCAGTAGGGAACAACCACTCCCCATGACCTGCTGGCTACTATCCTGCTCCTGCCCCCGGCAGACAGTAAGGTCGTTCATTTCTACTGCAGCACTTAAGTCATCCCCCACCTCGGTCACTGTGGAGTTTTTTTAGGTACCTGGTCACAACCCTGGGCATTTGAAGAAATCAGCATTATGTGAGCATCCCTACCTGCCTGTCCTCCTGCTTCACTCCTGATAATTCTTCCCCTGTACACCCAGTTGGCTGAAACATGCCAGAAGAGCAGCATCTCTGAAGAGCTGTACATTTTTGATTTTTTAGGGTCTTTTGCAAAGTCAGCACTGAAGCACTCAAATCTCAGTCCTTCCCAAGGAAAAGACTTCAGGGCTGCCCTAAGACTCTTGCTCCTCTAACCTGATGGCTGGCTGATCACCAAAAATGCAGCTTGGAAGTAGCTACAGCATGTGCTGTGTCTTGCAGAGCTAATTGATAGTAACACAACGATTGGTATTTGAAGAATTTGAGGAGGGAGCAGAGGCCTTACAGGAGTTTATGAAAAGCTTTCTGGGGCAAGGGATACCAGTTGCTGCTGGCAGGAGACAAAGCACCTGAGGCAAGTTCATAGAAAGCCAATCCTCATCCCCACCATTCTCAACACGGTCACTTGAAGGAGTAGTTTGGCTTTCAGAAACACAAAGGAAATACTCTTGATTGTTCCCATATATTTCACAACTACAGGAGTAACCCTGGGTACCCAACTACACACACACCAAAAAAAAGTGAAATCAAGAGAGAGGAAGAGTCAGCAATATAACCTCAGCTTCTTCAATCATCTAGATCAGGATCTACCACTTCAGCTGCTGCTCAGAACTGAAAAACCAGGCTACAGAAGTGAACAGCAGGATCCAGCAACTCTGCCCTGATAGGAAATCAGCACAGTCTCCTTGCTGCGTGGAGATGGCAGGCTGTCTCTTATTCTACTGACAGCGTATCTCCTGTTTCATAAACGGCTTTATTTCATCTGGTATTCATCCAGCCTGAGGCTCTCTGTTACTGGTTATCTACAAGGGCAGGTTCTCTTCTACAGCCTACATATTAGAAGCCATTTACAATTACAATCCATACATGTGCCTTATAGTTCTCTCTCACTAAGGATGAAGCATTAAGACTGAAAGAACAAACTTTCTTCCCGCAAAATTAGCATCTAGTAAGATGATGAGCACATATAACTAAGAGGAAGCAATTTATACATTCTTAATTGTGCTTTTACTTGACAACCCCACACAGTTAATTTACATACATAACCCTATAGCACACAATGATTTAAGAAATGCCTTCAAGCGCTCCTCACGCTGCAATGGGTGTCAGCTCAGACAGCTTCCAACTCCCCTTGTTCCTTGCACCACATCCTTACTCAGACACTGGTAGGCTGTAAAAGCAGATCCTGTTAGGCTTCTTATAATGTGAATATGTCAATATAATGGTTTTTAGTATCATCTTCCACTTCACAGACACTCTCCTTCCCTGTGCTGAAGGATGAGGTGTATTTTCAGTACATGGGTCAGGAAAAGGAAGCCCATATTTGATTTTCAAGAGCAAAACAGCACAGTTCTTGAGAACTTACTCTTAACTAAAAGGCTACATTCTGCTGTTTGCACTTTTCAAGATGATCTGCTGTCTCCTTATCTACCATACCCACAAGAGCACGGGATTAACATATTTGCTTTTATCCTCATGACTACAAAAGCCTTGCTCACCTCAGCACTTCCACTGCCCCACTTGCAGAACAGCATCTCATTTCACCTGGCTTCAGAACAGCACTAACTCATCTGAACACAGCATGAAATGTTGTTTGGGACACTGAGGTTTCAAATAAACAGCCCATGGTCCACTCTGCAGACACTCATGTAGCTTGCAAATCCTGCTAAATTTGTCAAATTGCATACCAAAATCTCTCAACAAAAGAATATTCTTCACTTAACCTCTTCAGACGTGAAACAGATGGACTCTATTTTCAGGAATGATTGCTTTAGTCACTTACAGAGACCAGAGCTTAACAGTAACTCCAACAATCTCAGGCTAAAGGAGTGACCCGGCACAGTCTCTCCCTGTTCATTCCCATTTCACCACCTCTTCCCCTGTGCTGGTCTCACAGTTGTGCTGCTCCAGGGTGTGTCAGTCTAGTTTGCTGCCAGATCAGCCAGCTGGTTCTCTTCCAGCTGGATTCAACTCTGGCCAGTGTCTTAAACTAGATCATTGCATAGACACATGATCACTAAATCTGCCAAAAGGGAAGATTAAAGAACACACTGATATCTGCATCATCCAGGGGATTGACCATATCAAGAAATGATGGATCTAGCATTCTCCTGGCAGTTTGTTCTAGAAATTAATAACTTCCCTGACAGAAATATTTGGATGTTAAAATGAGTGCAAACAGCAATGTGATTTACCCAAAGTTTTAGGCAGGCTTAGTCTACTTAATCTTGTATTTACTAGTTTATGATAGTACTAAATAAGCCAAACTCCATAAAAGCATTTAAGTGATGCGAACCTTGCAAGTCCAGCCAAACTGCAGAAAATCAGGATACAGAAAGACAGAGGCATATTTTTACATATTGTGCTCAGTCTTCTTCTCCAAACATACACATTACTGAGCAAAACCAAAACTAACATCTACAAAAATACAAAAGACACCTCAGTAGCAAGTTCTAGCTGTTTAGAAACTATTTTCTCTTTAAAGGTATTATTAAATCAATAAAAAAATTGCAAATTAGAGGCACAGTTTAAAAGGAAGGCTTGGCTGGCTTAAAATGGATTGGGAGGGTTAAAACAGCATTTGAAAGATACAGAAAAAGAAAGGTGTGAAATAATCTGTTTGGTGGATCACGAACTCTTAGGGAGAGCAATTAATATAGACACTGAGAAGAAACTTAGGACATGTCAGAGTGAATCTAGTGCAAAGTAACTTAAGGTTAAAATGGAAAAGGGAAAAACACTCTACATTCCCTGACTACTGAAATTCAGTCCCATCCTCTCTCTTGCCCAGGAGGTAAGGAGCGCAGCCAGAGTGAGGCCATCCAGCTTGCTGCCGTGTTGGCAAAGCTGGCACAGGAGTTTCTCCCACACCAGCCAGCTCATCAGCTCACACCAGGGCTCACAGCCACTGCAGCCAGGGCAGGCCAGACAAGGCACTGCACAGCTCAGGCCCTTCCTGGCAGCAGCCCCAAGTTATCTCTGAAGAACAGCCTGAAACTGCACCCACACCATAAGTTCAGGGGAAGGGAGATTACACACAAAGCAGCCTTAAAACAAATCTGTTCACAGCTCAAGGTACAAATTCAGAGTTAAGTGATGAGATTCTCTTTCACTTCATGAAAATAGTGCCTTTATTTCTTCAAGCAGCAAAGATGGAGACTTTTCTCCCTGAGTCCCAAAGATGCATTGAGAGGAAACAACTTAAAATATTCTGAAAAGTTTACTTTTATATTTTGCCTGAAAAGTGAAGAAACAATGCAACTTGGGGTAATAAAAACACACCAAAAGGAATTAAGGTATACTGGAGTGTTACCAACAAATCCACAATTGATCTGAAGTGCCAAAACTGGAGGATAAAAATTTCTATCAGGGCCAACTTGACCAGTGGTGTAAATGTGCTGCAGCTGATATCAGTGTCACTAGCATCCTCATCCTCCTCCTGCAACCATGAGCTCAGTCTCAGTCTCTGGAGAGCCACCCTGGCTGAAAGCTAATTCAGAAAGACAGGGGAGTTTCAGATTATTTGGTTCATATAAGCAAGGGAAGAGGACAATGCTCATTAGTCAGAGGCAAGCAAAGGCTGAGACTTTACTTCAGTGGCAGCTTCAAAAGATCAAACTATATCCACAGTCAAAAGCATTTGACTAAGGCCAACCACTTAGTAATTTTATCAAAGAGGTAGAAACTGATGACTTAAAGAGTCTTCTTTAAATAGTAAGTCAAGCAAGTTTCCAGGAACTCAAGCAAAACTGCCTTATTTAAAACTAAAGTAAAAGTCATTAATAACTCCCATCCACAAAAACCTATTCACAGCATCTGAGATTCTGCTGCTGCAGAAGCAAAAATAACGAGACTGCCTAGAACTGCTTAATTCCAAAACCATTTGCCTCTAATGGCAAAACGCATCATGTTTACAGTGATTTACTTACTGTTATGAAACAGTGCAATCTTAAGCCAATTAAATAATTTAAAGTAACACTTTATCTAGTTGAAACAATGAAAGCAGTAACAATCATTTTGAGTTTCTTTGACAATAATGTCAAATTTAAACTCAGTTTGCAATCACAAAGCTCTTCATCACTAGGTGGAGAGCTCCAGCTGCAGCCCTCACCTGTAACATCACAGGTCAGCACTGTGCAAACTGCTGAAATTAAAGAAAAATGCTTCATTTTTTTTAATTATTCTGAATATTATATTCTAATTTATTCTGCTGAAAGCAATCCTGGCTAATACAGGTTTCACAGAATGTTCTTAGTTGGAAGGGACCCACAAGGATCATCAAGTCCAGCTCTTAAATAAACAGCCCATACAGGGATTGAACTCATAACTTTGGTGTTTTTAGCACCAGGCTCTGACCAGCTGAGCCAACCTCAGGGTCATGAGCATGTTATAGGCAATAAATATTCCTGTAAGAGAAGTTAACTTAATATTCTGAATTACCTCATATTATACTCATTACAGTGTACATCACCCCAAAAGTGGAAAGATTTAACTCATTTGGCAGACAGACACATACCGTGATTTCTCCTTCAGTCTGATTTAGGACTCTGGCAGGACTTAAATTTTTGTTCAAAAATATCCACAATACATCGTTTTCATTGTTCAAGATTTCTGACAAAGAAGTCATATTGATCATACTGATTTTTTATTAAGAAAGTCAATTCTGCATCCAGCTAGTGGTATAAAACACAATCCCACCCAAAAACACTTGTTGGCATTAGTCAGAGAAAGTAAATAGCAGCACTGGTGTCACATTATCAAAATGAAGTCTTAAGTTTATGTTGGAAAACAGAATAATTTAGGCTAAAAGTAACAGTTATTAACATAGTAAGGGTTCACACTGCAAAAGAGGCAAACAAAAAGGCCATTTAATGCTTCACTCCTGCTGTCACCAGTGCACCAGGACAGCCATGGGTGATACTCAAACAGGGTTGTGTTTCCACCACCACAGAAACAGCACTGGAGAAATCTGTTTCTCATCACCCCATGTCCAACATAAGGGACAGCAAAGGCTCCAGCATCGCCTCCACTGACAGCTGGGCACATTTTAGATCATTAGCAAATTCACAAATCAAAGTACAAACAAAAAGCAACATTATGGAAAGGGAAAGTGTCAGGAAAGAAAAAGCTGAATTTAGCTAAATTACAAAATACAGGATGCCAGTTTTAAAAAAGACAAACACACACACACACACACACACACACTTTAAAAGGAGCAGAAGAAAAAAAGGTTAAACCCCTGTGGTGGACCAGAAACACATTTTAAGTGCCAAGGTGGCAACCACAGCTGCTAGAAGTCGCTACACCCCAGACCCACTAGCAACGAATTTCATCTGATTGACTTACCCACTTCTGTCAAGATGATTTTAGTCACTTTAAGCACTTTGATTGCTGCTCTTTCCTAACAAATCACTTGTATCAAGCCAGGTTAGGGAATTACCAGACCAGCAGTGATATGTGACAGCACCTCCAAGGAAGCAAAAGGAATAGGAAGAGCAGAGCTGTGACAGCCAGAGCAGGACAGACCAGGCAGCCACCTCACTTGGCCCCAGACAGCACAGTGTGTCCAACCACACGTTTCCTGTGTTTATGCAACAAAAACCCACTAAGGGAAAAAACCCCAAGCACAGGCAGACAATGGAGAGAGCCAGTGAAGGTGAGGGGGAATTCAAGGGCAAGGTCCTACCTAGCTGAAACAAAAACTCTCAACAACTGTTAGAAAAACAAAAGAAACCAAGACAGCAAATATAACTGAATCCTTGCATGAAGTTAACCCCTGAATAACATGGAAAAACTCTCTTCAACAAGATGAAAACACAATCAATACTAAAACAACTATCCAGTAAAAGTGACCAGCTCCTGGAATGACTGGCATATGACAGAAGCAGATGTAGAGAGACTTCTCAGTATGAAACCACCAATCATCCACCATTCCTCAAAAATACAAAGGAGCTAGGCAGAATAAGGAGCAGTTTTAGGACAAAAAAACCTCACACTGAAAGGACGTATTTGCCCCACACACTCCCATATATGTTAAACAGTGACGCCCACGGTCACAGACAGTGGTGGTTGGCAAAAACCACCAGATATTTTTGAGCCCCTTAGAAAAGGACAGCCAGAAACTTGAACTATCTATAAAAAAGCTCTGGTGAAACCACAAACACCTCTGAGGAAGTTGATAAATTACTAACTGCCAGACTAGGGGTTTTTATTAAAAGAAAAAAAACCCAACTTTCCGCTACAAACCTGCTTTCCGTAGCCTTTTCCTCCCTACCTGTCCCACAGTCAGGACTCTCAGTACAGCAGCCCTTACATTCTTGGGGGGAAAAAAAACCTAACCAAAACCAAAAACTAAAAAAAGCAAGAGTTAGCTGACAGAATCTCTAGCACCTTTTGATGGGATTTCTCCTCTGTCTTGACCCAAAGTCAGGATCCATCACCTCTTCCCAGTTACTGTAACTTGGTTTCCCAGCAGCATAGGCATCTATCTACCAGAAGTCAATTTAACATCAACCTCTCTTACAGTTTTGTCTGCAATAAAGAACATGGTAGTAAGAAACCACTTTCCTCACAAGTACAGTTGGTCAACATTAGGCTTATCAAGCACCCCAGTACAGAAGGGTTTAAGAACTTGAATTTTTTATTAAGTCACTTTACTCTTCTATGAAGTCTGATTAAAGTTCAACTGCACATCCCACATTACATATTTCTTGGTAAAAATACTAGCAGAAGGACTCTTCATCTATCCTATCCCATTTGCTTGGGAGTGTATGGAGTAGAATTTTTTTTGGAGGGGATTTTGTTTTTTGAGGGGTTTTCGTTTGTTTTTTAATTGAAGAACAAATCCTGAAGTCACGTTCTTGTAATACTATTTGTAAATACTGAAACTGTCAGTCTCCGCAAAAAAATATGCTAAAAGAATCCAATCTGCTTATAAAAACTTTATAGATTGTTTTCTGTTGCCAACATGAAGTAAGAAAAAGGCTTCACACAAGTTTAATGTTCAGTGAACTTACTCTGTAGACCAAATATATTTATACTTATTTTGCTGCCAATGAAGAAATATATCTGGCTTCTTTAAGTATTCCAAAACTACACATTTTTCTGAAGATCAAATGTACTAAAGCATGGGAACCACATACCAAAATTTGCACAGATTTTAAGAAATATAAAAGCAGGGAGGGGTGCATATAGCTAAGAAGATACTGACAGAAGTTCAGTGGGTTGCAGTATTCCACTGTGACAATTTATCAACTGCTGCTGGAATATTTCCTTCTTCATTATAAAGCCCTATGACAACTAGCTGGATGCTGCAAATTTAGCTCAACCTTCCTGTTAAGTGCAAGCTACAGTCACATCATTTCTCAGCTGTAACTAGGAAAATTATGTTACTGAGCCATAGAAGTAAACTGGACAGATGGTCCAATGAGCCAATACACAGAACTCTACCTCTCTCCAAGAGTATCAACCCAAGACAGCAAAAGACAATTCAATCAAATAAAGTCTTTTCCCCCTAGAAAATAGGAATATATTTTTCCCTTTCAAGAATCTATTTCTCTAGCTGTTTCTAGAGTCATATATTAAATACATATGATTAATCAAGTGCAGAAGGCAAAGAATTATAATGACAGAGCTCAAGGGTGTCACTTGGCATTACCAGTAACTTTATATGGTCTTGTGTCACCTCTGATCACATCCCCCTCTGCATCCTTCAGACGCCCAAATGACACGTGCTCTTGAAACATTAATTTCCAGCTACCAAAAAAACATGAAAGAACTTGTTTCCAAGGCATTCTGAACTTCTGCTCTTCTCCTTTTGGTCCCTTCGGAGTCATACTGGCCTGTTCTTACTTCTCCATGAACTTCCAAAACCCTTGAGTTTGTCAAAGATACTACAACTCTCCATGCTAAGCCACCTCTTCCAGGTAAAATCCCTTCCAGAAGCTGACATAAAAGACAAACAATCTCTTATCAAGAGCCAGCTCTACCATGACGCCAGTAATAAAATAACTAATGACTTCCCAAGGTAAAACATGAGGCAACCACTAAATACAGCGAGTGCAGAGCAAGCTATAGTTACCTCTTTTTCCACTCTTATTTTAGTGATGTTTTATTGTACATTCCTCAACCCTTTTGACCACAAGAAAGAAACACTTGGAAACCTGAATAAAGGACACCACCTTCAGAGAAAATCTGTTTAAAAGGCTCTGGGATTATTCTACAATCCTTTCTAGAGTTTGGCTACTGTCCTGGCAGGAACTGCTCTATAACTGCACACACAAATTGTTGTAGTAGTAATAACCCACGCAATAGCAATACTTGACACAGTGTGTGCACCCACTCAGTTCAGTCGTCTCTGAAGCAGTAACAACATGCTCATTACTGTCATCAGAAGAGGATTTCTGTTAGAAAAGGAAACTTAAGGACAAAAGTACGTAAATCTATGTCATACAATAATCATATACAATCATGAACTGGACTCAGTCCTTCTACAGTATTCCTAACTACGCTAATATAGTATACAAAGGATTTTAATAACCCAAACCTACCATATGTCAATCCTGAGGGATTGCACATTTCAACATTACAGCCTGTGTTCAATACGTTTAATTAGCACACTAAGCCTTTATGCTTCAGGAACTACCATCACAGGCCACTACAATGACCTGGACAGACATTTCTCACTTGCAAATAAGACAACGCAGCCCAAAAAGAAATAAAGAGCAAGTCTTACTTATTCTGAATAATCACAAAAACCATCAAAATGTGAGATGTGCTGTTTCTACCAGATTTAAAACACTAATTTCATTTTACATTTTGACATTTCGTTTTAAGTGTGCTTTGACCACGTAAGACAACTTCCACTGAGACGAACACACTGCAAGCAGATCTTGATAAACAGCTGAACACCAGCCAGGTGCAGCGTTTCTCCCTTCACTGACTGCACGTTTGATCTGCACACCGCGCACTTCTTCACTTTATGCACAACAGGGGGGCAGAAAAGCTACCCAAAACCCAGGTATCCTTCCACTTAAAACGCTTTACTCCCGTTCTGACGGAGCATGTTTGCACACAGCAGCATTAGCACACACAGCACCGAAGCCACTGCCAGCCGTCTCCCTGCAGCACACCCTCCGCGGGTACGGCGGTGTCACACGGCACGGCAGAGCAGGGACACAGCACGGCTGGAGGGATCAGAGACAGACAAAATTATCCCCGCACCGTTCTGGACCGCAGTGGAGTCCAAAGTCTCTATAAAGGGGAAGTCCCAATAAGCAAAGATGGCTCTCATGAGTGCTGTTTAAGTCACTCGTTCATACTTCCCTATGCCGACACTGAAGTTAAGAACCAGACCCAGCACAACCGGCAGCGTGAACCTGAACTGGCACAT
Organism: Entomyzon cyanotis; assembly: GCA_024500445.1. Classification (NCBI taxonomy): domain Eukaryota; kingdom Metazoa; phylum Chordata; class Aves; order Passeriformes; family Meliphagidae; genus Entomyzon; species Entomyzon cyanotis. Next base: position 69,106,621 of record JAKEPQ010000871.1, read on the forward strand.
CACGAACACAGCAACACTCCGAGTGGTTCTACACTCGCTCTCTTAGAGATTCAATGAGTGCCTCTCGCCTTGGTAGAGAAATGGGCGAAGGCGCAGCTCAAATTGACGCTGAGTGGGAAAAAAAAAAAAAAAAAAAAAAAAAAAAAAAAGGCGAAAGGGCTGGATTTAACCATAAAAACTTCTACGCTCCACCAAGCCACTCCCTCCAAGCAGCACCGGCATTGCTGGACACCTCGCTGTCCCCAGCGGAACCCCCGGCCCCTGCTCCCGGCCCGGGCCCTCCGCAGCCCCCCGGGAACGGGCGGGCGGGACGGAGCGGCCCTGGCCTCTCCCGGGAGGGAGTGCTCACCGAGCACCTGCCCCACTTGCCGGGCCCGGCAGCTCCTCCACAGGGTACCGGCACCTCGGGACCCGCGGCTCCGCGCCCTCCCCTCAGACAAAGGGCGGCCAAGGCGCCCCGGAGAAGCGGCAAGAGGCGGTCGGTCCCGCCGCCCTCCCCGCTGCGCTCACCCATGCTGGGCCTGCCCGCCCGCCCGGGCTCGGCGGAGCGGCTCCGGGTCCCGCCGACGCGCTCAAGCCGGGCACTGCGGCTCCATCCGTGGTGCTACGGGAGTGGAAAGGGCGGCTCCGATCCGCGGGCGGCCCGGGGCAGAGGCGGCCTGGGCAGAGGGGCCGCTCGCCCGTCCCTTCCCTTCCCGTCCCGTCCCGTCCCGTCCCGTCCCGTCCCGTCCCGTCCCCTCCCGTCCCGTGCGTGCGGCCGTGCCGTGCCGTCCCGCCGCTCCCGCTCCCGCCGCCTCAGCCGAGCTCGGGCACCGGCGGCTCCGCTCCGCCCACGGCGGGGGGCGCCAAGTCCCGCGAGAGCCGCGCGCCGCCACCGCCACCGCCCCCGCCCCCACGCCGTTGCCAGGCGGGGGTGACGACACCGCCGTGATCCCGCCCCTCGCGAGGAGCAGGCCCCGCCCCCGGCCCCGCCCCTCGAGGCAGCACTGCCCGGCCCCGCCCTCTCGTCACACCCCAGCAGCCCTCGGCAGAGCCCCTGCTCTATTCCACTCAAGCTCCTTATCACCCTCCCGTCACACCCCAGCAGCCCCTCAGCAGCGCTCTATTCCTGCCCTCGGCAGAGCCCCCTGCTCGTATTCCACTCACAGCTCCCTTATCACCCTCCCGTCACACCCCAGCAGCCCCTCAGCAGCGCTCTGTCCCTGCCCTCGGCAGAGCCCACTGCTCAGTATCCCACTCACAGCCCCCTTATCACCCCCTCATCACCCCGTCGGCATCCCCTCATCATAACCCACTCCCAGCTCTCTCATCACCTGCCTTATCAGCCTCTTCACAGCCTCCTCATAGCTTTCTCATTGCCCCTCACAGCCCCTTCATCACTCCCCTCACATCCCTTCACAATCCCGTCATCATTCCCCTCACAGCCCCTTCATCAGCCTCCTCTTCCCTCCCCTCATCACCCCCCTCACAGCCCCTTCTTGGAATCATGGAATGCTTCAGGTTGGAAGGGACCGCAGTGGTTCATCTGGTTCCAGCTCCCTGCTCAAGCAGAATTACCCAGAGCACAGGGCACAGGATTGTGTCCAGACAGGTCTGGAATATCCGCACTAAGGGAGACTCCACACCCTCTCTGGGCAATCTCTTTAGGGCTCTGTCTCTGCATGGAGTAAGTTCATCCTCATGTTCAGGGAGAACTTGCTGGGCATCTGTTCCTGCCTGTTCCTCTAGTGCCATTGCTGGGCAGAGCAGAGCCTGGTCCATGCTCTGAGCTCTCCTGCAGACACTGACAGCTGTGGTTGAGGTCCCATCTCACTTGTCTCTTCTCAAGGCTAAACAGCCCCAGCTCCCTCAGCCTTGCCTTGTAAGAAAGATGTTCCACTCTCTTCATCATCTGCACAGTCTCCACTGGACTCACTTCAGGAGCTCCATGTCTCTCATGAAGCCCAGAACTTGACACAGCACTCTAGATAAACCTCAGCAGAGCTGAGCAGAGGTGCAGGTTCACCTCCCTGATCTGCTGGCAATGCTCTTCCTAGTGCACACAGGATTCCTTTCGCCTTCTTGGCCTCAAGGGCTCATAGACAGCACCATCTCCCTCACACTCCCTTCACTGCTGGGGCCACCCCACATCCCTGCCCTGCTTCCCAGCATAAAGCCCTCCTCCTCCTCCTCCTCCTCTGGGTCTGGAGCACAAGTCTTGCAAGGAATGGCTGAGGGAGCTTGGGGGGGCTCAGCTTGGAGCCTTTCACAGAAAGGGAGATTACACACTGGAATGGGCAGCTCAGAGATGGTGGAGTCACCATCCCTGGAGGGATGTCCAGAAAAGACTGGACATGGTATTGAGTGCCAGGGTCTAGCTGACATGGTGCTGTTTGGTCATAAGTTGGACTGGATGGTCTGAGAGATCTTTTCCAACCTAACAACCCCCTTGGCCAATGTCATAAACCTCATGCATGTGTTTGTGGGCTTGTGCACTGCTTTTGAAGAATTTATACGGTAGGGGTCTTTTTTGTTGAGTGCTTTTTTTTTTTTTTTAAACTTCACATGCATGTAGGGACGTGCTCCAAGCTATATCAGGCTGCCACTGTTTAGGTTTTTGTGGGAAACTCAGGAATGAGTGAAACGACTACTTAGAACTGAAGCAATTTAAAGAAAAACCCTGACCCTGAGGCCAAAAGGACAAGTAAACATGGTCTGGTTTTGATGAAAATCAGGGAATAAAACACAGCAGGGCTCTCTGAAATGAAAATATTCCCTCTTCCTTGCTGCAGACATCCTTTTATGAGTGGTTCCAAATGAGCCGTTTCAGCCAAGCTCAGGACAAAATTAGCCTGAAAAGAATGTCAAGTATTTCCAGGAGTCAGCTTTTGCTTAGCATCTTTCTCATGGCGCATTAACAGGAAATGAGTCAGATAATGAGCACTAAAGACAAAACGTGTAGTCTGAGTGTATAAACAAGTATATATCATATTTTATTATGGTATTTTATCTGCTTCACCATACTTCGAGGCAGGTGCTTCCATTTTTTTAACTGCAGAACTGGAAATGTACAAGTTATAGTCAGAATTTGTTTGAAGTGTGTGCGGTGTTTAATGCTGATAAATGGCCCCATGATGCTCCCCTAAAAAGGAGAATTGATTTTTTATAAAACTACAACCTCCCTGCACCCCCAGGTTTACAGTACTTAATAAGAAGAGGAGGTTTGGGATAGAAAGGAAGTATCAGCCTTAGAGTTTGAAGTCATTCCCAATAAAAATTCAGAAAATAACTCCCATGAGGATGAATTATCCTCATCTGTCTGCTATATTGCATTTTTCCACTTCCTTTGTAGAGCTACATGCTAAAAAAAGAAGGATAAAGGACAAGGGGAGTTATAAATTTGTTCTGATGCAGCAGTTTTTACTTTTTTAACTCTGCCACAGAGCTAAGTGTGCATGAACAAGAGGTGAGAAATAAAATGTCCATAGTGTACATGTTTACAGAGCATTGAAAGAGCTCCATGCAGCCTTCATTCTGGAAGCTGGTCTGAACTAGGGCCAAGTCTCACTCCAGTTCATATTCACTCATGCTGGTATATAGCTACCTTTGTCCCTCCCTTCAGCCTAAACAGGCTGGAGAGCAAATCCTGGCTCTTGGTTCTTATGCTGTGGACAGGTAAGATACTGGCTTTGCGAAATTCTGTTTTATTTCAACGTGCCTGGATAACTCTGGCCAGGGCTGGCTCAAGGCTTCTTAGCAGCAGGAGTACAAAACCTGAGTTTTATTCCGAGCCCATCCACTCTGATGATAATGCACCAGCATCCACTGGTCCTGTGCTTTAGCCACCATCCCCTTTCCAGAACCAGTGAGACAGAAATGGGATGGCTCCTGAGGTGGCTGCCGAGCCCAAATCTCTTTCTCTGTGGGTGACTGCCTGTGATGCTGCTGAATCCATCACCTGCAGCCTGTGCAGTTTTCTGTCTAAAGCTGGGCTGTGGCCCATGAGGTGTGTGGCACTGGCAGTTGTGTCTGCCTCACGCTTCGTTGAGTTTGACAAGACTTCATGGCACTGAGGCTTGCAAAAGTGGAAGAGTCTGCTCATGTGTGACTCAGAGCAGCACAGGAACCCGTATTTAGCATTCTCATATGAGCTGGCAATTATAATGCATGTAAAGAAAATACATCTGTGCTAGGCTATTGACTATTTTCACTCAACTGTTAAACCACGTGACTACTTCATTTCTTTTCTCTATGCTCTACATCTGGTGTCATGTGCTAAATGATTATTTACTGAAAATTGCCTTCTAAATCACTTACAATGGGTTTCTTCCTCATTTTCCACTTCAGTAAAAGCTGAAAAATTTAATGAGCCATTTTCCCTTGGATATTAGGCAATAATTGCTATTTATGCAATCCTTTGAAAATAGTTTTACTCATATATGGATAGATATAGAGAGAACACTGGATCTTGCTTTTTATTCAGACCTTCCTTTCAGTTCAAGGTCTAGAGAATTGATATTCTGGCTCTGTGGAATTATAAAACTGCATATTTGTTTCAGAGTATTTTCAAACCAAATTAAGTTCCCCAAAATAACATAATTTTATCACAAATCTGTTCAACAAAACTTTTTAAAATGAAAGATTAGCATTTTAAGTGTTTTATGATTGAGCTTAATGGAATATCTGAATTTTTAGCTTGCTTTTGAGAGAGGAAGAATTGTGACATACTTGCAGATCAAGATAATATCCACTGTCAACGTCAGTAACTGCTGTAATTTCATTTTACGAGAGAGATCATTGTACAGTTCCTGCTATGCAGGTTTATAACACAAGATAAGAATGATACAATTTGTCACCACTAGAGCTGATTTCTTTCACAAAAAATCTAGTAATAATGACTCTTTCCCTAGTACTGCGACAGCGAACATTTCACTTGAACTTTTTTGCTACTGTGGTCATCTTAAAATGACTCCATTATTTCCAAATAAAGAAACATAAACCAGGAACTTTCAAAGCTTCTGTCTAGAGTGTAAAAAAGATAGAGGAACTGACTTTTTTTCCCAAAAAAATTTGTGTGTCAGCTGTTACCACAGTGTGGTTTCATGCACATTTGAATGGCACATGCACTGCAATAATTGTACATTCCTCTTTAACCAAACAGTTTGCTCCCAAACATTTCAGCTGAGTTGATTTTTCATGCTTTTAATTCTCTAGTGCATTTTTCATTGCAGCAACTTCTTGCACAATGATAGGCATAAACAGCCTCTAGCACTGAGGAGTTAAACAGCTTGGATTGTAAAATTTCACATTTTCATCAGCAATTTCTGCCAGGTAACATAACATAACTGAAAAAATAGGATTGTGATGAGAAGTTTCAAAATTATTTGGATGAGAAAACTCCCTCTACTGGTTTGAAGTAGCAGCAGATATATTTCATTTAAAAACATGCAAACTGTGGGAAAATATTCATTCAACACACACAGAGTACTTTTCCCTTAATTGCATACTCAGTGGAAAGTGAATCTGTTTACTCCACAGAAGGAGAAAGGACTCTTATTAAAAAAAAAAAAAAAAAAAAAAAAGAGAAAATATAAGAACACAGAGTAGTTATCTTGTAAATAAACATTTTATCAAAATGTAGATTTTCAAACAAAGGGAAAAATAAGCTTGCATACTAATATTGAACCTATTTTTCTTGTAACTGCTGTGGAGAGGATTGCATGGAGTGTCTCCAGAGAAGATCACCAGAATACAGCCGGTGATACTAAGGAGTTTGTGGGGCCATTTTTTAGGCTATTGAAAGAATCATGCACTAGTGCCATATTTTTCAAACCATGGAGTGTGGATCAATGCTGATCTATAAGAAATCTGTAAGAGCTGGTCTGTAAAATAACTGCAAATGGCTTTGTAAACTAACCATACTTTGCATTCTCACACACTGAGCAAGCAAGCAACCAAAATGAGGGAAATTATATGGACACTGGGAGTCTATCCTGATTTGTTTTGTCTTTAACTGGAAACTGTTGTGGCAACACCAAAAACATAGATTGTTTTTATTGGTTAAAATCTTAGTTGGAAAGGTGGAGGAACATCAGCCAGCAGAAACAAATTCCTCTGTCCTTTGTTTCAACCACTCTTGGTCTATTTCATCCATTATCATCATCCACTTCAGTCAATCCCATTCTCTTTGTTATAATCAGTTCAGCCTTGAGTGTGAGTACTGTTCCTTTTCCTTGTGTCATTCCTTTGCCACATGCCAAAAGCTCCTGTGCCTTACTCCATTTTGCTGGGCTGACAACAAGACAGGGACCCAGGACAAGTTTCAGTTCTGTGGCCTCACTGTCATATAAAAATACATCTTTCGAACAAGACCCAGTGTTGATTTAAACATTATTGTAGATGACTGCTTGTCCAGTACTAAATATTTTTAAAGTTCTGAATGAAGTATTAGAAATGTCACGTCTGCACAGGTATGAAATAAAGTACTTGTAACTGTCAAATCTTGAAAGAACTGGGGGAGAGGGAGGTGCTGGTGAAATTCAGGCTAAGTACAGGCAAAGATTAATCATGTTTCTGCCTTGAGGCCATTATAGCATCAACCTGAAAGAGGAGTTGCCTACCCTGATGACAACTATTTTTTTTTTCTTTGACCTCTCTTCTGAGGATGCAGTTCATTTATACTGGGCTATTACAACTAATTAAAACAAAACTGCAAACAGCGGGGAGTGTGTGGAGTAGCTCCATCCACGTTGTGCTGATAAAAACCAATTCACATGGACGTGCAGTGATTAACGGTACAACCATATGTGTAGCTCTGTGTTTCAAAAATACTCTGATTTAAACTCAGGAGAGTTCTCATCTCACAGTTTGACTGTACATTGCACTGTACTTAAGAAGAAGGGGGAAAAAAGCAACCTGTGCTTTTCACTGGCTTTTTTTTGTCTTCTCTAATAAGCAACAATCTACCTCCTTCCTTTCTAGCTACATTTGGCATTTTGCATTTGTATTATGTCCCTTTGGCAGCCTCTGTTTGGGATTTCCTTATATTAACATCTAGCACAAAGGAATCTCATCTTCAGGGTCCAATGGGCTAATGGTTTCCTTCGGCATCTGAATAAATCAACAGCTGTGGCCTTCAGCCATTTTGTCTTTTTCAAAATAAAAGTAACGGAAAGCTGCTTGTTGTTGTAACAGTTCTCACACATGCTCTGAGAGCGGGATACAAAGCCTTTTCTCTGCAGAGATGACTTCACACAAAACATTGCATTAGCATTAGCAATGTAATTTTCCCCTCACTCCATCAGTAACAGCAATGTAGCACTAATTGCAGTGATCAAAAGATAAGAACTTTACTCAGAAGTCAGAGTTTTATTAAAACATTTGACACATAAATACTTTTATCACAATAAATGCACACACGTTATATATAAGCATGCATTTCTGTGCCACAGGTAAGACAATGGTATCAACTGAAAGTGCTTTTTTATTCAAATGACAGTTACTGATACCTGTACAGGCCCTTTGTGCTGGAAGTGTGGTTGCCAACAGCAGCTGAGGCACTGACACAGCAGTTGGAACTCTTTCACACTGAGCTTCTCTTTCTGGCTCTCTCACTCTTGTCGCTGTTGAGCCGCTAGCTGAGGAATGACCCAGGTTCTCAGACAAGGAAAGAGAGAAGATGTCTTTATTGTTTTGATTTCCATATATATAGAGTTTACAGAGGTGCCCCAGATTGGTCAGCCCGAGACCTCCCCCTAGGTCCAATTGGCCAAGCCCGAACTGACCCAATCCGGAGACGTTGTTTGCAAAACATCCAAACTTTATATTTGTTTATGAAATGTAGCAAAATGTTCTCACGAGAAAGACCTGTGCTAGCCACACACTCTTGTGCTGGTTCTGGTGCTCATCTGATGGTTGTGCTCAGTGAGTTCTGTGCTGAGTGAGTTCTAAATCTGGCAGGAAAATTTAAAGTAGGGAATTGTTCATCTTTAGAGCAGTGTGGACTTGCACTTAAACTATGTTTGACTGCAATTTTTAAAATTCCAAATAAAACCAGTCTGTCACCAAAAGGATGAATTAGGTGCAGAAACTCTGCACAAACTACTTGCACTCAGGGAACTATTTTGAGTGTGATTGTCTTGGTTTTTGGGGGTTTTCTTTGTGGTTTGGTTGTGGATTGTTTTTTAATGGAAGCACAGCAAAGCCACACCCTGAAGACTCCAGGACATGAATACACAGTTTTCTCTCGGGAGCATTTAGGAGAAAGGGGTGTGCAGTTACCTTTACATTTTTCTGGTTTGATTTGCCTAAGCTGACAATGCCATGAGCAGGGTGCTCCCATCCATACCCTGGGCTTCCACAGCCAGGCCAAGACAAAGCAGTGCAAACACTTCATGCCATAAGCTTTGCACAAAGCCTCTTTTCTCTTCTTCTTCCAACAATATCAGATTGTCATTAATTTTCTTGTAACTGGCAGCCTTTTTGTGAGTGCTGTTCAGCCGCTTTTGAGTTTATAAATAGCATTCCCAAAGGGCAGTCAGTCTGTACATCTGAGGAATTGCCAGAGTTGACCAAATACCCGCTGTAAGAAAATTCTGTCATAAAATACTATTTCCCTTGACAATTACACACCCTCACCTTCAGTTATACCAGCTGAACTCTATGTGCTTCTAGAGTCAGTGGATGCCTCTGTGAGGTGTATAATTATTTCCAGCATGCTACTAAATTTCACAAAATAATGTTTCCTGGTTTTGGTTCTGAAAGTTATTATGTAAATAACAACTGACAAAACCATTAGGCATTATTACAAACATTGCCCAGTGTTAGAAAGGAAACACATTTCTCCCTCCCTGGCCCCAGAAAAATGAAACCCTCTAGATTATTTTTTCTGTTGTCATAGAAAGTTAGAATTGTGATTGGACCTATTAAATATGAAATTTTTTCAATTAGAAGTGTAAACTTTCCTCTTAGAAAGGTACTTGTGATTATGAAGAAGGGCCCCTTGGCAGCACTTTGAAGGCTTTCACTGATTTTTTTGTTGTTGTCGTTGTTATGCAGAGTAAGAACTTAGATGTTTATCTACATTCCTGCAGGCTTGTATATCCTCTCCCCCAGGGCGCTGATGCCTGCTGCCAAGAATACACATCAGGTTTTCTAGAGACAGCAAACTGAGCCAAACAATAGACTGAGCACTTCAGAAGCACCTGATTGCCTTATATTTTCCCTCCTAAGAAGTTAAAGTATTGGCGAGTATTCATTTTACCTCAGTGTATTCCCACAAAAGCAGCAGAATGTAAGTTTTCTGTTTCACTCACTGGCTACAAGTGTAAATTTTGACTCTGTATTCCCACTTTAACTGTTACCAAAATCTCAGCCTGACAGAGGAAAAGCAGCTCCAGTTCTGCCTTCAGAGCCAATGAAGTTAGAGAGGCAAACAGAAGATAGAATTTATGGCCTGACAAGTAAAATATTTTTGAATTCTCATTCTAAGTGGGATGGATGTGCAAAGAGCTGCAAGCTTTTTCTGTGCAGAGGAAAACACCACAAAGAAATTCATACAGAATAGTTTGTTGCAGGTTTTGGACTTGCATTTGCCCATCAGAAAGTGCAGAGGGGCATGTGTGACAGAGAAGGGGAATGTGCTCCAGCGTCTCCCTGAGCTGCCAAAAGTGTATTACCACAGATACTTGCAAACCTGAGTGTTTTTTTCTAAGGAAGCAACATTTAACTAACTCATCAGCTGATTTGTGAGTTGATTACCCACAAATTTGGGTATGGATAATCATATTTATCCTACCAAAAGTTGAATCCTTTAGCTGGCACTCTCCCAAAAACAACCACTCAGAGAACAGTTTGCAGATGTGATGTTTACTATTCTTTTTCACTTCTCCATCTGTGTTATTTCCAGCCCAGACTTGAAAATCAGCATCTCTTCTTCTATCTAGTTGATCCCTATGCACTTCACATCAAATTATTTCTTTTTTAGAAATTCACGTTAATAATTATTCCAGAGTTCCTGCTGTACTCAGGAGCTCCCAATCTCCATTCATTAACTTTTGTCACAAACAAGAGGGAGAGCAATAGTTTTGTTTAAACACACTGGTCTGCTAAAAGACCATATTTTTCTGAGTGAGCTCTTAGAAGATAGAATCAGTCTCATATAAGAGCAGATGCCAACATAGGATTGATCAGAGGAATTTACCTGTTTCAGCCATTTTTTTCACTGTAGAATCAGACCTCTGTCACATGAAATCAAAATTCCAAAACTTATTCTTGTTCCAGTTTGTAATTAGAGCAATTTGTAAAATGAATATTATAAAAACCACTTGCTTCTGGGGAAAGAAAAATGGTTTAAACATTCCATGTTTTTCTTTCAGTGTTTATGCTTGTCTTGTGACATGTTGATAAAGACCAGATATAGGGAGTTTAGTTCTTTTAAAACAGTTCTCTGACATCCCAGGTGACTTCTCTGTGATCCATTTTCTTCTTGATGATTGAAAATTCCAGGTGTCATTGACTGGAATATTCTTTTGAATATTAGGATAAACAGTGAGGAGAGGCTCATTTCATCTGCTTCTAGGTGCATGCTTCAGCTACTCTGCTGATGAGGATTCACTTGACAATCTGTGGAAAGGAAGAAGCAGGCACTGATGGGAAACAGTTCATCAGATCCTCAAATAAGTGCCTGAGTGATAAAAACCCTGGAGAGATGCCAGCATCTTTCTGGTGGTTGTAGATGGAAAACACACAATCAGCTTAGACTTTGATGACTAAAGTTTGATAAAGCAAATGCCATCATACAAATTCCTTTTGCAGCATCTCTGTTAATTTTGCCTTTGTGTTCTACTGTTGAAATGTTTTCCTTGCAAACAAAATCAACAGTGCAGTTTGGACAATCCAGTGTTAGATTTAGTTCATGTTTCTTGGGGATTGCTTCCTACACCCAAAAGGGGGACAAGCCCCAGACATGGCTGCTTAAAGAGGAAGTCTTGATGTGGGAAGAATGTAGTAAAATACTGGCCTAATCCAATGATATTCTGACTAATTTTAAGCCTTTTGGTGTGAAAGATGACAGCTCAAAGTGCAAGGTCGTGCACTGGTCCTGCATTTAAGGCAGTGGTGAGAAGTTACTAGTCTGAAATTATTGATGTATCTTGGGAAGAGAAATCAGAATAGTAATTGGCTGTATCTATTAACATGATGCAACCAAAAAAATTACAACTATGATTATTCGGCTTATCAGAAGAAGTGTTTCCATTTTATAGGGAAAGATTGATGTCACAGTTTAACTGGTAAGACCTATTCTTGAGAAATGAAAGCAAAGCCACTAATGAAATGTACATTCAGCTTGGAATAGACCTACAGGATCACAGAATCAATTAGGTTGGAAAAGATCTGGAGATCATCAAGTCCAGCCTAGGTTGGACAAGGTACAGGCAAGGTCTGTTTGAACCATATTGGGGTGTGAGCAGTGTAAAAGAAGTTGTTTAGTCTCACAAAGCAAAGTCTGAGAAGGGAGGGATTCTCTTTCTGTAAATACATCTCTGGGCAGATCTGAGGAAGAGGAAATGATTAAAGGTTACAGGCAGCACTGCTCAGAATCAATGGACAAAATATGGTGGTGGATATGCTTAGACTGGAAATTAAAAAGGAGGTATTATTGCAGAGCAATATATCCATGATGTTCTGGAACAATGTTCATACAGGAGTTCAGAGAAAAGTGACATTAATTGTTCTCAGGATGAAGCTTGCTCCTTTTACATAATGGATTATTATTCAGTGATTTCCTTTAGTAGCAGGAAAAAGGACTTGGCAATATTATTTCCTAAATTCATGTATTTACATACGCACATATATAATATATGTATGTGTGCACGTGCTGTATGTATACACCTATTTGTTCATCTTTTAGAAGTTCTGGGAACAAGGGTCAAATTCTTACCATTCCATAGGAAATGAAGAGTAGGGGCGCCTGTGTACATTTATAGGCTGATACAGTGTACAGCATGGATTTCACTATTCCCATTTTGCCTTTGACATCCAAACATCCAAACATCCAGGAGTGACTCTAATGCAGCACAGGTGCCAGAGCAAGCTTAGTAGTGCCAAATCTGAGTCCTGGTGACAGTAGTCACAGTGAAGACCACAATGAGCTGGGCAGTCTGCAGTCTGTAGTCATAGTGTGGAATGATGAAATTGTCTAGGTTAGAAAAGACCTCTGAGATCATCAAGTCCAACCGTTCACCCAGCACTGCCAAGTCCACTACTATAAACCATGTCCCCAAGGGCCACACTCACACATCTTTTAAATATCCCCAGGGATGGTGACACAACCACTTCTCTGAGCAGCCTGTTCCAATGCTTGACAACCTTTTTGGGAAGAAATTTTTTCATAATATCCACTCTAAACCTCCTCAGTGCAACCTGAGGCCATTTCCTTTGCCTTGTGCTTTTTACTCAAGAGGACAAAGTATTCCCCACCTGGCTGCAACCTCTTGTCAGGGAGTTGTGGAGACTAAGAAGGTTCCCCCTGAGCCTCCCTCTTTCCTGAGCCCCCCCAGCTCCCTCAGCTGCTCCTCATCAGACTGGGTTTATCAATGGATTATCACGGTCCCACTTTCACTGTTTCTTTTTTCCAGGAAGGACAGTCTTCAGATTGCCAGAAGGGCATCCTTAAAGGGGCAGGTAGAGGCACAGATCTGCAGTAATGACTACAATTCTCTCCTGCTCTAAAAGAAGAAAAAAAAAAAAAAAAGGTTGAAATAAAGAACTGAAATCTTCTCTCAGCTCTGGCTGTGCTCCCACAACATTAACCAGGTGAGTTACCACCCTGGCCCAGCAGTGCTGGAGCAGTGCTGTTTGACAGCTGCTGGTTAACCCATCTGATCGAGCAGAGCAGTGATATGTGCCAGACACAAGGCAGATATTTGAACTGGCACCACTTGTGCAAGCTGTAGCCTGGAGTATCTGTTTCTGTGAGGCTGCCAATCCAGCATCTGCCACAAGTGTCTAGTTCAGAGAGGGAACAAAGGGAAGTCCCAGTGACACATCTTCCAGCTGCAATCCCAAAGAAGTGTCATAGGAGGACAATAGAATGCCTCTTCTGCAATGAATGAGTGGGTATTATTACCAGGCACATAAAATATGCACAGGGTTGAATTTTACCCCTTCCAAACACAGGAAAGAGACACAAAATGTGTCTAATTTTAGTAGCCTCTAGAGTTTTGCTCTATAGGGTCCTTGAATAAAGTCATAGAATGAGTGTCATGGTAGTATCTGGTAACATCATTGTAAATTCCACTAGAAATTGTGATGCATGTGATGTAGTAATCACATTCTTCTGTGCTCCTCAGCTGTATTTGCAGGGAGGGAGGGAGAAAAAAAACCAAGAGCATTTATGTCATTTTTACACGGTAACTTCTTGCCTTAGAAAATGAGAAGATCCTTATTCCTTCTACTTGCTTATTTTTGTCAGTACAACAGTACTGTCCCATGCAGTCCTCAGTCTCCTGTTCCTCTGCTATGTTGCATTTCATGTGTATTTGGGTTTTTTTCCAACAGCTAATTCTCCCTTGGCCCATACCATTTTTTTTCCTCCTGCTCCTCACCTCCACATACACTATTCATTTTTGTTTAAATTGTGTATCCGTTTTTATTTCCTTCTGTAACCATTTACAAAAGAGTTGGTATCTAATCCAGAGGTCTGTTCTGTGCGTCTTGCCATTTGTAGGGAATGCTGGTAATTTTTGTAGTAGACTTCAAGATGGTACTTGTCTTTGAAGCACCAGATATTCACCTGCTGCCTTAAAAACCCACTAAAGTAATTTCTCAAAGAGGTTATAACAGTCACAAATATGCTATAACTGCCTGTGGTTTTGACTGTCTAATTTTATAAGTCACCTGGTTTTCATAAAGTAATCTCTGTCCCCAATTTCAGACAGTTTGGACATGGGAGCACAGCCTGAATCAAGCAGCAGTGTGGCAATACCAGAGCAGGAGAATAGAAAGTCCATGGTCTGGGAATGCAAAGGAGCTCCAGGCACAGATAGAAACCAGAGAAGCTGAAAAGACAGGAGGTCAGAGGGAGGAAAAGGCCGATAAGGAGTTGTAGCCCATACAGCAAACACAGGCCAGGGAAACAAAGGCCTTCTCCAGGAAATGAGCACAAGTGTTGGAGAGGAAACTTACCTCACACAAAGGCTTTGTATCAGATAGATCTGAGCTGAGCCTCAGAGACAAAAGTCTGAAGTCTAAAGGAGAAGGAGAACCGAACTCAGAAAACGCTAAAAGGATAGCAGCCTGGAAAGAGGGAGCAAACAGCTGGAGTCTGGAAGCAGAAAAGGGACCTAGGGAAATGGATTAATAATCATGTTTGAGGAAGCCATCTGGAAGATGTTGGATTTTCGTTTAAGTCCTTCGTATTTGGAGAATTTCTGTTAAAAAAATAAGTAAAGAAAAAAGACATGTGAAGAAAAAAGACATGTGAGAGGGGAGGAAATTACACAATTACTGTAACACAAGAAAAACTTGAGCCAATTCACCAAGCCAAAACAGGCTGGAGTGACTGGTCTGATCTTTCACAGCTTGTAGCTTTAGGGCATGAAAATACATAATAAAAAAGAGAGGAGACACAGTAAAGAGGATCTTTGGGGGAAATTGGGTCTTGGGGTAGAAATGATTGAAGAAGAGTAGTAATGGTCAAAAAGAAACCACTTGCTAGAGGAGCCAGAAGAGAGAAGGAGGTCAGGTTGACTGAAGGGCTGTTCAGAATTGAGTCATTAGCTTTTTTTATCCTGGGAGGAGAGATACGGCTCAGAGTCTGCCAGTGGGGTGTTAGTATTGGAGACACAAACCCTGAAATTACAGAAGGAGACTTCAAATCATCTTACTTTGTTTATTGCTTGACTTTGGGAAAAGTGCACCTGGTCACTACACGCTATTCTGTTTATCTTCTCCACCTTTAACAAGTTGCTGTCATTTTAAACACTGTGATTCATTAGTGTGATGGGAAAGGAAATTTTCTCAGGTGTCTGGGCTGGGGCTCAAACCAATCTTCACAACAGTCCTTCACAGATAATCAAAGCCAGCCTTTATGGCTGCCATCCAGGGCCTTCCAGAAGTACTGTAAAAAAGCTGAGAATACTTTCATGGTTTACTTGGCTGCTGGAAAAAGGCTGCAGCTGCATTTAGCACTGTGAAACACCTGTCCCCAAAAACCTGCCCCAAAAGTCAAAATTGTGGGAAATTACACAGACCACAATTCTGCCCAGGATCAAACTTTTTTCCCAAGAAGTACAAGAAAACAGTGCTAGTTTAGTCCAGGTAGAGAATCAAAAGGACTTAATGGAAGAAAAGAAATCCAGCAACAGGCAGATTTTAGAAAAAGAGAGTTTAGCCCAGTAGGATCTGAAGGCTGCACGTTACTTCTTCAAAATATAAACCAAAGCCTCTGAGTGTAGTTTCTGCAAAGTGTAGTCAGCCTATGAGAGTTTATTGTTTTTCTGAGAAAGATTCTTTGTGTCCTTGTTTTTTTTCTACAACAGATATTTATAGAAATTGTAGTCATAAAGTTGCTAAAAGCACTTCCTGTAAATTACATAAAGGTCTGTCTCCCATCCAGTATCACAAGGACCTGTTCACAAGCTTCCCAGTACTTTTGAGACCTCTTTTTTACAGAATAGAAGAGGTCTCTGACTGTTACCATACAGTATTCATGTGCTCAAGGAGAACACTTGCCCAGAGGAGACAGACACTGGCAGAGAGTAGCTGGAATAGTGACTGCAAGTGGTTCGTGTTCTCAGCAGTGATTTTGGTGTTGAGTTTTTCAGACCTTTAAAATGTTTTCTTCAGCTGATTGTTGTTCTGAAGTTGCTTAATCAGATTCACCAGCATACCCTGTGTTGTGCTGTTTGTTTTCCCTGGACAAAAGTGCCTGTGATTATGGCCTCTTCAATATCCATCAAAATGTTGTATGCTTCCACCTCACCCAGTGTTTTCACAGTGAAGTAGCTGTGCACCTTCTGTTTAGATCTGGGCTATGTTCACCTTTATGGATGAGAGGACCCTGACATATTCCCAGCAAAATTAGGTAGTTTAGAATACAGAACATTCTGAAATAAAGCTAAAGTGCCTGGGTTAATTTTATATCCAACCAAGCATAAAATTGCAGTGTTCAAGAGCAAAACCTGAGATTAAAGAATTGATCTAATCTGCATTGTAGTTTGTTAGAAAACATCATACATTTTAGTGGGCCTAAATATGCACGTTGCCTGGAGTTCAAAGGAAAGTGAGATCCAAGCAAAAGTTTTAAAAATGTGGAGAGCACGTTGCATAGTAAACAATCCCATGAGCTCATGCTGTGCCCTTTCTTTGCCTGCCTTTGATGTTGGAGCTCCCGTTTAAATTGTACAGGCTTGATCCTGCTGCTTGTGAATTTGGTGGGAAGATCTCTCATCAACTTTGTGCAAAAAAATTACTTTAGATTCTTACGGCTTTTTGGAACAATGAGGCAATTTTTCTACTTTTATTGTGTGGTGGAATCTTAAGCTCCCCTGTGTAGGAAGGAAGCAGAACCAGGGCTGTGTTGCACTGGCTTTCTCCTCCCAGGGAGGAGCTGCACCCCCATTTTCCATCTGCTGTCCTTTTTCCTCTCTTCACCAAAATGCCTAAAGGAGACAACCAATGGAGCAAACAGGGAGCAGTGCAGGTACAAGGGGAAGGACCAAAGTAAGGATGTGGGGAGAGGGTTGTACTGGGTTGATATAACACCACAGAATTTTAGAGTGCTTTAGGTCGTGAGGGAGCTTTAAAGTCCATGCCCCCTGCAATGAGCAGGGACATCCTGAACTAGATCAGGTTGCTGAAAGTCCCATTCAACCTGACCTTGAATGTGTAATTGTGGTGGCAGAAAGGAGGTGGCTCTGATGCCTCCCACACTTTGCTGCTGTGGTAGCACAGTATTCTTGAGAGAAAATGGGATACCACTTCACAAAATTCAATGACACCCACTGTTGATATAAGGCTGCCTGCTTCTTCTCAAAGCTGTGTTATCAGCTCTCATGTAGAAAGTCATAAATGCAAGATGTGTGATATACTTCCTACATCTCCTAATTGCTAGAGAAGGATTTTGACACCAAGCTTTCCCCAGGAAAGGGGAAAAAAAAAACCAACCAAACCTGCAGCCTGGGAAAAATGTTCAGCTTGCATCTTCATCAGCTCTCTCATATTCAGAAAAGAGCAACTTCCCTTGAATTTGACGGACTGTGACTCAGACTCCTGCCAGCAGCCACTTCCAAAGGTGGTCTCCACTAAATGAGTAATCCCTTGCATAAGAGCCTGTGACAATTATTCACTGAGGAGAAAAACCATCTGAAGCTACTCACAAGAGCCGACTAAGTGAGATTTGGCCCTAGTCTGTACAGATCGTTTTAGATTAAGGTTTACAGTGCTATAGCAAGGATTAGAAGCTGCCAGTGGAGGTCAACATGGCCCAGCCCCAGCCCTGGCCGCTGCCACCATTGTCCCCCAGGAGACAGAAAGGGATGGATGTGCAGCAAGGAGTCCAGGAAGGTGTAAAATGTCTGGAGCAGGAGCTGCAGGCACCAGGGAATGGAGGAACATTCGGAGGGAGGGGAGCAGAGGGGCTGCGAGCATTACACAGCTCATTATGGCTCCGACAGCGTCTGGCAGCATCACACCCTTCTAATTGAATTTGGAATTGAGGTGATTTCCCAACACATTGTTTTGCTCTTGAAACCTCTCCCTCAATTCCCCTTTCGCTAATTTATTAACAAATTAGGGTGTTTGCTGTAGCAGATGAAGCAACTTGCATTCACAACTGCACAACACTGGTTTAAAAATAGTAACAAGAAATGTAATAGCTCAAATACACGGTGTCTACTTGGAGAGTAAACATGTATTCAGTGTTAGCTCAGCTTTTAAAACAAACCTAGTAATTGCTTCCAGAGGTAAAATATTTGCAAGCTATTATTACAGCACACTTTCATTAAAGGAAAGGAAATACAGTTGTCTCTTTGGAGCAGGCAGACAGGAACAGAGAAAGCTATGCTCCGTAATTAATCTTCAAGAGCTGTTAGGTACCAGTACCTCTGACAACTCAACATTAAAACCTTACCAGTGGAGCATTCATCCATGCTGCTGTTTCCCAAGCCAGCAAAAGAGGTGGTGAATTTGTTAATTAATTTCTGGGAAACACCCTGGGTCTGTCTTCTAAAGCAAATAGCCCAGGGAGATGTAAAATGTCTTGAGCAGAGGATATAAACCTGCAAATGAATTCAGGGTTTGAATATTGTGTATTCTTCAAAAGCAGTGGAAGTCGAGGGACTGTGCCTGCTAGCTCATGTCCTTACACAGAGACATGTTTTTCTTGCAAGTGGCTGTTTCACATCAGAGCCTCTGATCCTGCAGCTGCTAAAATTGACAGCCAGCTTCTTCACACCAGGAGGGGTTGGATTGGGGACTGTCTGGAGATAACACAGGTAGCACTTTGCTTTCTAGAGATTTCTTTAGGGCTATGAAATAGAACATATCACTGGCTTTTGTTGTTCACAGAAACATCCCTCACAGACAGCAGCGTTTCCGATCATGGTTTTAGTTCAACTTCTCCTGTCTTTGACATAATTTAGTACAATTTTGCACTAAAAATAACCAGGCAGGAAAAAAAAACCAAAACAAAGAACTCGAGCAAAACATAAATCTACATTGTTTCCCTCTTAAGGGATAATAATATGGTGATATGGCAGCAGGCCACAGCAATAAATTGCCCCATATCTACAGTGCACACATGCTGCATCAAAATGGTACATTTCTGTTCACAGGAGCACAACCGAAAATTAACTACCAGGAGCTCCATACCACAGCAAACTCAGCTAAAATGGTGATGTTTAAAAAATGAGGAACCTCTCTAGCACTGAGGACATCTGAAGCACACAGCCTGCTTTGGAGCTTCTAGCATTTTCAGTGGGAACGTGGTACATGTGAATCCCACAGTTACTCACATGTTTTACAGTAAACACTTGTCTGGATTAAACCCCTCTGGACTTAATTTTTGGCCAAGGGCTACTTAGAATTTAGAAACTGGGCAACCCTTGTCAGGTCTGATTCACTCCATTTGTGTAACATACACCACAATGTTGTGATCCCACACACACAGCCAGAGGCAAAACCTACTCTTTGTAGGAACCCTGCTGCCCAGATCTCTTGCCCAGGAGGAATAATTCATATTACAGCTGCAGTTTTTCCTGAAATATTTTGAATCCCCGCCTTACTGTACTCTAATTAATGAGATCATCTCAGCAGAGACTCTGCCTCCACCTCTGTTAATGTAAGGCCCCTATGGGCCCATAAACACCCATGGCATGCAGCCCTTTTCTGACTGGGGGGTCTTTATTTGTGACTGAAAACTTAGGGAACTCCCTGCTGGATTTTCGTGTCAATCTGTAAAGCCACCATTTCATCAAAAGCAAAGAGAGACCTTCAGGAAGCTCCTACCCTTGTGAGCATCCTGCTGGTGGTCACCATCCCAACATTTGTCTGCAAACTTCCCTATTCACCCCACAGAGAATTTGGGTATTGTGGATTCTGCTCCTGAAGTGTCTGTTGCTGCCATCTGCCTTGCAGATCCGTCTTAGGAACCTACTGTGGAAAGGAAACAAAGATCTTCAGATTTCCAGACTACTGCCCCTGTTTCTGCCATCTTCCACCCTCTTGTGCACAGGTTCAAAGAAAAAAGCTCATAGGAAGATATTCTTTGACAAAGAGCAATACCATATGGTGACCCTGGTTCTCTTGCACTCTTTATTATTCATAAAGAGCCTCTGTACAGAGGAAGGAAATTTTATAATGATTGTCTGCAAGGCTTTCCAACAATCAGAACTCATGATCTGCAGGGATTATTTGTAGTTGATTGTGAAAGGTGCCTCATTTGTCCTGCTAGAGAGGAAGCTCAGTGACTCACTGTTTGAAGTATAACATAATGATTTTTGCCAGATCAACTTCCCACAAAGGAGAGCATTTAGGGTAAACAAATCACTTACTGTGGAGCAGGACTGGTTTGCAGTGCAAGAGAGGACAGAATATACTACAGCAAACACAAGTGGGAACAGTTCAGCAACTTGGGACTTCAAAACATCCGTGCGAGTGTAATTTCTGTAATTGAAGTTGATTATTCTATCTCCCTTCACAGTGTGCAAGAAGAACAGTTATTTTCCTCTTTTCAGGAGTGTTTTTGTGTTTAAGGGTTGTTAAAATCTTTTCCAGCTGTTCTATTTTCTAGAATTGTATAGAAGTTTCTAGAAATGGATTAGTTGTCTGCATCTTTTCTGAAGTGTTTTTCCCAAACTAAGGACATGTATTCCATCTGCAGCCTTGTCAATGCTGTCTGGACTGGCAAGGATATTTCAGCATCTTACTGGTGCAACAAACTGATTGTCTGCAAGCCTGCCTTGCCTTTTCTTAATTAGATGTTTCCTGCATTTTACAAACACCTTTCTGTTATTTTTTCAGAACATGCAATCAGACTGATTAGTGACAATTCCGATGGACCTCCCTTCCTTCTTTTCTGAAAACAGTCACCATGATTGCTCTTCTCCAGTGCCCTGGAACCTCCACTGTCCTCATTGCCTTCTCAGGGAGGATCACTAACAACTCATCCTGCTTACAGCAGCTACTTAAGCATTTTAAATAAACTTCCTTTTCTAAGTGACTACTGAAGGAAAAAAGCCCTTAAACCTGTCATCCATTATTATTTCTCTTTTCCCGTCACATGCCGGACTAACTCATCTTTGTTATCTTTGGAGAATGTCCGCCTGTTATTTTTCATTCCATTTCCTTGTTGTATCTTACTCTGCTCTCCATTTTTGTCCCTATGATTATAGTGGTCACAGGAATTCATCATGCCCAAATCCATTTGATTCAGGGCTGCTGTCACACAGGGGAGTAGCTTAGCTTTTCTCTGACAGATAGCAATAAGCAAATACCTTTTAACCAAAATACCACAGATTTTTTTGCAGTGATATGTCTTCATTTTTATTAATAGGCATGCAAGAGAGGAACAATTTGACCATTGAAAGCACATTTTACTCTATTTGAATACCTGAAACCTAACTGTATGATTAAACAGGTGCTCTGCCAAAAGTTGGATAAAACCAAACTCAGATATTTTCTGAGTATTTTCTGAATGTTTCCCACACTAGCCAGGAAACAGTATTTTGACAGTTCTGAAGTGTTTCCATAATACTGTTTTTCTTTGTTATTTTTAATTTCTACAGTTTAATATGTTTTTATTTGAACAGAATTGAGAGTTTTGACAGTAGTTTTTTGTAACATTTCCCTAAACATGTTCCAAAATGAACAAAAATGTAAAAGGCCAGATGCTTGACTGCCTTTGTGAGCTGAGGGCAAAGCTTGAGCCACCTGGTATTTACCAGTTTTATTGCTGCACACTTCCCATTTTTAAAATCCTCTTCAATCATTAACTGATCTCTCACTGTTCAACAATGCAGGTAAAGTTCCTTCTTCCTGCCTGGCAGGAAGAGACAAAATGATACAGTGAGTTGAAGAGGCACACAGGGAGTCACCATCGGTGCCCCCATTCAGAACATGATTTAATTAATCTTTACATGATGGTAAAAATGGCTGCATCTTCCCTTTTAGTCAATGAGTCATCCATCTCTCACATTTTCCCATCTATATTGCACATCTCTGTCCTCTTGCTTTTTACAAAGAAAGCCTACTACTTTTTTTTTCCCATCTGCTTGGTCTCTTCTTTCCCTGTGAAAGCTGTGGTGTAGGGGAAAGAATCCTGTGGTTAGCTCTGCGATAATCTGTGCATTTCTTCACAGACAATCAGGTAAAAAGCAAAGCAGAGAGCTTTAGCACAAGACAGAGTCTGAGTGTTTGGTTGTTTGGAAACTTTTTTATTGTTTCTAGGGGATTTTTTCCACATCCCTTCTTGGGAATGTTTCACTCAGGCTGCCCTTTAGTCCAGGGAGAGTATAGGAACCCATTATATGAAAGGCTGAGGTTTGATCTTCAGCGATTCACAGGAAAGTGGGACTTTCCTTTTATTGTTCACAACAAACATTTTCCTTCATGAGAAGCATAATAGAAAGGCAGGTCTGAAGTTAGGGCAAAAAATTGTTTTGCTCAACTTTAATCAGATATGAATTGCTTGTGAAGTTTTACAAGAAATATATTGTTTGAGCTAAAGAACACCAGCTGATACTTCTTTTTCTTTTTGGATGCATCATTACAAAATAAATATGGAAGAAGATAAAATGTAAGTATTCTAATGTTTCACAAAAAAACCCCAAAGAACCCCAAAACAAACAAAAAAAACCCCAACAACCCACAAAAAAACCCCCTGTTTAAAAATAGCTAGTGATAATTTGTGGTGCTGGGTCTCTGCAGATGGTCTGTCTCTGGTCCGGGGTGAACTGCTCTGTTCCTGGGTCTGTAGCACCTCTGCGTGGGCTGAGCCTGGAACAGTGATTCCTCATCTCTGCCCGCAGGATTCACTGCTAACCTGTGGTCATTTCCTACCTGCTTGGCAGCTCTGGCATGAAACATCCTGGAGGTGTCCATGCTAACCTTTTAACTGCCAGTTTTCCATCATCTGGTAGAAATAAATCCCTGTGCTTTTCAGAATCAAACATGACCCAGAACATAAAAATTTTAGCACTTTCCAAGCCTAGAGTTCTGTTAGTCACAGGCAAAGCTTAATCCATTCCTACCACAGCCCCTCCTCAAATTCATCGCAGAGAAGAATGAGTATTTCCTCATGCTGTCACTGAGAACCTCCTGAGCCAGGGAAAGATGCAGAAGGAGCAGGAGAACCTTGGGCTCCCCATGCCCAAATTCCATTCTCCAGCTTCTTCTTCACTCATTCTCCTAGGTGTCTCATGAGAGTAGCTGAGCTTTGTTTTCCAACTGCAGCCACTCTGTGTGGATCAGGATCACAAAGACATGTTTCTGGGACAGTTTCTCCTTTCTGGCAAAAGCCATATTTCTACAGGGTACTCATCCAGGGTGTCCAACACTTGGAGTTTACAGAATTGCTGAGCTTCAGCTGCCTTACACCATGTCCTTGGCAAGAGCTCTGATCTGAGCAGCCTTTGAATTCTGAGCTATTCGAACACCATTTCTGAGCTATTCAATCACCATTTCTGTAAAGCAGGTATTTTCTATATTATACAAGGTAGATGTGCTCTCTTTCTGCACTTGTCCCATGTCTGCATAACATGTTCATGAAGCACAGGGCAGTCTTTTCAGCAGATCTTGGGCTTTATCTCCATACAAGCTGACTGAAATAAAACCTGAAGTTTTACATGTTCTGTATTAATTCAGGGAGGGTCCATGAATGGACGTTTCTTTCAAAATAAACTAGATTGTTGGCAAACAAAGGAAATAGCCTGTATGGGAAAATTGCTACAAGAGGAGAATACAGCTGATTTAATTTAGGCAGACACAGAAAGGTGAAGTTTGGAGGTGTCCAAACCTCCAAACCTTGCTAGACCTATAGTCCTGGAAAGCCACTCTCTATACTAGAGAAAAAATAATGGGGAATTATACAACTAATGCATGATGTGCTGAAGAAAGCAGAACTAATAAAAGTTTAATTGACCCTGTGTGACCACAGAAAGAAAACTAGTCAGTGTTCAGATTAAAGCAGCACTTCAGTCTCCTATGTTTCAGCAGGAGCTGTTGGCAGGTGTGTATTTGGGTTCATTTCAGCAGCATGCTTGAAATCATGAGTTTATTGTAGAATGTAAAAGGGGAGAAAATTATTTCAAGAAAATTACCAAAAAAATTATAAAACCTTGTCCTAGTTTTTCCTCAGTAAAGACCAAAGTGAAATTTCACAGGACTCGTTCTTCATTTGAAATTTTTAACCAAATATCTGTGTCATATTTTGCAAAAAGTCAGCGTGGGTTGTTCTTCGGACATATATTAGATAGTCCTGTCATATAGAATAACAAACTGGTAAAAATCTTGGTCTAGTGATTATATGATATAAAAAATAAGCATCTATTTTTCATAACATCCACATATGCCAGTGGTGCAGAAGGAGTTGGACTACATTGACAGATGATGGTAAAGTTTGTATCATACATAGAAATTCACTTTTACAAGCTTATGTAATTTTGAAATCTTCTTTTTAACACATATGTTCTGGTATAATACAGTAGAGTAAAATTGGAAGCCAGTGAACCTCAAAAGAGCAATAATTAAAAACATTATTTTTCAAAATATTTTTCCTATTCAGAATGATTTAATGAACTTATGCCAAAGATTAAATTGCACTAAAAACATAATTTTTGAAATTAGACCTTTTTGACTATAATTGAACAAAGTATAATTAATGCTGGCATGGGCAACCCTTAATTAACCACAGAGTTTTTACAGAACCTAATGTTTTTAATGGGAAATTTCTTGTAGGAATATTAAAGTTACTGTAATGTAGGAAAGATTCTGTGTTAAGAAAATGCATGAATAATTTGCCTTCCAGCATGGCTCTCAAGAGGGACGTGTTTCTCTCTGTGCATCCTTTCCTAGGTGTAAATATTGGGAAAGCTTTCCAAGCAAAACTAGAGGCACAGAACCTTGTGCCAAAGTTTCTTTCCATGTGAACACAACCCCACTGAAGACAGCACTTGGCCATTTCTGCACATCCATCAGGCCCAGCAGGAGGGTTGGTCCACAAAGCTCAAGCTGCTCATCGTCTAAGATAACATCACATTACTTCAAAAGACACATCCCAAACGAGGTGAAACTTAAGATCTCACAAGAACTCCTCTGAAGAAGGAAGCATTTGGCAAAAAAAGCTCCATATTTTTCCTTGGTGTCTTGGTTATGGCACTCATTCAAAAAGGATTTTAGATGGAGAAGTGTGGCTAGCACAGGTTCTTCCCGTGGGAACATTTTGCTATATTTCATAAACAAGATAAAGTTTGGATGTTTTGCAAACAGTTTCTCCGGATTGAGTGAGTTTGGGCTTGGCCAATTGTGCCTAGGGGGAGGTCTCGGGCTGACCAATCTGGGGCACTTCTGTAGACTCTATATATATGGAATTCAAAACAATAAAGTCCCCTTTCTCCTCTCTTCGCTTGTCTGAGAACTTGGGTCAGTCCTCAGCTAGCCGCTCAACAGCGACAGAGAAGCTGCCTGAAAAAAAGGTATTTGAAAGATCGAAGGAGTTGTATTTATTACACCAAGGTTCTCTGTAGGTCTTGAGCATGGAGGAGAGGTAGTCACAAGAAGCCTTCACTTTTTTCATCCTCCATCAGCCTATCAATACAATGAACCAAGCAGGAGAGCATCCCCACAGCTGATTTCTGTTTGAGCTCTGCACACTGCCTGTCCCACAGCCAAGTGCTGAGTCCTTTTGGTTGGGTGAGCATTGTGGCCTGCCAAAGCACTCTGGCCATGCAAGATATCCTCAGACATAAGGAGAGGCCATCTTCTCTAGGTGCCTCCTCACCCCATGGTACTCCTGCTGAAGCCACAGGCAGCAGGGACATTCCTCAGCCCCTGGGTTAAAGTTTGGGCTCAATGCTCTTGAAGGTCTTTTCCAACCCAGCCGATTATACAATTCTACATATTTTATGTACTCGTGTGTAGCACTACATGTTATAAAAACCCACCTGTCTTGTACCTGGCACTGCAAATCTGATTTATCCCACCATGCAGAGCTGTCCAGTTTGGTTAAAGTCCACATGCACAGCTCTGTGTGGGCTATTGCCAGCTGATCTGTGTGGGGCAGTGGGTCAGGGCCAAAAGGAATCTGATATTGCTGATGGTTGTCTTGAAGTGCTGCAGCTTAGTCAAGGCAAACTGAGTGAAATTCACTGGGAAAACTGAGAGTTTCCCGTCCAGAAGGACCTAAGATGAAACCTGAGCAGGGCTGGCTGCAAACAAGTATGTGGGAGGTTGTTTGAAGAGATGTCCTGTACTTCCCACACTGACCAATGCTGCCTTCTTGTGATCTTGATACTTTCTGTGCTGTCAGAAAGTATCAACCTTGTCAGAAGGGCAAAGGAGAGACAGGAGGCTGCCACCTGATCAGCAGCAAATGTCACAGCAGCCTGTGGTGACCCAGCCTGCAATGCTCCCTGTTTTCCTGGGAGTGCGTGGAGGTCCAGCAGGGCTGGAAGAAAGCAGGTGGCCCTGGCAAGTGTTTGTCACCTGATGTCTTTGACATGCAGCAGTTCTGGGAAAGAGGTCAAGGGAAAACTGAAAACAAGTCTTTATTCACAGTTCAGTCCAAGCTGGTGCAAAGTAGATTAAGATGACTGGCCCAGCTCAGACTGATGCCCAGGCTGCCCAGGGAAATGGTGGAGCCTCCACACCTGGAAGTACCTACAGGATGTGTAGAACATGGCACTCAAGGACAAAAGGTAGTGGTGAGCTTGGTGGTGCTAGGTCAGTGGTTGCACTAGTTCTCAAGGGTCCTTTCCAACCTAAATGATTCTATGATATCCTGCCTGATTTGCTCCAACATTTTTCTGATCCTAATTTGTTACCATCTCCATCTTCTCCTAAGCCATACAGCCCCTCCCAGAAGGGAATGAAGGACTGTTCTCACCATCCAGCAAAGAAGGGCACCTGTCCACCTGCAGCATCGTGTCCCTTTGGGTGTCTCACACTGACAGCAGGCTGAGAACAGCACTGTCACACTGGGCCTGTTAGATGGCACTGAAGAATGTCTCTGACTTGCAAATGTTCTTTAGCGTAACACCAAATAAGACAATAAAACTTCAGAGGAACATGGTGCAAAAGAGAGATGTGTCCCATCAGTCAGGCAAATAAAGCACTCTAGCGACAGCTGCCTTAATGAAAATGCTCCAGAAATACTATGTTGCAGCCCAGGCTTGCTATGTGTCATAAAAATCCTTAAAATCAAACAAATAGAAACTTCTAAGTAACAAATTCATCAAGGGCATTCTGCACGCTTTGGCCTTGAAATGCAATGATGACACACACAATGAAGGTACATTTCAATATGATGGGCAAAGTTAAGGCTCTTTTTTGGAGTATGTAACATGCTATTTCACACATGGTTGGTTTTTTTGGAGGGAATGAACATGTTTATTATTAATGTAATGTATATCACCTGCCCATTCCTATCAGGATTCTGTGTGGACACAGAGCTGAAATATTTGTTTGATACATGTCAGCCCCTGTCCAGCCCCAGAAGTGTAGATATGCCAGGATGGAAGGCAGGCTCAGGGAAAAGAGGCCAGACAAGTGCTCTGTGCCATGGGGAGAGCCTTTGTGTCAGGAGTATCATCATCCAGTTTCACCTTTTCTGCATATTCTAATAAGCAAACAGCACTCTTCCACCCTGCACCATTCTGGGCAAGCCAAAAAGAGAGCACAAAGACACAGCTCTCTCTCTCTTCCTTTTAAAAGCCTTCTTCTTCCACCTTCCTTTTAAAAGCTTTCTTTTGCCTCATCCCATTTTTCTAGGCTATCATGACTTTTTGAGCCTGGTTACAATTTTGTCATCTTTATTCCTGATTTCATTTCACCTCTGCCAAAGTATCACAAACTGAATAACCAGGAGTCCTCCAAACTGCAAAAGCAAAACCCAGCTCCTGCTGGGAATGAGGCTCTCAGATGCAGATAGATGCAGCAGATTGGTATCACCAACAGCTGGAACCAGCAGTGTGAGCCAGGGCAGGAGCAGAGAGGAGATGATCCACCCTTAGGTACTCATCTGGGACAAGATGAGCACCAACTACAGCAGTCATGAGAGTGTCAATCGCCCTAAACTTCAAGGTCAGGTTGGATGGGACTTTGAGCAACCTGGTTGAGTGAAAAATTTCATGGCAGGGGGGTTGGAATAAAAAGTGATTTTGAAAGATTCCTTCCAGCCCCAAGCATTCTATGATCCTCTCAAACTCCATCCTGCTAATGTCCACATTTTGCCACAAGAGCAGCTCTTTCTAGCTGTGAAGCGTCTACTCTGCAAACCCAAGAATCACAGTATCTGTTTATAGCTTTAAATAAAAGGTGCATTTTTACCTCAAAAGCAGAGAGCACTTTGCAAAGGGGAATCATGCGCGTTCTGAAGCTTGCTGTTTGCACACAAATAAAGACTTGTATTGTCATGGAATAAACACACAGTCTGTTTTGCAGACCCAGGTCAGGCAGAAAAGGTTTGTTTCTGCTGCTGTCGGAGAGAAGGCAGTGATCCATATGATCTGTTGCAAAATAAAAGTGCTGGGGCTTGTGTGCATTTAGAGCAGATAAAAACTGCCCTGAGAAAAGGCATGGAAAGAAACTTTGTTAGAGCAGATGTGCCCCTGCCTCCCTGGTAACTCAGAGTCTGCAGCCCTGTGGCCTCAGCACAGCTCTGTTCAGCCTGTCCCTCTTGCTCCAGATGCTGCTGTGTCCTCGAGCAACTTCCAGGCGTGTGTCCACATTATGTGTTATTTTACAGTGCCATGATTCCAAGCAGAGCTCCTGTTCAAGGGTCTGTCTCTCGGCTTCCAAGGATACTTCAAAAAATGTTTCATTTCTTCCTTCTTTGTCTTGTACAGCAGATCCATAGGTAAAGATGGGGCAATATTGGAACATATCTCATGGAGAAGAACAGGTATCAGGTTTGCAGAGTGAAACAATTCCTGTGTTGAGTGAAACAATTCCTGTGCTGGGTTGTGTGCAGGAGCCAGACCACACCGTCTGTACTGCCCATGGGCTGTATGGCAAGAAACCTCTCAATTGCATGGACAAAGTTGAAAAAAAACCTCCAGGAGAGAAAAAAATCCCTCCTTGTGCTGCATCCCTGTGTCAGTAGATGGCTCTGCGGTGCTGCCTGGCTAAGCACGGAGCTGCGGAGGCGGCTGGGGCTCAGCCTGGCTGTGGGCGCTGCTGCGGCTCCTGCCTTCTGCCCGGGGAAATTTTGAGGTGCCCCAAAACCTACAAAAAACCGCGGGTTTTGCCTAACCGCTGTTCTCCCCGGCATCCTTCCCAGCCCTGCCTTGTTCTTTTTTAACAGATGCCCATCCCATCCTGTTAGCTCCGATGTTGCAGCCCGGGATGAGCAATCATTCCATCACCGCCCGTCTCAGCTGCTCTCACGGCTTTAGCCGAGCGCTGATGGCACTCTCTGGGTGAGTTCCTCAGTACAGCAGCTCCGGCAGCCCTGCCCTCCTGCCTGCAGCATCCAAGGCACCTCAGCTGCATTTCCCCGAGAGCGCTGGGGACACCGCACTGAGCCGGGGTGAGCCCTCCGGCACCGAGCGGGTTAAATCATCACACTGCAGAAAATACAACCCAGAAGATAGGCTTCTATCGCCTCTTTCCATGCCTAATGCTGGAAGCCTCTGGAGGGCCAATCTGCTTGACTTTTTTTCCTATCTGGCAACTCAATTTACTGGCGTTTGTCTCCTGTGATGGTGCAGAGTCAAAAATTGCGTTTCATAGATAATACATTTAGGTTGGGGATGCAAGCCAAAACTACTCTTATGGAACAGCACATGCTTGGAACAGTCAGGGAAAAGGTGCATCCTTCCCAGCTAGAGCAGATTGCTATGCAGATATCAGGAAGATTTGTCATGGGTGGCAAATGCTCGGGGAGTTTAAATTATGTAAGCAGATCTTTACTACACAGTAGCATCCCGGCTGGCAAAAGGGGCTGCAGCTTTACCTGTTATCTAAAATTAGAATCACAGGATCATTTAGGTTGGAAAGGACCCTTAAGGTCGTCAAGTCCAACCTTTAACCCAGCGCTGCCAGGCCAACCACTAAACCATGTCCCCAAGTGCCACAGGTACACATCTTTAAATACTTCCAGGGATTGTGATCCCATCCAGCCCCATAGATTCCTGTTTGTCTAAGGGGTGTAGCAGGTCACTGACCATTTCCCCTTGGATTTTGGGGGCTTTATTCTGCTCCTCATCTCTATTTTCCAGCTCAGGGACCTGGCTTTCTGCAGAACAACTGGTTTTGAAAGACTTAAAGATTGAGGCAAAGAAAGCATTAAGTACCTCAGCCTTTGTCACTATGTGTCCCCCTGCATCCAATAAAGGACAGAGATTCTCCTTAGCCCTCCTTTTGTTGTGAATGTATTTATAGAAACATTTTGTATTTTCTATTGCAGCAGTATCCAGATTAATTTCTGGTTGAGCTTTGGCCCTTCTAATTTTCTCCCTGCATAACCTCACAACATCCTTGTAATCCTCCTGAGTTGGTTACCCCTTCTTCCAAAGCTGGTAAACTTTTTTTTTTTCCCTGAGTTACAGACAGAGCTATCTTTTAAGCCAGGCCAGTCTTTTCCACCAGCTCATCTTTCGTCACATGGGGACAGCATGCTCATGCACTTTTAGGATTTCCTCCCTGAAGAATGACCAGCCTTCCTGGACCCCTTTGCCCTTCAGGAATCTGGTACTACTCTGTAACAGTGGTTTTTGTCCTCTCCCTCACCACACAGGGTATGATTTTAAAAGCTCTCTGAAGCTGCTTACATAGGGCATGACACCATTTCTACACTGAAGAGGCACAGAAAACTTCTCCTCATTGGGTTGAAGCTCACTTGAAGGAGGTTGCCTGAGAATGGGGGGTTTGGTCATGTCATCAGGTGGGGGCTGAAAAGACACCCCTTTATCCACACTGAGCCCCTTCAAAGCTTTCCATCCCCAAGGGACACACATTGTTGTGCCTGTGCAGAGCATTTCTCAGCTGGAACCTCCCCTTAAACTGGTACTATAACCCTGTTATCAATGTTTTGTTGTTTCTTTTTAAACCCTGTCGCCTTTCCTCCCACTACCTCCACTTTTCTATTTATTTCCCTTATGTCTGAGTGTTTTCATTTATGAAGATAAAAGCCATGGAGAAGTGAAAGTGAGAAACTTTCCCAGTTGAATTTCCACAAAGGAAAATCCTTGACCCTGGGCTGCCAGAGAAGATACTTGCATGGTGGCAGTGTGCCTGGTGCCAAAGAGGGACACAAAGGCCCCATCTGTGTGAATGCAATGTACAGGCACTGGTGCCCAGTTGTCTGCTCACTCATCTTGGTGGGACAGCCCTAGACACAAATTTGGCCACAGCTCTGCCCAAGCAATTCCTGGGGTGGGTTCAGGACTTAACCCAACACGGGGCCATCCCAGGCAGCAAACTGGATGCACACATTCCTTTAAAAGGTAAAAGTGTAACAGCATGGATGCAGCCTTATCATACCATGCAACTTCAAGGTCAGAGAAAAGGCAAAGAAGAATTTTACAAGACAAAACTGAAAGTGATGATGTTTCAAAATGGAAATAAAAATGTTCTCTCTCAGCAATGCTGAGCTTTGGCTCACTTGACTAATTCCAGACAAATCAAGGCAAGAGCATGCTCATTTGGACAGACAGTGGCTGAAAGCCATTCCTTCAGGGAAGCTGGCACAGCCTGCCCAGAGCACAGAACAAACCATGCTCTGCCTATTCCCACCTGCCCAACAGGGCCCTGCATTCAGCAGGGTCAGCTTCTCCAGGGGATGTCCCATGGGCACTGCAGGGCACCATTTGGAAGGGAAATGTAAAGAGCTCCAGCTCACATGCACTATAAAAATAGCTACATCCATCTACAGAGTCACTGCCCTGCTTTTCAACTCAGTGCCACATCCTCCCTGGAGCCACAGCTCCCTGAACAGATCTGACTGTGCAGAAGCTGTGTCCACACTGTGGCTGGGCACGACTGTGGTTCAGGCATATCAGTGCAGACCCACCATCCTAGATGAGTTTGGTGGAAATGTGGAGTTGTGAATTAGAGCAAGAAAGGCACCAGGTGCCTTCCCTCCTATCCCACCTGCTCTGCTTTGGCAGGAGGTTTGGTGACAGCAGGGTGGCACAGGAGCAGTGCCAGGCACCCTGGCTGGATTGGGCAGAGCTGGTGTGTCACAACAGCCCAGGTGCCAGGATGCATCCAGGAATTCCATCCCCTGATGGCAGTTGTCATTTGGGTAAGCCACCCATGGCAGCCATCACCAGGGGACTTCAGTGACTGCTCACATTTCTGCTCTTACCACGAAATTTGCAAAAGGCCCCAAGATCTCTGTAGCAGCCTTGTAGTTGCAAAAGGGCTGCCCAAGCCATGAGAAATCTGTGCTGCTGGGGTTGCCTGGAGCTGTTGCTCCTGAGATCCTCAGCCTTTCCATGCCTCATTTCTTCACCCCTGAGCACAGGGAAAGAGATATCCTCCTGCCACTTGATCAGGCTGTATAGGAGGCACAGGGGCTCAGCAACCCATAACTCAAACCAGGGCAGCCCTGCAGTGTGAGAGCAGTGCTTTCCTGGACAGCAGCCTTAGGAATGAACAGCAGTGCCTCTCTCCCATCTCCATGTGTCCTCCAGTCACTCCTTTCCTCCTTTTCTCATCCCCATCTCCTTCCCACTGAGCTGAGCTGGAAACCACTGCTCTGCCTTTGCCTTGGCAGGCTCCAGATTGACACTGTGGTCAGAACCTGTGTTGGGGCCCTGCTCCCCAGGCTCAGTCTTGTTGAAAATCCAAGCAAACAGGGGCTGGTCTCCGTGCTGGGTTTTATCATTACTCATCCAGCTTGGGCAGGACAGGACAGGGTAAAGGTTGCACAAGGAAGATGCTTGATACCTTGTAAAGAGCCAGCCTGAAGAGCACTAAAATCTTTGGAGGATCTATTGCCTAAGGATGCCTTCGTGACTCATGGCAATGAAAAGGAGCCTTGCTCTCTGCACTGGGCTCTGGGCTGCCATACAAAGGCACCCCGAAAGCATCCTGGGCTGGGCTGACTAGTAAATGGTGAAGTTCTCATGCATTTATCAATGAAAGGCGTGTTTGATGACTAGGCTTTAACGTGTTAATGCCTGCTGTGCCCTGCTGTGCAATGCGTTCACTATTTTAGAATTAGCCCCCAAGATTTGTTTCAAATCAGCCCTGAAGGATAATAGCCTGTGTCTAAAAACCTTAATGTGTCAATTTGTTTCAGGACCCTCACTGCGTTATCACTCGAGGGCTGAAATCTGTAATCAAAAGCTCTGCTGAGCCTCCACTTTCCTTCAAACATTTCCCTCCTTGACTATCATCTTCACTTCAGCAGCAGGGAATGCATCAGCTCCTTTATTGCTGAGCAGTACCAGTATAGCTGTGCATGGCTGTGATTTTAAGTTCTGGTATGGAGAAGCTGATATGGAGCTGCTTTTCTCAGCAGTACAACCCATGTCCCTGTTTAACCAGTCACATTGGCTCCTGGCAGTAGCCCCCAGCCTCAAATTAGCATTGGGATTTCCTGGGCTTGTGCACAACGAGGGCTTGTGGGGTGGAGGAGCAGAGGCAGGGGTAGCAGATTTTGGGTTTTTGCTCACAGCAGCTCCTGTTGCGTTGGATGATTGGAACGTGACATGTCCCAGAGACCCTCAGCAACAAGAGGAGAGATGTGGGGGATATTTCAGAGGTGCTGGCTGCCTGTGAGTGCAGCAATGAAAGGGAAAAACCACATTGGAAAGAAATGTTTGTTCATCTGTACAAGTCTCATTCTCAGCCTTGTCTGCTCTTATATGCTCTGTTGGCACGGCTAAATGCCCCTGAGGGTTATGAATTGATTATTCCCTTTCCTACCAGCCCTCCTTCCCCTCCCAGTGACCTCCACCACTGGCCTTCTTCAAAATCTCATGTCAGATTCTGAGGATCTCTATAATAAAATAACAAACCCAGCAATCAGTAAAAAGTCTCCATGTGCCTGTTGTACCGAATGGAGGCATCTGCCATGTTGTCTCCTGGATGCTCCCTGTCCCCTGAGCAGCCCTCAGACCCCTGAGAATTCTGTTATTTTGATCCAAAAGCTGCCAGGTATCTTGGAAGCCAGATTTGCCTTCAAAAAAATTCTGTGTTTCCAAAACAAAACTGCAGGATTTTGGTTTCTTTAATGTTGTTTGAGGTTCCCTTCTAATCCCACATGAAAATAACTCTGCAAATCCCAGTGTAATTTCAAGGAAATGGGGCTTCCCAGTCAGCTCTGGCATTGTCAGCCCTTTCTTACCTCCTCTCTGTTGTGCCTCCAGTTGCTGAGACTTGGAGGCACCACTAAACTGTGCTGGTTTTAGGGAACACTGCCAATTTTCCAGAAGAGCAAGAAGCAAGGCTGTAGGAGAGGACAACAAGGTCTTAAACTAAGGCAAAGCCCAGGACTTTCTATATCCTTCTATTGCATTGCTTCCAGCAGCTTCCTCCCCTTCTTTTAAGGATGGGCTCTTCTTGAGGTCTTCCCACTGAGGGGCTGCTGTAGGGCAATAGCCCACGAGTCAGAGACTCACAGGACTAGGATAATCTGAAAGGAATGATCTATGCAACACCCAGTTAGCCTGAAGTGGTGCAGATAGCTCCAGGCAAAATAAAATCCTCTATTTTCTTAACTGGAAACTGGAGACAGAGCTGCTAATTCCAGTACTGTTCAACTCCGCCACTAGTCTGAGGGAAAAAACAAACGTAATTGCTGTTAAAAGCTGGGGATTGCAGAAAGACTGGTGGGATAATCAGTAAGTGCAGTGACAGAGCAGTTGTACTGTGCACTGTATCTCTTCCAACAGCATAGGATGAACATTGCTCCATGCAGTGGGATATACAGAAGAACAAGAAACACAGGCAGTGCCTATAGAATTGGGACTCACTGTGGCTAGAAGAGGATTTGAGGGGTTTAGGGGGATCATCTGTACCAGCTCACAGTGTGATGTTGCAGCAAAAAGGACTGAGACTGAAGAGCAGATGGGAAATCTGTGCCTTAGTCAAACACAAGCTGTTGGACTCAACAGGAGGAGCTGGTTGCATCTTATAATTCTGTGTCAAACAAGAAAGCAAACGAGATGTTCCAATGGAGTGTAAGCTTTTGATTTGCCAAGGATCACACATGATATTTATCATAAAGAAGAAATTTGAAGGCATATCTTTGAAACCCTGTGGCCAACATCCATCTTCTGAATCTTTCTCTCTCTTTAATGACAAATATCAAACAGTGTTCATCCCTATTCCCTTCTTTCCCCCCTCTTAGATTGGAGTGGGCTGGCTGGGAAAGCTGTGATTGTGAAAGGCTGCACCCAGCACTGGTATTGGGAAAGCTGCTTTTGAGCAGAAATTCTGATTACAGCACAACCTCATCCTGCTGCACTTTGTGCCCAATTCTGCCTATAGATCCTATGGCATGAACCTTCTGCAGATACCACTGCTGTGAGCACCACTACAATGGGAAACATCAGTCTCACTCCCAAGGTTCTCCTGGTCCTTGCTGTAATTCTCCTTGTTCTCACATAATTCACTCTGCCTCACTGCCCGACAGTAACGGTGGGTCACCAGTGAAATGGGCTCTGAGCTAGGATTTGGTTTGGAAAAACGTCCAGAAGGGGGAATGCTCCTGGCGTGCTGGCAGCACTTGTTAACTCAATGTCAGAGCTGCTACTCCAGGGACGTGGGAAGTGACACGCAGTTCATCTGGGAAGCTTGGCAGCACTTTCCCTGCAAGCAGTTCAGCTGTGCTCCTCAGGGAGGGAGGAGGAAGTGTCCTCATTTCCCCAGGAGCACGAGGCACAGTGTACTTTCAGCATGTGTGCATGAGAGCTGCACCTTCACCTGGGTATGGGACCAAGGGACATTTCCTTCCCCCTTGCAGAACCACATCACAAGGGAGATATTGCAGTAATACACAAGAGATCAAGGATGTTTTTTTGCCAGAGGGCTGGGAAGAGAAGGGTTATAAGGTCCTTTCCCATCCAAGCCTTTGGGAACTCTGCTGGAGTTGCAGAGCCTCTGTGTCCCTGCTGGTCAAGAACTGAGCTGCCTGGGAGGACAGGAGATGCTCCATGGAGCAGTGCCATGGACAGGGATCCTAGCAGGTTGCTTGCACTGTGAGATGGACCCTGGAGAGCAGCAGGGAAACCACAAGTCAGCAGGTTTACCTCCTCAGTCACTGCTATGTTTGTGCTCTCAGCTCCTCCTTTCCTTGCCTTCTCACCCCCAGCTCTTCAGGACAAAGCTGAGCTAAAGTCACCACAAATGCAAGGAAAGCCCAGAGAGCTGTGGCTCATCTCCCTGTGCTGAGTTCTCTGCTCTGGCCTGCTCCTGTAGCCAAGGAAATTGCAGCCTCCTGATTTGGATCAAGGATGACATTCAGTCCTAGGAGAAGAGGGAGGAGGAGTGAGCCAGGTTTCCCAAGGCTGCTCCCTGAAAGAGACTTGCTGAATGCTTGGTAGTTTTGTTGCAGACCCTGTATAAGCAGATCTGCTTGATGAACACCATAGGCAGAGGATTTTATTCCCATTTCAAGGTGTCCAGTGCTGTTGTGTGACTGTCATTCCTCAGTGTGGCCTTGGAGGTGTAAAACTGGGCAGTGATGGGAAGGGAAGCACGAGAAGTTTGTTGGCCCACCCGTTTTTCAGGGGAAGGGAGGTGTCTGCAGCCCAGCAAGTCTGAGGACTGGGATGAGGGTGTGATGGAAGGACAGTGGCACCAGCACATTACCAGCACATCTCCTGCTTGCTACTCCCCGGGAGAATGGGTATTCCATTGCTCCTTGTGCCAGGGCAAAGTAGGACAAGCCAGATGGACCACTGGTCCCTGAAGGACACTGTGCCCAGGCCAGGGTTGCAGCCATGCCCTCTGCCTGGGCACTAGCAAAGCTGTGGCTCTGTCTGGGCCAGCTCCCAGCTCCCTAAGCATTTTGTCCTCTGATGTTGTCTTTCTCTCCCTCTATGACACACATTTTTGGCATTACTGATGCTCATTCATTTTTAACGCTGATTATGCTTTTCCTGCCCAAAGCCTTCCCTAAACAACAGCTAATGAAGGCTCTGTGCTCCTGTCAGAGAGTGGCATTGGGATTGTCCCTGTGCCAGGGATTTGCCCAAGAGCATGAAACAGGTCAGCTCCAGAGCTGGTCTTGAGCCTGGAACTGGAGAGCCCCAGGGCTGTGCTCAGGCCAAACAGGTACTTGTGGAGCATCCCAGCCCTCCCCCTGGGAAAAGCACACATGAGTGGTGGGCAAGGTCCTCACCCAGGGTTAGGGACAAAGGACTGATGGTCTGTATGGGCTAAGCTGCACACACAGACTGCCACAGCAGGTGTAAAGCCATATAGGGGTACAACCTGAAAGAGGGGAAATTTAGGTTAGATATAAGAAAGACATTTTTTACAGTGAGGGTGGTGAGACACTGGAACAGGCTCCCCATGGCAGTTGCAGATGCCCCAACCCTGGCAGTGTTCAAAGCCACACTGGATAAAGCTTTGAGCTACCTGGTCTGGTAAGAGGTGTCCCTGCACAGGGCATGGGGTTGGAACCAGATGATCTGTAAGGTCCCTTCTGACCCAAACCATTCTGTGGTTCTGTGATATACAAAATAGGGGAATAGAAGAGTGGTCCTGCCTGTCTGTATCAAACCTGTCAGCTACAACTGCAGAGATGTTTTGTTCCCAGCAGAGACCATCCATCACTCAAATTAAGGCTCTGAGCAGCAGTTCCTTGGTAAAGGATGGGTTTTATTAGCTCCAAAGCTCCTGTGTCTGAAGGGCAAAATAATTCACCAGCCTGTTCTTGCTGCCTTGGTGTGCCTGGACCAGGGAGCTTCCCAGAACCAGCAGTTATCTGCATCCCAGCAATAACTACCTACATCACCATCATCATTATCATCACTAATATTGTTATTGTTGTGATGGTCTCCTCTATGCCTGCCTGCAGTTTCCTAGAAAGGGCAGGGCACTAAAGTATTGAAGGAAGAGCACACAGTGCAAGCACAGCTAGAGGAGCTGGGAGAGCACTTTTGTACAAAAATGATTCCCATTTTCCAGACAGCAGCTTTGCTTCCATGTGGCAGCTGGATCACATAAGACAAAACCAAGGAGCAGGAGCTGCTTTGATCTGATGCATGGAGCTGGAGCATCTCATCCCTGCAACCCAGAGGTTCCAGGGATGGCTGGGCACAGAGAGATATCTGTGTCTGTAGGCTGCTCTGCACCTTTCCAGCCAGGCCCATTGATGGATAACCTCACTCTTTATGCCAAGTTGTTCTTATTGTGTTTTCTTTCCTAGGGAAATGTGTTTTAATGTGTTTTCTTTCCTAGGTGGCATTTTGGGAAATACATAAATGTCACTGGTGTGTTAAATGAAAGACAGATGGAATACAGTGAAAGGCCCATAAAAATGAAATGCATGTATGCCTCAGCCTCTGCCTTTTCCACTCACATTTTCCTTTCTTTTCATCTAGAGTGGAGCAGCTACAGTAGGAGCAAAACCAGCAAGGAGGGAGCTGGGCAGACAGCAGGTGAGGAACGGGACATGTCAAGTCATTTGCCTAAGCCCAGAAAGTCCATGGATTAGAGTGGTAAAATGTGCCAGTGACAGCATGGCCCTGTTCTAAGGTGTGTTTAATCAGAGCAGCAGACCCAAGCTGTCCTTTCCCCTCCAGGGCAGGCTGTGCAGGGGCTGGACATTCCTGCAGCTCCTCACCTCCTGCTCTCCCCAGTGATCCCAAGGGACTGCATCCCCCAGTTCCCTTTGTAACAAGGGGCAGCAGGCATGCTGCGTGTGTTTGTCACGGTTATAGGAGCAGGAGCACTGCAGCCTAGTGCTGTCACAGTGTCACAGTGTCACAGTGCTGTCCCACTGCTCTCCAGCTCAGTAGGGATGTGTGCCAGGGCTGCTTAAAATCCTTCTGAATGGGATGCTGTAGAGCGATAGCAGATCTAATACTGGTGCTTTTAATTACCCCACAAGTCCTTCCAGTGCCTTGAGTCACACAATTTAGTTGGAGAGTCAATGAGGGGAAATGTTCACAGGCACAGGTTGTCCAAAGACACTGGCACAGATTGCCCAAAGAACCTGTGGTTGTCCCATCCCTGGCAATGTTCAAGGACAGACTGGATGGGACTTGAAGCAATCCAGTCTACTGGAAGGTATCTCTGGGCTGGAGGGAGATATTCTTTAAGGTCCCTTCAAAACCAAGCCATTCCAGGATTATATATTATATAATATATACATAATATAATCTATTATATATATATAATATATTATATATATATAATATATTATATTATAACTAATACCTGTTGGGCTTTCTCAGGTGAGCCCTGTATAGGCACTGCAGTAGCAGGAGATGCTGTGATGGGGTTGTGCAGTCCCATGTATTGGGTTGGCATGGCCAGATTTGGGTAGCAGGGGGCTACAGGGGTGGCTTCTGTGAGAAGCTGCCAGAAGCTTTCCCCATGTCTGGCTGAGCCAATACCAGCCAGCTCCAGGATGGACCCACTGCTGGCCAGGGCTGGGCCAGTTAGGAATGGTGGCAATGCCTCTGTGATAACATGTTTAAGAAGAAGGGAAAAATTATTGGGTAGGTGTAATCGTGGCCAGAGAAGAGCAGAGTGAGAATACATAAGAGGAACAACTCTGCAGACACCAAGGTCAGGGCAGGAGGAGGGACAGGATGTGCTCCAGGCACCAAAACATATTCCCCTGCAGCCCTGGTGAGGACTATGGTGAGGCAGCTGTGCCCTGCAGCCCATGGACATCCATGAGGGAGCAGAGATCCACCTGCAGCCCCTGGAGGAGCCCACATGGGAGCAGGGAGATGCCTGGGAGGAGGCTGTGACCCTGCAGGAAGCCTGTGCTGGAGCAGGATCCTGGCAGGGACCTGCAGACAATGGAGAAAGGAGCCCAGGCTGGAGCAGGTTTCCTGGTGGGAACTGTGACCCTGTAGGGTCCCAGGCTGGAGCAGGCTGTCCTTGAAGGACTGCACCCTGCAGCAGAGAGATTCCCATTGCAGCAGTCTGGGGAGAGCTCTTGCCCACGGGATGAACCCACAGTGCAGAAGTTCATGTAGAGCTGTCTCCCATGGCAGAGACCCCACAGAGCAACAGAACAACTCTCCCTGAGCAGCAGGAGGAGCCAGGCATGATGAGCTGACCATCACCCCCATTCCCTGTCTCCCTGAGATGCTGGGGGAGGAGATAGAGCTGGGAAGGAGGGAGAGGTGGGGAGGAGGTATTTTTAAGGTCTGATTTTACTTCTCATTGTCCTGCTCTGATTGTGTTAGTAATAAATTCAATTAATATCTCTAATTCGAGTCTGTTCTGCCCGTGATGGTATTTGGTGAGTGATCTCTCTCTGTCCTTATCTCAAACCGTGAACCCTTTGTTAGATTTTCTCCTCCCTGTCCAGCTGCAGAGGGAAGGATAGAGAGGCTTTGATGAGTGCCTGGCATCCAGCCAGCATCAACCCACAACCTTAGCTGGCTGTTATTTGAAAATCAAACCCCCAAACCAAAAGGTGCAGC
Source organism: Entomyzon cyanotis (assembly GCA_024500445.1). NCBI lineage: Eukaryota > Metazoa > Chordata > Aves > Passeriformes > Meliphagidae > Entomyzon > Entomyzon cyanotis. The sequence continues at coordinate 69,146,886 of JAKEPQ010000871.1, forward strand.
AGATATTTAGTGTTCAGGTGATGTGTAATGATGCAGAGCTGTGTGAGTGCCTGGGGAAGCTAGAGGGGGGTCTGGAGCTTTGATTTCCTGGACCATATGTTACCCCAGATTTGCCAGGAAGGTGCAGCAGCCTGCAGAGATGGACAGGATTGGAGGACAACGTTTACACCCTGAGACCTCATCTCACCCTGCAGGATTATGTCTGATAATCCCAGAGTGATAATGGGAGTGATTTTTGCTTCATCACGTTCTTTGCTTGAGCCTTGCAGGGAGGGGAGTGGTTATGCCACATCCTGACCTCAGCAAAGCAGGAACTCTTCTGTTCTCAGTCACAGCCATGGAAACAGTTTTCCAGTTTTTTTTTTTTTTAATTTTGTTTTCATCTCTTCAGCCTGAGGTTGCTATTACTGCAAGGAGTCACTGGGTGCATATATAAGAGACAATACTTGGCTAAATGCACAGAGGAGCACAAAGAAACGTTAAAAAGTGCCAGTAATCAATATATTTACACTAGATTTCACTTCTGGTGATTTCAGGCTGTTCATCAAGCCAAAGCTGTTTTTTCCACTTTGTACATGAGCATTTATAAAATCGACAGGCACAGCCTACAAGCAAGTATGTGAGCATATTCCTGTGTCCCCACAATTTACCACCTTCCTGGAATTACCCCTCTGTGAGTCCAGAACAGATGTTGACATTATACTTCTAATAAATCCATCAACCGTCCAGCTTTCAAAGCAGACATGGTGTAATTCTTTTTTTGTTTAAATGGGACAGAATACAAACAGAGCAAAGAATTTGTTATCAACAAGACCCTCCAAAAATGAGAGAGTTTTTTTACACACAAGTGTGTGAAAAGCCAGAAGGCAAAGCGGAGACGGGAATCTGGTGCCTTGGAAAGTCTGCAAGCAGTTTTATGTGTCAGTCATATTTTACTGTCTTGTCCACTGTGTCATGAATCTCTCCATGTATCTGCATGTAAAAATGCCACAGCCTAATTATTAGCTATTAATTATATGCTGGATTCAAGGGAGAATTACCATAATGTGCCACAGCATCCATAAATACAAGATCCAAGAGGGGCAGAATGGCCTTTTGTTTCCCTCTGCAGAATTATATGCATGACCCAGTTTTTTCTAATACTGCAGTGGCAGGAGAGACATAGCATTGTTTGTTCCACACAAAATGGGGAGGGGGGAAGGGCTCTATTTTGAAATGTACAGTAAATAAACTCTTGCATTGCAGAATAAGACCAGAGAAGGATGCTCGAGTCTCTTGCTCCAGCCAGCAACATTTGCAGAGACATCTCACAGTTAATTATAACACTACCCTGAACAGTTGGAGGCCAATCTCAGAACCCAATTTCCATTTTAAATACCCCTCTCCTACACGCTGGGTCTCCTGTTTGTGATGCAGGTTGGCTTAACCTGCTGGTTTGGGTGGAAGATGAAACCCATGAGCCCCAGCTCCTGGTGCCTGTGGGGTTTGGAGGAATTTGGGACTCCCTGGGTGGCAATGGAAAAGGAGAGAGCTCAGTGCTTAGGCTTGGATGCCTGTGGGACACCAAAGCTGGGAGATGCATGAGCCTTACCCCAAAAAAAACTCACTGTGTGGTCACTGGGATGAGCAGTGCAAGAAAAGGCAGCCAGTTCTGGCTGGGAATGAAGATTTTGGTGGCTGAAATGTCACAGCTGAGAACCCCCAACCCTGGGCAGAGGTCCATAATTACAGGAGATGGGGGAGGATCCAGTTTTCTTGGAGAAATTACAGTGCTGGCATAAGGGTGACCCAACGAAGGGAAAAGGGCAATGCAGTGATTATCAACCTCCCCCAGGAGTCTCCAGGAGATAAATAAATACACTGTGAATTCTTAAGACACAGTCACAGTCATGACATAATGCACAGAGAATGCTCAGCACAGAAACCTATTTCTGTCCTTACTGAGAAAAGCTGGGGAGAGCAGGAAAAGGAAGGCAGTGCCAGAAGGGCACAGAGCAGGGCTGGGATGTGGAAATGGCAGGAGAGCTAAGGAGGAAGCAGGAGAGGTTCTTGGAGTTATCAACAACAATGAAAATGAGCAATGTTATTTTAATTAACTGGAAATGAGACAGAAACCTGGTCCAGTGAATCCCTAGGATGCTGGGGATGATGTTTCAGCTCAGCTGGACAAACAGTACCTCCACTGGACTCTGACCATGAGGAGCCTGCTGGGAACTGCAGGGAGAGGGATTTTGGGGAGAACAACCACAAAGTGGCAAAATTAATTTGTCTTACAAACAGGGAGATGCAAGGGAGGGGCAGAGGGGTGCTGGAGCCAAAGCAGGTAGTTTTGGCACACGTGGGGAAGCTGTGGCTAGCTCCTGAGGGAGCAGGAGAGGCAGCACAGCAGGGAAAAACCCTAAAGGCACTGGGTGGTTTATCTTGCCAGGAGGAAGGCAGAAACATGAGCACTGAGCCCAACAGCAGTGGTCCTGCAGAAAACCAGGGCACAGGGAGGTGGGGACTGTGGGAACTCATTATATATTTATGTCAAAAACTGCCCCATTGTGAAACCACACAGGAAGGCCTGAAGGAGTTTCAGCTAACAAGGGTGGAAAGGCAACAGGAGGATCTGTAAATGCATCAGGAGAAGAAAGAGGAAGGAGAGCCAAGGGATGACTTGGGAAAGGCCAGTGCTGCTTTCACAAAAAGGTTCCTTGTCATCAGCTGACTGACTGTAATTACCAGTTAATCACACCAAGGAGTGGAGTAGAAAGAAACCATCCAGAGATGGATTAGGTGGGACAGAGAAGATGCAGTCAGCAGAAGCAGAGGACAATCCTGTGGGAGGTCAGCAGAGGAAGGAATTGGGATGTTCTTCCCAAACACCTCAGGCTAGGAAATACCTTATGGAGCAGAAACCAGTAGGCACAGTATCTCCCTTTAAAAAGTAGGATTTATACCAGGAGCCTAACTCTGAGCCTTGGAAAAGTCCCAGAACAAATTATTAAACAAACAGTGGATACGAAGCCAGAGAGAACATAGAAATAAGAAGATTAATTTGTCAGAAATAAATTGCCCAAACCAGAGTAATGTTCAGCTCAGGTTCCCTCTCGGGCAACTGAAATGTGCCATGATTTAGGCAAACCTTTTGAAATAGTCTCATTTGACATTTTACCAATTCTCTTAAATTAAGGAAAAATGAGAAAGTAAATTTAGGAACAATTTAATAAAATACACCTGGAGTCACTGCAGATCATTTTCAGTTAAACAAGAAGGAGATTTTGAGCAAAGTCCTCCTGGATCAGGCATAAAGGTGATTCTATTCAATATTTTCATTGACTGACTCAAGCGATGGCCCAGGGAATGCATTTCTAAAATATGCTGGATGTCAAGCACCTGGGAAGACTGGATGAGAATTCAAAATTACCTGGAAAAATTGGAGAAAAAGCCTGAATTGAATAAGATGAAATCCAGTAAATAACAACACAAACTGTGGCTCTGACAGGAGTGATATCAAATGCACAATACCCACCAGGGAGCTCTTACCCAGTAACAGTACAGCAGAAATGGAAGAGGAATGGCAATTCACAAAGGATGGGGATGAGAAATCTGCAGTTGGGAAAACACCAACAGAAGAAAATCTCCTTCCTGGATGCAATACTGAACTGCTGTGTGTAAGCCAAAGGAGGTAATTGCTCAACTTGCCTCCATGCTGATAAGGTCTCAGCTGGACCAAGTCTCCTATTTAGGGCACACTTCGACGAAGATGTTAATTAATTTAAAAAGATTAAGGTACAAAAAAGTAGAAAGGTTGAAGGATTTAACTTTGTTTTGCCAGGAAGGGGAAGCTGTGATAAAAAGCTCTTGGCTACAGCCAATTCTTAAAAAGAGCAGATATTCGAGTGTTGCAAGAGGAAATCACATTAAATTGCATCAGGGCAGCAGCTCCATCCCTGTTAACCTTTCCTGTGCCTTTTTCTGTCCCTTGTCCCCCAGCACACCTGCTCTGGGTGCACACAGGGCTCCCTGGCTGCACCGAGGCTGAGCACAGCAGCAGGATGGAACCCACTGCCCCATTCTCCACCTCCCCTCCCTGTGTCCCCTCCTGCCCAGAGCTCCTGGGCTCTGGCAGGGACATCCTGGCTGGACTGCCTCACTCAGCCACACAGATCTGAGCATTGCTGAGCACAGAAGCAGGGAAAAGTACAGTAGCAGGGAAAAGCAGCCATGGCTCTGCAGCAGATGCAGCAGGACAGGGGTCTGGGGCTGGATGGTCCAATTCAGGCACCAGATAATGTGTGTGTGGCCACCCTTGGAGTGGGTCTTCTAGCCCTGCCTCAGCCCTTTGGACTCCAATCTGGGTTTGAGCTGTTGGATATGCATCAGTTGAAAATAAACCCAGCAATAATTAAAACACTGTGCAACGCTTTTCCCTTCGGGGAGTGGGGGGGGAGGGAAATCTGTTTGTATTTTTGGCCTGGTTTTCCTCATTTTCTGCCACAGAAAACAATTCTTCTTAATGATGACTGTTCCACATTCCCGCTCGTGTTCCTCGCTTTTGTTAATGTGAAGATTTAAATGCACCATTTAATACCAACATGGGCCAATGAACTCATGGCTACATTTGCACTCCCAGGCTGCCAGGAGGATGCACGATTCTATGACAGGCAATTAAAAATCCCATTATGGGACTATGGAATAAGAAGTAGATGATGTATTAAAACAAGGAACATGTTTAATTTATAAATCCAAGTTATTGCATGCTGTGAAGTGCTAGGCAGAGAAATGAATAAAGAAAGGACTTTGTAGAGCTGCTCGCTATTAAGTATTATAAACAGCAATATATGTCTGGCTGTCAGAGCCTCCTGGCAGCTCTGCATGCCAGGCAGCCCTCTGCCTCCCCTTCCCCTGGGGCAACTCATTTCTTGTATTTCCAAATCAAATAAAATTTTTTGCTGCATTAGCCAAAAAACCCTGTAGCCACAACATCAGGGACTGTGACGTGAGCGACCTGGCCTGGGGGATGGGATGTAACGTGGAATTGCACAGTTTCTCTATTAAAATTCAGCCACGGTAATTAAAATTTGATAATAAAGACCTGCTCAACACCTCAGTGCTGTAGGGATGAATTTCTCAGGCATGTGCCTGCCCCTCCTGTGCCCAGAGTGGTGGTGCCAGCATTGCTCTCCTGGCAGCTGGATGCCTGGCTGGGAGAGTGGGCTGCCAGAGGCTCCCACGTTTAATTTTTGGAGGGAAAGGGAGAGGTATATCATGTAGAATATGCAAATAATTGTATGGATGGCAACTGCATGGATGGCCCAATCCTTCCAAGAAGGATTGAAGCAGCAGGGTGCAGCCCTGGTGTGAAAACCTCTCCAAGGAGGGCTGTCAGGTCAGACTGAGTTCCTGAAGCACCTGAGCCCAATTCTCTCTCTGGATGGGAAGGCTGAGGCTTCTCCATGCTCGGTATACATGTGCTGCAGCAGTAAATTATCCCCTGAAGAGAAATGCCTCGGGCCACAGTAGCTCTGGGGACAGAGGGATCCTACGAGGGACACTAGCCTGGGATGACCCAGCAGCCTGATCAGAGGAAATCCCAGAGAGAAGGCAGGGAGAGAGATACCGGGAGGGCAAGACATCAAGCGAGACATCTCGGATCCACAGGGAGGGCTGGGAGAGGAAACAGCCCATTAGCAGCGTCTGGGGGAATCAAAGAGCCATTGTGCACCGGGCTCTGCATGCAGCTTTCTCAGCGTGTTCCACCTCCTTGGGGACACTGCTGCAGCCTCTCACCTCCCTACGTCAATGCATTTCCCAGCAGATTTCCCCATCTGTTTATCATCTCTGGTGGTGAAGGGTCTCATGGGGAGCTCTGCCTGCTCTGCATCTGCTCTTCTGACAGGCTCCATTCTGTCTGCAAGAGATGAATGAGGAGCCCTGGGGCAGGGAAGTCCTGGGAATAAATACTCTGGTCTGGGGAAGGGACCTTTCTATGGTGAGGGTGAGACCCTGCACGGCTGCTGTGGTAAATTGGAGAAGAATGGGAGCCAAGGGGGTCTTTGTCTTCATCCACAGAAAAGAAATTACATGTTCTTACACATCTCACTTCACATGAATCATAGAATCATGGAATGGTTTGGGTTGGAAGAAACTTTAAAGATCCTCTTGTTCCAGCCCCTCTGCCATGGGCAGGGATGTCACCCACTAGACCAGGTTGCTCCAAACCCCATCCAACCTGGCCTAGAATACTTCCAGGGATCCACAGCTTCTCTGGGCAACCTCTGCCAGTACTTCACCACCCTCTGAGTAAAGCATTTCTTCCTAACATCTAGACTAAAATTCTTGTCTCTTAGTTTAAAAACATTCTCCCTTGTCCGACCACTATCTACCCATGTGAAAAGTTGCTCTGCCTCCTTTTTATAAACTCTCTTCAATTACTGGAAGGCTCTCTGGGGATTTCCCAGAGCTTCCCAGAGCTGATCCACCCCAACTTTCTCAGCCTGTCTGCAGAGGAGAGTTGCTCCAGCCCTCTGAGCTTCTTCCTGGTCTCCTCTGGACCTGCTCCAACACGTCCATGTCTCCCTTGTTCTGAGAACTCAGACCTGGACACAGCACTCCAGGTGGGGTCTCACAAGGACCTGTAAGGATCCTGTTTTCCCTGGCTATTTAGCAGGGAAGAACATTATTCTGCATTGTCTCCCCCAAAGGCAATGCCCATCTCCTGACAGACACACTTGTTGGCCAAAGGACACACACAGCAAAGGAAGGTGATTAACAGATCCTGGAGCAAATGTACTCCACATCAAACTGCCTCTGAGTGTTGGCTCAGTCCAGGGGCACCTGGACACAAGGGGAAACAACCAGCAGGCCAGGACAGAGGAGTCCAGATGACCCAAAGCCAAGCTGCTTGCCAGGCACAAGCTTGTGCCCCCTGACTGCTCACAACGGCTGTGTAAATAGAATGTGTGTTCACATTCACCCAGACAGCTAAATCTCACCCAGACAGCTAAAGGGACTCCAGAGCCTGAAAAGTCACATTTTCCCTTCTCTCCTGTCAGTACCATGGCCACTGGAGGACACAGAAGCCCCTAACTGCTGAGGGTTTTGCAATGACACATTGGTGGGAAAAGCCATATCTGATGTCCCCCAGTGTTCCCCAAGTCCCCACCTCAGCACTGGGTGAGGTTTTCTTGTGAGAGCAGTTCTGCTGTTCCTGGTTTTATCACTCACCCATATCCCTGCGTGAGCTTCCAGCCATCACAGCATCCCAAATTAGCAGATTCTCTCCCGTAAAGTGTGGGTGTGATCCCCTAGAAGGGACTTTCCAAACCATTAAAAAGTCCCTGTGACTCAGGTAAATCCACAAGGCATTGCTGGTTTGTCACTCTCTCCAACTTGATCCCTCAAGGATATTTATGGACTTTATCAAGGGCAAATGCCAAGTCCTATGTCTGGGAAGGAATAATCCCCAGGCTACAGCACAGGCTGGGGGTGGCTGGTGGGAGAGCAGCTGTGCAGAAAGGACCTTGAGTCAGCAACGCATCAGCACAGCAAAGAAGGCAAACAGGCCCTCGGGCTGCCTTGGGCAGAGCATTGCCAGCAGATCAGGGAAGGCAATCCTTCCCCTCTGCTCAGCCCTGCTGACACCATGACTGGATATTGCAATAGCCTCCAGTACAAGAGAGATGGGGACACGAGGGAAAGAGTCCAGGGGAAGGTCACCAAGGTGGTCAGAGCTCACCCAGCCCTGTGGGATCACACAGCTTGGGAGGGGAGGCTGAGAGTTCAGGGCTGGAGAACAGAGAGCTCTGGTGGGGGCCTGACAGTGACCCCCAGTACCTGCAAGGAGGATATGGAGATGATGAAATCAAGCTGCTCACAGAGGTGCATGAGTGGAATACAACATACATAAGCTGAAACCAGGAAGGTTCAGACTTGGATATGAGGAAAAATGTTCCCACTGTGAGGAGGACAGTTCAGCCTGATACAGGATGCCCAGAAAGGCTGTGCTGCCTCCAGCCTTGGAGATTTCCAAGACCTGACTGAGTAAAGCCCTGAGCAACCTGGTCTGACCCCAGAGCTGGCAGGATGAAGAGGTTGGGCTGGAGACCTCCTGCAGTCCCTTCCCACATGAGCTGTCCTGTCATCCTACAGGGCCCAAGGCCATCCTGTGCCCAAGACACACAGTGCATGTGTGGCTCAGCAGTGCCAAAGTTGGTTTTCCTCTCTAGGAACAGCACTGGTGACTGCATCTCCTCCCCTGCTGGGGGACCTCCACCAAACCCACAGCTACCAGATGGCCCAAAGCTGCCTCCCCCAGCACGAGCAGAGAGAGGGGGAGCAGGGAGCCTCCCGGCGCTCTCCCAGGCATCCCTAACCACAGCACATTGTTCTGGGCACCACACAATAACCCCAGACAGAGCAGGGCGTCGTGGGGGTGTGGGATCCACAGTCACGTCTGGGCTGCTGCGTGTCACCCCCAGGAACAAAGCCTTGTGGGAGGGCAGGGGGCTGAGGGCCTGGTGTGGGCAGCAGGAGGGACAGGGAGGGCAGCTCTCCTTCCTCTGTCACAGTCAGAATTTGATTATCCAACCCAGCAATCGTGCAAGTCCCCCACCCATCTGGTAACAATAATGAGCTGAGGAACAGCCTGTCCTCTCTGGCACCATGTCACTCACCAGGCCAGGCAGCCAGAGCTCACCTCCCATGCTCCTCATCCTGATCCATGCCCTCTGCCTGGAAAGGTTTAGCAAGGTGGGGGTCAGCCTCTTCTCCCAGACACCAAAGGACAGGATTAGCCTCAAGATGCTCCAGGGGAGGTTCAGGTTGGGCACCAGGAGGAAATTCTTAATGGAAAGGGTTGTTAAGCATTGGAATTAACCCCATTAATTGGGCTGCCCAGGGAGGTGGAGGAGTCACCATCCCTGGAGGTGTTTAAGGAAAGACTGGATGTGGCACTGAGGGACATGGTATGGTTGATAGAGTGGTGATTTGTCACAGGTCAGACTCGATGATCTCAGAGGACTTTTCCAACTTTACTGATTCTGTGATTTGGAGTCACTCCTCTTCCACTCCTGCTTGAGCACAAGGTGAGCCTGGCAATGGAAACTGGAGGTCTGCAAGTTCCTCAGTCAAATTTCTCTCACTTGGGGACCTTGAGATCTGGGCTCAGCACAGCCAGAACCAGAAATTGTGCATGAAAAATGGGCTGCCCTCAGGTTTTGACTCTATTTAGCAAGTCTTGTTCTGAGAGAGGACAATATGGGGTCCCTGCTAAGGACATTACTGATGAGCACTGGCTAATGGGGAGGATGGATGGATGGATGGATGGATGATCTGTTGCCTGGGAGAGATGCACAGCCTGTAGCTTGAGACCAGTGAACTGACACAGTGGAAGGCTGTGGGATGCAGCCAGTAGCCAGTTTTCCTAGAGGCCTCAGAGAAGAAAAGAGAAAGGGAGAGATGAACACTCCTCTGTGTACTTTGGATGGGGTGGTTGTTTGTTGTTATATTATCTTTTTTGTGGTTTCCCTTGCCTCCTGTCCCTTCAGTGGAGCACTGTTTTGTTAAGTTTCTTTGTTCACAAGTGGGGAAGGATAGCTGGGAAGGGAAGCAGGGGAAGGATGGCTGAGGCATGGCATGAGGGAAGGAGGGCAGAGGCAGAATGATGGTGGAAGGGCTGCAGGGCAGGATAGTCCCTTGAGTACCCAGGTTGGTTTGACTAAATTTTCCCATGTGTCTTACTGGAACTTAGCAATGTGTTTTTGAGGACCCTTAAAAACTAAGGGTTCCTTAATTGCTCTCTTGTGCTGCCAGAAGGGTCACATTTATTACAGAATTACCCCATGTGCAGCATCCAGAGCTTATAGGGCTGTGCCCTGGCTCATTTTCAAGGACAACTTGCTCCACAGACACTTCAGGACTTGAAGAGAAGGTTCCCAGAGGTGAAATGGAAAGAACTGTGCTAAGAGCAGGAATGTGGCAGCTCATGTCCAGCCCTGTGTGACCTCTAACCAAGCTTATCCCACAGCCATGGCACTGGGATCCCACCATCCCACCATCCCACCATCCCAGTGCCACTGAGCCAGCAAGTGCCCACAGTGGTGGGACAGGGTTCAGGGTGAGATGAGCTGCAAGCAAGGTCTGGTGCAACCCCAGTGCTCCCAAGCCATCACCATGTCACAGTAGTCATTCCCAAACTGCTGTTTGGATTGTCCCTGGAACCTGCCAGCAGCCTTGCCCAGTTCCCTCAGTCTCAGGCCTTTAATATCAGTTGTCATTGTAACCCCAAATGACATCCTTGCTTCTCCTCCAACCCCATGCGACCTTGTAATCAGCTCTGCTGCAGGATTTGTACCCACAGTGGGTATCTTTCACTCACAGGCTGCCTGGAACCATCCTTCCCCCCCACCCTGTCACTCTCCCTTGCATCAGCCCTGGTGTTGCACAGCCTCCACACCCCAAATCTGGCACAAAAATAACTGAGTGAAAATAGGGAACAGGCTTCTGCTAAGTCAGCGCTGAGTTACCCAGCACGAGGGTAAAGCTAGAGGGGAGGATGGGCTGGTGGCCTGGAGCTGCAGGAGAAAGGACAGGAATGAGACCTCTGTGTTGGCAAGCTCTTAGGCTGGTTCAGGCTGATCTGTTTATGTCATGGATGAAAGTGATTTGAGCTCAGGTAGTGGGGCTTATCCTTCCTTCTCCCTCACATCCATCTGGAATATAACTGCGGTGGCAAACAGAGCAGAAACCATCACAGAGGGAGTCTGAAAAGCTGCTGAGGGAACAGAGAAACTGCCCAGTTTATAGGAAGGCTCTGGAGGCTGGTGAGATGGGGAGGATGTGTCCTTCCCAGGAGCTGGCCCGTGGGCTCTTCACTGCTTCACACATGCAGAGTGTTATTCTTTCCAGCAATAATCCCCTCTAAGGATCCTCTCTTCCAAAGTCATTTAGCACCGGGGCTAATTCTCAGTTTCCTGGAGGAGGATTTGCAGGCAGTTAAAATGTGTGAAGGCAGGAGAGTGCCAGACTGCAGGGAGTTTCCTACAGACTCCTCTTGCCTCCTAAACTAGTGTGTAATGCAAGGCTGGAGCTCCTTCCTGCTGGAAGTCTTACTCCCTGGGTCTTCATCTCCACTGAAAGCTTATCATGGCATAACCAGCTCCTTATACAACCCAGTGGTTTACTCTAACCAATGTAAAGTCTATAGATTAGTCCTTAAGCTCTGTCTGCTGATGTGATGATTAAATAGCCTGAAGTGATTTAAATCAGCCAAGCTTGGGCAAGGCTTTTAAAAAGGTGTGCTGGACTGCAGGAGCCCAGGGAAGGTATGAATACCTCCAGGTCACTTTGTCCTGCTTCCCGTGGAGCTGAGGACACCCAGGCACTGCCTGGGCCCCCAGCAGCTGACACCAGCCACCCCAGGCTGCTCCATGCACATTTTCCACCTCTGACCGCTTGGAGAAAAGGCTGCCCAGCACACTCAGCCGACGTGGCACGAACGGAGGGTTGAGGCTGCCAGGGCTGAGGCTGCACAAATCGCGGTGATTCAGAGACCCGGCATGTTCCCAGGCTCCATCACCGACCTATGCTGATATGTTACTAATTTTCCTTGCTGCTTTTCTCTGTGTCATCTCTGACTTCAGCCTCGTGTTTCCCCCTGCTACTTGCCTCCTGAGCCATTCCCATCCAGGGTCTCCTCCGTGCCCCTCATCATCCTCATGGATGCAGGGGAGGCTTTGCCTTCCTCACCCACCGCTGTGCTGTCACCTGATACCCGTGGGAGTCTCTGAAAGACTCTGGGTCTCCGTTTTGGGAGGCACTAACCCACATGGAGGCAGCCCCTTGCCCCTTTTCAAGGACACTAAGTTTTATGTGTGCATGTAGCAGGCACTATTTTAAGTTCTTTGCATCTCTTTGCTGTCACCCTTAACTGCCCTGAATAACTCTGTATCCAACATAGATCAAATGTGATGTGCAGGGACAGCAGAGCCCCATGTAAGCTACTTTTCACCCTGACCATCTCCCCCCATGAACACCATTACCTGGTGGCTGTGACCCCTTTGGCAGAGCCCTGTGTGCCCTCAGCCCTGGGGACACGGAGCTATGGGGTCCCCCTTATATCAGGGGAATGGGAAAAGCCTTAAACTGTGACTAAGATCATCTCTGATCACTCAGCAAGGAGATCTGCCCTGCTGGGGGCAGCTAGGGTGCTCACCATAGTCACTTGGGAAGTGACATTCTCCTGGGGCTCCAAATGAATTCCCAAGGCTGCATAGCTGGGCTTGAGCTCCAGCTCGAGCAAAGAAAGCTGTGTGCTGTGCTGAGTGGAATGAAACCTGTCGGGTTAGGGGTGGTGAGAGTTATTTGCTGGTTCCTCTCTGTACCAGGGGGATGTAGGCTGGATTAGGCAGTGGCTGCCCGTGGCACTCCAAGGTCCTGCAGGTGACACAAGGCACAAAGCTGGCAGCATCACGTGGCCCTGGTAATCTGACACAGAAGGGATCTTGCATCCACAGCTGACATGAATAACAGATTTGCAGGGGGAATTGTTTGGTACCTGTATTTGATGTTGAACTTACAAGAGTGCACAATCCTTCCAGGAAAGCAATTGGCCTTGGGAAACTCATACTGAGCTTTGCAGCGCTCTCTGAAAGCTCTGCAAAGCATCCTGTCCCCCGTCACCTCCCTGTCCCACTTAGGCCATGCTGGCCTCAGAAATGCAAGACAACACATGATCCTCTGCTTAGCATGAAGCTTTGAGCTCTGCTGCTCATGGCTACACCACTTAATCTGCTGTTTCAGCTCCTCCAGTGTAAACCCAGGGACATTGCAAGGCTTTCAGGTTCATCCATTATAATGCTCTTCACAATTTTTTATTTCAGCTTCGTGACCATCAGGATACCCCAGCTGAGAGCAAGGCTCAGCTTTGTTAGCACTGTTCAAGCCTCAGCCCCAGAGCACTTGCACTAAGGAATGAGGAAGGGAGGTGAATGAGGGCACTTTATGAGCTGCCCAGAGTCCCAGAGTATTTGGTGAGGTTCAGATGAGCATCCAAGCTTTTGTATCCAGACCTCACTCTGCAGCTGAGCCATAGGACCTCCTGAAAACAAGACTACAAAGGGATAAAACCCCAAAACAAGAATGTCTAAATGCATCCATTATTTTGACTTGGAGAGGTGCAGATGTGGTTGCTGGGCTTGTTCCACATGCCCCAAACTGGGCGTGCAGGCAGCTGTGGCTTTCAGACAGATAAAAGCTGTCCTGCTTGACAGCACTTGCATGACTCGGGGGGCAGGAAGGAAACTTCTTCACAGCAAGTCACTGACCTAGGAAGGATGTGAGATGCCAGCCCCACGAGCCTGTCCCCTCTGTTTCACCAGGGGAGAAGATGCAGGGCCAGCTGTGCTTCACCTGCAGCCTCACCTCCCCATCCACCTGCTGGTTATCCCACAGTCCTCACCCTGGCACAGAGCTAGGGTAGTGCTCATGCAATTAGCCTGGCCATCAGATGCTCCTTCTACTTTCTTAAAATCCTCTGGGAAAACAGGCTCTCCAGCTATGCATCCACATTTTCCAGAAGAGAGATCAGCTCTGCTGTGATGGCAACCAAATCTGCATCCAACAGTGCCACTCTTCACTTCCCAGCTGTCACCCTTGGCTCCCAGGCTCCTGGCCCTGACATCCCATGGGGTTCTGAGGTGGGAAATCCATCAGTGATAACACACCTGGCTTGAAAAGACTGTGTTTATGCATATGTGTGTATATATCTATATATTCCTGCTGGGAACATCTGCACTCGGTAGACATTTCCCTTCCCAATTTCCTGGAGATCATAAGGAGGGTCAGAAGGGTGAGAACGCCCACCCAAACTCTCCTTTCCCTCACCCAGGGAAGTCTATGGGCTTTGTTGATTTAACTTCCCAATTTATGTTAATGCAAGTTATAATTGTGGCTTCGATATGAACTGGAGCCACAAATTTTCCCATGCAGCAGCTACTTTCCCATAACAACACCAACATAGAAATGGTCTGGTTTATGGGAGATGTGGAAGCAATGGTCCATGCACAGAGAAGGAGAGGGTTTGAAAGGAAATGGTGTCTGCCCCATTAGCCAGGCTTCTTTTAGTGCAAGTCAGGGATGAGAGATCACTTCCTGGAATGTTTCTGGTTTCTGCAGAGTGAAACAAGTGATGGTGCCCCATCTCTGGAAGTGTTCCAGACCCGGTTGGATAGAGTCCTGAGCAACCTGCTCCAGTGGAAGCTGTTCCTGCCCAGGGCAGGGGGTTGGAATGAGATGATTTTTAAGGTCCCTTCCAACCCAAACCATTCTGTGTTTCCATGGTTCTGTAGCATATTCTTTAAAATTTCCCAAATAGTTTCTTTTGTTGAAACAATTCCTCCCATTTCATGAACAGGCTTGAATCAGCCTCAGGTGAGTATGCAGGAGCACTGGTTTTCCTCACAAGACAGGAGGAGAGAAGCTGAATTCTGGTGGCAAACAAGGTCAGTGGATGCCTCTCCATCCTCACTCAGACTCCACCACCAGCTTAGCAAAGACTCAGCAGCCTCTGGTCAACATAAGCAGTGAGTTTCACCAACTCTGATAAAAAAGCCCTCCTTCTTGTTTTTTCAAGTTACCAGTTCACTGACCTGGGTGTATTGCATGACTCACGGGGTGGCACAAGGGGGAAAAAGGAACCAAATGCAGAGAGGCGAGGAGGAACTTCTTGAGCTGCTGCTGCTTCCAACAAAAACACCTAACACGAAACTCCGACCTCAGTCACCCGTTCCCTATTTTCCTTTTGAAGACTGAGAAAAGTGGAGAAGCAGCAAGTTGGTCACTAATAAGCAATTTGTGTCTCAGCCAGTACGAACCAGTCCAGGCAGCGTGACTGGGGTTTGTCATTGCAAGGGCTGCGAGGGGGGAGTGAGGGGGATTTACAGATCAGCCTGTGCATTTTTGGATAATCTGTGGACTGCCTTTAGGTTCTGTATAAATAATAATAATTAAAAGAGGATGTAACTAATTGGAATCCCTTCCACAGCAGTAACATGATCCATCTTATTGCCAATCCCCTGAGTCACTCCAGATGATTATTTTTCCTGCAGATGATTATTTTTCTGCTTTTCCCTACTACAATCTGAATGCTGCCCTTCACAGTGCTGATGGACCTAGCATCCAGTGGTGCTGTTGGGGCATTTCAAACCCTCTTCTAGCCCAGACACAACCAGCCCACCTAGTTCTGCCCCAAGATCTGCCCTGTATTTCATCAGAGAGCTACACATTTTTAAACTTAACATTCACTCCACCATCCACAAGCCTGCTGTTAACCCAGTTGTGTTATTGCTATTTGCCCAATTTATTTTGAATTAAAAGCAGCGATGGCATCCCATTTCTTCTGAACAACCTTATTGTGTCTTGGTTTGCATCATGATCTCTCTTTGGGATGAGGCTCCCCTTTGCTGACCTCCTGGGAAGAGCATGTTGTTCCCAGGTTTGGGGGCCCCGAGGGAAGGCACAGCCCAAAACAGGGCTCTGCAGCATTTGCACAGCAGCACAGCCAGCTGCGGAGGAACATCTTCTCCCTGCACATGTGACACACTCGGTCTTATCCCCTCCTGGGAACAGCAGTCCTGCCACTGCCACCCCAGCTCTGGGAGGGAAGCTCTCCAGACTCATTCCCAGGCTCCCAAGGGTCATTACTCCTCTCCAGCTCTCTTTCAGCATTAGAGATGGAAAAAGTGTGGGGAGAAAAACTCCACTTTGTCTGGGAGAGGAGCCTTCTAGCTGGACTCAAAACTCCCTGAAATGAGAATGAGGCTTCTTGTGAGCTTCAGAAGGGCTTGGATGAAATCCACACTTCTTTAGGTCAAGAACCCCACCTTTCCCCCACCTCACCACTCCCCCTTTTTTAGACAGGATTCTGTAAGTTCTGTGCTGTTCGCTTTGGTGGGGCACTGAAACCCTCCTTTGATTCATCTGCCTTCAGGACATCTCCAGAAGGTGACTGTTGCTCAACAGGATTTCTGCAGGCTCTGGAGGTCAGGTGTTTGGGTGTTTTCCTCACTTAGACAATCAGCAATGTAAAGAGTCATAAAGAGCCTTGATTTGCTGCACTCATAAACCTTGAAGGCTCTGATCAGCCATACCTGGGGGTGCCCTGGTCTCCTGGTCAGATTTTGGAGCAGTCCTGAAGTCTCATCTCTGTTCCCAGATCCTGTAAGGACTTTGGACACATGTTGCATCCTTTCCAGTCCTGACTCTGGCCGCATCTCCTGTTCCCACTGACTCCCTAGACAAACCTGGACCTGTTTCCATCACGTGCCACAGCTATCAGTGGACACTGTGACCATCACCCTGCTCTGGCCACGCTGCTCAGATGCTGCAGGATGGGTGTGAGTGTCACCGAAACTGTGGGAAAAACAAAAAACCTCCAACATTTTTAATGTTAGAGAGTCAAGGCATTGCTTTATTTTCTGGCCAAGATGTGCCACAGAAATCTCTCATCCACACATAACCCGGGTGTGCAGAGAATCATACCATGACATATGGGTTTTACAAGATTTTTCAGATATTTTATGCAGTCAAAACTCATAGAAATGTATTGGGTCAGTGCTCATTGGTCTTAGTATTGCATAGTTCTTAGTATTGCATTTATTATCGGATCCGGATTTCTTTGCTTCTGATGCTAAATAGGTTTTCCTTCTTATCTCTCGTTTCGTAGACTATGTGTCTCTGACCTCGCCAGGGGTGAGGTTTGGAGCTGATGTTCTGTTAATGGCCACTGATGGTCTTTTGGGCTACTCCCAGTCTGTTGATATGTTAAACTCATCAGACCTCACCTGGTGGAACAATGCCCAGGAAAGAAGCTCAACATTCCTTTTCCCGGGACAAAGGCGGACGAAACTTGTGATTACAAAAAAAAAAAAAAGAAAAAGAAAAAAAAAAAAGTTATCTGGGGTATTTTGCAACATGAGGACACTGTCTACGCTGTGGCCACCCTCAGCATCCACCTACTCCTCCTCCGCGGAGGAATGTCTGTTCCCTGATGCATTCCTCCACCACAGGGAATGTGCAACATGTTCACAGAGTGGTTTGGGTTGGAAGGGACATTTAAAGGCTGTCGAATTCCAATAGCAGGGATGCCATCCGCTAGACCAGGCTGCTCAGAGCCCTGTCCAACCCAGCCTTGAACAATTTCAGGGATGGGGCTGCCACAGCTTCTCTGGACAACCTGTGCCACCCTTTCTGTAAAAGAAATTCTTCCCTATATGTCTGACACCAGAGAACACGAAAAATAAGACAAACAAAAATCCCCCCAGGCGATTTCACGGTGCCGAACACCCACCCGGCAGCAATTTCTCCGCGCCCGCGACACTGGGACGGCAGAGCTCCGCACAACCCAAACCCCAAGGGGAGCAGGAGCTGCCGCTGCCCCGCGCACGGGGTGGGCGATGGGGAGGCGCTCGGGCACGGCGGGGCGAAGCGCGCTCCCTCCCATCCCCTAAGCGCTCCCCTGGCAGCCCCTAAGCGCGCTCCCTCCGCAGCCCCTAAGCGCGCTCCTTCCCATCCCCTAAGCGCGCTCCCTCCCATCCCCTGAGCGCGCTCCCTCCCTATACCCTAAGCGCGCTCCCTCCCAGTCCCTAAGCGCGCTCCCTCCCCATCCCCTAAGCGCGCTCCCTCACCCATCCCCTAGGCGCGCTCCCTCCCATCCCCTGAGCGCGCTCCCTCCCTATACCCTAAGCGCGCTCCCTCCCAGTCCCTAAGCGCGCTCCCTCCCCATCCCCTAAGCGCGCTCCCTCCCCATCCCCTAAGCGCGCTCCCTCACCCATCCCCTAGGCGCGCTCCCTCCCTATCCCCTAAGCGCGCTCCCTCCCATCCCCTATGCGCGCTCCCTCCCATCCCCTGAGCGCGCTCCCTCCCCCATCCTCTAGGCGCGCTCCCTCCCCATCCCCTAAGCGCGCTCCCTAACCCATCCCCTAAGCGCGCTCCCTCCCATCCCCTAGGCGCGCTCCCTTCCCATCCCCTAAGCGCGCTCCCTCACCCATGCCCTAAGCGCGCTCCCTCACCCATGCCCTAAGCGCGCTCCCTCACCCATGCCCTAAGCGCGCTCCCTCCCATCCCCTAGGCGCGCTCCCCGCGCTGTCCCCGCGCTGTCCCCGTGCCGCGGGGTGGCGCCCTGGCGCGCGGGCGGGTGACGCCAGCCTCGGCCCCGCCCCTGCCCCGCCGCGCGCGCCGCCCCCACGTGCGCGCCGCCCCCGCGGCAGAGCGCGCGCGGCGGCCCCGCAGCAGGGCAGGGCAGGGCAGGTGGGAGCGCGGCAGGGCCCCCGCCCCGCCCGGCCCGGCGCCGGCCCCCGGCCCGGCCCGGCCCGGCCCCCGCCATGGGCGCCCGGCCGCCGCCGGCCCCGCGCCCCGCCGCCTGAGGCAGCGCGGCCGCACGGGCAGCGCTTCGCCCGCAGCCGCGGCCCCGCCACCATGGGGGCCGCCGCGGCGAGCCGGAGCTCCGCCGGGTTCGCCGGCATCCTCGCGGTGAGTGCGCGCGTGTGCGCGGGGCGGCGGGATCGGTCCGTGCGTGCGCCGCCCGCGCGGCATCCGCGGCGTGGGTGGGGATGTGCTGCAGTGCGGGGCTGCTCGCCTCACCTCCCCCGGCTGAGGGCAGCTCGGCACGGGAGGCTGTGCTGGGTGTCCCGCCGACCCCGCTCCGCGCGGCGCGGGCTTTGTGGGCTCCGCTGCGCCTTCCCCGGGCGGTGCTGCCCGCCACAGCCCCGGGTCGTGGCAGGGGATGCCGGCTGGGTGCGATATTCCCTGCGATATCCACCCTCCCCATCCCCGCGTTAGCGCAGGCGGCGGCATCCCCCAGCCAGGGCTGTGCCACACACCCAGACCTGAGCGGATCCTTGTTCTGCTCGCTGCACTGCTCCGGGAGCTCGGCGCTGGACAGGGATCCATCCATCCATCAATCCATCTACCCACCCATCCACCCGTTCCCTCCCCGCAGCTGCTTTTCTTGCCACCCTTTGGCCAGGCAGTAGAACTCCCCGCCGCGAATGGCAGGCAGCTGCTCTGACTTATCACGGAAATGTTTTCCGGCAGCTTTATCTCCCCATTTACTTTCCCAGGTAGGGCGCTTCCCAATCAGCGCTTTAGGGCTACATCCCGTCGATTTGGGGAGAGACAGTAATTCGGTGTGTCAGGCAGACGCCGCAGCTGCTGCGGCTGGGTTGTGTAACCGAGGAGAGCACTTGCTCTTGAACTCAAGGTGGATCTGAGCAAGCTGGCGCTGGCTCGACAGGAATCCGAGTAAACAACAAATAATCTAAAGCTGGAAGGGCATTAGCTGGGAAACAGCCTGGTTGCTCTGAAGGCAAAGGGGAACTTGGCGCAGTGGTGGAGCAGACGGGGTCCTTGCTCAGTGCTGGCTGGGCGCTCCCCAGTGCTGGATTCCCGCTGGGAGGAGTGAGCCAGGAGAAGCCAGTGCTGCTGCATGTCTGGAAGATGAGATGCTGATGGGGAGCTTGAGATATGCAGCTCCAGCTGGGATCCTGGAGGTCAGTTGGGAATGGTGGGTATGGAGGGAAAAGGGGGAAAAAGAGTGATATAAAGGTGTGGGGAAATACAGGAGCAATTTTGGGGAATGAAGCGAGACTCTGAGCAAACACACATGTATGTTACTTTTGCATGTGAATTCTCACACCTCTGTGTGTGTGATCATACAAGCAAACAAGGCAAAGTTCCCATTTGCTTGTGGGCTGGTAGGATCTCAGGGTTTTCATCCAATACTTTCAACATTTTGGGCTTCTCCCCTTGGTCACACAAGAAGTTAAGGTCTTCCCAGCCTGAGGGAAGTATGTTCAAGGGAAGTATGTTCAAATCGATAGCTGGTGGGTCTTTCACTAGTGCAGCAACCCCAAATCTGCCTGGCTGCTGGGTTTTGGAGCAGTAGCAGCTTGACAGTGGTTGTGTGGGGCAGGTGTTGGCTGTGATTTCATTTACTTGGTGGATTTTTTGGGACCCCACTGACTACTGCAAGGTAGTTTCCACCATCTCCCCCTCAGCTCTTGCCTGGAACCAGCATGACATCACCTTACTTCAGCTTGGGGCTTTTGGAAAGCTGGGGGATCTCATCTGTTTGCAGCAAAACTGTGGCTGGCAAGGATACTTCCGAGCTCTGGTCCGCGCTGGCTGCAGGGTTGGCTTCTGGGTTTTCCTTCATGGGGACCAGATGTTGTGGTGCTGCTGTTCTGGCTCGCTTGTCTCCCTGTGTTTCACTCTTGAGATGTAGTAAAGGAACTGCTGAGCAGTGAGTCCTGGACTCTCATTTCACAAACCCCAAACCAGCTGAAATAGCTGGTCGTGTTGCAAGAAGCAGAAACTTGCCTTGCTCTTGAGAACCCTCCTCACAGGCAACTTTTTTTCGGGCTGAGTAATTTGATCCTTTTTACACTGATCAGGACAGGACATTGGCTTCTTCTGTCTGCCGAGTTACCGTAAAACTTCAGATCAGTTTATTTGTCTTTCTGGTGTTTTTATATATTTATTTCTTTTACTTTAATGTTGCAAGCACTTTCCCAGTACCGTCGGTGAAGGGTGCAGCTGACCTCTGGGAAGGGCGGCAGGCAGTGCAGCTCATCCCCAGCCCGTGCCAAGGCATTGCCACAGAGCCAGCTGGCGTTTCTACCAAATTCTGCTGGTTTTCCTTGGAAACCACTCCCAGTGTATCAGTTTGGCACTGTTGGTCCCTGCTCATTTGCAGGTCTCTGCTCCTGCTCTTCTCTACCAGGATCAAGTGCCCTGTGTTTAGCTGCTATTTGTGTTTTGTTTTTATTTTAATCTGAAAAATAATTAGTCTTAAGTTTATTAAAAGGCTGGCAGCAGGGCAGTGCTGCACACAACCTGAGATTATGACAGTCTTGCTGTCACAGCATTTTAGGGCACGAATCTCAGGATGGAAAGTTGATTCACCAACTTTGTGCTGGTGTTTTGAGTCACTGTGCGGGTTTGGTCCCTGAATGAGATGCTGTATTAATAGAATCATAGAATGGCTTTGGGTTGGAAGGGACATTCAGGATCATCTAGCTCCAACACCCCTGCCATGGGCAAGGAATGCCAGACCCTAGACCAGGTTTCTCAGGTGTTTGCAGCTGCATCCTCTGTACACATGCCAAGGCAGCTTGTGGCCCCCTAAGAGCTGTTTCCTGTGTAGATTGCCTGTCAGGTCTCCCTGCAGCACAGTTATTGATAAAGGGTGATGGAAGCACAGCACAGAGGCACCCACTGAGATGGAGTCATCGGGCTGGGTGGTGCTGAGGTGGGTTGTGCTCACACCAGCTGTGGGGTGCTGCTGCCTTGAGGGTTTGTTTGCAGCTGAATGTGAAGGTCTCCTTGTTCTGAGTGTTTCCTGGTGTGGGGAGGTCAGAATGATGGTGTCCCCCAACCTGATCTGATTTCCTTGTACCATGAAACCTTCACGTGCTGAAATAGGTGAAGGTGGCTGGGAGGTGCCTTTGCCCGTGCGGTGCAGGGTGTTGGTGCTGAGCTGGGGATGCTCTTGGGGCTTGCAGCCACTCTGTCCTGCTTGACCCTTTTGGAAAGGGACCCCTGTCCCTTCCAACCCTTCTTTGCTCCTGCATTGGGCACGGAAAGCATCACTGAAACTGCTGAAACCAAACCTGCTCTTTAGTGTTGTTTTGCACCAGTTTGCTTTTTTCTGTGGGTTTTTTTTTGTTACCCTGTACACTTCATTTGGTAACAGTAATGAAGTGCAGTGGCTCAGCAGAGCTTGCTTCAGTACTTGGTTGCTTTTGCCACTGGAACTGGGAGTGTCAGTTCCAGCCCGAAAGGTGCAGGTCTTTGTGCTGCTGGGCAGCCCTGAGGGTGAGAGACCAAACCAGCAGACGCTCCTTTTGGCTGAAGATGTCCTCCTGCTCCTGGCCTTCGCTTTCAGAGACCTGAGTGCTGCAAAACCTGAGCAGTTGGATTATTTTAGGGACCAGAAATGCCAGTCTTAATAAATAGCAGATGTTCTATGCTGCTTAGCCATCCCCCACTGGAACTTGCTGTTCTCCATAAGCTTGGAAGTGCATGTGCAGCTGAAGATCTTGAGATGTTCAAAAATACCAGCACTGCTTTTCTTGAGATACAGTTTTAAAAAAAACCTCAAAAAAGCCAACTCAAACCTAGTGCTATTCCAGGCTTTAGTTACCCGGCTGAGGGATGGGAAGGTGCTGGAACGGGAAGAGCAAGGAGAACAGGAGGGAACCCATGGCACATGCTTGTAGTGGGGCTGTCCGTGGATTTCCCAAGGTCTGGCTCGATGCAGAGGGAGAAATCAGGATCTGAGACAGCAGCACACAGCTCACTCCTGGTGAGGCAGGAGAGCCACTGCTTGTCCTACCTCTCCTGTCACCCTGTCCTGCTCGGCACTGGCACAGGAGGAGGGTGAGTAACTGAGGTGACCCCTCCTGCCACCTTAAGAGGCCACTTTGCTAATTTAGGGATGCGTCATGGAGATTACAGGGGAGGGTGGCAGGTTTCCTTAGAGCCAGCTAAGCGCTTTGTTAAATCCTGTCTTAGGGGAGGAGAAAAGTAAAATGTATCCTGTAAGCTTTTGCTGCCTGCCAGGGCAGTCCTGCTTTTTAATTTGACGTGCCGTAATTAGTCTGGCCGCTGCAGGATCCTCGTCAGCTCCTGCGGGCTTGCCTGCTTTTGCCTGCTCTGTAATTGCTGCTTCAGGGGGAGAAAACTGAATAAATTAAAAAAAATTAAAATGTGAAGTGTTTTGTACAAATCCCAAGCTGTAAATTATTTAGCAGGTGAAACAGAAATGTGCTGTGTGTTTCCAGGAAGCTAGAGACTGCACCAAAAATGACGCGGCACAGCTTGCGGCTCTGCCACGATGTGTCTTCTGCAGAGTCATGTTGTTGGGAGCCCTTTTTTTTTTTATTTTTTTTTCTTCTGAATATGTTCTTGTTGGCTGATAGCCCAGAATAGGTAGCAGAGCAAGAGGCTAGGGATTGTATAACACAGCCAAGTGATTTATGTGCTTCGCTCTGCAGCTGAGCAGCGTTAGGGTCTATGGTCTTTTTACCTTCAGCGTAGAAAATGTTTGAAAATTCAAGGTAATGCTGTTCCCGCTCTCCTTCCAAACTTAGCCTGTGGCTGTTTGAAAACCCATTTCCTGTTGCTTTGCATGCTGTGTCAGCCTTTCTTTTGATACGCCTTTTGTTTTTGGTGACTTATCTGCGCTGCCATAACTGACATTAAATCCATGGACCAGAGGTCTTCTGGAGGAAGCAGAGATACTTCTCGGTAGATGGAGCTTCTCTTGGGGGTGGAGCAGCATCACTGCAAAGGAATTAAGGGAATAAAGCTTTGGGATTGGAAATCAGTAGAGATAGATTTATAGTCATCATATGGCAAAGCCCAGCTGGTTTCAGTTCAGTATCCTTTTACCTGTGTCTGATGCAATGAGGAGCTGAGTTACAGCAGAGTTCCTTGACGAGTGTAAAAATAGCATTGGGTTTTCTCTCCTGTTGCTAATGCAGCTGGTTTAGAAGCTGGTTTAGAGTGGGTTCAGATGTGGTTGGAGGCTCAAAGCAGAACATCCCTTGCGGTCTCGGCAAACCCAACACTTGTACCAGGTCCTAAAAAACCATGGAAAGGCAGAGGAGCTGAGAAATCATCCAGAAACAGCCGCTAGCCTGGATTTCATCCTTGTTTGTGTTACTCAGAAAGGTAACTATTTGAACAAGTGCAGATTAACAAATAGAGGAGGAAAGTTTTACAGATCAGAGCTGCCATCTGCATGTGTTTTTTGTCTTGTCGGCAAGTGCCTGCCTTGTGCTGGAGCCTCTCGGCCTTGAAATGCAAAGCTGGTCTGAATTCTCCTGGGGTGGCCAGGTAGCACGTACCGCTGAAACACAATTAGCAGTATTTACCACCCTGGCAGGGTTGCAGTATAAATGATGCTTAGTTTCACCGAGAAGTGTGGTGTCAAATTTAAGCAATTATAACTGTAGCTGGGGATGTGTCTGGAGAGCATTCTGCCACCTGCACCGGATCCATTCCACTCCAGCCTCGCTGAGCTCCCTCCCCTGGGTGTGGTAACTTGTCCAAGGTCCCACAGCTCTGGGACATCCCCTGTGATCCTACAAGGGGTCACTGGCAGAGAGGGTGCCAGTTGCACATTGTTGTTGGCTGATACCTCCTATTTGTTTTCCAGCTGCTCATGCTCCTTGGCACCGCTGATGGTCAGTCGAAGCTGACCTCTGAGCAGAATGCCATCAGCCTCTCCCCTGGCAAGTACCGCCACCTCGACCGTGCCACCAACGAAGAGCTGACCTGTGACAAATGTCCTGCAGGAACCTACGTGTCTAAGCACTGTACAAAGAGTACCTTAAGAGAGTGCAGCCCTTGTCCAGACGGGACCTTTACCAAGCATGAGAATGGCATAGAGCGGTGCCACCCTTGTAGGAAACCCTGCGAACTGCCAATGATTGAGAAAACTCATTGTACTGCCTTGACTGACCGCGAGTGCACTTGCCTGTCTGGTACGTTTCAGACGAACGATACCTGCATCCCTTACAGGGTGTGCCCGGTCGGCTGGGGCGTCCGCAAGAAAGGAACCGAGACCGAAGACGTCAGGTGCAAGCCGTGCCCTCGTGGTACCTTTTCTGATGTGCCTTCTAGTGTGATGAAGTGCAAACCCTACACTGACTGCTTTGGGAAAAACATGGTGGTCATCAAGCCGGGGACGAAGGAGAGTGACAACGTCTGTGGTCCTCCGGCGTCCCTTCCGAACACAGCTTTGACTTCATCAAGCACCGAAGCGGGTGAGCAGCCCTATGAAGTTCCACCGACCTCTGATCTTCCCAAAGGTAATGTCCATCCCTGAAACACAGGTGTGGTTTTGATTGAGGGATTGTGTTTCTTCCTCGGTCAGGGTTGGTGTTAGGCTGTTAAAAAGCAACCTGGTCTAAAGCCTGGTAGGTGCTTCTGCTTCTTGGCATGGGGTTACCCTTGCTTGTAACAAACCCCATTTAGTAACATCTTCACTGAGGCTGCAGTCCTGATTGGACTTCTGGCTGTTCTGCTGTTTGGGCTGAAGGAGCATGACTTTGCCCAGCCTCTTTTCCTGTCTTTGTGATGTTCTGGCACAAGTCTTTGTGCATTTGTGGTGAACCTAGGTTGGGATGCAGCAGGAAAACCCCTGCTGCAGTCTCCCTGCAGCAGGGAGAATCCTCTGATGGATTCATTGCTTTTGTGCCTGTGCTTTCCTTGCTGCATTTCACTCTGAGCTGTGTCAGAGTATTGGTTGAATGGGAACCATTGCTGAAACAGCCCTGCAGGAACCTGGGCTTTCCTGTAACTTTTTTCCTTTGCTCTCTTTAAGATTTACACACCTTGCCACTGGTGGGGAGAACCTCGTGGAATTCCCCCTTCTCTCACTTAATTGGAAGTGGTTCATCATCATAGCCTTTATGGTGATGCCTTAGCTGTGGCTGGTTTCAGGAGTGCTGTAGGACTCCACTTGAGGTGGTATTCTGCGCTCCCTGGAAAGCAACTCCCCTAGAGTGTCTCAGATGAGGCATTTTAATTAAAAAATGCAGCTTTTGATGACCTCAACACCTGAGTTGATAAATATAAGAGCAGGGAAGTGTTGACAGTGGTAGGCTTTCAGTGCTTCACCTGTTAAGTCTCAAAGCTTGCCCTGACATTGGTGTATCATTGGGAGTGTGCAGGAGGGTGTTTCCTGAACTTTGAAATCAACTGACGACAATTACGTAAAAGTTGAAGTGTTTTCCCTGTCTGTGTCCTGGTTAGGGTGTTTTGGGTAACCAAGTCAGGGGTAAAACCAGGTACAGACAAATACGCCCACTCTCTGTCTCAGCTGGGATGAGACACAATCTTCAAAAGATGACTTTCCTAAATAACTCGTAGTTTTTGCCACAACATCCCTTCTTCTTCTTCTCACCAGGCTTTGGCTTATATTTTGCATCTGGCTGGGACCTGCCAGATATCAACCTTGGTTGATAAGGAAACTCAGTAAAGATGGAAGGGAGCTCTTAGGGGGAAGTTTGGTTGCTTGAGAGACCTATTTTGTAGTTGATACATCTGCAGATGCTTGCAGGGCTGTTAAAAAAATGTTTGTGCTTCCTTAACAAACCCAGTGGAGAGATACTAAGCCTGCAAATTGTCATGTATTTTTGTACCTTTAGCCTAAATACAAAATTCCAGAAATGAGCTGAAACCTATGTTCATAAACCGAAGAAACAAAAAACAGCTTGCTCAAAGCTGTTGGTTTTCTGACAAATGCAGCATGTGGGACCAGCACAGACTGACAACATGCCTTTAATAACTAATTTTTTGTAATAAGCTGCTACTAGCCTTAACCAGCAAGGGTCAGTTTTACCTTGAAGCTCCCTCTGTAACTGTACCCATCTGTTCCCAGAGGCAAACCTCAACTTCACCTCTACTCTTTCTCGCTGCCTGGCGTTGGGTTTCTGTCTGCTGGCCAAGCCGATGCTCAGGCAGGTCTTAGCCCGTGATGTGATGCCATATCACATCTCCAGTGCCATGACACTGAACTCTCCTCTCCTCCCGCAGGTCTGAACTCTTCAGTTCCCGATTTTGTCCCGTCTCCAGCGCCCGCGCGTCCAGCAGCATGGTGGAGCGGGCACAGTACTACAACGAGACCTCAGCCAACGAGACGGATGGCATCGGCGGGACCCTGCTGGGCACCGGCACCACCAGCCAGGCCCAGAGCTACCGGCACAAGCAGGCCAGCCAAGCGCTGGAGAAGCAGCCATCCCTGGAGATGATGGGGGGCGAGAAGCCCAGCATCCCATACAGGCCCCCCCGGCGAGGCTCCCAGAACGTCCACCAGCACTTCGACATCAACGAGCACTTGCCGTGGATGATCGTCCTCTTCCTGCTGCTGGTCCTGGTGGTGATCGTCGTCTGCAGCGTCAGAAAGAGCTCACGGACTCTGAAGAAGGGACCCCGGCAAGATCCCAGTGCCATTGTGGAAAAAGCTATTATGAAAAAGTCCACCACCCCCACGCAGAACAGGGAGAAGTGGATCTATTACTGCAATGGGCACGGTGAGCAGTAGTGACCATGTGGTGTCCTCCCCACTCCAATCCAGGGCTCTGGAGGGGCTGCACCCACAGGCAGTGACCGGTGGCTTTCCTAATTTAGTGGGTCTTGTAATGAGGATAAGGCCCATGTCATGGTTCCTCAGATGTTTCTTCGCTCTTGACTTCTTCTCCTTCCAGTTCCCGTGGTGTGTCCCTGCTCCTGAAGGAAGGGTTAATGGAGGGAATGTCACCTGCTTGCTCCAGCTTCTCCTCACCCAGCATCTCCATCTTCTACCCTTCTTTCATTGGTAGAATGATTTTTAATGAAGACACCATTTCCCCCCACCCTTTCCTTCCCTTTCCACTTCTGTTTGACATCATCCTTATTTTTGTGGTGACTCAGGCATGGGTCTGGTTGCCTTTCGTGTCCTTTATCCCCTCATCCCCATATGTTTCTGGAAGGCTGAGTCATCCCCCACCTCTTGGCAGCACCTCAATTTCAGTTCTTAGCCCTAAATCTCAAGTGCTGGCTTGTGTCCCAAGCCCTTTGCCCACAATGGAGCCAGGAAGGTTGTCCTTAAAGGCTGAGTCCTGGATGTGTACAGCTCCACGAGTGTCATCAGGTCTGCTTGGACTCTCTTTTTGGTAGTGTTTTCTGTTAATTTAGTGGATGATTAGCTGTCAGCTTTCTGACAGGACTTTAAGGATGGCATGTTGTGATCATTAAGTTGAAATTTATAAAAATCAGGGATTAATTAATGGTGGCGTGACTGTGAGCATCAAGCAGCCATGATCTCCCTAGTGGGATGCACAGTTTTTCCTCTGCAAGGCTCCCGTGGCAATTTTGACTCTCCCTTATCCTGTGCAGACTGACGACTCCTTGTTTTGGGTTGACGTTGCTCAACCTTAAACATCCGTTCACAGTTAACCTTTAGAAAAGCACATTTAACAAGGGAGGGGGCAAACAAAGAATGAATTGAACAAAGATTGGAAGGTTTAAGAGAGATCAGTCCTTGATGAAAGTCATCCTTCAATGCTCAAGTACAAAGCAAAGAAGGTTTTGAATAGGGCGTCTTCTGTTGTGTACTCTCTTCACCTTCCTGCTGATTAATAGACCTACACTTTGTTTGCCTTCATTAATTCATTTATACAACCAGTAAGGTCTTGTTGGAATTGGTTTTCTGCCTTCTCTTGTGTTTGTGTTGGTTATTAGTTTCCTTTTAACTCTTCTGTGTTCTTGGGCTGCAGTGTCTTAAACTTTTTTCTGGTTTTGGTAACTTTCTCCCATAACTCCTGCACACCATTGTCCCTAAAATCTGTGGCACCCAAAGCATAGCACTTGAGACTGTGATGAGTGATGTGCAGTGGCGTTGCAGAACCTTATTAAACATCCTTGTTTGTGGGCACTACCAAGAATGTGTGGCTTTGGCCATGATTCATAGGTCAAAAACAAGTGGTTGTTGCTAACTTGTAGTAACCCTTTCCCCCAAGACCTTAATTAGCAGTTGGCTGAGCTTCTGATACTTTCCTGTTTCTTGAAGCACCTCAGAGCAGGGTGGAGTTTGTAGCAGACAGGGAATGCTTGAGTGCAGGCACCAGACCACGCTGCTTGGAGTGACTGGGTGCAGCTCTGGATTCTGTGCTGGTGTTTCAGACCATGCTGAAGTGCCCATGCTGCAGCTGATCCTTCTGGAAGCCACATTGGAGCTGCCTTTGTGGGCACTGCTGTGTGTTGGGTCACTGAGCATGATTCAGGTTAAAGAAACCACGCAGGTAAGAGAAGGTTCACCTGGAGAGCAATGACCTGTTTTAACCCATTTAGATAAAAACTCACCTCCCAGATCTTGTCATCCTTTGGGGGACAGCATCATTCACGTGTCACCCTGTGCTTCCCAGGGTGAGTCGTTCCAGCCTTCTCTGTCACCCATTAACAGCTGCACCGATTTCACAAGATACTTGCTAAGTTTTCCCTTTGTCTCGGGAAATAAGATGGATGTGACAGTAAAACCACACGCAGGTGATAAAGCAGCCTGGTGTTGTTGAACCTCCCTGGTCTGGAGGTGAATGGCTCTGTTGCTGTTGCTCCCAGTCATTCACGCAGCAGTCACGCGGGTTCCTTCTTGGCATGGGTGGCTTCGTGACTTCCTCCTTCCACCCAATGTCCTGAGATGAACTTTGTGCAATCAAGGCAGGCAGACAGGCACAAACCAATTAATGCTTTGTCTTGCTTTTAGTGCAAACCAAATCGTGTTGCATTAGCTGGAAGGGCCTTGCTCATTAGCTCTTACTTGGTGGTGCTGCGCTGTCTTGTCAGAAATGGAAATTATTCTCCTCTGCAGTGGTGCATAAATCCTTCTCTGCTTTTCCTATTGAAATGTCTGGCTCTTAAGACTGTTAACTTGAAAGGAGAGGTGTAGTGCCATAAAGGAATTGACCTTTTATTTAATAACTGGCTGTACAGCTGAGATGTTCTGCAGAGCTGCTGCATCATGGCTTAGCTTTCTGCTGCTCCAGCACTGTTTGTACCCAAATCATGCTTCATCCTGAAGCAGCATTTCAGACAGGGGTGAGTATAGAGAAGCAAACTTCAGGCTGTTGCAGAGGGGAAATCTTTCTCCTCCTGTGCTGCTGTGTGGATCCCTCCGTGGTAGGCAACCAGAGCAAAGCCTCCTGAGATGTAAGGAGCACAGCTGCTCCCCAGGTTCAGGTACCACCCTGGTTTGTGGTTGCACTAGGGGTGTAGAGAACAGTCAATTAGGGTGTAAACTATCTTTGTGGGTGGGGGTGAAGCCCCTGGGCTGGATGCTGGCAGTGCACCCACATCTGTATGACCTTCATCCACAGGTTGGCAGGGACACCAGCGAGGGGCTGGGGTGTGTTTATTGCCTGTTTATGTAGTTCTTGCAAACAGTCTATCCCCACTTCTTCCTAGTTTACCATCTCCTCCTTCCTAATCCTTTCAGTAAACAGCTTTAACCTTTGAAAGGAAAGTCCGGGTCTGACGTAGGCACTGGAGCCTCTCCTCAGAGGAGCTGTGCTTGGGCTCCTGCCCTCACACTGGCAACCCCCCTGAGCCTCCCAAGGCACCAAGTGGGCATGCAAGGCTTTGCCTGTTTGGGGGATTTTATTACTTTAAGTATTATTAAGTTATTTATTGCTCTGAGGTCGTGGGTGCTGGGTGAAGTGTGGTAATGGTGGCACTAGCACAGCTCAGTGCTGGAGCAAGGACGTGGCACTGTGGTTGGGCTCCTTACCAAAAGAGGAGGGCTTTAGGGTGGAAGCAGAGGCTCAAACTCTTACCCAGCTCCTGAAGGGACTTGATTCCTGGATTATTTAAATAATTGAGATAGATGTGTGATCCTGATCAGCAGTTGTTGTCAGGAGGAGGTTCACTCGTCCTCATCTCTCTGTGAGCTGGTATCTGTGCCCTGTCCTCTCTCTGGTCATAATACAGCCCAAAATACATAAAAATAACATAAATAACAGCCCAAACATAAAAATAGAAGTAGCTTGGGAGGTTGGTGTTAAAACTAGACCTGTGTGTCCTTAGCATGGATATGTTCCAGCCAAGGCAGCAAATGCCAGTGCTTCTCACTGGATTAAATGGTTCAGAGGTCTGGGAAGAGCTTGCACTGACTAATGGCCTGAGTTTGCAGCCAGCCTTCCTCCACATCTGTGTCCATTCACACAACGGGGGCTGTCCAGAGAGAGACTGAGAAGGTAGAACAGTGTAGCTGTGGCTGGAGAAGCTGGACCTCTTGCTGCCTCAGCTGGATCTTATTTTGCAGCCCTGCAGATAGGAATCCAACAGTTGACAGTTTGTCAGAGTTTTCCTGAGAAATTATCCACGTGGTGCCTGAGTGACGTGGTACAGGGCTGATAGGGCTCTGTGGTTTAACCTTGTATGACTTCTTTCTTTTAGAAGGTCAAGAACAGCCTACACAGTGGGCTCATGCCTTTATTTTAGCAAATACCCATTTCCTTTCTTCAGATGTTTCCAGAGGTGAGGAAATGAGCTTGCAGAAACCTTTCAGTAAAAACTGAGAATTGGAGCCTGTCTTTCAAATGCCTTGGAAATGCCAAATTTGCCATTGGTCTGTGCCAGACACGAAGATGGGCTTGAATTCTTTTTGCAGAAATTGCTGATAGTGTTGCCTTTGGCTTTCATCCACTTAGTAGCAGAGGATGAAAGACAAAGAATGTAAAATGTTAGGGTAAAACCTGTATATAGAAGCAGCTGTCTGAAATGATATGCCAGGAGGCAAGAAAAGAGTTTGGTGGTTTTTTTGGAGTCAAAAGACTGAAGAACAGATCTTGGCAGCGCTGGCCTGGCATGAGATGCCACTTCCCTTTTATTTTTCTTCAAGTCTTGTAATTGCACATTATTGCAGTGGGTGGTGAGAGCAAAGCCAGGAAGCCTCTGGTTAAATAATCAGAGAAATTAGCTGTTCTGCAAAAGCTTTTTGCAGCTGGGGTGGATCTGAGGCTTGACTGCATGTAGAAGAGCATGTGCTAAAAATGGCTCAAAATCAAAGTGGTGAGTTGAGTCATGATGCTGGAGAGATGGGGAGTGTTGGGATTTGGGGGTCTTGGTTGGTCAGCTGTCAGCACACTGGGAGCTAGGATCTTCTTGGTTGGAGATTTGTAGGGAGTAGCCCTTGTCTTGCATCCTGGTTGCTGAGAGACCAGGGCTAGGCTTGAGCTTTGTCTGCTCCCAAGGAAGTCATTGGGGGTGCTGAAGTGGGACCACATCCTTGTACCTCAGGGATCCTGATGGTGTGCTGCAACTCCAAAGCATCCCCACATGGATATAGCCAGTGGGGTTGTGAGGATGGCTGGGTCATTGCAGGCTGGTCTTCACATGGAATCAGGTACTCGTTTATGGTTAGTTGGAAGATGCTCATAGGAGTAAAATTATATGATTCCTTGCAAGAGAAGGCACATTAAGGTTATGTGTGGGCTTTTAAAGTCAGTCTTTTCTAGACATCCATCACCTAATGAAGAGAAGCAAGTGCATGGAAACAGTCCAGCTGAGGATGTTATTCCTCAAACCTATTTAACTGCTACGCTGAATAAGGAAACTCTTGCAGGGTTGGCACTCGCAGGTCTGTGGGGTGACTGGATGCTACTTCAGGACCCCTCCTTGGTGCTTATGTGGGTAAATGAAATGAAAGCCTCTTAGTGTAGTGGTTTTGTTTGGTAGAGATAGTTTTCCCTGTGATCAACTCCTGAACAAGTCCCAGCTGGTGGCAAGAGCATCACGCTGGGAGGCAGGGTGAGGATGGAGGAGCTGCTGTGGAAACACACCCCTGGCAGCTCTACTGCACCTCTGCAGAGCACGAGGAGGAGCAAAAGGGGTTAAAAGTTTTACCAGCCTCAAAATATGATGGCCTTGAGGATTTGTGCCCAAACCACAGGTGGGGCAGAGATGCCCAGAGCATCTCAGGAGGGCAGGTGTGCCCATTGTTGCTGACATAATTCAGTAATTGCAGCTATGGCTGGAGAGGAGCAGCCCTGGGCTTGTGTGCAAACCTAATACAGCTCTGGCAGGCAGAGCATGAGATGAGGGATTGATGTCTGTCCACCTGCCAAAACAGAGAGGCAGAGAAGGTGTTGTGTTTGGTTTTGTTTTCCAAAGCAGTCTCTCCTCTGGCATCTGCAGCTTGATGATGTGCAGATGACTGTTGATCCTCTGATGACACCCTGTCAACCTCACAGGGTGAGACCCAAGCAGAAGGGGAGCT
This sequence comes from Entomyzon cyanotis, assembly GCA_024500445.1. Classification (NCBI taxonomy): domain Eukaryota; kingdom Metazoa; phylum Chordata; class Aves; order Passeriformes; family Meliphagidae; genus Entomyzon; species Entomyzon cyanotis. Next base: position 69,179,692 of record JAKEPQ010000871.1, read on the forward strand.
GGTGAAATTGGAAGAGGCAGGAATGTGCTGGGCACCACAAGGAGTATGGATGCTCCCTCACTGGAGCTTGTTGTGTTGCATTTTGTGCTGTGTTTGCTGGCACAATGCTCTGCTTTGAGTTGGATGCTTACCTGCAGCATAAACCCCTGCCGTGGGAGCATTGGGGTGGCATTTGATGAGTTCAGAGCATCATCTTCCTCAAAACTACTCAATGTAAAACACTGCTCAGGTTTGTCCAAAAAGCATCTTTGTTGTTTTAGGGAGCTATGTGGTTTCCAAAGGGCATATGCAAGAGCTGACCAGGGCTTCATGATGAAAGGGAGCCTTGGAAAGTGCAAACGTGGGAGGCTACTGTTCTGCTTAGAGAGGAAGAAACCTAATCATGTGCAGGTTTTATCATCTCCTGTTCCTCAGCCTTATTGCATTAGCACCAAACACTGGTGCTGGATCACTTTTAATGTGTGTTGCTACACAAGCCATCTATCTGCAGCTGTACAGGGCTGCGGGGAGCTGCCCTGGGAAGCTGGAATATTACTTCCCAAATTGCTTCAGAAAAGAACGGAAAACCCAAATTATGCCATGGTCAAAATTCCTGGGTGGCCCCTGTGTTAATTTAATGAGGGATTGGGATTTGTGCCTGCCCATTAAGGTGTAGGGCTGAGTGTGGGAGGCAGGGCACCTCTGCAGGAGAGGAGGATTGTCCTTGTAGAAAACCACTGTGAGCCCAGGGTGTTTTTGCCAAAAACCCGACACCAGTTTCAGCGCCGGGAGGACTGTGATTTCTCACATCAGTGAGGCTCTCACACATCACTCCTCGAATAACAAGGCTGTTTTTTCTTCATTTTTTCCTCTCTCTCCAAGACTGGGGGAAAAAAAATGCAGGAGGTGAATTTAATCCTCGGGTTGGCATCTGTGGGTGTCTGGATATTTATATGGCTCTGGCTGTGGCAGTGTGTGTGCTCAGGGTTACCAGCTGTCCCAGAGGGCTATAATGAAGATTAACTCTGCAAAAGCAGTTTAAAATTTAATAATTACATAAAATACTTACGCTGGCCATTCTCATGCAGACTAAAGCAAGAGCAAGTCTGCTCTGTGGGTCCCTGGTGTGGCATCCCATGGTGTTGAGCAGGAGGTCGGATGGGTCCTGGGAGGGTTGGACCAAGGGGTTGTTACAGAAGTGACTTCCATGGAATGTATTGGGAAGGGAGGTCTTGTCTCATGCTGATTCTCAAGTTCCGAGGTCAGAAACATGTTCATAACTACATGTGGCTGATCACAGACCTCTCTCCACTGCCTGGTTTGGCTGAATTATTTTCCAGAGAGCTTGTGGGAAATGATTGTTAGAAGTCCCTTTCTGCCTTGCAAGATTTTCAGGCTTGCCTTTAAAAAAAAAAAAACAAAACCAAAAACAAACCCCAAACATATCATTTGGTGGTTTGTTGCCCAAACAGCACTTGCTACGGATATGAATCACTGGGTCCTGGGAGGGTCTGATAGCAGCACTATCCGTCATGGTTGGGAAAACTATTCTATCACTAACAAGTTTTTGTGAGTGTTTCCCTTCCTTCTGCCTGACAAAGGCTCTTGTTAGAGTCGTAGAAAGGTTTGGGTTAAGGGACTTTCAGAGATCGTCTAGTTCCTATCCCCCCTGCTGTGGGCAGGGACGCCACCCGCTATCCCAGGCTGCTCCAAGCCCCATCCAACCTGGCCTTGACCACTTCCAGGGATGGGGCAGCCACAGCTTTTCTGAGCTGCCTCTTCCAGGCCCTCACCACCTTCAACACGGAACAATTTCTTCCCAATATCCCGTCTGACCCAGCCCTCTTTCAGTTTTAGACCATTCCTTCTTTGTCCCTTGTCCTGTCACTACATGCCCATATCAAAAGTCCCTCTTCAGCTCTCTTGTAGCCCCTTTAGGTACTGGCAAGCCGCAGTAAGGTCACCCAGCAGCCTTTTTTTCTCTAGACTGAACAAACTGTCTTCTTGGAAGAGGTGCTTCAGCCCCCTGACCATTTTTGTGGCATTCTCTGGACCTGATTTAAGAGGTCCCCAGAGATTGGGGACCCCAGAGCTGGACACAGCACAGCAAAATGCCAAATCCTTAGCAGATCTGCTCTCAATCCTTTCATCCCCCAGCCAATACTGGTGATGTCCCGACCCAGGTGCAAGACCTGGCACATCTTCAAACCTCCTCATTTTAAGACCTGAAGTATATTTTGAGTGGCAAGGGGAGGAATTGAGTTTCGAATAACCTCCCCTTTTTGGCAGTGGTTGGTGGAATTTTTGCATTTTTGAAAGGTATTTGTGGTGTGTACTTGGGATTTCTAAGTCCTGGTTTGGCTGAGCTGAGGTATCTTGTCAGCTGGAGTGTGGATGTGCTGCATCCTGGCTCACTTGTACAGGCTCTCAGTGTGTGCTCAGACATAAAAATAGGCTGCTGTGTTTCACATGAGTCAGGAGGATATTTGGAGGAGGGAGGTGGGCTGAGCTGAGGATCAGAGCTGGCTTTGCAGTGATTTGGAGCTTTCATCTGGCTGTAGGGGAGGGTTGGGCTGCATCACTGTGTTTTTTCTGTCTGACTTGTATGTGCCCTTGGGCTCTGCTCTCTGTCTGTGATGCTTCATCCAGCCTGCCTGTCACAGTCAGGATTTGTCACAGCAGGTGGTGCACAGGCTAATATTGCCCATCCCTGGAATACCTCTGCAGTGTGCAGGTGCTGGAAGCTCCAGGTGCTCCAGCTCAGGTTGGCACTGGCATGGTTGAGGTCAGTTCACCCTGGTGTCATGGGACAGCTGGTGGGACCTGTCCCTGGTGATGAAGGGCTGGAGCTTGGAGTCTCCTGAAATCCAGCCTTTCTGAAACTTTATGAAGCTGTCTCTGTAGCCCTAGGCTGATGAGCTGCTCACTCCATGAATCTGTGTATGCTATAGATGCTGGGAGATCTGAGCTTTCCTCCCTGGCTGTATAAGATGCCTATAAAACTTGAACTAATTCTCTTTTATGTGCTATATCCCATCATTATTAGGGGAATAAGAGGACACATGGCTTGGGAGAGCTCTGACCATGAGATTTCCCCTTAAAGGTGCCATTTTCTTAAGGAGCACTCTTCTGAAAAACACCAAATGGTGTTTGACTTGAGCTCTGAAAATGAAAACAATGACATCTCATTTGTGAGAGGGTGGGGAGAGGAAGCAGCCTCAGCACCTCTGTGGCTGTGGTTTGACGTTCCCCATATCTGCTGCTGGGTGCTGGGGCACCTTGGTGGGGCAGCTCTTCCTCTGCTCTCAAGTTTGCTTGAAGATGTGAAAAAATACTGGCAGAGAAGAGAAACAGTGCCTTGCAGGTGAATGTGCCAGCACTGCTGGTCATGGCCCCAACACCACACTGGCTCCTTGCCCTGCTTGAAGCCCAGTGATGCTGACAAACTGGGTCTGTGTCCAACCTGCAAATAGCGCGGCTTGGGAGACCAGTGAGGCTTGTCCAGAGCAAGGCATTAAAGCTCAGCCAAGTCCTAAGTGCGTGTTTGATTACCACCTTGGTGACGTGGAAGGACTGATTGCTCTCTCTACATCAAACTGTACCGCAGTGAGGCAGGGCACGTCTGAAGGAGCAGGAAGTGGGTGGGAAAAATCTTGAACCTGATTCAAAACAAGCAAGTGGAAGTCACTGAATAAACTGAAATCGTACTTGTGGGGAAGATGAGACGGAGGTGAGCAGTGTCCAGAGAAGGGCAATGGAGCAGGTGTGAAGAGGCTGAAGCACAGGTTTGAGGAGCAGCATCTGAGGGAGCTTAGGGTGTTTAACGTGGAGAAAAAAAAGGGTCAGGGGGGACTTTATCGCTCTCTATGACTACTGACAGGAGGTTGTAGAGAGTTGGGAGCCCTGCTTCTCCAGGAAGGTCCTCCCTTCAGCTCAGCATCTTTGTAGATGAACTGGACTTGTGTTTGCTTTGTGGCACTCTGGAGGCATTTGTCCATTTCCAGACTTGTCTCCATTTGTCCCGGTTTGCCCTGGCTGTAGATGTGCCTGGTTGTGCCTGTGTTCCCATGTGTGTACATCCTCACCTGGGCTTCATGCTTGGCTGTGCACAACATGTTGGCCTTGTCCTGGCTTGAAGGAGAGTTTGCCATTGCTCTGGGTTATCACTGCCTTAAAATATTAGGGGGCTACATGGAGTAGCCCATCATGACATGTAGAGATTTGCAATGTTAAGATAATGGCAATTGAAATGCCACCTGCTCAGGTACCTAAGACATACGGATGTCCTGGATCCTTCAGATGCTGTCATTGCCTGTTCTGGGCTGACCATGGAAAGCACAGCTCAGCTGTGGGCGTTCCTCTTCAATTCCATTGTCGGAGGTGTGAGCAAAGCTGGGTGATCAGTGGTGGTTATGGAGAGGGGTGGTGTTGTCTCCCACTTCAGCAGCAGGATGGTGACAGCTCTCTCATGCTCTTCCTGTGGCCTGTGACAAAGAAGGAGGACCACTCAGGCTGTGGCAAGCTCAGAGCAGCTTTAGGATAGCATCAACGTGGCTGTGACCAGCCTCATATGGGAAGCATGAAATGGGTGGGTTAAAACACCATCTCTGCTGAGCTTGGCTGTCTTACTTTGGATTGCTGCTGTCTGGAGCTCTTTGAGCACCACCTCCAGCCCTGGTGTGCAGGTGAGAGTGGCAGAAGGACCACATGGTTCAGGGAGAGGGAGAAGATCCATGACCTGCTGTGGAGGTGAGATTTTTGCTCCATTCACGATGGTAGGCACCTTCCCATCCCAACAGGATGCTCCAGCACTTAGTGCTCTGCAGAGTAACTTGTAAGACTTCTGGAAATATGGAAGTAGTAGGACGGTAAGCGTATTATAAGCATTACCATTTTATTTTAGTGTGAGCAGTAATACTTGGCGGCGTGCAGCCGCAGCTTGTCATGTAACGGTTTTAATCTTGTTTTTTAAGAACAGAGGGAGCAGTGTTTTTCTTACTGACTGGAGCCAAATCTGCGCTCTTGTCTGCATCTCTTCATATCTCTCTGGGGTTTTGTTTGCACAATATTGTAGTGGATGTAGTGAACATATGGGCCTTAAATTCATTTAATAGTTGCAAGAAAATGAGTTTAAGGTTCTTATAGTATTAAGGTAGACATTTCGAAATTCATTTTTAATGGAACATTTGTTCTCCAAAGATTATTACACGCCATTAAGTCCTCTGCTGCCTGGTGTGTTCTCGTGCCCTGGGATGATACTGCCAAGGGATATAAACATGTTTATGGGCCCAATTTATTGAACGGTGAGATTAACTATACTAAACTTGAAAATGTCAGTAGGAGCATGAGCGCTTTGTCATAAATCCTGAGCGAGAACATTAGGACATAAATGTCGTGCTGCCGCATAAAACCGGTGCAAATCAAGTTGTGAGCAGCTGAAAACTTCTCTCACCAGTACAGCAGTTGTAAAAACTAGGATTTATCAGCATTAAATATGTACGTGGGAGCAGGTAGTATATGGGTTTTTCCTTTTCTGGGCTGACTAGATGTGCCACATGGGGGTCATAAACCAGCAAATTATGTTTCAATGCTTCTGTGTGTTGGATGTGTGTAGCAGTGGGTGTGGGCAAAGCTCCCACCCAGCCATAACTCATTGTCTCACTGTAGGGCAGCACTGGCAGGGAGACTCAATGCTGCTCATTTGATGTGTGTGTATATAAAAAAATGGGCAGCATTATCTCTCCCTCTCTCTCTATGTATATATATCAACCTAGCAAAAAATAATTGCTGAATATGAGAGTAAAGAAGCTCTGCAAGATTGATACAGTGAGATAACGACTTAAATACTCTCTCTATATATATACATCTCTATATCTCAGTCCATAAGCTGTTATCTATATATATCTATATATGGATATATAATAGGCAGTACCAGACATGCTCATCCCTCTTTGCATTACTGTCATTACCTTGGTGCACAAGCCTTGCAGAGCTTTTTCCACCCTTTTATTCATGGATTTTTACTTTTTTTATCCCCTGGATTGAGCAATAAAATCAAGCAGTGCTGCCTAAATTTGGCATTTTGCTGCTTTTATGCCAAAAGCAGTTGGATTTGCTGCTTTAAAGGACCTGACTCCAAACCTGAGTTGTCTTTTGGGGCTTCTTATCAACCTGTGTATGCAATAGCAGAAGGCACAAGGGCTTGGCTGCCAGCATGGTCTGGGCTACCTGTCCTTCTGCACAGCCAACCTGAATGCAAAGTCATGGAGTGGGAGGAATGTGGGATTTATCTGGAACAGGGTCCTCATCTTGAGTAATGGGAAGCTTTAACAAAACCAGGCTTGATACCTGCTACACTGTTGTAATGCAATGGGCAACAGCATCTAATGATCTGAGTCACATCAGTAACCCCAGAACAAATCCCAGTAGCAGGTTCACAGCCTTTTCTCCATAGTTACAACCAAGCCCTGTGGTCGGCTTGGGTTTTTTGGGTGGGCTGCATCCCCCCTGCTGGGCTTTTGGGCCAAGCTTTTCTGGAGGGAGAAGCCCTGACTCTCACAACTCCATGTGAAATGGTAGAAGCACGTGTCTGTAAACAGCTGGGGAGGGAGCTGTGGTGCTTTCAGTGGGAGGAGGGTGGGGAAGTACCAAATGTGGTTTGCACTTTGGTGTTCTTGATTTAGAGCAGGTTTAGCACCGTCTGTGGATGCTCCAAGCACTGTGGGCTCATGGCTGTGTTATCTAGTTTGGAAGTGAAAACTAAGGTCTATATATAGCAGGTCTTGATAAGCTTTCCTTCAGTGAGGTTTGGTCAAAAATATCTTCATGAAACTTTATAGTTTTTTTTTACATAGTTCTTTTTATATAAGCATATATACATATATATGTAAAATAGCAATGTTATATATAGAGATATACAGAAGTATGTATAATATGTACACAGATATACACAAATACATATAAAAATGTATCAGGCTGAATAGATGCTTCATTCATGTATGTGTATATTGTATTGGGTTTGTATGGTCAGGTTTTGGTAGCAGGGGTTCAAGGGTGTCTTCTGTGAGAAGCTGCCAGAAGCTTCACCCATGTCCAAGAGAGCAATGCCTGCCAGCTCCAGGATGGATCCACTGCTGTCCAAGGCTGAGCCCATCAGGGATGGTGGGAGTGCCTCTGGGACAAGAGATTTAAAAAGAGGGGCTAAAAAAAGCTGCTAACTTCAGCCAGCAGAGAGGCGAGTGAGAACATATGAGAGCAACAGCTCTGTAGACAGAAGGGTCAGTGAAAAAGGAGGGGGAGAAAGGAGCCCATGCTGGAGCAGGTTTGCTGGCAGAACCTGTGAAAGGGAGCCATGCTGGAGTGAAGGGAGAGTGTAAGGATTCCTCCCTCTGAGGAGAAAGGAGCAGCAATGTGTGATGGACTGACCACAGATCCCATTCTCTGTCCCCCTGCACTGCTGAGGGGAGGAGGAAGAGAATTCAGGAGTGAAGCTGAGCCTGGGAAAAAGGGAGAGGTGGGTGGGAAGTGATTTTGGTTTTATTTCTCATTACCCTATTCTGCTTTGATTAGCAAAAAGTCAGACTGATTTCCCCAAGCTGAGTCTGGTTTGCCAGTGACAGTCACTGGTGAGGGATCTCTCCCTGCCTGTATCTCAACCCATGAGCCTTTTGTTATATTTTGCTATATTTTCTATCCCCTGCCCACCTGAGGAGGACAGGGATAGCCCAGCTTTGGTGGGCACCTGGTGTCCAGGCCATATACATATACGTAAACACATCTTTATAAAATATTTATATAATACACAGTGAGATACAAAAATGTGTATCATGTATCTGTGTGTATAAACACATGCACATGTATAGAAAAGGATATCTATATCAGGCTGTATAGTTTTTATAGATTTTTTTTATGTGTGTATTTGGCTATATCAGAGCTGTGAACTGAAGGTGCAGTTGGGAGGTTTGATCTAAACTGCATTAGAAATTGTTAAATTTTAGCCCAGCTGGAAAGACCCTGGCTATGATATTCTTCTGTAAGCAGCTGTTTTTGCTGTTGTACCTGCAGAGGGAAAGAGGAGTGCTCCCTGTAGCCATGGGGCACACTGGCCCAGGAGGAAACCTCAGGTGTGGTTATTTCTCTGGAAAAAGTGAGTTTCTCTTGGCAGCTCACTGATGCTAACCCTTCATGTTGCTATTTGAAACAAGGTGTTGCTCTGCTTGATAAAGCAGGGTTAATTAGTTATTTTGGAGGACATATGGTTTTGTTTGAAGGTTTAACTCTTGACCTGTAGTAGACTCAAGGATAAGTGTCCTGTTTGCACTGCTTCCTGACGTACACGGAGAAAACCCTCACTGTCTTGAGCCAGGATGTCTCAAGGGCTTTTCTGGGGTAAATTCTGCCTTTTTGCTGTCTGGTTTCTTACCAGCTCTTCCATTCACCCAACACCCTCCTGGCGCAGCATCTCCCAGCCCATGGCTGAGTCATCTCACCCGTCTGCACTGGAAATGGCTCCGAATGCAATCCTAGCTGCTGTATGTGCTTGTTATGGAAATAACCATCTTATAGAGGTGCTTTGGTGATTCACCTCTTAATCCAGCTCTTTTTCAAGGCAGTGGCTGCAATGCAGGCGTGTGGGTGAGCATGTGGGTGAGCGTGTGCTCTTCTGCCCTGTTCATGCAGCCTTGTGGTGGCTGAGTATCTGGGGTCTGTGCTGAAGAGTGCAGGAAATTTCACAGTTATATTATTGATTTTAGAGTGTTTTGGAGCAACTGATGGATCACCTTTTACATGCATAGCAGTTGTTGAGTATGTTATGAGTGCTGCTTCTCTGCAGCCTGAACTTGTAAAAGGTCTTAAAATAATAACAACAAAATCTCAAAGACCTACCCAAGAAAAGCAAAGTGTGGCCATTTGGGGATGAGAGAAGCTTTGCTAAAGCTGATGTCTGCAGACCCCCCTGCCTCACCCGTGGCTTCTCTGCCCCGCAGGCATCGACATCCTCAAGCTGGTGGCGGCGCAGGTGGGGAGCCAGTGGAAGGACATCTACCAGTTCCTGTGCAACGCCAGCGAGCGGGAGGTGGCGGCTTTCTCCAACGGCTACGCGGCTGACCACGAGCGCGCCTACGCCGCGCTGCAGCACTGGACCATCCGCGGGCCCGAGGCCAGCCTGGCGCAGCTCATCAGCGCGCTCCGCCAGCACCGCCGCAACGACGTGGTGGAGAAGATCCGCGGCCTCATGGAGGACACCATGCCGGTAACGCCGGGCTGGGCTTTGGTGCAGGTCACACCTTGTGAGGTGTGACACATGGCTGTGGCCTCGAGCGTAGCTCGTGGCCGAGTGCCTCCCTGTCTTCTTGGAGCTCCTCGGGGGTTTGTGTTGAAGTTGTGCATTGCTTCTGAGCAAGGCTTTGGTAAAGTTTGCTCAAATCCCAGTCAAAGTTTTGATGAGCCCCCATGTGCTTTACATGTCTTTGAAGATCACCAGGAGGATCCGGTACCTGAGCCCTCATGCCAGGGACATGGAGGATAAAGCATCCTCCTTTCAATTTGCTCTCAAATGCTATGGATTTGTGAGAAGGGCCTAGTAATCTTGGGCACTAAATGTTGCTTTCTCCAAGATAGTGACTGGTGGCGTGGGGGAGGCCATGCATGCAGTCCTCCAGAGTTGTTGTTCTTTGGCATCTCTGGCCTTAAAACAAACTGTCCCATATTTTGGGAGAATAAATTGCTGCAGAAAATCCTGCAGTAAATTCTTGGCCCAGTTTAAATCATTGGGAAGTGCCTTAGTGGTCTTTGCAGATTGTTTTGGCCACTGCTGCCTTACTTGTTTCAGTCTTTTGGCTCTAATAACTCAGTGGTCTCCTAGAAGTGTTTGTAAAAGTGATGAGTGAGGCTTTTTCTGAACATAGAAGCCAATGAGACAAGATATAGATGGAGATGGGGGTAGTTAAAGTGTAGCTCTTCCCCCTATACTGGTTGGTGAAACATTTCTCATTGCCTTAGCAGTGACCCAGACCCAAAGGGGAGCAGGTGGGTGCTTGCAGACCTCTCTGGGCTCTTGGTGGGGACCTGGCAAGGTGGACCTTCACTTGAAAAAGAGCTTATGAAGCAGAGCGTTGGTCAGCACAGGGGATTCCCAAATCCTGTTTTGACCATCACAAACTTCCCTCTATATAAGGGACTGTGATCCCTTCACTGTGTTGCATATCTTAAATTATTTCATTTGATCCCTTCACTGTGTCACATAAATTATTTTGTTTACTGTATGAAACACCCTGTTCCCTTGTGGCCATTGTGTGAAACCACAAGTTGGGATGTGCTGGCAGGAGCCCTGGGCTTGTGTTTCTGAGAGACCCTGGGTCAGGTGTGTGCTGCACATCCTGCCCAGATCTTGGGTAGGTTCACTTTGCCAGCTGCCTGATTTCTCCTGCTCAGCTGCTGGTTTTTTTCTTCCAGCTTCTGGTAGCTAAGCAGCAAGTGGCCTTCTCATTGATGGAAAAAAATAAAATGAAAAGCCCAAGACAAAGCTATGTTTAGGGAGAGAAGAGAGAGAGAGAAAATTGCCATTTTGCACATGTGAATTACAGTTTCTGGCATGTGTCCCAAAAGGACATGTTGTGCTCTTGCTCTCCTGGAGCAGGTAGTAACTTCTGTCCTTGTAGTTACTGCTTTGACTTTGAATCCTGTGGCAAAGCTCTGGGCAAGGACACCAGATAAAACAGGGCTTTTTCTTCAGCACAACACATAATTAACAGACTTGGGCTGTGCAGTGCTAAATGCCCCTGGCTCTTTTGGCCAAGACCATCAGGTTGTGCTTATCAAACAGCACAGAATGCAGGTGATGGCTTCAGGAGCAGGGTTTATGGGATGACCTGGCAGGGTGGAGGACTCCCAATGATGGAGTAACCACAAGCTGTGCCCATAACTTTGAAAATACAGCAATGCTCCAGAGAATGAGCAAACTCACATCTCAAGGATAACTGTATGCAAGTCTCCTGGACTTCCCAACCAGCTTTCCTGTGTCTCTTTGTTTTTTAAAACAGTGTGTTGTCTTCTCCAGTGTCCAGCACACCTGGACCCTGGGGTGGTTCCCGTCAGTTTCACTTGTTTTTCTAGAAATGGCTAAAATTGGGTTGTTGATCTTTTGAGCAGGTGGCTTGAGTCCACATGAGAAATTTGGCTTATTTCAGCAAAGGAGTTGTTTTTTAACAAATTCACCCTAATTATCACCTGCTCTTTCCCTGTTCATCTGATTGGGCTTTTTCAGATGGGCATCCCTCATGATCAGCCATAGGAGTTGGCCATTCCCCTGCCCTGGAGATGCTGGAGCTGTGTGTGGGATGTCATGGCCTGGCAGCACCCCGGGGGTGCAGATCCAGCACAGCAGCACATTGTGTTTCTGTAGGGTGCTACCTGCTGTAACCTGTCTGCCTGCTCTCCCTGAGCTGCCTCCAGCACGGTCGATGTGGGTGGTGATAAAATGGCCCTGCAGGGGATGTGGGAAGCAGCTTGAGCATGGCAGACCAAATCCCTGGAGAACTGTGCTGGTGGCTCCTCATCACCACAGCAGTCCACAGAGCCAAAAGCTCAATGCCAGGAGCAGGCATGGTGGTCGATCTTTGGGGGTTTTTTAAAATCTGCTGGTTGGAAAGCCTTTAATTAGAGCTAATTGAGGTTTGACCCTGGGTTATTTGTCTATCCAAATGCAGACAAATCGAGGCAGTTTCTCTCTGCACCAGAGTGGTTTGATCCAGAGGAATGGGTCACCCTGTTGGTGGCAAGAGTAGGTCTGTGTTCTCCAGCCCTGCAGAAGGAGACTTGAAAAAAAACCACTAAAACCAGCAAAAAAAGACTAAAAAGAGGGTTTTGTGCTGTGACGGAAGAGAGGACTCTCATAAGCAATGCAAATGCGTGCATCCTCCCTATGACTAAATTGCCTAGAGAGGTTGTGGATGTCCCATTCCTGGAAATGTTAAGGCCAGGTTGGACAGGGCTTGGAGCAGCCTGGTCCAGTGGAAGGTGTCCCTACCCATGTCAGGGGGTTGGAACAGGATGAGCTTTAGGATCCCTTCCAACCCAAACCATTTTGTTAGTCCAAGCAACAGCATGATGCCTTTAGGGTGACCTGAGGCAGCAGCAAATCTGCAGTGCATGCTGGTGTGTCCTGCGTGAGCCCTGGAGGAATGGATACATGGATGGCTGTGCTGTCTGGGATGCCTTTGGCTCTGCCCAGCATCCTTGGGTGTAAAACAGTTTCCCTGTCTCTCCCCATGATATCTATTTCGTAAGAAAGCACCAACAGTCCCAAGTCACAGGCAAAAGTTATGTTACTGAACAATGTAGTTCTCAGATAGCAAAACAGTACCCTAAACACATCCCACCCCACCCACTATTGCATCCTTGTCCTAAATCCTTTATCTGGTGTCTGCCTTCACCTTGTAAAACCTATGGAAGCAAAGCTGCTCTCTCCTGTAGCATCCTGTTCCCTTGGCAGCCTTTTGTGCTCCCAAATCCAAATATTTACAACCCCTGGTAGGAATATGGGAATTATTGGGAGTCTCTGGAGCGTTACGGCATGTGGCAGGAACATTTTCTTTCAGGTGAGGAACAGCTCCACTGCAGACTTGCCTGCTTTTTTAGCTGAGGGAGATTATGCTGGTTTTGCATGGCGCTGGATGAATTTAGGTTAAACCGAGATTAGCCCTCTGAATCGTTTTGCTCGGGGTTTTTTGCAGCTGAGCCAGAAAATACAGCGAGCGCAGAAGCTGTGGGAAGGTTTTTTGGGGGTGCATTTAACTCACAGGGCTCCTGTTAATGCCTGGCCCTAGCCACAAATATTTGTTGGACTCAAGGTTTGCAAAATCTGTCCCCTCACAGGCAGGTTTGCCAGGCAGTGGCAAGCCTGGCACTGCTTATCAAGAACAGACACATCCCAAATTAGTGGTGCTGACAACAAAAACAGGGGATAGAGAGGGAAAGAAGGGAGAGGTTTCTCACTGCCATCCCAGCAAACTGCAGTTCTTCATTTTTGGGGTTAAAATCAGAAAAGCTCAGTGTTCTGACTGGGTAATGAGATTTTTTTTTGTGGTGCATAACAGCATTTTGCAGCTACCAAGGGGCTCTACACTCACCTGGGCTGGCCTGGGGTGGAGCTGGCACGGCTGGGCCGTATTGGCTCCCCTGAGTGTCCTGCTCTGAGCAGTGCTTTAAGCTCTTATCATTTTATTTATGGCTCTGCTGGCCTCGGTTGAGATATTTCAGGGACTGGATGGAAGGGAAGCAAACAGCCTTGCTCAGGGTGTTCAGCAGCGCAACCTCAGCAAAGCTGAAAAAACCCCCAAACCATGAATAAGGGAGATGTTGAATGTGGAGAGAGGGAGGCTGCAGCCCCGAGCCCAGCAAGGTTTAGTTTCATGGCAAATTTCGTGCTGCAGATAATCCCATGAATCAGCAGATGTGTCAGGGCTGGGCTGGTGTGAGGTTAAGCACTGGGGTTTTGGGGTATTTCAGAAGAGAAGAGGATGTGAAAGCAACCCCATGTCCAGGCACGTGGCTGTGGCAGTGCCTTGTGGCTCTGTTTCTTGCTCTTTCACAGGTCAAAACACTGAGAAGGGTAGTCAAGAGCCTGGAGCAGCGTTCCTCAAATCCGGTCCCTGTCAGCTCCCTTCACTTCCTCTTCTGGCAATGCATGACTGGGCTTGGCCCAGTAATTAAGAATTAAGTTTATGCTGCATTCACATGTCAGCAGTGGAGTGAGGGTGAAGTGGTTGGATGGATTTCCCAGCCAGAGGGGTCTGTGGGCTGAGGGCTGGGAAGTGCCCAAGCAGCCAGGAAAAGAACAAAATTGCATTCTGGACTTGCATCAGGTTTTATTTGCAGCACAAAGCTGTAGGGTGAAGTGGCCAGAGCCCTGGGGAAGGCGTAGGGCTGGTTGGGTTTTGCTGGAGTGGGCAACACTCCAGGTTTGCTCTAAGCCATGACTTGGTTTTCAGCAAACTGAGGTTGGGTTTGAACTGTTCTGGAGAAGGTGCAATAAACAAAATGTAGTAATTCATAAAGTAATGCAAGTAGAAACAACATAAACACAAAAATATAAACTTTATATATGCAGTGATACTTGAGGTTTCCCTGCTGTGGTGGCCACATCTCCCAGGGTCTCTGTTTACAGTGTAATGGGTTTGGAAGCATAAGAGGAAACTAGAAGATGGTTTCTGCTACTAGCCAAACTCAGTATCAACTAACTCAGCCTGTAATTGGGTTTGGAACCTCTTCATCAGGGCTTCGTCACCTCTTCATTTTGGTTTGAGTTGAAAAAGTGAGCGGGCAAATCCATAGAAAGAAGCCAGCAGGGGCTCTCCTGGAGAGACAGCGTGTCCTGTTTGGAGAAGCACTCAGCCCACAGACAGCCAGGGCAGGGCTGATGGGGAAGAGCTGCTTCCTCTGTGGGTGGCTGCAGTTTGGTCGTGGCATCTAAACCCTGCCCAGACCCAGCATTGCCCATCCTGAGTCATGTGAGGCTTGACTTGAGTAGCTCTTGCCCAGGGCAGCCGTGCTCTGGGGGATGAGGCTCCTCCATAGAGATGGGTAGAGCATTCTCCTGAAACCTGACGGGTGAGGTGAAGGGCACGGAAAGGAAATTTAGGCTTTCCCACTCCAGCACCCTCATGCCCTTCCCATTGTGGCCGAGGACATCCTCCTGCTCTGCAGCACCACACACCATCACTGCCCCTCTCTGACACCGCAATGAGACCACATGGTCCTCCTGCCAGTGGTGCTAAACCTGCCAGGGTCTGTCTGCCCTGAAGGTGAATCCCCAAACACCTTGTGCACCATGAAGCTGCTTATCCAAAGGGATCCCTATGCCTGTGGGGTGCACAGCAAGAGTATTCCACACCAGCACTCTCTGCCTGCAGCATCCCCTGTGCCAGGCTGCTGCCCAGCCCACCCTGCTTCATCTGCCGGGGTTTTTCCTGCCGCATTCCCTAGGGAGGCATAACAGCCCTGGGAATAAGGGCTGGTGTCAGCCGGGTGTCATCTTCTGGCAGGGAATCCGGGAAGAGGCTGCCTCGGTGCTAAATTTATCCCCCCCACATCCCGGAGGGGCACAACCACCCTCAGCAGCAGCCAGCCTGCCACCCGCTTTTGTTCCCGCCTGGTTGCGGCAGGAGGAATTGCTAGGAAGCATCGCCTGAGGGAAGGGTGGTTTTTAGTGCCTACTGCTGCTCCTTCCTAATATTAGCACAGCAGCTGCAGTTTCTGTTTGTCTGAGCTAAGCTTTTATTGCAGTACTGTAAAAGGGAGGCAGCAAATGGGACCAACCCGTTCAAACAGAGCCGGAGAGAGCAGCTGTGAAAGAAAACAAAGTCAAGCCTATGTCTTCTCCTGCCTCCATCCCCTTCTGTCCCCTTTCCTTCGTTTTAGGAAGGGCCTTCAGACACCCTGAGCTACTTAGAGCACCCTCCCAGATGCATTGGGATCTAAGAGGATGCTGGTGCTTGAACTGCAGTCTAAAGGGCTGCAAGTACACCCGAGCTTTTATGATTTTTTTTATTAATATTTTTTTGGCATTGAAAATCTCTTGGTGCAGTGCTCAAAAAAAAAAAAAAACTAAAAAAAAAACCTGGCAGAGCACCCCGATGGGTCGTAGGAGGCTGCTGATGTGACAAAGCCACTGCAGTGTCTTTGGTTCCTGTGCTGGACTGCATCTAACAGTGTCCCACGTGTCTCTCTGCAGGTGCAGATGCAGCCCCAGTGGCAAGCGCAGGAGCCCAGCAACGAGGATGTAAAGGTGAGAAATGCCATGCCTCTGGAAAGGCAAAAGTGTTTCAAGAGAGTTTTTAGTGGTTTTTTCCCCCAGCCAGAGCATGGTTTCACTCAATCACCGCCGTTCATAAAAATAGGAATGGCCAAGATTGTTTCAAGGCAGTGAGTCACAGGCTATGAATAGTGTGTTTTTACACCTATTCCACAGGCTTCACCTTGCAGCAACCTTTTGCATTCCCTGGTCTTTCAAAGCCCTCATTCCCAGTTCCTTTCTTCCCGTGGTTTAAATATTAACACCCATCCAAGCATCCTGTTTGCTTTGCTTCAAGCTTGCAACCATTCAGCTATTTGGAAAGCTTTGGGCCTCCGGGACAGCTACAGTCAAATAACCTCGGGTGATTTTGTCTTTCCTAGCGTGTTTTAGCAGCTGTTTAATTAAACTCCAAATGAGTTGGTTCTGGGAAGACAGAGCTGGGGCAGCTGTCTGCTCCCTGCCCTCCCTTGGCCAAGTGCTGTTTAGTCATCAGGGCCCTTTTTGGGAATTGGTGGGTGCAGTTGTGGTTGCATATTAGGTAGATAAGCTGCAAAAGGGAAAACTAACTCCGAAAGTCTGTTATTTTTAAAGGGGATAGCAGAGCATATTACAGTTTGGAAAGTGGCCAGCTGCTGTCCTGGTCCTTCCCTTGATATTCCCCCTTAATGGCCATAGCTGATTCTCGATCTCCAACTCTGATGAGCTGTACTGGAAAGGGAGTTTCAGAGGAGAAGGCAGATTCTTTTAATTAAAAATTAAAGCTGACTTTTATTTTTAACATACCTATTGCGTAATGTGCCGAGCTAGAACAAATCCTCTCCTGTTTATTTTCAATGAGGGGAGAAAAAAACCCCTTTTATTCTACCAGGAACAGGCTTCAATGTTAATTTAATGTGAACTAATGGGCGTCCCAGCAGACATGTGATTTGTGGGTGGTGAATTCCTCGACACGGATGAGGAATGTTCAGGCACATCCATGCTGGTGCGGAGGTGGCTCAGCAGCTCCCTTTCCCACAGCCTTTAATCCCAATTTTGCATTTTATCCCTGGGCAGTACACAAAAGCCTGTTAGTAGGAATAGTCCGATCTTCCCCCTGCAGAAGGAGAAAACAGGGTTGTGAAATGCTGTTGGGAAAGGGAATTCCATGTGGACAGGGCTTGCAATACTTTTCCTTGGCAGGTCAGGCAGGGACGCAGGGTTTGGGAAGAAAGTTAAATATTGGATGGCCCTTAAAACAACCTCTTTAGAGGGACCTGGTGATCTCCCAAGCTGCCAGCCAGGGATGTGAGCATGCTGGCCTAGGCATCTCATCCCTGCAGGGAATGGGAAGTAGAAATGCTCTGCTTGAGTTTTGCACCCCGAGGGGATGTTGAGAGATGGAGGAAGGTAGATAATGTTGGCTGCTGCCTTTGAGGTAGGAAGGAGTTTCAAGAAACATGCAGAGTATGGTCAAATTAGGAAGCAGGTTCACACCAGCACCCAAATCATAGAATCATAGAATTTTTAAGGTTGGAAATGACATTTAAGATTAGGTCCAATCCTTAACCCAACACTGTCAAGTCCACCACTAAACCATGTCCCCAAGTGCCACATCCACACATTTTTTTAATGCCTCCAGAGATGGTGATTTCACCACTTCACTGGACAGCCTATTGCATTTCCTGACCACCCTTTTGGTGAATAAATTTTTCTGAGTACCCAGTCTAAACCTCACGTGGCACAACTTGAGGCTATTTCATCTTATTCTGTCACTTGTCACCCACCTGTCACTTATCACCTGTCACTTGTCAAATGGTGACAGTAAGCACTTCCCAGCAGTGCTTACTGCTCCCAATGTCTTTGGGTCTGGACCCAAAAATTTACCCTTGGCTTACATCAAGACAGGAAAAAGCAAAGGCACTGTGGACAGTGCCAGCTCCTGACTGACCTTCCTTACCCTGAACTTGGAGTCTGGTGGGATGGAGCTCTCCATCAGGCTTTAATGGGGTGCTCACGGGAGCAAGGGTGAGATGGGACAAACAAACTATTCATTTGAAGTGGAGCTGATCCGTGGAGCTGGTCAGAGCTGTGTGTTGCACTAGAGATCCCTGAAGGGTCTCACAGCTCTCACCCTGCTGCCTTGGCACTTGTTGGAGCTGTGCCATGCTTTTAGCAAACCATAGGTGTGGAGCAGGTTTTGGGCATCATCACCTCTTGCCCCCAAGAGCTGTGCTTTGGGCTTTAATAAACTGCATCTGAGAAGGAAAACCCAGCTAAAATGCTCTGCTTTGGTTGCATGTGCCATCCTGGTGCAGTGCTTGCTCCTATCCGGTGTCCCAAGGATGTAGGTTGTGTTGCTCCCCCTGCCTGACGTGCCAAATGCCAGTGCTAATATCCACCTCAGGTCATCTCCTGTGCCTGTTGTGGGCCAGCAGAATGGGTCACCCCTTGCTGAGTGTGGGCTGGAGTGTTTGAAGGCCAGGGTGCAGGTGGGTTTGGGTGTGAGCCCATTGTGTAACATCCCCCCAAGTTAACTTTCTCTCTCTTTCCTCCCCCCAAAGCTGGAAGGTGACAAGCTGGCCCTGCCAGTGAGCCCCAGCCCAGTGAGCCCTGCACCCACACCCAGCCCCAAGCCCCCCGAGGCAGCCGTGCTCACCGTGGAACCCTCACCTTCTGAGAAGAAATGCTTCTTTGTCGACGAAGCCGAGCCTCTGCTGCGCTGCGACTCCACCTCCAGCGGCTCCTCCGCGCTCAGCCGGACAGGCTCTTTTATTACCAAAGGTACCAAAATCAACCCAGGGCAGAGTGGGGGGACAGAAGGGACACCATGGCATGTCCCATGGGGTCAGCGCACGTGGTAGAGCTGCCCAGTACACGATACCATTAAAGTAAATAACTGGGAAAACTGGCTCTCCAGGATATGCTTATCACATCCTCATTCCAGACCAGAATATCCTGTTAGCAAAGATGATAAAGATTTGAGACAGAAAAACATCTTTAAAGGCTTTTAACTCTTTGAAGTTCTGCCAGGGAAGTTGTAGCATCCCTGGGTGTTTGGGGGGTGTTTCTCCTGACTTTCAGTTTTCGCATTGGCCTGTGCATTTCTGCATGAGATCAAACCAGAGAACGTAGTTTCCGAACTGGTTTTTGTTTGCTTTTTTTGGTTTTTTTAAATTTTTTTTTAAATTTTCGTCCTGTTTGCTGCAGACGTAAAGTAACGTTAGTCACCCCCCTCTTTTTTTTCCAGGGAGTTTAATTTACTGTATTTAACTTGCTGCATTTAATCATCTTTTAACTTCTGATGAAGGTAAAACACTGAGATCAGTCAATCTACCAAATTTATACTTGAGTGCGAAAGTAAAGCTGACCCGACAAAAACAACTTGAAAGAGCAGAATTCAGCTTTTTTGGCTCCCCTCCTGCCCTCACTTTTCCGAACTGGCCATTCAGCATTTACAAATGCTGTGTTTGCTCTTGTGGGATCCTGGCTGAGGTGCCTCAGCAGCACTGCCTTCTCCAGGTTCTCCACCCCATCCTCTCCACCTTTTCCCTCAGTTCTCCTTGCAGCATGTCCTTCTCCAGAGGTGGCACCAGGGGATGGACTGAGGAGAGGAAACCCTGGTTAGCAGAGGTTTCTTGAGCAGTTTCTTGACCAATCCCTTTTCCTCCTACAGAAAAGAAGGACACCGTCCTGCGCCAGGTGCGCTTGGACCCATGCGACCTGCAGCCCATCTTTGACGACATGCTGCACATCCTCAACCCCGAGGAGCTCCACGTGATCGAGGAGATCCCGCAGGCTGAAGACAAGCTGGACAGGCTATTTGAGATCGCTGGAGTCAAGAGCCAGGAAGCCAGCCAGACCCTCCTGGACTCTGTCTATAGCCACCTTCCCGATTTACTGTAGGCACTGGGTCACCACATGCTCTCCAAATACCTGCTAGAGCTAGCTTGGCACTCGTTAAGATGACCAACAATATGCAGGCAGGTTTTGTTGTAGAATATACGGCCAGTATTTTCGTTGAGGTGTCCTTGGTTTTTTGGAGGGGCTGCAGTTTGCCAGCGTTGCACCCCTCCACTGTAACTCTATCGCTCAGTCCAAGTCTTTGCACCCTCTGCCCCCTCCCCGAGCCTCTCTTCTTGTTCTCATTCCAATCAGATCAGCCAATGCACTTTAAAAAAAAAGAAAAAAAAAAAACAAAACAGAACCGCAGTTAATGAACTAAAAGACCACGAATCTGGTATAATCTAACACATCAAATGGGGGATTGCTCTGTGACCCCCTTCTTCTGTCAAAGCTGTCGCTCGGAGTAACCATTGCCCACCACCTCCCTTCGCCTCGGGGCAGTAAATGGCAAAAACACGCAAAAAACCCACCCCAGTTGTTGCTGGTTACCGTCTCTTAACGCAGCTAAGCTTCCCACCCGAGCTGACTCTTTTTTTAATGTACTCTTGTTTGGCTCATATCCATTGCTGAGATTTTACTAGCACGGTTATTTATTGTATGGTTTTCACCCGGACAACGCATCGCGCTCCTAAATACGCTACAGCAGAAGCGCTTAAACCACAAGGAAAAGGGTCGAGCCCCACCTACCTTCGAGGCGATGGAAAGGTCCTTTGCCTCCTGTCGAATGTAAGGCGTTATCCTGCCTTGCCACACGTGGGAGTGGTGGGGCCCTGCAGGGAGCCGGTGCTGGACGAGGGGAGGCAAAGGCCGCCGGTGGTCCTGCTCTCCTCGTGCTGTAAGACTTAAACCAAGCTATGCTTTTACACTCGTGTCTCTTGTTTTTTATACAGACGTGGCCGATAAGTTCTCTGAAGACCTTATGTGGCCTCAATAGTCTCTTCAAATCACACTTCACTTTTTATTAAAAGAGGTCGGGGGCGGGGGGGTGTGGGGGACAAAAAGCTGCATCGTAAGAAGTCTGTCTGATTATATTTGCAATTATTATGCTCCCGTAACGAACAGTCTGTACTACGCTCAATTTGAAGAAATAATGGTATGAGGGTGGCATAAGCTGCCCCGTGGGAAGGGGTGGGAGTGGGGGAAAGAGGGGAATGAATTGAAAAATTGCCTTCCGGTGTACTAATTTATTAATAAATACTAGGTGTTTGTTACTTGACACGAATCTGCGTTAACCTCCTTAACAGCTGCCTCTGCTCAGGGACACTTGGGTTGGGGCAGGGGCTTGCTTGGGGTGCCCATGGTGATGAGGGAGATTTTGGAGTTTGGGGGTTGGGAGGAGGTTGCTTTGAGACCAAAATGTGATTGCTTTCTGTTGGCAGCACTGCTTTGAATCCCCACAGTCGCCGCTGGAGCTCCCTGCAGGTCCCTGCCCTGTGCTGGGGCGGGGGACCTGTGTTAATTCCCATAGCAGTGACAGATCAGATGGCTGATGGGGCTTCCAGGGCTGGTTTTTGCAAGCTCTGAAAGGCTTTGCAGGCATTTTGGGGAGGCTAAAGTATTAATTTTCCAGGAAGCAGCTGCTGTGCTGAGTCACTCCTGAGCGAAGGTCTTGCAGTCACAGCATTTCTGTTGCTGTTACATTACCCGTGTCCTTAAAGTCTGCACTTCCAAATAACTCATCCCTTGTTATTCTGTCTACAAATTGAATCCTTAATGGGACAAATGCTTCTGGTTTATAAGACTGTCATTTTGTTTACTTGGCTCCAGAGTGTTTCCTGTTACCGAGAGTGCTTTGTTTTCCTTCTGCCTGGCACTGGAAATTGCTGGTGCAGGACTATACATAGGTACACCATTAAAACTTTTCAACACATGCACAGATGAAATATAGTGTCAAATAGCAAGAGCCTTTAATGGGAGCTCTGGGGTGGAGTTTTCCCTCGGTGGCAATGAAGCATTTAGCTCTTGGTGCCTGCAGTTCTGAGGTGTTGTATCAGCCTGTTGGCAAGAGGGGTTGGGAGCAGTGGTGGTTGATCCACCTGGGCAAGAATTGATGAGGGGATGGAAGGTACAACTCTGAACTCAATCAATAGTTGGCTTTAAATTATCCTTAGCAGGTTCTCGGAGCAAGTCCAGCTGGGAAATTAGGAATTGTCCTTGTCTGGTGCTCCAGGTTCCCCCAGGTAAACGCATCGTTGTAAGCACTACAGCCATCATGCCACCCTCCCAGGGAACCACCAACCCCATCCTGCTGTTCCACCTGTCCTGGCAGCCACTTGCATTTTCTGATGGGCTCTGAAGGTAAAGCAAAAAGAAAAACAGTCCTGAGAAGAGGATTTATCCAGCTGACACTACAAAGCAGGCATGTTGTGGAGGTGCCTTGGCTTGGAGCTGCTGAGGAGGCACGAGGAAGCTGTTTGGTCCCTGGGTGGTTGGGATGCATTTAATTCATCTTGATGGCAGGTTGTGGAACAGACCAAGATTTGGGCAATCCTTGGCTCCATCTGACCTGTGCACACTTCAGCATGGTTGTCTCCTTTGATTGCACCTGGATGTTGACCTTTTCCCTGGCTCTGTCATTTCAGACTTTCAGCTTTTTATTGTAGGTATATGTATATGTGTGTGCAGTATCAAACTTATAACTTAAATATATACTATATTTATTCATTATATATTTATCTAAACATTATACATTCAGATATGCTACATATTTTAATATATTATGCTATTTCTGTATTTACATGTTTTCCTATATCATTGCTATGTATTTTTATAGGTGTATAACACATAAATATTTTCTGTCTCTGGGGGTGTGCAGGGAAAAATATCTGAGAGCAGCTGAGCCCCACGTACAGGGAGGGTATTTCCTGGCAGCGTGGGTGGTGTGAGGAGCCACAAGCCCTGTGCCCCCACCCTTCCTCTGAGCCAGCTCTCTTAAGCCTTAAGAAAATAAACCAGGCAGGTGGGATCAATGGGTTCATGACCTGGAGGCATAACTCCACGGAGCAGAGATTGGCCTTGTTTTCTCATCTTTGTCTTATTCGAGGCATCCTGGGCAATGCACAAACCATGATGTGCAGCTCAAATGGGTGAAGTTTTTGGCTAAAAAGGTAAAGCTGTGCATGTAAAGATCTTTATAAATACATGTAATATGCATAAAAGTGCATTTTATATGAAATCTGCAGTGCAAATGTACTTGAGAGTGCATTGTAGGTGAGAGGTGGGGTTTGCCCCTTGCCTGGCCTCGCTCAATCATGCTGTTTGAGGGGTGGGATTTGGGTGCTGGGGTGGCAGTCCTGGATGGTAGAGCCTGAGAAATCAGAGGGCACAAAGAAGCACGATGAGAGCACAGCCTCCTCTGCCTGCTGTGGGCATCCTGCTCCAGAGCAGAGACTGAAATTTCTGCTGTGGGTTGCACAAGACATCTGCTGCCCCAGCTGTGCTTGCTGAGGCTGGACATGAGGTGTGGATATTGTCTTTACCCTCAGGGCGACAGGGTTTGCTGGGACAAAGCCCTCCAAAAACGCCTCCTCAGCATGGGCTGGCTCTGCTGATCCAGGGTCTTAATTCCTCCTGTGCAAATGAGGATTGGGATTGTATTTTTTAATTCTGTTCCCCCTCTCCATGAATTGCAGGTGCTCTCTGCAGAAGAAAAAGACATCTTGGGCACTTTCCTCCTACCTCAGCCAAATTGGAGTTTATCCTAATGACGAATTAATTGCAACCCTCTAGGTGTGGCTGCTTACATCCCGGTTGGAAAGGCACCCCAGGGTCGTGTGGGAGGTCATTCACCCCTCTGGCTCCTCGTACACCAGCCAATTCTCCGTGGATTGCTGCAGTGTCTGTGTAGGAGGGATGGTCTGTGCAGCCTTTGTGTGAACAACCTGTGGGGAGATGGGCAGCAGTGTGGGCTCCGTGTGGGATGTGGGGGTTACTGTGGGATGTGGGGGTTACTGTGGGATGTGGTCTGTGCCCATCACCAGGGTCACACGGCCAAGCTGTGCAGAGTGTGGGAGGGAGGCAGGTTGTACAGGCACAGCTCACCCCAAAATCCTCCTCTGGCACCACTTGGCCGCCAGCTTTGCACCATGAAGGCTTTGCAGCTGTTTTCTTCTCTTGGACTTTGCTCCTGCGAGTGCCATGAGGGGCAACTGGCTGGAAATGGGAAAATGGAGGAGAGGTGAGAGGAACCATCCTTTGTGTACTCACTGAGGACATGCCTGATGGCAACCCCCGAGGTGTTTATCACACCAAACTAGGATGCAGCTGCTGCTGCCACATGTGAGCATCCATGAGCTTTATCGTTTCTTTTGGGATATTCTAATTTAATTTTCCTTACTTTCTGGGATGGAGGGACCCGGATGGATAATGGAGGACCTGCCTGTTGTGGCAGCCGTGGGTGTTTCTGGCAGCTCACCATTGTTGCACCATACTCCTTGCAGCCAATGCCCATTTGTGTCTCTGGCTCCTGCTCCCCAATTTCTGCTCCAATCCCCCCAGGGACCCCTTGGCTGCTGCACCAGCTTCACCTGTCTGCTCTCTGCCCACTGCAGATGAGATTAACTTCACTTGGATTTAATTTGAAGGAAATAATCTGTAAGCATGCTGGTCTCAAAATACATTTCTGGGCACAGGAGCTTTTGCCAGGACCTGTCAGACTCAGCAGGAAACTGGGAATGGGGCAGGACATTAATCTGCCTGACTTTGTTTCTGGCAGCTCTGATCTTTCCAAGCTAGTACTTTGCAAGAATAATATTAACTAAACAATTGATCTTCCAGGGTCCTTCAATAGCTGATGAATGCTTTTTGTGGCTTCTTCTCTTACTGATAATTTATTTTAAGAATAGCCAGCTGTCTTACCACTCTCCCTGGTGAGCAGAGCTCCAGATGCCTTTCTACTGAGGCTGGCAGTGTTACTGTCATTTTGCAAATGGGGAAGCTTGAAGGGCAGAAGCTGCAGCTCCCCGTAAAAAAACAGATCAGAAAAAACCCAGGGTGAAATTCAGAGAAAAGTTTTGTCCCATCAGCCCCTGCATCAGCTTCCCTCGAGGAGAATATGGGTGAGATTTGGGGTGTGAAGTGATGACCCCCAGCAAAAGGGGAAGGATGGAGGCAGTGTTCCAAACCCATGCTTTCTGTTAAGTAATTTGCTCTTTAAACTAGATTTTTGAGCTGGAAATAAATCTGTGGCCGTGCTGGCTCCCTGGTTAGACCTTCTGCCTTCCTCTTGCCCCATCTCAGTGTCCAGCTCCAGAGCTGGGAGCACAGGCCTGACCTCTGTCCCTGTTCCTCCCAGAGAAAACCACTCCTGCAGTTTTCCCCAGCCTGTCTTGTCTCCCCAGAGCAGGGATTGTCCTTCTCTCAGCCCTGTGCAGGGGGTGTGGTGGTGATGCCCTTAAGACTGATGGAAGAAAGACACAAAATTGGTGTGTGGAGCAACTGGCTTTGTGAAGCAAAACAACCCCACGGGGCCAGGGAGTTCACACCTGGAAATCACAGCTGCCCACAAGTGGTGAAAACCCAATTTTCCTCTCCCCTTGTGTTTTTTCTCCTTTTGTCTTTCCCAAGGACCTTCCCCTGCATCTGGCCATCATTTCTGTGGCAGGAGGATGGTGGAGCAAGGATTGGCAGGGATGGGAAGAGGATGCTCTGATACTCTGCCAGCTTCCAGGACAGGTGGCACCTCTGAATTCCTGTGTGGGGAGGGAGTACCCACCTGCCCTCTGCTCCCTGGATGGGCCCTGCAAGCAGGCTGGCAGCCTGTGAGTTGGTCTGAGCTGAAATCAGGTATGGGAACCACCCAAAATATTCAACAGTCTGGACAGTAAAGATGAATTAACCAGCCCACATGCAGTCAGGTCCCCTAAGAAGGTGCAAGAATGAGACATCAACCCTGTCCCCCACCCCTGCTGTTGCCACCTTATAAAATTTCCTTTTTTATAATGGCATTTATACTTAAAAATGGCTTTTCTTTTTTTCCCCTCTCACCTCTGCTTTCTTCTGCTCTAATACATGGGAAGTTTCTTCTAATTAAATGTATCTATAGACAGATAATCCTGTTTTGCCTAAGTGTCAATATGGTCTTTTAGCTAAACCAAATATTTTCCTTGCCTGGTATTTATCCTCCCCTGGCTGCCCCTGGCTCCTTCCTGGAGGTATTTGAAGACTGTGATCCCATTCCCTTGCTCTTTTTTTTTTTAATTCCCTGGGCTCAAGTTCGGCTTTCTGAGGTTTCTGTGTCCTGCCTGGGCATTTAAGAGGTTCCCACTCTGCTGCTGCGGCTCTGGACCTCAGTCCTCCTTGGTACATCCAATGCATGGAGGTGGCCACGTGCCATCTGCACACATCACTGATAAAAGTGGAAATAACATCCACCTCTGCACTAACCTTGGATCTTACAGAATCAGAAAATCACAGAATGGTTTGGGTTGAAAGGGACATTAAAGCTCATTTTGTCCCAACCTCCTGCCATGGGCAGGGACACCTGCTAGATCAGGTTATCCAACTGGCCTTGAACAATTCCAGAGATGGGGCAGCCACTCTCTGGGCAACCTGTGTCAGTACCTCACCACCTGCATAGTAAAGATTTTCTTTCTAATAACCAATCTAAATCTCTCCACTCTTAGTTTAAAACCATCCCCCTTTGTCCTGTCACTATCTGTCTGTGTAAAAAGTCACTCTCCCTCTTTTTTATGAGCTCCCCTTTAAATACAAAAGGTCACAGTGAGGCTTCCCTGGAGCCTTCCCTTCTCCAGGCTGAGAAGGCCCTGATTGTCCTCACACTGGTGGCATTTGCAGCCAGGCTCTGGTGATGCTGAGTTTGTGAGCTTTGCCCTTTTGAAATCAGGAGCCTTCTTTACTGTGGGTTTGCTTTCACTGTGCTTCCATCAACTGCCTTGTCTGGACTAAACCAGCCTTCCCGTCTAACTTTCTGTGATTGTGATAAATAATTTATGAAGCAGGCTGAATCGGGATTTGTTGCCTGGTGTAAAGTGCACAGGCTTCTGCAAAACCCCTTGGTCTTGCTGTTAGCCTAGAAATAGGGACATTAATATAATAAATACGTAATAGCCCTGGCTCTTCTCCCTCCTGCAGTGACACAAATTGGGGGTGACACTTGCTCAGTAAATGCAGCTACTTGGTCATGCCATGAGAGTGAGGGATGAAGTGCCAAAGAGTCAAATCAACGAGATTTTCTGGATCTGGTAGGGAAATAAAAGTTGGTCCAGCAAGGACCACCTTCTGGCAGGCCCCTGGTAGATGCAATCTGTGAACTCATGAGCATGGGCATGTGCTGTGGAGGAAGCTCAGGGTGCCCCTAGGACACCTGAACAATTCCATGCTGGGGTTAAAAAAAGCTGGTTTGATGTAAAATGAAAGTAACCTGGGTTTTCTGCACCTCATACTGAAAGATCCCCAAGTCATTACTGTTGTTTTTCACTCCCTTTGTCTTGCTGTGCTTTCCCCTGCTCTGTGTCCTATGGCTGCATCCCTGAGCACCTCAGTGTGGATGGATGAGGGGTGGGAAGGGCCAGAGGGGGATGTTTTCCTGCATCCACCCCCAAGGTGATGCATTCCTGTACACATTCCCCATGGATGAATGGTGCCAGCAGTGCTTTGCTGCCATGGATGGCCATGTGGGTCTTGGACTGAGCCTGACACCCTGACCCACAGGGTCCCATTGCAGACCCCTCTGGAGGAGCCAAACTAGGATGGCAGGTCAGATTTTTAATGAACAGATGTCTATCAGTGGAAGAGGCAGCAATACAGCACCTGACAGCATCTTAAAAGAGCTCTCACCTTCACTGGTTTTGGCACACTTGCCCTAATGCACAAGAGTCAGGAGGGACTTGACACTTCAGTTTGGGGTTTGGAGGTTTGAGGATGTGAAAACATCTTCCCTAAGGCAGCAAACCCTCCCTTTGGGGTTAACACCTCTGACACTGCCCCAGAGCTGCCCAGGGAGGTCGTGGCATCTCCCTCCCTGGACACATTCCAAGCTCACCTGGACGTGTTCCTGTGTCACCAGCAAGGTGACCCTGCCTCGGCAGAGGGGTTGGGCTGGGTGATCTCCAGATGTCCCTTCCAACCCTAAGAATTTCTGTGATTCTGTATTCAGTGCTGCCCTGGGGTTGGGTCCCCAGGCCAGGTCCTCTCTCCCTTCTCAAGTGTCACCCACTGGGCTCTCCCTACAAAACCCACAGGACAATGTTTCAAACTAGGAGCATTTCCCAGTCAGAATAATTGGTTAATTGCCATAAAAAGTCCACCACTGCCATTTCATGGCAAACCTGCACTCAGACGGGATGGACAGACCCAGGGAAACTCCATGACAGGGAAGTCACCTGAAATAACCCCTCGTTTGTCTGGAGTCCCAGCAGCTCCTGGGAAATGAGCTTGCACAATCATCACTGCGGTGTCAGCGCCTGCTGATGCAGCACTGTTAATTATAGAGCCGGGGCTCAAGCAAGCACAGCGCAATTAACATCTCTTAAATGAGGCTGAAAGAGACACGAGAGCTGCTGGGCTCTCCCAGACCTTCTCCAGGCTGGAGGTGACAGCAGGATGCCACCAAGAGCTGCCCAACCACTTTGGTGGTCCCATGGTCAGCACAGGGATTTACACTCTGCTGCTCCCAGCGTGATGTTTGGCCTCACAGTCCAACCTTTATTGCTGGAGCAATAAATTGGAGGTGGTTTTCCAAGGAAAGCCAGATGCTCCTCATTGGCAGCTCCAGCAGGAGGGAGGGAAGTGGTGACAGTGTGACATTAAGGTTTGCAGCACCCATCATCTGAGTCATTCCTTCACATTTTTCCCCAAGGCCTGGCTAAAAAGCACAGGGTGTAATTTTCACCACTTAAATGCTGGCATCTTACACCTCCCACCACTAAATGTGCAGACGTTTCCTTCCAGAGGAGACCTTTTACTGAAGATAAAAAAGAATGTGTATTTTGACCAGAGTAAGCAGCTATTTTCCTGCAATTCTTGGTTTTTGGAACCTCTGGCAAGCTGATGTTACCACATTAAATTTGGCCCACAGACTCCTCATCCTCAAGCTCTAGGAAACCTCCATGACCAGGGACACTAAAGCACCTGAAATTCTTCATTAAAGGCTGAGGACAGTCCCTGTGTCCCAACACATGCCCAATACTGCCATGACTGGTACCAGCCTGGACACCAGTTCTGGGCTGGAATCTGGGAAGGTTAAGTAGTCCTTTCCAGAAGGTCCTGTTGTCATAGAACAAAGGATAATGGTTTAAAACTAAAGGAGGGTAGATTTAGATCGCTCTCTTTTTACAATGAGGGTGGTTAAACACTGGAACAGGTTGCCCAGAGAGGTGGTGGATGCGCAATTGCTGGAAAACATTCAAGGCCACGTTGGGTGGGACTTTGAGCAACCTGGTCTCACTGAGGATCCTGCTCATGGCAGGGGGTTGGACTACATGACCTTTAAATGTTCCTTCCAAACCCAAACCATTCTATTATTTTGTGATCTCTGAAAGGGCTGAGTGGGGCTTGCAGGATCTCCTTGTGGGATTTAGGTGCTCAAGTTCCACACCAAGGACCTGCAGCAGCTGTCAGCTGTGGTGATGGTACAGCGAGAGTCCCATCAAGTCCCACAGGGGACACATGGTGGTTTGGAGAACATCCATCCCCATTGCTGCAGTGAGCATGGAGCTCCCCAGCATCCTCCAGACTGAGACTGGGTCCCCCTGGGGCTTTGCTGGGCATTCCAAAGGAGCTCAATGCCCAGCACACTGCCACACCACATCCCTCCCCACTGCTCCCCAGTGTCTCCCGGTGGTGATGGAGCTGGTTAATGGGTTCTGCTGGAGAGTTTGATATTTAACTTGCTTCCACAGTCAGGCAGAGACCAGAGAGGTGACTCAACAAGGTCTTGCCCTGGTTCAGCTGGGAAAATCACATCCTGTTCTTTTAGCTGGGAAAACACTTGGCCACAAACACAGCACATCATGTTGTACATGGAGGCATCTGCTCCTCAGGCAGGCTGGTGTCACCTCCCCTGACCCTTAAGATGAAGGGCCAGGAACTGTCACTGACCCATGGGCTCTGTTATTGATGCACACAAATGCCCGGGCTGCTGCAGTTTCAAAGGGTGGCCCTCATGGTCCTTGGAACTTCAAAACAACTTGCCCTGTGACAGGGCTCACTCCATCTCACCCCAGTGACAGGTTTGGGTTTGTGCCTGTCCATGTGTGTGACAGCACATCCCCACCACAACTGGTTTAATGAATCTGAGGAAACGAGCACAAAACCATCGAGCCGTACTGATTTTATGTCACTGCCAGGTTTTGCACTCAGCTTGGGAGCCAGGGAGATAAAATACAGCTCATTTTATTGATGCCAGTGAGGTTTAAAACTCAAGGCAAATTAATTGCGTCTGTATTTTCTGATCGTTGAAGGCAATTTCACGAAGCATTTGTTAAAGATGCCACTTAAGGAGGAATTTGCTAACTGCACAAGTTAATAACTTGAAAACTGCTACTCAGGCTCTCTGCAAATGGGGCTTTGTGCTGCAAATCTCTTTGAGGCTCATAATTCAATCCTATTTAAAAGCAAATTTTCTTAGATTTAGAGCAATGAATATTTAAATACTACCAGTTGAACAATTTTCAATTTCGAGATCATTTCAAAGCCAGGAGAGTTTATAGCATTCAGCTACTCCACCACGCTTCAGCATCTGAATTGATCTGAACCAGAGCTGACTCTTAAGCAGATTAAACAGCTATAAAGGGTTAGAGTAGTTTAAAGGGTTAGGGTAGTTAAAACAGAATATTGTGTTTTCAGGGCTTTGGTTAAAAAAATGAGGGTTCACAGGCTGTCAAGCCGTGAAGTAGCTCTAGATGAAGGACCTGACAAGCATTGCTAGAAAAGCTCTCTGAAGCACTCAGCATGTTCTTTGCCTTCAAACCTTGTCTGGTTTATTTTTTTCAGAGAAAAAAAATAAAGAAGAAAAATGAAATTAAAGGAGTGTGTTGAACATTGACACAAAATGCAGAACATAGGGAAAATGTCTGGGAAATGCTGTGAAGGTGGGTTTGCAGTGACAACAGCCTTGTTTCTGCTCCCTGTATTTGACACTTCCGTACAAACCGCTTCACAACACAGCAATGCTCCAAAAAGTGGCAATGACAAAAACACATAAGCTTTGCTGTGCTCATGTTTAGCCCCTCTGATGTCAGATACATGCAAATTAAAACTGAAAGTGGAGCTCTTAAAAACCCTGCTGTGAGCCCAAGCCAGATCTACACAAGCTTTTGGCCAGAGTGATTATTTCAGATGGGAAAACAGACAAGGGGAGAAGGAGGTTTTGATTTTTTGGGGTTTTTTTTGTAAGAGATATTTATGCCAGTCCTAGCCATAGAAAATGGCATCTGTGTCCATTATAATTTATTCCTTTTGACTAAAAGCCATGCATATTCCAGTATAGTTGCTCCGTCTGTGCTGTTAATGCTGAACTGTACAAAAAAATTTAAAAATCAGGTTTTTTTGGATACAAGAGACAGCTGAGGCAGAGGGAAGATCACTTAGCCTGGGATATCACAGATGGATAAACATGGGAATTGGTTTCCAGGTGTTTCTCTAACTGCACTGGCATCAGGACAGCATCTGTGCTGGCACAAGCCTCCCACACCTGTGCTACAAAAGCTAGGTGAGAAATAGTGCAGCTGGGGTGACCTGCCAAGGCTCTGCCAGGGCTGTCTCTGCTGCAGCTGCTTTACATCAGTCTAAGAGCTGTAAGAAGGGGACAGGGCTGATGTGCCAGGCTGCACCATGTCCCAGTCCCCCATGGCCCTGTCCCTGGCTCCAGAAGCAGATTTCTGGGAAAGGCATAACCACAGATAATGTCATTTCCTCTGCAAACCCTCAAGTCTCAGACAGTTCCTGGCTTGGGCAGAGCCTGCAGCTCCTGGGCTCTCTGGGTGCTGGGTTTCTCCATGGGTTTCTCTCCTGTGACCACCCAGGGTCCTCTGGAGAAAGCAGGACAATCCTTCCAAATCTTCTGTGCTAGACCTTGTACCAAACACTGGCTGATTTGTCTGTTTTGAGCCTGGCAACATCAGTTGATGCCCTTATCCATCTATTTATTTATTTTTATTTGTCATTGCCTGAAGCACTGAACAGCCTGTCCTCTCCCAGTTCCATAAGCCTCACCATGTTTCCACACATCTCTTTTCAAGGACAAGAAGCCTTGACCTTCTCATGTTTGATCTTCCCTGCATCCTGTCTTCAAACTTCTCCCCTTCCACCTATGGTGAGCTGTGATGATGGATGAGGCAGGGCCACTTCCACATCAGGATTATATCCTGACACCATTATTGCTGCAGAAGAAAATGCCAGCCCTGACCAAATATCCCCTCTGAGGCTATTGCCATGGTTTTCATCAGGGATGGGATATTTAGCATCACCACAGTAGGATCCAGGCAGTCACTCAACTGGAAAAATAACTCAGGTGCTGTGTAATGAGATCTGACAGAAATGTAGCAGTAAATGATTTAATTACTCAGCCTGTTTCAGTGATGGTGCCAGGATGGATGCAGCGGTGCTGGGTCCCTGCTGCTGACAGCAACATCCTCCCATAGCCCAGCAGCATGCCTGGGGCAAGCCTGTGGCTTGTGACCTCCCATCTCACCATAAATATACTCCAGAATTGAATTATACTATTTAGAGCAGGTTTATTAGTGGTATAGCTGATGTGTGTGTATGTATACACTGAATTATTCCACACCCTGAGGGCTCCAGCATTCCTATTTCTCCTTTGGTCGCCTTCCTCAGCACCATTTCCTTTCCACTCCCAAACTCATTCTACCTTATCACCATTCCATTTTATCTCATTCCATCTTATCTCCACACCCTCTTAAAACCCTTTTATTCTGAAAATAATCTCTCTGACCATGACTATATATTCCCAGTTCTTACTTTTTCCAGTTTCTCTGTAGACATACATAAGAGACCTGGGTTGTTTGCTTTTTTTTCAGAGCAGGCACTCATCACTTCCAGGAATTGGGTGTCTTCAGAAAGCAGCAATGTGTGTGTTGTTTTAAAAGCATCCCACCCTTTCTTTAATACCAGCTGTCCTGGGACATATTTCTCAATGCCTGTGGGCTCTGGGTTAGGGTTAGAGCACCAGGGTCTGGCAGGATTTTGTGCCCCCTCTGAAGCTGGTAAGTGGCAGATCCCCTTTTTTCTCCTACAGCACTTTGCAAGGATATGGTAAATAACTCCTGCATCACCAGCATTAGAACTTTCCTGCATTGCCTGGGGTTTCTGGCTTGTAAAGCTGCTCCTGGGACAAACCACCAAAAACTTCCCACCTGACAGAAGGCACTGTTTCATCATCCCTAAAGCTTTCCAGGAAGCCCCGATTCAGGAATTCGTGTTCCACTTCCCTCAGCCTGTCCACCGCCCTGGCCTGCCCAGCAGTGGTCAGGCTTGGTAGCCGGAGATGTCGTCACAGAAATTAGTCACAAAACGCACGATTTTGGGGGCGGAATTCCTTATGACGGTTCTTTCTGCTGCGGCTTTGGAAGCAGATACCTCCAGCTTGGCTGGAGCGATTACCAGCGTCTTTCCGAAGGGTTTTCGCCCTCTGGAGGCTGACTTTAGGAAAGCAAATGCAAAATTTAAAAAGAAAAAATGGCTCAAACCTTACATTTGCAGAAATGCAGCCCCCATGAGAATAAATATGCAAAGAGATGGTGAGCTCCAAAGTGCTTGAACTGAAAGGCTGGGCACAGACTCATGGCAATCACAGAATCACAGAATGATTTGGTTGGAAAGGACCTTAAAGATCATCTTGTTCCAACTCCACACCTTCCACTATCCCAGGTTGCTCCAAGCCCCCTCCAGCCTGGCCTTGAACACTTCCAGGGATGGGGCAGCCACAGCTTCTCTGAACAAGCTGTGCCAGGGCCTCACCACCCACACTGTGAAGAATTCCTTCTTAATAACTAATCTAAATTTCTCATCTTTTAGTTTAAAACCATCCCCCCTTGTCCTATCACTATCTCCCCCTGTAAGAAGTCACTTTCCCTCTTTTTCTTAAGCCCCCTTTAGACTCTGGAAGGTGGAAAAAGGTAACACTGAAAACTTAAGCTCAGGTTTGTTTTGCACTAGGCTGGTTTAGCAGTGTCTATATATCTGACTTTATTTCCCTGTGTCTTTCTGCCATGACTTCATCCCAGTTCCCTGAAGACTGTGATAGCCTGTGAGTTCCTCATGTTCTTATGGATTTTTCTTGTCAGTCTGTCAAGCTGCACACAGCTGAACCTCCTGGTTCTCAGGAGAACAGAGAGGGCTGTGCACAGAGGCTCAGTGCCAGGAACATGCCCGATGGAGGCTGCTGTCCAGGCACGGCTGATGTGAGTCAGTGAGCTGCAGACACAGAACATCCCCTCCCAGCTCTGTTCCTGTGGAGAGCACCCTGTATTTTGTGTTTGCTCTCTTCCAGCCAGCCCAGATCCCTGCACATCTGCCAAAACAGCAGCTGGAAGCCAGATGTGTGACCAATACCTAGCACCTAGATCCTGCCAGAGGCAGGAACTACCATGGGAACTGGCACATGTTAGGAACCTATATAGGAATGATCCTCCTAAACATATTTTTGGACAGGATCTGTTTGTCAGCAACACAATTGAAGGACAAACTGTTTAGTTGGGGACAAACTGTTTAGCTGGGTGTTTTGCAATAGGACACAGGGTGATGGTTTTAAACGGAGGGTGATGGTTTTAAACTGAGGGAGGATTGATTTAAATTAGATAGAACAGCTTTACAATTATTATGGTGGAACACTGGCACAGATTGCCCAGAAAAGTTGTGGATGTCCCATCCCTGAAGGTGTTCAAGGCCAGGTTGGACAGAGCTCTGAGCAAACTGATCTAGTTGAAGATGTTCCTGCTCATTGCAGGGACCTTAGATAAAATGACCTTGAAGTGTCCCTTCCAACTTTCCAACCTAAACCATTCTATAATTCTATAACACAAAGCACACAATAGATGTGAGGGGCACCAAGGATTATCAGATTTCCACAGTCTCAGAAGCCTTTGCCCTTTGCTCCTTACAGGTACTGTCCATTCATCTGTAAGGAAATGCCCACCTGTGATCTGTACACCTCAAGAGCTCAGAAAGTTCCCGTATTCCACCCATCCCATATTTCACAGTTCTACACCACCACCCATGGCTGGGAGAGAAGGCTTGCAGCACCATGAAGCAGCATCCTCTTACCCTGCCCTGCCAAATTTCCAGTCTCAGCAACGTGCCCACCTCCACCTCAGCAACATTTAACACTTCTGAACACAGGGCTGCTGAAGGGAAAGGCACACGCCTTTTCCACGGGGAAAACCAAAGATTGTGGGAAAACCAAGTCCAAATGGGAGTGGGAACATAAGGAAAACCTAGGTGGGATTTTCCACATTCTTGGTCCTTGATCCAGAGAAGTCATGAAGGTTTATCCAGTGCCAACTGTCCAGTCCTACAGACCAGGGTTGGGTTGGCAATTAACTTCTCTCTGGGACTAATCTAACTTCCCATTTCTGAGCTGGCTGAGGTTCTGCACTGCACCCTGACAGTACAAGGTCCACAGATCACTCAGTCACCCACAGGCTGCTCTGGGCCAATGGCTCATCACTGTCCAGGGCCACACCAACCACCATGGCTCCCTGGGGCCAACACCAGCAAGCCTGTGCAGGGCTTGGCTCAGCAGGCTTTGATGTTTCTTGGTCCCTCAGCACCTGAACCCACACCGCCCGGAGTTCAGCACCCTGGGTGTTCCTACAGGACTTGGGGAGATGCCCTTCTACCTCCAAGAGCAACTCTTCTCATGCTTGGATAGGTCTGAATTTGGGGAAGAAAGCATTCTACAAGGCTAACCACAAGAAAAAAAATCACTTGCAGCTCCCTCTGTCTCAATAAAAAAGCAAGATCATATCCTACTGTGCAGTGTTGGGGTTGTTCTGTCCTGATTCCCATCTTAGGGAGTTTGAGGGCAATTTTGGCAGGTTTGCTCCTTGGGTGTGGCACTGGTTGAGAGCAAGCTGGAGGGGAGGGGAGGGGAGGGGAGGGGGAGGGGGAAGGGGGAAGGGAAGAAGAAGAGAAGAGAAGGAGGAGAGAAGGAGGAGAGGAGAGGAGAGGAGAGGAGAGGAGAGGAGAGGAGAGGAGAGGAGAGGAGAGGAGAGGAGAGGAGAGGAGAGGAGAGGAGAGGAGAGGAGAGGAGGAGAGGAGAGGAGAGGAGAGGAGAGGGGAGGAGAGGAGAGGAGAGGAGAGGAGAGGAGAGGAGAGGAGAGGGGAGAGGAGAGGAGAGGAGAGGAGAGGAGAGGAGAGGAGAGGAGAGGAGAGGAGAGGAGAGGAGAGGAGAGGAGAGGAGAGGAGAGGAGAGGAGAGGAGAGGAGAGGAGAGGAGAAGAGGAAGAGAAGAGGAAGAGAAGAGAAGAGAAGAGAAGAGAAGAGAAGAGAAGAAGAAGAGAAGAGAAGAGAAGAGAAGATCCTTCTATTTTCAAGGCTGTTATATTGTGTCCATGAACCAAATCAGATTTTAGCAAAGGAGAGGGACATGTCACCACAGAGCAGTGGGACAAAGCTGGGACAGAAGGCATTTGTCACAAATCCCCCAAGAGTTCTGGGTAACCACAGACAACATCAAGAGCAGGACAACCTCAGTTTATTGCACTACCTGCACAGCCCAGCTGCTCCTCATGCCAGAAACACCATTCCCAGCTCCTGGAGGCAGGAAAACACTTAATAACTTAACACTGTCCCCTAGAATGGAGATAGACAACTTTGGTGGAGGAGTGGAGGTAGATGCATTCCAGTGCTGGGGCACATCTGGTGTGTGCTGAGGTTGTCACATCGAAGCAGAAGCCAGGAGGGCACTGTCACAGCCTGTGGTGAGAGGAGACAGTGACAGGGGTGTGATCACTGCTGCAGATCTGGGGTTGGCTTTGCCAGTGCTTTGCAGGGAGCCCAGAAAGGCGCCAGAGATGTTTTGTATTCTGTCTGCAGGGCTGGGATTTGTACAGCTGAGCAAGTTTTAATGTGATGTTTTCTGAGGCAAGAGACGTGGAAGACTAAAGTGCTGCTATTACAAGACTCCAGTCCAAGCAGTGGCACATTTTAAATAAGCAATAAAAATGCAAGAGCAAGCCAGTACCAAATAGCAATTCCACTGTAAGATCACACAGCCATGACCAGGCATAACCTGATTTTTTATGCATGTTAAAGTAATTGGAAATTTGCCTTGTGCTTGTTCTTCATCTTATTAAAGGACTTGCTGCTGTGAGGACATATGGGGTCATTTTCAATGTTTTTAGGACTCTGCACAATTTCTTGGCCGGGGTTCACATTGTTCCAGTAAACAGTTACCTGGTTGTTTACTGGAAAAGCTGAGATTCCAGACCTTCTTTGGAAGATGATTTAATCATCTTACACACCATTTTGCACTTGGATAAGCAGGTCAGCAGCCAAGGCTCAAGCCAACAACAGGGTCTGCCGTGGCCTTACCTCCTGCCTCGAGCAGCACTGGTATGCAGGAGCAAGAAACCCAAGGAGTGCACACACAGTGCTGGGTCTCTGCAGCTCTAGCATGTTTCCTCATGCCTGATGTGCACATGCCATATTAGCAAAATGTGAACATTTGACTCAG
Source organism: Entomyzon cyanotis (assembly GCA_024500445.1). Taxonomy (NCBI): domain Eukaryota; kingdom Metazoa; phylum Chordata; class Aves; order Passeriformes; family Meliphagidae; genus Entomyzon; species Entomyzon cyanotis. The sequence goes on from JAKEPQ010000871.1 coordinate 69,217,004, forward strand.
CCTGGCCTGTGCTGAACATGAGTTGGAGACCCAGCAAATAAACAAACCCATAAGTCATCCTTCAGCCGAGCTGCCAAGAGGCTCTTCAATACTCAGGCAGAATTCAATGGGTGCCGCTTTGCCAGACTGTGCCCACAGCCCACTGCTAATGGGGAAAAATCATCACCATCGAGCTCTCCTTTGGCTCCTCTCAGCACACACAGACAGCTGATCCTGCAGGCTAATTCCCAGCTGGTCAAGCTGCAGGAGAAGGAGAGAGCAGCTCACTTGAGACACAGCAGCACAACTCTGCCTTGCTCAGCCTGGGGTGACTCACGAGGCAGAATTGCACCACCTCAGTGTGACATCTGCGCCTTACACCAGACCCAGACAGCACACGTGATGTCCAACACATTTCAGGAAGCAGCTGGTGCCTCCACTTAGCCCCAGAAAGTGACTTTTGGCACGGTCGTGCTGAGCAGTGTGTAGTGCCTGGTCGAGTCATCACCCACTGGGTAGTCATGTGTGTGTCTGTGGATGATAACTGTAATCAAACACGTGGCCAGCCCTTCTCAGCTGGGAAGTTCTCTGCCTGTGCACAGAGAACGGGAATCAGGTCTGTGCGAGAAATTAAATCCAAAACCAGGAGGACAAAATTATATTTTCCCCCATTTCTAAGCTGTCTCTGACCTATTGCCATTTTACAGCTGTCCCTAAATGACCACTGTAAATGCTGAGTGAAAACTGCAGCCTTCCTAGGATCATGGAATTATAGAATGGTGTGAGTTGGAAGGGACCATAAAATCATCCAGTTCCAGCTCCTCTGCCATGGGCAGGGAGCAGCTACCCCAGCTGCTATCACCCCTTGGCTGGGACCTGCAAAAGTCAATACAGTTGGGAAAATGAGATTTTTTTTGTGAATATTTCACCCATACCTGCCATCCTGCAGAGCACCTGTAAATCATATGTGTGCTGTTTGCCTGTCCCATGAGTGGGACATATATAGCACATTCCACTGCTTGAGAAACAACAGGGACAGGAGGAAAATGGCACACCAAGGGTAGGAAGGATGATGGTGAAGAGAAATATGAAAGAAACTATGAAAGATGGGAGCAATTAAAGAGAATCTCTGTAGAAAGCTACAGCAGAGCTCAACAAGATGATGGCACATGTCCCTCTGGGCCCATTAACCACTAATAAGATTTATGAGAAGGATTTGTTGCACTCTCAGAAGTATTTAGGAAAACTAAAAAATAATCTGGAAAAAATTTTACACCCTGTAAACATCTGTCCTTTCTAATGAACACTCAATGCTTATTAAGAGTGATGGAAGTTAAAGGAGCCAAGTGGGAGGCGAGCAGGCTCCAGTTTGAGACGATGCCCCTGAGGTGTGTGAGGACCTGGAGTCCTTGGCTCACACAGGTATTTAGGGCTGTGCAAAGTACCCTGAGCATCTGTCCTGCCCCTAGCCACCACCTGAGGGCTACTGATGCCCCACAAGTGGAACCTCGAGCTCAGATCTCTGTCTCTGATGCCCATGAGCACCTCAACAATGCTTGAGAGCTTCTGTAAAACAAAGCAACAGAGCTTTCCTAGACTTTTTTGTGTGGGTGCTGCAAATCATGGGCCAGGCTCAAGGCAAGAAAGATCACATCTGGTTTCAGGGAATGCCACAACAAGAATGGACCAAACCCTGCACTGTAGCAGGGACAGTCTAAAACAGCTGCTGGGGATCCAGGAGGTGCTCATCCTTGTTTGGGCAGTGAAGCACGAGACAAGAACCTACCCAAAATCAGCTGTGCCACCAAAGCCACGACTGGGGACACCGGGTTGATTGCTATTGCACCCTGACTCCCCCACAGAGCAAAGCTCCTCAAGGTTTTCTTCATTTCCTCTGAGCTTCAGGAGTCCTAAATACAAACCAATTAGGTAATGCCTGAGGCATTTTGAAAGCCCCAAGCAAAACTACTCTGAAAATCTCCAGTTTTGAACACGAGGTGGCAGGCTGGCCCCAAGATGGGGAGCAGCCAAGGCAGCCGAAATGGCCAGAAATGGTCCTTTGTCACCTCAGAAAGCTGGTGACTCAGAAGGTCGGCTCATTCTTGTCACTCTCGGAGAAGGGAGAAAGGACACGAGATTCCTATGGGGCTTGGAGTGACTTAGGGAGAGGAGTATGAGGTGAATGGCCACATAGTGTGAAAAGATGTGAAAATATCTTGTCTAAAACCACCTCGTCCAGCTTGGGAGGAAGATGACTGAGGGAGGGGTGCCCATGGTCTCGTCATGGGGATGGTGGGATGCTGCCTGGAAATTAGGTACTGGCAGCACCCTCTGCTCTCCCACATTAGTGGTTTGGCTCCCAGGGCTTGGGGTCAGACAGGAGACAGCACAGTTGAGAGCTGATCCCATTATTTGGACCTGCCTCACACGTATGGGTGTCCAATAGGACAAGAGGAAACAGCCTCGAGTTATGCCAAGGGAGGTTTAGATGGACATCAGGAAAAAAAATTCTGCAGGGAAAGGATGGTCAGGCATTGGGACAGGCTGCCCAGGGTGGAATCAGCATCCCTGGAAATGATCAAAAGGCATGGGGATGTGGTGCTTAGGTTTTGGCAGTGCTGAGTTAGTGGCTGGAGTTAGTGATCTTAGAGGTCTTTTTCAACCTTAACGAATCTCTGGACTGTATGGTGACCACCAGGCTGTTTCTAAGCCTGATTACCCTGCCTCTGACCCTTCCCTGCCCTGCCAGCTGACTTTGCAGCTTGACCTCAGATCTGTCTCATCACCTCAACTTGCCTGAGAACTTGGATTCTTGACTGAACCTGGCCACTATCTTCAGACCTGAACCTGGTCACTATCTTCAGACCTGCACCAAACCTGCACCAGCCATGTTGGCAGGGAAGAAATGAGGGCCAGGGTGCTCCCCATGGGCCACAGGTGCAGGAGTGCAGCACCCACAGGGAGCACAGAGCTCCCAGCAGAGCAGGAGCATCAATGGCTTGTGGAGCTCCTTGTCCTGCGGTTTATTCACAGGGCAATTTAGATTATATTGCAAGGAGTGCAAGCAGGGTGGAACTGTGGAAAGAGCAGTCTAATCCACCAAGCCTCACATCCACTGTAGCTGCTGGCACAGGAGAGCTGTGTGCTGCCTTTGGCGCTGGTGTTGGCACCTGAGCACACCACATTTATGGCTTGATGTTCATCTTCACTCCTGCCAGCTGAGAGCATCCCCAGATCATGGGGATTTGCATACAGCTCTATGTGAGGTCATGAAGAAATGCCAGGCACGTGAGTGAAACTGGATGAGAGCTTCACCAGAGGGAACAATCCAAGGAAATCCCAGTGCTCGAGCTCCAGTTTGCCTCAACAGAGGGGAATTCAATTAACGGCTGATTTGATTTGTGTAGCTCAGAGAAAGCCAGCTGACTGGGTGTTGGATGTATTTTTGGCTCTGCATCAGCCATAAATACTAAGAATTGCTTTAAGCAAGCTGGAACAAACACACTGGACCAAGCCCATCTCTGGCTGCCAGCTGCAGAGTCAGGGTGGGCAGCAGAGGCAGAACTGCCCCTCGCTGATGGAGGACTGATGTGTGACTGCCCAGAGGGGTTGCCTTCCCTACACACCCCTCTGTGGGAGGAGACTGCAGATTTTGGCTGCGCTGCATCTGTCCTTCCCTCTGCTGCAGCTGATGCCCTCGTGTGAGTCCTCAGAGACCTGCACACCTCATCGCACTAGAAACCCACCTTCTCACTTCCAGAGCTTTTGATCTCACAGTTGCCTCCCTGGGGACACCGAGATAAGGACAGTCACCAGTTAAGATCAAGTTTTGCAGAAGTGATTAGGTATCCTGTGTAACTCATTATCTTCCTGTTAACATTTTCCTTTTCTTCCTTTGAAAACCTACTGTTTGTTAAATCAACTGATTCATCCTTTGCCAGCACACCAGTGCCCAGTTTGGTTTCCTTCTCCCAGGTTTCTGGCTGGGATGACTCAAGATGGGTGGGTTCCTAGTGATCCACTCCATCTGAGCCCACCTCTGGTGGGTACTTATTGAATCCTATTAACAGCTGGCTGCCCTAAAGCCTGGGTACTCACCCTCCCTGTGAGTGCACAGGGAATTTTAGCTCTTGCATGCCAAAGCTGCTGTGCTCATGAAATTAATGAGAACTTTGCTCCCTGAAAACAAGAGCCCCTGCACAGCTGTGTTGCTGCATAAACACAAATCAGCTCACGTGACTCCCACAGGCACCTTGTCTGTCCCCAGGGTCCTTCTGTCCCCCAAGGTGCTCGTGGACTTGAAGCAGTGGGAAAACTGCAGTTCCTGTTCACATTTGGAACAGAAGAGCTGCATGCAGCTTCCCAGGAGCAGGATGAGAGCTGGAAGCACATCCAGAGCTGCTGCCAGGTCACTGCAGATAGCACAGGGCACATGGGTAGCAGGGAGCAAGCATCACTCAGAGACTGGCACGAATGAGATGTTCATTAATTTCCCCCAGTACTTCCCATGTGCACGGGGAGTTAGAGGGTCCTTCTTGAAGGAAAACTCATTTGCAGTACAAAGCAGTCCCCTGGCTTGCCAGCATGGAGCACTTTCTCATTTGCTCAGGGAGCAAAATGGAATTGCACAGCTCCCAAAGGGAGGAATGAACTGATTTAAAAGGATTTGTCCTTCACATCTAAAGAAAGTCATTGGAGCTGTGCCTGTGGTCCCATGAGAAGTATCTGTGCAAACATCTTGCTTGTCTGAATAAAACAAGGACTTCTTGGTAGGACTGGGCAAAGTTCCTCTCCAAATATCATATTTAAATGGGAGGATACAAATTTTCTGCTGAAACCACTCAAACAGGAAAGTTCATGTGGGTGAGTTCACTTGACTTTATTTCCTCTCCTCTACGTGACACATGGGGGCTTGAATGGAGCTGATCATCTCTTCTCACACTCTTAACCATGTCCTTTTTTTGTCCCTGACCTATGGCATCTCAACCAGTTCCTCCATCTGCCACTTTGCTTCACCCCACCACGTTGGCTACATGCAGCTCACAAAACATCCATGAGGTTTCCTGCCAGCTCTGTGGGCTGAACCAGCTGCTTCATCAGGGCATCCTCTGGGTGCCAGGGAAGGGGAGGACACAGGGACCAAGAGCAGCCAGGCTCACTTACAGCAGTGATGACCTGCTAGGGCAGCTTGACTGAAGCATGCCACACAGGCTTATGCCAGCTGAAAGTTCATCTTAAAACTGGGAAAAGGGTCCAGGAAGGACTGAGTGATGGTTGTGCTGTTTGGAAGAGCTGTGTCTCCCAGGGATTTTGGTTATTGTTGGTAATTTAGTGCTCCCAATGTCTTAGTTCTCCCAGTTAGAAAGGATGGCTCAAGCTGCCTGGCAATTTTGAGCCTGGTACAAAACTCTCGGGATTTCTGTAGTAGTTCTAACATAAAAATTGTCAGACAGGCTTTCACTAGACAACTACAGTGAAGCCTATCATTTTCAATGCTTGGCAAAGACTGCATTTAATACTAAGTAAATATTCCATTCTTGGAAACATTTCCCTTTAAAACAAGCAGGCTGGATGAAAGGCTTCCCTTACTCTCCCTACCACAAAAAAAAAAAAAAAAAGGGCAAGATTTATTTTCTTGCTTAGCCTGCAGTGCTGCTGGACACCCATACCTCAGGTTTTCCTTCCTGCCTCTATCCTGTCTGCTTATCAGAGAGTATCACCTGTTTACTCAAGACAAGACAAACAGAGTTTGCTCATCAGAAGCCTCTCAGAGACATCCTATGAGCATCCTTTGTAGCCAGAACTGGACAACCTGCAACCAACAGGAGAGTGCAACTCAGGCTGGTCAGATTTGCCATGTTTTGATCTGGATCAATGAGGATTTCTAAGCAGAACTGATGTGAAAACTGAGCTGTGCTCCACCTGGAGCAGCTGATCAACTGTGAAGCTTTGGAGAAGGAGGAAGCAAAACTGCTCTCCTCAGAAAGCACCAGGGACTGGTGACTGTTCCATCTGACCTTGATTTTTGGCCATGGGAATGGACATGGTGGCCATGTGGGCACAGATTGGTGCTGCCCAGGTGAATAAGCATGGGCTGGCAGTGGTGTGTGGTCCTTGGCAGGACTAAAACCTGCCAGCAGTGAGGGGATGTGGTCTGAGCCTGCAGTGAGCTGAGCCAGCTGCTGTGCAAGGGATCTGGGGAAAGGAGAGAGAGCAGGGCATGTGCCACATCCAGCCAATGTCCCCTCATCCACATCCCCCTCACCTGCTGCCACTGGCACAGCCTCATCCCTGTGAGACCCTTCTGAGGAGTGTCAGGGGACAGAACGTATCCTCTGCATGCCTCGCTGGGGTTAGGACAGGGACACTGCTTTCAAGTGCAGACCAGTCCCAATAAATTTATCTTGCCAGCTTCCCTTTCGTAACAGGAAGGATAGCAGGCAAACAATAAATCCAGGAAATGTGCAACTGACCCAGGCAAAGGTAGAAGGTTTGCTCTGGATCAGCCTTGTGTGCAGATGGGAACAAGCAGAAAAGCCAGTGCTGGGACCTTGTGAGTCTTCTTCATGAATGTTTTTTTGGCTGAGAAATGCTACTTTGTCACAAATGAAGTGTTGTGGAAATGTGTCTGACTCCACAACACTAGGGATGAAACACTGGCAGGATTACATGTGCTAGAAACCATCTGGAAAAGATGAGATAAATAATCTACACCCTTGGATAAGGCTCTATTTCAATCCCAGTATCATTTATCAGATAATTAAAGGGGTTTTTTTAAATTTCAAAATTCTTTCCTATATTTCCTTCTCTTCAAGACCCTATTAGAGATTCTCATTTAAGGTCCCAGAGCAGGATATATGTTTTACTGTATGTGATGAATTTCAGCTGGAGGGAAAATCCAGCTGTCAGCCACCTCTAATCTGAGCTATCTTCAGTCTCCATTGCCCAGTCCCTTGGACAGATTGGACACTCCAAAAATTGGGCTGGGAGAGAGCCTGTGATGCAACAGCCCTTCTGTAAGGATCAGCATGTTCAGTGTTGTGGGACTTGAGGAGGAAAAGTCCCAGAGGAGGAGCTGTACCTGCAGTCCACAGGTCTAATCATCCTCTCCATCCACCCTTGTCAACGAAGGATTTATACTGGTGCCAATGAAGTTATGTTGGTGAAACAGTGAAGTGAGAGAAAATTCAAGCTAAATATTTCTGTCCTTTCTGTTCAGCTGGGACCAATGAGAAGGTCAAACCTGTGCTTAGCATCAGCTGAGTTTGCTGAATGCCCACTGTAAGCTAAGATTGGGGTTTATTTTCATGTACACAGTCCACTGTTGATATTTTTAATCCATTTCTGTGCTAACCATTCAGAAAGAACCACCTTTGTGTTGTACTAAGAAAAGGGCCAGATGTGTTGGTTAATAAACACACAGATCCCTTTAATCCATAAATGGCATTAATCCATTAATCCATAAATGTGTTCACCTGATTGTTTGCTATTGCCCTGTCCTGTTCCTCTTTCTCTCTTGGGTTTTGAAATGTGCAGTGAGTGTTTTCTGTCCAGATCTGTTCTGTACTGAGCCACAATCCCACAGGCTTTCCAGTAATTTCCAGAAGTGAGATCTGAAAGGCTGTTGGGGGGAAACAAGTCTAGAAGATGCAACCCAAGATATTTGGCTCGGCCAGGATAAGTCTGTAATCCTCATAAATTCCTCTCTGCTTGGATGATATCTAGATCTGCTGGAGCTCTTCAGGAAGGGACTCTCAAAACGCTGCAAAGCTGAACATGGATTTCTCCAAATAAGTACTGGGAGGGCAGAGGGGTCTAAAGGCTTAGACAATGGCTGATCAGGACTTGCAGAGTAGTCAAGAGAGATATTATTGATAAGGAACACAGAACTTGGCACCTGAAGTGACAATTAGGTACTGACATCCCTACAGGGAGTAGTTTCTTTTGAAAAGCACAAGTACATTGCAGCCAAAGCTGTTGTTGGACACAGCACCTCACACCTATAGCTGTTCTACTTCAGAAATACCAAATCAATGCAGTCCCAGCAGATCCAAGGGATGTGAATGAGTCTGTACCACCATTCTTATCTGGCCCAAACCCTTTCAGGTTCCGTTTCAGCAACTCCTACATCAGCCCTGCATGGGCAGCAGAGATGCCAAGCTTAGCCTGAGGGATCAGACTGGTGTGACTCCATACCACAGAGGTGTTTTTGGTGTTGGCAAATGAGAGAAGAGCCAAACAAATCCCAAACTTTGGTCTCAGAGCTGGGGAACTGAATTGCAAATCAGGATTGTGCCTGGCATTTGATCCCTTTGGCATTTACTCCTTTGCTAACACTGAGATTAGTGTTTTACTTGCTAATAAACTGGTTTTTTTTTTTTTTTTAATGTTCTGATTTGTCTTTTCCTACTGGTCGCTCTTCTTTTTTCTTTCTTTTTCATCACAGAAATCATGGCAAACTAAAGCCATTAGTGCAATCAAGGCCTCCATCAGAGGAAAAGGCTCTAAGTGGGGCTGCTGAAAGAAGGATCCCATATCTAGCAAGGCATAAGTGATTTGGTACTCAAATACCTGTTCTACAGCACTTTGCTCTTCCCTCAGCTGGATCTGAGCCCCAAGGTAACCAATCCCTCCCCTGTGTAATGGCAAGACAGGACACAGAACTGAGGGCAAAGAGTTAAGGTAGGAGCAGATGCTCAGAAATGAGCTACTGCCTCTTGAGATGTTTGGTTTAAGTAACTTTCAGCTTTGCAATATAACTGCATTTCTACGCACTGAAATACCCCCAGCAGTCATTCCCTATAGATTCAGATGTCTAAGGACAAATGCCATGGCTCTGAGAACACTAACTTTGCAAGCTCTTTGTTCCTCTGAGGTTTCTCTCTGCTCAAGGTCAGCTCTGCAAGGGTGCAGCTGTGTAACCAGGGATCACACTGCTGGGAAGACAGCCAAGGTGTGAGAACGAGCTGGGAGACACCTCACTGGGAGCCCTGCCTTGGCTCAGAGCCTCATTTCTGTTCTCCCTCCATCCCTGGCCAAGCCACATTGTGTTGCCACGTGTGCCCAGCCTTATACCTTGCTAATCCCAACATGAACTTGCTGACGTGACCTCCTGGTTTCACCTTGGACCTGCAGCTTTGCTAGGGACTCATTTGGGGGTGGCACTGAGGCTGAATTTGGTCAGCAGAGCTGCTCTGCTTTCCTTGTGCAGGTGCCACAGGGCTGTGCCCACCAGTGAGGGCACTGGGTCCCTCCTTCCCCTGTGGGTTAAGCATCCACCCAGGCAGCTCTCAGAAAATGTCTTTTTGTTTGTTTTCCTGGGAATTTCTCAGTGGAATTTTGTGGCTAGCACAGGTCCTTCCCATGGGAACATTTTGCTATATTTCATAAACAAGATAAAGTTTGGATGTTTTGCAAACAACTTCTCCGGATTGGGTCAGTTCAGGCTTGGCCAATTGGGCCTAGGGGGAGGTCTCGGGCTGACCAATCTGGGGCACCTCTATAAACTCTATATATATGGAATTCAAAACAATAAAGCTCTCTTCTCTCTTTCCTTGTCTGAGACCTTGGGTCATTCCTCAGCTAGCCGCTCAACAGCGACAGAATTTTCCTTGGAAACCTGCTGTTGCAAGTCAGCCACAAGCTGTGCCGGACATTCCATGGCAATGGAAAGCACTTGAAGGTTCAGGGTAATGTGTTGCCTAGCATTTGGGATATCTCTTGGTGGTTTTGATCTGTGGTAGAATTCAGTTCCTTATGGCCCATCTATCTTGAGTAAAAATTAGCAAATGGACTGTTGAACATCATGAATCAGACACAAAGCAAGGCCTCTCAGTGGAAGTTTATCCAACACAAACGTGCCAGGGCAAAAATTCTACCAAGTGGTCCTCTCTTGGGAGGGGTGGGAGTGGCTTTTGTCAACATTCTCTTGATAAGCAACTAAATTGTACCAGATTCCTTCCATTCTACCAAGAAAACAAACTTTACCCTTCCTTATTGCTGTTACAGGGCAGTTTCCTCATTTCACAGAGCTATAAGCAAACAAGGAAATCTCTGTTAGAAGACAGGAATTCAGGTGAACTGCCTCTTCACTTCCAGTAACACTGATAAAATCTGCTTAAATGCTCCTGCAATGGAGCCAGGGTGCCTTTACCCACTGCTCTGACTCCAGGCTCATTGCTGTGCCCCACATCTTGGTTATTGGCCTGGGCTTTTCTCTCCAGAGTCCTTAGAATGCAGGAGCACTTGGGATTCTTCAGCAACCTCCCACCTGCTTAGCATAGAACTACAAAAAGAAAAAGGTGTTTTATGAACCATAGAACTGAGGAGATTTCCCCCAGCTTTCTATCCAACACCTTCTACTGCAAGATCTTGGAGTCCCACTATATTCCTCATAATACTCACCATAGCAATAGTCAAGCCACCTCACCTTTCCTAGGTCCTACTACAGTCCTTCTGCATTCTCTCTAAGGCTCTGTTCCCAATTCTTTCCTGAATTTCCAACAGACCTATGCCTCACCTTCCCGTGCTGCCCACAATTCATTTCTGTGCTCTCCATACCTTCCTAACACCATCACTCAACCCACATGACTCCTGGCTGTCTCTGGCTGGCTGCTGGCCTGACAAATGTCTTCACCATGTAGCTGGCAACACTTCACTGTGTTTGACTATCTGAACAGCTTTTCCAGCTACTAAGCAGCCAAACGAAACATATTTGTCTTTTAGGTGTTTGTTCTTTAGCCCAGCCCCTGAGAGGAAACCTGTAGGTATTTATTAACTTTGAGATTACAAGAAATGGCAAAATGTCTGTGTGGTAGTGCATCCCCCATTCCCACGTGGGCTGCACTGTGGTCTCAGAAATACTCACTAGGCTTTGGCTCTGACAAACAGCCCCTGGGCTGAGCTCGTTTGAGCTTATCAGAAACACTGTCTGCTCCCAGGAACTGGTCATGGCTAAGGAGACCCTGGTTTTTAACAGCCTTGGGAATTTATTCTTCTTGCCTGAATAACAACCCAAGTGGAACAACATTTCTATTACTGAACTATCAAAGAAAGTTACCAAGCAGAATTGCAGCCAGAGTGGAAGGCTACAATGACCAAAGCCAACTCTGTTGTGACTCTGAGCAGTGGTATTGAGACCCTCTAAGCTCTCCTGGACCACAGCAGGCTGAGAGCAGCACCTCCCTCTGAGTGGAGCCTCTCCGAGCCACACAACTCCCAGGCTGGATATACCTGGGGCACCATGGCTGAATGCCAGTGATGGCATCCTGGGCTGATCCTGGGCTGAGATCCCCACTCCTCAAGGCTCAACCCTTCAGCCTTTGAGAAGATGCAAAGACATCTGGCATAAGCATTTCCCTGAATTAAGGAAATTTTCACAGGTAAGTACCTTGTACACCCTCCTTTAGGTCTGGGTGTGTGTGTGAGTGTGAATGTCCAAATGCACTGTGAATGTTGCTGTCTTAGCTGCTTAAGTACTTTAGATTTTTAAGTGCTTTAGGCCTGTAAGTGAATTACTGTTGTGTACGTAGTAAATTCCACATGAATCTTTTGTCAAATTATTTAAACTAAGCTATAGCCTAGGTGCTGTTAAGTTTCAGTGCTCTTAAACTTTTAGGCCTGAACTGTTGGTCAAGTTTGGGGCTTAGTTTAGCAAGGGGATCTACTCTGAACCTTGTGACTCAATGGGAAGGTCTTCCTTAGTCCTTTTTATCCTTACCCTTTCCCCCACACAGACTCCCCCCCAGCCTCTATGCAGGTAATTTTTGGATGAATTTCAGGCTTAGATTGATTGATTTTTCGTTCTAGTTTGCTTTTTCTCTGTGTGCTATAACCATCCAGTAAGTAGGACAATGAACCTTGCCAACAAACTTTGTTGCACTTTCACTTTTTTATTAAATATGCTTTTGCCAGTACTTACTGTGCTGATTTCTTATGAGACCTTAAAACACTTATTCACAGCACTCTGTCTTTCAAAGAAGCTGTGAGATCAGTCTCAAAATATTAAACAAGGAATTAACAAATGTCACAATACACAAAGCAGTGTGACAAAAATCAGTTTTCTTCTCCCAATACACATGGGGTTGTCTCTTGTAAGTTCCATGAATATATGTCATGGGGATCTTTGTGGCATTGTTGTCTTCTTTTTGACAGCAGAGAGAGTGCTTCTTGTCCCAGAGCAAGGACGCAGAGCAAAGAAGAATTTATTTAATTTAAAAAAATAGATTTGAATGCTGGACCTGTGGGTCAGAGGGAACATGTGATGGTCTCATTCATGTCTTTAAAGGAGAAAAAAAGATCATATTCACACAAAAAAAGTGCTTTTCATATGAAATTGTAGCAAATACAAATGTTTTTGTATAGCCAGAAGTTTCTGCTTTGCCTATACATTTTCTATGCAGAAGAGTAATTGTCTTGATGATTCAATGGAAAAAAAAAATGTATGTACTTATTTTTACGTATGGACTCTCTGCAAGCTGGAGTTCATAAACCCTTTCTGAATTTGCCTTTCTTTGGGTTTGATGACCTCTAGTCATCCATGAAGTGGCTCCAAAGCTGCCATGGAGGGATCTGACCTCCATGGACACTTGGTGTGGTGGACATTTGGGGCAGAAGGGTGGCTGGGAAGCAGCTGTGTGACCAGAATACTCCTTACTAGTAACCAGCAAGATTCACAGACATGTTCTGACTGGTTCAAAAGGTCTCTTTCACTGGAAAGGATATGCAAATCTATGAACTAAATATATATGCAATGCCCTGACACGTACTTCAGTCAGTGTGCTATAAATGGGAATCAGAAATGGTTGCACAGTCTGTATTCTTTCACCTTGGAGTTTTTCACAGATAGCAAACCCCTTCTTCTTCGCCTTCATAAGCAAGGAAAACACTGTGGAGGACCTGCCCAAGGTACTGTGGCTTAATCTCAAAGATGGCATTTTCTGTCAGAGCAAGGATTTTAAAGCCACATCTTCCTGGACAAGTTTATTATCCTAACACCTACCAGTGCAAGGCTTCCTCTCTCCTGTAAATAAATCAAGTATGGAGTAAATAGAGCACTAAATGAGAGGAGCATGAGGACATAAGGAAAGGCAATATACACAGAGTCTATCTCTGCACTTTTGTGCCTGTCATGGGGAGAAGATGAGAAGAAAAGCTCCTGGAACTCTCTCCCGACACCCTCTCACCCTTTGTCCCAGGAGGAGAACACCATTTTTTGGATCATAGTCTAACACATCAACTTCCCCACCATGTTGGAATATGTGCCACATCCATCAGACTTCAAAAGACAGGTCTTGGCCCTGAAAGCAATCCCAGCTGAATTTTTCATTTGTATGAGGTCACTCCCATGCCAAAGTCTGTGCACTGCTGGAGCTTTAACACTTCAATAGCTCCCATGCCTGCCCTGCCTAAATCCTGCAGATTCTGCTCAACTCCAGCATCAGGAGAGAGTGTCTTCCCTCCCATCTCCATGGGTTCTGTCCATCTTAGTGATGGCACCTCCTGGATGATGGCAACATTCTTCTACCTCCTTCTGCTGGTGTCTGCTCTTGCACTCATCATGTCTAGCCTGACCTTTGTCCTTTTGACACATCTGGATTTGGGTGATTCCTGGTGAGCCCATCCTCTCCCATCTGTGTATCTTCAGCTACTACTTGTCCCATTCTTTTGGAGCTCTGGGTCTCTACACCTTCAACACAAAGGCACCCTCCTAACTGCTTGGTTTGTCTGTGCTGTTACTATAAATTCTGTTAATTACTTTTACATGCAGGTAATTACAGTAATAAGTGGGAACTCCACAGTACTCTTCATTATATGGAGTCTTCAAGCCCCACATTGTGTAAAATACAGCTTTGCAGTGCTCTCCACATCCAAGCCTCTCGATTTCTGCTTGGTAGCACACCACTAAAAAAACATTACCTTCATTGTCCATTGTCAGATGAAACGATGGGAAAACAGTCCAATGCCTGCACCCATCCATTTTAAACAGGGCCCAGCTAACCCAGAGGAAGCTGCTTGAAGTTTCAGAAAGGGATGGGTGGGTTGTGCTTTGTGGGAAGGGACTCAGAAATCCCTGGAGGAATTACCGCATGTATTCTGCTAGGGAAATCCAACAATCGCATGAGCACAAAGGCTACCAGTAACAGGCGTCTTCCACTTCCTTGATTGGCTTTCACAGGAGCTCAATGAGTTCTCCATCATTATCCAGAAGTCCCTGCTTTGGCCTGGGTCTCTGCACTGGGATTTCCTATCAGCTACGAGGGCCCTTGGTTGCCTATTGTCAATAACTGCTTTTAGTAGATGAAGCTTTATATAACCTCAGACAAAATATGTTGTTAGAACCACAGTCCATTGAGGCAACTAGAGCCCTCATTTAATAATATAAGAGTTCCAGTAAGTCTAAATGCTGAAAATGCTGAAAATGCTTGATTAAGGATGTCAGGTAGCTGTATCTCTGTGTAAGCCAAATAATGAAGAAAAATGAAGCACCTCATGTAGGAGAGCAGCCAGCTGTGATACAAATATGTCAAGTATTAGTGAATTACACAGAGATTTACATGTATGATTGATTGCCGGGATTATTAAAAATATGGACCTTTGCTTTTAAATTAAATTTCTCGGCTTTGTTTTCTCACATTTGTTTTTTCTGTGCTTTTTTTCCTAGAAGATTAAATATCCATTTAGCTTTTTGGATAGATGATTACATTACACATTATTGTAGTCATCATCCTGCTATGATGAAATTCATACAAGTGTGGTAACTAGTCTAAAAAAATCCTCATTATAAAGCCAAGTCACTTCAGCCTAAAAGATGAGTAATGGCAGTGTACAACTGAAGTACTCTGAATATCCAAATTGGTTGTTCCATCACTACAATGAATTCCTGGTGCTTCAGGAAAAAAGTCATCCTCATACGCCTTGTACATGAACATAAATAGTTTCAGTTGACCACTGGCTGCAGGGAGACAGTCCAGGGCATGTCACTCCTTTTGGTGTGGGACCTTCAGCACTAGAGTCAGTTCTAAATATATTCCCCAAGTCAGATGTATAATGAGACATTCCATTACTTCCTTCCTTCTCGGCACATTACAGCAGAGTCAGGATTTGCTCTCCCCGGTATGAGCAAAGGTTAATTCTTTGCTTGTCTGCCAGCCTCATCAGGACAACTGATGTGTTGTCCACGTGCACATTAGAGCGTTGCAAGTCATAATATCCCGTAATGACAGGACAAGCTTGTGATAAAGCAAAATATCTGCTATATCTTCCTTCCAGTGACCTATGGTATTAATGACTTATATTGGATATAGGTAGTGAGATGCCCCAGATACAGAGGTTGCTGTTAAATATAAGCAAGTATGGATCATACTCATTAATCAAAAACAGATAAAGATGGGGTATATTGCCCAAGCTCCCTCTCTTTCTCTGTTGCTAGAAAATGTTTATGTCAGTGAGCACGTGCGTGAGGTGTATTCAGCAATGAAGTGTCCAAATGCCCCTTCCTGCTTTTGCAGTATGAACTGGGTCACGTATGATACCTTGACAGGCTTACCTAAAACAGAGACTAGACAAAGGAGAATAAAAAGCAGTTCTATTTATTGAAGGGCCTTCAAGGTGCATTTAGGGCAGACGAAGCTCACCGGAGGGGCTATACCCAAAATGGATGACAGCTCATGAGTTTTTCATACTTTGTAAATTCTGTCTATTTGCATATCGAGGTTTAACCCTCCAATCACAGCTTCAGGTAATGATGTCAATTACTCCAAGTTTGCTCCCCCCAATTCGTTGTTGTTTTCATATCTTGGGGCCTGGGATAGTAAGGTGTCCTCGGGTTTTGAGCTTAGAGGAATTGTTTTGTCTAAAAATACTGACAACAGGAGCTTAGCACCCTCTATGGAGTCCAGAGTTACACACTGCAGGATTACAGATACACAAAAAATATAGAAATTAAAATCCTAAGGTATCATGTAGAGTAACTTAAAAGTGATCCTGAGTGGAGATATCAGGTTGCTAAAATAAATTCTTGCTGTGTGCAGAAAGAAGGGTGCTATTATCTGTAGAATGTGGAGTCCTGGATACAATTTTCCATCTTAAGATATCCTCAGAAAGCTGTTCCAGGTACACCCAAGTCAGACCCTAAAACACCAAGGGAACAAGCTGTTCTCAGCTCCTTGTACAGACAAGAGGTAGAAGCTGATACCTCTCATCAGAGATAGCACCTGGACCAGAAATGCCATGGGCCATCTGATGGGTTGATGTTGGGCCATGATGCTGCAGCTCCCTTGCAAGAACATCAGAGATGGTGCAAAGTCAGGAGAGACAACAGCACAGTACAGATTGCCCAGGGAAGTGGTGGAGGAATTTAAAAGATGTGTAGATGTGGTGGTCAGGGATATGGTTTAGCACTGGGCTTGGCAGTGCAGCATTAATGGTTGGACTCCATGATCTTAGAGGTCTTGTCCAACCAAAACAATTCCATGATTCTGTGATTCTGTGGAGGCCAATAAACTGTCCTTCATTTATCAGCATAACCAGGACTGAGCTTTGGGGCACCATCCCCACATTCTAAGGGTGCAGTCATTTGGCTAGTGCTCAAAAAACCCACTCTGGGAGCCCCAGTCAGAGGCAAAAGGACCTCCACAGCACAGTTTATGGGCTATTCCAGGAATAGTTGTTCCGGAGGCATGAGCCTGCCCAGATTTCTTCTGCACCTTGACAAGGAGCCCATATGGCACAGCTGCATTGCTAGGGTGTTGCAGAACACAAGCTCCATGTGGAATGGCTTTCCAATATTACTTTGCAGAGTATCTCAGCACTTCTTGGCATGAAAGGCGCCTTGAAAGTCTGAGGAGCACCTGTAGGCTCCAGGTCATTCAGTATAGTGACAACAAAGACTCTCAGAACAGTTTACCCTGAGTGAAGGAAAAAAAAAGTAATTTATTTTACTTCCACACCCCTGATGACCAAAAAAGTGTTCTGCTCATCTTGAAATCACACTCCCCAGCAGCTCCGTTAGCACCCCCGCCCAAGTGTCCCTTACATCCACTTTCCCCCCAACGGCAGGAAATCGCTTAGAAAATGTTTCCAGGTTCCTTCCTGGCCAGAGGTCACCTCCGTGTTTCGGAGCAGCAGGAATCACCATGTTCTCTGACACAACAAACGGAGGAGGAAGATCTGTCCTGCCCTTTCAGCTTTCAAGCTCGTGCTTTTTAGCTGCAACTCCACCCTGCGCTGGTGGAGAAGGGATCAGTTCCCACTGATCGCAGGAAAGGGAGGTCACGGGGTTTGCTTGATTAAATCACCACAAGCCAAAAGGTTATTTTGCTCACTGAGAAATGCTCACGGGCTCTTTAATTTGTTCCTAAAAGAAAAGCAAAACAAAAAAACAAACCCCAAGCCCAACAAGCAACAGCACACAGAGAAAAGCAGGTGTGTCTCGAGATCCTGGGAAAACAAAGGGCAGAGGCTGAGACAGGAGGTGACACTTGGATGGGAAGTTTCCATCCCAGCACAAGAGGACAAGTTTGGAAAAGACTCGGACAGGACCAGCACTTGTTTTACAGGTATGGATGCTGTATGTGAAATGTGGCTTTGCTTTAACACTTTGGGGCAGGTAAGGGTGGCTTGAAGGAATTTTTGGGGCCAGATTCTGGCAGTGTGGTGCAAGTTTTATATCACCAGTAAACCTGCTGCGGGTTTCTGCCAGGGGAACTGCAGTGGGCACGTGTTTCATTCTGTGGTGGTTAGCTGGCAGTTTTCTGTAGGATGCTTTTGGCTGTTCAGGGTATGAATTAAGTCATTCAGGCTTCTGACAAAGTACTACTGCCTGTTCGCTTGGCTAGTGAATACTAATAGGAGCTATGATTGCCTTAGTTTAAGCTTGAGGCTGCGGAGCTGAAGAGGAACATGCACGGAAATGCTGTGCTAATCCTGATTGCATTTATTACCTCCTAAGTCGCGCTGCAGAGTTTCAGAGGGAAAAAGTCAATTGCAATAGCATTTAGAATTTCTTTTCCGCATTGTTTTCTGCTTACAGTGCCTGGAATTTGCAATGCAGATGGAGGCATTATATCTTTGTTAGCAGTATATAACGGTGGGTTTGCTTCTTTTAAGAGCAATCTCCTTTCAGTTTCATATTAGGTGAAACTTGCTGACAGGGGAGAGGGACGCCCACGGCCACAGGCTGAGAAACTGTTGTGTACTGTCTGTGAGCATCACATTTATCTTGTTTCCATTCTTTTCTATCTGTGTTTTCAGCTGCTTAAATGAAAGCCACTTTTATGGTAGTGTGTAGAAGTGCTGGAGTGCTGCTGCCAGTGCTCAGTGTCAAGGGGGATACTGGGAGGATTTCTGATGGTTTCACTTCTATTGATGTCTATATCCCCAAAAGTTCTGCTCCATTTCCAAACATCTCAGGTGTACCAGTATCCACTATGCTTAAATGATCATGATTCAGAAAAATCACAGCTGTAGTGTGACCTTGTACAACCTTTTTCTCTCTCCCCATCACGGGAAAGTGATGCTCACCTATGTGCACAAGGAGCTTTTGGATTTGGGGGAGAAAGGTGTTATTGTTTGAATGCTGTAACTCACACTTCAGCGACAGTTTTAGCAGGCAATGAGCTTGTGACAGGCAAGGGAATAACAAAGCAAAGGATGTTGTGAATTTGAAAGCCTGAGGCTCTGTTTTTCCTGCTTCCATCACTTGCTGTTGTATGATGAAAATGGTATTTCACAACCCATAGCTTTTCCACCCACCCTGAAAATTTCTCATCTATTCTGTCACTTAACCTGTCCAGTGATGTCTGGCAACATTGCAGAATGAAGTGATATTTAGGGAAATTTGGGGGCAAATCTTTAGCACCTGGGTAGCAGTGACACTTCACTGAACTCAGTGATGGGTCAGCCAGCTTAGCAGGAACCTGGTGTGACTATTTGGCATCTGTCACTATTGAACTTCCCTAGATCTGTCTGAGTTTGCCTCCGGTGATCCAGGTTTAAAAAACAAACAAAGAGAACATGCGTAGGCACTGGGAAGATATCTTTGTCCTGATCTTCTTGATTATTTTTATTTTGTTAACACCTCTTAGGCAGGCTTAATAAAGCAGTTCTCCAACATCTGAATTGGAGACGTGGGAAATTCCTCAAACTAGGCAGAGCTTCCTCTCATTGTTACAACACAAAAGACCAATGCAGTCTTTCCTAGAGTTCCTTTTTTTAACCCATTCATCTTTACCAGGAGACCTACCTGCTGCTGCCACCTCTCAGGGCTGTGATTCACAGTTTGCCCAAAGAGAGCAGACAAGCAGGGAAGTGAGCTACAATGTCCATGAGGACATCATTATTTTGGGGTTGTATTGCATTTGAAACTGAAATGGTTTGCTGCTGGAATTAATCTTAGCCTTGTGCAAGAATCATGGCTTTTTAAGACCAAATTGAATGAATCTACAGTAAAACCAAACTCCTTGTAGAAAACCATTTCCAGTTTTCCATGAAACAGTTTCTTAGGATCATGATCTCCAAGATGGGTTCAATTGCCATTCATGAGCAGATCTGCCATAATTGCATGATTATACAGAGTTTATTTCTCAAACGATCCTGCATGTGGCTTAGCCTGCCTGGGGCAGTTACCGCCCATGGATTAATCTGATCCAGCACCTGCCGTGCTGGCAACCAGCAGCAGCTCATCCCCCTTACCTGTGCTGGGCAGCATCCTGAGAGGACTAAGCCAGCACTGGGTGAGGGCAGCAACTGTGGGGCTGTGATAGTGGCCCTTGACAGGTTGTATTAGGAATGTGGATGAGATGGAATGCACAAGGTGGGTGTGTAGGAGCAGGAAAAATGGGAAAGAGATAGCAAAGGAAGATTTGCAATGGCTTGTTTCTCTCAGATGGACACATGACTGATTCCACATTTGTTTGGTTGGGTTTTTTTCCTTCAGAAAAGATGAGCTCCTGTGGAGCAGATAATTCACTATAGCAGGTTGTCTTGTAATTACAGTGCTATATTTGCATGTTATAATGCTGTACCAGTGGACTTTGTTAAGGAGGTTTTGACTGTATTTGCAGCCTATTCCAAGGTCAGATCTGTTGACAATGGTGGTTTCACTCTGACAGCCATGGAAGAGGTTTCACTCTGACAGCCATGACATGACATGACATGACATGTATCTTTTAGCCTTAATCCACCACCTATGCACACAGTTTATATATTTTCTATAAAAATCAGTTTATTCCTGTGGAAGACTTGCAATGAATTCTGCCCCAAAGCCCTCCCATCTCCATCATAATTCCCATCTGGGCAATCCAAACTAGATGGGTATGCTTGGTCTGGCTGGGATTGAATTAACTTTCCTCATGAGGTGCTGTGTTTTGGATTTGGGGCTGAAACAGTGTTGATACCACACCAATGTTTTGGTGATTGCTGAGCAGTGCTTGCTGAGCATCAAGGCTTTCCCCTTTTTCCCACTGACTCTATAGTGAGTGGGATGAGGATGAGATGGATTACAGCAGGGAAAGCTGACTTGAATTCACAAAAAGCCTGTTTCAAACCATATTCATGTTCAGCAACAACAACAACAAAAAAAAATGGTGAGAGTCAGGGTTGTCTTCCAAACTGGCCATTGCATGGATATTTTCTGGGTATACATCTGCTTGTGGGAGGCAGTGAAGGATTGCCTTCACATCGCTTTTTTTTTTCTTTCCTCTTTTTTTCCTTTATTAAACTTTATTTATCTCAGCCCACTAGTTTTTGCACTTTTTCTCATCCTATTCTCTCCTCCATGCCTCTGACAGAGGGGCAGTAAGTGAGTGCCTGTGTGGGTGCTTAGCTTCAGACCAGGGTTAGCCCATGACAACAGGATATTTGGTTCACCCTTCAGACACCTTCCAGTGGACCACCATTGTATAAACAGAAGTTTTTTCCCAGCCCAGGAAAAAAACTTTTTAACTCCCTTTAGTCATCTCCATCAGGTGATTTACACAAAGTAATACTTGTTTCAGGAAGACCTCAAAGGTCACCTAATATTGACCACTCCTGGCACTGAATTCCTTCATTCTGGATGAAGAGGGAGCCACATCTCATTTGCCTTCTAGGTACTTCCACAGGTCTTGCTTTATCAGATCATTAGTGCAATCATTAATGGGTTTTTTCTGCCCCAGGGTCTCTCTGAACACCCTGTGAAACAGAGACAGACAAATATCATCTTTATTTGGCAGCAGAGAACTGAGGCAGCCAGGGTCTGCTTACAAGGTTGTCTGCTGCCAACCCAGGGTCTGCTTAAGTCCCCCTCAACAGGAGGGAAAACACTGTGGCAGCCAGGTCTGAGGATACCTGTGAGTAGCAGAGTTGTATGTATTCCCTATTTAATTCCTAATACAAAATATTAATTTCCAAATGCCTTCCCTCAAAACATAATAGAGCTGTGATTGAGTATGTAATTTACTGTCCTCGGAAATTCCTCAAAATGACAGAGCTTCCCCCAATTGTTCATGCACAGAGGAAAAGCTCTACTAGAGTTCCTGCTTCAGCTCAATCCTGTGAGCACAGGTTTGGCCCTCCATGACCATCAGGCTGAGTGTGTGAAAGCCATCTTCATTCCAAAGATGTCCCTACGTGCCTTGTGACAGACTGTTCACAGTATGCCCCTTGCTCCTGAAATTGTTTTACTGTGCCTTCTTGAGAGAGAAATTCTTTAAATGCCTGCACAGTGTCCCTAAAATTTGGGTTTGGCTGCTCCTAGGTCTGAGATCCCGGATGAGCCTGTGCATGCTTCAAGTGTCTCTGGCAATGAAAGAGGACTGATGGCACTTCCTTCCTTCCTTCCTCTTGTTATCCATCCTGTTTCAAGTCTATGGCTTAAAAAGTTCAACTGTTGTTCATAACTATCGTCCCTTATTGTAGTTAGGGCACACAGCATGTTAAAGTCATAGAGACACAGAACAGTTTGGTTTGCAAGGGACCTTGAAGCTCATCTCATTCCAACCCCTTCCATGGGCAGGGACACCTTCCACTATCCCAGGTTGCTCCGAGCCCCATCCAGCCTGGCCTCGGACACCTCCAGGGATGAGACAGACACTGCTTCTCTGGGCAACCTGTGCCAGGGCCTCACCACCCTCACAGTCAAGAATATCTTCCTAATAATTAATCTAAACCTACCCTCTGTTAGTTTAAAGTCATATCCCCCTTGTCCTGTCACTCCAGGCCTTTTGTAGGCCCTTTAGGTACTGGAAGGAGCTCTAAGGCCTCTCTGGAGCCTTTTCTTCTCCAGGCTGAACAGCCCCAGATCTCTCTCAGGGAAGATGGTCTGTGTTATTATCGAAAATCTGCTTTAAAAGCTGCCTGCTCTTTTTCTAAGTGCCTTGTTTCTGGACAGCCTTGCAATGGTTGTTCCAGCACTGCTCCAACGTCATAGTACCAAACTTGGCAAATGCTTAATCCATCTTACAGCAGCTAATGGAAGCTTCCCTCATCCCTAATGTAAGTACAGCTGCTTTTGAGGGTGTTGAAGCAGGTGAGCTTCCTACTGAAGTAAGGCCTACATTGCCTGTAGAGTCAGCAGGGAGAAACACAAAGGCCTCAGAAAACATTTTGTGGGAGATGCCACCAAAGTTCAGCACCAACCTCATCCCATTGAGGGCAGGGGAGCCAGAGAACCTTCCTGTTCTTGACACGTGCATTTTACTTTAGGCCATGCTGGAATTAGGAGAAACAGTGTGACAGCAGCAGTGCAGGGCGAGTTAACCCTGAGGCCATGGTGAGGGCACAGCTCAGCTCCATGTGCCCTAAGCAAGGCAGCCCAGGCTGTGCTGCTGACTGGGAACAGCTCCTGACAGCTGTGCTGCTGACTGGGAACAGCTCCTGGCCCACACTGGTCGTGGAAGGATTTCTGTGAGTCTTGGCATTAGCATTGCCTGAGACAGGGATTGTGGTAACGATGGACTAGGTCTCTTTCAAAAAGGCAGAAAGAGACCGCAGCAGTTCATCTGCTCAGGCCCTACATCTTGTGGCAGGTGTTTGTTTAAGCTCTCCAAATGTAGCCTGGGATTGGAAAAATGCCATTCTTTGGTGTTGTGTCTCATGAGCAAACCTGCTAGCAGGTGTAACTTGTCTTTGCATTGCTGTGTTTTTATGCCACGTGAACCCAACAAGCACTACAGGGGTTTGCCAGTCTGGATCATCCCTGGTCTCAGGCTGAAGTGTGATGTAATTTTGAACAAATTAAGAATTTCTGAAGTCTGCAATTCCTTAAAGTCCTCTGAACATTAGTAAAACAAACTAGTCCCATCTGTTTTGATGATACTGTGGCTTAATCTCACACCTAATGCCAATGATGAAGATATAAGAGTTCTGCTAACTTAGAAAACATTATAGACAAGTGTAGCCTTCCAAGAAGTTAAATAGTGGCACTATTTAGCCTTTCTGAGGTATCCTGTGCTTTGAAAGACAGATCAGTACAAAAATAGTAAAGCTGGAAGTGAAGTCAGTGGAACAAAATATAAACAATTATTTTTTCTCTCATGCTTTATCATTACAGAAGGGAATTAAGATAGGAGACCTGCTTTCACTGGTTGGAGGGATTTCCCTCCATTTATATGATTCTATATGCAAAAGGTGGATGGTATTTTGTACTTTCACATTTTTGTTGCTAGGTGTGACAAGTCAGGCCCTCAGACAGGAAACTCCCTCAGTCCAGAGTGAGACTATACAAACTCCAAAAGGCTGACACCTACACAACTTACAGGAGCTTCCTACAGAGCCAGCTGTGCTTCCAGCAACACAGGAAAGAAAAATCAAGAGGTTAATAAAATGAAATGAGCAGGAAGCATGCAGTCATCAGACTTTGTAGTACTTCAGTCTATAGAAACGACCCATGTCTGGCCTAACTCAGGGATCCAATCCAAAACTCATTGCAGCCTGTGGAAATTCCACTGCAACGGATGTTGTTAGACCTCACTCTTCACCACATTCATGTGGGAGTACCTGGAGAGTTCCTCCTTCCTGGTACTCCCCCAGTGCTGAGCTTCAAATATCTTTTGTTGCTTCTCGCTGTGAATTAGGCCTGCACCCCACTGCAGATGCTTCAAAAAGCACAAGGTGAAGAAGAGAAAGTTCACAGCTACGTATTTTCTCTCATCCCAGTCATCATAGGTGAGGTGGCCTGTGCTTTTCCATAGCCTTTCAAAACATGTGGTACCCAGCTGCATACAAAGAGCTGAAATAGGAGGGTGGAATTCATTGTTTAGATTTTTTTTTCTTTTCTCTTTGTTTTTTCTACTAAACTCCAACATGAAAGTCAAGCAGGAGGCCTTAGCTGGAGTAAAGAAAAACCTTAGTGGAAGTGAAAAAGAATTGCCAGGAAGAAGACAGGAATTGGGCAGGCTTTCTTTTTCTAGTAAAGTGCTGATTTAAATGCCATTTCACTTAGGTTTAAGCTATCATTGTTTTCAGTCTGGCACAATAACATGCCCCATGGCATGGGGAACATTCATCCTTCACTTATCAGTGCCATGGCATCTGTTTGCACAAAACTAACAAAAATAAAATTGCCCCCCCTATTTCCCTGAAAAACAAAACCTCTGCTTCTGTCCTAGAGATCCCTGAGCATCCCATCAAATTCAGCCCCCTGCACCATGATAGGCAGAGAGCTGGAATAACACAGCTCCTCAAACATCACAGAGAAAGCATGCCACAGCCTGTTTATTGCCTGTTTGAATCCTTATCGCCAAGCAGTTCAGTTTTGTGTCCTTGATTAATTTCTGTTTATTTTATTTTTGTTCTCATTCAGATGTGTTATCTAAGGTCAGTGCAACTTCCCTTGTCCCCCCTTTCCCTTTCAGCCAACTCTCCCATGAAATATTGTTGTGCCTGGGTGTGTGTTTCTTAAACTCATTGTGTGTTTTCTGTCTGAAACAAACATTGTCTGATCATCCAACTTATTACGCATTACCCAAAGGTCATGCTTTATGCAGAGAAAGGAAAGGCCTTCTGTTGTGGCTGAAGAATAACAAACTGGACAGGCACTGAAAAGAAGGGTTTAGCCCCAGAGTTCAAGGCTCTGGAAGAATGTTCCACAGGTGTTTGCAAGTGGTAGCCAAGGTGTAGCTGCTACAGGCTACAGGGTAGCCATGGAGCCAAACTGTGCAGTGCCAGCCACAGATCTCTCCCTTCACACCTTCTAACCTGTAGCAGCTCCTGGTTCTTCTCCCCAGGAATCCTTCACATCCACAGATCTCACAGCACCATAGGTCTTTCATCCAAAATACCTAAAGGGACGCACAGTTGTTTAAGTCACAGGAAAATGCTGGCATGGGGGTAACTGAGCTTAGCTAAGTTTAAAAAAAATACAGCCAAATTGGAAAGATGTAGAACAAGTACAAAAGAGGCAGGAGGACTGCTGTGCTAAAATGGCATAGGACTCTTCAGCCTCAATAGCTGATGGGGAATGTAAAAGTGACAGATGTGGAAAAAAATTGTGCTATCTAGTTTGACAATTAGGATCTAACTTGACCCCAATGAGTGGTAGATTCAAAGCAAGCAAAGGAATTCAGACCTCTTTGCTTCTGCAAATCATAGATTCTGAGCACTCTCCTAGGTTTTCATTTCATTTGTATCAGCTTAATAGGCCATTAGGGCTGTTAAACACGAGTGACCTGCCTTTGCCTCCAGAAGTCCCTGCAGCTCTGATAGCCAGAAGTGGAAAGAGCATTCTGAAGATGTGATGCTGCAAACTTACTTCACTTTTGTACAGCTCTTCCCAGGAGCCTCTGCAGTAGCCCATGCTGGATAAGAACCAACTGGGCTAGAGAATCCTTGGATCCAACCAAGGGCAAATCTGTTAATGACATTAAGCAACCAGCACCCATTAGGAAGGATGGAGAATGTTCTCTCAGTGTGAACAAAGGAGTAAAAGCACAGAATTAAAGGCTTTTGCAATGAGGCTTTAAAGCAGAATGTGGCTGGCTGACCAGTGTGAGCTCGTTGTCTCAGGGACCCAGGACATATCCTACAGCCCAAGAGAGGGCCAAGAGATGAGGCTGTGGACTAATACCAACCTCACAAAGAACTCCTGGTTGAAGATGTGTTGTGCCTGCTGAGTTGTTTATCTTTTTCCTGCTGATGCCAAAGGTGTATTTATTTCCATTCTGGCACAAGAGGGGCCACTTTGCCACACTTTGCTACAGCATGTAGAAAGGGTTCAGCCAACAGGAATAAAATACCTTTATGTGGGACAGTTGCATGGGGAAGGATAACTCTGTGTCTTCTAAACCAGAAGGGCTTGTTCCAACTTCTGTATTTATAACCCCTTGCCAAAGAAGCCACTTCAGGGTTAAGTGTATCTTTAGGTCCCCTCATCAGGTGTTTTTAGACGTGGACAAGATCCCTCTGTGCCTTTCCTTTTCCAGGCTAAGCAGCTCTCTCAGCCTCTCCTGGTACGACAGATGCTCTAGCTCCTTAATAATTTTCATGGCCCTTTGCTTGACTCACTCCAGTGTGTCTCTCTTGTACTGGGGAGCTTGGGAGCTGAACATTGTTCAAGATGCATCCAGAACCAGGAAATCTTCTCTTTCTTATGTTTTAACACCAAATGAGAAATGTCACAAATATTTTTGAAAGAAAACATAACTGGCAGGATAAGAAAGGCTTCCAAATGTGTCTGCCTGTAAGAGACAGAGTTGGTGAGTCAGACAGAAGGATAAGGTGGAATAGGCCAGGTCCCTCTGGGTGAACAGAGGTTATCTGAGCTAAGGTACCCGAGTAAGGAGCCACAGGTCTGAGAGAATGTCTATAGAAGCAGCCTGGCAACCAGAAATGAGCTACCAAGCCCTGCTGCGAGGGATTATACAGAGTGCCAACAGCATGTTATTCTTGGCTCTCGTAGAACCCAGGTGTCTGTGTCACACGACACTGGCAAGGCCATAGGAGCCATGAGCTGTCACAGAATCACAGAATATGCTGAGCTGGAAGGGACCCACAAGGGTCATTCAGTCCAGCTCCTGGCTGTGCACAGGACCATCCCCAAGAATCCTGTGGGCATCACCTCCCTGCCACAGATGCCCTTCCTGTTCTAACACAGTGATGTGGCTGTTATTACAGATGTATTGTCACCCAGTCCCATGGGAGAGGCTGGCCAGGGGTCCAGCCTTGGTGTGGTATCTTCCCAGAGGGGTCAGCAACCAGGACAGTGTTCATGCCTCTTCAAACATGCCAGACTGTTTTTCACCTTCCTCCTTTCTCAAGTTAATGCTTAGCCAGTAACTGTGGCAGTTGATGTTTATTCATGCAAGAATACCCTCACTGATCTGGCAGATTGCTGTTCTCCAGTGACAAGCAGTAAGTCCAACTGTGAACTGTGCCGGGAGGGCTAGGAAAACATTCCAGGGCTGGCTGGCACTGTCCAGAATGTGTTAAAAATGCTCACAGAAACTTCTTTTGGCTGCTCTCAGAGCATTAGGAATGCCCAGAGAATTCAGCAGGGCAGTGTTTTCTGTGCTCTCTATCATCTGGCTGAGTGGTTCCTATTCCAGTTACTGTGCCCTGCAAACATGAGTCCTGCAGAGTTGTTTTCTCCTTTCAGGAAGTCCTGCGTGGTCATGGTGTGATTCGAGCCTGATCCTCAGATAGCTGGGGCTAAATTATTTTCATTTTCCATGTAGATTATTTGGGTATGTAAAAAGGTCATCAACAATTCACGGGAAGGCTTACAGAGGAATAGAGGAATCTAAAGTCATAATCACAGGTCAAAAGGAAAGGTAAATACTCCATAAGCAAGGATGGAAAATGTGAGCTGATGCAGAAAAAGGTGTAAGCCAGACACCTCCTCTGGAAATACCATTTTGGGGAAATCCTTGATAAGGCTGTAGATAAATTTTACATCTTCTGTGCTTAAACCAGTGAGACTATTGTGCTGCAAAAGTCTAGAAAGGAATTCCTAAACTTGTCTAAGGTAGAACCACAGATTGGAAAAGAACTCTAGGATCATTGAGTCCAACCATTAACCCAACCCTGCCAAGTCCACCACTAAACCATGTCCCTCAAGTCCTCATGTACACACCTTTTAAATATCTCCAGGAATGAGATACTGCCCTAGGCAGCCTGTTCCAGTGCTTGACAACCTCTCCCTTTAAGAAATTTTTCTAAATATCCAGTCTAAACGTCCCCTGGAGCAATTTGAGGCCATTTCCTCTTGTCCTGTTGCTTGTTACATGTGAGAAGAGCCCAACCCCCACCTAGCCCCACCCTCCTGTCAGGGATTTGTAGAAAGTGAGAAGGTCTCCCCTGAGCCTCCTTTTCTCCAGGCTGAGCCCCCCCAGCTGCCTCAGCTGCCCCTCATCAGACTTGTGCTCCAGACCCTTCTGCATCTCCATTGTCATTCTCTGGACATGCTCCAGCATTTCAGTGTCCTTCCTGTTGTGATGGACCCCAAGCTGAGCATGAGATTTTTGATGTCTCACCAATGCCAAGCAAGGTGATCAATCCAAGGGGATCAGTCACTGCCCTGGTCAATCCAAACACAGCTCTGAGAACGCAGATCCCTGCCCTTGCATGTCTCCTCTGATTCTCTTTGAATTCATTCATTGGACAAATTGAAGAAGTGTAGAGATACACTGGTAATTGGAAGAGATCAACAAACAATCTACCTGTCACCCCATTGCCACAAACTCACATGGAGGCAGAATCAAAGGCTGTCTTCCATGTCAGCAATTTTACAGCCTGTTCTTAAAAACCCGCACTGAAGTGAACTTTGCAGCTGCCCTGGCTTGCCTAATTTAGTGCTTCTAAATGTTACAATCACAAATTTCCCATAATCACCAGCATATTTATCTTTGCTTCAGATTATGTGACTTCACAACATCCTTCACCCAGCTGTAGCTGTGAACATCCATATCAGTCCATTTTCAAGGGACAAACTGTTATTGTGTCCATACCTGAGTCTTGCCATATCTAATCTCAACAACCTTCAGCCTGTTCACAAGATTATACTTGCTCTTGTCACTGAGGTTATACAATGCTCTTGTCTTAGCATTCCCATGGCTCTTGTTTGGATGTTCTCCAATACAGCAACATCCGGACACAGCGCTCCAGCCAAAACATCAACAGCATCACACAGTGCACTTTTGTTACCTCCCAGGTCTTAAATTTAAAATATTTGTTAAAAATCAATAATGAGATTTCAACATTGTTACAATGAGTGAATTCAGGTAGGAATTTCTTAGGACTCCCTCCAGAGTTTTTCTGCAAGACTGAGGTGGGCAAAGCTATCTGAAATTGTGTGATAGAGATAGTAAACGAAGTCCCAGGCATTGTCAAATTCACCCCAGAAACATTTATCTCAAAGTAATCTACTTATTAGCTCCAATATGCTTGGGATTCACTCTGTCCTCGTGTTAAAAACACAGCTTTGACTGGCTGAACACACAAAATTCAGACTCAATAATAAGAATAGCAGATGGTGTAAGAACCTGCAGTGTTACATCCAGTTTCTGACAGGTTCTGGCATATTTTTCTACATTTGGATACAATTGACAATAGGGTTTTGTTACCCAAATTGGTGAGTTTCATTTCTAGAGATGAGACTGAAGTGTGAACATCCAGGACTGGAATGAGGATGGGAGAGTCAAAAGAGTTTTATTTCTAAGTTGTTTCCACATTTGCTTTCACTTTGAACAGTATCTTCCAGGGTGCACCGATGTGGGGACATCACCCTGGTCTGTGTTTCATGACAGATTAAATGTGTTCACATGCTTTTGCAACCACACATTTCCAGTGAATTACAGGATCCACATTGCTCGTTTTGTTTTGGATGACTGCTCCTGGTTCAGAGCAGGTGTCCTCTAACACACCTCTCCTTGCTTTTCTGAGCCTGTGAAAGCTTACTGCAGATTCAGATGTTTAACTAAAAATGTTCTTTTGAAACTTTGTATCTTCAGTATTCAGGAAGTTCACAGTATCTGGTGACATGACGGTACATGATGAATGAGTACAGGAAAAAAACATCAGGATGATCAGGACATCCCCTGTGCTCACATACCAAGTTGATTACATACCTAATGTTCTGACATTGTATAATTTTCACATTCTCCTGCAAAGTAAACCGAAATTTCTCATGCTTTTAGGCTGCAGTTTGATTGTAAGTCTTCAGCAGAAACCCTGTTTTAGAAAGCCTTGCTGTCATTCTTTCCCATTCTCACACCCCAGAGTGCTCTTTCGTAAAATTTTTGAAAAACACAGCAACAACAACAACAGCAGCAGCAGCAACAAAAAAGAGGGGCGTTGGGGAGAGAGGGTTTACTTTAACTCACACCAGTTTTCCAGTCAAGGGCTGGCAATATGGAAAGTGTGGCTCAACCACAGGTAACTCAGCCTAAGCCAATTCTGCCTCCTCTTCAGCTCAGCCTCTGCACTGGCACTGCTGCTCATCCAAACCTTCAAGCAGTCGAGTAAGAGAGCAACTCTGGGAGAAAACAGTCCCCTTTTCCTGTAGGGATAGACCATGGACTCTTGTTGAACAGCTTGCCAGTGCAGAAGGGAAGAGGTCCTCCTTGTCCTTCCCCTCCTGCCTTGTCTGCCAACCTGTTCCTTCCCCATTCCCTGCTCGAGCCACTTACCTTCTCCTGTCCTTGCTCTGGCCCTGGCACTCCCTGGGCATTTCTCTAAGCTCGTCAGACTCACTCAGATGAAAGCAAGTTGGACACCTTATTGCTGCTTTAGTTTTCTGCAGGGACAGGGAATTAAATTGACTGGAAGGCACCAGGACAAGGCTATAACTAAAATCGGGCTGCAGAAAGAGAGAGGGGGTGGTATTAAGTGCTGTAGATGTAGCCTTGGTTTTCTGCTTATTCAGATTCCTAAACCAGCTTGGGTGGGAAATAAATCAGACTGATGCCACCACAACAGTGAAGACAAAGATATACTGTAAGGGCAACGAGGGCATCAGTCATGCTAATTTAATCACCTTAAAGCTGCTGCAAAAGGCTGAGGTCTGACTCATCACATTGCAGGGAGCAGCAGGCAACCAGGTTTGCAGAAAAGAGAACAGACCTGTCTTCTGAATTAACCACTGTTTAAAAAATAAACCCCCACAACATGAGCTTAATCCCAGGGTTTTCCTCAGACATTGCACGAGCTCAATGAGTCACTGCCTCATACATTGCTGTGGAAACAAATTCCATTGATAAACTAACTGTTAGCCAACATTGTAAGGACAAGGGCTCCACTGTTACTTGGACAGATGTCCCCTGTTTGTCAGTGTGTTCTTTGATCCAGATTTCGTTCAAGGTAGAAACATACATAACACATCAGAATTTCCCCTGTTTTTTGGGGATTCCAGTAGCCAGCAGAGTCTGATCAGAGTCTGCAACTCTGTGCAGCTTCTGCAAGAGCATAAATGTGCCTCCATAGACCCTTCCTGGCCCAGCCCACAATGGATGTGCTGCCAGCTCCGGTAGGAACATTTTAGGGATTTTCTTGTTTATAATTTAAGTCAAAGCTCACAAACATTTTGCCATAGCTACAAAACATGTTTTTGCTGCTTTCAGTCCTTAACACCCTCTTTTGTTAGAACAAAGAAGGTGAGTAACAGCAGCGGAACAAGTTAGTCCGCTAATCTGCAGATAAGACAGTGAAGGACTCAGATCAGTGCAGGGGGAAATAATGAGTACAACCTGATGAGTGGCATCAGGAAATATCTCCTCTTAAAATACCTTGTGGGTTTTCTGCAGTGGCATATCTACTCAGCCTCACACTTGATATTTGAGTGCAGGCTCTACAGGCAACTCCTTTTCTGGGCAGTAATAACTTGTTCAACTAATTATAAAAGTTCCTGTGGTTTAATTTCTCTTTGAGAGAGCAGTCTGGGCTATGGTAGGAAGCAGAGGATGTTTAAGATGACTCTACTTAGAAGATCTTCTCTTTGAACCACCTGAGAAGGTAAATCATACTATATCTCTGGGTGTTGTCTTTATTGTCTAAAACGTGTGATGACAACTCTTATGCTGGGTGGATTTGTAAGAGAAGGTGTAATTATTTTGCAACATTCATGAAAAAGAGAAGCTTAGAGAAAAAGTAAAAAAAAAAAAAGGTCATGTGTCTCACCTATGTCCTAGGTTAAAATGAGACTTTGCTATTTACCTCTAGGAATCCTGTGCATTTTAGAATTAACTTTAAACAATATTTTCCAGCCTGAATGCTGTGGAGAACAAGCATTTGGTAGCAAATCTGGACTTTAGTTCTCTGGGGCTTTATAAGTTGAAGATATTTATTGTTTCCCAGGAGACAGTTTGTATGAGAAATGAGGAATCTCTCTACACATGTGCTTTGCCCATTGAAGGCAGACAGAAACTTGAGAACTTACTCTCTGAAAAGTTTACAGCAAAGCTTTATTCATTGAGAAATTAAATTAATGAGGAGAGCAACCACATTACTTGAGAAGAACATTAATACTTTTCCCCATTCGCAACTTGTTTGTTGGTTTTCTGGCTTTCTAGATACTGGCTTGGGATGTTTTGGAGCTTTAAATAGCTAGCAAAGCCCAGTTCTCATTTACATGAGTGGTCCTCTGTATGGTGTCTTACACATACAATTGACAGGGTGTTTGCTGTCAGCTACATAAAGTCACACAAAAGATGTGTTTGAAAATAGAGGCTGACCCTCAACATTTGAATATGAAGGCAAGTTTGGGAGCAGGGCAAAAGATACATGCAAAACTGTACCAGATGTTATTTATCCTCATCATAAATTTTGTTTAATGACCTTTTTGCCTTTCTATTATTTCTTTCATTAACCCATTACCAATGTAATACAAACGCTTCGTGCAGATTAAGTTTTTTTACCATATACTGTGAGAATATGCTAAATATACAATGCTACCAGAAACATTTGTTTTGTTAGTGCTTCAATTATTAAGTCATGTCACTATCTCAAAGAAGTATCTCATATGTAACTGTGACTTGTGTCATAGCTGATAATGTTTCCCTCTTGATCCACTGTGATCAGTTGTGGTCTTGGGATCAGCCAGACCCATGGAAATCTTGAGTTCATTACAAGTGGATGATGTCTTCAAAATAGCAAAATAGTCTCTTTTCTAGACTGTTGGATTTAGGGACCAACATACCCAGGAAACTGAAAAAAATATCCTTAGTTTACTTTTTCCCTGTAATTCTGCCAGACATTCATCTATTGGATTAAA
The DNA here is from genome assembly GCA_024500445.1 of Entomyzon cyanotis. Classification (NCBI taxonomy): domain Eukaryota; kingdom Metazoa; phylum Chordata; class Aves; order Passeriformes; family Meliphagidae; genus Entomyzon; species Entomyzon cyanotis. Next base: position 69,250,164 of record JAKEPQ010000871.1, read on the forward strand.
AAAAAAAACCCAGAACCCCCCAAACAAACAAACAACTACCTAAAAAAAAAAAAAAGAAAAAAGCCTGTAACACTCTTTTTTAAAATAGATTTTGGAGTGGGGTGGAAAGATATTCTGAATCGTTGTGGTGTCCTTCTTTCTGATTATTCCTGTGTAGGAGTGTAAGAGCAGATATACTGTGTTAGCTCAAATGTCTGGATAACAGAGTTTGCCCTTTCTTTTTTTCTTTATTTGTTTATTTTATTTTGGTTTGTTTTGCTTTGTTTATGTTGATTTTAGTTATATATTTTTTCCTCTGTTGCTATCCTAAAATATCTTAACATTAACTTTCCATTTTTAATTGCATCTCAGAATTCAGGTGACATTTTCTTCAGACCCCATTTCTGACTGGTAAGAGTCAGTTCAGAGTCCATCACAGAATATATAATGCCATGATCATTTCTTTCTACCTTACACTTCTCAGAGATGAATTTCATGATCTAATCACTCAGTCTCCTGTGACCCCAATGCAGATCTTGACAGGCAGACTTTGCTTTTGTTAGTCTCAATCATGTAAAGTTTTCCATGGTCACTGCCATGATCACTGCCTTTTCCACATCACTTGAGAACAGAGGGTAAGGTACAGCCTTACACCACATTCCTGCAGGGCTCTGGTGGTGCCATCTCTGTATTGGAAAAGAAAATAATTTATTCCTGCTTTTGCCTCCTATCTTTTAACCAGGACAGTATCCAGGTGAAGTCCCACTCCAGATGGATCTCTTTAGGAACCCTGTTTGATGAGAAAACCTCACAAAACCCTGCTGGACACCCACGTCGGTGACATTGAGTCCATGCTTGACTATAAACTCAGTTCCATCCTCTTCCAATTCACAAGGTGAGACCACAGATCATGTTCATGTTGTCATTTTCTGTCATGGGCTCCTCTGAGCAAGAAAATGCCAGCAGAGGCCTCTGCTTGCTTGGGAGCACCAGCTCTGATAAATGATGGTTGCAATAGGCAGCCACTGGTCTCAGGAGGTTTTTCTGCTTTCCCCTGGTGATTCACTGCCTTGCAAAGCCTGAGTTTGGATGAACAGCCTTTTCCATGCAAAAAGATTATAACTTTGCAAAAGTTCTTTATTTTAGTCAGGTTGGTGGTGTCTGCTCAGGCACTGTTCAGTAATATGCTTAGAGTCTTTTCTCAGTGCTTCCCTTTCTTAAAATGATTTTCACAATCCTTTTAGGTTCTGCCTTTTTCTGTAGCTCTCTACTGCCTGTAATTCTGGAGCTGGGAAAGTGCTTCGTTAGGAATAACCAGAAAGTGCATATTCATAGCAAAATATACAAATATATATATTTTATGTATTCTTCACCTCCCTTTCTTTATTCTCTTCTGGTTGCATAAATGTGTCAGCACCTGTTGTAAGGGTCCACATATGTTTTACATCTCCCTTTTTGTTTTATCATCCAATCTACTGTGTGGCTAAATCAGCTCAGGTATTAATGAGCTGGAAAATGTTATTGAGGGGAGGGGCTGTGATTTCAGGCACCACATTAGATTCTAGTATGTTACTGTCCTTAGATTCTAGATTACTTATTTGTTAACTTCAGTGCAATTAATGGAGAATTGTGCTAAAACCTCAAGATAACACAGATTGTTTCCAGGAGATATCACCCTTTATTGTGTCCATTGCTAGCCAAGGGGTAATGATGCCTGATGGGTTTTTTGTCCTTTTTCTATTATACTTTTACACTCTTTTTATATATCCTTTTACCCTTCCCCATTCCTGTACTTTTTACTCCCTGTATCTCAACCCTATAACCCTTGTACCCTTGCCTTGCTCAGAATTCTTTGGGGAAGACGAAACATCCCCACAATCTCAAAAACATGAGGCACCAACCTTGAACAGAGCTCCATCACTGAGACATGTTTTGTAAACTAAGTGTAACCTTTTTGGGGGGAGGTAATTTCAATAAGGGGGCAATTACTTCATTTGTTAGACTTCTCATTGGAGACTTTTAGATAAGTATGCTAATCTAGGGGGTCCATAAATTATATACAGGGGATATCGTCGGGGCTCGAGTTGTCGTGGTGCACCTGGAATCCTATTAAACCAAGGTAATACCCTTTTCCTATACTGTGTGTCTGTGTCTCAAATTTTTATCAGCATTTAAGGCATCAGTAAAAAACACACAGAAATCTCTGGCTGAGTCCATGGTGTTGCTACAGCCCTCTCCAGAGTGGGATACAGCTGGTGGCAGAGCTCTCCCTGCTGCCACAGGACAGGCCCTCGCTTCCAGCAACATTCCTAACTGTTCCCTCACCTCCTGGCTGTGCATTTCCCTAGTGCCACTGAGAGGGATATTTGAAGATTCAAAGTCAAATTTTCTTATGGCAGATTTACAGCACTTCATGTGTCGCTGTTAGGAATCTACTTAGGACTCTGCTTTCTCCAAGCAATTTCTTTCTCCTATTTTGAGTAGGTACAGCTGACGTAAGAGACGAGGGAAACAGTCTGATGGCAGTGCAGAGGAATAATTACAGACTTTGTTCTAAGGTCTGTCTTGCATGGACTGAATGGGCAGAGTTGCTGAAGGAGGCAGAACACCCTGTTTTTGTAGAGTGGGCTGGTATTTCCTACTGATGAAAATTCTCTGGTCCTTTTTCTTCATTGTGTTCTCAGGGTCCACAGCAGTCACCAGGCAAAATGTCGTCCGCAATCACTGCAGGTCTCCACTGTCTGTTCCTGCTGGTCTCAGCCTGCTGCCAGACACCACAGGGCTCAAAATTCTATCCATTCTCATATGTAGTGAGTATCCTTCCCCAGTCACATTGGTTTTCATTTGGTCTCTGCTTCTAGCACCCTGATGCTCTCCTTTACATCCATGAAACTTTGGAAGAAGTCAGAATAAGACCAGGTGGGGGATCTGAATCCAGAGTGTGTAAAAGAGATGGAGAAATCCAGGAACTGGGCTCTGCTTGTTTCCCAGTCTTAAAGCCTCTCCAGAAGGCACTGAACAAAACACTTCTGGTTTCTCACTGTGTTGGTCTGCAAGGCATTTCAGTTGCTGTTCCTGGAGCTAAGTCTACATAACAGTTATGTGGGCACTGCTCCTGGATGGAATTCACCCATCCTATGGGAGAGGAATCAAATTTATCTAGAAGTGACATATTTGCAGGTAGGTGACAGGAGTCTCACCACTGTCCCATCAGTAGGACAAGTGCACAGGACCAAAACTCCACTCCTGAGTGATTTGCATTTAGATGTTGCCTGTGAACTGAGATTTTACTTCAGTTTCCCACTTTTTCAGTAATCCTAACAGACCCCTTTTGTTTCATCAATAGTGGGAATTCTGAAAAGCTATTTTGTGCTTCATCCAGTACATGGGTTTGTAATTTTTGTAAAAATAGTCCCTAAAAAAAAGGACTAGGGAGGAACAGACCAAGGGTCTGACCAAAGAGAAGTTAATATAATCTGGCAAAGAAAACTACACTACAAATCTACCAACTCTTGGTCATCACATTTATTATTAGAGCAGAAAATACTTGTTTTGTCTTCTCCAATTGCGAGCAAATGGAGAATCATCTACTTTGAGTAAGCTGAAAAAAAGGAAGGGAAATGTGAAGAGGAAGGTGGGAACTCCTTAAGTTCTTTCTACCACTATCCCCTGTCTTGGCAAACCAAGACATGTCTGGTTGCAGCAGCCTCACCTGCGCTTCAGCAGATGTAAAGCAGTGGCCAAATATCTTGTTTGGTCTGTTTTTTCAAGCTGTCTCCATCACAGCACTAGGAGTTCTCATGAAAAAAGCAACACCTCTTTTTTTAGCATCATTGATCCATGGTACAGCCTGCAGATGAGTCATTGCTTAATGGCGTGAAATATGTGAAGTATTTAGCAACCTAACAATACCCTGCAGTTGTTTGGGAGAGTAAATGAAAAAGGAAACCACTGAGTCCAAACCTGGAGGAAGACACGGGTCACAGTGCACTTTCTGTAACTCCTGCAGCCAGCCTCTAATAAGAAGGTAACATCCCAGCAGTGCAAAAAGTGCCAGCACGCCTTGGGATCCTCGCCCCAGCACAGCTGTGATACAAAACCCAACTCTAATCACACACCAGATGGTTCCTTTATGTAAAGAGATGACTTAAGAGTTGCCAAGCTATTCACCCTTTCTGTAAATAAAGGTTTCAGTAGGAACCAAAAAACTGGCAAAGCTGCGAATTTCCTGCCTGCGTCTTTGCTTTTCTTTAGCTTTTCTTTCTAACGGTGGTGCCAATGTATTTTTAGGGCACAATTAAAAAAAGATAAGATGGTCTGAATCTCACTTGGCTGCAGCCTGTGTAAACCCAGTCATAGTGAAATGGTGCTACCCCTGCCCTGGTCAATTGTGTGTTACTGATGGCCCCAAAATAGCTGAGCTGCCAACTGAGCTGGAGCCAGGACTGTTCAATGCCCTTTCTTTTCCTGCTCAGGCTGTCTCAGCTGCTGCAGAGGAGGGAGCTCAGAGCAAAGAGGAAAGCAAAAGGTGATCAGTTTCTGGATCAGTCTAGTTTCTGGATTCAAAGGCCGAGTGGCCAGGTTTCCCAAGCAGTTCACAAGACTGGCCCAGGACTAAGGGCACTGCATCAACCCTGTTTTGGGCTTGAAGCTCAGAACCAGAAATGCTCCTAAGCTGGGACAGTAACCTTGCAGAGATATGCAAAGAGGCATCTTCAAATTCAGTACATCTGTCAGCTGATGTTTAACCCTTCCCTGCTTGGAAGATAGAAATATTCTGTTTAAAGAGGAGGATGGGGTGGGAAGTTGGAGAGGTGAGGCCAAGATTAGTGGGAAAAAATTATCTATGTCAGTATTTTCATCTCTAATTTCTTTCGCCAACAATAGCAGCTAAACCTTCACTTTGTTGTTCTCAAAGAACCCTCTTTTTGGTTTTTTCCCCACAGTTTGACAGCACGCTGGGACAGGAAAGCTTCCATCCAGAGATTCAAAGGCAGAAGCGAAACAGTACGTACACAAATGTGTGGTAAGCCAATAGTGAAATCATTATTAGGGACAGCATCTCTTGATGTGCTGAACTGGGAACATCAAGGATGAGGTGTGGTTGTGGTTTAACCCCAGCTAAGCACCACAGTGCCACTTGCTCACTCTCCCTCAGAGGGATGGGGAACAGAATCAGAAGGATAAAGTGAGAAAACTCATGGGTTGAGATATAGAGAAGATAATCCTATATGGCCTCAGTCTGTGGTTGGCAACCTATCTGCTTACTGACTCTAAGGAGAGAAGGGATCAGACAGCCATTCTATGAATATTTTATGCAATTTGTGTCATCTTCCTATTGCTGTGACACCAAAGAAATCTGGCTCTTTTTGGACAAGCAGCAGATGGAACAGAGGCAGAATGTCTGCTGAGTGGGAAGCAGGAAGATTCCCTAAGCAGGATGCCACACTAAGCTACCATTAAATAGCAAGAAAGAGCCCAAATGCTAAACTGGAGACCATCAATTTGGGATTTACCCTTAAACACAGCCTTTGCAGTCTCATTCTGTTTCTGTTTCTCTTTCAGTGCTTATTCTTGACCTCACTCTTCCAGAGTACACTGTTGACATTGAAATAAGCCTGAAGGATTCATCTTATCTGGAGCCAATCAAAGACTATTTCAAAAACATCGATCTTACTGTTCCAATTAATATTTCAAATGGACAAATGGCAGTTTCAAATATCAACATTACAACAGGTAGGTTGTTTATTGATTCATATATTCTGTATAATGTTTTGTCAGTATTTGAGGTCTGCCATTTTTACCTCCCATCATGATAAGAAAAAACAAACCATCTCTACTGCCTGCTGGGAGACCCAGCAAGACTGAAGCTCTAGCACACAACAACATATTTGTTTATCTGTCTCTCACCACTCCTCATTATCTAATGTTGGCATTAGGAATAGCTCTGACTGCTTTTCTTTTCCTAAGGAAGGGACATAGCCGGAGGAAGCCTGAGCCAAAGGATTTTGCTCCACTTTGTGTAACAAGCAGTCTGAGTTACTTTCAAGTTTCAGGAAGCTGGGACAGCAGTTATCAGACTGTTTACTTCCCTCCTGCTGTATCTGGGACGTAAATGGCTGTGAGAGGCTGTTCTCTGACCCTGACAGAGACAGGCTGCATGAGATAGACCTCACTTAACCTATTCCTACAGGGCAAGATATCAGGCAGGTTTTATTACACAAGTTGTGGTTGTGAAACATCACATCTGAATAATACAGCGGAGGATGTACAAACACACCAAGCATTTACAACAGCAGAGGAGATTTGATACCTTCTTATCGCTGGTCCATAAAGCAGTGAAAGGAAGTGTTCAGCAGTTCCCAAAACAACATGCAAATGGATCATCTAAAGGCCTTCAGAGTCACGTGTAATGTGTGAAAATAATTTTGTTAATATCTTACTTTGACAATGAGACATTAAGAGCAGAAAAAGTTACAGTGAAATGTTTTGTTGGGTTTTATTTTGGTTCGTTTCTTTATTTTAGTGCTTTAAAGCACTTTGTGATGGTGTTACCTTACCTCACATGGCATCTGTCAGTGCAATAAACACAAACACAAAACAATACAGCACCTCACTAGCCACTGGGACTCTGAATGACTTTCCTCTTACAGTCTTTGAAAGCCTATGCATTTGCTTTCCGCTCAGGTGAAATAAAAATATCCAGTCTCAAAAGTATTATGGGACCCTGGCCAGTATGCCAGGTAAATATTTAGGATCAGACTTCACATCTCCATTCAGTAACTTAATAGTAATTGATCAGACTTATCCCTGTATCAGTCTGGTACCTGTTCCTGATTAGTAATTTACAATTAGTAGAGTAAGATTTGCAAGGTGTCAGATCATCATCATTTTGGCATCATTCAAGTGAACTCACAAGAAGGGCAATATTTTGAGATCCCTATCATGAAGACACTGAAACATAAATATTTATCATGCAATAGCTATGCCCTGTTTACCATTCTCATGGTATTTCTGTCTGTCTGACTGCAGTCTGCCTGCCCAGTGGTGAGAATAGCAGCTGCTGTTTCTGTGAAAATGGATATGCCTGGCCAAGCACGGTGTGCAGTGATGTGATGCCCTGCCCTTCTCTGAGCCTGGAACCAGCCCTGCCCTGTGGCTACATGCAGAAAATGCCTTTCTATGGACCTTACTGTGAGCCCCAGACTGAAGGTAAGGAGGTACAGGGCAGAGCTTCATGGCTGTGCAGCTGTACTGGTTAGAGGTCAGAATAGTGATAAAAGGTGTGATAAAAAAGCACATCATGATTAACCTGGCTACCACACCACCTGTGAATGTGCAAAGTCTGCAGACAGGGTCTAAAGCTCTTCTCCTTTGATATGGGCTCACCTTGACCCAAACACTTGCATTTAGTTGCATTTGGAGCCCCAGCTCCCGGAGTCACTCCCATGCCCCTTTGGGTCCTTTAGCTTTCCTTAGCAAAGACAATTTAATTTCATCAGATTTTCAACAGATTTTCACATTGTAAGCATCAGTTTTGATTATTTTCCATTTAATTTTATGTCTTTCCTTACAGACTCATGTGGTATGGGAGAGCCCATTGTGATGAATATGTCAGTCAGACTCGACACAGATTTCCAGGATGATCTCAAGGATTCTTCTTCTGTGTTATACCAAAAATACAGAGGGGACCTTGAAAAAGCGGTAATGATTTTAGTTCTTCATCTCTGAACAGAGAGAACCCCCTAAGACATATGGTGTTTACCCCAAGTGTCTGGGATAGAGGGTGGCCTGTCAGTGTCTCTGTGTGCAGCAGTGGGAGCTACAAAGTGGGCCAAAGCTGACTCCATTGAAGGCAATGACAATATTTCCAATCACTTTAATACAGTTGGAAGTATTTAGGGACCTTTTGTACCTAAAGCATGAAAAAAACCCATATTAATTGTCCCAGGTTAAATCCATGTGGGCACACGTGGAATGAAACCATGAACAGAAATTTATTCCATGACACCAGGAGAGCACCAGGCCTGCTGTATCAGATATGCTACATGTCCTTACTTACATCTGGAATGGAGAGTTTCCTATTTTAAGCACACTGCAGTAATACACAGAGGACTTAAACCATGTCACGTCTTTGTTTACAGTTTAATGCCAGCTACAGATGTTTACCAGGCTTTGTATCGGCAACAGTAACAGGTTTCAGGTAAGTAAATAATTTCATTTTTTCCTGAAGACACAAATATTTCTGTCCAGTCTCAAGCAGACACAAGTCAGCAAAGGCTACATTCACTCTGGCTAGAACCAACTCCAAATATACACACACACGCAGAATAACAAAATAGTCCCTGCAAAGCAAAGGCCAGCTATGAACACGGAAATAGGATGGTGAGTAGAATTCATCACTGTGCAAAAGTCCAAGAAACATAATCATTCTCCATCTAGATCAAAGCGTTTTATGGAAAAGCCTGAGCTCCACCCAAAGGGGAAAAGGATGCAAATAAACCTAACATCATTTCCTAGGCCATGAGGAAGATGAATTAGTACATGGACTCTGGATACAACCTTGGGTAAAAGAGACATTGCTGATGTCTACATGTATTTAAATGCAGCTATATTTTAGGCCTTCTAAGGAAAGTTTGCTAGAAATAAACATCAGACAAGGAAGATGTCACATAAAAGTGTTCGTTTTTAGGGAACAGCTGTGGCACAACTTTCTTGTATACCAGAGCAAGTCGTGAGTGCTAAGAAGAGCTCTGTGAGGCCTTCCCAGTCATGCAAGATGGGTCACCACAACATAGAAAACCACTAATATACATGGATATTTAATTCTGGTGCTTCTCTCATTCTTGTATCTGTTCAGCCCTGGAAGTGTTTTTGTGAACTATGAAGTAAGAGCAGGAGCAGCAAGCTTCACTCAGCTTGGAGATTCCAACAGAGCTGTACCACAGTTTCTGGATTCATCATACCAGCTAAACCATTCTACCTTCACAAGAATAATAACTAGTAAGTTTAAAGCTCTCAGTACTTTTCTTCAACATTTACTTTAGTATTTTTAGCCTGAATCATGTAGCTGCCCTATATTGTTGATTATGTGGTACTGGACTTTCAAGAATGATTTATTTCTTGCCTTTTTCATTTTATCCTGTGTCACCAAAGCTTAGCACCTTCATGAGAGGACCATGCATGCAGTACCTCCCATGAAAAACCTTCCAACTACTCCACTACTCAGGACTTGGTGATCTTAGGGGTTTTTTTCCCAGCTTAAGTGATTTTTAATGATCCCTGATGTGGTGTGTCCAGGGCAGAGAGATTACACACCTTTAATTCATCTCCAGAACTGAGACAGCTCTTAGCATGTCAGGCTGCCAGCACTTCCTACTCTTCAAAGCAAAACAAAAAACTCTTGCTGTTTAACATGACAACACATTCCCCTTGGCTTCCTTGGCACATTTTCCATGCTGCTGCTGGACAGTGTGTTACAATTCAGTTGCCTGATCAAGTGCCCTGGAGGGGCTGTGCTCTCAGTGCACTGAGTGCTGGACTGTCTGTCTCAGAGGATTACTTCAACCTAGTTGCTTCTTCTCCCAGTTTATCCAATTAGAAAGTAGTGGTGGTAAGAATAATATTTCTAGCTCTCTGCATAAAACCTTCTGGAATCTTTAGCTGAAAAAGATACTAAAGGAGTATGTTGAGGGAAGATCCCGTGGCTTGAATCAGAGGCTGTGCCCTGCAGGTGATGTGAAGCACCTGGGATCCCCGTGAGATGAAAGACACCAGAAAAATGTGAGATGAAGTGACAGTAATGCAGAACCTTGCTCTCTGTCTTCCTAGATCAGACAATCTTCACTGTGAAACCCTCGAACATTTTTGAAGGGGACAGAGTAAGACTGACCTGTGAGATAAATTCAACATTTGCCCATGCAGCTTGGTATCACTTTGACCAGAGCATCTCAAACAGCTCCCGGCATTCAATAGAGACAGTTTTAGCAACCAGAACATCAACTCTCAAAATTACCAACGTCACAACGAAGGATTCTGGTATGATTTTCCATTGTTGTAACAACAGATGCAAATCTCTAGTGTGTCTAGTTCTAAAAAAAGCAAAGATAAATGCAGTGGCAGCGTTTTCCTAGAGGAAAACTACACTAGAGGAAAATTACACTTTCCCTCCTAATTTTCCTGTTGTTTTCATTAATGATCTACATACAGACTGGCATTGCCAGTAAGATGTGAACTGGCTGAAGTGTTTGTGCATGACTGGGTGTTCCAAGTGCCAGGCTCCACTATCATATCAGGGGAGGTGCTGGTGACTACATGGCTGTGAGGCCGTCCCACCCCTTTGGTGTGGTAACTGGAGCCTGCAGTTGAATTTGTCCTTAATGCCCTTGCCCCCTTCACACACATGACATAACTAATCAGAGCTCAGAGTTACAGTTTTGCATGTTTAGGGATTTTTGAAAATGAGAAACAGGAGAACTGGCAGCATTTTTCTGGAAGGAATTATGAGAGGAACTATTTTGTATTATCAGAGCTTGGATTCAATCTCCCACTCAGTTCTTCTCTTTGGACCATGAATTCTACATTCAACTTCAAAAAGGGTAGCTTGTGACCAGGTATTTGAGCACACATATGCAAGGTAGGAATCATGGGTCCAGAATTGTTTGGATTGAGGATGCCCTGAACCTTAGTGTGTCCACTCCTATGTAAGTGGTGTGCTCACTTGGCTATCCCAGTGGGGAAGGGAAACCCACTTAAAATCTGTAGGAAGTTTGGAGCTCTGATTGCCAGTCTCAAAACCAAGCCTGGCTGCATCCAGGGGACTCATGCCTAAGGGAGTGACTGATAAAGAGAAAGGGGCCTGAGGGTCCTGATCGATGGCAAGTTGAATATGAGTCAGCAGTGCCCTGGCAGCCAGGAGGGCCAACCCTGTCCTGGGGGCATCAGGCACAACATCCACAGCTGGGCAAGGGAGGGGATTGTCCCTCTCTGCTCAGGGCTGGGGAGGCCTCATCTCAAGTCCTGGAGGCAGTTTTGGGCACCAAAATACAAAAAAGACATCAAGTTATCAGAGCATCCAAGGGAGGCCATGAGGATGGTGAAGGGTCTGGAGGGAAAGCCTTGTGAGGAGCAGCTGAGATCACTTGTTCTGTTCAGCCTCAAGGAGACTGCGGGTAGACCTCACTGTGGTCTTTAACTTCCTCACAAGGGAAAGCAGAGGGGCAGGTACAGATCTTTTCTCCCTGGTGACGGTGACAGAACTCAAGGAGATGGCACGAAGCTGAGTCAGGGGAGGTTTAGTTTGGATAACTGGGAAAAGTTTTTCACCCAGAGGGTGGTTGAGCTTTGTAACAGGCTCCCCAGGGCAGTGGTCACAGCACCAAGCCTGACAGAGTTCAAGAAGCATTTGGACAATGCTCTTGGGCACATGCTGTGGCTCTTGGGGTGTCTTGTGCAGGGTCAAGAGTTGGGCTCAGTGATCCTTATAGGTCCCTTCCAGCTCAGCATATTCTGTGATTCTGTGACAAATGCTCTGCTGTCTTTGGAGCAGTTTAAGAGCCTGCACTCTAAGGCCAGTTCTGGTGGAGTTCACCTGGGCACCTCTCTGTCACGCATTCTATGTAGGAAACTTTTTACTATGCCATACTGCTGCCAGAAGGACTGTGGGTAATATACTGGTGCCAAAAGCACCTACACAGCCAGATTTTAAGTATTTCAGTCCAAGAACACTGATCTCTTCTCAAGCTACCATCAGCACTTATCTGGATACATTTGATACCAGGAGTCTGCAGGAAGCATTCTGCAGGTGACGTGAGAGTACATACTGATCAGCGAGTAGCAGAGCCACTGCAGATCAGGGACATGTGAAAACTGGACATGGAAGTAGCTCCTAATTCCAAATATAGAGGCAAACCCAGCAAAACTGCTGTTTATGCTTTACAGGTTCCTATAAGTGCACATTCATAAGGAGCAGTCCGTCTCACACAGAGAGACACATCGCCACAGAAACAATATCTGTCTTTCCGCTACATATCACTCCAAACTTTGAGGACATCGATGTCACATGTAACAGTCCTGAAACGCAAGTGCAGGGTCTTGTGCTGTCCTGTTGCATTGACAGACACTTACAGTCACTTAAGGTTTCCTGGAAAGTAAATGGAACAATCAACATTACAGGTAAGATTAACAGAAGATTTTCTTTCACCTGCTATGTTTGTTCATTGCTCAAATGTCTCCTAACTGGCTGCCCCGAAGTCCTAGGATGAATACAGGGAGTATTCATTCCAAAGGTGTGAGTGGCAGGGGGAAGGACTGACCGTGTGTTGTGCAGGTGCCAGTAGGGTTTTGGGCATCTCCATACACTGATGCCTCAAACTGTGCTGTCCTGGATGGAAACAGTTGCCTGGACCAGCAGCATACCAGCTTCTTCCAAAAAGCTTATTTCTGTAAGGTCTAATTTTGAGAGCAAGGATGAGTGCATCAGTCTCTACTGCTACCTCCAGAATCACCCTTGGTGTACAAAGACCTTTTGTGTGCCACATGCTGCAGTACAGCTCAATATGAGCAGTTTCCCTCTCCACCTGTAGCTGTGATACATCACATACCAGTTGAGTCAGAGGTATCCCATAAAGCTTTCCAATATAATGAGTTAATAATGCACTGAGTAAATGTGCTACAAAGAGCTACAAAATAACGTGACCAGAAATGCTCATAAACATCTATGAGCCATTGTCCTAAACGGTCTATTGCCCTCTTAATATTTTATGGGTTTGAAGTAACTGTTTATTGTTAGCCATTTCCTGTAAATGAAATTTAGCAGAAACCAGGACAGCAAAATGAGAGAAAAATCTTTAAAGCTCACCACACAGTCACTTCCACAGAGCACAGTTCCCAGTGGGCAGAGTGCTTGCAGGGAGAGGGCATCCTGGCCTACTGCAATGGGCTGTTCTGCCCCTGATTCCCTGTGGCCAGGCTTTCCCCAGGAGCTCTGCTCTGCTCTCATGTCAGCTGCAGCATGGGACAGCTTTAGTGCTCACAGCTAAACCAGCAGTCTTCACATTTAAAGTTGAATAACTGTCAAGTACCTCCAAATTTTTATTTCAGAATTAGACAACATTAAAATCTGCAGTGTTTACTCCTGTTTTAATTACTTTTACTCACTGTAAACATCATCCATAATGAGGCTTAACCAGAATACTCATTTTGCTTGGCCCTGAGGTTTTCAAGCAATGTTGTTGCTTTCTGACTGGTTCTGGCAGGAGGAATCTCAGCACAGTGCTGAGTGTTGCCAGGGTGAAAGATGTGAATGAACTTCAGCAATGACGAGTTAAAAGTGCCACACTGTCAATTACATATAAACCCACCAAGGTTTCCTTAGCTGGAGTCATTGCTTGTGCTTTCCAGAGGTATTTTTGGGCATCCGTATTGGGCATCCATTTGGGCATCCATATTTTGGGCATCCATAGCCCTACAAAGAATGCTTATTTCTCTGTAGGAATATCCAGTTTGAGTGGAAACTGCACTGAATACCAGCTCAACATCCAGGAGTCCCTGTGCCCAGCTGAGAAGTCAGGTGCAGTGACCACATACACGTGTGAGATGGAGACTGGACACGGAGCCAGGCGCACTCAAAGCATCAGAGTCACGTACCTGCGTAAAGGTGAGGGGCAGGGACTTTTGACAGCTCTTTAACATGTAAAAATGGCCTCTGTGGCACACAGAATTTGCAAGTGAATGATTAAAAGTGACTCTGACTAATGTGTTTTGTCCTGTGTTGTCTCAGCCCACGTAACAATATCTTCAAGCACAAACTCAACAGTTTCTGAGGGATATGCGTTCAATGTAACGTGTGAAAGTGATGTAAGCAATTATGACAGTATCAGTTGGAAAATCCAGTCTGGAAATGACACAAAAACAGTAGACTGTGATTCGTGCATCAAAAATAGCAAATTCCCAGCCACATCTGTGCTCACAGTGAAGTCTGCTACACAGGACTGGGGAGGTGAGTGAATATGGACTCGTTGGCTACAATGGCAATAAAATCTCTGTACCAGATCATTTACAGTATCCCTAGCCCTGCAAATCACTGGGAAGTCTGGCCACAGTAAATAAAAAGCCCCCACAGTTAGAATTATAAGTGTTGGATGACAGCAAGGCTTGATGTTGCCAGCGGCATTGTACTTGTTCAGAATTCACAACCATGCAAAAGCTGAGGAGCACTTCTGTCAACTGAGACATGTTTTTTATCACTTCTTTTAGGTACCTACATCTGCACATTCTCCCAGAAAAACGTGGAGAGTTCTGCCAATGTGACCATCGAGGTGATTTCCTTGCCCCTGAAGCAGAACATCCTGATAGACCCCATTTCAACATCAATCCAGTGCGAAGTGCCACAAGCCCTCGAGTGCTGCATAAGTGCAAAGACTGTGAGAGACTACAGGGTTACATTTATGATTCAACAAAAAGAATTTCAAGTTGGTAAGACACAATAAACTTGCAGAATCATTAGTTTCACTCTATGTCACAACCCAGTCTCAGGGGTTTTTGTTTTCAGTTAGGGCTGTGTAAACAAGTCATGCTTACTGCTTTCGTGACAACCCAGAAGTACTTCTGAGGGTGTGAAAAAAGGGAAATGGACTTTGTTTTAGAGTGGTTAGCATGCCTGGGGAACATGGCTGGGATTAATAGTGAACTGCAGTCACTGCTGTAGAGATAAATACATAATAGGTAAACTCAATGTTTGATTTGACTTGCCAGGCAAGGAGAAGTAGGCATCCTGACCCTTCTTCAGATTGAAAATTGCTGAACTCCTTTTCTCTGCTTTAATCTTCCATTCTGGCACTTTTTAAAATGAGTACTGAGAAAACGTTACTCAGGAAAATCTACTAATTCTTGAAAAATTTTGAGTAACTCATTAAGAATGCAATCCAAAAACCTGTTCCATTTTCTTTGAGGATACAGGGGGCATGTCTTTAACAATACAAAAACCTAAGCTTCTATGTGTTCAAATTCAGGGCAGTTCTGCAAACTCCCTGACATGGTTTTATATACTTTAAATTTTCAAAATAGTTGGTTTCCATATATTAGAAGTTTTCAAGAGAGTTATAAAATAGTTACTTGGAAAAAAAGCAAATATGAGCTACCAAAAATAACTAAAAAACCATGCAGGAGTGCAAAAACAACAGGCTGAGGAGACTGAGGAGTCCCTCAGTAGCTAAGAAAAAGGCACAGATATTGTTGGAAGAGACTGCAGCCAGGGACCAACCCTCAGGCACAGACATTCTGAAAAGTAGTGGGAGTGTGGCACAGATCCTGAGTTCAAAAGAGCCATAAAAAAACAGCAAAACAGTGTCCCAGCCTAAATTAAACACCTGTAGTAAAGGCAGGAGGAGTATTCTCAAAAATTATTTCCAAAGCAAATTTCAGTTCCTGCACAGTTAAGAGGGTTTGGGAAGGATTTGCTCATCTGCCAGTAAATGAAAAGGTATTGATCATGCAGCAGCTGCCAGATTTATTAAGGGGAGAGTAAGACACAGAGATCAGTATACAGAGAGGGAGTTTTTTCACAAAGGAAAGTTGGTTTTTTCCTAGTACCCACAGAAAAGGTTTTGCTGACACATTCTGTTGGTTTTAGTTGACTAAACGCAAATCTGTGCTAACCTGTCTTCATCCATCCATCCATACAGTGAAAAAGCGAAAAGACAATTTGTTTTGCTACATGTACAATTACACAGCAAAAGAATGTAGTGAAGGGAAAGAGTTGGTGGCATATTGCAAGTTTGTCAACCGCATCGGACAGGGAGTCGACAGTGAACATATAAGACTGCACTTGATACCTGGTAAGAAAAAATGTTGCTATTTATAGCTGTTATATTAGACATCCCAATATCTTTGTTAAATCAGGTGCCACAAATTCATCACCACTGACATCTAACAGGAACAGCTTTGTTAGCCAAGAATTTTTGTCTTTTTTACTGATGGGAAATTTTTACAAACAGAGGAAAATACTTGATACAATTTAAAAAAATAAATAGACAAGATGTTTTGTCTTTGCTGTATTTGAGAGTGGTCCCAGTATGTTCCAAAGCAGTGATAGTTTAGTCATTTACTGTCCCTATGTCCTCTGGTGCAGGCTGCATCACCAAGCTGTATTCCCTCTGTTGAAATGTGGTCATGCAGCTCCCAGCTTGCACCAATTTAGCAAGGATCAGAGATTGTGGTGCCTCTGAAAGAAGCCATCTGGCTCAGGAGGGCAGCCTGTGGGAGAGCATTTCCACTTGGAACACAAGAAGGGCAACCTCTGTGAGGTGCTGCAGAGACCAGGGCAGCTTCCAATCAGCTCTGCAGGGAATGTTTGGTCATTAGAATTCATCATTGCTAAATCCAGCTTTGATGTTTAGTTCTGACAAGAGTTTGGATACTTCAGCTCTTTTATTCTAAAATGGAAAGGAAGAAATGTTGGATATCCCCCTAATGCAGAAATTTTGGTTTTTCCACAGCAGTGGTGCCTACAGTTGAATCAGTGCATCTGTCAGATTTCACTCACTTAGGCAATAAATATGCAGACACTTTAATTAATTTAATCAAGTTAATCAGCAGATAATTACTGATATGACTAAGCCAATCAAAGCCAATTAGCAACACTCACTGTTCATCAAAAAGGTGTTGGGGCCTCACTATCAAGGTCCTAATGAATTTCCTGTTAGTGCTACAGCAATGTTGAGTACTTTAGCAGAAAAAATTTGTATGAATTGTTTTTCACTTAATGGTCAATATAATCCCACTCTACCTGACTAACCCTGTAATTTAACAGATAAATCTAAATCTTTGGGTATTGGTTTGTTGATTTGATTCAGTACTCAAAAACCAGAGCTTTATTAGATTTCCTTTTTAATTTCATGATTCATTAACTTGGGAATGTGAGACATAAACATCCTGAATGGTCATAATTGATGAAGACAGCAAGCTGAAACCTAATTTAGAGATCTTTGAACATGTCACAAATGTTGTGGGGGTAATTTATTAATCTCCCTCCTTCTTATTTTCTACTTCTGTCTCCTCTCTGTACAGGTAAGAAAGTTTCCTGCTCTGACAGCTTGGGCATTGGAACAGAAAGGGCCACACTAATAAAGCCCTGCTGCGACAGAAAGAATCCAGAAGGTTTCACCCGAGGCAATATAACTTACCAGTGCATCAACAGGTCCTGGAAGGTTGCAAGGAATGACTGCCTGTCTGGACCAATAAATGACCTGCTGAGTAGTGCCGAGGTAACACTTACGGGTTTTATAGAGGTTGGGGTGGGGAGAAAGAGCAAAAATGTTGGTTGCATGATTTTTGCTTATCATAGTCTAAAATATATGAAGCATTAGAAGTTTCTTTTAAAAGGTATGAAGAATGTTTGGCTCTATCTACACCCAGTGAAAGAGCCAAGGTCCCTCCCAGGGCCCAGAGGGCCTGAGGCACTGCATGGATAATGTCCACACACATGAATGCTCTGTATCCCAGCCAAGCTGACCTTGTCTGTGGCATCCATAAGGAGTAGGTGCTGGTCTGGAGTGTTCCCTGAGCTGTGCTCAGGCACAAACCCAGACCACATTGCAGAGCACACCAACACTGAGGTCACAGAAACAACTCTGGGCCACTGCCCAGCCTTGTAGCCATGCCTATTCTACAGTGCTCACCCCCTTGGCCACTACACTTGACAGATGGGTGCCAGGCCTTGTTTTTCAGCCTTGGTATCCTCCCACAGTGCTCTTCCCACCCACAAACCATCCAGAGTCACCTTTCTCTCAGCGAGGTTTGAGAATTTCACACATGTGATATGCTGTTATTTTTCTGTTTCAGTCCTTGGTCAACAGCCCTGAAGCTAAAGAAAATCTCCCCTCCTACCTTGCCCAGCTGAAGGACCAGACAGGAAAGGAGCTAACCACAATGAACAATTCCCCAGCAAACATAGGTGCAATTGTTACCATCCTTGATTTGGTCTCCTCTATTCCAGCAGAGGCAGAGGAGCTCACTATTCATGTAAGATTTTATTTTAAGTCTCATCTGTACCTACCAAGCCCTTTGGCCCCTTTTGTAACATGAGATGATGTTCTCCCTTAAGAAGTTTCACAGTCAGTTAGGATCAAGATCAGTAAAGTGTTAAGGGAATGAGATGAAGTGACAACAAAGATACAGAAAAGTTTATGAAAACTCAAAATGACGAGGACAAGGAGCCTATGCATGAAATAGAAGCTGCTGTAAGCTTTGGAGCTAGAAATATTCTAGGAACCCATTGTCATCTCCAGCATTTGAAAAGAGGAGAGGTCAGGGAATGATGGATGAAAAATTGGACATGAGCCAGCAATGTGCTCTTGCAGCCCAGACACCCAAGTGTGTCCTGAGCTGCTGAATGAGAAGTGTGACCAGCAGGTCGAGGGAGGTGATTCTGTCCCTCTACTCTGCTCTGGTGAGATCCCACCTGGAACATTGCATCCAGCTGTGGGGTTCCCAGGGCAAGAAAGATGTGGACATGCTGGAGTGGGTCCCAAGGAGGGCCACAGAAATGGTCAGAGGGCTGGAGCAGCTGTCCTATGATGACAGGTTGAGAGAGTTGGGATTGTCCAGCCTTGAGAAGAGAAGGCTTGAGGGAGACCTTACTGCAACCTTTCAATACTTAAAGGGCACTTAAAAGAAGGGTTTTTATCAGGGCTTGTAATGATAGGACAAGGGATGATGGTTTAAACTAAAAGAGGGCAGGCTTAGATTATGTGTTAGGAATAAATTGTTTACTATGAGGGCAGTGAAGCACTGAAATAGAGAAGTTGTGGATGCCCCAAACCCTGGAAGTGTCCAAAGTCAAGCTGGATCCCCCTGCCCCTGGAAGGGAGATTGGACTGGATGATCTTTAAATGTCAAAACCATTCTGTGATTCTATAATTCCATGAGTAGAAGTAGGAATAGAAAAAAAAAAAAGGTTGAAATAGGAATAGGGAGAGTAAATTCTGGCATCATGATCAAACAAGATAAAGAAATTGGATGTAACAACAAATGGGTAACAAAAGAAACCTTAGAAGTAATTGTTAACCTTGATTGTGAGGTCCAGAGGAAAAGCACTGCTCTTCTGAACAGAGGAGTGCAAAAAGGCTTGATGGTTTGTAGATGGAGAACCCTACATGAGAGAGACCAAGAAATCCAAGACAGCACAAATGCTGAGAAAGAGGGGAAAGAAGGTTAGAGATGAAAAAATACTAAACAAAAATACTAAATAATATGCAAAAAAATAGTCACACAGCTCTGCTTTTGGAAACTTTAACTTGCAAACAGAGTATGCAGAGGGTTAACAGCTGAAGATTTCACATGGACTGAGCATAATAAGAAAATGCTGGGCTTTTTCAAAAGGCACTTCTAGGACCATGCATAAATTACCATCAGAAACAACAATTAATTGTGTGGGATTTCAGTAACTGCATTATTCTTTTGTTGTTCCAGAATTTCTTATCCACAGTGGACTTAATTGTTAATAATTCCACAACTGAAGCTTGGGAAGACCTGAATAAAGGGAAGACACAACAAAGTTCTGTGTTACTGCAGTCAGTAGAAAACTTTTCCCTGCGCCTCCAACCAGTTAACAACACCATTCCTTCTGTCTCTACAAAAACTGTTCACCTCGAAGGGATAGTTGTCAAGGAAAGTAACAACACAGATTATAACAAGGATTTCCTCAGTTCAGAAAACCTCTCAGTCAATGTGCTCATTCGTGAAACTGAAATTCAGACTCTAGCCCAAAATTCAACCGTTATCAGTGTGATGTACTCAACACTTGGACATATTTTGCCCCAAAATGGGTTTGACTATGTGAACGGTTTATTGATAACAACAACTTTGAGCAGCAACAGAAGCCAGAAGTTTGATGTTAATATGACATTTGCAAAGAAAGACTTGTCTCTAAAGATGCCCAAGTGTGTCTTTTGGAACTTCACACTCAACAATGGTAGGGGAGACTGGGATACATATGGCTGCACACCCACAGAGTTAGAAGATTATGTCATTTGCTCCTGCAATCACTTGACATCATTCTCCATTCTGATGTCACCTGATAGATCCTCCGAGCTAATCTTTGAAGATTATATTTCCTATGTTGGCCTGGGCATTTCAATTGTGAGCTTGGTGGTCTGCATCATAATTGAGTCCTTGGTCTGGAAGTATGTGACCAACAACACAACCTCCTACATGCGCCACGTCTGCATTCTCAACATAGCCATATCCCTCCTGATTGCTGACGTTTGGTTCATTGTCACTGCCTCCATCAGTGATCAAAACCAGCAGTTCAGCAGAGACATCTGTATCATGGCCACATTCTTCATCCATTTTTTCTACCTGTGTGTCTTTTTCTGGATGCTGAGCCTGGGCCTCATCCTTTTCTACAGACTGGTGTTCATCTTACACAACACAAGCAAGACTGCTCAAAAGGCAGTGGCATTCTGCCTGGGATACGTGTGCCCCTTTGTCATTGCAGTCACCACCATCGCTGTCACGCTGCCAAAGAACAGTTACACGAGAAAGGATGTCTGCTGGCTCAACTGGAAGGACAGCAAAGCTCTCCTGGCCTTCGTCATACCTGCCTTGATCATCGTGGCCACAAACTTATGCACCGCTGCAGTTGTTATAATAAGAATTCTGAGGCCAACTATTGGGGATAGGTCAAGTGGACAGGAGAGGAAATCTCTGTTTCAAATTGGCAAAAGTGTGGCCATCCTGACACCACTGTTAGGCCTCACCTGGGGTTTCGGCCTTGCCACCATCATCAATAACAGTCATCCAGCTTTCCACATCCTCTTTGCTCTGCTCAATGCTTTGCAGGTGGGTTGCAGATAGTTTTGTTTCCTCTACGATGATTTAACATAGAGACATTATTGCTGTGCTGTGCTTGGCAGGGCATAAGAACAGCAGGGAAAAGCTCAGATTTGCCTTACACATCCTTATTCCAAAAGGGCTCTTTGGCAAACCCATTCCAGGAATTCAGCAGTGTTTCATATTCTCAATGGCCTTAACAGAGAGGTGCCTTACAGATAAAGCTCACCTAAAGATAACTTCCAACTTTTCCAGTAGTTTTGGGATCAACTTCACTGCTGAAGACTAGGCAAACAGCCCTGTTATGTTCAGGTGGGCAAACTTGAGCATCCCTGTTCTCATTTAGAGTGCACCTGGAGGCATTGTGTTATGTTCTTGTGAGTTCAAGTATAAACAACATAAAAGTCACCAAGACCAGCTGAGCAGTACTAATGATAAAGAGAAGAACTGACAGAAATACATGATTGAGAGTTTTCAGTCATTATGACCTTTACAACATATTTAGATGGCCAGTAGGATCTCCATACAGTGAGGTTTTTTAAGGACAAAATAGTTATGTCTACTCTCTCTAAAGAGAATTCTTAAGAATGGTCATTCTTAAGAAAATGGTATCAAAACTGTGTTCTTCAAAGGAAACTCACTGACCTTTTTCTTGGAACCTGCTAGTTTGCCTGAAGAACATAAGCAGGACGTGTCTTGCATATGCAGACTTTTCTTCTTCCAAATACATTTAGTGCTACCACACTATCTGTGTCACTTTGTAGACCAGATAAACACAGAATTTAAATAGACCAGGCCTGGAGAACTCCTGCCAAATCAGCAGTCCACTCTGTGATGTGCAGTTAGACAAATGCCCTCTACCAAAGAGTTCAGAGTTTAAATAGTATGATGGACAATGTTGGAGATAATTATCGGATATTGCAATTAAAGGTTGGTGTCATCAAAATACATATAATTATCTGTCTCCTAGGGATTGTTCATTTTGGTGTTTGGGACTCTCTGGGACAAGAAGGTAAGGATTCAAACTATTTCTTGCATTATGTCAAACTGCTGTTGGAATTTAAACAGAATTTCTGTATCTACTGATGGATTTTTTTTTTTTAACAAATAGATACAAGAAGCCCTGTTGAAGAGGAATTCCATGTCCAAATGGAGTTCACAGCAATCAAAGGTTAGAACCTTGACCTAAGAATGTATTTCAGTTACTGCTGTTCAGTCTAACATTCTCCAGTGCACCTTATATTTTGGATTATTTATTAGAACAAGTCAGAGAGGACACTAACAACATAAATATGATAATATCCCCTTTTTCAAAGTTCACTATTTTGAGTACAATTGGTCACAAATGAGATGGAGGTTAGTGGACATTTGTTTTAAATTCCACAACAAATAAACTATAAAATGCAACTGAAACTTTTAGTTAGAAAGCAGAAAATGTCTCTGGCACTATTATTTATTCACAACCTGAGAGAAATTCAAGGGGGGCTTCTGGGGAATTATTGTTTCAACTTACACTTCTGCATTCATAACACCTTACAAAAAAAGCCAGGATGTGTAAGAATCTAAGAATTGTTTGGGTTGGAAGGGACCTTCAAGATCATCTGGTTCCAACACTCACCTCATCCAGAGCTGCCTATGGTGCTGGCATCATGCTGATGTGACAACAAAGCCTGATTTTATATTGGTATCTGAACAGGGTTTGTTCAGAAGAGCCTGTACAGGTATTGCTAAAGAACTGGGAAGCCGACTTAAGAGCAAGGATAATTAAGAAGATGAGAACATAGGCTCAAAGGAGTTAAAGAGTCCCTTAGAGTTGAACTATCAGCTCAGAAGAGCAGCACTGGATCAAATCACTCCAACTTCCACGGGAATTGCTGAAGTTGGAAAGTACCCTCAGAGATCATCTTGCACCACACTCCCATCAGAGCATGGTCAGCTAGAGCTCAGAGCTGTGTCCAGTTGGGGTTTGAGTAGCTCCAAAGATGGAGACACCACCATCTCTATGTGCAGCCTTTTCCTGTGTTTGACCATCCTCGCAGTGAAAAAGTTTCCTCTTTTTGGGATTTCCTGTATTTCTATTTGTTTTCAATGCATCTTGTCCTTTCACTGGGCACCAAGGAGAAAAGTCTGGCTCTGTCTTTACTCTGTTCCAGTCAGACGCCCCCAGCATGTCCTGGCATTGGGTTTGTTCATCCCCAGGGACAGGAGGACGTTGCATTTCCCTATGCTGAACTTAATAAGATTCCTGTCATTCCATTTCTCCAGCCTGTTGAGGTCTGAGAATGAGCAAATAAAGCAATATCCAAGTCTTTGATTAAGCTTTTTATATGTGATTCATTTACCTTCTACTCTACCACATTATGATAAAGGTGACAATACACAACACTGCCTAATTTCCACCACCAAGGTACAACTAATGAATGAAGAAGGACTGAACAGAAAAAGATGTGTTTTCCTTACCTTTTTTTAACACATCTCTGGAGGAATCCCATTAAATTCTCAAACCACTCCAGAACTGAAAAAGAAACTTCATTTTAGCAGCAAAAAGTTCCTTCATTCCCTCCTTTGCATCTGGACTGCAGAGAGTTGTGTTCCAATGCCCTCTAGCGTGGCAAGTTAAATTTGCCTCGGATTATCTCAGGCTGCTGGCTGTCAAGGACAATCCCCATTCACATAAATCTTAGCATTTCTGGCTACCCTAATAGCAATACTGCCACAGGTAAGGGACCAGAACCCCTTACTGCCTGTTAGGACAGACTCTGGAACCTAAGGCATTTTCCCTGGCCAACAGTTAGAGACAAGCAGTTTGTGCCTTGTAGTTTCTTTTAAAGCTGATCTCCATCACCACTATAAACATGCAAATGTCCAAACTTGATACCTCACAAACATCTAACTTGGCCTTCTGTGGATTGTTTGCTCATATTACTGAGACAATATTGGAAACTTTTTTCTTCTCCCTAAAATGGGGCTACAAAGAAAGTTCTAGGCTTTTGACAAAAAACAAATTTTCTCTCTTACAGTCATCCTCCCTGATCCTGGTGACACCAATGCTTGCTATGAGCTACCCATTTTCAAGAACTTTTAACAACTTATGTGGGAAAACAGGTATGTGACAATAGATCTCCCTTACTAAAGCACAAATGAGTTTTTGCCTTTATTCTTGCTGTCAGGGTCTGTCTGTCCTGATACCAATTTGCCTTTCCATGCATCCATAGATAGTTTTTAATTTTCTAATGCAAACAAACTGCAATAAGTCAATTGTAGCGTAATGCTAGAAGCACAATTGTCTATCTCTGAAACAATTATTGGATGTTTCAGCAATTCTAAACCCCACTAATTAAGCTTTGTTTTGAGCTTAATGAGATCATGGCACAGTTCATTCATTATTCATTTACTCTTCACCACCTTGGAGCTGTATTTCTTCAAAAGTGGCTCTCATTTTATGGACATCACCATTTAAGTTATGACTTTATCTTGCAAAAAACACTGCTAGAAATATTATTTCATTTCTAAGTGCCCAATCTTTGTATCCAAACTTTGTTCAGAGAAGATGGTTACATTCAGTTGAAGTGGGATGTGAAGGAATTTAATGTGAGCACTCAACTGATTTTTAAAAGCCTTTTTATTAGTCAGGTAATGGAACAAAGAGACAGGACTGCACTAGCCAGACACAGAAGCTTCCCACCACAAGAATGAGAATTGCCCACAACTGCTTTCCCTGCTTCTGCCATCTCAAACTCCCCTTTTGTAAGCACTCCTCCACACTCTGCTCTTGGGCTCCCTGCACTTGGGTCTTAGTTTAGAGCCTTGTGGCCATAAGAGGGAGTGAGGTGGGATTCATCTCAGGAGCCTGGGGATGTGCTGTGTTCTGGATGTGTCCCTGTGCTCCAGGAGAAGCACAAAGTCCCTCCATTTATGTGAGTAAATCACTGCTCTGTGGCATGGTTGGCAGTTCAAGCTGACACATCCTGGCTGTGTCACTGAGCACAGTGAGTCCTGTGGCTGCTGGTATTGCTGTAATCCAGGCAGTGCCAGGGCTGCAGGACAAGGCAGAGCCACCTTGGCCACCAGCACAGGTGTAACTGTCCTTAATTTGCAGTGCCAACACGTCCCAGGCTGTCTGTCCTTGTCTAACCCCTGTGCTTTGTTTTGCAGGAAAATACAGAGTATCTTCTTCAGAGCCATCCACCTCTTCCACTGAAAACACTTCCAAGGCATATTCCTTGCTTAACTGAAGCACTGCCAATGCTAAATTGTGTAACTCTGAAAGGACCTCTTCCAAGACACACACAAAAAGTACCTAGGAAGTGGAAATTCAGCAGGAACTGGACTGCTTCATTATGATTAAACTTGGTGCATTCTTCTGGAATTATCATTTCTGGGTAAAGTGTAAGGCAGAGAAGCTGAGAGAAGTGGAATTTTACAAGGTCTGCCAATCCCAGAAGAGATGACAAGGATTTGAAGGCCTTCAAGTGCAAGAAAGGACATTGGGAGTGAAGAATTCTCATCCCTTAAGTGGGTGCTTAGCATTATGCAGTACTGAGCCATGAATTGCAGTGCTTCACACAGTTGTCCAGTGGATTTGGTATGTCCCCTATCAACTCTCTGAGTGATCCCAAAGGCCTGTGCAGATGTACAAGTACCTCACAGCTTGTCTCCTGCCCTTATATTATTGTCTAGAAAGGCCACAGTGGTATCCACTTTCTATTTAAGACTTTCTGGAACCAAAAATTCCCAACTGAGAAGGGCCATTTCAGATCTTCACTTTTGACTTACATAAAATGAAGACCGTGATGATTCCTGCGTGGTCTTCTTTCAGGTGGAAAGACTGAAAGCTCCATGTGGCACTTTTTTGTTTTGAAAAAACAATATTTTTCTTTCCCTTGATATATAATGTGGTAAGACAGAGATGGTTGCTGTCCTCTGCCACAGAGGGGACTGCATTTAGTTAATGCATAGCAGTGTGCACTCCTCTTAGAGGAGAATCACATTTGGAGGACTCAGAGAATAAACTCTGTAATTAATATAAATCACCATGTGCCAGGCAGGATGAATGGTTTCATATAAATTATTGCTCTAATACGACATTTGTGGAACCAGTTATTTCAAGCCTGTATACCTTTAAAGGCAGGACTCCTGTCTTGAGAAGAACCTGAAAAGTATTTACAATGCACACAAATGTTACAAAATTTAATGTACAATATGGTAGATGGAATAACGAAGATTTAGATTTGAGGCCAGTATCAAATGCTGCAGTCAGGTGGTACAGCCCTTTTTGATTATCGGGGAATCAGGCCTGAGTTTGCCAGTGGTGAACCTGTTCCCAGAATTTTGGTGTGAATCAGGATGGGAAACTGTTCCCTACTGTTAGAAGTACTTATGATGGTTTGGTATGGGCAAGGGGGGATGACTGAAGACAGTAATCAAGCAAATCAAATGTGGTATTTATATTGAAAGCAATTGCTATTTGCTTCAAGATGTAGACATAATACCAAAACTAGAATGCACTTAGAGACAAAAATCCAGAATGTCTCTGAACTGCATGGCCACTGGGAACTTGAAAATCCCACCTTTATGCATTATTCCTACCAAATGTTGCCCTTGTTCATCCATTTGGTTTAACTCATTCTGGAAGTGGCTTGTGCAGTATTGAGCATCCACTCTTGCTAAGTGAGAGCAGGCTTTGCATGAGCTGTGAAGTCCCTGCAGACAGCACAGTCCCAGTCCCACCTCACCCTATCTCTGCAGGCATTTCATCGCAGGTTTCACCACACTGCCCAGTTCAGGGCTCTGGACTGTCTGTGCAGGAGAAATCAGGATGTCATGCCAAGCTGCCTGGCACCAAAGGGCCACCTTTGTGTGGCTCTTTAAAGGCAAAGTCCTTGACAGTGTAACAAAAGCTATGACAATTCACCAAAGAGAAGCAGCTAAGAAACCTGTGCCAGTTTAAAAGACTTGGGGGTCAAGGCTTCACTTGAATACTCACACAGATAAAATGGGAGAGAAGAAAAGGGGGAGTGCTGAATGGAGGAAGAAGGGGAAACGCATGGCAGCAAACATCCTGTACCTCTTTCCTGCACTCTCTGCAGCAGGAATCAAGTCTGTGGCATAAGCAGTGTGGGCAGTGGGCTCACCGACAGATTTCTCCCTTCACAAGTCTGGTATTTTGGGCTCTTATCCCAGTTCTTCCCTTTGTCCTGATCCAAATCCCTTCACTCACCTCCCATTCCCAAAGTAAAGGCTGTCACAGGCTCATTTCCTGATGAGTGCTGTCACTCATATGTTTCCCCTGCCTGGACAGCAGTCCCCCTGCCATGGCTGTAGCCTTGCCTGGACCATAAATAAACCAGCGTGGGAACCACATAGACCTTGCAGGGCTTTTCCTTTTGTGGTCTGGCTGCAGCACTCCCTCAAAGCAGTGCTCTCAGGAGAGGCCCCTGCTTGCCCCTGGTTCAGCACTGCTGTGAGATTCACCCAAATCATAGAGCCTATGTTGTCCCCAAGGCCAGGTGAGCCAGGGTAGCCAAGAAGGAGACTGACCACAGCCCTCCCTGACAGGGATGGCCACCAGCCCTTCACTGAGAACCCCTGTGTAACTGCAGGTCTGCAGCTGCCAGCCACACTGGGAAGGATGAGGAGTCTTGTTAACAACAAAAAAAATATCTGCCCAGAACCATCTGGTTCCAGTGCCAGCCTTGGATGAGGAAACAACCACACGAGAGTTGCCCTGCTGTGATGCTCTGAAGGGAGCCAGACCATCAAACAGGGCCCAGATGCATCCAGGACCACCTGCCAGGACATCTGTGACTGGAAGCCACCACAGGTTCTCCTGACAGAGAGGAGTCACTGTGTGGTTTGGCAGAGTGGAGACTTGGGCTCTGTCTATGCAAGCAAATGGAACAGTGTCAGAGCCTACATGTGTGTTTGGAGTGCACAGTGACAACTTGCATTCTTATTCTTGGTGTCCCTTTAGGGATACCAAAATCATGTGCAGGGTAGCACTTGGCTGGGACTTGCCTGGATCCTCTCTGCCTTGGTTTCTGTCTCACACATTCACTAGCAATCTGCACTGTGTGATTTTATTCAACTTTATGGATCTTTTGTCTTTCATTCCATAACCCTGTGTGATTTACGAGGTTGTCAACTTGGGTGGAAAACCCACTTAACCCAAGGGGGAGTCCCAAAATCCAGCTGGCAGAAAGTAATGGGATCTGTAATTCCCTCTCCCCTCTGATGAGATCCAGCCAGTCAGGCGTGTTGCAGGAAACGCTGATATAAGTGTTTGTTTTGATTTTATTCCAAAGGCCGAGAATAAGTGGGACAGAGTATTGACTTGCTGATAAAGCCTTAATTAAATGGGTAGTTTGTCCCTACTTAAAGGACTGCTGTGATCAGCAGGATGAATCCAGTGTATCCCTGTGTACAACCTACTGCCATGAGAGTGCATTTTCCCTTGGCTGCCATCCCTTCTAACTTGTATCTGGTAAGTACAAAGGTACATCACACTCTGGGATTTTTTACCATTTGCATTCTGAACTCCTGCAGACACAAACTGCTCTTGAAGGAAACCTGGATACCAAAGTTTCAAGTGTGGAAACTGTTAGAGCCCTTGTAAGCAGAGATCTTAGGACATACTGGATCAGTTGCTTCCTGATACCTGCAGTAAGTCTGGGGGTATAAACACCTTGTCCAGCATACTGCAGTACCACAGTCTTCATCTTCATACACTCCCACCCCTCTCCTTGAGTCATGACTTGATGGTTTTGAAAGACATGTGAACTTAATGGCAACCATGACAGGTTCTACCCATTATAATTGATACTCTGCTCCAATTTCACCCAGAGCCTGTTGAAATTATGGGAGTTTTATAGCTGGTTTAAAAAAAAAATTGGATTAGGCTCGGAGAATAGATGCACTCTTGAATATTGAAAACCTTATGTGATGAGACCTTCTAGAAAGACAACTAACTTTAATGTGGAAATATTTCCCTGCTAGAGCATTGGCCAAAAACATACAGTAGTAATTTGTGAATTCTGTGTAATAGCTAATTAGTGTAAGTAAACCAGCACAGCCCCAGGGAAAGTAAGTGATGATGTACTGACTTACATAAGTCAGGTTTGTACCCTTTAGAATTCTTGAGCAATTTTTGTAGGAACATTTCCAGAATCTTAATACATGTGTTTTGGTGTGATTTTCACCAGTGTTTTCAGAGGCTCTATCAGTTATTTAATCTAAGTTTGAACTGTGGCTGAGGATAAATGCATGGGCTCTCAGCACTGCTGCCTGCTATGGGATGAAGAAACAAAACTTTCAAAAAACACACGAGAAAGGCAGTGTATGAATTTTCATCAGACAGCAGCTCTACATGACACATTTTAACTGCCACATCCCTCAGAAAAAAACAGATTGCTGCCAAGCTGTTGACAGAGCTTTTCATCCATACGATGACTGGTTTTCTACAAGTTGTATTCACAGTTTTTCACTCAAAATGGATATTTTATGAACTATGGAAAAACACCAGCTTGAGATTTGTCCCCCTGCAGTTTTTCATCTTCTAGCCATCATGGAAATGAGGGCAATAGTTAGGACAATGGTTCCAGAAATTCCACCAATTGCCATTCCCAGGATGTTCCCATGGACCTGCATTGACTGACACCTCTCACCAGTGAAGAAGAAGGCTTGTCCTGATGGGCACCTGGGAAAACAAAGCACAGACTCAGTGGATCAGGAGCCTTGTCATGCCCTCACCCCAAGGTCCTCACATGCACTATCCTGGATGAGCAGTTCCCATTGGAGGGGTGCACATCACAGCACCTCCACCTTGTTTGGAGGCTATTTACACACCCTGGAAGCACCAGAGGATAAGGGTTCTTTGCCTCATGCAAAGAAACCTCCCTGGTAGGGAAAGAAACTTCCTTGGCTACTGGTAGGAACCAGTGACTGTGGTAAAATGGTTTATTTTCACTGTTCCTTGAAGACCTGGTGGCTTAGACTTCTGAGATCTGTAGCTCTGAATACTTTTTAGCTGCATCACTTGAAGAAGAAAACCAGGCCAAGGAGGGAGGAGGTCTGTGGTACCTGCAGCTTGCTTTTCCTTTCACATTCACACAGATGCCATCATTCTGACAGGGGTTTGGGTCACAGGGGTCTGGCAGAGAAGGCTGCTGGTCCTGAATGGGCTCCTTGTCTGGGGCTGCTCTCTTCTGCCTTTCAAGAATGAGGCCTTCCGTGAGGGCAGATTGCACAGATTCAACAGGAACTTCAGTGTTATTGAGGTGAATTATATCTTAAAAAAAAGGAGAAAGACATCAGAATTGGTGAGTGATGCTATGTGTAGTGTGCCTCATACCAGGGTCTCACAGAGAGTGAGCTCCTTATCCATTTTCCCTTTACAGAGCTCTTGCTGTACCACAAGTTCTGTGTATTTAAAGCACAAGATAGAAAATAGTACTGAATAACAGAAACTAGTTAGGTAAATCTGTGATGTTTTGTACTTTGAAAAATTATGCCAAGTGTGGCCTTTTTATTTGGAAATGAATACAGTGGGAATGGCCTTCTAGTAGTTCAGTGCTTAGAAATGGACATAGATACTGGTCAGGGTGCTTAAAGGTGTCTAAGAAGTTAACATTCTAAAACTCACTGCCATTTAAATCCCTCTGAAGTCACAATCACTTTAGTAAGCATCACCCACCAGACACTAGGACACAGAAATGCTTTTTAAAGTTGATCCCCATTAGAAGAGAACTTGGAGACAGGTGGCAAGAGTTATTTGAATGTATGAAAATAGAAAGAATCACCTGTTTTGTAAGGAGAATCAGGGAAAGGGTCCTTACCATTAAATTCTGCAAAAATAATCAGGTCATCATTTTTCAGGAAGCTTCTCCGTCTCATCTGGCTGTGGGATATGAAGTTATTCCACCCCCTGGATGAAGTTCTGTAGCAATTGCATGACTCATCAAATCTTCCAGCAATTGATGGTTTATCCCATATTATAGCTCCAGTATCTGCAAAGAGAAAATGAGAACCACAAAGTTGTGCAGCTCAAAGTATTACATGACCTTTTTCTGCATTGTAGCGTTAAAGGGGATTTATGTTGTAAAATCAAGTTCAGACCTGAAATTCACAAACAAATCACAGAGGACTGACAAACTAAGGATGCTAGGGGATTGTCAGGTATGGTCTGCATGGGGATTCTTAGTCTGTGTCAGGCCATTGAGATTCCACAACTCAGCTTTCATTGAGAACTAACAAAACAAAACTTACCTTCTCATTGTCACCAGCTAAGAGCTGCCTCCTGTATAAAGACACTTCCCCATCAGTTTTAAGTACCTGTGGTTTAGAATTTAGTAGATTTTGGGCATTGCTGTGTTTCTGTTAAACATATTCATACTTAATGTTTAAAAGCTCCTACTGAAAAAGTATGTACTAAAGTTCCACTGGAAAAGGTGGAAGGAAATCTCTAGTATTTTACACTGTACCAAACTCAATGATGCCCCATTATTCTTATTTCTTTCATACACTTACAGAATGACTTCTGTTAGGAGGCACCTTAAAGATCATCTTTTTCCAAACCCCTGCCATAGGCAGGGAGACTTTCCATTATCCCAGGTTGTTCTAGGCCCCATCCAGCCTGGCCTTGAATCCTTAGAGGGATGGGGCATCCACAACTTCTCTGGGCAGCCTATTCCAGGGCCTCACCACTCTCACAGTAAAGAATTTCTTCCTAATATCCAATCTAAACCTGCTCTCTTTCAGTTTGAAGCCATTCCCCCTTGTCCTGGCATTCCATACACTTGCAAATAGTCTCTCTCTATCTTTCTTGCAGGCTCCCTTCAGGTGCTGGAAGGCCACAATTAGGTCACCCTGACTGTTCAGCCTTCTTTTCTCCAGGGTGAACAATTCTGAATTGACACATCCATGAGAAAGTGTGAATGTTGTGCATTCAGACCATGTAGGTTGAAGTTCACTGAATATGTTGAAGTTGACTGAGCCTCCAAAATGCAGTTTTAACCATAGGTAGAATGGGAATTGACAGCTCTTGGGAAAAATCTATATTTAGAATCAAGCTCAGATATCCCAGGGGTTATTCATAAGAACACCAACCTTACATGTGTCACTTATCACATTATACAGTCTTCCACAGGCAGGAATTGAGTCACACACAGGGAATATGTACACAGGAAAGTGTCCCATATTGGGAAATATGTCCAAAGTTGCCCATCTCTGAGTCCTACACTCAGATTCCTTGGCTCTCATTGCCAACATTCCTCCAGGCGGGCTCCCTTACCTGAGTTAACGTGGTTTTTGCTTGTGGTGAAGCTTTTGCTCGAGGACATCCTTTTCAGGACGTCGGGATCCTGGTCCAGCACTGTGAGTGTGGCCTGGCGGTTCAGAGCTGGCCACTCCAGAACTGCATCGTTCTCTCCACTGCACAGGTGGAAGGCAACACGAGAGTAGCCACTGCTTTGGTAGTTGGGAAGCACAGTGATGCCAAATCCATAACCCTCAGGGCTGTAAAACCGAGGGCTTTCAATAACACTGATGGATGTGTTCGCAAGGATTTTGCTGAAGTTCCGGATGACCCACACAGCTGTGGGACAGGGGGTCTCTGTCAGAGTGACATCATCAATAGCAATCCCACCAGATGAAGAGCTAGGATTGCCTTTTAGTCCTTGGAAAAAGTAACGAAACTTCTTCTGAGCATTGAGGGTTACGTGGGCAATTTTCCAGTTGGAGTCACTGTCCGCTTTGGTGAAAGGAAAGCAAAACATTGCCATCAGTGTGATTAGAGACACTGTGAAACAACTTGCCCATAGCCATCCATCCCAGCTGTGTTTTTAGACAATTGGACCTCTCACAGAGTCCTGAAGGCTAGAGATCTTAAGCTGATGCTGTGACTATAATATTTCCACATTGCTTTGAACATGCTGTAAGAGGAAATCTTCACACATTAGGGAATGACAGTCTGTAGTATAAAGGGTAACATGCTAAAGGCTAATACAAAAAAAGAAGGTGGGAATCAATGATCCAATGTGTTAGAATTATTTTTTTCTGCCACTTCTCCAGGGAATTGTCCCTCCATGCAAGCTGCTGCAGCCTGATATAAGGAGGTTATGACAGGTCTTTTGTTAAGACAACATAAACACATGGAGCTGCAGGGACTGAGTTTGTCCTGTTTAGCAAATCACCTGAAATGGGAATCCAGTTCACGTTTCCAAAACTGTATATGCTTTTATATTTATCAATATCTAAAAATCAGTCTGGGGTTCTTACTGAATGCAGAGGAGCAGAGGTATTTACACCTGAATAGCCCACTGTTAGATCATATAACAGCCAGTGGAGACACAGCCAATTGATCTCCTGTGTGGCTTGGGGTCCCTCTCAATAACCAAGTGTAACATAACATTAGGAATGTGACTTCAGCTGAGAAGACCAAAATCACATTATTACAACCCACAGCCTCTCTGCTAAATGCCCCCATGTAATACCAAAATTCTTAGCTGTATTGCAAGATATTCTGGTAACTTTGGGAAAATCTTTTAATTTCTGAGCCAATCTTCTGCATTCATGAGCACAGGAAGACAAATCCTCCCCCTACCCAAATATTCATCTTATTTCCAGACGTCCTGGGTTGCAATATAGATGTGTTTAAGTATTCTATTACCACCAGCTGTGGGCCGTTAGCTGCTATCAGCTGCTAATGACCCACTCCCGATGACCGGCAATGGGCCATCCGTTAGCTGTTATCAGCTGCTAATGACCCACCCGGATGACAGGCAATGGGCCATCAGGGACCCACCGTGTGACTCATGGACTTATCTCATCCCATTGTGGGATGCTTTGCCCAGGAGGGAGGAGCCAGGTGTTCCCACCTGGATATAACCTGGCCTTGGAACTGCCTGAGCTAGCCCTGTCTACTGGGTTCCCAGAGGACAAGAGCTACCACTGGATCTTCAGCTGGAGACTAGACCTTCACAGGATCACCGCTTCAACTGGACTACTTCAGTTAGACTGCTACTACCACCCTAACAGGGTGTTAGGTTGTATCTGACTTTGTCAGTGCTTTTCCTTGTATTATTTCACTTATTTTTAATTTCAATCTTGACTTGTGATCTCCCACTGGTTTGTCTTCAAACCAACACATATTTTGGCGCCCAATGTGGGGCACGACCTGGGGAAAATCAGAAATCTTATCACCATGATGCTCAGCCTGTCTATGTGGGTAATGTATCTTACCCTCTATATTTTCCCTCAAATGGGAAACTATCTGCCCGTCGTATTGCTCCTGTTGCGACCAGGGAATGGCATGAGAATTGCTCTATTGGTTTATTATGCCTATTGCATGGTAACCTGTAAGGCAATGAATGCCATTCGTTATATATACTCGACTTTGTCTGCCTGGCCTAATCTGAGCTGCTACGTCTGGGACCTCCTCAGCAATCGCACCCACCCTCTGGGGCTAGGAGCAGAGAACGGTTTCTTCCAGCATTTCAGGCCGGGCACAGCCGTCTTTGACAATATTGAGTTCTCTCTGGATGCTAAGGATGGCATAATCTTCCTGTCAGTTCTGTTTTCCTTTTTCTCTGCGACCAGCACCGTGTACCTCCTGCTGAAGAACAGAACAATACTTTGTCTTCTTGAGGAGGCGAAACAAAGCAAATCAGAACAGCCGAAGCCCGTAGCAGTTGCCCCCGTCCAGAAAAAGAAATCCAAGAGCAAATCAGTCCGCATAGCGACTGATGAGGATGCGGCAGGACCATCCCACCAAGCAGAAGAGACAGAGCCAGAGATCATCACTCGCTCTCTATCCCTGGGGGAGCTGCGGGACCTACGGAGGGAATTCACCCGGCAGGCGAACGAGTCCATCTTGACCTGGCTGCTCCGCATCTGGGATGCCGCAGCTAACAACACCATTCTGGATGGAAGTGAGGCCAGGCAACTGGGATCCCTGTCCCAGGATGTGGTTATTGACCAGGGGATTGGGAAAACCCAGGAAACTCTCAGCCTCTGGCGGCGATTGCTGGCGAGTGTACGGGACAGATACCTGTCTAAAGAAGACCTCCAAATGCACCAAAGGAAATGGAACACGATAAAACAAGGTATCCGATGCCTGAGAGAATTGGCCGTGCTAGAGATCATTTTCTCGGACAATGAGAGATTCCCCAAGAGCCCAGATAATGTCCAGTGCACTTCACAAATGTGGCTGAGATTCGCATGGCTCGGACCAGAGATATACTCTCGTTATCTGGCAACACTGCAGTGGAGGGAAGGCGAAGACAAGGTGGGTGTGTTAGCAAACAAACTGAGAATTTACGAGGACACTGTCACTGCTCCACTACGCACCCATGTCTCATCAGTGGAAACAAACCTGGCTGAGCAAGTCCGGAGCTTGATTGAAGAGAGCCACCAGAAACTAAGGAAAGAGCTCAAAGAAGGATTTTTCCATGCCACACCGAAACCAACCAGAGTCTCTGCCATCAGGAGCAGACGTCCCCCAGCCAGGGAAAGAAGACAAACTCCGCGACGTGACCTCTGGTTTTTCCTACAGGATCATGGGGAAGACATGAGAAAGTGGGATAGGAAACCCACCTCCTCCTTAGCAGCCCGGGTATGCGAATTGAAAAGAGAAACATCCACTTCAGGAGGCTCATCTAGGTACAACACTGCCCCAGTCTCTTGTGGACAGAACCCCAGACGGCATGGAAATGACGATATGACTGATCCTCTTGAAGGTACCTCAGGAACACATTTACAGGAGGAGAGCATTGTGCACCAAAAACAGGATTAAAGGAGCCCTGCCTCTAGCCAGGTAGAGGAAAGGGATAACTGGATCTATTGGACTGTGTGGATCCGATGGCCTGGCATGTCTGACCCACAAAGATACACGGCTTTGGTTGATACCGGCGCTCAGTGCACCTTGATGCCATCCAGGTATGTGGGGACCGAATCCATTTCTATTTCTGGGGTGACAGGAGGATCCCAGCAGCTGACTGTACTGGAAGCTGAAGTGAGTTTAACTGGGAACGAGTGGCAGAAACACCCCATTGTGACTGGTCCAGATGCCCCATGCATCCTTGGCATAGACTATCTCAGGAGTGGATATTTCAAAGACCCAAAGGGACATCGCTGGGCTTTTGGGATAGCGGCCATAGAGACAGAAGATATAAGACAACTGAATACCCTGCCTGGTCTCTCAGACAACCCATCTGCTGTAGTACTACTGAGAATTGAAGAACAGCGGGTACCAATCGCTACAGCAACAGTGCACCGCCGGCAATACCGCACAGACAGAGACTCTGTGGCCCCCATCCATAAGATGATTCGGGAACTGGAGAGCCAAGGGGTGGTCAGCAAGGCCCACTCACCCTTTAACAGCCCTATATGGCCGGTGCGTAAGTCCAGTGAAGAATGGAGACTGACGGTGGATTACCGTGGCCTGAATGAAGTCACACCACCACTGAGTGCTGCTGTACCGGACATGTTGGAACTTCAGTACGAGCTGGAATCCAAGGCGGCAAAGTGGTATGCGACCATTGATATTGCCAATGCCTTTTTCTCCATTCCACTGGCAGCAGAGTGCAGACCTCAGTTTGCTTTCACCTGGAGGGGCGTGCAGTACACGTGGAACCGACTGCCCCAGGGGTGGAAGCATAGTCCCACCATCTGCCATGGACTGATCCAGGCTGCACTGGAAAAGGGTGAGGCTCCAGAACATTTGCAGTATATTGATGACATCATTGTGTGGGGGGACACAGCAACGGAAGTATTTGGGAAAGGAGAGAAAATCATCAGAATTCTCCTGGAAGCCGGTTTCGCCATCAAGAAGAGTAAAGTCAAGGGACCTGCCCAAGAGATCCAGTTCCTGGGAGTAAAGTGACAAGACGGACGGCGTCAGATTCCTTCTGAGGTCATCAATAAGATCACCGCGATGTCTCCACCAACCAACAAGAAGGAGACGCAAGCCTTCCTAGGCGCTATAGGCTTTTGGAGAATGCACATCCCTGAGTACAGCCAGATCATGAGTCCTCTCTACCTCATAACCCGCAAGAAGAACGATTTCCACTGGGGTCCTGAACAGCAGCAAGCCTTCACCCAGATCAAACAGGAGATCGCTCATGCGGTAGCACTTGGCCCAGTCAGGACAGGACCAGAGGTAAAGAATGTGCTTTACTCTGCAGCCGGGAGCCATGGTCTGTCCTGGAGCCTTTGGCAGAAGGTGCCTGGTGAGACCCGAGGCCGACCACTGGGATTCTGGAGTCGAAGTTACAGAGGGTCTGAAGTCAACTACACTCCCACCGAGAAAGAAATCTTGGCAGTTTACGAAGGAGTCCAAGCCGCCTCAGAGGTGATCGGCACAGAGGCACAACTTCTCCTTGCACCCCGACTGCCAGTGCTGGGGTGGATGTTCAAGGGAAGGGTTCCCTCTACCCACCATGCCACTGATGCCATGTGGAGCAAATGGATTGCCCTCATCACACAGCGTGCCCGTATTGGAAACCCGAATCGCCCTGGGATTCTGGAAATTATAACAAACTGGCCTGAAGGTGAGACTTTCAAATTATCTTCAGAAGAAGCAGAGGAGCAAGTAGCACGTGCCGAGGAAGCACCCCCGTATAATGAGCTGCCGGAGAGTGAAAGACGCTACGCCCTCTTCACCGATGGTTCCTGCCGAATTGTAGGCGCAGATCGGAAATGGAAAGCTGCAGTATGGAGCCCCACACGACAAGTTGCACAGGCTACCAAGGGACAAGGTGGATCAAGTCAGGTCGCGGAGCTTAAAGCCGTCCAGCTGGCTTTGGATATTGCTGAACAAGAGAAATGGCCAAGGCTCTATCTCTACACCGACTCCTGGATGGTAGCCAACGCGCTGTGGGGATGGTTAGATCGCTGGAGAAAGGCCAACTGGCAGCGCAGAGGAAAACCCATCTGGGCCGCTGAGATTTGGCAGGACATCGCCGCCCGGGCAGAAAAGCTGACCGTGAAAGTTCGACACGTGGATGCACATGTACCTAAGAGCCGGGCTAATGAAGAGCATCGTAACAACGAGCAAGTGGACCGAGCTGCCAGAGTGAAAGTGTCACAGGTGGATCTGGACTGGCAGCACAAAGGAGAGTTATTTCTAGCTCGTTGGGCCCATGATGCCTCTGGTCATCAAGGGAGGGATGCAACGTACAGATGGGCTCGTGACCGAGGGGTGGACTTGACCATGGACAACATCTCACAGGTCATCCACAGCTGTGAGACTTGCACTGCAATCAAACAGGCCAAGCGGGTGAAGCCTCTGTGGTACGGTGGATGATGGACAAAGTATAGGTATGGGGAAGTATGGCAAGTTGACTACATCACCCTTCCCCAAACCCGCCAAGGAAAGCGCTACGTGTTGACCATGGTGGAAGCAACCACGGGATGGTTAGAGACCTACCCTGTGCCTCATGCTACTGCCCGGAACACCATCTTGGGTCTGGAAAAGCAAGTCCTGTGGAGACATGGTACCCCTGAGAGAATCGAGTCTGACAATGGAACCCATTTCAAGAATGGCCTCATAAGTACCTGGGCTAGAGAACACGGAATTGAATGGATATACCATATCCCCTATCATGCACCAGCTGCCGGGAAAGTTGAACGGTGCAACGGACTACTTAAGACAACTTTGAAGGCACTTGGCGGGGGAACCTTCAAAAATTGGGAACTGAACTTAGCAAAGGCCACCTGGATGGTTAACACAAGGGGTTCTATCAATTGAGCCGGTCCTGCCCAGTCCAAACCTTTGCACACAGTGGATGGAGATAAAGTCCCTGTGGTACACATAAGAGGCTTTTTAGGAAAGACTGTTTGGATTAGTCCCACCTCAGGCAAAGGCAAGCCCATCCGTGGGGTTGTTTTTGCTCAAGAGCCTGGTTATACTTGGTGGGTGATGCAGGCAGATGGGGAAACCCGTTGTGTACCACAAGGAGACCTTATCTTAAGTGAGAACTGTGTAGATGGTAATAGAATAAGGGGTGGATAATGTCCTGGGTTGCAATATAGATGTGTTTAAGTATTCTATTACCACCAGCTGTGGGCCGTTAGCTGCTATCACCTGCTAATGACCCACTCCGGATGACAGGCAATGGGCCATCAGGGACCCACCGTGTGACTCATGGACTTATCTCATCCCATTGTGGGATGCTTTGCCCAGGAGGGAGGAGCCAGGTGTTCCCACCTGGATATAACCTGGCCTTGGAACTGCCTGAGCTAGCCCTGTCTACTGGGTTCCCAGAGGACAAGAGCTACCACTGGATCTTCAGCTGGAGACTAGACCTTCACAGGATCACCGCTTCAACTGGACTACTTCAGTTGGACTGCTACTACCACCCTAACAGGGTGTTAGGTTGTATCTGACTTTGTCAGTGCTTTTCCTTGTATTATTTCACTTATTTTTAATTTCAATCTTGACTTGTGATCTCCCACTGGTTTGTCTTCAAACCAACACACCAGAATTACCTTGAAAGGTTTGAATTTTCCTCATCTTGCGAATGTTCCCAGTGCCATCATCCTCCTTAAGCCAGATGATCAGCTTGTCAGAAGGGCTTCCTGTGGTCCTGTAGAAGAACTGGAGGCACTGCTGAGTTCTCTTTGGATAAAGGATTCGAGATTCTAGGATAGCCACCTCCTCTGCCTGGCCAGAGCTGGTGTCGAAGAACATGAAGTAGCCAGCATCTGGGGAGAAAGGGTAGACTGTCACTGCCTCTTTACACATTTCCTGCAAAGCTGTGCAATGTAAATTCATAATTTCAACTGCACTCTTTTAGCGAGCAGAAGGGTAGTACTGAGCATGAATAGTAACAAAAATGGTATGTGATAACCATCCAAGACAGACTGGGATAAGAATATATATGGAACTCACTGCTGTCAGCTCATGACAATTTTGTGTTAGCTGGTCTAACTGGAATTTGGATTCCTCAGGAATGTCAGAGATATACGAGGCAGAGGATTCAGTGCTGACCACAAGCAATTAGTAAATACATTGTTTTTACTTGATTTATACTGAAGATAATCTAAAAATGAGATCTTAGAGATCACGTGCTATATTACCTTGTAAACAGTAATTTCTTGTCAGCAATAAAGATAATAAAAAAGGGTTGGACACAACACTAGCACTGTCCTGACCTTGAACGTGAAGAAGGTCTTTTATAGTTTGACAAACACTTCAAAACTCAATTATTCAGCTTAAGAAAATTATTTAAGAATTCCTGCTTCTCTAGTTCAATTTCCCATTAACATTTTTGAAGTGTTCTTTACTTTGGTTTTGAAGTGTCTACTTTTATCCTTATATTTACAAGGATTCTCCATTTGCATACCTATCATATCTTGGTATCATACAAAGTTGTCATGTCTTATCTAAATTCTGTTGCTATTTTAGTTACTCAATTTAGTCAATGATTAAATTAATAAGTTAAATTCTTGTAGCTGTTGTGTGAAAGTTCCATGGACTCTTGTCCACGACAACATATCATACCATCACAGGATGGTTTGGGTTGGAAAGAACCATAAAGATCATCTCATTCCAACAGGTAAGCCTGCAGCTGCCTAAAGGCAGTGCAGCCTCCTGCGTGGTTACTGCAGAGTTTTGAGCTGTTTATCAGGTTGTCTCTAATCAGTCAGGGGAGTTGTCTCCATTCCCTTCCACAGAGTAGCAGTGCTTTGAACTCATATCCACAGAAACATTGCCAGAGATTGCTCTATGCAATGCATAACATTTGACCATCAGTTAAACTTATTTTAAATTTAAGTGCATTAAATGCAAGTATGACCACTCTTGCTCCAAGTGAGAAGCAGGGCTGTGAGCCTGTTGTTGAAATTTTTGTTGTAACAAACCCCCAAATGATCTAGAGTCTACCTCCTTTTTGACGAGAAAGTCAAACAAAGGCAACAAAAAGCATCTATGCCAATTAGAATATGGCCCTGGCAGACTTCAGCAGACTCCCTAAATGTTCAGCTCTAATTTCCCTCCTTCAGTTTAGCCAGCAATAAGTCAAAAACCCAGGACATCAAAACAGTCCAGGCAAAATAGGATCCATCTGTGTTAGAAACTTAGAATTTGCCCCCACTTGAGATGATTGCAGAACCAGTTCTCAAAAAATGTTTTAATTCCTTATGGAGTCAATGACCCTTTGGAGATGCTAAAAGGAGAGACACTCATACTCAGGCAATTCATTTATACTCTGGAGATCCTCAGACACAACCACCTCTTTCCATTCACTCTTCAAATAACATTGATACTTATTTTGTACTGAGTCACTGGATGTTAAAGCCTAAGTGCACATTAAGTTCCCAGTTCAGGCAGATTGGATTTTACCTGATAAACAACTCAAATTTTTTTTTTAAAGTTACAGTTAGACTGTATGGAGTGAGAAAAAGAATTAAGAGTCAGTTGAGGGTTAGAAGAATGTATTTCTAGAAAATGTCAGGTGGTTTTCTTGAGTTATATGGTATTTTTTGGCCTGATTAATGTCTATCAGCATTATTGTAGGTTGGAGATCTGTTCCTTCCAGTGGGTGTGTCACTTGAGGGGAATAAACTATTCCTGAGTGCAGCAAGTCAAAGAGTAACAAAGCACAAATGAATATTCTTAGGTCAAGGTTCCTTCCCCCTGTACTGAGGCAAAATTTACCACAGAGGTCACTTTTATCATGGAAGTGTGTAGTAGTTTTCCATGTCTAAACAGTGACAAATCAGGCTCTTGCTTTTCAGCACTGCCTGTTGAGATTTAATCTTTATTCTCACTTGTAAACTAGCAGCCTGTGACTGTGACTGGGGCTCACTGCACTATTTTTGAG
Organism: Entomyzon cyanotis; assembly: GCA_024500445.1. Classification (NCBI taxonomy): domain Eukaryota; kingdom Metazoa; phylum Chordata; class Aves; order Passeriformes; family Meliphagidae; genus Entomyzon; species Entomyzon cyanotis. The sequence goes on from JAKEPQ010000871.1 coordinate 69,291,794, forward strand.
ACTGTCTTCCTTTGAAAAATGGTGACATTACCATGTCAAAATAAAAAGTATCCCTGAACTCCTATAATAAAATCTTTGGAACATTCTTCTATTTCCAGAATTAGAATTCCGCAAGCTTAACTTCCCATTTCTATTGCAAACACAACATTTATGAGTGGCTACAAGTGCTGTTTGATTCTTATCCTGAGGTAATATAACTCTTAGACTTTGGAAGTTGCTGTAAATAATTTCCCAGGTTATATTTAAAAGACCTCTAGTTAAGATTGTTCTTTATCCTCTTTGATCTTGCTGGTGTGGACAACATTCCACTAAATTGAAAAAGGTTAGTGACAGTGAGACTGCAAACACTGTACAGAGTCTTTAACAACTTCTCTGCACCTGTCATTGTAGTCAGCCCTGGGGCAAACCCAGCTCAGAAAGTGTTCTGTTCCTTGTTTTACCTCTACAGCGCCCAGAAAGGGTGTGGTCCTCCTGCCCCACCATGCTGCCCTGTTGGTGCACCCAGTCTTGGTCATGGCTGGTGCCCTGGATCATACCACAAATGTTTTCATACTCAAAAGAACACTGGTCCAAAAAGGTGTGAGTTGAAGCTGAAAACAAAATACACACATGGTCACCTCCGAGTAGTAGCTCAGTAAAATTTCTGCTCTAATTTTGGGAGGGGTTGTTTACAGTAAGTATAACCATCCTGTAGAGAAGACAATCCTCACGTTAGTGGATTCGATCCCAGTGACTCAGAAGAGGAAACTTTTGATTCCTGGGAGGATTCCCTGAATAAAGACAACAACCTTTGACCTCTTTGCAGAAGGTTAACAAGCCCCACATGGTAGTGACTGATGGTGGCTGTCTTTGTGTGTATTTCCCAGCCCTGGTGCATTTAACCATTGCTTGGCTGAGGTTATCATTTTCATGGCTCATTTCTCTGCTTGATGAACTTGAGCTCTGTCCTTCCACTCCAGGCAAAGTCCAGCCTGTTACCTCAGACTGGTTCAGCTGAATTTGCCTGCAAGGTGATGCTTCTGCTGGCAGATCTGAAGGGGCAATAACTTCTCGGTAACAACCGTGATTGGTGATAACATCTTCAACCAGCTTAGCAAGCACCTTGACAGAGTGGGACTCTAGACCTAGCCAATCTCAGGCCCAAAATAATCTGATTAAGACTAAATGTCAGTAAAAGGGGGCAAAGTGCAGTTGCATTCACGTCAAAAATTCACAACAAATCTGCCCACACACCAGCAGAACACCACAGGTCTGAACTCCTGGGAGTGGCATGGAAGAAAAGGTGTGAATGATTTGACTTTCCTTGACTAATTTTTACAAATATAATGACAGTGAGAAGAGCCACAAATAGGATGAGAAGGGAGTAAACTGTGTTTATCTGCACATTACAGGTCCTGTCCCACACCTCCCTGAGCTTTTAGAGGTGGTTTTAGAGACATAAGGGAGGTGAACCAGCCTGGCTCAAATATAACCAAGGAAACAGTTTGCTATGGTTAAATTCTGACTTACTGCAGTTGTACATGCGATTCAGTCTTTCCAGGTCAATGGCACTGAGGTCTAGACGTTGTCCAATTATGTCATCAAATGCTGGTATCTTTGCTGTTATTGTGGGGATACTTTCATTTTTGTTAAATGAAAGGGGTTCATAGTGCATCAATGATTCATAGTCGTAGGGGGTGTTCAGATCAGTGATGTAGCTGTCATCATACTTCGCAAAATTGTGCTCTTTGCCTAGTAAAAGAACAGAAAAGTGCTTCATTTTTAGAGAAAATGGAAAGGAAATGTCATTAGCATGTCCCCTTGGATACACTTTTCTAAGGCACAAATTATATACCCAAAAGCAATTACTTCACAACAAAATATTGAAACTCAGCAAGATACATGTTTGTCTTTTGGACATCAAAGAAGTGCCTTTGGATTGCAGTTCTGTGCCCTCATAGGTGACTTCAGTAACTTTCAAATCAAGTATCAATGAGCTGTAAAGAATGGGCTACATAGGAGCTTAATTAGGTGATTTAATAGTAAGGATACTGAAGAATTAAGTTTATGGATTAATGTACTCCATTCCAGAACCTGTGAATATTGATGCAAACATTTCCCAGGATATTAGATCATGTATGGCAAAGGAGAGGCCCTGGAACTCATTAAAGAGACAAATATGAAAGCCCCGGAATGTCTTCAGGTTCTGTTCTTCCTTGAAGCAAAGAATGCCCTAGCGATATCTGGGGAAAAAACCAGATATTTTTACCCTAGATTTACAAATAATGATATGACATTTCTATTGAAATGGCTTTTGGAAGCACATTTCTCATAGTTTCTTGGTGAAGTAATTTGTCCTTAGAGAAAGTTTTTGATTATGAAGGTGTCTGCTAGGGCAAAGAGAGGGAGTCATTTCACATGCTTTGGTATAGAAGTGAAAAGAGCTTGCCAGCATTTCCAACTGCAAATAATGTTTTCAGAATGTTTGGCATTCTTTTTCAAAGGCGAAACAGCACGTGACTGTGCTGGTGGGTAATTACAGTTCCTCTGCATAATAACTGCCCTTCCCTTCTACAAATCACAAAGGTCTTCAGTTCAAGACTTGAGATTATATAAGAGCTTGGAATTGTTTTCTTACAGATACTTGAATTGCACCTTTTATCAAAAATAAATAAATAAAAAACCCTCCTCTAGTCACTCCTTTTCAAATAAATAATTGTTATGTAATACAGAATCAGATCTCACAGGGGACAACAGGAAGAACTACCTAGGGACCATGGGGATGGTGAAGAGTTTGCTGAAATTCATAAAGCCACTGAACCTGATGATATTAAACATGAAAGCAAAACCCTGCAGAGACTTGCTGAGCAGGAGAGAGCAGGACAGAGCCCTATTTCATATTTCCCATCTGATCTAATAATTTTGAGGGTTTTTCATGTGCAAAGTGAATATTTCCAGTTTCAGGAAAGCCTGCATCTCTGAATATAAAAACCTTTCAGATTTTGACAGGATCTCTGCTTAAACAAGGGCCTCCTCAAATACCTCACCATCTAAATAAGTTTACAATTTGCATTACATGGTAAAAGGAAAGAGATTCAGAGAGAGGGGAAGTGATTTGTTTAAAGTAAGAGAGCAGACCAGTCCTGGAGCCAAGGGGATATAAAAGACCTGATTTCCAGGCAGAGCCTCTCTCTTCTGGTCTTAAATAATCTCTGGGTTTTGACCAGAGAAGTTGTACCAAAATTTCTTGATTTACAGTGGCCTCTGGTGTGGGCCACTGTTTCTAAAATTCTATCTTTAGGAAGGTCTTGAAATCTAGAAGTGAGAGCAGCATATTGATAAATCTGCACTTTGTAATATCTAACTTGAATGTTAAAACCCACCTGGAATAATTTCATCCCACCAGATATTCACATAGTCATCCCGGTCCATCCTTGACTGCTCATGGTAAAATCCTAAAGCATGAAGGATCTCATGTTCCACAATTGCTCTGTAGTCACACCCTGACCCAATTGAGAGGTTCTGTCCAGTCTGCAGGTTCCCCACCATGGACCAACATCTGTGAAAGAAGGAGGCTTAATTTCTGTTCAGTAAAGTTTTCTTCTCTGTATTTAACTTTGCAATCTGCTCACTGGTTGGAAAGTAAGATAATTAAAGGTTTTAATATTAAAGGAGTCACATAAATCATTATTTATATGCTGACCACACGCCTTGATACTCTAGAAAAACTCTAATCTGAAAGCAGACTCACCCCCAGAAACTATCACTTCATTACTTATCCTCTCTGTCAGAGAAGCTCACCCTGCATTTTTGAGAGCCACAGAATTTTAATCCTGCATCAGCTGCCATTTTGCCAAGAAACATAAAACATACATGGAAACAGTAAATTCATCAAAGCAGGCTGAGTTTTTTTGCAACCACTTAGGCTAGAGGGAAGAGCCAGGAGTATTTAGAATAGCAACATTTGGTCCTTTCTAACAGTAACCATGCCTTGCTTAGGCCAGAGGTGTGAAAATACATTTCTTGTATTAAGCCCTTCGATACTGACTTGTCAAAAATCATGATGCTTTTAATCTTGTAAGAGAAGTAGGACACTCAAGGAAGAGCTGAAGGCAGAAACATGAACTTCTGGTAGAACAAGAAATATGCACAGCTGATGTATTGAGAAGATTTTTTTGCTTTTCGAGATATTTTTTTCAAAACACACTTAGCTGTAAGAAATAAAATAAATCCTTCCAGTTCCCAAAAATTTGAATCCCTGTGTATAAAACCCTTCCAGATTTTGAGAGACCATTCATTAAAGAAGAGCCATGTCTAAACAATAGAAACATTACAATAAACTGTCTTTTCACTGCTTTTTTTGTCTGTTTTCCAGAAATTTCCAAACTTAAATTCTAGCTATTCACATTCACATTCTTGCTAAGTTAAAAGGATGTACATGGGGGTTTTCACTGAAATGGAAAACAACCCTAGATGGAAAAGTGGAAGCAGTTGATGAAAAACCAAAGATGCTGGGATTCACCGTCAGAGCTCATCCTCTCAATAACAGTCAGCAGAGGGCGGCAGCTGCTTGCAAACTCTGTGTTTCAGAACCTAAGATGAGTTTTTCCCTGGCAACCTGTTTTTCTCTGCTGACAACAAACCTTTAGACTGCTGAAGTCAAATGGAATGAATTCCCAACTGATTTTACACGGCAAAACTAAACAGAAATTGATAATATCCTTACCCATCTTGTTTGCTAAAGAAAATGTAGGATTTTTCTCCTTCATATGGCTTGAAATCAATGCAAGACTTCAGGCGGAACATTTCAAATGCCTGGAGAATGACTCCTTTGGCATTCAGGTCTGGAAAACAAGGAAAGAACCTTTAATATATTGCAGTTTCTTCACCTTGGAGAAGTAAGATATTACAGATACACACAGAGAATCAAAAGAAAAATTACTGAAAAGAGAAATTACTGAATTTTATTAAATTGTGGTTTGCTGTGTTAGCTGTAGAAGAAAGAAAAAGACTTTTATATAAACAAGACTACAATGAGCAGTTATTAGTGAATGTTGACATTTTTAATGGGAGAGAAACAGTTCTGAAAAAGGCAAATTTTTTTTCACAGTGACTGCAGTGCAAATAAGGATTGGAGCTAAAATCTGAATAAAGTGTCTGCATTACCTAGGTCATCACCCAGAATATAGGGAATGGGGAACTTCCATCTGTAGGTCTCATTTCTTAAGGCATTTCGTTGATTTTTCTGAAAAGGGAATTAACAGCTGGTGATGTATCTGCTGTAGGGGGATGAGCTGATTTGTAACAAAAATACAATTAGGACAAGTGACAGAAAGCTTCTAATTACTTACAGGGAGCATGATGTCACCCTGAAAGAGGTCCAGTCCAGCAGCTGAAAGGGAATTTAATCAAAAACAGTGTAAATAAAACATCAAATCTATTTCATTTCATAAGCCATATTGAACCTACTTATACAAGGTTAATGTCCTTGGGCATCTACAGAAAATAAATAAGGACCAGCCTCTATACACTGAGATACAGGTAATAAGAAAAGTAACAGCAGTTTCTAGTTTCTACTCAATATTTACTTCTTGGCAATGTCTGCCTTTGTGGTGGCACCATTATCCATGTCTCATTTGATAACGTCTGCTTGCTGCCAGGCAGTGACAAGAGTCACACAGTGGGACAGTGGTCAATAAACACCCAAGCTGTTTTCCATGTTTGCAAAACTTTATAAAAATCATATAAAGATGGGCAGAAAATGCTGTTGGGACTGCAGAGTCCTTCCGACTCATACAGTGTTTTTCTGCCTTAGCACCATGGGTCTGTCCAAATTTCATAAACAAAAGACATCCCCATCTGTTGTTTACACAGCAGTCCTGGAAAGACTGAGTTGTCACAGAGAGAGGAAGGTAATTCAGAGCTCACTTGATTGTATTTCTCTTGTTACCATGAGCTACCTGACCATCAGTCCTTTACAATACTGAAAATTCACCACTTTGCCCACAACTTTTCAGGTGTCATGAGAATTTAGGCATGAACTCACCCAAGTTGATGTGAGGAATGTCTTTGAATGTCTCACCAGCTCCAACATCTGCAAGACAGTCAAAACAAAGTGTTTGGATATGGTGGCACACAGCAAGAAGAAGGAAATGCTTCAAAATTCAAACCAGCTCACTCAGCACTTACCAGCTTCACCAGAGGGGTGTTCTACCTGGAAGAGAATGGAAAACAATCAGTATAAGGTATGAGGTATGAGATGCCTCAGGACTGAGAGGAGCCTATAGAAATCAGGTTTTACTTACAGAGACTGGAGAACCATAGACAGAACTTAGCAGAAGTGTCAGGCAGAGTGACAAGATGCTGGAGCCCATTTTTGCAGTGGGAACAGAAGCTGGTCCCTCTCGTCTCTGGCAATATATAGGGCATGTTGCTGAGCTTTCCAAGGAGTATCAGCCAACCAGTGTCAGACTTTCTACTTTTGAAACATTATTATAACAGTTGGATTTGCCCCCTGGATGACACTTGAAGGCATTGCTCTTATCAACTACCTAAGTCCACTTGGAGGAACATTGCAGAGAGGAATGTGGTAACTTCATGTCTTTAGTGCAGCTGGTGAGAGACCCACCCAGATTTCACATCACAGCTTCTCCATCTGGCCCAAAGTTGCTGACTCCTTCCCCTGTGTTTGTTACCTGTCAGCATTACAATCTTGACTGCACAGGAGAAAAGCCACACTCTTAAGCAGAATTATTCCATGTTTATAACACTCCAGTGCCATTAGAATTTGGCCCAGTGCTGCTTTCAATTAATAATTAACATCACATTGTAAAGATTAGAAGTAAGAGAGATATGATTATGAATGCCCTGACAGTGTTTTACCCCAGCTGATCCCATCCCAGAACTGATGCTCCATGCAAAACATGCCACTCTCTGCCTCCAGAAGTGGTCACTTATACCAGTAATCCTTGGCCTTCCAGTTTGATGCTCCTTTTCTTCCTGGTGGGTGTCAGAGATGACAAAATCTTGTCCTGCACTTTGCTGTCTTCCTTCTCAGGGGACATGGGGCCGGAAGGGCACATAATCCAACTGAGCCAAGGCTCCATAAATCTCTAGTTTGCTGTGCATCAGTATTCCCACAGGTTCCATGTGCCCTGGAGTGCCTGAGTGCCTGAGTGCCTTTGACTTAGGCATGGAATCCTGCTCCTTCATTTCACATCTGATACAAATCATGGAGGTGAGGATGCTCACCTCTGTGTTCAGCAGTTAGATAGGAAAGGGCTTGTGCCATGACACCACCACCCTCAGCACAAGGCAGAGAGCTTGAGTAAGTTTTGGGTGGGAAATGGGCCTGTACTAGAAAGGAGTCAGTCCTTCAACCTGAGCAACATGTTTTTCTCCAAACAAATCAAGGTAGGAAGCTATTCATAAGAAATTACGTTGCAGGGGGAAAATTACAGTGATCTTTTCTTGTTTGGAGAAGAAGGGCCCCAAAGCATTGATCTTTCACCTAGCATACATGACTCTTCTTCAACACTTACGAATGATTGTGTCTAAGGACACTGACACCTAAGCTGAACTGGACACACCATTAGTAAAAGAGAAGCACGTCTTGATACATCACATGAAGGCCATTTTCACAGGTGAACAAAGAGAGTCAAAACACTGCACAAAGGCTACATTTGCAGATATGTAGCAGTGGATGTGAGAAAGAGACAAAAAATTGAAGCAAAATCATAACAGTCTGAAAACCACTTGGTTTTTAGTACCCTTAACTTTACAATAACTCAAGAACGTAAAGAGGATGTCTAAAGATAAGTCATTCTGAGGGCATATATTTGTTTTCATACATAGATATATATGTAGGGGATCTCTTGGAGCCTCTTTAGAAACTGGAATGGGCTCTAAGATCTCCCCAGAGTCTTCCCTTCTCCAGGCTGTACAGTCCCAGCTGTCAGCCTGTCTCCATAGCAGAGGGGCTCCAGCACCAGTTTCATTTGTCCTCCCTGGAGGGCAGTGCATGCACATTCTTCAACTGGCTGCAGTTCTGTAGAAAATTTGGTGATGGAAAAAGCTGTTGCTCTTCCACTCAGGGTAGTACAGCAGGTGTCTTTTGGTCTCTTATACCACATTGTATGAAGCGACCAAAATTGCTGTACATCAGTATTCCCACAGCCAGGGGCAGATCCACCCTGGATTCCTAGACACAGGCACAAGCTGGTGTCACGAAATGCAGATAATACCTTTTGTTGATCTGTTTACACTGGTTTTTACTCCACTGTAACACAAATAAACTCTGAGACGGAAATGTGGCTGAAATTTATGTCCTTTGTTGAAGCAAGAATGTAAACAAATGTCTCCTCAGCTGGAAAAACTGTCATATCAAAGTGGTACCAACCACATTCTTAATAAAAAAAAATATCCATCCAGCTTCCCAAATTTTGGGTAAGTCTCTTCCCCTTTGTAGAGCTTGAAATCAACACAAGACTGAACTTGTCAAATGCCTCCAGGTTAACAACATGAGCATTCAGATCTGAAATACACAGCAGATGATAACAACAGCAATTGTTCTGCTTTTAAAATATTATAAATATCTATAATTCTAGATAGAATGAAAAAGTGTACATTAAAAAAAGGAGCATATAAAAAAAATATCTACCTGGATGAAAGAGTAGGAGGCTGTTAGCAAAATTGCCTGACTGGAGTAATTTTGGCAAAAGTCATTGAGAGATAATCTTTTATCAGATAAACTGATAGTGCTGAGACAAACAAGCAGGCTTTTGGACATCCAGGGCATTGTTCAGATACTGCTGGAAAATTTTATTGCATGTTATAATATAATCGGCAGTGCTGTCAACTTGGAGCTCAGGGCCAGTAAAAGGAGATAGAGGAGAGATACATATGATTTTAACAGCAATTTACAATTTCTTTTTCCTTCTGTATCAGGCAAAACTTAAAATATTGTGAAAAATTCCATGGCAAAAAGGATAATGCTCTGAATTATTTTACTTGGGAAATATCTGCATATCCTCTCGGTCAGTACTGAGGTGGGACTGGTAGGAAGAGACAAGACACAAAGGGTAGAGCTGATCAGCATGAATGTTTATCAGATTAGGACCTCCTGATTTGATTGCTCACATCACTGCCGTGGCTGTGCTTTGCTGAGTGCAAACCCCACTCTAAGTTAGCATCAATGGTGACCAAGGGACACAAGAGCCCAGATCCTGAAGCCTGACACTGATCAAACATGGATCAGTCTCAAAACCACAACACTTTCCACAGCTGAAAAACAACTCTGCTCTTTGTGTCACCCAACACAGCCCCCCTGAACCAACATTCAAATACTCCACAGTGACACTGGCCTCGAGTAAGGGGATACCCAGCACATTTACATCCCTGCACCTGCCCTGCTCCCCACAGCAGTGCCACCAAAATCCCCCAGCAGCAGCAGCAGCAGCAGCAGCAGCAGCAGCAGCAGCAGCTCTATAAAGCTCCTCCTGCCACCCCTGACACTCCAGCAACAGCAGCCACTGACCTGCCTGAGGCACTGCAGCCACAGCCCCCTTGGCCAGCACAGCTCTGCTCCCCAGCTCACAGCATGGAAGTTTGTCACTCTCCACAGCAATTCAATGTCACTGCATATGGAGCCACAGCATTGGCCATCATCACTCTCGAGACATTTGCTGGCATGTGGATAAATGCTTTCATTGTCTGTGTGCTCTGCATTGCCTGGGTCAAGAAGAAAACCTTGAACTCTAATGAGAAGATCTTGCTGCTTCTGGGATGTTCCAGGTTTTGGCATTTGTGCTTCTCATATTTATATTTATTTCTTTCTGTAATTTATTCCAGTTACTCTTATGTTCAACACATACTTCAACTAATTCTATCTTTTCATACCTTTTTTAATTACACCAACTTGTGGGTTTCTGCCTGCCTTTGTGGTTTTTATTGCGTAAAAATTGCCAACTTCAGGAACAGGTTCTTCATCTACATGAAGGTAAAAATTGACAGGATTGTGCCTTGGTTCTTGTTGGGCTCAGTGCTTTCAGCCTTCACTATCGCCATCATTATCTATGACCTCATTGAAAATGTACAGAGTAAAAACCTCAATTTCACCTGCCTTGGAAATAGCTGGGAAGCAGATATGAGAATGGATAAGTATTTGTTTCCTATGTATTTTCTCATGGGCTTTGAATATGCTGCTCCATTCATGGCAGTCATCTTCTCTGCTCTTTTCCTTCTCTTCTCCCTCTGGAGACACAAGTGCAAGATGCAGACAAACTCCATGAACAGCCTCAGCATGGATGCCCACATCAAAGCCATGAAATCTATTCTCACCTTCTTTATAATGTACAGCATGAACTTTGTATGTTTGATCTTGACAATAATTTATGCCAACGAGAATGAATATACCACAATGTTAATTATATCCATATATCTCTGTGCTTTTCCAGGTGTTCATTCCCTCATTCTGATTTTCAGCAATCCCAAGCTGAAAAAGACAGTGATAAGGATTCTGCCGTGTGTGAAGCGCAACGTTTGCATGAGATAGGAACAGTCACAAAAGCTGTATCCCATGCAAAATGTTGATCTTTCACCACAGAAAACAAGTAATGTAATCTCTAATGCAACTCTCCAACTGTGTAGATGACAGAGATGTTCTCTCTTTACCATCTAAGTTAAGAAAACTTCAGTCACACTTATTGAACTAAATTATTCTGTCCTGAATACATTACTATTGTACTTAGATTTATCTAAATCTTTGTGAGGTATTTTTGTTATTAACAAAGTCATTTAGGCCTGGTTTAGGAATGAGGCCCAACACCCCTGTGTGGTGAAGGGATTAATGTGGGCATGAGAGTCTGCTGGTGGGGTGAGAGATTATCAGGCAGAGGCCATTTCCCTCTGCCTGTGCTTGGTGGGAGAGGGAATGGTGCTAATTAAGTGTTCAGCCCCTGCTCAAGACCCACAGCCTTTGTAATTAGAACTCTTGATATCCCTCATTTCCACATCTACTGGCTGCCCACCACCATTTAGGATGGCAGCACCAGGGGATTTTGACCGCAGCCTCACTTCCACTTCTGCCAAAATATAGATTTGGTGTCTGAAATCCTCCATGGCAGAGGAGGAAAATACAACCCCACTTTGCAGACAGGACAACAGGATTGCTTCACTCTCATCCCCAGAGCAGGGGACACCTTTTTGGTAGGATTTGCTCTTTGCACTGTGTCAGATTGTTCCCTGGTGAAACTCTGTTTATAGGCTTAATTGATGGTTAAGTTGAGCTTAGTGAATTACCCATTGCTGTTCTTTTTTGTGTGTGTATTTAAATATATTTAGCTCTAATCCAGTGAGTGTATTTATTAGTGTCAATTCCAAATTTGTGTTTCTACAATAAAATGTATCATTTGTGATTCTGTGGTTGTGAAACTCCTTACTGAACGTGACATGATTTACAGTGTGGAAATTGCTATAATCAGAAATTAAGCTGAGACACACCAAGGCCCTTTGATCTATGAGGACCAGCAGGAATGAATGGGGGTTATTTTCTGCCAGATTTCTATACTCTTAATTTAACAGACAAGGACTGGCTGCAAAACAGCAACATCTATACTTCAAACCATAAAAGTTTTGGTGTTCACTGATCAAAATAAAGGAAGGAAACAGCAGGTTTATCTTTCTTTTTTTACAGTTCTTTCTGCTGTGGCTCTGTGCTTAGTGATATTATGGGCTGTATCACTGTCTGGCAGGGGTTGATTACTTGGTGTGGACAGACTGATCACTGTCATTCACCAGAGCTGGTCAGTGATGCACAAACAGTGAGGCAGGAAAGGCCTCGGGGTGCTCAGGGGGTGCAGAGCTCCCTTCCCACTCCAGCCCTGCATGTCCTCTCTGCCCCTCTCCCTGCAAGGACAGGATTCCCTGCTCTGTGTGACTGCTCTCCTGGCCTGCTGTGGCTTGGTGATGAGATTGGCATTTCCCAGTGGACTCTGGCTCAGTAAAACACCCAGGTCTTGTTCTGGATCAGGGGAACAGCGAGAGAAGGGAGTGGAAGAGATAACTCATTACGAACTGATGTAAACCCCTATTCTCCTTCCTCTCTGTGCTGCTGTGAAGGGAAGGTGGATGAGCTGGGAATGAAGGAGTGGAGTTGAGCCTGGGATGAATATGGGGATGGAGGCAGCAGGTCCCAATTTTTTGTTTGTTTCTCATTATCCACCGTACTTTCAATATAAAATACATTAAGTTGATTTTCCCCATGTCAAGTCTGTTTTGTCTTTGAGAGCAATGGCTGAGTGATCTCACTGCCATCATCTCAATTCATCAGCTTTTCTGTCCTATTTTCAACCCCCTCCTTATGGGTGAGAGAGAAGGAGCAGCCGGGTGGGGATCTGGCAGCTGCACGAGGTCAACCCTCCACAGCAGGTGAAACATGAAATGCTTACACCATGAACACAGCAGAACCTGAATTGGTCGCTTCTGTCACCAGCTCAAGTCCAGAAGCTGATCTTAAGCATCTCTTCTGGACACATCTCCCCAGGGAAAGGCCTGGAAAGGACAGGAACAACCACACCTCCCCACTTTCCCTGCTGCTGCTGCTGCTCATGCACTTCATCCTTTAACATGACTGTCCCAATTGATTTCATAAGAAAACCCTGGAGGATCCATCTTATTTCCTACATTCAGTGCAACATCATCCCTCACAACTTCACATACCATAAAACCCAGCAGACAAAACCATCACCTTGCAGATGTTACCACACAAAACACCCCATCTGATGCAAACCACACTGCAGATCCCTTCTTGCATCCCCATGAAAGTCCTGAGAATGTGACACCCAGCACAACATCACTGCCATGTGCACCAGCTGTCTTGCATGGGAGACAGGAGCCTTATGAGCTTCTGCAGTTTGCCAGGTTTCTCGCAACAGATTAGAGTAGCTAGCACCCCAAGACTCGGTCCCGTTCTCAAGGTTCTTTGATATTTGGCCGATTAGTCTAATATGATGTAAAATACCATTTATTAGACACAGAAAATAACAAACATGCAAACATAGAATAGATTGACATACATACACACACAATAAATGCAAATTGCAAAACTATAATAGCTAAAATGCAATTATGGGGTAAATGCTTGCTTAAAAATGGTTAAAAATGCAAGTTAAGAAAGGTACCTATAAGTTAGCTGGAGTAATACAATTTAGGAAACCAATGATATTACCAAAATCCTATTTTGGAGCTGGGATACATTACAGTCCACTCTCAATCTTGCAAGAAGTTACCACAGAGCTGCATCCAGACTCTGGGGAGAAGTTTTCCCTCACGCTTCAGTATCCATGTAGAAAAGCTTCAAACTTTTCTGAGATTTCGTGAGCTTTTATAGGATAAAAAAGGGCAGCTTTGAGGTCACAACGAATTTTTCACATTCTCTCTTCATTCCACTTCAGACTTTTGGGTGCCATCAGATGACCCTGGTTTAGGCTGTTAACGTAATCTGAGTCATCTATCTTCTGCGACCGAGCAGGGAGAGAGAGAAGGGGGTGGGGGAATGTTCTGCCACACCAGCCCCACTCAGCTGGCACTGGAGGGGACAGGGTGTGCATCAGCACAGCCACCCTGCAGAGCCCATGGGGAGAGCTGCAGGATGTGCTCAGCCTGGAGAAGATGACACATGACAGATAGCAGAAGTCAGTGGGAATGGCTGCCCAGTCCTAGCACAGCATGGAAAACTGCTTTGTGTCACATTCCAAGTCTTTACGGTTCTCAAAAATATGCAATTAGGACGATGTGATATGAATATTCACATAATATACTGTTGGCACTTGTATCCCACAGAAAACAAGGGCATCCTCATTTTGAAGAGAGAAAATGCTGGTGGTTTGTTTGTTTCTTGTAGCCATAGAGGTTGTTGTTGTGCTTTCATTTTTCCTCGTTCCATCACAGCTAGGAGATCAGATGAGATCTCCGTGGTTACTGTGGTCCTGCTGTGCAAGTCCCAGTGTGCCACGCCCTGTACTAACCCACAGTCCATGAGCACTCCATGCCATACAGAGCTGAACACACCTTGCCTGTTAAAACACCCCACAGTGTTCAGGATCCAAATTCATTTTATACCAGGTAGGTATTGCAGTGTGGGGGATACCCAGCATGATCCCATCCATATAACCCTTCACTTTCACTGCAAATGAGATCTAAACCCTGGCACAGGAACCTGTCCTTATTTTTACCCTTTTCCTCCACATGCTGCAAATTATCCCTGTACAAAAAATCCAGATTCACTTTCCTTGGCCCCCTCACCTGCTCCAATATGTGGTTCTTGACTTACCTTAAGGCAGTGCCATTGGTCAAATGAATATGGATTTCAATGCCTGGGAAGGATCAAAACAAACTCCAGTTTTCCAGCATTCTTGGTTGAACTGTGCAGCTCATGGAGTCCAGATTAAACAGCAAAATACTCCCCTGACTGTTCTCTGCTGATCACAGCCAGGGCTCTGCATGATCATCATAGGTAAACAAGGAACACAAGAACGCCAGTCCTGAAGCCTGACACTGATCAAACATGGGTCACTCTCAAAACCACAACACTCTCCACTGCAGAAAAACATCTCCGCTCTTTGTGTCACCCAGCACAGCCCCCCTGAACCAACATTCAAATAGTGCACAGTGACACTGGCCTCGAGTAAGGGGATACCCAGCACATTTACATCCCTGCACCTGCCCTGCTCCCCACAGCAGTGCCACCAAAATCCCCCAGAGCAGCAGAAGCAGTAGCAGCTCTATAAAGCTCCTCCTGCCATCCCTGACACTCCAGCAACAGCAGCCACTGACCTGCCTGAGGCACTGCAGCCACAGCCCCCTTGGCCAGCACAGCTCTGCTCCCCAGCTCGCAGCATGGAAGGTTTTTGTCACTCTCCACAGCAATTCAATGTCAGTGCATATGGGGCCACAGCTTTGGCCATTGTCACTCTGGAGGCATTTCCTGGCATGTGGATAAACACTTTCATTGTCTGTGTACTCTGCATTGCCTGGGCCAAGAAGAAAATCTTGAACTCTTGTGAGAAGATCTTGCTTCTTCTGGGATGCTCCAGGTTTTGGCTATTTGTGCATCTCATGGGTATACTTATTCCTTTCAATAATTTATAGCAGTTACTCTTATGGTCACCCCATACTTCAGCTAATTCTGTCTTTTCATAGCTTTTTTAATTACACCAACTTGTGGGTTTCTGCCTGCCTTTGTGGTTTTTATTGCATAAAAATTGCCAACTTCAGGAACAGGTTCTTCATCTACATGAAGGTAAAAATTGACAGGATTGTGCCTTGGCTCTTGTTGGGCTCAGTGCTTTCAGCCTTCACTATCGCCATCATTGTCTATGACATCATTGAAAATGTACAGAGTGAAAACCTCAATTTCTCCTGCCTTGGAAATATTTGGGAAGCAAGTGTGAGAAGGGATAAGTATTTGTTTCCTATTTATTTTCTCATGGGCTTTGAATATGCTGCTCCATTCATGGCAGTCATCTTCTCTGCTCTTTTCCTTCTCTTCTCCCTCTGGAGACACAAGTGCAAGATGCAGACAAACTCCATGAAGAGCCTCAGTATGGATGCCCACATCAAAGCCATGAAATCTATTCTCTCCTTCTTTGTAATGTACAGCATGAACTTTGTATGTTTGATCTTGACAATAATTTATGCCAACAAGAATGAATATACCACAATGTTTTTTATATTCATGTATCTGTGTGCTTTTCCGGGTGTTCATTCCCTCATTCTGATTTTCAGCAATCCCAAGCTGAAAAAGACAGTGATAAGGATTCTGTCCTGTGTGAAGTGTAAGGTTTTCATGAGAGTGGAAACTGTCACAAAAGCTGTATCCCATGCAAAATGTTGATCTTTCACCACAGAAAACAAGTAATGTAATCTCTAATGCAACTCTCCAACTGTGTAGATGACAGAGATGTTCTCTCTTTACCATCTAAGTTAAGAAAACTTCAGTCACACTTATTGAACTAAATTATTCTGTCCTGAATACATTACTATTGTACTTAGATTTATCTAAATCTTTGTGAGGTATTTTTGTTATTAACAAAGTCATTTAGGCCTGGTTTAGGAATGAGGCCCAACACCCCTGTGTGGTGAAGGGATTAATGTGGGCATGAGAGTCTGCTGGTGGGGTGAGAGATTATCAGGCAGAGGCCATTTCCCTCTGCCTGTGCTTGGTGGGAGAGGGAATGGTGCTAATTAAGTGTTCAGCCCCTGCTCAAGACCCACAGCCTTTGTAATTAGAACTCTTGATATCCCTCATTTCCACATCTACTGGCTGCCCACCACCATTTAGGATGGCAGCACCAGGGGATTTTGACCGCAGCCTCACTTCCACTTCTGCCAAAATATAGATTTGGTGTCTGAAATCCTCCATGGCAGAGGAGGAAAATACAACCCCACTTTGCAGACAGGACAACAGGATTGCTTCACTCTCATCCCCAGAGCAGGGGACACCTTTTTGGTAGGATTTGCTCTTTGCACTGTGTCAGATTGTTCCCTGGTGAAACTCTGTTTATAGGCTTAATTGATGGTTAAGTTGAGCTTAGTGAATTACCCATTGCTGTTCTTTTTTGTGTGTGTATTTAAATATATTTAGCTCTAATCCAGTGAGTGTATTTATTAGTGTCAATTCCAAATTTGTGTTTCTACAATAAAATGTATCATTTGTGATTCTGTGGTTGTGAAACTCCTTACTGAACGTGACATGATTTACAGTGTGGAAATTGCTATAATCAGAAATTAAGCTGAGACACACCAAGGCCCTTTGATCTATGAGGACCAGCAGGAATGAATGGGGGTTATTTTCTGCCAGATTTCTATACTCTTAATTTAACAGACAAGGACTGGCTGCAAAACAGCAACATCTATACTTCAAACCATAAAAGTTTTGGTGTTCACTGATCAAAATAAAGGAAGGAAACAGCAGGTTTATCTTTCTTTTTTTACAGTTCTTTCTGCTGTGGCTCTGTGCTTAGTGATATTATGGGCTGTATCACTGTCTGGCAGGGGTTGATTACTTGGTGTGGACAGACTGATCACTGTCATTCACCAGAGCTGGTCAGTGATGCACAAACAGTGAGGCAGGAAAGGCCTCGGGGTGCTCAGGGGGTGCAGAGCTCCCTTCCCACTCCAGCCCTGCATGTCCTCTCTGCCCCTCTCCCTGCAAGGACAGGATTCCCTGCTCTGTGTGACTGCTCTCCTGGCCTGCTGTGGCTTGGTGATGAGATTGGCATTTCCCAGTGGACTCTGGCTCAGTAAAACACCCAGGTCTTGTTCTGGATCAGGGGAACAGCGAGAGAAGGGAGTGGAAGAGATAACTCATTACGAACTGATGTAAACCCCTATTCTCCTTCCTCTCTGTGCTGCTGTGAAGGGAAGGTGGATGAGCTGGGAATGAAGGAGTGGAGTTGAGCCTGGGATGAATATGGGGATGGAGGCAGCAGGTTCCAATTTTTTGTTTGTTTCTCATTATCCACCGTACTTTCAATATAAAATACATTAAGTTGATTTTCCCCATGTCAAGTCTGTTTTGTCTTTGAGAGTAATGGCTGAGTGATCTCACTGCCATCATCTCAATTCATCAGCTTTTCTGTCCTATTTTCAACCCCCTCCTTATGGGTGAGAGAGAAGGAGCAGCCGGGTGGGGATCTGGCAGCTGCACGAGGTCAACCCTCCACAGCAGGTGAAACATGAAATGCTTACACCATGAACACAGCAGAACCTGAATTGGTCGCTTCTGTCACCAGCTCAAGTCCAGAAGCTGATCTTAAGCATCTCTTCTGGACACATCTCCCCAGGGAAAGGCCTGGAAAGGACAGGAACAACCACACCTCCCCACTTTCCCTGCTGCTGCTGCTGCTCATGCACTTCATCCTTTAACATGACTGTCCCAATTGATTTCACAAGAAAACCCTGGAGGATCCATCTTATTTCCTACATTCAGTGCAACATCATCCCTCACAACTTCACATACCATAAAGCCCAGCAGGCAAGCCCAGCACCTTGCAGATGTTACCTCACAAAACACCCTAGCAAACCACACTGCAGATCCCTTCTTGCATCCCCATGAAACTGTTGAAAACATGACACCCAGCACAGCATCAGTGCCCTGTGCACCAGCCCCACTCAGCTGGCACTGGAGGGGACAGGGTGTGCATCAGCACAGCCACCCTGCAGAGCCCATGGGGAGAGCTGCAGGATGTGCTCAGCCTGGAGAAGATGACACATGACAGATAGCAGAAGTCAGTGGGAATGGCTGCCCAGTCCTAGCACAGCATGGAAAACTGCTTTGTGTCACATTCCAAGTCTTTACGGTTCTCAAAAATATGCAATTAGGACGATGTGATATGAATATTCACATAATATACTGTTGGCACTTGTATCCCACAGAAAACAAGGGCATCCTCATTTTGAAGAGAGAAAATGCTGGTGGTTTGTTTGTTTCTTGTAGCCATAGAGGTTGTTGTTGTGCTTTCATTTTTCCTCGTTCCATCACAGCTAGGAGATCAGATGAGATCTCCGTGGTTACTGTGGTCCTGCTGTGCAAGTCCCAGTGTGCCACGCCCTGTACTAACCCACAGTCCATGAGCACTCCATGCCATACAGAGCTGAACACACCTTGCCTGTTAAAACACCCCACAGTGTTCAGGATCCAAATTCATTTTATACCAGGTAGGTATTGCAGTGTGGGGGATACCCAGCATGATCCCATCCATATAACCCTTCACTTTCACTGCAAATGAGATCTAAACCCTGGCACAGGAACCTGTCCTTATTTTTACCCTTTTCCTCCACATGCTGCAAATTATCCCTGTACAAAAAAATCCAGATTCACTTTCCTTGGCCCCCTCACCTGCCCCAATATGTGGTTCTTGACTTGATCTTAAGGCAGTGCCATTGGTCAAATGAATATGGATTTCAATGCCTGGGAAGGATCAAAACAAACTCCAGTTTTCCAGCATTCTTGGTTGAACTGTGCAGCTCATGGAGTCCAGATTAAACAGCAAAATACTCCCCTGACTGTTCTCTGCTGATCACAGCCAGGGCTCTGCATGATCATCATAGGTAAACAAGGAACACAAGAACGCCAGTCCTGAAGCCTGACACTGATCAAACATGGGTCACTCACAAAACCACAACACTCTCCACTGCAGAAAAACATCTCCGCTCCTTGTGTCACTCAGCACAGCCCCCCTGAACCAACATTCAAATAGTGCACAGTGACACTGGCCTCGAGTAAGGGGATACCCAGCACATTTACATCCCTGCACCTGCCCTGCTCCCCACAGCAGTGCCACCAAAATCCCCCCAGCAGAAGCAGCAGCAGCTCTATAAAGCTCCTCCTGCCATCCCTGACACTCCAGCAACAGCAGCCACTGACCTGCCTGAGGCATTGCAGCCACAGCCCCCTTGGCCAGCACAGCTCTTTTCCCCAGCTTGCAGCATGGAAGTTTGTTACTCTCCACAGCAACTCAATGTCACTGCATATGGGGCCACCGCTGTGGCCATCGTCACCCTTGAGACACTTGCTGGCATGTGGATAAACATTTTCATTGTCTGTGTGCTCTGCATTGCCTGGGTCAAGAAGAAAACCTTGAACTCTAATGAGAAGATCTTGTTGCTTCTGGGATGTTCCAGGATTGGCTCTTTATTCATGTCATGGGTATACTACTTCATTTCAATAATTTATCCTAAATACCTTCATGTTCTGCCCACACAGCTACTACTTGTATCTTTTCGAACCTTTTTTAATTATTCTGACTTGTGGGTTTCTGCCTGTCTTTGCATTTTTTATTGCATAAAAATTGTCAATTTCAGGACCAGGTTCTTCATCTACTTGAAAGTAAAAATTGACAGGATTGTGCCCTGGCTTTTGTTGGGGTCAGTGATTTTCTCCCTGATTATCGGAATCCTTGTTTATGATCTCGCTGATAAACCACACTGTAACAATTCCATCGTTCCTGGAAATTTTTGGGAAGTCAATGTGAAGATAGATAGACATTTTTTCTCTTTTTATTTTATCAATGGCCTGGGAATTGTCACTTCATTCACAGCAGGCATCTCTTCGGCCCTTCTTCTTCTCTTTTCTCTCTGGAGACACAAACGCACAATGCAGACAAACTCCATGAACAGCCTCAGCATGGATGCCCACATCAAAGCCATGAAATCTATTCTCTCCTTCTTAGTAATGTACAGCATCAACATTGTATCTTTTATTGTTACAATCGTATATCCAACAAAGAAGGGCAATCCCAAGATGTTTCTTATTTATGTATTTCTGTATGCTTTTCCAGGTGTTCATTCCCTAATTCTGATTTTCAGCAATCCCAAGCTGGTAAAGACACTGCTAAGGATTCTGCCATGTGTGAAGTGCAAGGTTTGCGTGAAATAGGAACTGGAATAAAAGCTGGAGCCCTTGCAAAATGTTGATCTTTCACTACAGAAAACAAGTGATGTAATCTCTAATGTAACTCTCCATCCATTGTAGATGATAAAGGTGTTCAGTCTTCACCATCTAAGTTTAGAAAAAATCATTCAAATCCTTTGAAATAAGGTATTGTGATTAGTTTAGGTAATTCTGTGAGCTGCATTATTGTCAGTAAGAGATTCATTCAGACCTGACACATGGGCTGACTGCAAAAGAGCAAAAACGAAACTGCAAACCTGCCAGAACTGTTTTGGTATTCGCTGATTGAAATGACTGCACTAAGCAAGAGGTTTATATGTATTTTTATTTACCATTCTTTCTGCTGTGGCTCTGTGCTTAGTGATATTATGGGCTGTATCACTGTCTGGCAGGGGTTGATAACTCTGTGTGGACACACTGATCACTGTCACTCACCAGACATGGTCACTGATGCACAAACAGTGAGGCAGGAAAGGCCTCAGGGTGCTCAGGGGGTGCAGAGCTCCCTTCCCACTCCAACCCTGCATGTCCTCTCTGCCCCTCTCCCTGCAAGGACAGGATTCCCTGCTCTGTGTGACTGCTCTCCTGGCCTGCCGGGACTTGGTGATGTGACTGGCTTTTTCCAGTAGACTCTGCCTCAGTGAAACCCCTGGGAATGTGGGTTTTGTGCAAGGTGCAGTGTGGAATAAAGCCACAGCTTCATCTCACAGTGACCCACAGGATGATATATGGGGTACCTGGGCCAGGTGCTGGCAGCTGCAGGCCTGTGAGGTCTCAGTGGGGCAAGTCAAGGCTGTCCCATGCTGGAAAAAGCCAGTTCTTGACACTTCAATGGACCCAGCATGGCACACTGATCAGCCCATCAGCAACACTCGTGGCTCCTCTGAGAAAGATATTTTAAGAAAGACAAAAACATGGCCTGGCCATCAGGAATGAGGAATACTGTAAGAAACAGTGCTGAAGAACAGGGCCAGGGAAGGGAGCAAAAGGGTTGCTCGATGTGCTGGAGCTGCCTGTGAAGGGGACCATGGTGACCAACAGCTGTGCCCTGCAGCCTGTGGAGGTCCGCAGTGGAACAGAGATCCACCTGCAGCCCCTGGAGGACCTCACAACACAGTAGGTGAGGCAGGGGTATCCTGAAGGATTGCAGCCCATGGAGAGGCCACGCTGGAAACTGCTCATCCTGAAAGACTGCAGCCCATGGGAGGAACCCACACTGCAGCAGGGCAAGAGTGCAGGGAAGGAGTGGAGGAGACAACTCGGTATGAGGTTGCTGATTGCAACCCCCATTCCTCATCTCTCTGCATTGATGTAGGGGAAAGAGATAGACAGCCTAGGAATGTGAAGTTCATCCTAGGAAGAAGGGGAGGGTGAAGGCAAGGGGTTTTAGTTTGTCTTTGTTCCTCATCATCCTGCTATATTTTCAATAGTCAATAAATTAATTGATTTTCCCCTTGTCAAGTCTGTTTTGTCCATGTGAGTAAGTGGTGAGTGACTTCCCTGCCTTCACCTTGACCCATGAGCTTTTCCATCCTATTTTGCACCCCTTCCCTGCTCTGCCTATAGGTGAGAGTGAAGGATCAACTGGGTGGGGGTCTGGTTGATGCCCAAGGTCAACACTCCACTGCAGACCATCTACAAATAAAATACTTCCAACACGAACAGAACAGAACAGAGCAGAACCTGAACTGGTCATTTCTGTCACCAGTCCAGGTCCAGATGCATATCTTACATATCTCTTCTGGACACATCTCTGCAGTGAATGGCCTGGAAAGGATAGGTGCCACCACATCTCCCTTCTTTCCCTATTGCTGTGCCAAAGCTTTCCTGACCCCATTCCTACATAGCCAGACTGTACCCCTGGATGCTTCCCAGGTCACCTGTCCCAGCTCCCACTGGCTTTGCATTTCTCTCTTATCCTCAGTTTAAGGAGCAGATGCTTGCTCAGCTTTGCAGCCCCCAGACTCTCGGATGAAAGAGGACAGTGACCCCCTGACTGTGCTTTCCCAAGTGCACACCCTGCTCTCTGTGAGCACCGCAGGTGGCCAAGGGCAAGAAGGACATTAATGCATCAAAACTGAAATTCCAATGAAACAAGAGCATGCCAGAGAGATGGACAAAACCAGGCCATGTCTAATGTAAGTACTACAGGGACTTCATAGTGAAAGTCCTATTGCCCAGAGTGTCAGTTAGGGTAGAAAATGGCACATATTCCTCCATGGGAGGTTTTTCTTAAAGCATTCATCTCCAGCTGTTAATAACTGCAGTATTGTGTGCAGTTTTGGTCACCGCAATATAAGAAAGATATTAAACTCTTGGAGAGCATCCAAAAGAGGGCAACAAAAAAGGTGAAGGGCCTTGAAGGGAAGCTGTCTGAGGAACATCTGAGGTCACTTGGTCTGTGCAGCCTGGAGAACAGGAGACTGAGGGGATATCTCATAGCAGTTACAGCTTCCTGATGAGGAGAAGCAGAGGGGCAGACACTGATCTCTTCTCTGTGGTGACCAGTGATAGGACTCGAGGGAATGGCCTGAAGTTGGGTCAGGGGAGGTTTAGGCTGAATATCAGAAAAAGGTTCTTCACCCAGAGGGTGGCTGGGCAGTGGAATAGGCTTCCGTGGGAATGGTCACAGCACCAAGCCTGACAGAGCTCAAGAAGTGTTTAGGTAATACATGGTGGGATTCTTGGGAATGGTGATGTGCAGGGCCAGGAGCTGGACTCGATGATCCCTGTTAGTCCCTTCCAACTCCGCTGATTCTGTGATTCTGTGAACATGCTTGTGCATTAGAGCTGAAATATAGGTGTAGTGGATTTGGACAGAATTTAGGCAACTAATAGCCAAACGAGCTCAATAAGGATAATCATCTGGGGCTCCATAAAAGGAGGAAGAAACAGATTCTGGAGAAGGAAGGGGTTCAGCATGAACCAAGCTCGGATGGTAGCAATTAGTATCTGTGAGATGTGACTCAGATCCCAATACAGCTGTGTGTCCATCCAGATGGAGAAACACAAGGACCTGGTGCCATAAGACTTGCACAAGGGCATCCAAAATATCCACATGGGCTGAATGACAGAAAAGTCTTGGATAATCCTTCCCCTTCTTGAGTGGTGCCACATGGGATGGATTTGAACTAAAAGCAGACACCTGTGTTTTAAGCACCTGATCCATATATTCATGCTTTGAAAACCCAGCACTGGAGACTGATTTATACCCATGTTTTTTTAACAGTACCAGATTCCCCATGCAGAGCTGACCCCAAGTCACAGCCATGGTGTGATCTTGCTATTGTAATATTTTCATTTCAGGCCCCTGTACAAGCACAGTCTCAGCACAGAGAGTTCAACTTCACACCTGTCGTAATAGAAATAACTTCTATTCTCCTCCTAAAAATATAAAACAAGCAATAAAGAACAAAACAAAATACCACCTGCCCTACACCATCTTTTCTATTCTGTTAGCAAAACCAGGATAAATTCACATCAAAGCAGGGAGCAGAGAAGAGGCAATATCAGGAAATGAAAATTTTCTTAATGAAATTCTATTCCCACTATCAATATTGCAAATTAGCAAAAGAAATCATATTTTTGCATGAGTGCATCCAAAACTAACTTGAACATTGTAGGTGACCAAGGGACACAAGAACCCAGATCCTGAAGCCTGACACTGATCAAACATGGATCAGTCACAAAACCACAACACTCTCCACTGCAGAAAAACATCTCTGCTCTTTGTGTCACCCAACACAGCCCCCCTGAACCAACATTCAAATACTCCACAGTGACACTGGCCTCGAGTAAGGGGATACCCAGCACATTTACATCCCTGCACCTGCCCTGCTCCCCACAGCAGTGCCACCAAAATCCCCCCAGCAGCAGCAGCAGCAGCAGCTCTATAAAGCTCCTCCTGCCATCCCTGACACTCCAGCAACAGCAGCCACTGACCTGCCTGAGGCACTGCAGCCACAGCCCCCTTGGCCAGCACAGCTCTGCTCCCCAGCTCGCAGCATGGAAAGCTGTCACTCTCCACAGCAACTCAATGTCACTGCATATGGGGCCACATCTTTGGCCATCATCACCCTCGAGACATTTGCCGGCATGTGGATGAACGCTTTCATTGTTTCTGTGCTCTGCATTGCCTGGGTCAAGAAGAAAACCTTGAACTCTAATGAGAAGATCTTGCTGCTTCTGGGATGTTCCAGGTTTTGCTATTTGGGCTTCTCATGGCTATATTCCTTTCTTTTAAAAATGTATCCCAATTGCCTTCGAGTTTATCCCATAACTCAGCTAATTCAAGGTGCTTCTAGCTTTTTTAATTGTTCCAACTTTTGGTTTTCTGCCTGTCTTTGTGGTTTTTATTGCGTAAAAATTGCCAATTTCAGGAACAGATTCTTCACTTGCATGAAAGTAAAAATTGACAAAATTGTTCCCTGGCTCTTGTTGGGGTCAGTGATTTTCTCCATGGTTGTTGGAATCCTTTACTACAACATTATTGATAAAGCTCTCTGTAAAAACCTCAATTTCACCTGCCAAGGAAGATTGTGGAAAGCAGCTATCAAAATGGATGAACATTTTTACATTATGAATTTTGTCACTGGCTCTGTATGTGCCACTTCATTCATGGCAGTCATCTTTTCTGCTGTTTTCCTTCTCTTTTCTCTCTGGAGACACAAACGCAAGATGCAGATAAACTCCATGAACAACCTCAGCGTGGATGCCCACATCAAAGCCATGAAATCTATTCTCTCTCTCTTCATAATGTACAGCATCAACTTTATGACTTTGATCTTGACTCTAATTTATTCAACGAAGAAGCAAGAACACATGATGTTTCTTGTTTTCCTAATTCATCTTGCTTTTCCAGGTGCTCATTCCCTTATTCTGATTCTCAGCAATCCCAAGCTGGAAAAGACACTGCTAAGGATTCTTTACTGTGTTAAGTGCCAGGTTTGCATGAGGTAGAAACTGCAACAAAAGCTGGAGTTCGTGCAAAATGTTGATATTTCTTTATAGAAAACAAGTTCAATTAATTTCCAATGCAAATCTGCAGGCAGTGTAGATCACAGGGATGTTCATCTTAGAGGTTAAGAACATATATTTCAAATTCTTTGAAATAAGATTATGATGAGTTAAATAAATTATTGTTTGCATTTACTTTGGACAGCTATTGGTGATAAATTATCGTCAGTAGTAAAGACATTTAGATCTTCAACCAGTTGAAATAAACAATAGATTTATCTCTATTTTTATTTACCATTCTTTCTGCTGTGGCTCTGTGCTGTGTGATATTATGGGCTGTATCACTATCAGGCAGCAGTTGATAACTCTGTGTGGACACACTGATCACTGTCACTCACCAGAGGTGGTCACTGATGGACAAACAGTGAGGCAGGAAAGGTCTCAGGATGCTCAGGGGGTGCAGAGCTCCCTTCCCACTCCAGCCCTGCATGTTCTTCCTGTTCTCTCTGCCCCTCTCCCTGCAAGGACAGGATTCCCTGCTCTGTGTCACTGCTCTCCTGGCCTGCTTTGGCCAGCTGTACAAAGTGACCTGTTGGGTTTTGTGCAAGGTGCAGTGTGGAATAAAGCCACAGCTTAATCTCACAGTGCCCACAGGCAGATGTATGTGGTACCTGGGCCAGATGTTGCAGCTGGGGGCATGGGGAGCCTCAGTTGCACAAGGTGAAAACTGTCCCATGCAAGGAATAGGCAATGCATGACCCTCCAATGGATCCAACTTGGGACACTGCTCAGCCCATCAATGACCATTGTGGCTCCCTCAGGAAAAGAGAAGTCTTGAAGGACTGCAGGCCATGGGAGGGAGCTACACTGGAGCAGGGGAAGAGTGGAGGAGATAACTTGTTATGAATTGACTGCAGGCCCCATTCCCCATCCTCCTGCAATCCTGAGGGAGAGGAGCATGTAGAGAATCTGAGAATGAGTTAAATTGAGCCTGAGATCATTGGGGGAGGAGATAAGATATTCTACTTTTGTGCTCGTTCCAATGCCATCCTACTCTGTTTTCAATAGGCAATAAGATAAACTGGTTTTCCCTGTGCTGAGCCTGTGTTGTCTTTGAGACTAATTGGTGAGTGATCGTCCTGTCTCTCTCTTGACTCATGAGAAATTCATCTCATTTACCACTCCTGCCCCCTTGCAGAGTGAGATAGAAGGAACGACTGAGTCTGACAGCTTCCCAAGGCCAGCTCACCATGACAGGGCCTGCAAATGAGAAATTGTTTCAGTGTGGAAGAATACATTCAGTGCAGAAAGCTCACTGGGCAGCTGCAATGCAAGCTGCAGGTTGTGGGGAAGTGCTGTGAGCCCCAAATGTGGTGCCAACCCTTACACAACAAAGGACATGGGGACCTGTGTCACCAGGCAGGTGACTGGACACTTAGACAGCCCAACCATCATGTGCATAGACTGGAAGGACACAAAATCCTAGCAATTCACTTGTTTGGGGTACCTCCTCAGAGGCACCCAACTCGAGCTTTTTCTGTGTTACTGTGCCATGATTAAACTGCTTGAAAGATCCAGACATCAGAGACTCTGCTGTGGGAAACCCAGAGCCAAGCTGTTGAGGAAACCTGTGGCTAGCACAGGTTCTTCCCGTGGGAACATTTTGCTATATTTCATAAACAAGATAAAGTTTGGATGTTTTGCAAACAGTTTCTCCGGATTGAGTCAGTTTGGGCTTGGCCAATTGGGCCCAGGGGGAGGTCTCGGGCTGACCAATCTGGGGCACTTCTGTAGACTCTATATATATGGAATTCAAAACAATAAAGTTCCTTTTCTCCTCTCTTTCCTTGTCTGAGAACTTGGGTCAGTCCTCAGCTAGCCGCTCAACAGCGACAGAAACCTGGTCTGGCTCTGTGAGCATGGGGTGTGTGGGGAGTGACGTGGGGCACCTGCCCACTGTGGAGGGGCTTCAGTCCCAGCAGTGACTGTCTCTGGTGGTGGGGGAGAACTGCCAGAGGGCCTTCTGGGTGGTGAGACAGGAAAGTTGCCTTCACACCAGAATGAACAGAGCAGAAACTGAACTGGTCATTCATTTCACCAGCTCAGGCTCAGAGGGATGTTCTACCTCATGCCCAGTGCCACGGTGTACATTTCTCATAAAAGCATCTTCAAAAAGAATCCTTCCTAATTCTGAAGTCAGAGAAACATACATTTAAGCCAAAGCATCCTCTTGGGCACAGCAATATCTCTTCTTCCAAAGACCACGCATTCCATCAGGCTGCCTCACCAACCAATCCAACTCTCCTTAAACTGCAACAGCCCAGAAACAAGCAAACAAATAATTAATGCCTCTTGATAACACACCAGCCCTCCTTCTGTAGCTAGGAACAGTTTGGAGTGGAAATAATACTTCCACAAGAAGTTGGTAACACCAGCACTGAGGATATTTTGTTTTGTTTCCCAGGATTGTATCCTGAAAGAATTGTGGCTTTCTGGGCATTGAAGTTCAGTTATGGATGGAATGGATTTGCTCAGAAGAATTTGGGCAATTAATATATCTAACCAATTAGCTAAGCAAGGTTAATCATTGGGGATTTTCCATAATAAAGAAGGAAGGCAACGATTCTGGAGAGGGAAGAGGTTCAGCCTGAACCAAACTCAGATGGAAGCAATGCAATCTGTGTGTGATGTCTCTCAGATCCCACCACAGCTGTGTGTCCATCCAGATGCATAAACACAGGGGTCTGTTGCATCCTGAGATGCACAAGAGCATACAAAAAATCCACATGGGCTGAGAGATACAAAGTCCCAGAGAATCTTTCCCCTCTTTGTGTGGTGCCACACAGGATGGATTTGAACTAAAAGCAGACATATGTGTTCCAAGCATCTGATCCATGCCTTCCTACTTGGAAAAATCAGCACCTAAACAAACAATTCAGTTATGAAACTACAGTACTCTCCACTGCAGAAAAACGTCTCCTCTCCTTGTGTCCCAACACAGCCCCCCTGAACCAACATTCAAATGCTCCACAGTGACACTGGGCCTAGATGAGAGGATACCCAGCACATTTACATTGCTGCACCTGCCCTGCTCCCCACAGCAGTGCCACCAAAATCCCCCCCAGCAGAAACAGCAGCAGCAGCAGCTCTATAAAGCTCCTCCTGCCATCCCTGACACTCCAGCAACAGCAGCCACTGACCTGCCTGAGGCACTGCAGCCACAGACCCCTTGGCCAGCACAGCTCTGCTCCCCAGCTCACAGCATGGAAAGCTGTCACTCTCCACAGCAACCCAATGTCACTGCATATGGGGCCACAACTGTGGCCATCATCACCCTCCAGGTGTTAGCTGGCATGTGGATGAATATTTTCATTGTTTCTGTGCTCTGCATTGCCTGGGTCAAGAAGAAAACCTTGAACTCTAATGAGAAGATCTTGCTGCTGCTGCTGGGATGTTCCAGGTTTTGCTATTTGGGCTTCTCATGGCTATATTCCTTTCTTTTAATAATACATCCCTATTGCACTTGTTTTCCTCTCCTACTTGAATCAGTTGCAGGTATTCAAAGCTTTTTTGATTGTTCAAATGTATGGGCTTCTGCTTGTCTGTGTGTTTTTTATTGCATAAAAATTGCCAATTTCCGGAACAGGTTCTTCATCTACTTGAAAGTAAAAACTGCCAGGATTGTGTCGTGGCTCTTGCTGGGATCTGTGCTTTTAGCCTTTATTTTCAGCATTCTTGTCTACCACATCTCTAATGAAACACAGTGTAACAATCTAAATTACAGCAGTCAAGGATATAATTTAAAACTCATTATTAGAGTCGATGAACACTTACTGCCTATTCATTTTGTCATAGGATTTGTATTTTCCACTTCATTCATGGCAGTCATCTTTTCTGCTGTTTTACTTCTCTTTTCTCTTTGGAGACACAAATGCAAGATGCAGACAAACTTCATTAACAGCCCCAGCATTGATATCCACTTTAAAGCCATAAAATCTACTCTCTCCTTCTTAGTCATGTACAGCATTAACTTTATATTTTCTATTTTGACACTGATTTATGCAAGGAAGAGGAAAATCATGTGGCTTTTCTTATTTTTGCATTTCTGCACGCTTTTCCAGGTGTTCATTCCCTTATTTTGATTCTCAGCAATCCCAAGATGGAAAAGACACTAATATGGATTCTATCCTGTGTCAAGTGCAAGGTTTGCATGAGGTAGGAATTGCAGTACATGCTGGAGCCAATGCAAACTCTTGATATTTCATTGTAAGACACAAGTCAATTTATCTGTAATGCAGCTCTCTGGGTAGTGTATATGATACAGATGTTCTCTCTTTAACTCACCAAAGCTGAGAATAAATAATACATATTCTTTCACCTCATTTGTATTACTTAGATTATTGTTGATGATATTGAGTTCAAGTCTTGTCAATAACAAATTCATTCAGACTTGGTATATGGGTTGGATGCAAAGGGAAAATAACCATTCTGCAAACTTTCCTCTAACACTTTGGCAT
Organism: Entomyzon cyanotis; assembly: GCA_024500445.1. NCBI lineage: Eukaryota > Metazoa > Chordata > Aves > Passeriformes > Meliphagidae > Entomyzon > Entomyzon cyanotis. The sequence continues at coordinate 69,321,698 of JAKEPQ010000871.1, forward strand.
TTGTTCATTGAAAAATGCCTGAACTCAACATCACGTTTATTTTATTTGTGTTTACATTTCTTTCTGCTGAAATGGCTTTGTTCTTTGCAATACTATCACTTGTAACACTGGGTGGAGTGGATGCACTTTGAAGGACTGCAGCCTGTGGAGACCCCATGCTGGAGACACCTGATCCTCAAGGACTGCAGCCCACAGAGGGAATCCACACGTGAGCAGGAAAGAAAGTGAGGAGGAAGGAGTGGAAGTGAAAACTGATTACGGACTGACCTGACTGCAGCATTCCTTCCCTGTCCCGCTGTGCCACTGTGGCAGAGGAGATGGAGAAGCCAGAAATGAAGGAGTGAATTGGGGCCTGTGCAGATGAAGAGGGGAAGGCAAAGGGTTCTAGTTTTGTGTTTGTTCCTCATTACCCTACTCTATTATCAGTAGCAAATAAATTAAATTCATTTCCCCACATTCGAGTCTGTTTTCTCCATGACAGTAACACCTCCATTTCCACCCCTGCCCTGTTGTGCAATGAGAATAAAGGAGCAGCTGGATGGGAGCATGGCAGGTGCCCAAGCTCAGTCAACCACAGCATGTCCTCTGAACATGAAATTATTCCAGCATGAACAGAGCACAATCTGATTTGTTCATTTCTGTCCCTAGCTCAGGCACAGAGCGACATCTTACTGCATGCCAGGGGTGCCAAGGATGGGTTTTCCATCTGTTCTTGCCAGGGTGTGTTTCACCTCCTGTTGTCCCAGGAGGAAAAGGTCTGCCGGGGTGGAGACCAAACACCTGAGGCCTCCCTCAGATGGGGGAGAAGCTAAAGCACAGGATCTTCTGGAAGACAGTGTTCCTACAAGCAGAGACATAAGAGGGGTTGGGGGCACTGCTAAAAATAAGGCAGTGCTCCAACACTCTTGGCAGTCACTGAGACATGAAGGAAGTGAGGAACATGTGTTCCATTTTGCTGGGCCAGGAATGGGAGTTACAGCCTGTTAGACCCACGACTGCAGAGCAAGGCCAACATCAACATCTCCTCTTCAGCCAGAAGAAGCATCTACAGCCCTTTATGAACAAGTGTTTGAAATTGCTTGAAAAATCACCAGCAAGGGTATCACTAAAAAACAGATTTAATAATAAGCAAGAGCATGACAAAGTTTGTTGGCAAGATTCACTCAACTACTTATTAGATGGTTAAGGCAAACCATGAGAAAAAACAGGAATAAAAATACCGTTGATCAAAGCTGAAATGAACTGAGAACTCTCTGTGTGGGTGTGGGTGTGGGTGTGGGTGTGGGTGTGGGTGTGTGTTTAGGTGTGTGTTTAGGTGTGTGAGACAAAATGATAGAAAGGGCAAGGGTAAAAAGGAATACGATCTAAAAGCTTAACAGCACTCAAAAGTACTTAACTTCCATCACAAACTTAACAATTTAGCAAAGGAATAACACTTAACCGCATCCGAGAGAGCAGCATTTCTCCCATTTTTGCCATAGCATATGCACACCTTTATGCACACAGAGAGAATGAGCCAGTGCAAGGTACCTGTGAAAAACTCCCCTCAAAGGCAGTAAAATACTCACTTTGGATGCCTTTAAATCTCCTCACCAGGCCAGGGGTTGTGCCTCGAGGAGTGGGGGTATCAGCCCAGGATAGGTTGTCATTTGGGGATCCCCCGAGTGCAGCAAACTTGAGAGTTCCCAGCTATGAGAGGCCTCACTCAAAGGAGGTTGCTGGTCACAGCCCCCTGCAGTCCAGGAGAGCACTAAGAGTCTCATTTTGGACCCTCATTTTGTTTATAGGACGGCAAGAGAGTGGGCTTTAGTCATAACAGTGTTCCATCCTGGCCATACTTTGGGTCAGCACACTTGCTTTGAAAGTGCAAGAACAAGGATGTTATGCCATTCAGGCAAAAAAAAAATTGTCAAGGCTGTTCATAAAAAACCCAAGAGCTTGTTGGACAGCAGCAGTTCCTGGGAGCAGAGTGTTTCTGATAAGCTCAAGAGGAGCTGGGCCCAGGTGCTGCTCCTCAAGGCTGAGGCCTACTGAGCATTGCTCAGCTCACGGCCTGACAAGGGGAGGGGAAAGCACCACCACAACCCCACTAACAAGGAAAGAGAGAGGCACCACCAGAGGCTACCAAAGAGGCACGACACACTACTGCTTCCCCCTTCATGTTCCATTTTAACTTTTTTGTAGTTGTCCAGAAAACACTGTGTGTTTCTCTCAAATTCTTCCCCTTGGATTTCCCAGCCCTCATCTCAGATCCAAGGGAATTCCTCTCACTGGAACTGTTCTGTGGCACTTCCTGCTCTCTACCTGTACAGCACAGACACAGCTCCATTCACAGGGGCCACTTACATGGTCCGGGGTTGTATCTCAGTCTGGTCAAAACCCTGCTGCCACCAACACTTGAGAAAACACCTCAGTGTGCCCAGCATGGTGCAGCCCCAGCCTGACCTCACAGGGACACCCCTGGGCCCAACCACTGCCTGGACCCAGACATGGACATTCCAAGTGCAAACCTTGCCCAAGAGAGGGCAAATCCTTTCCTCCTACTGCAGAGCTCTCATTTTGTAGGCACTCAGGGTTTACGGAACTCTCTCCACAAGACCTTAAAATACCAGGAAAAATTCTTGTTTCTGTAATACAGCAGCTCTGTCCCATCAGTGCAATGCTGTTCTGGATAAAAGCATCCAGCTCCAAACAGCCACACAAAGCCAGAAGCTCCACGCTGATGCACAGCTACACCATGTCAGCTTTCTGGATAGATAGATAGATAGATAGATAGATACATAGATAGATAGATAGATAGATAGATAGATAGATGATAGATAGATAGATAGATATGACCATTTAATAATAAGCTTTAATTTTTTCGTCATCCCTGAAGTGTAAACACAGGAAATATCCTTGTGATTTTAGTACTGATACACTATTAGTTTTTACTCCTCAGTTGTTCAATATTTAAATAGTGCCCAAATTAGATAAACAGAAGAAAGGAGGATGCCCTGAGCATTTTCACTCAGTAAGTAAAAATATTTTGCTCAGTAAAATATCTGCATTTCCTCCATACTTGGTCTGAGCTGGGATTGTTCAGAAGAGATAAGGCAGAAAGGGTGCAGGAGAAAAGCATTCAGGTTCTTGAGATTAGGATTTCCTGATTCATTATCCAGGGACCTCAGCCAGATTCACTGATACCAGTTCAATCTGCTGCTCCTCAGCATCCTGGAGCTCAGTGGGGCACATTGGACACAAGATGTGCTGGGGCAGTAAAACAGGGGATTCCATAATGAAATGTCTTATTTCCCAGGATGTCAGCTGGGATAGGGGCAATTAGAAATATCCCTTTGGGGGAGCTGTTTCTCAAAGCATTCATCTCCAGCTGTTAACAACATCAACATGCTTCTGCATTGAGCTGACACACAGCTGTAATGGATTAGACCAGAACTTAAGTAACTATTAGCCTATCTGGCTAGCTTACTAAGGCTAATCATCTGGGATTCACCATGTGAAAAAAAGCAGAAAGAAAGGGATTCCAAAGAGGGAAGAAGTTCAGCCTGAACCTGAACCAAGCTCCAATGGAAACAATTAAATCTGTGTGCAGTGTGACTCAGATCCCAATACAGCTGTGTGTCCATACAGATGCATTAAAAAAGGGCTCTGATGTCATCAGACAAGCACAAGGGTGTCCAAAATATAGACATGGGCTGGGACATACAAAGATTGGATAATCCTCACCCTTTTCCAGATGTACTGGAGGGCTTGGATTTGAACCAGCAGACAACACCTGTGTCCAAGCACCTGACCCATATCTTCGTGCTTTGAAAACCATCTCACAGCACTGGAGATTCTGATTTTAGAGCATTGTTTCTTTTAAGGCACAAAATTCCCCACACAGACTTGAGGCCATGCCTCAACCATGGTACTGTCTGGCTGGTGTAACATTTTCGTTTACTGTCCCTGTGTAAGCATGGTCCCGGCACAGACACATCAGATTGGTTGGAACAGAAATGACCTCCATTCTATTCACAAACATACGAAGAGGAGAAGAAAGAAAGAAGCAATCTAACAACAAGGAAAAACCAACCAACCCTATCTTTCATCTTCTATCAGCAAAACCAGAGAAAACTAACAGCAGAGAATAAAGCAGTCAACAGGCAGTAGCAGGAAATCAAAATTTTCTTAAGGAAGTGCTCAGCCCACCATCAATATCACAAATCAGCAAAAGAAATCATATTTTTGAATGAGTGCATCCAAAACTAACTTGGTCAGTGTAGGTGACCAAGGGACACAAGAATGCAGATCCTGAAGCCTGACATTAAACAAACGGGTCAGATGCAAAACCACAACACTCTCCACTGCAGAAAAACATCTCTGCTCTTTGTGTCACCCAACACAGCCCCTCCGAACCAACATGCAAATAGTGCACAGTGACACTGGCCTCGAGTAAGGGGATACCCAGCACATTTACATCGCTGCACCTGCCCTGCTCCCCACAGCAGTGCCACCAAAATCCCCCCAGCAGCAGCAGCAGCAGCAGCTCTATAAAGCTCCTCCTGCCATCCCTAACATTCCAGCAACAGCAGCCACTGACCTGCCTGAGGCACTGCAGCCACAGACCCCTTGGCCAGCACAGCTCTGCTCCCCAGCTCGCAGCATGGAAGTTTGTCACTCTTCACAGCAACCCAATGTCACTGCATATGGGGCCACATCTTTGGCCATCATCACCCTCGAGGCATTCCCTGGCATGTGGATAAATATTTTCATTGTTTCTGTGCTCTGCATTTCCTGGGTCAAAAAGAAAACCTTGAACTCTAATGAGAAGATCTTGCTGCTGCTGGGATGCTCCAGGTTTTTCTATTTGTGCTTCTCATGGCTATATTCCTTTCTTTCAACAATCTATCCCAATTATCTTCATGTTAACCCCACATTCCAAGCAGTTGTAATTATTATAAGCTTTTCTAATTGTTCTGACTTTTGTGTTTCTACCTGTCTTTGTGTTTTTTATTGCATAAAAATTGCCAATTTCAGAACCAGGTTCTTCATCTACCTGAAAGTAAAAATTGACAGGATTGTGCCATGGCTCTTGTTGGGGTCAGAGATTTATGCCCTGGTTGTTGGAATCCTTGCTTATGATGTCGCTGATAAAACCCAAAGTAACAATTCCTCCCGTCCTAGAAATTTATGGAAAGTGAATATCAAGACAGATGAAGATTTTTTTTCCTTTTTATTTTATCAATGGTCTGTTATTTGCCACTTCATTCACAACAGTTGTCTCTTCTGCCCTTCTCCTTCTCTATTCTCTCTGGAAACACAAATGCACGATGCAGAGAAACTCCATGAACAGCCTCAGCATGGATGCCCACATCAAAGCCATGAAATCTATTCTCTCCTTCTTAGTAATGTACAGCATTAACTTTATAACATTGATTGTTACAATTATTTCTTCAACAAAGGAGGAAAATCCCATGATGATTCTTATTTTTGTGTTTCTGTATGCTTTTCCAGGTGTTCATTCCCTAATTCTGATTTTCAGCAATCCCAAGCTGGTAAAGACACTGCTAAAGATTCTGCCATGTGTGAAGTGCAAGGTTTGCATGAGGTAGGAACTGCAATAAAAGTTGGAGCCCTTGCAAAATCTTGATCTTTCACTGCAGAAAACAAGTGATGTAATCTCTAATGTAGCTCTCCATCCATTGTAGATGATAAAGGTGTTCAGTCTTCACCATCTAAGTTTAGAAAAAATCAAATACTTTGAAATAAGTTATTGTCATATAAATAATTATTATTTTTACTGTTGTTTAGTTTAGATAATTCTGTGAGCTGCATTATTGTCAATAAGAGATTCATTCAGACCTGACACATGGGCTGACTGCAAAAGAGCAAAAATGAAACTGAAAACCTTCCACAAATGTTTTGGTATTCGCTGATTGAAATGACTGCACTAAGCAAGAGATTTATGTCTATTTTTATTTACCATTCTTTCTGCTGTGGCTCTGTGCTTAGTGATATTATGGGCTGTATCACTGTCTGGCAGGGGTTGATAACTCTGTGTGGACACACTGATCACTGTCACTCACCAGAGGTGGTCAGTGATGCACAAACAGTGAGGCAGGAAAGGCCTCAGGGTGCTCAGGGGGTGCAGAGCTCCCTTCCCACTCCAACCCTGCATGTCCTCTCTGCCCTTCTCCCTGCAAGGACAGGATTCCCTGCTCTGTGTGACTGCTCTCCTGGCCTGCTGTGACTTGGTGATGAGACTGGCTTTTTCCAGTGGACTCTGCCTCAGTGAAACCCCTGGGAATGTGGGTTTTGTGCAAGGTGCAGTGTGGAATAAAGCCACAGCTTCATCTCACAGTGACCCACAAGACGATATATGGGGTACCTGGGCCAGGTGCTGGCAGCTGCAGGATTGGAGGGTTTCATTGAGGACAGGTCAATGCTGTCCCATGCAGGGAAAAGCCAGTCTCAGGCTCTCCAATGGACCTGCCCTGGGACACTGCTCAGTCCACCAGCGACCATGTTGGCTCCTCTGGAGAAAGAGAAGCCCTGAAGGACTGCAGGCCATGGGAGAGAGCTACACTGGAGCAGGGGAAAAGTGGAGGAGATAACTTGTTATGAAATGACTGCAGGCTCCATTCCCCATCCTCCTGCAATGCTGAGAGAGAGGAGCATGTAGAGAATCTGAGAATGAGTTAAATTTAGCCAGGGATCATTGTGGGTAGAGATAAGATATTCTACTTTTGTGCGTATTCCTACATCATCCTATACTGTTTTCAATAGGCAATATATTAAATTGGTTTTCCCTGTGCTGAGTCTGTGTTGTCTGTGAGTTATAATTGGTGAGTGATCTGTCTTTATCTCATTTCATGAGAAATTCCATCTAATTTGCCACTCCTGCTCTGTTGCAGAATGAAAGTGAAGGAGCAACAGACTGGGGCTCTTAGAGCTTCCCAAGGCCAACTCACCATGACAGGGCCTGCAAATGAGAAATTGTTCCAGTGTGGAAGAATACATTCAGTGCAGAAAGCTCGATGAGCAGCTGCAATGCAAGCTGCAGGTTGTGGGGAAGTGCTGTGAGCCCCAAACGTGGTGCCAACCCTTACACAACAAAGGACATGGGGACCTGTGTCACCAGGCAGGTGACTGGACACTTAGACAGCCCAACCATCATGTGCATAGACTGGAAGGACACAAAACCCCAGCGATTCACTTGTTTGGGAAACCTCCTCAGAGGCACCCAACTCGAGCTTTTTCTGTGTTACTGTGCCATGATTAAACTGCTTGAAAGATCCAGACATCAGAGACTCTGCTGTGGGAAACCCAGAGCCAAGCTGCTGAGGAAACCTGGTCTGGCTCTGTGAGCATGGGGTGTGTGGGGAGTGACGTGGGGCACCTGCCCACTGTGGAGGGGCTTCAGTCCCAGCAGTGACTGTCTCTGGTGGTGGGGGAGAACTGCCAGAGGGCCTCCTGGGTGGTGAGACAGGAAAGTTGCCTTCACACCAGAATGAACAGAGCAGAAACTGAACTGGTCATTCATTTCACCAGCTCAGGCTCAGAGGGATGTTCTACCTCATGCCCAGTGCCACAGTGTGCATTTCTCATAATAGCATCTTCAAAAAGAATCCTTCCTAATTCTGAAGTCAGAGAAACATACATTTAAGCCAAAGCATCCTCTTGGGCACAGCAATATCTCTTCTTCCAAAGACCACGCATTCCATCAGGCTGCCTCACCAACCAATCCAACTCTCCTTAAACTGCAACAGCCCAGAAACAAGCAAACAAATGATTAATGCCTCTTGATAACACACCAGCCCTCCTTCTGTAGCTAGGAACAGTTTGGAGTGGAAATAATACTTCCACAAGAAGTTGGTAACAGCAGCACTGAGGATATTTTGTTTTGTTTCCCAGGAGTCTATCCTGAAAGAATTGTTGCCTTCTGGGCATTGAAGTTCAGTTATGGATGGAATGGATTTGCTCAGAAGAATTTGGGCAATTAATATATCTAACCGATTAGCTAGGCAAGACTAATCATTGGGGATTTTCCATAATAAAGAAGGAAGACAACGATTCTGGAGAGGGAAGAGGTTCAGCCTGAACCAAACTCAGATGGAAGCAATGCAATCTGTGTGTGATGTCTCTCAGATCCCACCACAGCTGTGTGTCCATCCGGATGCATAACACAGGGGTCTGACGCATTTTGAGAAGCACAAGGGCATCCAGAAAGTCCACATGAGCTGAGAGATACCAAGTCCTGCAGATTTTTTCCCTCCTTGCATGGTGCCACACAGGATGGATTTGAACTAAAAGCAGACATGTGTGTTCCAAGCACCTGACCCATGCCTTCCTGCTTTGAAAACTCAACATTGGAGACTCTGATTTATACATCTTTATTTTTTTAAAGGGACCATACCAGCTTCCCCATGATGTGCTGCTTGAGTCTAAGCCACAGCCATGGTGTGATCCTGCTATTGTAACATTTTGCCATGGCTCTGGCCAGGACAGAACTAATTTTTGCAGCAGCCAGGGGAGGAACACAGGGGTTATTCTATACCACTGCACTTCATTGATGGGATCAAGGGAAAGGGACTCTCTTCTGGGGAGAAGGGGTTCCTTCCAATAGTGTTTATTACTGGGGAGTTTCTACTGTGTGAATCATTTCTTTTCTTGTACCCTCTGCCATCAGTATTGTTGCTGTTACTGTTCATTTTCTTCTCACATTGCTGTTTCCAGTAAATTGTTCTAATCTGAACCCAAGATCTCTGCCTTTTGTTCCTCCACTTCTCCTCTCCAGCCTGCCCAGGGGTGATGGAAATCGAGGGAGTGAAAAAGAGTGGCGGTGTGGTTTGGTGTGTCATGGTTGGGGCAAAGAACTGGGGAGGACCATTCCTAAACCATGACATATATTCATACAATGGCCCTATACAACCACTCTCGCAGAACACGCAGTTCAACTTCAAACTTGTTGAAATGGAAATAACCTCCATTCTTCTCACCAACATATGAAGAGAAGATGAAAGAAAGGAGCAATCATACAAAAAAACCCAAAACCAAAACCCAAAATCCATAAAACCAAAAAAACCCGCCCAACCTTATGGTGTGTTATCTGTTCCGTCAGCAAAACCAGAGAGGAAACTCACACCAAAGCATAAAGCAGAGAACCAGCAGTAGCAGGAAATTAAATCACCCTCAAGAGATGCTCTGCCCTCCATCAACATCACAAATTTACAAAAGAAATCATATTTTTGAATGAGCGCATCCAAAACTAACTTGAACATTGGAGGCAACCAATGGACAAAAGAACCCAGATCCTGAAGCCTGACACTGGTCAAACATGGATCAGTCTCAAAACCACAACACTCTCCACTGCAGAAAAACATCTCTGCTCTTTGTGTCACCCAACACAGCCCCCCTGAACCAACATTCAAATAGTGCACAGTGACACTGGCCTCGAGTAAGGGGATACCCAGCACATTTACATCCCTGCACCTGCCCTGCTCCCCACAGCAGTGCCACCAAAATCCCCCCCAGCAGCAGCAGCAGCAGCAGCAGCTCTATAAAGCTCCTCCTGCCACCCCTGACACTCCAGCAACAGCAGCCACTGACCTGCCTGAGTCACTGCAGCCACAGACCCCTTGGCCAGCAAAGCTCTGCTCCCCAGCTTGCAGCATGGAAAGCTGTCACTCTCCACAGCAACTCAATGTCACTGCATATGGGGTGACCACTGTGGCCATCATCACTCTCGAGACATTTGCTGGCATGTGGATGAACGCATTCATTGTTTGTGTACTTTGTGTTGCCTGGGTCAAAAAGAAAACCTTGAACTCTAATGAGAAGATCTTGCTGCTGCTGGGATGCTCCAGGTTTTGCTATTTGTGCTTCTCATGGGCATATTGCTCTCTTTCGATAACTTATCCCAATTACCTTTATGTTCAACCCACATTTCAACTAATTGTATTTTTTCAAAGCTTTTTTAACAGTTCCAGCTTGTGGGTTTCTGCCTGTCTTTGCGTTTTTTATTGCACTAAAATTGCCAATGTCAGGAATACGTTCTTCATCTACCTGAAAGTAAAAATTGACAAAATTGTGCCATGGCTCTTATTGGTGTCAGTGCTTTCAGCCTCAGCTATTGGCATTACCAGCTATGATATTGCTGATAAAAAGCTCAGTAACGGCCACAATTACACCAGGAAAGAAAATTTTTTGAAAATTACTGGCAAAATGGATGAATACTTTTTCCATATCTACTTTATCTATGGCTTTGGATTTATCACTTCATTCATAGCAGTCATCTTTTCTGCTGTTTTACTTCTCTTTTCTCTCTGGAGACACAAACGCATGATGCAGACAAACTCCATGAACAGCCTCAGTGTGGATGCCCACATCAAAGCCATGAAATCTATTCTCTCCTTCTTTATAATGTATAGCATTAACTTTCTTTTTTTAATCTTGTCACTGATTCCTTCAACAAAGCAAGAGAAGTATGTGGTCTTTCTTGGTTTACTATTTCTGTACGCTTTTCCAGGTGTTCATTCCCTTATTCTGATTCTTAGCAATCCCAGGATGGAAAAGACACTGATAAGGATTCTGTCCTTTGTCAAATGCAAGGTTTGCATGAGTTAGGAACTGCAATCTGTGCTGGAGCCCATGCAAAATCTTGATATTTCATTATAACACACAAGTCACTTAATGTCTAATGCAGCTCTCCAGGCAGTGTAGATGATACAGATGCTCTCTCTTTACCACTGAAGTTAAGAATAAATCCTTCAAATTATTTGAATCACATTAGCATGAATTAAGTTATTGTTAACATTTCATTTAGGTTATTTCTTATTTCAATTCTTGTCAATAACAAATTCCATTAGACTTGATAGGTGGGCTGGAAACAAAGGGACAGTAACAATATTGCAAACCTGACACAAGCACTTTGGCATTTGCTGATTGAAACAAATCAACTAAGTGTCACATTAATTGGTATTTGGGTTTACATTTCTTTCTGCTGAAGTGGCTCTCTTCTTTGCAATGTCATCACTGGTAACCGGACTGGTTACACTGGGTGGAGTGGGTGCACCTTGAAGGACTGCAGCCTGTGGAGACCCCATGCTGGAGACACCTGATCCTCAAGGACTGCAGCCCATGGATGGGATCTACACTCGAGCAGGGAAGAAAGTGAGGACGAAGGAGTGGAGGAGACAACTTGTTATGAACTGACTGCAACCCCCATTCACTGTCCCCCTGCCTCTCTGTGGAGGAGGTGATGGAGAAGCTGAGAATGAAAGAGTAAACTATGGCCTGTGATGAAGAAGGGGGAAAGGGAGGGGTTCTAGTTTTGTGCTTGTTCCTCATTACGCTATTCTCTTTTCAACAGCCAATAAACTAAGTTCATTTTTCCCCATTCGAGTCTTTTTTGTGCATGACACGAACATGTGAGTGATTTCCCTGTCCTTATATTAACACATGAGCTTTTCCATCTTCTATTCCTCCTTCACTTCCACCCCTGCCCTGTTGTGCAATGAGAATAAAGGAGCAGCTGGATTGGGGCATGGCAGGTGCCCAAGCTCAATCAACCACAGCATGTCCTCTGAACATGAAATTATTCCAGCATGAACAGAGCACAATCTGATTTGTTCATTTCTGTCCCCAGCTCAGGCACAGAGGGACATCTTACTGCATGCCAGGGGTGCCAAGGATGGGTTTTCCATCTGTTCTTGCCAGGGTGTGTTTGGCCTCCTGTTCTCCCAGGAAGAAAATATGTGCCAGGGGTGGAGACCAAACCTGAGGACTCCCTCAGATGGGGGAGAAGCTAAAGCACAGGATCTTCTGGAGACAACATTCCTGTCAGCAGAGACATAAGAGGGGTTGGGGGCACTGCTAAAAATAAGGCAGTACTCCAACACTTTTGGCAGTCACTGAGACATGAAGGAAGTGAGGAACATGTGTTCCATTTTGCTGGGCCAGGAATGGGAGTTACAGCCTGTTAGACCCACGACTGCAGAGCAAGGCCAAGATCAATGTCTTCCCTTTAGCTAGAAGAAGAAACCACACCCCACTAACAAGAAAAGAGAGACACACCACTGGAGTCTACCAAAAAGGCATAACAAACTACTGCTTCCCCCTTTTTGTTCCATTTTAGTTTTGATCAGAGGTTGTGCACTTCGCCCAAAAACATGGTGGGTTTCTCTCAAGCTGTTCCCCCTGGAGTTCCCAGCCTTCACCTCTCTGGTCTTAGGGGAGACCTCTCACTGGGACAGTTCCTGCTCTCTACCTGTACAGCACAGTCCAGCACAGACACAGCTCCATTCACAGGGGCCCATCTACATGGTCAGGGGTTGTATCTCAGTCTGGTCAAAACCCTGCTGCCACCAGCACTTCAGAAAACACCACGGTGTGCCCGGCATGGTGCAGCCCTAACCTCCCCTCACAGGGACACCCCTGGGCCCAACCACTGCCTGGACCCAGACATGGACATTCCAAGTGCAAATCTTGTCCAAGAGAAGGCAAACCCTTTTGTCCTACTGCAGAGCTCTCATTTTGTAGGCACTCAGGGTGTATGGAACTCTCTCCACAAGACTACCAAATATCAGGAAAAATCCTTTGTTTCTGTAACACAGCAGCTCTGTCCCATCAGTGCAATGCTGTTTTAGCTCAGAGCAGGGAGCAAAGCCAGCACCTGTGGCTAGCACAGGTTCTTCCCGTGGGAACATTTTGCTATATTTCATAAACAAGATAAAGTTTGGATGTTTTGCAAACAGTTTCTCCGGATTGAGTGAGTTCGGGCTTGGCCAATTGTGCCTAGGGGGAGGTCTCGGGCTGACCAATCTGGGGCACTTCTGTAGACTCTATATATATGGAATTCAAAACAATAAAGTCCCTTTTCTCCTCTCTTCGCTTGTCTGAGAACTTGGGTCAGTCCTCAGCTAGCCGCTCAACAGCGACAAGCACCTTCACACAGATGAGTTGCACCATGTCAGCTTTATGTATCATTTAGGATTCCCCACATCATAAAAGGAGACAGAAACAGATGATGGAGAGAAGAGGTCTGGCATTAATCAGGCTCTGATGGAAAAAATTCAGCCTCTGTGCCATGTGACTCAGATCCCAATACACCTCTGTGTCCATCCCGATGCATAAAAACTGAGGTCTGGTGCCACATGAGTTACATGAGGGCATTTGAAATTTGCACATGGGGTGTTAAATAAAATCTTATCCTACTTGAGATGCTGGAGGGAATTGATAGGAAACGGGAGCAGACATGTTTCAAGAACTTGATCCATATCCTCCTAATTTGAAAACCTAGGTTTGGAGATTCTGATTTTAAGCCATTATTTTATTAAGGTACCAGATTCCCCATGCAGAGCTGAGCCCAAACCCCAGCCACAGTACGATGCTGCTGGAGTAACATTTTCATTTCAGGCCCCTGTACCGGCACAGTCCCAGCACAGACACTTCAGATCTGTTGTAATAGAAATAACTTCTATTCTCCTCACAAACACTTGGAGAGATGAAGAAAGAAAGAAGTAAACAAAAAACCAACAGTCCTAAACAATGTTATCTGTTCTGTCAGCAAAACCAGAAGAAATTCAAATCAAAGCATAAAGCAGACAACAGGTACAATCAGGAAATGAAAATTTTCTTACGGAAGTCCTCTGACCTCCATCAATATCAAAAATTAGCAAAAGAAATAATATGTTTGAATGAGTGCATCCAAAACTAACGGTCATCATAGGTGAACAAGGGACACAAGAACCCAGTTCCTGAAGCCTGACACTGATCAAACATGGATCAGTCTCAAAACCGCAAAACTCTCCACTGCAGAAAAACATCTCCGCTCTTTGTGTCACCCAACATAGCCCCCCTGAACCAACATTCAAATAGTCCACAGTGACACTGGCCCCAGGTAAGGGGATACCCAGCACATTTACATCCCTGCACCTGCCCTGCTCCCCACAGCAGTGCCACCAAAATCCCCCCAGCAGCAGCAGCAGCAGCAGCTCTATAAAGCTCCTCCTGCCACCCCTGACACTCCAGCAACAGCAGCCACTGACCTGCCTGAGGCACTGCAGCCACAGACCCCTTGGCCAGCACAGCTCTGCTCCCCAGCTCGCAGCATGGAAGTTTGTCACTCTCCACAGCAACTCAATGTCACTGCATATGGAGCCACAACTGTGGCCATCATCACCCTCCAGGTGTTTGCTGGCATGTGGATAAACGCTTTCATTGTTTCTGTGCTCTGTATTGCCTGGGTCAAAAAGAAAAGCTTGAACTCTAATGAGAAGATCTTGCTGCTTCTGGGATGTTCCAGGTTTTGGCATTTGTGCTTTTCATGGGTATATTCCTTTCTTTCAACAATCTATCCCAATTATTTTTATGTTAAACCCACTCGTAAAATTCTTTTATCTATTCAGGACTTTTTTGATTGCTCCAATTTTTGGGTTTCTGCATGTCTTTGTGTTTTTTATTGCATAAAAATTGCCAACTTCAGGAACAGGTGCTTCATCTACCTGAAAGTAAGAATTGACAGGATTGTGCCATGGCTCTTGTTGGGGTCAGTGATTTTATCATTGGCTATCAGCAGCTCTCTCTATGACATCATTGATAAAGCACAATGTAACAACCACAATCCTATTGGGCAAGGAAATTTTTCGAAAATGAGTGGCAAAATGGATGATGTTTTTTTCCGTATTTATTTTATCTATGGCTTTGGATTTGTTGCTTCTTTCACATCAGTCATCTTTTCTGCCATTTTCCTTCTCTTTTCTCTCTGGAGACACAAGTGCAAGATGCAGACAAACTCCATGAACAGCCTCAGCATGGATGCCCACATCAAAGCCATGAAATCTATTCTCTCCTTCTTTATAATATATGGCATTAACTTTGTATTTTTAACCTTGACCCTGATTCCTTCAACACGGGAGGAAAATCCCATGATGTTTCTTATTTATGTATTTCTGTATGCTTTTCCTGGTTTTCATTCCCTTATTCTTATTTTCAGCAATCCTAAACTGAAAAATACACTGATAAGGATTCTCTGTGAAGTGAAGTGCAAGGTTTGCATTAGGTAGGAGCTGTGATAAAACCTGGAGCCCATGCAAAATGTTAATTTTTCACTATAGAAAGTAGATAATGTAATCTCTAATGCAACTCTCTAAGGCAGTGTAGATTACACAGATTTTCTCTCCTCAACTTCCAAGTTAGGAAAACTTCATTCAAATTCTTCCAACTGGAAATGAGTTAAATAAATTACTACCATGGTTTCATTTAGACAATTCTTGGAGCTAAATTACTGTCAATAATCAGTTCATTTAGATGGGGTACGTGGGCTGGAAACAAAGGGACAGTAACAATATTGCAAACCTGACACAAGCACTTTGGTATTTGCTGATTGAAACAAATCAACTAAGCATCATGTTTATTTGTATTTGGGTTTACATTTCTTTCTGCTGTGACTCTGTTCTTCACAATGTTATCACTGGTAACCGGACTGGTTACACTGGGTGGCGTGTGTATACCTTGAAGGACTGCAGCCTATGGAGACTTCATGCTGGAGACACCTGATCCTCAAGGACTGCAGCCCAGGGATGGGATCCACACTCGAGCAGGGAAGAAAGTGAGGACGAAGGAGAGGAAGAGACAACTTGTTATGAACTGACTGCAATCCCCATTCACTGTCCCCCTGCCTCTCTGTGGAGGAGGTGATGGAGAAGCTGGGAATGAAAGAGTGAACTATGGCCTGTGATGAAGAAGGGGGGAAGAAAAGGGCCCTTGTTTTGTTCTTGTTCCTCACCATCCTACTCTATATTCCAAATGTAATAAATTAAATTAATTTTCTGAAATTCGAGTCTGTTTTGTGCATGACAGTAACTGGAGAGTGATTGAGTGGTCTCCCTGTCCTTATGTCGATCCATGAGATTTTCCATCCTATTTTACCTCCTGTACTGTTGCAGAGCAAGAGTGAAGTCAAGGCTGGATGAGGGGGTCTGGCAGGTGTCAAAGTCTAACAATCCACAGCAGGTCATGTAAACATTAAATAGTTCTAACATCAACAGAACAGAATCTGATTGTTCATTTCTTTCACCAGCTCTGACTCAGAGGGACAATTCACTGCATACTCAGTGCCAGGTGTGCATTTTTCATATTATCACCTTCAAAAAGATTAATTCCTGTTTATGATATGAGAGAAAAAACCTTTTAAACCAGAGTAACATCTTAATCGCTACAATATTTCTTTTCCCCAAGACCACACAGTCTCCACATGGGGTGGCAGATACAAACCCTTAGTGAATCTCTCGCCTTCTCCAATGATGCTGGAGGGATGGATTTGAACTAAAAGCTGACCCTGAATTTTAAAGACCTGATCTACACATTCCATGTATTGAAAACCCAGCACCTGAGACCCAGACCTGAACAGATTTTATACTGTTTTGTTCTCAAGGGGCCAGGCTCTCCATGCAGAGCTGAGCCCAAAATCCAGCCATGGTATGGTCCTCCACAGTCCCAGCACAGACAGTTCAACTTCACACCTGTTTTAATAGAAATAATTTCTGTTCTCCTCGCAAAGATATGGAGGGAAGAAGAAAGAAGCAAGCAAGCAAAGATGGAAAAAACCCCTGCTCTACACAGTGTTTTCTGTTCTGTCAGCAAAACCAGAGAGGAAACTCACATCAAACCATAAAGCAGACAAAAGGAAACATCAGTAAATGAAAATTTTCTTAATGAAATTCTCTGCCTGCTCTCAATATCACAAATTAGCAAAAGAAATCATATTTTTGAATGAGTACATCCAAAAGTAAATTGGCCATTGTAGGTGACCAAGGGACAAAAGGATCCATTTCCTGAAGCCTGACACTGATCAAACATGGATCAGTCTCAAAACCACAACATTCTCCACTGCAGAAAAACATCTCTGCTCTTTGTGTCACCCAACACAGCCCCCCTGAACCAACATTCAAATAGTGCACAGTGACACTGGCCCCAGGTAAGGGGATACCCAGCACATTTACATCCCTGCACCTGCCCTGCTCCCCACAGCAGTGCCACCAAAATCCCCCCAGCAGCAGCAGCAGCAGCAGCTCTATAAAGCTCTTCCTGCCATCCCTGACACTCCAGCAACAGCAGCCACTGACCTGCCTGAGGCACTGCAGCCACAGCCCTTGGCCAGCACAGCTCTGCTCCCCAGCTTGCAGCATGGAAAGCTGTCACTCTCCACAGCAACCCAATGTCACTGCTTATGGGGCTACAGCTGTGGCCATCGTCACCCTCGAGACATTTGCTGGCATGTGGATAAACGCTTTCATTGTTTCTGTGCTTTGTGTTGCTGGTGTCAAAAAGAAAACCTTGAACTCTAATGAGAAGATCTTGCTGCTGCTGGGATGCTCCAGGTTTTCCTATTTGTGCATCTCATGGGTATACTACTTCCTTTCAATAATTTATCCCAATTACCTTTATGTTCGCCCCATACTTCAACTAGCTGTGTTTACTCAAAGCTTTTTTGATCATTCCAACTTGTGGGTTTCAGCCTGTCTTTGTGTTTTTTACTGCATAAAAATCGCCAACTTCAGGAACAGCTGCTTCATCTACCTGAAAGTAAGAATTGACAGGATTGTGCCATGGCTCTTGTTGGGATCAGAGATTCTAGCCTTGGTTATCGGCATCATTGCCTATGACATCGCTAATAAACCGCATTGCAACAACCGCAACTCCACTGGAGAAGGAAATTTTTATAAAGCAAATATCAAAATGGATAAACATTTCTTCCCTTCTTTTTTTCTCGCTGGCTTTGGATATGCTGCTTCATTCATGGCAGTCATCTTTTCTGCCATTTTCCTTCTCTTTTCTCTCTGGAGACACAAGTGCAAGATGCAGACAAACTCCATGAAGAGCCTCAGCGTGGATGCCCACATCAAAGCCATGAAATCTATTCTCTCCTTCTTAGTAATGTACAGCATTAACTTTGTATGCTTGGTCTTGAAAATGGTTTATGTCACAAAGAAGGGAAGTCGTGTGACATTTCTCATTGTAGTATTTCAGTATGCTTTTCCAGGTTTTCATTCCCTTATTCTGATTTTCGGCAATCCCAAATTAGAAAAGACACTGCTAAAGATTCTTCCCTTAGAAAGAAGTGTGAAGGGCAAGGTTTGCATGAGTTAGGAACTGAAATAAAATGTGGAGTCCTTGCAAAATGTTGATATTTCATTACAGAAATCAAGTAGTTTAATCTCCAATGCAACTCTACAAGCAGTGTAGATGATACAGATGTTCTCATCACTGAGATTAAAAATATATCATTCAAATGCTATGAACTAGATTAATGTGACTTAAATATTTTCAATTATAAATTCAGTTATGAATTGACTGCACCCTTCTCTGCTGCTGTAGGGGAGGGTGTTGAGGAGCAGCAGATGAAGGAGTGAAGTTGAGAGTGGGATGAAAGGGGGGTGGAGGCAGCGGGTTCTAGTTTTGTGTTTGTTCTTCATTATCCTACTCGATTTTCAATAGACAAATAAATTCATTTTCTGCATGTCACATCTGCTTTGTCCATGTGATAACTGGTGAGTGATCTCCCTGTCTTTATCTCGATCCATCAGCTTTTCTGTCTTATTTTCAACCCCCTCCTTATGGGTGAGAGAGAAGGAGCAGCCGGGTGGGGATCTGGCAGCTGCACGAGGTCAACCCTCCACAGCAGGTGAAACATGAAATGGTTACAACATGAACACAGCAGAACCTGAATTGGTCATTTCTGTCACCAGCTCAAGTCCAGAAGCTGATCTTAAGCATCTCTTCTGGACACATCTCCCCAGGGAAAGGCCTGGAAAGGACAGGAACAACCACACCTCCCCACTTTCCCTGCTGCTGCTGCTGCTCATGCACTTCATCCTTTAACATGACTGTCCCAATTGATTTCACAAGAAAACCCTGGAGGATCCGTCTTATTTCCTACATTCAGTGCAACATCATCCCTCACAACTTCACATACCATAAAACCCAGCAGACAAAACCATCACCTTGCAGATGTTACCACACAAAACACCCCATCTGATGCAAACCACACTGCAGATCCCTTCTTGCATCCCCATGAAACTGTTGAAAACGTGACACCCAGCACAACATCACTGCCATGTGCACCAGCCCCCCTCAGCTGGCACTGGAGGGGACAGGGTGTGCATCAGCACAGCCACCCTGCACAGCCCATGGGGAGAGCTGCAGGATGTGCCCAGCCTGGAGAGGCTGACACATGAGAGATGTCAGAAGTCAGTGGTAATGGCTTCCCAGTGCTGGCACAGCATGGAAAACTTCTTTGGGTCACATTCCAAATTTTATGACTGTGAAGTGAAAGTGTTAAAAATATTTTTGCCATGGAAAGCATTGATGAGCAGAAGCACAGCTCAGGACCAGTTGCACAGCATTCCTATTTGCAGAGACATAAAAATGCCTGGGGGCAATGCTAAAATAAAGGCAGTGCTCCAATACCCTTGGCGGTCACAGCTGTCTGAAAGCAGCAAGGAGGGAGCATGTTTTCCCTTTTGCTGGGCCAGGAATGGAAGATTCAGGCTGTTGGATCCAGGTGTCCAGTGAAAGCTCAACATTAACATCTCAACTTCATCCAGAAGAAGCAATGAAACCCCACTTCCAAGGAAAGAGAGAGGCATCACCAGAGGCTGCAGGCCCAAGTTGAGCCTCCTGGTTGACTCAGTGTCAGAAGCAAAGGCCACGGACATCAGCAGAGTGAGCAGAATCACAGTCCAAGATGCTTTTGTGAATCAGGTAGGTTCAAGACCATTTCCCTCCCTGACAATATGGGTAACTGCTGCCATCTCAGTAACTTTAAATATTACAGTGATTTAGAGTATTAGTATATTTCACCACATTCTGCAGTTGTTTTTATTTTTCATTTGAGATCTGATACATAGAAACACACAGAGAGGCTGAAGCACTTCTAGCTGTTAAAGACATTGTTTGCAGCATATCTCTTGAAGCCATCTACTTCTCCCATCCACCCATATATCACCCTGCAGATCCGCCTGAGGTCTGCCAGTGCCTTTGCCCTGCATTGCAAGTGCTCAGAGGCACCAAACAGGCAGGGCACACTACTGCTTCCCCTTTTTTTCCCCACTTTTCTTTTGAATCGAGGCTGTGCACTTCTCCCAAAAACATGGTGGATTTCTCCGAAGCTCTTCTTTCTTGAGTTCCCAGTCTTCATCTCTCTCATCTAAAGGGATTCTTCTCACTGCAGCTTTCCTGCGGTAGTTCCTGCTCTCCACCTCTGCTCTGGGAGAGAAACCACAAGTAAGCACAGCACAGACACAGCTCCATTCACAGGGGCCAATTACAGGGTCAGGGTTGTGTCTCAGTCTGGTCAAAACCCTGCTGCCACCAACACTTGAGAAAACACCTCAGTGTGTCCAGCATGGTGCAGCCCCAGCCTGCCCTCACAGGGACCTCCCTGGGCCTAACCTGCCTGGACCCAGACATGGACATTCCAAGTGTAAATCTTGTCCGAGAGAAGGCAAACCCTTTTGTCCTGTTGCAGAGCTCTGATTTTGTAGGCACTCAGGATACAGGAAGTTCTGTCAGAAACACCATCCAATATCAGGAAAAATCCTTTGTTTCTGTAACACAGCAGCTCTGTCCCATCAGTGCAATGCTGTCCCAGCTGAGAGCATGGAGCAAAGCCAGTGGCTCCATGGTGATGGGCCTCATCACATGGCTTTCTATGTCATAGAATCACAGAATGGTTTGGGTTGGAAGGGACCTTAAAGATTCTCTTTTTCCAACCCCTCTGCCATGGGCAGGGACACCTTCTACCAGACCAGGTTGCTCCAAGCCCCATCCAGCCTGGCCTTGGACACTCCCAGGGATGGGGCAGCCACAACTTTTCCGGGCAACCTGTGCCAGGGTCTCATCAGCCTCACAGTCAAGAATTTATTCCTAATATCTCATCTAACCCTACCTATCTAGGCCATTCCCCCTTTTCCATGCCCTCATCCAAAGTCCCTCTCCAGCTCTCTAGTAGGCTCTATTCAGGAACTGAAAGGTGCTCTAAGGTCTCCACAGAGCCTGTTTTTGAGAGTGGTGGTTGCTGGCCCATGGCTGCTGGTGTTTAAAGGCATCTGCAAAATGTCCTTAGTAAGATGTTTTAACTTCTGGTTAGCCCAGAAGTGGTCAGGCCATAGGACTAGACGATCATGGCAGGTCCCTTCCAACTGAACTACTCTATTGTCTGCTATTAAATATCTTCTACCAAGAGCGAGAAGCCTCACTCTATAGACTTTTAAATATAAACATATATGTATATATATTAATTTACACATGAATATATTTATATGCCTATTTAGATAGCAGGACCCTTTGCTACAGTTTCAACAGCTGGCACTTTGCGGAAAGATTGGTAGCAGACACAGGCTGAGGGTCTCTGTGCCATCCCTGGCAGCTCTCCTTGCATCCAGAGTAAAGCCTTTCTCATGCAAACCAAATCTGATGCAAAATATGCATTTGCTATTCAGAAGCAGCTGTTTTGAAAACTGTTTCCTAACTTTTGCATGTTCATGCAAACCTCAGAGAGAGGTACCGATACTTGGTAGCTGAATATTCCTAATATTTGCATGTTAATAATATTTCCATATTGATACATGTAATATTTCCATGTGGATGCAGTCCTCAGCACGGTTCAGTGGCACAACCCACGTAGTTCATGCAGCTGGCAACACCTGGGGACAGACAAACAGCGTGCAAGGGTCATGGTGGTGCTAGAGGGGGCTGAGTTCAGATTCAGGAAGGATTTGCATGCTCATATCCCTGTGTAGATAGGCACATCAGCCCTGCATTTGGTACAGACCCTCAGATTGTTATTTTAAAAATTGCCTTTTCTCTTCTTTTGCATGACGGGCAAATAACCAAAACTGATGGGGATGCTGTGTAACAAAATGTTCCTCATATTTATATCCCACAGACACCGTGAGTGGAGGGCAGACCTGCTCTGTGCTTTGCAACATTATGTGCAGGCAGACACTGTGTGTCTGCAGCACACACAGTGCTGCCCAGCTCCCTTTGCCACTGACCGACCATTGACATCACCTTTGGGACCTTCTGCACATCTGAAGGAGCAGAAGATAATTGAAGTGACACTACAAATGACAGCCATCCCTCCTAGTTAACTCCAAGTTTGCTGATGTGAGGAGGTGAAGCCAGTGCGTGAGGGTGAAGGTATCCACTGTGGTGAGAAATTACAGTGGTTGAGCTTAAAAAGTGTTCCTGAGTCTCTGTGATGAACTCTTGGCTGTCAACAGGCTGTGTTATGGCTGTGAGGTGATCATACAGGCTTTGTGTGTCTCATAAATTGTCTTAGACACGGGCATTCAAAGCTCCTTCCTAGTCTGCAGATCTGCCAGTCATGCTGAGCCATGCTGCTGTGGGGTAAGTCAGGCCAGCACTTGATTCTGAAAGGCAAGTTTTCCACCTTAAATCAGTCCTTCCCCTCAGAAAGCCCTTCATCAGCTACCTGAGTCACCCTAGGCTGTTGCTAAGTTGTCTCAGACCAGGATGTCAATCATCCTGTCAATCAATCTGTCAATCAACCCATCAATCATTCTCCCAGACATCTCTGCCTGCCACAGGCATTGCCCATCAGCATCATCCAGGCAATTCCACTATCCCTGCTGTTAGCTCACTGCCATGGTGCTGGAGCACATCCAAGGGCACAGCAAATGCTACAGACTTGGCAGGAATTACTGGTGAGATTAATGCAAAAAGGACAGCATTAAATAGGCAAGTAATTGCTATAAATGATTCATCGAGGGTGAGAAGCCTGCAGACTTTCACTCTCTAGGTTAGACAACATTTACCTGTTCTGGTATAGAAATTAAGCTATAGAAACTAAAGAAGGTAGTGCCCCATTCTCAAAGGTCTGGCAAACCTGAGCTTTACTACCTAGCCACTGTCTAGGCTAGGTAAAAAAATATAATTTTCAAAGCTTAGGTATCAGCTGCTGGTTGCTTAAATGCCTTTAAACTAAAGGTCTGAGGGTAAGAAAAGCTGATAGTTCCATGTGGAAGGAAAGTGATGAATAGTGAGGGTTAGCAGCATGTCAGCTCCAAATACAGTGAGACTTTAGCTGTAAGGTGGTCTGGATGCCCCATTCTGGCAGTGTTCAGATCCATCAGGTTGGGTGGGGCTTTGAGCAACCTGGTCTTGTGGAAGGAGTCCCTGTCCATGGCAGAGGGTTGGAATGAGGTGAGCTTTAATGTCCCTCCCAACCATTCTATGATTCTGTGACTCTGTGTTGGGTGGGCAGGTAAAATGCAAAGCTATCAGCAGCTTCCATAATAGCCAGAGCTTGGAAACCAGAATTTGTGGCTTTCTACAAAGGGAAATTTTGCACAGTTTGGGTGTCTTTTCCTATGGAAGGACACTGGTGCTGTGTGAAGATAAAAGGTGGGCATGGGACATTTCAGCAGGAAGCAACAAGCTGTAAAAGCACAGCAAAAGGACAGCAGTACCTACAGAAAGGTTTGTGTGGATTGATGAAAAGTGGCATTTGTAAGGCACTGGCCTCCTCAGACATTTGCCCAGTCACCGTGCCTGATTTTGAACTTGGCAGCCTGTGTGCTGCACTGGCAAGCCAGAGACTGTGAGTTGGATAAATGCCTATTTAGAAAAAAAAAAAAAAGGATATACATGGTACCAAAGCAGTCTTGACAATGTGGCAGTGGTAAAAGAGATGCCAGTGAAGGATGATGGTGGGACTGTAAATTCACAGAAAAACCTAGGGAGAAAACACTTTTGGGAGCTCTCAGCATCCCAGGGTCTAAGCATATGCAGTTTTCACAGGCAGTGTATTTAAATTGCAAGTAGTTGGGACTGTGGCTTGCACTGAACAAGCTGGTTGGCCTCTGGTGATCTGTCCCACAGCTTTAGAGAGATGCAGAATGGGACACAGCTCAAAACTCTGCAGTAAAGCATCCTGATCCAGGGAAATACCTTTGCAAGGATGAAACTACCTGTGAGGCAAACCAATCGCAGATAAACAGGAATTGGGAACCCTTAAAAAGCATATTTCTTATGGCCTGTGGTGTCACAGTGTTAACTGTAAGCAATTAAGACAACAAGGATTTTACCAAAATTTGGAAGTAATATGTGGCCATCCTATTAACTTAAGTGGTCTAATTTTCAGTAATTATGTAAAAAATAGTGTGGGTTTTTTCCTTTACTACAAGAAAGGCCAAATGATATACATGTATATGTACACAAACATACAACTGCTGAGGGCTGTTCCTATACAACTCAAGCCATGTATTTGCTATTCACCACTCAAAGGGGTTAATATTTGTCAGTTTTTGCTTTCATTTCTGTTGCTTAATAACTGCTCTGCAACTTCCTTACAAAAACAATGATGTCATGAAGTGTGGCTAGCACAGGTCCTTCCCGTGGGAACATTTTGCTATGTTTCATAAACAAGATAAAGTTTGGATGTTTTGCAAACAACTTCTCCGGATTGGGTCAGTTCGGGCTTGGCCAATTGGGCCTAGGGGGAGGTCTCGGGCTGACCAATCTGGGGCACCTCTGTAAACTCTATATATATGGAATTCAAAACAATAAAGCTCTCTCTTCTTCTCTCTTTCCTTGTCTCAGACCTTGAGTCATTCCTCAGCTAGCCGCTCAACAGCGACAATGAAGTGGTAACGATTTTGAAAACAGACCAAGGCAAACCGCAGGAGGCAGGGGAATAAAAGAATGTCTTCTCATGGCTTCCCCGTGACAGACCCGTGTTTGCTTATCTACTTCAGCTTGTGTGTCAGGGCTTTAGCAGGCTTTGGGTGGGAAGATAAGTAACACCCTGTGTTTGTTCTGGTCCTCTATAGAGCACTGAGGTTAATTTTCATTGCTGCTGCACCGGGACCTGCCTTCACCACTCACTTTTCCAAGAACTTGGAGCACTCCCGGTGTCCGTAGATCTCTGCGAGCCTCCTGGGAGTGTCTCCGAAGAGGTCGGCAGCGTCCATGGCAGCGTGCAGGGAGTGGAGGGCGCGGAGCACCCGCAGCTTGCCCGCCTCGGCAGCGAAGTGAGCCGCGGTCCAGCCCACATCGCTCCGCAGGCAGGGCCGGGCGCCGTGGTCCACCAGGAGCCTGACCAGGTCCAACCGCCCTTGGAATGCGCGGCAAAACCAGGAGAGGAGATGGTTTAGAATTTATACCTTCAGGATGCAGAAGGTGGTCACGAACAGCTGGTCATAATTCCCTCAGTAACGGATTTTACCCACCTGACCATTTGTTTTATCATGTAAGTGATACTGAATAGGAAATGCTGGTTATTTTCTTCCAAACCAGACTTTCCAGAAAAAAATTACAACAAAAATAACAACCAAATCAAGAAGCTTTTTAATTTCTGAACAGCACATTTCAATCAGTTATTGACCAATTGGCTATTTCATTGCTTCATTTTGGTTTTTAGTTTAGTGCAAAATAAAATTTAAACATTCAGAACAGGAAAACCTGTGAACAGCTTTAGTAAAACAAAGATTTGTTTGATAGGAGGTAGGGAAATTGTTTTCATTCACCTTCATATTTTTCTAACCTGTGGAATTGCTTAAAGGAACAAAAAAAAGCTATTTCTACCCCACTTCACACTGTCTTGACCAACCTGGATCATTCCCAATCACATCTAGGCCATGTCAGCCTCTCACCGTCATTTTGTTAAGCAGCTCAGCTCTCTTTGCTGATGTCTAAATGCATAATAATCCATCAGGGCAAAAGAAAAACATGGTCTTGAGTGTAAAACAGCAAATCACACACTTGATTTCTGAGCAAAGACAGATGACATGACATAAGATCCTAACAAACACTGTAGCACAGGGAAGTAGAGGTCCAGTTTCCCATTTTACATTGTGTTCAATTATACATACGACGGAAGAAAAAAAGCTAAAAATCACTTCAATGGCAGTCCCATAAATTATTTTGTACACTAAGTTTCCTTTTAAATGGGCATTTTTACCTTTTTCAGCTCCTTAGGGACAAAAATACCAGAGAGAAGCTGTGATTATTGCCAGCATAGATACAATTACAGCCAGCATCACCTTTTATGATGCCCATTCACAGGGGTAACAGAGCTGGGGGTTCCCTCACCTTTGGCAGCAGCCCAGTGCAGAGGGGTCCTGTCATGCCAGTCAACATCCTTCTGGTTTGGGTCGCAGCGTCCTGCCTTCAAAATCTTTTTCACCTGGTCATAATCCCCCAAAGCCACAGCTTCATGGAGCTCTGTCATGCTGCACTCTTCAGACAGGCACCTAGTAACACAGCGATGGCTGTCTAGTGGGTGTTCACTGGTGTATCAGCTCCTCTCAGCAGCTTTAACAGGTCAAGCAGCACCTGGATTAAAAATGAGACAGGCACATGAGAAACCAGAATTCACCCAAAAATAAGGAAAAAGGAATGACAGGGTGGAAAAAAAAAATTATAATTTATCTTCAAACTGGCGATCACAGACTGATAGTGACTTTTGGTCTGTAGACACAGATATCTGCAGCAAAGTGCAGCCCTTTGTATAAAGGACTTGTAGCTAAAGCCACACTGAACATTTGCCATGGGTTTGTTGTGCTCACTAACCATGGGAACTGGCTCCTCCCTTGCCAGTGCTGCAGCTCCCTAACTGGTAGCATTTCATTGCAATGACAGAAACGTCCATGCAAGTATCCTCTGACGTTCTTTGGTGAAAATGATAAAAAGAGACAATAATATTCAAGCGTATTAAAAAAAAAAAAAAAAAAAGATAAACGTTAGGGCAAGTAGGAATGGTCTTAAAAAAAAAAAAGAGGAGTGATTTAGATTAAATATTAAGAAGAAATTCTTGACTGTGAGGGTGGTGAGGCCCTGGAACAGGTTGCCCAGAGAAGCTGGGGTTGCTCCATCCCTGGAAGTGTCCAAGGCAAGGCTGGATGGGGCTAAGAGCAATCTGGTCTAGTGGAAGGTGTCTCTGCCCATGGCAGGGGGTGGAATGAGATGAGCTTTAAAGTCCCTTCCAATCCAGGCCATTCTGTAAGTCTAGAAAATAACTGAGCTGTGGCACATTGCTTAAAATTCTCTTCCACAGCCCCACACAACAGACCCACATCAAGCAAAACTTCAGCTCCTGCAAGGCCGTGATTTCAATAATTATACCTGTGCCAGAGGGTATTTCACAGCTGCTTTGCTGGCAGGAAATTTTAGCAAGGAACACTAGGCTACCCCATTATCCTCAGAATGGAAACTGAAATGT
Source organism: Entomyzon cyanotis (assembly GCA_024500445.1). Taxonomy (NCBI): domain Eukaryota; kingdom Metazoa; phylum Chordata; class Aves; order Passeriformes; family Meliphagidae; genus Entomyzon; species Entomyzon cyanotis. The sequence goes on from JAKEPQ010000871.1 coordinate 69,348,927, forward strand.
TTTCTCCAGTTTGGTCTAATCAAAAGCTTTTATATTACCATTCCCATTCAAGCTGATCTTGAGCAAACTATTCCAGTCACCCTCATAAACCAGAAATGCTTCAGGATGTGCTCCAGCTTCTGCACTGCATTTACCTTATGGCGTGATTTTCACAGCTTTGCAAAGAGTGTGACTTTCATGTTTAGCATGTTGGAGAGGACCAACATTAGAACTTGCAGGGGCTGATTGTGGGGAAGGTTTGCAATCCTAGGGGCTACAGCCTGAGAGCCAGACATGGATGGAGTAATTTCCTTGCTCCCAACTCCCATAAACATCCACCCATATCCCAAATCAAGGCTGGAAGGACACAGCATCATCTCCATCCTTCTCTCTTTTAAGAAAAAGATGAGATACAAAGGTCAGAGGGATTCACAGCCTGTTTCACACCTGGGTGGTTGTACTGTGTAGATAAGATCCAAAACAAAGACCCATACTCCTCTTCTACTGAGTTTGACTCCTACACATCTTGGAAAATCTGAATCTAATAAAAAGAAAAATAAATTTTGGAGCCCCTAGTGGGCCACAGAAGTATCATTGGATTTGATGTCTCTGTTACTTTAACCACCTGTGTCCTGCTTCCTCCTCCTCATTGTCTCTCACTAACCCTGAAGAACCTGTTCCTGTAGATTGAAAGATGTTCTAACTTGATCAAGACCTTTCAACAGCATTAAATCTATCCTGAAAACATCAAATTCTAATGCATCCAGCCCATCACTGAAATGAGGGCTGGACAAAAGTACAGGAAAAAGAAAATCTTGGCCCTTTTCATACAACTTTCTTATTCTTTTCCAGTTTCAGCTCTTACCCACACACATACACCCAAAGGGAAGGGAAGAGAAGCTGCTGATCCCATGCCAGGAGCTCACTGGCTCTCCAAGGGGACAATCCACAGGGGTAACTTCACAAGTGACTGAGCCAAGCCAAATTTTACCTCCCCTCCAGGCAGGTGGAGGTGCAGCAGGGGTGCTGCCTCCCTTTCCAAGCCTTGAAGCTCACAGGGCCATTTCACAGCCGTTGATCTCTCACAAAATTAATTTTTTATTATCGGTGCTGTTTTTCAGGCGAATTTCCTGAGTTCAGCATTACTGAGGGGGTGAATACCAGGGCTGTGCAAAGGGGGTGAGTGCAGATCTGCCCCACAAGTAGGGACCTGTGCTAAATCTGCCTTCAACCACTCCAGAAACCGTACCCAAAAGTGGGATCCACTTCCCTACAGTGTGGTTATCCCCTTCTTATACGGCCAGAGGAAAAGGTTTGTATTTTTCCAGCGTAACCTTGATCCAAAGCGCCGTGCCCCCGCCGCTTGCTGGCCACAGGCATTGCAGCTCCTCCACGGGGTGTTGCAACCCATCCGGGGGAATTTTCTCGTGGGGTTCCTGCTGCTTGACCCAGGCGCGGCCGGCAGATCCAGAATTCACCCACAGCGAGCCACACATGCCGCTGTCCCTGCCGTACCGGGGCACGGCCCGGCGCCTCGGCGGCCGCGGGCTCCGCGGGGACGCGCAGCCTTTGTCGGCGATGGCTCCATGCCAGAAACTTGTTTTCCAGGCCCAGGGAAGATTTCTCCCAGAAAGATTGTCTCAGCTGAAAACTAAGGCGAAGTTTGGTCCCTCCCCTTCGGGGAGAGCCCGGCAGTCGCTGTGCCGGCGACAGCCGCGTCCTCCTGAGGGAGCAGCGGCCGCTCGCCCGGGCCTGGGGGACTCTGGGTGGCCGGAGGGGACATCGTGCTCCTCGGGACAGCGGGACAGCAGCAGGGGACAGCCAGGACACCGCACAACAGGTACGTGAAGCTCTGCCAAGGGTGAGAAAGGGTCTGGGGAGAGCGCGGGGAGGAGCAATGGTGACGTGAGGGAAATTTTAGGGAGCTGAGTAATTTCTGCGCAGCCCCTCACGCAGCTTCGGAGCTCCCACTGCCAGCCCCCAGTGAAGGGTCGAGCTCCTCTGCTTCCTTCCTTCCTTCCCTCTTTCCTTCCAGCCCCTTCTCCGGCCCCAAATCCCTGTACGTCCCTGGGATTCTCTCGGGAGTAAGCTGAGAGGCGTAAAGGGGGACATGTCCCTTCGCCTCTGTGTGTGTTGACAGCATTGAGGGAAATCTTCCCGTGGGGAAAAATAACCTACCTCCTGACACGGCCGTGCCCAGCGTGGGGATGGGAAGCAGCAGTCCCGGGCTGCAGCAGGGAAAAGTCCAACTAAATGGAAGCGGAAAATATAATTCACAGCGAGGGTGATTAAAAACGCTGCTTTACTGTCCAGCAGTGAGACGTGCAGACCTGGGGCTCCCCACACATACCCTACTTTGAGCAGGTGTTTGGATTAGGTGACTTCCAGCTGTCTTTCCCCACCTAAATTCAGCTGAAAGGGACAAAGAGCAGGAGGTTTGAGTGCTCTGCCAGTACAGAATTCACCTCCTCCAAGCCCAGCATCCCAGTATTTACACGGCACCCTGCACCCCAGCTGCTGTTGGAGCTAGTGGGGAGAGAAGGTGGTTCCCCTGGTGTGTTTTAAGCCCGAGCTCAGGTACAGGGGACAAGTTGAGGACTGCAATGTCAGCCACATGGACCCGTCGGGACAGCCTGGCTGTACTTTGCCCTGTGACACAACCATCCCAGCTTCTCCAGGAGCAGCAGGTGGTGGCTCCTCAGGGTAGGGATCGGGGGTGGTGGTGGTGCCCAGGCTTGCACTCACCAACCCCACTGACGTGTTCACATCAGCCCAGAAACTGTGGTGACTTACTGCTGGGGGTGTGTGTGATCAAGCTGTGGTGACTTACTGCTGGGGACACATAGGATCATGAGGGGCAGCTCCAGGAGGAAATGGGAGATCTGTCTGTCATTAATGGCTTCCCCTTTCTCTGCGTACTGGGAGCAAAACTTTCTCTCTTCAAAAACAGCTGATATGAGGGAGGAAGGGATGGTTGTGCTTGCAGAGAGGAAACAGTTCCCAGCAGACAGGTTTTCCACCATCCAAGTCCTGCTGCAGATCAAAACCAGCAAGCAGTGGGTCAGAAAAGTTGCTTCACTACCTAAAATGGAGTATTTAAAAGCAGTGACAAGAGCTGGGGCTCTCAGGTAAATGCTGTCACGATGCTTAAGATAATAACCCCCCAGACCCAGTGAACATTGAAATATTTTGGCCTCTGGGGTAGGGATCAAAGTGTTCCCATGCCCTGGCGATGAGAAATGGCTCTTTGGTTCAATCTCCAGGGTCAGATCAGTAAGGGGATGCATTTAAAACAGATTACTCAGAGCTCAAAAAGGGGACAGTGACACTTCCATCTGCTGTGGGGGTATCTTTCTGGGGAGTGCTGCAGAGATGAGCATGGGGAAATGCCCTTTGGCAAGGCTGGAAGGCCCTGGCCTAGCCCAGGATGTAGGACCATCACCCAAAAACTTGGGAATGGCCCACGTCCGCATTTGCTTCTCTCAGTCTCCATTTCCCATCTTGAGAAGGGATATGTACCATCCTTCCCCAGCCCCTGTGCTCATGGTGATGTGCTGTCAGTGATTTACTGAGGTCAGCACTAAGCCACACCAAAATGTCGGATGGAAGCAGCCTTTAAAGAATGCAGCATGCTTGCTTGCTTGCTGGGAAAAAAAATGGAGCTCAGATCAGTGAAAAACCAGAAAAACCACACATTTGCATTTCAGTGACAGCCTCAGCAATTTACACACTGCAACACAAAAGGCGTCAGTGTGAAGGACTCCTTCTTTCAGCTCTCCCCCGCATTCCTCAGGCTCAGCTTCCCCACTTTGGCAGCCTTTAAATAAAGGAAAAGCCAAGGTCAGAAGAAAAAAAAAATAAAAGGGGGGAAAAAAGAGAAATAAAAAGGGAAAAAAGCCACCCTCGAACCCAAAACCATAGCCCCTGGTAAAACCTCCTTTCCTGCCACCCACTATCCAAATGAGAGCTCCTGCCTGGAAACTGCTTGTTGTTTGTCGATGCCTTTTGCACTTCCCAGACCCCCCTGCAGCCCCTTCCTCCCCTGCTGGAGAGGCTGGTACTCCTGCATCCCCCAGCTGCTGGGACAGGCACTTGTGGAGGTGGCAGTGACCAAGTTTTGTCAAGCATGGAGAGTTTGCCCCATCACCAGCACCACCATCCTCTGTCCTGCACCAGCAACTTCCCACAAGATCCACAGAGATGTTGGGCTGCCTGAGGAACATCAAGCCCACTTCAGAAGGTACAGGGAAGAAGCACAGTGACACCCAGGACCCCATCCTGCCACTCTCATGTGCATAAACTGCAAGTCCCCAGAGCACTGGAGGGAAGAGTTTGAAGAACCTCATCCAAAAAGGGCAATGTTGGATCATATCCTCATGCCAGTTCACACAGGCCCATGGAAGCTGTGCCAATTTATACTGATACTGGATCAGCCTTGGAATTTAATAAAAGCCTCCATGTTTATCCAAGTGTTGGGAAAGGCTGTCGGAGCTGCTTCCTGTGCCCTTTAAATCCCTGGCTCTGGAACTGCTGCAGGAACCACCCAGCAGCAGCCACAGCACAACAGCTCTGGAAAACAAACTCACATCCAGGAACTAAAGGCACAACCATGACACAACACGAGGAAGCCATTATTTCCCTGGCTGAAATCACCAGCAGGAATGTGGGTGTGCTGCTGGAACTTCCATTTTTATCTGTTTATCACACTTGAAGTGGACCCAGCCCTGGTCAGGGGTGTGCAAGGACTCCAGCTGCTAAAAACAGAGGAGCAGGACACTCATCTCAGGTCTTAGCAACTGTATAGCCAACACAGTAGTGAAATTCCAGACTTAAAACACACACAGACATATAAACACACACCCTGATTCCTCAGAGAACATAAGAATTTGATTTCCAGTACCCCAGGAGGAGAGCAGGGGTGATGGATGCTGTTATCCCACGTGTTTCTAGGGAAACCAATTCCCACTGCTTAATTTAACAGTCTACAAGGTCATTTCTCTTCTGCTGCAGATGCTGAAGGTGCACAGGTGAATGATGAAACGTTGGTTTAATACAAAAAGAATGGGCTGATGATGTAAACTACAGAGACTGACAGGCTGGAGGTTTGGTATTTCCTTTTCCACATTTCCTTCAAGGGCTGGACACACTGGGCAGAGCAGCAGTTTAGCATCTCAGCAGTTAAATGCCCTGCACAGTCACTGTGTTGTTATTTAAATTCCCCCAAAAGAGTAAAGCACAGCAAAAGTACAACTTTTACCTGCACTTGAAATTTGGCACCTTGTGAATTTCCCAAGGAATAATTGCATTTTTCTAGAGGAAAGCCAGGAAAGTTTCCTCTAGAAAACTTTCTAGCTTTTCTAGCTAAAAAAGTCAAGCTTCAGGTGTGAAACTTTTTTCAGTTTGCATTTCTTACCATAAGCAAGGTGCACACCCTAAGAAAAAGGTTGTTAAGGTAATGATTAGTGAAATAAATTCAAGTACAAACAGCAGTAGTAGGCAAAGGGTTTATCCACCTGTTTAGTGTCCTTAATATCTATTATTGCTTTAATTAATAATTAATGTTCTGCTTAATACAGCTGGCTTATGAGATAGGGAGAAATACAAACATTTTGTTTGCCTTGTAAAAACCTGACATAATCTCTGATGACAGATTGTGGTCATGCAATACCTCCAAAACATACCCCACCTGTACACTTTTCCTGTTCAAAAAAGCCACACTAATGCATCCAGATCCAGAGTTTTGATAGCAGCTGAACTCCAGCTCTTTGGATTTGGGATGGACAGTCAGAGCTCTTGTCCTAAATCTACTGCCAAATCCTTTCATAACCCTGGGTAAGAGGAAAGAGAGCATTCCTAGCAAAAACATTTTAGAACTCAGTAACAGCCTTATAGCTTAAAAAAAAAAAACATCCCAGACTTACATAAGTTACATAAAAACTTAAAAACCACAAATTTTGAAAGGTGGCAAACAGGGCTTACTGGAATATTTAAAAATCAGAATAAGCTCAGAGGAACTATATCATAAAATAGTCCACACATTTCTTCACCAACTGAAAAGAGAAAACAGTTTTATTTTTGTTTTTCTGGTTTTTTTATAAAAAGGGAACAAAGTTCCTAACAGCCCCTGGCTAATGAGCTAAATGCAAAAGTTCCCACAGATCTGCAGATATGGTTAGATCAGCTTTTGCTCCAACACCTCCCCAGTTAGATCCTGTTCCATAAATGATGCCTTATTGTCAGTTGGAATCCCACACAGCAAAGACATTCAACTCAAAGCATCAAACTTCTCATTACAACGTCACATGAAAATAGATTTTTTTTTTTTTTTTTTTTTTAAAATTCCGGTTTTGGCCAAAACTTGTAACAGTCCCAGAAACACAGTATTTGGCCTCCTTTTTTACTGCTGACCCCCAACAATGCCCACATTTCCCCCTTGTTCCTTGATATCAAGGGAAAACCCTTCCATAAGCAACTCAGATTCCTGTGCATCCAACAGCTAAAGGAAGAACCAGGACAACCTCTTGGAAAAAGAGCAGCAAAGCTGCTAAACTCAGTCTGAAAACAGCCACTTGGCTTGGCTTGCAGCAGCTGCTATTAAACTGCCAACACTTAAACCTGACCAAAATCCACTCCTGCAACTGGGCAGAGACTTTTCCAAGCACTTTTGCTTAATGGGATATAAGGACGATGGAGATGTGCTTTAAGGATGATGGAGCTGGGCTGCTGGGGATGATGATGGAGCTGGGAGTTCTGCGGGCGATGATGGAGCTGGGCACACCAGGGATGATGATGGTGCTGGGCACGCTGGATGTATTCTCAAAGTGGTGGATGTGTAAGGGAAGCTCCTCTGCATGGATGAACAGAACCATCAGCTGCGAAGGTGAGACAGTAGCAGGTCAATCCGACACTGGAAGTGCACAGTTTCCTTCTGGCTCCCTTTGCAGGTGTGTGAATATCTGATGGTGGCACCGCCGTGGTTTTATTGGTGTGTGTGTCCTGGGGCAGAACAGCAGGGCAGCAGGGCAGGCAGGGCAGCCCTACGCGGCCAGGTCGAAGTCGTCGCGCTCCTGGTTGTAGTCGAGCACCTTCTGCCGCAGGCGCGACGCGTCCACCCAGGTGATGAAATCCTCGACGGCGCGGGGCACGAGGAGCGCGGGGTCTGTCACCACCTCTGGCCCCACGCGGACGTGGCCCTGCTCCACGAAGGTGACGGCGTGGCGCAAGTTCTGCGCCATGCGCAGCTTCACCAGCAGGCAGGGCAGGCGCCGGCGGCAGAAGGCGGATGCCGAGAGGCTCTCGCAGACGGCCAGCGACTGCCGGCTGTTCACCAGCCCCAGCCCGTGCAGCTTCTCCAGCAGCGCGGCGGCGCAGCGGGCGCGGAAGGCGGCGCTGGCCGGGCCCAGGTCGCGGAGCCGCCGCGCCAGAGCGCGCACGGCGCGGGCCAGCTCCTTGTACTGCACGTAGTCCTCCCGCCGGCCCAGCCGGTACCGCCGCAGCGCCCGCACCTCCGCGAGGTTCCCGCCCGACACCTCCCAGTTCACCAGGTCCAGCCGCCGCAGCAGCTTCTGCTCGTGGTATTTCAGTTTCCGCACCATCTTCGCGGCACCGGGATCCGCCGCGCCGCCGCCTGCGAGGGACCTTTCCGGGGCGGAGCGGCCGCCGGCAGCGCGGCTTTTCCGGGGAGGAGCCGCCGGGACAGTGCGCCGGGAGTCCCGCCCCGGGAGTGCTGCCGCTGCAGGCCCGCCCCGGGGAGCCCGGCCGGGCGGTGGGGTACCGCGGTAAGGATGGCCCCGCGTCTCCTTTCCCAAGGAGAAGGCGGCAGATAGAGCCCAGCCCGGGATGCGGCTGCTTCCCCCCGCGCTCTGCGCATCGCCGGGGCCAGCCCGGCGCGGAGGGGTCACCCCAGGTACGGCCACACCGCCCCGACACCTGCTCCGGCTCGGGCAGCCCGACCTTGTCTCTCCGGGGGCCGACCCCGGGATTCGTCATTCCTCCTGGAAAAATGGCTGCGGCGTTGTGTTTCTCCGTGACATCCCTCTCCCCCTGATGCACAGGCCGGTTTTCCTTGAGGAGCAAGAGAATCCTCCCTCTGTGCGGTTCCTAGCACCGCAGACCTCCCGAGTGCCGCCGCCAGCCAAAGGTTTCATCCCACTTTTCTGTAAGTGCACGGTGCTGTCTGCTCCTTGGGATTCAGGATACAACACGGAAAATCCCCAGTAGAACAGGTCAGGTTGGCAATTTGGGATTTCTCTGATTCTCACGAACAGATTTCTGCATGGGCTCAATCATGATTTTTCTAATTCTGGATCTTCAACGTGCTGGATTTGTTTCAGCGTGGGTGATCTGGTTACTGAGGCCATGGTGGTCTCTTGATTTCCTTTGTGGTTTTCCCCAGGTTTGTCGGTGAAGGCACCAATGGAAATGTGGAGCAGCAGCAGCACTGAGAAGTTTTACAGGATCCCTGAAGGAAAGGGACCACACTCGGTTGGATGTACAGACCTGATGACAGAAGATGCAGTTGAGGTAAAGCTTTTGATTCGTTCTCTTTTGGACTTAAGTCACAATGTTAGTGAAACAACTGAAACAACTGTCTGCAGTTTTACAGAGGAATCAAACAGAAGGTCTTGTCTGTGTACTCCACACTGACACTCACAGCTGAGCTTTCTAGGATGTGTACTGGGCAAGCCTTCCCCATGGCCAGTTCCTCCCTCTTCCTAATATCCTTGCCTTTGTGACTCTCTTACACAAGATACTGCAGAGAAACTGTGTCCTCCTGGGACCCAGGTGGTTTGTCCCACTCACCCCACTGCTTCCTTCTGCGTTGGGTTCCTGAGGAGATTCCAGACACAGTTTCTGTGACTCTAGCTGTTCTCATCACAAAGATCCCAACAGGATTTGGCAGGGTTGGGAGATGAGCCTATGCAGTGTTTCAGCTGCAGGGTAAAAGATGAGATGTCTTCTTGAGATTTTATCTCTCAGAACAGAATGTCAATTCTGCAAGAGATTAGTGCAGTGAGAAGCCACAATAGTAAGGCAGGAACAGTAACCAGACAAGTAATGAGCTTGCTTGTGAGTTTCCGTTTCAAATCCTCTTGCCTTTGAGAGAATACACCTGCATTTGCACTGTGGTTTTACTCCTCACACTAGCCAGGTATACTGGAACTTGTGATCAGTTTGTAATGGTTCATATGTTTTCCTTCACTGAGCTTACTCAATATCAGCACAGAGGAGTGATTAGTTTCTCTTTGCAATCAGCCTGTGTGGGTTTTTTACATAAGCATTATGAACAATTGCAGTTCTCTCAGGCAAAGATAATGAACCTCTTCCCCTTTCTGGTAAACAGTTAGCCATTGGGGAGGTTCACTGAGATTATTCTGAGATCAAGTTTATATCACTACCAAAGTGGAGGAAAGTTCTTCTGTGTCAGATTGTCTCTGTGTCAAAGGTTGATTTAAGTTTGATGAGTGAATAGAAACAAGCTTCATTGAACAAACTTTTGGTAAACCAATAAATTAGTGTTCAAGAAATCGGAACCTTTATTTCAAAGCTCATGTTTATTTTGGCCTTAATCGTAACTTGCTAAACCAAAAGTACAGTTGGAGCAAGACAGTGAATTTGAATAGTGTGTTGCAAATTGCCTTGCAAACCAGGAAGTAAGAAAGCAAATTGCACACAGTTCATCTGCTGTGAAGTCTGCCTTGGGGTGTGCATTGGTACATTGCTGCTGTCTGTGAAGGAAAAAGACTGACAAGGGGGTATGTAGGGTCCCTGTGAGTGTGGAAAGCTTGGGTGCTTTCCTGTGAGAGCTGGAGTGAAAACAGTAAGAGATTTGAACTGGCAGTAAGAAACAGAGGCAGATAAAACACATGTTAACAAAGTTGTGTTTAGAAATATATGGAGGAGAAACTTGTAAACATCTTAATGAGGAGGAAGAGCAAGATACTGCGCTCCCTTGCTGTGCAGCTGCCCAAGAGCTTTGCTGACAGCCTCTGCTCAGTTTAGGCAAGAACACTACAGCCACATTAGAGAGCCTTCTCATCTCCAGGCTGAACAGCCCCAGCTCTCTCAGCCTTATAAGACATAAAAAAAATGCATCATCAAACTGTTCCCAATGAGGAAGATGGAAGAAAATATCTAGCAAGATGCTGTATGGAGCAAATAGGTAGCGAGTGTTTGTAATAATTAACTTAATTAAATGAGGCATTTCTAATAAGCCCTAGGCTAACCTAGAGGAGCTGATGTGTATCTTCATCTGTGATGGCAACTTTAAATTAATTTTAGGGACAGGAAGATTGTGACATAGGATTGGCATCAAAGCCTGTATATGATAATAATTTTCTCTTGAGATTCTCGTAATTCTCTTGAGCTGCATTCTTGCATCTGAAACCCTTTCTATAAATATTTTTATCTTCCATTTTTTCTGCCATGTATAAATAAATACCAATATTCCTTTTTTTTTTTTTTTTTAAATTTTTCCTAATCCCAGGGAAGCTTCTTGCGCCTGTATTATCCAGCATGTGATGCCACAGATATCGAAGAGGCACGATGGATTCCAGACAAAGAATACTATCAGGGACTCTCTGACTTCCTTAATATGTACCGAATTGTAGGAGAAAGGCTTTTCCATTACTATGTTGGTGAGACTGCTTCTGGTTTTATTCCTTGCCTGTTGCTGCCTCAGTGCTCCATGAGCAGGGTGCTATTGCTGCAGGGCTGAAAAATAGTTTTTAGCAAAGAAGTGTGTTTTTGAGGGATGGGTTTGTGTAATGAGGCTCAGTGCTGAGTGTGACCCAGTTCTCAGGCAGTCTCTGACTGCTGTGGATAGGAGTCTGTGGGCAGTTTGCTCTAGGTAAGGTGCACCTGTGTGTTGGGATTTAAATCCCACAGGGAAACATGAAAAGATATAAAAGTCAGAGAGATCCTAAGGTCTGAATACCAGCAAAGCCTGGATGTCTGACTAAGAGATGTGTAGACTTTGTGCCAGGCTGTGGATGAGAGGAGGAGAAGGAAAGTATCTTCTGTCAAGTAGAAAGTATTTTCAGAATCAGATCCATATTTGTCTTCTGTATTTTAAGGATGAGACTTGGTACCTTATCTTTAGGTGATTGCTCTGAAATCAGTGGTCACCACATTCTTGGGATCTCTCCCACAGGAAAAAATGTTCTCTCTCGTTTCAGTAGTAATGACATATATTTCCATTTTTACCTAGGTTCAGTGACCTGTCCTGCAAAGTCAAATGCTGCTTTTAAGCCAGGAGAAAAATACCCACTTCTCGTTTTTTCCCATGGACTTGGAGCTTTTCGGTAATTTTTCAGTGTTGACAAACTGGTTATGTTGTCTATGGAGACAGCAGTCTCTAAGGGTGGTTCTGAACAGATTTTCAGTAGGGGGTGAGATCCTTTTCAGCTAACACAGATTTGAAGAACAGGCTGCTGTGTGTTATTATGCCTCCACTGAAACAACAGCAGGGTTGGTGTATGGTTGGTCACAGAATAATAAAACAGCCTGGGTTGGAAGGGGCCTTAAAGATCATCTCTGCTGTGGACAGGGACACCTTCCACTACTCCAGGTGACTCAGAGCTCCATTTGTGTTCTCCCTTTGCATGATGGAGGTGAAGGAATTTACCAACCCATAAGCACATTGTGAAGATTGGCTGGTTGATTTTTGGACAGCTTTTTGAAGTTGCAAAATGCTGCATGTGCTACTTACTGAAAATCAGTAGCATTTTCCATTCTGAATAGACAGTAAAACAGTACCAAGGTTTTGTGAACAGGCTTTGGTGCCTGGTATACAAAAACCTGCTCTGCTGGGTAGCAAATTCAAATGGAGGAAATATTGAATATGGACTAGTGCATACCTAGGGTGGTCAGCATTTAAAGAGCAGTGGAATTGAAAGAATGACATCTCACCAGAGTGTGTTTTTTATTGCAGGACAATCTATTCTGCTATTTGCATAGAGATGGCTTCTCAGGGCTTTATAGTGGCTGCTGTGGAGCACAGGTGAGTATGCTGCAAGTTCTGGAGTTCTGATAAAAGGAAACTTTCTGACATTGAACTGAATGTTATTTCTTCTAAAGGAGAACTTCTGGATTTTTTTAAAAAATAAAAACTAACATCTCTCTTTCAGCCCTGCCCACACTGCCTATAGCTCAATTTTCTCTAAACAAAGGGAATTTTGCTTTGGTAAGCCCTAGAATAAAAAGTCTTGGGGAAGATATAATTTGTCATTTTTTAGATATGCTATATATCTCTGTCTTATTATTAGAATATAAAGCATGTGGAGAATATAAAGGAGGTTGGAGTTTTGGTGGTGTTATTGCATTATTTAGAAAGTCTGTGTACACTGGGTTGCAATTGCAGCAGCACTGGTTAATAGCTGGATCTCTTCAGATGAGTGAAATCTAAAACTTGTGCTGACTTCATCTCAAACCAAATGGAATGCATACCCAGAAATAACCTCCCCTTGATATTACAGAGATGAATCTGCTTCAGCAACGTATTATTGTAAGAGAAGGTCTGTTTCTGAGTCACAGGAAGAGTCTACACCTAACATGGAGAAGGAGTGGATCTACTACAGGAAACTGAAAACTGGAGAGGAGGAGCGTTGCTTGCGCCATAAGCAGGTGCTTGGCTTGGCTCTGTGCTCTGGGAAGTGTGGCAGGAGTGCTGTGTTTAGGACTGGCAGACTCTCTGGCCAGGGGAACAATCTTCTGCCATGGCTCAGTGATATATAAAAATGGATCAAGTCCTGTGTCCCTGAAAGTGGAAAAGCCAACAGCAGCTTTCTTCAGAGCATAAACTGCTCCCTTAACAAAGCTTTCTCTTGAAGTTGCACTCTGGAGCTGAGTCATCTTTTTCTCCTCTGGTTCCAATCAACTTTCTGTTTCTCTGTCTTCATACTTTTACTGCCCAGCCCAACCTAAAAGTGACACAGAGTTGAGCTCAAGTGTTTGTGTGGCCTTAGGCTTGCTTTAGCTTTCGTTTACTGTTCCATAGCAAGATGAATCATGGCTGCTCTGAGTGGGATGTTTGCTTTATAGTCTTTAACACACTTGAAGGTGTTTTTTAGCAATGCAGAGAGTGCAGACTTCCAGCCTATAATAAGGAGTATCCATGCTAGATGTGATGTGACCATACTGGCAAGCTCCTCCAAGCATAGACTTGACTTTTAAAATATGGGAGTGTTTTTTTCAGCTAATGAAAACTCAGCCAGGAAGGTGCTTCTCTTTATCTCCCTGGGCCATACAGACAACAGTACAAGAGTCATTTCCTGTATGTGTACAATGTTCTACTCATGAGTCTCAGTGTGTAATGTCTGAGCTTGGAAATAACCTCCAGAGGCCATTGTCTGCAAATTTCACAAGTAGAGAAGTCAGGAGATTGGGATTTATTTGAAATTCAGTGATGCACAGACATCTTGCTGGCTGCCTACACACTGAAACAAGATCACTACAGTTCCTTGGTTCTTCTTGAAGATTTTCTTTTACTGACATCAGTTAAAAACTGTTCTTATATGGAACAATGAAAACCTTTATTTGCAACAGCTTCACTACAGTTTTCAAGGATGAGTATGTATAAAAAATGATACAGGCTTCTTCACTTTCTTAATTTGGGTTTATCCAGTGTAAAGACAGTTTCAAGGCTATTTATTGTGCAGTGGGGCAAGTGACAGAATTACATTTGCTCTTCAAAGTGAGCCTGAGGAGCAGCAGCGAGTCAGCCTTCCTTGGAGTTGCATAACTTAAGCCTTTGCACATCCCAACAATCCCTTTTCTTAACCAGTGACAGGACAAAGGAGCTAAAGGCCTTTGGTGCATGTTATAGGGATAAAATCCTCTGTGTGCAGAGGTTCTACACAAGAGCTTCAGCTCTTTACACCACCAAAAATCAGTTTTGTTTGTCAGATGGCTCCATTCTGCAATTGAGAATAATTGGTACTGTATCAGACACTTAGCGGGGAGAAAAAAATCAGAGTAAGTCATGTGTGCAGGGGACTATCAAGATTGGCAGATGTCTGATGATTCCTTCCACTGCTCTGCCCCAACCTCTCTTTCTCCCCAGGTGCAACAAAGAGCACAGGAGTGTATCAAAGCTCTCAATCTCATTCTTAAAATCAATTCAGGAGAGGAAGTAACGAATGTACTACATTCAGACTTTGACTGGAACAGCCTAAAGGTGAGTGAAAGGTGGCAGCTGCATTTTGTTAAACACCTAATAATGCTTCTGGTTGCCCCCTTCCATTCCTAAACTGGTTTCTGTAAAGTATTCTGCCAATCATACTGTAGATCTATGAACATATTCTCAGGTCATCTCAAGCTGGACAGATAGTAACAGAGCTGAAATTATGTTCTTCCTACTTCAATAGGATCTATTGCCTGAAAAATTATTCCCTTTAAAAAAGTAAGTTTGGGAAAGAAAGTCTCTTACAGCACCTGGATTTTTTTGACAGGATTCTGTTGATACTAGCAGAATAGCTGTGATGGGACACTCTTTTGGTGGTGCTACAGTTATTGAGAGTCTCAGCAAAGAAATAAGATTCAGGTAAGTATGCAAAACAAGGCCAGAGACATTTGGCACTTGAGACTTCTGGAGCAGGGCACTTTACCTAGGATCCCCCAACTACTAAGTAGCTCCTGGAGAAAAGTTTCATTTGGCATGTCTTGCTTTCTCCAGACATGCTTCTTCCAAGTGTGGGGATGTGGTGGAACATAATAGCTGCATCTTATTATATCATGATGCTGTAGGACCCTGCAGTCCACCTACACCTGGAAATGGAGACCAACAAATGCAAGAATGGACTAATTCTCTTCCCCCAGAGTAGAGATAATTCTGAAACAAAATGATTCATTAACCTGTTTAATATCAGAAAGAGTTTCTCTTTCCCATGTCTCATGCAACTCAAAGCATGCTCAGAACTTCCAAGCTTTCTGCTTCTGTGCCAATATCCAGATGTTTTTGGCAGGTGTGGCATTGCCCTCGACGTATGGATGCTTCCTGTAGGTGACGACGTTTACCAAAACAGTGTCCAGCAACCGCTGCTTTTTATCAACTCTGAAAAATTCCAGTGGGCTGAGAACATCTTAAAGATTAAGAAGCTCATCTCCAACGACACAAACAAGAAAATGATCACTATCAAGTGAGTGCCCAAGATCCATCATTTCTGTGGTTGAAGCTGTTGTTGGAACTGTGCCGTTACGTGTAACTGCAGAAAGACAGACAGTCCCTAGAGAACAAGTCTGAGGAGGAGAAGCTGTGGGAGCTGGGGATGTTTAGCCTGGAATAAAGGAGGCTCAGGAGAGACCTCCTTGCTCTCTACAATGGGAGGCTGGAGCCAGGTGTTAGTCTCTTTTCCCAGGGAACAAAAAGAAATGGCCTCAAGTCGCACTAGGGGCTCTTCAGATTGGATATTAGGAAATACTTCTTCAGTCAAAGGGTCATCAAGGCATTGCAGCAGGCTGCCCAGGGAATGGGGAGTCACCATACCTAGAGGTGTTTAAAAGACATGTAGATATAGCACTGAGGATCACAGCTTAGAGGTGGAATGGCAGTGCTAGGTTAATGGTTGGATTTGATAATCTCAAAGGTCTTTTCCAGCCTAAATGATTCTATGACTCTGTCTCTCCTCACAGCCCAGAGGTTCACTGCATGTTTTAATTAGCCATACATCCCCCACTGTGGGGGCAGAGACCTCTCAAAGCAGCCAGTAACCCGAAGTTTAAGGTACTCCATGGAGTGCATTCCTGCCCTCATGGGGTGAATTCCTTGTGCTGAGCCTCACGCATCACTTGCGTTTGAACACTTGAAACAGCGTTCTGGGGGCAGTTCTGCAGCCAGGGGAGGGATGGCTCTATTCTGCACCACAGAGCAGGGAGATGACTTGATTTTGATGCTTTGCCAAGCCAACTCTTGATTTCTGTTGCAGTTACAGGGACTTCCAGTGAGCATGTACCTACCTTCCTCCCTTCTGTGGTTAGGGCAGAGTTTCCTGCTGATGTTGCATGCTCATGAGATTAACCTGTTTTATCTTCTAAAGAAGACAGCCCAAGACATATGACTGAAGTCTGTGCATCTTTTAATCAGACAATTTAATGCATTCTTATAAGCCTGTTGATAATGTCTCTCCTTGCAGGGGGTCAGTACATCAGAGCTTTCCTGACTTCACTTTTGTGAGTGGAGGAATCATTGCAAGATTTTTCAAATTAAAAGGAGAAATAGATCCAAATGAAGCTATTGATATCAGCAATCATGCTTCATTAGCCTTCCTACAGAAACATCTGAGTAAGTATGTTTACAGAAAAATACCAAGTTAACTAGTATTTAATTCCTGTAAAGCTTTATATTCATTTAAAACTAGATCAAAATAAGTGTGTCAGTGGAAAAAAATTAGTCAAACTTTTTCTAGAGGTTTGTCAGTTACTTTTGTATTCTTATTAACTCAGAGGAAGATCACTTATGTTTTGTTCTGGTATAAGAAAATCCAGAGTATCATTTTTTTCTCCTTAAAATATTTTTCCTCTCCTACTTTGCCAAGTTGATTTCATTGTTCAGTGTAATTATATAAAAAGGTAGTTACTTAACTGATGGCCACTTGGGTTTTTTCTCCCCCATCTTATAGGTCTTAAGAAAGATTTTGATCAGTGGGATTCTCTTGTGGATGGCATAGGACCTAATGTTATTCCTGGAACCAATATTGACACATCTCCAGCTGAACCAGAATAAGGAATACAAAAAAGTATTGAAAATGCATTGGGTATCAGGACACTAATGTTGGCCAGACATTGCTCAGACATGTGGTGGCATTAAACACCTACAAAGCTTTTGGGGCGTGGAACAAAAAGAAAAACAAAAAAGACATTAAGTGACATTATCATAAAAACAGAGGTTTCTGTTCAAATGAGTGAGTGGTATGTTCTGAAATACTGCAACAGGGTAACTTCTGCTTTGTAGGCAGCTTAGGGGAAATCACTTAATAATGTTTAACTGATCTTTCTTGTTTTGACTTGAGTCAAGCTTACAGAGAGACAGACTGAGCTCCAAGGAACTCAGCTACAGGTTGGTTTACCATGCTTTATGTCTGTTTGCATCCAGCAAGCCTTTATTGCAGTGTAAGAATAAAGCCAAAAAAACCCCCAAACCACCACTTTTGTATTTAGATACTAAGTATTTCAGCTGTGCTCTGACAACAGTTGGGAGTTGGGGCAAGTTTTTGCTCCTTCTAGTCAAGAGATGCCTGTGCAGGGTGGTCTTCAAAACTGTGTCTCACTAAAATAAGTCACAGTAAAAGCTACAGGAAGGAGTTCAGCTGACAGCAGAGAAAATCCAGACACAGGATTCCTCACTGGAGCTTAATCCACTTAAATGTAAGATGTGTTTAGTGCCATACCTAAAAAATGATGTTTCTGTCCCAAGCTTCTGAATGGGTCGTTCTTGTAGCAACTGTAATTGCCCTTGGGAAAAGCTCCAGCAGCTCCTGCCTTGTCAATGTCTGTGTCACCACTGTCACACTGCAGGTGAAATTACACATGTGGCACCTGTTCAGCTCCCTTTACATGGTCCTTATTAGCACTGTTTCATCTCCTGAGGTCTCTCCTGGTAGTAAACACTCTCCAGACACTCACCTTTGTCCAGGTACTCACAATGGTCTCAAGGTGATACAAGAAGCAGTTGGCTCTCACTGACAGATAAAGACAGCAATGGTAGCACCTGGACAAAGATTGGCAGCAGCCACCTGGCAGGCCTTAAGGCTTTCACTTTTGGATCAGAACTGCCTGAAGCTGCCCCATGGAAGGGTGTCTTCTAAATCATGTTCATTTCAAAATGAGATAACAAACAAAACCACTGAAGGAAACTGAAGAAATGAAGCGAAGAAATTAACAGTGTAATTAATATTTTACATAATGTGTGATCTTAAAATGAGATTGCAGTAACACTTAAGACCTGTCTTTCAGAATTTAATTAAATTCTTCTCAGTCTACTGCCATGTATTGTCTTTATTAAGCAAATAAACATGTGTTTGTCTTGCTGAGTCAGCACTAGCACTTGAGATCTACTTTGAGATTCACTATCAGTCAGCTTGGGTTCCTAAGTCCTTATTTCAGCATGAAAAACCCACAGCTTCTGAAGAGGAAGAAGAAGCAGCTGTACTGTACAGGAGCATGGAACACCACCATAAAATAGAACCACCTTTTCAACAGCTGAGAAGGAGAATAAGAGGTGAGGTCTCCTTAGCACATAGCAAAACCATTCCCTTGGGTCTTCTTCAGATTTATAGGAAAAGCTTCATCTTTCATTAATGCATTTGCAACAAGTTCAATTAGTTAAGTGCAATTAATGTTTTAAAGCATTTACCATGGCTCACAGTGCTCTAGAGAGCACAGTGCTCTGGTTAGGGTCAAAGCAGAACCAGTGGCTGCAGAACATCCCTCATACAGCATTCAGGCTTCTGCACAGGAACAGACACAACTCATTAACAAAACACATTAACAAACCAGTTTATGCCAGCCAAAGTTTTATTCCAGCTTCTTCCATTGCTTTAGAACAATTGCATTCTTCTGTTGCTTTAGCAGCAAATGCAAGACTTGAACCCAAACCAATTATGTTCACCTATGGAGAAAAAAAAATACTCCCCACCCCTAACCCCCCAAAATACCCTCAAGCTTTTTTTTTTTTTTTTGAGAAAAAAGCCACTTAACAATGCAACTTTTCCAAAAGAAAACATCAGAAAGCAATGCTGTACAACACAATAGCATATACAGAAACTCACAAGAAACCTTTGTCGAAGAACCACACACCAAGAACTCGATACACATCAGTGTGCCCCTGTCAGTAAAAAATGCCAGTCAAGAGGCAAATTCATTTAAGAAAGCACAGCTATAAGAAACAAGCTAACAGTAACAGCCTACCAACAACAGCTGTAAAAAAAAAACCAAAAACCCAAGCTGACAAGAACAGTCTACCAACACTATTCCTTTACAGGGAAGTACAGTAGTGACAGGCATTTGGCCACTTAGGTAGAAAAAATAAACCACTCAATTATTTGCCTGTACTTTTGTTCCCACAAACACATTTTCATGGGAACATTTCATACACAGGCACTTGGTTCAGTTTCTCGTGGTCAACCTGGCACTTGGTTTCAGCAATGCTGGAGGACATGAGGATCTTCAGCTAAATTGCTACTGCAGCCAGTTTGCTTTTCTGTAGGGAATAAACAGATTAGACCCATCAAGATGTTTCTATAAATGTGTATAAAGGCATTAACATCAAAAGTCAGCTCTACAGGACTTCAGACTAAATATTACTGACATATTGGACCACATTAAAAGACTACACTTCTTAGACAAAGATAAAACAGCTGAAACAACAGAGTTGCCTAAGAAAATGAAGCAGCAGTGCTCCCAGATTTCAGTTTTGAGTTCAAGTCTCTCCATCCCTTAGAGGGCTTGGCACAAGCCACTGCAGGAGTTCTTGTGAATCAAGTATCTCCTACTCAAACTGCCTTTCCAGGCAGTGGCACGTGTGTGCAGCAGGATCCAGCTCTGTGACACATGGGTGCATGACCCTGACTCACTTTTCCTGTGCTGGTGCTGAGGGTGCATACACTAATTCCATGCAAAGTGCTCAAGAACAGAAAAAAATCCACAAACCCAAGAATAATTCTGCATTTGAGTGATGCAATTGAGGGAGAGTTTGTAGATTCACCATTTTAACATTTTATCAAATTCTTTTAACTACCTTTTCTCTTGCTCAACAGGCATCAAGATATTTGTTGCAGGCTTCATTATTAGTTACCCATAAAACAGTACATTTATATGAAATGCAATTACCAATTAATCCCTGAAAGCACAAATAACATCTTCACTTCAGCTCAGTTCTGTCTTCATCAGGCAACCACAGAAACAAATTGCCCAGACAGGTTTTGGAGTCTCCATTCCTGGATACATTCCAGAACTGGCAGTAAGGTCCTTAGCAACCTGATCTAGTTGGCCCTGCTTTCACCACCAGGAAATGCCCCTTTCAACCATAACTGCTCTACAATTCCGTAATTATGAAAATAGCATGTAATCAGAAAGAACATGTACTATCTATTTGGTACACTAAAGGTGTTCACCAGTAACACTTCAAAATCTTTAAGTAACAATAAAGATGTATATAAACTATTCACAAACTACCCTTACATCAGCTAAGATGGTGTTATTATGGTTTAGATTCATAGATTATGGGACTGGAGCACTCAAATCCTAAACTTAATGCTTAATAGAGTCTGCCTGGCAGCTGGCCTCAGAAACATGACCAAGAACAGCATGCTGCTGGCAATGCTCAAAACCCTGACAAAAATCTGTAATTTGGGTGAACGACCCCAGCTTTTCCAAGAGGTCCAATCCATTAGAAGAATAAATAAATACTAAATTAGTTTCTAACACAGACAGTAGCAGTTTTCATTGCATGTAGTCACACTTAAAACTAACAGTACAGAAGCTAATGCTATCAGGAAAATCCCAACCACAGTATCCACTAGATAAACTCATATTAAGGATTCAACTGTATTTTCTAAAATAAAGCATTTCCTAGAAAATTAGAAAGCATTCAAACACTGAGTATACAACCCACTTGAGGGGCTTAGACTTACCTTGAAGCAAGGACTCCTCTGGTAAGGACTGCAAGTTTTCTATTGCAGGGGTTAATGCCTACACAAAAAGGGATCCTGTTAGGAAGCTGGCACTATTGCCATGACTTCCACAGAGGTGGATTTTTTTAATACTAAACTAACTTTTTACCTCAGCACTACTGGACTCCTATTTACCATTGTTTCCCCCGCCTTATAACTCACTACATCAGTCTTCTAATCACTTTTCACTTTGATGCAAAGGCTGCATGTGAAGGATGAACTGGAAATTCATGCTGTTATCATCATCAGCACCATAGCTGATGACCTGTTCTTTCCTAATTACTTCATAATAGAAGGATTTTTCATGATGCAGCAATTAGTTAGCACCCTTTCTAAAAGTCAGTACTGTCCTGCCCAGTCCAGTATCACACTGCCATACCTCAGATGATCTGGGAGCGCGGTCAGGAATTCCGTTCCAGACGTTCTCAGGATGCACAATCTCCTCATTGCCACTGCAGAGATTTAAGACCTGTACAGACAGAGCCAAAGTGGATCTAGCACAGCAGCAATGCACTCAAGAAGTAAGACACAGCAGTAGGAAAACACAGTTGAGGACTCCCTGCCTTTGAGAAGGTGTTGAGAAGTCTGGATCTTGCAAAGAACAAGCTAATCTCTAATAAAACTGAATATAGTTACTGAGGCTGCTCAAGGCTCTTCTGGGCTCCTAGCCCAAGGAAAGTGAGAAAGAAAGGCTGCAAAACACCTCCTAGTTCAGAAGCAGAAGGAAGCTGATGAATAGGGATATCACTACATAATAATCCCTGACACTCATCTGAATAGAGCTGAGCTTAGTTTTAGATATCCGAGGGATCTACCAGCAAAAGAGCTGGTTGCCATCATCTCAGACATTCAATCTTCCAAAAGGTTGGTTTTATGTAAAAATCTTTTGGACTGGCAACCTTAAATTATAACTTAGAGGTCATTTTATAGAAGTATAATGTCTGTGCATGTGTGTACATTGATACACACTACCCCTAGATGAGGGAAGACTTACCATTCATTCCCCAGCCTAAACAGCAATAGAACAAGGCAGCTCACTGGATTATCCTCTACTGTCAACTCCCACCAACCATTAATGCAATATACATTTTACTGAAGCAGGAATAGTTGTGGATTCCTTATTCCTTGCAGTATAGTTTGAATTTCTTCCGTTCTACTACTAACTTCTTAGAATACCAGTAAAATAACGTCAAGTTTCAGGAGCATTTAATGGTAACACAGCTCCACAGCAGAACATTAACTTGCAGGCCAGACAGAACCACACACACCTGCATGTTTCAAACTGGAGCCAGATGCCTCAATATTCCCAAGCAATGAAAGAGAGTAAGATGTGAAGGGAGCATCAAATGTTGACATGTATCATCCAACTCAATTTGAGACATTGCTGTTTCTCTGTCATCTATAAATTCAGAATCTGCCTTTGCAATACTTGAATTCTATAACAGAGCTCTTTAAAGAGGTTAGAGAAGGACCAGAGAAGGACCAGATCTTAAGAATGCAGAAAGAGTATTCAAACCACATGTACCTTGGTGCCCTTCTCAGACACCTCCAAAATGCGAGCGTCGCACCATTTGAGAGAAGTCCACACCACACATTTGGAACCAACAGCAAAGCCCTTCAGATTACAAGGATAGTCATGGTGTGCTACAAGAAATGATGACTTATCAGTGAAGGAGGAAGAAAAATAAACCCAAACCCATAAAACCCCACAAAAAAATCAACCCCCAAAATAAACCTGAGATGTCTCAAAACACTGCTCCCCCAACCCCTCCAAACTACCTGATATTTGTAAGTTAAAAATTTTTATCCCAAACAGTCTTGCAAATGCATTTCATGTTCAGAAATGGACTTCCACTCAAAATCATTAATCTTCCTAACTAAGACTAGTGGCTGTTAGACTGTCACATTACCCGTAAGATCCTACACTTGGTCTGCTGTCCTTAACCCATCAAAGCATTAATTAGGCAATAAAAAATAGGTTTTCTATAAGAAAGTCATTCTCGTGTTTAAATGCGCACATTTTGATTATTTAACTTTTTAAAATTAGATACTTTACCTGCATAGCAGTCAGCCAAGTTCTCATTTTGCTTTTCGTCCTCCCCAGGCTTACAGGCTGAAGACTGAACACACATATTTCCACTCTCTTTAAATGAGTCAGTCAAGTCTTGTTCCATCCATTCTTCCATACAGTCATCTTTCTTCTTCTGCCACCCCTTATGTTTCTCAACTTTGCAGTCACATGATGCCACAGAGAAAATAGGCCTCTGATTCGCTAAGTCTTTTGAAAGAAATGAAAACTGACTTCCACAATTTGCAGAACTCTGCAGCACAGCACATTCCAGCCCTAACAACTCCTCCTCCCTGTCTTCCTGAGGAGGCTGAACATCAGGCAGCAGCAATTCCAGAAAGGGCTCAAATTTGGCTCCTAGCATTGACTGCTTGTCATGCATCTTCTGGTGCAGTTCCTTCTCAGGCCTACCACCAGACGATGATGGCCTTAGGGAAGGAGAGTCTGCACCCATCCAATCATCTAGTATAGGCTCTGCTTCATGAATTCCAGACAAATTTGCTTGCAGCTTCTGGGTCTTCTCTCCCAAAGAAGGCTGAGCATCAGATGGAACAAGCTCTACTGACTTTTCTCTGTCACTAACTGAAAGCACCAAATTTTCTTTCTCATTAATTAATGGTAAAATTTCAAGACCGTTCAGAGCTGTCAACTGCCCTGTCTCCTCCCTCACAACTGGCAGCTCCAGCATTTCCTGTTCTAACACTGTCTCTCTTGCTTCACTGCCTGATGCTGCCTGCATTTCAAGTGACTTTGCTTCTCGTGCCTCCTCTGTTCCTTTACCAAAGGAGGACTCTTCCCTAAGTCCCTCTAGCTCCTGCAGGAGCTCAGTTGTATCATCACATGGTAAGTGCATTTTTAATGGATCCAGCACTCCTAATGTCCCTGGTCCATTGCTGGCAGACGGCTGTGCCTGGAGCACTGGCATTCTCTGCAGTTCTTGTTCTTTTCCTAGGAAAAGGCTGGCTGCTGGAGCACTGCCTGTCAGTTCTGCTTTCAGCTCAGCCTCCTCTCCAAACAGTATTTCAGACTGTTCCTGCTCTGCAGCTTTCACTCCATTTCGCACAATATGAGGGCTGCAGCTTCTCATTAGTTCTAGTAACATATTGTTATCACTGTCACCTTTAGACAGAGGAATCTCTTTATCAAAACTGTTCTCATGCTCTCCTATTTCATGTCCATCATCTGCCTTCCCACTGGCAGCTCCCACTGACACATTTGCTTCTGCAGATTCCAAGCACTCAGAAGCTACACCCAGGAAAGGATCAGAATGAAATAAAGCACTTTTGCTTTCTTCCTGAGCTAATCCACAAGCAGGAGTAGTTTCTTTGTCGAGACAAAGACCCAAATTGCTGTTTGAACTTCTGTTTTCCTTTAGGGAGTTGCAAAGGTTTGAGAAAGCACTGTCAGCAGTTTCTTTATTAGCCTTCCAAAAAGGCTTCATCTCTTTGTTAACACTATTGCCAGAAGCTTCCAGCTTGACAACACACAGAGGGACTTCAGAACCTTTATTTTCCTGAATTTCAACTACTTCAGCTTCTAATACAAGGTTTTCAGTTAGATCATAAAACTTCTTATTTGCTTCACTAAGCCATGAGCCCTCTGAGGGACTGAAGCCTGACAGACAGCAAGCAAATGCTTGCCCAGGTACTCTGAGCAGTTCACATGGCATCTGTCGGATCATCTCCAGGCTAACAGTTTCCTCACTTCCATAATCCACGTGTCTTACAGCTACACGGTCATCTTTCACACTTCTGACTTGAGCTCTGTAGAACCACCCATCCTGACTGTATTTTGCTAGGCAAGTATCACCACTTTTAATGCAAGATTTGCCATCGTTCAGAGAGCTTAGTCCAACCTTTTCAGCTTCCTCTATTTTTTTCTCAATGTAGCTCATGTCTTTGGTATCAGCACGGTGACACCAGAAGTATCCTGGACCATTGACCACAGTGACATAAATTTTTAAAGTCTGACCTGCCTCTGGAAATTTCCAGATAAACAATTTACAATCACTTACACAGGAAATCTCATTTTGTACCTGAGGAAGCAAAGGCTCACAGACAGTTATCAAGTCACTGTTATCTCTTTTATCAATTTTTTTTCTTGAGAAAAGTCTTTCTTTACTTGCAAGATCTTTGTCAGCTGAATCCACCGTTATTACACCTTGATGGTCACTGAGAATAACTTCCCATTTATCCTCAACCTTCTTTACAAATTCACATGACAGCAGGATTTCACTTGTTCTCTTAGTGAAGTAAAACACTGCTTTCTCTGTCCAGTCTGCATTGTTTTTGCATTTAAGTCCACCTAGGAAGCAGTGAATGCTCATTGCTGGAACAGATGACAAGTCCTTAGGGAGCCTGCATGCTTGATCAATGCTAATCACTGAAGTATCACCATAATCAATATAATGTACCTTTATCGAATTGTCAGAAGTTTTCTCTTTTACTACAGCTCGATACCACAGCCTGTCTTCTGCATAAACAGCACTGATTAAATCTCCTGCTTGGAGAAGTTGTCCACAAGGGTCCTTCACTGACTTCCCATTGTTTAAACTTTCCAAAATGCTGTTAAGCTGAACCTCGTCACTCCCTAGCTGAACATAAAAATCCTGTGGGTCATTGACATAAGACACATACACTAAGGCTTTAAGAGCTGGCACTATCTTCTGTGGTGGTAGATCAGATGCATTTTTAAGCATTATACACCTGTCTGCAACATCACATTTACTACCTGACAGTGAATCCATCTGGGAAAAGAGCAGAGACTCCTCCCCTGCTTTATTCAACAAAATAGCATCCTTACTGCCAAGCACCTCATCAGATTCTAGTAATCCAGCTGCCACATCTCCCTTCCTAGAGTGATGGAAAAGGTTTACAACTTCTTTGAAGTGGCATTTGCTCCCTTGTTCTCGCTGGGCTTCTGGTTGGCATTTTTTATTTTCAAGAGGCCTGCCTGCATTTAAAGGGGACTCTGAAGTCTCATTCCTCTCATTCACATCTTTATTTCTAGAGCATGAAGTCTCATTGTGTACATGGCTGCACAGTCCTGTACTGTTTAGGCTTAGCTCCTTCAGTTTTGTATTAATTTGAGTATTTCGATCAAACAACTCAACCAGCAGTGTATTATCAGAGTCCTTTGCTACCACTATTGCTTTTAATCTCCTTTCTAGGACAGATTCCTTAAACCAGGTTGCAGCTTCTTTGGAAACAGATGATAAATCAGACACAGAACACTTTATGGCCTGCATTGGCACAAGCAAGATATCAGAAGCATCATTGGGTAAAAGAAGCAGATCATCTGCCTCTATCATCTCTGTGTTCCCAAAATCCACAAAGAAAACTTTAGCCTTAGGTTGTCTTTCCATAATTACTCCCCTATACCACTGACTGTCAGAGTACCTTGCCAGACACAAGCTCCCGGACTTCCCCAAGGTTCCTGTGCTAGTCACCCTCGCTGTCAGGCGACTGATGCTATCAGCCAGCTGTGCCAAGGTATCTGCACACCTTTCAAGCTGGCAGTAAAATGTCCATGGATTCTCAACATGTGTAATATAAACATCTTCCTCACTCCCAATTTTGATACCGTGACTAGAGTAATAGTACGAGTGAAGCTGGACCAAAGATTCCAGGTGCTTTTGAGGAAACAAAGGTCTGGCTACACCTCTCTCAGTGAGAAAATGGCAAGCACTCTGGAAAGGTGTGATTAAATCCACAATGTTAAATAGGTCCCTATTTATTGAAGCCAAGGCAAATATTGTACACTTCAGATCAAGGTCAGATGATGAATCAACAACAAACTGCCGGAAAGTTTGAATCGCTTCTTCATCCCAAGCAAAAGGATTCTGACCATTGGGTTGGATTAAGTTGTAAAGGCTGCACCTGAATGCCTGAGCCTCTAACCTAAGGAAGCGTTCATTAATTGAACGGAGCTTTGTTAGACACACCTGCTCTCTGTTGCCATAGTCAACATATATGACTTCTACTTTATCTGCACAAACTCCTTCACTAACTATTAAAGCCCTGTACCATTTTTTATCCTCTGAATACTGTGCTAAACACACAAGATTTGGCCAAACATGTGGCTCAGATGAATTCTTACAATGCTCCTGGATTTCATCCATTAGTACCTCAAGGTCATGGCAATTTTTACTTAACTGACACCAAAAACAACTAGGATTTTCAACATATGACAAAATAACATTAACTGTACTTCCCACTTCTAAGTGGCCTCCACAAGAGGAGCCTGGCTTAATTTCCACATAGTTCTGTCTCAGAGAGGTGTGCAGATTTTCCTTACCCTCATAATCTTGAGAAAGAGATTCACTACTTTTAGAATTGTGAATCGCTGCAACAGGGCTCTCTGTGACCATCACAGCCATGTGAGAATCAAGTACTCTATCACTCCTCTTTAGGTCACATTCTTCTCTGTGCCTCGTCTCTGCATTTATTTGGCTTTCCTCTGCAGCACATGCTAGGGGAGAGGCCTGTATCACAGACTGATCTAATTTCTGGGGAGTCTTGGGTATTTCATACCTCTGGTATTGAGCATAACCCCCCTGGGCCATGAGTTTACTTACTCTTCTCTCTCCTAACTGGGACTGGTCAAAAATTTCAACCATGTATTTGTCACCCTGCACACTCAAAAACCAAATTTTAAGTTCCTTGTTCAGTACAATCTCCCTGAATGCGGACACAGAGGCTTCACTCCAACTCCCTCTCAGAGGGGAGACACCTGCCAAACAACACTTCAGAGCTAAAGCAGGCAGTTCCCTGAAGCGAGGGAGCAGTTCCTTCACTGCACATAGATCCACAGTTTCTGTACTACCTCTGTCCACCAGGTGTATTTCCACCCCAGTGTCCAGTACCCTGGTGACCACTGCTCTATAAAAGACACCCTCGTTCCCACTGGCACAACAAAGGGATCCAGGGTGTGGGTCCCACCTAGCACCATCTAGCTTTGTGGAATGGGAATAAAAATTCCACATGCACTGCCTCAGCTGCCTGAAGAGCTGGTAATGCTCATGGAGCTGCAGCCAGAACTCAGATGGGTCTTGGAGGTGGGAAACCTGTGCACTGTAGAATGTACAGGTCTTCAGATGCACAACAGCTCCAGCAGCAGCAGACAAATCTCCGTGTGTTAAAACAGGAGGCACATCTGGTGGCAATTCCAATTCTTCAGTTAAGGATTCCTCTACTTCCAGCTGCTCATGAGCCTCAGTTTGGCTCACATGACTGCTGACCAGGCAGCAAGCTTGAGACCCAAAAAGATGGTTCAAATCAACACCATTTTCCCCATATAAAGTCACATAATAGAGATGCTCAAAGGAGTTAAAGGCTTTGATGTGAGCACTCACTTCCCTGCCAAGCACCAATGCTTTCAGCAAATCAACCTGCAGTGGGGACCAGCCACAGCCCCCATCAGAAATACCCTGAAGAGCACACACATAAGTGACCACAGGCATGCGAAAACATTCGGCAGGCAAATGGCGCAGGTTAGCTCTGGTCACAGTCTCCTTCCTGCCATAGTCCACAAAGATCACAAGAGCTGCATACTCATCCTGCTCCCCAGCAATGAGCTCTAGCAGAACAGCACGGTACCACTGGCCATCCATTCCACGGGCAGCACAGGGCGAGCCCACTTTGGGCAATAAATCTTGCTCCCACCAGTCATAAGCGTGGCGCATGGTATCAGAAAGGCAACAGATCTCCTGGGACAGGCACTGCAATTGGCAATAGATGTGGTGTGGGTCAGCGACATGGGTCACTAGGACAGGCTCTATCACACCCATCTGAAGCTGCGGGTAGTAGTAATCCAAGGCAGGTGACAGAGGCCGATATGAGAGCAACATGTGGAGAAGCTGCGGAACTGCCAAAGTTCCAAGGGAACACACGGGAGGCTGCTGACAGAACTGCTTCTTTAAGTGGCCAAGAGGCAAGCAGCGCCTGAGTACCTGGCAGAACCAGCTGGGAGAGACACGTTTGGCCAGGCCCAGCTGCCGCATCTGGGCCACAAGCTGGGGCAGCTCAAGCACGACAAGCTGCGGCGTCATCACCTCCTGCACCACACCGGACACCTCCTTACCGTGCAGGAAGCTGAGGAACTCCATTGCCTCCACTGTCCATTTGGACACTGGTGAATCCCCGCACGCTGTTCCCTCGTGGCTGTGAGAGGGCATGACATCGGCCACGATACAGCCCAGCACCTCCGGGGGCAGCTGGAACAGCTCTGAGCAGCCCCGTGCCAGGTAGTAGGCAGATGTGGCCACCACGTACCCCTCGTCCAGCAGGAACACACGGTACCCTTGGGCACTACGACTCACCACACAGCAGCGGTACCAGACGCCCAACACCTCCACCAGCGCCAGCTCTCCTGGGCACACCCTGGTCCCGCCGGCCCCCGGCCCGCTGAGGTCTGGGCGGGCCGCCAGGCGCGGCCCAGCGGCCGCCTGGATCTCGCGGTGGAGGCCGGCATAGTCAGCCTTGCGTTCGCCCAGCTGACCCCACAGCCGTAGGATGGGCACCTCGGGGGTAGAGCCCCACGGCGCGGACCCGCAGGGTGACGGCATCGCCGCGGCAGAGGGACCCCGGCCTGGAGCTCATCGCGAAGCCGACGGGCCGCACCTTCGCCGCCCGCACGAGGCGAATGGACGCTCCTCCTGCCGCCCTTCGGCCTCATATAGTGCACGCGCCGCCCACGTGACCCACGGGGAGCCGTTAGCGGCTGCCGCAGGGGTCGAGTCTATTTTGATCGTCTCGGGGGGGAGAAGAGCGGCGCGAAGGGAAGGAAGAAAAGGAGGGGTGAAGCGGGCTGATACATAGAGCCTCTCCTGCTACCCTTAGACTCCGCAGAGACGTCACGAAGAGGACAGCTATGGAATTATGGCCGGGGCGCCGCAGGGCTCGGGGCAGAGCCCGCCAGAACCGCTCTCGCCCATGGTGGAGCGCTCCACGCCGGCTGGGTGGTGGCGGGACTGAGAGGTGAGGGGAGAAAGCGCCGAGCCCGCTTAGCCCCCATTGGTCAGAGCGGCGCCGGGGGCGGGACACGCGTGCGGAGCTTGGCTGCTATTGGCCAGAGGCGGCGTGAGGGCGGGGCGCCGCGTGGGGCCGGCGGGCGCGGTGTGAGGGCGGAGCGGCGGTGTGAGGGCGGAGCGGCGGTGTGAGGGCGGCGAGCTCGCTCCGCGCACCGCCAGGAATCGCTGGGGATTCACAGTCAGAGAACGAAATGCATTAATAGTTAAAGAAGTTTTTCATTACAAGACATTTACAAGGCTTTAAATTTTTTTAAATTCTGTGCTGTCCCTCAAGGGTCCGCACTGGGAGCGGTGTGTTATTTACTATCTTCGTTAATGGCATAGGCGAAGGACTGGAGTGCATCCTCGGCAAGTTTGCAGGTGACACCTAGCTGAGTGGTGCTCTTGTTACCAAATCCTCTCTAATCACTTGGATACATAAAACCCTCTAACACTCTCTCTTTAGTGTTAGTGAGTAAGACATTACCTCTTTCTTGGCCAGGAGGGGTGTGTGTGTCTGACACAAGTCTGGCCACTACACAGATGCAGATATAAAAGTTTTTCATTTATTTATATATGTATTTTTAGCAAACGGATTAATATGCACTGGTTCTAAATTACAGAATTCTCTTTCATTAATTAGTATTATTTCCTCTGTTGGTTATTGGTTTCTTACTTCTCATGCAAATTAGTCTGTATTTTTCAATCCTTTTGTTATCTTTTTCCTGGTAGGGACTTTCCAGCACACATACTGAGTCTTTGTTAGTCTTTCTTTTTTTTTTTTTTTTGGTCTTCTGTTTTCTGAGAAACGTCCTTGTGTCCATAAAATTGTGCACTCCCTTGTATCCAGTTTCAACAACAGATCTCTCTTCCAAGCTTTGTTCATTGAAGCAGATCAAGGTTATTTTAACAAAAGTTAGAGTTTCAGTAATTCTCCCAAACTGTGTGCCCATAAGAGTAGCTTATGGCAACTTTGCTAAATGCTGGCTAAAAGTGATGTAAGACTAACATACTGCTTATAATTAATAAACTGATTATGATGATCAGAAAGATGGAGCACCTGTCCTGTGTGGAAAGGCTGAGACAATTGGGATTGTTCAGCCTGGAGAAGATTCAGGGTGACCTAACTGTGGCCTTCCAGTACCTTAAGGGAGCTGACAAGAAAGATGGAGAGAAATTATTTACAAGGGCCTGGAGTGCCAGGACAAGGGGGAATGGCTTCAAACTGAAAGAGAGCAGGTTTAGATTGGATATTAGGAAGAAATTATTTACTGTGAGGGTAGTGAGACACAGGAACTGGTTGCCCAGAGAAGCCGTGGATTCCCCATCCCCATCCTTGAAGCATTGAAAGCCAGGTTGGACAGGGCTTGGAGTAACTTGGGTTAGTGGAAGGTGCCCCTGCCCATGGCAGGGGATTTGAAATAAATGATCTTCGTGGTCCCTTCCAACCCAAAACGATTCTATGATTCTATGATAAAAATACTTGTTCTGTCTCAATAGAAAGGCAAAGCTGTATCCATCACCAGGGTTATCAGGGTAACAGGATTGAAGGCAGGACTGCTTGGGAGATAACTGAAGAAGCATCTTTGCTGGTTTGTCATTGCTGGTGTTGGAGTGCAAGACAGAAAGAACTTGGATTATTTTCTCAGGATGTCAGCTAGAAAAGTATCAGTATTTCTGAACAAAACCTTCAGACTGATGCACAGGAGGTTCCACCTGAACATGAGGAAGAACTTTACTGTGCAGTGACCAAGCATTGGAAGATTGTCCAGACAGGCTGTGGAGTCTCCCTCACTGGAGATATTCCAGAGATGTCTGGGTGCAGTCCTGTGCCCTGTGCTCTGGGATGACCCTGCTTGAGCAACGAGGTGGGACCCTTCTGACCTGCCCCATTCTGTGATTCTGTGACTCCCTAATAATGGGGAGATGAATGTTTTCCCAGCTAGAAGTGCACCCCCAAATGCATACAGTCACAACTGAACTACAATACAATCAGAAAGTGCAAATACAAGCCAAGAAGACACCCAAACTGTGTTTAATGAGAAATTGATGCATTGAAGACACTGGTTGCAAAGACTAGAAGAAATCCTTGGCTCAGAGACCCAAGTCTTCTACATTAATTCCACTACTAGATATTACTAAATCAAAGCCAGCTTTGTTCTATCTACTCATGGTTGCTTTTAATACTGCGATTTTGCATCTTCATTGCCAACGATGAACCTAGTGACAAACAGCACTAGTCTCCTTCCCTATGAAATCTCAAAGGCTTTAGATTTATGAATAAATAAATCACTCCTGTTCAAACAATTGGCATTATTGAAGAGAACATTGTATTTCCACCAAGATCTGAAGTGGGCAGAGCGTGCATTTCCTTGGAAAAGTGGTGCCTTAATGACCCAGTCTGCCACACCAGCACTGAGATTGTCATGGGACAGATAGTTCAGCTTCGTCCTATGGAGTATCCCGAGTCCTTCAAGCAGGGCACATTTCCTGGGAACAGGAAATCAGCTAGGCTTTTTGATTTCCTGCATTTCAGTCATGATCTTATTCAAATAGTTGAGTGGAGAGGTCAGGCAGTCTTTGGGAAGTAAAAGGAATACAAATTCTTCCACTTTTTGTGCAAAGCAAATTTGGAATCAGGTAAACTGCTTTTACCTTTTTCAATACCTAGCACTACAGGCTTGGTTTGCTGAGACATCAAACTAACGAGAGGTAGTTCTTTATCTGTGTGCAAATGCAATTAACAACAAAAATTCCCAAATAATTTTATAGATGCTTAGCCACAGAACATGTTCAGTGCATTGATCAACCTGCTCTTGTCTTTAACAACACGAACCATCTCAATTGGCAAACAGGCAGATGGTATTATGTTCTATATGCTTGGTTGACTTTTTTTTCATTCCTGTTGGCTGGTTCAGAAAGCCGATGCTGGCTACTAGTTGAAGTATTATTGTGACAATTTTATTCTGTGGATAATATAAATTTCATGTAATAGTCTGACAATGAAGTAGTATCCTTAGGTCATGGCTGCTCCTAACCAGTAAGGACTGGATCTTGAGCAACAACCTATACATGTGATCCTACTACCTTGTGGAATGAGGATTCAGCTTTTCGATTCTTCTCTCTTTGTGAATATTGAAGGTTTTAAAAAGAGCTAACTCCACACATCCTTCTGATTTGTTCATATGTAAGCCAGAATACCAGTGACCATGGAGCCTGTGAAAGCAAACACTGAAGTTAGAGGCTAAAAATGGAAGTAACCCAATAAACAAGCTCATTAGATTTAACTGTCTCCTCTTAAAAATCATATTCTTAAGTTCAGTCTCATATTGATCTGGTTCCCAGACAGGTTCCCAACCTTCTGTCTGCTCAGAGAGGCTGTGAACTCCTCATTCAAGGCCAGGTTGGATGGGGCTCTGAGCAAGTGGAAGATGTCCCTGCCCATGACAGAGGGTTTGGAATGAAATAATCTTTAAGGTCCCTTCCAACCCAAACCATTCCACAATTCTATGATTATGTCTTTTGTACAAAAATCGTAGTATTACATAGGGTTAGGGCTGCATCCACACTCCTCACATTTTAATGCTAATTGCTCTTGTGAAGAGAGTTAAAAAGCACATACCATTCGCATCCAGGTTGGTATAAAGCCTTTGTACAGAGACATGAACCCTTCACCCTGGACAGTTTGAATCAAGCAGTCCATGGAAGACTTATAGAGCAGACCTCTAGCAAGGAGAATGAACAATGTTAGAATTACAAATACACGATTTAAAAAAATCCCACCCCCCTCACAAAAATAATTTGTAGC
This sequence comes from Entomyzon cyanotis, assembly GCA_024500445.1. Lineage (NCBI taxonomy): Eukaryota > Metazoa > Chordata > Aves > Passeriformes > Meliphagidae > Entomyzon > Entomyzon cyanotis. Next base: position 69,382,457 of record JAKEPQ010000871.1, read on the forward strand.
TGATATTTTTCTACAAGCAGAAGCTCTTTTGTAAGCTCCTTGGAGTCTAATCCAGAACTGAAATCCACTAGAGTAACCGGTTATGCTTAGGTGACCCTCACAACAACACCCCCAGACATTTACTAAATCAGTAAAGTCATCACCAGAAAGAAGACGAGAAAATTATCAACTTAGCACTTCACTCCCAGAGAAATCAGTGGGAGTTGGGGTTTCAATTTGCCACTGAAAAGTCAGTCTCTGAAGTGTCCATACCTTCCCTGATTATCTCTTGGCTGGTTCATTATCCGGGTTTTGACCACATCGGCAGGAGTTCCCAGAATAGCTGCTACCAGCCCGGAGCAGGCACTGCCAACAGCAACAGATACTTAAGGAAAAAACCAAGATGTATCATGACAATTTTAGCATCGTGATTCCAGTTCTTATAACGAAGATATATTAAAACAGTTACCATAAAATCATGAGTAATAACTCATAACATGAATTTGGTTTGGGAGGCTTGCTAGTACTGCTCTTGCTTACATGTCCTCCCAGTGCCAGCTGCCCTCACCTCCATGTGCAGTTCTGAATTAGGGATGAAGGACTCACAATGGGCAATTCATAATACTGTTCATATAAAGTAGACTTCTTCATCATTTAAGGGAGTAAAAGATGTTCTACAGCAGTTGTATTACTGTGCTTAGAGCAAAGGTGTTTAATGCACCAGCAAGGCACTTCTAGTGAGAGCAGTTTTGTAGTAATGGTTGCATCCTTTCTCTTGTATCTTCTCAAAAGTGATGTTCTTTCAGGAAACAAATAATCCTAAAGTTCCATTTCATAAGCAGTATCAAAAGCAAAGAATGGGGTCTTCTGCTGGCACAGAGAGGCAAATGAAGACAGCAAGGCTGGAAATGCTCCACAGTGTAAAAGGGGTAATTGGAGAATATGGCACCTGCTAACACTGTGAGTCACACTGTTGTCCTCAAGTGGCGTGTTCAGAAGCAAAAAGTATTTCACTGAGTCATAAGTGGTCAGATCTGTAAACAGGATAATGAGAAAAAACAACACTGTCAGGAGTAAATGGTGTCTATGCTGTTCATGACACAGGATGTTCATTTCCAGTGCAGTTCCTGCCTTTGGCACAGCAGGCACTCTGCCTCCAGTTTGTGATGAGAGCTGTGGCACCCAAGCCTTGTCTTTAGACAAGTGAGTACATTCTCCTTTCTGCTCCCATTTCCTCTGATTTACCTTACAGGTGATGTTCAGCTGTGTCTGGGTGATTCTCACCTGCCCTGCTGCTGGCTCAGCTTCCTGGCTTGGCCTCAGACCTGCCTCATCAGCACACATTTCCCTGAGGATTTGGATCTTGGTGAAGCCTTCGCTGGCTCTGCCCTGCTCACCTCACTTGGCTGATGGGTTGTAGCTGGTGAGGCCCCTACTTTGCTGGCCATGGGATCCCCTCAGCTCCTGGTTCACTTTTCCTTAAGCTCAGGTAAAAACGGTTACTTTTAAATAATTTGATTTCCACAGGACCAAAACACAGGTACACAAGGCAGAGGTCACCTGCAGTGTTCCAAACAGGGCCCCAGTGTAGGTAATCAAGATGCCAACACCAAGGGAGCAGCTGAGCTCCTCTTTCTTAAAACTTTGGTGTGGCCTTAAGTGCTGCGGACCAAGTTATTCCATTTACCTCCCATGTTCACCAGAGCAGCTCTTTGGACATTTGGTACCCATCCAGCCCAAAGTCCCCTTATTCCTCCTTCAGACAGGATCTTCAGAAAGGCGTGGTGCACACCCCGAAACCTGAAATCAAGATGCAACTAGTGGGCAGACAGCCAGATACAGTGAAATCTTTGCATCTTCCAATACTTTACTGCACCAGGTCCTCATGTAAGATTAGGCATTTATACCTGCAAGGATGTGGCCCTCCAGATCCATTGTTGGATCTGTCTTTGACTTTCATGCTACAATATTTTACCAGACATACCAGTTGCCTTGTAAAGCAGTGATCTGGTGGCTAACAGCAGACAATCCTTTGATCCCACACTGGATTGCAATACTGAATGTATGAGACACGAAATGATGGCAACAGTTTGGGATGCAAAGAGCAGCATGTCCTGGTATTTGCAGGACAATCTCAAGCCCTGCTGTCTGCCAGCTTTCCCTGTGCCTGTGCATCCTGCATGTGCCATTTATTTCCCTCATCCTTTCTTCCAGCTTCCCATCTTCAAAAAGCATCCTTCCCTTCCCATGGTACAGTGCTGGCATGGATGTGCTGCGGCATGGAGGATGGGTGAGGGTTTGTGGTCCCTGGGACCAATAAATTAGAATAAGGAAGGCAGGTATAAATGGAATAAAGAGGAAGTCTTGAATCCCCCACTCTCTTCACTGCCCAGAGCCATTGGGTGCTCTCCCTGTAAAAGGGCGCAGAGCAGCTGGGGAGAAGGGGTGGCAGAAGACACAGAGAACCACACCCTGGGCCAAAGAGTGATCAGTAACAGGCAAAAAACCACCAGCTCCGAGAGGAACCAACCGTAACGGTTTTCCTTCCAACTTCCTTTTTCCCTCCATCTGCATCTGCACCTTCACCAGATCAGTTGGGCTGGCGAAAAACTGTCCGATGGCACCCGCAGACATGCCTCCAACCACAGCTTTCCTGCCAAATGAAAAAATTGTGCTCCAGAATACACTGAAAATCTTCCCAAGTTGCAGTGCTCAAGCTGAAAAGTTCAGCAGCACAAGCCAGGTGGGAAAAGTGTAAACGGTTATTCTATATATTAACAGCCAAAGTGAAGGTAATAGTTGTGGTGGCTGCAGGTTGTTAAACTTGTCAGTAATATTTCTGTTAATTTGAAGAAAGGGCTAAAACTTACCTCAGGAAAAAAATCAAGGTTCCATTATGCTCCTCACTTAAGGTTTAAAGGCAGGATGGCAAAGTATAGAAGTAAGGGATGATGCTCTGTATATTATAACTGAATGCCCATCTGAAATTCCAAACTGCTTGCTGATACATAAAGTTTTTCTTTCTCTCCCACTGCTACTAGTAATGTTGATTTTCTGTCCATTTATTTTAGGAAAACCAGGAATTTCAGCATTATCCACAGTTCCCCATTCCTGTAGCATTAGGCATAACAAGTATTTTGTATTAGATTTTATCAATCCCATCCTAAAACCAAATACATTTTGGACCTAAGATTTGGCTGTAGAACTCCTACAGTACGGAAAATCCCCAAGCAAGCAATAAATATGCATGAATATGCAACATTACCAGAGAGGAAAGCTTTCACCCTGGGCCCTGCCAAGCATGGAGTCACGGAGATATTCATAAGTAACCATCCGAACACCAGTGTATACTGTGGAAAACAAAAGCAGGAGACAGTTCTTGGGTCTGCCATTTCTGGAGGTCATGCTGTGAGAGAGATCAAAACACTGGTTTATGACACTCCAGAGCTTGCCTGGGTCAGCTGGTCACTACTCTCTTGTTTGTGATCAGAACAGGGAAAGCAAGAGGGTTGCCTGGTGTCAGTGGTAGAGCCAGAGCCTTTTAGCATCAGAAAGTCTCTCTGGCTGAGCCACAGGTCTGCCAGGAGGCAGCAGAGCTTTGCCTGCACCCTAAGGAGATGGGACTGCATTGCTTCCTTCTGTGCTGATGCCAAGCACAAAACCCCACAAATGCTTTTGAGGTTTGTTGCTGTCACCATTTTTCCAAGTAAAGCACAGAAAGCTGTCATTTGTGGCCAAACCTCTAATGCATTTTTCCTAGCACTTGTGTTCTTCCCTTGTGCTTGCTATCTCATTTTTCTTCCCATTTGCTTTCCCAATCTGTCCCCACTTCCCTCACATATGAGACATTTATTGTTCTGAGGACTCTGAGTGTCCCTTTGGGTTTCCTGAACAAGACCTTCCTGCAAAGGTGACAGAGAACTTATATTTTGTTTTCCCAGAAAGCAGAGTAAAGCCATGAAGGACTGGAAAAGGGAAGGAAGATACATTATTGATCTGGAATCTTGTATATTTCAAAGTGGATTGCAGGCTCGAGTGAAGAAGTCCTCACAGATATATTGAAAGTACAAGAAGATATGGCTCACTTCAAAAGGCTCACTTCAAAAGGCTCACCCACAGGAGGCAGGACCCAACCTTGGCCGATCACGACCAGATAATCACCTATGTGTCGGTAGACGGCCGGCGTGGCTCCTTGCCAGAGCTTCCACAGCCCCTCCTCCTGCGCGATTCCAGCCGCCGTGCGCAGCATTCCGCGGTACGGGACCGCCCGGCCGGCCGCAGCTCCATCGCGGCGCACGGCAGCTTCACCCTGGATCTGCAGCCGGGTTTTCGTGAGATCCAGGGGAAATGTCACTGAGGAGAAATGATCGGAAACACACATGAATACTAGTGCGGCTGCAGGGGGACCTCCCGTGCTGGGAACATCCGCACCGCAACGCCCCGTAATGGTCCAAAGGGAGGCAGGCACCGGCAGGGAGCAGGGGCCGCACCCAACAGGGTGCAGGAGATTTCTGGAGAAGAGGAGAATTCACATACAGGTCTGTTAAAAGTGGCTCTGGGCACAAGTAACTAAATGACATTCCCACGAAACACCCAGTCTTACTCCCACATTCAGTTTTGCAGATTTATTATGCAATATATATACCCTCCGAGGGACTCAGGATTAAGAATCCTGTTCCAGTTACTCCCCCTCAATACAGACCAGTCAAATCTCTCAATCGTGTGGTCTCTCCAATTCTGCCCAGCACAGTGGCAGCACATGTTATGGTCAGGAGCAACCCCACAGAGGTCATCATAGTGCAGACATAACGTTCAGGCTCACCTACAAACTTACCTACATATCAGTCCTACAAACCACCCTAACACATGCTGCTTTTCTTATGCAGACACTAAAATCACGTCTCATCTGTTATTTCTCTCGCTGAAATAACTGGTGGCTGGTGAAGGAGACCCAAGTTGATCTCAGCTTCCCAGGGCTGCTCCTGAAACATTATGGTTAAGTATTTGCTGCCCCTCATTTGAGTTCCAGGCCAGGAGTGCCTGGCGATGGACCCTACAGCCTGTGCCCAGGAGCAGGGCTTTTCTTTGGTTCAATACCTCTGTGACACACCAGGGTGCTTCCAGAGCAGCACTCAGGTGCCAGGGGAATACCAGTCACTGCCCAAAGCCTCTGCAGGTTTATAGTCTATTTGTGCATTAAGTTTGGTATTCATGTTTAAAGATTAGCAAAGATTAAAAAGTTACAAATCATTAGAGCAATGTAAATGATTTGCCTGTAAGAATTTGTAGAAATTATAAAGAATATGCTGAAGAATATTCAAAATAAGTTACTTGGTCACAGAGCAGTGCTACACAGATGCCAGTGGGCTTCTGTTCCATGTTTCACCAAGCAGTTTTCCAACTCCATTTTTTAAAGCCATCTCCACTGTAACCAGAAACATAAGAGTCGGTTTTTCTTTGATTAACCTTCATTAACTATGAAAAGGAAATTCCTGAAGGAATCAGGCCTTGCTAGTAACTTAGGCAACAGATCTGTCTTCCTCTTCATTCTTTTTCTGGAAACCCAGCCAGTGCAAAGCTTAAATTAGTCAGAACTGCACTGAGTTAATGACTGCAGCCCTTCGGTCTCTGAGGCAAAGATTTTATCCTGAAAAACCCTCCCTCCAGCCACAGTCAGGTGGCATAAAACACTTGCAAGGCTTAGATTACAGAAAAGCCATGACTAGCACAGTGAAATGCAGATTTGCTGGTGCGGAACATTGAGGAATGAGGCATCCGGGGACTGATGTTCCCCCTGCCCCCCGTAAGTATATCTGACCCCCTTCCCTCTCGGAAAACGACGGTGAGTTGTACCTAGTTCTGCCACAGCCGCTGCACAGGCTGACAGAGCGAATTTGCTGGCTCGGGGCCATCTCTCTGGAAGAGGTAAGCTCCTCTCTTCTTCTGCAGGTGACATCTAGCATCTCACATGAACCGAGGCTACCCAGCCACCCTGCCCGGGTCTGTCTGCAGCAAGAGTGGACCCTAGCGCAGATCAGCTCTGCGCGGTTTAAGAGACAAGCTGCTGAAGGTCATGTTTCTCCAGCGCCAGCACCGGGAACTGCAGCAGCCCGAGTAGCTCCGCAGAGCTGCAAGGTCCTTCTGCAGTGACACGAGAGATTCCTGCGCAACAGGCTCCTGGGAAATGTAGTCTGTCACCAAGGCTGCTCTGTGCCCGGAAACCGGCAGTGCAGGTACAGACACACGCACAGTTTTGTACATTATCTGTATTAAAAAGAGTAATTATTAATGAGGGCTCAAGATTACGTGTGGGGTCTGTTTGCTTTGCGGGGTGCTGTCATTGGCAGCACTGCCTGGGGAACCCCAAACTCTGTTCCTGTGTCAAGCAGCTGCATCCGGGAGGGATGAATTGATCCAGATTTGGTTTAGTAAGAGCTGCATTAGCAACAGCTACGTGCCGAGCTGGGCTGCTCGCAGCAATCTGCGGATTAGGCACGGAGCAGTGCAGTTTTAACAAGGATCCCGGCAAGGCTGGGATGGCAGAAGCTGGCCACTGCCTACAGCCCTGTAAGTGAAAAGTTTAAAGCTTTTACTGGATGAATGCTGAAGTCCGGTTGAGGGCCAGTCGTAATTTCTCTTAAATTATTGCAGATATGTTTAGGTTCTCATAATGAAAAAAAAAAGTAAGGTATGTGCTGTTTAAGGGAAGCTTTTCATTTATCATTAATGCTCAGCTGAATCCTTAGGTTAATCATTAGCCATTAGTCAGTAATCCTCATGGATATGAGGATTTTTTAGGTCACAGAAACTTATCCCAGAACACCTCCCCAGATCCCTGTCTGACAGCCTAAAGCTTTGGATGTGTGGTCCTCATCACAATAATTCAGACGAATTAAGGGAGCATTGCAGGTAAAATATTCAGTTGAAGTTGGATGAACCTATCTCATTGGTCACCAGTAATGGGTATTAATTGCATCCTTCTTGGGGTTAAAATTCATTAGAATTCATGCAGTGATAAAACAAACTCCCAACAAAGCCCTGGTTAAAAATGAGGAGAAGGCATATTGCAATTTAATGCAAATGTGCCTGGCTGCACAGGAGGTATTAGTGTTTCAGAGGCTGTTTCTGGACAGTTCATGCAATTTGCTGTGGCGCTTTGTGCCTCCCTCCAAAGCTGTTCTGTTCACTTGGTTCAGCTTGCACCACACTGTATCAGCCTGTGTATCACTGACTCATAATGTAGGCTAGAGGGGACCTCTAGAGTTCACCTGCAGTCATCTTACAGTCCTGTGTCAGAGCAGGGGGAGATTCAGAGTTACATCAGGTTGCCCAAGATTTTGTTTGGTCCTCTGAAAACCTCCTAGGATGAGGATTTCACAATCATCCTTTCGCTGTACACCTCTGGATACAGTTTCATTCTGTTTTCTCCATGACTATGCTTTAGGGATTGGAAAACAGCAATTAGATTCCTCCTTAAAATAAACCCTATAGCATTGCAACATCCTATGGAAAGAGCAGCTCTGCATGGTCATTTTTAGCCTGAAGAAATAGGTTCTTTTTTAAACCACATGAGGCGGGGATGGCAGTGAAGAGGAATTTTCTATTCCCACAGGATCTTTGAAATGAGCCTGACTAGAGGTGGATGTTTGCATGGACAGATCTGTGATGTACGGAGAAAAGAAGGGCCAGTACTCATGGAGGTCCTTCAAACACCTGGAGTTCCTATATGCCCAAATCCTAAGAAATACAGCACCAGCAGAGAGGACCCTTCCTATTCAGTTATTTCAGTTCTCGGTGAGATGGAATTTTTTGGTTTCTGTCCAAAGCCAGTTTGACCAAAGGCTGCATTTGCAGGGAGGGAGTGTGGATGTCATGTGGGGTGGAAACAGAGCAGTGGGGTCTTGGAGAGCTTTGTGCTGCTGGAGAAAGGCAGCCAGACTACCCAGTGCCTTCACCTGCCTCTGCAGGTGTTGGCTGTGTTAGTTCACTTGGAATGACCATTAACTGCTACCCAAGACTAGGATCCAGCCTGAGGAAACTTGGCAGTGACTGTTGCCACCATCGTAGTGTCTGTGTCCTCCTCACAACAGCGCCTTACATCTCATGTCCTAAAAGATCATGCCCTAAAAGCACAAGCTAAACAAAACCAAACAAAAAATAGGCCAAAACAAACACAAAAGCCTTTAATGAATGTCTTCACAGAGGCTTGAGGGTTTATCTTACCTGTATACATAGATCACTTCAAACTCACTACTCAGTGAGATAATGAAAATATACCATGCATATAATGAAAATATTCTCCAAAATTACAAGGCCTTTAGCTCTTTATCACTTTACCCCTCTATTGGGAAAGAAATAATTTAATAGATAAAATAAAACCAGGAAAAAAACTTACAAAGAGCTGTGATAGCTAAACACAGAAGTGTAGTGACATCACGGTTAACAGTGATTTATCTGTTTGTTGCACAGTTTGCAAAATGGAGATCAACACCCTATTTGTCACAGTTGATGTATGTGGGCTTGTTGTTCTGCACCTATGACCAACATGTAACATCCCAAGGTATTTCAGAATGACTGTTTAACGAAGTACATACACCTGGTTTTCACATCTCTTAACTTCCTACTATCAGGTGTATTTCTGCTGTGCTACTTTTACTGTACTGCCTGTCTGTACAAAGGTTCCTGTTTGTGCACCTATTCCTGTATAGGAAAGGAGTTAAACTGTAGTTGTATCTGTATTTGTTTATGCTTACTGCCTCTTGCCCTTTCACTGGGCACTCCCACAAGAGCCTGGCTCCATCCTCTTTGCATCCTCCCTCTGTTCAGGTGTTCATACACACTGAGAAGATCCCCTTGAGCCTTCTCTTCTCCAGACTGAACTATTCAGCTCCCTCAGCCTCACATGACAAATGCTCCAGCCCCTTTATGCACTTCTTGGCACTTTACTTTTTGTAGAGGATCACCTCCCTCACTCTGCTGGCAGCACTTTTCCTGATGCAGCCCAGGGTGCTCTTGAGTGCAAGAGTACATCTCTGACTCGTGTTCAACATGGTGTCCACCTGGACCCCAGATCTGCAAAGTTCCTGTCCACCCAGGTGCCTCCTCAGCCTGTACTGGTACATGGGGTTGTTCCTACCCAGGGGCAGAACTTAGCATTTCCCTTTGCTGAACTTCATAAAGTCACTTTTTTTCTTCTTCTGTTTTTTTTCCCCAGGAAAAGCTGGACCAGGTGATCCTTGAGGTCCCTTGCTGCAGTTATTCTATGTTTTTAAGGTAAGTCCCTGTGTGCCCATTTCCAGCCTGTTGAGGTCCCTCTGAGCAGCAGTACACTCACTTGGTATGTCAGCCACTCCTCCTGGTTTTGTGTTCTCTTTAAACCTGCGGGGTTTGAAGGGTGTGTGTGGGGGGAGGCTCTGACAGCACTTCCGAGGGCTTTTTTATACTTAATATATTCTGTAAGTATTTTGGTGTGTCACTTTCACACATGCAAAGAAACTAATCTGACCTCTCTGAAACCTTGTCTTCTGACATTGCAGTGATATAATAGAGGTGACCAGCAGGTTTTGAATTGTCAGTTCAACCTCAGAAGCGTTTCTCTGCACCTCAGACACGGGACACACGTCTAGCCTTTAATGAGAGATCTCATACAGGTGAGAGATAACTTTCTTAAAGTTTCTGCTTCAGGTGATACTGGCAGAAGTTTTCTGCCATGTGACTTGCTGAAAGCTAAATGCGTGCAAATCACAGGTTCTCTGCTATGTAATCTCAGTATTGCAAATAACCCGTATGTTTTTTTAAATTGAAGAAAGCTCTGCACTGCTTTGTCAGTATCCCTGGCCGTGTCCCTGGCTGCCCGGGTGACCTTCCAGCGACTGATGCAAAGTCCAAGGATTTCCCACAGCAATATCTAAGTTTTGCAAGCGGCAGAGTTGGTCCTCATCCCAGAACAGAGCAGAATTGGCTCTGCCTTTCCCAGAACAAGGGCTTGTGCCCTGTGCTGCTCAGTGCTTTTGACATCTTGTCCCCATGGCAGTGCTCAGCTGGCAGGGCTGATCAGAGAGGCCCCTGTTCATGAACTCGGACCCCGGCCAGCGCGGCCATGCCGGGGATGCGGCAGGCGGAGCAGCTGTTGGGGCTGGGACAGGCGGCGAAGAGGCAAAATGGATCTCGCTCTGCTCTTGGCAGCGCTCCTGGGACTCCTTATTGTCAAGGCTCTTTTGTTTCAGCTGAGAAACCCGAGCTCCCCTCCTTGCATCAGGAGCTGGATCCCTTGGTTTGGAGCTGCGTTTCAGTTCGGGAAAGCTCCTCTGGAGTTTATAGAGCAAGCCAGAAACAAGGTAATGCGTGTGCTGGCGTGCCTGCTCGTGGTGCGTGCTCAGGGTGGCTGCCTGCAAGGGGAAAGGCAACCAGAAACTTCTGCATTCAGTTTTCCCCTTTCCCGTCACATTTTGTAACGTCAGGAGCATTTAAGTGGTGAAGAATCGGCTTTGTACCACCGATTGCTGAGTTGTGGGTCTGATCCAGGCATGATCTCTGTGCTGTGATCATCCTGCTTGGACCTCTGCTGTTTTGCTTTTGCAGTCTGGCTGTGTGTTAATCCTGGTTTCAGATAATGTGGAAAGCTCTGTGCCAAGTGCTGAGACCGGGAAACTACTTATTGGCATGCCTAAACTTAGGTGAGATTTTTGAGCACCAGCTGGTGTCCCTCAGCATTCAAGAGGGACACAGACCTGCTTGGCAAACAAAGTTTTCCAGCCTGAAAAACCAAACATGGGGGTCCAGATTTACCCCTGGACTTGAATTTATTTTTTCATGTCTGTCAGATAGAAAAAGATCAAATTATTAATTTAGGTAAAATGCCCAAGTTCTAGACAGCTGATAAAAACTGACATAAACCCCAGTTTCTCACTTTCATTCAGGGATTATATCACCTGCTACTACAATGTAATCAGCCTTGAGTGTTTCATACTGAAGGATCACACAGCCCACTACTTGCTAAAACTAGCTAAAAATGAAACTACTGTAACATCCTGATATTTGAAAAAAAAAACCAACCCCACATCAACAGATACTGGATGTTTAAAATTTGCTTTCTCATTTTGAACTGTTAGACGTCATAACTGTATTTCTTTATAGCCATCATTGTTATAAACTCATGGTGTTAAAGCAGAGGATTAAATCTGATCTTTGAGAACAAGAGCTGTCAATCTTGTATTAAAGTGCATTGGGTGCATCATGGGGTAAGCTCATAGGTATGATCTGGAGTTTCTTGGCTTCTTCGTGCTTGACAGGCCAGTTTTAATTTTATATTATTATGTCTTTCCTGTATCTCTCATCTGTGCATAACATCATTAGTTATTTGCTCTTTCATTTTAGGGCAGAAATGTAGGGCTGGAAGAAAATTAATTTCTGCCCATTCTTCTACTATTTCAGAAACCATGCTGTATAATCCTCTAAATAAACTGGCCAAATCTCCCTTAAAAAATCCAGTCATAAAATACTTCTTTGACCCTTCTGATGTTAGGCTGATATAGGTTCTCTGATATAGGGAACCTCCTTGTTCTGTTGCAAACACACCCTGATGGCAGCCAGATTAAAACAGCTTGACAAACTGCTCTTTCCAGTGCAGTGCCTTTTGGGGACAGCTGTTTCACCATGACTTCAGTTGCCTTTTTTTCTCCAAGAAACTTTTAACAAAATTTCTTGGATGACATTTTAAAACAAACCTGACAGAAGAGTCCTTTTTTGGGGTTTATTCACAGGTGGAATGAGCAAAGTGTTTACATACTTGTGTTGAGGTACAAATGCACACTCAGTGGCTCTGGGTTAATTAATTTTGGTGTTCATTTGCCTGGGAGCTCTTTAGGCTCCAGGCTGATGCTGTTGCAGCTGCTGATGCATCTGCATACACCAGAAACACCTGAAGGACTTTATAAACGCCTGGTTTTGTGGGACAAAAGCTAGAACAGGAAACATTTTCAATGGGCAAAAACTCAAAGCAGAGAAGGAAGAGAAGGATGAAATGTTTGCCTTTACTGCATGTTTGCTGGTAGGACCTTTCCTTTGACTTTTAGTCCAGCAACTCAGCATCCTTAGGACTTGTGACCTCTCCCTGTGGTCCCCCTAGGCCAAGAGGGATGTCCCCATCCATCTCTCCCAGGTTGGCTGCCTGCCTGCAGCCCCATCACCTGACAGTCTCCCTCTCCCTGAGGAGGACCACTTGTTTGTTCTCCCCTTCCTCAAGCCACCCTCAAGCACTGAAAGTCTCCCTCCCTTCCCACCTCCCACACTGGCACTCTGTGCTGAGGCCAGGAAAAATAAGCCTTTTCCTGCCTGCTCCCTTTTAAAGGACTAGGCACTGTTGCAGAGTACAGCCAAACAAAACACATGCTGCTGCCAAAGGGGTCATTAACAGGCGCTACAGTGCTTGCAAAATACATCAGCAATAATTCCAGGCTCCTTAATACTGCCAGAACTGCCCTCGTAAAAGGTGTTGCAGAAACAGGCTTTAGGCAGTGTGAAACCTCTTCGTCTCTGTAGGGTCATTACCTTCAAGGGAGACTCTTGCAATGAGAAAATTCCTCCCCTGGATTAATCCTTCAGACTGTCAAAGTGACACTCATCTCTTTCTTAATTATTTTCTTTCTTAATTCCTTTCTTTCTTAATTCCTTTTTTGTCTATTCGTTACTGCTTTTTCTCTCAAGTCCTGGAATAACACAGTAAAGTTCCACTGCTTCCAACGTGCCCTTTGCTTGAAGTTTGCTGCTTCTATTTTCCTCCTACGGAAGAACACGTGGGCTGGAAGAATTGTCACCTTGCCCCCTTCTGTCATCACTGGGACTAAGAAAAGAAAGTTCCCCTGCTCTAATAAAATATTTAATCTCTGGTCTAATAAAAGATACCACCTCTTCCTCCTAAAGATGGCTGGTTAAAGAAGTTTTGCAGGCAGTCTGGGATGGGCAGGGGAATAACCAGAGACACCATGCAACATTAAACACAGGGAGAGCTGCTTAATGAGGGATTCAAAGGATGTGGCTCCCCACTTTGCCTGGTAAGAGTTAGTAAGGAATTTCAAATTCTTCTTCATCAGTTTGCTAATGAGGCAAACGGGAAAAGTTCAGTTAAACCCATGAGACTGTTCTGCACTGCTGTAGGGACCTGTGGGATCCACACATCCCTCTCAGAGTGTAGATTGTATTTGGGACAAGGTACCATGTCCCAGGACTCTTGGTCTTGCTGTCTGTGTGTGGCTGGGTGAGGGGTGGCTCACTGGCTTACGTGGAAAGGGACATGTGGAGGGGAACAGGCTGGAGAAGAGGACAAGGCTTCTGTTGGAGCATTTCCACAGTCAGTGTCCACAGCTGAGTTACTAAAGGTCTGTGACTGGTCCCAGGCATAGAAGACCAAAATGCTGCTGTCCCTGAACTAGAGAGGGGACATGGCATTGACCCTGTGTGTGTGTGTGTGCACCCAAGGGGGAGGAAACCCACCCAGTGCTCCCAGCAGCACTCTTGGTGCAACTGCAGCTGTCTCAGCTGAGAGGGGTTGCTCCCTGACTGTCAGTGCCCTTGGGGAAAATGGCTGTTTCCCTGATTTCCTTTGGGATTTTGGAGAACATCCTTCTGAAGTTTTTATTTCTCTGGAGTGTTACTTTCCTGTAGGCTAGAATCTGCCTCTCACTGTGGCACTAAAGCGTTACCCAATCTTTAGAAAAAAGCAGTGTTCATGAGTGAAAGCAGTAAATCCTAAGAGGACTTTTATTTTGCTTTCTATGTCTCTGTATGCTGTGAGGTCTCCTGAAAAGCTGTTTCAGAGCAGTAACGTGGATGCAGTGCTGACAGCAGAGCCTGCACTCTGTTGGTACCTGCCCATAACACATGTGTAGAACTGCCCCACAGCTCGTTCCAGGAGCTGATTTTATTGCAGTGTAACATCAGCATAATTGCACATTTTGACAGATGAACAATCTGGTTATTCAGGTGTCTGTCTGGGACAGCAGATATTAGGAGATACTCAGTAACAGGGTGTAAGGGACACACCCAGGTGAGAGTATGTAGCCTTCTGCTTTTTCTTCTCAGCTTCCAGGTTTAGGGACTTGATAGGCTGGAATTTGCATCCAGATTATGAAACCTAGTCTCTTTTGTTAGGCTGCATATAATTTTGGCTGCACAGCAATGCATAGCAGTGAATCCATAATTTAAACATGACCCATATGAATAAAGTATTCTGTCCGGTTTTAAAACATCTGACTCCTAATCTGAAGACCATTAGCTTTTACATTATGAGAAACTGAGAATAATTATAATCTTTTCATCTTTTCCTGGGATCTAAATCCACTTAATCTCCTTTTATTGAAATATTCATGCGTGTTGTGCATCCGTTTGACTTTGACTAGCTCAGAATATCCTGCTGAGATAGAATGGAAGAAACACAAATTAAATTGAAGATGCAGGCACAGGATGGCTTTAGATGTTTGTTGTCCTTTTTCCTCTCCTTTCCTAGCAAGATAAGAGATTAAAATTAATTATCATGGAATGATTTGGGATAGAAGGAACTTGAAAGATCATCTCATTCCATGACATGCCATGACAGGCACACCTCCCACTAGACCAGGTTGCTCAGAGCCCCATCCAACCTGGTCTTGAACAATTCCAGGGATGGGGCATCCACAACTTCTCTGGGCAACCTGTGCAGGGCCTCACCACCCTCACGGTAGAGAATTTCTTCCTAATATCTATTTCAAACCCACTTGCTTTCAGTTTAAAGCCATTTATTAGCACTTGCATAATAGATCTTGCAGTAATATCAGAGTGTCATTATTCTAAGCCTCCTTCTGTGATATTTCTAGGTCTTCTCATTGTTTAGGCTCTGAAATGACTTCAGATCATGAGTAAACTTCTAGTTCTTCTTCCAAGGAATGAATTAGGAATACTTTTAATGCTACACAACCTGATGTCTCCCTAAAAGCTGCAGTGGGCTCTTTTCCAGTACATCCTATTTATCTACTGCTAATTCCAATCTTTAATAACACTTGCTATAATTTGTTGAGTACTAAAATGACTGTTTGAAGCTTCCCAGGCCCTTCTGGTCCACATTTGCTTGTCCATCCTCCTGTTGCTGAGGGTAATTTAACAGATCACAGTAGTCAGTTCTGAAGCTTCCTATTTTAATTCCTTGAGAGTTTTGAATTGAAATATTTATCACTGTTTTTACCTAGAACTTATATTGTAGGTATTCTAGTCTGCTTAATAAGTCTATTCTGCATAATATTTCCTTCAAAACAAGGTCTCAGTCCATCACTCTCAGTGAAACGCTCCAGGGTGGGACTTGTCTTACACTGATGCAATCCCTAACTCAGATTCTTTCTCCACTTGGTTTCTTTACACCTTGCGTATTTTATGAGGCTCAGCAAAGCACTGGGACTTCCTGCATCTGGCATGTTTGGAAAAGTCTTTTTTACTGGGGAGGCAGATTGCCATTATTTGTATGATTCTCTTTTTTAGTAGTTTAATTTTGCATTGCATTTATCAAATGTCATTGATTTGGACACAAAATTCTGCTTTCTGAAATATTTGTCTTTGAACATCTGCCATCACTGTGCTGCTCAGTGAAGCTGACTTGTTCTGGAGGAGGTCATCTATGGAGCTTTTTTATTTCAGTTTTGTTTAGTATTGGTCTAATTGTAATGATTCTAAATAGATTGCAGGAAATTAGATGAGATTCAAACCCAGATTGTGTGTGTGGGTATTTGCAGGTTACCAAGATGATCAGTGGACACATAGTCAGTGCTGTCAGTGGAGTGCAAGGGCAGTTCAGCTCCCTCCAAAAACAGGTGGGCAGGACCTGGTCTGGTGAATTGGTTTTTAGGATTCCCTGACTGTACAGACTTGATTTCTACTGTCTGTTATGGGAGCTCAGACATCTTGCTCACATGTAATCACCTAAAATAAAGTGTTCCAATCCTTAATTGAATGTGACCTTAATTGGACAATTAAGTGTTATTGCGGGTTGCTATTACTTCAAATGTAATTTTATTTTAAAATTTGTGTAAGTACATTTTAATGTTAAGTTAAAATTTAAAAAATGTAATTTAAAAATGAGCACAGTACAAATTCACTGATTTTTATCCAGGCTGATTATGAGGACCTGGACATCAAAAAGTAGCCTTAGAAATTTAGCTGTTATTGAATCATAGAATCACAGCATGGTCTGTGTTGGACAGGACCTTAAAGCTCATCTTGTTCCACCTCCTGCCACAGGCAAGGATGAATTCATCTGGACTGGATGCTCAAAGGCTTCTCCAACCTGGCCTTGAACACTTGTTATTAAAACAATATTTTATTTATTATCACCCAGAGAGTTTGAACAGTCGTTCTTTCTTTAATAATTTGCAGTTGAAGGACACAATCAAAATTCAGCTGATGCCAAGGGGAGTCTTTTCCATGGCTTCAAAGAGCTTTTGATGAATCAGGATTTACACTACAGACACAGACAGCAAAAGAAATGGTTAAAGTCAATGGCATAAACAATGTGAGCAAGGCAGAATGATTTTTTTAATGTATAATCTTACAGACAGTAGATATTGCACATTTGTTTTCTAGTTTAGGGTATTTACAAATATCAGGGATTGTTTCAATAATGTAGGAACTCAGAACTGAATGCCTATTGCTGAAAGTTTCGAGAGGGCTCTGAAATATTAGGTTAAGGGAAAATGAAAGAATGATTTATGGCATCAAAAACCTTCCCTGAATGTCAGTCAATCTGTTCTGCTCAAAGCTTGTTAGCTATTTTGATATTAATCTTTCAACATCTGTACAAGAAAGAAGTCATTGGTATTAGGAGAAAGAGCAGCAAAGGAAAGGACAGAAGAGGAAAGGGAACCTGAAACGTTAAAAATATGCATGAGGGCAGACTTTTTGCTAAAACCGTGTAGACTGAAATAGGTAGGATTATGGATTTTTACAATATTTGTACTTTGCTGTGGCAGCCAAGGGATGCAGTAGATAATCCATCCCATGGGTTCTCTAAATCGAGGTAGGTTGTATTGTTTGAACTGCAATGTAATTCAAATATAAAGTGTAATCTAAGAGAAGGAATCTCTACTCTGCAAGAGGTCAGGCAGGCACATATCACATTCCTTTCTGGTCTGCAAATCTGCAAATTTTGGTCTGATTCGTGTTCATCTTTGTGCAGCTCTGAGTCAAGGAGGAATGACCTGGTCCTCCCTCCTGACCTCTCAGCAGCACTGAAGTCGTGCTGGGGCTCCTACAAAACGTGTTAACAGTGCACTAACAGGAAATCTTTGTTTGTTACAGCATGGACCTGTGTTCACAATATTTGCTCTGGGAAAACGGTTCACTTTTGTGACTGAGGAAGAAGGAACTGAAGCATTTTTTAAATCCGAAGACTTAAATTTTGAACAGGCAGTACAGCAAGCTGTCGAGAATGCAGGTAACTGAGGCCTGGCTCTTTTTTAAAGGAAACCAAATCTAGTTACCCAGAAACATTAAATCCCAGCCAAAAGCCCACTGGCTTTTTGATCATGCCTTAAATGCTTATTTTAACCCATGACCATGGTAGGAAATGGTGAAATTCAATTTCTCTATGATGACCAGTATTGTAAGCCAGCCAAGGGATTTGGATTCAGTCTCAAGGAATCAGAAGTTTCTCATCCAGGAACTGTTATTACTTTTTTACCTTCAAGCAACCCCAGTTTGAGATCAGGTCCTTTTCTGTGGCTGGACACTCCACCTGTGTGTACCTCATTGAGAGCAAGAGTAGTCCTATCACTTAATTTGAAATCAGCTTGTAGCAATAATTAGTTGTTACCCTGTAGTACAGCAATCATTAGAAAAGGATGAGGTATTTATGAGGATATACTACTATAGCATGGGCACACAAACTGATTTTTTTCTTGGGATAAATTATTTTTCACTTCAATCAGTTTTGTGGTGTGCCTGCACAGCTCTGTACATCCCACTGGAGGGAAATCTCTGGATTGTTGATTCTGGCACTGAAGCTTCATGAGGCAGGAAGATGTTACACAGACTGGTAGAAGCAGAGGCATAACCAAAATCTTTACATGGTTACAAGGAAGCATCCAGGGAATTTCACTTTAGGAAAATGAGGGTTAAGGCATTTAAGAGTCAAAAGTTGTGTGTAAAAATGTTCACTCTATCTTTTGGTGAAAATCTACTTTCCAAAATGTTTCTGTTTCTTTTTGTAGTTTCTGTTCCTGCAGAAGCATTTTATCAGAACCATGGTAACCTCTACAGCATGATGAAGGGGAAAATGAGTCCCTCTAATCTGCACATGTTCTCGGGCACTTTGTGTAAGGAGCTCCATGAGCACATGGCTCACCTGGGCATGGAGGGCACAGGCGACCTCAATGACCTGGTAAGGTAAGGGAGTTTTTCAGCACATCTCTAATTCAGGGGTGTCCTATATGGGAGCAAGAAATGTTACTGTAAAGCAGCTGGAGCTCAGGACTCAAGTCTTGCAAAAGTTTTGTCAGGATGCTCATCACAGCTTCATGGTTTCAGGTGGCTCACAGAGTGGACAGGGTTTCATGTAAAGGTGTTTCTTCCAGTTAGAAGCATCTGAATTGCCTGTTTGGAAGAAAAAAGAAAACACAACATCTTCCAACAAACCCTGTCTCCCAAAAGATGGGATAAAAGCTTCACATGTTTATAAGGAACTTGGGAACAGACAAAATGATGGATCTTTGGCAGGTTGAAAACTTTCCATGTTTGAGCCAAGCCTAGCTTGAAACTTAACTAAGACCTCTGCAACTGACTTGGCTGCCAGAACTTCATCCTTCGTGTAAAAAAATCTGTTTCATGTGACAGCAACAAAGCTTCTAACTGCTCCTTTTTCCTAATTATCTGGGACAACATCTATATCTTGTCTGTCCATCAGTACTAGAAGCTGAATATTCACGGAATCACAGAATGGTTTGGGTTGGAAGGGCCCTTAAAGATCATTTTGTTCCAACCCCCTGCCATGGGCAGGGACACCTTCCACTAGACCAGGTTGCTCAGAGCCCCATCCAGCCTGGCCTTGAACACTCCTAGGGATGGGGCAAATAATGCCTTTGGTTTGGACCTGTTTCTAGCACCTCATGTCCAGATTGTCTTTTGCTGCCTTTTTCAGCATAATGCAGTAAGATACAGCTGGTACTGCAGTTAAATCACTGGGCACCTCTTACTGCAGTTACTGCAATTTGGATTAACTGGGCAAAATGTGGGGCAGAGGGGCTTTGAAATCTGGTGGGGGATGATCTGTTCTGCTTTGCTAAACAAGGCAGAGTAAAAGTATTGGAATGCAACATTCTGAATAATTGTTACTTAGCTGCCTGCCTCAGAACAAAATCCATAGAGCCACCAGATGGCCCCCTCTTCCTTATGATCTTTAGAAAATCAGAAAAGTGAGCACTATTCCCTGAAATACTGATTTAGCAGCATCGGGGATACAGCAAAGACTGCACAAGAGTTTCTTGGAGCTAAGGGGTACAGGAGAAGGGTCTGAAAAAGGAGCTCAGAGTTTGCAGGATAACAGAGGAGCAAGCAGGGAAGGAGTGAGATGAAAAGAAACCAAAGAAGCATTGACTGTCCAGGAAAGGTGCAGCCAGAGGAAGGATGTTTCAGGGCATCTAGTTGCAGAAGGGTTTGTGCAATGCCCAGAAGGCTCATGTGGGTCGACCTGAAATGAGAGGGGTAGTTAATGGGGAGGAGGGAACCTCAGTGGCCAGAGCCATTCTGCTCCTGCTCAAGTGACCAAACCCTAAATGGTGAAGTTTGGTCACATGTAGAGGACCAGTCTGAGGTCTGTGTATCTCCTTCCTCTGCTTAAAATCCCCAATAAGGGTGTGAGTAGGTGTGAGCCTTGTGCCAGCTCATCCATACTGGTATGATGCTTGAGTCCCACAGCTTCCAGTGCTGCCATCCAACATGCTGCATCCTGGTCTAAAACTGCTGCAACTGTGGCCCCTAAGTCTTGGACATCTTATCCATGCAGGCATGTCATGTATCCAGCGGTGGTGAACACTTTGTTTGGGAAAGGCATCTGTCCAACCAGTCAGAGTGAAATCAAGGAGTTTGAAGAGCATTTTCAGAAGTATGATGAGGACTTTGAATATGCTTCTCAGATGCCTGAGTGCTTCCTGAGGTAATGGGGCAGGTGATGATTGTGGTATTACCCATTACAGGCATTTATCTTGCTGGAGTATCAACCATGTGAGACAATTCCCCTGGAGGATGATGCCCAGTCTTTATGGATGGTGTGCCCTTGAGTGAGGCAGGTTTTAGCTAAATCCTTCAAAAAAGTTCTCAACTTGTCTTGTGCATTTTCCTGGCATAAAGCAAAAACAGCCTTGCTAAGGTGAGCAGGGCCCAGCTTGGACCTGTCAGGGAGCAGCAGAATGGGGTAAAGGGTAAAGGCCTGAGCCTAAATGTGAGTCCCAAGCTCAGGGGTTCTCCAATGTGGTGTCTCTCTGCTCTGTTCCGCACCTCAGCTGTTTTCCCAGCATACCAATCCCAGGTTATGTGGCTGCACTGTCACAGAGCTGACCATGGGTAGAGGCACCCACACCCTGAGGAAGCGCTTCCAGACCCTGTCAGCGCTCTCATGGCCATCATAGCACCTTCAGCACCTCTAAATACTTTCAGAAAGAATGAGGATGCTCAAAAAACATGGCCTTGATTTTCTTCTAGAGGATCATTCTTGAGAAGATTGGCCTAAGCAGTCTGTCCAAATGCACAATTAAAACCTGTAATAAAAAGGTATGAAAATGTGGAAGTCTTGCAGTCCCAGGCTTCAAGAGGAGGTCTGGCCAAGGTGAAGGCCTTGGACATGCTGTTCTTCATGCCAGTCATCACTGCTGTTAGTCAGACTGATACTTGGCTGTTCATCAGCTGACTGCTGCCATGGGGCTTTTGGAAAACAACCCAAGGAGTCCTTCTCATGGAAAAGGAAATGTTGGTTTGTGCTGCCTTAGTTAAGTGCTTCTTGCTTGTTGCTTTTCTTTACAGGAACTGGTCTAAATCCAAAAAATGGCTTCTAAAATTATTTGAGAAAGTAGTGTTGGATGCTGAAAGGACCAACCCTTCAGAGACTGCATCCAAGGTAAACATCCGAGGCTAGGAAATAAGATGGCTTTGGTGTATATTCTGACTGAAATGATGGAGGGCAGGAATTATTTCAGTACTGGAAGAAATAAGTCAACTATGTCAGCTTTTATAGCTATACTAAAATGTTCCAGTATTGCTGTCACCTGCAGTAGGACAGACCCATAACTTTGACTCCTGTTCCTCCATTTACTTTATTTCAAGCAGTTCTGAGAATTACCATCTTCCCCTGGGGAATTTTAAGGCAAGGGTTCAGAGCTATGAGCCATCCCCATGCCTTAAGTATCACACTGCAGTGAGTAGTTGAAAGAGGTGAGAGAAAGACCCTTCAGTTGTTTCTCTGAGGGCACCATGCTGTGAAACTTCAAAACCTTACATGTACTATTTATAAACCCTGGTGTAGAGTGAGCAGATCCTTCAACAGCCAGACTGGTAGAAAATAGCAGATTACTGGATTGGGAGCCAAGTACCCTAAATATTGATTGTGTCAGAGCTGAGATAAGTTGTTCCCCTGGTTATTCTCCTTAGCTCTGGCAGGAATTCTGTCTATAGGGCTGACAAATGTGATGGCAGACTGGCCTGGGAATTTTGATCTACCAAATGGTTATAGAACAAATCATTAAACAAAACATTTTTTATTTAGACTTTAAAAGCTTTACATACCACAACTTCTTTAATAAAATAAACCAGATTAAAAGAAAGAAAGAGAAGGCTTGAGAGGAGCTGATGGGAGGTAAGAAGGTGGAGGAAGTATGAAGCACAAACTTGGTGTCTTAGATTGGGTGGGAATTTGGAAAAAGAATCGGCTATTTTCTATTCAAGGTAAGCCTTTTCCCCTCTGAAAACTAGACAGGAAGCTTTGCCTTAACTGCATGGTTGCCCTGCATTTAAGGAAATACTGTCAACAAAAGCTGATCCTAGAACATTACACAGTTGCTATAGTTTCAAAGAATATCAACCCATTGAAGTCACTGCTTAGGTCACCAATAAAGTGTCTGAAACTAGGGAATTTGCTGTTATATCAGATCATCCCTTAATGACAAGCACCTTTTTGGCATGAACAGAGAGAACATTGTCTTCATTTCCATTCAAGCAACTGGCTCATCCCATTTTCAGTGTCTTTAAAGCACAAGAGTAGAGCAGGAATTAGAATAGAGATTTCTTTGTTTTCTTTCTTCCACGTATGAGCAACAATGGGGAGTGAGGGAACTCAATCCCCTAAAACTTTAAGGAAATGGACAGCAGAGAAAGTATTCAGGAGGAATTCATGAGGTGGACTGAGTTCTCCTGGCCCTCTGTCTGTGTGAGTGAGTCTCACTTTCTCTTTATAGCTGTCATTTCTACATTGTGCATTCCAAAAAAGCCGTAACTAACATTACTTCTCTTTGAGAAACTAGCCCTTGAATTCTAGTAAGCCCTGCCCCAAACTGTATTTTAATATATTTTTTGGAAATACAGATTATTATCTTTCATTTTTAACAGACACTTCTACAACATCTCCTAGATAACTTGCAAGGAAAACATCTAGCTCCCAATTATGGTCTCCTGATGCTCTGGGCTGCCCAAGCAAATGCTGTGCCTGTAAGTACATCAGCTACAGAAACACCTTCTCTCTCTCTCCTGTTCCAAAGCCTGTATTTGGGAAGGAAAAGCTTTGAAGCAGAGGTCACACACACACTGCATGGATTCCAAAGAAGGGATTATCACGTCCACATGCATCACTACAAATATACCCAGGCTGCAATGTCACAGAAGCAATGACAAGAAAAGCTCTTCTTGTATTTTTCCTAAATTATGTTGTCCCCTATCATAACATTTCAGGAACATAAGCCTTACAGCTATTAAGATTACAGTCTTAAGCTGTGAAGAGCATTTAACTCTGTTTTGAAGCACTGTGGCTGTATTATAAAAAAGACTATTTCAGATAGCCTGGTGCTACCAATTGTAAAGAATATCAAAAGCATAATATAGAGTAGCTTCATCTGTGTGTAAATCCTTGAGTGAATTTGTCTCTTTCATTTTGGGGGATCTGCTGTACAAATGACAGTGGAAAAAAAGAAATGTTTGATTCTAGAGCCGTTAAGTTTTGTCTATGTTAGAAAAGGATTTGCTGGATTAATGATACTGATATAAGTATGCTAACAAGCCCAATATATCTAACACAGCTTAGGTTGACCAAAGACATTTATAGGAATTTCTCAGATGAAAAATCCATAGCAGCAAAAACATCCTTTATTTACCATGACTACTAAGCTCTTTCCAGCACAGTTATGTCCTTTACAGATGTGATTTAGAAAAACATGATAGTGAGTTATTTTTATATGTCCCCCTAACAGATATATCTATGTTTTTTGGAGATTGGATATTACTGCAGTTTAGCCTAAGGGAAATTCATCCATTTCAGTGAGGTTTCTGTGGATTCACGTGTTGGCATAAGTGGGAGGCACAGCCTACTGTCTGTTATCAGGATAACTGGCATTCCTTCCACAACACTTACTTCTGTAATATTCAGCTGTAAATAGACATACAGATATTTTGCCGTTTCTCAGAATAGTCACAACCACTGTTCTGAGGAATGGAATGACGAAAGAAAAGGCCTTTCACCTTCCAAGGGCATTTTTTACAAGCATTTTAAACCCTTTTATCTGAAACAATTCAGTTATCCCTTCTTAGCCGATGGAGCGAAGCCACAGGGTCCAAGTGCTGTACAGGAAAGCTAAGCTACCAGATTTGTTTTGCAGGAGGAGGGCTGCATCTCCGTTGGTCTGTTTGGGAAATAACAGTCAGAGTTTCATCCCTCACCAGCACAGATGGCCCACGACCAGATCTGTGTGCAGGCTGCACCTCCCGCTAGCTCAGCAAGAGGAGAGACTCCTGGCACTGCTGCCAGGCCTTCTGGTTTCATCCTACTTAAGAGGATTTTCTCCTTTCCTAAATTTCTTGATTTTCAACTTCATTGCATAATCAGTTAGTAAATTATTTCTAAAGGGGATATGCTACTCCTTGTTTTGCTGTTAATTAAAACTTTTCCTGCCCATTTTAGTGTGACTCGCTAGACAATGGCCTGCAAATTATTTAATTCCTTTCTGCTAATACTAGTATGATTTTTTTTTCATTCCCCCAGCTAAAACTAATCACACATGATGATTTAGTAGTTCATTTAACACCTAGTTATTTGAAAATAAAGGATTCTGCGTTTCAAGGCTCAAGGCCAAAGCTATATAATGTTCACTAAAGATAAGTACACAGCAGATGACTAGACATAATCTCCCATGAGCTGAGCCCTTGGATATGGATTTACCCAGGAAGCACAGCTTCCTGTGCATCCCAACTACTGCAGGCACATACATAAAAAGTGCAAATGTTTTCATCTACCTCTGTGATTTACTAAAAATTACTGTCATTCTGTTCCATGTCCCTAAATCCAAGGTTTTCCATCTCTGTTTAGGTTGCATTTTGGACCCTTGCTTTCATACTCTCTGATCCTGCCATTTATGAGAAGGTAATGGAAGACCTGGCTTCCGTTTTTGGCAAAGCAGGTAATAAATCCAATTGTGTCATTCTGGAAGCTGGGAGTGATTCATCCTGTGTTGGTCCAGCACAGGGCACACTTGGTCAGTGGCTGGAACAATCAGTGTTCCTGCTAAAGGTGCTACTGATAACATAGAGTCTAGCTCTCAGGTCTTTACTCAGGATACGCTCAAGATGTATTTTTAAGCAAAACCACCTTTGATGTTAGCAAAAAGAAGGTGGGAAAAGAACATCATGTGTTTGTTTCTTCATTCTTATAATTTAAACTTAGATTAGTATTACCCAGTCTTATGCTTTTTCCAAGCATGAGGACTTTCAGTTCAGGTGCTTTTCAAGGTGTCATAGTCACCCGAGTTACAGCTATTCATGGAAAAAACAGGCCAGGAACTGTTCTGTCATCAGAGGTAAATGTTTCCAGCATGGTTCACCCCCCATGACTAATCTCTTTCCCTCAAAAAGCAGTCACCTATTGGGAGCAGTCATTCCCATATGCAGTCCCCTGGACCATAGTTAGACTCTCACAGAAGACTCTTGACAGGGCTCAAAACAGTATCAAGAAACATGTCAATAATTAACCAATAAAGAAATCATGAAGCAGAGCTTAAGCCTTTCTCCTGGCCCTGCTTGATTTGCTAATGTTACAGAGCCCAAGAGCTCAGCCATGGCTTCCCTTGGCACCTACAGCCTCTGAGATTTCCATGCAGTGTCCTATGAAAGCACTGAAAAACTCTGAAGACTTTTAACGTCCAACATGACTTTGTTTGGCCTCTTCTGTCCAACACCATATCGACGCCTACCTTAGAGTTATTGAATTATCTTCAGTGGCTTTTCTCAAATTTTACTGATTTGGGTCCATTTATTTACTTTGAAATATATAGAAAATTTTTGGGTGTACACAATGCCTTGAAGTATTGTTATTTCACCAACATTTCTAAAGCAAGACATACAAGCCTGTATCAAAACAAGTATGAAATCTAATTTTTACATGGAGTCTTCTTTCTCATGCCACAACAGGTAAAGATAAGCTGGAAGTGTCTGAGGAGGACCTGAAGAAGATCCCTTTTATTAAATGGTGCACTTTGGAAGCCATAAGGCTGAGGTCTCCAGGTGCAATCACCAAGAAAGTCATAAACCCAATTAGAATTAAGGTGAGGTTTGTCTGGGAGGCAGGGTTTCCCCAAAGGATGCTGTGGGATTTGTCTGGAAAGGGTTCTCCCAATAGATCTGGATAGAATTACAGTGGTAGAGATATTCCTCAGCCTCACATATATTCTTTTGAATAGATTTATTAATCTTCATTAATTTATGAGTGGTTTGGATTTTCTGGCTCACAGTCTTACCTTAAATTTTTAATTGATTTTAGGTTGAATTGAATTGAACAGGAGATACTGATGGTATGTAATATAGTAATCAGGCACAACAAATGTAGTAGAAAGGACCACATTTTAGCAACTGATAAGACTGTTTTTGTGCTCTTCACTACCATTCAGAAGGGAGGTGTCAGCATTCAAGAATCTGGCAAAGAAATGTTTGGGAAAAAAACCACTCTCTTAAGGAATCAGTGCTCATGACTATTTAAGATTACTGATCAAATTACTAATGTCTACTGTCATAGAAAGCTTTCTTTGAATTACTTTGCATTGAAGGAAGTGGTTAACAAAATATTTACAAAAAAGAACCAGCTCACTTGGTAAATCAAGAAGCAGGAAAGACAGAAATAATGTCTCTGATCTTTTGATACCTAAAAAACCTAAATTAGAACAGAAATAAAAATAATCTTTCCACCTTCCCCACTGTTTAGATTTTATGGGGAAAAAATAGCAACAGCAAGAAGAAACTTCAAACATGTAACATGGCCACCATGGCTTTATCACCTTCACTTGTCTTCTCTTAGACCTTCTGCTAATAGAAGAGAAGTACCGAGGAGGGACTGTTTTGTGAGTTTAACCCATTTAGTTCTTTTCTTAGAGATTTTTCTCCTTTTCAGAATTTCACCATCCCCGCAGGTGACATGCTGATGTTGTCACCGTATTGGTTGCACCGGAATCCAAAATACTTTCCTGACCCAGAAATGTTCAAACCTGTAAGTTGTCACTCTTAGTGTGAATATTTTGCTTTTTTTCCTCTTCACTTATTTCACAATAAAAGTACATGGACAAACTTGCTTAAAGTTAGCTGGAGAATGGCCTTGAATACGGAGAAGACCTTCACATGAAGGAGGAGCCTGTAGGAATAAACCAGACTTTTAAATTCAGTGATACATTCCAGGGAATATGGTACTACTTTATATCACTTTGATCTTGACCTTATCACTCTCTACAGCTCCCTGAAAGGAGATTGTAGTGAGGTGGGGATCAGTCTTTTCTCCCAGGTAACAACTGACAGGACAAGAGGGAATTGCCTCAGGTTGCACCATGGGAGGTTTAGATTGGACATTGGGAAAAATTTCTTTAAGAAAAGGGTCGCCAAGCACTGGAACAGTTTGCCCAGGGAAGTGGTGGAGTCACCATCCCTGGAGGGAGTTAGAAGATGCGAGATGGGGATGTGGTTTAGTTGTGGATTGGCAGTGCTGGGGTAATAGTTGGACTTATACCGATCTTAAAGGTCTTTTCCAACCTAACCAATTCTATGATTCCAAGTACTCTCCTCTCCCTGTCAGATGATTTCTGGTAGGCATTATCTCTGCTAATTTAGTAGTTAATCTAGTTTCTTGATTATTATTCCACTGCAGGTGGCTGTGTGGGCAGGCTTGTAACTGCTCTTTTTAGCACCATCCAATATAGAACAGTTTGTCTTTTTTATAGAAATACAGCAAGGAATAATTTAAACAAAACTTCCTTTCTAGCAAACTCTTCCCAATTTGAAATCCCTTATAATAATTCCTGCTTCTTTGAAATCTGAAGCTCAAATTCTAATGCAGCAGCTCATTCTTTTAGTAACTTTATTTCTAAAACGCAAGGTAGCGTGTTTTTAGAAACTCACCCTTTTTTTCAAGAGGAATAGGTGAGTACCCCTTGGACATTGTCATTCCAAATGTATGACCTTGCTTCATCACCACCGAGATTTTTTTTCTTGTTTTATTGGATTTTGATGCTGACAGATTTCCTCCTCAGAAAGATCTAAAAAGCCTTATCTGAAAAAAACCCCTAAAATAGATAGATGCAAGATTATGTCTTCTCTGGGACAGCTTCATCAGAGGAGTTTACCACCAGAAGCTTGACAGGGTGTTACTTGGCAGAGTAGCACTGAGTTTGTGGAGGTTGGTACAGTTTGTCACCCAGCAGTCATGAGATTTGCTTCTCTCAGTGTCACCCACCAAAACTTCAGCCCATATTGCCTTGTTCCTCGTGTTGTTCCTTTCCTCTAAAAGCAACTCAGGATGGAGCAGGGATCCCTACGGGTACAGACAAGCTGTTTTTTTGGAGAATTGTTCATTTTCTCACACACTGGCTTACACCAGATAAAGCTCATAGACCTTGCATTTGTCTGTGCAGAGTGTCTTAAAAATGTTCTTTGTGCAAGACATGCATGAGCTATTTGTGTGTCATGACACAGTTTTGTGGCTGAGGCTTCCCTCAGTACTGGCTGAACATTTGCTTTGCATTTGTATATATATTTAAAAAGAGAAGATTGCATTTTTATGGGCATTTATAGCTCAAGATGCAGGATTTAGGAAATGGGAAGGTATAGGAAAACTGCTTTAGGGGTAATTTTGAAAATCTCTCCAGCATTTTGAGGCACCTGATGAGTTTCCAATGGGACCCTGATTTCTTTCCCTGAGTCAGTGTCGACTTTTGAATCCCAACTCTAATTCTAACAGGTTGAATGCAAAAAAAAGGGCATTAGTGCAACTTTGTGTTGAGGATTAGCTGTCCAAGGTCATTTTTAGCCTGGAGAAATAAAGTTAAGCTTTATTTATATAAGGCTGATTTGGAAAAAAAAAGTTTCTTCCCACAGGATCGTTGGAAAGAGGCAAATTTAGAGAAGAATGCTTTCTTGGACAGCTTTGTGGCATTCGGAGGAGGGAAGCATCAGTGTCCAGGAAGGTCAGTGAAACAGCTGGGGTTTATTTATTCCCAAACCCTGCAGAGAACTCTCTTGAACTGGGCTTCTCTTACACTTGGAGATAAAGGATTTGCTTTGCTGTTTGTCAGTCTCCTAATGTTTGGCATTGTCTGCATCTTGTTTAAACTGATTTGAATGTGGTTTCTTTCCCGAAAAAGACAGGTTAAGTCACAATATAAATGCAGAATCTGAGACCAGTGTATCAAGGGACATTGTCCCCCACCCAGGCAGGAAAGTCAGCCTGGCTCTGCCTCTGCTGAGGTGTCTTTTCATCAAGGGAGAGTTGCTTCACTTCCAAACACACCAGTTTACAGACAGAGGCATTTAAGTTGCTTTAAACCAATTCTAAACAAACCTACAGAACATGTCTCTGGTCTGAGACTCTCTTTCCATTCTCTACTATGCCATTGACATCTCTGCTGATCTTAAAATATCTTAATTGGCTCCTCTCTGTTTGAATCTTGTATTTGCATTAAGGCCCACAAAATTGTATAATGGCTTAAATTGCAGATCCTGTCTCACTTCACTTCTCCAGCAATGCCAGCCTTGGTACTTCCTGCATTCCTTCTGCTGTTTTCTCTGCTGTCCCTCTTCCTGGAACAAGTCCCAGAGAGCCAGCTGCTCCTTGTTTCTGTGTTCAAACATATCTATGCTCAACCCTCTGCCTTCAAAACCTGGTCTCTCTGAGACAAAAGTGACCAAGAATCCTTAAGACCAGTCAGTTTATCTCGAGTCCCACGTGGAGCAGGGAATCTGGAGGGTGTTGCAGAGGATATGCATTCTGGAATCTGCACCCTATGGCAGGTTAGACATGAGAGCCAGATCAACTTCATGAAGGCATTAAAGACATGACCAAAATGAATAAAACTGCATTCACCATTTAGGTTTGCCAGAGAGAAGTGCTCACTCACTGTTGTACCTCATTGGCTTGTACCACATTCCTGAGCTAAATATGAGCACAGCCTCATTCCCAGCAAGGGCAACAGCAAAATTCACAAGAGGCATCTGCAGGTACAGGGAAAGCTGCAAAACAATGTTTCTGAAAGCTGCTTGTTTATATAGCCTAACCTATTTCTTTGTTCAGGCTATTCTCTGGACTCTGATAACATCTTAAAAATAAGTTTTTGTTCACAAAGAAAAGTATAACATTTCTACATAGACAACAGATGGAGAGTCTTTTTCTTGCTGAGAGACAAAAAAAGCCCTTTCAAACCCTTTGGCAGTCCACATAGTAACACACACCTTCAAGTTTTTAAGCAATAATTGTAAAAGAATAATGTGATGGTCTTGAAAAAGAAGAAAATTAAATCAAGGGCTGTATCTGGATTCTAGGTTGCAGATTTCCTTCATACGAATGAATGTAAATGATATTTCAAATTTTTGTTTAGTTCAGTATTGAGGTTTATAAATGAAATGTATGAAACATTTAATTTCTCCATTGCAAAAGTTCAGCATAAAATTAAAAGTTAATTCAAGCAAACCAAAAACTAGCAAGTAACTTACTTGTCAAATATTCTAGCAAAATGGTGTGGGAAGAGCTCCCAAAAAGAAATTTCTGTGCCATATTTTTTTCCTAAAAGAAAAATTTGATGTCAGTTTGACTACTTTGGTCTAATCAGGTGGTTATTGCCTGTGTCACTCTGCTTGTTTTGCACAGCTCTGTTGTCCCCTCAAGTTTCAGGGCCCTGCTGTGCCAACAGGGCTGGGACTGGAAGGAGCCCACCCTTGCATGATGGTGCAGGCTTGGAGATTGGGCTGCATGCCACCTGAGCTGGGCTAATAGCCATGAAAATATCTCTGCACTGCATTCCCCTGAGCCAAGGCCACTAAAAGCTCAAGGCAATTCCAATGTGAAATCACAGGGATAATTTGTGTCTGAAGCTGTGCTAAAACAAACAAGCACCTTCCCACTCCAGAGTCCAGGGCAGCTCCATGAGCAGATCCTGGTGGCTCTGCAGCAGTTACCTTGGGTCAGTGAGGCTTTCTAGCTTCCTCTCACACCTGCCAGGCCAACTCCATGTGCAGTCACATAGCCTCCTCTCCTGTGAATCCCCCCATAGCTGTTTTATCCAGGTTTTCCAGCACTTTTCTGTGGAAGAGCAAGGTAGTATTACTATGATAACTGGGTATTTAAGACTTATGTCTAAATTCTGCACATGAGTAATCCCATGACCTGGCATAGGTGCACACTAGTGAATGCAGAAAGCTCTTGTACACATCAGCATTAAAAAACAATAACCTGGAGTTCACCTGCAGTTATCCAAAATCTTCTCTGGCCTAAGAAAGACCTTTGTGAGAGTGTTACAGAAAAAAGAAATCATGCCCTTGGGTCTCCTACTGCATCCTAATGCTGACGCATTAAATAATAACTCCCACTGTCACTGCTCTCTGATGTCACCAGGCTCCCAGCTGCATTATATAACTTTATATAGCACAATTAGTCATATGGCCTTTTCTGTGTTTGACTGCCTTCTCACTCCTAGGAAGTTATTTCAAGTCAGCAAGTGTTAGGAGAACATGGATGTTTATACAGTGGAAAAATCCATAATGATAAGGGGCTGGTTTAAAACAGGTGTCAGAGGGATACTGTCAGTCCAGCATTTCTCTGGACAGAAGGGGCAGCTGCCACAGTCGTGTGCTTTGCCAAGTAACAAAGCTGAACAAACGACAGCAGCTTTCCTATGGAATATAAACTTCCAGGCAGAACTAAAGCATAGAGTGTAAAATGTGTAAAAGAGACTCTGTTTCTTACCTGATGATAACACACGTGTGATAGTCAGGCTGGATGGCCAATGCTTTCCCCCCTTTTCTTGCAGATGGTTTGCAATCATGGAAATCCAGCTGTTTGTTGTGCTGTTCCTGTATAAGTATGAATTTGTGCTGTTGGATGCAGTACCAAAGGAGGTAAGAGATCCATGCATTCATGTAGCATCCCCCATCTTTCTACCCTTCATTCATCAGGCTCAGCTGAACAACCATGCTCAACTGTGGTTACATAAATTTTGAGAGGACTGTTACAAAACATGTAATGAATAACTTGATCTTTGTTTTAACTTGGAAAATCCAGAGCAATTCCAGTTAGTGGGGCTGCACTGTCTACACAACAAAGTGCATACAAGAATGTTTTGTCTCATCATTGCCTAAACATCACAAGAGATTTAGTATGTGTTGCTCACAAAAACAGTAAATATGGAAGGGGATCATTAATACTTTAGATATGGAATCAGATGCAGCATTCATGATGCTCTTCCATTCCATATTCAGGGTGGAAGGTAAATGATCAGGGTAAAACTGAATGAGCAACTGTGACACAGAAAGGTTTTACCATTAAGGGAGAATGGCACAGTATCCACTTCAATATTTGAATACTTTGAAAGTATTCAGAACTGTGAGAGTTTCTTAAGAGCTCATGTGTCATCCTGACAGAGTGACTGGAATAATAATTAACCATGAAGACCCTACTCAATGGTTTTGGCAAAGCCAAGAAATACTCTTGGTATTTGGTCTTGGTTCTCTAAGACCAAAGATGCAAGAATGTTTACATCTTAATGTTAGAGCACAATGGCAATTCTATTAACTGAAGTGTTTCTACTGATTTTCTTCTTCCTTCAGAGCCCTTTACATTTGGTGGGGACACAGCAACCCATGGCACCATTCCGGGTCCGGTATAAATGCCGGGAATGAAACTTGTGCAGCACTGACTTTTCTTTGCCAGCCCATGCTGCATGGATGGACCACTGAGCTGCTTCCCATTCCCACATCTTCAGACAGGTTCTCTGCCTGAAGAGTTCTTGATTTCAACTTTCAATACAGCACATTATGCTGTCCCAAACCAGTGCAGTTGTAGCTGTGCTGCCCCCCTGGTTGCCCACCTCCCAATGCTTCAGTCCAAGCTCTCCTGCTGTATTTATAATGTGTGGTCAGTTATTCACAGACTTTGCAAATCTAATATAGCAAACTCACCAACCAAACATTCAGGACAAAAAACTGCAGTGTCTGAAAATTCTGTGTGGAAGCTGTGCCAGAACCAGTGGAAAAGCAGCTCCCTTTGGCCAGGTCACTGCTTCCTGCAGAGCACTTCAAACCAAGGCCAAAGTGGTGCCTCACACTAAAAAAATCACATAAATAACAATGTACAACTCCCTGGTGCTGGTGTGCACAAAATCCAGGACAGTCTGAGCAGAGAGCTCTGGATCAGCCCCACAGCCTGATAAACTATGGTAACTTGGGTGTCACTGCCTGTGTGGGTAGGTGAAGGTCTGGCCTGCTCTGCCTACAACCAGTGCCAACTTCTTGCAAATAAAATGCATTTGTAACGGAAAAATTGCAAGCATTTGGGATCTTGTTCCACTGGAGCACCTAAAATTTCTGCTGAGCTTTATTTTGCTCCACAGCATTCAGAATTGGTCCTTGCATGAATTTGCAATGGAAATTTGACCATAATTTTTGGCTTCCAGTAAAAAGTGATCACAAGGAAAGCTGTTGCTGCTCATGAGACTGGTTGTCTAATATCTAGAACACTTTTGCTTTCCCTACCACATGACTTAGAACAAATTGCACAAATCTAAGAATCCTATAAAGAATACCTAGTAAAAGTTGTTTGAAGAAGTTGTCAAATATGTTCAGATACCAACACTTTAACTGCTGTCAGATTTCATTTACAATAATAGCTAGTATGTATTTTTAGTCTTATAAGTAAAGATTATTCATGATTTTAAAAGTATTTGCAAAAAAAACCCCAACCTCACACAAATAAACTTTCAACAGCAGTACAAACTATGGGAATAACATGCATAGGAAAAATAACACATTGTATAATTCATTACACGGTTGGTTTACCTTTGTGATGGATGGAACAACTTCAATGATTTATATGGCTGGAAAATGATTCATCCAACTTTTAATTTAGCCCATAATGGTTAACTGTGCAAGACTTGCAATCTTAACTGCTGTTTCAGTATCTCTTCCATAACTGAGAGTCATTCCCTTGGATTTCATGAGTGGTATTGCCTGGAAGTGTATATTTTAATTTTAAATTTTGGAAATGACCACAATGTTTGTAAGGCTGGGCTGGAAGGTCCTTTGAGCAACCTGGTCTTGTGGAAGGTGTCCCTGCCCATGGTAGGGGATTGGAACTGGGTGATCTTTAAGGTCCCTTCCAACCCAAACCATTCTATGATTCTATGATGATTTTTAGAAATATTTTGCACTCACAGACCTTCACCCTGATCTTCCAGAGCAGGGAGCAGGATGAGGCCAGTGGTGCTGTTTGTCTGAGTGCTGAGTTTTTTCTGTCTGAGCTGGCTGCTGGAACCATCAGTGCATACACATTTCACACGTTTGTGGATGTGTCTGCCAGCCCCAGGGATGTGGAGCAGCAGCAACCTCACCTCTGTGGGGCTACTGGATTTAGCAACTCCTGATCAGTTGAGAATCAGCCATGAAAATATTTGTCCTGAAAGGCAGGACACGTTTTTATTAGAAGTGCAGGCTTTTGGCAGGAAAGAAATACCTGTTCATGGCAGAGGGACACCAAACAAGCAGGTGAAGAAAAGTGGGTCTGACTGTGGGATCCCATCACTGCCCTGTGGTGGATGACAGCTCCAAGCACTTGCTGTACTTTCCTAGGTGGAAAAAAACAAGGGAGGGGGATTAGTAAAGCAATGTAGTGGTCAAATGATAGAGCTAAATGGGGTCTTCCACCTGGAAATAATCCAGAAGCTTCTGGGGGAGGGAAAGACTTTCCCATGGGACAAGGTTAAACGGGCATTAAAAGGTCATCGCAGTACCCTGCGCAGGAGTGGATTAAGAGTATCTAAATTATTCCTCTTCAAGTGCTTGTCCAATCTGCTTTTAAATACAGCCGTGCCAAATTTCCATGGGGGATCTGTCCTCTTACCTGACTCTCCCTGCTGTTAGAAAGCTGTCCTACATATCAGTAGGAGGAGTGAGAGTAAGGTTTGATCCATGCCATTACCACAAGACTGTAAGAAGCAGAAGATTTTAAAGCCCACATAGAAATAAAATGTATTTCAAGCTACATTTTTTATTTCTGCCTTCTGTATGAAGGCTGGATGTTAAAGGGAAAGTAGTGGAACATCCCTCAAAAAACATCTTAGAAAATGTAATTGTTCCTCCTCCAGATATGGCAAAGGCCAGATCTACCTGATAAATAATTCCAATGTCTAAGTAAGTGAAACAATGGTAGGAGTTGCCTTAATGAGACAGGAAATCTAGAGTTATGAGGAATGAGAAATAAAACTGTTAAATCAATTTTCCTTTAGTAATTTTATATCAAAGAAGGGTTTCAGGGGAAAAAAAATACAAACAAGTTAACTAACACATTCCAGCCAAATCTTTTTTGATACTTTTGAAGAGAGTAAAAACATTTTCCCTAAAATCATGAATTTCCTGTGGAAATATAAAACTCATGAAAACATTTTGAGTTAAAATCGTTGACCTCCTGCAAGTGAATCTTCTCCAGTCAGTGCAGTGAAAAGATCAGTCACAGTATCAGCAGCCACCTCCCAGAATAATCACAATTTCTTTCATGTTTTCCCTCTAATATGAGCCTCTCTGAAGGCCCCTCTCAAGTATTTCAAGTGGTCTCTTTCTCTTTTCTGTGCCACTGATTGTCACAGAACCCAGAAGTTTAGGCTTAGCACGTACACCTCCTCAAAATAACTTTCTGGGGACTAAAACACAGGGCTGTGGCCATTGGGAGGTGGGCTAAAAATAATGACTTCCCCTCAAAAAGAAATTAATTCTAAGGCCCTTGCTCTGTGCCAGGCTTAAGCACTGTGCCAAGGAAAACTTGACTTAAGCATGTGTTTTGCCTAAAACAAACACTTAAAATGAATCTGGGGAATAAGAATGGATTTGATTTAAGCACAGGCTTAAGTGCTTTGCTGAACCAGGGTCCAAAAGCCTCAGCCCCTAACCTGTTGTTTACAGTTAGTCTTGGCATCTGCGTTGTAATTTTAAGGACATACAAAGGTTAGTGGAAATACTGAGGTGGTTTTGCTCATTTTAGGTGAACCTGGCACACATAAAAGGATTTTAGGAAGCATTTATAGCCCAAACCAGTAGGCTTTGTTGGCAACAAGCATCTTTCCCAGTTATTTGGTACATTCTAAATGTGTGGCTCATCAGATGGCAAAAAAAAATTCCCTCTCCACTGGTATGTGGTGGAAGGGGAATTGGACACAGGAAAGGCATTCAAAAGATAGCAAGCACTTAATTGCAACAGCCAAGGAGAGGCTTTCATCATGTGGCCATTCTGGATGACATTGGACATGCGACTGATTGGCACAGTGTTATTTGGGTTTTTCACTTTGATCATAAAATTACCAGGAAAGGCTTAATGGAGTTATAAATATCTTGTTTCCATGAGAGTCCTGGGAGGATAATTATAGCACTGAAGTCTTTACAAAGATAGAGCATTTATAAAATGATATTATCTGAGGTCTCCAATGGATAATGCAGGGAATTCTGCACTCTATTCCCAGCTCCCCTATTGACTCACTGTGCTCTTTGGGTGAATCACTTCATCCCTGTTTCCTCACATTGGGGTAATAATGACAATTACCCACTGCTGCAAGGTCTATGGCTTAAAAGCTTCAAGTGTTGCTCCCACTCACCAGAGCACTCCTGCCTCGTTATTGATAGCAATGGCTGTCTGGAAGGCTCTGAATGAGCTACATTTTCCTGATGTGTGCTACTGGTAAATTACACTACTTGTAGAGTTACAGTCAAAACACTCAGGAGAAATATTTTAAATCTCTTAATTCACACTTTTTAAGAGGATGATGAAACAGCTGTACCATACAGTCTTCAGAAATACTTTGTCTTTAATGCAAAGCTTGGAATTTAGACTATGGACAAGTTTCTTGTTTTTCCTTTCATAAAACCAACCCCTATGGAGGAGCATTCCCTAGCAGGTTGAGTGGCAGCTGCCTGTGAGTAGGAACTACACCTGTACTCTGTCCTAAGCTGCACTAAGCTTTTACTGCTCTAGAGACTCCATGCATCATGTTTCCAGCTTTGAAAAAGGCATGTGAGGAAGGAGTAATGGCAAATGAGTAAATGACTGGGCCTGAGCTCATGTGGGATACTTTGCCTGAAGGGCCTAACATGGATTTTGGTTGCAAAAACCAGAACTTCAGTGCTGGAGAGGATATCCTACATCTCCCATCAATAGCACTGTAACAGCCCTGGCTGTGATTGCAAACAGCTCCTGATAAATTTGAGAGAGATCAGGGGTCTCCAATAGTGGATGGGCCTCTGGAGCTTGCTGTGCCTGACTGAAATGGAAATGAGTAGATTCCCACCTGGAATGAGGTACAACTGCTGATCAGGAAATAAAATTGTTTTACCAAGCACTGAAATGATACTTCCATATGAATAGTCCTGGCAACAAAATTGCTCATTTTTCCAAAACAGAAGGTCTTAATCTGGAGTGTGTGCAGTCCTGGGGTGAAAGGAGGAGGAAAAGGCAACTTCGTTACTTTTCAGGAATCTGCAAAACATAAACCAGGAGATTCTGAAGACCTAAATTCTCTATATGGACATTCTGCTTCCATAAAGCAACTTTTAGGTAGTCTACAAAGGCAGAAAACATCTTTTTCTCAGTGCATAATACTCAGATCCTATAATCACAGCTGGGCAGAGAAATCTAAACCTAAGGAGGATCATGTTCTTTACAAAGCATAATTAGGCAGTGGAAAGACTTGGCATTCCCTTTTTCCTGGGTCCTTGCTCAGCAGCAATTACCAGTGATTTCTGTGAAGATCTGACCCAAATAAGAGCCAAGAGAGGCTCTGTGGATGTGGTCCCTCAGCACTGCATGTCCCGACTCCTCCTGCTGTGGGGTCCTGCACTGCCAAAGCAGGATCCAAGCTGAAGATGGGGCTCTGCCACACCTTCCCATGTCAAAGGTCTCAATCATAGGCAGAATTGACTCTTTTGAATTAAACACAAAAGTTTCACTGCATTCACAGTGTTGGTCTTTGTAACTGCTGACACAGATCCACAGGCAATTTCAAGGCATTGGTCTTTTATGTGGCCATTATTCTGAAGACTCTCAATGCTCAGAAGAGTATTAAGTGTGTCCTGTTTGTATGACACCAGAAGAAAAGCAAGTGCTTTCCAGTATTGTGACATGGCCCCCTGAATGTGATTCCCAGGTTTAAATGGATAAGTATTGCAAGATACTAAAAGATTTCTGCTAAGTAATTCAGTACAGCTGAAGATACTACCTTTGATGCTCTTCTGCCCAAATCGTGGTATTATAATTTACTATTTTAAGCTTATTTATAGAACTGGAGTAACACACAGAAAAAAAAAGGATAATTACTAGGGCGTTTTCAGGCATTAAAGCTGATGTTTGAAGTTCCTTGTTCTGAAAAAATAAACCAAAGAATGTTTTACTATCTGAAAACCTGGCAACTGGTCTTCGCTTACCATGAACTGAAATCAAGTGCCACTTTGTTAAAAGCCAGTTTCATCACAATGATCTGGTTGTTCCTTAAAATAATAAAGAGGCCTGATTCAGCAGGAGATGGTTTTATTCTGTCCTTTGGGTACTAATCAATATATTCAGCTAATTTTTTCTAGCAGACTCTGGCTTTGCAGCCTGGTTCAGAGATTTTGTGGACAGTTTGCACATTCAGGTGTTGTGGGTCTGTAGGAAATGAGTTCTGTACATACTCACAAGCCAGGACAAATCCAAGTGATTTGTTGCGATCACATCTGCCCTGAGCTGCCGCACCTGCACTTGGGGAGGTACATTTATCCCTCCACACAGAGACATTCCAGCGTTGGCATCTTTGTACAGGGGTCAAAGGTGGAAGCTGGGCAAAGGAGCTGGAAGCTGGGGCTGTCCTGCCTGCTGGGCTGTGAGCTCTCACAGCCTGGGAGTGTGCCACTGGATGTCACAGCTTGGGAGTGTGCCATGCCACTGGATGTCTTGGTGGGCTGGCTGCCTAACTGAGACATCCATGGCACAGCAGGCTGCTCCCAAGGTGGCCCTGGAGCATCAAAAGGGCACAATCAGGCCCTGCTTCATCTTTCCTTTCCTTTTTATCTTTCATTTACTATTCTCATCTTCCCTAGGAACTTCATTAGTGCCCTTTTCCCCCTTTACAGCTCAGCTGTAAACTCAGCTTACATTTTCCTTCAGGATTTTCAGATATTCAGGATGCCAAATACCTGAAAAGCTTAAAGCTGGAGTGCAACACTGCAAGGGTAGCACTCCAGCTATCCAGGTATGCCCCCTGGCCTCTGTAGGGGATAACTCCTGAATGAACTGGCTCTCCCTTCTGCAGCTCTGTCACACTGCTGGGAGAGCAGGAGGAAGGGGCAGAGCCTTCCCTCTGGCTGATGTGGAAGGAGGACACTCCTTAGAGGTTGCTCTGCTGCAGTGACTCAGTGCTGTGGAAGCTGTGGCTGCCCAAAAATGTCTGTGTCACCAAGACCATTTTGCCATCTCCAGTGTTCCTCTTGCACATGGGCTGGCAGGACAGGGGCACTGGCACCATCCACTGTCAATCACTGATGTGATCACTAGAAAATCTGTGCTAAAATATATAAAAGCAATGATATAAATACAAGCATACACAAAGATAGTGTGTAAGCAAACATGTCTTAGCAGAAGTGTTGAAAAAGTAAGTTTTCATTTCTAGGCACACTTCAGGTTCAAAAATATAGTCTCAATTGTTACTTACCTGCTAGAGCTGCTTATTTTCTATTAACTGAATGTGTATGTGGTGTCATGTGCTGACTAGTAACACAGCCTTCTGCTTCCCATGATACTCCAATTATGCCTTCAGTAGTCACTTAAAAGTGTCAGAATAATGAATGAAAATTTCAGAGAAGAAAGAAAAACACAAGAAGCCTGAAGATTACGGATCACAGTTTAAGTGATTGAAACATATAAATTTGTTTTAATGACCTCTCAATATAAACAAATCTCCTTAGAATGACATTTTGGAAAGCCTTCCTGTGTCAATCTCCATAATTAAGGATAAAGATTAATAAAAGGCAAAGAAATCTTGTACAGCGGACTTCTCCATCAAACCTGTCTAGCACTGCTTCAGAACTAGGGCTCCTAAATTCTGCTTCTCAGCAATTAATAAACATTAATTACCACACTATGTACTTTATAGGAGCAAATTGTGTCTTGCAGTGAATTACACTCTCTGGCCTTCTAATTAGCACATATAAAAATAGAATTTCTGGTAGTTTTGTTTTTTTAGTTGTTTACATTCTGAAGCAAATTAAATAATATATTCATAAGCTCAGCCTGTATTTAGATACCTAAATAAGCATCTTGATTTTTCAGAGCACCTACAACTCCGAGAGTCACACAGTGCTTCTGAAAATCAGGCCATTTATTTAGGTGTCTATATTTAGGTACATGAGTTTGAAGCGTTTGGCTTGAGGTCACATAGCTATGGCTCATTGCATTTTTTTATTTCCATTTGGGTCACAATGGGCAAGTCACTTCTAATAATTCTCATCACAAATGTAAGAAATAGCAGGAGAGGAGTAAGAATTACATATAAAAATCATCATGATGCTTAGCACTTCCTCAAAATACACGGAGTTTCCTTCATAGAGAATTAAAACCTAAAAAAAGATAGAAATCAGTGCATCAGAAAGGTAAGACTGTGCTTAGAGACTGAACTTGTGTTCAGTCTCTAGGTTCAACTGTGCTCATTTCCTGGATTGCATTTTCTGACATCTTTGCCTCTATAACCTTGTGACCATTTTGACAAACCAAATGTTTCAGCTTCCTGTATTTTCACTGGGTAAATCCTAGAAACCAAGTGCTTCTACTTGTTAACACATGGCAGCAAACCACAATTGATTCTTGAGGAATTTGGGCTGACATCATCAGTCATGCTCTTGAATTATGGCTACACCTCCAAAACTGCTTTTGAATTTGCACAGTAGCTTGTACAGACCTTGACCTTAATGAACCAATTATGAAATAAACAGTCCAGGACTCTGCTGAGAGATCACTTGGAAAAGGACATCAGGAGTAAACCACAAAATTTTAAAGAAACAAGGAACAAAATGAAGACTTTGTATTTCAGCATTCTTATTCAAATGTGAGAATTTGCATCTGGCCATAATATTTCAGATCTGAGAACTGCACTTGTACTGTAAGAATGTTGTTTGTTACAGAACAAAAGGTTTATGTTTTTCTTTCTTGCAATAGAGGTTGTTTTAAAAGTCAATGAAACCCATTTTCCCCCTTGATCTATCATGCATCTAGGCTAAAAAAACATCTCTTTGTTAAAAATATTCTTTCAACAGAAATGGGGATGTGCCATTTTTGTTGTCTTTAAAGCTGAGGGTTAGCTATAAGATAGTAAAGCCCTGTTTTCTGGGACTTTTTGTTAGATAGGGAATTTTTGCAATGTGAAATCAAAAAGCCCTTTATTTTTTTCCGACAGCTCTCACTCTCTGAAGTAGATGTAAAATGGAAAGATTCTTTGTTCCTGTTCTCATTGCCTTAAAAGACATGAGCTCCTTGTCTGACCTCTGTCTACTCCTGAAGATGCTCAGAAACAACAGGGATATGCCAGGGAGGGGATTTAGGGAGCAGCAGAGCCAAATACAGGAGGTGTCCCACTGCAAAGGTGGGAGCTCAGGGGTACCAGAGCAGTGCCACAGGTTCTAATAGATTGGTTTGGGTTGGAAGGGACCTTAAGGATCATCTCGTTCCACCCCTTGCCATGGGCAGGGACACCTTCCACTATCCAGCATTGCTTCAAGCTCCATCCAACCCAAACCTGAGCACTTCCAGGTGCATCCACAGCTTCTCTGGATAACCTGTGCCAGGGCCTCACCACCCTCACAGGGAAGAATTTCTTCCCAATACTTAATCTAACCCTGCCTTCCTTCACCTTAAGGTCTTTTTCCTTGTTCTGTCACTCCATGCTCTTGATAAAAGTCCCTCTCCAGCTCTCATGTAGCCCCTTTAGGTGCTGGAAGCCCCTTCTAGGTACTTCTCCACACTTGCCTGACCCCCATGTTCCAGATTTGGGGAGAATAGGCATTCCAGCTGGAGTTTGTGCTTCCCTGCATCTCCAAGAGATGCATTCCCAAAGGAAACAGCTCTGCTCCATGATCAACCTGCTTGTGGAGTAACATGTGCAAGGTCACTACAGGCACCAATATTTTAGAGCAGGTGAAGGACAGTCTCCTGTTCTGCAGGAATTTTTCATTTGTGCAATTATTATTCCTGTACCCAGAACTATGTAAAATTCTCTGTAGATAAAAAGAAACAGTGTTCTCTTTGCACATTTTTGCTTTTCTCTGTAATATGTTGCAGCTAAGCTGCTCTGCAGTTGCTGTGCACACACAGGCACTGGAGAGGTGTCGAGGCAATGTTGTTTCACTGCCCTGAGTGACTGGGTGATAAACTGGCAGATGAAGTTCAGCAGTGATAAGTGCAAAGCAATGCACAGGGGAAAAAATAACCCCAACCACAC
Organism: Entomyzon cyanotis; assembly: GCA_024500445.1. NCBI lineage: Eukaryota > Metazoa > Chordata > Aves > Passeriformes > Meliphagidae > Entomyzon > Entomyzon cyanotis. The sequence continues at coordinate 69,424,660 of JAKEPQ010000871.1, forward strand.
ACACAGAGACACTGGTTCCAGCACTGCAGGGGATCTGGAGACTGAAGTGGAAAGCCCTCTGGAAATGTCAGGGTGGGGCTAGGAAGTGGTCAAACCGGGGAACTGTATGTTAAGAATTAGTAGCTCCCCCCTTAGATGATGAGGGGACCCCCAAAGTCATAGGACTCTTTAGCCCAGATTTATTCTCAGACTTATTCAAAGCCCCTTGGCCAGGCAGCTCTTGTCTATTCCAGATCCAGCAAAATTCAGCAGTCATTTTAGCAGAATCAAAGTTTCAAGGTAGTGCTTTCTTGTAAAATTAGAAAGGCTAGAGAGGATAATGGTAGAGTCTCCCACTGAAAACAGAGAAAACCACATGAGCTTGAAAGAGGGATAGCTGGAGGGAAATCCAATTAAAGTCTGGAAAATGATCACAGAATAGTGGTTGGAAGGAGCCTAAAAGATCATCTCATTACAACCTCTGCCATGGGCAGGGACATCTTCCACCAGACCAGGTTTCTCCAACGTGGCCTTGAACACTCTCAGGCATGGAATATCCACAGCATCTCTGGGCAACCTGTGCCAGGGCCTCCCCACCCTCACAGGGAAGAATTTCCTCCTAATATCTAATCTAAACCTGCCCTCTTTCATCTTCAGGTCATTCCCCCTTGTCCTGTAATGATGGTGAAAAGGTATACACAATATATTTACTGCCTCTATAACAAAGGAATACTTAAACAGGGATAAGACTTGAAATTGTTTTTACACAGTGAAGAACTATCCTGTCACAGCCCACTGTGGAAAGCAAAACCACAAATGGGCTCAAAAAGAGTTAAGAAAAACTCCTAGAGAGCAAGACCACTGGTAGCTACTAAATGAAGTAACTTGGATTCAACCATGAGTTCCAGAAATCACTACCTCCCTAGATGCTGGAAAATTACAAGGTAATTGGGAGAATACAGATCCCATTTTTATACTGATCTACTAAGCATTCAGTCTTGGCTCCTGGAGACAAAATGCAAAGCTAAATGAATCCAACTTGTTTTTTACATTCTAAAAAAGTAACAGAAACAATCAAGATTATAATGCTGACAGAGTCAATATTAATTTTACATGCTTGATCCATTCTAATCCCCAGACTCAGCCATTTGCAAGAAATCATAATCCATATCTGGCCAAAGAATTTGGGATTATCCCAGTGAGCAGAAATGTAAAAGATGAAGCATCCACTCCTTCAGCATCTACTGATTTTGACACATTACTTACCATTGCTTCTGGAAAGAGGAAACTTTGTCACCAAAGCTTCTGCAAAGGCCGCAAGATTTAGCCAGGGTTTGTATTTTGATGATCAGAAACCAGGGTAACGTGTTGGGGGGGCAAAAATCTTTCAGTTACAGTGCTTCAGTTGTGTTGAAATTCCCGTGGCTACTTCAGCACACTTGAGAGGCCACTTTTGCTTACAGATTAAATCTGGAGATGGGAAGCAGGTGCAGACTGAAGATAATGAACAGCTCAGGATTTGGAGGAGACGGGCTAAGCCTGTGCTCTGGGATATCAGTAACAAACTCCCACTCAGTTCTGTGGGATGAGCTCACAGCACTGCTTGTGGATCCTGCAAGCAGCAGCTGTTTTATCACCTCCTTTGGTATCCTTTCCAGAATTACAGCATCCTCCAGGTTTTGGCACTCTACAACTGCTTGGGTTGTGGGAAGATGACCACAGCTTTTAGGAGGCACAGGGTGCATGGCCTGAACAGGTAAAGGGTGGGACTTCACAAAGGAACTTCTCTCAATTGTTCTCCTCCTATTATTTTGTAAACACTGTCCTTCCATGTTTAAATAATAAATTATTTTGTGACCTTTCCTAATTGAAAATTTTAATGCTTGTAACGTGGGATAGAAAATCCTGCAATTGTTGCCATTCTCATAATGATCATGTTTGAAGGACATTTTACTGCAGACAGTGGAATTTAGGGTTTTTTCCCCCTTCATCGTAGCAATAATGCCTGTATGCATATAAACTCAAAGTGCTGACCTTGGCATTCCTGATTTTTCCTGACCATAGGTTAGCTTGCTTTCAAAACTGTAGAGATTCCTATTTTACCACAAGGAAAATATATGCTAGAGCAACTTCATCCCTATTAAAACATTGCTTCCAGTATGAAAATTAATAAAAATTGAGACACAGGACACATTTAAGAGGATGGAGATAAGAAGACCCAAGGAAATTGTATAACATAAAATGCAGGACAGAAAAAGCCCAGTGCATAGTCTTCCTACTCAAAATATTAAAATAACACATCATGCAAAGGGAACACACATAAATGGAGACAAAGGAAAATATCCTACCAGGTTTAATTCTCAAAAGAGTAACCAGGAAGCATATAATTTGATTTAAAAACTGATTAGTTTATATAGCAACATCTTTGGCTCCATAGCTTGCTTTCTCTTCTGCATAATGCCGAAAGCAGTAAGATCATGGTCAGGGATTGATATTTTAGGCACAAGGACAAAGGAATGAAAATAAGAATTACTGTTATAAGTTACCTGTTATACATTTAAAAATAAAAGTAGAACCAAAGCAGAAACCCTGAAAGGTTTCTAAACCAGATATGCATCAAGGCATAAGTCAGTCCTTAGTTAAGGGACCAAGAAGAAACTCTTCTGTTGCAAGTACAACTATCTCCAGTGCATTGCTCTTTGCTGTCTGCAGAGATGAGGTGGGATATGCTATTGATTTCATTCTTCACACCATTTATTTTCTGCTAATTTTGGAAAGTGCTGCTATAAATGGCACACATCTTTTTATATATTTTTAACTAATGGAGAATTATTCCTTACATAGATTTTTATAGGGTATTTAATAATTACATGGCAGTCTTCTAGTTCTTCATTACATTCTATAGATTTTCAAAGCCATCTTTACAGAAACCTATTTACGTTTCTCTATCACCCTATTGATTAAATCCCTTTGTATTACATTCCAAAGCAAAGAGACCGCAGAAAATCAGTGTTAGCCTCTGACGTTTAGCAGCCTCGGATGTGCAGCTGGAAGAGAGAAAATAGCCCTTCCTTTAATAAAACATGCCTTGGGGGCATCTGAGGGCTTTCTCTTCATTTCAAAATCATGACCAGCATCAGCCTTTTTCCATTGTAAACGTGACACTCCTTAAGAGCCCTACAAATGCCCCTTCTGGCCTCGTCCATAGTGGGGAGATACCCCTGATTCACCTGTTAGCCTGAAGAACTGGATCCATCCCAGATGGAGCTCACTCTGAAGGACAGTTTGGGTGTTGGTGGTCAGAGGTGGGAATGGTCTTGGGAGCTCCATCCCCCAGGGCAATTAAGATCCCTACCATCACCACGGGAGGAGCTCAGGGGGTGTCACTAAAACCACAGCAAGGTGCACTGGCACTGTTTGGGCATCCATCCTACTCCTGTCTGCATCCCACTTCCACTCTCCCCTACCTCGTCCCATCACCTCACTTCCATTCTATGCCGTCCCACCTCTCTGCTACCTCATCCCTCCTCCCCCCCCCCCCCCCCCCCCCCCCCCCTCCCCCCCCATCCCATCCCATCCCATCCCATCCCATCCCATCCCATCCCACACCACCTCTCCCCTACCTTACCCTATCCCCCCATCCCACCTCTCCTGACTCTCATTCCAACCCATCCTGTATGTCCCTACGCCATCCCAACCCACCTCTCCCCTACCCTAACCTGTGCCACCCTCCCTGTTCCCATCCCACATCTCCCTACTCCATCCCACTCCACCTCACCCTCAGGGCGGGGACATCGGCACCTTGAGAGCAGCTTTGCCACGAGAACACAAACCACTGCCTGCTTCCCGCCGCTCGCTGTGTGCTGGGGTGTCAGGAGCTCCTGCTCCGCCTCACCTGTGTCCCCACACCGCGCTGTGCCACTCACCTGTCCCGCTCACCTGTCCTATGTCCTTCTCACCTGTCCCCACTCACCTGTCACTTGTTCTCGCTCATCCCTTGTCCCCACATAGCCCCTGTCCGGCTCACCTGTCCCCGCTCACCTGTCCCGTACATCGCCCACCCCCTCTCACCTGTCCCCTCACGGCCCCCGCCGGTCACCAATGCCCGGCGCGTCGCCGTGGGAGCTGGGGGCGTGGCCAGGGGTGTGGTGGGCGGGACCAACGCGCTCCTCGTGTTCTCATTGGTGCTTCCTCCTGCCCGTTTAGGCGGAGGCGTTGGTGATTGGGCCGCCCCGTCCTCCGCCTTGGCGGGCGCGGCGCGGGGCGCTCTGAGGGAGCGGCGGGCGCGGAGCGCGGCGGAGTCCGGGCGGGCGAGGGAAGGGCGAGCGAGCGGCAGGTAAGGGCACGGCCGCCTCCCCAGGGGCTCCTTTTCCGCCGGAGCCGCAGCGCTGTCCCGCAGACCGGGGTTACGCAACCGCCCCGCGGTCCTGCCCCGGCGCCGCGCTGCCCTCGGGGCTCCTTCCACCCGCGGCTCTCGGGGCGCGGGGGATGCGCGGCGAGCCCGCGGCCGCCCCTCGGGAGGGGTCGGTGCCGGTGTCTGCCCCGGTGGGATGCGGAGGAGCTCGTGAGGAGGGGATGGGGGCGTGGGAAGGGGGTGTGCGGCAGCGCTGGGAGCAGGTCGGGGTCGCGGCGGTGCGCAGGCGGGCCGGGCGCTGGGACAGCTCCGGGCTGGGGAGCGCCGGGAGCCCCGAGAGACACACTCCTGTCGGGCTGCTCGAAACTTGGCTGCGCTATCCGACGGGGGATGGCTTTAAAGTGAAGGAACGTTGGTTTAGATTAGATATTAGGAATAAATTCTTTACTGTGGGGCTGGTGAGGCACTGGCACAGGTTGCCCAGAGAAGCTGTGCATGCCCAATCCCTGGAAGTGCTCAAAGCCAGCTTGGATGGGGTTTGGAGCAGCCTGGGGTAGTGGAAGTGTCCCTGCTGATGGCAGGGGGTTGGAACGGAATGAGCTTTAATGTGCCTTCCAATCCAAACCACTTTGATTCAGTATCATTTGATGATTATATAACAGGTAGCTCTCCAAACTTGCTGATTTGGCTTTTTTCCCTCACCTCTCCTAGAATCTTTTGTACCTCTTTAAAATATTGTGGTCCTTCACTTCTTAAGTTTGGAATTTAATGAAGGTTCCTAAAAGGAAAGTGTATGATAGGTTTATACAGCTGAAAAAAAAATTATACAAATGAGAATTGTAGTTTAATCAGAGGTTATACTTTACACCAGTGTCTGTCTAAGGGTTTCAGGTTTTGCCCTTGGAAATGGTTTGGTCTTTGTTTAGCCAGTTAGAATGGCTGCTCTGTAGAAAACTCCTTTTCTATGAAAATATATGATTAGTGTAAAGAAACTGCATTTATTCTTGCAGTGAAACTAAATTATATGGCTGCACATAATCCCTGAACAGATGGAAGTCTGAATAATGTGAGAGTATAAAACAATCCCAAGAAATGCAAACACATCTCAGTAACCAAGGACAGAAGAAGATTTTCTGTAGATGATCATCTCTGTTAACTAGTAATTGGTACCTTTAACAGCAGGATCTGTCCTATTCTCCTTAAACTTCCAAGAAGTTGTCAGCTGTGTGATCTAGTTTGTCTGTCCTCTTCCAAATATTGTAGTTTGGGCTCAGATTCAGCAGCTTGGTTTGTCATTGTGTTGAACATGTTTGTCTTTACATCAGTGCCCTTATTTTTTTTTATTTATAAATTACTTGAATGTGCCAGCAGGAAGTCTTTTTAGAGGAGGAAACTTTGAAATTTTATTCCAAGTCATCATTGTTTCCTGAGTGTCTTCTAGGAGTTAAGCCCTGTGAATGGCTCCTGCTGCAGGTAGTTCTGGATAAGATTTGGGGCACAGTTCTGAATTTCAGGTTACGAGCTGGAGGGCTGCTAATCGAGTGTTCCACTGACCCCTGTGTGAGGTGACAGCTCTGGCTGAAGGCCAGTGATGCTCTAATGCTGTGTGCCCCTTATAAAACAGGCTTGCTTTAAATAGATTAGCATAGAGGCCAAGTGAAGGTATTCAGAAGGCTTGTTCTGGTTTCTTTGTGTTTGGGGAGGGCTTTTTTTTCCTTTGAATACCTGAATGTTGCCATGGTAACTGTAGTGCCCGACTGATCAAAGCTCAGCTTCTTGACCTTAAGAACATCACAGGGAATCTTCACATCTGTCGTTGGTTGCTCCAAAGTATCACCTTCTTGTCGTGGAGTGGGACTGGAATTTTGGCTCAGTTGGGTTCACTGGTGCCTCCTGGATTGTTTTCTTCAGGGCTGGAGATGCAGATGCTCACCAAGGCAATGGCAGATGAGTCCCTTTGTGGTCTCAGGATACATCCCTGGTGTGGGAGGCACAGCTGAACCTGCAGTGTGATGTACATATCTTGGGCTGCTTGAGCTGGCCAGTCCTGCTTTAGAGGAATAAAACTGAATAGTCCCTTTGGATGTTAAAAGCTTCCAAAAATAGTTCCAAAGTCTCAGCTAAATTTAATGCGGCTAGAATGTCAATGGAAAAGATTAGAACATTTGGGATTTGCACCAGTTAGCATTTAGGAAAAAAAAAATTAAAATCCTCTTCCTCATATCTGCCACTTTTGTAAGAGGAAAAGTGGAGATTGGCACTGGTTTTGTGTGGTGCTAACCAAACTGGAGCTCAAATGTGAGTGGATTTCCCTGTATTGGTAATTTTGACTCCTGCAAGGGGAATTTACCCAGGTGGGAGATCAGGGGTGAAAGCTGTGGGAGGGGGTCACTGCAGTCCATGTTGCTTTTGGGGCTGCACAGGTTCATTAATCCTGTCATGTGAGGTCCAGTTCTGCTCTTTCTAATTAAGTAAAAAGCCTCTATTTAAGTCCATAGGAGCTTTCCAGTGAAGAATTAGCACCATTAAAAATAATGCTCATCTCCAGTGTTCATTGTGCAGAGTGGAATGAAATTTCAGTAAGTTACTCTGTGACCTTCCCTGTTACGCCTGAGCTTTCTGACAGAGTCCTCCTTGTGGGGCCAGTTGGCTTCTGCAGGAGATGCAGCCCTAGGCTGACACCACTGAAACTGGTGACTCTGCTATTGTAAAGTCAGTGAATATTTTAAGTAAAAAATTATTCTTTCAGTAAAATCTTATTCACTGGGTTTGATTTGTTCCCTCCAGCCTCTTCCCTGCCTTTGAATTATAGTAAAAATTACTTTTTTGGGGCTGGTTTTTTTTTTTCAGTGGGAGCCAAGATGGAAGCCCTGCACTTTTCCTGGACCCTTCTAGAAAAGCAACTGCAACTTTTCTTGATTTGTTTTTTTCCTTCAAATTTTCTTAATTCCTGCAGATTATGGTTTCCAGGTTTGCACTCAGGACTCAATAATACTTCTAGTTTATAGTGATTATATTTAAAGCTTCTATTTGTAACATTTTGTTTGCTTTATTCTATTTTTAGTCATGTTGTTTGTCATGGCAAGAAGTGTTTAATAAAAAAAAGTAAAGTTTCCTAGTGATTTCAAGACATATGTGTCTGTTTCTGGATGTCCCTCAGGGATTCTTCTTAAAACCTCCAAAGACAGGAAAATGTTCACCAAGGAAATGCCTTATTAGTTTCCAAAAAAACCAGTGGATAAATCTAAAGGCTCAGTGGTACATAAGGCATTTTTACATTCAGACGCTTCATGCAGTCAAATTGTCTTCATTCAATAAAATTTCTGCTGAAGGTTTTGGCTCTGCAGGGATCTAACTTCATGAGAAGATGTACATCTTTGCCCTTTCAGTTTTACACTAAATAAGTGTAATTTTTCAAAGAGAAACTTCAGTGAGCTACTGCTGTTTTCCAGTGAATATAATTTTCTGCTGGCCTCTGTTAATTTTAATTAGAGGTGTACTGTGTCTAAAAATAGTGACGTAGCAGAATGAACACAGAGCTCCTACTTGGAATCTCTACAGAGCTTTTGGTCACAGCATCTCCAGTGCTGAACACAAACACGACCTGACCTTGTGTTTGGAGCTATCCCAAATTAGAAACCTTTGCACACCTGCACCATGGGAGGAGAAATGTGAAGTAACTCACATCAGTGTGAAGTGATGTGTAGGGTCTGGATGGGAAATGTCTGCTGTGGTTTTCTGAGGGTTAGAAGTGCAGCACTCTCAGGGTTCTCGTTCTGTGGCATGTATTAAAGTTGGGGGTTCCAAAGTAAAAAGTAAAGGTCAAAACCTACACCAAATTCAGAAATAAGACAGATAACATTTGGGTGAACTTTAAATAAAGGGAATAAATGGATGTGGCAAGTGCTCAGCATTAGCTGGAGGTTACATGAAGTTGTTGGGCTAAGGTTTGATTCTGCCTCAGTGTCTCAGACTTCTCAAGGGAACAGTCCTGCTACAGAGTTTGTTGTTGTGGTCCCAGTTAAAATTTTGGCTAATTTACCATAAGTATTGGTGCTGGATGATGCCTGTATTACTGTATAGTTTGTATTTTTTTTAATGGCATTGCCACTTTTTGTGAAATTCTGTATGTCAACTTCTGGTATCTCAACTATTTGAAAAATCTTCTGATTTGGGAGGGGAGAGGCAAATGCATAACTTGGTTTGAACTCACTGCATTTTAAAAGGAAGATAAGTACAGTTTACTATTATGTAGGTGTCTGGGGTTTTTTGGGGGTTTTTTGGTGGTTTTTTACATATAAAAAGATCCTAAGGGGATGAAGTTAACTTAATTTGTCAGAAGCTGTGGACAGAACTTTAAGATTAATGGGAATGTGATCCAGTGACTGTATTACAGTTACATAAAAGATTACTTTTAGTCTGGCTTATTTTATATGGAAATCCCGTTCATGGATGATACATGACTTAGTGTTAATTGTTTCAAGGGACTTGAAATGTAAATTCTTTTGTTCTAAATTAGTTGAATAATTGAAAGAGAACATTTTTTTTGTCAGAGGACTGCCTGAATTGGCTAGGTAATTTCAAAGAAGCCACAAAGCACTACCAACAATATGATACCTGAGCCTTAAGGTTTTACAGATGTAACAAAGGATATGTAGTTACGATTTTTACATATATATATGTAAATTTTTGTATGTGTAACATTATTCACAATATGGAAAAATGTATGGTTTCCATCTTATGCCTGAGGATTACTTCTGATTGAAGTCTGCTAACAAATGTTGTTGATTCAAATATTTATCCCCTCTGATTACTGTTGAGCTGAAGCTCATAGGCAGTTTCTTTCTCTTGGGGAAACATCTATGTATTTTATTAGTGAGATTTCTGTTTTAACTCTGGTGCTATGCTACTGTATATGGTGCAGTGCATGGCAAAGGAAAATCTGTGAAACAATAATTGTGCCATACAGGTGTTCTTAACTGTGCATGTCCCATCATAAATTGGGCAGAGGCTTTAAGAATTGGGGTATTATAAGTTGACTTGCTAGTGGGGGGAACATTGATCAGCATTCTGGGTGTATCAAGAGAGAAGATGCCTGTGTAGGCACAGACACCCACCTGCAAGTCTGGAAAAAGAGCTGGTCAGAAGGCCTGTGAGACAGTGACTTCCTTAAAAAGACTTGGCCAATACCCAAGTCCCACTGGGCAAATCCATCTCAATAATGGGCTGAAAAAAAGAAATGAGCTTTCCCTGTTCAAGAGTTCTAGCAGAGCAAAGCTACTGCCATGTGATGTAAATATTTATTAATTTCTAATCTTGGCTGCTGCAGAGTACGTTCATTTTGTTACTGGTTAAAAACCTGAGCTTTGTGGTTGTAACTTAAAGTCCTGTTCTGGTTTTTTTTGTGTCATAGGGGTTTTGCTGAATTCCTAACTTAAAAGCTTTCCTATGTAGTATTTTATTATAACATGGCTCTCCTGGGAGAGAAAAATAAACTTCTAGTGAGGAAGCCTATAGACTTTCTTACTTTTGTCAATAGATTGAGATTCTTTGCTTCTCTGCACACACTAGTAGCTTTGGTATGCCTTGGGAAAGGAGGTATGAAACTTATTAGCTTCAACATTCATAATCGAAATTCCTACAACTTCCGCATGTCCAGCTTTTGTGACTCTCACATGGTTAGTCTTCCCTGTCTGCAAGTCGTTTTCCTGTTGTGAATTAAATTCTTCCCACAGACTGGCACAAGTCTGCTCTGCTCCGCTGTGTAAATTGTGTTTTGTAACACACTGGGTTTGAGGTTCATTATCATAAACCTAATGACACAGGCTAGACATGATGACAAACATGCTTAGAGATGATTGTTTTTGGAGGAGATGATTTATTAATGCTTTTTCCTAGAGAAAATACTACATTCTGAAGTGAAGTTTCTGGCTGCTCTTTATAGTATTTCCCTGGATGTGTTTACCATGAAATGTACAATAATACAAAGCTTAAGTGAGTTGGCTCAAATACCAAAGGCAATGTTGCTGTGATGGTGAACTCTACTACACTAATGTGTACTGCTGAACTTGTAGCTGTCTCTTCTGCCATTTGTTCAGGCTTTTTCTTTCCAATTAGAATTTAATTTCCAAACTGAAATTAGTTGGAGGTAGTTATGCTAATATTGGACTGAGCTGGTGAAAGGAAAGTGTGTATTTGATAGCCTGAAAACCTGTCCTCAGGTTAACACAGTACTTTTGAGAATGGTTTCAGCTTCTGTTCTTGAGAACTTCTGCCATTGTCCCTAAGACTCCAGCAATAACAGTTACTGATATTTCCATAACCTTATGCTATGGAATGATGTGCTCTGTCATCAGCCAAATCTCATTTCAGAGCAGAGGTTATATGAAAGACACAGCCATGGCAAATTAGCTCCATAATTTAGCTTTACTGAGATTAAGTGTAATAGGCTGATAGGGTTTAATTTTGGACAGCAGTTCTATATAGTGTATTTGAGCTAATATTTACAGCTATTTATAGAGAATAGCAAGTATGCAAGGGAGCAAGGACAGATCAGAACAGATGAGCACACTGAGTTTATGTAACTGTCTAACTCCTTATGTTATGAGGAGGAAAAGCAGCTAATGATTGCATATTGTTACTGAAAGGAACAAATAAAAGGGAATAGATAATATCCAGTAAACTTCTAGTTAACTTACTGGGGCTCTGTAGAAGTGATAGATTGATGTCTACTAAGGCTGCTAAATACCTTATTTTATACTAATTAACACACTGATCATTAATTGGACCTTAACTTACTTCCCTTGGCTGGCATGAAGCTTACTCTAGTAACAACAGTAGTGATATCATTTAATGTATGGGCTCATTATGTGTGCCCATCATTCTGTGTGCCTTAAATTTACCTTTCTATACTTATGCATTTGGGATAAAGGCTCCAAAATTAGCAGGACCTTCCTAAAAGTGCTGAGAGTCATCTTGAGTCCACTCTTCCCTTAACTTTATTTGCTTCCTAGTGTGATTAAGATGCAAAGAAATTGCTAATGGGCATGGAAAAACAGTGTAACTTCTGTACTTAAACTGTAGAAAAAAATGGCTGTGTTCTTTGTAGCAGAGATAGGTCTTGATTGTACTGTTTTTTGATGATGCCATGTTCCTTCCGCTTTCCAAAAGGGTATTTTGGTTTTTTTTTCTTGATGCCTGGTTTAAATTTCAAAGTTATTTTCAAAGTTGCTCTTACCCAGTGTATGATGCTTCCTGAGCTGGCTGCAAACTCAGAAGTACCAGTAGCCTTTCCAGTAACAAACGTGATTCTCTTAAACCCAAACACAGCACAGTGTTTTCTCTTAGGGCAAGGGCCCCTTAAGTAATGTGTCTCTTCTGCTTTGTGTTCAGAAGCTTGTTGTTTATGTTGATATGTTTAGAAGCCTTTCCTGTGCTAATAAATGAAGTTAAAGCCAAGTCTCTGTTTGAACCTTAGTGAAACTGGTCTTAGTGCCCTGTGTCAGAGGCCAGTTGTTGCCTCGAAATAGTGTGACATTTACTTTCCACATACTGAGTCCCCAAAGTTGAGAATCTCTGGGTTAACTTGTGGATATGGAATGTTTAAATATGTAGTGTAACTGTGTTATGTTATCTTCTCCATGCTGCCAGGGATGAGGGGAGATTCCTACTTCTTTGGAATGCGGGGCCTTGGCCACTATGGCTGCATCCCAGAGGATGGAGGGCAGTTCCTACTCTACTCTATCAATGGAGACAACGGCCTAAAGAGATGTTTTGCAGAGGAAGATTTTCATGAAATAATTGACTTCAATGATCTCCCGAATTCTCTCTTCGCCTGTAACGTTCACCAGTCCGTGTTTGAGGATGAGGACAGTAAGGTACAGTGTCTGATTCCATGTTTTCTGTGTAGGAGAAACCTATGCTTTATATCTGTTTGTTGCAGTCAGTGAAACAGTTTAATCTGTCCTGTGCAAAGAATCTCAATCACAAATACAATTTCTTTCTAAGGTGACAACAACATTCTGCCTGATGTTTATTTCAAGAGCTTAAAAGCCTTTTTGTCAGCTGAGGTCAAGAAAAAATGTTTTTCTTTTGTTGAGATTTGCAGAATACTGAAATGCAGTTTTGTGTCTTCATGGCAACCTTGGCTGCAGGGATGGTGGGGATAGCAAAGTCAAGCATGTGATGGCTGCTCCTGCTTGCTGATCACAGACCACTGAGATGAGGGGCTGCCTTTCTGAATTTTCTCATGGAGTAAGAGAATCTCTAAGTTGGAAAAGACCTCTAAGATTGAGTCCAGCCATTAACCCAGCACTAGTGTGTGCCAAGCCTGCCACTAAACCATGTCCCCAAGTGCCACATGTACACATCTTTTAAATCCCTCCAGGGCTGGTGACTCAACCCCTTCCTTGGGCAGCCTGTTACAATGCTTGACAACCCTTTTGGTAGATAAATTTTTCCTAATGTCCAATCTAAACTTCCCCTGGCATGTCTTGAGACCATTTCCTCGTGTCTTATTGATTGCTAATTTGGAAACGAGACCAACACCTGCCTCACTCCAACCTCCTTTCATGTACTTGTAGAGAAGAGAGATAAGGGCTGAAGTGTTTTGTGTAATACTGTGTTCTCACTATCATTCGTTTTAGATTTTCTACATAAAAAAGGCATGAGAAACTTCATGAAAATACTTTGAACTCTGCAATTAATCTAAAACAGAATGTTGAGTACAACATTGTCTTAAGATAAAAAAAATCAACTTTTGCAAGAAGCATTCAGTTTCTGTTTATTAGTCTAGGATTCTTTCTGAACGAGACTTCAGGAATATAAAACTGATAGCTTGGGGCTTTATTGTCTGATGAAATGAGTCTGAGCTAATTGTTATAGGCACATCTGAAGCTACTTGAGTATCCTGTACAGAATTTTCAATTTAGAAACAAGCTGGCAGTGGTACTGTGGGTTTTGGCTGAAACTGTTTGAGGTATTCAGATAAAACTACAAAGTCACTGGAGCCAGAGCTGGCCAGAATGGACAAAGGATTTTTAGTGGGGGAATTACCAGATGAAAGAAAAATAAAACAAGATTTCTAAGGATACAGGCTTCCTGTTAAAGGTACCGAAAGTGGTGTCTGTTGAGGCTGCATGAGTGGAATTATTTGGGTTTAGATTTTAAGGCATCTTTGTCTTCTGTAATGATGTCCTGTATATGTTTGAGTAATATAGATTAGTGCTGTGATACAAGCTTTAAAATGGGCATCTCTATGTTAAAAATTGTACACTCTAAATTGCAATTTTGGAAAACAGTGCCCTATTTTATTGAATAGGCCTTTTGCTAAAAAGCATCTTGCATTTACATTCTGCCATTTTCCAGAATTTTCTCACCCTCTGGTAATGAACTGGACTAAAGTTGAAGGGATCTGGAAGTCCAGTTTTAAAGGAAGAAAACAGAAACCCGTCTAGAAGTAGAGAATCTCTCTTCACCCTGCAGAGATTCTATCCCCACTTGCTCCTGAGCTTTCCCTTTTGAGAGCTGTATTCTGGTATTTAGCTGATGGCTTAGTTAGCAAATGGAATGGGTGATTATGTAAGTATGTGGGATAGCAATCCCCAAAGACTTGCAGGACTTAAGGATGTGTCTTAAGAATAGCAGCTGGGTTGTGGAGGTGGATATTCTGTGCCACGTGCAGGTCTGTGAACGCCCTGTCTGTGCTGTGGGCTGAACAGCTCTGTTTGCAGGTAAGTAGTTACTCCTGTAAGTCTATATTTAACGAGATGGGATTACCTTCAGATTTTTCATGAAATCCAAGAACCTGGGGACTTGATTATGGTTTTTATTATTCCTGTAGAACATGCACTTGTGTTCCCAGTTGATAAATGCCCATAATCCTTTCTATTAATAACTGTTGCTGCAAGGTAAGAGCACACATGAATTCAAAATAAAATATTGTCAAGTTGCTAAGTTAAATTTTAAAATCTCACACGACCACTATTCATAAATGCTGCTAACAGTCATATCTTCAATTATATATTGATCCAAATTATATGTAATGGTACACTAAACTTTTAAAAAGGATGTACTACAGTAAGGGTTATATCTGCAATTGTTCAATTGCATTGTTCATGCTACTGAAAATAAAGCTTTTTGTAATGTATCTTTGCCTTTTATTCCTGACCTGCACTTTTAGGAGTAAAGCAAACGTATGATTGGAAGTTACAAGTTAGCTAGTGAAGAAGCCAGAGAAACCTTTTACTGTAAACGGCTGGTTTGTCTTGGTGTGGAAAGTTCTGAGTGGCTTTAGCATGGAACAGCATTAATGTAAAGAATTTACTCTGTCAGTTTTAAAGTTACATTACCTCCAGTCTCTAAGGGACTGAAATGTCAAGTTCAAACTTCTAACATACAAATATCTAAGCAATACACTCATTAAAGACAGGTTTTAATTTGAAGGCATTTAACTCCTTTGTATCAGATACAGGGTAAATTCCAGATTGTGCGTGAGCGTGGACTTGCAGCAGCTACTGGTAAGCATGTACACCTGTGCTGGGGATAAGCTGATTTGGTTTGTCCTGAGTCCTGTGTCAGAAATACCCTTTCACCAGTGCTGTGTGTCTGCAATCCCTCTTAGAAGAGATTCTGTCTCCTGTCAAAAGCAATGATGGCACGTGTAGGGAGCCAGAGTTCGAGCCTTCATTTTCTGAAGGTGAGGAATTCTTGCAGCTGAAGGCTGTGTCCTTTGCAGGCAAAGATACAGGCTTGGGTTATCTCCTGACTGGCACCCTGAGATCTCACCATCCTGAGCCTGAAGAGTTGTGGACTCTGGGATCTGAAGATGAGTTTGCCATCAGGCTTCAATGAAGCTGCTCAGGGTGACTGCCCTTAAACAATGAAGAAAAAGGGAATATAGATTAATGCTACCTTCATCTGATCTTGCTTCAGTATCAGAGCATCTGGTCAAAAATACTTCCCTACCTTCCAGGCCTGTGTTCTTGGAAAGGAATCTGCTTGGATCAGGAGAGTAAGACCCAGATAACTGGGTCGGTAATGTGGGCATTTAAGGATTTGGGCAGGGTGGTTTAGCAGCTTCAGTACGATAGCACGTTGCTACAGCTGAGGGGGGGAGGTGGCTTTGCTTATCTCCACTCCCATCATGGACAGTGTGGTCCTTCCCAGGAAAATTAAATTGTACCTTCTTTACTGTGCGCTAGAAAATACAGAGCTTTTTAGTTCTTAAAATCCAGCGAAGGTGTGGAGAAGATTATCCAACAGGATAATCTGTTGCAAAGCTGAGATCACATTCGGTTGTGTCCCTGTGACTGTCCTGTGTTCTGATCATTTATTTTGGCATATAGCTGTTAATGGTAGGGCCAGATTAATGTGGTGTTTTGGAGTGTACAGCACTGATTTGGTTGGGTCAGGGAAGTCTTATTGTAAAGAATCTAAAAATAAAATTATTTCTTTACCCTGGCTTTTGTCACATCTCTTGGAAAAACTGATGGGACTACTTATGTGAGCAAGATATGGCAAAATTGAGACTTATTTTTGGCTGGTAGTGTGACAGAATGGGAGGTGTTGCTCCTTTCAGCTTTCCTGATAAAGCAGCTGTGTTGGTGAGCCAAAGGGCATGACTCTGATAAGTCCTAAGGGTGGTTATGCAAGTGTTTCAGCAGTTAATTGCTACTCATAGCCGTTAAACTTGGGCCAGTAACCCTTTTGTTGTGCTTTTGTTATGCATGTATTGCTGCTTTTTAAAACGAACCATTCTGTTCTGTGACTCGAGCTTCCTTCAGGCTGGGACTGGTAAACACACTGTCAAAGTGAAGCATCTTTGTCTCTCAGGATGGTTTCTTCAGATGCCGTAGTGCCTCAGGAGATGCTTACACAAAGCTGTCATTATTAGAAAATGTTTTCATGGGGGAAGGATGTGTTTCTTCAAGGTTTTTAGAAGCTGCATGCTCCTTTTTTCCCATTCTTTTGGCTCAAATTGGAAGGAGCACCAATTAAACTTCATGGTTTTATTTCAGATAAGGAATGATTAATCAGTTTCTGAGCATTTTAGTTATGGTGAAGCTGCCTAGGCAGTGATGGCCAAAGTCCACCAAGTCCTTTTTCTTTGCAATGTAATTCAAACCAATAGGAGATATTATTATTATTTCTACATGAGAAAATACTGATCAAATGTGTGTCCAGTTCTGGAATTCCTAGCATGAGGAAGACACAGACATGCTGGAAGGAGGCCACAGAGATGAAGGGATGGGAGCCTGTCTGCTCTGAAGAAAGGCCAAGGGAGCTGTGCCTGTTGAGCTGGAGAAGAGAAGGCTCAGATGGATCTGAACACCATGGATGAACACGTGAAGGCAGAGTGCAAGCGAGGCTGATCCAGGCTCCTTACAGTGGTGCCAAGTGCCAGGAGCAGAGGCCATGGGCATCAGCTGAAACACAGGAGGTTCCCTCTGAACATCAGGAAGCACATTTTTACCATGACAGTGATACCACAGGGTGCCCAGGGAGGTGTTGCAGTGTCTCTCCCTCCGTGGAGATATTCCAAAGCTGTCTGGATGTGGTCCTGGGTAGTTGAGTTTGAGGTGGCCCTGCTTGACCAAGGGGTGGATTGGAAAAAATGACCTCCAGAGGTCCTTTCCAGCTTCCTCCAATCTGTGATTCTGTGAACATCTGTTGAAGTGTATCCTAATTCTTCCAATGCAGAGGGCCAGTGTGGGAATGCAAGATTGGGGAATGAAGGTGATTAAAAATGCAGTTTTGGAGCCGTGAGCTTAATGGAGGTGGGGTGGGGCAGGAAGGAGAAAAGTCAAACTAACAAGCCAATGGAAAAGATAATCCTATTTTAATAGAAGGACTTTACTATGAAAACAATTACTATTTTCATGAGGGATTCTTTCACATTACAACTTTATTTACATATACTGGATGATTGCTTTCTCTTACTGCAGAAGCCTCTGTTATACTCCCTTTGACTTTCTTTTTTTAAGATGTATTATTGAACTTGGACCCTGAAAAATATTGAAGGCTACCTCAGGTGGGTGCTGAAATATTTGACCAAGGGTAATGCTTTAAGACATCTTAGTAGCCTTACTTGTAAAGGCCTTTTTTCCTTTGTACTTGCATTCAGATTTCTCAACAAAGCACATTTTCATGCTGCTATTTTTATTTTTAAGGTTCATTGAAGACACTGGACTGCTCACTGGACTGCTTTGTTGTCTTTAACTTTTATATGTTAATTCTGGAACTGAAACTTTCTGCTGATGCTTTGACTGAAGCGAATAATTGAAATGTGTCTGTTCAGTGCTTCTTTTAAACAAAGTGGAGCCAGTATGTCTGCTGCCATGTGTGAAATGTTTCTTTGCTTCTCTTTTCCTACAGGCTAATTCAAGATGATGCTCTGGGAGGCTCTAGACAGGCTTTATGTCTGCAGGGGAATATCTGTTCCTTTTGACTTGAGTTTTAAGCATCTAGATTGTGAAGTCAGAATCTCTTTGTTCATATTACATCACTGAAGCCCCTAGGTGTTGAGTCATCATTATATTTAGAGGGTGGCACACTTCTTTTTAGTCTAATATTAGTATTCAAGCCTGGACCCAGTGGAAGGTCACCCTAGCAAAGATGAAGTCAGGCTCCAGGGCTGGAAAGGAATGCAGGCTTCACTCTGCCTTCCTGGTACACTTGCTGTTGCTTTGTTTTACTTTCAGTTTTTCTACCTTTTAAGGTTGGTGGTAGTTGATCTGATAACATTATCAGAAGCTGCCACTTGAAGCAGACTGTGCCTTGTGCTGTGGAATCTCTACTGACTTTGCTTTGTCCTGCTTTATAAATGGGATGAATGTTACTCCATGCATTCTGTGGAAATGGAAGTGTTTCTTTACTATATTCTGTCTATGCATCTGATAACATGAAGATACAGAGACTTTGCAAATAGAGGCTGCAGGAGCAGTGTCCTTCATGAATCATAGCTGCCCTCTGGGAATCCTATTTTGCACTTTTCCCTGGGCACTGGTTTGCAGACAGCCAAGCACTGTTTTTTTTTTGTATGAGCATGGACGCACTAAAATAAAGCTATTGGAGGCTGTTCTTGCTCTGAGAAATCCACAGTCTAAAGTTCTTTTTCCATTGCATTTTTTTTTTCTGTAACTAATTTCAAATACTTTTCCTACAAACCATCTCGGAGCAATACAGTGTTTTGTCTGAAAACACCTGTGACCTTCCATGCTCTGCTTCTGATATTCCATCTGACTGCTGGAGTGATAAGCCTGACATTTTCAGCCTCATTACACAAGTTCTCTCTACAACTGGAAAAATCTGTTGATATTTGGCCTTAAAATGGCCTTAAACCAAAGGAGGGTAGGTTGACATTAGATATTAAGAAGAAATACTTTACTGTGAGGGTGGTGAGGCCCTGGCACAGGTTGCCCAGAGATGCTGTGGGTAGCCCATCCCTGCAAGTGTTCAAGGCCAGGTTGGGCTGGTCTAGTGGAAGGTGTCACTGCCCATGGCAGAGGGATTGGAAATAGATCAACTTTTAGGTCCCTTCCAACCCAAACTGTTCTAAGATTCTGTATTTGTCATTCATAAACCTCCCTTGCTTTTACTGCATGGTGTAGCTGCTGGACCTTATTATCCAGTTTTGTGTTGGCACATGGAATGGGATGTGGTGTCACAGCTGCTCCCTGTAGCTGTTGTTCCTGTGCACTGCTCACAGGTAAGGTGTGAGTTCTGTTGAGAAGCTCAAATAAGAAAAGCAGTAACTTCATGAAGTTGGATGTACTGTAGCATGTGAACTATCTAAACATGACTGGCAGGAAGATCCACAAAGCACCTCGGTGTCTGGAAATCCCTAACTCTCAAGCCATGGTAACCATAAAGAGCTGAGGTTTTACTGGAGAAGGAGCAGTAGGGAAGTTCACCTTCCTTGACATTTGGGATCTGTTGAGTGTTCGTTCTGGTTCAGAGGAAGAAAATGAGTTAATTTTGATTGGTGTGTTTTGCATATTCAGAATGTCAATGCATATTTATAAGGAGATGATTTAAAGTTGCTCTTGTAGCTCTTAACATGACAACTTTCAATTATGTGTGTATGTAGGGTCTGATGGTAATTTCCTCTGAGGTGATCTGCAGAATTTCCAAAGGAGCTATAAGGGGTTGTCAGTCTAGTTTAGGCATTCCTTCGATCTTCTCTTGGGTTGTTCTGGAGGTTATACTGTTGGCATTGCAGGAATTGCCCAGCTCTGAATATTCCTCAATTGAAGCAATGTTCAGTCCTGCTCTGAAAAGATGGTTTGGTGTTTTTGTGGTGGTGCTGGTATTGTTGCTTTCTTTTTAAACAACAAAAACCCCTCAACCAACCAAAAAGCAAATAACATGTATTTCTGGGTCTGAAAGGCCACTGTCTGTCATGTGGATGCTGTCTAATAATTGTTACAGTACTTGAGGTTTATTTTCCCATCCATGCACAGTGTCCTTGGTAGCACAAATGCCCCTGTTTTGATGGGAGAACGTGCCTGGCAAAAGACCAACTGGGTTAAAGGTAGGCTTGTATTCCTTGCAGCTGAAATCTGAAGTACTGCTTCAAAGCATTTAACTATACTAGTTGTTTGTAAATTACAAAAATAAACTGATTAATGTTCTTTCCAGAACACACAAGACAGCAGTTACTGTCTGCTTTTTAAATTTGGAAACGTGTTTTTTTCCTTAAGAGCAGCTATGGAAAAATTCTTCTGGTGTTGGCTTTCTGTGGCTCTGTTCTACTCTGCAGTCTAGAGGGAATGTCTTATCTCAAACCAGGGTGGGAGGGAAATCTTTCCTGGGAAAGGACCATTCAGGGTAAGTATTTCCATTTTTTTTGTTGGGTTTTTTTTGTACCGGCATATAATTTTCTTATCAGTTCTACTAAAATATAGACTTTTGAATAATGAGATGTTTTAACAAAGGTGTTAGTAAGTCCATGCCAAGGTTTATGAGGGCATTCTGTTATGGCATGAGAAAACAGGCTTTGGGAGCCATAGGGAATTGCAAGATCTTGTGTATAAGTCAGTAAAAAGTCATTCTCTTAATTACTCCTTTCTCCAGTACAATGGACACTGTAGGATAAACTGTGGGTATGTCTGATTTAGATATCCCTAAACCCTGTACAAATTTAGGTTAAGATTCCACTTGGCAGTTGTCTGTCTCCTGTAATAGGTTGAATTAAATTCCTGGACTCAAATGCCTTTTGATCTTTGAGGAAGTTGGATCTGGCCTGGAACACTGAGGCTGGTGTGGCTTTCCTCTGAACTCCACCAGGGTTAGCTGGAACAGAGGTTCAACCAAGGACTTCTGCTGACAGAGTTTTGGTGATGGTGGATTTTTCCTTCTGATTATCCTTCTTGAAAATACTGGAGTTTGACTGCATATAGACAGAATACTGAGCCTTTCTTTTCCAGGATGATAGCAGAATATGTTGTTTTCTAGGATGATAGGATTTATTTTAACTGGTGATACTTGCTATCCTTGACCAGTGGTACTCCTGTTTTGGGGTTTTTTCCCTTTTTTTCCTTGTCTGGCAATCTTAAGGAGTGGCATGTTTTTGTAAAGCAATAAAAGCCAAGATGATAAGGCACCAGCTCTGGAATAAACCACAGCCATGAACTGTACAGGAATTTCCCTGGGTCTAATTGAGACTGATGCTGGCACATTGCATATTAAAGGAAGAAGTCAACCCTTCTGGTGTCTGCTGACACAAGCAAGAGCTACAGCTCCCAAAGGGAAAAGTTGCCTTTACGTAATTTATAGAAAAGTCTTTGGTTTGTTGCACTAAACAGTTCTTATCAGCAAATATCTGCTAATAATCAAAACAGTTTTGCCCTTCTCCCTCCAGCAAACTGTCACTCTGAAGTCAACAAAAATCCTGTTTTTCTAGCTGATAGTAATCGAAAAGTGCAGTAAAGCCATTCTAATGTGGTTAGGGCAGCAGCTGTTCTTTATTTTAATAGCATCAGAGGTCCTAATCCATCCATAAGTTCTGATATCAGTTTTCTGGCCCAAGGAAAAGGCTGCTAAATGAAGGTCAGCCTTCATTAGCAGTGCATAAAGACAATGCGTTTACAGAAGCAACTTTATAGTTTAATCACATTCAAAACAGTAAATTTACAACTCTGATTACCAGTTATTTAAGGGAATTTCTCAAATATTTAATACAAAATATATGTTAAGAATGCTGGATGAGACTTAAGTGTAATTAATAAACTACTGCTTAATAGAGGTGGGTAAAAATAATGCTTGAAGAGGAGTATTGTCTTAGAAAATGAGCGGTATGGGGAGGTGGTGTGAGGTAATACAGGGTGGAGAAGGGCGCTTCAAGACTGTGGCATTAATTAAGACAAAATCTGCAACAGATTTCGGCACAAAGTTGAGAGATTAGAGTTGAATCAAGATGATGTGAATTATCAGTTACTCCTGTGCATTTGAAAATATGTTTTCTTCTGTGCCAAATAAATTCCTGCTTCTTTTCCAGCTGATGGAAATTCTGGCATTTGCTGCAGTAGTGCAAAGATTTCTCCATCATTTTGTTCTCAGACCCAATCCTGGGGCAACAAGATCTGCTGGTAAACCATACCATTCCACCAGTGAGGATTTTGTTCAAGTTGTCAGTTTCCTGTGTAGTGTGAGTGCACAGATAGTTTAAAAATATTGTACTTTTAAAAACTGTCTTACTTTATTGTCATTACTTTTTCTTCTAATTTGATTGCATTTTCTGGACACTCAACCCTGCTTAAGTTACAGAACTTTTGTACTGGGCTTTGAAACTTAATCCAGAAGCAGAGGCATTGCAGATAGGGTAGATGGAATGTGTATGTATCACACTCAGAGGGATCAGAGTGTGATAGGGACTAAGGAGCTGGAAGTTAAGATGACAGTAAAATGGCAAAAAAATTTACAGTATCTCTGGCAAGAGAGTAATGAAAGTAACTCTTGCACTGCAGCAGGCTGGACCCAAGTCTGTGTGTGTTGTCTTTACCTGGCCTTGTGGTGAGTTAAAAAAGCATAAAGAAATTGTAAGACTGCAGCATGCAGAATTTAGAAAGTTTGCATTTCATGTTACTGGAACTAGTGCTAGGGAGAAATGGTTTCATCCCTGTCTTTCCAGCGTATGGCTGGCTTACAAGGGAAGAGCAAACTGGGAAATTCAGACGATGCTGAGGAAATGAGGTACCAGCCCTGAATGGGGGGGAGATGTCCCCTGTGGCCTCGGTAACAGACCGGTGTGTACCATGAGCTGACTTATAAAAGCCATGATGAAGTCAAGAAACACGTGTCTCTTCTGTTTTTATTCTTCATGACTCTTCTGGATGCTGATGGGGTTTTTTTTAATTTTTTAAAAAAATTTCTTCTTGAAAGCTTTTGGTTGGTTTATTTGTTTGCCTTTTTGTTAAACAGATGGATTTTGTGTTATCCCTGACTGAAAGCATAGTCTGTTCAAGTGGTTTTGAAGATAAGGGAATGGGTATTTCACATGGCCAAGGTTGTATTGCATTGAGCCACAAGGCCATCTAAATCAGCCTTCTGCCAGTTTGGGGATTGGAGTTATTTTTACTTGGTTTTCTTTGAGTTCCTGGAACTAGGCCGTGTACAGACTGAGAGCACTGACAAAGCTCAGAGGCTGCATCCTATGGAATATCAAACATTTTTAATATACATTAGCAAGTTGGCACTGGTTGCTTTCACTGTTTTGCCTTTGCAGAGCTTCTGGGTGGACTGTCCCAAGAATGTTTCATTAACAAGCAGAGACACAATTTGGGATATATAATGATAGATGCTTAAATAAGTAACTTCTAGACCCATTCAGTTCTTACATACTGGTGATCCTGTTCCTCTGAATAAACATGCAGGGCTGCTTCAAACTGTCTGACTTGAGGGATTTGGTCACAGATGCTTCGAAATATCTTTCAAAGTCTGCTGCTGTCAACAGGAGCTGCAGAAATATGTCACAGAATGCTGTTATGTTGTCCTTCCTTCCTGTGGCCTTCTGTAAATCCCTTTATCTTTTGCATCTTTAACTACAGATCTTCCTTTCAGGTATTTCTTACCTGATGTCCATTCTGTCTGCTGTGTGCTCTGTGATGCAGCTGCTCCTGTGATTGCTCCTGTTTGCCTCACAGTTAAGAGGGAGAAACACACAGCACAAGTGGTACAGGAGTCTTTTTCTGGGAGATAATCTGTCTTCCTTTTTATATATTCCAGTTTCAAAGGATTTAAATTTAAAAAAACCTATACCTTTGAATAAGTATTTCCCAAAGAAATTGTTTTATTGTCCTAATCTACCACTCTTACAGTTCTGAGTGGAAGTTTTCTGACTCCCTACTGGTTTTTGACCTACATACAGCAAATGCAGTGTGTCCTGTGCATGTATTTAGATTTTGAGAATTTTTTTTGTGGAGCTGTCACTTACTGAAGCACAGTTCTGATTATCTATTCAGAACCCTCCTGCATCACAGTCTTTCTGTTGATCTAAAATGCATGATCTGATTGACGCTGTGTGGTGACAACAAAAGCAACTGCTTAAAATAGCTGGTCCAAGCTACGTGTCTGTGTGCCATGTGTTTACTTCAGATCTAAGAATTAAATCCTTATCTGATATTTGTCAGTTTTGAAACAGAAGGAGATGGATATACACCTTATCAGTAGTGTGAGTGAAGATGAGATTTTTCCATGTCTTCCATTCCCAGCACAACCCTGTATTTTTCCAGCCCATTCTTTCTCTAACTAAGGGGGGGAGAAGGGGTGGATGAAGTGTTGCACAGATCTGCACTGGGTATGAGAATTAGTTTCATGTAAAAACCTACTTTCTAGGGGTATAACTGAAGGGCAGAAGGGTGATGGAGTTTGAGCACAAACATTAACAGGCACTGGATTTACAGAAAATTCTTTATAAGCTGAAAGTCATGTAAAGACAGTGGTTTTTTTAGATTTTTAAGTGCTGCAAATATACAGTATGCAGTTTCTGGATAGTCCAATCTCCTTGAAATGTTTGGTACCTGCCTTGCTCTTTCTTATGCTTCTGCATTAGCAGTTAATGCCTTCCCTATCTTATTTTGTTGTTGAAGGACCTTCAGCTATCCTTTATCCACGTTCTTGTAGCATAAGGACTGCTGTTAACCCTAGACTCATAAAACATAAGTTGTGTCAATATTGTGATATTGATTTTTAAAATAATTTTGGGTTCTTGTTAATGCCTTCTGTTTCTTTGACCTGAGTTGCCACCTGTAGGTTGATGGGGTTTTTTTCTTTTTTGAGGTCGTATCTTAGGTGTGTGTTTGGGAAGGTGAAAGGGAGTATTTGCAACTGACATTCTTCCACAGAAACATCACTTCTTAAAAGTGGGGTAGAAACACTGATACTTGTGGAATTTGGGATTAAAGTTATGAAAGTGAAAATCACTGTTTCTTTCTGATCTCTTCTTGCACCTAATGATTGTGCAGCAACTCACCTTGATAGTGAAGGTAAACTTGATTTATGCACACTTAGACTATTACTGGTGTAAAGGAAAATCTTGGCTGGTACAGAAGGAAATCCCGGAGTTTCTGTGAATAACCCAACCCAGTGTGTGTGAACTAATGGCCATCAGGGTGTGTGTGCTCTGGTTCATGGGTGCCATCTGCTGACTCCTCCCTGCACCACACAGCACTTGCTGTTGGGAGAGGGAAAGATAATACATGTTAAGGAATGTAGTTTTAAATACCCCACCACTGGAATATTAAATACAAAATGCACTTTTTAATCCTTGCTAGTTTTGTGGAATTAGAACAACAGTGTTCATTCTAAACGTGTTTTAGTTTCATTTCAGCTCTGCAAAATAGTTTTACAGAGGAATTATTATTACTCTCAGATTTCTTTTGCAGTGTTTTTGCTTCAGGTGGACCTAGATCTTAATTTCTGTACTGTATTGTGGCTCAGCACCTGAACTCAGCTCCTAGCCTTTTACCTTCAACATTTCTGAAGTCTTTCCTCATTCCATGTGTTTATTCCATCTATGGTATTCTGTATATAACTAGGAAGTCAGACTGAAATAATTTCTGTGTTGTGCTTGGTGAGAAACCTGGTAAAATAGGTTCTGTTGTCCCTTACGATCATTCCAGCAGCACTACAAGGTAAAGTGGTATAAATAGGTGACTACACCTGATTTAAGTAAAAAAGCTGAGAGAAGAGGCAAACTGGAGAACAGTTTAGGTAGACCCTAGAGTAGTTTAGAGCCCACTGATTAAGCTGATTTTAAAGGCAACTTCTGTTTTTTCTTGCTTGTCATAGTTTTCTTTAAAACCTAAAATTAACTTACTGCTTTGAGTCACTCAGCTGAATGTTGGTGAGTATCTACTGAGAAGGAATTCAATCCTAATGATTATGACATATGTAATGCCATCATCATGGGCTGCTGTAAATCAAATCTTGTTATGGCAAGGGCTCCATCACTATACTGTGAGATTCCAGCTAATCATCAGTCATGGAACAGCCTTGCTCTCCATGAGCAGAACCAAATGATTATTGGTCTGTTTAGCATTCAGGACCCAAATTGTGTGTAGGTTTATCTTTCTCTCCTGACCAGGACTCCATTACTATCCCACCTACTGTTAACTGGATGTTGTTAGGATAAATGGAATCACAGAGTCACTAAGGTTGAGAAAGACCTCTGAGATCATAGAGTCCAACCATCGACCCAGCACTGCTGTTGTGACCACCAAACCATGTCCCCAAGAGCCACATCCACCCATCTCGTGAGCACTGCCAGGGAGGGTGATTCCACCAATTCCCTGCACAGCCTGTTCCAATGCCTGGCAACTCTTCCAGTGAAGAAATTTTTCCTAATATCCAATCAAAACCCTCTCTGGAGCAACTTGAGGCCATTTCCACTCACTCATTTGCTTCTTGCCTGGGAGAAGAGACCAAGCCCCACCTGAAAAAAGCCTCCTTTCAGGCACTTATACAGAGCAAATGTATCCCAGAAATTATTTAAGGCACTTAAGCCTGGCTGTTGCAGGGAGCCCCTCATCTTTTTTTTTTTCCTGTTTGGTAAAGTAAAGGAGGAGACGTACTCTTGCATTAAGATGATTAAAATCTGATCCATGTTGATGCATATTTATTGTCTTATTTGGCAAAGCCCTACTGAAGTATATAGGATTATTTGAAAGCAAGGTAATGCATAAGATGGATAAAGTTTCATCCTGGCTTAGATGAATGGGATCAGCTAAAATATGTAGTAGTAAATTACTTAAATACATTTACAGTGTTTTTTGAGCAAAATGAGAAGATTGAGTACTTGTGCTTTTCATAGCCTTGCTAAGACTGTTTTTGGTAAAAATAACTTGATTAAAAGCTCTACTTTTAACTTTGAATCTTCTAATTTAAGAAAATATCACTTGTCTTCTCCACTTGACTGCTAAGGGGTGGGGAGAAATCTTTGGTATTCTTATCTTCATGGGGGAGGTGGAATGTCCTCCAGATATGCACAGAAATACTTAACAGAGCTAATTGGTGCTTAATGGGTACAGTCACTATCTAATGTGAAAAGGTAGTTAATGAATGGACTGAAGAGAATGCTTCCTGAAATATTTGAATATATCCATAGTTTTAAATGCATAAAACATAAGGGCGAAATATAGAATTTTCAAGTCTTGCAAATAGAATGACTGATCCCTTTGATGTGATTATTTATTATCCTGAGTGTGTTGGGTCTGTGATGCTTGTTAGTATAGCACCTAATACAATGTACTAGACCCTAGAGGAATAAACACAACCAAAATGAATAATGTAACACTAGTGATGCCAGGAACAGGTTTTTTTTAGGTAGATATGACTCATGTCCCTCTAATACCTTAAGTAATCTTGATGATATCATGTCATATTTATGCAACTCGGACTTTTCAATGAATTCTAAGCCAGAACATTTAATTATGAGCTTCCTGCTCTAAGGTAGTAGCTAAAAATGTTTTTGCTGTGTGTAGGAAAAAATTAGCATAGTATATTTGCATGAACTGAATGTGATGATTACTTTTTTCTGTATTCTGAGTATATAAGAGCAGATAATAAATCTTCCTATCAGTTTAATTTTTTTACTGTTTATTTTTCTGTGTTGCATGTGCATATGCACGTAGTGTGTGTGCAGCCTTCAGGAAAATAATTCTGATATGGAACCTCAGGAATCTGATACATGATTTTCTTGGACTAGTAGAAGAGTTAGGGAATTTTAAGAACAGCAATAGGAAGTCTGCTTGCCAGATTGCGAACAAACGAGTTAGTGGAGCAGTTCAGGCAACTCAGACTGAGCACAGGAAGTTTTTTGGGTAGTGAGACTACTCGTCACTGCAAGAGTTACTGTTTCATTTGCAAAAGAGTTTGCCCTAACTGGAATTCAACCCTGTATATATCTTATTTCTCTTGGCAATAGTGGAAGAGCCAGCTAGGTGTAAGATGGCTTTGTATGCTCAAAAGCCATTCTGATGAGTTAAACTGTAATTGAAAATTTGGGTAAATGTAGTGAGGTATTCAAAATGTGCTTACAATGATGCTTAAGTAGCAGTCAAGGAGGAGTCAATATAGATTTGTCAGACAAAAGAGAGAATCTTCTCTGAGCTTTTGGCAACACGAAGTATATTGTGTTATTTGACTTTGAATTTGACATCTCTCTACTTAAGGTTTTTTTGAGTCTCCAAGCAAGTAGACATCCCTGCTTTTCCTCATGCACATAATGATTAAACACCTGTAATGATAAGGCCTGAAACCAACGCGTTCCTTTTTCAGTCTGAGAGTGGTAACAAGTGCCCACTTGCCTGAATAGAATGGGAAGTGTTTTATTTGGTGCATCCGTGTGTCAGACTAATGTATGCTTTGTCCTCGACAGGAGTGTTTGTTCCCCAAATTATTATTGCTGTTCTGAGCAATTAAGTTTCTGCATTGTATCTTCACAGGATCACAGAGACATGTGTTGGAAGGGATCTCTGGAGGCCATCTGGCCCAGCCTCTGGCTCCAAGTTTAGGACTGTTGCCAACACTGGTTGAGGTCAACTCTGACTTTTTTTCATCAGCTCTTGAAAACCTCCATGTAACTCCACAGCTTTTTCAGGCAGATGGCATCTGCATCACCCTTCAACTGATTTTTTTTTTTTCTTCAACAGAGGTCTTTGCCCCTTCTTTACTATTTTACTATCATTTGCACATTCAGCAAATTTGCAATGTGCCTTGCTGCCCAGAGTGCTTAGGAAGATACTGAGCAGTGTGTGCCCTGATACTGACCCTTGTGATATTCATCTTGTTATTTTTTGTCAAATGGATGTTGAGCACTTGATAATTAGTGTTCCAGCCTGTCAGTTCAGCAAGTTCTCAACCCATTTTAACAGTCTGGTCATGCAGCCCAGACTTCCTCAACTCACAAACGAGATCATTGGGTCAGGATTTAGATAAGTCGGTCTTAGTCAAAGCTCTTTAAAGTGCTTATGAAACAGGTGATATTTGCGTTATATTTGAATGCTTAGTATTAGTGTATTATTTCTTGTGTCTTGTGGGGGTTTTTTGTTTTTTGGTTTTTTTTTTTTTTTTTGTTCGTTTTTTTTGTTTGTTTGGGTTTTTTGGGGGGTTTTTGTGGTTTTTTTTTTTTTTTTTTAAAACGTCTGAGAGTGATTTACTGAGCTGAGTTTGCCTTCTATGAGCTGCTGGACCCTGAAACCTGAGCTGCTGAACAGCCAGAGATGTTACTTCTCCCTTGGAGGCAGCTGAGCCCTGGGAAAAGCAGGCTTCCAGAGCCGGAAGTAGCAGGGGAGGAGAAAGGTGAAGAGGAAGAAACCTGCAGTGCAGTAGAGTTTTGGTAAGACAGAAGCATAAGCTGCAGAGACACTGGAAAGGGACTTCCCTGGGAATCAGAGAACACGTTGAGTTTCCTGCAGTGCAGGAAGCCACTTTATTGCTGGATGGAAAGCTCCCTGCAGGGTAGCCCTTCTATCTCTGAGGATGCGGCAGACTGGGGTAAATTTGCTTCCAGCTGTGTTTCATTTCTATTTTCTCACTGTGAGGCTTCAGTATTTTAAAAATGTTCAGATTCCAGTCTTCAGTCACAGATAACTGCATCGTGTGCTACGTCAGCAGGAGCAGAGCCACAGGCTGAAGGCAGTGATTTATTATATTTACTGGTGAAGCATCATCTGGGATAGCATATCCAGTTTTGGGCTTCTGTACACAAAAAAGAGATATAGACAAGCTGGAGAGGGGCACTGGAGGGGAGCATGTAATGCGGAGAACCTGTGTGTGGGGTTGGGTTTGTTCAGCCTAAAGGAGAAGAGTAAGACTCCAAAGGGACTTGTCCTCTGCTACCGAGTGAGTGAAGAGAAAGCCAGATTATTTCTTGAATGTGCACCATGAAAGGACAAAATAAACCCAAATAAACCCAGTCAGAATTTCCCATCTCACCGCTTAGAAAGAAAAAACCAGTTTCACAGCGGGTAAGCACTGAATCAGTCTGCTAAAGGAGGCTGAGGAACCTCCATCCATGGAAGATTTTTTTGAACTTCACTGAACAGGGCCCTGAGCAATCTGATTTGACCTTGAAGCTCTCTGTGCCTTGAGTAGAAGGTTGCATCAGATGACCTCCAGCAGTCCCTTCCAAGGTAGATTATTCTGCTGGCCTGTAAGACATATGTTTACATGGCACTTTATTGGAATGCCCTGGAAAGTAATGTGGATTTAGGTACATGGCTGTTCTTTTGTTGTTTGACTTTTGAAGGTCGTTTAGCAAAGTCAGTAATTTCTTTGTGCTGTGTTTCTCTTAGGGCTTTGTAAAACATTTAATCTTCCCATGTGAAGACTGACATCTGCTGAAGGAAACTGATTCACTGTGTGGTGTCAGCCTTTTTCTTGTCCAATTGGCAAACGTTGAGTTTCCTTGTGTATAACCTGCCATACAGTGTGGTTGGTTGCAGGCCTCTTAAAATCCTGCTTTTATTTGGGCTTCTTCCTGGCCCTTCTGTGCAATTTCATTACTACAGATCAGAAGTTCTCATTCTTTGCATTCCTTCCTGCATGACTGGGATGAAATGGAAAATATTTATCAGCATTCTGACATCAACCTAATCTTTCTTGCATTGTTGATTAAATTTATTTTTTTTCCACATAGTGGCTAAATATCCTGTGCTGAAGTTCTTACTTTCTGACAATCTCTGCTACAAGAAGCTGTCTCTGGACTCAGATCTTGCCAGAGTGGGTCTGTAGAGGAAAATAGCTGTATTTGTGTGCGGATGTGGTATTTCAGACTACTTTTTAACCTAGTTTGTTTTCTCTGGACTGAGCGTGCCTGGATTGTCTCTTCCACCTTAATTTTGTCCCAAGAAATCCAATTTGCACACTCAGCCTGAGCACTGGTGTAGAACAAAGTGTGATAGGTGAGGGTTGTCAGGAGGTTTGCTTCAAAAGCACAATCCTGGTCTGAACTAAATGCAAATGTAGTTGCACCTATAAAATATTGTTGTGTATGTGAAATGTATTGAAGTTGAGACTTTTCTTACTTGCTTGTGGAGACTTAAAACAGTAAAGAATTCCTGGGGCCATATATAGCATGAGCCGAAGTCGTGTAAACTCTCAAACATTTTAAAAGAAAAATACAGTTTTGATAACGGGTGATTGTTGCATTACCATGGATTATATTCTGAACTTTACATGTCTGTGTTGTGAAGCTACTGATGAGCAGTCATGAGTAATCATGAGCAGTCGTCTGCAAATGTGTTGTGTTAGGGTGTGCTAAGCTGAATTCCAGACATGGAGAGAGAGAATCAAAAGCAGAGGGGACAGAAGGGCAACTAATAGGGGAGAGAAAAAAAAGTTAAATGTAGGGTTTAGTTAATCCTGTAAATTATAGTGTAAAATGTTAAATATGTGGAAAGTCATGCTTGACCAGCCTGATGATGATCTATGGTGAAGTGTTGACCTCAGTGGGTGAGGGGAGAGCAGTAGATACTGTTTATCTTGACTTTAGGTCTCTTGGCACTGTCGCCTTTACCATCCCCATGCACAAACTAATGAAGTAGGTACTAGATGCACAGACAGTGAGGAGGATTGAAAAGTGGCTCAGGTGCTGAGATAAAGGGTTGTGATCAGCAGCACAAAGTCCTGCTGGAGATCAGACATTGGGAATGTCTGAAACACCCCTGGGGTTGCTGCTTGGGCCATTGCTGTGTGTAAGGATCTCATGGAGAGGACTGAAGAAGCTGAATCCAGATTCTTCTCAGTAGTGTTCAGTGAAAAGAAATACAGTGGACACAAATTGAAAAAAGGAAAATTAGTTTAAATATAAAAAGAAAGAAAGGTTTATAATAGAACCTTATTTTTATGGTAAGATGGTCAAGTGTTAGCACGGTTTGCCTAGAGAGACTGTGGACTCAGTCTTTGGAAATATTTGAAGCCTGACTGTGATGACCCTGAGCAACCTGCTCTAGTTTGACCCTGCACAGAGCAGGGGGTTGGACTAAATGATCTCCAGACTTGCCCTCCAGCTGCAGCTATTCCCTGATTCTTGCTCATCGTCCTGCTCTTACAAAAAAGTCACAACTTCAGACTGATCATACAATGCGTTCCTAAAAAAGCTCTGTATGAAGTAGAATTTTCTTGGTAGATTCAGGAGAGTTGATATGCTGGTATCAGACTACTCCTGGTTCCTTTTTGCCCTCACTTAAATTTGTCTTTGCGGACCACTTAATTTAAAATTATCAATTGCTCATACTGATTTAGCACTCCATAGACTCATTTTATCACATACTTTATTACACAAATTTGGGCACTACTTTGACTGGGACTTGTTGAAGTTTTTACCCAAATTAAAGTCAAACCCTGTGGAAGTAAAATAGCTTCTAGTTAGTTCTTAGTTTAGGTTATAACAAGCTCTTGTTAGATTTGGATTTGAAACTGTATTCCCAGTTTACTAATAGACGTAACCCACTGTTGTCTGTGCTTCATTGGCTCTTTTGGTAGGAATCTTCTTTGAGTTGTCTTGGATCATTCCTTTTTTTCTCTAGACTTGAGTCATCAGCACAAACGCTGGAGTTGATTCAGCTTCCCAATTCTTACCTGGCTCCTTAAATAGAGTTGGCCTGGTTTAATGTACACTTACGTGGGCTTTGCTGGCAATGTGAAAACTTGAATGACTTCAAACCAAACTCTTGTGCCTTTGCTGATGTCTTTTTTGTTCTTTTATGCTGAGTATGTCGCAAATACCTCTGCCCTGATTCCAGGTGGTAGGCCTAGACAATCTATCAAAGTTTATCTGTGCTCAGCAAACTTCAGCTTTAAGAACTGTTCTTTCCCTGATTTCATGGCTGCTGGAATGTATTGACCAGCGCAGCCTCTGAGCTGAGCTGACCATGCACTTGGGTATCACGACTCCCACACTTTCTCCCAGGCTATTTCATTATTCAGCATTGCTGCTAAGCATCTTGCCTGTGAATCATTGTGCCTGTGATTCTGATGTATTGGAAGATGCAAAATGGTGTGAGATAGGAATGTGCTCAGGATTCTTTTTTCCCCTCTCCAACGCAATCACTCTTACGTATTCATGCTGCTGCTTTACATTTCTGTTTCAAATTTATTGCCTTCTTTGCTCTGCATTTATTCCCTCCCACACTTAAAAATCTTTGAAATTATTCCTGTCTTTTTCTTTCCCACAGCAGTGCCAATCATCCTGTCCTGTTAACATTCCCACAGACATCTTGGAGTTTGTTCTTCAATGACAGGAGTGTATTCACTTCCTATGCCACCATCATCTTTTCTCTCTCTCTCCTGAAATTGTGCTGAGGTGTTTTGAAGTGACATAATCACTTGTCTTTCTTTACCTGGAAGTATTCTGCTGCTGAAACCTGGAAATGCAGTGGCTTTTTCCAAATGCTAATTATGTTACCTTACCCACGTTGTTGGTCCTGGTCAACTTTTGGTCTCCGTTTTGATCTTTCAGTGCTTTAAAGACTTAGAGCCATTGGCAGCTTCCTGAGTGCTGACCTGCTGCGTGAGTTGTCGTGGGTCATGCGTGGGTTGTCATTAATATGACATAAAATTGCTGCTAATAATACAATTCAATAGGAGATATTCACAGCCTTCCCCCGGATTGGTACTTCTGCTGCTGGCACTGTTCTCTTCTGCACTTAGTTCCTGCATCAATCCTGCCTCCGCTGCACTAGCAATTTTCTGTTTGAAATTTTTTGTTATGTGTGATCCCCCATTCATTTATCTGAACTACTCCATTAATGATTCCCGTAAAAAAGAATCCAGCTTTAAACTTCTGCTGCCTTATTTTGGCATTCAAGTGTATGGATTGCAGGAATCTCTTTCAAAATGCCTTCCAAACACCTCTTGAATTTGTGCAGACTTGTACTTGCCTACCACGCTTCTGCCTGCATTTAAGAAAGATGTATTTATGTTTGTCCAGTCTTGGAGTTTTATGAGTTGGTGATACAACCCCAGATTGATGAAATTTAAGGTTGTCCTAACCCCATGCCTTTGATTTGAGGTGAAAGTTTCAGATGTTTTTTATTACAATTTATAAACAATGCACTATATCAAGAAAGCGCTCAAATAATGCGATCTCAAAAGTAATTTAAGAGACAAGATTAAATGGTTAGAAAACTATTCTGCAAAACCAGGATGTAGAGGTAACGCAGGAGTCTCTTTTTGTAGTTCAACCACTTTGAGTGGCTTTCCAGATTGCAGCAGATTCTGTACATTGATAAATGGAGGTCTGAGATAGTGGAAAGAAAGAAGCTTAGGTTTGGTTCTCTGTTATCTGCCATTTTGAAGACTGAAATCTCTGTCTGGGATCTGTTTGTTCTTTCCTTTGAATTTAAAACTGCATGGGCTTTAGGTCACTTTTATTTATGTAAGTTCTTCTGCAGTGTTCTGTTACTTAACAAATTCCTGTTGTAAGTACCAGTGCCTCTGGTTTCCCATGCACCAAAGGAAGTAATATTTTAATTCCAGACAAAGCAAATTCTGTGCAACTGAGTTCTCCATAATTATTACAAATAAAGAATTATGGACAAAAAATTACTGCATATTAAAAAAATATTCTGATTGTTGCAGCATGCAGCCATCCTGTAGATTATAAAATTGCTGTTTAAGAGTGACTTCTAAACAACACAAAAATATCTCTGGATTCTTTTTCTGCCTTTTAAAGTTTTACTTGAAAAAATACTATTTC
The DNA here is from genome assembly GCA_024500445.1 of Entomyzon cyanotis. Classification (NCBI taxonomy): domain Eukaryota; kingdom Metazoa; phylum Chordata; class Aves; order Passeriformes; family Meliphagidae; genus Entomyzon; species Entomyzon cyanotis. Next base: position 69,459,192 of record JAKEPQ010000871.1, read on the forward strand.
TTTTATCACTGTTTGCTCTAAAAGTAGTTCTAGAATAGTTCTTAACCTGTAATTCTGTCTACATTTTAGGGGCAGAGGAACTGCTGTTGGTTTGGAGCATTAAGTTTGCATAAATGTGTTACTTCAGAAATTTGTATGGTAGTAAATAAACCAGCAAAAATAATTATTTGTGTTTATCTTGATAAACAGAATAATTTAATTAGCAAATTGAAATACAGCAGTTGTTGTAACTGGGGAATGGCTCAAAGGCATTAGAGGAAAAGTCAAAGATGTAGGCCATTTAAATGTAAATAATTTTTTTGCAGACTTAAATTGATGTTTAAAAAAGTCCTAGCATTGCCTTGAAGATTCTCTGTGGCATGATTTTGTTCTTGGTAACTACTCTGTCTTCCAGAAAATCTTTTGTAGTCTATGTACTTCCAAAATGCCCCGACCCCTGAAACAGCCGAGGTCAGATTCGACAGATTGCTCATTGCAGGGGGATTGGACTAGATGACCTTTAAAGGTCCCTGCTATGATTCTGTGATATTTAGTAGCTTTTGAACATTTGTTCTACAGATTAGCAAGTAACTCCTGGTGTAAGTGGATGTGAATATAGAAACCTGTCTGTCTGTCTGTCATCTATCTCCTCTTTTGTATCTTTACAGAAACAAGGCAGTAAGTTGGGACTGTCTTTAGGGATGGCAGAATATGTGTCTGTCTTTATGAGTGAGTGTGGTTTCAGTCCCTGTTGGTTTGTGTTGCTGCCAAGGTGGGCTCAGTTTAAGCCCCTGTGGCTGCACAGTGCCTCTGGTCAATGACCACTGGGCTCCCTTGGCTTGCAGCCTTGGCAGACTGATGGGAATCTTTTGGTATTTAGCAAGGGGCTCTCCTTTTATGTGCAAATTTTATATATTATGTCCATCACTGCAGTGAACATGATGCCTTGGAGACTTCAGTGGGCTTCTCTTAGGACAGTCTTAACATGGAGCAGACTGCCCTGAGACAGTCTGCCACTTGATCCAGGAATTGCTTTATTGGGAAATTGGTTCTTTTTAAAATCTGCTCACTGTATATTGCCTGGTCTGTGTCCCTTCAGAAATATGGTGGCATTGTTGGTGTGTGTAAAATGCTTTGTAAATGGCAACCAGACATTTCCATAACATTTTAAGATGCTACTTCCTGTGTCTAAAAGATGAGACATTATTTTTTTGTTAAAGTTGTAATTCAGTTATCTTCATGGAATGTTGCTTTGTCTGTGACTGTCTTCAGTTGCTTCTGTGTGTAATAGAAACACAAACATGTTTGAGACACACACTGAGATTCGTTCCCACTTGAAATTACTGCATCACCTGCAGGGCTTATCCTTTCCATGAAAAGGGGTTGCTATCACTGGATATCATACAATGTTAGAACACTCTTCAGCACTTTTTAAAGTACTAGTTTGAAGAGTTGTGACTTTCCTCTGTTACACACATTTTGGAACTTGAATTTCTTCTTGTTCAAGTTGGTGAAACCAGTGCCATGGAGTGAAACAAAGCAATTCCAAGCGATCCTTTGAGAGAGCAGGTGGTACAGCCAAGGTGCCTCTTGCTGTGTGTTGTATTATCTGAGTTTAAATTTATCTCTGTGGCCTGAAAAAATTGTAATGTAGCTGGTGGTATCTCTAATGAACCAACATAGGATTTTGCTTGTCCATCTTAAGTTGAAGGATGAATATGAAGTTCTGACTGTAAAATCGCAGTTTGTGACTAAAATGTAAAGATAATACTTCAAAAATTCATATTAAATTGCAAATTAATACTTAAAGCTTTTTTTGTCTTTTCAACAATGAGGAAACAATCAGCTTTCTGCAGTAAGCCCTGCTTGCTGCAAGGAAAAAGAAAGTGTTGAAACAAATTCATATTTTATGGTAAAGATCAGTATGGAACACCTCACATCAAAGGGCACAAGGTGGAGAGGACTGGAGTTTTTTAGTAAGGCACATTTTTCCCCCTTAACTGGGAAACTGTGCACTGTATAAAAAATGATGCTATTGGATTAACTCTTAATGGTTGCAATTTTTGAGTGCTTCAGTGCTGCCACTCTCCATTCATAGCTTATTTGCATGGTTCTAATTTAAGTGACTAAAGACAAAATTAGGTGGCCTATAGCTGTGTGATAAGCTTTTAATTGGAGCTGTATCCATAACTGTTCTATGAATTGATTTTATATAACTGAAATAGAATATTACCATGAAATCGTGTTAACAGATTGCAAAAATAATTAGCAAATTAAAGTTAAATCACCAATAAATATTCTCAGTTAATTTGATGATCTTACTTGTGAAGCAATACAAATATAACTAAATACGCATTGCTTGGTGAAGTCAGCTGTGGTAAGGTTGTGAGCGAAATTCAGAGTGGAATTAACTGGGGCACAAGTGGTCATGATTAGGAATGCAGAACTGAGTAGCAGCTAAAGTTATCCTGTACCACCAGATAATTTTAAATTACAGTTTTTGTTAAAGACTCCCTAATTTGGATGTTTACATCTATCTTGGACAAAGTGATAGATGGACTGGGCTACAGAGAACATCTCACATCAGATTATTGGGTCTGCATCTGTGTGTCTGGACATGCACAAGTCAAAAGGCAGTCACTGTGGGACTGAAGTTATGACTTGATGGAAGTTTTACTTTGCATTTTCTGAGATCCAGTGACTATGTTTTTTTGACCTTTGCAATTGGAATGTTTTAATACAGTTTTTTGACAAAAAAAAAAAGTGATTAAACAGGTACATTAGGCTCCAGAAAGTATCTTTGACTGTTAAAGCGTGGCTGGGAGTGGAGGCAACTAAAAGATCTTAAAAATGGCCAACAATACCAGCACAGATCTGGACTGTCATATGCTACGGGGTCTCAAAATTAAGCTTAGAGTATTTCTGGCAGACTTAGTTACGTGAAGTAACTGCAGGTGTGATTTTGGAATCAGTTCTAGGTCCCAAATATGTGTAGCCACTTAATGTGAAGTCTACAAAAAGTTAACCAGTCCATTGCCAAAGTCAAACAAGTTCATAAGCTGGGTTTGCATAGGTGTGAAGCAACAGACAAAGATAAGAAACTATAAAATAATGGAAAAGTAGAATCTGAGGAAGTCTTGTTTCCAAGAAAATAACAAACTTCACAGAACATCATAGAAACCGTTGGTTCTAGTTTTTCCAGAGGCTTCTGATTAAAACGAAGTTACTTAAAGTCAAATGAAAAAAACCCCAAAAAATAAGCAATGAAAAAACCCCAAATAAACAACCCACAAGTAGAATTAGTTGGAATTTTTGTATGGAAATGTTCTGCTATTGGAAAATGCTTTGGTTTGAGGAATATCATGTGTTTGGGTTTGTTGTTTGAAACTCCATGTTTCGTAAGGAAGCTGACTGTTTAAGTATAGATCAGCTGCTTTGAAATAAGATCAATTTTCAGTCACTCACTTGTACTTTAATGTATTTGCTATTTAATTACTGTCAATTTAATATTGACAATCCAGTGTCAAGCTCTTCTATCAGAGAGTGAACCAACATACAGAATAACTAAATGATTTAGAACTGTATTAAATACTGTATTAAATGCTTTCTGAAATCACAATGATACTTTGTATATGAGATGCCTGATGCAGAACTAGTTCTGCTTTAATTTTTTTATTATTTTGGTTTTTTTATATCTCTTTAAAGCTGTGTCATACTTCATAAGAAATATGGAGATACTGAGTGAACAGAGTTCAAAATACAGGAATGGAACTGGTTCTGGTCCTTTTCTGGGCTGAGTCAATGGAAGACTGTTTCTTGAGTTCTAGTTGGGAAAATAAGTTTGGGTTTTATGGAGAGGAAAAGGGGGAAACTAAATCTCATCTATCTTCCCATAAGATACAGGTTCTTAAATGGCCCATCGTGGTCTCTTTCTTCTGTTCATGAAATCATCAAATCAGTCTTCTAGGGAGAAACTGGGATAAATCCATTTTATAAATACATTACAAGAGCACTTATATTTTAGAATTACTCAGCTTTCTTACTTCTTTTTCTTGATCGTTATTTTCATGCTCTAGGGGATAAAAAACTTCATTAATAGATTTCTCATTTCATTTTAGAGCCATTGGAATCTTTATGCCTGACTTTTAGGTCTCATTGTATCTAATCTCCATCTGTCCTTTGAACATAAATAAAAAAATAGCAGCAGAGGATTTATCAAAATAGAAGACAGTGTCACCTGTCTGTAATGAAGACAATAATTAAAATTTGTGTATGGCAAATTTTAAGTATCAATACTTTTTTTTTTGTCTGCAGCTTGTTTTGGGGATTAACAGAATAGACTATTTGATTTAAAGTGTTGCAGCAAAATAAATCCCACCCTATAATATCAGGATAAAATAGCAATTACGTAAGAGATCTATTATCCATTGCTTTATTATTTGCTGTCTGACTGCATGCTGTTTGACAGTGGACTTTTTTCTCTTTTTTTTTTTATTCCCTTTTGAACTGGGCTGCTTCTGCTGGCTTGGCAGTAAATGCTGTTTTCTCTCAGCACAGCCATTAAATCTCTCACCTGCGTGTCCTGTGCAGAGCTGCAGTTGAGAGATAAGGTTGGTCTCTCTCACAGCAGTGAGCATTGGTATTCCAGGCTCTTCTTTCAAGGGCATTTTGCTGTGATGAAGCATCTGAAATGACAAGGAAAACATACAGGCATGTTAAATACCCTTGCTAGTCTGAGATGAGTAAAGGTAAATGGAAATGATTTAAAAATACATTTTGAAGCTGTTAACAGAGCTCGTGGATAACTGCAAATCACAGTTTTAGGCAGGAGTATTACAAACCTATTCCAGCTGGCATCATCCATTAAATAACAAATAGTAATAGAGAGTACTTGTCCTGCTGAGCTTACACTTAAAATCTAAATAAAACACAAAGCTCTGAGCCATTCTGAGTGTGCGTTCCTGCATGTTCTTTGTCCAAGGTCACAAAGGTAGTTCTTGTGAAGAATTGAATCCATTTCTTCAGTGTCTTGTTCCTGTAACAGCCTCTGAGCACCTCCATCTTCCCACTGGGAACTGAGGAGTTGCTTGGGATTTCAGCTTCTTGCAGCTCTCAGAGCACTGGCCTGGCATCCTCTGTGTGTGTGAATCTCTTACAGAATCCATGTAGGACCTGGTTTTAATTCTGTTTCCAAGTACTGCAAGAGTAAACATATATAAGGACTTCACCTGTTTTGTAGTCTGTGTTCATTATCACTTTTATAAAATTAAAGACAGCATAAAAATCTGTTTTACACATGCTCTTTAACATTGGATGCATTGACAGAGCAAGTAATACCATTCCTGTCTTGCTGTTGGAGAAATGGAGGCACAGTGATAACTTAGTGTAAGATTGAGTTCAAGATTAACACATTTAAGCATCAGTTTACACATATGTACATATGTGCTAGACGCTTAATTTTATTTTGTAGTTGCTGGAAACTTCATTAGCAATCAGAGGTTAGAAATTCAGAGGTTAGAAAGAAATTCAGCCCATCCTAGACTACACAGCAAGTGATAGATCAGCAAAATCCCACTCTAATAGTCCGTGGAGTGCATTGAACAGGGAGTGTGTTGAACAGTTGCCCAAATAATAAGTGCTAATTTAAATGTCTTAAAGAACCTCTTGGGGCCTCTGGCTGATGGTTCAGAGGAGAGGGATCTTCCAGAGGTCCTTCATCATGTCTGCCAAGCCTGTGTGCATGTCTTGGATGCCCTTAGGCATCTCCCATTGCATTAGCTATCCATGCTGGAGCCATGAAATTAATTCCCAAATGTGTTGCTTATACTGACAATGTGTGTACATGTAGCATGTGGGGATCTGTGTTTAGTTCTCTTAATTTAAAACTTTGCAATTTATCAATGATCCTGTGTAGATAGGCTGCAAATAAATTCAGCTTACACTGCAGGGTTGCTATTTTCTTCAGTTGCCAGGGATTCATGTGTGTGTTACGTATTCTGCAGGTGGTCATTGGTTCACCAGATGAATCAAGGATGTCCTGACTCCTGAACTGCAGCAGTTCATTTTACCAGAGAGAGGGGTTTGCAGGAGTTTGGACCATAACAGTTGTTTTCTTGTGTGTATCTGGCACAGAAAAGGATTTGTAACCATTCTGAGTTGACAGAAGACACACGCACAGATTTCCACCCCCTCACACCTCCCTGAATTTACTTGGAAGTGAAGGACTATGAATGGTACAACCACGTTAAAATAATTGAGCAGTTCTGACTCACAGTTGCAGCTTGTGTGTAGCTAAATGAGACAGCAGAGTGATGCTGCCTGACTGACACAGTTGTTTATGCAGTCACTGAAGTATTCTCACATCATGTGCAGGCCTTTGAGTTGTTGGATATTACCTTTATTAAAGAGGGAGAAATCCTTCATAATGCTAATGATTTGTTTTATTTTCTCGGATACCCTCAGAATCCGAGACCTAGAAGCGTGACTAACAGAAAGTTATTGCCTACAGAAAAGCAAAATATCACTTAAAATACAGAAAAGTTACCTTTCCAAAAAGCAAAGCCAGCCAATGCATTTTCCAAGCTCAAAAGTCTCTGCACATATGAGGAACTTAATGATTTAGGATTATTCTAAGTGTAATTAAGCTTTTCTTTTCTTGTCTGGTCAAGGTTCTGTGTGCTTAAAAATCTTCCCAGGAATGATTATTCATTATGAGAAGGGTTGAATTGGAGTCCATTTTTTTGCCACAGTTGATGCCAATTTAGGATTTGTAGAAACTTTAGCTTGGGGATCAGACTCATCTTGGGAAAATCAGTGGATTTGTAGCTGTTGGATAGATAGTTCAGTGTTCCTTATTTACTGGAAATGATTGTTAGATGTTCTGTTTAAAAGATGTATTTCCAAACAGTTTGATGGCCACTCTCTTTGCTGGTTGTTCCTCTGCCTGGATTTGTCTGGTGCTTCCATCCTTTTGGGGGTAATTGACTTTAGCACGAGCCAATGCTCACTGTCATGAGAAGAAAAAAATATTTTCCTTCTCTGGCTGAGCTGAACCCTACTCAGTCTTCAGTGTTCTATTTTCTTTATATGTCCTTGTGAAACACCTATTTGAAAGAGCTGACTTTGCTCCTGAAGAATGTTTCTAGTTGGCCTTTCTTATCTTCTGCTGCAGACAGAGAAATTGGAAGAGCTGTCTTTTCTTCTGAATTTTTTTTTCAGGGCTGTCTCTTACATTACTAAATTTTTAAGGGTTTTTTAAAGTATTTATCATTTATAATGCCATTAAAAATAAGATTATATTTGTAAAAGCATGTTCCTAGTAACAGGTAGGAGCATGGTTTAAATGCTGTTTACTTGTGTGACAGGCTGAACGAGATCAATAGAGATGCACATCATTAAAAACATTTCAATCAGCCATAATGTGAATCCATTTCCAGTGTTCTATTCAGCCCTCAAAGGGTCACTGATGGAGGGCTCCTTTTTATTTTTCTGGATTTGTACATTGACTTACTAGCGTTTGCACCTGCAAGCAGAGCTGCTACAAAAGTAACACCTCTAGTACCAGTGATAACAACCACAAGCTACATCCAGAGAGCAAAGAAGTTAGGATTGCTTCTGAATTTAGCTGCTGGTTTTGCTTACAATGTGATGCTGCTGTGAGGTCCAGAGCCAGTGAAGTTTCCCTAAGGCTAAATCAGTAGTAGTTTGCTTGCAAAAGAAGGGTCAAGATCTTGCAGAAGTTGTTTTAATGACTTGAGAGTTGAGCTTGTAAAGTCTTAAATCCGTGGTTCTACTCATAGGCATTAAGCTGAGACCCAGCTGTAGCTACAGAAGGAAAACAACTCCACACACAGGAGTAAAACAGGACTTGTTACCCTAGGAACTGTACAGATCCATAATGTGAGATAGTCCCTGGCTGGAATAACATGGCTTTTATTTTCCTTCTGAATGGGGAAGCTTTTTGTGTTTCTGAAGGCTGACTCAGGTGTAGGACCTGATCGTCAGTGTTAATCATCAGAGTCCAGTGATGCTGTGGGGTTACTGTGGTCCTTATGAAGGAACAATAACATGGAATATTGCTCTGAGTTCTAGAACCTGTCTGATGCCTGTGCACATAACTGTGAAAAAATGGTACTTCCATGCTCAGCCTGATTTTACAAATGAGCCTCAACTGCTCCTAAATTCAGCCCCCTGGAATATTCATACGTAGCAAGCAGTGCCAGTTAAATTCCATGCACAGCTGTTACTGTGGACAAACATTGAAACAAATTAAAAAGCTTCTGAGTAACTGTTCAAAACTTCACTTTCTGTTCTCAGAATTTATGGTCATGGTCTTAAACTCCATGTAAAATTGGTGAAGGATGGCAGTAGAGTTAAATAGTGGCAACAGTTTGTGATCTGGAGAACCTACTGACTGAATATGCTGAAGTGGAGGTCTGTCTATATCAATTTCTGTTTATTAAATATGATACTTTAAAATATGCATGAAACATGGCTTCATTTCTTCTTGTGAGTTTGGTGAACTCAATTTAGCAATACCATCTAGAGACAGAGTTAAGAAATCTTTTGAAAGAAATTGAAATGCTGTTTCTTTAAATTTGGATGAAAAAGAAGTTTCCTGAACTGGAGGAATAAGTCAATATTAATCAATTCTAAAGTGTTCAATAATAAATTTTTCATTAACATTAGGTGAGACGATAAGGAATTGTAGAGTGCCCTGATAAAAAACACTCACATAGGACTATGTCTTGATTTCAAATGAGAAGTGAGCAGTAACAAATAGAATATGACATATATTGAAAGATATAAGTTGGAAAGAAAAGAAAAAAGAAAGCTTTGTAGATTTCTTCTGTTAGGTAATCTTTGTTTTCAAGAAGCCAAAACAACTAGGTTATCTTTGTAAAGAGCTCACTAAAATACCCTAGTGAGCTAGAGTGGTTTTTTAAAGGGGAAAAATTAGGTTATACTTTGGAATAGGCAAGAAGAAGCAAGAAATAAAAGTAATTGGGATCTCAGTAAGGTTTCCTTATCCAGATGGAGTGGAAAAATTGCAGTGATTCTCTTTTGAAAGGAGACAAATAGTAGAAGTGCAGGAATAGTCATGAAGTGGAACAGGTCAGTTTGCACATCAGGTACCAGTTTTCAAAGCATTAAGGCTATTGAAATTGATAGGTGAGTTTTTAAGAAAGGAAAAAAATAATTACAGACCTATCCAGTGTGGCTCTGTCTTGTAAGGTCTTTTTTCCATCACTGCTATGAAACCACACTCAGGCCAGGAATCACCCTCACTTTGGATGCCTTTATGGACCTTGGAGACCAGCATCATCTGATTCTCGATGTTTTCCTTCTTCAGATGCTTGTTTTGTTTTTATCCTGTTGGTCCATCACTGTTAAAACTTTCATAAGACTCAGACACAAGACTCATCTTTGCTTTCAGTGTTTCTTTCCAACTCTTTGATAGCCACTTACTAGCTTCTCACTTTTCTTACGCCATGATTTTTCCATTGCTATCTGCCTACAGCTTCAATCAGGCCTTTATGGCTTTTTTCCTCTGTTATCACATATATATTATATTCAAATATATGATCAAAAGTTTCTATAAACACTCACAAAAATGTTAACTTCAAATTCTTTCTGAAAAGTGGCTTTCTGTGGTTTATGAAAAATCTTGACAGTGATTAAGTGACCAGTGCATAAAGCAATTGATAATTATGACAAACAGTATTGATTCATTTACTGCCTTGTGCTGCCCTATCCATTTCTGTTGGTCTGTATAGTCTGGGTTTATAAAATATTTAGTGCTGGGATATGTTTCTGTCCTGGCTCTGATCTTAGTTTGTGATTTCTGCTGAGGAGGTTGCTATAAATTCCATTGAAAAGAGGGAAAATTATTTAATATAACTTGGAAAAGAATGCTCTGATAAGAGATTTTGGCTTATCTGTCTCAGCATCTAATGTCACTGCCCTCTCACAGTAAAGAATTTCCTCCTAACATCTAATGTTAGTATAGTTAGGAGTTTATTTGTAAGTGAAGTGGAGTTAAGCAGAGTCTCTTACAGTGAGCCATGAGATGCTCCTAGGTTCATACCAATAGTTAAATATATTAATTCTCCCTATTAATCTCACCTATCCATAAATGTCAATTCTTGGCCTACAACAATTAGAAGTAATTTATGGATCACAAGAATAAACCTTAAAGGAACAATAAGGGTTCCAGTCTAGGATAAAGATCACTTCAGAAGTCCCAAATTTGTAGGTATTTTATTTCTATCATTAAAAAAAATTATTAAACTTGCAAATGATAAAATCTTGCAAAGAATAAACAGACCACTGAGTCAGCAGGTGTAAAGCATCTTCACTTCTATTTGTTTCTTTTGTTATATTTGTGAAGGGTTAACCCTTAGGATGGATGGTGTAAAGATTGTCTGGTGCGAAGTCCTAGTTTCAAGGAAATTTTCATGTTCTGTTCTTTGAAGGGGTATTGACTTCTGAATCACACACAGACATGCCTCTGATCTTCCTGGGGATGAGTCACAGTGCAGCGTGTATGCGAAGCACTGGGATCAAATTTGCAGTGTGTTGATCACTGCTGATGACAGGACGAGATGTTCTCTAATCCTGAGTGTGGGGTTATACAGTGTGCTTTATTAAAAAAAAGGACTTCGAGCTGTTAAAAGCAGAGTGCTGAGGTTTTTGTTGATTTGAAGGGTTTTTTTATTAGTGCTCTGCTGTAGATTTTAAAGTATAATAAAGTAACAAATGCTACCTTGAGCTTAGTGGCTTTGAATGCTGGGTTAATTTACACTCAGAGCAGAGCTTTCAGTGTCAGGCGATCTCTTTTCCTTTTTTTTCTTTTTGCCACCATAAGTACTCAGCTGAAACAACAGCTATGACTCAGTTGACAGTGAATGCTGCTTGAATTGATTTAGTCCGAGTTCAGATTTAGCACATAATCATGTTCAATTTGATCCACTGTGCTGCCTAGAGATAAAAGGGTTGAAAAAATAGATTTAGCTTATGTCAGTCTTTGTGGTGATGTCATTGCCATGAGAGATGGAATAGCGCTGTTACTATGCTGTGCCTGCTCAGTTGGTGGGTGTACGGGGGACAGGCAACCAGCAACTCACTTTAAGTGCACAGAGCTCGTGTTGGAGGCTTGCAGGCATTGCCAGCGCTGAAACTGAATCTCGGACTGTTCAATTGCAGTACTGAACTGAAGATTTTTTTGTTGTTGTTATTTTTTCTTCCCATCGTTTGTTACTCTGAGCTTGCCTGACTCTGTGTACAAAGGCGGGGGATGCCAGCCCGTAGCATGGACTGTGATGTTTCCACTCTGGTTGCCTGTGGGGTTGATGTGGAGGTTTTTGCCAGCCAAGAGGTTAAGGTATGCGCCTGCAATCCTTTTGTTGCTTCTTAGAAAAGCCTTTGGGAGCAATAAGCATTTGTATGTAGCAGTTCACAATAAGGGGGCAGATGAGATTCTGCTGTGGTGGTAAAAGACACGCAGTTTAAAAAAAAAAATCTGTTAATTAGTGGAGAGAAATATGGGAGAGGAATTGTGACTGCTTTTTACTGTGTTTTGATAAGCTGAAATAACAGTCTGGTGTTTACTCTTTAACGATATAAGAAATGGGTTATATAACTGACATCTGTGCATATGCATGTTTCATATTCATAAAAAATCTTTCATTGTTAATTTTGTCAAGTTATTTTTAGTCCAGTGTCACTTTTTAGATCAGCCTTACCATAAATGTTATATATTGATGTTGATAACCTTCAGATATCTTTACTCAGTTGAGCAGTAGCTGTTTCTTTCCTTCACATTCAAATCATATGTTCAAGCATAAATTTTTTGTGAAGGGTTAAAAGTTTTTAGCAAGTATTTTGATGCATCTACAGTGTAACAGAACACAAAAAGTTGTGCATCTTGCATATCATAGGAATACCTGAAAAACAATGCTTAAATCTAAGGCTTGATATTCAGGGCTCATAGTCTCTTAATTAGACAACTGCTGTAGAAAAGTCATTGTGTGTAATTGCTTACTGTTGAAATCAATTACCTTTTTCATTTATTCTCATATTACTGCAAAAAAATCACTGCAAATTAAGTTTGAAAGAGGACTTCTGAGTATGCTTTTCACAGATTATCTGAAAGAGCTCATAGGTGTAATACAGTGATACTCAGCAGTTTATTTAAAGGACAAAGGTACATACAAAATTAGTTTCTAATCTGATTGTTCTTAGTGTTGAAAGACTGGAGCAGGGTAAAAAGGATTTACAAATTGGAGGTCAGATTTTGAACCTTTGTTCTGTTTGGTTCTAAGTAAAACATTGAAGCCACTGGAAATATCTAGAAATAAAACTACTTTGATTTTCAAGAGGTTATGATTTTTATTTCCCTGTTAGTTTGTTACCATGTGAGATCACGTATTCTTTATACAGATGCTTTTGTGTTGGCAGCAGAATGCTCTTCTTAATTTAAGAAGCTTTTTCCTAACAGTTTAATAGTGGATTTAGAGATGAAATAATGAGTAATTCAGAGGAATGATTCAGGTGAGCAGTCTTGCCCTGCATTGGGACATGTTTCCTATATTATTCTGAAGTAGTAAAATGTCTATCTGCTTATTAATTTCTTTCCTTTGTCCTTTTTTTTTATTTTTTAACTGAGAGCATATTCTTTTAACTTGTGGGATTTACACCTGCATTGGTATGATCTTGTACTTGGGTCTTTTAGTGCCTGGTCCATGTTCTACATAAGACTGTGCAAGAAATTAAAGTTGTAGTGAGCTTCTTGTATCCTCATTCATATGTCAGTAGCAAGCAAAAAGCAAAATTTTGACTTCCATATTTCAGCAGAAAGAATTCCATTGACTTGGGTAAGACTTAAACTATCCTGCTTAAAGTTGCAGCATCTATAAAGTGTGGGCCAGGAATATGAGATAAGAGAACAAAAGGGTTACAGAGACATTACAGGAATTGTAACCCTTTTGTGTGACTTGGACTTTCAGTGCCGTGTTTCCTTTAGTTAAAACTGCCCTGTTTCACTTTTCCCCCTCCCTTTTGTCTGAATTAAAATGTTGATTGCAAAGACTTTGGGTATATTTGCAATGTGGACTGCACTGCAGACTGCACTGCAGCTTAGAAATGCAAAGTCTACTTTGAAGTTGCGTGGCTTAGGGCTGTCAGCAGTGTGTCCTCTGTGACCCACAGCTCACTGCAGGTTTATTTCAACTGGGTTGTCCCCAAAGCCTGTTGTGGAGGCTCTGGCCAGTTCTGTGCTCATCCCCAGGCTCCCCATGCAGCAGCCTGCAGCGTGGGCATCCTCTTTGTGAAAGTTTCACTGCTGCTGATAGTGTAAAGCTACAGATACCTATTGCTCTTTGCTCACTTACAGGGGAATTGCAGGGCAAAAACCAGTGTGGCGGCTTTTTTTGGGGGGGTTTTTTTGTTTTTTTTAATGCAAAATGCTTCACTTCAAGGTGGAGTTTTTTGATGACAGTATGGTCACAGCATAAAAACAACTATGTTTACTTTGATAGGATGGGGAACAGCTTTAGGGTAAAAAGGAAGGAGGCTGTTGCTGAGATAAGATGGGTGTGGAAGTTGAAGAGCAAAAGTAAGCTCAGAGTTCCTGTCTTCACCTACCTTGTGAGTATCCCTCAGCCCAGCCCTTCTGTGGGTCAGCCTGAAGGCACAAGTAGCATTGAAAACTGAAGTCTAGGCTATTGTCCCTTCTCCAATAGAAGTTTTTCTTGCAAGGAACCTTCTCCCTATGTGAAGAGAATGTTCCCTCAGTGGTAGAACAGATATTAAAGATCTTATGATATTTGTGGTGCTTGATGAGATTTGCTAAATGAGCTGTTAGTCCTGTAAAAGTAGTTCTCTGATGTCAGCAAGGATTTTGTTTAGGGTTTAGGATATGCTTACAGCATATCTCACTTTTATTTCAGTTCAGGTTTAGAACTGGTGTGAGGCTTGGGAGAAGGATGCTGGTTGTATGGAGCCATTGTTCTCCTGTGAGGTTTGGGAGAAGGATGCTGGTTGTACTGAGCCATTGCTTTCCTGTGAGGTTTAGAGAAGGATGCTGGTTGTATGGAGCCATTGCTCTCTTGTGAGGTTTGGGAGAAGGATGCTGGCAGCACTGAGCCATTGCTCTGCACTTTGCAGCACATGTGTTGGCCACAGCTAAGGGCTGGGTGTGTGCAGAGCCTGCCAGGCCTGCAGTGGCAGAGCTTGGTGGGTTGGGGCTCTGGAGCAGCAGCTCCCACAGTGGGTGGCAGTGAGGACTCCTGGAAGTTGCCACTTCTCTAGAGCATCAGCCCCTCAGAGCTAGGGAATTCTTATACAGAGCTGGCTTTGGGTGCAGGACTTAGAGGGGAGGGAGCTCTCCAGTTTATTGTTGCTTTTCCACCTCTGGAGGAGACCTTATTCTGTAGGCATTATGCTCTTAGCAGCTGGCAGTCAGGCTTGGAAGCACTCCATTTCCATTTGGCCTCTGGAACAGGGGAGCAATAATTTAGTACTGAAGGCAAAGCTTTTTAGTTGCTGCATTTGGAGCTGCTCATCCTTTCAATGAACAGAGGCTTGTATGGGTGCCTTGGCAATGCACTGACACCATGGGTTTGCCACCCCTGAACCCATCCAACAAGCCCCTCACTTCTGATCAGCTGCTGCTTTGAATTGTCTTTTCTAATCCAAAATTTGGGTCAGCCTAATCAAGATGCTACCGTCTGTAGATCAGGAACTAGAAGAGTTGAGAAGGCAACCACAGAAATTACAAAGTGCAGTTCTGCTTTGAAGTTCACCTGGATAATTAAAATTCTTTCAGTGCCTCTAGATGATAATTTCATGTAATGATCTTTGTTACATAAGCAATTAGTTAATGAATATCTTGTTTATTTCTAATAGAGGAATTCCAGACATCACCGAAACAGTGGCAAAGAATTTAAACTTGTATTTCTTACTTTAAGCACTGTGTTTTTATATGATTAATTCTACTTATTCTCTCCTCATTTGTGTTCACACAAACTATTCCACTCGGAAGCAAGTAGGATAGGGGCAACTTGGCACTACTGTAAGAAAGAAGAAATAGTAATGATCCAGAAGGATCACATCCTGAACACAGTTATGTAAAGTAATGTGGATGGGCCTATTGTCTTAACTCAGGGGAAAAAACAACGTGGACAGGAGCCAGGCAGCCAAGGGAAATAGCAGACATAGTTTCACTGTCTTGACTGTTGCTTTGAAGGATTAATCCCCATTGGAGCAGGATCTCTGTCAATCTGTAAACTCATTACTCAGTTCAGACACACTCCAGTGAGCACCCTGCTAATGGGAGTTGTTTGGGGTGGATGGGTTGGAGGTCAGTCACTGTCCTGCACTTGATTTGAGAGGTTTAGCAGTCTAAACTTCTGAGGTCTAAATGGCAAAAGCACACTAGATGCTTGTGGTTTTTGCTCTCCACTTCACTTCTCCACTCTTCTAAGTGGCTTGTTCACAAAGATGTTCTGAGATTTAAAGTTTAAGTGCTCTAAGGTCAGAGTCAAGTGAAGAAAGCTGGAGAAAAAGGGAGGAGTGTTGCCATCCCTCTAGATGCTGCCAACTGTCCAGTGTTAGGAAGCATGACTTGCTCTGGGAGAGTTTCTGAGTTTCTCTCTTTACATCCTTCTCCTTAGCCATGTGAGTTTGATCCGTGGGAAGAGTCTGTTGCACAGTCATAAGACTTCACAGACAGGCTATAAGGAGGAAACCAAACAACAGCATGACTGCCAAAAATACCCTGATGGCTAGAAAGGCCTGCTCTGTAACTTCTCTTGGTATTTTCTGTAGTTGGTAGTTCTTTCTGATTGCAAATAAGGTTGTGTCTGAACTCTGTGTAATCCTAAAGTTCTGCTGGAGAAATTGATGTGGGTGTCTTATGATTTCTGCTTACTGCCTGTGTTCATCTGGAGTAAGTAATGGAGAGGAGCTTCCCAAATGCTGTAGTGCTGTTTCCTGCTCTTGGCTTCAGGGTCAGCACAGAGAGATTCTGACAGCAAAGCTGGGGCTCTTGCAGCTGGTGCAGCTCCACACTGAGGTGCTCCCAGTTACAGTCACAGATTGGGCTTTGCCCTTCTAACACCCTTGTGTGAAGACAGCTGGACTCTTCAGGGAAGTTTCCAAAGAGGTGATAGAATGGTAAGACTTCTAAAGGTCAGTATATGCTCTTTGGGCTGATCTTTAATTTCTTGTACTTGCTTTTCCCTTGCCTCAGAAGAAGGGGATGTTGCTGTTTCACTGGAGTTTGGTGGCAGCTGCAGGTGCTTACACACCTCTGAATATGGCAAACCTTCTGCTTCTCCTTCTTCACCCTTTAGTGCTAACAGTGAACAGCAAAGCAAGTCAGAGGGCTTTGTATTCTCTCTGAATCCCCTTTCTGTTGGAAGTCACATGAAGGTATTTCCCTTTCATAAGGGTAACTAGACAATAAACAATTTGTCAAATGAAAATAAACAACAACTAGCATGTGTTGGTAGGAGGTGCAGAATTAATCCCAGGCAGGTAATAAGGTAAGGTGGACCTTGTAATTCTACTGACAAATGGCTCAGCCTATGTGAGGAGCACTGAAGAGATGGTGATCTTCATCAGCAGATTTGAAGAATTAATTAGTGCAGCTATAAATTGAGGTACTTGTAATATGGATACAAGTGTGATACTGATTTTTCATTAAATAATTACTTTGGTTAAAATTCTCAGAAGAACCTAGAGAGGTGAAGTACCCAAGTTCTTTCTCTTCTTCTAAAAAAAAAAATAAAAAAATCAAGGACACATAATTTTCAGTGTTTTCAGGTCTGTAGTGATCTAGTCTCATTTTCCTCTGAAGGTGCTGTATATGTGCAGTCTTTTGTCTCAAATTTTACTGATTCGGTTTGCTGCTGCTTAGCATGACTAAGCTTTGGTACTGAGCAGTGTTGCAGGCTCTGAGGCAGAGGTCTGCACCAACCTGGTGTATATTTTTAGTAATTTTTCTTCTCATAGACTAATGTACCTGCTTTATGTTTGGACAGTTCTTCCTTTAATATTTTCTAGGGGTGATTCTACCAAAGGCCTTAAATAATCTAATCATCTCTGATTATTCAAGTGCTAAACAGCCTGTTTGCTTTCGAAGATGTTACCTAATCGTATGCTGGAGTGCAAACAACCGTGACAGTGTGGTCTTGAGCAGAGAATTCTGCCTTGGCAAAGAGACACTGAGGAAGGAGTACCACAGTTTGTCAAACACTTGGCTAACACACAGGCTGCCAAGGTCCAGAAACTGGCCAAGCAAAGCCTCCAGTCAGTGGCCAGTTGCTGGAAGACTGTGTTTTCCATCCACATATTTATAGTGGTGACAGCATTGTGTGCATGAGTGTCCTGAAAATTTCCTCCATTAATATGATTTTCAATAAGCACCTTCTTCTAAATGCCAACAGAATTAAAATTTCCCGCAGAGGAGACTTCTCCCCTTTCTTTTCCTTGTTGGCAATGCCTTCAAAAAGCACGTGCAGCCATCAGGTTTGGCCCCAGCCTGTTTTCCCTCTAGGATTCAGGTTGATTTCTGCTTTGTCCATGTCCATTCCTGATAGCACAGACCACCTTATCACATCATCAGTGTCCTTCTGATGCCTTTAACTGTCCCCACGTGGAATTTCTGTTGGTTGAATCAAGAAGCCTTTGGTTGTAGCACCTGTGATGGAGTAAACAGCCCCATTGTCCTTGTAGGGTGGCAAACCAGCTGGATACTGCGCAACATCTCTGTGGAAGGGTCTGTTCTGTATACGTGGAGTTGCTGAAAAACCTCAGGGTGGTGTTATAGGTAAAAAGTTTCAAGTATTCTCATTTGCAGATGGAAAGCTGAGGGACCAGGAAGTTCTCTGATTAGGAAACTGGGTTTGGAATGCAGCAGAACTGGTGTAATTAATGATTCGTGTTCTTAATCGTGTTCTGTAGATGTTCAATCTCAAATGTCATTGAGCTCTAGACATTTTTCAGAGACCAAGGAGCTTTGCTTAGTTAGTTGCTGGTTTTGGTTGGTTTTTGGTGGGTTTTTTGTGCTTTGTTTTTCTTGGGGTTTTTTTTTTTTGGGGGGGGGGGTGTATGTGTCTCTTTGATTGGTTGGTTTTTGTCTTGTTTTTAATTAGTCCAAACTTGTTCCTTTTCAGAATCCACATTAGGTTTGGGCAGATGAAAAGACTGACTTTGTCTTGCAGGATGGCTTCATGTTTATCAGGAGAAATATACTGCAGCATGGGAGAGCCTCCAGTTCTGCAGCACCAGATAGTTCCACCTGTTGGAATAATAGTCCCTGAGCTGAGAAACACAGGAACCTGTTGAGCTCAGAGCAGTAGCAACAGGCAGCTGTTGAGGGGAGTTTTTCCACCTCAGTTTGTCACTTGCAGAAGAACATCTCTGCTTCATCTGTTGTAGTGAGAGATATGTTTGCCATTAAAAGGTGGAGGCATTCAGAAAGCTGAATCATGCAGCAGGATTTCTGCTGCACAGACACAGAGAAGTGGTAACTTGGCTGAAATCTCACTTGTCCTTTTATTCCTGTAGGTCAGATGTGCTGGTGTGAGGCAGATGAACAAATTCTGGTAAAAAACCTGCTAATCCTCTCAATAAAAGAAATTCCATTTATGGAGGAGATAAGAAGATGAATTGTTTGATTTGCTGTACAAATCTTAATCAAACTTTACCAGCCTCAAGTTTCATCATCCTTTGCTGTGTATTCTCTTGCCTGACGACAAGTTTTGCATTCAGTTTTTGCTACTTTTCCATGTTTCTTGGAGAAAATCAATAACTAAATTACTAAGAATAAAAGCTTTTGAATTGTCTGAATAATTAGACCTATACTGGGAAATTTGTTTTAACCACAGAACAAATGTTGGTTGTGTTGGGGGCAGGGTAGTATATATTTTGTTTTGTTTGGATAATTGTTATTTTATTTTTTAGTGCTGATGCAAAAACAAAACCAAAAGCAACCCATTGGCAGAAACAGCCTTTCTCCCTCAGAGAGGGACATTTATTTAAGAGAAGCAAATATTTTTAAGGGACAGATCATAGGTGGAACTGTTCTGAGCTGAAGGAGGAGGAAAGCAATTGGTTATTCAAAGTGTGGCTGAAATGGGCAAGGGGAGCATGGGGTTTTGGAGGAGGGAAGTCACTGTGATGAAGTGCCTCTGTTGGGAAAGACCAAGAGTGGGAAAAACTCCTGTGGAGGTTGGGGCAAGGAGGCAGGAGGTGGCAGGTCTTGTGTCTGAGGGTGGTGACAATGGCAGGGGAATCAGGATGGAGGGAGAGCCCATGAAAACGAGCAATCTATGGAAGACCGAGGTGAGAACAGATGACCTCTACTTGTTGTGCAGTAGTGGAATGATTTAATGGCAGAAGATGATACAAGATGCTGGAAAAACCCACTGATTATCTAAAAAAAGGAGGATTTTGTGACAAAGCTTTCATCAAGCAGGTGTCAAGCATCGTTGAAACCTTAGTTAAATTAATCTTGACAGCTTTCTACTTTACTGAAAGTGTCTTCCACAGGCTTCCATCCCACCTCCAGGTACCAAAATGCCTTTGTGAAGGGGTACTCTGGGCTGCTACCACTCTCCTTTCAACTCCTTCCTCAAACCCTTTTGCTGTTAAATGTCTCACAAGGAATTGAACGATTGAACACGCCTAGACTAAGCTACATATACATGTGTAGGATAGAAAATATGTTGGAACCTTACAAAAAAAATCAAATATATTGTCTTTTAATGTATTTTATTCCTGCCTGCCCTGTCTTTCTGCTTCATCCTTCTGGAATGTAAGAAGGATTTTTGTGTTTTGTCTTGTTGTTTTTGTTGAGTGTGGTAGATTATACTAGAAATAAATAACAGTAATTTTTAAACTGTTGGAAGTATCCAAGCAGTAGGTGATACAGTAAGACATATATCAAATTATGGTACTGTTCTGGGTGCATTTTTTTCAGCAAATGAAGGTAGGTAATTTGATTTGATTTTTGGTTTTGATTTCAGCAATTGAAGAAATTAACAATGGCACATACTGTTGGTGAAAATTAATTTGAAGTTAGCTTTTGAAATAGTCTGAAGTCAGATGAACAAGGAAAATTTTTTTTTTTTTTTGAAAAGTCATGCTCAGAGACCTTAAGGAGCTGGGAAATAGTGTCTTCTAAGAAGATTGTCTTAGAGACCAAGAAGAACATGAGAATTAGCAGCAAAGGAGGCACTTTTGAATGCATAATGGAGATTATCTGTCCTGATGCAAAGGACAGATGGGACAGACACTAAGAGAACTGTTAGGGCTAGATCAGATACTCCTTTTGCTTTACAGCAGTTTAAGGATTTATATATAAAGTAAAAACCAAGTGTGCAAGTTCACGAAATAAATTTCAATTAGCAGAGGATTTAAAAAAGAATGAGGGAAGTCTTGTGGTATATGAAAATTAAGAGGAAAACAATGTGCAAATCCATTAATAGCAAGATACATAATTTGGGGAGGGTTCTGGTGTGACTGATTTAATGTGTGTTATATAATAACACAGATGATTACCTAAATTAATAGAAAAAACAACCCTAGCAGTGGCCAGAGCAGAGAAAAACTGCTAAAAATGATAGACAGATTTTTAAGTATACAGGAACTGCTAAAATCTACCTAAGAATGCTTTAGGATGTAGCTGAAATAATTTTTTAGTATTTGAAATTATCTTTGAGAATTCACAGATTACAAAGAGACTGCTGAGGATGGGAGATATTAAAAAAATAGCATTTGTGTTTAAAAGGACGAGGGAAGAAAGACCTGGATAATTACAGGTATTTTTATCTGACTTGAATTTTGGAAATAAGTTTTGAAGTACTTTGGAAGTAATTAGGCCTGGGCTGTGTTGACCAAATCACGTCAAATCAAAATGCTTTCCATGTTTGACACGGCAGTGGGATAAGTGGGATCGGAGATGTGGAGTGTAGATATTTTGACTAAAACTTTCACACTGTTCAAGTCATTTCCATAAGTAATCTACACGCTAAATATAATTTCCATAAGGTGGGTGCATAGTTGTTTACAGAATGTCTAAAGCAGAAACAGTTCATTCTCAAATGGTGAAGGCATTGAAGTAGGTAAGCTCACATGTTCCTTTCTGAAAGCAGGTTGAGAATAATGACAGTAGTCAACAGAGAAAAAACTCAAAAAAAAGTGTGGATGACACTGTCCTGGTGGGGCAGAACCCTTCAGAATTCTGAAAAACCCTGAGTTAAACAACAGGATGAAATATAGTGCAAAAAGAAAAGAACTCAAAGTCACAACTGTATAAAGGCATTCACATGACTAATCAGTTGTGTGATGCAAACCTCTTGAGTTCCAGTGAATTGTCGTGGATAATTAGCAGCAGTGTCATACTTCTGTAAGTAAAACAAATGTGGAGTCACAGAATCATTTGGTTTAGAAGGGATCTTCAGATATAATCTCATTTCAACTCCTGCAATGGGCAGGAGCACCTTCCACTCTCCCAGGTTACTTCAACCCCCATCCTTCAACCCCCAGCCTGGCCTTGAGCATTTCCAGGGCGGGGGCAGCCACAGCTTTTCTGGGCAACCTGTGCCAGGGCCTCACCAGCCTCACAGGGACGAATTTCTACCTTAGGTCCAATCTAAATCTGCCCTCTTTTGTTTAAACTCATTGCTTCTTGTCTGTCACTACAGGCCCTGGTAGAAATTCTCTCTCCATCTTTCTTATAAATCCTCTTTAAGTATCCAAAGGTTGCCATAAGCCTCAGAACTCTTAAAGCCTTCTCTTCTCCGGGCTGAACAACCCCAACTCTCCCAGCCTTTCCTTACAGGAGAGCTGCTCCAGCCCAAGTTTGCTGTTGCAGCTGTGCTGTTTGTCTCTGGTTAGACTTTTCAGATGCACATTTTCTTGTCTAGAAATGAGATTTCATGTCGCTACCTTGTTTACAGAGCCTAAGAAGAAAACCACTGACGTGTGAAAAGTACTACCTTTATCTTTAGAAACAGCTGATTCCAGGAGAGGAACTGCAGGGTTGTGTGACCAGCCAGCTTTTTGCAGGCGACTGCCAGTCCTTGAACCAGAATCTGAGAGTTGTTGAGCTAAAAAAAAATTTTATTAATCAAGACAGCTGGGAGCAAAGCCAAATGCTGGGCCATAGCAGAAATGAGTATGCTGCTTATGTTAGATAGAAGTAAATTATTGGCATACTTAAAATTTTAGAGGTTTGGGAGCTGATGTCTTTTTGCCTGATTTTTTAGAAATAAGTGAATAAAGAGGAAAGATGTTTAGCTATCTGCTTCATGCTTTTGTAGCAAATGATTAACCTGACACTGTTGAAAAACTGTAGTGATATAAGCAACCTGCCCACAATCTTAACTCCCAAAGTGGTGATATTTTTTGGGATGGGGAAAGAACTTGGCATACAGTAGCAATCACAAAACAAGCATTTACTCAATGCATCCTGCATCCTAGAAGACAGTATGTAATATTTTTTCATGCCATTGGCTCAGTGTTTGCTAAAATTCCTGCTTAAGCTTAAACTATTGTGCAATTTTATAGTTTATGTATTGTGTAGTGAAATAGAATCAGAGCAAAGGACATTAACAATTTTATAAAGAGAAGGTCTTTGATAATGGGAATTTACTTTGGTAATAAGTAGTTGGTATAAGTATGGTAAAATGATGGTATAATAGGAGTTTACATTTGTATGTAAAATGAGGCATGTGCATGATAATGCTGCAGATTATTGAGCTACTCTACTTTAGAATCATAAAATTACAGAATCACAGAGTGGTTTGGCTTGCAAGGGACCTTTAAGATTACCCAGTCCCTGCCATGGGAGGGACACCTTCCACTATCCTATTTTGCTTCAATCTCCATCCAACCTAGCCTTGAACACTTCCAGGGATGGGGCAGCCACAGCTTCTCTGGGCAATCTGTACCAGGACCTCAGCACTCTGACAGTAAAGAATTTCTTCCTTATATTGAAATTAACCTGCCCTGTTACAGTTGAGACCACTTATATAAATCATCATTGATTTATTCTCCCCTAATGTTTTCCATTAATCTTGAGGTTTCTATGCAGAAAATCCAGTTCTACTGTATTTCTGGTTTGAGTATCCCTTAGAGAAAGTCTGGACTGAGCATGAATGCATTCACTTCTAGTTTATGGTTTGCCATTCATTAAATACTAGTATCCCATACTGTTCAAATACAAAGGTTTCAATTTCAATTCAAAAGTGTAAATTCTGTTCTTGGGGCTCCAACAGACTGTTGGGACTACAACTTGGGGCTGCTTCTGCAGTGCAGTGATGTGCAGGTGGATGCAGGCACAGTCCATGCATCAGGCTGAGTCGTCTGGGACACCTTCTGAGGATGTAACCTCAGTAGTGAACAGGTGGCTTCCCTTTATTTTGAATGACTACTTGGACCAGAATTGGTATCCCACTTCTTCTCCTGTCATTTAGAATCTACACAAAAAAAATCTCCTTGACCTCAAAGCCAAACTCCTTGAATCTTCATTGTGTCATGGGAGGCTTAGGTTGGATACCCCAGTGGGTGGCTGGGCACTGAGTGGCTCCCCAGGGAATGGTCACAGCCCCAAGGCTGACAGAGTTCAAGAAGAGTTTGGACAATGCTCTCAGGCACAGGATGGGATTGTTGGGGTGTCCTGTGCAGGGCCAGGAGTTGGACTTTGATCATCCTTGTGGGTTCCTTATAGCTCTGGATGTTCTCTGATTGTCACATCTGTCTCCAAAATTCCAGACTGGCACCAAGGGCATTTGCAAGGCAAATGTGACACAGAGCCAGTGTGAAACAGTGCCACAGGGCAGGAAACCATGGGATACTGATTATTTTTGTGTGTCCTACTTATTTTTAAAAAACTTGTTCATAAAAAGAAGAAAATCTCCATTTGTTGCCATTCTGCTTGCCAGTCACAGGGCTTGTTCCTTCTCACCAATTGCTCTGGAGAGCAGCTTCAGTTTCATAATCCCAGTCCAGTGTCTTTTTAATATCATGCTGTTACTGATATATTTTTCACATCAGGAAATGAAAATTATTTTGATGAAGATCAGTGCTAGTTTTAGCTCTAATATAGGATTAGTCTACTTTCCAATTCTTGGTTCTAAACAAAATTTGTGCCAACTGGAAATTTTCCAGTTGGTTGAAAAATGACATGGGAGCAGTTCAGTCAGGAATATTTGCTTCTTCACCCTGGGGTTCCTTCCATCTGCCTAATAAAACAATTATATCACTGTAAGACTGAAATGCCCTGTGTCCTGTCTGGAATTGGATGGCACTAGTGGCTGTTGAGGCAGATGGAAACTTCTGCTTCTTTTTCTGCTTTTGTGTACCTGGTACAGAACCTGTATCTCTCATCTCAGCCTTTTTGGATGCTGGAATCTGCTTACTAAGTCCACACAAGTCCTCTTTCCTGGCCTGCACAAGCCCAGTTTTCTGATGTGTGCTAAATTCTTGATGTCATGAGGTACTATAACATTGTAAAGTTCTGGAGGCTAATTAGCACTGTAGTAGATGTTGGAAATGAAAATATTCTGCTGAAATTTTTTTCATTAGGCAGGTAAACCATTGTGTGCTATTCCTTAGGTATTTCAGCATCTGTGCAGCTTGAGATCCTGGCGTCCTCTAAAGACTGAGACCTGTGATGGGGAAGAAGACAGCCTCTCTAAGTGTAAAAATATTCAAGCACTTTTTTTTTCACTGAAGTTTATTTAAACTGGAAAACATTTTCAGTTTTTTGTAGGTCAGTGTTGAACTGGGGGTTCCGGTGACAATATAGAAGCAGCATGGAGGGAAGAGTGTATCATCTCTGTTTATGCAGATGCTTTCCATCCATTTTCTGCCATGATCTGCAAAATCAAATTCACAGTTAAACTTTTCAGAGTGATAACAGCATTAAGAGGAATTATACCCAGCAGATTATGGCTCATTTGAGCCTCCTCTGAGGGCACCAAATCTGAATGTGGGAGAATGACAAACTTGCAGTCTTTTATAGCTCTTCCAATGCAGTGTATGAACGTAATCATTTTAGCGTGTGGAAGTTCTGCTGTTTGAAGTTAGGAGGAGCAGACTGTTATCTGTAGTTATTCCTTTTTTTTTTTTTAAAACTAAAGATACAGACTGGTGTCTTACATTTTAGATAGCACAATTCCTGTTGTGGGGAAAGTCTGTATCCTGTGTAATAATTTTAAAAAATTCTGTTCAAATAAATGCATCAAGTGCAAATGTTCTCTTGTAAACAGTTAGTGAAGGAAGGACTACAAAGAGCAAATGAAGTTAAAAAGAAAGTATACATAAAGAATTGATGATAAATGTAGATTTTCACAGAAGTTACAGAAGGAAAGGTGCTCCATCCCTCTGAGCACCTGTGGCCTCCTCTGGGCCTTTTCCAACAGGCCCATGTCCTTTTTGCAGTGGGATCCCCAATGCTGGCTGCAGTAGAGGGGCAGAATCCCCTTTCTCACCTCCTGCACTCACTGGTTTTGGTCCAGCCAAGGACATATATGATATATATCAATGCAATATTAGTATCCACCCAATTTGTCACATTTGTAAACAGGATATTTCCTTCTCTTCCTGCCCACTGATGATTTTGGTTTTCTTTTTACCACTTCCTTACATGTTTCTCTCTGCTATTTTTGTTTATGCCATTAATTCTTAAACACTGTTTACATGTAGGTTTGCTAAAGACTCCACTTGACTGGAGGCAGTGTATTTCCATCCTTGGTTTATCTTCACTGTACAAAGAGCCTCCAGTCTCAGAGGCTGCAGCTCCTAGGAGCTGCTCAGATGTACAGACAACAGACCTGCTCGAGTAATTTGCAAATGAAGTGTAAGACGGGGAATGACAGATGGTCGGGACAGACTGGGAAGAACAAGGAACAGTCAAACAGCACAAGCAGAGCGTTAGACAGTGGTCACAGCGCTGCTAGTTGTGACTGTGGGGTCACTGACTGTGGGCTGCAGAGGAAGGCAAGAGATGATGATGATGAGAGGATGTGCACTGGTGGGTCAGGAGTTCCCCTTGTACCTTTTTTCTTATCAGTTAAATAACATTTATGGAGCAGCATGAGATTAGATTCTATTCCACTCTCCTACTTGTTTTTTTTTTTTTTTTTTTTGCTTCATAGTTGCTTTCAAAATTGTCAGTGTCCTTTCCAAATCCAGACAAGTTGACACTGTATTTTTAGTCCTGTTCGTGCAGTTTGCAGTGTTAGAGGAGAGGAAAGGGAGAAAGCACTCCCCATGACTGATGAGAACAGCTGAAATGCTATAAATGTTGATCACTGTAGGCAAAACAGTAAATCAGGAATGGGCAATGCAAGCATTTTATTTGTTTAAACTGTCCCATGGCTTGTTCTTGTTTATTTTCTAGTTTAACTGGGTTGACAGTGTCAGGGAATGAGTAGTGTGTATTTTATGTTTGTTTTACAACATTGCATCTCCAAGAATATAAATGAGACACAGTTTCTCAGCTCTTGGTGTTCCCTTTATTGTAGCTCATCCTTGCATTTAGCATTTTGCACACTGACATCCTGATTCTGCGTCACAGCAACAGAGGTGTCCCCTGACACTTCCACAGCCTCACTAACAGATTTTTAAGAGGCTGAGGTTTCTGTACTCCAGCGGGGGGTTGTGTAGAAGTAAAGTGATTCAGAATGAGTTATGGAAACTCTGCTTCTACTCCCATGGTTTCCCATAAGCCGTCACTGTGACTGTGAGTCTCTCCTTGCCTCAGTATCACCACACAAACAGGACAATGGTGTGGCCTCAGAAGGCTTGAGGAGATGAAATTGCAGTTGCCAAAGATGAGTGAAAAATAGTGTCATAAGAAGATGGATATTTATGTAGCTTTTCTTACAGTATCAAAGTTTATACAGTTAATAGGAAGAAATTCATTGCTCTGAGGGTGGTGAGGCCCTGGCACAGGTTGCCCAGAGAAGCTGAGGCTGCCCATTCCCCACCACCATGTTCAAGACCAGATGGGACAGGGCTTGAATCAACCTGGTTTAGTGGAAGGTGTCCCTCTCCAGGGCAGGGGGTTGGAGGTAGGTGAGCTTTAAGGTCCCTTCCAACCCAAACCATTCTAAAGTTCCATGAATGTGAATAGTTTTCACATAGCTTCTCATAATAAATAATTTCAGTCCTAGTTTTGAGCACAAGTTTGACCACCAGTCCCTTATTTACTGTTCTCCCTAGTATTTCAGTTTGGTTGTGGGGTTTCTTTTTCTTTTCCTGGAGTGCCAGCCAACTATTTTTATGAGAGATGTGGGCCTGTGTCTACATTAGCATTTTCAGTCTGAGCTGGGCATTCTCATGAGGCAGCTTTCCTGTTGCTCTTCATTAACTGTGCTTTTTGTTCACATCACAGAGCAGTTCATGAACTGGATGCCTTTCAGATGAAATTAATACAGAAAATGCACTCTAGTAGTGTGCCTGATATGCTCCAACTGCTAATGGGCATTCAGTCTGTGGCACCTGACCAGAAAGTCCTCAGCACCAACTGTTTTGCTGCAGAGGTCTGCTCTTGGAACATTCCTTATTAATATAAATGTAGCAGCTTTTGGTAAAAACTGATTAAGGTTATTTTTCTTCCTTATTTTGTTTGCTAAATTAAAATAATAAGAACTTTAGAAACTTATACACAGTAATTTGTTCTTGTGCTACCAATTAGTTGTTGGGCTTAACAACAGGAACAAGACAAAATCGATAGCTGGTATTGTACTATAAACATTTTTAAACCCAATGCAGACGTGCCTCTTGGAGTTCACTACATACATTATCTATTCAGTTATTGTTTGAAGCAAACAAAAACTGGAGGGTTTTTTCAGGACAGTCTGACTATTTTCTTCAAATCTTTGTTCTCAGCATTATGTCTGCCATTCTCAAGCTAAAATGTAAGGTTGCTATTTGGAAACAAGTGCCTTAAATCCTCCGCAAATCTGTTCAGGTTTTGATTTTTATTTTATTTTCCACTGCCAAATACAGTGCAAAAGAGGAAAAAGAAAAGAAGGCAAGCATTAAGTGATGTTGCACAATAATGGTAGCCAGCACAGGAATCGAAAGTGCCTTTTCAGGGAACAAAGAACAATGTCTCTACAGAGCACTGCCCAGCACTGGGGGGGAAACTAATGGATCTGTTCATAGAATGTGCACTTTGCCAGCTGGTTTGAAGGAGCACTTCCAGCATTTCAGGGAGCTCATACAGCATCTGGAACTGGAGTACTTCAGATATGGTGTGCTCAAAAAAGCTGTGGCTGATGATACAGTAAAATAACAGTGCTCCTATAAAGAAGAAATGTAAAGTGTGGATTTTTCTTTTAGCTCAATCGTTGGGTGTGAAATTGAATTGAGAACTCTCCAAACTATATTAAATCACCCCCTTGGCATTGCCACAGGAACAATTTATTTCATCTTGAAGGAGCCTTTGGTTTCCAGATCAGTGGAGCTAAGCAGGAGGAATGTGCGTCACATTGAGGTAAACAGGAATGTGAGCTGGTTAAAAACAGAAAAGGCAACGCAGCAAAATTCTGTGCCCCTGACATTTGTCAGCCTCTTCTGAAATGTGAATGCATTTCTGTTAAGCTTTTGGGCAGATATTATCTCTGTACCTTTTGTTGTGCTGATGGGTTGGAAGCCGAAGGTAAATTTATTTGGTTCAGCTGATTTTTCAAGAGGGAGATCTGTGTTGTTCTGTTCACTGGGATGTTTGCAGTGCTGTCATGCCGTGGTGAGCATGGAATGCAGGAGGGCTGGTAAGGGAAGGATGCCTCTTCCTGCTGTAGTCCCACTGTGAGGTGGGACCAGCAAACTTCTTCCAGCTCCCGACCTACTTTTGCCATCATGGCTCTTTGTGA
This sequence comes from Entomyzon cyanotis, assembly GCA_024500445.1. Classification (NCBI taxonomy): domain Eukaryota; kingdom Metazoa; phylum Chordata; class Aves; order Passeriformes; family Meliphagidae; genus Entomyzon; species Entomyzon cyanotis. The sequence goes on from JAKEPQ010000871.1 coordinate 69,488,069, forward strand.
GATGACGAGTTATAAATATCTTTACAACACTGGGTAATGTCTGTTACACTTTCTCAAAGTCCCTCTCTGGAGCAAGACACTGGATGTGTAAGCAGTAAGCATTACATCAAATATTTCTGCTGTCAGAAGGATTTTGGCACAATGTGGAAGACAGAACGCTCAATACGTCCTTCAGGATCGGAAGGTTTTTTTATGCCTCCGAACAGCCCTGATGTGTAAGGATAACACAGCAGGATGTGTGAGCCATGGAACAGGGCTGTTTTGTGACCAGTGTGCTCCTGTTTAGGGTTGGTTCACTGCAAATTGCCAAGCAACAAGGCCATTTAACATCTCTTCTGGAATACAAACTGTGCATTCTTTACATAGGAAAGCTTGAGAGTGTTAGGCCCCCCTTTATCAGGATTGCAGTAGTGCAGGCAAATCAATCTTCATTTAACTGGAGAGAGCAAGATTTAATGCATTTTGTAACACCACCCCTCTCAAAGTCCAGCCTTAAAATTTTTTTTGGCTTTACTGTTTTGTTTCATCTTTGGTTCACAATTTTCCTGACCTTCACCCTTTGAAAACAAGAGGAAGCCAAGCACAGAACAACAAACAGAATGGACTGGGGTAGCAAACCTGGGTTGTTTTGTTCATGTACTGAAAGAATTGTTCAATTTTGGAAGATGCTAATTACTGCCATGTTTAATATAAATAAATAAACCCAAGCTCTTTCCAGCCCTATGTCAATGCTCTAATCTAACTTCAGGAAGAGATTAGCTAGGCTTTGCACTGAGTTCCAAGGTGAGGAACACACTTTTAGGCAATACAGTAACCAGGAAGTCATTGCAGTGTACTTTTTAGTTCTGGTTACCTGGCCAAATAGCCAGTGTTCCCTGGTTTTGCCCCTTTCAAAACATTTCACATGTAGAAGTGTCCTCTTAAAATGTACCCTGGTGAATGACAGGTGGAATGGCACATTTTTCTGTTGCTGTTTCCAACTGTGGGATTGTCTAAGGGATTCTCTTTGGTAACAGAAGTAACTTTCTGCAAACCAACATTCAGACAGTAGTATTCAGTGTGAAATTTTTATTCAAATAATACTCTGCCCCCCTTGTAAGGAGGGAAATAGGAAGATCCCACACTCTCAGCTACAGCTACCTACAGTGAAAGGTGAAATAAAAAGCTACAACCTGGAGACCTGTGCCTTAAGGGGATCTCTGAGTGGTAAATTTGTCTTTTATTCTCCTGCTGTTTCTTAAAGGCAATAGGACAAGCCTGTAGGAGCTCTCTGTTCATTGTAATTGGTTTAAAATATTTCCTCTCCTTACACCACTTCTAACTGGAATTTTAACTGAGAATCAATCATGGTTTTTCATATGCAGTTCCAGGATTTCCCACTGAGTTTCACCTTTTTGGAAGCAGAGAGTTTGATCCTTGATGAGGCTGTTGCTTACACTGGCTACTTGAGGGAGTTCTTGCTTTTAAGGAATTTTCACATGTGAGATGTATCAAGCTGCTTGCTTGTTTTGTGTGGCTCATTAAATAATTGTCAAAAGCACTTCAGGTGAACCCAGTTCTTTTAAGTTTTGATTAGACAAATCAGGATCCCTTTTTTGTCTCCTTTTGTCTTTGAGAACCACAGAAATGCGTAGTACTCTTCTCTAATCTTTCCTTCTTACCCTTTTCATAAAAGTAATTAGGCTTTTTTCTATTTCAGGGCTAATGGCATTTTGATATACTACAGGTCTAGTGCTAAATAACCTGCTCAATTTAAGTCTAAATCTTTTAATAGGCAGTCTTTGTTTAATATCAACACTGTTGGTTATTTTAATTCTGCTCATCTCTTTCCTTGACATCATTTATTGATTTCCTTATACTCGGAGGCAGCAGGAAACACCTCATACTTTGGGTTCTGCTTCCCAAGGCAAGATCACAGAATGCCAGAACAGTTTGACCTGGATGGGACCATCTTGTTCCACCCCCTGCCACAGACAGGGACAGCTCCCACTAGACCAGGTTGCTCAAGTCCCTGTCCAGCATGGCCTTGGACACTTCCAGGGATGGGGATCATCCACCTTTGCCTCCATTTTCCTTAATCATGGGTGAGAAGAGCCATACACAATATCCAGGCTAGGTCATTACAATACCCTTCATGTGGCATTGATGTATCCCAATCCTGAAATCACTTCCAGCTGATAATTCTGGACTTCTGTTTTATTATTTTTATTAAGTGTGTCACTTTAGTGACTCCTTTATCCCCCTAGAAGCAACTGGTGTGCCCATCCACTTTGCTATAAACAGGCAATTATTCTGTTCTTAGATTGTTTTTGTTACAAGACTCTTCAGTGCACAGCTTCCACATGTTCTACCAAATTCTTTCTTTCTTCTCATGCCTCACGAGAGCTTTGTAGTGTTGCAACCAGCATGGCTGTGTGGAAACAAAATACATTCAGCTCTGAGATAGGAGCTTATGTCTTCCAGGGATGTTTATATCCAGTACAGAACTAATTTCAGGAAAACTAATTTCGTAATTGTGAATTATATCCCATTCCCTATTGTGGTTAGCTCCTTGGAGTATCTTTTGCATAAATGAACAGGAAAAATTAAAATAGGAAAAATGCTTTCTTTATTTGCTTACAAAACTCTAGGAAAAGGATTAGGCTAACATTTTAAATCACAGCCATCTCCTAAATCAAATGTGTAGCAAGGGTGATAATGAGTGTAAACACACTGAATAATAAAATGTAATTTGGGTTCTGAGTTCTAGGGCTCTAATCCAAAGCTCACTGATGTCTGTGGAAAGGCTTCCATTGATTTGAATTAGAGCTTGGCTTTTGTCCTGAATGAACACAATACCAGTGGAGCTATTCATGAAAGAAATGTTTGGAAATAAATCACGGGAACTTGCTGTGTCAGAACCCAATTCACTTGCTAATTATGGCTGTCATGTTTTACAATGCTCATTGTGTCGATACTTTGTCATAGTCCCTCACATGAACTAACCAAATTCAGTCTTAAAAAAATAATTTGCTGCCGCTGCTGTAATTGGAAGGTTGTTTCTGGATCATTACTCTGATGTTTGAAACCTTCTTTAACTTCTAGACTAAATCTATTTACGCCAACTGTTTCCATTTGTTTTATGCCGACGTAGTCTCCTAGATTGACTCTGTACAGTGTGATTTATCCTTAGTCTGAACAGTTCTGGTAAACTACTGATGACTCTTTCCATCTCGTCTCAGGCTTTTTTTTGTTTTGCTAAATAAGCCAAGCATTTTCATTTCTTACGTAGTAAGTTGTTAATTCATAGAACTATCAAATTGTTAAAGATGGAAAATACCTTTAATATCAAATTTAACCACTACCTCAGCACTGCTGTGTTGACCACTAAACCATGTCACCAAGTGCCACATCCACCTGCCTTTTGAGCACTTCCAGGGATGATGATTCCACCAATTCCCTGGGCAGCGTGTTCCACTGCCTGGCAACCCTTCCAGTGAAGAAATTTTTCCTAATATCCAATCTGAACCTTGTCTGGAGCAACTCAAGGCCATTTCCTGTTGTGCTGTCCTTGTTCCATGGGAGCAGAGTGCAACCCCCACCCAGCTCCACCCTCCTGTCAAAGAGTTGTAGAGAACCAGAAGGTCCTTCTTGAGCCTCCTTTTCTCCAGGCTGAGTCCCCCAGCTCCCTCAGCTGCTCCTCATCCGATTTGTGCTCCAGACCCTTCCCCAGTTCTGTTGCCCTTCTGTGGACATGCTCCAGCACCTCCCTGTAACCTTTATCTGGATCTGTTCCCATTAATCTGCTTAGGATACAGGCAACAAACCCTGCATTTTTAATGAGGTGCAATAGTGCTCTATATAATGCTGTTAATACTCTCCTTGCTTTACTTGAAATACTTTTCCAGATATATACCCAGTATGTTTTTTACCTCCCTATGGCTGCATTTCACTGATCACTGTTACCATGTGATTTACAGGGTCTTGGTCCCAGGTGAGCTCCCATTTAGTGCTAGAAATAGTTTTTAGTCCAGGAGGGCATAGGTTTGCCCTTGTCCTGAGAGGCTCTTAGCTGCTGTCTGTCACTCCAGCACTCATTTCTTCCTTGCATGGTGCTCTGTTTGTCCTCAGCATTGGCTGTCCTAAACGATAATCATCAATCTGGAGTAATCAGCAGCTTTAATTAGTACGGTCCTACTTTGTGCTAATTTTTTTAATTTAGAAAACAAACAAACAAACAAAAGAACTTTGGAAACTGCTAGAGGCACTGAATGACGAGAGCTGACAGAAGGTGACATGAAAGAATTGGGGAAAGGTGCCCAGTGTTGAGCAAAGGAATAATGAGATGAGGAGAGGGCATGGGGCCCGTGAGGGAAAAGTGAAAACTTGGTGAAATGAAGACTCCTCACATTTTCCAGAGCATTGACTGTGCCTCATGGAGACATACTTGGGATTGATGAAGACACTCCAAAATTCCAGAAATAAATGCGTAACTCATGACTTTCTGCATTTTGACTTTTTAAGAATAGCAACACTACTGCACACAACTTTGGATGTTTCCTTTTTGTTTTTTTCACAAGTTTTCAAAGTCCAAAGACTTACTTTCTGAAAGCATTTTAAAAGTACCGAATTCTAAAAGCACTTTAAAAGTCCCAAATTGAGAGGATTATGAGTCTTGAATAATTTATCCACAAAACTTGAAAGGGAGAGAATTTGCTTAGGTCTTTAAAATGTATATGATAAATTTTCTTATAGATTGGAATGACTCTGAAAGACTTTTATCCAGATAAGTACATTCAGCAGATATTAGAAGTCACAGGCAATAGCAATTAAGGCATAAGGCGTTTCCTGGGAATTAATATCAAGCTGGGAGGAGTGGGGATGGCTCAAGATGCAGCTGAGGGCCATTAACTTCACTTGATGATTAATGACCTCTGCTGAGGTCATTATTATTATCAGCTGAAAACGTACAAAAATCCAGATGTATGAATCTTTTTAATGGGAGTTGCAGTTTCAGTCAGCGCAGTGAAAGTGTCCCCACTGTGGATAGACTGCCCTGTATTAATATCAAATAGAGGGCTTGATTTCCCTCCTCCCCGTGGCATTTTCAGGAGCATTAATCAAAGCTGGATCTCTAAAGCTGTGCCAGTATCAAATTGAAAAGCAAGCAGTATAAAGTCCACAGTGCTTTTAAGTTCTCCCAGTGTAGCAATGGCATCCAGGACATAATCAGCTTTTTTTAGAGTTCTCTATCTCTCCTTTTCAGTGCCTAATGAGAGTGAGTCTCAGTGTAGTCCAGGAATGTGCCCAGCACATTCCTTGTGCTCACTGTTCTTGGACCCATGTTTGAAATCATGTCCTCCCTAATTTTGTGTAATGCCCTCACCCAGATCTGGGCTCTGAGTTGCGTTACAAAGAGGGCAAGCACACAGCCCTAACTGGTGCAGGCAAATACTGCTGCATCTGTACAGGGAGCATCTCTTTACTAATAAACAGGCAGTCAGAACAGATACTTCCCAGTGTCCACACAAGTCCATGCATCGTTCCTCCCCGCTTGGTGAAACTTTTTTATTACATGATGAATGATTTCATTGTTGACTCGTAGAGAAACTGAGAGCTGCTACAGGCAAATGTTCATCTTGCTGCTAATTTTTACCTTATGAGACTTCTGTTATAATATCTTGATCATCTTATCTATATGTATGTATATATAAATACCTTGATATGTCTCACAGAACCATAGAATAGGGTGAAGACCTTTAGCATCATCAAGTCCAACCGTTAACCTAGCATTGCCAGGTCCCATACTAATATGTATTTAGGTTTTTTTACTTCAAGATTTTTTTAAAAATCCTTTTAAAAAAGGATTTCAGACCTCCATTAAAAAGGAGGTCTGAAACAGGTGATAAAGATAACATGAAGACATAAGTTTTAATTAGTCACTTTATCTTTTATTTGGACTCTGTTTCTGAATGCTGTGTGAGTCCTACTTTACAAAGACACTGGGCCCCTGTCCCTTTCTCTCCCTTCCCCCAGTGCTTTTTCTGTGGCCATTGTGAAGGTTGTAGCATCAAAATTCCAATCAGGACAGGACTAAGATGACTGCTGCTTTTGGCTGACCTTTATACCGATGCCACTGGATGTAGGCTTCTGCTCAGGAAGACGGGAGTTTTCAAAAATATAAGCAAAGCCGATAAAAAACATAACTGAGGTGTGAAATGTTGACAATTTGGACATAGGGTGGTAAGACTAGACCCACTTGTACAAACCTGTGCACTTCACACTGTTTTGGACATTTCTGCATGCCTTTAGTCACATTCTGCCAAACCACAGAGCCCTCACCTCTCTTTTTTCTTTCTTTTTTCTTTCCTCCAAAGTATCTCCTGTGGTGAGAGGAAGAGGTGAGTGAGGTCAGGCAGAATGAAATGGAAATCATGAAAGCTTAATAGACCATGGGGAGGTTCCTTTGAAAGGGTGCCAGCGATGGAATATCAGCTATGGGGAGGAAGACCACAGAGTTAGCAGTGAATGAAAGGAGATCTGGCACATGTGCCTTGGTGTGGCACAGCCCTGGCCATGGAACTGGGCTGTTTCCCTGTTAACTCCTTAACAAATATCTCACTCTGGCAGTAGTGACTCCCATGGTGCTGTTAGTGCTTCCTGATGCAGCTGCATTGTGCTTCAGGATATATTTTTCTAAAAAGTTCTGAATTCTTTGTTTTGCTTGTAAGCTCAATAGATGAGAACTGAAGCATTGATGAGATTACATAAATTGCATTTTCGTTTCTATCATTTGTAGTCTCTACCAGTTATCCCTCTAAGGGAAAAGAAATTGTTTTCCGGGTGAGAAGTTGTAGTATTTTAAAACATGTAAAAATGTGAGGACTTGCAGAGATACCAAAGAAAACAGAATCCTGAAATGGTTTGAATTGGAAAGAGCCTTAAAGATCATCTCATTCCAATTCCCCTCCATAGGCAGGGACACCTTCCACTAGACCAGGTCACTCAAAGCCCCATCCAGTCTGGCCTTGAACATTTCTAGGGATGGGGCATCCAGATCAGGTTATTGCCATTATACATTAGGTTATTGTAATTATACAAACCCTAAATGTAATAGCCCTCAGTGTATATTAAATGGTGTGGCAAATAATCTCACTCACTATTTTTTTTTTCCTGGAATAAAGCAGTCCTAAAACCAGGGGCTTTGGTCTGGCTGATTCTTCATCTAAGGCTTCAGGTCTTGATTGCAGTAGTTTAAATGCTCAGATTTGATGTGTGACTCACTGGATGGCAGTCTGAAATCTGAGTAAATATGAAGGCTGGACTAAATAATAACTGCCCCCTTTCAGGCTCGGCATTTTATGAATCTATGCTTGTGTGGATTAAAAGACCTGTACAAGTGTCAGAACTGATTTAAAGACGTTGGGTTTATTTGATGGTGTGGAGCTATTCCTCTGTGTGCTCACAGCTTGCAGAGAAATCAGAGTCTGAGCCTCCAAGGCTGCCGAGATGCCTTGAATTTCTGTTTATCTCCAGATCTATGAATGTGGTAAACTTCAGACCTTTCTTTTGCAATGTTAAAATATGCCTATTTTTGTCATGAGCTTTTGAACTTGTTTCTACAGCTAAGCATTTTGAAGTCTGAAGTTTTTCTTTTAGACAGATCACTGTTTTCAGCTGCCCAGTTTGTTTCCAGATGCTGCAGGACCTCTCAAAGAACAAGAGTATACCCTCTAAGTATTTAAATAACAAAACATTGAGAAAAACATACCACGCAATACAAAATGACCCTGCAGTGCTGATGTGGATGTAACCCTCTGCTCCAGCCTTTGTCTGCTGACTCCATTGTAATTCAACACAATGGTTGCTTCTGCACAGATGAGCAGATGAGTTGTCTGGTGTTTTCAGTCATGTGTCCTTTCAGCTTCATTTCATATGTCATTGTCACAGGTTTGCTCAACTTTTATGAGAAGTTCAATACCTGCTGGGTTCTCAATTTGCAAAGTTCAAAAACCTTTTGCAAAGTTCAGCACTACCAGACCAGTGCTTTCCTTAATTTCTTTTCACAGAGCCTTTATTTTCCTGTGGACACCTGTCCCCAAAGGCCACAGGTTGAAACTTCCTGGTGAAACTGTCTTCAAGTTTCAAATTGTTCTTTGACACAGATTGATATGACAGAGCACAAAGTTAATCTTCAGCATTATTTCTTTTTCTTTTGCAGGAGAAATTTGAAGGTTTGTTCCGTGCCTATGATGACTGCGTGACATTCCAGCTGTTCAAAAGCTTCAGGCGTGTGCGGATAAATTTTAGCAGTCCCAAATCAGCTGCTCGTGCCAGAATAGAGCTGCATGAAACACAGTTCAGAGGGAAGAAGTTAAAGTTGTATTTTGCACAGGTAATGAAATCTGGAATCTACTTCTGTGTTAGTACATAGCTTTTACAGAAATATTGTGCATTAACACTGAATGAAAGTAGTAAAGGCTTCTTCCATGCCCAATCTCTCTGATAAAAGATTACTTAAACCTCCTTGTGTTGACTTAGCTGTTCCTGCCCTGAGGGTCTGCAGTGAATTTAAAGGACCACTTAGGACAAAAGTTGTTCATTCAACACACAGAATTACATATCTTAGGAGTGATTTACAGCAGTGGGTGTTGTTTGTGGGTAATTCTCTTAATGAAACATAAGAAAGCACTAATGTAAAGAATCCAAGTGAATAAAAAAAGGTTGAGCTGGATTACTTACTTGGCTGCAACCCTGAGCCACCGTCAGGCTTCCTCTTGCCTTTTTGGCTTCTCCTTACTGAATACATGAATTACAAATACTGAATTCTCTAAAAGCACTTTATTGAGTCCAAGTCAAAGGAAGAATGTCGGAAAGAACAACACTCTCAGCCTGGGGCTGTAGATGATTATATCCGTCTATTGGAACTGTCAGGTGGGGGTTCAGTTCTCCTTGGCCAGGGGAGGGAGAATGCAGATCTCCCAAAGCCTGGGCCCCAGCCAGGATATAGAAAATTGAGGGAATCTGAGAACCCAACCACCACCTCTTCTGAATGTGTTTTAATAAATTGCTGTGGCCACTGTGGCTTGTGAGATACCCACTAATGTTTATGAGCAATGTAGATGAGCTTTGAGCTGCCAGATTGGCCCTTCAGAGGTCAAGAGTAAGGACTGGCTCATTTGAAAGTATCAAGCAAACCCAAGAGGCTGTTAAATTATGAACCTCTTCATCCTGATCAGAATAGGAGCTGTTTAGAGCCTAGGCAGGAGCAGAACCACAGAAGATGGGAAGCTACAGCTGTGAAAAAACAATATGCTTAACGAGTGAGATGATCTGAGAAGATCTTACAGTTGGATTTAGGTGTTGAGAATCTGCCTCAATCCCATTTTCTATGCCTTAATCTCCTACATCTGGCTCTGATTTTTTTTTTTTTTAAAGGTTTCAAAACCTGCAGTTAAGCAGATCTAAGAATCGTTTCATTCTAACTGCACAATCAAGAGGCTAATTGAAAACTTGGGATAACAAGAAAAAGAAAAATGTACACAATAGTGATTAGTCTCCCTATCTAAGCTGATTTCCTGCAGAGCCATTCTGGTACCTGCACTATGCTCTCCAGTACACACAGAGTTACAAGACCTTATTAGTCGTGTCCAGGGAATGAAGATGTGGAAGCAGCACTGTGTCTGAAGCAGTGCCTGGCCTCAGCCAGACAGAATAACCACTCCCAGACCTAGAAGTACCAGGGAACATGGAGTTGAGAGATCCAGACTGGCTCTTTGCAAACCCCATTCTGGCATAGCAGGGTACCATCCCATCACCCTGGTGTGTTTGCTGGTATGGAAATGCAGTTTATTGCTTTTGTGCTCAAGCTGGTTTTAACCTTGCTTAGATGATTGCAGTGCAATTAATATATGTCTAGGCTTCTTTAACATAGCAGCAAAGAGCAGGAATTTAGATAATTTAAGATGGAAATAAAATTAGGACACTCAGTTTCAAATGACTAAGAACATCATAGATTCCTTTATCATTTCAACTAAAGAAATCAACTCCTTAGAAATTTTTTTAAAGTTACTTATAAGGCCTTGGTGCAGGAGTTACTTGTGTAATGTCACTTTTTATTTAGGCATTTAGACCAGATCACAACAGTACCTTTACAGCCTCACAAATCTCTGAACTAGCAGCTGTGGCTAGCAAAGCTTTGTATTTATCCTCAGGGACGTACACAATAGGCACAGACATTTCAGCTTTGCTGATGTAACAGCCCCACACTGTGCATTTAATGCAGAGGCACCATCTGTAAGGCTGAAATGAAATTCATCTCCAGGCCTTCTCTGCTGAGACTGACGCTGAAACCCTGCCTGGGTGGCATTTAGGATGAGAAGGGTATGATTTGAGCAGTCATTCCATTTAGCCATCCTGTGTGGATGAGAAGCTGGACACAAGCTGGCAACATGCACTGGCAACCCAGATATCCTGGGCTGTGTCACCACAGCATGACCAGCAGTTCAAGGGAGATGACTCTGATCTGGTGAGATCCTACCTGGAGTCCTGTGTCCAGCTCTGGGGTCCCCAGCACAGGAAAGGCATGGACCTGTTGGAGTGAGTCCAGAGGAAGCCACAAAGATGCTCAGAGAGCTGGGGCCCCTCTGCTGTGGAGACAGGCTGGGAGCTGGGGGTGTTCAGCTTGGAGGAGAGAAGGTTCCAGGGAAACCTCATTGTGGCTTTTCATTAGTTAAAGGTGCTTACAAGAAAGATGGGAATGGACCTTTTAGCAGGGTCTGTTGTGATAGAACAAGGGGCAAATAGTTTTAAACTAAAAGAGGGTTGTTTTAGACTGGATAGAAGGAAAAAAAATTTACAGTAGGAGTGGTGAAACACTGGTACAGGTTGCCCAGAGAAATTGTGGATGCCCCATCTCTGGAAACATTCAAGGCCAGGCTGGATAGGGCTCTGAGCATGGCAGGAGGGTTGGAGATGACCTTTAAAGGTCCCTTCCAACCCAAACTGTTCTGTGGTTCTGTCCTGTACTAAACATTGTCCTTGTTATGCTTTAAAGATTCAGACCTCTGAGACAGATGGAGACAAGCTTCATTTGGCACCACCACAGCCTGCAAAACAGTTTCTCATCTCGCCTCCAGCCTCCCCACCTGTAGGGTGGCAACCAATAGATGATGCAACACCTGTCATCAACTACGACCTCCTTTACGCAGTTTCTAAGCTTGGACCAGGTAAGCTTGTGGTGCTTGTGTGAAAATATGACAGGAAAAGCAGATGAGAAATATCAGCCTAGATAATAACTGTAGAGGAACTTGGCATAGAGATGGAAGTTGCATTAAAATTTGGAATTCAGTTGATGAATGTCACCTGGTTCTTTCCTTCAGAATGAGTTTTGCCATGTGTAGGCATAGAATTGTGTGTTATCTGCAGCTTGTGAGAGCTGATCAAAGCTTTACTTACACAATTTGTTGTACTGGGGTTTGTGCCTAGATGAGACAACTGATGGTTTAGGTGGGGACTGGACAAGTGTTTGGCTATGGATGTGAGGAGTTTTTGCTGTACATGACATCTGCTCAGTGCTGCATTCCGAGGTGCAGATTTCTTAGAGGCACCTCCACTGGAGTGGAGAATCTCTCACATTGTTTGTTGAGAGAGAACTTCTGTTCCCCAATCCCAGTGGGATTGCTCTGTTAGGAATGCTCATTTCCTGCTGAAAACTATGCAGGAGGAATGGGATAAGTTGTAGCCTCTGTTAGCACAGGATAAATGTCAATGGATAATGCATCCAGGCTTTCTTCTGCCATCCCATCTTCAGCTAATGCCAGCAATTGAAGCTAGCTGGAATTTTCAAGCAATGCTTTCCCTTGGAAAATGCTCATCTGATGAAACCAAAACTTTACATAGGAGAGGGTTACTTTTGATTTAATTAAGTCATCTTTACAAATAGTTTTCTTTCAAAGCTGTTAAAGCATCCTGTTTTAGAAATTTCAAAATGAGAAAGGTTCCAGTTTCAGGTCTAAGCAGTATCATTTACAAATTAATCTAATTTACATTCATAAGCCACAAGGAAAAAATAGCCTATTAAATTATCTTCATACTGAAATAAAATATTTCAGATCCAATCTAATACCAATTGTGGGGGTGAGCTCATGAAAATTTAGCAGTTTATTTTTGAAATTCTTGTGGGATGAAAGAATTGTTTTCTCCCCAGCTGTACTGGGGATGCTGCTTGCTCGCTCTGAGAGCAGCTTCCAATTGCAGACATCTTATCATTGGGGCTTTTGTGCAAATGCACCGAAGTAACTCAGAGCTGGAGTGCGTGGGGTGCAGGAAGATGTTTCATGATTCACAAGGTTTACAGGATTATCTCCTATTTTTTTCACAAGGGATCTCTCACAAGGGGAAATATACATCAGGAGATTCCTATGGTTTATCCCCCTTCAGCAGTAAAGCCCATAGAAAAAGGCAGTCAGGTGTAAGACTTCATACTATATTGCATATTATTATTTCCAGGAGTGGTACTTTGCTTCTGAACTGCTGAATAAAAGAAAAACAAAAACCTCCTTTTTTTTTTTTTTTTACTTTGATGCAGCAGTGTTATAAATGGAAACATGTAAACGAATTCCTGAGCTAGCTGGGTAATAAATCAATTCCTGTTCTGGAGCAGCGGAATGTGAAATATCACTCATTGTCCCACACTCTGGGACAGCTTTGCGTGAAGGTCAAATTCACCCGGATTTAAGGAGCCTGCAGGGAGCAATATGAAAAGCCATTGTGTGCTCTCCTCTTTCTATTTTTAGCACTTGGTAGAGGGATCAATTTTAGTTAACTGCAGCGGCGGGTTTAAAATAGTGTTGCTGTTCTCAGTTGTGCATTTACTATGTTTAGAATTTCATTGAAAAACAAATCCCACTAACACTCATTTCTCAGTATTGAAGCAGTAGAACACTGCTGGACATCAAACAGCGCCAGTAGCCTCAGCAAAGTGAAATGTTTTCATTCAAAAACACAATTAAAAATGTAACCATGGCTTATCAGCTGTCAAAAAACACTCACTTGGCACAGTTGTTTACAGAGCTGTGAATGTTAGAATCTGACTTCCATGTCTTTAAGTTGTGAGGAATCTTTGCTGTATTAAATGCAGTGATTTGGTAAAATAAACATCCGAGGACCAGGAAAACTCATTAGAGCTTTTAAATAGTGAACAGTGTCTTTGTCCTCAATATAAGATGTGTTTTACTGTCCTACTTCTCTGGGAATGCAAGATGCACCACTTGGACACAGACCCATGCTCCTTTCCCATTCCTTGAATCCAAGTCATCTCCTGTCACAGTATGGTGCCAGAATCATCATAGCCACAAAATCAGAGACCAAAATTGTCCATGGGTGCAAAGCTTTGGGAGGTTTGTTTCAGAGTGTAGTGAATAGACTGGAATTGAGTTAACAGATTTGCCACGTGCCATCAGTTTTGGGACAGGTGTTTCTGCTGCAGCAGTGACAGGCTGGCATCACGGAGATCTGATGGAACAGATTTCTTTCTGTGCTCAAAAGGAAGCTGTTTTTTGGTCCCTCCTCATGAAACTGAGATTGGTGAGGGTACATTTATTCCTTAGGGAAGATAGTGGCATATTTAATTAAGTTCCTGGATGATTGATGTATATTCTCCCTTTCTGCAGATGCAGAAATTAGGCTTTAAATGAGGCATGAAGAGAGTGCTGTAGATCAGTCAGAGCCAGGAACCGTGACTGTGCCTGGTGCTGACCACCAGCCTACAATATTTTCAACGTATTGCAACTAAAGGAGTGTAATTGTTAATCAGGTTGATAGGAAACACTTCCATTGTCAAAAGAACTTCCAGTAGTTTGAAATGCTGATGAAGATATCAGGACCTAGATTAGACAACAGCTTGGTAAGCTGCAAGCTTTCCTGTAGGAAAAAGTTAACTCCCCAGTCAGGCCAGGTGGGGATACAACCTGGACCTGACAGACAATCAACCAACCTCACCTTGCAAACATATTTTATATGAGAAACATTTGCAAGGTGGAGGGAGAAGGAATCTCTAAATCCAGGCTGTATCTACAGCAGAGCTGCAACAGAGACAAGTCTGCACCAGTTGCACTTCTGTCCATGTTATGCAGTCCCTTATCAGTATTCCAGGCAAACTTTGCACCTCAGGCTACACTCCAGGTCTTGTACAACACATTTTTCACATTATGAAAGCACCATTCTGAAGTGTCACACATGGTGGCTCTTGAGTCCACATTGGTGGCTCTTGGGAGAGGAGACCTGGCAGCTGTCTGTGCCACTTGGCTGTTGGGTCTGGGCTTCAATTTTGTCGCTGAGCAATTCAGAAGTAGCTGTTCCTGCCATTGTCTAGCTGGGCTTCTTGAAGAGGTTGCACAGCACCTGCCCCTGCTCCCCCACATTGGGTTTGGCTCACCCTTCCCTAGGGAAGGGCAAAACAGGTGAGAGCAGGACCCTGCCCAGGCAATGCTGGACACAGGGATTCCAAACTGTCTCACAAGGCAGATTTTCTGTGCCCAAGAATTTTCAAGCTCTTGTGTTTGTCATCACTGATTCAAAGGAAATCCTAAATATTTCATTTGACTCCCAGGGAGGATTAAAAGGGAATAGAGGAGCAAACAAACGGTGATAGATAAAACTTTTAATCTCTGGCCTTCCTCTCCCTGCTGTTCTGTGGCTGCTTTTTCCCTTCCCTCCTCTTACCAGGGGCAGGGTACAGGAGAGCTGCTGGGTGGAGAAAACTTTCTCCCTGGCTGGGAGAGGAGAATGCCCTGCTCCTGCAACATCAGTAAAGGGCTTCCAGGGAGCAGCTCCTCTGCTCTGCATATGGCAGATCCATGCTGTAGAGGTGTTTTGTGGGATAGACTGTAGCTCTTCTGTCACAAACATGCACTGGTAGGAAGGACCTCCTGTTATTTGCACCCTGTTATTTGTAAAGCACTTGGATGAAAGGACTGTAAGTGGAAGGTATTTTTATGATGCTAATGCCACATTTACATGGAATGGGCAGCTCTGAACTCATTAACCTTTGCTCATTAGAGTCTGAATTAGGGATGAGGTAGCTACTTGTTATCATTAGCATTTGTTCATTATTCTTTATGTATGAACATTATCTTTGCTGGACAAAAGGGCCCTGTTAGACAGGAGCTACACCAGTAATGAAAGGTCACAGTAGTGACTCACAAAGGGATAGAAAATCCTATACCATTATTTTTAATTCTGAAATATCATAAGTTGCTTCTGTGGTCATCTTTCTTGCGTCACCTGTGGCTGTTGGTTTTACTCCTGGCTCATGTGGTCACAAAAGGTAGAGCTCAGTCACATAAAAGCAACTGTGCTCATTGTTAAATGGGGAAACTTCTAATTCTTACTGTTTTTCTTATGCAAAGCAAATGGATAGAGAGGAACATGACTGCTATTTTCAGGGGCTTATCTGAAAGTTTTTGTACTAATCTATATAGTGGAGGTGCCTGAATTCTTCTGAATTCTTCCCTGAAGGGCAGAGTACATTTGATAAATTTTGCGATATTTTTCTGAGTAAATTCATGTGAATTGCCACTGTTAGCTTACGTGAAAGTTCAAATTTATTATTAAAGGATAGCGATAGGCCAAAGAGTGCTGGAGGAGAAAGATCCCTCTGCTCAAGAATCCTTTGGCTTAGCTAGCCTGTAAGAATTCTGCAGGCAAGCAGGAGAAGCAGGAGCGTGGGTCAGTGGAGGGCCTGAGAGCACAAAGGAAGCCATGTCAGAGACGGCTGAATGAGGTCACTGGGCAAATGCTTGGGTGGTATTAGTTACAGAAATTGGTGAGTCTTACCTGTATTAACTCAACTTGCTGCTTATAGCTTGGGACAACCTAGGTCTTGTAAACATAACTCCTCCCGTGACTCAACCATTACTTCAGCAACTGAACTGCTGCAGACTTAGTTCATTTTTTATTGGGTTTTTTTTTATGCTGGAGGCAAGAGAAAAGAAAAAAGAAACAGAAAAAAGGCAGAAGGGAAGGGCTAATTTGGATCTATCTATTAGATTTTTATTTTGTGCTTATCGCCTTAGTGTTCTTCTACAAACAGCAGTTACATTTTGGAACAAGATACAGCTGTACAGAAGTCCCAGAGTTACTGTTGTCCTGCTCCTAATTCA
This sequence comes from Entomyzon cyanotis, assembly GCA_024500445.1. NCBI lineage: Eukaryota > Metazoa > Chordata > Aves > Passeriformes > Meliphagidae > Entomyzon > Entomyzon cyanotis. The sequence goes on from JAKEPQ010000871.1 coordinate 69,504,211, forward strand.
GCCATGAAAAGGTTTTGTGCTGCTAGAGCCACCGTTCTGCAGGCATGAATAATCCTGAGTACAGAACGGAGTCTGCAGCTCATTTATACTCAGAAATAACTGTATGCCTTAAAAACCTAATTTATGAGTGCATCAAATTTTGGTTTGCAAAGTGACATTAATTGCTGCTGCAGTTACTTGTGCCAGAGGCATCTGAATATTTTTCCTTGCATCTGTAGTTATTTCCACTGTTCTTTCTCAGCAGAAAGAGTCCTTCTGGGAAGAATTTGAGCAGTAAAAGAACGTGGCATTTGAACTGGGATGATTACCTTTTAAGAGGGCAGTGAATGTGATTTCCTCAGCGGTGCTGGTGTAGGAGGACAGGCGGGCGCTGCGTGCGCGGCACTGCGGAGCTGCCCGTGGTGACAGTGACCAATGCAGCCCTCGGTGCTGGCTGGCGGCATTGACGTCAGCCCAGAGCTGAGAAATTAGCTGAGGCCCGCAGGGAAAATGGGCAAAGAAAAACCATATAATTCCTCAATGCAGCACAACCTAGCCATTTCTCTTTTTATATTTTAGCCTATCAGCAAGACCTGTAATGCTTTGCTCAATTTGGATTCAGAGGAAAGGTTGCCAAAAATAGAGCAGTTAAATGTCAACATTAATGGTATCACAGCAGTAAAATATTTCTCACAGCAAGATGCCTGGCTTATAGCTATTATTCACTAGTTGCCTCCTTGTTTTTAGGCAAAAATACAGTGTTCTCTAGTCTCAAGGCACCCAGGCTTACTTGGACCAGGAATTTGTCAGCACAAACAGCATGTGAGCACAGTCCCAGGAGCTGCATGTGCTAATGCAGGGCCAAACCTGCAAGTCGTTCCTCACATTAATTACTCTGTCACAAAGTGGCTAACAAATAAAACTCCAAATTAGTACCACAAGCAAGCCACGAGTGCTTTGAGGCAGGGACTGCCATTTGCTTCCATGGTACAACACCTTGGCACTGCTGGGTTCTGCCAGTGGTGCAGCATTGAGGAGCCACAGCACCATGGAGGCCAGCTGGGTTTGCTGGGGTCTCACCTTCCTCATCTCAGATTTTGTGGTGTTTTTTTCTTTAAAGTCTTAAATTAATTCCTTGCAGTAACCAACACCTATTTGTATCCCATGTACAATCCAGAACATGTGTAGTACTAGTAGGCTGAATTCAGGACTGAAAGTCCTGTCTCACCCGTTGTTTGCTTGTGGACTTTTGCAGGTAACTACCCAAGCCCATATGGGTCATTCACTTAAGAGCTGGACTCAGTGATCCTTGTGGGTCCCTTCCAACTCAGAATATTTTCTGTGAAAAAGAAAAAAAAAATCCATGTTCCTCTTCCTCAGAGGAGTACTGTGTTGAGACTTAAATAAGGAATGTAGATAGTTAGAAAATATAATGTACTGTTTAGGCGTTCAGCCTGCTCTAGTGAGCATTTATAGACTGCTCTATAATCTCTTCTGCAGAGACAAAATTGGTTACAGCTCCAACTAAAGAGCTTTGAAAGTCAAAATCCGTCTGGAGCAGAGATATGCAGGTTTCTTATTTCTGGAGAAATTAGATTAAGTGTTGAAATCTGTCTGAGGGCAACAAGTGGGCTATAAATGGGACTGAAGGAAAGCAACAGCAAAAATAAAAAACAACCCCAACCCAACAGATGCGAAATGACTTCAGACCAAAGGTTTGATAAGTTTGGTTCCAGTTCATCTTTTTAACCACGAACTTCTGTGTTCTTTCTCCTCTGCCTACTTTATGGGTTTATTTCAGTGCTGTTGGCCACCAATATTGGTGCCAAAGCCCATTGTAGACACAAGGGTGTGTATCTTTTATCAAGCCTTACATATCTGTGATCAATCTGCCTCCAGGGGACGATCCCGGGATGTGTTGTGTTAGCTGACAGAGTCCAGCCATGCTGGCACTCACCTGTATTAAGGAGCAGCACACACTCACCTCCCTATCCAGGTGTGGAGTATTCTGCAGTCCAGGAGTGCCACGGGCTGTGTTGCTACTCAGATTGCCATCTTTTGATGTGATTGCTTTTCTCTGCTTCCAGGAGAGAAATACGAGCTGCATGCAGGCACAGAGTCCACTCCCAGCGTGGTAGTGCACGTGTGCGACAGCGACATGGAAGAAGACGAGGACCCAAAGAATTCTCCAAAGCCAAAAATCATTCAAACTCGACGCCCCGGGGTGCCGCCACCTGTATCTAACTGAGCCTCTCCGGCAGAAGCAGCACTTCTCTCTCCTCCAGCACAGCTCTTGGTTTTTTTTTTGCTTTGTTCTGTTGAAAGGCAGCCTTTGCCTTCTGAGCACCGGGACATTAAGGTCCTTGAAACCCCTTCACAGTAATCAAGCCTCTGTAACAAAAGGGCTAGGAAAAAGATCTTTGTACCTGTAACCATATCACTCACCCACACTGATAGATGTAGCTGGAAAGGACAAAACAAGGCTGAGGAAACAAGGGAGGGTTTCAGTGTGAGGATCTTTTCACAGCTGTAATTTGCATGCTGAAACACCACTACCAGAGAGATCGTTTTGGGTGGGAATTAGGCCAGTATCAGGCTCGATATTAAAACTCCCAGGATTGCCACTGCCCTTCATCAAGCAGCCTGCTCCTCTGCCCTCCTCACTTCCCAGCAGACCTTAGTCTTTTCCCTTTTCCCTTTTTTTTAAGGGGGGTAGTTGTGTTGTTTTTACTCTACTAGCAGCTTGGTGGCCTTTTCACCCTCCTGGAATTTTCTGTAAGGAATACTATCTTTGCAACATTTTTAGAAACAACAGAAACCAACCCTCTTCCACCAACAGCTGTAGAGAACAGTGGTCTGAAATGGTGGCGGGGATGTGAGATGGAGCTCTCTGGGCTGAGGGGAGAGGTAGCAACTGCTAGGAGGTCTGGTGTCTGTCAGTCCTTCTTTCTGAGGAGGAGGGAGCCAGAATATCAATAGGAACTGTCAGTTTATCTTCAATCAAGGAATGAGTGGTGCTTCTCTCCCAGTCTGAGAAAGAGGAGCTGACTGACTGCTCATGTAAGATGTTCTCTGCCATAGCTGTATGTTCCAGTAATGATACAGGCTGAATGCTTTCCTAGTGGTGTGGTGAATAGCCCTGAAACTGTCAGTAATTACTTGCACATCTCTAATATTCAGCCCTTTTCCCTCACCACTTCCTGTGCTTCAAAGCCCTTTTTGAGCTGTATGCAGTTTGGGTTTGTGGAGGTGAGCAGAGGTTAGTTGAAATTCTTTTGTTGGGTTTTTTTTTCCTCTTTTTTTAGGCCAAAGAAAACAGGACCATAATTACACACTTGAAATTAGACTGCATGCAACTGAATCCCCTTTTTTCACCCTGTCCTGCATGTTTCTTTCACTTGCAATATATACTGGGTTACAAAAACTGTTCTGTGTTTGCATCATGGCTGACAGCAGACAGATCCTGGATTCCCTGTCTGGCAGACCTTCCATGATGATTTATTTTTTTAATGCGTACTTGTCATTTTGAGAACATGTTTTCTAGACATTTGAGCTCAGATTTTGCATATATTTAAGCATGCGCTTAATTTATGCACATGACTAGTTCCACTGAAATTAATACTGCAGAAACTGAGCATATGTGTAAGGTGTGGTGGGATTTTTGAGCTAATTAGCTGCAGCTGTACTCCCCAAAGTGACTCTAAAATGGCACAGTGAGCTTCCACAGTTTAAAATCCTTTACAGCTTAAAAGTAAATACATCTTGGAAGCTTATTCTAGGATCTGAAAAGTCAGCTTAGGTTCTGTAATCAAGATTTTTATCATAAAACTTAATGATCTGGTTTCTGAGGGAGGGTTCCATCAGGCCCTTAATTAGCAGCGAGGCTACAAAGCTTCAGCAGAGTTAAGTCCCCCTTACCAGGGGTCTTGGCTCTGCAGCACTTCCAGGATATGTGTGTTGCTCTGTCAGGACAGGAAATGGAATTCCCAGCGTGCATGGTGACGACATCTGAGAGTGAGGACTTGCTGAGTTCACACGTAGTTCATCCTCTGACCACCACAGCCCCCTGATACTCCTGATGAGATGTAGTGCTTTACTCAGCACATTCCTATAATGTGATACTTGGTACTGCATTATGAACATTGTTGTGTGTGTGTTACACTGATAGAATTCTGCATATTAAATACAGCAGAGACTGAACAGAAAATGGGGCTTTAGTATCCTCATGATATCTGTGTAAAGTTTTCCTGAAGTAACTCCTTGGAGGTTTCACTGCAATTGTTTTTTCAGTGATACATTTAGAACTAGTTTAAGGAAACAAATTGTCCCTCACAGCCCTAGAAATGTATCCTGTTGAAAACACCAACGTAGGCCACACTGGATATTCCAGGCTTTTTTGAGAGCACACCCAATGCTGATTTCCATGGGCTTTAGCCCAGTATAAACAGGGACAGTAAGATTTAAATATGTAAATGATCAGAGATCATCGCCAATGAATTTTTTTACAGCCAAGACTGTGAGAGGCCAGATCTTGTCCTTGTATCTGTGTCCTCAAACTTTGGAGAGACTTGGCTCTGAACTCAGGACTTTGGTCTCAAATGATGTAAAACTATACTGAAAATTAAAGCACTGGACCTTAAATGTTCTTTCCTCGAAGTGCATTTTCAAACATTTAAAATGAGGCCCTGTTCAGTGACTACTCCATGCTTTGTAAAGCTTTGTGGTACTACCCAGGAGGCAGAAGGACACAGCTCATTGCTTAGAGCACAGAAATAGAAACACAATTACAAACCTGAAAATTCAAAGCAGCCTCTATAGTGAAAGCTTAAATGTCACCTGGATGTGATAAAATAATGGTCATCATAAAAAAAAAAAGGTGTTTCAGGTATTATGGCATAATGTCCCTATTATCAAAGTATCAGCATTTGGGACTCGAGAGAAGCTGGTATTTTACTAAAGGCTGGTTCTTGCCTGACATAGAAGGGTTTCTTTCAAAAAATGCTGACTATCTGGAAGGGGAATTGTCCTATTTAATTCAGTAAATCACAGGCAGAGCCCCTACTCATGTGAGTGGGAATTTGCTTTCCTGTAGCTCCTCTGAGGTCAGTCGCTCTTGCTTGCACTTCTCACAGGGTATCAGTGGGTTCCCTCATGCTGGAACCCTGGAAGAATGAAGTGTCAGTGTTATATTGTGGCTCCTGAGGCACAGTGGCACAGCCAACATCCTTGTAATTTCCTCCCCAAAGCAGGAGCCGGTGGGAGCAGCTGGAGGTGATGCCCTGGGGCTTTTGTTGGGTGGATGTGGCTCCTGCTGCTCCTTGGAAATTAAAAGAAGGAAATCAGGGGCGTACAGCTGCTGTTTCTGTTGCCTGCTGCCTGCTTGTCCTTTCTGACCTCTTCAGATATGAAATTCACATTTTAATGACTTCCTCGGTACAGTTTAAAGTATGAAAACATTTCCAGTGCATGGAGATAGGGTATTTTGGAATCTGCTCTTTCAGAACAAAACAAATTTCATGGCCTTGATTTTTTAATTAAGACAAGGTAGTACTAACTCCCCCTTTCCTAACACACACAGACACACTCCAGTAAGCTTTGTTTTCAGCCAAGAAAATATGGCAAGAGCATCCCTTCCTCAATCATAGCAAGACTACAGTGTTCTAGGTTATAAAAATTCCCCCCCTGCATAAATTGTGTGGCATTAATTTGATCCTAAATTGGGTGAGAGGGGTGGGTTGGTTTTATTTTTATTTTATTTTCCCCCCTCTCTCCCATTCAGCAACACTGAAAAAGCTTTCAGCAAAAGTACATTGTTTGTACCAAGGAATGGAACGAACTCCTGGCAGGATGCAATTCCAGTGGTTTATCTGAGCATTGTCACAGATGCCATGAGCATTTCCATTGTATTGTACATAACTTTTGAAATATTCTATTTAGTCATATTTTATAGGAGTATTAAAAAGCTACTGGCTAATTAATCACTTTTACACTTGTATAATTCAGAGCTTAGTTTAAAATAATAAATATGGCAAACAGTATTTTTGTGTTCTGCTTGCATTGGCGTTTGGAAAAGCAGCATTTAAAGAGTTAAACTATATCAATAAACTGAGTAGTGTGGTGTATACCCTTGGTAGAACTGAAAATGCTTAAATGTGTGACATAGGCCAAACTCTGTTTCAGTAGAAATTAGGGGAAAGCAGCCTTGTTGTTGGCAGGATATGCCATGTTCCATTTTAAGCTGCCGCAGTTTCACAGTCATGTGAACTTGCTCTGGTTTGCTGTGGATTTGGCTCGGTGTACACAAAAAAAGCTGCAGTGCAGTCCCTGGTGAGCAAAAGCTCGGCACACTAACCACAGACCACTGATGTGGTTCTCACTGTGCTTGTATAATCATGGGTGATGCAGTGGCCATGAATGCTTGGACAAGGAACATGGCATCCAACTGCCAGGCAAGCTGGAGAAAGGGTTTTATTAACAGTCATTATTATAAAAATTGAAACTAACTGTTGTCTCCTGCACCAGTTTGTACTTGGTCTTGCAAAGGACTGAAAACAGGGAGATGAGTTTGCTGATAACTGTCCTGTGAAATTCTTATCTTGAACTGCTCAGATCTGGATTTGGAAATATTATTTGTTTTTCTTTTTCTGTGTGCCTGGCATAAAAAACTTCATTCCTCAAAGGATGATTGTTCATGATTCTGAAAATTAGGTCCACTTAAGAAATCTCACTGGAGATGTAAACTCTGAGCTCTTTAATTCCTTTGGAAATGGCAGGCCTTAACCTCTGTGTTTTGATTAAAAAAACTAGTAATAGTGAACTACTTCTGAGGTTCTTTTCACCTTTTTTAGAGGTGAAATGCAGGAGGCCTAATTTATTTTTCACTTTGAGCACCAAAAGAGCTTCCCCCACCACAGTGAGTTTCTTCATCCAACCCCACTGAAATGCTGTGTTTGCGACATGCCTGCGGTGGCTCTTCCACCGTGCTTGGCACTGGACACAGCACTGGGAAATGAGCTTCAGGGCTTCAGCTGTGGATGGCAGAGCTGTGTGTCCCACAGGATCAGACTGATCACTGTCACAGCACTTTCAGATCCTCTAAAGAACCTTTACTGAATTTATTTTTGGTCCTTCTTTAGTGGCAAGCACTTCATCACTGAACTTTTTGCTGTTTCAGGCTTTCTCTCACATACCAGTGTGAATGTAAGACCTTTGCATTTCCTTGATTCCCTTTTGCCCAAGAAATCACATTTAGTTCTGGTTTATCAAAAAGCAAAACCAGGTATAGATTAAATTCCCAGCCCTCAATTATACTCAACATCATGCAATGCTCTTGAATAACTAGATACACTAGCAAAAACCCCAAACACTGCTTTTTCTGATTTAACCCATCTTCTGGGGGAGTACAGCAGCTTTCAATATTCCAAGCTCCTCTTGAAAGGAGATATTTTTCCAACAGTAGCTGTGCTCTTTTTTTTTTAAATACATACAGACTGCAGCATTCAGGGGTAAAATGACAAGGGAGGAAGTGTTTTAAAAGCTCTTTCCCACAGGTCTATTTCAAGTGTGGAGTATATTTGCTTTGGCTTGGAGGGGAGGGAAGCCAGCACTGTTAGAGGCAGAACAGCAGCACTCTGGATGGAAGGGCAGGAACCCCGAATGCCCCCACTGCAGAGATGCTCAGAAAGCTTTAAAAAGCAGCCTGAATTCTTTCTCCCCTTCTGTCAGTTTGTTCAGTCACTACACAATTTCTGGGGTTGCAGCAAGAGTCATCTTCAATATAGCATTGTGTCCTGATGCAGCAGCTACAAAGCCTAGATAGGGACATTCGTTAGGGAGATTCTTGCTGGAGTAAGGCTGGGAAAACTGTGAAGTGTGAGCAGCCTCAAAATTATTGAAAAATTAGGATATTCAGAACCTTAGACTTCAGGATTCAGATTCATGTACCCGAGAGCTGTATTAAGGGCCCATTTGAATCAGGGGCTTCCTCACTCACAACAGGAAGAGTATCTAGCAAGAAGGATTAAACTTCTCTATTATTCTCACCAGGAAATCAGCCTTCTTTTAATAAATTATTGTAACTGATCATTTATCTAGTGCAAGAAAGTTGTGTCTACATTAGTGTCACACAGATGTGTTCTCTTCACTGTTGGGTTAATGAAGGTAAATGTTTTGAATCCATTTTAGAGCAGAGTTCTTGTACAGAAACTTCTGAAAGAAATGCCATCTGTAAGGACTGGTGGATCCTTAAGTGTCAGTTTGGCAAGTTGTCCTACTGTGGGTAGCTGCAGAAATATTTCGTGTATGTTGTTGTAGATTTAAAAGCATTACTCATGGTTTCATTCGAGTGTCTGCATTTCTGACACGGATGTGACATATCTGTATATATTATAAATCAATACTATTTTTAACCACATATTTTGTACAAATATTCACATTAGCTCTGTACTTCAATGAAAATCTATTATGGTATTAAACATTTTGGTGGAATTAGCAAACTCCTTGTCCGTGCTTTGCTTTCATTTTAAAACTGTGTCAAGCAGCTGAGCCGTTTCCAGTATCCAAAGCAAATATTATCATTTCCAGCTATTCATGTTGTTCCTTAAATCCAGGTGCACCTGTACCCTCTAGTGACTGATCCCAGCCACTGCAGGGGCAGCTCCCAACACCTCCGGATCTGAGTGAGAGGCCAAAATCAAACCTGAACCAACAGTAAATGTGAGCGCAATTTTTTCTAGCTAATGACTGACAGCACGGGACAGCACACTGCTGCTGAGGGACACCCAAATAGAGATTTTAATGCACACAGGTGCAGTTTTATAACAACATTTTCCTTTGTAGCCTTTCTCCAAAGTTTCTGGTGGGGTTCACAGCCAGGAATAGGATGATGAACTTTGTGCTATAGGTGTGGTCCAGTGCAGTTTTCTGTGTAGAACAGCCACATCCACACAGGTTCTGCCAAGCACAGCAGCAGCATGATTCTCCAGGCTTGGACAAGCTCAGCCTCACAACTGAAACAGGACAACAGTATTGAAGGAGGGGAAAAAAGACATTAAGAAAACAGTTAAAATAACCTTGTCCCCTACTACAGTCCCTAGAATAGCTGGGTGAAAGGGAGAAAGGAATTGTTAAATATATATATATAAAATTTTTATATACATAATTTTTATATATATAATTTTTATATATATGTATTCACCAGATAAGTAGTACATATATGTATACATATATATAGATTACTCAACAGATAGGCAGTACCAGCTATAAAGTGATTAACAAGCAACATGTTTGATTTGATGATTCTGTGTGGTTGGACTTGATTACCTTACAGGTCTCTTACAGCCTTGACAATTCTATGATTCTGTGTTCCCATGCACCAGTAAGAGGATAATGGTTTTCTACACTGCCACAAATTGGGATGGGGTTTATGTACATACACATGACATGGACTTTGGACTCTTGTGTAGCAGAGATCCTCAACTAGAAAATGTGGGAAACCTATCTTGGATATTTGTCCCCTTCAGCAGTTTAGTTTCTAGTGAGATGAGGAGAGATAAATTCATTTTCCTCTTCATTCCAGGGCATAGCTGGGTCTGGACATCACAGGATGGGAAGAAGCATCTGCCAGGAAGCAAATAGAAAATTTAGAGCCTCAAAACACAAGAGGAGGAAAAAGCTGATAGAAAAACAGCAGAATCAAAACCAAATTTTTTTCATTTATTTTTTCCTAACTGAAGAAGCACTTCCAGATATCCAGAGTGAATTTTACTCATTGTTTTTACAGTTAGGTCACAGACCAGCCAACCCTGCCTGAGCCCTATTTCTACTAATTTCTATTTAATTTACAACATGCAGCAGCACCCTCACAACCTGCCCCTCTCGACACTTGCACAAGGGCTGTACTGGGAGCCTGCTCCACACACCACCCGAGGTCACCTCACCTGTGACCTGGGGGTGCTGGTGACAGCAGCTGAACCTGAGCCAGGTGTGCCCAGGTGGGCAAGAAGGCCAATGGCACCTGGGCTGTACCAGCCATGGTGTGGCAGCAGGGCCAGGGCAGTGACTGTCCCTGTGCTGGGCACTGGTGAGGCTACAGCTCGAGTGCTGTGTCCAGTTCTGGGCCCCTCAATCCAGGAGGGACACTGAGGGGTTAGAGTGTGTCCAGAGAAGGGAGCGGAGCTGGGAAAGGGTCTGGAGCACAAGTCTGATGAGGAGCAGCTGAGGGAGCTGGGGGGGATCAGCCTGGAGAAAAGGAGGTTCAGGAGGAACCTTCTGGCTCTGCACAACTCCTGACAGCAGGGTGGAGCCGGGCGGGGATCGGACTGTGCTCCCAGGGAACAAGGACACGACAAGAGGACATGGCCTCAGGCTGAGCTAGGCGAGGTTTAAGTTGCACATTAGGAAAAATTTCGTCACAGAAAGGATGATTAGACACTGGAAAGGGCTGCCCGGGGCCGGGGTGGAGTTTACTCTTCTCCGGAGGTGTTTAAGGAAAGACTGGACACGGCACTGAGGGCCACGGCTTAGCTGGCACGGTGCTGCTCGCTCACAGGCTGGAATCAGCCATCGCAGAGCTCTTTTCCGACCCAAATGACGCGGTGGCTCCGTAATTCCGTGTCCCCTCACGGCCGGCCCGCCCCGCGCGGTCCCGCCCCTCTCGCTGGGTGACAGTGACAGTGACGGCGCTGGCCGGGCCGGGCCGCTGCTGCCGCGGCGCCTCAGGTAACGGCGGGCGGCTCGGCCTGGGGTGCTCCGTGCTCCGGCCCGGCTGTGGGGTGCGTGTGGGGAATGGCGGACTGCGCTCGGCGTGCGCGGGTGCTCAGCTCCGGCGGGCCCGGGGCACCTCTCTGTCTGTCTGTCTGTCCGTCCGTGTGTCCGTGTGGCTGCTCCTGCCCTCGGCAGTCCGCTTAGCTCGTCCCCCCAGAGCCTCTCGGGCCCGCAGAGCTGCTTGGTGCCGAGCTGGGTCAGTGGATGTGCTCCGGCTGTGTGCAGGGAAGAGCAGCATGAGAAGGCCTTGGGAAAAAACCAAACCGCCCAGCATTTATTATTTATTAAGAGCATGCAGTTAAGGAATTAGAATAATAGAATTATAGATCATGCTGAGATCATTGACTGTGTAAAATTCAGAAGTAAAGACTTGATTTCACTTGAGAGGGCTTCAATCCGTACTTGTCCCTCCCCAGAAGGGGAATTTATGAGTTATGTCTAATTCTGCAGCTGGGGTTCCAGTGAACACAACAGTGTGTTGTCCCTTCGTCCTTCAGGGTCAGCTGGAAGGAATCCCCTATCAGGTGGATCTGAGGTAATCTGTAGCCTTTGGGTTTGTGTTGTTTGCTGAAATGGCATTTATGTCTCTGGAGTGTCAGTTTGTTCTTAGCAGAACTCAAGGCCTGGATTTTAATTTTTAGAGACACACAAGTTTAGTGTAACATTTGACTGTCTGCAAGTCACAGAATCCTAGAATCACAGGGTGGTTTGGAGTTGGAAGGGACCCTAAAGGCCATTTCATTCTAACCCCCTGCCGTGGGCAGGGACACCTTTCACCAGCCCAGGTTGCTTCAAGCCCTGTCCCACCTGGCCTTGAACACTTCCAGGGATGGGGCAGCCACTGATCCCATTCCATTGCTGCATGGTATTCAGATGCTTGTTACACCGTAACTTCTTATATTCACTAGGATATTTATGTACTCTGAGTATTAAGATGGATTTATTGTTTACAAATTCACTGTTTTCCAGCTGAATTTCAGTAGTGAGTGAGTCCCAGAGGATTGCTGAACAATGGGAACCTAAAGGGAGCTGTGAGGAATACTGATACAGTCCACACACTGGATTGGATTGAGCAGTATCTGCTCTTGTGGTTAAATGATGCTGTTGAGCAAGAAATGGGGAATATTAGCATGAAATTCTAGGTCAGTTACAGACAGGAAAGTTCTGTGTGAGGGCTCTTACAGGGATCTTGCTTTGAGTAGATAACTGGGTTTTGAACAAGAAGATGTTTGGGAAGAACAGGAAGAAAACTGGGGCAGGAGAGCACAACCCAATACAGTGTGAAATTATATGTCATATTTTGTCAGATAAGGACATAATAAGGACTGTTAGATAAGGAATGCCAGTCATAGCTAGGAGTAATCAATATCCTTGAGTCTTACAGTCAGAATTAGAATCACAGAATGGTTTGGGTTGGAAAGGACCTTAAAGCTCATCTCGTTCCAGCACCCTGCCATGGGCAGGGACACCTTCCACTATCCCAGGTCACTCAGAGCCCCATCCAACCTGGCCTTGGACACTTCCAGGGATGGGGCAGCCACAGCTTCTCTGGACCTGTTCCAGGGCCTCACCCCACTCACAGTAAATAATTTTGTCATAATATCTAATCTAGCTCTGCCTTCTTTCAGTTTAAAGCCATTCCCCCTTCTCTTGTCACTGCATGCTTTCGTAAAATATATCTTAGAATATATAAATATGTAAGGAATATTTTAGCCACTCATTCTTAAAACTAAGTTACGACTTTTACAACTTCTTTCTCTGCTCAACAGATGCCATGTTGCCTCAGAGGAGGGAACAGATACCTTCCAGAACAGCCATGAGCAGTTATTGGAAAATCCTGGGAATTTCCTTACTCTTTCTTAAAAGTGCACTGTGCCTGCAGCCAGCCGAGCCCAGAGTGCTGCTGGTGTCTTTTGATGGCTTTCGGTGGGATTACATCTACAGAGTGTCCACTCCCAATTTTCACTATGCCATGAAGAATGGGGTGCACGTCAGGCAGGTCACAAATGTGTTCATAACGAAGACATATCCCAACCACTACACCCTGGTGACTGGGCTCTACGCAGAGAGCCACGGCATCGTCGCTAACGAGATGTATGATCCTGTCCTGAACGAAACCTTCTCCCTGAACAAAATGAACACCCACAACTCCAAGTTCTGGGAAGAGGCCAGCCCAATATGGGTGACAAACCAGAGGGAAGGACACAAATCTGGTGCTGCAATGTGGCCTGGAACAGATGTGAAGATACATGGAGTCTTGCCTACACATTATATGCCCTACAATGAATCTGTTCCCTTTGAAGACAGGGTGGCGAAGCTCATTGACTGGTTTACATCAGAAGAACCCATAAACTTTGGTCTCCTGTACTGGGAACAGCCTGATGAGATGGGCCACTTTCTGGGCCCAGAAAACCCACATATGGGAGCGATAATCGGTGACATTGACAGAAAACTGGGATATCTCATATCTGAACTGAAGAAAGCCAAGCTGTGGGGTGTGATAAATGTCATAGTCACAAGTGATCACGGAATGTCACAGTCATCCTCAGAAAGGGTCATTGAGCTTGATCAGTATGTGAGCAGAGAGCTCTATAAAGTCATTGACCACTCTCCTGCAGTAGCCATTTTACCAAAAGAAGGTAGGAGCTACAGCAGTAACATTCCCTGAGCTACTTGAGTATCCAGACTTTATAGAATGAGCTGGTGGTAGAAGCACTGATTGCAGTAGGACATCAGCCTTGAACAAGGAGTACTTGCAGGATCCCTTTGTTCTTTTTGCAGGCTCTGTCAAAAGCCTGGATTAACTTTCAGAAAAGAAAAGAGACCAAATCTGTTTGCTGTTGACTAATATTGCCAAGGATCCTTTGGTCCTTGTGAGAAGTAAGATAATCTAATGGCATTATCAAGGCTGAATGGCGTTCTAGATAGATAACACCTGAATATTACATATCTTGCCTTTCATCAAGATGCTGAAGCCATAGGGGAAGAATTATATTTCTAACTCAAACAGTAAACTGAGAACAGATGGGGATCTTTGATAAAAAGAAAGCCTGTGTTGGCTATTTGATTAGCTGCCAGCTATTGTAGCTCACTTGAGGTTTTTTCCCCTGTCATGCTGAACAGCCAGCCAGTTACATTTGTACCATTTTTATTGTGATAAAGATGGGCAAGAATAATGTTGGAACTGAAGTCTGAAATCTGGTTACAGTCGCTGAAGGGTTGCTGAAGTGTCAGGTGTATGTTTAGTGTCACTAATGCACCTGCTCTTTATTTTGATGATCAAGTACTCTAAACTACTTGGTGCAAATGTGTTAACCTGGAAAATAACACCCCTGCCCACACCAAAGAAATGCTAATTTGGAAGTTGAGTTTTAAGGTGGCCTTCTGTAAAGGTGTTTTTTAAGAATTCTGTAACATTTGCATCACTAATGGATAAATAGCACTCCAATACCCTAAGCAGGGAGGGTGCTTTGCAAACTTAATTGCTCTTCAGTGTGTGAACAAATGTCTCTTGTAATTTTTAATTTGAAGAATACTCCAGAGTAAAATGTGAGTATGCCCAAACTGAGATCTCTGCTGTCTGAGCACAGTCAGGCCCTGTAGCTGGGTGCTGTTTTTCTCTGTGGTGATAAAAGAGCCAAATTTGGGAGCTTCATCCCCACAGAGGCAAACATGGTTGACCAAAATGTTCTCATTAGGAAATAAAGAAGCTGTAAAAGTAAACTTCAGTGCTAAAATGTCCTTAATGCAGTAGATGAGAACTTCAACATGTGTAACTTGATTCTCCTGTTTGCTAAATGCTGAAAAGAAACACTATCTCTGCAGCAATTAAATGACGGAATTGTAAAAAAGCCGTTTCAGTGGGTTTCAGAAACAGCTTGGATTCAATTTTGCCCAGAGATTCAGGTATTTATTACACTACCAATAAACAAGAATTAGTTTTGAGCACAGCTAAAATTCTTTCCTTCATGGTACCAGCTGTGATTTTTATTATAAAACAATGAACTTCACTGCCAGTTTAGGTATGAGCTACCATATGCTTAAGTACATAACCCTGGTTCTTCACCTGTTATTCCATTTGTCTTTCTTAAACCAAGGGAATGGTAAAACTTAGTGAGATACTGAGAAAAAATTTTAATGCTTAAAAATGCAGCAATTTCTTTTAACTGTTTGGCTGTGTATTTCTTCCCTAAGAGATGGATTAAAGCCATTATTTAACCATGCTGGTGCATTAGTGTGTGGGGGGAACTAATTATATGTTCACAAAGAAGGTACCTGTACCACAGCTGGTGATGCTGGCCTTTTTCTTTTATTTAATACAAATATAATAATTCAAATAATTAGTGTAAAATCAAATTTGCTGTATTTGGGGATTCTCCTCTCTGCCATCCTATATAGAAAAGTGGCATAGTAATATTAACTTTATTACTAATACAGTCCTAGAAATACTGCATTGGAGTCCCTCTACTTGTTGCTGTAACTATCTCTCATATCTTTGCTTTTGCTGTCTCCTCTTGACCTTTATTTTGTTTCTTCAGTGATTCTTTTACTTTTTTGGGCCAGTTTGAGATAAGAAATATTGTACATTAATGTCTTTCCTTCAGAATGTATACATAAATGTATTTTCCTTCAGAATTTCTATACTGGATTCTAGGAACTGAGAAGGAAAAAGAAGATGGTTTAGAAACACTGCCTACCTCCTCCCCAGCTTTTTTACCTGAGATCCATTCAAAACTCCATGGATGCTGGAAATGGCAGGCTAAAGGGGCCTGCAGACACATTCAGCTGCATGTGTGGCACAAAGTACTCACCTAAGTCATGGAGCTGAGGGATTTGGTGTGTCACAGGAGTCTGTTGTGTGCCCTGCTTAGCTCTCAATAGGAATCTGGCCTGAAATGGAGGGGGTGGAATTCAGAAATTTGCTCAGCTGTCAGTTCCTGAACTTGCTTTTGTGCTCCTGGCTGTCTGTTCTGGTTCCTCCTTTCTGTGCACTGGTGTTCCAGCCAGCTTGTCCAACTGGTTGTGGCTCTTCAGTGGCTTTTACTGGAAAGGCAAGCTCAGAATCTGGAAATAAGCAAATACAGAATTGGGGTTAGAAAATGCCTATTTATTCAGTGGTGTTGGTAGAGCTCTTGAGGGTTTGTGCTCACTGTGACTAGGGAAGGAGCAGGCACTGGGAATACAGAGGAGTAGCTCATGCTGTTGGCTGCTATTGAATAATAAAGGAAAGCAACAAACAATTAAACTGCTTTAAAATAGATGAAAAGTGTCACTTGTTGTCACAGCCAAATGGGGGGACAAATAGAATTTAGCCTGAATGCAGCCATGACCTCATGAACATGTTCAGGAGCTGTCTTGATTTCAGGCTTTGCACAGAGCTTGGAGGGTTTGGTTCCTTTTCTAGGAAACAACTGAATGCTTTCTAACTCGTTCTGTGAGAAGCTTACATTCTGATAACTGTGAAATGAGGGATTTTTCTAAAATTAGCAAGTTACTTATTGCTTGGGAACAGGCTGTGAAGTCTGGTGCTGAGGGGGATCTTCCTGTGACTGAGGCTCTGGATTTCTCACAGTAACTTCTGTGCACACATTGTTGTCTCTTACAGCTATAATTCACTTCTGAGGAAGTGCATTTTGCCCTCTTCTTTCAGCTGTCTTTTAACTACTGATGAGTTCAGTAAACACAGTGGTATGTTTAATTTTTGTCTTTTGTCTCTTGTTTGTTTGAAGGCAAACTGGATGAAGTATATGAAGCTTTGGCCAACGCTCATCCCAACATGACTGTATATAAAAAGGAGCAGATTCCAGACAGATTTCATTACAAACACAACACTAAAATTCAGCCCATCTTAGCAGTGGCTGATAAAGGATGGGAAATTGTACATAATAAGACTGATGGTTTTCTTCGTAAGTATTCTGTCTTTATGGCGTTTTGCTGGATGTTTCAAGGCAGGGACCTTACGTGGTACTTTCTCTGCTAGTACAAACCAATGCTCATTTTCTTTGTGGTGGTTTTTTTTGGGGGGGGGGTTTTGGTTTTTTTTTTGGTTTGGTTGGTTTTGGGTTTTTTGTTTGGTTTTTTTTTTAAAGGCTGGGAGGGAAAACTAAAGTGTGTAAAATTTATGATTTTTTTCCCCTGATGGGATGGGAAGCACCCTAGTGTTACGGGAGGAGAATCTGAACTTACTGTTTCTTTAAACATTAAACTTACTGAGATAAGATCAATCACATGTTTTAGCAGCCTCATACTTGAGGTCTTTCAGGGTGTAGCAAACCAACAAGCACTTCCTGAGAGATTAAAAAAGAAAAGTTGTAACTGAATTTGTTGAGTTGAGGGTGAATAGGGTTATTTTATCATGTATCACTTACTGGAGAAGGGCTGGGTCAGATATACAAGAACATTTTCTGAGAGACCTCAGCTTGTGTGGGTGCTACACTTAGAGTAACCTCGTTCTATTGCTACCAAGAGTCTTTGGATATTGTGTCACAGCAGTGATTTTCATTGGTCTTAGAGGGAAAAAATGCATTCTTGGTGTTTTGGAGGAATAAAAACCCCAACACTTCTAAGTTTCTCACCTTGCAGTTTTGAGATTTATTATAGATAGAATGGAGACAGTGAACTATAACTTTTTGGTAACCTAGGAATAAAATGCAGGTGCCACATGGTCAATTCTAACAATTCTAATTGAGAACCTTTTAAACTTTCCTGCTGGCTATGAACCTGAAGAGCATTACCAGCAACACATAACAAGTTTTTCAGTAGCGGCTGAGAGCAGCTTCTCATGCCTGTGTGTTTGACATGTTCCCAGTTTTTAATGCCCCTGTCAGGAATGAGCACTGGACACCCACTAGTGAGGTCTTTTTCCTTGAGGAGTTAATAGTGTACAAAATTGGACAAAATGTTAAAGTGTCTCCTTGGAGTCACACAGACAGTCTGACATGTTCTTCACAGACATGTTCTTTTTAATTTTCTCTAGGAGATCCAGACCAGTTGGAAAGTTGGAGTTTTTCCTTGACAAAAATCAAGGAAAATTGGGTGTGCATAGATAGCATTCAATTGACAATGCTGTTACTGCCTTATGAACTCACCTTTTTTCCCCTCTTTGTCAAATAGTGCTCTCCTCTGTAGGTTTTTAGGTCTTTTCTCTTTGTAGCTCTGAGACTTGGTATTTGCTAGGAGACATTTGTGCTGCCAATCAAAACAATTCTTCTAAACCTCTCTGAGGATAACTGATGGCTGTGCCTTTTCTACTGATTCTAGGAAAAGGTTCAATGCTTGTTTTGCAGCTTCAGGATATTGACCTTTATCTCTTTTATTTCTAGTCGGTAATCACGGATATGACAACACAGTACCAGAAATGCATCCCCTTTTTCTGGCAGTTGGGCCTGCTTTCAGAAAGAATGCCACCAAGGAATTCATGAATGCTACAGACTTGTACCCCTTACTGTGCCATCTGCTTGGTATCAGCCCACTGCCCAACAATGGTTCCTTCAATGCTGTGAAGGACTTACTTGCTGAAGAAGTTCCTGGAGCCCATGGAACAGACAGGTACTCCACTGTGGTAGGAGTCTTCCTGGCCAGCTTGCTTGTTTTGGTTTTTACTGCAGTTTTTGTTAAGCATTTTGTCCTCGCACAAGCAAATTCCATGCAAATCCGACACACTGAAGCTGCCCAGCCACTGCTGCAAGATTAGTAACTTGGGATTATTTCCTGTGTGAGGCTTAAAATAAGCCTATACAAAGAAAATAAACAATGGAGGTGGAGGAGCATAAATATGTGCAGTGAAAGGAGATGGATGCTGATCCATTGGTACTCTGGGGCATGTGCAGACCAGGTATGCAGAGAGAGAGCATGTTCCTGTTTCACCCTGCAGCCCCTTCATCTTCCAGGGGTTGAAGATATTCTAGGTAAACCTGGAAAGTTCTATGTGTATGTAGACCTGTAGTGAGAATTGACCTCAAATACCTTATTACAGCTATTTTTAGGGAAGTAACATCAACTGGGGTGCACTTCACAGACTTTAAAATGGTGATTTCTTTTCCCACCCTTTTTTTTCTTTTATTCTTTGAGAGGTTTTTTGAGTCTCTTTGATTCTAATGAGTCACTGAATGGTACTAAACTTCTTTGTTTTTTTCTTCTCTGCCCAAGGAAGCTTTTGCATGGATCACCATTACAGATAACTTGGTGGGTTAAATCCTGCAGAAAAGAACATTATTATTCAGCTAGGTCATGCAGTGCTAAGTGTCTAAGTTTAGAGTTCGATATATTTCTTCACACTACTGTGTTAATTGTAGCCCCAAAATATGACTCTAAGTGGTGTTGCCATTAACAATCTGCATTAAATTGCTTGATTCTTAATTTTAAAAAAATCTATTAAGGTAAATACAGGTCTTTACCACTTTAGGTATGATTTTAGGTAAATGTAGGTCTTTACTTTTTTATTTCCTGTACACTGCACTAAATTTTCTAGGAGTTCATGCAGCTGACAGGATAAAGACATGTACAAGCACCACACCTGTATATCCAAATGGAGTCTTTTCTGTTTCTGTGGTACAAAGGGAGGTGGTTAAGGAGCATGGATGTTCAGGCTGGTTTCAGAGTGCTGTCAGGCTTGTACCTGGGTGTGCATCTGGTCTGCTACTGGAGACTCAGTTATTGTGAGTTTGACTTGTGCTCTGGGTAGGTCTTAGAATGGGGTGATCAGCACTACACATGCAGTTTAAGGGGCAGCTGTATAAATCTTAAGCCATATATGTTCTTAAATCTGAAAAAGCACACTTTAATAATAAAAAAATGTAAGACTGGAGTTTGTTTTTCCGGAGGGAAGCCTCTGTCAGGGAAAAATATTAATTCTGAGTCAACAAAGGTATATATTATTCTCATTCTTTTGTCTGTGGCAATAAATCTTCTTGCTAGTGTAGTTGTGGGGGTTTTTGTGAGCTCACATAAATGCTAGATGAGAAGCTGCTGACTGAGGTTTGTATGAAAAACAAGTTCTGAAGTGAGAAAAGTTGTCTATTGTCAGACTTTCCCCCTTCTTCCTGGGTGAGATGATAGTATTTCTTAGCACTTTGCTGCTGAGTGCAATGCCTGAAGGAGAAAGAAGCTTTCAAAATTCGTGCAGAAATTTCAGACTGAGTATTTTTAAGTGCAATTTATGGCTGTATCCACAGCCCCCAGCAGAGGGCAAGGATGGGAACACCTCAGCTTTGGATGTGCTCTGCCAGACCAAGGGTGTTGACTGACAGTCAGTACTGCAAGGGGTGGGCTGAGGTACAAAATTAATTTTGCTGGGCTAAATTTCAGCCTTAATGAAGATCTGTTGGGTTCCTCTTTGATCGCAGGGACACTTGCTTAGCACCAAGTTTTCTTTACACAGATGTGGACATTTCCAGAGGTCACACCTGGGAGCAGGGAATGCTTCAGAGGGAAGGCAATAAAATAATCCAACTTAAGGGATATGCTGAAAGTTCAGCTGTAACAGTAGCTTTAGGAAGGCTGGTAAAATGCAGATCTATTGGAGGAAAGCCCTTAATTTGGAGTATGTGTATGAAATCCTGTGAACTCCAGCTGACTCAGTGCTGTTACTGTGCTGTGAACTGCCTTGTTTTCCTGCATTGCCTTCTTGTTGATCTCAAGAAAACACTGAAGGAGAAGGTCTGTAAGGCTGATCCTTAGTGCAGCAGACCATTAGCTGTGCTTGAAGTTGAATTTGCTGGCACAGGTAGAACTGAGTGCTGCAGGGGCTCAAGCTGAACCACGACAGCAGTAATGTGTTCACAAGCAGTTTTCAGAGACTGGGGAAGTCTGAGCAGAAAACCTAAACCTCTGAGTTATTACTAATCCATTCCCTACCCACCTTCTGAAAAGTGGATGGCACACAGCAAACTGATGCATTGAGTCCACATCTTCTTGCTTATTTGCAACTTAAAAATGAATTGTAGCACAAACTTTGTGTGTGTTTAAAGAAAGACCTAAAATAAAACTTTGATAAGGCAATAACAGTGGCAATTGTCATAACAATACCATAACCCTCACCTGTAGCTTCTGCAGTTGTGCACTTTGGAACATGCTGCTTTAGTAGAAATTCTTCTTATTGCAGTAATTTCATAGCAGTGATCGTGGCAGATGTAAAAATAACTGGGTTGTAATTTCAGAGCTTTCCCTTAAAGCCCACTTTAATTGTGGCAAGTGTAGTTCTGTCATCAGCCAAATGGCCCTTGATTTTAAGGAGGGGGCAAAGTTTGTCAGTGTTGTTCAGTCATTTGGGACTTAGACTTACCTGCCTAAGCATGCAACAAGGGAAGAGCAGAAGGTTTCCCCCAACAAAGGGTTTGGGAACAATAATACTCAGAATAGGCTGGAGACACAAATGTGAGAATTGTTGATGTCATTGTTCTGTATTGCACTGTGAGGCCCTTCTTTGAGGAGGGGAAAATAAAACTTTGTAAAAAAAGTGAAGGGAATCTTGTAGCATTTGGGTGTTTCAGTTTAGGGTCAAACATTTCCTTTATTCTTAGGTGTATTTGCAGGTACCTCTTGGGTAGTTCCTTCTTAGGACATGTGCCCAACTGTTTTAAGTTGCTGGGTGTGAGCTTAATGAAATTGTAAGCACAGATAATGCCACTGGAGAAAAATAGTGACTTTTTCTCTGATGTGACATTTTGTCAGACACCTTTTTGGTGGAGGGGATGTGGGATTTGGTTTCTGTGTATATGGTACTTTCTATGATGTACAAAGAAGGTTATTGGAAAGCAAATTTGAGTACACTGTGTACTGCTTGTCACTTAAGCTTGGAAACCAAGAATGATGCATGATGTGTTTCATTACTGACCTGTGGAGCATACAGATGTCAAATGTTTTCTTTGATTCTTCTTGTTTGGACATGTTGAAGTTAAAATACATCTGTGTTGTAATCCTATCAAGCATGGAGTGCTGGCTTCATTTAAAACACTTCTGGAAAACAAATTTGAATTGGGGGGGAGATGACTGGGGGAGAATTGGTCTCAACTTGTGTGCATCCCAAATATTCCTTGGACTCTGCATAGCGTATGCCTTTGTTAAAAATAACTGGAAGTGTGATAGAACTTAGGAATTTTAGGTCACAGTTCTTACATAACAGACTTCTTGTTTCCCACCTTGCTGCCATATATGGAAAAAACCAGCTATCAGTTACCAATAGTGGGAATACAGTTTCTTTTTTTAAAAAAATTCTTCCAGACTTTTTTGGTCAAAAGCTGCAGTAATGCTGCTACAAGATACGCAATCTCAAAAAAAAAAAAAAAAAAAAAAAAAAAAAAGACAGAAAAATCAGATTCATTAAATCGTTTAGGTTGGAAAAGACCTTTAAGATCATCCAGTCCAACCATTAACCCAGCACTGCCAAGCCTGTTGTAACATGAACAGTTGTGCAAACTGACTTCTCATAAATCATAGAATGGTTTGGGTCGGAGGGGACCTTAAAGATCAGCTCATTTCAACCCCTCTGCCATGAGCAGGGACAGGGACTCCTGTCAGAAGTGTGAACAATCTTGACCTGCATGTGGGAGTAGGACAAATATGCAGTGGTTGGGTCCTGTTGTTTTGTAAAACGGAAATCTAACAGGCTTACTTCCCAATCTTTCCTGCTTAAATAATGGCCATGGATGCTGTGTTGACCATATCTATGCTGCTGTACAAACCTTTCATGGCATGTTTGTCCAACAGTAAAGGTGATGGAAGCATTTATTAGATGGTAAACTAAAAAACTTGTTGCAGGCACATGAAAATGATAAATTCTATATTGCTATCAGCCTTTCCATAATGAAATCCTAATCTGAATCCTATTTACAAACCTCCACTACTGGTTGCTTTGCAATAAAGATGTTATCATGCATGTTAGAGCAAACATCTGTCCCTGTCAGATACTTGGAGGTTCACAAAGTTGGTTTATTTTCACAGGCAGTGTGTAGGCAGCAAGTTAAACTTTCCCCCCCTGAAGCCAGTGTTTCAGAGCTGTAGTCAGGTGAAATCAGCTCAATTCTGGAACTGTTTCCATGATGCCAGTAGCCAAAAAGCACAGAACCCCAGAAGAGTGGATCTTTTAGGGCTTCTGTACCCAATGTGGAGAGTTCCTTTATGCAGGTAGTCAATGTAATGAATAATCAGCCTTCACTGCTTGGAAGTGGCACTAAATATCCCCTTATTCCCTTCTAAACTGCAAAGCCAGTTAAGGGTTAGGAACTTCCCCTGAATTAACATGTCCTGTATGACCATGATTAAGTTGTGTATATTTAGCAAGTCATTAAATGTTGCCACAAACTACTGTCCTTTTATCGCAGCTTTGAGGAAGCAGAAGCCACAGCTTTGCTGTTCTTGTTCTGAATTTGCTGCCCAGAAGGAAATCAGCCACTGGCTTTCACAAGAAATATTTCACACAAACCAGAATGAGGCAATGGAAATTTGTCATGTTTAAGGCACTATTAAAAAAAATCATAATTAAATAGATCAACGTTGTATCTTAAGGACAGAAAGGTGTTTTTTCTAGATTCTCTTGGTTTGTACATGATCTGTATGAAACTGGATGTACAAGAGTTACTTTAAACCCTTTGTGCCAGGAAGAGCACTCAGCACCCTTATACACCACACATCATCTTTGGAAATGAAAATAATCAGCAATGCAACTGGAATATAGTTTATCCTACTTTTTAATAGCTAAATTTCCTGTTTAAACTCTTCCCACAGTGGCACTGTCTCATCTCTATGCCAAATGGAGGAAAGGAAGAGAGGATGTTAAGGATTTCTACCTGATAGAGTCACTCTGGTTTCACAGCAGCTCAGTGCCTGGAGCAGTTCTCATCAGAAGGGGCTGCCTAGAGCTAGGAGGAGAAATGCTTTTAGACCTTGATTTCCCCATCTGTACCAACATTCCTATTTCAGATCAGAGTTCTGTCACTGTGCTTTACTCAGCATTTACAGTCCTGGTCACCCAAGTCTTGGTGGTAACTTTGCCACCTGCCTGCAAGGGGATGCACAGGGGAACTGAGAGCACATCGACCACACACTTTGTAATAACTGCTCGGGGGAAGGAGGAGAAGGAGAACAAAGTGGAGAAAATACTGTCCTAATCAGTTTTAACTTCTGGAAAAAAACCCCAAAACTCAGAGGTAGAGGACAGTAATCTGGTTTTACGGTGTCTGCCAGAAAGGTAAACTCAGTCAAGCCTTTCCAAACACAGACGATGCAAAGCATCTCCCACTAATTCCACCACATTCTGAGCATCCCACTCTGTAGTAGCAGAATTACCAGAACCTAACAAAACTCTCCAACACAGGAATTCAAGTGTCCTCCCTTTTACAGCACATCTAAGCCTGGGTTCTACACTGCAACACATTCCCTTTCTAGTTACTCATTAACCTGACCTTTTGGTGCATGTAATTAATTAATTGAAATGTGGCAGGATGAGAAAATGACTCTGTTCAGTTCAGCTACTGCTTTAGCATATCAACAGGCTAAAATCCAGTACCCTGTCAGTAACAGCACAGAGCCTCTTTCAAGTTCAGATTAATCCAGAGCAAAGCATTATTACAGTTTAAGGAAAAAAAAAACCAACAAAACGGAACTGGTTAGGTTTTAGATTCTGGTTTTAATCAGTACAACAGAATCCCCTGAGAGGAAGACACAAATGACTAAAACTTCCACACATTTCTAAAGCTCAAGTTTATTTTTTCCAGAGAGCAGTTCAAAGTAACTCTTCCCTCCAAAGTCCCTGCTCCCTCCCCACTGGATTGCTAAAAGACTGTGGCCAATACCAAATTGCAATGAATTTGAAGTTGTGAAAGAGAAACCACATTGCTACCAGAAACCTCTGTCACTTTATTTTTTAAAACCATCACACTTGTAGGAAAAGGACTTGGTAACTATAGTCCTCTTTTTGGGTTAGCAACAACAATTTAGCCTCACTGAAAGATAAGATACCATTTAAGGCTTTTTCAATCAATTTATTTTTGTTTATAGCAAGTTACTAGATGACCATTAACAAAGAATCAAGAGTTTCAATTAAGAGAATAGTTAGCTCTGGTCTTCCTCAGGAGTTTGCATCTATGTACCTCAAACACTATAGAGAATTTTTTTCAAGATCTTCCTTTAAATTTCCAGTGTTTAAAATACTAGTTTGGAATCCTTACTTGATGACTTGCACATCAAACTTTCAATTGTTGCTTTTTAGCACAACAGCCTTCAAAAGACAATTATGAGCTGGTACACAGGGCAGAACCACCTTTATCTCTAAAACACCTTCAGCAGAGTTTGCTCCTGAGGAACTTTCCACAGGGTTTAGGGGCAGTATTTTTACACCTACAGCCCATGAAAGTGGGTAACTCAAAGATTCTCACATTAAACGGACTTCCTTGAGATAAGGCACTAGTGCCATTCCAACTGGACCTGTGGATCTAATGCATCCACAGACACATGTCCAGAAAAGTCAGAGCCACCTGCCAAGGGCTGTAAGTGCTGGACCACATAGTTTATTGCTCAAAATAGAAGAGACATGCACCAATTCTTTCATTACTGACATCTATTTTCTTTCTCAGAAATTTCTTGTCACATTGCTGACTTACAGTAGAAACAAAAGTCTTGGATCTTTCTTTCCCCAAATTTAAGGGCAAGCCAGAACACACTCTCCAAACAGAACTAACTCTCAATTAAGTTTTTCTTTTCAACACAGGTGCAAGAACACTAAAAGTAGTCAATATTAATTTAATACAAAAAAGCAATTATCATTTAC
Source organism: Entomyzon cyanotis (assembly GCA_024500445.1). NCBI lineage: Eukaryota > Metazoa > Chordata > Aves > Passeriformes > Meliphagidae > Entomyzon > Entomyzon cyanotis. The sequence continues at coordinate 69,529,718 of JAKEPQ010000871.1, forward strand.
AAATATTAAAATTCACTTAGTCTGTCCTGGCTAGTCACAATCTGGAGTCTCATTTTGAAAGCGTTCAGAGGCTTGAATGAAAAACTAAGCATCCTTATTTTGTTAAACATCTCTTCCAGTAAAAAGCCACCTGTTCACTATTTTGTTATGAAAATATCTTTATAGGACACTAGTCACACAAACAAATCAGCAGGGTCTGGCTGTACAGTATTTTACATAGATAAAGTGCATCAAACAAAGAATACCATCCAGTGCAAATTGAAATTTGTGTTTTCCTGAAATCACTGTCTAGGAAGCTCAGCTCCCTGCACGCTATCCAATCAAAGGATCGTCGTCATCGCTCTGTAGCTGGAGCCGGGCAAAGGGCCGGGAGGGAACCACTCTGTTCTTGGAGATGATGATGATGCAGGTGAAAGTACTGAGCACCAGGAAAGCCCCGATGACGATCCCGATGGCTTCGGGGACACTGATGCACCACTGGTCAGCCAGCAGGCACTTGGTGTTGGCGAAGGTGCCGTTGTGTGGGCGTGGGGTGAGGCCCAGGATGTGGCACATCATGGGGTAGATGTCCACGTTGTCCATGGTGCTGTGGCTGTAGCCGCGCCGGAAGGCTGGACCGCGTGCGGCCAGGAAGGGGTGCATGCTGGGCAGGGTGTTGTCATAGCCATGGTCCCCCACTGCAGCAGGGCAGAGCACACAGTTACTGCCACAGCCTCTGCCTGCAGAGCCAGCGCTCCCCTCCCCATCTCTCCCCACCCCCAAAAATGTGTTTTAAACAAAGGCTAATGCACAACATGAGAGCAGCTGTTGGGTCAGCCACAGAAAGAAGCCAGAATTCCCTCCCTCTTCCCCAAACCCCACAAGTTTCTGTTTCTGTTCCCACACTGGTCTTAAGCCATGGGTCTCCCTCCCATTAATCTCTTTCCCTTTCAGTGCTTAACATTTCCAGCTTTCCCCTTCCCGTTCCTCATGCCAAAGTTGCAAATGAGGTTGCCACTCCACAATGAGTCAAATTTTTACTTCTCAAATTTTGGAAAGTAATCTCTCCCTTGCATAGCAGACAGTTTAATTACTTATTAAAAGTCAGGCACCTTTCCCTTGATAGTTTTCTGTTTGAGAATATTCAAAACCCTCAAATCATGCTTATCAGATTAGATACTTCAGCAAAACAGACACCCAAAGAGTCAAAAACAATAGGCAAAAGACCCCTGTGCTTCTGGCAGGCATACAGCAAAACTTTTATGGCTATAAGGTCAGGAGTGCTTGGATGCCTGGTAGGTTTTAAGATGCAATATAAACAGCTAAGAAGCAGCCATTGTCAAATTTCCTAACAGCATTCCTGAAAAACCTGTCCAAGGTGCCAGAAGTTTCTCCCAGCACACACAGTGCAGTATCTGAGTAACTGCATTTAAATCCATTTCTTAGGAACAACTGATGAGTTCTGATTCCAACATTCTGATGCAAAATATCCAGATTCCTACAGACTAGGTCACACTCACAACTTCACTGAAATCCTTCCACAAATCCTTTTCAATGTTTTCCACCATTCTGTTTGTTACCACATCTTCCTTGTTTTGACTCACATTTCTTAATTCTTTTCTCCACCTTTTATTACTTATTTTGAACAGAGCTACTCCAAGTCCCCTCTCCAATGAGGTTCCAAACTTTTCACCTCTGAAGCAGGACCCTGGTGTGGAGTTACTGGCACACTTGGCAATCACTGTGCTACCACTTTGTCCATGAAGACAATAAAACTTAAACAGGCTTTTAGGCTAAAACCTCCCCTTCCTGATTCTGGGAAGCCTTCACTAATAAAATTGATTTGAAAAGTGATTCACTTCAACTGATACAATGCTGTTTCTTATATATATACACTTACTATTTTTAGGTACATGAAATTGAATCTAAACAGAAAAGAGAATTCTGGTTTATAGAACACCTGTGCTACATGTTGCCAATTTGAAGATAATTGTAGCAAATCCATGCGGAAATTAAAATATAAACACATCCTACATTAAAAAGCAGTACTTCTGTACAAATACTGATAAAAACTTAACTTAAATCTGCAAAGGGCAGACAGTAAGATCAGCCAAACTGGCTAAAACCAGGATTTTACACCACTCATCACCCTGTCTCTAATAGCAGTTGTACAGGGAAGTATCCAGAAGGGATATCCCTGATCTACCAACCAGCCCAACCTACTGGCTGCTCAAAAACTTCCCAGAAGTTTGTACCTTTGTATTCATTTTCTATTAATGCATTTTCCTTCCAAGAATCTGTCCAATCACTTTCTGAACACACATATACACACACATACACAGCCTTCATCTGCAACCAGAATTACAGGTTGAATTCTCTTACTATTCCAAGAAGGAAATCTATCTGGAATTTCTTCTTTGAGATACACTTTCATGTGACTGTTGCCTTTTTTCAGTAAATTATGCATGCCCCTTGTCTGCCAAAAAAATCCCTGCATGTGGAACACCTGGAAATATATATGTATATATATGTATGTAATTTGACATTCATAGCATCTAGCAGGAAGAAAGTGCACAGTTTAACAAGGCACTGAGAAGTAACACCTGTCTGAGTCTTCTTTCAAACACGCTGGTGTTTCCTACTATTTTTAGTATTTCCTGCCATTTATTTTCGTTCCCTAGCACATGCACTGTAACATTCAAGGTTGTGTGCTGCATGCTTGTTTATGCACCCCTAAATATATATTTTATATGCAATAAAAAGTTAAACCACACTCTAGGGAAAGCTTAAGACAGACTGCTAACCTGCTTAAAATAACTCAGACTACTAAGCTGAACATGACAGAGTGTTTCAGCCAACAGAATATCCCCATCTCCTCCTTATCTGTTACGACACTCCAGGCTCAGGCTGAGAATGTTCTAGAAAATGCTGCACTACTCCTAAACCTGCACAGTGCCAGGACTCCCCTTGCTAAATGAGAGCCATCCTGCAGCTGGCTGGCACAGAAACAAGGCAGTTTAGCCACACAAACCACAGAGAGCACCAAGGAGGAACACAGACTTACACTTGGTAAGGGACTCATTCTGTACAATTGTCCAGCCTTCGTCTGCAACCAGAATTATGGGTTGGATTCTCCTGTGATGGCGATAATGGAATCTGTCTGGAATTTCTTCTTTCAGATATACCTTCATGTGACTGTTGCAGTTTTTCAGTAAGTTATACACATCTTCTTTGTCTGCCAAGGAAAAAAACTGCATGTGAAACAGCTGGAAATTAACTCCTGTTTACTACAATCATCTGTCATTAAACCTAAGATCCATTATTTCAAAACAATTATTTTTTAAAAAACACAGAAAAGGATTTTTTCATGTCCCTTACGAAATGCTACATGTGTTGAGGTGAATTTCAAAATTTGCTTTCATTTTAAATCAGACACCTCCCATGTGTGGTTTTGGACCTACAACTCACCATCTGGGCTTGAAGGGCAAAATTCAAGCAGAGAAACCAAGAGAAAGCAATCACCCCCTCAGTTAGTCAATATTTTATCCAACACAGTAATTTTTTTTTTTTTTTTTTTACTGCATAAACCACTTTGTTCATTAGTCTAGCCACAGAGTGACCAGCAGTGCCATGATTGCAGACATGCCTGTTGGGGACTACTCCGAGATACAAAAATGGAATTCACAGCAGGAAATCTTAAGTTTCACTCTTAAAAACAGAAGTGGTAAAATGATCAAAGTTGGGACTACATAATTACTTGTAAATTTACACAACGATGTTTTTTATTCTGGATAAACACATGGGTTTATTTCATGCTCACTGTGAATTACAGATGCATAGACTCAGTGAGCAAAAAGAGAGCAGTGTGCCTATCTACTTTCTCAACCAGCTGTACCAGGATCATCCTTATCTGCCACAGCAATTTGACTAGAAACTCTCCTTGTCCCACTGATGGCCAAAACAAACTTGTAAATAAACCAAAATTCTTTAGCTTACTCATTACATCCAAGTTCTGCCATATGAACTCCATGGGTTTTGCAGAAGATGAAAACAGTCTAGCATACAGTGTACTTTTTAGAGGCAAGATAAGATTTAATTCTCAGTGTATGACTTAAAAACTAACCAAACCCAAACATACTCTGCCTCGGCAGCACTGCAGCAACCGGAGTCTTGTCGATCAGGGTGTACTTATTGCGCCCGAGGCACTCATCCAGCACAATCAGCTTTTCTGCAGAACAGGAGGCCATGCCATGGTCACTTGTTATTATGACATTCAGAGTGTCCCACAAGCCTGATGCCTTCAGTTTATTCACAAGGAAGCCAACGTGTTCATCCACTTCTTCCAGCACTCTGCGCATGTTCTGGGCGTTGTCTGGGCCGTACTTGTGCCCACTTGCATCCGGTTCTTCCCAGTAGAGCACGGCAAAATTGACCACTGGCTCAGAGCTGTTCAGCCATGCAACAATTCTCTCTGCTCTCTCCTCAAACTTTACTGAGAAGTTGTACTTCATAAAGAAATGAGGGGTTGTGTTGTTGATTTTTACATCACTACCAGGCCACATTGCAGCAGCACTTGCTCCTTTTCCCTGCTGTTGATTTGTTACCCAAATTGGAACTGCCTCATTCCACCAGAAGGGATCTGAATCGTTGAACTGAGAAAACTTTTTGTGGGCATCTGCATCATACATGTCATTAGCCACAATGCCGTGGCTTTCCTCATACAAGCCTGTCACTATGGTATAATGGTTTGGGAAGGTCTTGGTGATAAAAGCATTCGTGACTTCTTTTACAAGTACACCATCCTCAATGAACTCCTGAAGATGGGGAAGTTTGTAGGTTTGCAAGTAATCAGCCCTGAAGCCATCAAAGGACACGAGGAGCAACTTGGGCACCGAGTTACCAGATGAGTGACAACAACAGACAAGTATTCCAGCAAAAAATAACACTGACATCAGGCTCATTGTGGAGACTTTGAAGTATTTCCAGCAGGTAATCAGATGCACCTGAAAAACTTAAAACGACAAGGCATGTAACCAAAACAATTCTACTGTGACCAGTTTAACTAGCTATATATTATATACATTTTTCCTTCTAGAGGGCAACTCCAAAACAACCAGACTAAACAACCACTCCAGTCAACAGTGCATTTCTCTACTGACTTCAGAGGTTTCTCACACAGAGTTTTTCTTACATTAAAACAAATGAGCAACGAGATTTTCTCCACTGCAGACTAAATGAAAGGAAGAATTGTTTTCTTCTGATCAGTTATTCCATTGTTCTGCGTGTCCAATTATAATTCTACATTTCCAAGACAGACAATCAGTATTTTTCCTCATGTTCAAGCACAGGCACTTGAACAATTCCATACCCACATATAAGAGTTCTCTGCAGCTCTAAATCCTTATTACACATCACTGTTCAGGTCAGAAGTCTGTTTCCTAGTATAATTGTAATTTTCCTTTTTCATCCCATCCCACTTTTCCTTTTTCAGTTTCCACCCTCTAGAGCTGCTGGAAGACTACTGAGCCTTTGAACATTCCTGTTTACTCATTGCTTATTCTATACACAGAACAGCAAGGAGTAACTTCTACTTTTTCTTTCCTTCTAAGCTGCTTTACATCTACTATAACAATATTTAAACCTGCCCTTTATGTACCACACTTTTCTCTCTTAAAAAAAAAAAAAATCTTAGCTATGAGGTAAGTATTTCTCACCAAAGAATTAATGACTATTACAAATGCCAGGTATGATGTGTAAGCTTTTTCCCGCCTCCTAATGTATTATGTGTGACTTAAGCACCTTGCTTAGGTACAGAATGATTCTCTCACTCTTTAAGAAAGAGGAAATGAAGCTCCAAGTTTCTCAAAACCTCCTGTGACATTGTTAGTATATTTACTTCTCAAGGGCTCAAGAAGAGCTCCATTACAGCAAATTTTTCCTTTCTCTCATTTGCACAAACTGATTCTAGGACAAGCAGCAGCTGTCTTCCCAATATTTTTAACACCAACCCTTTCCCTAAAACTGCGAGTTTATTTTAGATGTGTAAGGAGCTTTAACGTTAGCTGTAGTTTACCAGGGAGGGGAATTCAAACCACGGGAAACCATCCCCCCGGCCTCCAACAGTTAAAACGTTTTTAGGAGATACAAGAGTTACAAGAAAGGACTGTCAAAAACAGCATTAAGGCCTCTCTTTGCACAGAGGACTCGGAGGAGACAGCCCTTGTAAAGAAGAAAAGGAGAAATGACAAGAGCAAGGGAGCAGGAATCACCCCTTGGATGCTGTCAGGAGCTTCAAAAAGCAGAACCAGAGTTTCCCACAGCGCAGTAAGACGCAAACCCGCAGCGTTCGCTTCGGAACGCTCCGAGGCCGCTCAGCACTGGTGTTTTTATACAAAAGTGGCGTGTTCTAACCAAAAGTTAACTCCACCCCAGGCACAACCAGCAACTGTGAAATGCCACCAGCACTAGTCCACCTGCTCCCAACCTCCCAGCAGGGTTTTGGAGTTGCTCGGCTCGGTCAGAACGGAGGTTATTCTTCCTGCAAAGCGCACAGACAGCTGGCATTACCCACCCACCTGGCACTCCGGGTCGGTTTCCCCCGCGCCTGCCCCTGACCCGCACTCAGACCGGGCTCACCGTCCCCACAGCCTCCCGCCCCACGACACCCCCGTCCCCGGCTGGGCCCCACCGTGAGGTCCCCGCTCCGCTCCGCTCCGCTCCGGCTGCGCTCGGCCGGGACGCGCGGGCGGCCCGCAGGTGACCTGGGCAGCGGGACCGTGGGGCTCAGCGCCTGCGCACCCGCCGGCCGCGCAGCCCCAACCGACACTGACGGGCCCGGGCGGGCGGTGGGAGCCCGTCAGTGCGCGCGGCCTCCGCCCGCTGCCATTGGCTGCGGGCCCGCTGGCGGGAGATCCGATTGGCTGCGGCGCGGGGGGCGTGGCGCTGGGGTAAACGGCGCGGGGGGGCGGGAAGTGAGGGGAGAGCGCTGAGGGGAGTGCTGGGGGGTCGTGAGGGGAACATGGGGGCAGTGGGGGCAATGGCGGACTTCCAGCGTCACAGAGTGAGTTAGATGGAAAAGAGCTCTCAGATCATCGACTCCGGTCTATGACCGAGCACCACCTTATCGACTAGACCATGTCCCTGAGTGCCACGTCCGGTCTTTCCTTAAGCGCCTCTAGGGACGGTGACTCCGCCACCCCCCTGGGCCGCCCATTCCAATGTCTAATCAGCCTTTCTGTGAAGAAATTATTCTTAATGTCCAAGGTAAACCTCCCGTGGTGCAACTTGAAACTATGACCTCTTGTCCTGTCACTTGTTACTATGGGAGAAAGAGACCGACCCCCACCCGGCTCCCCCTTCCTGCCAAGGAATTGTGCAGAGCCAGAAATCCCCCCTGAGCCTCCTTTTCTCCACGCTGTTTATCCCCAGCTCCCTCAGCTGCTCCTCATCAGACCTGAGCTCCAGACCCTTCTCCAGCTCCGCTCCCTTCTCTGGACACACTCTAACCCCTCAATGTCCTTCCTGGATTGAGTGGCCCAGAACTGGACACAGCACTCGAGCTGTGGCCTCACCAGTGCCCAGCCCAGGGGACAGTCACTGCCCTGGCCCTGCTGCCACACACCGGGATGAAGGGGCAGAGCTGAGGGGAGCCATGGGGGCTGTGGCATGCAACCATCCCAAGCACAGCGATGTTTCGGGGAGCTCAGGGGTTTGTGAGGGGTGTGTTGTCCCCCTCGGCTGGGGTGCGGCTCACTTTGGGGCTGTTTGCTGGGCATCCCATTGTTGCAGAAGGGCACCTGGAGGTGGGGCTGTGATGGGACATGTCCTTGGGAGTTTCCCTGTGTTTTCCCAGCACTCCCATAACCTCCTTCCTGCCTCCTTTGAATGTGCCCAGCAGCCCCAGGCTGTCACCTTTGCGAGGCAGTGGTGGTTGTCAGCATGACTCCTCCATGACTCCTCCATGACTCCATCTCCTTTTTGGTCACGCAGCTCTGAAAGTTGGCTGTTCATATTCTTTCATGCACATTGCCTTTTTTTTTTTTGCCTCTTGTGGGGAAAAAAAAAAAGATTGCTTACCCTAAAACTCAGAATACAGGCAGGAAATGGTCAATGTGTTGTTGAATGTACTCTTGAGTGCCACTGCAGCAGTGTGTTGTACGATGGGTTGAGGTCTGTTTTGCTCTAAGTTTGCTTCACAAATCAAGGCAAATTCTTTACATTCTCCTTTTTATTATGAGAGGGGATTAGTAATTCTGCAAAACCTGTTAGGTTAGTGGTGCTGAAAAACAGTGAGATCAGCTCTGTGTAAATAGAGAAATGGAGCATCCTTTAATAGCACAGAGCACAAATCATCACTATTTTAAATTTCACCCTAAAATGAGAAAAAGACATGCTTATGGCTTCGTAACTGGCTGAAGTAGATCTGAATTTCATTCTGTGTACCCTGCTAGATGTTTATTCTGCAGGCGGTGTAGATTTCAGCTTGTTTCTCTCTGATGGCTTTCACATATGTATGAGTTGGGCAGGTTTTGCTACCTGTGTGTGCCAGCTGTGGAGTGGCTCTAAAATGTGGTATAATAAGTTGAATAAAGTGACACGCCTCTGATTCGCCTTGATTTATGGAATGTAGCAGGTGTGGCAAAGCACAGGCCTGTAAAGGAGGGAGATAAACAACTCCAGGTGAGCTAGATAAGAATTCTTGCAGCTACTCACATGTTATGTGTCAAGATCAAGTCAAGGTCTTTGTGTATTTTTTTTTCTCTTAGTCTCTTTTTGGTTACACAAATTCAGCTTTGTGAATATGCCCATGACAGCTGATCATATGGAGGAGCAATGTCTCCTTTATGAACTACTTTGTAGTCCTGCCTTAAAATTATTTGTTAAACAGAGTGAACTAGAGCTCCGGGGAATGCATAACAGGGCAGGTGCAATACTTTAACCAATTTAATCGAGTTACAATTGAGTTCTTGTTACAAACTTTATGCACAGATGCAGACAAGTTTTAAGCACGGAGGCTCTTTTGCCAACCTACTTTTGCAGCATACTCATCCAGCTATTCAGTCCTAAAAGGTGTGAGTAATCTCTTGTTTACCCTTGCCCACATGCTTTGAAAACTATTTGCAGTATTCACTTATTCATGAGCCCAGCCTAATGTGATGTGCCCAGTTTGACACATCACACAGGCAGCACACCACAGCAAGCCTGGACTCTGAGCTGGTCTAGCCAATATGTATCTGATGTGTTTAATACAGCTCTTGGTTCCATTTACAGTGTTTGCCTTCAAGAAATGGGTGACTTACCCGTGTGCTTACATTAAGAGAAATGAAACTGGGCACTACCAAGATGTTTGCCTTTCTTCACCTTGATCTTGCTATTGTATTTCAGCCCACACTTGCCTGTAGAGGCTGCAGTTCTAAGCGCTGGATGCTGCCAGAAGCTGTACAGATTTACTGCTGGAGTATAATTGAGCATTTGCATCTTGAAAAGCATTAATCAATGCCAGGAAGTAAAGGGTAGGCAACCTCAAAACATTCTCAGTGGTTGCTAGGTTTAGTAAAACACTTGATTTCTGGATGGGAAACCATACCCTCTAGTTGGCAGTGTTGTAGATGGGAAGCAACTCTGAATTCATTTGGATTAATTAAGTTTGGGGTTAAATTTGCACAAATTTAATTTGGATTGTTCAGCCTGGAGAAGAGAAGGCTTAGAGATGACCTAACTGTGGCCTTCCAGTACCTGAAGGGAGCCTACAGGAAAGACAGAGAGAGACTATTTACAAGGGCATGTAGTAATAAGGCAGTGGGGAATGGCTTGAAACTGAGAGTAGGTTTAGATTAAGTACTAGGAAAAAATTCTTCCCTGTGAGGATAGTGAGACACTGGCACAGGTTGCCCAGAGAAGCTGTGGCTTCCCCATCCCTGGAATTGTTCAAGTCCAGGTTGGATGGGGCTTGGAGCAATCTGAGATAGTGGAAGGTGTCCCTGCCCATGGCAGGGGTTGGAATGAGATGATCTTGGAGTTTTCTTCCAACTCAAACCCTTCCTTGATTCTATGATTCTGTGAAAACTTAATGTTGCATGTGAATAGCACAGCTACTCATATTGCATTCTTTCATGGGGATATTTTAATTACTTAATATTGAACAAGAAATATTTCCTATATTTCCAAATTTGTTCTCAATTTTATCCATGTGACAGAGATCTCTATAATCATTTTTGCTCAGTAGTTTTTTTAATCTGCTGTTTAATCTGTCATTTAGTGTGTTTTGATGCATCTTTATGAAATTGAGATAAAAAAATATAGAAAGACTTTTCATGAAATTGTGTAAGAGCTGGGTGAGTAACAGCTGTTAAACTTTGTTAGACCTTAAGCTTTTAGTGCCCATTTAATCCAAAGAATTGCTTGCATGTGGAAACTATAAACAAAAAGGGCTCTTAACCTTGTTATTTCTCAACCTGTGTGAAAGGAGATCCCTAAGGCTACATGACAGGGTGACACAGAGGACTGTGGTGTCTCTGCCTTCTGTGTTTCAGTTACCAAAGCCTCCACAGCAAACAGGCTTAAAACTGGGTTGCTGCACTTTTCAAGGGTGCTTAGTTTCAGAGATAAACAAGGGTGTTGAAATGATGCCAGATTTTAAAGGCAAAAACAAAAATGCTTTTCTTGGAGCAGTTGGGCAGATAAAAAGTCAGTGTTTTGTAGGATCTCAGGTATTCTAATGGAGTTTCTGATCATGGAGTTGGAGATCAAACCAAATAAAGTTTTATAAAATGAACTGGAAGACCAAAAATAAAGGGCTTTGAAACATCCAAATTTGGAATAATTAGGCCCTGCAGCAGGTAAAGCAGGTTTTCAAATGTGTGTTGACAATGACTCCTGGTATTTTTAACAGCTAAAAGCTGTCAATAACATGAGAATTGAGTATCCTGTGCAAAGTGGTTTTCTATTGTTTGCCTAGTTCCCAGTGGAGAAGTGTCTGTCATATGCAGAATCACATTTATGGATGTGTTGGCTTGAAATATGCCTTTTATGCAGTCAGCAGCAAAGGAAAATCTGAGTGAAGGTGAATCACCTTTACTACAGTGAGGTCCTGGATTCATGAACCAGCCCCTCAAGACTGCAGAATGCAGGGCAGTGTTAGCAGAACAATGAATGGATTTCTGGATGCTTGTTTCAAGGATGTGCTGACTCCTGTGTGAAATTTGTCATCCTCAATGTCTTTTACCAAACCACTATCTTCTGAAATGGCTCTTCGGTGTGTTTGCTTTCCTTAGTGCATCACACATAGAATACAGATAAAGGAATAAAATGTGGGATAAAATCATGTCCTTATGCTGTTTAGTGCATGATTGACAGTGGATAGACGATTACTCTTGATGAACTGTGTAGAGCTGAGGTGCTGCTAACAACACAAGTCAAAACTGAGGCTGGAAATGGTGCAAGACTTTGTGGTTGATTTCCTCCAGTTATTGAATGCAGCCAAGAGTGGAAATGAAGTGGTATGAATTTATTGAAAGTCCCCCGTAATATGTCTGTAAACCATGACCAGTCTGTCTCCCAGAGCCCACAGTGGAGTTTTGATAATATCCTTGAACTACATGTTGCAAAGCTTCGGAATTTTTGAGCTTTATGAAGGAAAAAGTGTGGGGTTGGGGTTTTTTCTGTTTGTTTTGGTTTTGATTTTTTGGTGTTTTTGTGTTTTATTTTGGTTTGGTTTTTTGTTTGTTTGGTTTTGTTTTTGTTTTGTAAGACAACATCGTGAATGGCCAGGAACATTCATGATTTTGCATCAAGTGCACTTAAGTGCAGATGAAGGGTCTCATCGTACAGGATGTCAAGATCCCTCAGTTTCTGGGGGACATCAAACTTTGTTTACCATCATCTAGTTTCAGTTTCAGGTTCAGCTGTTTCCAAGAACTGTGAGTGTTTCTTTTCAACTATTCAGGGTTTTTTTTGCATCTCTTCTGTCTAGAAAAAGACACTTTAGAGCAAGCAACTGAAGGACCTCAATTTCTTAAGGTTATGAAGAAAGATTTACAGGCTTTTTGCGTAAAGTATGCAAGTATCTTCATGGAGAACAAATAAAATTCAGCGTCTCTTTTAATTAAAGCACTAAAACCATAGCAATAACCAACTGGAAATGACAGGAGAAATAGGTTGCTATTTCTAAACAGGCCTGTGAACCATTGAAGCTGCTGGTGGCACTTATGGATGAGTTGAAGTTTACAGTATTGTGGAATGTCTAGAGATATGTGCAAGTTATTGCTTCAGTAACAGTGAACTCAAGTAAAAGCCTTGGGAATCTATATTAAATAGTGTCATATGTTTTTTGCCTCTAATGATTAATCTCTGAGAAGATGTGAAGTATTCTGTTTAGGGGTCTGATGTTCTTGTAACTCTTCCTTCTTCCCACCCTTCTCTTCCACTCTGGAGGTGAGGGATAACTGACACTAGCAATGCAACAATTCTTTTACAAGTTGATCTTCTGCTTGTCATTTCAAAATAAGTGCAAGGTGGAGGTGCTGATTTCTGTTGGGTTTTCAGAGTGAACAGTTAAAGTTTCAGGGGTAGCTTCAGTTGTCTGATTGTGCCAGAGCCCTTATCCTTCAGATAAATCAAGGTGCTCTAAGCAAACAACTTAAATACCAGTAAATGTCTTTGTGTGTTTGTGCTACTGAACTGAGCTCTGTGTGTCTGCAAAGTGAACCAGGAAGTTATCTAGGTTTCTAGCTTAAGTTTTGGTGTCCATTTGTGGGTTTCTAAATGTAGATGAGTTCCAACCTTGCTGTCTAAACAGACATACCTGTTGTAGGGAGCTCTGATGACTGGGCTGTATTAAAGACCATCTTCATCTCCTTTTGATATAATTATCTCGTCTCTTTTTACCACATACTTTGAGGTACTCGTTGCTGTCCACTGGACTGTAGAAAGAATCAGTAATTTTCTTATTCCAGGTGCTGAACTCTAACAAAACTGTAACTTGTCATACCTATGCTAACTGGAGCTGTAGTCATATTCATTCTGATATGCCTTGCTTTAAAAAGAAGCAAGTTAGAGCAAAATCAGAAATTCAGTCATAAAGTGAAAAATAAACTTCTCTTGCAAATGTGGAGCTCTGTTGCTCATGTTCTTTGTCCTTTTATGAATTTTTCTGTTTATGGTTTTTGTGCTTCGTGTTTCTGCAAAGTCAGTAACCAGTGTTACCAATTGCTCCCGTGTGTCTGGATGGTCAGTGACACAACCTGGGTTACAGAAATAGCAGCAGAAAGTATTATATTATGAACTTCCACATTAATTCAATGTCTTCTGGATTTGGGAGCAGAGCAATTTAGGAAATAGATGAAATTGGTGATCTTTATTTCGTAATCTTGCATTCTCATGGCTTTGGGGCTTGTTTAATTTAAACTAAACTTTGTTTAGTTGTGCTGAGACCTTTTTTTTCTCTCCTGTCTCATACAACCTCTTCCCTGTCACTTCTGTGCAGGAGAGAAGTCCCATTTCACTGGATGCTGAATGATAATTTTCTTTACTCTTGAAGGGGGAGCACAGGAAAGAAGAACTTGGATAACTTGCAATAAAGAAATCCACATCAACTGTATTTATTTATTTTAAAATAATACTCACCTTATCCTCTTACTCCTTGTTCTACTTGTGATATTTTAAACCCTCCAGCAGGTGCTGCTGCATCCTGCAAATGTCATCTTTGTGGAGGGAAAAAAAAAGAATGGACTGGACTACAACTGGACTTTGTTCTTTGTTTTGTGTCATGAATATTTCTGTGCTCTCTTTTTTTCCTCAAACTGTTTGCCAGCCAAGTTACTAAGGAAGGAGTTTTTATGATCCCAGAGAGTTCAATCCTGCAAGCACTCAGTAAGAAGACGTTGAAGATCAGTGGGAGTTGGTGACCAGAGTCATGCTCAGAGCAAGTTGAACAGACCCAGGCAGAAATACATTTGTCTTTCTAGAAAATATGAAGAAACCCAAGCGTTTTCTTAGAAGTGAAAAGTAGTCATAAAAGAAATTGAACATATAAAACTTTCCAGCTGTTTTATTGCTTTCCCCAAGTTTCTTGAACTTCAGTAATTTAAGTTCATGATTTTAAATCTGTCTTATCATTAGCCTTGGTCTTGAATGCTAGAAGTTTGCAAGACAGATTACACAGCACACATTTTAGAATCTCTGAGTTAGGATTTCCACATGAGGAATTGTGGCTGAGTTACATGCAGGAGATGTGCTCGTCCTGTTTGCTGATGGACCACTTGTGCCAGGCAGGAATGTGTGAGTAGTAAGAGTTGAAATTCGGCCTTGGTAATGGGTAATGTATCCTTGAAGTCCTTGAGTTGCATCAGGCCAGAAATGCCCTCGTAAGCTAAGAGGTCTCATTGCTCTCTGATATTTACCTGCATCTTTGTACTGTACAATCACAGTTGTGATTAAACTTGGTTGTGATTATTATCCTGGCACTTTTCAGGTTATCTAGGAACCTTAGAAGGTGGATCTAAGTTTAATAAGATTAAATATTGGTTTGCTTTTTATATTTAACTGTAGTGGTACTTGAAACTGTTCAATATAAGATTAATGGCAGTTAACTACAGTCATAAATCCCAGGCAGGCAGCACCTGCTACTCTGCTCTGTGGCACAGCATGTGTTCCCTTCTTGTTCTGTCTAGGGTGGCTGGAATTACCATCTTTCTCTCTCACTTCTCTTCTTTATTTCTTTCAGAAATCCAACCAGGCTGTGGCAGTTACATTTGAGGAAGTTACAAGGATGGGTCAGGAGGAAAACACCTTCATTTTCCTTTTGGCTCAACCCCAAAAGATTAAATATAATTATTTTAAAAGAATTCTTGTAACAGTCTATGTAATCCAGATGCAATAAATATAGAGGTAAAAAGTCTTTAGTCAGCGGGGCCTGAAGTTCTCATTACTTTAAAAAATTGGTAGCATTACAATAATTTGATAAATTCAGGTTTGGATCTTCCAGAAGTTTCAGCTCTGTTGATTTCAGTTCCTCTGGAATGTGTATCTGTCGCTAGGAGAGCAGTTAATTTTATGCTAAAGCTGGCAGTATTCACCCACTTTTGATTTTGTGCAGTTTGATGTCTCTCTCCATTCTTTAAAGGAAAGGAACTGTATGCACAAGATGGCAAACTAGATTTCTATACTATATGTCTTATGACATGGAGATACATAACCTAAATGGCATTATAATTAATTGACGCATTATGTATATGTAATCATGATTAATACTTCTTCAGTGCTTGCTTTTCCTATATTCCCAGGGCAGCTCATGAGACCTTTTACAGGGGGCCAACCCACTTATAGCTGAGATGTTAAAAATGCCAAATATTAAGTATGTGGTCCCCAAAATAAAGAAATCACAATGTTGGAAAGAGTTAAAATTTACAACTTTATAATTTTTTTAATTTGTAGTTTTTTTATAAATGATCATCAGTTGTTGATGATGTTCTAAGTAACTAATAAAGTGTTACAGATGATTACTTGTATTGTTGAGGCAGTTTTGCCTTGCTTTTCCTAGAAGTTTTGTAGCTGAAAATAGGAGTAGAGGGGGTGAAGTCTGCATTTCTACCTCTTTACACAAATAAGATTTCCAGTAGAACTATTTTTGACTTCCTGTGTACGAATACTTTTTTTTTACTGTAACTTTGTAATACTGATAAGTTCTTCAGCTGGTTTTTTTTTGCTATACTTAGCCAGGCAACATCTGGAAGAACAACTGATTACAGCACCTGAGCTACAGTTCCCAGGAGTCAGATTGACAAAGGGGTTAAATGTGAGATAGCCTTTTACTTTGGTGGAAGTGCAGTTGTTGATTCAAGGCCCTGAGTAAATGATTGTTGGAGATCTGCCATGTGTAGCTGAGCATTCAGAACGTACACCACAGTCTCTGCTTCCTTCTGAGGAGCCTTGTCTGTCAACATCTCACTTTAATTGTAGTCTGGTAAGGTACCAGCAGGCAGGCAAAACTCACCAGCTACCAGCCATGGAAGAGCCAGTCTTTACTGACATCAATGAAAATGCTAATGACACCACTGTCTGTGAGGATTCACACTCTGAGGAAAATAAAGAAGGTGATCTTTCTGATCATGTCCATGAAGATTCAGCATCTCCTTTTTCCATCACTAATAGCCCAGAAAATGTGGATGGCAGTCATGAAAACTCAGGAGATAGCTGTAATGATTCTGTGGCCTCTCTGCATGGAAGTGATGGAGAAGACGATTCTTCATCTCACCATGGTGCTGAAGAAGACCACCCAGAGCAGCAGATGGACCCGATGAGTCCAACTCCAGAAGATAAAGATGTAGAGGGCACAATGTTTGAGAGCAACCAGCATTTTCCTCCAGATTTCAAGTTTCGTCAGAGACAGAGCACTTTTTCCAACTCTTCAACTTCCCTCAAGTTTCCCCTTAACAACAGCTCTGGAGAAACTAACAACTCTCAGGAAGATCTTGAGATTTCCATTTTTGTAAAGGTAAGAACCTGGATGCTCCTAAGCACACCCGAGTTTTAAACTCCAAATCAATGTGTTTTTCCTCCAAATCAATGAAATACAGCTACCCACTGCTTTGCTCCCAACTTGGCTGCAGGGAGTCAATCCCTTCACTTACCTCTTGCACCTTTAAGCAGAGAAAGAGGTGATTTGTGTTGTGTGGAAGTGCCTGGGATTTCTTCATTTCAAGTGGAAGTGTGGTGCAAGTATTCTGATTGTTGCTGCAGTTCATTTATTCTGTGAAATATCCCTGCTGTTGCACCTAGACTGCCACTAATTAGTTGAGCTAGTTCAGCTATCTTTGCATTTCACTACCTAGTAGCTAAGAGCTCAAAAGAGATAGTTATAAATGCTATGAAGAAAACTGAATATATAGTTTAAATAATGCTCATCATTGAGAGAAGTATTTCTTTTATTTCTTTCAATATTTAGGTGGATGTATTTCCGTGACAATTTCAACATGTATTTTTCATTAATTTCCAGCTAGGAGTAAATTACTGAGGGGCTTTCACACTTTCTCTAACCTTATGAATAATACTTATAAAATATTTCTTGGGTTTCAAAACTGTGAATGAAACTGTGTTCTTGAATAAACGTTAAGATTCCCTTCATAAAAGCACTTGTATTTAACTTTTCTCAACATTTATTAGGCTGAAACAGGCCTCACAGTTCCTTCTTTTTAACTGCAAAAGAAGTCAATGTTCAAGGTCTTGTTTCCCTTGAATAGGACAATACACCATGAGTATAACACTTTGTTATTTTAAGAGAAGTCTGATAAAGTTTGTCACTTTTTGACATAAATAATATTATCCAAATCTGTTTCTAAGTTCCACAGGGACTTTGGAAGCAGCAGAAGAGATTTTGTCACCACCCATAGTGAGAAGTGTTTTCAGCAATGTCATTATTTGGTGAAATGACTACCTGAAGCAGCAGCTGTCCTATTTCTGTGCCTGGATCATGATCGTTGCTAAAAATATGTTAATTATATGGTCAAAGTAAGCTGTGGTGTTAGTTCTAGTTTGTATCTCTTCATGTGGTCCTACGTATGTGTCAAAAGTTGAAGCAATTGAGTACATTTTGTCTGTTAGCAACAACATGGGGTAAGCAACCTGAGAGCTGTATTTTGGCTTTAAAATAATCTCTTTATATTCCTTATTCTTTCATATTCCTCTTGTTTCAAAATAACATCTTTTTAGTTTTTTTCTCTATGGATAAAATAAGAAATGCGTGCAGATGCTACCATTCAAGCAGAGTTGTTTGGGATAAATTGAAAAAGTGAGAAGAGAGGCATTTTGAATAGAACTGTCATGGTCAAGGTCTGAGGAAGTCCTTTTCCTTGCTTTTGTTGTGCAGAGTAGCTGATTATGCCATAAAGGTTCTTATCAGCTAGTCCAGAGAGAAAGGCAAACTGTGCTCTCTTCACTTGCCAAACAAGTGCCTGGTGTCTTTGAGATGTCCTTGAGCCCCAAGACATCCCTACCTGGCAGAAAGGTTGAGACATGAGGCTCTCAGGTGCTCCATTGTGTGATCCCAATGGGCAGGGCACTGGATACTGCTGTGTGCATGGCTGAACTGAACTCCCATGAAGTGTTTTACTCCTTCAGAAAGTGATGATTAGTCTTTGCCTCTTGCTTTTCTATCTTTCTGGTATCAAAGTAATAAAGCAATAACTTCATGGAGTGTCGATCCAGCTTTGCTCTTTTAAATTATCTTGATAGCAAAAGTCAGCCTGTAAAATGGAAGGTCATTGAATAATATATAACAAGAGTAGTGAAAACCCTGAGGGCTGTTGCTTCTCGCACATGGAACCAATATCTCAGTTGGGTCAACAGATATTACTCATAGATGGTGCCCCTCTCACATGGTCTCTAGTCCACCTGAGACAAGTGTTGCTCTAAAATTGGCTTCATCTGGGCTTGCACTTTTTTGCAGACACTGACAGTAACAGCAGAACCTTGTGCTGTGGGACAATAGTGGTCATGACAGTTCTGCCACTACATATTCCCTCCTTTGTTTGCAATCCTAATAAATCTCTGTCAGTGACTGGAAACATGAGTGTCAGAGGACTGAACACCAGAGAAAGTGGGAAGATTAAATGGTATCTAACTCACAGTGCAGCTGAATGGATAATCTTTACAGTAGTCCATTTGTTAGCCACCAATGTTTACATCATTTTACCTTGCTTTTCACTCATTGTCATTACTTGGTAACTATGTTACGTCAGTGGACTATTTCAGGATGTGCCATAAGGTAAAAAAGGAATTCCCTGTGCCTTTAACAGCAGAATGCAGCATGTACCAACATGGATCTCTTTGTGTGAATCCAGCACGTCCAGGCTTGTCACAGCCACCTTAATGCCCTTCCAATAACACTGTAATTTCTTCAAACAAAAGCCTTTGCAATTTGAACAGAAATATGACTGGCACACAGGCTGTGTTACTGGGTGCACAGGACAGTTTGACTTAATCACAGCTCCAAGGTCCAGACTTCTCACTTGTACACTGTATTTTCCTGTTGAGCAGCATGTTTGTTCTGAGGGTTTAGGTTTCTATGAAAATTTTAACTTTTTTGTTTTCCTGAAGCTTGAGTTCTTATTTAAAGACTAGTCCTCCAGTTTTCTTTTCAGAAGAAAATTATTGCCCTTGTGATTTTCTGATGACCTGAGACTGACTACAGATTACACCCTCTCTGTACTCATTTATGCCATAGCAACACAGTTCCCAAAAGAAGGAAGGTAATTCTTTACCCTAAGCAATAAAAACCTTGTGTTAGGCAAAAAGACCAACATAATACAGTGGTTTAGCATCATCAGCCTGCACCTGTTGGATCACTGCACTGGAGTAACAGAGTTATAGATGCTGGAGAGCATCCCTGGAGATCATCTGGTCCAACTCCTTACTCAGAGCAGGATCACCTACAGCAGCTTGCTTAGGGCCATGTTTGGTTTTCAACATTTCAAAAGATGAAGGACCCACAACTTCTCTGTGCAACCATTCTAACGTTCTACCCTCATGGTAAATCTATGTTTTAAATGGAATCTTGTGTATCTCAGTTTGTGCCTGTTGCCTCCTGACCTTTCAGTGGATACCAGTGATATTTAAGAATTAGAACCTAAGCACTTAGCTGTTTCTGTTTGGGACTATTGTATCCTTTAATAAAATTTCATTAAGTCAGGAGCTGGAAAAGAAAGGACATTTCTGTTTTCCCCACAAGATGCTTCCCCACTCCCTCATTTGAAGTTCTGAGTCCTGCACTTGGGTCACAGTAACCCCTGCAGTGCTGCAGGCTGGGAGAAGATGGCTGGAAAGCTGGAAAAGGCCCTGGGGGTGCTGGTGACAGTGGCTGAACATGAGCCAGGTGTGCCCAGGTGGGCAAGAAGACCAATGCCAGCTGAGCTGTACCAGCCATGGTGTGGCAGCAGGGCCATGTCAGTGACTGTCCCTGTGCTGGGCACTGGTGAGGCCACAGCTCAAGTGCTGTGTCCAGTTCTGGGCCCCTCAATTCAGGAAGGACATTTTGATGCTGGACCATGCCCAGAGCTGGGGAAGGGTCTGGAGCTCAAGTCTGATGAGGAGCAGCTGAGGGAGATGGGGGAGCTCAGTCTGGAGAAAAGGAAACTCACGGGGAACCTTCTCCCTCTGTACAACTCTTGAAAGGAAGGTGGAGCCAGGGAGGTCGAGCTCTGCTCCCAGGTAACAAGTGAGAAGATGAGAGAAAATTGCTCAAGTTGCTCCAGGGGAGGATTAGATTGGATATTAGGAATTTCTTTTTCTTTTTCTTTTCTTTTTCTTTTTCTTTTTCTTTTTCTTTTTTTTTTTTTTTTTTTTTTGAGATGATTGTCAGGCATTGGAACAGGCTGCTGAGGAAAGTGAAGTCAACATCCTTGGAACTGTTCCAAAAACATGTGGATGTGGCACTTGAGGATATGGTTTAATAGTGAACATGGTGGTAGTGCTGGGTTGACAGTTGGACTTGATCTTAAATGTCTTTTCCAACCTTAAAAATTCTGTGATTCTGTAGTTCTGTGATTTTCAGGTCTGAGCTGCACTTTTGTGAATGACAGACCATGTTCCTCATCATTGTATCACTGGGAAAATCACGCTTCTTCCTACTTAGTTGGTTTTTCTCTTATTTTATGGAGCATTCTGGTATCTGTTGAGAAAATTCTGTTTAGAAATGTGTATTAATGGTTCAGAATATGAAGTCACAGGACAAATCTAATTTTGAGCATGTATAATTTGAAGAGAGCAGAACCACCTGGATGCCCAGTCAGAAGTTAGTGGTTAAACTGATGCTTTGCTGAGCAGAACTGGGCATTTCTTACTGCACTCATAATCTACAGGGTAAAACAACTGTAGTTGCAGTTTTGGGCTGTTAGACATTTGTAAGCATAACTGGGTGTCCAGATTCCTTCTAGCAATTGAAACCAGTAGGCTTTGTAATTGACTTCAATTTATCACATAAGGCTGGTGTTAAGCCATATCTTCTCCACCAAGATTGGCAGGTAGAAATGTAAATTCAGTCTGAAGCCAGGTAGCATGTGTAACTCTCCATATGTACACAAAATTATAGTAGTTTGGCTTTTTATGACATTTTAGCTTTAAAAAAGATTTTAAATAATAAACCTAACAGAAGTAAGCAAATATTATTTTGGTCTTATGAATAAGCTTAGAAAAAGGTTGAGTGATTCAGAATCCACCTTTTAAATAGTGTTAACTGAGACACCTGAGCAAGGAAAATATCCAAGAACTATTTTCAGAGTTTTCCAGTCTTGGCAAAATTACAGACCAAGATGCAGCGTGCTGAAGTTGACATGTGCGCAACAGGAAATGACTCATGGGGAGCCAATATCCTAACGTGATACCTGTTTCGATAATTATAATGAAATTAATGGTTGTTTATTCCTGCAAATAGCTTACAAGTACAATTAAGTACAAAACCACAGGTCTGGAATATCAAGTGATAAGATGTGTCCTCTTGCTCTCAGTCTTATCTAGACTGTCCATAACAGATGCTTCTTTGGGAACATTCAGTGATGCCAATTCAGCACCAATACCAGTTAGTCTCTGACGATGCTTAATTATTGTCCTGAGACAAAGATTTTCCTTTATTAAAGTTCTGTTGCTCTGGATTATGCTATTTTCCTTTTTATTAGACAAATCCTTTATCTATATAGAAGACACAGACCAAATTTCCTTCAGTCTTTGCTTCCTTAAACGAAAAAAATTCAGTTCCTTCGGCTTGCCTTCAAGCTTGACTCATAATTTCTAAATGTTGAGTGGTTTGGTGTGTTGTGGTTTGGTTTTTGTTTGTTTTAGGGGTGGGGTTTTTTACCTTTTCCGGTCTTTCTCCAGTTAATGTATATAATTCTTAAGTTCCAGTTTACAGGCAATGAAAATAGCAGTGCCAATAAAAATTACTACTTTAAGTGCTTCTTTATTGTTTATCCAACTCTCTAGTCAGAACACTTTACCTGCTGTATTTTAACATACTTTTGAATCCTTTAACATTTGAATGATTCTTCCAGCCTTGGTGTTTTCCCAATAAATGCTGCAGTGATGTTCTCAACCATTTGTTACTTGCCCAGCAAGTGTAATGCAGTACTACTCACAGTTTGCAGCTGCCATTTGACTTCTAGAGCATTAGGTTTCTTTTCTGTGAAAATTTAAGTTTTTCTGAGTGGCGTGATCAGACTGATCACCCCGCACTGAAAACAGCACAGTTTTGGAGTCAGAGAACTGCTCTGACATAAGTCCAGTGTGAAGGACACCCTCACCAGTGCTTTTGCTTTACTACCTCAGAAAACAGGGATACACCTCTAACACCTCCACACCATGGTGTGGACCCAGCGTGGCTTTATGGCTCCCTCCTCCACCCTGTAATGCATAGCAGACTAGCAATCTCTTAACATATAAACCTAATAGCT
Organism: Entomyzon cyanotis; assembly: GCA_024500445.1. Taxonomy (NCBI): domain Eukaryota; kingdom Metazoa; phylum Chordata; class Aves; order Passeriformes; family Meliphagidae; genus Entomyzon; species Entomyzon cyanotis. The sequence goes on from JAKEPQ010000871.1 coordinate 69,552,133, forward strand.
ACTAACCCTTATTTGTCAGGAGGAAAAGTGTGGTGTGGGTCTCTTCACAGTTGGATTTATGCCTATGTGAATTACTCTGTGTGAAAAGATTAGTGACAGCCGTTCTGTTATAGATAACACCCAGTCACCAACTATCAGTCACGAGCAGAACGTGTGCTTCAGCAGCAGGGCAGAGCAGTTTGCTTAATCTTTTGGATACAAAGGGTAAAAGGTCTTGCTTCTGACCCTTTTGCTGAGTCTGCTTCACTTGAGCACCTGTGGAAAGGTGTGTGAATCAGTCCTGCGGTTCCTGCGCCCTGCTCAGTGTGTGGCTCTGTGGCTGGACACAGAAAGGTAACATAGCAACAGCTTCAAAATACAGAGCCGTATTATCTAGGAAATTGTCCCTGCACAGTGATTGCAGCAATGTCAAACACAATGTAAATAATGTAGTCACAGTGACAGAAAATTAAAACAGGATTTATTTACTCGTTTATTTTTCTTCTATATTCCTTCTTGTGACACCCTCTGATGTTCTGAAAACAAGGCTCTTATCCCAGCATGGACTGTTTTTTTCTTTTGAAACACCTCAGCGCCTACATTTTTGGTGTGAAAAATGTTTGGATTTGTGGATTGATTTCTTCTTTGCTGGCCTTGAAAACTTACCTATATAGCAGTTCTGTCACCTATTAAATGGATTCTGTCCAATGCAGAGCAAATTTGTATTATTTCTAATTGGTCGTTTCAAAAGCACCTATAGAGCAGATCTACTGAGACTAACATTTTACTAACAAAAAATAATGCATAATCCCTGCAGAGCAACTGGTGATGATATATGTCAATTATTTGGAGTCTGCAAGAGAAAAACAGCTTTTCTGCGCTGCTCTTTGGGTTTTTTTCAGTATCAAGGGTTGGATTTGGCTCATGCAACTTAGGATGTCTCTGTAAGCCATTAACAACACCTATGCAGGATGTCTGGGGTCTTTTTGCAACAAAGAGCTGTCTGAAATAACACTATGGGAGGTTAATTCCTGTGGCCAAGTGCAGGCACCACCTGTAGGGTGAGATTATTGGTTAGGTAGACTCCGTGCATTTTATGGAGTAGGGCCTAACTCAGTTTTCCAATCACAGGCATCCTGTGCTGGTTTAGATGTCTAAGGACTTCCCTCTTTGCCTCCAGCTGTCTCTGTAAATCATCGGTGTCCCAAAGATCCTGTCTCAGAAATGTTTATGGATTCCCCAGTTATCCTATCAAATGCTGTGATATCAAATGGATATCAAGGTTTAGGCAACTGCATCAAGCCATAAACTTTCACTGAAAATGATGGCCTACTCACCTGAAGTTGAATAAACTGAATGCCTCCAGTGACAGTTTTAATACAAATCTTGAATTACTAGGTTAGACTAGAAGTGAATTCTGGTAATGGATATCTGGAAACAAACTTCAAATTGATTTTTTTTCCCAGGCTATTTTATTTCCCTTTTTGTTTCAGTGTCCACACTCAGCAACTACTGAAGTGCAATAGTGATCAAACATTGTGATGTTGGACACTTCTGCACTGTCTAAATTAACCAGATTAAATAACCCAATACATTTTAGCATCTTTCCAAGACTGAGAACCAGCACTCTTCCTTTCACTTCAGTCGAATCTTATCCTTTTTTTAACAACAATTCCCATATATCTGGCTTTCAACTATATTTGTTTTAGAATTTTTATTTTAGACACCACAGCAGAAGAGAAGAAGAGCCAACTGAATATACTAGATTTTAATTACTAGGTACCACTTCAAACACAGCTTAAGATTTTAATTGGAAAAATTTCCTTTGTTTGTTTGGGTCATAAGACACTGTATTGAAGGGAAAATTTCCACTGTTCTACCACTGTATTTACTGGTTCATTTAGAAATATTTTCAATGTCCTCTCGTACCCTTGGATGTGGCTAAATAGAGACAAATATTTTTCTGTATTGGTGGCAGTTTTAAAAATATTTACCCCTTCTTAATGGGAAATGTTATGAACCTTTATGAAACTGCCTTCTGTGGAAAAGAAAAAAAAGGGAGGAAGTGTGTCACTCTAAAATGAGTCATTGATTTGTCATCTTCAGGTATAATTTTTGTCATATTTATTTAGATGATCTTTTTCATATCAATTAATGAAACAATTGTAGTTGAATTTTTACTGTTGGTAGTCTCTGACAATGTAAGACATCAGTGGCATTCATGCTGTTACAATGATGTGATCAGGGATAGATGGGAAGGGGATTGGTCAGTGCACAGGTCTGGTTTCAGTACACCCAGCAGTGTTTGAAACCAGGATTTTGATTCACAAGTTAATTGATTTTCTGTTGCAGCCTCCATGCAGGTGTTAATGAAGTAAAACTCAAGAACACATTTTCTGAGAGAAAACCACTATCTCCTGCTTATATGTTTGTAAAAAATGAGGCACAGAAAGGTAGAAATCTGCACACTGACCAAGATGGTTTCTTTGGGGATTCTAAGTAATCTGAAAAAAAAAATTCATGGGATGGGATGTGACTTTTTGGGACATGAAATAAGAGTCTTCTGTCACATGCTGCCTCATCATGTAATACTTCATTCATAGAGTGATCAAAGTCTATTTAGAAACTATTACTATATTATTAGTTCTGGAAATCTTTTTCAGAATGTCACTGCTCTGAAGGTTTGACACTTTAATTTCCAAATTACCTTTATTTATGTGCAGCTAAGACATCCTTGCTCTTGTGCTAGCATGGTCCATTAGCATTCATTCATGCATTTAGCTCTTTTAAAAATCAGTTTAGGCTGAGACAACCTCAGATGTTTTGGGACTAAACCAGGCAGTCCTTTTTGTCTCCATTTCTGCCAGTCATCACAGTAATCCCCTTCTGAACATATTTTCTTTGCACAAAGGTGCCTTTTTTTCACAGCTGCATTTTGTCTCAGGTTGCTTTTGCTTTTATAGCTAAACTAAACAAGCAGCAAAAAGATTCTTTTAATAACCTCCTGGTTTAAGTTATCTATGATTGTTTAAGTAAACAAATTGTATTTGAGGTGAAATGTCTGTATTACTGTGCTTTGGGAAATCTCAACACTGTGTCCCTGTAGCTTGAAAGCTGGTTGAGAAGCAAATGGAGGGAAGGGAAGTTTTGCATCTGAAATTATAGGTATTGAATCATTCTTCTGACCTCTGCTCACATGTATTTGTAACATTTTTGAATTTAAAATCTATCTGAGTAAAATCTGACCAGACAGAAGTGTTTTATATTTGCCAACTTTTATACTTGCTCTATAAATATGTTGATCTTTATCTGTAACACTGATACTTTGGGTGGCCCTCATTGCAAGAGGGTCTCTGTTAGCCAGAAAGGGACAGTTAGGTGTCCAGATAGTACTGGCAAGTCCTCAGTAAACAGGAATACTAGGAGAAATAGTTTAAACCTATACAATTTTTATTTTTCTTAATGTCATTAGAAATTCTGTCTGATTTTAATATCTATTAGCTAGGAACTTTCCAGATAAGTACTGGGGGAAACAATTCAGGAATACTGAATTTCACAGAGTAGACTTACTGACTTAACAGTCCTTTTTTAAGCTTTTTTTTTGTTTGTTTTTTTAATGTCACACTGTGATTCAGGCATGGCAGGTAACTTTTCTTGGACATTTCATGGACATTTTCACAGGCCATCAAAAAGTGCCGTTAAGAATGAAGACAGCACACATAACCCTGTTAAAAGAAAGTGCTGCGGCACTCTGAATGCTCTGATGCTTATCCATAAAAAGAACAAACCTGTTCTCTTATATAAAGTCTTATATGCCTAATGTTTAGCTATTGGAACTTAAATTCACGATTTTTTTACCATTTTGAAAATAATTTCTCAAAGCCCTAAGTTACTACAAGGTCATATTTCCATGAAAAATTACTAAAAAAATATACTGGACAAAGTCCAGTATCAAAAATCTGTTTTACACCATGTGGCCTATTTTGAAGAGGCACCAGTCTGTCTTTCCTGTCTTTGTTGAGCACATGGATTTGTAAATAATCACAGTAAGTAGTTTCTAGTTACACAGTACATAGTTACATGGTGATATAAAAAACACCACCTTTCTAAAAACACCAGAGATTGATTTATATGTATATCATACTGAATGATTGCATAATTTATTGGACTTCATGAGGCACCTTAAGTTTACTAATTTTCACCAAGTATAGGCAGGATGCTTATCTGTTGAATCAGTAACTTCCTCGTGCTCCTGACTCTTCGTGTCCTTGGTGTGCTGGCGCCTTGCAGGAGCCCTTTTAAAGAACAGCCGAAGTTCAGAGCAGCAAATTGAGAGTCATTTGGCTCCTCCCTGTGAGATTGCTGCGAGTGAAGTTTGGCCGGATCAGAGTTTCTCTGCGGCCCCAGGCGCGGATTGGCCCCGCACTGCGGCTGATAACAGCTAAAAATAGCGCCGCTATAAAAGCCCAGCCCGCAGCTCAGCTGCCCTGGCATTCCGTCCTCCACTGCCAGCCAGGGAGGAGACCGTGCTCTCCAAGTCCCTGCAAGGATGTGACCAAAGAACACTCTGCTGCCTAATTCCACTTAACAATTAACTTGTCAAGACCGGACTGTGTGACTCATGGGGATGGGAACCAAGTATTACTTTATGTTAAAAAAAAGATACAAACTGAAGGCCAGATTTTCCAAGCAGGTTTTCCATGCAGAGCATGACAGGTGGGCTGGTGGAATGTCTTTGGAAGTGTGCCTGTAGAATATTGTGTACAAGAATGTTGTACTTTTATATGTATTCACATAATCACCTGTAAGGAGAGCCTACTCTGTGATAATGGAATTCTGAACACTTGGAAAAACAAATTTGTTTTCATTTGACAATGGTTTGACTAAGCTGGCATTGAGGAGTTCAGGAGTCTATTCTTAGCTTGCTGTTGATTCGGGGGAAATTGGGTCATTTCCTTGAATTTTTGTTCACTTTCAAGCTTTTGTTTTAAGCTGTAGGCTGGGGGATCAGTGACAGTCTGAGTGCATTTCAAGATAAACCTTTGGGTGTCTGAAGTGCTTTGGATGAATAACGAAGACATCAGTGTTGAAGAGCTCCCTTTTTAAAGTCAGGCAAAAATTATGCTGAATTGAAAACAGGGAAAGTATTAGGAAGCATTAAAAGTCAATGACACTATCAGCCCTATCAATAGAAAATACTCCCACATGTATTACTCTCAGTGGCTCTGAGTCCTTCTCTTTGATTTTATGAAGCTTTGCCCAATGAAGTTTGTATGTGTGAATTTCCCTTCATTTAATTACAGTATTTTAATATTTTTCTGGTTTACAATAATAGAGTGCAAGGTTTATAATATCTGGGAGAGTGATAGATGACCTGGCTAACTTGCTTTCTGTTTTAATTCCTTATACTTAATTTTCTGAAAAGGTCATTCAAGTACCTTCTAATTTGTTGTTTAATTGCTAGATCTGTCATGGCAAATGAGATAATTGCAGAGTGTGTGTGATAGTTCTGTAGCCTAAAGTCATCTTCTTCTGGTCAGGAGACTCAGCATGGGCAGAGGTGATAGAAACTCCCTCACAGTGACTTCCACTTAGTCGAGATGCAGAGCTGAGAGGAGTCAAACCTAACAACACATCCAACTTCATCCTTCTGAGCTCTGCTTTTCCTCTCTGAAGGTCAATTTTCTGCATGAACCTGTAAGCAAGACTTAACTGGAGAGTCTCTGTTTGCTGCCATCCTCTGAAGGGGAATTTAGGTTTTCTCTCAACATCATGAGATACCTTTATGCATATTTATTAATTAGTCTGGTTTCAACTCTGGCTTCCTGCTTGGCTAGAAATGGGTAGAAGTTGCTAATAATGAGTAAAGGGGTCTGTATTTCATTAGAACTTTTCTAACTGATGTAGGTTTCACAGGAAAACCTAGTGCATTTTCTGCAGAATTGTATCAGAGTTGTCACCAAGGTTAGAGCAGTGAGACTGCAAAGACAAAGTGGGCTTTGACATTTTGGTGGTCTGTGATGTTGCTCCCAGGTATTGCAGCTGGTGACTTTCTTACGAAAGTGACACCTGCTACAGGTTCTGTGAAAATGTTGTGATTTTGGCAAAAGATGAAAAATTTTTGGAAAATCTTCCATTTAAGACAAAAAAATCCCCCTTATGTCTTTCTAGTTAGACGACCCAGTATTCCCAGTTCTGACAGACTAAAACAAGGCACTATTATTTAGACTCTGCTCAGTGCTGAATTTCACCACAAAATTTACTTTTGGTCTTAAGTCAAGCTCCTTTTTAAGAACTGTCACCATCGTCTTTCACTTTAAGATGTGGGACATGATCTCTGTAGTCCTAATAACTTGGACATGGTGGTTGCCAGCAAAAAACTGCTAATGTGAAAGTGAATTTGTAGAAGAGAATTTCACATACGTGCTTAACGAACCACCTTGCTCCAATTCATCCTGGTTGCCTGCATTAACTCTGCTGTGAAAAGGGTCCTCAAGCAAAGAAAACCTAAAATGGGATATCACCAAGTCAACATTAGGTGCTGCAACATGTTGAACTCTTATACTGAAGCTCTTAGGAAGGAAAAAAAGCACAGAGAACCCACCGTTCATTTCATAACAGCTTGAGGTGATGCACAAAGACAAGTGAGCTGGCAAACATTGTGGAAACTTTATCACAGAAGAAGTACCAAAAGGTGAAATGAAAAATGAATGAAGGCAATTTATTAAGGAGAATGGAAGAGTTCTTCAGTTCGCTGTGAGGTTCAAGGTCAGCCAGCTGCATTAACCCAGGTGAGTGCACTGCCATTGAGCAGAGGTATTGCCATTGCAGAGGTTAAACTTTGCTGCCACAGAGAGATGTAAGGATGTTGAGCCCTGCTATTTCACACTGATCCAGTGTGAGATTTTTAGGGCCCAAAAATCCAGAGGGCCTTTTCTTAAGCCAAACAGTACATACACCACAGAGGATCCTGAAATCCACGGCGTAGATCCACGCATATAACCTGCTGTGCAGGTATTGATGGCAGCATATGAATCCCTGGGGACTTAGCCTGAGTCATGAGTAATTTTAAACTGAGCTGTTGAAGGCTTAACCTTTTAGAAATAATGTGCATCAGAACATAGAAAGTAATTTCAGCTTTCAGCCAAATTGTTTGCTAAACAACAGTGTGGATCACAAATGTATCCAATGAAATCAGCAGCAACTGTGCATTCTATGAGCCTTATTTACTAGGAGGAATTGAAACCTAGCTTGAGATCTGCATGAGTTGCACATGCCTTTTTGAACACTTTCTGTAAAAACTAATTCATAAATCAGGATTAAAGTAGTGTGTTGTGTGCTGGTCTTTTGTTTGGAGAGAATTTAATTGTACTTTTCATGTTCATGCTTCAAATCCTAATTAATTTAGACTTAATTTATGACAAAAAGCATACAAAGAAGTGAACAGAAATAATCTAAATATGGAATTGCACCATGAACTTCTGTAAAATAGGACAGGAATAGCCATTACTTACTCTGTTGCAGACTTGGAAGTAAAATAATGTAATTTTATTTCTGACAGTAGTGAGTCAACAACAATGGGTACATCACACTTACCTGGTGCTGTTTTTCTTCACCATGCTTAATAGCATGGAGGATTCATTTTGAAAAGCAAGGGTTGAGGGTTTCTCCATTTCTCCTTTCATCAGCTGCATTATCCCACAGTTTGGGACAATCTGTCATGCTCTCCATTGTATCTCCTACAATACCACTTTCCAGAGCAGTCTCAGTCCTGGTTGGAAGTATCTTTTGTTTTTAATTCAAATGCCAGTTTTGGAATGATAGTAAAATAGAGGAATAAACCACTGCCCTCTAGAAGCCTCTATACTGAATGCAGCATGAGGAGATGATTTTTTACCTTTTCAGAGCCACTTCCTCACAAATGGGTACCTGTGACTTTCTCAATGTGGGCACTTTTGTGAGGAAGTGGCTTTTCAGAGCCACTTCCTCACAAATGGGTACCTGTGACTTTCTCAATGTGGGCACTGAGATCATTATCCATAATGAAATCCCTCTTCACACTGAACAGCAGCAGATTTTTCTCTAGAAGGTGTTAATGCTTATTTACATTACAGCAAAGTTTGATGCTGCATCCATGTGAAAAGAGAATTATATATAAAAATAATTCCATGGTTTTGGACTAAAACTTACTTTGCAAAACTCAAGTCTGAGCTGATTCACTGTTAAACAGAACAGTTTCAGTCATAATTTTAGAGCTAAAATAATGCATTTTAATAATAAGATAAAGGAGAGCTGCTGTAGCTCATGGCTGTGATGGATTCATAGTATCTGGGGGCGGGCACAGAATAGGTTATCTCAAACTGGCCAGTTAATGGAGTGCAAAGTTTTCTGGCCTAGGCTTTCCCATCCCATCCCATCCCATCCCATCCCATCCCATCCCATCCCATCCCATCCCATCCCATCCCATCCCATCCCATCCCATCCCATCCCATCCCATCCCATCCCATCCCCTCTCTTGGGACACTCAGGCTGCACAGCTGTTGTTGTATCTCTTGATGTCTTTTCTTCCATTACCTTGAGTGTGGGAAAATTTATAGGAAGGAACAAAATCACAGTTCTCCCATCAAACCAACAAATTTTGAGGTACTGTACCTCTTTGGAGTTGAGGGAAAGTATCTGGTCACCCAGTGTTGGCTTGAGGCTGATGAGATTTGTATGTCCTTGCATGTCTTGTACATTTGGGGAGAGGAACATGCTGTCTGGCCCCAAATATCTGACACAAATCCTTTTGATTTTTTCTGAAGTTCAGACAAGAAATTGATAGTGACACATTGTAACTCAAAAGAAAATTAAAATTATTGGATTGATTCCTTGCAGTTGTTAACTTGTTAAGTGTGTTGCACATCAAAATTACTAGCATCCAATAACTGCAGTTGCAAATTGCCAGTAATTCAGACTCTCTCTGGAATAGGTGTTTTCCTAACCCATTCAAACCAGCTTGGTTAATGCCTGGTTGCTGCTTAGGTGTGGGGATTTTTGCCAACTAAGTAGTTAAATAATTCCCTGGTAAAACCATAGCTCCAAATACCATTTACTGCAGCTGCACCAAGCTTTTACTTCTTTTCATCACAACAAAGAAAAACTTTGCCTGTGTTGTATAAAACTTGCAATACCTGCTCTCATGGAATGATCTGGATGGAAGCACTGGGGGCTGGATGTGTTTTGTGCCCTGATCGTTCTTGGTAACGTAGTGGTCTGCTAGAGAACTGCATGATAGAGTTACATTCTGGATGCTTGGCCTCTGATTCACCCCCTCGGGACAAATCTTTGCTGGAAGTGAAGCTTGGATCAGGCCTGTGAAAGCTGATAGTGCATCAGAGCTCACCTACAATAGAGGTCTTATGTGGAGATGTGGCTGTTCCTTTTCTGAAGCTGTCCTCTTCTTTTATTAATGGGATGATGTGCTCATATTCATTTCTATATCTCATAAACCTCAAACTATAATGACTTGGCTTATGAGGAGTTCATAATTCAGTGTCTAATGTTCTTGCGTGTAACTCAAAGCCTCTGCTACTTCTGACTTGTGAGAAAACGATAGGTCAAGCTAAGTGACTCATTCTTCACAGTAAAATGAGAGTGTACTAATTATTTATCAGTGTCTTACCCTTAATTTGGCTGAAGAAAGAGCTGATTTCATAACACACAAAAGAGCTGTGTAGACTGTAAAAACCATTATAGTCAGAAAGGTTCCACCCAGATGTAAGTGATAAGTTGGTTTTATATGACAGAAAAACAGTAAATGCATGAATAGATTCCCAAAGCAGTGCACATATATATATATATACACACATATATATATATGCATCTATATATATATTTTCTCCTACTCACTGCCTTCTACAATGTTTATCCTAAATTCAGCTTTTAGAATATCTTTTTAAAAAACCAGCATTTTATGAACAAGGGCTCTGTTATGTTTGGTCTCTTCTAGGGGTTCCATATGGGTATTTTTGAAAAGTTGAGGATGTTTTTTGAGGTGGGCTGGTTTATTCTTTCTGTGGATACCTAAAACACAGCTGGAATATTAGATGTGTGGTAGTCACTCCACAGCTTCTGTAGCCTCTGAGCAACCAGTATCAATTCCTGGGGCAGGGGATGAGTACAAGGTGGTGCCTTAGGGGTGGAAGCAGATGGGGAAGGTACCTTCCAGTGGCAGCACTGCCCAGAAACACCTTGAACCAGGTGGGTTCTGGCCCATTCCTGCAGTAATTTATATCTGGGTTCGTATGGAAATGGCTGCAGGGCATCTTTGCTACCTTTCTCTGTATTGCAAAGTTTCCCTTCTGCTTTGCTGAGCCTCAGCACAATAATCTTTGTCTGCAAACTAATTATAACACACCATTAAACGCAGACAGTAATTGGGAGGGAAGGATTTGAATGTTTTGACACGTTGAGTCTCTACTGAAATTGCTACATCTAGAGTTTAACTTTCAGAAGAGCAAGGCACACACAACTTCTGGAGTGAGGGATGGCACAAGCACTGAAATCAGGCACTAAAGTCACAGACTTCTTTTACTTAAAAATTACTGCAGGATTTGTTTGACCATTACATGATTATCTCATCACCTCTGGCTCAGTGGGAAACATCAGACACTTCTAAGGCACATTTTTTCATTCTAAAATAGACATCTAAATAGGTCACATGCATCACAACTTGTAAGCGCCTATATCTTGAAAGCTGATTTTATTTCTACATTTTAGTTTAGCATTAGCAGCATTACCTCATTACTGTACTCGGAGCTGGCAGTATTTTCTCTTCCAGAGCCAATATAGACTCTCCTGTGATGTAACTTGTTTAAACCACTTACCTATATCAAACCAATGTTTTCAGTGAGGCTGGAGTTGCAGGTAACCTCAGTCTAGATGACCCATTTCCCATTGTTTCCAGGAACCTTCTTTAAAGGCAAATTATGTTGCCACGAGGTGCTAAAGCAAAACATTTTTTCAGCAAAACCCAAAACATTATAATTGTATAGTTGATTATGCATTATTTAGAGACGCATTTTAGAGATATGGTGATTACTCTAAAGTTTTTGGCAGACTTTTATAACTGTAATGTGTAATTACAATGCAATGATTCTTTCTGCCACATGTAAGTACACTTAGCCCATGTCCTTGGAAACTTGCCGGTAGGCCTAAGAATAATTGTACTATAAATGTTTGGTAATTAATGTGCCTGCTCCAAAAATTACATGTAAAAATTTGAAATCAAAGGAATAATAACACTTAATTCTCTTATAGTTAACCTTCCAGTTATTTGAATGAGTGCTAATTAGATCAAAAACCCATAAGCATTCTTTTACAGTAATTATAATGATGATTATGTTGTAATTACAGTTACAACAGCATAATGAGATTTACTCGTTAACCATTTCAGTCCTTCATGGAGTGCACATGAAACAGGTGTTGTGGGAAAATTCCCACAGAACTTACCCAAAGGGCCGTGGAGATGTTGGCTGTGACTGCTCTGGAGTTGTGTCAAATGCCTGGAGGTCACGGAGGGAATTGGGGATCATCATAAAAGCACACAGCTAAGAGGAAAGGCAAGTGTTTGATCATGTCAAAACCCTCCCCCAAAAGCCTCTGTGTGTCAGAAGGGGAAGGTAAAACTGCTCATGTCTGGCAGCTCAAGCTGCCAACAGCCTGTGAGCCAGAGCTTTGGCAGTCCCGAAACAGGATCAGGGCAGAAGTGCAGGAAGAGACTTCCGAGGGCAGAAGGACACAAAGTCCCTCCAGGCAGGGATGGGAATGAGCAGGAGGTGCCACTGACTCTTTTGCCTCTGCCCGCTGTCCCCTCCTGCACCAGCACTCCCTCCCTCCATGCCTTTTGGCTGTGTCAGGACTTTCTATAGGTGCCACCTCATGCTCAGGGCTGCTGTGCGGTGCCCTCTGAGTCATGCAAGGAATGCAGGGTGAAGGAAAGGGAGTAGAGATGACAGCAGCACGTCAGCAGCAGGCTGAGGTCCTTGGAACTGTTCTCCCATGCTCCACCCAGCGAATCACCACTCTCCTGTCCCCCTCTAAACCAGCACCCCGAGGGACACACTGAGCAATAGTTATGGGACCCAAACATTCCCATTCCTCTGCTCCTGAGCTCCATCAGCAGTGGTGGCAGCACAGGTGCTTCTCTCACCTGAGTATTCAGTTTTGGCTTCTGTACCACTTTGTACCATGCACATGGAGGGGGTTGCTGGGGCAAAGCTCTGCTTTTCTGCCCATTCCTTCCATTGATCCAACAGCCAATGCACAGGCTCTTTCCCCCTTACTTTCCTTACCAATAACAATTTAGGATTTTGAACAGCTAGAGGCAGGACAAACATCCTTCAAAAAAGCAGGAAAAAACATCACTGTTGCTTAAATCAACGAAACCAGCCCTGCTGCAGGACTTCCTTCTTCCCTGTCCCTGGTGCTCCCAGCTGTAGAATAAGGGAGGGAACAACAGAAATGCTGAAAACGGGGAAGAGCAGAATTATTTGCCTAGAGACTGATCCTGCCGTAGGTACCAGGAGCTTGTCTCCTCCCCTGTGAGTTTAACCCCACCCTCTCTTTTTTTATGCTCTGGGCTATTTTGGGCAGGCAGCGAGGGCTGCAGCTCTGACAGATGAGGATACTGTACCAGAGCACAGCAGCACTTGTTGCTCTGAAGAACTACCATAACAGGGACTGCTCCTCTGCTGCCAGCCTTCTCCTAATTATTATTAATTTAATAACCTGCAAAGTTGTTTACTCCGCTGCTTTCGAGCTTTATCATTACAAATGATGTTTTAAGAGCCCTGTGAGAGTGGTTCAGAAGAGAAACTCACACGCCGTGCAGTTGAAACCTCCTTTTGCCATTTAATAGCAAGAGATCAGCTGGTAGCCTTGGGGGTGAAAAATGACAGACTCTGTTGCTACTAATGGGGAAGGAAAGGACCCTGAAATTGAGCTCTTTGTGAAGGTAAGTTGCGCTGTGAACTGGACACTGATGTGACTCTCGGATCGGCTCAGCTTCTACTGAATAATCAAACTTTAATTTTCTGGCGCTGAGTGGAAGCGGTGCTTTGACAGCCTGTTATCTCTTGCACACACACTCAGTCTGCTTTCTTCTTCGTGACATTAGAATTAGGTAATGTTGTGGAGGGAGAGTCAGAGTTCCTGTGTTTTATTGTTAATTCTCTCCTCGTGAGTTTGTTCTGTTATTCTTAGCCTGCTGCCTGCAATGTACTGTGTCCTAACTTTAGACTTGAGGCTGTAGGCTTCAGGTTTTGCTCTATGAATCCAGACTTTCTTTTCCATTTTTGGGAAGAGCTGAGGGCTACCAGCAGAGGCTGTCACGTCTGAAATGCTGATGGACCATAAAACAATAAGGATTGAGATAAGCTGTCAGTCTTCTGATTATTTACTGCAATACTTTCTTTTTTTTCTAAATCAATATAAACTAAATCAGTTTTTACTCTCAGTTTCCTCAGCCTGAAGCTCATTCTGATTTTATAGAAGAGTAACTGAGAACAGAAACCAATTTAATGAAAAGATAGAAAAATGAATACACCTGTTATGTGGTAGGGTTTCAGAATGTTTCAAGGTGTGTATGACTGTTGGTCTTGGTCTGTGAAAATCTTACTGTTAAAATCAGTGGCAGAGTTGAAACCCATAACAAAAAAACCCTTATTAATAGCAAACTTTGTGCAAACTCTGTCTCAGTGAAGAGCTCAGATTTTTTGGTGTTCAGAGTGTTTTAAAGCCTCTACACACACTAAGGCTGAAATCCCCTATGCCCATGTGAAATCATGGAATCATAGAATGGCTTGGGTTGAAAGGGACCTTAAAGATCCCCTTGTTCCAATCCCCCTGCCATGAGCTGGGGCATCTTGCACTAGACCAGGTTGCTTAAAACGTTGTCCATCCTGGCCTGGAACATTTGCAGGTGTTTGGTCTCTCTGAGCTTAAACCATCCCTGTAAATCCACAGGATTATTATTAATATGTAGGAGTTACCTCAGACCCTTTGCAAACAGAGCCCTGAATGATTAGGAAAGCAGATTCCAACCCCTCCCTTCTGTCAAGACGAGGGTATGTAATTGCTTTGTACTCCCTGATGGATATTTTGGGCTGTAAGCTGGAATGTCAGCCACATCCATGATGTGTATACATGGCCTCTTCACACATCTTTCAAAACCAGTCAGTTCAGGTGCAGCCACTCTGATTGAGACAGCAGTGAGGTCTTTTTTCCTAGCAAACAGATTTGACAAGTATTTCAGGTTCATAAGTGCCCCATGGATCCTTTGTACAGAGAGCTTAATGTACTAAAAAAGACCAGCATGAGTCCATACAGCCAAACACTTCACTTCTTACAAGTTGTTTCTACCAAATTGAGTTTAATGGAGATGTTTGAGGGCTAACAAATAGGCTGGTGAGGTTGTTTGGCACTCTGTCATCAGTCAAAGGTGTGCTGGAATGGAAATCTGTAGCTACTGATTTGTTTTAGTGCTCACACTGTTTCACCAAGGCTGATACGGATGTTTGTTATATGTGGTTCTTTGACTGCATCAGCTGTTAAAATGAAGGTCATTGCTCAGATTCATTGTGTGAAGCTCTGGATCCATAAGATACTGAGAAAAATGAGCACTGAATTAAACCAAGCCTTGCCACAACCTGAGGATTTATAACTCCACAAAGAACATTTTTAGTAATGTGACTTCCTGCATAATGCATATTACAGAATTACATAGAGACTCACATAAAACTCAGAGCTGGAGCGAAAGAATTAATTGGTATCCTCCTGGAGACTTTCCATTTAGGTTGAAAAATTGCAATTCTTGATGTTTTGGAAAGGTGCCATTAATTTAATTAAAAGTTTAAAAGGTTGTATAGTAAAGCATGTAACCAGAGTATTAAATTATACATCTCAGAAGTTCAAAAATAAAAAGGAGAAGAACATCCAAAGGAAAGATGAACTGAAAGCTGAAAAATAGGGGCATGTAAGAGAATCATGAACAGGTAAAAACTTTTCTGGAGGATGATTTTGCAAATAGTAGGATATTAGTAAGGGGAGATAAACACAAGGCTGATCCAGGAGACTCTCTGCAAAGGAGAATATACTTATTCTGTCTGTTTTGAGGCTGGAAAGAACAGAAAAGTGGCAGCTACTGGAGGACCATGAGATACTGGGACAAGTGGCAAATGTAAATATACTGGACCATGAGATACTGGGACAAGTGGCAAATGTAAATATACTGGACCACACCCGAGGCAAGTTCTAAGAGTAGGGGATGTTTGGATCAATAAACAATTCGTCATTTGATTTTTGTAGAGCTAATACTTCAGCCAAGGAAAAGAGTTCTGTCCTGCATCCTTGAATGAACACAGAGAAAACACAGAGAACAGTGAGAAAATATAGGGCAGTAGATGTGGCCTGGTGGAAACTGTATCTTCCACACGCCCAAATAAACCAGAAAGGGCTGGTTTTTTACCAGCCACAGTGTCTCTAATAAAAGCATTTTCTGTCTCAGGTTAAAAAAAGAAAGGTGTTACACAATTGCTCTATTTCCCTTTTCTGTTTATCAACCAGGAGCGCAGGGGCCTCAGACAGACAAGCAGAGAGCAGGGTTGTAACCAAAAGAGCTGCTCTGTAACCTAATGCAGGTTGGCTCAGGATCTCCTGAGCCGCACAGACGGACTGGGCACCACCAGGACACAGCTGAGCTGCTGTGGCTGGGACAGGTCAAGT
Source organism: Entomyzon cyanotis (assembly GCA_024500445.1). Classification (NCBI taxonomy): domain Eukaryota; kingdom Metazoa; phylum Chordata; class Aves; order Passeriformes; family Meliphagidae; genus Entomyzon; species Entomyzon cyanotis. Next base: position 69,567,877 of record JAKEPQ010000871.1, read on the forward strand.
GGTTATCACACCTATTTGTTATCATCCCCATTGATTTCACTGTTTTTCTAACGGTGCCCTAACCTGGATCTGTGAGGTGTTTTTTTGTGAACAAGTGTTTGTTCTTGCAAGGTGCTTGACTGAGGGCAAATCCCCCCCAAATCTGGGGCAGGACACAAGGAGAGCGATGGTGGGAGCGGTGAGGTCTTCCAGGGAGATGGTGCTGCCTTGATCAGATGAGCGGCTTGTGTGAGCAGGACTTTGCTGAAACTCTCCAGCAGCAATTCCCTCTCTAAACTTGTTTGACAGGGAATTGGAGGAGGCTGCCAGAGAGGTTGGATGCGTGGTGTTGTGAGATGCTGGCGGTGGCAGGTCTGGGGAAGTGAACATTGGGAAGTAGTGGTTGCTCTGTGCTTAACCCAGCTTGTGTTAACTCAACCTAATTGCAATCCTCTGTGTGCTGCAAAAGCAAAGTGCTTCTGTATAAATGACAGTGACACCCTGATGAAAGGTATATTTAGCTTTTCCTGGCAGCCTTGCACCTGTGTACATGAATATAATGACTAAACTGAAATAGTGCTCCTTTTACATGAAGTAATACAATTAAAATTCATAAGGGAGGACCACAGAACTTTTGTGGCTTCTTTCTGTTTGCAATGGAAACAGGTGTTTGGATGTACATTCCTTGCGTTTCAGGATTAGAGTAGTACCTAAAGTCTATAAAGTTAATTTTAAGGTCCCTTCCAACCTAAACCATTCTAGGATTAGATGAGCAAGAGCTTTTGCTTGAAATGTGTGAACACTTCTCCCACATTGTTCACCCACAGTCACACTGAACACCCCTCTAGGGAAAATGTGAAGGTGCTGCAAATGTACAAATCAAAAGAGACCTCTCAAAGGCCTTGAGTTTCCACAATCACTGCTTCAGACATTTAACATGTCCCTGTTTGCCAGCTGACTGGGTTTGTTAGCATTATCTCTAGGAGAGATGGCAAGATTTTGCACCAAAATTAGTATTCCTGAATGAATGGGTTTGTCAGAGAGCCTGGCTGCCAGGACAGAACAGTCATCAACAGTGTGCTCCATCAAAATCACAGGAGCTGCTGCTCTCAGGGAGGTGTTACTGACCCTCTTTTGGACACAAATATCCCAGAAATTCTCCCAGGGAGGTGCAAGTTTTTGTTGGTTTTTTTTGGTTTGGTTTTTTTTTTTAATTCTGGGGGTTTATTTAGTGCATTTTCTGGATTTTTTTAAAAAATTTTTTTTCTGCTGAAAGGTGATTTCAAACCAACCTTGGTATGGATTTTGGTGAAGTGTGGTTACATAGCCTTAGAGGAAGATATAAATAAAAATGTTACACCTTTTACAAGCAATTGTCCCCCACTATTAAGATTTTTGTGGTTTCAATGTAAGAGGTCACTGATAAGAAATCTGATTTCAGTTTCAGAATTTCAGGGTTATCACAACCAATACTGGCTTTGTAAACTGGGAGAGATAACTTGTTAGGAACCTTTTAACCCTTTATAACAGTACAGGCTCTGCAGTGTGTTTCATTCATAGACTGCCCTCAGAAAGCTTTTCATTGATGAGTGGAAATCAGAATCAGATCTGGAGGGCTCTAAGTCAATTTCTGTTTCTTGAGAAGTGTGGCTATTATGAGCTCAGCTTGGCTTTCATACAAAATCATTCCTATGTTTAGCTAAACTTTCTAGATAAAGAGGAAATAACAAAGATAAAAAAAGCACAAGGAAGAATAATGATACTGAAACATCTGGTCCAACCTGTCTGGTGCTCCAAGACTGACAATAACATTTTTTTGTTGCCAAGCCTTTCACATTTTGAGGGAACCACAACCACCCTACAAAGCAGATAAGTACAATGTGTGCAGTCTCTGACACTTTTCAGCTGTCACCCTGGAGGTGGTATGAGCACAGGGTTTATTGTGTATCTTGAATTTTTATCTTTTGGAGCTGCCAAGCAGGTGATGGGCACCATGGTTTGTGTCTCTTCAAACTTCTTTTGGTGAGGCAATGCATGATCAGCAGCCTGAGTCTTCTCTTCCAGTGTAGTGGCCTTGTGCTTTGGTATTAAGGTTACAAAATTTACAAGGGTTACCAGTAATCTGGACACCAGGGAGGCAAATAATTTTTGTAGGTTTGTTTAAAGGTCTGTAAATGTTTCCGAAGTTCCATTCAGGGGGATTCAAGTATTTCAGTGTAATAGTTCTGCTAAGATCTTATCAAATCAGGAGTGACTGGAGTGACAAATCAGTACAACTCCACTTCTGACCTGCTTAAATCAAGGAAATGCTGCCTGGACTGGTAATTGCTTCTCTGGTCATTTTGTTAAGCATTTTCAATAAAATAACTTTAAAAATTGTCAGACGAAAAGCATACGTCTTGGCAAAATTTCATTTTACTTTAAACTTACATTGTTAAAAAAATAATTCAGTAAATTGCCAAATAGCTGCCTAGCAAATGTTTTAAAATCACAAGTTGCTTGTTTTTCCTTGTGATGAAGAAAAACAATACTTTAAAGAAGCTTTAGCCTGGGTTATACTACCCCGCGTCTGTGTGTCTGTTTTGTCTCTGAGCATTTGCAGGTTTTGTTTTGCAGCAAGACAAGTGCCTTGTTGGTGGGAATATTAGAGACAGGCAGTAAATAGTTAAAGCAGGCCAAGTTTATAAAATGACTTGGCATGGATATAGTCACTATCCCTGCCACCTTGAACCTAGTCTGGAGTGCTTTTAGGATTGCTTGGGAAACTGGGTCTCAGGAAGGGATTTCCAGCTGTGTCTCCTGCTTAAATTCATGGTCTAATTCTTAGTTTATGGTTAAAGGTGAGTGACACCCTGATCTGCCATGGTTTGGGGATTTTCCTCTATAAATGGCTGTTCCTTGCTTTTTATTAAATTTTATGTCATTGATATTTATGTTAATTGTGATCAAAACATCTGTTTAAAATGAAACATATTCTAATGCTTTGTTGAATATACATAACTTCTTTACATGCCTTTATAGATTGGATCCATTCAAATAAATAAGAATTCAGAAACATTCAGGTTGGGTCATATTCCATGGCCACAAAAGCAAGTCAGTTTTGTACTGCTGAGGTCAGTGGCAGCAGAACTAGACCAGCCTAAGTGTATTTGAGATCTTGTTTGAACTCCACTTGCTAACTCTTTCCTTCATTCCAGCTTTTCTGAGCCACATAGTAAAATTGGGTAGGTACCATATTTTAATTTTACCATGAAGAACTGGTGATATTTGTAATTATTATTGCTTGTACTTAGAAATAGCCACTGGTTTACTATGGATGCTCTATGTTTAGCTGCAGGTTGCTCTTTTTCCATCTCTGGCAGCTCCCATCTTGTCAGACTCACATGTTGTTCGGTCATGGTTCAGTGATGACAGTGAAGCTCCAGTAAGTGTCCTCAGGTAACTTTTATTGGCAATACATGGCTCTGCTGAGGCTAATCCAGAACAGCAAATGCCACCAGGATCGTTTGACATCACATCCCAAAAATACACAGGGGTCCTTTCCCAGAGAGCCAGCAGGAAGTACATCTGCCTGTGCTCCAGGATTTAATGTTGGTATCAATTCACCTGGCTATGTCAAATAGAGTTTGATGGAAGGCTGTGTAAGGATTGTTTAGGAGAACACGTGGATCATCATAGCAACCACTTAGTTCTTGTATGGCACATAATTCTTCAAACTGTGGCAGATACCAGCAAAATAATCCCAGCAGTGCTGCAAAGAGGTAACAGAAACATTGTTTTATTAGTAGTATTTCCATTTTTCAGCTAAGAGCTCTGGTAGATTTTTCAAATTACTCCTTTTTAACAGAGTCAGGCAGATGTTCAAGGGCTGTGAGTTTTTGTGTTAGTTTTATAAATGAATAACAGAAGGTTTCGATGATAAACTTTTTATTTAGCAAAGGCTAACTCAAAGTCAGGGAGAATCAGTTTGAGCTAGGAAGGGTTTGGTTTTGTGCTGGATTTAATCTATAAATCTTACATGAAGCAGGAAATCAGAGCAGGTACCTAAAGTGCTATAGTAGGTACTTTGTAAATAGCTTGAAGTGATTTGTTTGATACAGTAAAATTTCATGTGGAAATTTCTTTGTTCCCTTTCCTTCCTTGTCTCTTGTTCTCCCCATTTTTTGCACTTCTGTGCTGCTGATGTGCAGTAAAACTCATCTTGATGGGGTAATAGTGATATATATGTACATCTGGAGCTATGAGTTAAAAAATCTGGTTTTTGTAGGTCTGAGGAATTTAGTCAGCATCATGTATTCCTGGCATGATTTTTTTTATATTAAACTTAAGACTTGGAAATTATTACAGTGGGACAGAAGTGATTCAAACTGTATCCAGCTGTGTTTTACCGTTCCAAAGCCAGTAATTTAATCTAATAATACCTAGGGGTAGAACTTAACTTGAACTGATTGCATTTACAACATGTCATTGCTGTTTGTTATGTAACTTGATTGCCAGTACACACGTGAATGTAGAATGATGAGTCCATAGGATTTTTTCTCTGACTCTCCTAAATGTAATTATTCTTTGTAAATGGGTATTATTCTGTCCCTCTCAAGAATAATTTCACGACTTATCCTTTAGAGTGTTCATGATTTTACTCTTCTATATGTATCACTTTTTAAGTGGTGGTGTTCACTGGCTGAAGTGACTGTTCATGATATAACACATATTCTTCTTTGATTCAGTGACTCTAAAATTTCATGGGTACAGTGTCTTAGGAGGAGATATTCTCAGAAAAGAGATTGGAACACAAAGCACCTGAGATATGGTTTTCTAACACACCACAGCAAAGCTTTGCCATGTTAAAATGGCCCCAGTGTTGTCAAAATACAAGTCAACTTTTTTTGGTTTTCCATTCTATGAACAAATCAGCACTTCAGCACTTTATGCTAATAAAAAGCAAAATCACAGTTCCCACCATTCAGACCCTCTGATTTTTATTTTTTTTTCTTAACAAACTGTGAAAAATATCCTACAAGGCAAATTTTGCAACATGTCAAACTCAGTAATATTCCTAGGTTCTGACCCAAATTCTTGGCAGGATTTCTTTACTTTTGTGCTTTTCTGCCTCCTTCAGTGACCCAAGGCAAGTTTTCCAGGCTCTCCTCACCTTGATAAAATGCTGATACCAGTCCTCCTCTAATGCCAAGTTTGTGCAGATGTGTTGAATGTTCTGTAGGACCAACTTCTCTGCTTTTCCTGCTTCTTCTCACACATTCAGACTCTTACATTTATACCAGTCTTGTAATCCCCATGATTTCTGTGTTGGTCCCCAAAGTAGCTTGGTTCTGAAGAGGTATACTATATCTGGAGCTCAGGTGCTTCTCCAGTTTTTCTCCCTGTGCACCTGATTTCCAAAAGACATTAAAATAGATCATTTTTATGTATTTCTGGCAACTCTTCATAAAACTGAAATAAAGCACTAATTGAAATGCATTTCAGAAAGGCTGTGTTATATAAACTTATTAATGTATCTGTAGGACACTAGGAGTTTAAGCTGTTGCTGCTATAGCTGCCCTGGCATAAAGGACATTATATTAAGGATGAAGGTGCTCAGATAGTGAGAAGTGAAAGTTTGCTCTTCTAAATCCTCATTTTGATAGATACTAATTTTGTGTGCAGTGCAGATGACAGGAGCCCATGGCATTCACCTGTATGTGCTTGCTGCAAAATGTAGTTAAAATGTTCAAGGCCTAATGCTCAAGGCTGAAACTGATTTTCATTTACTTTAAATTCTATAAATCTTGCAAACATTTTTATATGGGAATACTAAATTTTTCCCCTTCTTTTTTACAGTAAGGCTGTAAAAAAGCCATTTCTTGACTATTTTTAAAAAATTTTTTGCTTCTCTTGTGTTTCATAGAGTCATAGAATGGTTTGGGTTGGAAGGGACCTTAAAGCTCATATAATTCCCACTCCCCTTCAAACAAACACCTTCCACCTTCCACTAGATTAGGCTTCTCAGAAACCCATCCAGCCTGGCCTTTAATACTTTCAGGAATGGAGCATCCACAATTTCTCTGGCCAATTATTTTGTTTCCTCTAGTTTAAGAAAAGAGAATATCATGACTCAGTTCATTATCCACCAATATCTCAGGTGTTAAAACCTGTTTATGATTCTGGGAATGGGGTTTATGCAGAGAGTAAATTTGCTTGATTAAGATACGGATTTAGTTTCTGTTTCTCTTAACCATGAGGATGCCAAAGCAGATATACATTTTATCAACTTCTGCCACGAGTAAAGACATATAATTGTAATGCTTTACTGCTTGGAAAAGAGCTCATCACCTCCAAAGAGAGTGTGCTGCTGGAGGCTCACAGTGGAGCCCAAAGTATGATAAGCTTATCTTTTTATGTTCCATCTCAGAAGACATCTGACAGCTGAGTTCAGCAACTGTGTGTAATTCAGAAAAGGCTGTTTAGGATATGTTTTAAACGTTCAGCAGTGGGATTTTTTTGGTGAAAGTGTTTTTTGGTTTTTTTAATAGTTATTATTAAAACCCAGGGTGATGCTAGAAATTCTCCAATCTTACTAGATGCTGATAGCAATTAAGCATCCTTAGATCCCAGTTCTGCAAAGGAGGCTGTGCAGGCTGCTCCATGCTTTGGCAGCCACTGTTGAACATGATTTTCTTTGCAAAATCAATTCCCCAAGATTATATTAAAAAAAAAACAACAGATGCTTTTTAACAGAAATTCTGAAGTCACGGTCAGCACTTGCCAGGAGAAGAAGCTGAGAAGCTTGTGCAAGGAGGGCCAGCAATAACTTCATCTTGGTCCTGTGCTTTGTCCTTTAATCATAGCTCTTGTGTTTTTTGGGTTTTGTACAGCATTTAGCATGACTGGTTCAGTGTTCATGTCCCACACAGCCTTTGCTATTAGTAGGGGTCAAGGTTTAGATTATCTTTTAGCTGGCTATTTTAAACACAAAGCTAATGTGTGTTAGGACATTGGAAAAGAAGTAGAGAAGAATAATTTTAAGGCTTAAAAATTGCTTAAGATTGCCATCCTGAAGGCAGTCTTTCTCCTTTAAGCAAATGAGCAAACATCACTGGACTGCACTATTAAATATATCTCTGGGGGCTTTTTAGTAGAGTGGTAACAAGTGTAACAAGACTGAGAATCACAGAATGGTTTTAGTTGGAAGGGACTTAAGGACTGTTTACTTCAAATCCCTCTGCCATGGGCAGGGACACCTTCCACTAGACCAAGTTGCTCCAAGCCCCATCCAGCCTGGCTGTGATCCTTTCCAGGGATGCACTTCTCTGTGCAACATATTAATAGCTAAGGTCAAACGTAGTCAGGTTAGGAGTAGGCTTAATAGAAACTACAAAGGTGATTACCTATTGGAACAAACCACCCAAGAAGTCATGCCCTCTCTGCATGTGGTTCAGGTCAAGACTAGATATGCTGTAATGAGCACACAGAATTAGGGACAATAAAGGAATAAACATGCCAGAAAATCTGCAAACTAGCAGGACATTGCACTGGAGAAGGTCTTGACAAACCAGAACTGGGCTTGGTTCCAGCAGAGAAGGAGTCTTTGATTCCTGTGTCTCTGAAGGACAGTACAAATTTGGTTGAGGCCAGTCTGACAGAAATGATGCTGAGAGGCTGCTTACGTGTCCTGGGTGTGATAATGGATTGTGATTAATTCAGGTGGTGGTTAAATATGAGATTGCTTATCTTAAATGCTTATCAGGCCTGGTTATGCAAGGGCCAGACTTTGGAAGGGCCTCCAAAAGCTGAGCAGATGAGTGCTGTGTCAGTGCAGGTCAGACCTTGAAGATGAGATGAGGAAGAGCTAAGCTGGGAGATACAAGAGCTGAATTCTCTTTCTGTCTGTCATTGCCTAAGTCATGCCACAACCCTGTGCCTTGGCTTCATTCCCTATGAAACATTTCCCTGACATCCATTTTCAGATCTGTGTAGTCCAGTAGCATGTCCAGCTAAAACTGTATCCCCTCTTTTCCCTTTATATAGATGAGCGACTGTAAAAACTGCTCAGACATCATGGATTAACTCCTGACAAAATACTGAATTAATTCCCAGGTTGAGCTGGTGATTCTCTGTGTGAATTGCCAAGCTTGTCCTTCCCACAACATTTTAACACCCAAATAAAGACCTTGAACCTTGACATCCAGGGCATGCAGCTTTTGTTATTCTGCATACTGGTGCATGCCTGTACCTGTGTATTGTCCCAAACAAGTGGAAATCAGAGAAACCAGCCCTGATGGATCATCGCTATTGTTGCTGGTGTTTTTCTAGATTGTGACTCAATTTGTGTGGGTCAACAGGCACGTTGTGTTACTGCTTTCCTTTTGCTTTTAGCTGCTGAATGGGCAACTTCAAACAGATGCAAATGCATATCATGGGGGGAAATTATTTTCTTTCACTGCCCTGTGTTTTGTGATGAGCCATTGCTGCTGATTCAGAGTGCAACTGGAGATCTGGTTTGTTTGTTTATTTTATTTATAGTGTTTTTTAAAAAGCTCTTCCTGAATGAAGAGGAATTGAATGATGGAATATTCTTGCAGGTTCTAGGTTCTCTCAGAATGGCAGTTTTAGTTGTTTTTCTGTGCTTAGTTCTTTTAAAGCCCAGACTACGCCAAGAGGATCCAGTGCACCAGCCCCCCTAATAATTGTCTCTTTTCAGTCTTCAATTAGCATTTGGTTAATTTTAAGTCACTTTTCATCTCTGAATGTAGACTCACCCATGCATTTTGACATGGAGTTCTATTTTGCCTTGATTTACTGAGTTGCCCTTTCTTGTACCAAAATGCTCTAAATTTGAATTTTTGGTTACCTCCGAGTCTCGCAGTTAAGCTCTAGATCCAGTCCGAGGGCCGGGTCTTGTCTGAGGTGCACAAATGATGTTTTCTCTGTATTAGGCACTCAGTACTCACCCTGCTCCAAGACGTAGCCATGAGAAGCTCCTCAGAGTGCACAGATGTAATCTTCCATTACATCTTTCAATTCCATATATACAAATCTTCAATTCCATATTTCTCTAAACACTCCATAAGTCTTCTCACTATTCAGTCTCTAATAAAGGCAGGTGAACATGGATGTGGGAAGACTTGTTTCAGAATGGGAAGTATCCACTGCCCATCCTGGCTTGTTGACACCAGCAGCCCTATGATCTGTGCTTGTGGCAACACCTCGTTCTCTTACTGAGCATAGTCTATGCTCGATGGCCTTGTGATTCAGAGTTTATCTCAAAAGAGATGATTCAACAATAATAATAAATGTTAAAAATTAAAAATGCTGACTGTAGACAGCTACTTAGGTCCAACCTTGAAGAGCTGGGGAAGGATATGACCAAGATGGGAACTTTGAAGGAGTTATATAACTTTTTAATGAAGTTATATATTTTTTTATAAAGTTTTATTAACTTTATAAACTTTATAAAGTTATAATTAGTCCCATGACATCTCTTTCAGTCTGGGCACCAAGGATTATTATTTTTTAACTTATTAAAAATTATTTGAATATTTATTTAACATTTATTTAAAGCCATATCCAGGATCTTTGAAAATGAGTGCAATGTTAGTACTAATCACATTGTGCTATGCTGCCGAAAGAGGGATTTTGTACTAACAGATGTTTAACTTCTCATTGGAAGTGTGAAATTATAGGATTTCTCTTAGTTGTTATTTTTGAAAGACCACCCGTGTGCTCTTGACATTTTACAATAATAATAATAATAATAATAATAAATTTCCATTTTAGAGAGAATTGTAAGTAAAGATGAAAAACAGCTAATTCTTCAGATCTGATTCAGGTACTTGAGGGAATTGGGCCTAGCTGTATACAAATGTATAGAAAATGTTCAGAAATTCTCTTGCCAAATGCTGGTTTCTCAATTACCTGATTAACCTGGATTGTCTCCAGAGAAGGTGGCACCTTCTTTTGTACTTAACAATGAATGGGTGAGGAGATTTAGAGGGCATGACCCTCATGTCCCACTCCATTTCCACCATATCAAAAAGGATTTGTTTAATTTGAATAAAGCAGCTGGGTGACAATGTCAGAGACGCAGAGTGAAGAGCCAGAGAAAGGGGCGGGAGCTGGGCACAGATCTCAGTGTTGCTGTCACCAACTCGTTGGTGACGGCTAGGGAATGCAGCACATGGCTGAAAGGTGAGCGGCATAAAATGAAAGCAAATCAACAACATGATTTTTTTTTTGTGGGGGGAAGAGAGCAAGCAAGAGACTTTTAGGAAGAAGGCTACTGACTGCTTCTGAGGCAGGTATGAGAGGGAAGAACAGGCTGGAGAAGAGTTTTGTTCTATGACCATTCGGGGGTCATTGCTGGGCTTTTTGGCTGGTGCTCCACTTGGAGCACGAGGGACTTAGGAGTGATAAGGGGAAAAAAAAAAGATATTTGGAATTGACAGCATGGTCATGGATCCCAGAAGCAAAAGGACAGTAAGAAGTGAAGAGGTGCTAGGGAAAGTGCTATGGCATAATTAAGGTATTTTGACAAAGGGAAGAATAATATGAATTATTTTAATACACAACAATTAATTAAACTTAGTTAAATTTTGGGTTTTGTTTTATTCGTGCTGCATAAGTAGATAAAATGAAATTAGAGGAAGTTCAGTCTGAGCATTAAGTCAAAATTTGTTTTGAGAAAATTATTGAAACTGTTTCCTGTTAAAAGTTTTTAAAGCATTTCAAACTGACCCAAACAGTACCGACACAGAAATTTAAGAAATCATCCTGCACTGGGATACTGAGTAAACAAGAAATGCCTTCCAAACTCCACTCATTGGTCTGTCTTTTCTGTTTACAACATTTATCATACAATAATTTCAGAAGCCCATACTGCACAAAAATATTTGTAAATTCCACTTTTCCTACTACACAGACGCATTCAAAATTTCTCAGTGGCTTTTGTAAAACATCACCTTTTATTTTCTCCAGCATTTGATATTGAACACACAAATTGTTTTGCTTTTAGGTGAGTCCCAAGGAACATTTGCTTCATGTTTGTGTGTATGTCTTAGACTCTTGCTTTCACTGCAAGTATTTACATTTACAAACTCAGAACTTGCTCTCTGTTTAGTGTTTAATGAAATACTCAGAAAGAGTGGCATCAGAAAAGACTGCCTTGTAGTGTAACTCCCCTCTAATGGATAAATATGATTGTATGTCTGTGTAGATGATCAGATGAACAAATACAGTAAAGAAGAATATATTAAAAGTGAAAAAAAAACCCCTAAATACTAAACTCTGTAATTATTTGTGAGTAGCTGGAAACTGGAAAATTTATTTATATGTCGTTTTTATTCTCAGGGCATTAAGGCTCAGTCCAAATGCTGGTAATATTTTATTGATAATGAGTTTATTGGGGGGATTGTGGGTTGCACTGGGAAGTCACGCTGAGGTACAAACACCAAAGCAAAGACTGTTTGGGCCTGTGGTTTGCTGCTCCTTTGCAGCACAGCTTGATCTGCTCTCAGTGAAAGTCATAAACTCTCATCACATCTCGGGGTGGAGCTTCTCTCATGCCCTCTGCAGCACTGAGAACTTTGGAGATGCTCAAGGAGAGAGGACGACCCAGTCCTACCCACCGTGGCACACCTCCTGAGGGCTGCCAATTGCTCTTTTAATCCACTCAAAGTCACTGATGAACAGTATTTTTATGATGTTAATAAGGTACAAAACGAGACCCCTGAGGACCCATTATGGGGTCAGCTGATATGGTAAATGCCCTTATCAGCAACACCCACCATCCAGACCTTTATTTGCAGTGCCTGCAAGTGACTCTCTTTTCTAATACTGCAAATAAAGTAATGGAATTTCAATAAATAATTCAGCCCTGGATCTTATTTCGGGTTCAGCATTAACTTTCAGCACCTGGCTGCTGTTATTATTTGTTAGTCTGATACGCTGCTTAGAGGCATGGAAATTTGGCTGCAATTCACCAACATTTGCAGAATATGCTGTATGACCAGATTACCATCCCTGGCTCAGAGATTTTTAACAGACATGCAAATTCCAGATGTGCCAGATTTAATTCTTACGAGAAAAACTGCATGCAGGATACTGGTACGGTAACGGGAGCTCTGCACAGAGTTTGTTTTGGAGAAGCAACTCCTGTATTTGCACCTGATCTCCACTAGAAACAGGAATAATTTCACTATAATTTGCATTGCCTATGACACCTTTTGACAATGATCTATCTCTCATTTTATGTTCTCAGTTTCCCTGGGGGGAAATGACTTTTTTTTTTTTCATATCTAATTAGCTCTCAGGATATAGAATCATCAGTATCTGAGAGTATTAAAATTTGTGCTTTGTGAGTAGCTAAATATGAGTTATTCACAAATTCGTTCTTCAGAGCACATAAAACCACTTGTGGTTTTAATAATTTATTAGGAAGAAACTAGTGAATCCCAAGTATGACTCTGCTTTCACTGAAGTCAGTGGAAAATTTACCATTAGTGGGAATATTTTGTGTGAAAACTGACTGTTATGGAATTAGATAAGGTATATTATCATTGAATCATAGAATATTTTGAGTTAGAAGGGACATTTAAAGAGTCATCTAGTCTGACTCCCTTGCAATAATAAGGGACATCTTTAACTAGATCAGGTTGCTGGGAGCTCTGTCCAGCCTGACCTTGAACACTTCCAGGGATGGAGCATCCACCACCTTCTCCATGAGAATACAACGCATTAATGGGTGTGACACCTAAAGGCAAAAATCATATTAAGATCCTGCAGGCGTGAGCTTCCAAAATGAAGGAGCTGCATTATGGATATGCAGAGCATGAACAGGTACCAGTATCAATAACTTGCAGGACGAGATCCTTCCAATACCTGAAGGGAGCTGACAAAAAATAATGAAGAGAAAATATTTACAAGAGCCTGGAGTGACAAGATGAGAGGGAATGGCTTCAAATGGGCAGGGATCAGGTTTAGACTGGATATTAGGAGGAAGTTCTATCCTGTGAGGGCGGTGAGGCCCTGGCACAGGTTGCCCAGAGAAGCTGTGGCTGCCTCATCCCTGGAAGTGTTCAAGGCCAGGTTGGATGGTGCTTGGAGCAACCTGGTCTGGTGTCCCTACCCATGGCAGGGAGTTGGGAATAGATGATCTTTAAGGTCCCTTCCAATCAGGAACATTATGGGTTCTCAGTTTATTTGTCTTACAAAAAAGGGATTTGTGACTTTCTTGTTCCAAGTCCTTACCTCTTCCTATGAGATACAGCATTGTATCCAAAACAACCGAGCAGTAGCCGATGCTTCAGCGTCTCTATTGACTTTTACTAAAATTGTGATAATTTTCTGAGTACTGCTGTGTCCTGACTCCCCAAATCCTGTCACTATGGTTCCTTCCAGTACTTAAACCCACATATATAAACGCAATTGATAGATGAGAAGATGACATGTGTAAGTGATGTGACAAGTTAGGTACCTTTTGGAAAACCCCACAAATGTGAGGCTGATGTCCCTGGGAGCCAGAGCTTCTCCCTGCAATGCAAACAGGCAACGCTAGAGGGGATTTTACTACCACTCTATGTCAGGCATGTGCCTCTCCCGAAAACCCTTCTAAAACATATGTTCTAGTTCAGCCACAAGATATTGGCTACAGGCTGAGCGGAATCTGTGTTTGTATGATGCAAAAGGTCAGGAAAGATTATGAAAACTGTGCCTTCTGGCCATGAAACCGCTGAGAGAAATTCTGGTCCTGTCAAAGTCACAGGCGAAATTGTCATTGATTTCACTGTGGCCAGACTTCATCCTGGACAGGTCAGAGGGAAGCAAAAGTCTGTGCCACCAAGCACCCAGCAGTGACAGCAGGAGCAGCTTTATTGTCAGAGTCACTAATATACAGTGTTAGAAAGGATTTTAAAAACATCTTCTGCCTCCTCTCTGCTCTGCAGCAGGATGAAATAAATCAAGACCAGTTTTACTGACTTCTTTTGATTTCTTCAAAGCCTCCACTAAATGCAGATTACACAACCTCCTTAGAAAGTCTGCTTTGTGTTTCATCAGTCCTATAATTACACTATTTTTTCCCCTCCTAAATCTTTATTGTTGCAAATTGAGCAAAATACTTAATCCCATCCTCTGTTTGCATGAACAACAATGGATCATCATCCTCTTTGTGAAACAGTCTTATACACGCTTGAGGACTGTTATTTTATAGTAGAACAACACATGTACATCTCATCATCTTGTTGCTGTTGCCTGCAGATGCACAGACTGATGATTCATATTGTGATTTACGTAAAACCTCCTCCACTTCGCCCTCCCCAGCTATTCCCCATCCTGCATTTTGTATGTTACATTTTGTTTTTCTCACATCTTACACCTTGAGGTTTGTTTTGGTGGATTTCATTTAAGTCATTTCAGACACTTTGTTCCAACTTCTTAGCATCACTTTGAGTTTACTCCTCTCCTGGGAAATCCCAGTAAACTCTCTCTGTTTGTTGTTGTCAGGAAATTTTGTAAGGTTCTGTCTGTTCCTTCCTCCATTTTGCTAATGGAAGCATTAAATATGATTCATCTTGTCACAGACCTTTATGGTTCCTCTATTTGTTATGTGTTTATACACTGACAGAAAATTTGATTATTGCTACTCCATAAGTATTTTTTCAACTACTCCCACAAGCACTTTGCAGAGGTTTCATGCAGGTCCTGTTTCCCTGTTTTGTTAATGAAAATACTGTCTGGATCTGATGTCACCTGATGGTTCTGGGTACCTGCTGCTTCCTTCCTATCCAAAAGTGCTGGGAACCCTGGCAGAGAACAAAATTTACTTGGGTTAATTTGTGTCATTTGTTCCTGATATGTTCATATTCTCTTTCCTTATCAACTTCAGATTTCCATGTGCACTTGTGAGTTACTGTTACTAATTTTTTCCAGTATCTTCCTATATGTTAAACTTATACATCTGCCATTTCCTAATTCTTTTCTTGTTGCTGTGGTGTCTCACTCACAATGAATTATTGATGGGTCCCTAAAAAGCAAAGCTTTTAAAAGCTGTTCTCTGAGGTTGCCTCCACAGGCTGATGTGGGTACCCAGGATCCTGTGCCAACATCCTGGTGAGTGATGGAAGCACAGTTGTTGCTTTATTAGATTGGAAAAGGCTCAGGAAGAAGTGTAAAGGGTGATTGTTTGTCCATCAAGCCAAGAATGAAACTCCTGTATTTTCACTCTGCTACGTCCTGAAGCACAGGAACTTTGTGCACAATCTGCTATCAAGAGCTGTGATGAGAATGGCAATTTTTGGTTTTGAAGAATTTCAAGATTGTGTTCTAAATTGCTCTAAGTCTAAAAAGCCCATTTTAAAACATTCACAGCATTATTGAACAGAGGCTGTGGTGGGTTTTCTGTGAGGAGGGGAACTGCAATAGTAATTTTAAAAGGAAATTTGGTTCCTGGGTGGGCTACTGGGCCACCAGGAACCCTGTGAGTCCTGCTGGGATGGTGTGGTCCCCATGGTGTGGTCCCAGCACCCTGCCTGTCCTCAGGGGCTGGACAAAGACCACAACTCCAGGTGTATTCCCAAGGTGATATGGCCAAAGCCTTTGTGCATCTCTGTCAGGTATTTGTCAAATTCCAAGGGAACTCCTCAAAGAATATTTTCCAATGGAGATTTTATTTTTCAACACTTAATTCTTTTCTAGTTGCTCAAGAAGCCCACAGTCAGTGACACTTCCCTCTAACTGAGGCTTTTAAAATCAGCTTTTCATTTTGGGTGGCTTGTGGCATGACTTGCCAAATGCAGAGAGTTGATACTTGTGAGAAGTCAGCTGCCTTCAAATTTTTTCACAGGATCTAAAACTGCTAGCCACTCTGGAAATGTCAGCCTGCATTTATCACCCATCCTTTAGCCTGTATTTTGCTGACATTAAAAGTATATAAATTAAAGACATACTCTGTGTGATTACTTTCTCCAGCACTGCTGATGTTACTTAATGACTCCCACTCTTCTGGGGGCTTTTCCCTTATACATCACCTTGTGAAAGTCAGTCTAGGTGTTCAGAAATTCCTCACAGCAGAGCAGGCTGGAATATGGTCTCTTGGAAAAAAAATTTTGGTACCAAACTTAATTATATATATATACACACACATATATTCGGTGTAGGAAGTTTTGTTGTAGTTCCCACTACCTCTGATTATTTAATACTAATTTCTCATTAAACTGGCCGCATGCAAAACTAAGTAATGGATCTACAAATGTAATAGAGAACAAAATAATATCACGTTCTAGGTTGTCAGACCAGTCTGTGCTCTTCTACTCTGCTGATATTTGTCAAGTTGTGGAACTTTAGAAGAAAGCAGAAGAGGTGATGGAAGAGCATGGAATAATTTCCATGTGATGAGACCATTCACCTACGTCTAGCCTGTAGTTTTCTAAATCCAAACTGCACATTGGAGTTCTCAGACATCACAAAGTTTATTTCAGAGTGAAACTTATTTCATGCAAGAGCAAATACAGTGGCCAGTGGCTCCAACAAAGCCCTTGAGGCAACAGAGACCTATTTGTGCAGGTTGATCACTGTGCATGCAGCTGTTCTGCTACCAGGACCACAGCTGATGTGGCAGATGAATCTGATCTTTACGTGTGAATATCCTAAGCCATCATGAAACAATTCTCTGGAAGAAGCCAACCTATAGGACTAATCCCTTCCTGCCCATACTGCCCTTCACATGGATACCAAAAGTTGAAAAAGCTTGATTCACCAAACATATGGACAATATTTGTCATGTCCTAACTACATGATACCCACAGGGTCTCCAACCTGCAATTCCACCTCCTGAAAGTCCTGAATGTCTCAAGAGTACAAATGCATCTCTTCCAAAGCTGCAGGGATCTGAGAAGTGCAGTGACAGCTCCTTGGAGATCCTCAGCCCTGCTGCTCAGCTGGTTTGAACCCAGTGTGAGAAGCTAGCTCCCCTCAAATTGGCCAGCAGTGCAGACCCAGTTCAGCTTATGTGCATCTAAAATATATGCCTGTATGTAATGCCAAGCTTGGACAGCATTTTGGCTGGCTTTTGGGGAGCTGGCTAAAGAGTCTCACCACTTCCACTTGTTACTGCCCTGACAATCTTTCAGGCAAATGCTCTATTTTTATTTGACATATATGCACATGATCCACTTCCATGTGTGTGTGTTTAGGAATATATTCCTGCTCTACCTTGCCCTCCTTTGGAAGGCTGCTGCCCACAGCTTCTCCTAGCAAAATGAAGTCTCAGGAAAAGCCCAATGAAATTAAAATGCTGCACAGCAAATTTATTATTGTTTTTATAGGCCCCTGTTCAGGAAAGTACTTAAGTATGTGCTTAAGTCCTATTGAAATCCACAGGACTTAAGAACATGCTTAAAGTCAAGCATATACTTCCTCCAAATTGGGATGTGTTTCAGCACATGCTTAAATGCTTTCCTGAACCAGAGCCACAGTCAACAAGAGTGTCCTGTGATACATAGGGGTTGTGTGACGAGATTTACTTCTTACTTGAGACCTACCAGTGCTGCTCTATGAATGTACAGTTCTTAGCTTGCCTCTCTGTTGGTGGCACTCCAAAAAGCTCACTGGCTTTTGCATTTGGACAAGAAGTTGGAAAAGAAAAAAAAGACAAGAAAGTGGAAAGAAAAAGGATCCTTACTAAAGCAATACCTTGGCATGTCTGATCTCATGTTGCAACCCATGATTTTTGCCTACAATGGAGATTTGTGCTATTTTGTGTGTGGTATAATTACTAAGACAGATTTTTTTTCTTAATAGCACAATAGATAGGATATTTCCTGGCCTGCTCTGCATTTCAAATAGGATTTTCGCTTCCCCTTTGGGTTCTGAGCGTAAGGAGAGTAAGTGTCAGAAGGCAGGAGCTTTCCCAGTTTTAAAAGAGAGGGTGTAACTATGTGTAATGTGAGCCTTGATTTTGATTGCAGGGATGATGAAATCAAATCCCTCCTTAATCCTTACTGGGAAACACTGAGGTGAATTAGTCTGCTTGTTTTTGTTAACTTGTTAAAATCCCTTTGAAAAAGAAATGTGTTTTAGTGTCATCAAAAATATCTCCTGCTTTACCCCACAGTCTAACAGACCCCTGGACCACATGCAGAGTGACCTCAATGCAGTGAAAAATGAAAGGAGAAGGAGGAGAGATAAAACCAAATATATTATTTGCCTGGAAAACACACAGTGCTTTGCCATATGCAATTCTTTCCAGTGCTGCCATTTTTAAGCTAGATGCTTAGTCATTATTAATGATGTTGTATTTCTTTAAAGTTCTGTATTTTGGGAGAAGAAGAAACTTGGCTTTTTTTCCTCTCTTAAGGTTAGTTAAAATAATATACAGTTGTCTGTGTGTATTGCTGTCCCTGTAACAGTTGGAGTATTTTTGGAATATGTGAGGAAGTTTATTCCAGTTATTTCATTTATAGCTAAGTATTAGCTTGAACTTGAGAAGAGCTCCCTGTTCACATTGGTCAGCTGTGCTGTGCAGTGGTTGGAGGCTTTTGATACTGCCATGACTTTACAAAAATACTTGACACAAGTTCATATAATCACAGACTATTTTTTCTCCCACCTGAAACCTTAATTTTGTTAATTGATAATGTGTCCATTCAGCCCCCACTTGTGCACACAAATGTCATTAAGGCTTAATTAATTCACTAAAAATAGCTGAACTATTTAAGGAGGAGCACCTTATAATTAATAAAGGAGAACATGTTGTTCATTCTTGCCATTAATGAGATAGAGTGAAGCAGCTGGTCTGAGAGTGGGCTTTTCCTGATGTGATTATACTGAGTTCCAGGGCAGGACCTTCACTTGGTGTGAAGGACAAAAACAGCTGGAGATTAAATAGAAAAGCATACTTTTTGAGTAGGTAAACTAATAAAATGATGTCTTTGGGAAGCAATGGGAGCAAAAGCGATGGTTCCAAGATGGAGAAAAGTAAATCTCTAGAAATTCTGTCTCCACAAACTCCAGACTTTTCTATTGCTGGGGTCCACGTTCATCCCACTTAAATTCACTCAGTGGATTCAGTCAAAGTGAAAGCTGGACAGATTCATCTTTCAGATGTGTATATTGGCCTTGTCTGCACAGGAGACCTTCCCTTGGGCACCTAAGTTAAACTTAAGCGGGGTGAGTAGTGATTGACCAAATTCTCGCCCAGAAAATCCTCAGATATGTTCTACTTCTCCACAGTCACTATGGGAATTTGCCTTTTCAGGTCAGGCTCTTCTCAATTGGGAGTGCAGTTTTACAACTCTATCTCCTTTATCCTAGTGCCCACAAAGCCTCAAGTCTGTCCCTAGCTGCATTCTTTTAATCAGAATTGTCAGAACTGTCTCTACTTGCCATCATTATATCAGAAATATCCAATATTACTGGCAGGGAGAGTGCATATATCACCACTTGCTCTGTTTTATAAGTGCTTCATCACTTTTACTGTGTTTCAGGGAAGTTGCAGGAGAAAGCTTTTGTGAACAACAGCAGGGATAAATGGTGGTTTTCCAGCTTATCAATTATTTGTTCTTTTCTTTCCATCCACTGCTTGAGTTCTTGATCTTGATGAAGGTATTATTTAATTCCTGCCTTTCTGAGCCCTTATGCTTGGACAGATATGTAATAAGTTTGTATTTAGGCACTACTGGGGTGCTTTAAGAAAGCTGTTTTTCTTTGAAGCTCAGAGTGACTAAGCCTTGGAAGTTTTCTCTTCTTTCTCATCTCCTCCTGGTAGTTAATAGACTTCACAAGGGATCTCAAAACACTCTAATAAGCCTTTGATGTTGTTACCTACTAAGGTTTTGCTCTTTCTGAGTGCTGAACATTGAATTACTGACTGCTGTTAGTACCAATGAGAAAGGATTCACAAAACCGACAGAGCCTTGCCTATAATTTCCACAGAAAAAGAGCTGAACATAATGGATAAATTGTGTTGCTGGGGAGATTTTGATTCTGTTCCCTCCTCTGTCACCAGTTTGCCTTGTGATTTGTGGTAGTTTTCAGTTATGCCAGTCACATGAGATCAAAACCCATGAGTCAGTCTCCACCCAAATCATGAGCCTGCCTTCCAGATCCTGGAGCTTTGAACAGAGATAATACCATACTTTTTCTTTAGTTTGTCTTTTGTTTTTGGAATTTCCTCTGGCTATTCCCAAGTGTCTCTAGCAATTTATGTTTCCCATGGCTTTGGAAGCATTGAGAAGGAATTTTGACAATTTGGGGCTGTTGGAGGCCTTGTTTGACCTACACAATTTTAGTTTTGATCACCAAGTGAATCTCATTTCTTCCAGATTTCACATTTTTCTCCTTTTCCCAATGACTTCTGCATCCCTTAGCCTCACACAACCCATGCCTTCTGTTTCTTCCTTGTCATTGTCATTCTTCAGGCCCATGGTGTAACTCTTGGGGATGTCATGTGCTAAGAGTTGGACTCAATGATCCTTGTGGGTCCTTTCCAACTCAGCAGATTCTGTGACTCTGTGATTCTGTGATTCAGCTGCTCTGTTCCCCCTTTAGTCCTCTGGTCTGGAGATGGTTTTTCACCATTCCCTTGAAAGACAGAGAATGTATAAGAAGATGCATATCTGGGTAACCCTTAACCTTTGCATGAGAATATACAATTGGAGAGAGCAGAGAAATAGGGTTCCTGTGTCTTTCCTGAAAAAGATGAAATTGTGATTTATGACTAAGATGGTGAAAAAAACCCAAGGGGAAATTTGGTGTCATATCTCTGTTTTCTCCCATAGCATTTGCCTCTTTTCAGGAAGGGTAAGAAGTCAAAAGCTCCTGGCAATGGTTTAACAAACTAAATCCAAATCAAAAGATGTGACTTTGCAGTAATTATGGCATGCAGTACTGTGGTGCCTGGTTATTCCCATGGTGACATTGCTGCTGTTGCCATGAAATTTGCAGAACAGACCTAACAATTTAGTTCATAAAATTTTTCAGAACAGAGTTACTCAACCCTCAGATAGATGGGGAATGTATCTTCTCTTGCTCATCCTTATGCCCTTCCACTCTTTCACCCACATTGTTTGTTGCTCCTTGCAGGTGCCGTGTGCCAGACATACTGCAGACCCATAATTTCAAGTAAAACTGCAGCCAAACTGTTCCCCCCTATATCCAAGTACCTCTGGAGTCTGAGTTCTTGAAACTGAGTCTGAACCCAGATCAACCTCTTTACACATCTCTGGATGTTGCGACAGGTTGACTCCAAGCCTTCAATTCACACTCTCCCCACAGTTTGGTGACAGGAAATGTGGAATTTGTTTTTAAACCCAGAATCATCAAAAGCTACATTCAAGACATGAAAAAGATTCTTGATGCCTACCAGAAAATCTTTTGGCTGAACATTTCACAGGCAAGCCCTGAATTTTTACCAACTGGACATATCTCAAAATGTTTCCAGTTGTGCTGGGGATGTTTCACAGAGCTGCAATAATTAGAAGGGACATGTTCTTTAAGACAGAGAAATGCTACCTCACAGCTTGAATATTAATAAGAGAAAATTTATGAGAGCCAACAGAGTAATATAATATTGTCTCCAAAGGAAAAGAGCATTTATTTGCTTAGCTCTTTCATCAGCCGTTTTTGGACACACACTGTGTGCATAAAATACAGTTATGCAACATATGTGGGTCAACAACGGAAGGTTGGTTGCTTCACCAGGATTATAAGAATCTCTTAAACACAATGGTACCACAAATTAAAATGGAAATCTATCAAAACCATTATCATCCTGAAAGCTTTGGCCGCAAGCGTAATTATTGTAGAAGGATGTTGTCCTTGGCTGCAGCATTGGCTCAGTTCAGCTGATGTTATTTGTATCCCTCCATGGCTCAAAGTTAGAATTTGCATGGCTAAGGACCATAAATTTTTAGAGGAAAAAATAGGCTGTTTCCTCAGTGCTAACACTGGCAGTTCTGTATTGTTGTGTCGTGGTTCGCAGGCAACTCATTACATACTAGAGATAGGAACAGACTGAATATGGTAGCTGAAAGCTGCCTTGAACCTCAGAAGGATTCAGATGGAGATTTCTGTCTAGACCTGGCTGTTTGTGTCTGAGGCAGTTGCTTTACTGGATGTGAACAAGAATGGATCAATGGCCAGAGTTTTTTGGTTTAACTCTCAAGTACATGTTTTAGATGGTAAAACAGTGAAGCAGATATTGAGCTGATGTAAACTGCAGTCCACAGACTTAAACAGAGCAGAAAACAGGTCCTGAGTTTTCCACCCTGGCCAAGAGGCAAGGGCTCAGTCCTGTAGGGATGAGAGCAGTTGAAAGAACACCCTGGATGCTGCTTGCCATCAGCAGGGGACGTATCTCCTTACAGCTGCCTTCAGGAGAGGCTCCACATTGCACCCTTGAGTTCCTGACAAAGGCTGAATCCTGCAGTAACTCCATTCTTGTGTTGATGATAAACTATATTAAGTAACAGGCACTGCTGGTTATTTTAAAAATTTTTTTCAACATCCAATTTTCTGTCTTGAGGGAGGTAAATGAGTATCAAGTCTGAAATCCATTTTTCCTCTCTTTCTGTCCCCCAGGCCGGTATAGATGGAGAAAGCATTGGGAACTGCCCATTCTCCCAGCGTCTCTTCATGATCCTGTGGCTCAAAGGAGTTGTGTTCAACGTCACCACTGTTGATCTGAAAAGGTAAAAATTATTCAGTTTAATTGAAAATAGTTGTATGATCCAGTGTTTGCACTGTAGAAAGACCCCTCCAAGTTAAATCAGATTTTTATCTGGCCTAGAGAGCCTGTGGTGCACAACAAAATAGCTGGGATTCAGGTTTGGTTGGTTTTTTTTTTTTTGCTTGTGGAATGTTTTTATATTAAACAGGGTGCTTGGGGTAGTTTCAAAGTCTTCTAACCACAAATTACAGGAGAGAAAAAAAAAGGGCAGACTGATTTTGTAGGAACTATAAATATCTGTGCAACTACCCAACCATAAAGATTAGTGATTTCATGACTTTCTCTCTGCTTGCAGAAAGCCAGCTGACCTGCACAACCTGGCTCCTGGGACCCACCCACCTTTCCTGACTTTTAATGGAGAAGTCAAGACAGATGTTAACAAGATTGAGGAATTCTTAGAAGAGGTTCTTGCACCTCCGAAGTAAGACCTTCGGATTTTTTTTCAGTCAATGTTCCATTTCCTAGGAATGAAAGATGTCCTAAGAAGAGTTCCTAAAAAGCACTCCTTCCTACAACCTTTACTTACAGGAGTAATATTTATTTATGGAACTTGCTGGCTTCAGTGAGATGACTTCCATGTGTGAAGGTTACTTGTGTGACTAATAACTGCAGAATGTTTTCTCTGTACACATTTCAGGATGCCCTTGTATGCAGAATTAAGGAGACCAGTATTAGAAAAAATTTGTACGGGTCTGGTGGCCACATTTTGCAAAGCTAAAAATAACTTGGAATAGATGCTGAGATTGCCACACAAAATATCTGTGCCAGGAAAAGCATTTTACAGCGAAAAACTAGAGGTTTCTGAGCTGTATGGTGTGTTAGGAGGGCTGGAAGGGGAGCTGATTACAGAGGACGAGAGGCTCTGGGGGCAAAAAAGTGCTCATTATTCTAGTCAAGAAATCACAAGAGCCCATGACTGGAAGTTATAACCAAACTAATTCAGATTAGAAATAAGGCCCAGATTTTTTCAGTCTGAAAAAGCTACAAAGGAAAGGTTTAGATTTACCAGATATGCCTTAGTTAGTCAAACATTTTGGACTTAATACCAGGGTAATGGGAAAAAGAAATAGTTGGCTTGTGAGCTGGACCTTAGAATCTATGAATCAGTCAAATTTGGCTTGGTTCCGTATAGAGCATTTTACCTCCAAGTGAATCAGCAGCTATAGGCTAGTCCTGAGGCAAGAGATCATATATTTAAATTTTCTATACTCTGCTCCAAGACCACTGAAATCAGTAGGAGTCGTTAGTTTGTGTTTATCTTTCAAATAAATATATTCCTTTTCACCAAATGTCTATAAAAATAAATGCAGAGACTGGAACATTTATATTCCTTCACCTGGGTAATCTAACATGCCTTGCTGTTCCATCCTGGAGTACATTTTCAGAGTAGAGGATTAGACATAACTGCCATTCATAATGGAGAGAGCTGGCTGCCAAGCTCCCCTGCACCTTTCAGGAAATTTATGCTTCCTTCTGATTTAAGGCTGATTTTGGATTGTGGTTACATAAAGCACAAGTGGAATTACCTTTGTCTTGACACCATCCCTGTGTAACTCTCCACACACCTGCCTTGACAGGCAGATAACAGATATGGTTAAGAGGGTCTTGCCAAGCTGTTTGGAGATAATGAGTGTTAATTACAGTTCTTCACACAGGAGGTTTTTCTCTCTTCTTGTAAATTGTATTTGTAGCCATTACTGTAATGCTGATTACAAGATGTTACTCTCCTCACTGCTTTTGCCTTTTCAGATACCCCAAGCTGGCTGCTAAGCACCGGGAATCAAACACTGCTGGAATCGATATCTTTTCCAAATTTTCTGCATACATCAAAAACACCAAGCAGCAGGATAATGCTGGTGAGTATGACCACTGCCAAATGTGCCAGGGAGTTTGTGTGCTCAGAAGTGGAAAAATTTTGCCATTCTCTCCTCATTTTATTGTAAACTCTGTTCAGATGACATCAGCTACTGCTGCTGATCAGCTTGAGGTGGTTGATTAGGTGGACTCAACTCACATGTCCACAGTTGAATTAACTACATCTGCAATAGTTAATAAAACAGCCACAGGGTATTTGGTAGCCTCTTTACCAACAGCCATGACATGACTCCTGACCCTATAGCAGGTTTCTTCACCAGAGCAGGATCCCTTACTGCTTGCTGCTTACTGGGAGAGACTGGTGGCCTGTGCTACCTCTACTCTGCCCAGGCACTGTGAAGGGAAGTGTGTGTTGACTGGACCCAAACCTGTGAGAGCAGCTCATGCTTTATTAGATGTTGCCATCAGGCCCTTTGCCTTATCTTATGATTATGTTATGCTGTTATAGCTAATTTGTTCATATAAACTGAGTTATATCAAGACATTCATTATAAAGTAATTAAAAGAAAGAGGTGGCTTTAAGAAAAGTAATTGCATTCTGTAAGCTCCAGATTTTCCTTCACATTGGTTTGTGAAAAGAAAGAGCACCCCAGAAGCCAGATGCCATTCATATTTACATGCATCCCACACTGTCTTCTTCATAATATTGCTGTTCTCCTCCACATTCCTTTCCCCTCAGAGAGACAATATTTCAGCAAGTCTGAGCTCCTGTTGCTCCATAAAGCTAGTGGATTTACACATCCCTATCCCTTGAGATGACCTAGTAGAATATTTGCAGCTATTCACTGATGTACCTCCTACATTATATTACTGGTTTCACAGACAGAGACCTAAGACATGTTGAATACTATGTGCTCATATTGTATCATTCAGAAAAAACTAGATTTTGCAGGTTCCAGCCCTGCCACATGTTTCATCTGTGCAATTATATTTCATTGCCCGGGGCTGACCCATGAGATAAAAGTGGGCAAACAATGATTTAAGTCAGATAACAATCTCCTCTGTAATATTTTTGTGTTGTTAACAGAAGGAAATAATTATAGTGCTTCACTTCTCAGTGATGCTAAAATCTTGGGGTTTTTTTGTCTAATGCTAATGGGATGCTTAGCTAACCTCTGTAGGAAGCTGTAAAAGGAAGATAAATTAAGAGTTAGACTAAATAGATGTAACAATGAAAGTAAAATATCTTGGCCATTTACAAGGAATTTTTATGGTCTGCTCTGCAACTGTAAATCTTCAGCTGTGCTGCCCCACATGCACAGTCCCAACTCTTGCTTCTCAGTGACTACAATATTCAAATCACAAGGGCTGGCAGGTTCAGTCAGGAATAAATGGCTGTCCTAGAGGTGTCTGCATCTGGCCATAAGCAGAGCTGGAATTCAAGGTTGAATATCCACTATGGTGAGGTAAGGAATCTAACCCTGCAATGCCCTCCACATTTTTTAGAAGCTGCAATATGACTAAAGGGGGCTTTCCCTAGTTCTTCATAACAAACTCTTGGTTTAGGTACTCTTGTAAATGACAATTAAGCACACCGAGGTTATAGAGACAAGAGCTGTTGAGCTGCAGGAGAGCAACAGTCTTTCCTCCCTGCAAACATCCTCACTGAATTTTTGTTAGCTCGTTCCTGCTACTGTCTTATCCAGACACACTGCAGTCTCTCAATGTACTGATGCTCGGCTTTCCTCATCAAAGTAGAGAAAAGCTTTTAGCTTAATTTTTTTACAGCTGGAGTGCTGCAGTGCAAGGAGAATAGAGCAGAGATGGGCAGAGTAGCACTGGTTCTTCCTATCCATAACTGTGTGCTTTCTATCAATGAAGTAAAATACCTGAGAACCTTGGGGTCCCTGGGCCTGTACATGCAGCCCTCAATTTCAGCAGAGTAATTGACTTTCAGTTTTCAAAGGCTAAGGAAGAATAGTTTTTCCTTTATCCCAGGGGCGTTTTACTCACCTTCTGTCCAGTTCATCAGAACAGCAGCAGTTATTCTGAAGGCCAATTTGGATGGAAAAGAATGAATTAGTGAAAAAGTAGTTGTGTTAGATTTTTTGAGCAATGAAAAGACTGTGGGCAAAGAGGAGAGCAACACTGTGTACATATTTCCTAATGAACCTATTTCTTTTTAATTGGTATTTTAAAAATTTTTTGTAAAATTGCAACACTGATTCAAAAGGGATCTGGGACTCTAGCCCTGATCTGATACATATCATTTTGCAAGAGGTCCTGCTGCATTATTCAAAATAATAGAATAGTATCACAGAATCACTGAAGTTGGAAAAGACCATAAAGATCATCAAGTCCAACCTCTGACTGATCACAACCTTATCAATTAAACTATAGCACTGAGTGCCATGTCCAGTCAATTCTTGAATTCTTCCAGGGATGGTGACTCCACCACCTCCCTGGGCAGCCTATTTCAATGCTTAACAACTCTTTCTGTAACTAAATTCTTCTTGATGTCCAGCCTGACCCTCCCCTAGTACAGCTTGAGTCTTCCTATTGAAGTAAATAATTTTAAAATTATATTAATGTTACAGTATATTATCTTTACATGTGAAATAGATGTTATACATTTATTTTTATATATAGCAATATTGTATTTGTGTTATATTATAATTTTGTCTTTCCTATATAACAGCAGAAGTAGTTGTATATAGTTCTGTGACAATAAAAAGCATTGTCTAAACATAAAATGTAATTACTTAGGTAAAGTCCCTTTCCCTGTCTCCACATAAGCAGGTGAGATCCAAAAAAGAATAGACATTGCTGCTTGTGGTTATCTTAAATGGTTCCTGTAGATGCCAGCTCTGAGATAAAGGTAATCTGTGTCTTATAGTCATCCTCTGTATCTGTTCCTAGCTCAAGCTGACTCGTGCTTGGCTTAATTTAGAAAGCCACACCAGTGAATGGAACATCAGCTGCACGTGATCAAAACACAAATAGAAAAGAGTTGTTATTAAATTAAAAAGAGATTATAGAACCCAGATCATTATATGAACAATAATTTTGATTTATTTCAGTTGGGAATAGTGGGGTGCTGCCTAGCAAGGTAGCTAAAGCATCAAATAGGTTGTTTAAATTAACTCAGGAGTCAGGGAAGTGAATTCAGTAAGGCAGGGGATATCAGGCTGGGAATTTGTGGCATCAGGCTATCTCTAGCTGTGAGAAGTGTGGGTTAGGTGTAATTATGTGTGACCAGTCCTTGCAGGGTACTGGTTTAGGACAGGTCTTGTGGTCTGTGCAACCTGAGCTCCCACCCCAGCCTGGGGCTGTTTCATCTCCGCGGAAAAGTGGCATGAAGTGGTTGGGATAATTAATGATATTTATGCAGTGTGAGGGTACTGGATGTAAGAATTAGTGAGAATCTAATGCACACCCAAGATAAACCCAAGCTGCTGTTCCTCCCGGTGGAGTTTGCAGCCAGGGCCATGCAGAAATGTCACGCCGCAGGTGATGCCACTGCTGGCTGTGTCGCTGCGATGTTTCCTTTCCTGAGAGCACTGGGGAGATGGCACTGCTAACACACTCTGTGGCCTTTACACAGCTAAATGATTTTTAATTTTTTTCTGATAGTGGAAAAGTTACTGAAGACAATAAGAGATTGCTCATTTCTTGTTTTAGTGTGTGTCGGAGTCCTCGTATGTGAGTGAACAGATGCAAAAATACATTTGTACGTCTGTTTTTAAGATTGTGACACCCTCTGCTGGCAAATATGTGAATGTGTAAAGCAAGCAGCTTTACACAAGCAGCTTTACAATCAGGGCGGAAACATCTCCTTAACAAAACAGGGCCCTTTCTGTCAAGACAGTTTCCTCTTACAAATGCAACATCGTCAAAAGAGAAGTGTTTCATAGTAACCTATCAATTTTGACAAAGTTTTCATGGAAAAAATCATATTTTTTCTGGATGAGTTAAATTTACTTTGAAGTAAAAATGCTTTAACATTACAGAGAAAAATAGTGATTTTTTTTTTTTTTTTAATTCATGCAGTACTTCATTAGCCACACACCGTTATGTTTTATGCCTGGCACAGAAGTAGGTGATAACATTCTCCTGTAAGTCTGCAGGGCAATATGTTATTGATCATGATTCATTTACTTACCAAAGGTATTTGGCAGTGAGGCTGCCCTTGATTTAATAGTTCCCTGAATTTCTGATTCTTTCTTTCCATCTTTGTTTTCCTAACTTTTCTGTCTGAAAATATAAAAACGTCGAAAGTTTTGGAACAGGCTGGCGAGGGCTGTAAGCCCAGAAGCAAACATGCTCATGCCATATCAAAGTCCCACCACTTTTAAGCTTCTTGAAAGGGAAGGAATTGATTCCAGATTCTCAGGATGTGGCAAGCTGTGTTTAAAGAAAGTGTGTGCATTTATTATTTCAAGTCAGTTCAATCAGAACTTGATTCCTTCCACCCCCTGTGCCACTTGATAATTTTATAACAGGCCTGCTTGAAGGAGTCATCTCCCCATTGTGGGATTAGATCTGTGTCTCAGTAGCACCACTGGTTTATTCACCTCTCTGGCTGTTGCCACCATGCTTCACCCCTTGTGCCTGAAATGACAATGCTCATTCACACAAGGACAGGAGTCTTTGGGAGGGTTCAGTGACAGTAGTCTTGAAAATTATTTGCTGGATACTGTTCCCCAAGTTTTCACGGCCAATTTGAGACGTTTTGATTGCTTAGTGATTGTTTAATATCAAGAAAGAGGTCTTGTCTGAGCACAGGAAAGTAAACTGAGGTATTGTGTGTTTACTTTGGTTCCTCTGGTTGATGCTGAGCAAATCACTCACTCTCTGTACAGTCACCAGGGTAGCAACAATTTATGTATTCATTGGAGGAGGATGAAATCTAATTAATTGGAATGCTGTGTACATAGTCAGCATCCTGCTTGTTATTTTTACTTGTGAGACTGTGTACTGCAAACCAAGGGGACAACCTGGTGCAACCACCCATTAACTGTCCCGCCCAAAATTGTGAGTTCTTTGGCTGCTAGAATGAGCCCTTTGATTTCATGTAGGAGTTAAAAAAGTTGTTCTTGAATTGAGTTCTTAGGGGGCACCAGCTCCAGTGTGGGTGGGCGCATTCATTAGTGGTACGGAAGGATATTTCACTGTACGGCTCCTCAGAAGGCGCTGAGCTGGGAGACCACCAACATGATTTCATGCAGAGGAATTTCCAGCCGTCTGACCAGAGGACTCCGCTTGTCTGGTTTGGATTTACATCAAGAGGCCAAAAATAAAAGGGCATTTAAATCATTAACTCACGTGATTAAATGCCGTTCACCTCTCTCAGTAGCTCCATCACACTTTGTGGTTTGGTGCGTGAGGTGGGAAATGTCTCTCTCGGTGTGGTGTGTATGTACATGTGCAGTGGAAATGCACACACACGCACAGGGCTGGAATTAAAACTGCCCTACATCAGTTTTATGCTGTGGAGTTACTCCTGCTAAGCAGAGGGTCAGACCCACAGCACAGGAATGTGTGCACAGGCTGAATGGTGCACACTGATCCCTCCTAGAAGCCCTCACATGCCTCTCTAAATGAGCAGAAAATCAGTTCACTCCAAACGCCAGCGTAGAATACTCACAGTAACACCAGCTCCATGGTCAGACCCTCTGTGGCACTGAGGCAGGTTTGGAGCTTCTTGATGTGGTGGGGCAGCCTGGGACATCCTGACAAGTGTGGTCTGGTTTGGCTCCAGCAGCAGGAGACCCAAACATCTGTCCCCAAACATGTCCCTGCATGGTGGGCAAGGGCAGGGAGTCACCTCCCTTCCCTCCAGCCTGGCTTCTCTCAGCCAAAGAGGTCAGATTATAACTGTGACTGTGATGTGGCGTCTCCTGAGTCTTTGGCCCTTCTGACCTGTTCTGTGCCTAAAGGCTTCACCCTGTGACCAGCAAAGTTCCTGGTAAAGCTGCTATTGAATTTGCCAGAGCAAGTTTAAAAATCTATGTGAATGCTCTTGTATTGATGGGAAGTTTCCAGTGACAGGGATCTTGGATCAGACTCTAATTTGGGACCAACATTATTGCTTTATGCTTTTTGAAGGTTTTTAAGGTGCCATATAAGTATATAGGTATAAATGTAGGTATAAATGTAATATAAATATATAAATATAAATAAATATAAATATAAATATAAATATAAATATAAATATAAATATAAATATAAATATAAATATGTGTGTGATACCAGTCTACCAACTTGCCATTACATTTTTTTCTTCTTTCTCTTTAGTTGAAGAATATCTGTTTTCCACTACAAACCCACAGCTGTCCAAGGCCCAGCACAAGCCACAATTTGTCCTGTGCTGTGATAATACCAAGTTTTCTCTGTCATGCAACCAGGAGGGACTAGAAAGAGCTTTTTAAATTGTTTTAGGGAAAAGGACTTGCTTTGTGATAGAACATGTCAGGATGTTCATGAACATCCTGATGACAGAACTTCTAGTGGAAGGTGTCCCTGCCCATGGCAGGGAGGTTAGAAATAGATGACCTTTAAGGTCCCTTCCAACCCACGCCATTCCATTATTCCATGCTGATTCCATGTTTCTTTAATTTTGGCCTTTTGAAGCACAAAAAAATAAAAAGCTATTTCAGGACATTTTAAACAAGTTTTTATTACTCCCCCTGAGCTGAATAATGTTGGGCTCATGGTAGCTAAAGTGCTTGGCAGCTTTACAAAACCAGCCCTAATATAAAAAATACCCAATCTTTAAAACATATGTAAAATAGCTTTTCTGCAACATTTGTGGCACATAAAGTACCAAATACATGTTGGTGAGTGTGATATAAAGCTTTTATTGCCACTCATTTGGGATGACCCACATAACTCACTCATGATATGTTAATAAAACTGTTCACTCTGTCTCCTTATAAAAACACACACATAAAGACCACTAAAACTGTGGTGATAGCTTTGTGCTAACTTGTTAAGAAGTGCTGCAAGTTGCATTTATCATCTGTCCCAAATTGCTTTATCTACTTTCTGCCCAGTAATCAAAGACTGATTCTAAAATGGCCAGGAACAGCAGTTTGTAAAATAAGTTTTCTTGAGAAATAACTTTTTGAAAGTTCTCAAAATCATGCTGGCTGGAGGCCCAGGGTCATCAATATTCTGTCTGGTGCCAGTGACAGCTTTAAAGACCGATATCTTTTGACCTGCCAAAACTGTGAACTGAAGTTTTATGTCATTAGGAGGAAGAGGTTTTCAGTTTTCTACAGTGATAACACACCATCATCTTAATCTGAGAAACAGGTACCTTACAAGGAAATGTTTCTGGACTTCCTGTCTTCTAAGACCTTGCTAATTGAGATACAAAGATTTCCTGATGGAAATGTGAAAAACACTATTTGAAAACAACACAAAAGGAACATTTTCTCTAAGTCCAGGTGTGATCAGACTGCAGGCTCTCCAAGGCAGGGACTTGGTATGGCTGGTTAGATGCAGTTTCAGATGGTATGGCAGTTTCAGATGCAGCCATTCTGGGAACAGTAAATATTTGCAATAAATTTACTAACAGACACAATTTTCTGACACATCTGTGCTGAAGCAACTTTGAAGACATAGAATACCGTAGGGAGGAAGAGAAAAAAATATGAAAGAATATATGTATTTATATAAATTAAAGTTATAGAACATGCTGAAGTCAACAAGGTTAATGACATGATGAAACTAAGGCACATTCTCAAGTCTTTGCTGAGTCAGGGCCTGTATGCAAGGCCAGGCCTGGACTAAAACACTTGCAATGGGAACAGTAGTTGGCAGACGCTCTTCTTTAAGAGGGAATTATTTCCCCTGTGTGTTTGAATATTCCTCCAAGTGCTGCTGGCTTTTCTGGGATGCTTTGTTCTGTTTCCCAGCCGAGCTCCCATGCTCGCACACAGGAGCAGCAGCACAGCTGGAAGTGGATTAGAGCAATCTGGCGGCAGCAGTCCTGGGAGGAATTAAGCGCCTCCCTGCTGGAATGGGAGGTCTAAATTACATTATTATTTAGAATTGAGTTTTAACTTCATTGCTCTATGGTTTTGCCCTGGTGGGTAACTCCCTTCATTGTGATAGACTTGGTGTATCTGAAGTTAAGTTCCCCACAGCAAGGACACAGATGAAGTTGTGGCCTTACTCAGTTCAGTGTTCAAATCTTATATAACCAAATGTTCAGGTTTAAACACCCAACTGGTCTTGATGTCCTGACAGGATTGTTCACAGGCTTATATTTAGCCATTGCAAGCTATCACATGATGGAAGGCCCAGTGACTGGCTCCTGGAAGTCAGTTTGCAGAAGTGTTGATGACTTCAAAGGGAAAAGAATTGGCCCAGAATCTGTTTTTCCCTAAACAGAATTTTTTTCTTTTTTTTTTCTTTTTTTTTCTTTTTTTTTTTTTATGAATGCAAATGTTCTTCATAAAATAACAGGGAAAAGGAGAACGAGACATAAATCAAAATCGATGTTGCTAAGTTTCTTTATTAGGTAGATCTTAAGTCACTGACTTTCAGCTTTAAAATAGTGCTTAAAATGTGGTGATAAAATGGGAATTGGAGGAAAAATTCATGTCAAAATATCCTGATTCTTCTGATTGCAGAAAAAAATAATCTGGATTTCATGGACTTTGAGGCCAGAAGGATCTTTGGGTTATTTACTATTATCTACAGATCACATCCCAGTCAGTTTTTTCCCATTGAGCAAACATGTTAATGTTTCATCCTTAAAAGGATTTGATTTGATTGAGCAGAGAATAGCAGAAATTGAAGTGTCCTTGGTGCACTGAAGTGTCTTTGGTCTTAAAGGCTTTTTTCCAGTCCTTGAGCACTGTATTATTGTATTCCTTTGACCTCTTGCTGGAATTCCCAATGCTTTGTTTTTAACTGGGGACACCAGAACTGAGAACAACGTTTTTAATACTTGCCACAGTTGCAACAGAAGCAATGTGACCTCCCTACTAACACTTGAATTATTTTCATACATCCAGACTTAATTGTAATTGATTTTGTTGCTACTTTCAGGGAGGTGAAGCTGAGGCATAATCACGATGATCCCTAAGTAATTTCATGGGGCTTGAAACAAAAAAATCTCAAAACCAGAAAAACAATGGAAAAGAATTAAGATTCGAGTCATTTGAAAATTTCATTTTCTCATGGCTTTTTGTGTCTCAGTAATAATTTTAGAACAAAAAAGACAGAAAATTCTGTAAATATTAAATAATTTCATTTGAGACAGATTTTCTAGGTGAACTGAAGGATTTGGGAACTTAATATCTCTATAATTTCATCCTCAGGTGCAGCTAGCTAGGCATTGCTGTGTCTCCCTCTCATGTGTCTTCACCAATGCTGGAATTCAATCGTGTAGTTGAAGACAGTGCTATCTATCCTGGTGTAAACAGGAGCAGACTTTCTTTTTCTACATGCCTGGAATTGAAAGAAATTGATATTAAAGATTCAAGCGCCAACAGCCTGTACAGGAACAAATTTCTTTGCTTAAATCTTGGAACGCAAGGGGTCCCCAGAGCACTGCTGCTAGAGCCCAGCTGCACTCGCTACCAGAAGCTCACTTAACTCTGACTTGATCGCAGATCCATGTCGTTAGTTTTCCTTTGTTAGTCCCAAAATCATCTTATTTGCTCTTTGGTAGTAAAACAAATGTTTACACTCTGAGTGAAAACACTTAAAAATCGAGACAGTGGAGTGATAACCTTATACTATAAATTATGTGTGTTTATAATCTGCAGGGCTTGATTTTATTTATTAATTTTTTTTTTCAACTTCCTGATGCAAATCAGCTGCTGCTTGTCTGCAGTTGCTTTAGGGACACCTGCACAAGCCTAACGTGGCAGAGGTCAGGATTAGGCCCTCGGGGATGTGCCCTAGGAATGATGTTTGTCACTTATGTGCTGCTGCAGAGCCACGATGATTTGTGAAATGCAGGTTTGGTGCTGTTCTTCCTGGGGCACTTGTAGGCCAGTAGTTTTACATTCACTTGTTTCCTGCCCTCAGGGTCACTTGGACTCCTAAGAGACTTGGAAATTAAGCTTTCCTTTGGTGTCATTTGAGCACCTGGGTTTTCTTCTTAAAACCCAGCATTTGAAGGTGCTCTGATTGCATTCTTCATGATAATGTTACAAGTATTGCATTTATTTCTTGCCTCCATTGTAAAACCAGATAAGAAAGGGGGAGGAGGAAAATCTGAATTTTCAGTAAAAAAAAAAGAAAAAAGTGAAACCAGTCTTTCTAGATGCTTGAAAAATATGTTTAATTTACTTTTTAAGGCGTATTATTGATTCACCTGTTTCACTAGGTTTAATTTGGGAGTAGGACAGATGGTGTCACAAAAATCGGAATATGCCAAGGTGTCTCTTCTTTTTGTCATATTTACTGTTTATTTCCCTCTAACCTGAAACATATATCCACAGCTGGTGCATTTCTACTTTACTAATGTTAAGTTTGTGGCCAAAAAGTATTTTATTTTTATTTTTATTTTTGGGGGGTTTTTATTTTTATTTTTATTTTTATTTTTTATATAGGAAGTTGCAGGACAAATGATTTAAATTATTTTTATAAGGTCATATAGAAAAGCTTGAGAAGAAGAAACTTGGGTCTCCTAAATCCAGGTAACCTCTTAATGCTTGGATCATTTTTCTCTTTCTTAGAAAAAGGTAGCTGGGAATTGAGCTCTCAGTCTCTTTTATTCCTTCTGTGAAGTTTTTGAGACACATCTGTCAAAATATCCCAAACATTTGGAGTGAAGCTCTAATCAATCAAGTAATCAATCAGTCAATCCACATCATCAGTCTGTAGATGGGGTGAGGAGGGAAGAGAAAAGAGATGATAAGGGACAGATCATTTCACCTAAGTCTGTCTAAAAGTTATGTGTTAGTCATTCAAAAGTCCTAGTTTATTTCCGATCAATGGAGAGAGACATCATTTCTAAAGGTCAGTTTGATTTTTCTTAAAATACAGGTCTAAAGTGCGGACAATTTCCTTTGGAGGTACCTGTCTCTCATTGCTCTGTATAAGGGACACGTGAACAATTAGTTTGGACTAATTACCAAGCAATTAGATGGCTGAAGTTAGGCAAGGGGAATCTTACCCATAATCAAATCAATAGGTTTTTGATGTATCCAGGTTTCTGAGGGTGCATGGGGTATCCCTCAGCTGTGTCATCTTCACGTTTCTCTGAGTTCTGGAGGAAGTCTGGAGTTTAGCACCTCTATTTCTCTCACTGGACATACACAGGACAACGTACACGTGCCTACATGAATGGAAAACATGTCCCTGTTTCTGCCTGGTTCAGACCATGTCTGAAAGGTGGCTTATGACCAGGGTTGTGTGGCTGTTTCCATGTGTGCCTCTGTGTTTGTGTGACTCACCCCATTCCTGGTGAAAGCTCATCCCAACACTGACCAGGAGTAAAAAACCCCTTTTCAAGTCCCAGCTCTGACTTGTCTGGAGCATGAACATGAGCCCATGTCCCCTAAAACAGCCCCAAACCAGGAGAAAGTGGAGTTGAAGAATAAGAGACACTAATTTATTTCTCTTCTGTGTACACAAGCAGGTATTTTTTGATTCATTAAGTGGGTAGAGACAGACAGATCACAGCTGTTCCACATTGATGTGTGGGCATCCACCTTTATTGTGGGAACATGCACAAGCCTCTTTTCCAGTGAATATTGAATTATTTATCTGGAGTGGAACATCTTTAATAGGAGAGCTGAATCACCCCAGAAACTCCCTTTGGCCCAGACTTAGGCATCTAAATGCTTTGGATACTTGGGAGCACACAGCCTTCATCCTCCTCTGCATTTCCAATGGCCCTCTCAGTGACCTCCCACTCATTTGCTGCTTAGAGCTGGGGATTTTATGAAACATGCCTGGAAAAGATGCTGCAGTGCTCAAATTGGCAATGTATTTGCCCTGTGGGGAATAAGCCCTAATGTTTAAGTAGCTTTAAAAAAAAATTGGAGGTATTATCATACATCACTTGGGTGAACTGTGAAATTATATTCAAAGGGTAGGATTCATCTCGCCCGACTTCACCTCCCTGAAAGTGAGGTGTCTAGTCTGAGCTAGTCCTTTAGGTTTCATCTGTAATTCACACAGCAAGAAGGGCATGTGTAGAGTGAGTCACACTGGTTTGAATCAGGTGTCTCAGGCATGGGATGGAATTACCCTCTGGAGATGCTCAGTCCCTCTGATTACCTACAGAACCAGCTTAGACAAGGCACCTGACTCTTCAATGGCTGAACAGAAGAAATCAAGGCAGCACTCAGATCTCAAGAGTTTTATTGAAATCACAGGGAGGAAGACAAGCTGTTCAATGTGGAGTAGAGTCATGTGTACTGCAGTCACAGCTCCTCCGTGGAGAAGAATAAATCTATACAGATTAAAGTTACAATACTCTGTTGAGCCAGACTGCAAGGAAAAAAAAAGAGCAGGATGGAGAAAAAAGAGAGTGAAAATATGAATGCTTGGTTTTTAATCACACTGTCAGACTAGTAGAATGATATTATTTTCTTACCTTAAATTGCTGTTTCTTAGCTGGTTCCCCTCTCCTACCAGAAAACAGTATTGCATCTCATATAATATCGAACTGTGAATCTGGAAGTGATCAAGAAAGGTGGTTTGTTTTTTAAAAGGAAAAATAAATCTCAGATTGTTTGATTGAGACTGTGAATATTTATGTACTGTTCCCCATTTTCCCTCATTGCGTATTTCACCAAGTTCATTTGCGTGTGTTACAGGATAAATCTTACTGCAGGGCAGTGGAAGAAAGCAGTAAAAAGGGAAAACATCAATCAGTGATCCAGGGTAGCAGCAGGAATCATTCATTTTTGTACATGGATCGTGGTTTGTTGAACTTGCCTGGGCTCGACAATTAAGAACCTTGCAGTTGTGCCGAGGTCAGCCTCAGGTAGTTTCAGATGTTGGCTACAGAGAACAAGATGTTGCTGGGCTTCAATGACTTTGAAGCCTTGTTG
The DNA here is from genome assembly GCA_024500445.1 of Entomyzon cyanotis. Taxonomy (NCBI): domain Eukaryota; kingdom Metazoa; phylum Chordata; class Aves; order Passeriformes; family Meliphagidae; genus Entomyzon; species Entomyzon cyanotis. The sequence continues at coordinate 69,605,419 of JAKEPQ010000871.1, forward strand.
TCACAGGGATAATCACATATATTTGTCCTTGACTTGGAGAAAATGTTTTGTGACAAAAGGTTTATTAAATAAAATGCCATGGATAGTGTGAGTAACCTGATTTATTGGCAAATGTGGGTAGAATTTTGTGAATAATAACTTGCTTTGGAAAGTAAAAGTATTTTCACTTAAACTTATTGAAACAGAAGATTATTCTCCTTTTAATTTGGAAATGATATGTTAATTTTGAAGATCACCAACATTTTAAAAGCAATGTGAAAATGATTGAATGTCTAGGCATGATTTACTTAACCAACCATCCCCAAACATGAGTTTCTTGTTTTCATGTTTGTTTGGAAATCTTGCATTACTTTGCTTAAAGTTTGCTAAAAAAATTAACAAGTTTTGCTCTCTTTTCACATAAATCAGGTAGTTTTTATGTTCAATTTGCTTAAAGAACCTATTGTTCTTACTACTGTGATTGTGCCCTCTGTGCCTTTCATCTCTTTCCATAATAACTATCAAGTGAAATCCTTATCCTGCAAGAAGTCCACACAAACACATAAAAAAGGAGTCATCTCACCTCATTTTAGCTACTTTAAATTTAGGTAGCCAGTCTGCCTATGAGAGAGAGAGAGGGAGAGAGAAAGAGAGAGATTGAGGCTTCTCTGGTGGTAATTCAGCTTTTCCTAGGCTACTATTTTAGGATGGAATGATTTGCCTTCCAGTGGCTCATTCAGGCCACAGAGATTGGTGTTTATGTGCTTTGTCTGCTTTGCTGTTTCTCCTTGTCCCAACATTAAACAAGGAAGGAAATATTTGGAGTTCAAGGAAGGGGAAAAAGAGTCCTCGTCTGACCTCTGCAAACGCTGTGGGTGTGGGCAGCCTGAATCAGTTTTATTTTTTCCAACCCGTTTTTCTTTTACTACTTTCTAGTTACTTTCCATTTTGCTTCAGCCTCATTTGACCCACAGAAAACAGAGATGGAAACGACCGATGACGCTGGAAGTTTTATGGCTGGTATTATTTCAGGGGTCAGATTAACTGATTAAAATAGTCTCTTTTGGCTCTAGAAGCTGCTGGAGAAATCCTAACCCCACTGAAGTCAGCAGCAAAACTTCCATAGGCTTCAGGATGGCCAAAATTTCACCCTGAGTACCTATTAATGAATCTTTGTCATCTGGCCCTGTGCTTGTCTTGCAGCATTGCTCCATGCATTACATTTTCCAATGTTTTGTTCAGATGTAGTATAAGTACTTCAAGGCACAAGGATTTCTCTCTGTCCCCTGAAATAGTTGCACAGGCTAATAGTTTAAGGAAGTTTTTGCTTGAAGAGTCAAATAATAGAGCCAAAGTCTGTTCTTGGTTGAATAGGAGTAAATATGGAATAGCTTGTTGACAATGCAGTTACTCCTCTTTTATGTCAGTGTAACCGAGAGCACAGTTTTGCCAATTATTAACTTTTGTTACATTATTTGTATTTCTGTGCATGTCAGAATTTGTTAATCTCATTGTTCAACGTCAAGTAACCTTCTGCTGAAAACAGAACGTCATTGTGAATTAGGTATCATCAGCTAAATTGAACCTCACCCTGCGCCTTTGACAGATGGTAATACATTCATTAAGTGTTCTGTGGTTGCTTTGAGGTTGGAAAGTGCTATTTTTCTGGCTTCTAACTCAGGATTCTTAAGTAAAGTTGTTTAAAATCGTAGTTTTGAAGGGAGAAGAAAAATTACAAAAAACTCATGAGGCTTTTTTATTAATATTGTTGTTTAGAATTGGTGGGATGACAGGGCAGGACTGTGATTGCTAGAAGTTTTCTTTGGCTGCATAAGTAGTCCAGAATGAAGTAGGGAAGGCTGAGAGAGATGATTCCACCATGGATTTTGTATATACATGGGTAGAACTTCTTGGAATTTGAGGTTATAGTAAATATATCCTAGTGGAGGCAACAAGATGCTGGTGCCTTTGTACTTTGCTTTGGTGATTCCACTGTCCAGAAAATTGGTTTCCAGGAGTTCAGACATTTCAGCTGTTGCATGGATAAGCTGATAACAGGGCTCCTCTCTCAGAGCTGGTTGCATTTGGGATCTCTAGGTTCCTACTGAAAGTCTGCAGGGTGGGGAAGCAATTGGAGGTAGAAATTTCAAAAGCAGCACAGAGCCACATTCTCAAGCCTGGTTCTACTTGGTGTTGTAATATTGAATCCTCCACCCTGACATTACCAAGACAATGCAAGGGTGAGATTAGATACTTCAGGGAAAGTTCTCCCCACAGCTCATTTTGGGGTCACCAGAACCAAGTGTAGAAGAGAAAACTCCACTGAACACGGAGCTCTCAGGATGTTTAATTCAAACCTCTTCTTTGAATTTACTCACTTCAGGGAAGGTTAATGCCACCCATTGGCTGTTATCAGCAAACCTATTTGGTTATTTAATGATGTTTCCCAGAGAGCAAGCTGCCAAGGGAATTAGGTGCTTAGCCACTTCTGAAATTCACTGTGGGTGGTACTCACACAAATGGGGAATCATTAATTTTTTAATTCTTCACATATTTTTGAATGTCTTCATCCAGTCTGGTGCTGTGACTGGTGTTCACATGGAGTGCATCATCCCTCCTATGCTCTCAGTGGAGAGAATGTAGAGAGTCATCCAGAGTTTCATGAAATAGCCATAGAATGGGAAGTTTGGAATTAAACCCAAGTTTAAGGAATTAATGCAGGCTGAGTTTGGTCAGTAATATGAACCCAGACAGTTCTTTCCTTCGGAAGAGTCCCAGAACATTCAGAGCTGTAGGCTGCTCTGAAGGGGTTGTTTCCTGGTGACCATTCACAATTTTTCACCTTTCACATAATGCTTAAATATCTATCAGGTAAGAGAGAAAATTAGATTCTTTCACACATCCTCCTACTTTGAGTGGGGATTTCCCCAAGTACCTTATATGAATATAAGATTTCAAATCATAGAGATAAATCTGAATGTGTCAGGGCACCTAGAAAATAGGATTTGCAACATGGATATTTGCATATGGATTTCAAAAAATGCCTTGGAAACCGTTGACAGCCTTTAAAAGTCTGATCCTGTGCACCTAAACTCCATCTGATATGGCAAATTTTGGATTTTAATTCTCTTAGTTTTTAAAAATTCTTTCACTATTTAATTGGAAGGAGAGCAATTCTCTCTTATTCACTATTTTTCTATTTTCCTGGCTGTTCTGAGAGATTTTCTAGGATCAGAAGAGTTTTGATTAAATAAGTGGTGTCATTGGTGTCACAAATAGTTGTTCAGTTCTTGACTACCAGGATATAAGATGGTCCTGACCGTGTGGTGATTTCATTGTGAGATGTCAGGATCCTGTGGGCTCCAGCAGAGCTTGTGAATTAAGTCACAGATGTATTGAACCCTGAAAATATGCTTATTTCTGGCTTAAAGCTGCCGTATGCAAGTGCCAAGTATGAATTCAGATAGATGTTTTTCTCACTGTCACAAACAGGCTTCTCTCCAAGCATTGTTTTTGGGGCAGCCATGACGCACTTTGATAGAGCAATGAGAGTAAAAAAAAAGCCAAAATCTAGTAAGTTCCAGAAAAGTTACATAAAAACACCTCACCTGCTGCTCCTTTCTCTGTGCACACACATGACTGACCCATGGGCTGGCACAAGGCATCAAACATCCTCCTGATACTGAAATATTGCTCAGGTGACTTGAAGACCCAGCAGTCCTACCGGGTGCAGGGAATGCTGGAACGTAGTCAGCATTGAGCCCATTCTCTAAAATCCGGATGAAAAAAATTGAATTAAGTCACAGCAATTCGAGTCCATTGTCTCTACATGAACACATTGTAAGAGGACACAGTCTGAGGCTGACCAAGAGAAGCAGAACTGTCCATTCAACAGGTGTTTTAGGTCAAAGCAAAAAGAGATTGCTAAATCCTTTGAGTGCTGCCACACTCCACATGCTTCCTACCCTCCCATGGAAGTTGTAAGATGCAGGACAGCTGCAGGCGATTAAAGGCACCACTGCCAGCATCTGACAGCAGAATGTCAGTGTCAAAATTCAGTTTGAATTGATTAAATGAGGGATGGCAACACTTTTGTTTTATGGATGGCAGCACTTCAGTCGCTTTAGATGCTCTGCTTTCAGAAATAAAATTCCTTCCCTCCCTGCTATGTTTGTGGGGGTATTTTCAGTTGGATTGCAGTCATTTCTCCAGTCAATCAATTAAGCCAGGGTTTGCCACTGTGTCTCAGAGTCAGCCACAAAAGAGCTGGTATGGTTCCCTGGGGCTGGGCCAAGAGGCTTCAGTGAGAGCAAGGCATAAAAGGGCTTAATCTGACTTCCACTGCTGGCACAGGTTTAATGGATGTTAGGGCAGCAGAGAAATCATGTTCTGTGGTGTTCAACTCCTGCTCTCTCAGCGGCCCTGGACATGCTGCCTTTCTCCCTGTGCCAAAAACACAGGGGTAGCTGACAACAGAGCCTGTGCAGCTACCTGTGCCAGCAAGGCTCTCTGTGAAGGGTGTCTGCTGCAGCCCTTTGGAGCTCCTGTTGTGCTCAATAAATATATTTAGAATTATAGAACGGAGTGCGGAGCAGCAGAATCACAGAATGGTTTGGGTTGGATGAGTCCTTAAAGACTATCTAGTTGCAAACCCTCTGCCATTGGACACCTCCTGCTATCCCAGGTTTCTCCAAGCCCATCCAACCTGGCCTTGAACACTGCCAGGGATGGGGCCACAGCTTCTCTGGGCCACCTGTTCTTGTGCTTCACTACCTCACAATACAGAATTTCTTCCATATAATTAACCAAATTTCCCCTATGCCAGTTTGAACCCATTGCTCTTTGTATTTTATCTCCACAGGCCTTGTAGTGCTACACCACCTCAGTAGCTCTCCCCTAAGTTCAGTGGCAATGAGTTACTCAGAGATACAAGGTTTTACAGTATTAGGCTGTTAATACTGACTCCAGGCCACATCTGCAGCAGGTATAAATCACTGCAGGTAATTTTCACCAGCTGAAATTCTGGCCCTAAGCCCATGAGTCATGTTATTTTTTCACATTGTAAATTCTTGCTGTTTCTTATTTATGTTGCTTTAGCACTTTGGGGCACTTGTGGGAGACCAGGACTCCATCATGCTTGTCACCCTTCAAACAGAAACACGAAAGACTCTTCTTGTCCCCAAGTGTTTGCAGTTTAAGTAACACACAAGCCTGCACAGAGTTTATTCAGCTTTTTTAAGTACATTATTGCAAGCAAATTTTTCTATTATCCTGACAGTGAAGCATAAGAACACAAATTTCTTCCTGGGTGAATAATTTGCACTTTGCTGTCGCGGTCTAAGTGGCATTTGAAGACTGGAATTAGTTGGAGCCAGTAACAGTGTGGGTCATAATCTTCAGTACCTGAACTTAGAGGTCTGGAGTATCCTCTCCATTGTGAGACCCTATCTGAGACCTCTCAAAAAAAGCATTTGCACCAAAGTTCAACCTGAGTTAAATGGGAATTGTAACACTGGCTAATATCTCATCTCATTTGTAGTATATCTTTCAGCTCCATGGAGCTCTGGTTAGCATCTTTGGAATTATTGCTATTGCCTTTAATTACTATGGAAGGGGGTTGAAAGAAGTGAAAATAAGATTTGGTAGAGCTGAAGTAATGCTAGAAAATTCTGCTTCATTGCAGTCCTACATGGCTGGTTAGAAAAATGAAAGAACAATGTACAGGGCTCCAGTTCCTGTGTGATGGCTTTCAACAGACCAGAAGAATATAATAAGGAATACATGTTTTTTTTGGTGTATCATACTGACAAGCTGTTTTTTCCTTCTGTGATCTCTTTCACTGCTTTTTGTTGTTAGGAGAAGACATGGCACAGAAAGGTTCCTGTGTCCCTTTTCCTGTTGCAGGATTAACTTTATCCTCAGGCCGACGTACCTTGCTGGGCTACTTTGCCATTGGATTGTGCAGGCTTTGGAGCACGAATTAACAACAAAGAAGTTGGTTCTTGGCTTTTTTTCCAGACACTACCACAGCCATTGACAATGAGTGTTTACAAACAAGTCTTATTCTGCCCTAATCACTTATTCATTGCTTTTTTTGGCAAAGCTCTTGAAAGGGGCTTGGTGAAGGCTCTGAAGAAGCTGGATGACTACCTGAGAACTCCCCTGCCAGAGGAGATTGATGCAAACAGCACCGAAGAGGAGAAAGTGTCTAAACGCAAATTTCTGGATGGAGATGACCTGACACTTGCTGACTGCAACCTTCTGCCCAAACTCCACGTTGTCAAGGTAAAAGATGTCATGAGATGGTCAAAGAAGCCTTATGTGACACTGATGTGCCTTGCCCTGAAAGCTGAGTGCTAAGACCAACGTGTATTTCAGCAGAGAGTTCTTAAGTCCTAGAAGAGCAGTTTGAAACACTCTTTTTCTCCTCAGTCTTTCCTATAGGTTAACTAAAGGAACTATATATTTAGTACATGGGAAAGTGGTCCCATCACTAATTAGTGGCAAAGACAATATTAAGTTCTAGATGTCTCATCTCTTTATTTTTACCCTCCTGCAAGTAATAGCAGTCTTTCGTATTAATTAGTTCCTCATACTCCTAAGAAACATGTCAAAACTTCAGTCAGTTCCCACCCATTTGTAACTTAAGAGCAGCAGTCCATCTCTTTGGGGAATATTTATTCCATCTGGTATTTCACACAGAGAAGTTAAGAAATCAAAGTCACTGCTGAGGTCCAGGATTTAAGATGTACTATGGTTGCTGGTATAGTGCAAACTGTGTACATCATCTTGACTTCTAAATGTTGCGTTTATTTAATTTATCAGATGACATGTTGCTTTAGAATAACGCGAGTACCTGGCAGACCTTGGCAAGCGAGCAAGCTAGGAATTAAAGCCAAGTCATGCATCTAATTTGGCTCTGTGAGCCAAAACATAAACTGAGCCTGGGAGCTGACTGCACACATGCAAAAAGAAAAAAAAAATTAGAAAAGCACATAAGTCACCAGGTAAGAAATGCGATAATATCCTCACAGGTTTAACGCTTTTTCTGGCTTGTCTTCATTGGCAATGTTGGAGTCAGACAATGCAAAATAAATGTGTGGCCCCTTACTAGTTCTTGTCTCCTTGGGATGAAATGAAAGATGTCAAAAGAGAATTAAAATTTTTCTCAGACAAATAGGATAGCCATAGGATATTGTCTGAAAAGCATTTTTCAGATAGAAGAAAGGGTAAATGATTTTTTCATTTGATGGAAGATGTGTGCTGGAAATTTTGAAAATGTTGACTTAAGTTGCCCAGCAGGTTTTGTCTTCCCCATATGCGTGTGAAGCATCATGGAAAGCAAGAATGCTTAATTAAATGCAGTTTAGGACAAGATTTGGACTTGCATATACCAAGTGGATCCTGGTAATAAAAACAAATCACAGTCGTTTCTGAGAACATGACTATCCTAAGAAATCTGAGATGGAAAACAGCTCTACCATGTGCTTTAAAAATAAAGAGAAACTCTGTGGCACATATGTATGTAATTTATGCCCAGGAACAATTTTATACTGTCAGAAAAATTAGAGATTGGAAGCACTCATTAAATTAGCTAATCCATCCCTTCCTATCAGCTAGTTCATTCTGTCACCACAGGCTTATTCTATATGGTATATTCCTATAGGGAAACTGAAATATCCCAATCCAGCAAGATACTTAACCAACCAACTAGCTTTTAGTGCAGATTAATCCCATTGACTTCAATGGGACTGTACAGGTGCTTAAAATTAAGTATGCACTTAACTATTTTCCTGAATAAGGGCCTGAGTGTTTTTAGAAATCGAAAATTTGCCTTGATAGACAATTTCCTAGTCTAACAAGTCTTGAAATAACCATTTTCTCCCTCAGTTTATCCCAATACTCCTGTTTCTAATATATGCTAAATCATCTTGGTTTCCTAATCATGGTACTCATACCACCCTGAATTTTTCCTTTTCATGAACGCAGATACAGCCTTCCAACAGCTGTAGGTGGTTATATCCTCTGACACCATTGGCCAGACAAAATATATTACATATATTAAAAATATAATACCATATATATATAATAATGTTAAAGATAATAATTAATATGAAAATATGTAATAATCATTACTATTGCCTCTCTCTTAAATCTGTCTTGCCTTTATGATTCAGCCCCTTCTTATGCGGTGTCTCAGCTTTAAGTGATGTACTTAAGACTTGTAAAAAAGCCCCAAAAACCCCAATATGGTAAAATCAATGAATTTCAAGTACCATAAAAGTTGCAATTTGGTGAGAGTAGCCAGGTCATTGCTTTAGAGTGTCCTTAGGCTAAGCAGCAGCCTTGCAAGATAGGAGACAACCAGCAGTCACTTCTCAGGCTTTTCTATGATAAGTCCCAGATTCTGCAAACATTCCTTTTGCTTTCTATTAATTATATGATTGAAAAGAGCAAGAAGCTGCCTAAGAAGGAGCCTGGAGATACATCACCGGTGAGATTCTTTTTTCCATGTGTTTTGTCTTTGCTTTAGATTGTTGCAAAGAAATACCGCAACTTTGAGTTCCCAGTGGAGATGACGGGGCTGTGGCGATACCTGAAGAACGCCTACGCCAGGGATGAGTTCACCAACACCTGTGCAGCAGACAAAGAAATTGAGCAAGCCTACGCAGACGTGGCCAAGAGGCTCAGCAAGTCCTAACTGCCCCCAGCCCTGGCTCACTGTCCCCTTTTACAGACTCTTCTCCTTGTTGCCTTAAGATGTACTTTATCCTTATGCTGTCTGGTTGGCATCGCTATGACTTCACCTGTTCCAAGTGTATTGGGCAGGGACAAATCTGCCTCTCCCTGGAGAAAAGAGAAGGCAGGTCTAATGTGGGGGGGTGGAGACCTTTTGAAGTCTAACCCAAGATCTGGCTCAACTAGTGTTATTTGCAATCAGTATTGGAAATGAGTCCACTTGACTAGTTTCTTGTTCTGTGCTGGGGGTACATCACGACCTGTATTCTTTAGAGTTTTAAAATTAGCTGAAATTTCAGGTAAGAGATTTAGGAACACATGGAACTGATTCTTCTCTAGGTTATTTCAAGGACTCTTTTCCTCCCAGTTCTATTAAGATCCTTGAGGCATGAACAAAATACAAGAGAGAGAGAGGGGAAAAATAGGAGCTTGACCCTAAAGCAGAAATACTCTTAGCAGTTATATTTAAATAAACTCTCTGAATGCATCTTCTGTCTTAGCAGGCCCAGGAGTTTATAGGGTATTTATTTTTAACTTGGCGCAAGAAGGGGAAGCCTGAGCGAATATGTCAGACTTGCAGATGCTACTCTGCATAAAATTTGCATGGTGTTGTTGGATCCGAATCTTTAAAGCAAAAGAGAGTGAATGAGCAATTGAACAGGCAGCCCTTGGAAGAGCAGGGCCTGTGCCAAATGCCCAGTGGATCTGCTGGTTGGTAGAGACAGACAGACACAGCAATAACAGGGGCAGCAGATTGACTCCAGCGCCCACAGAGGGAATTGGCACAGCAAACCAAACCACGTAGGATATTGTCATCTTGACTGTATGGTTGCCAGTTCCACTATAATTGCTATCTTGGGAAACTTGGATCAGCAGCGGGAAGCTGTCGCTGCACAAGGATTCCAGGCAGGGGAAGCGCTTTCGTCGCCTTGGGCTCCAGATGGGTCACTTTCAAGCACTCATCATGTCATCCCAGGAGCAGTTTACTGTGAGAGCCTCGACGAGGGCAGGCTGGCACAGTGAGAGGCATGTTTCCAGCCAGGAATTCAGCAAGTGTGCTAGCGGAAATCCAGGCATGATACCTCAGTCCCGCTCATCCAGGCTTTACCCATCCGGGTTCCACAGTTCTGAATTAGGGTTTTTTTTTCTGAAAGAGATTATTTTGCTCTATCTGCAGTGCCTGCCTGGCACATCTACTTTACACCAGTGATTATTTGCATGTTCCTATAGTAAATTCAGAATGACAGCCCTTTCACTTAAAACTCACACTCTCCAATATGTACAGCTGCGCACATGGCTCATGGGTTCCAGTTTGGGGGGATTTATTGCTGTTTTAAAAGACAAAATAAAGCTGAGCTGTAACCTGATGTGGCTCCCCTTCTGATCAGAGCTGCTAGAGCTGCACTGATTTGAGGGGAACCCCAAGATGGTGAGCTGTGACCAAGGGGAACTTGACAGCAGACTTGTTTGCAGCCAGAGAGCTGGGAAAGTGGAACAACATCGAAAAGCAGCCTCTGTCGTGTGATTCTGATGACAATCTGAAACCATCCTGTTGCTTTGGTGGGATTATTCCACTTTTCACACTAACCCAGCTGGGAGCAGAATGTTGCTCATTGACTGAAGAGAGTTTGCGGTTGACTATTGTTTTGTGTGCAACGGTCAATTTGTTCTGAACTTTCAAAACCTTGGAAGAAAATCCATGAACTCCCAAGTCTTCTCCTAGAATGGGCTATTTTAGCAGCGGCTAGACTGGAGGGCAAAGGTTTGCACTCCTTAAAATATTGCTGAGAAATCAGCTGGCTCATAGAACACTAATAGCAGCCAGAAAAATCTGATGAGATTAGAAGTGTCTGCACAAGCACATGTAGCTTGTTAAAAACATTTCTTCATGAGATTGGAATTATTGTGATATTATTTTCTTCTTTTTTTTCTTTTAAAAAAATTCTGACAATTATTTATTTATTTATTTATCTTAATTGACTCAATCCTTTCTGTCTGTCTTTCTGTTGTTTTTTTTTTTTTTCCACTCGGCACATGGGTCAGGATGGCTCGGTCAGTTTAGGAAAGTTTTATTAGCAAAGCTCTGCAAATTTGTTCCTAGTGAAAATCTATCTGATCTATCTGATCAATGATCTGAAAATCTATCTGATCAATGGTCCTGGGGTTATTTTACTTTCACTATGATCCTGTTGATCAACAGAAACTACATTTTTCTCAGTTGGCTTTTCCCAGGTTTGCACTTCAATCAGTAGCTTTGCTTAGTCGCAGTTGCAGTGAACCTTTGAATAAAAGACACAGAAGCACATGCAGATTCTTTCTCTCTGCTTATTATATTTAGCTTCTAGAAGAAGACTGTCCAAACATGCAGCAGTTCTCAGGCAGGTGAACCAGGGTGTGCCCTGATTTCCATCTCACAATCTTCACCATTTTGCTTTACTTTGTCGTTATTTTTCATAGAAGAGAGCCAAATCACAATCCATTGATTTCAGTGACCTCCAAATACATCTGATTTTTTAAAAATGATGCTTAAAAATGGTTGAGCTTATATAAAAAAGAAAACGAGCTGTAAGTGCAATGAACTTTTTCTAAGATGATTTGCATGTCCTTAAAAACTTTTTAAGATTTCATAATAAAATCTGAAAGTCCCCAGGCTAATTTCCTTTTAATTAATTTTAAAAGTCCTTAAATATCTTCATTTTTCATACAATATTCCAAAATGTCTAGATAAAATGTAACTGTGGAAAATATTAGAGGAAAGTGGAGCAGTTTTCAGCTGTGGTGCCTGTTCTGCCTGAATTCAAGTCTCATTCTGCATTCTAACTTTGCATTTTACTCATAACTCTATTATAGGCTGATCCAAGATTATGGACAGGTTCAGACATTCCCTGACCTTTGTTTGGGTTTGAAATCCAAGCTCATGTTTTCAGATCTGTACCTTTCACTCACCTTTGTGCTTTTTTGCTTTATCCATAAGCCAGAAGCAGGAAATACTGGAAATCCTACATAGAAAAGTGTTTTGCTAAGATTTTGCACTCAGTTCTCAAGACTCAGGATCCATCACCAACAAGATTTTAAAGGGCTCCAGACTCTTTTAGGCAGAGTATTTTTGGTGACCTTCCATTGTATTTAGAATTATAAGTAATAAATATTAATCATACAAGATTGTGTATCTACATTGGCAAGGCAGCATTTCTGAAAAGAATCTAAGTGACAAGACAGACATTGCAGATTTACAATAACTTTGTTCATAAATTTTTTTGCAAGATGTAAAGAAAGACATAGTGCAGAGGGGGAAGAAGCCAACAATGTGGATTTAATCATCTACATTTCAGAAATGCAGACCAAATGTCTCTGAAGATGTCCATTTCATCCAAACATTTCTTAGATATTTATTTCAAAGCTCCCTGCTCAGTCAATCCAACACTCCATTCATATTGGAATGAATATTGATTTTTCTTCTATTAGCAATGGTATGGGAGTTCTTAAGGATCCCATAGATTAGTTACCCTTATTCTCTGTTAGACTGTTTGAATTGCCAAGGGGTCATTTTGCAGCACAGGTAGGACTAAAGAATATCTGTTTAAAGTCTATTTAAACCAGGGCTTCTGAGAAACATTTTTTCCTATAGAAATCACATCACGATATTGCTTTATCAGGTCTAGAGTGGAATACAGAGCTCAAGGTTTATGCTCTGTTTCCATCAGCTGAAAAGCCCTTGCCAGAGGGGAATGACAGTCTATATTACAAAGAAAATAGACAACTTTGTTTCCTACAAGAAAGTTCTGCTGAATTGCACATAGCATTTATTTTAGATATATATTTATTTTGTTTTAACCCCCAAAAACCTTTCTCCCTCTCTTGTCTGTGCTCAAATTCAGCTCCAAGTTAGCCAGAACCATTTCCTCAGTGATAAGTAGCAGGATTCTTGTGGATGAGGGGAAACTGTGTTTTAATGTGACCCTTCCATCTGGTGGGATGAAGCCCCCTGTCTGCATCACCTGAGTTTGGCTAATTAGCTGAATTGAAAGTATTGCAAAAATTTAGCCAGCGAAAATCAAACTCCTGTAAAACCAGAAGCACATGGAAGCATTATTTTAAAAAAAATTAATTCATGTTTTAAAGAAAGAAATAACCCCAAAATCTTGTGTCCTCCTTCATGTGTATTCTTTTAAGCATTAGGAAATTTGTTTATTGCTTTTCTACATGTATTCAATATTCTTTAATTGCTTTTGACATTAAGAAATATTTTTCTAGTAATGTTTTGCCTTTCTGCTGAATCTTTCACCTTTTCATTAATTTTGATGTGTGCAATGACTTAGTAATTGCAGAGCAGGCAGGTAACTGGAGGTTTACACTTGTTGAGAAGCTGAAGGAGGTAATGATTTTTTTAAAAAATTTTTTTTTTTTTTTTTTTTAGAAAGCAGTATTAAAAGCATTAGAAAAATTGTGTCTTTTCATCTGGGATACTTCAACCAATAGTGATAGACTGTTTAGTCTCGATTATGAATTTCAGCACAGACATGAGCAAGGCAGCATGTTGAAGGCGTCTTTGCCTAGGGGTTTCTCTGAGGTAGTAGACATGTTCCCTCTGAGTCACCAATTTCCCATTTCCTCCTTTCAGGAGGGATGTGCTGGTTTGGACACTGAACTGTGACAGCCCACGTGGTGCTCAGCAGTGAAAAGAGGAGTCCTGTTCCCTTTTCTCTCCTTCCAGCTCATGTGCAGGGAAAGCAGAGAGCATTAAGCTGCTTTATTTCCTTGTCCCACATTCCAAACAACACTTGGCCCTAGAAAAGCCCAGAAACCCCATCCAGTGCTGTCTTCCAAAGCTTGATCAGTCCATTTTTTAACATGTGATGTAAAAGCCTGAAGAATCCCATGCAATCCCTTGGGCACTTCCCACACAAGACTCAGCAACCTCTCAGAGACTGCAGCCATCACCTTATTCCCCTGTTGCCCCAAATCATTTGCCTTTCACCATTCACTGGAGAGATGCTAATCCTGAAAACACTCCCGAGGATGCATTTGAATGTGGCGTGTTTGAGCTGTGCTCATCAGCTAAGCAGCTCTGAATGGTGACATTGTCACAGCTCAGCAGGCTGTGCCTCTGCTGCCAAGGGCGCCCACCGCCCGCTGGAGGAGCCAAAACTGCTCCACCAGTGATGGTCCAACCATGATGAAAGGTTTGAGGGCCACCTTTCCACCTTTCCTCCTGCCCAGCTCGCTGGCTGCAGCGTTAGAGCTCAGCTGGGGCCATGATCCAGCGCTAATGAGCATTTCTAGCTTGCAGCATGTGAATAGGGACTACTGATGTGTTTAATGTTAAACATGTGCTTGCCTGCCTGCCTGGAGAGAGGCCTAAAAGTCATGACAGAAAAGCCTACCTTAATGAAGGGCATTATTATTCTCTTCCCTTTGAAATCTGGTGGCAGAATTCCCAGTGGGGGAATTCCCAATAGGAATTCCCAGTAAAGCCAAAGGCTGCATAAGCACAAAGATGTTTCGAGTGCAGAGAGAACAGAATACATTCAAGGAGAAAAGGAGGCAGCAGTGATATAAAAGGTCTTAGTGCAGAGGAAGGACATCAGGTGGTAACTGGAGGGACATGAGCAGTGCTGCCAGGCTCTTTTCTGGTCCCGTGGGAGGTTCAGAGTGGAGCTGGGACCAGGCTGTGCTGGCAGTGCAATGCCAAGGCATGTTCTGCTGTATCTCCGACCACACTCCCTGTGGTATCCCACAGCACAACGAGGCCTCCATTGTGTCTGCCTCACTCTTATTATGAAGTGGCTTGTCTAAAGAAAACTAAGAAGGGTGGGGGAATTTCTTTTTTTTTTCTTTTTTTTTTTTAATATGTATACATGGAGTAAAAACAATCCAAATATGCTTTAATGGTTCTCAACATGATACTGTCAATTCTCACCACAGGGTGGAATTTGTTGGTGGAAATTAAATTAAATTAAATTAAAACAGAAAAGCTTGGCTATTGCTAATGGGGACTACTGGGAGCCCTAAAAGCAGTTTGCAGTGTGGAAGCATAACAGGAGTGAACATCCTTTAATTCCCAGAATTGCTTGGGTTTCACAGGGTCATTTTAGCCTATTCTGCTGCACTGCTGAGAAGTTGCTCTTTCTCTGTCTCTCTAGATCTATAAACTGAAGCATTTGGGAAATGGCTACAGGCACCAAATTAGTCTTTTTCTTTTTCACTCTTTTTCCCCTCCTGCATTAAATTAACTACTTTGTTTGGAAGTAAGCAATAAGTAAGTAGAATTTGCAAACAGCAGATTTCTCTACTCTTTCATTAAGAAAGTTTTTAAGAGCTTTCAGGAAATGAGAGGCTATCCCCAGCTTTGGGAATAAACTGTGGTATAAAATATGAATGGAAGTGGGATTCTGATTAAATTATTGAAGCAGAAAGATTGTAGTTTGTTTTAAGAAACATGCTTAGGAGTAAATGAACAGAATATTCCAGATACTGCAATAGGGACTTCAGATTCAGTTCTAATTTCAGGTTTGGGGTTTTTTTGTTTGGTTGTTTTTTGTTTTTTTTTAAATTACCTACTGTACAACATGAAAACTATATATATCTATATTTAGAGTATTTATCTGCATTATTTAATTCAATCATGCTGTGAAGCTTGTTGGGATGGAAGGTGGCATAAAGAGGAAAACTTACACCCTTGAAACAGCACTATTATTTCTGTGTCTTTGATTTGGTTCCCACTGGAATAAGCAAGAACCACACCATTTAGTTGTGTAGAAGCAGGATCTCAACTTCACAGACCCCAAAAGTTTGGCAGTCCCTCGGAGGACAAGGTAATTTGCTGTTTAGCAATCTGAGCCTTGCAGTGGGCACAGTGCGTTTTGGAGGCGTCCAGAGCCGTCCTTGGGTGAAGGAGCGATGCTTGCAAAGGACCCCAGTGAATCCCCTGCTGTTTTAAAATGAGATTAAGCCATCATGAGATGTGGACTGGCTAACCCCAAACCAGACACATTCGCCTGCAGCGCAGCCGCTAAATTGGTCTGACATCAGGAACCGCAGCGAAGGAGCTTGGCCTCAGAAGTGAGTCAAAGCAGCATCTTTGTCACCAGTCATTTTCTATTTATAATGACACAGATCTATTTTATAATCACGGGGAGGCACAACAGGAGTGTGCTTTGTTCTGCCTAAATCGCATTTCTCGTGCGGGTGCGTTTAAACACAGCCCTTGGCCCCTTGCCCCACACCACACACACCCAGGGCGGGCAGTTCTGGCACAACAATGCACACCCTGTCGTGCTTGAATGCTCAAAGCCTCCAGTGCTGGAGCAATAAACTCCTGCTAAATGGCTTAAAAATGTTCCCATAAGTGCACCGAGCTGCCCCGCTGTTGCCTCACTTCTCATTTCCAATGCCTGTTCTGTTTCTAAGCCTTGGGTTTCAAAGAAACCAGGAGTGTGTTATGTAGTGTAGTGATGGGAATTGCTGGGCATTATTAACTGTAAGAATTTGGGGTGAAAACCCCCAAACCCCATCCCAACCCTCTTTCCTGGTGCAAACCAGACAGTTTGTGCTCCTGGGTGTGTTTTCAGAGGCTGTGAACAAATTCCCAGCAGCTGCTTGGTTTGGTTTCTGGAGAACGGGTCCTGATCTGTGCAAACCCTCAGAGCTATGATGGTAATCCCCCTTTGCTCCCTTTTGTCCTTTCCTTTTTTTTTTTTTTTTTAATTGAAGGGTCCTGCTGTGTATTTCCTAGAAAATGATGATATAGTGATCAATAGATTTATTTTTATATTCTGTTTTCAGTTCTAAAGCCTGAAGATCAAAACCAAATTGCATAGTAAGCTTTGGGGTTGAGCAGAAGTGCTTTTTTCTTTTCCCCCAAACCTACTAGTTTTCAAATCCTGACTCATTTGGAGCACAATCCTGGTTACTTTGAGGAGGTCTAAGGCTGAAAGAGAGGAAGGGGAGCAGATAGAAGGAACTAGTCAGGAAGTGTTAAGAGATATAAGGACATTTCCCATCAATGTGTGAGCAATCTGAGACCTGCATGGCCCCAGTGGACCCACAGTTGCTTCCAAACTGCACTGACATTCAAAGGCAAAATTTGGGCAGTGAACCATGACATGATGATCAGACTTGGTACCTCTACAGGATGTTATACAGGCAAAAAATAGCTCATTTGAAACAACACTCAAATTTTTTGCTACTGGTCAACACCTGGGTTCCATGATTGGATTTTCTCCTCCAAAATATTATTAATCCCAGAAATGCCGAATGGCTTCAGGGCTACCACCAGAAATACTGGGCTAAGAGAAAGATCAGGAACTCTTATGGAGAAAGTAGGAATTGCCTTTAAGCTCTGATCTGGTAAGCTTCAAAGGAAAGTAATTTATTTGTAAACAACTATTTAATAGTATCTGACCGTGAAAAGTAACTGTGTATCCAGGGGTCTCCATCAGATAAGAAAGAAAACCAGGATCCCTTTGCATACTTGTGTTTTTCAGTTGAGGCTCATCCTCTCTTAATGTGCAATTTTAGATTAGATTGCAACTTTTGGGGTAGGAACTATATATTTGTTCTCTGCATGTGCAGCTCCTTACATGACAGGACCCTGTTTAGGGCCTTTGTGTGCTGCTGTAACCCTTATAATCTATAATAATAAGAAAAATAAAACTAAAATATCATTGCAGTTCACCTTTAATATTATGATTGTGAGACTGTATTCTGTCAACTGTGAATAAAACAACGTCCTTTTTGTATAATAGGTAGTATATTTTATTATTGAAGAAAGAGTTAAATTGAATTTTTGAACACAGAAAAAGTATCTGCTCATTGTTTCATTTTAAGCTTTTGAATATATAAGCAAATATTTCTTTTGTAGCCTTCAAATGAGTATGTGTTAAATGAAGAAACCACCTTCCTGAATTGGAGCTGTTTATAATTATATTCCAAGAATGATTAACACCTGATAATTTGAATAAAAGTGGTTTATTTTCTCATTGGGTTATTCCTGAACTTCTGTTTAATTTTGTTGATTTTTTTTTGAACAGGCAACTTTTCTTTTCTTGCAAAAACCCAAAATTGTGCTCAGAGCTTGAATACAGCTATACTCATCCCTAGATCTAAAAATGGGTTATGAGAACTGACTGGGTTATAATACACACCTATAAAATAATGAAGGGGGCAAAATGGGGTGTGACTATTCTATATTTCTCATACCAGAGGTTATGTGTTCCTAATGAAATAATCAAGCAGCAAGTTTAAAGCAATCACAAAGAAAAGCGTTTCTCCACAGTGTGCAATTAAACTTTGGAGCCCTTT
Organism: Entomyzon cyanotis; assembly: GCA_024500445.1. NCBI lineage: Eukaryota > Metazoa > Chordata > Aves > Passeriformes > Meliphagidae > Entomyzon > Entomyzon cyanotis. Next base: position 69,623,440 of record JAKEPQ010000871.1, read on the forward strand.
ACTGGATGATGCTGCACAGATCAAAATGAATATATGGTTCAGATATGGACACACCAACTTCCTGAAGAACAAATCCATTGATGTTGTTAAACATGAAGCTTTGGAAGCAATTTTCAAGTCAAGAAGTCCCTAAGTACCAGGGCTGAGAGAAAGTCCATGAGGAAGGAGATTCCCATTTGCCTCATTTCTTACATTGTTTCTGCTGTAAGAGATTAGACACAGCCAAGGGAGGGCTGGCTCCAGGATGTCCTTTCTGGGATTACAATACACAAATGTGAAGTACTGTAAATTGAATTCCAGCGCAGAACTTTGAATTTAGCACCCCCAGAGCAAACCAGTTCCAGAGACACATTACAGACGGAGGCTTGGAATCCCTCTCACAGCAGTTGACAGGGAATCACATTCCATCTGAAACAACAAGAGTTCATCATCCAGTAATTGCAAATGGAGAGGAACAAGCAGTATTTCTCTGAATTTACATGTCAGCTTCTCTTCTGGTCACCAAAGATTGTACCCAAAGGGCATCATCTCTCTAGTCCTGCATTGCTCTCATATCACATCTTTTTCGATGTTGTGTGTGATATAAAAATGGGCATCTGTTTCAAATTCTGCAGACCAAAGGTGGTAAGTGGCAACCTAATGTTTCTGCTCTAACTAGGGCTGAAATTCCATTTCACTTGTCCAGCACTAGAAATCCAGGCCCTTGGATGATTGCTTTTGGACTAAGCTCTAAATGTGTAAACATTCAGGTGCACCTTCATAGCAGATAGGATTTTTCCCTTTCTCTCCTGTCATGGCAGCATGAAGGAAAACCAGGGAATCAGAAAAACTCACCATCAGACATATCAAAGAATTAGTAAATATTTTTTTGGGTCTTATTTGTAACCAGACCTGAATGGAAGTTCAGCTTTGCTGCTCAGTCACTCAGCGGCTGAAGGTCGCTGTGCACTGCTGTGGCATTTTCTTGTAGAAATCCACACCTTGCACAGCTCCATCAAGTCACTGTCCTGCCAGAACCACAGGTATGAGACTGTTCCATCCTGATGGGCATCTCTGACAGTGGCCAGTACCAAATAATTCACAGAGGAGTGCCAGGAGCCCCAACCCTTGGGGTTTTACCTACTGACTGTACACAAAAAATGCTCATCACTGGTGGGTTTTTAGGTGTTTATTTAATTAAAAATTATTCCTTTTAGCTCTGTCTCCTTTCATTGTACAAGCAAATCTAGCACTGGTCTCAGGCTCTCTGGACACTGGTCTAGGTGATGTTTTCAAACAGTAAAACTGAGTACATCAGATCCATTAGGCACTGTGGAAAATAAGTGGTTTCTGTGCATAAGTGATTGTGATTGCAGATCTGAATGATGAAAAATGGGGTGAGTAACAGCCTGGATCACTTATCATCTCTCTCTTTATTTTATCATTCCTTATGCATTTGCTCTGAACCAAGCCAAAGCTTTCCCCTTTCCACAGCAAAGTCTCACTGCTGCTGGTCATTTTTTTGGTCATTCAGTCTCTGAAAGATCACTTCTACCAAGGTAATCACTCTATCTGACAGGGATTTGTACTGCTGTCCCTCCCTGCTTGCCATGAGAAAAATAGAGCCCTTGATGGGCTCCATGGAGCTGCTGGCACCCCTTCCTTCAGGGATGGGCTGGGGGGAAGCTTTGTCATGGAGGGTTTAGTTTGGATTTTCCTTTTTATCTCAATACCTGACGTAACACTCCACACGTCCTCCTCGACACGCTGCAATCAGTCCAGTCTGCACCAGGCAAGAGTTTAGACATTGCAGGTGTCATCCATCCTTCATATCTCGTGCATGCCTTTCCTTTCATGAGCCCAGCAGATGCCTTTAATTGCCAGCCTTTGCTTCTTGGCTTTCCAAGGAGCAGCAGAGGAACTATGGAGTCCTTCTGGCGAAGGATGAAACAAAGGGGCCCAGCAGTGTTATGACATTTTCTTGCACTGAGTTGGCTTTGGGAAGAATGGGCTCTTTCCTCCCGTTAGATAAGCGCAGAAATCTTAAGCAGATGCTTGAAAAACATCAAACAAATATATACTTTAAAAAAATAAATATAGGCTATACCCACATGCCCCATAATCTGGCCAATATTCAGCCACCGCTGACAGGATCTAGCCTTTCTCTGGAGAAGCCTGGAGGAAAAGGAAAACCCGCAGTCTAGTCACTCCTCAGCAGGACTGGAACTGGCTCCTCCACCATGCCAGAGCCCAGCGTGTCCATGCCAGTGGCTGGTGGCCAATTTCCAACCCGCCCTGTTGTTCAGCAACCAGAGGGAAAGGCAGCCCTTCTCTCTTGGTGTTGTGTGTACACCCCAGGGACTTTAATCTGTTTAAGTTTCCCCCTAAACCAGCACTGCGGAATTCAAAGGGGAATTTAATGCCATAGGGAAGAAGGTGCAGCAGTTTGAAAAGCCTAAACTGCCATAAACAAGAAGAAAGGGTGTTTTCTTTAGTTCATACACAAGCCTTGTAACCCTTATGCTCCTGATTTCTAGAGCAGAGATAACAGAGGGGGTTTTTTCTGGTTCCCTTGCATTGAAAGCCACAGGTTTTGAGAAAAGCTGGATGGAAGTATATTCACTGAGAATTGTGAGACAGAATTTATAGCAATAAAGTCCCCCTTCCCTCAACCCTTTGTTAAAACAACATTAAAGAACATTATTGGTGCCAAGGGAAAGACTTTGAAGAACCTGCTGGAGTTCAGGTCACCCATGTAATCCTCATCCAACTCCTGGTGTGGATGGGTTGTGGTACCAGCTTTCATCAGCTCATGCACCACATCCTGCACAGCTCCTGCCCTGTCGGTGCCCCAAAGGGGTGATGCAATTTGTTTTCTCGGCACAGCGCAGTGCTGGGCCTTCTTTATTCCTTATTGCTCAGCCTGTTAGGAAACTCTTTAACACAGTCACGGTATCATGTGCTCTCTGCAGCAGCGTTGTTTGGGACTGCTTCACAAACATTCGTCACATCACTTCATGTGTCCCCAAGGGGCACGGGATGATGTTTCATGGCGTGGGAACCAAGACTGAAAACTTCAGAGATGGGTTTTCACTTCTGATGCTCCATTTCATCTCTTTAAGATGTGATTTTTGCACTGTGCTGTGATTTCAGGGAACTGCTGTACCAATAAATTCAATTTACTGTGATCGCTCTCAATCTCTGGGACAAACTGGCATGAAATGGTTCCTGTCCATACTGGTTTACCCTCCTCAACTGAATGGCTGCCTGGAAATGGCTTGTTAGAAACACTCTCTGAACAAATGAGCTTCCAACTGATTTCAAAGGTTCGTTTTGGAGGGTATTAGATGGCCTGAGCCAAGACACACATGCATATTTATATATGTATATATGTATATATTTATATATTTATGTATATAAATAAATATATATACACTAAGTAGTAAACGCAGGTATTTGGGTTATGGTTCCAAGGGCAGCTGTGAGTGCTCAGAAGCTCCTGCCCCTCAGCTATTGCCTCAGGTCCCAGTGCCGCCATGATCCTTGCATATAAAAAGTAGCAAATTTGGGGCAGATGAGCAGTATTCTATCTTTCCTGACTTTGGAGTGACTTTGCAAGTATAGTAATGTTTTACTGTAGTTTTGCTTTGTATAATGTTTTGTACACCTATCTATACAGGCACATGCACACATGTACAGTGACATCCTTCCCTCTGAGCAGCATTTTAATTCTGGGTTCCCCCTTATTATCCTTCATGATTGTAGAAAATCAGTGGAGTTGGGATTTGAGCCACCACAGGACCAGCTGGCTTTGGCATGACATCTCTGCTGAATCCTAAGTCCTCAGAAGGTTATTTATCACACCACAGCCAGAGCTGTGCTGCCTGCCCTGCTGGGAATATCCCCTATCCTTTGCCATGGGCATGATTCCCCAGGGAGAGCCCCCGAGCTGTCAGAGCCAGTTGGATGCCTTGCTCTGCAACCAGCACTCATATTTATAGTGTATGGACTAAAATCTTTATTCATGGAGCAGCAGCTTTAGCTTTTCATTGTCAGCGTGGATGTTGAACTAATCAGAAAGGGGAGCAGGGGAAGGGTGGGGACAGGAAAAGAGGAGTTTGTGGGAACATAACAATGTTAAAGAAAAAACTCTGCTTGCTGTCAGTTAAGTCCCTCCATTAGTTACCTCTACCGTTATGGATTCATTTTAAGATCCAGACTTCAATATACATAACTTTAAATCACTAACATCCTTCATGGCTCTGTGATTTGCTGGTTCCATATGTAGCCTCTTGGCCCATTGTGTTGGCACAGGTTCAACTCTTGTTCTTCCTTTGGGTTACGGTTTCCTCGCTTTGATGGGGGGTTGGGAGGGGAGGTAGAGGGAGAGAGCAAGAAAGGGATGGTGAGACAGAAGGCAAGTGATGGCAGAGAGGGAAGGGATGGTACGAAAGGAGAAGAGCAAAAGAAAAGCAGAAATAATACAAAGAGAGAGAAAGAGCTTAAAATAAATCAGAAGAAGTAAAGAAGCAGTGTGGAAAAAGCAGAAAGAGGAAAACAATGAGAGGTGTCGTCATGAGCAGCTATCCCCATCCTGCTGCTTGTGGCAGTGTTGGATGCTGTGGAGTGGGAGGAGAGGGCTGATGCAGCCTTTCCTGAGCTCCTGGAGTGACAGTGCCAGTCTGCCCCTCATCCCAGTGCCAGGCTGCCCCTCATCCCTTCACAGGCAGGCTCAGTCTCTGCCTGAACTTTGTAATTAAGCTCGCTGAGATTTTGCTTGGGGTCTGGGCTGACAGCTGTATTGAATTTTGGTTTATTGTGTGATTTATCAGGGCCGTCGATGGGCGTTTGGATGATTTAGTGCTGCAAAAATACCTTGGAATGCAATGCACAGCAATATCTGCATTATTAATAACAATAATAATAAAGATAAATGTCCCTCCTCAGAGCTTTCGATGGCTGTGCCACTCAATTTAACATTTTAACAGTGGCATGTGGCCTCTCCATGGCACCTGGTAGCGTCTGATGGATTTGAGCAGGCAAAGAAAAGGTTATTTGTCAAACACTCAGCCTCAACTGTACAGTATTTTGAAAGCTCCAGGTCAGAGCAGCCTGAGCTGCATTCCTGTCCCTGACATCCAGCGAGACTGAACTTTGTCATGTTATTAAGCTGTCAGCAGTGCTGGGGCGTTATTTGGATTTCTGGTGGGAAATCCTTGCACATGCTTGGGGTGCTCTAGTGGGATTATATCAACACCATTGTAAAACACACACAAATGAGCTGTGCTGTAATTACCACATGAAGACCTCACTTGGCTGGGTTAATAAGCAGAGAATGGAAATACCAGATAAACACAAGTGGCCCACCAGGATGTTTATTCCAGTGGTAACAATGCCATTGTTTCCTAGGAAACAAGCTTGATTCTGGAGCTCCTCAGGCAGCCAAACCACTGACTGCTCATCTGTGCCATGGAGGAGCAACATGGAGCTCTGCTCCATCCTCTGCACCAGTACCTGGCAGACCAGCAGGACCAGGGCTGGTGAGATGTAGAGGGACCATGGTATTTGCAGGTATTGCAACTACCTGTGTTACTTGTTGATTAAAATAAAAGTTTTCTCTACATCTTTTCACCAGTTCACTCAAAGATCTGCTTTGGATGACAGTCATGTGTGCACCAGGTAGGACAGAGGTGCTTTCTGTGCATCCCTCCCCATGATGCTCTCTGGAGTGGAAGGGGCAATTATAGCTTTATTGGCTCCAGCTGCCTGTCGAGAAGGAAACGCTTGGGAAAGCAGCTGTCTGGGGTGGCTTGTTATGTTGGTCACCATTCAACAAATCACATTTTAATGTACTTTTACGATTTGCTTTTTTGGGAGAGACACGACCTGGATTAAATTGACTGCACTTCCCAGTGCCACGGGTCACAGTGGCCAGGGGGGACCTTGGTGGCACCAACCACCCTGGGCAGTGCAGAGGGCAGAGATCCTCCTTCCCAAACCCCCTGTCTGTGCCCAGAGCATTGGTCTTGTTTCAGCTACAGAGCCCCTGGGGGCAATGACCAACACCAAGGAGGTTGGTTTGCTAAGCAAATACTGAGCTGCTGGAAAATGTCCTTGTCCAGGTGTTTGCTACAACTTCCACAACCCTGTCCATGGGCAAGGGGTTGCCTGAGCACTCCTTAGCTCACTGATGGTGTTTATCATGAGTAGTTTGGATGAGCAGTGAGAACCTTGCTGGCTCTGTCAAGAGGTGATGGCAAAGCACTTGGTTAATCACTTCCTCTGAAAAAACTACAGGAAAGCATAAGGGATGGTGACAAATAATGGGTAACACCAGCATTGTTAGCACAGCAAGCTTTGAAAGAGGCTTCCCACACAGCCTGACATCCTGTCATAGCAATAGCAATAAAATAATGAAAATATATGACACTATATGCCAATAATATAGTAAGTTCTTGAAGCCACTCCCATGAATTTGCAATCCAAATGAGATAAAAATTTCATGCTGGAGCTTCCATTTGCAGAGAGAGGATTGTCCAGAGATGTTCACTCAACACTCAAATGGTCAGGTTAATAGTTCAGCTCTGAAAAGCTCCTCTCTGAGTCCCCAGGTGCCCCCTTATTTTTGGGACAGTGTAGGGCACCAGACACGGAATAATCTTATTAGCATTTCTTCCTCCCTGTTCTCTCTGCCCCATCTCTCTGTGCCATGCTCCCTCCTGACCTCCCATCTGATGTAGAGGGTTGAGGTCCACCATGAATTGGAGCTAAATAATGCAATTGATAAATAATACTGACCAAGGAGCCCTTATCCCTTCAGTGCCACCACCCCTGCAGCATCTGTGGTGGTTTAGCCCCAGCCAGGCACCGAGCACAGTGCAGGCATTCACTCAATCCCTGAGTGGGGTGGGGGAGAGAATTAGAAGGGTAAAAGAGAGAAAACTTGTGGGTTAAGAGAAAGACAGTTTCATTGATAAAGCCAAATTTATGCATACAAACAAAGCAAACCAAGGAATTCATTAACCACTTCCCATGGGCAGGCAGATGTTCAGCCATGCCGGGAAAGCAGTCCTCCATCACGTGTAACAGTGATTGAGGAGACAAATGTCTGTCATTCCAAACATCCTCTCTTCCTTTTTCCTTCTGAAACAGGATGCTTTATGATCTGGGATATCCCTTGGGTCAACTGGGGTCAGCTGTCCCATCTGAGTCCCCTCACGATTCCTTGTGCATCCCCTGTCTCCTCACTGGTGGGGAGGTATGAGGAGCAGAAAAGGCCTTGGTGTTGATTAAGCCTTGCCCAGCAATAACAAACACAACCCTGTGTTCTCAGCACTGTTTCCAGCACAAACCCAAAACACAGCCCCATCCCAGCTGCTGTGGGGAAAATGAACTCCATCCCAGCCCAAACCAACACACAGCCAAAGGGATGAGCATCACAGGTCTGCTCCTCTCCTGCTTTTATCCACTCTGTAACAAGGCCAGTGAAATCCTGATGTCTTCCCTGAGTGTGGTCCATCACCTGCAGAGACCCAGTCAGGAACCTCTTGCTGCACAGGTGACTTGGGGTCCCATTGGAACAGTTAAATGCTATCATCCCTTTCCAAAAATTTGAATGCACAGCTCATAGATCTTCTGTTTGTGGCTCCCCAGTTAAGGGATCTTCTGAGCAATGTGCATCCCAGATGAAAAAATATTTTTCAGCCCAAAGGAAATTCTCGCTAAAAAATGTAATCCTGTCAAAATTTTCCAAATAAAATTTCTGGTTTGGACGCACACTCAAAACCCCACCAAAACAGTTAATCTTCATTTGCTAACCAGGATCCCAAAGTTAAATATCTCATTGAAATTCAGTATTTGGAAATTAAATTACATTCTCAAAGTAAAATAGCAGCTCAAAAGGAATTGTTCCTTCTAGTGCACCAAAATGGGCTGTTTGTTTGACAGTCACTATCACCTGCTTGCTTTACTCATTTGCTGTCCTCTGGCATGTGGACATCACATCTTCATGTGTGTGACAGCAATAGTGTGGCAGCAGGACCAGGGAAGGGATTCCCTCTGTGCTGGGCACTGGTGAGGCCACACCTCAAATCCTGGGTTCAGTTTTGGGCCCCTCATGACAAGAAAGACATGAAGGGGTTGCAGTGTGTCCAGAGAGGGGAATGGAGCTCAGTAAGGGTCTGGAGCTCAGGTCTAATGAGGAGCATCTGAGGGAGCTGAGGGGAATCAGCCTGGAGAAAAGCAGGCTCTCTACATTATCTACAACAATATGAAAGGAGGTTGTGGAGCTTTGGCAGTCAATCTCTGCACAAATAACAAGCAAGAAGACAAGGGGAAATGGAAAGTTGCTTCAGGGGCAGTTTAGATTGGACATTAGGAAAACCTTCACAGAAAGGGTTGTGAAGCACTGGAACAGGCTGCTCAGGGCAGTGTTGGAGTCACCATTCCTGAAGGTATTTAAAAGATGCATAGATGTGGCACTTGGAGACATTGTTTAGTGGTGGACCTGGAAGTTCTGGTTTAATGGCTGGACCTGATGATCTGAAAGGTCTTTTCCAACCTAAATACTTATTCTATGATTCTGTGGTAAATGATCACTCCCTCAGTCCCAGAGGGGTGGACACAGGTAGCCCAGAGCTTCTTTTGCAGGTGCTCAAAGCTGGCCAGATGCAGCTTGGATCACATCTTTTGTTTCTTTGACTCCCACCCAAAAAAATGCATGGGCACATACTTACCCTTAAATCCATGACTGAAGTCATGGGATTACATGGTTTGTTGGTCTGGGATAGAGTTGAACATGTGCTTGAAGAGGTGTTCATTTGGATACTGAATTTCCACAGAATTTAGAGAGAGAGGTTGATATGAAAAAAAAAAAAAAGAAACCATCCAAGATCATGTAAAAGGTCAGTGTCAGTGGACAGGGTGACACAGCAAGAGAAACACCTTCACAAAACCTTAGTGCATCTTCTGAATAGCACTAACCAGCACCTTCAAATGTAGTTTCTTTAAAGTGCCCACAGCTGGGTGCTAAAAATTAGCGAAAAATAAATCATTAGGGATATTTGAAACATAAAGATATGTAGCGAACAGAATATTAAATAATGAGGAGTCATGTGGTGATGAAATGTTCACCATGTAGCCCATGTTTTTCCTTGTGGTTTTATGAAATATCTTAAGCAGGAAAATAAGAAAGTAAACATCTCGGCTCCCAGTATGCTTGAGTGTTGCCTGTTTCATATCCTCCAGTACCAAGCTTTCTTTCCTTGGTACCTGCTTTCTCTTTGCTATCAGTCAAGACCTACTGCAGCTTCAGAAGGAAAGACATTGCATATTATTTTCCTCATAGCTGAAGAACCAAAGGATTTCAGATAAAATGTAGACCTCACTCATAAAAGAGGGTTAAAAGTGTTCCCCCACAAAAGAGAAAGTATTGTGACATTTGAAAGATTATTCTTCCTGGGACTCAAGGTTTTTACCAGTGATCTGCATCTGTAGCCTTTCCCAAAACACTCTGTCATCAAATGATTCAATGTCATCATCAAAGAATTTTTGGCTACTGACTTTCCGTTAATAATAGTTGAGAAGTCTAATGAAAGGAAAGGTCTGCATAGATTTCTTCCTAAATTGGATTAAATCCTGCCTTTTTTCTTTTTTTTCTTTTTCTTTTTGGTAATATTTCTGCTCAGAGAAAATTATAGCCTCTGGTGCCAGTGATGTGCTCTGTATATTTTGTTTATTACAGCGGTTTTAACTGGAACCATGGGCGAGGGAGTATCATTATAAAATTCTTGATACCCCTCATATATTTGTGCAAACATAGTTGTGGGCACTGAAGGCAGCGGTGGAGATGCCAGTTTCAAAGCATTCTCTCCATGTTTTAAAAATGTGGTTCGTGCCCACCATGCTCTCGAGGCAGGGAGAAACCCAGGTCCTGCTCCAGGCTGGATGTCTGACCCTGCTTGTCCAACCCCACCTGGGGTGAAGCTGAGTTTCTGCAGCTGCCTCTCCAGCTGAGCCGTGGCTCGGTGGTGGTACCCAGTGGTCAACCCCTTCCTGGTGTTCACCATGTGAAGCTCCCTGTGTGGCTTCTCACAGAAGGGCAGCTTGGAGTGGCACAAACCTGGAGCTGCTGCAGTTTGTAGTAAAAACCTCTCGGCTGTGTAGGTTACACACATGCAGTGGTTGGGAGGAACAGGTGGTTGCACCAACTTTGTGAACAGCAGGTGTTGGGTCCCAGAGAGCTGCAAATTCATGCCATGTCTGCAGTACCAGTGAAGATGAGCTCTGAAAATAAGGCCTGCTGGTCCTTTCTTTGCAATTCTCTGTATTTCTTTATTTACTACTTTCTAGCACTGAATTGCTTCTGACTCCCTGTAGGACAGCGGTGGAAGAGGTAAACAAGAAACTGTTTGAAATGCAAGGCCCTGGGTTTTCTAAAGATCCAGGAGCTGCATTTCTTGCCATTTGGTGACTACAGGCTGGGACAGATTCCCCAAGTAGATCAGCCAGCAGCACTGTATGTCTCCCACCAGGACACTGGTATCCCACTCTGCAAAAAGCTTCAATCACAAAGAAGTTAAGCTCTCTTAGAAACCTGGGTTAATGGTTGGATTTGATGATCTTAGAGGTCTTTTCCAGCCCAAATGATTCTCTGAATCATGAGGATAACTGAGTTAATGGAGATGCAGAGCAGGAGGAAACGGAGATTTTTATTTATCTTTAGGAACTGCAGTATCAGTAAGGGCTGTGTGTGGCCTCTGCAGAGCCCTGTGCACCCTGGTGTGACCCTTTTGAGATGAGTGCTCACACCAAACCCTTGGGGTGGGCTTGTCCTTGTCTAACATTGGCTACCTCAGACCAAGGTGTCTCTGCCATCAGTCATGTGAGATGAGCATTCCCACAAAGCTGATTGCCTCTCTGGTTGTAAACATATCCCTTTAGGATGGGAGGAACACCATTCTTTTCAAGAGGACCATCTCCGACTATGCATTTATGCTTCAGTCTTCATGATGGATGAACTTAAATGAGAATTATCTCACTTGCACACAAATGGGACCAGGGGAGGTCTGAACTGAAGTGTTGGGTTTGCACACTTTGCAGGATTGAGCAGTCAGCAGCTGTTGCAATCAACCCCCAGGAATACCTGTGCTTCCACTGACTGAAACACCCCTCTGAAAGGGACAAGTCCTGCTCCAGCCCCAGAAAGGCTCCTTTCATTGCAGTGCCATAGGGCAGTGATTAGGAGATAACTGAGAACACATTTGTCCCTCCAGCAGCAGAGGCAGCTGCCAGCAAAATGTGATGAGTAGGAAGCAAACCAGGCAAGAGCCATAGGCATCCCCCACTGGAGCCAGGAAAAAAGCTCTTATTGATATTGCTGCAAATCAGGGCTGAGCCAGATGAAAGCAGTGAAGAGAGATCTCCGTGTGCTGTGAGGTTGTCTACAGCCTTGGTCTACAACCAAGGAGGGGAATACTCTGTAATCTACAAGACCCTGCTGAGCAGCACCAAGACAAATTTTTCTTTCATCAGCACAACTGGAATTAATATGGACTAGTTCTAGTGCAAAAAAAGAAATAAATTCACTCTGTATTTTTCCCTTTTCTCTCCTTCCCCCACACCCTGAATATGCATTAAAATTGAGTCCTGAGCTCTGTACTGCAGAAATGACAACTTACAGTGCACATGCTGGGAGTATTTGGGAAATGTTTACATGGCAGGATCATCTGATACAAAGAGGAGATGGAGAGATGGAACAAAACTCTCATGAAAGGCAGGAAATCAGTAAAAGACTGGTCATTCAACCCTGGGATAAATATAGAACAAATTAGTGAGTAAATACCCTGTTGACTTAAGGCATCTTGTTAGGAGTGGATCTGAAAGCAAAATGTGCATGGAGACTACAGTGTCTTGGGAGAGAAACAGTGGGTTTGATTGCTTTGGTTGATCCGTGTCTTTTATTTGCTGCTTCTATTGTTTGTTTGGTTGGGGTTTTTTACCAAAGACACAATGTCTTCACCTATGCTGAACATAACCTTCACAGATTAAACAGTGCCAAGGAGCATTTCGTGTGCAGCCCCTTGGTTGTCTCTGCTGTTACATTGCCTGAATTTCCCCAGGACGTTTCTGGCCTGAGCCCAGCAGGGTCCAGTTGTGAGCTGGGAGCTTACAGAGAGCTCAGACTGTTCCCAGTAGCAGTTCAGATGCAGCTTCCCACTTTTGGGGGAGTATTTAGCTGTTTGCACATTGACATTCAGGGAAGCACTAGTATAGGTGGAGTCAGTGTGTTTGTGTTCAAAATAGAGTAAAATATTTAACTGTATAACCATCACATACAACTCTTGGCAGATTTCTGGAGGTGGTGGTGGGGAATCCATGGGACATGGAAAGCACCAGGGTCCTGTAGTCCTGCACCTACACTTGGGTGTCTCCACTGCATGTCCAATGCCTGTGTGAGCTGAGCTACTCCTGTAAAATGGCAGGAAATGGCAAATTTCCACACTTTTTTGTTGGATATATCTTTTGTCCCTTTAATGAGCTGAATTAGCTGAGCAAAAAGTCAGCAAAGAAGGCCTGGGGCAGGAGCTACACGGTTGGGGGGGAAGGAGAGAAGGCAGGGATCCAGCACAGGAGGGAATTCCAAGGGTCTCAGTGGGACTTGAGCCTGGGCCATCAATATCCCATTGCTGCTGCTGAGATCCCACAGACAGCCTTGCACTCCTTCCTCACCTGGGAATCCCCACTCAAGAGGTTCATTTTGTGTTTTGGCTCTTCTCTTCCCTTTCACAACTTACATAACATTCCCATCCCCTTTCTGTTCTCCGTCGTACCTCTGTGTTTTCACAGGGATCATGTGTATTCCATGAGTGTGCAGTCTTGCACAAGTGCTGCTCATGCCAAGTATGAGCCATTCTGGATCAGGAACAGTCATTTATGGGGCAGGGAGCAGTCAAAAAATATCAATAGCAAATCCTGGCATTTGGCAGTTAGTGTTCAAAATCATTGGATGCATATAATTCGTATCAACAGCCTCGGACTCAACCGCATGAAGAAACCAAGTTTTTTTACAATGTAAAACTCCCTATTCTTGAGGTTGCATCCTATTTTCTTTAAGGGATTTTCTGTTCCAAAAGTCCCATTATATTAAAAAAACAAAGGTTGGAAATAACTAGGAAAAATGCCTACTGTCTGGTGTCTCATAGCCATTTCTTATCACAATAAGGATAGGGAAAGATAAGCACTTGCTACAAGAAATGACCAATTTAACAAAAAATACTGGAAAGGGAAAAACCAAACAGAATAAGTAAACTCAACATGTAGGCCTTATACAACACAAAAACCTAGGAATGAAAAAACCCAGCAAAATTACTAGAAACTTAAAAATGTCTGTAAAAAGATGGTTTAAAACCAGGGGGAAAAGTAAAAAAAAAAAAAAAAAAAAAAAAAAAAAATTCTTAATTCCATTTCAAACAGCCCCCAGTCCACTATTTTGTTCTTTGGGGGCATTCTTGAAAATTCAAATTAGACTTACATGCATATTTGCTAATGTTGAATATAATTTCTGTTTTAGAATTTGCTAAATAAACAGAGCTGGTTAATTTTACTGTACTCCCTTGTGTTGATAATACTTCAGGATATATTAATGGTAAGAATAAGGGACCTGAGGCACAGAGAAACATTAATAAAACAAGTACTTAAATAAAGAATATCTAGACTACATCTCCAGCTTCTTCTCTGATGAAATATCTATGGGACAATACCACCTACTTAAATTTACATAGTGTTTAAGGAAACATCTTGTAAATGGAAGTAGATGGAAAGTCACTGTTCTCTTGTGCACTCGAGGTAAGTATTTGACTACTGGCAGAAGCTGAACAAGTTTAAGTAAATGAATTCAAGTGTGCACAGTGGGAAGAGCATGGCAGTTAATTCATTTCCATAATCCATGTGCTGTTGTCACTTATGCATTCAGCTGAAAAAGAGGTATTTTTCTTTGCCCAAGATTTAACGGAAAATGAATATTTTTCTCTAACTTAAAAAAAAAAAATTGAAATGTGAACAATGTCAGTCTGAATGTGGTGGACTTAGGAGGATTTGGTCTCTTAGGAAGCTCAAAATGTCATTCAGAATCTTTTACTGTCACTTCGTAGATCTTACTCTACCCAGTAGGTCCTACCTTCTTCCTATCCTTCTTCATAGTTCCTTCCACACCAGACATCCTTTGCACCATGGATCCTCCAATGGAAGGCTGTGCATCCTGATTTTCTGTGTGTGTGAGGGAAAAAAGAACTGTGAATTGATGTTCAGCATGAGCATCAGTAGATGTTAAAGATGAGGCAGCAGGGGCACCTTCTGCTTGATCAGGTTGCTCCAAGCCCAACCTGGCTTTGAACATTTCCAGGGATGGGGCAGCCACAGCTTCTCTGGGCAACCTGTGCCAGGGCCTCACCACCCTCACAGGGAAGAACATCTCCCTAACATCTGATCTAAATCTCTTTTCTGTTAGTTTAAAACCATTCCCCCTTGTCCTCTCACTATCTTTCCAATTAAAAAGCCACTCTCCCTCTCTTTTGTGGGCTCCCTTTAAGGACAGAAAAGCTCCAGTGGAATTGCCCCATAGCCTTTGCTTCTCCATGTTGAGCACACACAGGAGTATGGTCAATCCCCACCCAACCTGCTTTTGAATATTGAGCAGCTCCATATTCACACCTCTCAAAGAAGCATGGAATTAAAAGTTTTGGGAAGCGCGTTGTCTGCAGAGAGCGCGCAGAGCTCTGCAGTGCCCAGCGCCTGTGGTTCTGGCACTGGAGGAGCTGACTGCTGCACTTTCACCAGCAGATCACTTAAGGCAACGGAGAACTCAATTCAGGGAGAATTCAGGGAAATTGCTTTTTTAATAACAGGGCAGGAGTTTTCACCCACCTCTTTCACCCTAGCCTGAGTGCTGCAGAGAGTAGTTATCTGTATGAATTGGCTTCCTCAGCCAGTCTGAGTCATTTTTCTGAGTCTTAAGTTTTAAGGGATTCTTTGTGGCTTCACATTGACTCTGGTTTCATCCCTGGCATCCCTACAGAAAACTCAGTTGCACAGTTTTGGTGTCAGACTCAGCAAAACAGCCCTAGACTGAGTGGGAAGAGTTGGACCCTCTGGGAGAACAGACACAGCATGAAGAGGCAGGGTGAGCAGAGGTTGCCCTGCTGCCCTTGTTATTCTAGTTCTGTGGATAACCAGAAGGTTACAGCCTTCAGCACTTCTGCCAGTCAGAGCTATTTTTGATTAAATATAGAGCCAGGAAGTTTTTAATATGGGCAAACCAATAATGGGTAGTGTTACTGGCAAGTTCTAAAAATTATAATGCTGAGTCTTTGTTAAAAGACAGAACAATTTGCCTATACTTTAAAAAAATAATTAAATATTATATTTGTTTTTTAGATTCATTCATTGGCTCAAATATTAAAAAGTACCTGTCTTGATAAACACATCACCTATAAACTTGTGTGGAAGCTGACAACCAGGTCTGGTACACTAATACAACTCAGACTTTGATGCATAAACTGAGTATGGTCAGCAATATGTTCCACACTGAATTACATTGTCATGATGTTACAGTGTTTTTATATCTTGCTGTGTGCTCCAAAAACTCCACAAGAAATCAGAATACATGTGGTAGCTGATCAGTCATCAAATATGAATTAGCTGGAAGATGTGTAAGGAATAAGCTCAATAGAAAGAAATGTTGAATCCAATGAGAGAAATTATGTATTGGGCCAGAAGGAGGTTACTGGATGAGGTTTTTTTCAAGAATAACACTTGTCAATAACCACTTCTTAAGAATGAGCACATTTAATATGGCCATTGGTCACTTTAGCACAAAAAGTTGTTGATCTCCCAGTCTGCTCTTGTGAGACTCCACCTGGAGTGCTGCATCCAGCTCTGGGGCCCTCAACACAATGGGATGTGGAACTCTTGAAATGAGCCCAGAAGAGGCCACTAAACTGATCACAGGGCTGGAGCACCTCTCCTATGAAGACAAGCCGAGAGATTTGGAGCTGTTCAGCCTGGAGAAGGGAAGGCTCCAAAGAGAGCTTAGAGTCCCTTCCAGAACCTCAAGGGGCCTACAAGAGAGCTGGAGAGGGACTTTTCACAAGGACATGGAGTGATAAGACAAGGGGAAATGGCTTTAAGATGAAGAAGGGTATGTTTAGATTAGATATTAGGAGGAAATTCTGAGGGCGGTGAGGCTCTGGAAGAGGCTCCCAATGAGGCTGTAAATTCCCCATCCCTGGAAGTGTCCAAGGCAAGGTTGGATGGGGCTTTGGGCAACCTGGTCTAATGGAAGGTGTCCCTGCTCATGGCAGGGGCTCAGAACTGAATGGTCTTTAAGTTCCCTTCCAGCCCAAACCCTTCTCTAATTCCATGATTCTATATTTTGCTGATGTCTCAAAGAGAAGGGTTAACATGCAGGGAGATCTGATGTCCTGGGGGTGAGAAAAGCAGAAATTGTATGATTTTCAGCAGAGCAGAATACAAGGATTTCACGTCAGAATTATTAATGAGAATTTTTGCTTTAATATCAGAGCCA